>JALGPY010000009.1:36010774-38503521 GCA_023055425.1 Linanthus parryae
CAAAAAAAAAGATGAAAACAAACAAGGACAAATTTTGTAGTTTTTCACTAGAAGAATGTAGTTTACTTTGTCTGAAATAATATTTTATGGAAAGAAGATACATAAACCATCGATAAATTCCAATATAAAAAACGAAGTACACAAAGAATAAGAATGTCCAATATGATAATTCACGTTTTATAGCTTCAATTTATTGATATTTGAACACTTCGACTAAAAGTTTCATCTTTGTATTTAAAATGTCTTCTTCATTGAATATGAAATAATTTTGTTTTCCTTCATAAAAAGTCCTCCAAAGATTTTATGAAAAAATATTTTAAAGGAAAAATTACGAAAATCAATAAGGACAACTTGTGAATGCTTTCACCATAACAATGTAGTTTTCCTTTTTCTAAAACAATGTTTTTAAAGAAAAAAATACATAAACCATTAAGAAAGGAAGGGATAAAAGGTTATCACATAAATAATGAATAACCATGAACAATATAATATTTTCGATTTTATTCAAAATTTTAAAATTCCACAATAATGTATAAATATTGCCTTTAATATTTTTCATTCAATGAAATTGAGACTGTTTATTGGTCCGTGATATTTCAATATCTCTGGATGAATGAAAAGTATGAACTCAGGGGAAGTTTATCTATTGAAGATGATGAAAGACAGTTTCTAAAGAGACAAGTCTCAAAGCTCCAAAGCTTTGAAGATACACCATTGCCTACTATGAACTTGTTATTTATTAGTAACAGTTTTTGTATTGTAGGATTGGAATTAGATTAGATAATGTTTAAATGTCTCTTGCAAATATTATTACGCTAGTTTATTGTGTTTCTAACACTAACAGATCTTTATTGTGAATGCATCAAGGATCATACCATATTCAAGGCCAATGCTTTGAAGGATATCTTAAGATTCAAAGCTTTGGAGGATTATCTTAAACCTCTGACAATTCTCCGATTCTTAATGCAGGATGTTACAACTATTTTTGTAATTTATTATTGACTTGTTATGAGTCTTAATCATGTTATTATTATTATTTATCACATGTTAATTATCTGGAAATTAATCTGGAAATTACTCCGGGATTATTAATTTAGTTTATTAGCTAAACGGATATGCCAAACAGTCGGCATTCTTAATGCTATATTACTCTAGGATTATTAGTTTAGCATTCTTTATGTGATTCTATTCAAACATAGATGTTGAAAGAAGCAGTTAAAGGGAGAGGATTTTCCGGAAGCTTGTTCCTGAAACCTCTCACATTGTTATAGCAGCTTGTGTTTAAAGGAAGTTTGAATTTCAAAGTGCACAGAGAGAGAGAGAGAGAAGGCTTATCACTCTAAAAGGAAGATGTGTTCCTTCGTGGGAGAAAAACACATACTACTATTCAAATCAATCAAGGATTCAACCGCTTAACAAGATCAAATCATCCAAAATATGAAGAACACTTTTGAGCATTAACTGGTTATTTGTATTTTGTGTTCTTCTTTGTGCTTTCATTGTAATATTATTAAGTGCTACTCAACCTCACCAACTTTAGAAGTGCGTTTTTCAAGTGAAAAACAAGAGGTTCTTATTGTTTCATCATGTTGTAGCTGAAACTTTATATGTTGGGAACCACAAGTTGTATAAGTGTAAGGTAGCTCATTTAGGCATGAGGTATGGGGCTAAATCAGGCTGATAAATAAAAAATGTGTTCAAATCCTGAATGGATCAAGTCCCTCATGCAGAGAGTAGGTCCAATTGTGACTGAAATCTATAAAAGTCCTTGTGTTCTTTACTTTACTGCATTGTTACTTCTTTCTGAAAACTAGGCAAGCACAAAACAGGTTGCTCCAAAGCTTTGGAGAATTTTCCATCTCAAAGATTTGAAGCTTCAGTTGGTTCTAAACTGTTTCAAGTCTTTCAAATATTTTCCAAAGCCTTGAGATTTCTATAGTTCCTTGTGTTAGAGTTTTAAAATTTCAACATTAGAAAAAAATAATCATACTCTATTCAACCCCCTCCCCTTCTAGAGTATTAGATCCTGTGTTTACTCTACATTACACACTTTCAATTGGTATCAAAGCTTGGTTCACTTTATAAAAATCTAACAATCTTGTGACAATGTGTAATGTAGGTGATGGAGGATTGTCAAAGGGAAGAGAAGCCAACAGACCTCTATTGTTCTGTGGTGACAATTTGATGCACAGGAAAGCATTGATGAAGATGTTCATCATATATCAAGGCATGGAACTGTGATCAATCATTCTCATAGATCAAGGCATGGAACTACAGATGGGATCAGGACGGTCAAAACTGAGAAAGATCTCTATGTTACAGAATTGGAAAAGGTATCAAAGAACTATAAAGTTATGAACTTGTTGTATTGTGATCTTAGTGTAGATGAGTTCAACAGAGTATCAAACTGGAAAAGTTCCAAGGAAGTTTGGGAAAAGCTGGTTATGACCTATGACGGAACCAGTCAAGTCAAACAGACAAAGATCAGTATCCTTCTGAGGCAGTATGAGTTGTTCAAGATGAACTCTGATGAATCAATCAAGGAGATGTTCAAAAGATTCACATATATTGTGAATAATGTGGAATCCTTGGAGAAAGCCTTATCAAATGAAGAAAAAATTATAGATATTATGAGAAGTTTTCCAAAATCCAAGTGGGAGCCAAAGATAACTGCTAGTGAGGAAGCTCAGGACTTAAGTCTTCAGGGGTTAGATGATCAGCAAGATAAGTTGCTCACTCATGACATGTCTATGAAGGAAGTGGATGGTGACTTGAGTGACAACATCAAGAACCTGGCACTCAAGGAAAAAGACAATGAAAAATCTCAAAGACTTGAACAGGAAGATGATGATGATGACGATGATGATGATGTTGATGATGATGATGAGGAGGAGGAGGAGGAGGAAGGCTTAGCTCTAATCTCCAAAGCTTTGACCAGAATTATGAAGATGAAGAAAAACTTTGGGAATAGGGATTACAACAAAGTAAATCTTGACCCTCAAGCCGCAAGGATCACAAAGGCAAGTCTTCTTTACATTCACGTAAACCTAAAGTAATGAATTACTTTGAATTTGGAGATGCAGATCACTTGGTGAGGGATTGTCCTCAAAGAAAAAAAACATGCATTTTCTAAAGAAGGAAAATGATAACAGGAGGAAGAAAGCAATGGTTGCATCATGGAGTGATTCTGATACATCAACAGACTCAGATTCAGATGAAGAGCAAGCCAATCTTTGCTTAATGGCTGTGCATGAAGAAGAAGAATGATTAGACAAGCACATTGAAGAAATGGTAAATAATTTTCTTGCTAATCCTTCTGATGTTCTACCTGAAATCCTCAAAAGCATGTTTTTGAATGAGGAAAGTTACAGAAATGAGATTGATTCCTTAATAGTTAAATTTCATGAGTAGGCAAACAAATATTTAGATTTGGTTTTTCTGAACAAAACTCTTGAAGTATCTAAGTCAAAAATGACAGTAACTTCAAAGCCTTGGATAGCAGGTTCAAAGCTTTGAAGGAACAGGTCAAAGAAGATGTGGATCAAAACACTGTTTTACCTGATAACTTTGTTGATCCAAAACTTCATTCAGGTGATTTAGACCAACAAATAACTTCATTGACTGAGAAACTTCAATAGTCCAGCATGATTTTATCAAAGTTTGCAGGCTCAGTACATAATCTCAATCTCATGCTTGGAGGGAGTCTGCAGTCAATGCACATGAGTGGAATTGACTATAATTCAAATTTTCCAAAGAAAATCCAAACCACCTTTGTGAAATCAGGAAGAAGACATTCTCCAAAATGTCATTACTGTGGAAAGCTTGATCATGTGAAGTTAACTTGTCCCTTTAGAAGGCAGAACATGAGAGAATGAGGATCACTTACCCTTATCAGCTCAAGGAATAAGTAAAGCAGATTTGGGTTCCTAAAGGAATTCGACCATCTAACATGGTTGATTCTGAGTATGAATCCAAATTCTACACTTGGTCTAATAGCGTGTTAAGTCTTTGCTTGAATTTTGCAGGCTGTGACCAAAGCTTTAAAGGATCAGAGATGGGTTTTTAATAGTGGTTGCTCCAGAAATATGAGTGGAAAGAAGTCTCTGTTTACAAAACTTAAAGAATATTCATACGGAACAATCAGTCTTGGTGACAAAGCAAAATGCAATATCATTGGCATAGGTAGTGTTGGTAATGAATCTGCTACCTCTATTTCTGATGTTTACTTAGTTGAATGTTTAAAGTATAATATTCTTAGTATTTCTCAATTGTGTGATAAGGTAAATAGAGTTATTTTTTACAAGAAGAAATTTGTGGTGCAAGATCAGAAATATATGAATTGCATACTCACTGCTCCTAGGTCATACGATGTATATACTTTGAATACGAACAACGTTGCAGGTGAATGTCTGAAGTGCCTCAAAGTTTTGAAGGAAGACTCAAAGTCTTGGCATAGAAAACTTGGGCATATAAGCATGTTGTAATAGATTCCTTAGAGGCAATCTAGTTTACTATTAATTTGTTTTAGCTAGAACATTCATTGTATTATTTATTGAATATTTAATATAATGAAGTCCTTAGATTCACAATTGTGTTGTTTATCTTAAATATCCCTAGTACAGTATAATGATTAATAGGACAATCATCTATAGACTAGTATGGGCCGGACTGATATGGAGATATCATGATCCAACACATAGGTGTGCATTAAGGGTAATGACGCACTGGATTGACCCATCTCCAAGAAGGTTACATACACGTTATCTTAAATCACAAGTGCTTCTCGTGGTATAATGGTATTGTCATCCTTAGACTTGAAGTCGCTAGATATTCTAGTTGTGGATTATTGTGATTTTGGTAGCTTCAAATGCTACACCGTAACTGGGTAGTTATAAAGGCGTGTACCGGATACAATAAGAAGCAAACTTAGAGATCGTAGTGGACGTAGATAGAATTTGTCTCTCCCACATAACGGGTGCAAATATCCTAGGCCACTTGAGGGATAGTGCTTATAAAATGTCTGGCCAGACTCAAATAAATCAATATAGGATATTGATGTTATTTGTACGAATAAGGCTATTCCCAGGATCGAGAAACTATGGATTGGATATACGAGTGTGACTTGTATATCTCGTTTCCAATCCGGATATGGAGACTAAGGGATGAGACAATTACTTGTAAAAGGTTTGTCGGATGACTATTCTATTAGTTTTCTAGAATGGATGTTTTTCTAGAAACCGCTCCATATTAGCAAATTGTTGCTACCAACTAGATAGAACCTATAGGGTCACACGCTATATATAGTTGAACTAGATTTTAGAATTAATTAATATGATTAATTAATTATAATGATCACTTTGCAACACCTTGTAAACTTAGTAGAACTAATTTTCAAGGAAGGGACTAAACCGAATTCTAGTAGGACTAGAATAGGTCCTTTAGGTAGTTGGCAAGGATTTGATGGACTATATATATTATGCTCCTTCCTTCCTTCCCACACTTACTCATGAGCCTTTTGATCATAACTTGAGTGGGAGAGAACAAAGGGAGAGAGAGCAAGCAAGCAAAGGAGGCCGACCGCCCCCCTTGCCGCCGCCCCTACCCCGTCGGCCAACAAAGGAGGCCGCCCCTCCTTGTTGCCTCGTGTTGCGTGATTTCTTCTTCCTCTTCCTCCATTCCTAGCTAACACAAAGGAGAAGGAAGATCTAGATATCTACTCTAGGTGTGGATCAACTATAGAGACGTGACACAATTCACGTTACAAGTCATCACAGGAGAAACCCTAAGGTGTGTAACTTGATTTCTTCCCTTACCATCGTTATGTCTCTTTTCCTGTGATCCTTGGAGGAAATTGAATGGATGAATTATGTTTATTTTCCGCTGCGTATCCATGATCAAAACCCTACAAAGCATGCATACAATGAACAAGCTCATCTCAGAAGACTTGGTAAGAGGATTGCCAACCCATAATTTCAATGATGATGAGATTTTCAAGGCATGTACCCAAGGTAAACAGACAAGGAGTTCATTCAAGAAAAAGAACTTTGTAAGTACCACTAGACCTTTATAATTGATGCATATGGACTTGTGTCGTCCTATGAGAGTTCAAAATCAAAGAGGTAAGATGTATATGCTTGTTGTGGTAGATGATTATTCTAGATTTACATGGGTTATTTTTATTAGAGATAAATCTGAAGCTTTATCTGAATTTTCAAAACTTTGTAAAGAGCTTCAAACTTGGAAAAACTTACATGTTGCATCTATTAGAAGTGATCATGGCAGAAAATTTGATCAACTTGGTTTTGATTTATTTTTTCCAAACCATGGCATCTCACACAAATTTTCTGCACCTAGAACTCCACGGCAGAATGGAGCAGTTGAGAGAAAGAAAAGGAAACTTGAAGATATGTCTAGAACCATGCTACTTGAAATTAATTTGCCAAAGTTTCTTTGGGCAGAAATTGTTAACTTGTCAATTATGTGTTGAACAGATGTTTGATTAGACCTATTTTAAAGAAAACTCGATATGAACTGTTCAAAGGTAGGAAGACAAATGTTTCTTTTTTTAAGCCTCCTGGTTGTACTTGTTATGTGCATAATGATGGAAGGGATAATCTTAGCAAATTTGATGCTAGAAGTGATGAGGGTGTGTTTCTTGGTTATTCTCAAAACTAGCAAACCATATAGAGTTTTCAATAAGAGAACTAAGATCGTAGAGGAGAGTATTCATGTTATTTTTTTTAAGTAGTACTTAAAGGGGTGTACAGTAGGTAGAAATACAGGATCAATATTCTAGAAGGGGGGGGGGTTGAACGGAGTATGCAGACTTTTGCCAAACATTGCAAGAAAAGTTGTTTCAAATGTTTTGTAAAGAGATTCAAGGCCTTGAAATGAGTTTCAAGCCCTTGGAATAAAACAGTTAGTGTAAAAAAATAAATTGTCTATTTGAAGGCCTTGAAATGAGTTTCAAACCCTTGAAATAAAACTGTTTGAATGCTGCAAAAGTTCTAAATTTGTAACAGAAAAGTAAATGCAAGAGACACAAGATATATAGAGTTCAGTCCACTTGGACCTACGTCTCTACCTCTGGGATCTTCTACCTGTAGGATTTTCAACTCAATTCTCATTAATCCACAGCTAAGCCCTAGATCTCAAGCACTAAGTGATAACTTACTCTGTTACAGCTAGTGGTTCTCACTAACCTATCTAGTACCTTCTCTAGCTATCTGATTAAATAAGAATTATCTATTGTTCACCTTAAAAAATCCTTTAGAATGTAAACAGAAGTAGTATAATAATGATATACAAATAGATTTTAAAAATGAAGAACATAGAGAGTGAGACTGCAATGAGAGTGTTGTGTTCTTCAAATGCTTTGATTGAGAAAGAATGATCTGCTTCTTTGTTGCTTGACAATCCTGAATGTATTTTCAGTGTCTCTATCTTTTTCTTTGTTGTCACATCTCTTTCAAATGCCTCAAACTGAGCTCCTTATATAGCTCATTTGATTTGCAAATCTTCAAGATTTTTGGCAACAAACGTTCCTATTTTGTAGGCAACAACTTTGACTTCTCTAACAGTCTTATCCAATGGATAGTTGCTCAGTATCTTCAGGGATACTGATTTGATCTTGTTCATAATCATGTTGAGAAACTTTTACAATCATTAGATTGATTGCAAAATAAAATTATCTCAGAATTTTCTTCTCTATAAAACTCATGTTAGGAAATAAATCCTGTAAAATAGGTATTAAACTTTTCCTGCAAAACTAAGTCAAACAGATGGATTAAAACATGTCAAAATACTTTGTCTTTCATCATCATGTAAAGATAGAGTAAGCACATGGAAAGTTTAAACAGAATCAGAATCTCCCCCTAAGTTCATGTATATAATGCTCAGTCAGTTTCAAGCCTTTGAAAGCTGTTTCAAGGCCTTGAAATAGACTAGCTATTTCAATTCTTGAACCTGCATTTAACTTAGAGTACTGATGATTTACTTCAGTGAAAGTATTACAGATCTCCATTTGAATAAATATGAGGCAGATGATGATTGTGAGAAGGAGAAAAGAAGCAAAGCTACTACATCAAGTTCTAAAAAAGTTGAAAATTTACATGCTGAACCAGAACCATGGACACCAAGGAAGAGGTTCAAGTACTTGTCAGCTCATCCAACAGACAACATTATTTCAGATCCATCAACGGGTACATAAACCAGAGGACAATTAAAAAATCTATGTGCTTTTAGTGCTTTTGTGTCACTTATTGAACCTAAAAGTGCAAAGGATGCATTAGAAGATGCTGATTGGATCATTGTAATGCGGAATGAGCTGAATAAGTTTGAAAGGAATAAGGTTTGGAAACCTGGTTCCTAGGCTCAATACACAATAAGTGAACCAAATGGGTGTTCAGAAACAAATTTGATGAAAATGGTAAGGTTGTCGGAAACAAATCCAGACTTGTGGCACAGGGGTATAAATAAGAAGATGGTATTGACTAGGAGGAGAAATTTGCTCTTGTTTACAGGTTAGAAGCTATTAGAATACTTCTTGCATTTGCATCCAATAAAATAAGTAATTTTCAAATGGATGTCAAATGTGCTTTTCTAAATGGCTATTTACAAGAAGAAGTATATGTTGCTAAACCACCTGGTTTTGAAGATGAAAATTTCCTTGATCATTTTTACAAATTAGAAAAATCTCTCTATGGCCTTAAGCAAGCTCCAAGGGCTTGGTATGATATACATTCAAAGTTTATACTTCACAATAATTTTAAAAGAGGCCTAGTAGACAAAACTCTTTTCATTAATACTCATGATAAAGACATATTAGTAGTGCAAATCTATGTTGATGATATATTGTTTGGTGCTACTGATGATGCTTTTTCAAAAAAGTTTTCAAGTCTAATGTGCAGGGAATTTGAAATGAGCTTGATGGGAGGGCTAAATTTCTTTCTTGGACTTCATGTACATCAAATGAAGAAAGGAATTTTTTGCATCAAGGAAATACCAAGGACTTGCTGAATAAGTACAACATGTCTCAATCCAAGATAGTCTAAACTCCCCTGAGTTCATCATTATCCTTAAACAAGGATACAAATGGTAAGATTTTGAATCAAAAAGAGTACATATGTATGATTGGTTCAATGTTGTATTTAACTGCTAGTAGACCAGATATTATGTTTAGTGTCTATATGTGTGCAATGTCTCGAGTAGATCATAAGGAAAGCCATTTAGTTGCTGTTAAGAGGATCTTTAGATATTTGAATGGAACTAAAGACTTGGGGCTCTGGTATACAAGAAGAACTAACTTCTCTTTGAGTGGTTATTCAGATGCAGACTTTGCAGGCTACAAGGTGGATAGGAAAAGTTCTTAGGGATGCTGTCAATTTCTTGGTTCATCACTAATTAGTTGGCATTCAAAGAAGCAGAATTCAGTATCCTTGTTAACTGCACAAGCTGAATATATTGCAGCTGGTTCTTGTTGTTCACAAGTACTATGGATTTCTCAACAACTAATAGATCTTGGATATGAATTCAGAAATGTTCCTATCAACAGTGACAATACAAGTGCCATTTCAGTCACAAATAATCCTATGCAGCACTCCATAACTAAGCATATATATGTAAGACACCATTTTATAAGAGATCATGCTGAGGAACGTGATGTGTATTTATGTTTTATATCTACTGCCAAGCAAGTGCTGATATTTTCACTAAACCTTTTCAAGATGAGAGGTTTATATCTCCAAGGCATGAATTTGGTATGCTAAACAAGGATGCATTGGTTTAGAGGGAGTATTGGATTATTTATGTGCTTATGTGTTGAAATCTCAAAAGCCTTGAGATCATACTTTCCTATCCTTAAAATTATGTTTCAAAGCTTTGGAGTTTCTATGAAACTATGTTGTTCTCCAAAGCTTTGGACTTGTTCTTCAAAGCTTTGGAGAAAAACTGTCTATTTGTTCAAAAATTTGGATCACCAAATATTGTGCATTATCTTAATAGATAATTGTAGAGTATTTGATTTACTCTGAGATTTGCTCAAACTTTCACAAAATATCTAAAATATCTTTTTAGATACGTTTTTCATGCAAATAAAAAATGTCATTTTTAAACCTTATTTATTTCCAACTTATAAGCTACACTTCAGGGCTTTTCTCTCCTATTCATTCTCAATCTATTTGTCTCTATCTCTCTCTTAATTCTCTCTATCTTCTCTCTAAACCTTAAACCCAAATTGAGCGCAAATCTACCAGACTCCAGCAGAAGGCTGAGACTTCAACAATGGAGAAGAAGAGAAGAGCTAATAGAAAGGTGGAAGTAACTATTTCTCATTCAGATTCAGAGAAGAGCCAGAGCCAGAGCATGCAAAAGGCATCTCTTCCAGCCAAGAACATCAGGAAAAAGAAGGGTGTGGAGGAATCTAGGTCAGAATCAGAGGAGGTACAGGAAGTACACGGAGAATTCTTGAAGGATCAAGAACAGGGATATGAGGTATTGGAAGAAGTCAAGTAAAGGAGACCACGGTGATAAATCTGAACCACATAAGAAGAAAGGGGGAGAAAATAAGAATAAATCGGAAGGATACAAGAAGAAAGATCAGACTCCAAAGAAGCAAAAACAAGAAAAGAAGGACGATCTACCTTCTGAGAAGAAGAGAGTCAAGCATAGTGCTGTGAAGGCAAAGAAGAAATTTTCTGGGCTTGGTAAGCATATTCTTCCTGAGTCTTGTTTATTAGTCCAGAGGTAAAACGGGTTTGGATGGATGGGTATGCATCATCTAAAATATCCTATTGCAGTATGATTTCTGATGAACTACAAGACAAACTTGATATAGACTACATTAGAAAATTGAGAAAGTCATCTATTTCGAAGATGCTAAATTCTAGTTCTGAATCATATCCTAGGTTAACAAGGCTTTTCGATTCCAATTTGGTGCAAGAAGATGAGAAAGTTATGTTTTAACCTCTAAGGTTGCTGGAGTTGATATGAGAATAGATCACAAAGTTTTTGCCAGAGTTTTGGGTATACCTAATAAGTACGATGTCCATGAACTTCCAGAGAGAAATGACTATTTAGAAAAGTCTAAATCTATGTTTTTCTTAGAGTGTACACCAACTGGACCCAAATAATTGACACATTTTGTGTTAAATTGTGAAGTTAAGATTCTCTTTTCTATCATCATGAGATGTGTTGTGCCAAGGGAAATTTCAAAGGATTTGTTAACTGACAGAGTTTTACTCTTGATGTATCTTACTTGTCAAGGCTTTGAAGTTGAATTACCTAGTGTAGTCATGAAACATATGGTGTACTGTGGAACTAGGACTAGGAATCATTCTTTTCTCTATGCAAATTTGTTGCCTTTATTCTTAGAGCACTTTGGGATTTCTGTGAAGAATAAGGAAAAGATTACAGTAGGATTTGGTTTGGTTGATGAAGTTTCTCTCCAAAGTATTGGAGTTGTTCATATTGGGAAGGGTAGTTGGATGTTTTATTTAAATGTCAGTTGCAGAGTTGAAAGAGAAGAGTTTCATAGAACCTAAGGCTGAAACAACAACAGAGTCTTCAAAACTTTGGATTTCTCCCAGATCATTGACATAGTTGAGGTTTTGAAAGATGGGATTGAAGAATTAAGAGAACGTCTATTTGATTTGTCAAAGGAGGTTGGGAAGTTCAAGGGCTTGATGGACAGGAAATTGGATGTCATTATCAACGGGTTTGAACTTAGAAAAGATACCATCTTCATATAGTTAAGAAGAGAGCATTGAATTAGATGAAGTGATTGGATATGTGTGAAGAAACAGAAGAAGAAGGTTCCGGTGGTTCTGACTTCAAAGGATCTGTTTGAGAAAACTGATGATGAAGATGATGGTGAAGAAGCTCCTAAGAAATGGGTGAAGAAACTACTGAGAAGGTTGCTAATAAATTTGATGAGGTAATAGTCGAAGTGGTGGCTGAGGTGGAAGCTGAACTTGTAGAGGAACAAACTGGGGATGAAGGAGATTCAGCAGAGGAATGATCAGCAGAAGATGAACTAGAGTAAACTGATGATGAAAAAGTAATAGGAAAAGGAAAAAGAAAAGACTGAAAGAAGGCAATCAAGAAGGATGCTGCAAAATGAGCCCAAAGCCTTGAACCCTTCTGTCTCTTCTATATATTTCTGTCTTTTTCTTTCTTTAAGACTTGAAGTTAGTTTAGTTTTCTTTACAAAAACTCAGGGTATGATCCTACATTTCTTCTAGTCTTTTGATGAAAGTAAAAAAGGAGGAGAAGATTATGTGTGTGAGCTGTTAAATTTCTAAGGTTTTTTTTTCGGGATTTATTCCAAGTTTGTGTAATAATTTTGGATGTCGTAGGATTTACAATCTACGTCAGTTTAGTTTTTGGATGATATGTGGTGTCTTAAGTGCTTAGTTTTTGATATGTGTGATTGTTGCTTCTATATTTGTTGTTACTCATGGCTAGGATACTGAGAAAGCAAGAATATTTGTTTTGTCTTTCAACAAGGGAAGGATTGATAATTCAATCCCTCGGATGATGGAAAAGTATGAACTCAGGGGAAGTTTATCTATTGAAGATGATGAAAGGACGTTTCCAAAGAGACAAGTCTCAAAGCTCCAAAGCTTTGAAAATACACTATTGCCTACTTTGAACTTGTTAACTGTTAACTTAAAAGTTTTTTTATTGCAAGCTTGGCATTGGATTAGATAATGTCTAAATGTATCTTGCAGATATTCTTAAGCTAGTTTATTGTGTTTCTAATACTAACAGATCTCTCAGTGTGAATGCATGAAGGATCAGAGCATATTCAAGGCCAAAGCTTTGAGGGATATCTTAAGCTCCAAAGCTTTGGAGGATTATCTTAAGCCGGAAAGTTATCTGATTCTTATTGTAGGATGTTACAACTCTTTTTGTGATTGATTATTGACTTCTTATGATTCTTAATCATGTTATTATGATTATTTATCACATATTATTATCCGGAAATTAATCTGGAGATTACTCTGGGATTATTAATTCAGTTTATTAGCTAAACTGATATACCAACAGTCAGCATTCTTGATGCTACATTAATCTGAATTTTTTGTGATCTTGTGATTGAGTTGCTGCAGGGTTGTTCGTCGTTCAGACCCTCCAAACAAATATGAAAAGCTATTCAAACATAGGTGTTGAAAGAAGCTGTTAAAGGGAGGGGATTTTCAGGATGGTTGTTCCTGAAATCTCTCAGGTTGTTACAACAGCTTGTGTTTAAAGGAAGTTTGAATTTCAAAGTGAACAGAGAAACAGAGAGAGGGATTATCACTATGAAAGGAAGAGTTATTCGTTCGTGGGAGAAAAACACATACTACTCTTCAAATCGAGCAAGGATTTAACCGCTGAACAAGATCAAATCATCCAGAATATGAAGAACACTTATGAGCATTCATTGCGTCCTTTTAATTAAAGGGTACAATTGTCTATTCACTTTCCTATATGAACACTCATAACACACCACCATAATCAGAGCTGCAAACGCCTGAACACCGCCATGCAGCCCAGATTCCGGCGAGTGAAACTCAAATTTGGGAAACCGAATGAAATTACGGGCGAAAAGGCAAGAAAATTGGACCAAATCCACCAAATGGAAAAGGCAAGAAAATTGAACCAAATCCACGAAATGAAAGGCAAGAAAATTGAACCAAATCCATGAAATGAATAGATGGAGAGTCGGGAGAAAAATAATAGATGGAAATGAAGAGGTAAAAGACCTAAACTGTTCTATGCCTGGTCACCCTACTCACTGCCTCAAACCCCAACCTCAGTACTTCTATAAATAAATCCAATGAGGCATAGGCCTCCAACAAGACGAATACCTGACTCAGCAGAACTCAAAACCTTGTAACCACTGCTACCTTCACCGCCATAAAACTTGTAATCAGCCCACCTATACCCAGATTCAGGCGACTCAAACCCTGATCTGGCCATATTTCTGCCACCTCCACCCCCTCCTCTCCACCCACACTTTCTTTGCAATACAAACCGAAATCAAAAATAAATTAGAATATTCCGAAGAGAAATTTAAAAGAAACACTCTTTTCTTTGATCTGGGGTCTCTTCTACCATATAGTTCCGATTTTTGGTAGTCTCCGTCGGTGCTTTACCCTGGTTCGGGTCTTTTCCTCGGGGCCTTGTCAGGACAATAGATTCCTTTTCTCGCGAAGATGATGGCCGGTAAATGGAGTTTGATTAGAGAAGATAATAAGCGGATCTAGACAGAGAGAAAATAGAGAAGGGAGGCGGAGAAAAGAGTAACAGGGCTGTCCATCTTCTTGGCTGTCCATCTATTATCATTTTTTATGTATTGACAACTTTGCCCTCTCTATTTTTTATGTTGTTTTGAGGGAATTTTTAACAAGTTTCAAATAAGTATGATTTTCTGCAAATCGGGATGCAACAAGGTTATTCTACAAGTGGGGGTTGCAATGTGTTAGTTTAAGTATATAGGGGTATCCATTAAGTAATTAACCAAAGTAAAAATGTTTTATATCCAAGCAGAGCAAAACAATGAAATAAGAAACACGAGACTACAAACTACACCAGAGCTATCTGTAAAGGTTATCAAAATAGAAATGATCACATTAGCTTTAGCATTTGAATTGTTTAGGTATGCTTAATTGTAACATTGTTTGTAAAAGTCCAATATTACTAGCATTTTATTTTGGGAAATGCTAAACGTCACCCTTTTTCTTCACCCTTCAAGTTCACCTCCTATGTGGATGTTTTTTATTGGTAATGTAATTATAGAAATATCTTAAAATAAATAGTTACTGCAATCAAATCATATCTTGACATGTAGGAGGTGAATTTGAAGGGTGAAGAAAAAAAGGTGGAGCATAGCGGCCATCTTCTATTTTTCTTACAGTTAACCATGTTTTTTAATATAAATAGACATACCATGTGCAACACACGTACTGTCTACTAGTTCATAGTGAAGAATTTCTAAAAATAATGTATAAGGAGAGTTTCCTTAGCATTTCTCATTTACCAATATGTCTCTCCAACTATATGTTTTTCTCGTTATGAGCAACCAGGAAAATGAGATAAGTAAGTAGTTTTCATTATTCTAAACAAAAAAAGGATTTTCATCCAAACCTATCTAGCAATATCTCCCTCCAACACTCTGTTTTTCTTGTTCTGAGGAAGGAACCATATATACCACCAACGCCAATTCACCTATCTGAATCTTTAAATCCAACAACAAGACCACACATCGAAATCACTCTCTATCTCTCTGCATGTGTTTCTTGTTGTGGATAATCCACAACCACCACCACCAACCACTGCCACCAAATTATACATACCGACAACTCATATTCACCTCTCCACTACAATCGAAGCCAACCACAGTACAACGCACCAGGGCCGGCCCTGGGATTTTTGGGGCCTGCGGCGAAAGTCAAATTGGGGCCTGAACTGGAAACTAAAAGTGCTCTATTAAAAAGTTTATATATCACTAAACTACTTCATCGTGAACTAGAATTAATCGACGTAGAATAGTAACTCAGTTTGTCCAAGATGATTTATATCGCATTGATTTCAATTGTTGATATGATCAACAATTGAGTTGATCAATCTTGTACTCTTGCGTTCTGTTTATAATACAATCTTTACTTATTAAAATAAAAAGCTAAAAGTAAAATTTGTTTGTAATATAAAAACCTATCAAATAATTATTAGCTAGTTGTAATTATAGCATGTACCTATAAGTACATATAAAAAATAGGCCCTGCCACAGCAAGGGGCCCGATCAGGCTACTCACTTGCCTTATGGTTGGGCCGGCCCTGCTACGCACCACCCAAAACCTTCACAGTGGACTACGCCAAACCCAGCCATCAACTACCACGAACCACAAATTGAACCCCAGTCCACCCAAATCGGACCACAACCCGCGACATCAGCGTCTTATCCATCAAACTTGAACCCACACTAATAGCTTGGGTTGAGGAACATTTTCCGATTTAGCGAAAAAAATAAAATAAAAAAAATAAAAAATAATAAAATAGCAAGTTAAAAATCGAAGAAAAAACATGAAATCTAGAAAAGATCCACACGTTATCTCCTCAATCACTACTGTGATCTCTCCCTCTCTCTCAATGATTTCAGTCAGTGTACATGAACGCTATAAGTTAATGCCAAAACAATGCACGGTTTTGGCATTAACTTATAGCAGCACAGCATCAAAAGAAGCCTCTCAGCCATTCTTCTCTCACCCTCCTCCTGATATCCCTTTCTCTTTTCAATGGCGACCATTATCAAAGGAGTGCATAGAGTTCAACCTGCCACTGATACTCCAAAGAAAACCATGTTCTTGCCAGATTTCGATCAATTCATAGCGTTGACTCACACTCCAGCTGTCTACTTTTATCAACCACCATATTCAGCTGGTTTCCTTTCGAGTCCAATAGAAATACTTGAACGCTCTCTAGGCCAAGCTCTTGTTTCATTCTATCCACTTGCTGGGCGTCTTCAGTGGACCTCAAGAGACCGGCTCGAGCTCAATTGTAATTCGGAGGGAGCGATTCTTATCCTAGCCGAGTCAGACTCCAAATTGGACGACTTCAATGACTTCTGTCCCACTCCGGCAATGTCGTCGTCAGTCTTACCCTACATAGACTACAACAAGCCAATCAACCAAATCCCTGTGTTTTTTGCTCAGTTCACTGAGTTCAGCTGCGGTGGAGTTTCCCTCAGTGTGTGCATATCCCACATTCTTGTGGACGGCATAGCCGCAGCAGACTTCATCGCCGAATGGTCAAGAATAGCACGAGGCAAGGAACGTGGAAAGTTCACACCATGTCTTGATCGTAAAATGTTACAACCCCAAAGTAGCACTAATACTGATTATGCCTCAGTAGCTGCTTTTGATCACTCACTAGACTTCCACAGACTCTCGACTTTAATTGGCCAACTTGATTCTTTGGAGGAGATGAAAAAGGAAACCACAGTCGCGATCGTGAGGCTGACCGAAGAACAACTCAAGAAGTTGGTAGACAAAGCTAATGAAAACGAGGTCCGGGGCTTCACTAGGTACGAGGCATTGGTTGGCCATACATGGAGATGTCTCTGCAAGGCTCGTCAGCTTTCTCATGACCAACTAACCGTATTCCATGTGGCAGTCAACATCCGGAACAAAATTGAACCAAATTTACCGAAACACTACTTTGGGAATGCGGTTTTGTTGGTGGCTTCAATGGGCACTTCTGGGGAGATTGTGGCCCGTCCAACGAGCTATGCTTCGGGTAAGATAAGAGACACTTTGAGGAAAGTTGATGACAGATACATAAGATCAGCCATTTCTTATTTGGGAAAGGAAGAGGATTTGTCAAAATTCAGGTACTCCCATGTTCGGGGAACTAAAGGAGGCGCCTTTGTGGGTAACCCGAACGCTAACATGGTTAGCTGGAACTCAGTTCCAGGATTTTTCGGAATTGATTTCGGTTGGGGAAAGGAAATTCAAATGGTAGTCGGATCAATCGGAGCGGATGGCAAGTCATTTCTCCTCCCTGCTGGCTCCGACCAGGAAGAGTCCTTGGCCCTTGCCATTCGTTTGCAAGTTTCTCATATGGCTGCCTTTAAGGAGTTATTCTACAATGATCTCGGTGAGTAAACAATCGATCTCTAGCCGTTGAAATACTAGCTGATGATTGTTATGGAATGCAGTGTTGTATTTTAGGGCATGGAATTCTGTTTTCTCTTTTTTTTTTTTTTCTTTCTTTTTTTTTTTTGAGAAAAATTGTGTTCTTAAATGTTGCTGTAATGGAATGAAATATTATCATGTTGCTGTCACTACAACAGATTTGTTGTTCAGTGACAGTATTTTTTGTCACTAAATGTCATTTTCTTGCCCCTAAAAGTTTCAGTGACAAAATTATATTTGTCACGAGGTTGTCACTAAAAATATGCCAACAAAGAGCTAAGTGACAAAAAGTTATTGTCACTAAAAATATTAGACTTCAGTGACAATTTTGTCTTGCCACAATCTTCAATGACAAGTCTATTTTGTCACTAAAATAGAGTCTTTTGTGACAATATTTTAACTTGTCACTATTCAATAATCATCAGTGACAACATCTTTTGTCACTTATGTGAAGAATTCAGTGACAACATTTTGCTTGTCAATTTGCTCAAGTTTTCAGTGACAATTTTTTTTTCACTTCTGTGAAGACATTTTATAATACTACCTCCGTTTCGTCTGTTTCGTCTGCGTTTGACTTTTTAACCCGTAACTGAGTTACTTTGACTTGGTGATTTGGGTACCAAAACGATGTAATTTTTTAACAATTTTTTCATGGTATTTTAGAATAAACTTTCCTCTATAACACCATGCAAAGATTACCAAATTCTTGATTCGTTTTTCTAATCAAATCACCGGATGAAAGTAACCCAGTGAATAGTGACAAAAAGTGAAGTAGGCTGAAACAGGCGAAACAGAGGTAGTACCTAAGATGCCTTCATTATAATTACCAAGTCAACATTTTCTCCACCTGCACCAAACATAAAACTGGAGCCCATATAGAACCAAATTCATCACACAAAATGGTTACCAGAAAACTCTTACATTGAAGTATCATCGTCAAGTCTCAATGAGTTCATTTACATACTAAACTAATATAATATTGGTTTCTTCGTATCTATCCTATTACACCAACTACTATGATAAGGAAAACAGAAGAATCACCATTCATTTGAACCTGAAATTGGACCACGTCATTTCTCTCTTTCTAGTCTTGAATAAATCCTCTGAAAATAATAAGATCGAGTCCACCTCTTATGTAAACCTGTCAGCATTAGAAGCTTCAACCCTGCATTATAAAGTAGATAAAATTCAACATCCATCATTAGACACTAAAGTCCCGGAATAAGATTGAATAGTTGGGTAACTTCTTTTGAGGATAATAGTACTTTTGAGGATAATAGTACCGTAACTGAGTTGGTGACTATTACTATCATGAATAGAGTCAATCATTTCAGAGTATTCATAGACCAAGAAGTTGCATGATCTTTTCGAAGTCTATGCAATGATTCTGATAACAGAATGTCGAATTTGAGTCTTGGTCATTTAGTTTTTCCAGGTCCCAGCTTTAAGATGCAACATACTATTGAATCAGGCTTCCCCTGATCTACATCGTCTATTTTTTCTATGTCGCGTTTAACGGGTTTCCCAGATCCACAAGCCTTTATACTTCTTTCTGTTAAACTCCATACAGATGCTATGTTTGGTTTTCCTTGCATTTTCTATGGTGAAATCTTACATTAGGCTAATTGAGATGACAATATCAAATAACACTCATGATACATCGAACGAGGCAACATAAATAATTAATTGTTCATTCTGACATGAGACATGCATATCATCAAATGGGCAGTCTGACATGAATGGTTGTTATATTTTCCTCAAAATTGAAGTCTTTTACATAAATGTATATCCACTTTAACCAACTCAGCGAATTTGAGTACAAGCTTTCTGACCATTTTGTCAGATATGAAATGATTAGAAAGAAAAAGACATATCTTATGGTGTAAAATATCACGTACAGCGAATTTGAGTACAAGCTTCCACAGATTGGCTTTTATACTCTTCCACCCATGTAGCCAAATTTAAGGGAAGGATAAACTTTTTTTTTATACTCTTCCATTGTATCTTAAGAGTGTAGTTCCTCATGCAGAAGACCACATTAATTTGAGAAAAACAAATGGCAAGGATAAAAAATTAGGGGTGCTTATGATTTCACCCTGGAAGACCTTACCTTCAATGGTAAGGACTAAGGAAAGTCCCTGGATCCACATATATATGGGGAAACCTTGCCAACTTGTGAACCTTCAAGAAGGTTAGTGTATGTGCTTATAATACTTTAGTGGATTGATAGTACTATGGAGAACACGACTTGCACAACAGTTTTCATTCGCACCTACGCCACCCTAATTATACACTCGATCAACAGATGACGAGAGCAACCAATGACAACCTCATATAAGAAATAACTATGATATCAGAATGTCCAACTAGATAATGATCTCAACCAGTGGATAACAATGTTACTAGCACTCTGTATTCGGACTCACAGCGCATTACTACATTGAGGCAATCAGTTTTAGGAATTAAGAGATCCCCCTATCTCAGAATTCACTCAGTTACTAAATGAATCCTAATAAGGAGTTCCAAGATCCAAAAGGGGATCTAGTAAATTGAATCAACTGGCAAGTTGTGGAATTACCTTGCTAAGATCCCGTATAAGAAGGAGATACGTGAAAGAGGCGGTAGAATTCACAACCGTTAGGTTCCCTCCGTTCTCTTAATCCAACTAACCAAACGGGTACTTTTTTGGAATAGATGCCCTAAAGGCAATCATAGATTTAGTATGAACATCGTTTTTGGCTAGAATATTCATTTATTATATATTGTGATATTTAATATAATGAAGTCCTTAGATAAAATGTATTGTTTATCTTAAATATCCCTAGTCCACTATATTGATTAATAGGACGATCAAATATAGACTAGTATGTGGGAGATTGATATGAAGATATCAAGTCTAACACATGGGTATGCATTAGGAGTAATGGCATACTGGATTGACCCACGGCGAAAAGGATACATTAGATTATGTCAAGTCACAATCGCTTTTCGTAGTGCTAATATAATTGCAATCCTTAGACTTGAAGTCACTAGATACTCTAGTTGTGGAATATTGCGCTTTGATGTTATCAAACGTTACACCGTAACTGGGTAATCATAAAGATGGCTATCGGGCGTGGTAGGAAGCAAGCTTAGAGATCGTAGTGATGTAGATAGGATTTGTCCCTTCCGCATAATGGGGGTAAATATCCACGGCCACTCGAGAGAGGAGGCTTATTGAATGTCTGGCCAAACTCAGATAAATAATTATGGAGATATTGATGTTATCTGCTAGCATAAGCATATTTCCAGGATCGAGGAACTATGGATTGGATATACGAGTATGACTATTGATGTCTCGTGTCCAATCCGAATATGGAGATAAAGGGATAGTGCAATATGACATATTGGGCACAAGCGGTTTGTCGGGATCACTGACTATTTCTATTGGTTGGGTGGCATGGATGTGTTGCTAGACACCGCTCCATGTTAGTAAGAGTTACTACCAACTATATAGAAACCTATGGGGTCACACGTCAAATAGAGTAGAGCTAAATTTGGGATTAATTAATATCGATTAATTAATAGAAGGATCATTGTGCAACACCTTGCAAACTTAGTAGGACTAATTTGCAAGGAAGGACATAGTTCTAGTTCATCTAGAATTAGGAAACTCTTTTATGAAACAACAAGGAGTTGTTGGAGTATATAAAGAGGCTTTAGCTTCCTTCTCACACTAATGTTATTAGACATATCAAAGAGAGTGGGAGAGAGCAAAGAGAGAGCAAGACAAGAGCTAGGGCCGAAACCCTAGCCCCGTCCGCCCCTTCCTGTCAGCTCAAAGAGGAGGCCGCCCCTCCTCTTGTTCCTTTGTTGCTTTGATCTTCTTCCCTCTTCTTCCGGGTTCAAGCTAGCACTTGTTTGAAGGAAGAATCTAGATCTCACCTCTAGACGTGGATCAACCGTAGAGACGAGGGCATCATTCTTCGTGTGATCTCACAAATCAAAAGGTACACAATACTGTCTCTTATCATGTTATGATATCTCCTCATGACGATCCGTGGTGGGCATTGAAGTAGGAATTAAATTTTAATTTATTCCGCTGCGTTACCTACTTCAAAACCCAACATACTTTGAATGACTATCAAATAAATAAATGTCAATAGTTCAATGTTCAAAGGATTAATATATCACATGTAGCTACTCAACATTGCAATCAAGTAACAAAAGAAAAGTAAACCATATCACACATGTTATAACCACAATTTCAATCCTACTAGAAATGGTGATCTATCAAGCGGTGAAGTTCATGTTTTGTCTTTTCATATTTTTCTCCAATGACAGGTATTAACAAAATCAATAAAGTGATTCCTTGAAGGCCTGAACCAAATCTTTGCCATCCCACTAGAAATGGTGATTTATCAAGCAGTGAAGTTCAAGTTTTATTTTTTCATATTTTTCTCCAATGACAGGTAGTTAACCAAATCAATAAGCTTTTGTTTGTAATGTTTGTTACTAGACACTAATTAAGGACTGGTTTCCAAAAGAATAAGAAAATATCAATTGCAGGTGTCGGTCAAAATATCACTTTTGTGTTTTTGTTAGCAATGGAGGAATTCAATGGGTGGAATCATTCTTAAGGATAACATATTGGTAAAACAAGCATTTTTAGAGTTTTTGCTTCATATTAGCCTGTACTTTGTTGCCTATTGTGTGTTAGGAGTTGATCATGGTAGATAAAGGGGGCAAATACCTAACCTTGCCATGTTTTTGTTTCTTCTGCTACTTTGTTGATATTAAAATAATATGAAATTTACCATGCCAATGGCATTTAAAAGTTTCAAATTTATATGTCCATTTTCAATAAAATTTAAATTTAATTGTTTAATTAGTTGGAAAATATAAGAAAACGTTCTAAAAAAAGGCGAGTAGATGAAAGAATAATATTTTCTTATAAAATATTAAGATAATATAACGTGGTCCGTAGAAAACATTAAAATAGACCAAAAGAAAATGGGTGCTAGCGCAGTGGTAGAACGTTTGAAGCCCCTTGCATTAAGTGACATTTTTTTTTTTTTGAGAAAATTAAGTCCCAAATTCGAACCTGACTATATGATGTTATTATAAATAAATAAATAAATAAATAAATAAATAAATAAATAAATTATAGGCCAAAAGAGTATAAGAATATCCTAACAAACTACGCACCATTTGTAGAACATCTAAAGGAGCTATGACATAAAATGGCAAAACGGGTTCACTTAGATAAATAATTTCTATTTGATAAAAATAATTTCAAGAAAATATAAATCAAATGATAAAATTGAATTTCTTCACCACTAGCTCATGCTCTCCTTGGATGCAAAATTGCGTTTCAATATCAGTTGCTACGAGTTTGTAAAAGAACACCTCTTTCCGATACTTATTTTTTTCGTTTCTAAGATTTCCTTTCAAAAATGATAATAATGAACATCTAAATTTCTATGAATATAATTTATAGATTTCTTAAATTTCTGATTGTAGAACAACATAATGTACGTGTACAAGAAGTAGAGTATTCCTAAAAAGATTACTTATCATTTCACCAATTTTACAAATTCTAGAGATAACATAATAAACATGGTCAAAATTTAAGTCTCTTTACGATGAAACCGGTTTCAAATAAATATGGTACATTTATGGTTATGATTTCTTTTCGTGGTGAAATTAAGGACAGTACACTTTATTCAACATTACACTAAAAAAATTGCTTATTATTTGAGTATGTATGAAACTTTTCTATGTGTAATTTTTAAATATGTTGTGTATCTTTCAACCTTTGAATGATAGTTTATCTCTCTCTTTTTCTTCTGAAAGACCTCCGATTGATAGTTGTTTGGGCGGGTTGCTGGGTTGGTCCATGTCCAAGGTAACATAATCAGCAGCTCCAACATCCAGGTTCATTCAAGGAATCTTTTTATAGAATGATTCACGGGAAAGCCGAGTGTCCCGATCTTCAGATTCCTACTTGATTGCCGTAGCTTCATCTTCCTCTAATGACCATCTAGAGGTATTAGCTTCTCTTAGTAACCATTCAGCATCTATATTGTACACTGGTACAGAAAGACGGAACCAAGTTGAAAACTGACACCCTTATATTATATTTCACACAAACAAGTTATAGTTACTCATTTAAGCACTATTTAGGACGTCAATTTTTTTAGTTGACCGGAAAATTGATGTTTTAAATTGGTTACAAATTACCGACATACCTTGATCATGATTACAGTTTGTTTGGACCAATGACACTCATGATATATGTTCCTTGAGGTTAAAAAAAGAACATATCTAAAATTTGTAAAGAATTGTAGAGTGCCACCACATCTCAATAACAAATTTGCTCATCCACCCGCGCTTTAGCGCGGGGTACCGCCTAGTATTTATTAATTAATAGAAGGATCATTGTGCAACACCTTGCAAACTTAGTAGGACTAATTTGCAAGGAAGGGAATAGTCCTAGTTCATCTAGAATTAGGAAACTCTTTTATGGAAACAACAAGGAGTTGTTGGAGTATATAAAGAGGCTTTAGCTTCCTTCCCACACTAATGTTATTAGACATAACAAAGAGAGTGGGAGAGAGCATAGAGAGAGCAAGACAAGAGCTAGGGCCAAAACCCTAGCCCCGTCCGCCCCTTCCCGTCGACTCAAAGAGGAGGCCGCCCCTCCTCTTTTTCCTTTGTTTCTTTGATCTTCTTCCCTCTTCCTCCGGGTTCAAGCTAGCACTTGTTTGAAGGAAGAATCTAGATCTCACCTCTAGACGTGGATCAACCGTAGAGACGAGGACATCATTCTTCGAGTGATCTCACAAATCAAAAGGTACACAATACTATGTCTTTTATCATGTTATGATATCTCCTCCTGACGATCCGTGGTGGGCATTGAAGTAGAAATTATTATTATTTTATTCCGCTACGTTACCTACTTCAAAACCCAACATACTTTGAATGCCTATCAAATAAATAAATGTCAATAGTTCAATGTTCAAAGGATTAATATATCACATGTAGCTACTCAACATTGCAATCAAGTAACAAAAGAAAAGTAAACCATATCACACATGTTATAACCACAATTTCAATCCTACAGGGAAAGACATGTACACCGAGAATATGAAGGAGATTTGAGATATGTCTAACGCACTAACATCATGAAAAAAATCAAAGTAGTAAGAAAAACAGTACCTATAGGAAGGGAAAGGTCTCCCGATAACCTTCAGGAAAACACATGGGGTTATGAAATCTCTGATTTCTCAGTCTGTATCCTGAGGTAGTTGTAACACATTTGGCTCAACAACTCCTCAGAGAGCAAGCTTAGAGGATATTAACCAAAAACCGATGGAGTAGAGACTGAGATGGGGAGGGAGATAGAGCTTACCTCTTCGATTAGACAACAACGAGATCGATTCTTTAAGTGTCTGTTAAATAAAACAACAATCTCTCGAGAGTGGAAGTCTGTTTAGCACAAGAGAGGAGAACAATCGGAACAACTGATCAAGCATACCGCACGCAGATGTCGAATTGCAGAGATGGGTACGAAACCCTTCGCAGATCCCCTTTCTCTATCAGCCTCTTTCAGTATCACGATGGGAAAAATAGGTACTACCTCTGTTTTGCCTGTTTCAGCCTAATTCACTTTTTTTCACTATTCACTGGGTTACTTTCATCCGGTGATTTGATTAGCAAAACGATACAAGAATTTGATAATCTTTGCATAGTGTTATAGAGGAAAGTTTATTCTAAAATACCGTGAAAAAATTGTTAAAAATTACATCGTTTTGATACCCAAATCACTAAGTCAAAGTGACTCAGTTACGGGTTAAAAAGTCAAACGCAAAGGAAACAGACGAAACGGAGGTAGTATCATAAGATTTATAAACTCAGGATGTCTTTTAATATTATATTTTGACCACAAAAGACTTCAAATTTCTAAAAAAGACCCTGCGTACTACACTTAGTGACAATTTTCTAGATATTGTCACATAAACCCTCCCAAATTTGACAATATTTGAATTTGTCACTAACTAACCAAATTGAGTGACAATATGGCTATTGTCATTGTGTATGTTGTCATTATAGGCACAATTTGTTGTAGTGCACTGATGAATCTATATCTATATAAAAGTTAGGGAATTGCCCTCTTCTTTTGCCATTAATAATTTCAGAAGTACTATTTAGATGCCATTTGTCATGGTTTTTGCCCATGTGGCATACAAGCGGTGTTAATTGACCAATTATAATTAGCCAAGTTTGCATTGTGTGACATGTTAGCTTAGCAAGTGGGATCTTTGTTCTGTGTGACATTTAATTAACATTCAAAATTACACTTCTTTTCTCAAAAGATTGTATGTTGGTTCAAATAGAGTAGCAAATTCAATGTATTCCATGTTACATAATGCATTTTTCATCCATTGCAGTTAGTTTGGATTAAATGAATTAAATGCTGACAACATCGAAGATAAAATTAAAAGGAACAGGGGGGTGAAATTGTTGATTCATTAACCCCTCTGTATGGAAAGCAGATGTATTTATTCTCCATCAAAAGTACACATATCAAATGGAGTGTATGAGATCCATCCTTATACAGAGAATGCATAAGAAACAACGGGACGAATGAAATAAATAAATAGATTAATTTTTGGCTCCGAAACCCAACAAATCCATTTGCGGAGCTGTTTCATTTCCTTCTTTGACAAAACTAATCAGCTCACCCTTCAACAATCTTTGAAATTTCTTTCAAGAATTCACCAATTTGAAGGTTTGAACTCCAACTTGAAGATATGAGCATCAAACGGATGAACTGCGAGTCCAAAGCCTCGACATGATCAAGGAATTTATGCATCACCTTTGATTTTCTAACTAGACTTTCATGAAGATATTGCAATGGGATAACCCTAGCTGCAATAACCGTTCTGAAGAATCAGAGAAAACTCTGTGATGGTCTTCAACATACCCATCATGGGTCGGCAAGAAAAAGTTGTATGAGATGAGTAAGTGTCCGATCTATTAACAACCAAGTTATTTTTCCCAGCCCTCAATCAAGTTCGGTACTTCTCTATATCCCATCTTTCCATTTTTAATTCTTATCATGCTTCTTCTTCCTCTCAACGCCGTTAGAAGTGAATTCAATATTAGCCAAGTGAAGAGACCGGTGTACGTTATAGTCCAAATCATGGCTACAAGTGCCATTCGCCGATTTCAAACACTTGGGGTGACTATTGACTTTGAAGGTAATTCTATACCATCTCTTAGATCCAATGTTCTCACTCTGCTGTTCCATTTCACTGTTGATCTCGGTGAATAACAATTGATCTCTAGCCGTTGAAATGCTAGCTGATGATGGTTACGGAATGCAGTATTTTAGTTTAGGGCATGGAATTCTGTGTAGTTATCGAACGAAGTAGTATCATGTTGCTGTAATTGAATAAATGAAGATTTCTTGAATAAAAAAAATCACACCACTTTGTAGTTTAGAAATACGTAGGCCCGGTTTTGTTTGCCTAATTTTAGGTTATTTCTTACATTATTTTAAGTCATAAAAAAGTTCTCAATTTTCATTTTCGCGAGGACTTATCTATTGTTTTACCTTTTTATAAGATAAAAAAAAAAGTTTCTTTTAACCTCGACTTTTCTTACTTTTTACTCTTAAATTTTACATTTTAGGGGCTCAAGTATAACATAAGTAAGCAAACTTTTTTCTAAAAAGATGTATCGAAAACTTTTTAAAAAATTTAATAATGCAAAAGAAAGCTATTATGAAATATTGAGTTAGTTTTTGCTGAATATCAACCACATGTTGTAAGTTCATTTGTATATTGTTATTGGTCCATTAGTCACCATAATGCAAATAGAAGGATGCTTAGGGTTGGAGAATAAGATATAACTCAGCACTATTCTTCCTACATCTTATTTCTTTCTTATATTCTCTAGTTGTTGTCTCTCTCTCCCTCTCTAATCTCGTTTCACAACACGATATCAGCACGTGGCTTTACATAATCCGCACAAAATTTAATTGGAGAGTGGAGATCCAAACAATAATCATTTTGCAGAATACATAGGTGGTATATATCTTTATGTCGTACAAAATCCGGCTGAAAAAGTTTGGACCTGCCCTAAATTCCAACGAGGCCTAAGAGCATCTCCAACATCAAAGCTGTCTTTGGACTAAACTTGTACTTGTCCTGAATTTTACGCACACTTTTTGAGTTGTCGCTTCAGCAGATTGCCTAAATATAGGCAGGCCACCGGCATTATTTTATAATTTCATAGTTTTCATTATTAAACAAATCATGTTACTATATCTATTTAATAACGAATTAATATTTTTCAAAAAAACATCGAATTAATTAACTTGTTGAAGTGACTAAATTTATTATTATTATTATTATTATTATTATTATTATTATTATTGTTGTTGTTGTTGTTGTTGTTGTTGTTGTTGTTGTTGTTGTTGTTGTTGTTGTTGTTGTTGTTGCAGCTGTTGTTTTTTATTATTATTATTATTATTATTATTATTATTATTATTATTATTATTATTATTATTATTATTATTAGGCTTAATTACTTAATGCATACCTCCATTATACTGAAACTATCACTCTGCAATACCTATTTTCAAAACTTACTGTAAATATACCCCATTTGTAGAAAACTAGTCAATTTAAAACTGGTAAAATTTTCCATCCAAACATCGTCACCACAAGGAGGGTATATTCGTTCGTCAATATTAGAAAACTAAAATGAAAAGAAAAAGAAAAAATAAGTAAAAGATAGGGATAAGATGAAGAAGATGCAAATCCAGTAAGCGTCTCTCTCTCACACTCTGTCTCCATCTCAATCTCCGCCTTAAACGTCTCCACCTCACTCAAACAGAGCAACAATCATGCCTCTCGTCGTCCCTCACGCACTCCGTCGGTGATTGCCTCGAAGCCCGAACATCATCACCAGTTGAAGCACTCTACCGGTGGCTTGGGGGGTTCAAAGTTAAGGGATTTTCGTCCAATTTCCCGATTTTTTAGCTCCTTGATTTTATGGGTTCAGGTTGAGAAATACAGTGGTTTCTAATTCCAATTCAAGTGTAAGATACTTGCCTCTGTTCTCTCGATCTCCCCTCAAATCTCCTCCTCCTCTCTCTCTCTCTTGTTCAATCTCTCAACCAATTTCTCTGTATCCCTCTCGATCTTCTCTCTCAGTCAATTTCTTTGTCTGAAATTTCTCTCCTTATTTGATTGAGCTGACATATTGAGAAAGAAGGGCATGGATCAATTGGTTCGATTCGTCCATCTCCTTGGTCGATTCGGGTAGTCCATAGGTTTTAGTCGGTTGATTAAAGGTTAGGGTCAGCTGGATGTTTGGTTAATTTGAGGTGTTCGAATTTCATGGAGGTTAGGGAGGTTGAAAATTGGGGTTCTGGAGGTGGGTGGTCGATTGAGATTGATTTTCGATGAACTTTTGTTAATTGGGTGGATTGGGTTTGAATTCGGCTTCAATTGGATTAATGATGTTCGGGAGAAATATTGAAGATAGATTGTCTACCGGAATCTGGGTAGCGTGCAGCGGTGCTGGTGGTGGGTGCGGCGGACATGGTGGTGGGTGCGGCGGACATGGTGGCTGTACGGTGGTGTTATTATTTCTATCAAACTGACGATTCTACCCTTTTAACAAATGGACTTGTTTAAAAACTAACAGAGAATTCTGTTATGTAGTTGACGAATTTTTTTTAGGGGTTTGACATTGACTAGTTTTTTGCAAATGGAGTACATTTTCAGCAAGTTTTAAAAGTTGGTATTGCAAAGTGATAGTTTAGCCATACTGGGAGTATGCATTATTATTATTATTATTATTATTATTATTATTATTATTATTATTATTATTATTATTATTATTATTATTATTATTATTCACACTTTTGTTGATAGTATTTATAGATTTTTTAAACTTACCGTTTGGACCGTGAATGTGAACGTTGGATGAGCAGAGGAGTTGCAGGAGAGTCGCAGGAGGAGGGTGGATGATTAAATGAGGAAAATTTTTCTCCAGTTGCCAGGTTAGAAGCAATTAGAATTATGCTTGCATTTGCATCTTTCAAAAATATGAAACTATTTCAGATGAATGTAAAATGTGCATTTCTGAACGGGTACTTCCAAGAAGAAGTTTATGTTGCACAACCTTTTGGTTTTGAAAGTGATAAATTTCCAGATCATTTTATAAAATTGCCAAAGCTCTTTATGGTTTGAAACAAGCTCCAAGGGCTTGGTATGAAAGACTATCAAAGTTTCTGCTTGAAAATGATTTCAAAAGAGGATTGGTAGACAAGAACCTTTTTATAAAGACTCGTGAGAAAGATTTACTTGTAGTTCAGATTTATGTTGATGATATTCTGTTTGGAGCTACTAATAATCTTCTATGCAAAGAATTCTCAAGTCTTATGAGCAGGGAATTTGAAATGAGTATGATGAGAGAGTTGAACTTCTTCCTTGGACTTCAAATACATCAATTGAAGAAGGGCATCTTTCTGCATCAAAGTAAGTATACTAGGGACTTGCTGAACAAGTACAACATGTCTCAATCCAAAGAGATCAAGACTCCAATGAGCTCTACACTGTCTTTAGATAAATATGAATCTGGTAAGAGTGTTAATGTGAAAGAGGATAGATGTATGATTGGATCATTGCTATACCTTTCTGCTAGTAGACTAGATATCATGTTCAGTGTATGTATGTGTGAAAGATTTCAAGCTGATCCAAAGGAATCACACTTAGCTGCTGTGAAGAGAATATTCAGATACCTCAATGGTACCAAAGACTTAGGGCTTTGGTTTCCAAAACATTCTAACTTCTCTTTGCATGGATTTTCAGATGCTGACTTTGCAGGTTACAAAGTTTATAGAAAAAGCACTTCTGAAACTTGCCAATTTATTGGATCATCTCTGATCACTTGGCACTCCAAGAAAAGAAAAACTCAGTTGCTTTATCAACAGCTGAAGCTGAATATATATCTGCAGGAGTATGTTGTTCACAAGTAGTATGGATTGCTCAACAATTAAGGGATCTCGGATTTGATTTCAAAAGTATTCCCATCAAGTGTGACAACACTAGTGCAATATCTATTACAAAGAATCCAGTACAACATTCAAGAACCAAGCATTTTGATGTTAGAAATTATTTCATCGGAGATCATGCTGAAAAAGGTGATATTGCCAGATGAAAGATTCTCAGCTCTAAGACTGGAATTAGGCATGCTAAATAAGAATGCATTGGTTTAGGTGGAGCATCAGGTAAGGAAGGTAAGTTATTATGTGTTTCAAAGGTTTGAACTGATTTTTAAAGCCTTGAAAATATATTCAAAGCTTTGGTCTTATGTGTTTCAGCTTAACTGTATTTCAAGACCTTAAAAACTATTTTAAAAGCCTTTAAAATAAGTTTGATAACGGATTAGTGAATAAATTTTAGATCATTCAGTATTGGGTGCTAACTTTGTAGATATTTGCTCAATATTGCCCCTACCTTTTTCAAAATTGATTTTCAGCCAAATATAGTATTAAATTATTTATTTCCAATGGCTTTAAAGATTTGAATCTTTGTTGATCATTACATATCTTTTAAGATCAGAAAAATATTGCAGTTTCCTTTTCAAATACAAACTCTCTGAGTATTTATCTCCTTCTCTTCTCCTTCACTCCGTATCAAACCCACCTCACTCTATTCTTCTCCCAAACCCTAATGAGCACAAGAAGAGCCTCAAACAGAACCAAGATGGCCGGAGGTTCAAAACAAGAGTACAGAGAAGAAGCAAAAGGAAGCAGTGAATGAAGTTCAAGAGATTAGTGGAGACTCTAGATCTAGAAGTCCTAGTGTAGAGGCAGTTGCAGAGCTTCCTCCACCCAATAAGAAAGTCATGAAGGATGCAACTCCCTCCTCAGAAAAGAAGAAGAAGAAGAAGAAGAAGAAGAAAGAGAAAGCTGCTGAAGAGAAGCAACCAGAAACAGAGATCTCTACAGAGATCTCTAGCCCCAAGAAGTTCAAGAAAAAGAAGAAGGCAACTCAAGATGAAAAAGGGAAAGGAAAGGTAACAGAGGAACAACCATAGGACAATTTGGAGAAAGCATTGCAGATCTACTCAAAGAACGCTGCTCCTGATGAATCTTGGTTCATCTCAAACACATCAAAAGGTCAGTGGTTGGATGGTTTTGCATCTAGGAAGATTTCTTTCTGCAGTTTGATCAGTATGCATATGTTGCTTGGAATGAATCTGAACTATATCACCATATTGAAGAAAACCTCTTTGTGGTTCATGCTAAACCCCCCGAGCTAGCCTATCCTAGACTCACCAGATTCTTCTATCTCAACTTGAAGCAACTTAAGAATTCTCCACACTTAGTCATCAAGTCTTTAGTTGCTGGAGTTACAATGGAACTTGATCATGCTGAGTTTGCATCTGTCTTAGGGTGTCTTAAGAGGTATGACACACGGAACTACCCTCCCAAGAATGAAGCCTTGAAGCTGGCCAGAGAAGAATTCTTCTTACCCAATGTTCTTGCCTCATCCAAACAGTTAACAGACTCTGTGTTAAATGTTGAAGCTAAAGTTCTATTCACTATCTAGATGAGATGCATCTTTCCAAGGGAACATTCTAAGGAGTTAGTTACTGAGAGGGTGCTGTACATTATGTATTTGATCATGCATGCCGATGATACTGATTTGCAGAAACATGTAATGGAACACATGCTATTCAGTAAAACAGATCATAGAAAGCATCCCCTGCCTTATGCAAACTTACTCACTCAATTCTTCCAACACCATGAGATTCCTACTGCTGGGGAAGAGTCTATCACCTCTGGGATTGGTTTGTTGAATGAAAAGGCTTTTGAGAAGATTGGGGTAGTTAAGACCAAATAGAAGTTTTGGAAGTTGTATTCAGATTTGACTGGGGAAGAGCTGAATGCAAAGTAATTTGTTAAGCCCAAGGCCTTGAATCATACTTCAAGCCAGACATCTCAGCCTCCTGATCTGTCTTCAATCCTTCAGAGACTTGATGGTCTAGAAATGGACAATAGTGAGATCAAAGAGAATCAGCATGGGTTTGAGACTGATCTCTCACAGGTCAAATACATGGTGGAACCTAGTTTTAGAAGCATGATCGTGTAGTATGTCCCTGAGGATGAAGAAGGTGCCAAGAAAGATGGCTCTGACAAGAACTTTCCAAGTGAACTTTCCAACCAGGAAGATGGCTCTTTTGATAAAATTCTACTCCTCTCACCCGTGTACTTGATGTGTTATTATTTGATGATGAAAGACAAACTGGTTTGATATATCTAACATGTTTTAATCCATTATTTTGACTCAGTTTTGCAGGGAAATTTTATTTCCTATATATGCAGGATTTGTTTCCTTATCTGACTTTTGTGCGAAGGAAATTACTTAGTGAAGATGATCCTGTGATCAATCAGAGACTCATGACAGCTTCTCAGATTGTTTAAAGATAAGATCACAACAATATCTCTAAAGATTGTGATCAACTATCCGTTGGAGAGAACTGTTAAGAAAGTCAAAGGTTGTTGGCTACAAAATAGAAAGTTGTTGCTGAAAATATGGGAATTTTCAGAGCTTCAAACAATATAAATGGAGCTCATTTTGAATCACGACAAACAACACTCAACGGGCAAAAAGAGTTACACAATTCTGGATTGACAAGCATCAAAGAAGTTCATCACTTTCACAATCCAACTCACAGAAGTTCACTGCATTCTTTACTGTAGTTCTACACTCTAGTGTTCTTCTGTATTGTGCTTTATTGGTAGATCATTTCTGTAATACTTCTATACTTCATTCTCAAGGATTTTTAAAAGTAAAAAAATAGAGAATTCTTAGTTAATCAGTTAGCTAGAGCAGGTACTAGATAGGTTAGGGAGAACCACAAGTTGTAGCAGAGTAATGCAATTTTCTCTGCTTGAGATCTAGGTCTTAGATTTTGATTAATAAGAATTGAGTTGAAAATCCTGCAGGGAGAAGATCCCTGAGGTATAGACCTAGGTCCAAGTGGACTGAATTCTATAAATTCTTTGTCTCTTGCATTTACAGTTCATTCACATTCATAGTTTTTATTGCATTCAAACTTGTCTGTTTTTCAAGGGTTTGAAACTCTATTCAAAGCCTTGAAAAGACTTGTCTGTTACATTGCAAACTGTATTTAATTCCACAAGCTTGAATTTGTATTCAAGGCCTTGAACTCCTTTGCACTTGAACCAAATCTTTTTTCCTCCTCAAGTTTTGCAAAAAGTTGGCATACTCTATTCAACCCCCCCCCCCTCACCTTCTACAGTATCTGTATAGTATATCCGTCTGCATACTCCCCTTTCAAATTGTATGGATGCTTTATTTGGAAACAGTTGTGCAATAAAAAACCCCAGTGTATGCAAGTAAATAATCACTAGTGAAGAGCAGTTGAACATATATCTTTGCCCAATTTGCAATGTTATTGTTGAAACTTGAAGTCATCTCTTCTTATGTGCCATATGTATTGGGAAGAATTTTGCAAGCCAAAAATGATAAAAAGACAAATTCAGATGGAGAAACTGATAAAAGTAAGTTCAAAGCTGTTGGGAAGAGCACAAAATTTGGAATATTGAAACAAATCCCAGAAATGCTAATATAGTGGCCCATAATATAGTCTAATGGACCTATAAAATTAATCCTTGTGACTCAGTAAAAGAAATGAGAGTGAGAGTGCATTCTGATATATACCAGAGTGCAAAAAATAGCTTTCCGACTTTAGAAATCCACTTCAGAAGATCCTTCTGCCTAGTTACTCCATTGTTGGTGTCGGTGCGAGGTGCAATATCAATATTATATTAAATTATTCCATTATATAAAAAAAATCATTTACGTAATATTTTTCAGCAAAAAGAAACATTATTTGGCAAGACATCGTTATTTAAACATTTCATACAATTCATGCCCCAATTTACAATACAAGTGGTTTTATGGAAAATCACTGCACTATAGGTATTATAATCATTTGGAACATATCCTGCTTCTTATCCTGCACCACCCAAAAATGGTAATTCATATCCTGCTTCTTATTCTGCCTCATATCCGGCAGCACCCAAACACAGTAAGCCATCATATTATATCAGGTTTTATCTGACAACATACATATCCTAACTCATATTCCAGCATAAGTCATATCCTCTATATCTTATCTGCTACCCAAACAAGGCCTTAGGGTTGTAAAAGGTACTCTGCATCAATTGGATTGAAAAAACACTTGGGTTTCAATTGGGCTTCGGTTAGAAACAATACATTTCTCAAATTCTCGAGAATATAAATTAAACTTTTTGGAAAAATGGAAAGAAAGCAGCATTAGTTAGGCCGGAAAAAGTCCATTAAAAACAGCATTTTAAGTTTTTTCTTAGTATTGTTCCGTAAGGATTAGTGGTTAAACATATCCGTTGTCTCATCGAAATCATATAATCAATCATATGGTGTTGTTGCATATAGAAAATGACGTTACAGTAAGTTTTGGTAAAAGTGTTGTTAATTGTATTTTATTTTTTTTTGTTTGAGGGAATTTGTGAGGTCTTAAGCAACTTGCGCGCCGCTCAACTAATCCACCGGGTGGTAGGGTTATTTCTACAGTTTAACTGAATATGATAATTTAATCCTCATTGGTCTCTAGTATAACTGGCATCCGTGGGGTTTGAACCTGAGCATACAGTTAAATCACAAGACTCACTCATCATGCCAACTCTTTGAAGTACATACAATTTTTTGTTTAGCTAATTTCAACAAAAAAAATCGCCACTTTTTGTTTTTAAACGGAGACCGAACTGACTCTTAGAAATCAAATACATAACTTCTTTTAGAAATCCATGTTATATTTGTTTTTGCAATCTTCATTATGGCTTTGATTTAAGATTTCAACTGAGAAACCTATGTTATACATGTGATTTTTTATCTTGAAAATTTACGTGGTAATTATCACTACTGTTGTTATGATTTTCAAAGCTAAACATGAATACTTTAAAAATGGATTCTCAGTATTCACAATCAATGCAGCTTTCACAATATGTGGATATTTTTCTACACACAATCTTAAATGATTTGAATTGCATAATTATTTTGGTGTAATGCCTTTCAGAAATTACTAAAATAGTGATCGCTGAATGTCAAAACAATATATATATATATATATATATATATATATATATATATGTATATACATATATATATATATATATATATATATATATATATATATATATATATATAGTTTAACAACTTGCTGCAATAATGGTTGCTTGTCAAATTTTTGATTCTCTAGAAGATATGTATTAGTAGTTCAACAAATTGCTAAAATCGAGGTTTGCTTAATACTAATTCCGTTTCTTCTCTTTCAGCTTACTTTATTTTTTGACATTATTCATTGGGTCACTTTAATATGGTGATTTGATTAACAAAACTATAGACAAATTTGGTAATTTTTGCATGATATTATTGTGTAAACTTTGCTCTACAACGCCATGAAAATATTGCCAAAAATTACATCGTTTTGCTATCCAAATCACTGAGTCAAAGTGACACATTTAAAGGTTAAAAAGTCAAAAAGTGTTGAAAGAGATGAGACGAAGGTTGTATCAAATTGTTGCAATCATGGTTGCTTGTCAAATTATTGATTCTCTAAAAGATATGTATTAGTAGTTTAAGAACATGCTGATATCGTGGTTGCTTAATATCAAATTATATATATATATGTATATATATATATATATATATATATATATATTAGTAGTAGTAGTTTAACTACTTTCTGCAATAATGGTTGCTTGTAAAAATTTTGATTTTCTAAGAGATAATAGTACTACATTTGTTTCTTCTCGATTGTCCTACTTTCACTTTTCAACTCGTAACTGGGTCACATGGACTTGGTGATTTACATAGCAAAATGATATAATTTTTTGGAAATTTTTCTATGGTGTTGTAGAGTAAAGTTTTACTCTACATGACTATGCAAATATTATAAAACTCTTATATCGTTTTGCTTATCAAATTACTGGATGAAAGTGACCCAGTGAATAATGACAAAAAGTCAAGTAGGCTGATAGATAAAAAACATAGGTAGGATGTATTGGTAGTTTAACAAATTGCTACAACCGAGGTTGCTTAATACTAGCTATGTTTCGCTTCTTTCAGCTTATTTCAGTTTTTGACACTATTCACTGAATAACATTAACCCGGGTATTTGATTAACAAAACTATACAAAAATTTGGCATTTTTTGTATGACATTGTAGTGTAAACTTTACTTAACAACAAGATGGAAAAATTACCAAAAAATTGCATCGTATTGCTTTCTAAATCATCGAGTCAAAGTGACCCATTTAAGGATTCAAAAATAATATAATGTTGAAAGAGAAGAATTGGAGGTTGTACCGAATTGCTGCAATCATGGTTGCTTGTCAAATTATTGATTCTCTAATAGATATGTATTAGTAGTTTAACAACATACTGAAATCGAAGTTGCTTAAGATGTTGCTTAATATCAAATATATATATATATATATATATATATATATATAAATATATATATGTATATATATAAATCTAGTAGTAGTAGGTTAACAGCTTGCTGCAATAATAGTTGCTTGTGAGATTTTGGATTCTCTAAAAGATTTGTATTTGTAGTTTAACACATTCTTACAATCGAGATTGCTTAATACTAGCTCTGTTTCTCTTCTTCAAGCTTAATTTACTTGTTGACATTATTCACTGGATAACTTTAACCCGGTAATATGATTAATATAACTGTACAAAAATTTAGTAATCTTTGCATAATATTTTAGTGTAAACTTTACTTTACAAGAACAAGAAAAATTGACAACAAATTACATTAAATTGCTGCAATTGTGGTTGCTTGTCAAATCATCGAGTCAAGTTACCCATTTACGGGTTGAAAAATCAAACAACGTTGACAGAGAAGAAATGGAAGTTGTATCGAATTGCTGCAATCATGGTTGCTTGTCAAATTATTGATTCTCTAAAAGATTTGTATTAGTAGTTTAACAACATGCTGATATCGTGGTTGCTTAATATCAAATTTTATACATATATATACCTAATAAAATAAAACGGTGTTTTCCGCCAAAACAATTTCGACTGAGCAATCTTTATCGCTGATTTTCTCAATTTTCAATCTCGACCGCTCTTTGTCTCTTGATATGGTTTATAAATAACCATGTTTTAAACAGTATTACCAGATTGCCACTAACGTTATAATGAAATGTACATAATGACATTCCCGTCACTTTCTTTCCTCTATCAAATCCTTCCTAATTGTCGCTTTATGAGATGGAAACTAAATTTTATTAATGGAAATATGAATAATGGTTAGTAATGTTTTAGGAAAATATATTTTTATTTAGAGGAAATTTTGAAAATCAAACATCAATCACAATTAATGGACAATAGATACTATGTGTGTGTCCATGTAAAGTATGTAGTATATTAGTATTGTTTAAATGATTTTATTCCCATAATTTAATTTTCTCCGATAGTATCCTCATCATTTTAATAACTAGCAATGTTCTCTGAGTATTATTCTGATTTCTTTATGATTTCCCAAGTTGCTGAAGAAGAGAGATTTTCTCGATCGCCGGAGGATTTCTGACAATGGAGGAGATAATCGAGGAGTTTTGAATACCGAGCTTTCCGAGTCTCCACTCTCCAGTGGGTACCCAACACTTAAGGCACTACCACTCTGTCCCAGCTCTTTCTTCCCAATTTGACTTTTGTCACTATTCACTGGGTCACTTTGACCCGCTGATTTGAATAGCAAACCGATGTAATTTTTAGATAATTTTTTCATGGTGTCGTAGAGTAAAAGGTGCTCTATAATATGGTGAAAAATTTATCAAAAAATCGTATCATTTTGCTATCCAAATCACCCGGTCAAAGTGACCCAGATACGAGTCAAAAAAGTCAGATGGGAAGAAAGAGCTGGGAGGGACTGGTACCACGTACTACCTCCGTTTCTTCTCTATAGCACCGGTTTGACTTTTTGACTCGTATCTGAGTCACTTTGACCGGGTGATTTGGATAGCAAAACGATGCGATTTTGTAATAATTTTTCAGCGTGTTATAGAGCAGCTTTTACTTTACAACACCATGAAAAAATTATCAAATAATTACGTCATTTTGCTATCCAAATCACCGGGTCAAAGTGACCCAGTGAATAGTGTTAAAAGTCAAACCGGTGTGATAGAGAAGAAACGGAGGTAGTAATTCATATGCCTGTTGTACTCTCTAGACCCCTCATTTACTGTTGTTGATTTCTTTTGATTAAACTAGAATTGCGAAGGCAATGGTGTCTCCAATCATCGACTTCTAAAATCGTCACTATCTGTTGCAAGTATTCTAGACTATGGCCTACTCCTTTTGGTTTTGTTTTGTTTTGTTACTTCATTTAGGTTTTGTTTTGTTTTGTTACTTCATTTAGGTTTTAGGCGTATATCACTGTTTGATAAAATGCTTCACAGGTGATGTGGTCTGAATAGATAAATGCTTCCCAGAATATTTTTATTGCCAAAGATCTGAGCTTGCTTATGATCTGAACTATTTCAACTTTTCTTATATGCAGATATTGAATTGGAAAGTGAAGTGGAGTGCACTCATGATTTCTATCAAATTGGTTCATTTAAAATTTAGAAAATCTGGTAACACAAATATTTATAATGACACATTAATTATTTATAAGTAGGACAGTCCGATTAATTGGTAACATTTAATTGTCTTTTTTGTATATATGCAGGTTTGTGCATTCATGCCCCAATCGAATATATCGGCGGATAAAGACATTTTTCATAATGTGATGATAAGGTGCAATGGTGGTTAGGCTAACTATCACGATTATTTCAAAATTATAGATTTCAAATAGTCATGACAATGTATGTTTTTATGGTGATTTAATGATAGAACTATTTCCTATACAACAAAATATTCTAACGGGTTTTATTATGCCTTCCTTTCATATTTTGACGTGAAAGTTTGGTAGTGTCCTACGGACACGGGTCATAACCTATATATATATATATATATATATATATATATATATATATATATATATATATCACTGATGGCACCAAAGAGTGTGGTTCACCACTCTCCATAACAATAAAGAGTAAAAGAAATGTGATCAAGAAACATTTCTTGTAGTAACCCCTCATATTGGTGAGAAATAGGAGTATTTCATTGAACATATAAACAAATATGCCATCATAGCCCGCGTATAAAGGCAAGATTGGAACCAATCCACTTAATCAGCAATAACAGTGCTCTGTTTACAGAGAAATGTGCAACAGCAAAGTTAAACTTCTAAGTTAAAGAAAGATTACAGCAAGCAAAATGCTTAGTTAAGGGAGAACATTATTGCATAACTTCATCAATATCCTTATGAGTTGGGACGAGGAATAGATTTGAGTTCAGGATATTCAATAATATTCTATGGAATCCTATCCAAATCAGTTCTTTAGCTGTTACAATATTCTATGAGTATTACGACAAAAATGTGCCATGTGCAGTGTCATCTATCCGGTGTGAGGCATCCCCTATATCTTCCCTTGATGAATTGGAGGTTAAAATTTTCTCAGATGCAGCAGCTGATAAGATTAGATCAATAGGAGGCTTGGGTATAGTTTTTAAATCTGTCAAGGGTGCTGCTTTGGGTAGAATCATGATCCCAATTCATAACATTTGTGCTCCTGGTGTTTTGGAAGCTTTAGCAGTGAGATATGCTCTTCTTATTGCAAGGAGTAAAGGATTTAAGGGAATTAAAATATGCTCAGATTCAAAGATCTTGATGGATGCTCTTAATTGCAATTTTGCTTGGCCTGTGGAGATTGATGCTATACTGCAAGACTGTTTTGTCTTCTCCAAATCCTTCAATCTGTGTATTTTTTCTTTTATTAGTAGAAATTGTAACTTCGACGCTCATTTTGGAGCTAAAGATGCCTTGTTAGTTGAAGACTATGTGGAGAACTGGCTATGATGTCTCTCCTCTTGTATAGTTCAGGATAGATGTTATACATTTAGTTACCCCTTTCTCTCTACAACTAATTGTAGAGACAGTACTTCAAGCACCAAGGATTCGTAATATTTAACACTTGGATATTCACTATTGAAGACACTTTTGTAAGCTCAATGAGCACTGACATTCTGCTTGAAATTTTACACTGACGGAGCCTTTTAATTTTGCTCCAAAACTGTCCCGAATATCCTCCTGATTCCTGTAAAATTTTCTGATTAAACTCATCGTGGTTTCTTTGCTTGTTAGGTTCTGGGATATGCTGTGATGTGGACATCCACTTAAGAAGCCCATTTGTTCTCTGTTAGCGTATAACGTCACCTTAAATATGCGTCCACAGACTTAAGGATCTCTGCGAACACAAATAAAGAAAAAAGCATTGCAATAAATCACCGATGTTTGTCCTGAGGTACCTGCCATAACTCATTGGGTAGGGTGTTGTGTAATAAAATTTTCTGTGGTGCATAGTCTGAAAATTAAATTATGCTCGTAGACTGTGTTCAACTGTTCTCTATATTTTGTTTTCTTTGGCTTGGTTTGAGATTAAAGAGAGGTATAGTGGTCAGACCTTTGGAATTGGCAGAGTAGTTTTGGTATTTGTATGTTTAATGCAATATCTAATTGGCATTGTAGGAGTTTGGTGTATCTGAAAGACTCCAATCATGACGGCGTGTTTAATTGAATATGTGTTTTCTGCCCATATATCTAAGCATACAAATCACTGCATTGGGTGAGGTGAGCTTTTTGTGAACAAAACAAAACAAGCGGACATAAAATTATGATCTGTATTTCAGTTAAATACCTCTGCTTCATTGCATATTGGATAGTAGAGAGTTACACTGATCCCTGAGGCCAGCGTAGACGCCGCGACCAAGGTAAAAAGTTGAATATGAGCTGCGTGGATGAAAGAAGTTGATCGAATTAGTTTAGAAGCAGAAACATCTCTTAATATATAGAGGTATAGCCCGAATACAATACAAGTTGTTAAGTATGATTTTTTTTGGAAGAGTTCAGATGCTGTATAAATGCGGTAGAAAGGAAAACATCAATTATTACGAGGTAAAGCCTTTAAAGAACGTAGCAAATTTTATTTACTGAAGAATTCCCATTCTTAAAATAATCTAATTCTAATGGCTATTATGTAAATAATCTAAGCGAATACAAATAAACTTCTTCACTTGAATGAGATACTCTATAAATAATTTGTTTTAGCCTGAATGAGATACTCTATAAATGATTAATTGGAATTTAAGTAGTCAGATATTGATATTTAAATTGAAATGTGAAAAAAATATGATAGCTGAAATTTTAAGAAAGGTAGATTTACATTTAAGAGTGTGGCTTATTTACCAAAGTTTGTGCTATATAGAGTGTGTCAGTAATAAAAGGCTTGTGTCTAATTTACCAAATCGTGTCAGAGGGTGTATCAGTAACAAAAACTACTTGGAGCTAACATAATATATACACTGCTGGTTCAAATGTATGTGACATTGACCTTTTTCATTACAGGTTCCAAAGAGACGAACTCAATCGGGTGAAGGGTTTTTTCTTCTCAGATTCCAGGTCCCGTCTCGATTATGTTAGATTGGGGAGAGTTCTTGTTTCTTACACAACCTACAAAACCAATGCATACAAAAAACCGCTTGTCATCCTATGCGGGGTTAACAATCACTACCAAACGGTCGTTTTCGCAGCTGCTATATTGAGTGATGAGATCATTGAGACATACCACCAGGTACTTGAATGTCGGTTGGGGTGTATGAAAGGCCAGACACCAGATACAGTAATTACAGACGGGGACATGGCCATGAGGAGCGCTATTGGAAGAGCTATCCCGACTGGGAGGCACCGTCTGTGCGGTGGCACTTGTCGCGGAATGCTCAAGAAAATGTTCATGCCAAGACTTTTGTATCTCAATTCAACATGATGATGAGGTCACAAATAAGTATGGACGATTGGAAAATTTCTTGGGGTGGATTGGTAGAAAAATACGAGTTGCAATTTAACAGATGGGCATGGGTTGAGTACGACACGAAAGATATGTGGGCAGCACCATTCATGACGGACGTTAGGCTCGACGGGCAGACAATTACCCAACGGTGCGAAAGTATAAACAGTTTCTTCAAGGATTTTGTCAACGCCATGATGGAATTTCAGGATTTTATTCGAAATTTCTGTCGCGGGCTGGAGAAGCTGCGGCACAATGAGCGTTCCGAACATGTCGTCTCAACCCATTCAGATCCTGTGGTCACCACTGCACAGTATTCATCATTTGAGGCGCACGCCGGTGCAGTTTAACACCCGAAACGTGTTTATGATGTTTGCAAGGCCTGAGATTACAAAAGCCAACTACTACAAGATATAAGGCAGCGTATTCTATCCGGAAAGGGGTTGCTACGACTTCACTGTAACAAGGAAAGAGAACCCTTGTAGAGACCACTGCGTGATACTTGGTCCGCGACGGAATGAAGTACGCTACACCTGTTTGAAATACGAGTCAATGAGAATCGTGTTCGCTCACGTCATTGTGATATATGCAACATGGGAACGTTCTTTTCAATGAGTAGTATGTCATCCACATACAAGACCAAAAAAGCTACAGAGATCCCACTGACCTTATTGTAGACACAAGACTCATCTTCATTTCTGATGAAGCCAAACTCTTTGACTACTTCATAAAAACGTCGATTCCAACTCCTAGAAGCTTGCTTTAATCCATAAATGGATCGTTGCAGCTTACAGACTTTGTTGGCTTGCTTTGGATCTTCAAAACCCTCTGGCTGTATCATATACACGTCCTCAAGGAGATTCCCATAAAGGAATGCTGCTTTGACATCCATCTGCCAATCTCATAGTCGTTGTATGCTGCAATTGCAAGTAAGATTCGGATGGATTCGATCATTACGACTGGTGAAAAGGTTTCATCATAGTAAATACAATGAATCTGTCTGTATCCTTTAGCCACCAATCGGCCCTTATAGGTAATCAAATTACCATCCATGTCGATCTTCATATTGAAGAACCACTTGCACCCTATGGGTCGTGCCCCTTCGGGTGGTTCCACCAAAGTCCATACTTTTTTGGTATACATGGATTCCATCTCGGATCTCATGGCTTCTAGCCACTTCTGAGAGTCTGTCCCTTTCATGGCCTCTTCATAGGTAGTAGGCTCATCGTCTATGAGCATCGTGTCACCGGAATCAGTTACAAGAAGTCCATATCTCTCGGATTCCTGGCTTACTCTACTAGATCTATGAAGCTCTTGTGTTACCTGTACAGGCTGTTCCACAAATCCTTGTGGATCCTGTTCATGTTCCATAGTTGGTTCAGTGATTTGTGGTTCTTGAAATTCTTCAAGTTGTACAGTCCTCCCACTTGCTTCCTTAGAGACAAACTCTCTTTCTAGAAACACGACGGACCGAGCAACAAACACTTTGTTCTCAGTTGGATTGTAGAAGTAGTAACCCTTAGTTTCCTTAGGGTACCCCCACAAACTTACACTTATTCGACTTTGGCCCTAGCTTGTCTGATTGTAAACGCTTTACATAGACATCGCAACCCAAATCTTCATGAACGACAGTGTGGGACGCCTCCCATTCCACATATCATGTGGTGTCTTCATGACTGATTTAGATGGAACGCGGTTAATGGTGAAGGCTGCACTTAATAGAGGATAGCCCCAAAATGATAATGGAAGATCGGTTTGATACATCATAGATCGAACCATATCCAATAGAGTTCGATTTCTCCTCTCGGACACGCCATTCCATTGTGGCGTTCCGGGTGGAGTGAGTTGGGACACGATCCCACACTCTCTAAGATAGTCGTCAAACTCTTGGCTCAAGTATTCAACTACATGATCCGATAGTAGAGCCTTGATACTTTTGCCAAGTTGCTTCTCTACTTCACTCTTGAATTCTCTGAACCTTTCAAAGGATTTGGATTTGGCCCTCATAAGGTATACAGATCCATATCTACTGAAATCATCAGTAAATGTAATGAAGTAGACGTAACCACCCCTGGCAGGCGGGGAAAATGGCCCACACACATCAGTATGTATGAGAGCCAATTGCTCACTAGTCCTCTCACCTTTCTTATTGAAAGGGGACTTTGTCATTTTTCCCAATAAACAAGACTCACATGTCTCATATGATTCAAAATCAAATGAGTCTAGTAGTCCATCCTTATGGAGTCTAGATACACGCTTCTCGTTTATATGGCCTAAACGACAGTGCCATTAGTAAGAAGGATTTAAATCATTTATTTTAATCCTCTTGGTATTAATTTTGTACACAGGATTGCTTAGATCAAGGAGATATAGTCCATTAAATAATTGCACACTATAATAGTGAATATAATTAAAATAAAAGGAACAACAACTGTTCGTTATTGAAATAATAAAACCTTCCTTTTCCAAACAAGAAATAGAAATGATATTTCTGCTCATAGCAGGCACAAAATAGCAATTATTTAATTCTAAAACTGATCCTGAAGGCAGAGATAGCTCGCACACGCCCACAGCCAACGCAACAACTTTTGCTCCATTCCCAACGCGCAGGTCTATCTCCCCTTTAGCCAATCTTCTACTTCTGTTTAGATCCTGCACATTTCGACAAATGTGAGATCCACATCTAGTATCTAATACCCATGATGTAGAGATAGTTAAACTGACATCTAGAACAAAATACCTGGTGGTGTCGGACTATTCCAAGCCTCTTTTCCTCCAGATATTTTGGGCAGTTCCTCCTCCAATTTCCAGGATGACAGCAGTAATGACACTCACCTTTAGTCACACCTTTGGAAATGCCACCAAAAGGCTTAAGGACAGGGTCCTTGGACTTGGAAACTGATTTGCCCTTGCTCTTGGAGGATGAGGCAAACCTTTTGCCCTTTCCTTTCTATACCATCATAATGGCCTTGCTCTTACCCTTGTTGATGCTTTTTTCAGATGTCCTCAACTTATTGAGTAAATCTGACAGTGGTTTCACGATCTCCTTCATGTTATAGTTCATGATGAGCTGTCCATAACTCTCAGGCAACGATTGCAGCACGACGGTGGCCAACTCTTGGCCGACCGGAAACCCTAGTCGCTCGAGATTCTCCAAGTATCCAATCATACGGAGTACATGAGGTTCCACAGGGTTTCCTTCAACCAGATGACACTTGAACAATGCCTTTGAGACTTCATACCTCTCAACCCTTGCCTGCTCTTGGAAGAGCTGCTTCAGATGCTTGATCATATCGACAACATTCATGTTTTCGTGTTGCTTCTGAAGCTCAGAATTCGTAGTGCATAGCATAAGGAAGGTCGCATCATTAGCGTCATCAACACACTTTTGATACGACTTTAGGGCTGCAGGGGTATTGTTCTCTGGACCTGCTGGAACTTGCTCTTCTATTGCGTACAGTTTCTTTTCTTTCTTGAGAACAATTCTCAAGTTTCTATACCAATCAAGGAAGTTGGTTCCAGAGAGCTTGTCCTTCTCAAGGAAAGATCGTAGGGAATGTTGTGAACTCAATGAGTTGATTGCCATTTGGAATTATACAAAAGAAAAATACGCAAGTTTTAGTATTTGTGAATTTTTTACTATATTCAATAATAGCTAGTTTATCAAATATAGCTCCCACAATTTTTCTACGGATTAGTAACCGTCAAGATATTAATGCGGAAAATATCCTTATATTTTCTAGTGGGCCAAGATCCATGTTTCATCTCCTTATGAGCTTGCTTTGGCAAGTCACCCATAATTTGACTACTTTAGGTAGAAACAATTCCAATTGCATCCTATACAACTCTTGGTTCAATTGGGAAAATAACTCCTTATTTATCCATCCTATGGATAATCCCAATTGATTGCCTCTAGGTTTTAATAATATTAATAGCCTAGTTGTGTCCAACCTCTTATTTAAACAATTGCACATTACTTGTTTGTGCCATCGCATTCCATCATTATGAACCAAGTCGCCTTTCTTTGGCATGCACGAACTTGATAAATCATGATGATAATGAGTGTTTAAATAACGAGAAGGCAAAACACAATATTTGAATTTTGAGGGATTTTTTTTGAAAAAAATCAATTTTATTATTTTGTTGATCTTTATCAACTGATCCATCCATTTGAGTTTGGGCACAACTACAAATAATAGATCCGGGATGTCTAATTATCTTATTATCCTAATTGCATGCATCATTCATACACCAACCACAAATAATAAGACAACAAAATAAGCAGCCACAAAATAAAATAAAACGTGATGTGGATATGGCCTTTTCTAGACTAAGATAATTCCAAGCCAATGGAATTATCTATGAACCCTAAAAGCAAACACATCTCCACGCGTCTTCATATTTTTGTCCATCCTTCATAGTCACGTGGAATGCTCCATGCTCCATCTTTTGTGGCTTCCTTTGGCTTTGGGCTTCTTTTCTTCAATCTTGGCTAACAATCTATTCTATCTAGCACTAGCTAACAACTATACTAAATAAAATAAATCAAACAAGTTGAGAAAAAAATGGCTCGCAGACCATAAACCCTAATTAATTATTACAACAAATTGATCAGCTCGCAGGCCGTAAACCAAACCACAAAATTAAACAATCACAGCAAACCACATCCTAAGGCCATATCCAACCACCATGCGATTTGCACATAAACAATTAAAATCCAATTTTAACGCGCTTGATCAATTTCAACTGATTTTAGGATTTCTAGGGTTAAAACGGTCCAAAGGGCCCAGCAATTTAATTGTCGAACCCTATTGGAGCCGTCCCAGGCCGAGCCTAGGCAGGTTAGCCCAACCCAAGGGGTCACCCGACCGCCTAGGCCCTCAGCCTAGGTGGCTTGGGTGGCAAGGAAGGAGAGGGGAGGTCCCTAGGGGGCCGAACCTCCTTGGTTGTTTCCAAAACAACTCCTTCCTTGTTCCCTAAGTCCAATATGTTTCCAAATTAGAAACTAGTTTCCAAACTAGTGCCCAAACCCTAGATCTAAGATCCTAAAATTTCTCAACTCACTAATTCATGCATCTAATGCAAAAACTAGGTCTTGTTATGTTTGATTATTGACAAATTGCATCATATGCTTCATTTGTCTTGTTTTACGCGATAAACAATAAATTTAAAGTGTAAAACTATCAAAATGTAACACATAAACGACGTCTATGTTCTACGACTTGTGGTTCTGATACCACTGTAGGGTTTTGATCATGCATACACAGCGGAAAAATATAATTTATCCATTCAATACCCTCCAAGGATCACAGGAAGAGAAGCATAACGATGGTAAAGGAAGAATCATGTTACACATCTTAGGGTTTCTCCTGTGATGACTTGTAACGTGAATTGTGTCATGTCTCTACGGTTGATCCACGCCTAGAGTTGAGATCTAGATATTCCTTCTCCTTTGTGCTAGCTTGGAACGGAGGAAGAGGAAGAAGAAATCACGCAACACGAGGCAAAAAGGAGGGGCGGCCTCCTTTGCTGGCCGACGGGGACGGGGAGGCGGCAAGGGGGTCGGTCCGCCCTCTTGCTTGCTTGCTCTCTCTCCTTTGTTCTCTCCCACTCAAGTTATGAATGATAAGTTCATAAGTGTGGGAAGGAAGGAACGATCATCCTTTATATAGTCCAACAAATCCTTGTTAACTACCTAAAAGAATTATTCTAGTCCTACTAGAATTCGGTTTAGTCCATTCCTTGCAAATTAGTCCTACTAACTTTGCAAGGTGTTGCAAAGTGATCCTTCTAATTAATTAATCATATTAATTAATTCCCAAATCTAGTTCAACTCTATATAGCGTGTGACCCCATAGGTTCTATCTAGTTGGTAGCAACAATTTGCTAATATGGAGCGGTCTCTAGCAAGACATCCATTCTAGCCAACTAATAGAATAGTCATCCGACAAACCTTGTGCAAGTAATTGTCACATCCCTTTGTTTCTATATCCGGATTGGACACCAGACATACAAGTCACACTCGTATATCCAATCCATAGTTTCTCGATCCTGGGAATAGCCTTATTCGTGCAAATAACATCAATATCCTATATTGATTTATTTGAGTCTGGCCAGACATTCTATAAGCACTATCCCTCGAGTGTCCTCGACTATCTGCTCCCGTTATGTGCGAGGGACAAATTCTATCTACGTCCACTACGATTTATAAGCTTGCTTCTTATTGTATCTGGTACACGCCTTTATAGCTACGGTGTAGCGTTTGACGCTACCAAAATCACAATAATCCACAACTAGATTATATAGTTACTTCAAGTCTAAGGATGAAAATACCGTTGCCACCACGAGAAGCGCTTGTGACTTAACATAACGTGTATGTAGCCTTCTCGGAGATGGGTCATTCCAGTGCGTCATTATCCTTAATGCACACCCATGTGTTGGATCATGATATCTCCATATCAATCCAACCCCATACTAGTCTACAGATGATTGTCCTATTAATCATTATACAGGACTATGGATATTTAAGATAAACAACACAATTGTAAATCTAAGGACTTCATTATATTAAATATCCAATAAATAATACAATGAATGTTGTAGCCAAAATAAATTCATACTAAACTAGATTGCCTCTAGGGCATCTATTCCCACACGAAGGACCGACAAAAACACACAAAGCACTGAAGACGATACATGTGACTCAGACATACAGGAAAAAAAAATTATATAATAGGCTTCATTAGAGATGCGGCTTCAATAGAGTTGCCATGACAGGTCTTTAATCACCTCCATTAGGGGGGATCTCCGGCAGTGCTGCTGCAAATTCATCCGCGATAGTGGAGATGAACAACAGACGTTCCACAACCACCTTTTAGAGACATGCGTCCGTTAAGAACTTCATAGGCGTTTGCAGTCACGTCTACGACTGACGGGTCCCGCCTCACGGTGGCAGTTGGGCAGCCAACACTAAGGATCGGGTGTGCATTACCAGAGAGGCCCAACTCCTTCCAATAAGGATGTGTTGTTTTGTCTTCTCTGGGTTCGCAAATAAATACAGCAACGTCAAATACATTCGGTTTACGTAAGAGTAAAACAATCTCACGGTAATTACATAGGCAAGTACCAGAGCAATTCTAGAACAGTATTCTAGTTATTAGCAAACCTTCTAAAATTGGGGCCTCCAGTGGCACCCCTGGATACTAACCGACCACATTAGCGACGAGTTCTCTAGTTGCTGGGTCCAACGGCTCTGCAATAACACTTCCCATTTGCATGTATTGTCCGGCAGCTCGCATTGGTTGATTCGCCACTAGTCTAGTAAATGTTCTAACTGGGTATGTGTTAGTCACCAGATGAATCTGGTGAAGTCCAGACAACATTGGGAAATGAGCTTCCCTGTTAATCAGGCATCATGGTCTGATAATCGAACAAGTAGCATTGTGAGGCATGGTTGTAGTGTTTGAGTAAGAATGGGACATGCATCTAAAATTCTAGCAAGTGCTCCCAATGAAATGTTTGAGTTAGGGTAAAGGTTGGTATTTATACAGATGGTCAAACCACTCTAAAGTTGTGTGGGATATCCATATATGTTGTGTAACTTTGTTTGGCAATGTTTCTATGATTGGTGGGTTGAATTGTGAGTTGAGTTGTCAAGTCAAAATTTAGTTGTGTGGGATTCCCTCTGCATTGAATCGTCATATACTGAAAATAGCATCACAACTGTCAAAAAAAAAGATAACCAAATCCATTCTACTTCACTCAAGCAGGTACCTACAAAGAAAATCTGAGCTACTTTATATCACGGTCAAATACCTACATAAAAACATGTGAACAAAACAGTACAAACTTGTAAAGGAAATGTCAATATGTTTGTGCTATTTACCTACATCAGTCATCAGACTTCCCAAAATGGGCAATAATTTGAATTACATATCCTCTGTGGCTCATTTTAGATGCATTTGAAAGGTATTGTTACTTACAAGTTATGACTAGTATCACAAGAGTAAAATGATCAGAAAATCTAAGGTACTTCACTCAAACATGTACATACAAAGCAAATCCAAGAAACTTTATATCATCCTCAAACATTTTCCTACAAACATATCAACAGAAGAGTACAAATATGTAATGAATTGTAACATCAAGAGAGAATCATCATAACTGTCAAAAGAGAGAATATCAGCAAATATGAGATTCTTTACAGAAAGGGTTGCCTAAAGAAAAATCTAGGTTGGATTAATATCATACTCAAGGAGGTGCCTACAAACATATCAACAAAAGAGTACAAATATGTAAAATTTAAATCAATCTTTTATTTCAAGACCAATTTCTTTGGTCAATTTATTATCATTGGGTTTTCCATTTTATTTTCTCTTGCTCCCATATGTAATGAATTGTAACATCAAGACAGAAGCTTCATAACTGTCAAAACAGAGAATATAAGAAAATATGAGATTCTTTGCAGAAAGGGGTGCCTGAAGAAAACGTTGGCTGGATTAATATCATACTGAAACAGGTGCCTACAAACATATCAACAGAAGAGTACAAATATGTAAAGTTTAAATCAATCTTACAATTCAAGACCATTTTCTTTGGTCAATTTCATTATCATTGGGTGCTCCATTTTATTTTCTCTTGCTCCCATCTGTAATGAATTGTAACATCAAGACATAAGCTTCATAACTGTCAAGTGAGAGAATATAAGAAAATTTGAGATTCTTTGCAGAAAGGGGTGCCTAAAGAAAATCTAGGCTGGATTAATATCATATTGAAACGGTTACCTACTAATATATAGGCCATATTGTAGGCGAATCGTCAAGTAAAATTTCTTTGGTCAATCTTACGATCATTGGAATGTGAAATTATATTTTCTGTCATTCCCCTTTGGAGTTTACTGTAACATCAAGACAGAAGCATCCCAACTGTTAAAATATAGACCATGAGCATAATCATCATGTTTCCCCATATCCTCGAATGGGATTGCAATTTCCACCAACTCAAGAATTCAAACATCTAAATATTATATATGATAGTCTTCATTACAAGGTCCATGATGGCGTTTTAAACACCATCATTTGGGTTAAACCACTGCCGACAAAAAGGGTTAACCTAGTTCTGAATCGAACACGCTGATAAATTGAACTACAATACACTGAAGAGAACGACACAAGTGAACCCAGACGTACAATACAAAAGAAATATGTAATATGCTTCATTAGAGGGGCAGATTCATTAGAGGTGGCCATGATGGTGGTTAAAGCCTGGCCATTAGGGATGGCTGTTTTAACAACCTTCTAAGATCTAAGATAAGATAGGAGCGATGGTCACAACCCGACCTACTACTCTGGCTCTGGGAATCGGGAGCCGTCGAGCTTCCAACCATCTACATACTGAATTCGCAGGCCAATCAATACAGACGCGATTGGAACAACGACAGCGACAGCGGGTCAGTGCAGTTGAGAAAGAAGCTCCTCGCCGCTGCTGCTGCAAAAGCATCCACAAAAGTGGAAATGACAAACATATGTTCCACATCCACCACCACATAGATGCGGTCGTTAATACATTCGTATGCGTTTACAATCAGGTGTACGACAGACGGGTCCCACTTCACGGTGACATCTGGGTAGCCAACACCAATGATCGGGTGTGCGCTCCTAGTGAGGCCCAACTCATTCCAATAAGGATGTGTTGTATTTGCATCCTCTTATACGCAAATAAATACAGAAACGTCAAACAAATTGGCCCTACGCATCATGGCAACCGCCTCACGGTGATTACATAAGCACGTACCAGAGCAATTCCAGAACAGTAATCTAGTTCTTAGCAAATCATCTAAAATTAGGGCCGCCACCACCCCAGGATACTCAACGAACACATTAGTGACGAGTTTTGTGGATGCTGGTTCCAAAGGCTCCGTAATAACATTTGCCCATTGCATGTGTTCACCGACAGCTTGCCTTAGATGATTAAGCACGTGCCTAGTAAATCTTTTTACTGGGTATGCACTAATCACCAAATCAGCCTGGTGACGTCCAGGAAACATAAGTAAACGGGCCTCTCCGTTAATCAAGGGTCGCGGTATGATAACAGGAGACCCAGTATAGTGAGCCATTTTTTTGTAGTGTTTGATTAGCAGCAGAAGTTGCAGGACAAATTCTAGCAAGTGCTCAAAAGTTTGTAATGTTTGCGTTACGGTGATGGTGGGTGTTTTATATAGGTGGAAAAGCATTTCTTTAGTTGTGTGGGATATCCAAATGTTGTGTAACTTTGTTGGTCAATGTTACTGTCATTGGGGGGTGGAATTGTGAAATGAGTTGTCAAATCCTGACTAGTATCACAACAGTTCAAAAAAAATATATCAGTTACCTTTAAACATATCAAACAAAAGGTACAAATATGTCATGTAAATAAACATCCGACAATTGAACTATCATAAGGGGCGGTGGAATTGTGATATCAGTCACTCCCCTCTTGAATAAAGTGTCAATTCCTGACAGAAGCATCACTACTGTTAGAAGAAGTAATCTCCTCAAGTCTGCGCTTCTTTACTCAAAGGGGCGTCTAATAAGCAAATCAAGGAGGGATTAAAATCATACTAAAACAGGTACCTACTCAAACAACACACACTGCAAGATTCACAACACATGAAAATTCGACAACAACAACAACAGAGGAGGACTAAAAATGACACACAAGACTCAGATTTACAATACGAAAACATTATATAATAGGCATCATTAGAGGGGCGATTTCATCACGTGGTCCATGAAGGGGGTCTAGACACCTCCATTACGGAAACAGCTGGACAAGCCGCTATTTAGTGGTCTGGGATATCCAAATGTTGTTTAACTCTTTTGGTCAACTTTACTATCAATAAATTGTATAGTAAAATTATTTGTTCAATTTGATTATTATTGGGGGCGGAGTTGTGACTTTTGTCACTCCCCTCTGAAATGAATTGTAACATCAAGACAGAAGCACCACTACTGTCAAAAGAGAGAATATCAGGAAAGCTGCGTTTCGTTACTCAAAGGGGTGCCTAATAAGTAAAATTAGGCTGGATTAATATCATACTAAAACGGGTACCTACTACTCAAATCTGGGTTAATATGAGACTATGAGAGGAGATAAAATCCATGCAGCTATTTTTAAAAAGCAAACTGTTTATACATCATAAATTTTCCCTATCTCCTCGAACGGGATGGTAATTTCCACCAACACGAGCATTCAAACACCTTTTTTCAGAACATACATATTATGATTTCAAAATACATGGGGAGAAGTACTTGCTAGATTTGTTCAAACACAAGAAGGCCAGTCAAGTGTCTCCGGAGAGAAACAAGGTGTGGTACCTAGTTCCTCCACCTACAAACGAGTCTGTCATTGGTACCATATGGGTGTTCAGAAACAAATTGGATGAGGATAGCAAAGTGATCAGAAACCAAGCAAGATTAGTTGATCAAGGTTACAATCAAGAAGAAGGTATTAATTATGAGGAAAATTTTTCTCCAGTTGCCAGGTTAGAAGCAATTAGAATTATGCTTGCATTTGCATCTTTCAAAAATATGAAACTATTTCAAATGAATGTAAAATGTGCATTTCTGAACGGGTACTTCCAAGAAGAAGTTTATGTTGCACAACCTCCTGGTTTTGAAAGTGATAAATTTCCAGATCATGTTTATATAATTGCCAAAGCTCTTTATGGTTTGAAACAAGCTCCAAGGGCTTGGTATGAAAGACTATCAAAGTTTCTGCTTGAAAATGATTGCAAAAGAGGATTGGTAGACAAGAACCTTTTCATAAAGACTCGTGAGAAAGATTTACTTGTAGTTCAGATTTATGTTGATGATATTCTGTTTGTAGTTACTAATTAACTTCTATGCAAAGAATTCTCAAGTCTGATGAGCAGGGAATTTGAAATGAGTATGATGAGAGAGTTGAACTTCTTCCTTGGACTTCAAATACATCAATTGAAGAAGGGCATCTTTCTGCATCAAAGCAAGTATACTAGGGACTTGCTGAACAAGTACAACATGTCTCAATCCAAAGAGATCAAGACTCCAATGAGCTCTACACTGTCTTTAGATAAATATGAATCTGGTAAGAGTGTTAATGTGAAAGAAGATAGATGTATGATTGGATCATTGATATACCTTTCTGCTAGTAGACCAGATATCATGTTCAGTGTATGTATGTGTGCAAGATTTCAAGCTGATCCAAATGAATCACACTTAGCTGCTGTGAAGAGAATATTCAGATACCTCAATGGTACCAAAGACTTAGGGCTTTGGTTTCCAAAACATTATAACTTCTCTTTGCATGGATTTTCAGATGCTGACTTTGCAGGTTACAAAGTTGATAGAAAAAGCACTTCTGAAACTTGCCAATTTATTGGATCATCTCTGATCACTTGGCACTCCAAGAAAAAAAAAACTTAGTTGCTTTATCAACACCTGAAGCTGAATATATATCTGCAGGAGTATGTTGTTCACAAGTAGTATGGATTGCTCAACAATTAAGGGATCTTGGATTTGATTTCAAAAGTATTCCCATCAAGTGTGACAACACTAGTGCAATATCTATTACAAAGAATCCAGTACAACATTCAAGAACCAAGCATTTTGATGTTAGAAATTATTTTATCGGAGATCATGATGAAAAAGGTGATATTGCCAGATGAAAGATTCTCAGCTCTAAGACTGGAATTAGGCATGATAAATAAGAATGCATTTGTTTAGGGGGAGCATCAGGTAAGCAAGGTAAGTTATTATGTGTTTCAAAGGTTTGAACTGATTTTTAAAGCCTTGAAAATATATTCAAAACTTTGGTCTTATGTGTTTTAGCTTAACTGCATTTCAAGACCTTAAAAACTATTTTAAAAGCCATGAAAATAAGTTTGATAACGGATTAGTGAATAAGTTTTAGATCATTCAGTAATGGGTGCTAACTTTGTAGATATTTGCTCAATATTGCCCCTACCTTTTTCAAAATTGATTTTCAGCCAAATATAGTATTAAATTATTTATTTCCAATGGCTTCAAAGATTTGAATCTTTGTTGATCATTACATATCTTTTAAGATCAGAAAAATATTGCAGTTTCCTTTTCAAATACAAACTCTCTGAGCATTTATCTCCTTCTCTTCTCCTTCACTCCGTATCAAACCCACCTCACTCTATTCTTCTCCCAAACCCTAATGAGCACAAGAAGAGCCTCAAACAGAATCAAGATAGCCGAAGGTTCAAAACAAGAGTACAGAGAAGAAGCGAAAGGAAGCAGTGAATGAAGTTCAAGAGATTAGTGGAGACTCTAGCTCTAGAAGTCCTAGTGCAGAGGCAGTTGCAGAGCTTCCTCCACCCAATAAGAAAGTCAAGAAGGATGCAACTCCCTCCTCAGAAAAGAAGAAGAAGAAGAAGAATAAGAAAGAGAAAGCTGCTGAAGAGAAGCAACCAGAAACAGAGATCTCTACAGAGATCTCTAGCCCCAAGAAGTTCAAGAAAAATAAGAAGGAAACTCAAGATGAAAAAGGGAAAGGAAAGGTAACAGAGGAACAACCATAGGACAATTTTAAGAAAGCATTGCAGATCTACACAAAGAACGCTTCTCCTGATGAATCTTGGTTCATCTCAAACACATCAAAAGGTCAGTGGTTGGATGGTTTTGCATCTAGGAAGATTTCTTTCTGCAGTTTGATTAGTATGCATATGTTGCTTGGAATGAATCTGAACTATATCACCATATTGAAGAAAATCTCTTTGTGGTTCATGCTAAACCCCCCCGAGCTAGCCTATCCTAGACTCACCAGATTCTTCTATCTCAACTTGAAGCAACTTAAGAATTCTCCACACTTAGTCATCAAGTCTTTAGTTGCTGGAGTTACAATGGAACTTGATCATGCTGAGTTTGCATCTGTCTTAGGGTGTCTTAAGAGGTATGACACACAGAACTACCCTCCCAAGAATGAAGCCTTGAAGCTGGCCAGAGAAGAATTCTTCTTACCCAATGTTCTTGCCTCATCCATACAGTTAACAGACCCTGTGTTAAATGTTGAAGCTAAAGTTCTATTCACTATCTAGATGAGATGCATCTTTCCAAGGGAACATTCTAAGGAGTTAGTTACTGAGAGGGTGCTGTACATTATGTATTTGATCATGCATGCCGATGATACTGATTTGCAGAAACATGTAATGGAACACATGCTATTCAGTAAAACAGATCATAGAAAGCATCCCCTGCCTTATGCAAACTTGCTCACTCAATTCTTCCAACACCATGAGATTCCTACTGCTGGGGAAGAGTCTATCACCTCTGGGATTGGTTTGTTGAATGAAAAGGCTTTTGAGAAGATTGGGGTAGTTAAGACCAAATAGAAGTTTTGGAAGTTGTATTCAGATTTGACTGGGGAAGAGCTAAATGCAAAGTAATTTGTTAAGCCCAAGGCCTTGAATCATACTTCAAGCCAGACATCTCAGCCTCCTGATCTGTCTTCAATCCTTCAGAGATTTGATGGTCTAGAAATGGACAATAGTGAGATCAAAGAGAATCAGCTTGGGTTTGAGACTGATCTCTCACAGGTCAAATACATGGTGGAACCTAGTTTTAGAAGCATGACTGTGTAGTATGTCCCCAAGGATGAAGAAGGTGCCAAGAAAGATGGCTCTGACAAGAACTTGCCAAGTGAACTTTCCAACCAGGAAGAGGCTTCTCTAGTTAAAGATAAAGAAAAACAGGTGATAGTTGAACAAGCTTCTCAGGAAGGAGATGAAGCCTGACTCAGATAATTTGCTGACTACTCTGAAGAAGAAAAAGAAATCTCCAAAGATTGCCACTAAGGACAAGACTGAAGAAGTGACTGTTGCAGGTGAGAATGAAGAGGAACAAGAAGATCATGATAAGACTGATGAAGATAGTGAGGAAGAAGAGGGAGATCGGGATGGAGATGAAGACCCAATCCCTTAATCCTGCCTACTTTTTTTAGACTTTTATTTTCAAAATTTTCTAGACACTGATCCAACATATTCTCATTCTTTTTTATGAAAGTCAAAAAGGGGGGAAAATCTTTAGTGGTTTTGATGTTATTTCTGTTTAGATTATCTAACTTTTGGTCAGTAGGATTTTCTGCAACTTACTTGCGGCTGTTGCTTTTGTTCATTAATAAGTTGGATCTTTTGGAATTACTGTGTTATTATTATTTGTGTGATTTGTGTACTAATCAATATTTTTTTGCAGAAAGTAAGAATCAAATAGTTGAGGTTTTATCTTTCATAAATGGGGAGATTGTAAAGTCACAGGTTTCATGGACTTGAAATACTCAGGTATTTCAAAGCCTTGAACCATTTTTCAAAGCCTTGAATCAGGTTTCATAGGCTTGGAGCTATTTCAAGCCCTTGAACCAGGATTCAAAGCCTTGAAACTGTCTGACCTACATATATGGTCTGAGGGGGAGTTTCTCTAAACTCTTTTGATAAAATTCTACTCCTCTCACCCGTGTACTTGATGTGTTATTATTTGATGATGAAAGACAAACTGGTTTGATATATCTAACATGTTTTAATCCATTATTTTGACTCAGTTTTGCAGAGAAATTTTATTGCCTATATATGCAAGATTTGTTTCCTTATCTGACTTTTGTGCGAAGGAAATTACTTAGTGAAGATGATCCTGTGATCAATCAGAGACTCATGACAGCTTCTCAGATTGTTTAAAGATAAGATCACAACAATATCTCTGAAGATTGTGATCAACTATCCGTTGGAGAGAACTGTTAAGAAAGTCAAAGGTTGTTGCCTACAAAATAGAAAGTTGTTGCTGAAAATATGGGAATTTTCAGAGCTTCAAACAATATAAATGGAGCTCATTTTGAATCACAACACACAACACTCAACGGGCAAAAAGAGTTACACAATTCTGGATTGACAAGCATCAAAGAAGTTCATCACTTTCATAATCCAACTCACAGAAGTTCACTGCATTCTTTACTGTAGTTCTACACTCTAGTGTTCTTCTGTATTGTGCTTTATTGGTAGATCATTTCTGTAATACTTCTATAATTCATTCTCAAGGATTTTTCAAAGTAAAAAAATAGAGAATTCTTAGTTAATCAGTTAGCTAGAGCAGGTACTAGATAGGTTAGGGAGAACCACAAGTTGTAGCAGAGTAATGCAATTCTCTCTGCTTGAGATCTAGGTCTTAGATTTTGATTAATAAGAATTGAGTTGAAAATCCTGCAGGGAGAAGATCCCTGAGGTATAGACCTAGGTCCAAGTGGACTGAATTCTATAAATTCTTTGTCTCTTGCATTTACAGTTCATTCACATTCATAGTTTTTATTGCATTCAAACTTGTCTGTTTTTCAAGGGTTTGAAACTCTATTCAAAGCCTTGAAAAGACTTGTCTGTTACATTGCAAACTGTATTTAACTCCAGAAGCTTGAATTTGTATTCAAGGCCTTGAACTCCTTTGCACTTGAACCAAATCTTTTTTCCTCCTCAAGTTTTGCAAAAAGTTGGCATACTCTATTCAACCCCCCCCTCACCTTCTAGAGTATCTGTATTGTATATCCGTCTGCATACTCCCCTTTCAAATTGTATGGATGCTTTATTTGGAAACAGTTGTGCAATAAAAAACCCCAGTGTATGCAAGTAAATAATCACTAGTGAAGAGCAGTTGAACATAAATCTTTGCCCAATTTGCAATGTTATTGTTGAAACTTGAAGTCATCTCTTCTTATGTGCCATATGTATTGGGAAGAATTTTGCAAGCCAAAACTGATAAAAAGACAAATTCAGATGGAGAAACTGATAAAAGTAAGTTCAAAGCTGTTGGGAAGAGCACAAAATTTGGAATATTGAAACAAATCCCAGAAATGCTAATATAGTGGCCCATAATATAGTCTAATGGACCTATAAAATTAATCCTTGTGACTTAGTAAAAGAAATGAGAGTGAGAGTGCATTCTGATATATACCAGAGAGCAAAAAATAGCTTTCCGACTTTAGAAATCCACTTCAGAAGATCCTTCTGCCTAGTTACTCCATTGTTGGTGTCGTAGCGAGGTGCAATATCAATATTATATTAAATTATTCCATTATATAAAAAAAATCATTTACGTAATGTTTTTCAGCAAAATGAAACATTATTTGGCAAGACATCGTTATTTAAACATTTCATACAATTCATGCCCCAATTTACAATACAAGTGGTTTAATTGAAAATCACTGCACTATATGTATTATAATCATTTGGAACATATCCTGCTTCTTATCCTGCACCACCCAAACATGGTAATTCATATCCTGCTTCTTATTCTGCCTCATATCCGGCAGCACCCAAACACAGTAAACCATCATATTATATCAGGTTTTATCTGACAACATACATATCCTAACTCATATTCCAGCATAAGTCATATCCTCTATATCATATCTGCTACCCAAACAAGGCCTTAGGGTTGTAAAAGGTACTCTGCATCAATTGGATTGAAAAAACACTTGGGTTTCAATTGGGCTTCGGTTAGAAACAATACATTTCTCAAATTCTCGAGAATATAAATTAAACTTTTTGGAAAAATGGAAAGAAAGCAGCATTAGTTAGGCCGGAAAAAGTCCATTAAAAACAGCATTTTAAGTTTTTTCTTAGTATTGTTCCGTAAGGATTAGTGGTTAAACATATCCGTTGTCTCATCGAAATCATATAATCAATCATATGGTGTTGTTGCATATAGAAAATGACGTTACAGTAAGTTTTAGTAAAAGTGTTGTTAATTGTTTTTTATTTTTTTTAGTTTGAGGAAATTTGTGAGGTCTTAAGCAACTTGCGCGCCGCTCAACTAATCCACCTGGTGGTAGGGTTATTTCAACAGTTTAACTGAATATGATAATTTAATCCTCATTGGTCTCTAGTATAACTGGCATCCGTGGGGTTTGAACCTGAGCATACAGTTAAATCACAAGACTCACTCATCATGCCAACTCTTTGAAGTACATACCACTCCGTCCCAGCTCTTTCTACCCAAGTTGACTTTTTGACTCGTATCTGGGTCACTTTGACCGGGTGATTTGGATAGCAAAATAATACAATATTTTGATAATTTTTTCACCGTATTATAGAGAAACTTTTACTCTACAACACCATAAAAAATAATCGAGAAATTGCATCGGTTTGCTATTCAAATCAACGAGTCAAAGTGACCAAGTGAATAGTGACAAAAGTCAGTTTGGGTAGAAAGAGCTGGGACGGAGTGGTACAATTTTTTGTTTAGCTAATTTCAACAAAAAAAATCGCCACTTTTTGTTTTTAAACGGAGACCGAACTGACTCTTAGAAATCAAATACATAACTTCTTTTAGAAATCCATGTTATATTTGTTTTTGCAATCTTCATTATGGCTTTGATTTAAGATTTCAACTGAGAAACCTATGTTATACATGTGATTTTTTATCTTGAAAATATACGTGGTAATTATCACTACTGTTGTTATGATTTTCAAAGCTAAACATGAATACTTTAAAAATGGATTCTCAGTATTCACAATCAATGCAGCTTTCACAATATGTGGATATTTTTCTACACACAATCTTAAATGATTTGAATTGCATAATTATTTTGGTGTAATGCCTTTCAGAAATTACTAAAATAGTGATCGCTGAATGTCAAAACAATTATATATATACATATATATATATATATATATATATATATATATATATATAGTTTAACAACTTGCTGCAATAATGGTTGCTTGTCAAATTTTTGATTCTCTAGAAGATATGTATTAGTAGTTCAACAAATTGCTAAAATCGAGGTTTGCTTAATACTAGTTCCGTTTCTTCTCTTTCAGCTTACTTAATTTTTTGACATTATTCATTGGGTCACTTTAATATGGTGATTTGATTAACAAAACTATAGACAAATTTGGTAATTTTTGCATGATATTATTGTGTAAACTTTGCTCTACAACGCCATGAAAATATTGCCAAAAATTACATCGTTTTGCTATCCAAATCACTGAGTCAAAGTGACACATTTAAAGGTTAAAAAGTCAAAAAGTGTTGAAAGAGATGAGACGAAGGTTGTATCAAATTGTTGCAATCATGGTTGCTTGTCAAATTATTGATTCTCTAAAAGATATGTATTAGTAGTTTAAGAACATGCTGATATCGTGGTTGCTTAATATCAAATTATATATGTATATATATATATATATATATATATATATATATTAGTAGTAGTAGTTTAACTACTTTCTGCAATAATGGTTGCTTGTAAAAATTTTGATTTTCTAAGAGATAATAGTACTACATTTGTTTCTTCTCGATTGTCCTACTTTCACTTTTCAACACGTAACTGGGTCACATGGACTTGGTGATTTACATAGCAAAATGATATAATTTTTTGGAAATTTTTCTATGGTGTTGTAGAGTAAAGTTTTACTCTACATGACTATGCAAATATTATAAAACTCTTATATCGTTTTGCTTATCAAATTACTGGATGAAAGTGACCCAGTGAATAATGACAAAAAGTCAAGTAGGCTGATAGATAAAAAACATAGGTAGGATGTATTGGTAGTTTAACAAATTGCTACAACCGAGGTTGCTTAATACTAGCTATGTTTCGCTTCTTTCAACTTATTTCAGTTTTTGACACTATTCACTGAATAACATTGACCCGGGAATTTGATTAACAAAACTATACAAAAATTTGGCATTTTTTGTATGACATTGTAGTGTAAACTTTACTTTACAACAAGATGGAAAAATTACCAAAAAATTGCATCGTATTGCTTTCTAAATCATCGAGTCAAAGTGACCCATTTAAGGATTCAAAAATAATATAATGTTGAAAGAGAAGAATTGGAGGTTGTACCGAATTGCTGCAATCATGGTTGCTTGTCAAATTATTGATTCTCTAATAGATATGTATTAGTAGTTTAACAACATACTGAAATCGAAGTTGCTTAAGATGTTGCTTAATATCAAATATATATATATATATATATATATATATATATATAAATATATATATGTATATATATATAAATATATATATGTATATATATAAATCTAGTAGTAGTAGGTTAACAGCTTGCTGCAATAATAGTTGCTTGTGAGATTTTGGATTCTCTAAAAGATTTGTATTTGTAGTTTAACAAATTCTTACAATCGAGATTGCTTAATACTAGCTCTGTTTCTCTTCTTCAAGCTTAATTTACTTGTTGACATTATTCACTGGATAACTTTAACCGGGTAATTTGATTAATATAACTGTACTAAAATTTAGTAATCTTTTCATAATATTTTAGTGTAAACTTTACTTTACAAGAACAAGAAAAAATTGACAACAAATTACATCAAATTGCTGCAATCGTGGTTGCTTGTCAAATCATCGAGTCAAGTTACGCATTTACGGGTTGAAAAATCAAACAACGTTGACAGAGAAGAAATGGAAGTTGTATCGAATTGCTGCAATCATGGTTGCTTGTCAAATTATTGATTCTCTAAAAGATATGTATTAGTAGTTTAACAACATGCTGATATCGTGGTTGCTTAATATCAAATTTTATACATATATATACATAATAAAATAAAACGGTGTTTTCCGCCAAAACAATTTTGACTGCGCAATCTTTATCGCTGATTTTCTCAATTTTCAATCTCGACCGCTCTTTGTCTCTTGATATGGTTTATAAATAACCATGTTTTAAACAGTATTACAATATTGCCACTAACGTTATAATGAAATGTCCATAATGACATTCCCGTCACTTTCTTTCCTCTATCAAATCCTTCCTAATTGTCGCTTTATGAGATGGAAACTAAATTTTATTAATGGAAATACGAATAATGGTTAGTAATGTTTTAGGAAAATATATTTTTATTTAGAGGAAATTTTGAAAATCAAACATCAATCACAATTAATGGACAATAGATACTATGTGTGTGTCCATGTAAAGTATGTAGTTTATTAGTATTGTTTAAATGAATTTATTCCCATAATTTAATTTTCTCCGATAGTATCCTCATCATTTTAGTAACTAGCAATGTTCTCTGAGTATTATTTTGATTTCTTTATGATTTCCCAAGTTGCTGAAGAAGAGAGATTTTCTCGATCGCCGGAGGATTTCTGACAATGGAGGAGATAATGGAGGAGTTCTGAATACCGAGCTTTCCGAGTCTCCACTCTCCAGTGGGTACCCAACACTTAAGGCACTGCTACTCTGTCCCAGCTCTTTCTTCCCAATTTGACTTTTGTCATTATTTACTGGGTCACTTTGACCCGGTGATTTGAATAGCAAACCGATGTAATTTTTAGATAATTTTTTCATGGTGTCGTAGAGTAAAAGGTGCTCTATAATATGGTGAAAAAATTATCAAAAAATCGTATCATTTTGCTATCCAAATCACCCGGTCAAAGTGACCCAGATACGAGTCAAAAAAGTCAGATGGAAAGAAAGAGCTGGGACGGACTGGTACCAGGTAATTCATATGCCTGTTGTACTCTCTAGACCCCTCATTTACTGTTGTTGATTTCTTTTGATTAAACTAGAATTGCGAAGGCAATGGTGTCTCCAATCATCGACTTCTAAAATCGTCACTATCTGTTGCAAGTATTCTAGACTATGGCCTACTCCTTTTGGTTTTGTTTTGTTTTGTTACTTCATTTAGGTTTTGTTTCGTTTTGTTACTTCATTTAGGTTTTAGGCGTATATCACTGTTTGATAAAATGCTTCACAGGTGATGTGGTCTGAATAGATAAATGCTTCCCAGAATCTTTTTATTGCCAAAGATCTGAGCTTGCTTATGATCTGAACTATTTCAACTTTTCTTATATGCAGATATTGAATTGCAAAGTGAAGTGGAGTGCACTCATGATTTCTATCAAATTGGTTCATTCAAAATTTAGAAAATCTGGTAACACAAATATTTATAATGACACATTAATTATTTATAAGTAGGACAGTCCGATTAATTGGTAACATTTAATTGTCTTTTTTGTATATATGCAGGTTTGTGCATTCATGCCCCAATTGAATATATCGGCGGATAAAGACATTTTTCATAATGTGATGATGAGGTGCAATGGTGGTTAGGCTAACTATCACGATTATTTCAAAATTATAATTTCAAATAGTCATGACAATGTATGTTTTTATGGTGATTTTATGATAGAACTATTTCCTATACAACAAAATATTCTAACGGGTTTTATTATGCCTTCCTTTCATATTTTGACGTGAAAGTTTGATAGTGTCCTACGGACACGGGTCATAACCTCTATATATATATATATATATATATATATATATATATATATATATATATATATATATATATATATCACTGATGGCACTAAAGAGTGTGGTTCACCACTCTTTATAACAATAAAGAGTAAAAGAAATGTGATCAAGGAACATTTCTTGTAGTAACCCCTCGTATTGGTGAGAAATGGGAGTATTTCATTGAACATATAAACATATATGCCATCATAGCCCGCGTACAAAGGCAAGATTGGAACCAATCCACTTAATCAGCAATAACAGTGCTCTGTTTACAGAGAAATGTGCAACAGCAAAGTTAAACTTCTAAGTTGAAGAAAGATTCTAGCAAGCAAAATGCTTAGTTAAGGGAGAACATTATTGCATAACTTCATCAATATCCTTATGAGTTGGGACGAGGAATAGATTTGAGTTCAGGATATTCAATAATATTCTATGGAATCCTATCCAAATCAGTTCTTTAGCTGTTACAAGATTCTATGAGTATTACGACAAAAATGTGCCATGTGCAGTGTCATCTATCCGGCATGAGGCATCCCCTATATCTTCCCTTGATGAATTGGAGGTTAAAATTTTCTCAAATGCAGCAGCTGATAAGATTAGATCAAAAGGAGGCTTGGGTATAGTTTTTAAATCTGTCAAGGGTGCTGCTTTGGGTAGAATCATGATCCCAATTCATAACATTTGTGCTCCTGGTGTTTTGGAAGCTTTAGCAGTGAGATATGCTCTTCTTATTGCAAGGAGTAAAGGATTTAAGGGAATTAAAATATGCTCAGATTCAAAGATCTTGATGGATGCTCTTAATTGCAAGTTTGCTTGGCTTGTGGAGATTGATGCTATAGTGCAAGACTGTTTTGTCTTGTCCAAATCCTTCAATCTGTGTATTTTTTCTTTTATTAGTAGAAATTGTAACTTCGACGCTCATTTTGGAGCTAAAGATGCCTTGTTAGTTGAAGACTATGTGGAGAACTGGCTATGATGTCTCTCCTCTTGTATAGTTCAGGATAGATGTTATACATTTAGTTACCCCTTTCTCTCTACAACTAATTGTAGAGACAGTACTTAAGCACCAAGGATTCGTAATATTTAACACTTGGATATTCACTATTGAAGACACTTTTGTAAGCTCAATGAGCACTGACATTCTGCTTGAAATTTTACACTGACGGAGCCTTTTAAATTTTGCTCTAAAACTGTCCCGAATATCCTCCTGATTCCTGTATAATTTTCTGATTAAACTCATCGTGGTTTCTTTGCTTGTTAGGTTCTGGGATATGCTGTGATGTGGACATCCACTTAAGAAGCCCATTTGTTCTCTGTCAGCGTTTAACGTCACCTTAAATATGCGTCCACAGACTTTAGGATCTCTGCGAAAACAAATAAAGAAAAAAGCATTGCAATAAATCACCGATGTTTGTCCTGAGGTATCTGCCATAACTCATTGGGTAGGGTGTTGTGTAATAAAATTTTCTGTGGTGCATAGTCTGAAAATTAAATTATGCTCGTAGACTGTGTTCAACTGTTCTCTATATTTTGTTTTCTTTGACTTGGTTTGAGATTAAAGAGATGTATAGTGGTCAGACCTTTGGAATTGGCAGAGTAGTTTTGGTATTTGTATGTTTAATGCAATATCTAATTGGCATTGTAGGAGTTTGGTGTATCTGAAAGACTCCAATGATGACGGCGTGTTTAATTGAATATGTGTTTTCTGCCCACATATCTAAGCATACAAATCACTGCATTAGGTGAGGTGAGCTTTTTGTGAACAAAACAAAACAAGCGGACATAAAATTATGATCTGTATTTCAGTTAAATACCTGTGCTTCATTGCATATTGGATAGTAGAGAGGTACACTGATCCCTGAGGCCAGCGTAGACGCCGCGACCAAGGTAAAAAGTTGAATATGAGCTGCGTGGATGAAAGAAGTTGATCGAATTAGTTTAGAAGCAGAAACATCTCTTAATATATAGAGGTATAGCCCGAATACAATACAAGTTGTTAAGTATGATTTTTTTTGGAAGAGTTCAGATGCTGTATAAATGCGCTAGAAAGGAAAACATCAATTATTACGAGGTAAAGCCTTTAAAGAACGTAGCAAATTTTATTTACTAAAGAATTCCCATTCTTAAAATAATCTAATTCTAATGGCTATTATGTAAATAATCTAAGTGAATACAAATACACTTCTTCACTTGAATGAGATACTCTATAAATAATTTGTTTTAGCCTGAATGAGATACTCTATAAATGATTAATTGGAATTTAAGTAGTCGGATATTGATATTAAATTGAAATGTGAAAAAAATATGATAGCTGAAATTTTAAGAAAGGTAGATTTACATTTAAGAGTGTGGCTTATTTACCAAAGTTTGTGCTATATAGAGTGTGTCAGTAACAAAAGGCTTGTGTCTAATTTACCAAAGCGTGTCAGAGGGTGTATCGGTAACAAAAACTACTTGGAGCTAACATAATATATACACTGCTGGTTCAAATGTATGTGACATTGACCTTTTTCATTACAGGGTCCAAAGAGACGAACTCAATCGGGTGAAGGGTTTTTTCTTCTCAGGTCCCGTCTCGATTATGTTAGATTTGGGAGAGTTCTTGTTTCTTACACAACCTACAAAACCAATGCATACAAAAAACCGCTTGTCATCCTGTGCGGGGTTAACAATCACTACCAAACGGTCGTTTTCGCAGCTGCTATATTCAGTGATGAGATCATTGAGACATACCACCGGGTACTTGAATGTTTGTTGGACTGTATGAAAGGCCAGACACCAGATACAGTAATTACAGACGGGGACATGGCCATGAGGAGCGCTATTGGAAGAGCTATCCCGACTGCGAGGCACCGTCTGTGCGGTGGCACTTGTCGCGGAACGCTCAGGAAAATGTTCATGCCAAGACTTTTGTATCTGAATTCAACATGATGATGAGGTCACAAATGAGTATGGACGATTGGAAAATTTTTGGGGTGGATTGGTAGAAAAATACGAGTTGCAATTTAACAGATGGGCATGAGCTGAGTACGACACGAAAGATATGTGGGCAGCACCATTCATGACGGACGTTAGGCTCGACGGGCAGACAATTACCCAACGGTGCGAAAGTATAAACAGTTTCTTCAAGGATTTTGTCAACACCATGATGGAATTTCAGGATTTTATTCGAAATTTCTGTCGCGGGGTGGAGAAGCTGCGGCACAATGAGCGTTCCGAACATGTCGTCTCAACCCAGTCAGATCCTGTGGTCACCACTGCACAGTATTCATCATTTGAGGCCCACGCCGGTGCAATTAACACCCGAAACGTGTTTATGATGTTTGCCTGGCCTGAGATTACAAAAGCCAACTACTACAAGATATAAGGCAGCGTATTCTATCCGGAAAGGGGTTGCTACGACTTCACTGTAACAAGGAAAGAGAACCCTTGTAGAGACCACTGCGTGATACTTGGTCCGTGACGGAATGAAGTACGCTGCACCTGTTTGAAATACGAGTCAATGAGAATCGTGTTCGCTCACGTCATTGTGATATATGCACACATAAGGGTCACTCAAATACCAGACCGGTATTTGTCTGCCCGATGGATGAAGATGGAAAGGGATGTTAGGTTCTTGATGTATACGGGCCAATTATTAAAGCTTCTGAGGAGAACATTGAAGTCACAGGGGAACATGGGCCTTCCGTTACTGAACTGGGGTTCGATGACGTTGTAGAAAGCCAACGAGCTAGGAGAAGGGCAGCCCTGAATGCGGGACATTGTTCTCTGTGCCGGTAAGTTGTCCAATTATATGATTTATTTTGTTCTCGCATACTTTAAATATATTGCAACAGCATTATAAATTTTCAATTTTAATGTTTCTCAAATTTGTGAATGTAGGCGAACAGGGCACAACAGGACGCAGTGCATTTCTTCTGCTCCTTCTAATTTGTGACTGCCAACATGCTTCCGTACTTTTGGGATAGGTAATATACTTTTAGCCGAATGTTTCATTTTTGAATCAAAATGCTTTGCTGGTTAGTTTCCATTGGCCATAGTCTCCTACACCGGGTGGCTAACCAGAGTGCATGATATGGAATTTGGTAAGTACGGGTTAGGGTTTCCTTAGTTGTGGGCTTCCTTGGGTGGGTTCGTCTGTCTGAATGAAGCTATTCTACATAGTTGAGGCATGGGGCATTGTCTTTTTGGCATTAGAAGTCTTTATGTTAGGTTAAGATAAGTAGACAATACAAGGAAATATTAACTCATGATTACGGTATGTTTGGTATTGGGTCATGTGAGGGATCATTATAAATTGATAGTCAAATGTGGATATATGTATGAAGAAGGAATGCAAACTTGTGAAAGTATACCATCAATAAAATCATTCACAAAACACCACCACCTTGATAGTGACAAAGCCTTGGGTGCATACATCAGAATCAGAGAGGAGTTAAGATTAATACATCATTTAAAAAAAGCAAAACCTCAATACATAATCATCATGTTTTGTTAACCGAGTCCTGACATAAAGGGTTAACCGAGTTCTTACAAGAACAAAACACACTGAAAGTTTATCAACACACGAAGTGTAGGGTTTTGATCATGGATACGCAGCGGAAAAATATAATTTATCCATTCAATACCCTCCAAGGATCACAGGAAGAGAAGCATAAAGATGGTAAATGAAGAATCATGTTACACACCTTAGGCTTCCTCCTGTGATGACTTGTAACATGAATTGTGTCATGTCTCTATGGTTGATCTACGCCGAGAGTTGAGATCTAGATCTTCCTTCTCCTTTGTGCTAGCTTGGAACGAAGGAAGAGGAAGAAGAAATCACGCAACACGAGGAAACAAGAAGGGGCGGCCTCCTTTGTTGGCCGACAGGGATGGGGCGACGGCAAGGGGGTCGGTTGGCCCTCTTGCTTGCTTTCTCTATCTCCTTTGTTCTCTCCCACTCAAGTTATGAATGATAAGTTCATAAGTGTGGTAAGGAAGGAAGGATCATCCTTTATATAGTCCAACAAATCCTTCTTAACTAATTAAAGGACTTATTCTAGTCCTACTAGAATTCGGTTTGGTCCCTTCCTTGCAAATTAGTCCTACTAACTTTGCAAGGTGTTGCAAAAAGATCCTTCTAATTAATTAATAATATTAATTAATTCCCAAATCTAGTTCAACCTTATATAGCGTGTGACCCCATTGGTTCTATCTAGTTGGTAGCAACAATTTGCTAATATGGATCAGTCTCTAGCAAGACATCCATTCTAGCCAACTAATAGAATAGTCATCCGACAAACCTTGTGCAAGTAATTGTCACATCCTTTTGTCTCTATATCCGGATTGGACACGAGACATACAAGTCACACTCGTATATCCAATCCATAGTTTCTCAATCCTGGGAATAGCCTTATTCAAGCAAATCACATCAATATCCTATATTGATTTATTTGAGTCTGACCAGACATTCTATAAGCACTATCCCTTGAGTGGCCTCGGATATTTTCTCCTGTTATGTGGGAGGGACAAATTCTATCTACGTCCACTACGGTTTCTAAGCTTGCTTCTTATTGTATCCGGTACACGCCTTTATAGCTACCCAGTTACGGTGTAGCGTTTGACGCTACCAAAATCACAATAATCCACAACTAGATAATCTAGTGACTTCAAGTCTAAGTATGAAAATACCGTTGTCACCACGAGAAGCGCTTGTGAATTAACATAATGTGTATGTAAGCTTATCAGAGATTGGTCAATCCAGTGCGTCATTACCCTTAATGCACACCCATGTGTTGGATCATGATATCTCCATATCAATCCAACCCCATACTAGTCTATAGATGATTGTCCTATTAATCATTATACCGGACTAGGGATATTTAAGATAAACAACACAATTGTAAATATAAGGACTTCATTATATAAAATATCCAATAAATAATACAATGAATGTTCTAGCCAAAATAAATTCATACTAAACTAGATTGCCTCTAGGGCATCTATTCCAACACGAATGACCGACAAGAACAAACAACGCACTGAAGACGATACATGTGACTCAGACATACATGAAAAAACATTATATAATAGGATTCATTAGAGGGGCGACTTCAATAGAGTGGCCATGATGGGTCTTTAAACACCTCCATTAGGGGGATTTCCGGAAGTGCTGTTGAAAATTCATCCGCGATAGTGGAGACGAACAACAGACGTTCCACAACCACCTCTAGAGACATGAGTCCGTTAAAACCTTCATAGGCGTTTGCAGTCACGTCTACGACTGACGGGTCCCACCTCACGGTGGCAGTTGGGCAGCCAACACTAAGGATCGGGTGTGCATTACCAGAGAGGCCCAACTCATTCCAATAAGGAATGAGTCCAAGGGCTCTGCAATAACACTTCCCATTTTCATGTGTTCTCCGGCAGCTCGCAATAACACTGGGAATGAGTTCCCTATTTGCTGGGTCCAACGGCTCTGCAATAACACTTCCCATTTGCATGTGTTGTCCGGCAGCTCGCATTGGTTGATTCGCCACCAGTCCAGTAAATGTTCTGACCGGGTATGTGGTAGTCACCAGATGAATCTGGTGAAGTCCAGACAACATTGGGAAATAAGCTTCCCCCTTAATCATTCGTCGTGGTCTGATAATCAGACAAGTAGCATTGTGAGCCATGTTTGTAGTGTTTGAGTAAGAGTGGGACATGCAGCAAAAATTCTAGCAAGTGCTCCCATTGAAATGTTTGAGTTAGGGTAAAGGTTGGTATTTATACAGCTGGTCAAACCACTCTTTAGTTGTGTGGGATATCCATATATGTTGTGTAACTTTGTTTGAAAATGTTACTATGATTGGTGGGTTGAATTGTGAGTTGAGTGGTCAAGTCAAAATTTAGTTATGTGGGATTCCCTCTGCATTGAACCGTCATATACTGAAAATAGCATCACAACTGTCAAAAAAAAAAAAAGATCACCGAATCCATTCTACTTCACTCAAGCAGGTACCTACAAAGCAAATCTGAGCTACTTTATATCACACTCAAATACCTACATACAAACATATGAACAAAACAGTACAAACATGTAAAGGAAATGTCAATATGTTTGTGCTATTTGCCTACATCTGTCATCTGACTTCCCAAAATGGGCAAGAATTTGAATTACTTATCCTCTGTGGCTCATTTCAGATGCATTTTAAAGGTATTGTTACTTAGAAGTTATAACTAAACATATGACTCTAAAATAACACAATTGTTAAGAGTTACAGCCTTACAGGTTTTAGAAGAGTCATCATCTGTACCTCTTCAATCCGGACAAAACGGAATCTGAAACAGTGGTGTGAGATAGACCAGCCCTACCATAATCAAACTATTGAATCTAAGGAATAATCCTCACCAAATTTCCTCTTGACTTTTGCAGTGAATCCTGACTAGTATCACAAGAGTAAAATGATCAGAAAATCGAAGCTACTTCACTCAAACATGTACATACAAAACAAATCAAAGAAACTTTATATCATCCTCAAACAGTTGCCTACAACATATCAACAGAAGAGTAAAAATATGTAATGAATTGTAACATGAAGACAGAAGCATCATAACTGTCAAAAGAGAGAATATCAGCAAATCTGAGATTCTTTACAGAAAGGGCTGCCTAAAGAAAAATCTAGGCTGGATTAATATCATACTCAAGCAGGTGCCTACAAACATATCAACAGAAGAGTACAAATATGTAAAGTTTAAATCAATCTTTTATTTCAAGACCAATTTCTTTGGTCAATTTCATTATCATTGGGTTTTCCATTTTATTTTCTCTTGCTCCCATCTGTAATGACTTTTAACATCAAGACAGAAGCTTCATAACTGTCAAAAGAGAGAATATTAGAAAATCTGAGATTCTTTGCAGAAAGGGGTGCCTGAAGAAAACGTAGGCTGGATTAATATCATACTGAAGCAGCTGCGTACAAACATATCAACAGAAGAGTACAAATATGTAAAGTTTAAATTGAAATTTTGTAATGTAGACTAAATACAGGACCAATATACTCTATAAGGGGGTTGAATAGAGTATGGAAACTTTTAGCTAAACACAAATTTTAACTATGTAACTATGTGAGAAACTCAAATCTCAAGGCCTTGAGATTTTAGAAAACTAGTCAGAAACTTTCTAAGGAAAAAAGAAAGCTTCAAGGCCTTAAACTATAACGGTTTTGAACAGTTTATAAACCCTAGTTTGATTTGAGTTGCTTGCAACAGAAAATAGCAAAACTGTAAAGTAAATAACACAAGGCAATTTACAGAGTTCAGTCCCAATGGACCTAATCTCTGCCTGAGGGGATCTAATCCCACCAGGATTGGGCAAACACTTCTTATTACTCACACAGAAACAGCCCTAGTTCTTCAAATCTAAGTGAATTCCCTTACACCTATACAGCTTGTGGTTCCAAACCTATCTAGTACCAGCTACTAACTGTTGAGCTAACAAGAACCTCTTGTTGTTCACTTGAACAACCAACCACTAGGTTTAGTGAGGTTTTAGATATACAAAAGATAAGAAGATTACAAAAAAGATGAAGAAAACAATAGAAGAATAAGCTTGTGAAGGCCTGGATGTGTTCTTTAGGAAACTGGAATGATTGATCTTCTGAAAGCTGTAATTGAAGCCTGAATGTATGTGTGTTTGAATGTCTGATCTCCCACGAATTTTCCACACCTCTCTCAGTTCTCTGCAAGCTTCCTATCTCTTTCAAAATTCAAACCAGTCTTTTATCCACTCACTTCAACTGAATGAGAGATTTTAGGATCTCAGTTCCCGCAAATCCTCATCTTTTCCAACTACAATTCAAACATCTTTGATTAGATATCCGTTGGAGTTTGTTGAGATTGCATTTGCACGTTTAACAAACCTGCAACAACATTAAAACACAACAACAACAAAATCGAGAAATATTAAAGCACTAAGTCTATTAGGATTTCCAGTTTCTGAATAAAAACTGGATGAGTGAATAAAACAATAATCTGATTAACTTCTGAAACATATAACTCATGATAAACTAGTTTAAGACCTTTAGAAGTCATTAAACAATAATAATAATAAAGATCAAACCCTACAAGAAAGAATCAAATTAATTATGTAAAGCTCTCAGCAGCTCAAGGCCATCTCAAGGCCTTGAAGCTCTGAACATGCTTCACAGTCTTTCAATGTTGAGACCAGAAATCTTTGATTCTCTCTGATCAGGATATCTGCAATTTTGTTAGATAAATAAAGAACATATAGCATAAGTATTTGCAGCAAATCTATGATCTTAATTATCAGATATACAACCTGCAACACAAGATTGTTAGAGCATTCAGCATAATAAAACTATTCTCAAGGCTTTGAAGCTCTGATCAGTATCTCAAGGCCTTGGAGCCTCAGAATTAATTTGTCTTTGTCTTTCATCACTCAAAATAGTTACTTTATCAAAACACACTTAAAGGTCTTTGAGTCAACATAAATCAGTCTTACAATTCAAGACCAATTTCTTTGATCAATTTCATTATCATTGGGTGTTCCATTTTATTTTCTCTTTCTCCCATCTGTAATGAGTTGTAACATCAAGACATAAGCTTCATAACTGTCAAGAGAGAGAATATAACCAAATTTGAGATTCTTTGCAGAAAGGGGTGCCTAAAGAAAATCTAGGCTGGATTAATATCATATTGAAACAGTTACATACTAAAATATAGGCCGTGTTGTAGGTGAGTTGTCAAGTAAAATTTCTTTGGTCAATCTTACGATCATTGGAATGTGCAATTGTGTTTTCTGTCACTCCCCTCTGGAATTTACGGTAACATCAAGACAGAAGCATCAAAACTGTCAAAATATAGACCATTAGCATAATCGTCATGTTTCCCCATATCCTCGAATGGGATTGCAATTTCCACCAACTCAAGAATTCAAACAGCTAAATATGATATGATAGGCTTCATTACAAGGTCCATGATGGAGTTTCAAACACCATCATTTGGGTTAAACCACTGCGGACAAGGTCCATGCAAGATTCCTATAGATGATTGTCCTATTAATCATTATATTGGACTAGGGATATTTAAGATAAATAACACAATTGTAAATCTAAGGACTTCATTATATTAAATATCCAATAAATAATAAAATGAATGTTCTAGCCAAAATAATTTCATACTAAACTAGATTGCCTCTAGGGCATCTATTTCAACAGTCTCCCACTTTCACTAGAGCCAATTTGATGCATCTCGTATGCCAATGCTCTTAGTGTGCCCTTCATGCTTCCACTACACAAGCGGCTTTGTAAGTGGATCTGACAGATTCTAATCTGTAGGAATCTTGCATATCTGAACGTCTCCTCCATCGATAATACCTCGAATAAGATGAAACTTACTGAGCACGTGCTTGGATTTCTAGTGCGACATGGGCTCCTTTGATTGCGCGATCGCCCCAGTGTTGTCACAGTACAACTCTACTGGATCCGCAATGCTAGGAACCACACCAAGTTCAGAAACAAATTTTCTGATCCAAACATCTTCCTTTGCTGCGCCATTTGCGGCAATGCACTCATCCTCTGTTGTAGAATCAGCCACCGTCTCTTGCTTGGAACTCTTCCAGCTCACCGCTGCTCCATTCAGGCAAAACACATATCCCGATTGTGATCTAAATTCATCTATGTCGGTTTGGAAGCTTGAATCCATGTAACTCCTTACACACAACTCTTCATCACCGCCAAACATCAAGAAGGCATCCTTAGTTCTTCTCAAGTACTTTAGGATGTTCTTGACTTCAATCCAGTGACTCTCACCTGGACTGGATTGGTATCTGATTGTCATACTCAAGGCATATGACACAGCTGGTCTAGTACATAACATGGCGTACATGATAGATCCTATGGCGAAGGCATAGGGAATTCTACTCATGCATTCCTTCTTAATCTCATTGGAAAGACAACCACTCTTCGAAAGAGTAATTCCATGTGACATGAACAAGAATCCCTTATTGGAATCTTGCATGTTGAACCGCTTCAACACCTTTTCAATATATGTACTTTGACTTAGGCCTAGAAGTCTCTTAGATCTATCTCTATAGATCGTTATACCATGTATATAGGATGCTTCCCCTAAGTCTTTCATTGAGAAACACTTTCTATCCAATCTTTAACAGATTGCAGTATGGGAACGTCCTTTCCAATGAGTAGTATGTCATCCACATACAAGACCAAAAAAGCTACAGAGATCCCACTAACCTTCTTGTAGACACAAGACTCATCTTCGTTTCTGATGAAGCCAAACTCTTTGACTACTTCATAAAAACGTCGATTCCAACTCCTAGAAGCTTGCTTTAATTCATAAATGGATCATTGCAGCTTACAGACTTTGTTGGCTTGCTTTGGATCTTCAAAACCCTATGGCTGTATCATATAAGGAATGCTGCTTTGACATCCATTTGCCAAATCTCATAGTCGTTGTATGATGCAATTGCAAGTAGGATTCAGATGGATTTGGTCATTACGACTGGTGAAAAGGTTTCATCATAGTAAATACCATGAATCTGTCTGTATCCTTTAGCCACCAATCGGCCCTTATAGGTAATCAAATTACCATCCATGTCGATCTTCATCTTGAAGACCCACTTGCACCCTATGGGTCGCGCTTCTTCGGGTGGTTTCACCAAAGTCCATACTTTGTTGGTATACATGGATTCCATCTCGGATCTCATGGCTTCTAGCCACTTCTGAGAGTCTGTCCCTTTCATGGCCTCTTCGTAGGTAGTAGGCTCATCGTCTATGAGCATCGTGTAACCGGAATCAGTTACAAGAAAACCATACCTCTCGGATTCCTGGCTCACTCTACTAGATCTACGAAGCTCTTGTGTTACCTGAACAGGTTGTTCCACAACTCGTTGTGGATCCTGTTCATGTTCCATAGTTGGTTCAGTGATTTGTGGTTCTTGAATTTCTTCAAGTTGTACAGTCCTCCCACTTGCTTCCTTAGAGACAAACTCTCTTTCTAGAAACACGACGGACCGAGCAACAAACACTTTGTTCTCAGTTGGATTGTAGAAGTAGTAACCCTTAGTTTCCTTAGGGTACCCCCACAAACATACACTTATTCGACTTTGGCCCTAGCTTGTCTGATTGTAAACGCTTTACATAGACATCGCAACCCAAATCTTCATGAACGACACTGTGGGACGCCTCCCATTCCACATATCATGTGGTGTCTTCATGACTGATTTAGATGGAACGCGGTTAATGGTGAAGGCTGCACTTAATAGAGGATAGCCCCAAAATGATAATGGAAGATCGATTTGACACATCATAGATCGAACCATATCCAATAGAGTTCGATTTCTTCTCTCGGACACGCCATTCCATTGTGGCGTTCCGGGTGGAGTGAGTTGGGACACGATCCCACACTCTCTAAGATAGTCTTCAAACTCTTGGCTCAAGTATTCTACTCCATGATCCGATCGTAGATCCTTGATACTTTTGCCCAATTGCTTCTCTACTTCACTCTTGAATTATTTGAACCTTTCAAAGGATTTGGATTTGGCCCTCATAAGGTATACAGATCCATATCTACTGAAATCATCAGTAAATGTAATGAAGTAGACGTAACAACCCCTGGCAGGCGGGGAAAATGGCCCACACACATCAGTATGTATGAGCGCCAATTGCTCACTAGTCCTCTCACCTTTCTTATTGAAAGGGGACTTTGTCATTTTTCCCAATAAACAAGCCTCACATGTCTCATATGACTCAAAATCAAATGAGTCTAGTAGTCCATCCTTATGGAGTCTAGATACACGCTTCTCGTTTATATGGCCTAAACGACAGTGCCATTAGTAAGAAGGATTTAAATCATTTATTTTAATCCACTTGGTATTAATTTTGTAGACAGGATTGCTTAGATCAAGGAGATATAGTCCATTAAATAATTGCGCACTACAATAGTGAATATTATTAAAATAAAAGGAACAACAATTGTTCTTTATTGAAATAATAAAACCTTCCTTTTCCAAACAAGAAATAGAAATGATATTTCTGCTCATAGCAGGCACAAAATAGCAATGGCAGAGATAGCTCGCACACGCCCACAGCCAACGCAGCAACATATTCTCCATTCCCAACGCACAGGTCTATCTCCCCTTTAGCCAATCTTCTACTTCTGTTTAGATCCTGCACATTTCGACAAATGTGGGATTCACTTCAAGTATCTAATACCCATGATGTAGAGATAGTTAAATTGACATCTAGAACAAAATACCTGGTGGTGTCGGACTATTCCAAGCCTCTTGTCCTCCAGATATTTTGGGCAGTTCCTCCTCCAATTTCGAGGATGACTGCAGTAGTGACACTCACCTTTAGTCACACCTTTCGAAATGCCACCAACAGGCTTAAGGACAGGGTCCTTGGACTTGGAAAATGATTTGCCCTTGCTCTTGGAGGATGAGGCAAACCTTTTGCCCTTTCCTTTCTATACCATCATAATGGCCTTGCCCTTACCCTTGTTGATGCTTTTTTCAGATGTCCTCAACTTATTGAGTAAATCTGACAGTGGTTTCACGATCTCGTTCATGTTATAGTTCATGATGAACTGTCCATAACTCTTGGCCGACCGGAAACCCTAGTCGCTCGAGATTCTCCAAGTATCTGATCATACGGAGTACATGAGGTCCCATAGGGTTTCCTTCAACCAGATGACACTTGAACAATGCCTTTGAGACTTCATACCTCTCAACCCTTGCCTGCACTTGGAAGAGCTGCTTCAGATGCTTGATCATATCGACAGCATTCATGTTTTCGTGTTGCTTCTGAAGCTCAAAATTCGTAGTGCATAGCATAAGGAAGGTCGCATCATTAGCGTCATCAACACACTTTTGATACGCCTTTAGGGCTGCAGGGGTATTGTTCTCTGGACCTGCTGGAACTTGCTCCTCTATTGCGTACAGTTTCTTTTCTTTCTTGAGAACAATTCTCAAGTTTCTATACCAATCAAGGAAGTTGGTTCCAGAGAGCTTGTCCTTATCAAGGAAAGATCGTAGGGAATGTTGTGAACTCAATGAGTTGTTTGCCATTTGGAATTCTACAAAAGGAAAATACGCAAGTTTTAGTATTTGTGAATTTTTGACTATATTCAATAATAGCTAGTTTATCAAATATAGCTCCCACTATTTTTCTACGGATTAGTAACCGTCAAGATATTAATGCGGAAAATATCCTTATATTTTCTAGTGGGCCAAGATCCATGTTTCATCTCCTTATGAGCTTGCTTCGGCAAGTCACCCATAATTTGACTACTTTAGGTAGGAACAATTCCAATTGCATCCTATGCAACTCTTGGTTCAATTGAGAAGATAACTCCTTATTTATCCATCCTATGGATAATCACAATTGATTGCCTCTAGGTTTTAATCATATTAATAGCCTAGTTGTGTCCAACCTCTTATTTCAACAATTGCACATTACTTGATTGTGCCATCACATTCCATCATTATGAACCAAGTCGCCTTTCTTTGGCATGCACGAACTTGATAAATCATGATGATAATGAGTGTTTGAATAACGAGAAGGCAAAACACAATATTCGAATTTTGAGGGATTTTTTTTTGAAAAAAATCAATTTTTTTATTTTGTTGATCTTTATCAACTGATCCATCCATTTGAGTTTGGGCACAACTACAAACAATAGATCCGGGTTGTCTAATTATCTTATTATCCTAATTGCATGCATCATTCATACACCAACCACAAATAATAAGACAACAAAATAAGCAGCCACAAAATAAAATAAAACGTGATGTGGATATGGCCTTTTCTAGACTAAGATAATTCCAAGCCAATAGAATTATCTATGAACCATAAAAGCAAACACATCTCCACGCGTTTTAATATTTTGGTCCATCCTTCATAGTCACGTGGAATGCTCCATGCTCCATCTTTTGTGGCTTCCTTTGGCTCACTACAAGAAATGTATCAAATAGTTACACTTTTTTTAGTTACAGTTATAGTAACTGTATTTAAAACTAAAATGTTATTACACTTTTAGATAATTGTGGTTACAATTTCATAATAGTTACGCTATTAAATTACAGTAACTAAATATATTACATTTACCATACTTAAGTTTACCCGTAATTTCATATTTCCATAATACTTACACTTTTACTTAAAACTTTATTACGTTTCCCGCTAATCATGAATTTAAATACGGTAAAAAAATTCATAGAGGGAAATTGTAGCGGGGAACTTTTTTTTTAGTAATTTTAAATACTCACATTAAAAGATAAGTCATAAGAGAGAAGTCATACGCACGTTTATCAAAAGAAAAGTCACATACGTAGGACTCTCTCAGACAATCTCTCTGCCTCTCTCGAGGGCTCAAGCAGTGGAGAACATAATCGACGACTAAAAGTGCCATTCTTCAAGTAGACTGGTATGCCAGATCCAAAAGCCCAAACTTTTTTCTCTCAACTGATTGCGTAACTTTCATTGTGCTGAATGATGTTGGTATGAATCTCCCTCAAGTCCCTTCAGTTTTTCAATCAATCTTCCTCTAAGTTTCTTAAAGTTTCTTTATTTAACCTTGTTTCTTCTATTTTTTGAGCCAATTGCTATCAGATTGTTAATCATAGCTATTCATGAACTTTTTTGAATTGCCATCTCTCCTTGTCTGGGTTGTTACATACATAGACTTGCAAAGCTATTTTCAGTGATTTTTGTTTTAGAACATTTGATTTTTAAAGAGCAACCATGTAGTTCTACTGGGTTTGGAGTTTGAATGGTTTTGATTCTTAAAAAGTGTTAGAATTGGATTTTAACAATTTTTTGGATTAGGGTTCTGAAGATAATAGATTCGGGAATAAGGGTTTAGTGAACTATCACTGAATTAGAAATTGGGTGGCTTTTTCCCCGAATAGTATTGTATATCTGCTTCTTTAGTACATTATTACTGATCTTCATTTTGGATATTGCTCTTCCGTGACAGGAATTCCGCTAGAAAATTAATCCCTGCCCTATTTTTCAGATCAAAACCTAGCTTCTAAGCCCACATTGGAAAACGCCTTTGGTGCGCTTGCTTGAGCAAAATGATGATTCAATTTGGTTAATCGATTGATTGTTGTCTAACAGATAAAATCTCAAGTATAACAATTTTTCATTCAAATGTTGTCCATACAACCAATGTTCTTGCGTCTACAGTTGCTTAATATCCAATGTTCATATTTGATTGATTTATGATATTGTATTTTTTCCAGGACCTCCTAACGGATCCATTATCCAGCCATTCTTTGTTTGGAGTTAATAGAAAGCGATTTGATTTCTCAAAGCGCTTTGGGCTTCTTTTCTTCAATCTTGGCTAACAATCTATTCTATCTAGCACTAGCTAACAACTATACTAAATAAAATAAATCTCACAAGTTGAGAAAAAAAATGGCCCGCAGACCATAAAACCCTAATTAATTATTACAACAAATTGATCAGCTCGCAGGCCGTAAACCAAACCACAAAATTAAACAATCACAGCAAACCACATCCTAAGGCCATATCCAACCACCATGCGATTTGCACATAAACAGTTAAAATCCAATTTTAACGCGCTTGATCAATTTCAACTGATTTTAGGATTTCTAGGGTTAAAACGGTCCAAAGGGCCCACCAATTTAATGGTCGAACCCTATTGGAGCCGTCCCGGGCCGAGCCTAGGCAGGTTAGCCCAACCCAAGGGGTCAGCCGACCGCCTAGGTCCTCGGCTAGGTGGCTTGGGTGGCAAGGAAGGAGAGAGGCGGTCTCTAGGGGGCCGAACCTCCTTGGTTTTTTCCAAAACAACTCCTTCCTTGTTCCCTAAGTCCAATATGTTTCCAAATTTGAAACTAGTTTCCAAATTGGTGCCCAAACCCCAGATCTAAGATCCTAAAATTTCTCAACTCACTAATTCATGCATCCAATGCAACAACTAGGTCTTGTTATGTTTGATTATTGACAAATTGCATCATATGCTTGATTTGTCTTGTTTTACGCGATAAACAATAAATTTAAAGTGTAAAACTATCAAAATGTAACACATAAACCATGTCTATGTTCTACGACTTGTGGCTCTGATACCACTGTAGGGTTTTGATCATGGATACACAGCGGAAAATATAATTTATCCATTCAATACCCTCCAAGGATCACAGGAAGAGAAGCATAACGATGGTAAAGGAAGAATCATGTTACACATCTTAGGGTTTCTCATGTGATGACTTGTAACATGAATTGTGTCACGTCTCTACGGTTGATCCACGCCTAGAGTTGAGATCTAGATATTCCTTCTCCTTTGTGCTAGCTTGGAACAGAGGAAGAGGAAGAAGAAATCACGCAACACGAGGAAACAAGGAGGGGCGGCCTCCTTTGTTGGCCGACGGGGACGGGGAGGCGGCAAGGGGGTCGGTCCGCCCTCTTGCTTACTTGCTCTCTCTCCTTTGTTCTCTTACTCAAGTTATGAATGATAAGTTCATAAGTGTGGGAAGGAAGGAAGGATCATCCTTTATATAGTCCAACAAATCCTTGTTACTACCTAAAGGACTTATTCTAGTCCTACTAGAATTCGGTTTAGTCCATTCCTTGCAAATTAGTCCTACTAACTTTGCAAGGTGTTGCAAAGTGATCCTTCTAATTAATTAATCATATTAATTAATTCCCAAATCTAGTTCTACTCTATATAGCGTGTGACCCCATAGGTTCTATCTAGTTGGTAGCAACAATTTGCTAATATGGAGCGGTCTCTAGCAAGACATCCATTCTAGCCAACTAATAGAATAGCCATCCGACAAACCTTGTGCAAGTAATTGTCACATCCCTTTGTTTCTATATCCGGATTGGACACCAGACTTACAAGTCACACACGTATATCCAATCCATAGTTTCTCAATCCTGGGATAGGCTTATTCGTGCAAATAACATCAATATCCTATATTGATTTATTTGAGTCTGGCCAGACATTCTATAAGCACTATCCCTCGAGTAGCCTCGAATATCTGCTCCCGTTATGTGCGAGGGAAAAATTCTATCTACGTCCACTACGATTTATAAGCTTGCTTCTTATTGTATCTGGTACACGCCTTTATAGCTACCCAGTTACGGTGTAGCGTTTGACACTACCAGAATCACAATAATCCACAACTAGATAATATAGTTACTTCAAGTCTAAGGATGAAAATACCGTTGTCACCACGAGAAGCGCTTGTGAATTAACATAACGTGTATGTAGCCTTCTCGGAGATGGGTCAATCCAGTGCGTCATTACCCTTAATGCACACCCATGTGTTGGATCATGATATCTCCATATCAATCAAACCCCATACTAGTCTACAGATGATTTTCCTATTAATCATTATACAGGACTATGGATATTTAAGATAAACAACACAATTGTATATATAAGGACTTCATTATATTAAATATCCAATAAATAATACAATGAATGTTGTAGCCAAAATAAATTCATACAAACTAGATTGCCTCTAGGGCATCTATTCCCACACGAAGGACCGACAAAAACACACAAAGCACTGAAGACGATACATGTGACTCAGACATACAGGAAAAAAACATTATATAATAGGCTTCATTAGAGGTGCAGCTTCAATAGAGTTGCCATGACGGGTCTTTAAACACCTCCATTAGGGGGGATCTCCGGGAGTGCTGCTTCAAATTCATCTGCGATAGTGGAGACGAACAACAGACGTTCCACAACCACCTTCAGAGACTTGCATCCGTTAAGAAATTCATAGGCGTTTGCAGTTGGGCAGCCAACACTAAGGATCGGGTGTGCATTACCAGAGAGGCCCAACTACTTCCAATAAGGATGTGTTGTTTTATCTTCTCCGGGTTCGCAAATAAATACAGCAACGTCAAATACGTTAGCCCTACGTAAGAGTACAACAATCTAACGGTAATTACATATGCAAGTACCGGAGCAATTCCAGAACAGTATTCTAGTTTTTAGCAAACATTCTAAAATTGGGGCCTCCAGTGGCACCCCTGGATACTGACCGACCAAATTAGCGACGAGTTCCCTAGTTGCTGGGTCCAACGGCTCTGCAATAACACTTCCCATTTGCATGTGTTGTCCGGCAGCTCGCATTGGTTGATTCGCCACTAGTCCAGTAAATGTTCTGACTGGGTATGTGTTAGTCACCAGATGAATCTGGTGAAGTCCAGACAACATTGGGAAATGAGCTTCCTCGTTAATCAGGCATCGTGTTCTGATAATTGAACAAGTAGCATTGTGAGCCATGTTTGTAGTGTTTGAGTAAGAATGGGACATGCAGCAAAAATTCTAGCAAGTGCTCCCAATGAAATGTTTGAGTTAGGGTAAAGGTTGGTATTTATATAGATGGTCAAACCACTCTAAAGTTGTGTGGGATATCCATATATGTTGTGTAACTTTGTTTGTCAATGTTGCTATGATTGGTGGGTTGAATTGTGAGTTGAGTTGTCAAGTCAAAATTTAGTTGTGTGGGATTCCCTCTGCATTGAATCGTCATATATTGAAAATAGCATCACAACTGTAAAAAAAAAAAAAGATCACCAAATCCATTCTACTTCACTCAAGCAGGTACCTACAAAGCAAATCTGAGCTACTTTATATCACGCTCAAATACCTACATAAAAACATGTGAACAAAACAGTACAAACTTGTAAAGGAAATGTCAATATGTTTGTGCTATTTGCCTACATCAGTCATCAGACTTCCCAAAATGGGCAAGAATTTGAATTACTTATCCTCTGTGGCTCATTTCAGATGCATTTGAAAGGTATTGTTACTTAGAAGTTATAACTAAACATATGACTCTAAAATAACGCAATTGTTAAGAGTTACAGCCTTACAGGGTATAGAAGAGTCATCATCTGTACCTCTTCAATCCGGAAAAAACGGAATCTGAAACAGTGGTGTGAGATAGACCAGCCCTACCATAATCAAACTATTGAATCTCAGGAATAATCCTCACCAAAGTTACTCTTGATTTTTGCAGTGAATCCTGACTAGTATCACAAGAGTAAAATGATCAGAAAATCTAAGCTACTTCACTCAAACATGTACATACAAAGCAAATCCAAGAAACTTTATATCATCCTCAAACAGTTGCCTACAAACATATCAACATAAGAGTACAAATATGTAATGAATTGTAACATCAAGACAGAAGCATCATAATTGTCAAACGAGAGAATATCATCAAATCTGGGATTCTTTACAGAAAGGGTTGCCTAAAGAAAAATCTAGGTTGGATTAATATCATACTCAAGGAGGTGCCTACAAACATATCAAAAAAGAGTACAAATATGTAAAATTTAAATCAATCATTTATTTCAAGACCAATTTCTTTGGTCAATTTATTATCATTGGGTTTTCCATTTTATTTTCTCTTTCTCCCATCTGTAATGAATTGTAACATCAAGACAGAAGCTTCATAACTGTCAAAAGAGAGAATATAAGAAAATATGAGATTCTTTGCAGAAAGGGGTGCCTGAAGAAAACGTTGGCTGGATTAATATCATACTGAAACAGGTGCCTACAAACATATCAACAGAAGAGTACAAATATGTAAAGTTTAAATCAATCTTACAATTCAAGACCATTTTCTTTGGTCAATTTCATTATCATTGGGTGTTCCATTTTATTTTCTTTTGCTCCCATCTGTAATGAATTGTAACATCAAGACATAAGCTTCATAACTTTCAAGAGAGAGAATATAAGAAAATTTGAGATTCTTTGCAGAAAGGGGTGCCTAAAGAAAATCTAGGTTGGATTAATATCATATTGAAACCGTTACCTACTAAAATATAGGCCATATTGTAGGTGAATTGTCAAGTAAAATTTCTTTTGTCAATCTTACGATCATTGGAATGTGAAATTGTGTTTTCTGTCACTCCCCTTTGGAATTTACTGTAACATCAAGAAAGAAGCATCCCAACTGTTAAAATATAGACCATTAGCATAATCATCATGTTTCCCCATATCCTCTAATGGGATTGCAATTTCCACCAACTCAAGAATTCAAACATCTAAATATTATATGATAGTCTTCATTACAAGGTCCATGATGGCGTTTTAAACACCATCATTTGGGTTAAACCACTGCCGACAAAAAGGGTTAACCTAGTTCTGAATAGAAAATAACACGCTGATAAATTGAACCACAATACACTGAAGAGAACGACACAAGTGAACCCAGACGTACAATACAAAAGAAATATGTAATATGCTTCATTAGAGGGGCAGATTCATTAGAGGTGGCCTTGATGGTGGTTTAAGCCTGGCCATTAGGGATAGCTGTCGCCGCTGCTGCTGCACAAGCATCCACAAAAGTGGAAATGACAAACATATGTTCCACATCCACCACCACATAGATGCGGTCGTTAATACATTCGTATGCGTTTACAATCACGTGTACGACAGACGGGTCCCCCTTCACGGTGACATCTTGGTAGCCAACACCAATGATCGAGTATGCGCTCCCAGTGAGGCCCAACTCATTCCAATACGGATGTGTTTTATCTTCAACCTCTTATACGCAAAGAAATACAGCAACGTCAAACACATTGGCCCTAGGCATCATGGAAACCGCCTCGCGGTGATTACATAAGCACGTACCGGAGCAATTCCAGAATAGTAATCTAGTTCTTAGCAAATCATCTAAAATTAGGGCCGCCACCACCCCAGGATACTGAACGACCAAATTAGTGACGAGTTTTGTGGATGCTGGTTCCAAAGGCTCTGTAATAACACTTGCCCATTGCATGTGTTCACCGACAGCTTGCCTTGGATGATTAAGCACGTGCCCAGTAAATCTTTTTACTGGGTATGCACTAATCACCAAATCAGCCTGGTGATGTCCAGGAAACATAAGGAAACGGGCTTCTCCGTTAATCAGGGGTCGCGGTATGATAACAGGAGACCCAGCATAGTGAGCCATTTTTTTGTAGTGTTTGATTAGCATCAGGAGTTGCAGGACAAATTCTAGCAAATGCTCAAAAGTTTGTAATGTTTGCGTTAGGGTGAAGGTGGGTGTTTTATATAGGTGGAAAAGCATTTCTTTAGTTGTGTGGGATATCCAAATGTTGTGTAACTTTGTTGGTCAATGTTACTGTCATTAGGGGGTGGAATCCGACAATTGAACTATCATAAGGGGCGGTGGAATTGTGATATCAGTCACTCCCCTCTTGAATAAAGTGTCAATTCCTGACAGAAGCATCACTACTGTCAGAAGAAATAATATCCTCAAGTCTGCGCTTCTTTACTCAAAGGGGCGCCTAATAAGCAAATCAAGTATGGATTAAAATCATACTAAAACAGTTACCTACTCAAACAACACACACTGCAAGATTCACAACACATGAAAATTCAACAACAACAACAGAGGAAGGACTAAAAATGACACACAAGACTCAGACTTACAATACGAAAGCATTATATAATAGGCATCATTAGAGGGACGATTTCATCACGTGGTCCATGAAGGGGGTCTAGACACCTCCATTACGGAAATAGCTGGACAAGCCGCTATTTAGTGGTCTGGGATATCCAAATGTTGTTTAACTCTTTTGGTCAACTTTACTATCAATGAATTGTTTTGTAAAATTATTTGTTCAATTTGATTATTATTGGGGGCGGAGTTGTGACTTTTGTCACTCCCCTCTGAAATGAATTGTAACATCAAGACAGAAGCACACTTACTGTCAAAAGAGAGAATATCAGGAAAGCTGCGTTTCGTTACTCAAAGGGGTGCCTAATAAGTAATATTAGGCTGGATTAATATCATACTAAAAGGGTACCTACTACTCAAATCTGGGTTAATATGAGACTATGAGAGGAGATAAAATCCATGCAGCTATTTTTAAAAAGCAAACTGTTTATACATCATAAATTTTCCCTATCTCCTCGAACGGGATGGTAATTTCCACCAACACGAGCATTCAAACACCTTTGTTCAGAACATACATATTATGATTTCAAAATACATGGGGAGAAATACTTGCTAGATTTTTTCAAACACAAGAAGGCCAGTCGAGTGTCTCCGGAGAGTCCTTTGATGGCTCTGCTACTGCTGCTCCTGAAATGGGGGGCGGAGGGAGTCCTGAATGCAAACGGTTGAAGTCCAGATGCTGGCATGCATGGCACCGATGGGCTTGCTGCACCTGAGAGTGGTTGATAGAAATATATCGAATGTTAGTACCCAAAACAATAAAAATTTGATTTTGCATGAGAAGGGGTTGTAAGAGAACCTATTGTTACCTCAGGTGAACTAACATGCAGTAGAGTACTTAAAAATTTTTCTTTAATATTTGGGAAATCCAGTGTACCTCCTGTCTTTTTTTGTTAAAATCTAGTTTACATAGTCTACTGTGCATCAAGTGTACATAAGTTGTTCATGGTTTCGGATGGCACAAGTGTAGAAGATTGGTGAAGACTGTGGTTGGGGCAGGGGAATTGTGATTTATAACATGTAGGAGGATGATATACATCAAAAGTAAAGGGGAATACGGCGGCGTTTACCCTCACCTGCACGGATGTCATCTGATGGTCCCGCCTCATTCCCCAATGTTTTCTTACTGGGCACCGAAGAGCCTTCAATTTCATTATCCGGAAAAAATTCAGACCGTCGCTTCTTGAGTATTTCAACCACTTGTGTCGTACTCCATATCACCTCTCCCAGCCTCTGAATATCCCGATCCATTTTCTTTCGTTGTTTCTCCATTTTGTGCTTCTCAAATTGAGCTTTCATAGACGGAGAAAGCTCATATTCTCCTTCGGACCCAGACATAGCCACCAATGCAGCCTCCACATATTTACTTATGACTGCTTCTCCTGAGGGATTCCTCCTGTAGGTGGCCATGGAACCTTCCTTTTGTGAAGGGAAGTGGTGACAGAAGTGGGATAGAGTTTATTGTGTTACTATTGAAGTGAGAAGTGGTGAGTGTTTAATATAGTTCTGGGAACAGATGGTTTGCCTTAATTGATGTTCAGGGTTGAAACTTTACCGCACCATGCAACAGTGGATTTTGGTTGATGCTTTATTGCAGTATTTGGTTTGGCAGTTTGTAAGTTGGTTGTTGAGTTACTGAGGTAGGAAGAAGCCTATAAGGGTATATAGGCTGACCTAGGGTACATTTTATTGGTTTGCAAATGGGGTCTGGATTATGTCACTGGAGTTGGTGGTCTGTATGAAATTATTTATTTGTGAAGAAGGCACAACTACCAAATTATTAAAATGTAATTATTTTAAAAAAAAAACGGGTTTCATCGTGCATGTGGTAGTGAACATCCTTTAAACAACAGGGGCCACAGTAAATCGGCAACGAGACCCGATGGGGCCATGGGGATGATAACGAGTATCTTAGTGTTCTACTGAGGGTTGCCTACCGTGATCAAACACTCTAAAGGCTACAGATTAATACGCCGGACCGGATTATGCTCAAACTTTTATAAAAACGACGCCAACTTTCTTTCAAGCAAATACGCCAAATTTTATGCTCATTAGCACTCGTGACAGTACTTGTATTGTTTAGACTGGTAACGATTTAAATTCTGTTTCCAATACAAACTAGATGCTTTAATACAGTGATGACGTACATCAATCGTAAGGGGGAATACAAGGGCGCTTACCCTCAACTGCATGGATGGCATGTGATGGTCCCGCCTCCTTACCAGAGTTTTTCTTTCTAGGCACCCAAAAGCGCTCAAGTAGACCATTTTGACACATTCTGGAGCGCCGCTTCTTTAGTGTTTCAATTAGTTTCTGCATGCCCCGAATATCCATTTCCAGTCTCCGAACGTCATTATTTATGTTATCTCGTAGTTGCACCCTTATTTGTTTCTTAAATCACTGGACCTGCCACTCAATCTTCCGAATCTCCTTATCCATGTTCTGTCGGACTTCATCCCTTCTGTGCTTCGTAAATTGACCCTTCGAAATCTCCTCTTCTTTGAGTGTATGCATATTGTTTGAGTGTTACATTGAGTTTCAAAGAATAATATGGAGATCACTAGCTTTAACTTTTGTGAAATCTTGGTGTAGAAATATTTCTCGGTTATATATTTTATATTTTTTTTATTAATCCCTTTTACATATATGTGAAGAAAAATTGAGTGACTTATAAATGATAGGAAAGAATTCATCGTTATCTCTGTAGTGGCCTGGTACAATGATGGTTTTGAGAGGAAAACAGAGATAACAATGAGTTACGTGACTCGTTTGTTTAGTTGTAGTTGTAAATATCAACTTCTACTTTTTTTGTGTGTGTGTGGGATGAGAAAAAGAAAAAGAGAAAAAACTAATTTGAACAAAGTGGCTTATCCTCGTTATGGCAAGGCAACAGAGAGTGTTTGTGTCCCAAGGAGGTCTATTATTTCCTGTCAATAATTTCTTAAGTTAATAGATAGCGAATATTGGGTTGGAAAATTGAATCCCCGCGTCATCTAAATTAACAGCTTAACAGTGTTATATTTTTCGTGTGCCATTTTAATGCATTTTTTTAATTATAGATATGTGGTGTTTGTTCGATAATGGATGATGTTGTCAAAGTGATGATGTATGATTGTGTATATAACCACTGTAGTGTAATACAATTTCTAAAATGTATTCGACGAGGTGATTTCCGTCTAATACTGGTGACTATAAAATGTATTCGACGAGGTGATTTCCGTCTAATATCGGTGACTATAAAATGTATCCGATGAGGTGATTTCCGTCTAATACTGGTGACTATAAAATGTTTTCGACGAGGTGATTTCCGTCTAATACCGGTGACTGTAAACTGTATTCGACGAGGTAATTTTCGTCTAATACCGGTGACTCTAAATTGTATTTGATAAGGTGATTTTCTTCTAATAACCGCGACTCTAAATTGAATTAGGCGCAATGATTTCCGTTAGTACTTGTGAATCTTAAACGGTATTAGTCGAGGTGATTTATGTCTAATACTATTGATATTATAAGTATGTCTGGAATTGCCAGACTAGGTTGATATTAAACCGTGATTATCGAATAATTGATATGTTTATTATTCAAAGTGTGACCGGATCGTCACAGTGGTATCAGAGCCGTACGTGACCGTTAGTACGGATAGTGTATCTGGGACTGGGCGGGTGTTTTGGCGGGTGTCTGTGACGGGTGTCGTACAAGAGGTAGGCACTTGTGAGTCACCGCACTGTCGAGCAGTAGTCAAACTGAAATCAAACACCTTCCAGTTTGAAGGAAGGTGTTTGATTTCAGTTTGACTACAGTTTATACTCGCCGGAATCTCGGTCTATACCAGTAGCGGCGGCGGTGTTGCGGCGGTGGTGATGATTGTGTTCATATGTTCTTATTTTTATTAGTATGACAAATTTACCCCCAAAAAGACGTTTCTTAAAAGAAAAATTTGGATGGAAATTGCCCAAGTTGTCGAATGCTTGCAATCAACAACTGGAGGTGGCAACATGATGATTTAGAAATTAGGGGTGGTAGGAGGATTATTACTCCAAACTGGAAATGGGTAATAAGAAATTGACCCTAACTTCTTTTATGATTTTATTTTTCTGCATTTCGACTTTGTTTCGGTTATCATATCCCTATCGTCAAGCTTTGGTTAGTTGTCAAGCTTCTGAGGAATTTTTCTTTGTACAGTTGTAACTACGAATCAAGGGCTCCGACCTGTTGGTTCTGTGTCGCGGTTTGTTTGTAGCAACTGTTGTGCCATCTCTATGCTGCGGTTTATTTCTCGCCGCTGCTGTAAACTCCGACCACTGAGCAGGTAGTCTCTCCCTCTCAACCTCCAGAACAAGTTATGAAGCTAATGGTATGAACTTCGAGTCCCTAATATTTTTGGTCCTCGACGAATCTTTATAGTGATATATATCCTGCTGGTAGTCCTCACCATAATCTTCTATCTTAAACTTGAAGAATTAATCATCATATTTTTGTGTTTATATGTATAAGCTTGATATTAGTATAAATTTATATATCTCTGTTTTATCATCCAAGTTTTTATTTCCTCTCAGAGTTTGTTCCTTCAGAATATTGTTACTGGCGCTAATACATTTCCAAGGGAAATTTCTGCTTCATTTGGTGGTGTCTTGCTAGAAGGTAGCTTTATTTAACTTTGCACATTCTTGGATAGTAATTTTCAATTACTTCTTCTTAAGGTAGTTATGTTTCAGTATTCCACTACCATCAATTGTATATTCGAATCCACTACATATTTGTTGTATTCAGATAATAGAATTAATGAGAATTACATCTTCTTGGTACTATTTGTTCTTGCTGAGAAATATAATTGCGTACTTTCTTATTGTTGCTTTCGGTTTAGCTTACCTATAAATTGGAAAAGTTTTTTGCACTATCTACAGTCAAAAGGACTTTTTCATTTGGTTTTTTGTTTGTCGGAAGTTGATTTAGTTTTCAGTGATTTGGTTCCCATATTAACGTAGTACAAATTAATAACTAATTTTCATTGGATTCGGTTCCCAGAATTGGAGTGCCGTGACTCGAGTGGTTGAAGAAGTGTTTTGAAAGCTGGCGATGCAAGCCAGCCTAGGTGTTACTTTTGTAATCCTTGAACGCATGGTGCTTTATTTGATAGATGGATAGGCAATACACGTCGTAATGTTATTCAAAGACCTGTATGTATATTTAAACTTCTTTGTTGTCTTGCTTATGCATGTCACTCCTCTGTAGGTTACAATAATGTGTTGTATAATTTTATACAGCTACTTATATAAGATAAAATTTCGTTTGTTTCATTCTTACCATTTATTTAGGTAGTGCCCTCGGGCACGGGCAATCCCCTAGTATATTTATAGTGGGTAATTTCCTAACTTTTTTGGGATATTTTTGTCTTTTAACCCTTCCGTTAGTGTGCCGTTAGCCACTAACTCTGACAGGGGTGGCTTTTGTATATCCCCAAACCCGAAGGTTGTTTTTGTATATAACCCATACTCGTGGGGTGGTTTTTGTCTTTTACCCCATTTTTTAATATGCATACACAGACGAGGGGGTGTGCCAATTTGGTAATAATGTGATATAGTGTTTATATGTCTTTTTAAAAGAAATGTCAATTTATGTTTCCAAAATTCTAGAAAATAATTTCGGCACGAAATTTTTATAAGTGGGGTAGAGTTGTGAGACCCCTAGTTTCAAAACGAAAGTTTAATTTGACTCACGATGTGATTAGTGGAAAACTAATATGTGCTACTAGAAGCTGTCTTTGATATCATAGCTTTCATGGTTGGATTATGTTTGTTTTCACTTAATAACTAAGTTGATTTGGACACCTGGAATAATTTTTTCCATAAATGCATTATTTAGTGGTTTCCATGTATCATGTTAATATAAAAAGATGTTTGAAACATGTGGGATTGTATTTTTCTTTGACATAATATTCATGGGGCTTCATCAATAATATATGAAGTAACTTTTTTAAGTGGGTGATGTTTTGTAAATATGAAGATAGTTGGGTACCTTTTTTGTAAATAGTTTTAAAGTGATCATAGTTATCTCAATCTCTCTGGTAACAGCCACGTCTAGGCTCTTTATTCAATACTAATGACTATTGTTGTGGTTAGATAGGGTGACCATGTTGTCTACTGAAGGGGGAGGATTGTTTTAAGGAGGAGGTGGCTCATGGAAAGGGGGGAAGGGTGTGATGGGGAGAAGTCCTCCACAGAGGATAGAAGAGATAGACAAGAGAGTAATTAGAGAGGGAGGAGGGTAGAGCAAATTGGTAGCAAAAACAGACGAAGTAGTTACTTAAGAGCACTCTCGGCTGTTCACGGAGGGAGATAGTGAGAGTTCGGTTACTAAGTGAGGTTAACCACATGAGTGGGTGATGGGATTTTCGGGTTGTTGCTAATAAAATTTATGTTTATAGGTTGTGTCGACTTCGCGAAGAGGTATATGAACTTATTTTCCTTTAAATCTCCAATTTTTTGTATTGTTAAAATTAGTTTGGATGAAGGCTAAAGAGGTTGAAGCTCTTTAAAGGTGTGTGTGTGTGTGTGTATATATATATATACTAGTGGCGCCCCGCGCGCGTTGCGCGCGGTGCAGCGGTGATGTTTGTGTCGGTGAAAAATTTCACGTTGTCTCTGAATTTGAGATTTTATTACATTATTGGATAATCATTACACAGAGGGAAATTAGGAAAACTGGATATAAAATTGGCAGAGTTTTATGGAGAAGGAGCAACACTTCGGACGACCCATTTGGTAATTCTGGAGTTCCCGTTTTGGATACTTCTTTGGACACAAACATCGAATGTTGATGTTGCATTGATTGTATTTGCGTTGATTACCACCTGCTGCTGTTCCTGTAAGTAAAATGTGTTAATTTTATATATAGCAGTTGGGTATTTATAGTGTATTCATTGTATTTTTGTAAATACCTGATCAGTCAGTGCTGAAATTTCAGTGAGGCTTTTGTGCAGCACTGTTTCTACAGCCCTACCAAATATAGTTGCATCCATGATACCTGTTTCATCCTTAAGTTATGCATAAATACGACCACTGTAATTGGAATTGCGTAAGATCCAGGCTAGTATCATCATAGTTATGTAAGATGCAGAAATATGTTTTTAATATATATAACCTTGGTATAGTATCGTGCTGACGGTCACAACAGTTATATCCTCCAGGACGGAATCGTTGGCGTTTACACTGTTGGCAAGCATCATACCATACTTGTTGATTTGTTGGCATGACAAGTATGGAGACTTTTATTATTGTTTCCTCATTCCTTCCCTGCAATAATAATAAGCAATGTTGTGATACTTATATAGAATGGAATATTACTTGAATTCATTGCTACAACATAATGAACACAGAGTATTACCAGAAGTCGCGTGGCGTCCGATATGTTGTTCATTATCAATGCTGTGTATTGTAGTACTGATGTGGTTTTGTGTGAACAGGATGTGCTTTATATAGATCTGTTCATTTAAAAAATAACTGAGTGTGATGCACAAAAGCTAAGCCTGGCTTTTCCTTCAAATTAGAAGCACCAGATATAAGCATACCTCGTATCCTATCCAAACAATGGAGGCGATCACCATCATTGCTAATGCATTAGAGAACTTTCTATAAGTATCCAACTTGACAGAACTCCCCTTTGCCTGAAAAGGATGAATTTAGAGCAAAACACACATTGAGCACATGAACAGAGAAAATGACTAATTTTATACCATAGAGTGCATTGCAAAGTTAGATGCAGTAATGCATTTGGTTCAGACCAAAATAGATCGGATGGGAACTCCCTCACCTCTCACAGTTCCTTGTAAGATGCTGCGAGAGTATCCAGGAAGACGTCTTTAATGATATCCTGTACATGCAATTTGAACTCATTAACTTTGAAATCGCACAATTAGCCTGAACAAAACACCACATAACCCCCAACACTAAGTAAAATTAATCAAGCACAAATATGTGTTTTCATGTTTAATTCTTGACTATGCTTCTAATATTTACAGAAAAGGGTCAGTCATATGGCTGTTTTCTCAATACAACTGGTTAAAATATAAGCAACAAGACCCAATTTGCTTAACAACATCGCATCCCAAAAAAAGAACGCGTGCAACTTCCAACTTTGTAGCAAAATGGACGACAGACGTGTTGGTAAGTTTTTCCCATCTGCAGCCCATTCCCTGCCACCAAATGTAACCTGGATATGAGTTGTAGGCAAATATGCACTCATCCAACACTAAAACCAATTTGAAAGGAAAACTTTAGACTCTATAAATTGGTGGTTTAGTTTATAATCAGACCAGTGATATAGCATATCGTCCATTGCTTCATGTATTATTTCCTGCAGTTGGAAGTTTCTCATCGTTAGATGTCAACAGGAAAACCCTGACACTCAGAGAAACCCAAAATCTCAATGCTAAATATTCATCCAGGCACGACAACATTAAAAATTAAAAAGCTCATAAAATTGTATTGAATGTTCGGGAGAGGCTCAGATCTGTTGGAGTGATCAGCCGAGAACAAACCCACCGTGGCTGCAACTATGGTGGACAAAAAACCTCCGAGTCGCCGTGCCAACACGTGGAACCAATCTCCGTGCTTGAATCATTTGATTGAGAGTATCCATCGTCACAGCCTCATATCAACCCAAACCAGAAGGGGGAGAAAGTGCAATTTAGCCAAGCAAATATATATATCTTACTACCTATATATAAAGAGAATATGGCTGTTACACCCTTGCGGCACTTCACCATTTTTTGCCATGCTGTTCCTTTTCAAAAATTAAAAAGCTCATAAAATTGTATTGAATGTTCGGGAGAGACTCAGATCTGTTGGAGTCATCAGCCGAGAACGAACACACCGTGGCTGCAACTATGGTGGACAAAAGACCTCCGAGTCGCCGTGCCAACACGTGGAACCGATCTCCGTGCTTGAATCATTTGATCGAGAGTATTCATCGTCACAGCCTCATATCAACCCAAACCAGAAGGGGGCGAAAGTGCAATTTAGCCAAGCAAATATATATATACCACTGTAATGGTACAAAGAACGAAACAGATAACATGTGCTAAACAAAAATTTGAGACCAAATGAACACATGAATCAAAACCCAGAAGCCTACTTCTTCAATTGCATCCTCAGACTCAAACTAAACCAGAAATAAAAAACCAATTTCAGTTATTTGAGCATAACCCACAAAATTGGCATGAACATAGACTAAAAAACCAAATTAGGGTTTTGATTTAAAACTATCCAAGCTCGGAACTAAACAAAATTCAACATGCAAGCCAAGGCAAACTCAAATTGGTGAAAACAAACCCAGGCTTTGAAGGTTCGTCTTTGACGGCAGAGTGACAGAATTCAAAGAAGCTGAAGACACCGGTAGAGATATAGAGACAAACCTGAACCAGAGCAAACCCACACCATAACCACACCACAACTCAACGGCTTAATAGATGCAAGCATGCAATAACATGTGGCCGACTCGACAGTAACTCCACTAAGCCGCGTAAGCGAAGCGACAGAAGCCGTCGCCGTAGAGACACGAGAGACACGGACCTGGAGAAGAAGCCGAAGAGCTGACAGCAAAAAGACAGAATCAACCCCAACTACAGCCAACACACACAACAGAAACAAAAGGGCAAAAGAGACAATTCGAGAAGTAGATGTGGACGGCAACCAAAGGAACAGCATGGCAAAAAATGGTGAAGTGGCGCCGGGGTGTAACAGCCCTATTCTCTTCATATATAGCTAGCAAGAAATACAAAAACCAACTCACCTTTCCATTCGTGAAATTTCACAGACCTTGGTACTTTAATTAGTCAAGAAAGATTGGCACATTAACCATGCCTATGACATGTATCTTCAGCAGATAACTTTTCATAAGACTACCAAAATAGAAATAACGGAGGATCAGATCTGCTGGACTGATAGGCTGAGAACAAACCCACCGTGACTTCAACTACGGTGGCCAAAAGACCTCCGAGTCGCCCTGCCAACACGTGGATCCGATCTCCGTGCCTGAATCATTTGATCGATAGAATTCATCGTCACAGCCTCATATCAACCAAAACCAGAAGGGGGCGAAAGTGCAATTGGCTAGTTTACTGATCAACAAAAAGGATAAAGCATGGAAATATGGAAGCTGTAGGCCATAACAGGATAGCGAACTTCGAAAACAAATCGCATACCAATAATGCCCACCAGTGATCCGGTCATTTGAAGCCAATCCATAGAGAAAATAGGAACCAACAACAAATCAGAATACATGAACTAACCATACATGAACTAACCTTGTATTTTTCTCTTTCTCAAACCATTGTAATTGTTCATCAGAGTAAAATATGAATAATGATTCTCAGAATAGTAAGGAGAGGCACAGATCTGTTAGAGTTATCGGCGGAGAACGAACCCACCGTGGCTCCAACTACGGTGGCGAAAATACCTCCGAGTTGCCCTGCCAACACGCGGTTCGATCTCCGTGCCTTAATTACTTGCTCGAGAGAATTCATCGTCATAGCCTCGTATCAACCAAAACCAACAACAGTACAGAGGATTCGTCATGTACGAAACTCTGCACCAATCGAACAAAGCAAGGAAATATTCGTTGTGAAATGAATATTTGCCTAAACTTACTCGAATAATTTCAATGAAGATATATCTGTAATTTCATAAGCTTTTTTCGTGTAGCTGGCTCAGATCAGTTAGAGTGATCGGCCGAGGATGAACCCACCGTGCCTGCAACTACGGAGGCAAAAATACCTCTGAGTCACCCCCCCAAAACGCGGTTCGATCTCAGTGCCTCAATCACTTGCTCGAGAGAATTCATCGTCACAGCCTTGTATCAACCAAAACCAAAATATCGAACAATACCTGGAGCAAGCCGGCCAGCAGATAATGTCCGTAGAGCGTGGTTAAACCATTTGGTTAAGGGATGCTCCTACACAACCAAATCAAATCAAACCTTCAAAACTCAAAACAAATCACATTCCAGATCAAATTACGGAACTAATAATCATTGATTAAGGGCATTTTCTAAGAAAATCAAGAAGAAAGACCTGGGAGGAAGAATATAGTAACTTTTGATCTGTCATTAATCCTTAGTAGCTGTAGATCGAATTCATCCTTATCTAATCATCACTCATGAAGCATATTGTTGTATGATTCCATTAATCATTTGTTTTTCCCTATAATATTCAAGTAATTGTGTTCGAATATTGGATTGACTTGGGCATCTCTGTCCCAAAAGCATTATTCTTTGCTTTTGGCAATATAAAATCGTAGTGTTTGTCCAAAATATTTGTGTCAAAACAGTATAATGTGTTATTGAGACTAAGCATTTTGTTCTACTTATATGAATACTAAAAATCAGTTCAAACACACGAAAAGAAGCAGAAAAATCAATTGTCATAGTCTATATAGTTTATTCTAACATCTGCATCATCATGCCAGGCGTCGCTTCATGTATTTGCTTAGTACTACTGCTAGGCCTTTGTTGGTTCTTGCAATTTCTTTCGTTGATAAAAGGAGCAAAGTCGCTACAGAAACACGTTGTAATAGAGAGGACTGGTTAACGAAAAGAACAAAAATAACATTGAGCAAGCGTACGTCAGCATCAGCTGAAGTAACATAACATTTGAAGATGAAATTCATTATTCAAAACATCCCTCCACCAGGTTGATGTGATATTATAAGGCGGTGCTTCAAACATAAGCGGCACATTCTAACAAATATATAGTAAACGCTTACTTTGAATGCTTTCTGTTTTAGTCTGTTCACTACAGAGAGTTGCTTCAGCGTCGTTCTCAGGACATCTCCAAATGGAATATTTGAAGCTTGCTTGGCATTTTGGACCCCAGGGTGTTCTGGCTATACAAAATTTCAAACTATTCAACCATGCTATTGTAAGGCGGAAAAGTATGAAGCATAACCTCGTGGCTAGGCCTTTTGTAAGAATACATATTGGTCAAGTTATTTAGGACTGGAATATGTCCTTATCTGTTTTCTCAGTTTCCTATCTTCAATGAAGGCAGGTTGATTCAGAGAGTCGATAAAGATCAGCTGCGCACCCACCAAGAATTACCATGCTTGGTTACTGGTAAGGAGTTGGAGGGGGAAGTAGCCTGAGTATCAAAAACACAAACGAATACTAAAAAGCAGTAAAATTAAATAAACAACATCGAAGAGAAGTGGATAGGCAATCTTAATAGCATCTAAATGCTGGCAGTGGTTACTCGGATGACTAACTTCATGGGAAGCACAGAAGTGAGGACCAGTGGAAAAGCGCTGGCAATTTCTACTTAGGAGACGAAATTTGCGAAATGCATGTTCAATTTACAGTTTCTCTGAAGTCTGAACCAGATGTAAAGAGTATCATGAGATCGCAGCTACAACATCATAAAATATGATGGAAGCATAAGCAAAATGTTTAGAGAAAATTGAACAATTAATAGCGGCTAAAATGCTCAAAGATTGAACATCTTACCAGTAGGTGGCAAGATGTTCTTCACAAAGATTAAATAGCTTTGTCAGCAATAAGCTTTATTCTTTTCAAACCACGTACAGAACGACCAACTGTCAGTTCAGCAGGAATCAGGTACCTGTTGTACAAGTAAATGTTAGCATAGTATCACAAACAACTATGTAAATGGAACGGAGTACAAGTAGTAACATGCAAATTGCAGATGATGGAACTCTTGAGTTATGCTTAAGCCATGAAAAACTTATTTTTTCATGGAATTGGGGTGCTTGATCTCTGTCACTTAGTGATACAAAGTTTTCAACTGGACAACCAATCGACCACGAAGTTGATGTACGTAACAAACTACTTCAGAAAGCAGACCTGAAGTCGAGTTGCATATTTGTAGATTTACTTCCTCTATTGCATTTTTGAAAACCAGAAAGATCATTCCACTGATAAGATATGGTCATATGACTATTAAAATAAGCACCAATATATAGATCTAGAAATGGTCTAAGAAGTTGCCAAATATAGGCAATATGAGATTTTTGGTAAAGCATTCAAATGAATAGGAAAGAAACGAAGACTTATGTTTGAAAAAAATATGAAGAAAATATAGCTTGTTTATAAACAATTAAAGAACCATTGCAGATAAGTGGCATATGCAGAAGCTAGTTGAAAATTTTACAAGGACGTGAGGATGTCATTTCAGAGGTAACAGTGGGGGCAGAGATACCATAGATTGTATAGGATCAAGGAAATTCAGGCAATAAAAGTAAAGGAAAATGCAATCATCCCACAAATTTTGTGTCAATTAATGTATGCCACCAATAAAATTGCCAATAGATACTCACTAAAGCACCCTTTAGGATCTGAACTTCCCATCCTCGTTCCCAGCATACACAATTCAATCATTAGTAAGCACATCCATCTACAGTCTTGCACCAATCAGAGTGACAACTTCGAAAGGTATATGATATCTTTTGAGCAAAATGAAACAAACTGTTTGGCAAATACCTGGTAGCAAGATTTGGGATAAAAAAGAAACAATTAAGCAGGCATGGGAGACGTCCCAATGGCTGTGGAAGGCGCCCCGCTTGGACAGTATGACGGATGCGCTGTTCGAACAGATTCTGGGTTCGGTAAAGTGCGGCTGTCAGTATCTGCAGGCTCCGCCACAACCACACCAGCAGATAACTGGCTTATCATCTGCCATACAAAGAAGAACAGCATAAAGTCACGAACTACCCCATAATCCTGAAATAAAGATGAAGAACCTGCATACAGCACACAAACATCTATTCACCTATAGAGAGCTCTGAGCAGCATTGCTTCTTTTCATTAAAGGATGATAATAAATTGATGTTATCTATTCAAATTTGTCAATGCTATATTATCAGCCAATCAAAACACAGTCCCACATAACCTGATTTCTCTCTACCAATAATTCACCGCGATAGAAGACGAAAAGAGGCTAATAAATTCAATCAAAACAATGTCATGATAGAGTGAAATAACAAAGAAACAATTATTCAGTAGATCTTTAACTTTAATGAAAACACCATCATGAAACAGTTCAAAAGCAGAGATCATAAATGAATTCAGAAGCCAAAATTTGGTGGTTGAAAGCATACATGCCCAATGTTAATCATTCAAGAACACCAAAACACTATAAATTGAGCTTCAAAGACTCAAATAGTACAGAGATTAGTGAATGGAATCTTCCTTCAAATTACACCCAAATAATTTGGAAATTGACAGATTACAGACACGACAACCTGATAAGAGAAAAATCTTTCCAACTTCAGCAACTAATTCATTTATTGAAGCTACTGAAACCTGTTAATTCATGGCAACTACTTTTCTCAAGAAATTGGGTAAACCGTATAAGTTCATGGATTTTTATCATTAGACATATAACCGAATTAAGATGAAAATTCTGCAAATCACTTTAATATAAAGGCAGTATAGATATTTGAGGAGGCTCAGATCGGACATTGCGATCAAACCACTACGAAAATGCCATGGCTGCATCAACAGGGACATGAGAGGCTCCCTGTAGTTGCCCTGCCAAAATGCAGTTCAGAGTCGTAGCCTGAATTGCAAGGCATATAAATTTATCATCACAGCCTCTAAAAAGACCGCCAGAGGCACCGTCTCATCACAACCTTAATTTCAAATCTAACCACCCATATTAGAAGAAACTCTTGCTGCTTACAGTTCATTTGTGGCTTTTTCAAACTCAGAGGAAGCGAGAAGCTTAAGAAGAGTACATAGATCAGTTAGAAGCTTAAGAAGAGGCTCAGCTCTGCGAATGCAATAAAGACAGCGACAAAACCATCGAGGCTGCAATAAGGACATATGACAACCCTCTGAATCGCCACGCCATCGTAGGAGTGTAATCGTAGTCTAAATTGCAGCTATAGAAAAATATCATCATAGCCTCTCATGACATCATATGTAACCGGATTAACATGAAAATTCTGCAGATCTCGATTCTAAACATTGTAATGACTTCTTCGTCAGGATAAGTAAATTAACCCTTCAAACACGACTCCCATGGAACCTAAGATAAAAATACAAAAAAAAATACATATATATTCTCAATGACGACATCTAGATAATCGCAGTTCGAAGTTATGTAAACAGGACATGACATCTATGTCACAAATCAATATTATTCGTAAAGAGCGTATATCAATCCTATAAAGGCAAAAGCAATCTTATGCCTAAAAATCTGAAGTTAGAAACCATACCTTTAGGAGAGGTCTAACTGAAACCAACAGAAGAATTGGTCCTTCTACCAGATAAATTGATGCACAGACCATCCATCCATCGCCAACGTATGAGAGACAAAGAAGCATAATCAGTGAGTAGCAAATAACATTTCTTTACAGAAAAATTTCATAACTTTCATCTAATTATATGGAGTGAATTTTTAGGGTAACAAAACCCACTACAAACCCAGCAAACCAGAAGCAATTAGATCCAAAAAACCCACAAAAAGCACATGCGCAGAGAAGGGGACAAAATAGAATACCTGAAGTTCAGTTCGCCGGAAAACCCTAGCAATTTGCGGACTTTTCCTGGGCAGCATTGGTCTGAACTTTCGGGTTCTTAATCTATTGATGGTTCCTGTAAAAAAAGTTGTATCGGATGAACCCACCACTTGCTCCTTTCCGCAATCAGAGAGCTTGGTTTGTAGAATCACCAGATCTGACCATTTTCGAAACATGCAAACACAAAAACAGAGAAACCCACCACTTCAAATCGTCTCCTTGAAGAGGAGCAAGCGAAGAAGCCCTAGATGAATTCCACGCAGCGAAGTTCAGAACTCACCGGCAGAATACACAGAGGGCCGAATCGGAGGAACAAACAGAGAAGGAGAAAGAAGATCGTAGTTCCTCAACCAGAGAAGAGAGAGGAATCGAGAGATGATAGTCGGAGAGGAGTGAGAGAGAGAGACTGACATCTGTTTGGAAAGAAACATAGCCAGCGAGCTTCTCCTGGAAGCTCTATGCCTAAAAGACGAATTCACCCCTTGTTGCCAAACCACACAGCAACACTAACGAAGGGCAAAACGGGTATTTTGAGAAGCAGCTGTGGCAAACAAACAGATGGACAGCATGGCAAAAAATGGTGAGGTGGCGCCAACGTGTAACAGGCCTATCCTCTTTATATATAGGTAGAAAGATACATTGAGAACGATAATATTCAAATCTTGTGCATGGAAATGAAAATGGAAAATAGTGAGAGAAAGAGGAAATTGTTTGAGTGTTACATTGGGTTTCAAAGAATAATATGGAGATCACTAGCTTTAACTTTTGTGAAATCTTGGTGTAGAAATATTTCTCTGTTATATATTTTATATTTTTTTATTAATCCCTTTTACATATATGTGAAGAAAAATTCAGTGACTTATAAATGATGAGTAGAATTCATCGTTATTTCTTTAGTGGCATGGTACAATGATGGTTTTGAGAGGAAAACAGAGATAACAATGAGTTATGTTACTCGTTTGTTTAGTTGTAGTTGTTAATATCAACTTCTACTTTTTGTGTGTGTGTGTGTGAGATGTGAAAAAGAAAAAAGAAAAAATCTAATTTGAACAAAGTGGCTTATCCTCGTTATGGCAAGGCAACAGAGAGTGTTTGTGTCCCAAGGAGGTCTATTATTTCGTGTCAATAATTTCTCAAGTTAATAGATAGCGAAGTTTGGGTTGGAAAATTGAATCCCTGTGTCATCTAAATTAACAGCTTAACAGTGTTATATTTTTCGTGTGACATTTTAATGCATTTTTTTACTTATAGATATGTGGTGTTTGTTCGATAATGGATGATGTTGTCAAAGTGATGATGTATGATTGTGTATATAACCACTGTAGTGTAATTGAATTTCTAAAATGTATTCGACGAGGTGATTTCCGTCTAATACTGGTGACTGTAAAATGTATTCGACGAGGTGATTTCCGTCTAATACCGGTGACTATAAAATGTATCCGACCAGGTGATTTCCGTCTAATACTGGTGACTATAAAATGTTTTCGACGAGGTGATTTCCGTCTAATACCGGTGACTGTAAACTTTATTCGACGAGGTAATTTTCGTCTAATACCGGTGACTCTAAATTGTATTTGATAAGGTGATTTTCGCTAATAATCGCGACTCTAAATTGTATTAGGCACGATGATTTCCATTAGTACTTGTGAATCTTAAACGGTATTAGGCGAGGTGATTTATGTCGAATTGCAGGCGGTGGCGGATTTCCGTTCGGCCGCGGGCGATCAAATTGCAGGCGGTGGCGGATTTGCTAGCACAGTTTCCCGAAAATAGTCATGAGCATGTGATTGAAGAAGAATTGGAGGGACCTGAAATCTATGCAGTTGAGCTGCCCTATTGGACGCTCCATTTGTTGGCCCGTCAACAAGGAAAGGTGGAGGCATCGGGATAGTCTTGACCAAACCAGATGGAGAGGTCATACAGATGTCCGCAAAGCTTGACTTCGCAGTCACCAACAACAAAGCAGAGTATGAAGCTCTCATCGCGGGACTTCGCGCGGCAAAGGCCTTGGAAGTAAGCAACATGACGGTTATAGGGGACTCCAAGCTAATCGTCAAACAAGCCTCGGGCGCGTATGGTTTGAAAGAGATAAACTTATTGCCCTATCGGACCTTGGTGCAGAAATTGGTGCAACAGTTCTGCGACGTTAGATACGAACACAAACCTCGAGCGGACAATAGGCATGCTGATGCTCTAGCTACCTTGGGATCCAAGGTTAGAGAAGACAAATGTCCTCCGAGAATATTGATTTAAGTGCGAACGTCCTCGGCGTTGACAGAATACGCGTGCGATGATGAATGCATAGACGATGCAGACTGGAGAAAGTCAATCTTACGGGCCATCGCAGAAGGCACGAGCAGCGAGAACTGGGCATCCACAAAGGGATATTGCATACATGATAACACTCTCTACTACAAGGGCCCTGGCGGAATACTCATGCGATGCGTCTCCGAGCAAGAAGGACAACTGCTGTTAGAAAAGGTTCACCAACATGCTTGTGGAGAAAGTGAGGTGTCAATCTATCGGAAAGCCCAAAGGTATGGCATTCATTGGCCGGACATGTCGACGGCCGCAGCACTGATTCAAGGAAATTGTGAGAGTTGCGCACTGATCAAGGACTCTTTATTCATAGCTCTGACCGACGATGATGCGGATTGGAGGAAACCACTCTTTGACTTTCTCACCCAGGGTATCGTACCCAAGTCGAGAAAAGAAGCCAAGAACAAAAGAGAAAAGCAGCCCGATATGTGGTGCAAGAAAATCTGCTTTGGCGAAGGGGCCATGAAGGTAACTTGCTGCGATGTCTAGACAGCAAGGAAGCACAAGAAGTGATGGACCTTTCTCATCAGGTGGAACATCACGGAGGTGCGAAATTATGCAGACAGCTCCTCTCGATTGGATACTTCTTGCCCACCATGGAGGCTGATTGCCGCACCAAAGTAAGACGCTGCCAGGAGTGTCAATTCAAGGGTAATCTAGTGCACGCCCCTGCTGTGGATCTACACGCGTTGGGAACACTATGGCCATTTCATACATGGCCTCTGGATTTCGTTGGTTCCATTCGACCAACCTCGCACGGGAATCATTTCATTCTCACCGCGACCGAGCTGTTCACCAAGTGGGTAGAAGCGATACCACTAAAGACAGCAAATGCGCTAGCCGTGGTCCATTTCATTCAAGAGAGCATCATATGCAGGTTCGGAATCCCAAACACCATCCTCTCGGATAATGGCACTCCCTTCGTTAATCGCCACGTAGCTGCGAAGCTAGAAGAGTACAACATAAGACAGATTTGCTCCACTCCATACTACCCGAAGGGGAATGGGCAAGCGGAAGCAACCAACAAGACATTATTGAGAATCTTGAGCAAGATGTCGCAGATGACCACAAGAAGTGGGCTGATTCTTTAAATATATAGCCTTGTGGGCCTATCGGACTTCTCCAAGGACGCCCACAGGGCCCTCGCCATTTCTTTTATGCTATGGAGCTGAAGCTGTGGTACCTGCGGAAGTAAAGATTAACTCTGCAAGGTTGGCTTTTCATGCATTATATGACAACCAACGCGATCATGATTTAGTCCTGTTAGAAGAGAAGCGGGAGCAAGCTAAAAGGACTAACAAACGGTACCAAGAAAGGATCGCTCGTGCGTACAACCAAACAATCCAACGTCGAGATTTCGCAGTTGGAGATTTGGTCTTGCGCGCGTCTGTCCATTGCATGCGAGAGGCAGCTCACCCAAAATGCGCAGCCAATTGGGAAGGACCCTTTGAGTTCACAGAAGTCTTTGATAGTGGCTACTGCAACATACGGAGGTTGCATGGAACGACCTCAACCCCAAGCTCAGTCAACATGCGCTGTATTAAGAAGTACTATCCTTAACTTCTCTCATTATATGCGTTAGATTACAACGTTTGCTTCATACTATGTATTGCTATAGCTCGTGCATCTTCTCTCCCATATGAGGGAATTGTAATCTCATCTCTCCCATATGAGAGTATTTTGTAATAAAAGACTTCTCCCAAATGTGAAGAAATTTATGCTTTCAGTTGTCTTTATTGCTCTGTCTATTTCATTATTCCCAGTAGTAAAAGCCTATCCGCTGTGATAGCAGCCTATGCGAATGCGATCTTAAGTGATCTTCTAAAGCCTATCTGCCATGATAGCATCCTATGCGAATGCGATCTTAAATGATCTTCTAAAGCCTATCTGCCATGATAGCAGCCTATGCGAATATGATCTTAAGTGATCTTTTTAAGCCTATCTGCCATGATAGCAGCCTTTGCGAAAATGATCTTAAGTGATCTCCTAAAGCCTGATAGCAGCTAATGCGAATACGATCTTAAATGATCTTTTAAAGCCTATCTGCCACGATAGCAGCTCATGCGAATACGATCTTAAGTGATCTTTTAAAAGCCTATCTGCCATGATAGCAGCCTATGCGAGTATGATCTTGAATGATCTTTCAAGCCTATCTACCACGATAGCAGCACTGTACTAATGCGATCTCAAAATGATTCTTAACCCTATCTGCCATGATAGCAGCCTTATGCAAAATGAGCTTAAGTGATCTACAGAAGCCTATCTGCTGAGATAGCGCTCGTACTTGAGTTTGACCTTTAGTAAATCTCAAGCCTATCTGCCAAGATGGCAAAGCTACGCAAATACGATCTCGAGCGATCTAAAAACATATCTGCGAATCTATCCGGCAGATAGCAAATCATAGCAACAATATAAAGTGTGAACACAACACTACAAAAGGCGAAATTTGCCAACGCGCATGCGAAATCGTAATTTGTTGTAACAAGACAGCAAATCATACAAAGCGATTTATCATTATGAGTCAAAAATGACTTACAATTTATCTGTCTAGATAACAGCTTACAAGCGAAAAGCTCAGATCAAGCTAGCTACGCAGCCCACATGGCTTACAATGCATCTAAATTATAACTTACAAGCGAAAGTTACACATCGGGGGAATCCTAACTGGAAAAGGATCGACCTAACGGTCCTAGCAGAAGCTATGCGATACAAAGATCTGCGACCAAAGATCTGTAGCAAGTAGGGTGTTCCTACGAAAGGAACAGCCCGCAACCCGCCATGTCTACAAGACCTATGCGACGCTATGTTCAATATCCCAGGATCTGACAAGGCCATTCTTTGGTCTTACGCCCAAGAGACGTGCCCGAGGAACCACCTGTTCCGACATATGCGGCTGTGCGAGACAGGGAAGCAGTCATTCCTCGGGCAAGAGGCTCCTTGTTTACGGAGACGAGCACAATGGCTCGCCACACTGAGTTCAAGAACGTGGTGGCGAATGATCAACCTCCGGGCATGCTGGAGGAGAAATCCGCCGTTCATTACGAGTCGGTAGCAAGGTCAGTACGGCGCTGCACCTCGCCGGGAGGCGGTCGGAAACATGACTTGCAAGCATAATAGACGAAGAAAATTCTTCGAGCAAACATGAGGTATTATCTGCATCTTCTTTATGATAGTTATTAAGATCAATAAGCCTTACAAAGCGGATCTTGGAAGCTATTTCTATGGCACAAAGCACAAACTCAGGTTTCACAACTTGAAGCTACCATGAATCAACCAAAGACAAGCGTTGAAGCCAGCAATCGTAAGGACTCACGGCAAGCCACATTGTGGGATGGAGAACCCAAATAGCAAAAGGCAGGGTTTATATAGACCTTGTGGAGACTCTTCAGTTTCCAAGATGAGTCAGCAGAACTTGAAAAGAGGGTAAGGATCAATCACTTACGCCTTGAAAAGAGGTAACAATCAATTACCCTACTAAAGGCTACGACGATTCGGTTGCCTATCCTAATTAATGACGGATGGTCATGATACGGATGGACTTCCCAAGGAAAGCGTGCTTATCTAATGAGAAATTAGCGCGAAAATCAAGGAAGAATATCAATAGCTGACGTCATAAATTGATATGCACAGAGATATTCGAACAAATTCCGGGAAGGGCAAAACAGGCATTCAAATTCTTTTTGAAAAAAAAGGGGGAAGAAACCCTAGCAATATTACAGTAATGTTTTAGCTACTTATTTGCTACTTTGTCAAAACAAGCCCTTGATCAAGCAGTCATTAGGAGTAAACTGACGCGACAGATTTTCCACTTGCTCCACTTCTTGCTTCAATTGCTCGTATTTGGCGTTCATCTCATGAAAGAGCTTCACAGCCTCTTCAACCTTTTGTCTTTGCTGCTCCACCTTCTGCTCCTCGGCTGCGAGGTTATGGTAGCCGCGTTTCAAATTCACGGCCGCGCGAATCTGGGTGACTCTTTTGACAAGAAACCCAAAGCCCAGCTTGCCTTGAACTTTGGCGAGAAGATTTTGCACATGCCAAAAAGCAACTCCGCGCTCTGAGGAGAAATGGTCGCAGGTGTGTCCGCGGATAGCTTCTCCAAAATCAAGATGGCTTCAGTCAAAAACAGCCTCCTGTCGAAGGGCCCTATCTCCAGAGACCTCACAAATGATTGGGGGTAGGAGAGGCGCATCCTAACTAGCCAGTCCACGTCAGCTTGCTTCAGACCTAAGGCAATGTTAAGCGAAGTTAAACTATCGAACTTGCAAATGAAGAATCCAAGGTGCGAACAATAATCATGACATACCAGTTCCTTCAAGGATCTCGCGCAGAGAAGGAATGCGCATTGCTGGGGTTGCTGAAGGCTGTCCTCGCTCCATTGCTCTTCTATCAGCTGCGAGCTCTAACTCTTCATAGTTGGTGGGAAGAGTATAAGCCACGCCAGGTGCGATTGCAGCCCCGACCTGCGAACTCCAAAAGTTCCACGCAGGAAGAGGTGCCGCAGGCTCAGTCATTGCCGGAGGCATGGCAGCGGCACAAGTTGCAGCTTGATCACGGATGCCTTCAGGTGCGATAGCGTCAGCAGCGTTCGTTCTTGTTTCCTCAGCACCAGCATGGGTATCTTCCTCCATGAATACGATGTCAACTTCGGCATCATCAGAAAGTTCAATGACGTCCTCGAAGGGCTCTCCCGCATATTCAGCAGCTGCGACGGGCTTCTTGGTATGAGAACTCGGCACCGTGACATAGGATGCAGAGGGTTGACTCCTTTGTTCCAACATGGCTTTGTCAGCTTTGCCTGCGATACAAGATACGATGATGTAAGGTAACTTGTATTGCATAATAATTTATTATCTTTGGTAAGCTAAGAGCGAGCACCTCCACGCGATTGTGGGATTGCAGCATCCTCGTCATATGCCAAGGACGTGGAACCTTGCCCTATTAATGTGCCTTCATTAAGCATATCTTTAAGGTGAGCGTGACCTGGGGCGCGAAGAAACCAGCCATGATTAGGTATGGGTTTCTAAGCCTAGTTCACACATGTTGCTCAAATGATTACCTGAAGGTTCACCGCACTTGCCTACTAGCCAGCGGCGAATGTCAGCTTTTGACACGCCGTGCTTTAGCGCACCGACAATAACATCTCGGTAAGTTACTGCGAGATTAAAAATCTCACCTTCATTACCGCCTGTGATTTCTTCGAAGTCCGCTTGGGCTCGCTCTAGAGCTGCTGCATCTTCTTCTGGAACCGCATCCTCCTCGTCAACTTGAGGAGCTATCTCTTCTGGAAGCACATCTTCCTCATCAGTTGGACGCACTAGGTCGTCGACATGTTGTTCTTCTAGGCTCCTATGCTTCACGCGTTCGAGTTCCTCTTCTTCTCGCTTTCTTCTTCTTTCAGCAACCTCCGCAGCTGTTCTCCTGGACTCGGCAAGAATGTCCTCGCTTATGGGTTCGTCGGGAACACCAGAATGAGAACCCCTCTTCTGCTTCTTGGCCAAAGGCCTCTGATGGTCTCATCTTCATCATCTGCTAAGAAACAATTCGTTCGGAAAAGATTGCAAAAGAGTTAAGATAATGAGAAGAGAAGTACGATTGAGATACCTCCTGACTCTTCCTCTTGTATGTCATCTCTCTCTCTGTCTCTGACATCTTCAATTCTTTCCTCTTCTTCATCTCCTTCTCTTGTCTCTCTTCTCTCCTCTTCTTCCTCCTGGCCAAACGGAACAATAGTCTCGACTGCGAGCTCCTTCCGCGCTTTACTGGTCATGCGACCTTTACCTTTATCCCTGGCAGTAAGGGATCTCGCAGGAGGGGAAGTTGGAGCGCTTCTGGGGGAAGAGATTGTGATTCCTCTTTGTCTGGGCCTTTTCTCTCTCAGAGCAGGATTCGCTGGAGGAGATGGATCATTCCTGGGAGGAGACAAGGCTGGAGTGTTGTCTATCAGCGAATCAGCAAAAGCATTCATGATCTCGCGAATTTTGGTCTCAATCGCGGGATCCATCTTCGATGCCAACTGAACTGGCTGTCCTTGCCTTCTTGCAGTAACAATGGTGGTAACCAGCTATTTGGAACGCTCACCAGATGCAAACCTCCTCACATGGCACTGCAGCAATAAACGAAGCATGAAGTTTTCAATAAATTTGAATAATGAAACTTAGCACATGCAAGAGAAATTACTTAACTTAGCAAAAGTTTCGCTATATCTGATGACATGCGAATCACCTCTCCTAACTGCGGCTATCTTTTCATCAAGAATGATGGAGGGACACAGGTGATTCTCGCGATCCAGCAGCGAATAGCAGCCATATTGAGACTCGGCCAGGCTACAGTTGGGGCGAAAAGGGAAAGAATTCCTTTTGATCGCAGGAGCTCTGCTTGGCTGAGGGGCTGACTGCGTCTCAAACCTTGTCTGCTGGGCATTCCAATAAGTGATCCTGTTTCTGGAATAGCCACCTTCGCGGTTACCTGGAGGTTGCTCGAAGGGAATATTGCTCCTCAAGATTGTTTTACACTCCCTAGACAATAACCGCTTGTAGCAGCCTCTTATGATAGACTGCGGCCAGATTGAGGGTGCCACTACATTGAAGCCGAACTGGGGAGAAACGCGAGTGGGATCAACGTCCACGGTGATTCTCTCGTACCTAGGTGCGAGCTCGCGAACATGCTCTGCAGAGCAGGAAGAGAACCTCTCAGACACCAGCAAAAGAATTTGCGATAGCGCTCGTGGAAATGCTCCCCGCCCTCGAAAAGGAGCTCTTCTGAGAAAGCAACAGCTTTAGAGGGATACAGTTTTGGGAACCATCACACATTCTCAATGCGCATGGCATAAGGCCTGGCTATAAACTCTTCCCGATTGTCGCATACCAGGCTCCAAACGCACTAGGGAAAGTTAGTTCCAAACCACCTCGCAGCCTTGCCGCTATTACGCTCCTCCTCCGTACCTGGGGGACACCATTTGCTGGGCTTAGAAGGGACCGGGGCATAAGAGGGCCATCGCTCGAAGACCCACATTGTCAAGAAAGCAATGTTAATGTAAGTCAGTACGTCGAGGCGACCACGCGATTCCTTCATTGCCACAACCAGCTGATCCAACCTGTGGTACAGCGTGCCCAAGACTAAGGGTCCAAGTGAGACTTTCTGGCCAAGGGCCAATTTCACATTAAGAGGCAGAACATGATAGAAGACCCCATCATGCGGGTGACCATCGATTAGATACCTCGACAACCAGGCACAGAGGAAGGCGCATAGGGTCAAGTGACAACCCTTGCCATTCACATAGTTTTTAGCCTTCGGGTTTCGGCTCAGAAGCTTCTTGGTGATACTGTTGTTCGCATAATCACGGAAAAAGTATTGCACCCACTTGTTCCAAGTGTTCTTCGCAGATGTGTCAACCAACTGCCAGTCAGGAAGGACTTCTGTAGTAGTCCACCGGGTGGAAATTTTCTTCACTTCTGACAAGCACTCCTCCATCTGCTTGTACAAAGCGATCTCTGCATCCGTTCTCAAGGGACTCAAGGGATCCACTTCGCCCACGGGAGATAGATTATACAGCATGTGCACATCTTCAAGCGTGGGAGCAGCCTCGAACTCAGCAAAATGGAATGTGTGAGTCGCAGGCGAGTAACGAGAAAGAAGGTTTAGAAGCATGGACTGGTCCAGCTTCACGGCAGCACCCTTGATAGCACGAACTGCGAAGTATATGCCAGCATCGTTTAAAGTCACTGCATGAATGGTCAACACATGGTAAATCAACTCATCCATGAAGTCCAATTTCTGAACAAATGCTTGAGTGGAAATCGCAGTGTATGGGAAGTACCCATTTTCGACTCCCAATCGAACCACATCTTCAGAATCGATCAATTCGAGCAGCGCCGACTTAACTGGAGGGGTTAACGTTTGCAATTCTTCACCAGGGATAGCAATTGGCAGTTTCTTCGCCTTAACCCTAGCATGATAAAAGTCTTTGCCACCCAGAGAGGGGGCTTTTCGCCATAAAGCCTGGGGAAGATCAGGTATTTCTTCGACCTCCTTAATGGGTTTGGTTCCTTTTGTCTTTGCCATTCCTGCGGAAAAGCAAGAAAAAAGGGGGGAGAAATACACATACTTTAGTTCGAGGGTTTATTGGAAGAAAGATGAACTGCCCAGTGGCAATCTTCATATTTAGATATTGGAATCGTTTGCATTATCAGGGATTTCAGAAACCCTACATTCAAGATCCTTATCATCTGGGGATTAAATCAAAATTGGATTCCAAGAGCAAGATCTTCTTCATAATTTTCAATGGATAAAATATTTCAGAAAGTTATGGGTTTGCAGATCCAACGCAGCTCAAAGCATATATCAGTATATTAAGCAAAATTGAACAAGGCCAACCTTGTTTTGGTAAAGCTTGCTTGGATGTGCACAATTGAAGAAGACGATTGACAAGAGAGAACTGGTGATTGATTATCTGAATCTGCTCTTGAAGGCTTCTTGGTATCATTCACTTTAAGAGAAAGAAGTGATGCTTTGCAACAATGGAGAGTACAGAGTATTTATCCAAAAACAATGAAGGGTTGCGTCCTTTCAGTAGTCGAATCGCAACCGTCACCGTCGAATCGCGCAATCACAGGGCAAGCTGACGTCACGCCTAAAACCCTAAAAGGCCAGACGGCACGAATTTAGGGGTTTAGGTCATAATGGCACGCAGGGGGGCCGAATATGCACGTATTTGAATTGGTGCGTGGCGGCGACGCGTACGTTGGTTTCTGCGCATGGAAGCCTATCCGGCTATGAGTCTTCAGGCGCAGAAAGGGGGCTAATGTAGATAGTGCTTTCTGAGTAGACAGATCTTGGCCACGTGGAAATCATCTAGCACACCATATTGTGCTCGACACACACTGGATCACCAGCCGCGCTGATCCGCGTGGGGGCTGCGAGACAGGGCCCTCGCATACCACTGCACGGGACTTGTAGGGACTTAGTGGTCTGGAGGCAAGAGTAAGTCCTGTCGCGTGCGAGCCAAGCCCGCGCACGACCTTTAGTAACTGCTTTTGAGAGATTTATGGCACGAGCTCCATAAACCCGGTCAATCTGGGCAAACCCGGTCAACCCCATAACGGTTCCGGTATTCGCGCATAACGTGCTGTAACGGTCCCTATATACGCGGAAGAACGTGCCGTTGTGGTTAAGCTAATTAAGCCGCCATTGATGGGCGCATTAACCACACTACAACGGTCACATTCTCCGTTATATATAGGACGTTAACCCTTCCATACAAGGGAGACACACCAGACATACGCGGAAGCTGTGCCAAACCTCTGTCTCTTTCTCAGACATTACTATTGCCTTACTCTCTCCCTACACACAACCCAACACCTCCTGTGCCATTTTCTATTCTCTGCCCTTGGTGTACACAGAGTTCTCCCTGCCGGATTCTCTTGTGCACAATAATATATGAAGTAACTTTTTTAAGTGGGTGATGTTTTTTAAATATGAATATAGTTGGGTACCTTTTTTGTAAAAAGTTTTAAAGTGATCATAGTTATCTCAATCTCTCTGGTAACAGCCACGTCTAGGCTCTTTATTCAATACTAATGACTATTGTTGTGGTTAGATAGGTGTGCACAAGAGAATCCGGCGGGGAGCACTCTGTGTAAACCGAGAGCAGAGGATCGGAAATGGCACAGGAAGAGTTGGGTTGTGTGTAGGGAGAGAGTAAGGCAGTAGTAGTAGTAATGTCTGAGAGAGAGACAGGGGTCTAGTAGAGCTTCCGCGTATGTCTGATGTGTTCTCCTTTGTATGGAAAGGTTAACGTCCTATATATAACGGAGAATGTGACCGTTGTAGTGTGGTTAATGCGCCCATCAATGGCGGCTTAATTAGCTTAACCAAAACGGCACGTTCGTCCGCGTACATAGGGACCGTTACAGAACGTTATGCACGAATACCGGAACTGTTATGGGGTTGACCGGGTTTGACCGGATTGACCGGGTTTATGGAGCTCGTGCCATAAATCTCTCAAAAGCAGTTACTAAAGGTCGCGCGCGGGCTTGGCTCGCGCGCGACAGGACTTACTCTAGCCTCAAAACCACTAAGTCCCTACAAGTCCCGTGCAGTGGTATGCGAGGGCTATGTCTCGCAACCCCCACATGGATCAGCGCGGCAGGTGATCCAGTGTGTGTGGAGCACAATATGGTGTGCTAGATGATTTCCACGTGGCCAAGATCTGTCTGTTCAGAAAGCACTATCTACATTAGCCCCCTTTCTGCGCGTGAAGACTCATAGCCGGATAGACTTCCATGCGCAGGAACCAACGTACGCGTCGCTGCCACGCACCAATTCAAATATGAGTAAGTTCAGCCCCCGTGCGTGCCATTATGACCTAAAACCCCTAGAGTCGTGCCGTCTGGCCTTTAGGGTTTTAAGCGTGACGTTAGCTTGTCCTGTGATTGCGCGATTCGACGGTGACGGTTGCGATTCGACCACTGAAAGGACGCAACCCTTCATTGTTTTTGGATAAGTACTGTGTACTCTCCATTGTTGCAAAGCATCACTTCCTTCTCTTAAAGTGAATGATACCCGGAAGCCTTCAAGAGCAGATTCAGATAATCAATCACCAGTTCTCTCTTGTCAATCGTCTTCTTCAATCGTGCACATCCAAGCAAGCTTTACCAAAACAAGGTTGGCCTTGTTCAATTGCGTTTAATATACTGATATATGATTTGAACTGCGTTGGATCTGCAAACCCGTAACATATTATCCACTGAAAACTTATGAAGAAGCTCTCGATCTTTGAATCCAATTTCGATTTAATCCCCAGTTGATAAGGATCTTGAACGTAGGGTTTCTTAAATCCCTGATAATGTAAACGATTCCAATCTTCTAACTTTGAAAATTGCCACTGGACTGTTCATCTTTCTTCCAATAAACCCTCGAACTAATGTATGTGTATTTCACTTCCCTTTTTTCTTGCTTTTCTGCAGGAATGGCAAAGACAAAAGGAACCAAACCCATCAAGGAGGTCGAAGAAATACCTGATCTTCCACGGGATTTATGGCAAAAAAGCCCCCTATCTGGGCGGCAAAGACTTTTATCATGCTAGAGTTAAGGCGAAGAAATTGCCAGTCGCTGTATCTGGTGAAGCATTGCAAACGTTAACCCCTCCAGTTAACTCGGCGTTGCTCGAATTGATCGATTCCGAAGATGTGGTTCGATTGGGAGTCGAAAATGGGTACTTCCCATACACTGCGATTTCTACTCAAGCATTTGTTCAGAAATTGGACTTCATGGATGAGTGGATTGACCATGTGTTGACCAATCATGCCGTGACTTTGAACGATGCCGGAATATACTTCGCAGTTCGTGCTATGAAGGGTGCTGCCGTGAAGCTGGATCAGCCGATGATTCTAAACCTTCTTTCTCGTTACTCACCTGCGACTCACACGCTCCATTTTGCTGAGTTCGAGGCTGCTCCCACGCTCGAAGATGTGCACATGCTGTATGATCTGTCTCTCGTGGGCGAGGTGGATTCTTTGAGTCCCTTGAGAGCGGATGCAGAGATCGCTCTGTACAAGCAGATGGAGGAGTGCTTGTCAGAAGTGAAGAAAATTTCCACCCGGTGGACTCCTACACAAGTCCTTCCTGACTGGCAGTTGGTTGACACATCTGCGAAGAATACTTGGAACAAGTGGGTCCAATACTTTTTCCGTGACTATGCGAACAGCAGTATCACCAAGAAAATTCTGAGTCGAAACTCGAAGGCTAAGAACTATGTGAATGGCAAGGGTTATCACTTGACCCTATGCGCCTTCCTCTGTGCCTAGTTGTCGAGGTACTTAATCGATGGTCGCCCGCATGATGGGGTCTTCTATCACGTTCTGCCTCTTGCTGTGGAATTGGCCGTTGGTCAGAAGGTCGCACTTGGACCCTTAGTCTTGGGCACACTGTACTACAGGTTGGATAAGCTGGTTGTGGTGATGAAGGAATCGCGTGGCCGCCTCGACGTACTGACTTACATTAACATTGTTTTCTTGACAATGTGGGTCTTCGAGCGATGGCCCTCTTATGCCCCAGTCGCTTCCAAGCCCAGCAAATGGTGTCCCCCAGGGACGGAGGAGGAGCGTAACAGTGGCAGGGTTGCGAGGTGGTTTGGAACTAACTTTCCCAAATGCGTTTAGAGCCTGATATGCGACAATCGGGAAGAGTTTATAGCTAGGCTTTACGCCATGCGCGTTGAGAATGTGCGATGGTTCCCAAAACTGTATCCCTCCAAGGCTGTTGCTTTCTCAGAAGAGCTCCTTTTCGAGGGCGGGGAGCATTTTCATGAGCGCTATCACGAATTCTTTTGCTGGTTTCTGCGAGATTCCCTTCCTGCTCTTGCAGAGCATGTACGTGAGCTCGCACCTAGGTACGAGAGGATTACCGTGGATGTTGATCCCACTCGCGTGTCTCCCCAGTTTGGCTTTGATGCCGTGGCACCCTCAATCTGGCCGCAGTCTATCATCAGAGGCTGCTACAAGCGGTTATTGTCTAGGGAGTGTAAAACAATCTTGATGAGCAATCTTCCCTTCGAGCAACCTTCAGGTAACCGCGAAGGTGGCTATTCTAAAAACTGGATCGCTTACTGGAACGCCCAGCAGACAAGATTTGAGACGCAGTCGGTCCCCCAGCCAAGTAGAGCTCATGTGATCAAAAGGAATTCTTTCCCTTTTCGTCCAAATTGTGGCATGGACGAGTCTGAATATGGTTGCTATTCATTGCTGGATCGCGAGAACCATCTGTGTCCCTCCATCATTCTTTACTTCAATATATTGAAAACTTCATACTACGTTTCTTGTTGTAGTGCCATGTGCGGAGGTTTGCATCTGGTGAGCGTTCCAAATCGCTAGTTACCACCATTGTTACTGCAAGAAGGCAAGGACAGCCGTTTCGGCAGGCATCAAAAATGGATCCCGCGGTCGAGACTAGAATTCGCGAGATCATGAATGCTTTTGCTGATTCGCTGATAGACAACACTCCAGCCTTGTCTCCCCCTAGGAATGATCCTTCTCCTCCCGCGACTGCTGCCCCGAGAGCGAAGAGGCCAAGGCAAAGGGGAATTACAATCTCTTCCCCTAGAAGCGCTCCAGCTTCCCCTCCTGCGAGATCCCTCACCGCAAGGGATAAAGGTAAAGGTCGCATGACCAGTAAAGCGCGAAAGGAGCTCGCAGTGGAGACCTTTGTTCCGTTTGTCGAGGAGGAAGAAGAGGAGAGAAGAGAAACAAGAGAAGGAGACGAAGAAGAAGAAAGAATTGAAGATGTCAGCGATAAAGAGAGAGATGAGATACTAGAGGAAGACTCAGGAGGTATCTCAATCGTACTTCTCTTCTCATTACCTTAACTCTTTTGAAATTTTATCTGAACAAATTGTTTCTTAGCAGATGATGATGATGATGAGACCATCGGCGGCCTCTTGGCCAATAAGAAGAAGAGAGGTTCTCATTCTGGCATTTCTGATGAAGCCATAAGCAAGGACATTCTTGCCGAGTCCAGAAGAACAGCTGCGGAGGCTGGTGAAAGAAGAAGGAAGCGAGAAGAAGAGGAGCTCGAACGCGTGAAGCAAAGGAGCCTAGAAGAACAACACGTCGATGACCTAGTGCGTCCAACTGACGGGGAAGATGTGCTTCTAGAAGAGGTGATTCCTCAAGTTGCCGAGGAGGATGCGGCTCCAGAGGAAGATGCAGCAGCTCTAGAGCGAGCCAAGGCGGACTTCGTAGAAATCGCAGGCGTTAACGAAGGTGAGATTCTTAATCTTGCAGTAACTTACCGAGATGTAATTGTCGGTGCGCTAAAGCACGGTGTGTCAGAAGCTGACATTCGTCGTTGGCTAGTAAGCAAGTACGGTGAACCTTCAGGTAATCATTTGAGCAATATGTGTGAACTTGGCTTAGCAACCCAAACATAATCATGACTGGTTTCTCCGCGCCCCAGGTCATGCTCACCTTAAAGACGTGCTTAACGAAGATACATTAATAGGGCAAGGCTCCACGTCCTTAGCATATGACGAGGACGCTGCGATCCCACCTTCGCGTGGAGGTGCTCGCTCTTAGCTTACCAAAGATAATAAAATAATATACGATACAAGTTACCTCACACCATCGTATGTTGTATCGCAGGTAATGCTGACGAAGCCGTGTTGGAGCAAAGAAGTCAACCTTCTGCATCCTATATCCCGGTGCCAAGTTCTCATACTGAGAAGCCCGTCGCAGCTGCTGAATTTGCAGGAGAGCCCTTCGAGGACATCATTGAGATCTCTGATGATGCCGAAGCTGAAACCGTGTTGATGGAGAAAGATGCCCATGCCGGTGCGGAGGAAATAGGAACGAACGGTGCTGATGCTATCGCACCTGAAGGTATAACTGATCAAGCTGCAACTTCTGCTGCCGCCATGCCTCCGGCAATGGCTGAGCCTGCGACGCCTCTTCCTGCGTGGAACTTTTGGGGTTTGCAGGTCGGGGCTGCAATCTAACCTGGTGCGGCTTATACTCTTCCCCCCAACTATGAGGAGTTAGAGCTCGCAGCTGATAGAAGGGCGATGGAGCGCGGACAGTCTTCAACTGCCCCAGCAATGCGCATTCCCTCTCTGCGCCAGATCCTTGAAGGAACCGGTATGTCATGGTTTGCTGTTCGCATCTTGCATTCTTTGTTTGCGAGTTTGACAATCTAATCTTGACTTTAACATTGCTATAGGGTTGAAACAAGCTGACATGGACTGGCTAGTTCGCATGCGCCTCTCCTACCCCCAATCGTTTTCGAGGTCTCTGGAGATAAGCCCCTTCGATAGAAGGCTGTTTCTGTCTGAGGCCATCTGGATTTTAGAGCAGCTGTCCGCGGCCACACCTGCGACCATTTATCCTCAGAGTGCGGAATTGCTTTTTGGCATGTGCCAGAACCTTCTCGCCAAAGTTCAAGGCAAGCTGGGCTTTGGGTTTCTTGTCAAAAGAGTCACCCTGATTTGCGCGACCGTGACTTTGAAACGTGGCCACCAAAACCTCGCAGCTGAGAAGCAGAAGGTAGAGCAGCAAAGGCAAAAGGTTGAAGAGGCTGTGAATCTCTTTCATGAGATGAACGCCAAATGCGAGCAATTGAAACAAGAAGTGGAGCTAGTGGAAAATCTGAGCCTCCAGTTTACTCCTAACGACTCCTTGATCAAGGTCTTGTTTTGAAAGATAAGCAATTAAGTAGTTGAAACATTACTGTAATGTTGCTAGGGTTTCTCCCCCTCTTTTTTTTCAAAAAGAATCGAATTGCCCGTTTTGTCCTTATTGGGATTTGCTCGAATATCTCTGTGCATATCAATTTATGACGTCAGGAACCCCCTTTCTGCCTTGATTTTCGCGCTAATTGCTCATTAGATAAGCACGCATTCCTTGGGAAGTCCATCCGTATCATAACCATCCGTCATTAATTAGGATACGCAACCGAATCGTCGTAGCCTTTAGTAGGGTAATTGATTGTTACCGCTTTTCAAGGCGTAAGTGATTGATCCTTACCCTCTTTTCAAATTCTGCTGACTCCTCTTGGTAACTAAAGATTCTCCACAAGGTCTATATAAACCCTGCCTTTTGCTATTTGGGTTCTTTATCCCACAATGTGGCTTGCCGTGAGTCCTTACGACTGCTGGCTTCAACGCTTGTTTTTCGTTGATTCATGGCAGCTTTAAGTTGTGAAACCTGAGTTTGTGCTTTGTGCCATAGAAATAGCTTCCAAGATCCGCTTTATAAGGCTTATTGATCTTTATAACTATCATAGAGAAGATGCAGATAATACCTCATGTTTGCTCGAAGAATTTTCTTCGTCTATTATGCTTGCCGGTCATGTTTTCGGCCGCCTCCCGGCGAGGTGCAGCGCCATACTGACCTTGCTACCGACTCGTAATGAACGGGGGGATTCTCCTCCAGCATGCCCGGAGGTTGATCATTCGCCACCACGTTCGTGAGCTCAGGATGGCGAGCCATTGTGCTCATCTTCGTGGACAAGGAGCCCATTGCCAAAGGAATGACTGCTCCCCTGTCTTGCATAGCCGCATACGCCGCAACAGGTGGTTCCTCAGGCACGTCTCTTGGGTGTAAGACCAAAGAATGGCCTTGTCAGATCCTGGGATCCTGAACATAGCGTCGCATAGTTCTTGTAGGCATGGCGGGCTTTGGGCTGTTCTTCTCGCAGGAACACCCTACTTGCTACAGATCTTTGGTCGCAGATCATTGTACCGCATAGCTTCTGCTAGGACCGTTAGGTCGATCCTTTTCTAGTTAGGATTCCCGCGATGAGTAATTTGTAAGTTACTACTTAGACACATTGTAAGCCATGTTGGCTGCGTAGCTAGCTTGATTTGAGCTTTTTCGCTTGTAAGCTGTTATCTAGACAGATAGATTGTAAGTCATTTTGACTCATAATGATAAATCGCTTTGTATGATTTGCTGTCTTGTCACAACAAATTACAATTTCGCATGCGTATTGACAAATTTCGCCTTTGTAGTGTTATATTCACACTTTGCATTGTTGCTATGATGGGCTATCTGTCAAATAGATTCGCATATATGTTTTTAGATCGTTCGAGATTGTATTTGTGCAGTTTCGCTACCTTGGCGGATAGGCTTGTGATTTGCGTTAGATCCAAGTGCAAGTGCTATCTCATCAGATAGGCTTTTGTAGATCACTTAAGATCATTTTGCATAATGTTGCTATCATGGAAGATAGACTTAAGAATCATTTTAATATCGCCTTTGTATAGTGCTGCTATCGTTACAGATAGGCTTTGAGAGATCATTTGAGATCATATTTGCATAGGCTGCTATCGTAGCAGATAGGCTTAAAAGATCACTTAAGAACGTTTTCGCATGGGCTGCTATCGTGGAAGATAGGCATAAAAGATCACTTAAGATCGTATTCGCATGGGTTGCTATCGTGGTAGATAGGCTTAAAAGATCATTTAAGATCGTATTTGCATGGGCTGCTATCGTGACAGATAGGTTTAAAAGATCAGTTAAGATCGCATTTGCATGGGTTGCTATCGTGGTAGATAGGCTTAAAAGATCATTTAAGATCGCATTTGCATGGGCTGCTATCGTGACAGATAGGCTTAAAAGATCAGTTAAGATCGCATTTGCATGGGATGCTATCGTGACAGATAGGCTTAAAAGATCATTTAAGATCGCATTTGCATGGGCTGCAATCGTGACAGATATGCTTAAAAGATCAGTTAAGAACGCATTTGCATGGGCTGCTATCACGACGGATAGGCTTTTGCTAATAGTGATAATGAACTAAATGAAGCAATAAAGACAGCTAGAAGCATAAAGTTCTTCTCATTTGGGAGAAGTCTTTTATTATAGAACTCTCATATGGGAGATATGAGATTACAATTCTTTCATATGGGAGAGAAGAACTCTCATACAGTTCACCTTTTCCTCCATCTGGAAGAACTTGATGTAGAACTTCTGGACCATATCGTCCCAAGTCTTCATGGATCCGGCTTCCAATGTCCTATACCACTTGTAAGCCACGTTCCCCAGGGATTTCGGGAACTCGCGCATCAGCAGTTTGGGATCAGCTCCATACGGCCCCATCACATCGATGAAACGCATGACATGCTCATGGGCGTTCCCATTGACATCTTCGAACTTATCCCATTTAGGAGCCTTGTACCCAGCAGGGTTAGGCATGAGATAGATCTCTCGTGGGATAGGTGGATCGTTGTCGAGCTTCGGGATTATGGTATCCGCGAACGATTGGTGAGACAGAATGGTGTCTATGCGCCGTTGCAGCAACGTCATACACTTCGGAGTACTTCCTTCGGCAGCGGGAGGAGGGGTTGCCGCAGGTGGAGGCAACACATATGCCGCAGGAGGGCTAGGGACGTATTGCGAATTCACGTTACCCCAGATTGCAGTTGAGGGAGGGAAGGGATACTGTGAGGCCGGATTGGGTACCAAGGCCAGAGGCTGAGGAGTATGAGCAGCGAGAGGCAACATTTGAGCTGTTGAACCCTGAATTGAGGGTAGCTGCGTCGTCGCCGGTGGAGTTTGCAGATTGGGGTTGGGTGGTGTGGTTGACACTCCCAATCCTTGAGTAGTGGATACTCCTCCTCCCTGAGAGACGGCGGTGGCTGGTGATGGGTTTGGAGCAAGAGTCCCCAAGACAGCCATGATCCGTTCCAGCTGAGCAGATTGAGCTTTCAGAGCCTTTGCCTGACTCTGGATGGTGGCGTCCAAGACTTCTAGCGTCAGAGCTTCATCGGGGACTGTAAGAGTACGGCGAATCTCCTCTCCTGAGACATGGTTGCTTAAGATGGTAGGTTCACGTCGGGTTCACCAAAATGTGAAAAAGAGAATCCGACGGGGAGCACTCTGTCACTACAAAAAAAGGTACAAAAACGGCATTATTTTGTGCGGCTTTAAATTAAATGCCGTATCTGAGAAAATATACGGCTTTAAAATTTAATGCCGATTTTACAAGACAAACGCGGCATGAAATAGGTTTACTGCCGCAACTGTGTAATATATTTCGGCATTAATTCTTTAATGCAGTATCTATTTTAAAACATCATTAAAACTAATGCCTCAAAAACAATCATATAAATACCCCTTCCCCTTTACTATTAATTTTAGATAAGTGTCTCCCAATTTCATCAAGTGCGCGCTGCGGAACCCTATCGTGCGCCTCTTCAATTTCACAATCCCGCTTCTCCAATTCCACAAACCGCCTCTTCCCTCTCCAATTTCACAATCGCGTTGTGCAACTGGTCGTCATCTCTCCCGTTTCTACAACTGGCCGTCATCTGATCTCTAGCCTCTGCATCAGGTCGGCATCTCTCTCGTAGGTGTCTGCTAGGTTTCATTCTCTGAGTTATCTGGTTTCTGATCCTAATAGTTTGAAATCGATTAGATTTGTCTGGTCCAGGCAGGAAGACGCCGAAGCCTTTCTCGCTCAGGTGAATCTAGGGTTGTTCCTATTACGCTCAAGAGTTCTTAAAAGGCTAAACTTCTCATTCAGGTATGGCTCGATTTTGTATTCTTCTTCTATTTATCCGCTTTGTGACCCAAATTGCTGTTATGTAGTACTGTATTCTTCAATCCAATATGACGACGACCATTATTTGACACTTGTTATTCTTAAGGCTGAATTTCTCATTCAGGTATAGGCTATATTCTTCGATCAGATTCATATGTAGTTTGACACTTGCTGTTCTTCGATGCTAAACACTTTTTCACTCATAATTATAAGCAATTGCATGAAATCGAGGTTGCATATTCATTAATTCCCCATATCCTTTGTGTTTCCGTGACTATAATTGATCCATAACTCTCTGTGTATGTCTCCAGTTGAGGAGCTTATTCGACCTTTGTGTTCCCTTTACCGAGGCTTAAACACAGGAAACAATTACTAATACGGCTGCCTATTCTTCAGGGTCAAATGCCATGCAACTGCTTAGCTCTTGGACGGAGGCCTTGTTTCCTGAAATTTGATTAAAAATTTACTATTTTGAGGTTCTTTATGCAATAACTTCTTCAAACTTGTACTATAAGTCGAATGACTATGGAGAACAACATTCAGAACAGATTTGGCCTGTTAATCCTATAGTGTGACCACGAATCTAACTAAAATACAGAGCTAATTCCGGAAGAAATGGAAAAGAACTCCAATGGAATTAGGGAATGAAGTGATTCAGCATGTATGAATTCTCTTTTCTTGTAGACTGCTGGTCCTTTCGTCTCAACTTGTAGTTACCCCAATCCAACATTGATCTACAACTTGTGCAAAAAACTATAATAGAAATTTTCAATCCATTCATACTTCCATTATCAATGAGATAGTTAAAACTAATTAACTTATAGAGTGGAAGTGAAGGATACAGACTGGCCTTTGTAGAAGGTGCAATTTCATATGCCTGGCTGCACAAACAGGCATATGAATGTGCTCTTTCATGATCCACTCTATAAGTTAATTAGTTTTAACTATCTCATTGATAATGGAAGTATGAATGGAACAAGGTCACAAAATGAAGAGAGATTTTTTTGTGGAGACCAGGTCCCATGTGTGTCTGCCACCGCAGCAGCTAGACATCTAGAGGTTGTAATGACCATACAAGGTCTGGAGTAACCTTGAATCAAGTACCAACCGTGTAACTTAAAGACGAGGATGAATCATATACATATTCCCATATATATGTGTGTTGTGTGTGAACCAACTTTAATTATTCCATGATCTCTGTATTTCATATTCAACCGCACACACGCACGTGCGCGCACACACGCACACATACATATTATGGCATTCACAATAGAAAGTTAAGTATTCTCATGCTTACCTGGTAGCTTGCCTAGTACTTCTGATCAGCGAAGCATATTTTTTTTATCCCAAAAACTTTTACGTATACTTATCAATAATGTCCACAATAGAGGGAAAATGCACATGCAAAAGTCATGCTAGCTGACTAGCCCAAAATTACTATTTGACCACATCAGTATCAATCTTATTAGTGAAGTCCCTGAATGTCCCTGATCCTTTAGTTATGCCTCAGATAACATGCCTCATGAGTTCCAAGTCATATATTTTTCCATCCACCTAAGATTGAATCTCAAGTTCTATTTAATTGCCCCCCGAATCCCTACAGTTTATCTAAATGGGAAAAACGATTTCCATCCACCTAAGACTTCTCCCAAATGAGAAGAACTTTATACTTCTAGCTGTTTATGTTGCTTCATTTGGTTTATTATTACTATTAGCAAAAGCCTATCCGCCGCGATAGCAACCTACTCGAATGCGATCTTAATTGATCTTCTAAGCCTATCTGTCACGATAGCAGCCTATGCAAATGCGATCATAATTGATCTTCTAAGCCTATCTGTCACGATAGCAGCCTATGCAAATGCTATCTTAATTGATCTCTTAAGCCTATCTACCACGATAGCAGCCTATGCGAAAATGATCTTAGTTGATCTTTCAAGCCTATCTGCCACGATAGCAGCCTATGCGAAAATGATCTTAATTGATCTTCTAAGCCTATCTGCCACGATAGCAGCTCATGCAAAAATGATCTTAATTGATCTTCTAAGCCTATCTGCCACGATAGCAGCTCATGTAAAAACGATCTTAAGTGATCTTCAAAGCCTATCTTCTATGATAGCAGCCCATGCGAACATGATCTTGAATGATCTTTCAAGCCTATCTGCCGCGATAGCAGCGCTATACAAATGCGATTTTAAAATCGTTCTTAAGTCTATCTACCATGATAGCAGCATTATGCAAAATGATCCTAAGGGGTCTATAAAGGCCTATCTGATAAGATAGCACTTGCACTTGAATCTAAGGCAAATCACAAGCCTATCCGCCAAGGTAGCACAGCTGCGCAAACACGATCTCGAACGATCTAAAAACATATCCAAGCGACAATGCAAAGTGTGTATATAACGCTAGAAAAGGCGAAATCTGCCGATACGCATGCGAAATTGTATTTTGTTGTAACACAGCAGATCATACAAAAGCGATTTATCATTATGAGTCAAAAGGACTTACAATTTATCTGTCTAGATAGCAGCTTACAAGCGGAAAAAGCTCAAATCTAACTACGCAGCCAACATGGCTTACGAACAAGAAGTTACCCATCGGGGGAATCCTAGATGAAAAAGGATGAACCTAACGGTCCTAACACCGGCTATGCGATGCACAGATCTGCGACCAAAGATCTGTAGCAAGTAGGGTCTTGCTATAAAATGAAAGTCCTACAAACGCCACAAAGGCTATGCGACGATACATTCAAGATCCCATCATTTGACAAGACCCTTGTCTGATCAACACCCCATGAGATGTGCCTGAGGAACCACCGGTTCCGGCGTACAACATGCAAGCAGAAGCTCCAAAGGACAGGGGCTCCTTGTCCACGGAAACGAGCACAATGGCTCGCCACCCTGAGCTCACGAAAGTGGGGGCAACAAATTCTCCTCCGGGCATGCTGGAGGAGAATCCCGCCGCTCATTACGAGTCGGTAGCAAGGTCACTACGGCGCTGCACCTCACCGGGAGGCGACCGGAAACATGACCTGCAAGCATAATAGACGAAGAAAATTCTTCGAATAAATGTGAGGTATTATCTGCATCTTCTCTATGAAAGTTACATAGATCAGTAAGCCTCATAAAGCGGATCTTGGAAACTATTTCTATAGCACAAAGCGCAAACTCAGTTTTCACAGCTTGAAGTTGCCATGAATCAACGGAAAATAAGCGTTGAAGCCAGTAGTCGTAAGGACTCACGGCAAAGCACATTTTTGGGATGAAGAACCCAAATGGCAAAATACAGGGTTTATATAGACCTTGTGGAGACTCTTCAGTTGCCAAGATGAGTTAGCAGAATTTGAAAAGAGGGTAAGGTCAATCACTTACGCCTTGAAAAGCGGTAACGATCAATTACCCTACTAAAGGCTACGACGATTCAGCTGCGTATCCTAATTAATGACGGATAGTCATGATTCGGATTGACTTCCCAAGGAAAGCTTGCTTATCTAATGAGAAATTAGCGCGAAAATCAAGGCAGAATATCAACTGCTGACGTCATAATTGGATATGCACAGAGATATTCTAGCGAATCCCAGAAAGGGCAAAACGGGCACTTCGATTGATCCTTTTGTTTTGAAAAAAAAGGGGGGGGAGAAACCCTAGCAACATTACAATAATTTTTCTGCTATTTATTTGCTACTTTTCAAAAATCAAAATAAACCCTTGATCAAGGAGTCATGTGGGGTAAACTGACTGCTCAGATTTTCCACCTGCTCCAATTCCTGCTTCAATTGCTCGCACTTGGCATTCATCTCATGATAGAGCTTCATAGCCTCTTCAACCTTTTGCTTTTGCTGCTCTACCTTCTGCTTCTCAGCTGCGAGGTTTTGGTGATCGCGTTTCAAAGTTACGGCTGCGCGAATCAGGGTAACTCTTTTCATAAGAAACTTGAAACCCATCCTGCCTTGAACTTTGGCGAGAAGATTTTGGCACATGCCAAAAAGAAATTCGGCACTCTGAGGAGAAATGGTCGCAGGTGTGGCCGCAGACAGCTGCTCCAAAATCCAAATGGCCTCGGTAAGAAACAGCCTCCTGTCAAAGGGCCCTATCTCCATAGACCTCGCAAATGATTGGGGGTAGGTGAGGCGCATCCGAACTGGCCAGTCTACATCGGCTTGCTTCAAACCTGAAGCAATGTCAAAGCCAAGTTATACTATCAAATTCGCAAACGAAGAATACGAGATGTGAACAGCAAATCATGACATACCAGTTCCTTCAAGGATCTTCTGCAGAGAAGGAATGCGCATTGCTGGGGTAGTTGAAGACTTCCCTCGCTCCATTGCCCTTCTATCAGCTGCGAGCTCTAACTCCTCATAGTTGGGGGGAAGAGCATAAGCCGCACCAGGTGTGATCGCAACCCCTAACCTGCGAGCCCCAAAAGCTCCACGCAGGAAGAGGTGCCGCCGGCTCAGTCATTGCTGGAGGCATGATGGCAGTAGAAGTTGCAGCTTGGCGAGGGACATCTCCAGATGCGACAGCATCAGCAGCATTCGTTCCCATTTCCTCAGCACCAGCATGGGCATCTTCCTCCATTAACACAGTGTCAGCCTCAGCATCATCAGAAAGTTCGATGACGTCCTCAAGAGGCTCTCCTGCGTATTCAGCAGCTGCGACGGGCTTCTCGGTATGAGAACTCGGCACCGGGACATAGGACGCAGAAGGTTGACTTATTTGCTCCAGCACGGGTTCATCAGCATCGCCTGCGGTACAAAATGCGATGGTGTGAGGTAACTTGTATCGTACGTTATTTTATTATCTTTGCTAAAGCTAAGAGCAAGCACCTCCACGCGAAGGTGGGATTGCAGTATCCTCGTCATACGCTAAGGACGTGGAACCTTGCCCTATTAGGGTGTCCTCGTTAAGTATGTCTTTAAAATGAGCGTGACCTGGGGCGCGAAGAAACTAGTCATGATTATGCTTTGAGTTGTTAAGCCTAGTTCACGCATATCGTTCAAGTGATTACCTGAGGGTTCACCGCACTTGCCTACTAGCCAACGGCGAATGTCAGCTTTTGACACACCATGCTTTAATGCACCGACAATAACATCTCGATAAGTCACTGCGAGATTAAAAATCTCACCTTCATTGCCGCCTGCGATTTCTTCAAAATCTGCTTGGGCTTGCTCCAAGGCTGCCGCATCATCTTCTGGAGCCACGTCCTCCTCCTCAACTCGGGGAGCCACCTCTTCGGGAAGCACATCTTCCTCATCAGTTGGACGCACTAGGTCGTCGACATGTTGTTCTGCTCCTCTGCTTCACGCGCTCGAGCTCTTCCTCTTCTCGCTTTCTTCTCCTTTCAGCAGCTTCCGCAGCTGTCTTCCTGGACTCGGCGAGAATGTCCTCGCTTATGGGTTCATCAGAAACGACAGAATGAGCACTCCTCTTCTGCCTCTTGGCGAAAAGGCCGCTGATGGTATCATCATCATCTGCGAAGAAACAATTTGTTCAAATCAAATTGCAAAAGAACTAAGATGATTAGGAGAGAAGTACGATTGAGGTACCTCCCGATTCTTCCTCATGTGTTGCATCTTCAACTCTTTCTTCTTCTTCTCCTTCTCTTGGAACCCGCCTCTCCTCTTCTTCCCCCTGGCCGAATGGAGCGAAGGTCTTCACTGCGAGCTCCTTCCGCGTTTTACTGGTCATGCGACCTTTGCCTTTGTCCTTGGCAGAAAAGGATCTCGCAGGAGGGGAAGTTGGAGCGCTTCTAGGGGAAGAAACTGTAATTCCTCTTTGCCTAGGCCTCTTTGCTCTTGGCGCGGAAGTCGCTGGAGGAGACGGATCATCTCTAGGGGGAGACAAGGCCGGAGCATTGTCTATCAGCGAGTCAGCAAAAGCATTCATGACCTCGCGAATCCTGGCTTCGACCTCAGGATCCATCCTCGATGATAGCCGAAACGACTGCCCTTGTCTTCTTGTGGTAACAATGGTGTTAACCAGCAATTTGGAACGCTCACCAGATGCAAACCTCCGCACATGGCACAACAGCAAGCAGTGCAGAATGAGGTTGTCAATATATTAAAGTAAAGAAACTTAGCACATGCGAAAGAAGTTGCTTACCTTAGCAAAAGTTTCGCTATATCTGATGACATGCGAGTCGCCTTTTCTTACCGCGGCGGTCTTTTCATCTAGAATGATGGCAGGACACAAATGGTTCTCGTGATCCAGCAACGAGTAGCAACCATATTCAGACTCGTCCAGACTGCAATTGGGACGAAAAGGAAAAGAGTTTCTTTTGATCACAGGAGCTCTGCTTGGCTGGGGAGCCAACTGCGTTTCGAATCTTGTGTGCTGGGCATGCCAGTCTGCAAGCCAGTTTTTGAAATAACCGCCTTCACGGTTACCTGCAGGTTGCTCAAAGGGAAGATTGCTCAGCAAGACTGCTTTGCATTCCTTTGTCAACAAACGCTTATAGCAGCCTCTGACAATAGACTGTAGCTAGATTGATGGCGCCACTGCATCAAAACCGAATTGGGGAGAAACGCGAGTGGGATCAACGTCCACGGTAATCCTCTCGTACCTCGGCGCGAGCTCACGAACATGCTCCGCGAGAGCGGGAAGGGAACCTCGCAGGCACCAGCAAAAGAATTCGCGATAGCGCTCATGGAAATACTCTCCATCTTCGAAGAGAAGCTCTTCTGAGAAGACAACACCCTTGGAAGGATACAGCTTTGGAAACCATCGCACGTTTTCAATGCGCATGGCATAGGGCCTGGCTATGAACTCCTCCCGATTGTCGCACATCAAGCTCCAAACGCACTTGGTATTGTTTGTCCCAAACCACCTCGCAGCTCTGCCGCTGTTACGCTCCTCCACCGCACCTGGGGGACACCACCTGTTGGGCTTAGAAGCAACTGGAGCATAGGAAGGCCAGCGCTCAAAGACCCACATTGTCAGAAAGGCAATGTTAACAAAAGTCAGTATGTCGAGGCGGCCACGTGATTCCTTCATGGCCACGACCAGCTGATCCAGTCTGTAGTACAGCGTGCCCAAGACCAAGGGTCCGAGTGCGACTTTCTGGCCGAGAGCCAACTTCATAGCAAGGGGCAGAACGTGATAGAAAACCCCATCGTGCGGGTGGTCATCGATTAAGTATCTCGACAACCAGGCGCAGAGAAAGGCGCATAGGGTTAAGTGATAACCCTTACCCTCCACGTAGTTCTCCGCCTTTGGGTTTTCACTCAGAAGCTTCTTGGTGACGCTGCTGTTCGCATAATCACGGAAAAAGTACTGCACCCATTTGTTCCAAGTGTTTTTCGCAGATGTGTCAACCAACTGCCAGTCAGGAAGGACTTTTGTAATGGTCCACCGGGTGGAAATTTTCTTCACCTCTGCCAAGCACTCCTCCATCTGCGCGTACAAAGCGAGCTCCGCATCCGTCCTCAAGGGACTCAAAGGATCCACCTCGCCCATGGGAGATAGATCATAAAGCATGTGCACGTCCTCGAGCGTGGGGGCAGCCTCGAAATCAGCAAAATGAAATGTGTGAGTCGCAGGCGAGTAGCGGGAAAGAAGGTTTAGAAGCATGGACTGGTCCAGCTTCACGGCAGCACCCTTCATAGCACGAACTGCGAAGTATACGCCGGTCTCGTTTAGAGTCACGGCGTGATGAGTCAATACATGGTCAATCCACTCATCCATGTAGTCCAATTTTTGAACAAAAGCTTGGGTAGAAATCACAGCATATGGGAAGTACCCATTTTCGATTCCCAATCGAACCACGTCTTCGGAGCCAATCAAATCGAGCAAGGCCGAGTTAACTGGAGGGGTTAATGTTTGCAATCCTTCACCAGAGACAGGGGCAGGCAGTTTCGTTTCCTTAACCCTAGCATGATAGAAGTCTTTGCCGCCCAGGTAGGGGGCTTTTCTCCATAGAGCTCGCGGAAGATCAGGTATTTCTTCGTCCTCCTTGGTGGGTCTAGTTCCTTTTGTCTTTGCCATTCCTGCGGAAGAGCAAGAAAAAAGGGGGGAGAAATATGCACACTTCAATTTGAATTCTGAGATTCAAGATCTATGGGAAGGAAGATGAACAGTTTCTGGTACCAATTTCAGAAATTAAAAGTTGGAAATTGTTTGCATTATCAGGGATTTCAAAACCCTACATCCAAGGTCCTTATCATTGAAGGATTAAATCAAAATTGGGTTCAAAGATTGGAGCTTCTTCACAAGTTTTCAACAGATAATATGTCATGGGTTTGCAGATCCAACACAGTTCAAAGCATACATCGGTATGTTAAACAAAATTGAACAAGGCCAACCTTGTTTTGGTAAAGCTTGCTTGGATGCGCATAGTTGAAGAAGACAATTGACAAGAGAGAACTGGTGATTGATTATTTGAATCTGCTCTCGAAGACTTCCAGGTATCATTCACTTTAAGATAAAGAAGTGATGCTTTGCAAAAATGGAGAGTACAGAGTATTTATCCAAAAACAATGAGGGGTTGCGTCCTTTCAGTAGTCGAAGCGCAACCGTCACCGTCGAATCGCGCAATCACAGGACAAGCTGACGTCACCCCTAAAACCCTAAAGGCCAGACGGCACGACTCTAGGGGTTTTAGGTCATAATGGCACGCACGGGGGCTGAATTTACTCATATTTGAATTGGTGCGTGGCGGCGACGCGTATGTTGGTTTCCGCACATGGAAGTCTATCCAGCTATGAGTCTTCACGCGCAGAAAGGGGGCTAATGTAGATAGTGCTTTCGGAACTGACAGATCTTGGCCACGTGGAAACCATCTAGCACACCGTATTGTGCTCCACACACACTGGATCACCAGCCGCGCTGATCCATGTGGGGGCTGCGAGACAGGGCCCTCGCATACCACTGCACGGGACTTGTAGGGACTTAGTGGTTTGGAGGCTAGAGTAAGTCCTGTCGCGTGCGAGCCAAGCCCGCGCGCGACCTTTAGTAACTGCTTTTGAGAGATTTATGGCACGAGATCCATAAACCCGGTCAATCCGGTCAAACCTGGTCAACCCCGTAACAGTTCCGGTATTCGCGCATAACGTGCTGTAACGGTCCCTATATAGGCGGACGAACGTGCCGTTGCGGTTAAGCTAATTAAGCCGCCATTGATGGGCGCATTAACCACACTGCAACGGTCACATTCTCCGTTATATATAGGACGTTAACCTTTCCATACAAAGGAGAACACACTAGCCATACGCGGAAGCTCTGCCAAACCTCTGTCTCTCTCTCAGACATTACTACTGCCTTACTCTCTCCCTACACACAACCCAACTCTCCCTGTTCCATCTCTGATCCTCTACTTACGGTGTACACAGAGTTCTCCCCGCCGGAATCTCTTGTGCACAACTATAATCTTCAGTAAATGTAATGAAGTAGACATAACCACCCCTGCCAGGCGTGGCAAATGGCCCGCACACATCGGTATGTATGAGCGCCAATTGCTCACTAGTCCTCTCACCTTTCTTATTGAAAGGGGACTTTGTCATTTTTCCCAATAAACAAGCCTCACATGTCTCATATGATTCAAAATCAAATGAGTCTAGTAATCCATCTTTATGGAGTCTAGATACACGTTTCTCATTTATGTGGCCTAAACGACAATGCCATAAATAAGCAGGATTTAAATCATTTATTTTAATCCGCTTGGTATTAATGTTGTAGACATGATTTCTTAGATCATGGACATAAAGTCCATTAAATAATTGTGCACTAAAATAGTGAATATTATTTAAATAAAAGGAACAACAATTGTTCTTTATTGAAATAATAAAACCATCCTTGTCCAAACAAGAAATAGAAATAATGTTTCTGCTCATAGCAGGAACAAAATAGCAATTATTTAATTCCAAAACTAATCCTGAAGGCAGAGATAGCTCGCACACGCCTATGGTCAACGCAGCAACCTTTGCTCCATTCCCAACGCGCAGATCAACCTCCCTTTTAACCAATCTTCTACTTCTCTTTAGATCCTGCATATTTCGACAAATATGAGATCCACATCCAGTATCTAATACCCATGATGTAGAGAAAGTTAAATTGACATCTACAAAAAAAATACCTGGTGGTGGTGGAATCACTATTCCAAGCCTCTTGTCCTCCAGATATTTTGGGCAGTTCCTCCTCCAGTGTCAAGGCTGACTGCAGTAGTGACACTCACCTTTAGTCACACCTTTGGCTATGCCACCAACAGGCTTAAGGGAAGGTTCCTTGGTCTTGGCAACTGACTTGCCTTTTCCCTTGGAGGAAGAGGCAAACCTTTTTCCCTTTCCTTTCTGTACCATCATTATGGCCTTGCCCTTACCATTGTTGATGCTCTGTTCAGCCGTCCTCAACATATTGAGTAAATCTGGCAGTGGTTTAACGATCTCTTTCATGTTATAGTTCATAATGAACTGTCCATTACTCTCGGGCAACGAATGCAACACGAGATCGGTTGCCAACTCTTGGCCGACCGGGAACCCTAGTCGGGCGATATTCTCCAAGTACCCGATCATTCGGAGTACATGGGGTCCCACCGGGTTCCCTTCTTCCAGATGACACTTGAACAGTGCCTTAGAGACCTCATACCTTTCTACCCTCGCCTGCTCTTGGAAGAGATGCTTTAGATGATCGATCATATCAACAGCATTCATGTTTTCGTGTTGCTTCTGAAGCTCAGAAGTCATGGTGCAAAGCATAAGGCAAGCCGCATCATTAGCGTCATCAACACGCTTTTGATACGCCTTTAGGGCAGCAGGTGTTTGGTTCTCTGGACCTTCTGGAACATGCTCCTCTATTGCGTACTGTTTCTTCTCTTGCTTGAGAACAATTCTCAAGTTTCTGTACCAATCAAGAAAGTTGGTTCCAGAGAGCTTGTCCTTCTCAAGGACAGATCGTAGGGAATGTTGTGAACTCGATGATTTGTTTGCCATTTGGAATTCTACAAAAAGGAAAATACACAAGTTTTAGTATTTGTGAATTTTTGACTATATTCAATAATGGCTAGTTTATCAAATATAACTCCCACTATTTTTCTACGGATTAATAACCCTCAAGATATTAATGCGGAAAATATTCTTATATTTTTTAGTGGGCCAAGATCTATCTTTCATCTCCTTATGAGCTTGCTTTGGCAAGTCACCCATAATTTGACTACTTTAGGTAGGAACAATTCCAATTGCATTCCATATGCAACTCTTGGTTCAATTGGGCAAATAACTCCTTATTTATCCATCCATATAGATAATCCCAATTGATTGCCTCTAGGTTTCTTAATCGAATTAATAGCCTAGTTGTGCTCAACCTCTTCTCTAAAGTTGCACAATGTTACGTGCCATCGCATTCCATCATGATGAACCAAGTCGCCATGCTTTGGAACGCACAAACTTGATAAATAATGATGATAATGAGTGTTTAAATAACGAGAAGGCAAGAACACAATATTTGAATTTTGAGGGATTTTAAATTCAATTTTTAATTGTTTTGTTGATCAATATCAACTAATCTATCTATTTGAGTTTGGGCACAACTCCAAATAATAGATCCGGGTTGTCTAATTATCTTATTATCCAAATTGCATGCATCATCCATACACCAACCACACAATAATAAGACAATAAAATGAAACAACCACAAAACAGAAATTAAACGTGATGTGGATATGGCCTTTTCTAGACTAAGATAATTTCAAGCCAATGGAATTATCTATGAACCCTAAAACAAACACATCTCCACGCGTCTTGATCTTTTGGTCCATCCTTCATAGTCATGTGGAATGCTCCATGCTCCATCTTTTGTGGCTTCTTTGGCTTTGGGCTTCTTTTCTTCAATTCTTGGCTAACAATCTACTTTATCTAGCACTAGCTAATTTCTATACTAAATAAAATAAATCTCACAAGTTGAGAAAAAAATGGCACGCAGGCCATAAAACCCTAATTAATTATAACAATTAATTGATCAGCTCGCAGGCCGTAAAACCAAACCAAAAAATTAAACATCCACATCAAACCACATCCTAAGGCCATATCCAATCACCATGCGAGTTGCACATAAACAGTTAAAATCCAATTTTAACGCGCTTGGTCAATTTTAATTGATTTTAGGATTTCTAGGGTTAAAACGGTCCATGTGCCCAACAATCAAATTGCCCAGGCCCAACAATATGAACCACAAGGCCCTAGGGCCGGCCTGGCCCAAAACCCACAAGCCTAGGCCGCGGGTTAGGGCCGCCTGGCCCCTAGGGCGGCCAAGCTTGGGCGGCAAGCAAGTGGGGCGGTCCCTAGGGGGGCCGAACCTCCTTATGGGAGTTGTTTCCAAAATAACTCCCTTGCTTGGTGCCCAAGTTTGGTTGTTTCCTTGTTTTGGGAAAACTCCTTCTTCCCCAATGATGCCCAAACCCTAGATCTAAGATCCTAAAATTTCTCAAACTCACCAATTCATGCATCCAATGCAAAAGTTGGAATTTTTTATGATTAATTATTGACAAATTGCATCCCATGCTTGATTTGTCTTGTTTTACGCGATAAACAATCAAATTAAGGTGTAAAACAACTAAAACGTAACACATAAACCACGTTTATGCTCTACGACCTGTGGCTCTGATACCACTGTAGGGTTTTGATCCATGGTTGCGCAACGGAAACACAAATAATCATAAAACCATGCAAAACCCTCCAAGGATCACAAGTCAAGATACATAACGATGGTAAGGGTTAGAAATCAATAACACACCTTAGGGTTCTCCTTTGATGACTTCAAACGCGAATTGTGTCACGTTCTCTATGGTTGATCCACGCCTAGAGTTGATCCTATAATCTCCCAAGTCCTTGGTGCTAGCCCGGAAGAGGAAGAGGAAGAGGAATCACGCAAAACGAGACCCAAAAGGAGGGTCTCGGCCTCCTTGTGGCCGACGGGGACGGGCGGCGGCAAAGGGGGCGGTCGGCTCCCTTTGTTGCTTGCTCTCTCTCCTTTTGTTCTCTCCCACTCTTTGTTATGTTCAATTATGAGCATATGTTATGTGGGAAGGAAGGAATGAAGGTCCTTTAATAGTCCAACAACTCCTTGTTAACTACCTAAAGGACTTATTCTAGTCCTACTAGAATTCAATTTAGTCCCTTCCTTGCAAATTAGTCCCTACTAAGTTTGCAAGGTTTTGAAAAGTGATCCTTCTAATTAATTAATCCAATTAATTAATTCCCAAATCTAGTTCAACTCTATATAGCGTGTGACCCCATAGGTTCTATCTAGTTGGTAGCAACTATTTGCTAATATGGAGCGGTCTCTAGCAAAATATCCATTCTAGCCAACTAATAGAATAGTCATCTTGACAACCTTTGTACAAGTAATTGTCTCATCCCTTTGTCTCTATATCCGGATTGACACGAGACATACAAGTCACACTCGTATATCCAATTCATAGTTTCTCGATCCATGGGAATAGCCTTATTCGTGCAAATAACATCAATATCCCATATTGATTTATTTTAGTCTGGCCAGACATTCTATAAGCACTATCCCTCGAGTGGCCTAGGATATTTGCTCCCGTTATGTGGGAGGGACAAATTCTATCTACGACCACTACGATCTCTAAGCTTGCTTCTTATTGTATCCAGTACACGCCTTTATAACTACCCAGTTACGGTGTAGCGTTTAACGCTACCAAGATCACAATAATCAACAACTAGAACATCTAGTGACTTCAAGTCTAAGGATGACAATACCATAGCACCGCGAGAAGCGCTTGTGACTCATCATAACGTGTATGTAGCCTTCTCGGAGATGGGTCAATCCAGTGCAACATTCCCTGATGCACACCTATGTGTTGGATCGTGATATCTCCATATCAATCCAACCCCATACTAGTCTATATATGATTGCCCATTAGTCATTATACTTGACTAGGGATATTTAAGATAAACAACACAATTGTAAATCTAAGGACTTTATTATATTAAATATCCAATAAATAATAAATGAATTTCTAGCCACAAATAATTCATACTAAACTAGATTGCCTCTAGGGCATCTATTCCAACAGTTTTGCCTTGAAATTAGTCACCAAACCTTTATTTGGTATGAAGTTACTGGGAAAACAAAAATAGAAAACAAACTTCTTAGTTAAAAACATTTGTGGGTTTCATTTGGGGTTAAGAAAGATAGAGTTTGGTTTCTTTTTAAACAAAGCATATATTTTTATTTATTGTTAAAACTGTGATTGGATCGTCACCACTGATATCAAATTGATAAGTTTTTTTACCATAATGTACCATGTTAGTACGTATGATTTTTGTTGGTGAAAATTAAGTCCCTTCAGAAAAGTTGGACGAATGCTTTAAGATATTTGAAAGTCAGTATGCAATTATTTTATTTAGTGTGTATGAATGTGACTATATAGTTTGAACAGTGGAAGCAGGTGTAAGCTATATGTGTGAATCTTCATTGTTTCAACAAAAATATAATTACATTTCTTTGGGTGGGTGGATATCAGTTTTTGTACAAGTTGAGTCTGTCACCCGCTAGGTTGGTGATTTCTTTTGTTTATACAACATTTTTTAATATGCATACACTGACGAGGGGGTGTGCCAATTTGGTAATAATGTGATACAGTGTTTATATGTCTTTTTAAAAGAAATGTCAATTTATGTTTCCAAAATTCTAGAAAATAATTTCGGGACGAAATTTTATAAGTGGGGTAGAGTTGTGAGACCCCGAGTTTCAAAACGAAAGTTTAATTTGACTCACGATGTGATTACTGGAAAACTAATATGTGCTACTAGAAGCTGTCTTTGATATCATAGCTTTCATGGTTGGATTATGTTTGTTTTCACTTAATAACTAAGTTGATTTGGACACCTGGAATATTTTTTTTCCATAAATGCATTATTTAGTGGTTTCCATGTATCATGTTAATATAAAAAGATGTTTGAAACATGTGGGATTGTATTTTTCTTTGACATAATATTCATGGGGCTTCATCAATAATATATGAAGTAACTTTTTTAAGTGGGTGATGTTTTTTAAATATGAAGATAGTTGGGTACCTTTTTTGTAAATAGTTTTAAAGTGATCATAGTTATCTCAATCTCTCTGGTAACAGCCACGTCTAGGCTCTTTATTCAATACTAATGACTATTGTTGTGGTTAGATAGGGTGACCATGTTGTCTACTGAAGGGGGAGGATTGTTTTAAGGAGGAGGTGGCTCATGGAAAGGGGGGAAGGGTGTGATGGAAAGAAGTCCTCCACAGACGATAGAAGAGATAGACAAGAGAGTAATTAGAGATGGAGGAGGGTAGAGCAAATTGGTAGCAAAAACAGACGAAGTAGTTACTTAAGAGCACTCTCGGCAGTTCACGGAGGGAGATAGTGAGAGTTCGGTTACTAAGTGAGGTTAACCACATGAGTGGGTGATGGGATTTTCGGGTTGTTGCTAATAAAATTTATGCTTATAGTTGGTGTCGACTTCGCGAAGAGGTATATGAACTTATTTTCGTTTAAATCTACAATTTTTTGTAATGTTAAAATTAGTTTGGATGAAGGCTAAAGAGGTTGAAGCTCTTTAAAGGTGTGCGTATATATATATATATATATATATATATACATATATATATATATATATACATATATATATATATACACATTGAGAAAGATCATATTCAAATCTTGTGCATGGAAATGAAAATGGAAAATAGTGAGAGAAAGAGGCAATTGTTTGAGTGTTACATTGAGTTTCAAAGAATAATATGGAGATCACTAGCTTTAACTTTTGTGAAATCTTGGTGTAGAAATATTTCTCTGTTATATATTTCATATTTTTTATTAATCCCTTTTACATATATGTGAAGAAAAATTCAGTGACTTATAAATGATGGGTAGAATTCATCGTTATCTCTGTAGTGGCCTGGTACAATGATGGTTTTGAGAGGAAAACAGAGATAACAATGAGTTATGTGACTCGTTTGTTTAGTTGTAGTTGTAAATATCAACTTCTACTTTTTGTGTGTGTGTGTGTGTGAGATGAGAAAAAGAAAAAGAAAAAAAACTAATTTGAACAAAGTGGCTTATCCTCGTTATGGCAAGGCAACAGAGAGTGTTTGTGTCCCAAGGAGGTCTATTATTTCCTGTCAATAATTTCTCAAGTTAATAGATAGCGAATTTTGGGTTCGAAAATTGAATCCCCGCGTCATCTAAATTAACAGCTTAACAGTGTTATATTTTTCGTGTGCCATTTTAATGCATTTTGTTACTTATAGATATGTGGTGTTTGTTCGATAATGGATGATGTTGTCAAAGTGATGATGTATGATTGTGTATATAACCACTGTAGTGTAATTCAATTTCTAAAATGTATTCGATGAGGTGATTTCCGTCTAATACTGGTGACTATAAAAAGTATTCGACGAGGTGATTTCCGTCTAATATTGGTGACTATAAAATGTTTTCGACGAGATGATTTCCGTCTAATACCGGTGACTGTAAACTGTATTCGACGACGTAATTTTCCTATAATACCGGTGACTCTAAATTGTATTTGATAAGGTGATTTTCGTCTAATAAACGCGACTCTAAATTGTATTAGGCGCGATGATTTCCGTTAGTACTAGTGAATCTTAAACGGCATTAGGCGAGGTGATTTATGTCTATTACTATTGATATTATAAGTATTTCTGGAAGTGCCAGACTAGGTTGATATTAAACCGTGATTATCGAATAATCGATATGTTTATTATTAAAAGTGTGACCGGATCGTCACAGTGGTATCAGAGCCGTACCCGACCGGAAGTACGGATAGTGTATCTGGGACTGGGCGGGTGTTTTGGCGGGTGTCTGTGACGGGTGTCGTACAAGAGGTAGGCACTTGTGAGTCACCACACTTGTGAGTCACCGCACTGTCGAGCTAGGGGTACACAGTCTAGTACTGCTTGGGTAGTGGAGATGAGGTGCAGTGTTCGGTACGTCAAATTTTTGAAAAAATTTAAAAAAATGCAAATTTTGGGACGAATTTTTGGTAAGCGAGGTATTTGTGACACTCTAAAACATCATGGTGTACTAAAATAATGTTTTTGTTTTAACATATCGTGATTTGTTTCTATCTAAAGTAATGTTATTATGTGGTTATTTATGTTTATATGTCTATGTGGATGTCATCAATATGATGGACAACAATAGTATGTGTGTTGATCTAATATTTTAATAGTAGAATGATTGTCCTAATTTTTGTAGTAAGCTGACCATAGGTGCTTTGTTAGCAATACCACTGTTAGTGGGGGACTTTTAAAAAAAAAAGAAAAAAAGAAAAAAAAAAAATCTAGTGGTGCATGTGATAAGCACTTAAGTATCTAAATATGAATGGTAGAACTCTTACTTTGCCATGTGTTCAAGAGTTTTGTCTTGAAATTAGTCACAAAACCTTTATTTGGTATGAAGTTACTGGGAAAACAAAAAGAGAAAACAAACTTTTTAGATAAAAACATTTGTGGGTCTCATTTGGGGTTAAGAAACATATGGAAGTTATTTTAAACATTAACACCCACACACACAAACACACACACACATATATATATATACTTAAAATAATGTTTTGTAACTAAATTACAATATTGGTTCCAAAACAAAGATACTTTTTTCTTGTGTCTGTCAAAAAATATCACAGATTGATTTCATTGATTTCACAGTTTCATTGATTGATTCAAACATAATAAAAATATTACATGGTAGTCCTTATTCAGGGATTTGAATAAACAAAAACCATCTTCACCGCCACCCACGGGCGCGTGTGATTTTTGATGAATAGTGCCCCCGATTTGATGAAAACCCATCTTCATCGCCCTCTTCTTCGTCTCCATCCTCCTCTGTCCTGCTGGCAGTGATGGTGAACTAGAGGCGCAGAAAAGCGGAAGAAGCAGAAGAAAGACGAGGACGTTGTCGCCGTCTTCTTCGCCCCCAGGCCAACGAACCACCAGTGTCGTCGCCACCAGTGCTCCTATCTCCCTCTCTCTCTATCTCTTTCTCCTTCCTACACAATCGACCCCAGATCTATCTATATTTCCGGAAAAGATGACGCAAAGTTCGAGGTCACTGCTATGTCGTTCGTTTATTCGACGTCTAAACCTGAAATTGAACAACCCAGATCTTGCAGGTACTTCAATCCTTCGACATCAGGAAATTCGAAATCGGTATCTGTTTTGCTCTACTGGATCTACTCTCAAGTTATGCGGACAAGGATTGAAGGTCCGTTTCTTGGTCCGCTGGAAACAATGGTAGAGGACGATGGAGTTTTAGGATGAAATTGAGGTGAGTTCATCAGAATTAACGGCTGGTGGTGATTGAGGTGAACGAAGATGATGGGCTGGTAGTTTTCATGGGGTTAACAGGTTGTAGTGGTGTCAGTTTGATGGTGATTTTGGTAATGAAAGTAGCAGTTGTTCTAGGTGGAGATAATGAGAAGGAGATGACTTAGGAGGTGGAGAACGAATTGGGGTGATTCGCAGGTTGTATTTTTGCAGGGGTAATGGTGATGAAATTGGAGGAATTCTGGTGATTGATGGTGGTGGCTTGTTTTTTAATTGGGGAATGGTGGTGTTGGTAATAGGCATGCAGTTTGGAGGGTGTTTGTGGCTCGGGGATGAAATTTGTCTTGGAGGAGGTACACTGGTGTTGGGTGAAGTCCGGATTGTTTGGTGTTTAATTAGCCATGGTGGAGATTCTGAATTGGTGTAATGGTGTTGGTTGTAGCTCTGTAGGTATACTGGTGGTTTCATGGTGTTAAGATAATGGTGATTGGCAGAGAGGGTGGTTATGGTGTAAAGTTTCATTTTGTAGGAGCTGGGCAGATTGGTAGCAGTGGTGTTTTGAATGGAGAGGGTGATTGGAGGTGGTTGTAGCTTCAGGTTATTTGGAGGATAATTGGTGAATACTCGGTACAGGTTGTAGTGGTCATGGAGAATGGAGAAGGGCATTGTATTTTTTTTTTATTTTTTTTTTGCGGATAAAGGAGAACTTCATTAATATCAAGGTGATAAAACATACGATAATTATAAAACGATAGCTACTAATGACAAGCTCTAAAAGGACGTACCAACAATAGCGCTACACACTAAGTCTAGGTCATGATAAAACCCCCAAAACAAGCACAAAGAAACATGAAACATGAGACCAAAGCTAGCTGAAAGAGCCTAGCAATGGCCATCTAGCAGAACCAACAAAAGGATCATGAGAAGATCCCAAAAGCCAGACAGATAGAGTAGCAACATATCAAGAAGACACATGACGACATGAATCACAAACTTTCACAGATTTGAAACCAGAAACTTAACATAACTTGAATCCTTGAGACCAATCAACTTGGAACCAACTCTTCTCAGGCATCAATGAAAGGAATGACTGCTTACATGAGGTCATCATCTGGGATGGGAGGTAGTTCACCTCCTGAAGCAGCTCCAGGGACACTTACACTTGAAGCATCATGAGAATGGATGACAGGCACATCTGGCACAGCAGAGCTTCCTTCTCCACCAGGGGAGGTATTAAGAGAAACTTGAGCAGCAAAGGAATTCTTGAAAGCAAATGAGCCTTGGACAGGAGGCAGGACAGCAAGAGGAACAGCTTGAGAAACTTCCACCATCGCTTGAGGATAAAACTGCACTTGACCTGGCAACCATTCTGGCCTTCCTTTCTTGACTTCAACTTCTACCCATCCTTCATTAACTGGATTAAGATATACTCACAAATTATTCAAGAGATTAATAAAAAATTTGCAAGTGCCTCTGCCTGGTGATACATATTGATAATTGGAGTGTTTTGGTGCTCAAATAATCTCTTGTTTCTGGTAATCCATAGTATCCAGAAGATAGCTGGGATCCAATGCCAGTTACTATTGTTTTGGAGTTTCTTTTTCTTTCTTATCCATATCATTAACCACTTACTAACACTACTAGAGTAATGTGTTGGTTTTTGAAAAGGTCGAAGAGGGACTCTGCTCCAAATCTCTCGAGCCTTAATACACTAGAGAAAGATGTGATTAGAATCTTCAATTTGATTAGAGCAGCAAAGACAGAAAGGGTTGGAGGAGTTAATTCTAGAGCTGATATTAGAGAGGCAAGGCAGAGAGTTAGTACAAATTCTCCAGAAGAGATGAGTAATATTCGATGGCAGACCTGAAGACCAAAGCCTTTTCCAGTTGTAGTTGAGAGTTAGGGGGTTGAAATGGATGTTGGCAGCTACAGATAGGGGGGAAGAATTATTATAGTTTTGAAGGAAGTAAGTTGATTTAACAGAAAAGATTCCATTAGAGGAGGCTCTCCAGTATGGGGTATATGTGCTCTCTGAACTCTCTAGAGGTGTATCAGTTATTTTATCTCTTAACCAGTTGGGAAAGATAGTGTTGAGTAGACTGGTTTTCCACAATTTGTGTTGCTGATCAATCAACTGGTCAACCTAAGTGAGAGTGCTATGAGGGTCTGTTTCACTTAAACACTCCTTAATGGAGGCTCCTGGAACATCTCTAATCCATCCGTACACAACTCTATGGAATTACCATTAACAATCTTCCACTGCAGAGTGTGCTTCTACCTTTGCAGATATTTTTCCAAGCACAGGAGGAAGATGTAGCAGGATTGAGGCTCAAGAAAGTTTTCCTTTTGCAGTATTTGGCAGAAAAGTATTTTGTAAAAAGAGAGTTGTGATCCCTGAGGATTCTCCAACTACTATTAGCAAGAAGAGCATTGTTAAAACATTATAAATTTTTAAAACCTAGTCCCCCATTCTTGGGTTTATTACATAGAAAATCCCAAGAGAGCCAATGAATGCGCTTTTTATTGCAGTCCCCTGGCCAATAGAATTTAGAGAAGACAGATTTGATGGTGTTGCAGTCTTTCTTAGGGAAGAGGCAGATGGACATGGGGTAAACAAGATAACTGTTAAGAACAGATTTAATCAATGTGGCTCTTCCTAAGGAGTTAAGCAGAAGACCTTGCCAACTAGCACATTTATTAACTACTTTGTCAATTGTATTTTTTACAATTGCCTTATTAGTTCCTTTGTTGTCAAGAGAGATGCCTAAATACTTTCCTATACAGTCACTAGGAGTAAGGCCTAAGGAATTGAGGAAGTGATCTTTATCTGAAGGGGAACAGTTAGGACTAAAGACCAGAGAAGACTTATCTAGGTTGATAGAATGCCCTGATTGAGAAGCATAGAGGTCAAGAATGTGCCTAATGTTTGCACTAGTTTGTGGATTTACTTTGAATAAAAGTAGGGTATCATCAGCAAATTGAAGGTGGGAAATAGTTTGGTCTCTGGAATAGGGAATGCCTTGTAGTAAGCCATCCTCTTCAGCAGCTGTCACTGAGCTGGAAAGGACTTTAGCACATAGAGAAAAAAGAAAGGGGGAGAGAGGGTTTCCTTGTCTTAGGCCTCTATTAGGTTTGAAAAACTTAGATTGGGAGCCACTTAGAATGATGGAATATGAGACAGTAGTAATACATTGCATAATAAGTTTAGTAAGATGGGTAGGGAAGTGCATTTGCACCATAACATGCTCAAGAAAGTCCCATCTAATGCGGTGAAAAGCTTTGGAGATGTCCAGCTTCAGGGCTCCTAACTTGGCTTGATTATTGGCCTTTGCTTTGTGAATAGTATGTACAAGGTTTTGGCCAATGAAAATGTTATCTTGTATTAGCCTTTGAGGGATAAAACCATTCTGGTTAATAGGAATAAGAGATGGAAGAACTTTCTTAAGTCTAATAGCCAAAACTTTAGCAATTATTCTATAGAAAACATTTCTTAAGTCTATTAGCCAAAACTTTAGCAATTATTCTATAGAAAACATTGCACAGACTTATAGGTCTGTAGTCTCCAACTCTAAGAGGGTTATGACATTTAGGGATGAGGATAATATGTGTTTTGTTTGTTTCTTTAAGAAAGTGACCCGAGTTGAGAAAAGAGAGTACTGCTGTTGTGATGGTGGTAGAGATTAGAGTCCAATTTTTTTGAAAAAAAACAGGTTGGAATCCATCTGGGCCTGGAGCTTTTAAAAGATCCATTTCAAAGACTGCTTGGGAGACTTCTTGAGCAGTGAATGGGTTAGAAAAAAGAACTTGTTGTTCGTGGGATAGAAATTTAGTAATGTTGAAGAGAAGGGAGAAAGAGAACATATTATCATTTTGGGCTGAGAGATCAACTAGACTAGGTGAAGGTTCAGAGTAAATGGTTTGGAAGTACTCAAGGAACAACTTCATTATTTCATTGTGATCATTAGCAAATGTACCATCAGGTAGCTGGATGTTCCAAATCCCATTAAAAGTCTTTTTTATTTTGGTGTAAGCATGGAAAAATTTTGTATTTTTATTTCCCTCCTTGAGCCATTTACACCTAGCTCTATGTGCCCAGTAAAGTTCCTCTTGGGTAAGAAGATCCTGCAGGTGTCTGTGAAGATTAATAAAAGAGAAAGCTGCTTGGGGATCAGGGAGGAGAGCTTGTTGAGAGGCTATTTGAAGTTTAACACCATTAATCTGATTTTGTAGTGAGGGTCTAGAAGAGGCCCAGGCTCTAAAAGCTTTAAGAGTGATTTCAAGAAGTTTGGCCACTCTAAAGCAGGGAGATCCTGGAATGGGAAGGCGCCAAATGTATTTCAGGAGCTCCTTACAATCAGAGGCATTTAGCCACCAAATTTCGAAACGCCTAGGAGGGGAGCAACGGTTAGGAGGTGAGGAGAATTTCAAAACCATAGGAGAGTGGTCAGAAGAGACAATGCCTAGGTTATGAATAGTAAGCTCAGGGAAAGAGTTTATCAGACTGACATTACACCAAGCCCTGTCAAGTCTCTCGAAAGTGGGTGAACTACTTAATCTCTTGTTAGTCCAAGTAAACCAGGGACCAACATTTTTAACTTCAAACAAAGCCCATTTGTTAAGAAAATTAAGAAGGGAATCAAAACCCCTGATATTAGAAGCACAGGGTCCAGTTTTGTCATGATTAAAAAGAACCTGATTAAAATCTTCTATTAACACCATGGGACTATTAACAGGAAGGATGGAATCAAAAAGATTTCAGACCTGAAGACGATGATCAAAGTTCGGATTACCATACACTAGACCTAAGAACCAAGAGGGGAGAGAAGAACTTGAGTTTGAGATTTCAAGAAGTAATAAATTCTCCGAAGACCACTTCAAAGAGGCAGAAAGAAGGGAGGAATGCCATGCACACCAAAGACCACCACTAGATCCTATGGGATCAACAAAACAGTGTTTATCAAACCCCAGTTTACGAAATTTTCTTTGAATAAAACAATGTTTATGTTTAGTTTCAGATAGAAAAAGATGAACAGATTTAAATTTATGGGTCAGGGAGAAAACTTCACGAATTGCAGAGTCCTGCCCTAAGCCTCTGCAATTCCAGCTAATGATATTCATGGCTCTCTTGGGGGTTGTTGAGGGACAACCACCCTAAACCCAGAATTCAGTTTTTTGTTTACATGCAATTCGTTTGAAACATTGTCACTAAATAATCTTAATCTTTTTTTGAACTTAAACTTGAAAAATTGATCTGAAAAGGGATTGAAGTTTAGGGATTGCAAAATATTATGAAAACACTGCAACGTACCTTTTTGAGCCTCCAATTTGGACGTGGTTTTCTGCTTTTTTCCCTTCCCTTTGTGATCAACCACAAGAACTTCCCTCTTCTTCACCACTTTCTTCAGTGCTGGGATTTTCAGAGCACCTCTTGGCTTGTTGTTAATCTTCTCTTTGCCTTTTCCCAAGTTCTTCTTGATCCCCTTTTTCTGCATTACACCCATCTCCTTTTGCTCTCACCTCTTTTCCCTCTACTCTTTTTTGGTACTGAAGGTCCAACTTCTTTGAGTATCTTATCAATATCAACCAGATCTTGGTTTCTTTGGTCCCTATCAATGTCTTTCTCTGAAGTGTGTGAGGGAGTAAATTCAGGGGCTTTGATGGAGAAGCCAGTACGAGAGGAGAGCATTTTATAAGTGGTGGGTAGTTGCCTCATTTGAGATGTGTTTGTTGTAAGATGGGGAAGGTTGGGACAAGAGAGAGATTGAGAGGGCAACTGCTGGAAAAGGGGTTCTGGAGATTGATTGTAACGATTTATAGTAGTGATAGGGGGGAGGCTTTTCAGTTCCTGGAGTAAAGTGTCTCCCGTTTCCAAGTTTGAATGCATGTCCATATTGAAAAGGTTTTGTGGAACTGAACCAACATTCATTGGAGACGGTTGAGTTGGCTGAGAGTGGGAACCTGAACCAACATTCATTGGAGACGGTTGAGTTGGCTGAGAGTGGGAATCTGTCATAACTGCCTCGGGAACGTGTGCATGTATTGGTAGAGAAGAGGAAGGGTTCTGCAGAGGAATAAGAAGCGTTTGGGATTGTTGAATTAAATGCCTAATGTTGGGGAAGTAGTTTCTTATAAAAGCATAGGTGGCATCCATAAGTGAGGTTTGATTGGAGGTTGTGGGTTCTGGGTGGGAAGGTGGTGTAAAGAAACTTGCAGAGTCATTGGAGGAGGAGGAGTGTTCAGCAGATGGCTGTTGTGGTGGTAGGGGGGGCCTTGGTTTGGATCGTGAGAGACAGAGAGATCATGAAAAGTGTAGATAGGTTTCACACTGGAATCAAGCTTGATGGTGCGGAAAGGGCCGTGTTTTGAGTGAAATTTTAGCAAGTGTGTAAACATCTTGCGTTGAGGGTTGACATGGAAGGGGTAGGCAGAGAGATGATGAGATTGCAGATAACGAGCTTCTAGCTTCTCCAAAACAGCCACAAGGTTAGTATTGCAATGCCTCTTATCATGCCCTATGCATCCACATCTATAACAAATTTTGAAAACTCTTTCGTAACTGAAAAACACCCATTTTAACTCATCTTCTGGGGACATTGACATAAACTCCTGGTGTTAGAGCCTGATCTAGAGCCACCCTAGATTTAATCCTTAGCCCTTGCATGCTTCAGACTCTATTAAAAGATCAGTCTACCACCACAAGATCCCCAGCCAAATTTCCCATTCGTTCTGTCGTTTCAAAATCAAAACCTTCAAATGAAATATTAGGGACTTGAAACCAAATATCTGCTTTTGTGAAGTCAATCTCTGATAGGGCTTGATTATTCTTTCTTTCTTTGAAAACCAGTGAGAGGCTATGCATAGAAATCAGGGATTCATTGAGAAAAAACTCTTTATCTTTTGGGTTTTGAAAATGGAAGAGGTAAAAATCATTCTTTTTTTCAATCCATACCGAACCAAAAGTTTTCCAAGCTTTGCTAATGGCCTTTTGCATGACTGCAAGTGACAAAGAGTTCTTCCCCAGGAACTTCGCAATCAACGTGTTTTTCAGAATCTCCCTGAAAGTGAAGGCTCTAGAGGGATTAAGGGAGAGCACAAAACCCCTTTCGTCAAGCCTTTCCTCCATGGAATCGTTTGATGAGGGGCTGTTAGTATCGAATTGGTAGGGTTTGGACATAGTGGTAAGGGGACTAGAACTCAAAAGCTGATAATCAGAAAGAAGAAATGAGGAGAAAAGACACCGGTAGATTAATGGCTGAATGGAACTAGATGTTTAGGATCCTCTAAAATATATTGAAACAATTAGATCATAAACAAATAAAAACAAGAGGCAAAGAGAGAAATAAGCCAATGCATGTGGAGAATTTGAGATGATGACTGCAGCTTCTGCAGATAGGAGGAGTGTTACACTAGAGAAAACATCCTCCTGAGATCTTGAAAACCTGCAAAGATCATGTTAGTAGACACTAGGGTGTGATGATGAAAGATTAGAGGTAGGGAGGAGATTAGAGACAGAGTAATAAACAAACAAAATAAAACTAATCAAAGGAAAAACTTCGGCAGCTATTGGCTGAAGTTCCACCGAGTGGTATGGAGAATAGCAACAGTTGGTGAGAGATTGGAAGAGATTGGAGGAGCAAAAGGCTTGTAACAAGATGGAGAAGACGGCTCGAGGAGCAGTGGGGAGAGGCTCTAGAGATAGCAAGCAGTTTTTACAAGATGTGGTATAGCAAGCTAGGCTTATTGAAGGAAATTAAGGGCATTGTATTGTAGTGGTAGTTGATTGTGTTCTTGGTTCAGTTTCATGGTTTGTGGTGGTTTGGTATTGGTGATTTGGTGGTAGTGGAGGTGGTTCTCAAGAACACTAAGACTATCACGAAATCAATAATAAACAAAAAATGGTGTTATTTGTCCACAATTTGTAAGGGTAAAATGGTCAAAAAAAATCAGTTTGCACCCCTCCACTTACGGATTGTAAGAGAAGGGCGGTATTTGTCCACCCTCCATCCGTTAACAAGGATGCAAAATGTCTTTTTTCATAAATCAGGGGGCAAAATATCTTTTATCCATAGTCAGAGGGTGAAAAATGTCGTTTACTCTTTTATAAATTATGTGAAGACGACGAATGTTGTTGAAAAATGTTAGGGGTAATCGTGGGAAGAAGACAAGGAAAGCACTTTTTTAAACATCTCTCCCCATCTAAATATAACAAATTGTGGTTCTAAAATCATCTCCAATGTAAGTAAAAATTATAGTTATTGTAGGTAAAAATTAATAAAAATAATAATTAAAATATAAAAAGAGACGAGAGATATACACAAACAAATTAACTATTCATTTTCTTTTTAAAGTAAAGAGTAGGATAATCTGTTAAAATAAAGAGCGGAGTAGACTGCTAATTGGAGACAACGCTTTCACCATATTCTTTATATTATAGATAGAGGGTGATGATGTACAGACGAACATTTTTGCTGCTCCCACGAAACATTCGTCACATGACCGAAGTACCCTTTGCCCACTAAATGTCTGCAATCTACTGACATGAGTCTCACTTGTTCACAACTTTTATGGTATTTCCTAAGTCCCTGCTCTTTCTTGCTATATTGAATTTTTATTTTAAATCTAGATCACTTTGATCGGGTGATTTGAATATGAAAAATGATGTAATTTTTTAAATAATTTTTACAGTGTTATAGAGCAACCTTTACTCTACAACACCATAAAAATATTATTAAAAAATAACATAATTTGCTATCTAAATCATCGGGTCAAAACGACCCAGTAAAAAGTGGTAAAGATCCATTTGGAAAGAAAGAGCACGGACATAGTGGTACCAGAGAAAGTCTTTTAGAACCTGTTTGGCACCATTTGAAAATTTAAATAATTAACTGAATTTTTTTGAAGAAAATAAGTTTACTAAAAATTTGATATTAATTAAAAATTCTAAATATGTTTTGTATGTTATAAAATTTGCATAATGTGAGAGAATCTGCAAAATTGGAGATTAAATAATCAGCATATTATTAGCGCAAAAAATATTACAGTCGGAATTGCAAAACAACAAAACAAATATAATTAAATTAAAACGGCCAATTTTAATAAAACACGGGTTCCCACTTCCCACACATACATTTAGTAAGTACCACTCCGTCCGAGGTGCTTTGCACCATTTTGACTTTTTCACCCGTAACTGGGTCATTTTGACCTGGTGATTTGGATGGCAAAATTAAATAATTTTTTGCTAATTTTTTATGGTCGTGTAAAATAAGAGTTTCTCTACAACACTACAAAAAAAAAATTTAAAAATTGTAAATTTTTGCTATCCAAATCACCGGGTCAAAGTGACCCAGTGAATAGTGGTAAAAATCCAAATGGTGCAAAAGAGTTGGGACGGAGTGGTACATGTTTGGTCCCAATCATACTTGTTTGGGAACCATGATCTTAACCGGTTTAGAATAAAATCGGTGTTCTTTAGATAAAAATCGGTCTTTTAATTTAATTACGTTTGTTTTAACATAAAATTTTAATCTTAAAAATCTATAGATTATGATAATCTCAATGAAATTGTAGAATTTCTAAAAATTTTGATTATGCGGCTGAAAATTCAGTAAAGATAGTGTGTGTATTAAAAATGTTGACGATATTGCTCTCCAAATTTGTCTGATCGATTAAATTAACAATTTACAATTTCAATTCATACCAAACGGATTTCAATTTTTCGTTCAGCTAGATTATTCACCAAGAATTATTTCAGTCATTTTTTTTTCAGCTGATACCAAACAGGGCCTCACTGAAACTTTTCGCAACCATTAACAAGAATGCGGTGAAGTTCAAATTGGGTTGATCATCTTCGAATATTTAACCAAATTAATGGAGTGTATTGGTCGATACAAAACTCTGGCAAAGATGAAAAAGACCACACTGAGGTTTTAAATTTAGGTTTTGAATCAAAAGGCACGATTTTGAGTTAGTAATCACAAATTTGGAATTAAAAATTGTAAGATCTGCTCTGTTGGTGGAGGTCTTTTCCAGAACGGATGGGTGTGAGAGGAGACTAGAGCTCTCATGGGGGAGGGAGAGGTGGATTGAAGGCGACGAAATATTGGTGGTCTGGGGCTCTGGGCGCTGCTGATGGTATTTTGGAGGAAAAGATGATGGCGGTGGTGGTGGGAGATGGGATTGCTGGTGGTAGAGTGTTGCAGTAAAGAGAGAGGGAGAGGGGTAGGTGGTGGACTTGTCTTTCTTTTTCACCAAATCTTGGGAAATGTACTCCCTCAGTTTCGCCAGATTTTTCAAAAAGTTATTCGGGTATTATTTGGGTTTAGCAATTTGATTAGCAAAACAATGTAAGAATTTGATAATTTTTTTGTGTTATTGTAGAGCAAAGTTCACTCTACGACACTATGAAAAGATTATCAAATTCTTATTTTGTTTTGCTAACCAAATTGCTAACCCCAAATAATACCCGAATAACTTTTTGAAGAATCTGGCGAAACGGAGGAAGTATATTTGAGCATAAACAGGTGGTCCCGTGTTATTAGTCTGAAGACAGTTAGAGCTTGTTTGGTATATGTAAGAATCCACTTTCTTTTGTCTGCCACTCATTCTTTTTCTTCCAGACGTGTCATGTGCTGTATTGATTAGAGCACCACGTGTATTTGCTCTTAGAGCAAACAAAAATTTCTCCTATACATCATCACCCATAGATATAACCGCCATTTAAACTGCAGTACGTTGTTTGGTTTATGAAACTACAGTACGTTGTTTGGTTTTGAGCTTAGCCACATGATCAGCGTGTTGTTATTGACTCACTGAATCCTATATGACCAATAGGTAGGCGATTTTTATTGAGGAAAAATCTCATTGACCTTCACCCAAAAAGAAAAAACTCATTGACAACACTTTTTTTTTTTTTAACATTGACAGCAAATATTACACAATTCAACATTCCAACAATTGCACACAGAGACCATCAACCAAAAGGACACATTATTTTTGCAGGGACTGAGGAAGACTTTCGTAAATTTAGAGTTGGAGATGTTTGAATGATGGATCTTGACAACCTGCTAGAAACAACTTTTCCAATCGTAGTGAGATGTCGTTTCTACACGAATTCTCACATCTCCACCTTTAGCCTTCATTCTGCCTATTCGCGGAAACTGCTTTTCTGATGTAGTTCCTGCACATTTGAAGTTGTAGAGTAAGCGTTCTTTTTGTTCATTGTAGTCATTGAAAGAAAATCAGAGTTACGCTCCAGAAAAGACATGTCTTGAGGGAGCAAATTAATCCAGGCTTCTATTCCATCCCCAGAGCTTGTTCTCATCAGGACCACCGTGTTTTTCAGTGGTGCTGTTACTTTTGGGACCCAGTCCGGCTTACCCCATCCAAAGTCCACCTCATAGAATTGGAAGTGAACTAAGCTACTAAAACTGCAAACCTCAATTTCCCCATTCCTCACTTTGACCATCATAGCCTTTAGGCTCTCGTCCTCCTGACTATTCCCTTCGCCTAGAAGCCCTTTCACATATTCTGTGTCGAATTTCTCTTTGAGGTGCCTCAAAAGACTGACAACATCATCTGGTGCCGAATAAGACATTGTCCGTGCAGGCCTCTGAAAGTTCCCAATTGAGTTTACAGAATGTGGGGGAATAATTTTTGGCCTCAAATTCATTATTAGACCGACGCCAGCGATCTCTCTTGTGTTTTCACTACTTTTAGCGACAGCTTCCTTGACGTGATTCCAAATAAATGCAGCTAAAGCTTCAAACCTTGTTGGGTCCTTCACCTTCGATCCCGACGCAATCACATTTGATTTGAGTAGATCAAGTGACTTCTCATTGAACACGAATGTCCGAGCAACGATCTTTATGTTGCTGACCAACATGCGCATATCATCAGGCACATTGTCCTTGCGAGGTGAAAGGCGAGGCAGGCAGAAAATGGGATGTGGAACGGTCTCTAGAAGCACTCCACGAGATATGGCAGCCCATGTATTGATGAATGCTACCGCAGATGAGGCGTCCCCGAATTTGTGGGAGAAGCAAATACCAACAACTATCCCACCACAAGGAAAGAAGTTTGTTTGGACGAGGAGCGGGATGGTTTTGGTTTGGGAATTGACAAAGGGGTGGTGAGGAAGGTAACGCTCAAGACCATCAACATTCGGGTTTCCAACGATTCGTGATAAGCTACTGTTGCCGGGATTATGAACTCGAGCAACCTTATACACAGCACCAACATCATTGCAATTGATGAAGTCATTTTGTACGATTCTTCCGGCCAGAGGGTAGTAAAGAGTCAGTGCTACCGACAAAGATTGCTTCAATAACTGCGACCTTTTGGAATCACTGATGACTCTCTCAAGATTTTCATGATCACCTTTGTAGAAGAAAAGGAAAGGGGCATGCAGTTTGGGGGAGGTTTGATCTAAGAATGAGAGCTCGTATTTTGTGAGGTGACTGGGTGTAGGAGTCGATGGCTTTATTAGCTCCTCGTGAATCACCTCAACTTTCGAGTCCATCTTAACTGCTTAGAGTGCTCATGCTTCCAAACCAACTATATATAGGGTTCATGCTCCCAATTTTTTTTTTTTTTTTTTTTTTTTTTTTTTTTTTGAAATAATGCTCCCAATTATATGTATGCAGTATGGAATTATGTCTAAAAATATACTACACTATAAATGTTTAACAATATAAACAAATATACTACAGACAAATAACATAATAAATGAAATTTATCTGGATGAATCATGATAATACGGGCCGTTCCAATTATTTCTTGTCATTTGGGTTTCAGCGGCACTTTCGACCCGGTGATTTGGTTACTAAAACGATGCGAAAAATTGGCATCTCGCAAGTACTTGGTTTGCTTTTTCTAATTTTTTCAATTTGACCTTTAACACCATTCATGGGGTCATTGACCCGATGATTTGATCATTGATACACTATATTTTTTTTATAATTTTTCATGGTATTGTAGAGTAAGTTTACAACATAAAAAATTACAAAAAAAAAAATGTTGTACAACACCATGAAAAATTACAAAAAAATTATATTGTAACAATAATGAAATTACCGGGTCAAAGCGACCCATGAATGGCGTTAAAGGTCAGATTAGGAAGAAAAAAAACAGATGCAATAATATTTTAAGTTTTTTTTTGTCTGTGAAGAGGCGGTATCGCATCGTTCCAGGTAATATTTATATTTTAGATCGGTTTATGCGTCCGAAACTATGCAGCTCTACTTATTGAAGATTACTCTCTCTCTCTCCCATCAGAATGTACAGAAGTATGGGTCTATAGAACAAATCTTGTTTAACTAAGGTATCTCTCTTACTCTCCACTAAGTCAATCCATCGGATTTATAATTCTCAAAGCATCACAAATTGTAGGAAAACAGATTGGTGAACCAGTAAAGTGATACCGAAGAAGGCACTGGCAGGCACTCAGACAATGAAGATTGAGGTGAGGGAGACGACAGTGGTGCGACCATTGCAGGAAACGCCATTACAGAGGCTGTGGATATCGGACCTTGACATGTTGACGCCAAGAACACATACAGCCAGTGGATTCTTCTACCAGCCAAACGATGTTGGAAATCCCATCCAACCAAACAACTACTTTGACTCGAAGACGCTCAAGGACGCACTTAGCCGAGTTCTCATTCATTTCTTTCCTTTGGCTGGGCGACTAAGCAGGGACGGGAACGGTCGTATTGAGCTTAACTGCAATGCAGAGGGTGTCCTATTTGTGGTTGCTGATACTCTCTCTACCTTTGACGATTTCGGCGAATTTCCACCGACGCTGGAGCTCGGCCAATTTATACCTGCCGTGGACTACTCGAAGGACATCTCTTCATATCCGTTGCTTCTCTTGCAGGTACAAGTCATTTCTTTTCCATATACTACCTATGTTAATTTCTTAATTTGATTTTTTTCACTCGTAACTATGTGACTTTGATCCGGTGATTTGAGTACCAAAACGATGCAATTTCTTGTATTCTTTTCATGGAGTTGAAGAGTAAATTTTACTTTACAATACCATGAATAGATTACCAAATTTTGTATGATTTTACTGATCAAATCACGGAATCAAAGTGATCCAGTAAATAGTGGTAAAAGTCAAACTAAGAAGAATTTGTCGAAACCGGAGTAGCATTTCTTTTTACTCTTATTCTGGCTGCATTAAACATGTTAGATTAGCATGCAAATGGAATCTGTGTATGCATGAGTTAGACAGTTCTATCTTTAATTAGCACTCCTCCTTGAACCAGATCCCAAATCTCCATTCTCAAAGAAAAGAAAAGAAAAAAATATCCCGAACCCAAGTAGCAGTGAAATAGATTTATGAATTTTCGAAAAGAATACACTCAATCAATTTATCAGAAAAACAATAAGAAATTAATCAAAAAAGGAAATAGAAAACAGCTCGATCTACAATGTGGCACCTCCGATTCCAGGAAACATCAAACTTCGTCCAATTAAATTAATACTGTGTGCGATGCATATTCAGAAAGATGAGAAAAGTAATTAAGAAAAACACATTGAACAATTAGTGATAGTATGATAATTGTAGTTAAAATAGGGGTATCCCGGATCCCTACACCCTCTCGGTACATCTGTCTGTATCCTACATCTTGATTGGTCAACCTAATATTTATTAATACGATGTCTCATTAGATAATTTATATTGAAATTATCCAAAAATGATTGCTCTGCAAATGAGAGCTAGCTCAAATAGAAGAGCATTTAAAAGTCCTTTATGACATTCTGGGTTCGATGAGATCCTGGGTTCGAACTCAGCAGACGACAAACATGCAAGTCTTCGAAAAAATATTATTCAAAAGTAGTTTTAATCTTATTTACATAACAAATTAGGAAAGCACGTTTTTTGATTCGTCTGAAATGCTTTTTAGCCAATTAAATCAATTGAATTCGGACCAATTGATTTAATTTTTTTAAAGAATTTACTTTGGAACAAATGTGAGGTGAAAAGAATTCATGCCGAGAATCTTGCTAGTAACTATTTTGTAATAACTTTTTTATACTACTTGAGAGTTTGAGAAAGTGGGATAAATGTTTTCTCTGAAAACTAGAAAATTGGACAATGCAATCACTTAATTTCAAAATCGAGCACCATGGGTTCCAAATTGCACCGGAGGTACTCATATTTAGCAAAAAAGAAGTAAGTGAATACCCAAATATCAAAATCGAGCACCACGGGTCCCAAATTTTCGAGCAAGTGGGTAACCTTCCGTCAACTTTCCGTTAATATTGGACTGAAAAATGTAAAAGAATATTGTACCCCTTATTTTCACCTCAAACTTTTTTTAAAATACAAGTTTTACTAACAAATCTATAAATAATTAAAAATAATAAAATTTTAATTTAATAATTTATATAAGATAATGCAATATATTTCATCAAAATTATATATTTTTACGTCATTTCAAGATATGAAATATATTTTTATTAACATATATCCGTCAATCATAAAGTCTTTAAATTTTTTTAAAACAGTTTTAAAAAAATCGAAATTTCATAATTTCACATGTAGTTTTTTAATAAACAATAAATTACAAGTATCTTTGTGCATTTTAACAATGACACAAGAATTGACACATAATATTCTTGAATATTTTTTTATTATAACCATTTGAATTTATCATGCAAAAGTAAAATAGGTATTGTATAAAATGCACAAAGATACTAATATGGTATTGTTTTATTAAAAAAAATACATGTGAAATTATTATATTTTGAGAATTTTTTAAAAAAAGTTTAAGAAAAATTAAAGACTTTAAGATTGACGGATATATGTTAAAAAAAAACATATTCCATATCTTGAAATGATGTAAAAATGTATTGCATTTGTTAGTATTGCATTTGACGGATATATGTTAAAACAAATATATTGCATTCTCACATATATCAAATTATTAAATTAAAATTTTATTATTTATATATTTTTTACTTTTGTTAGTAAAACTTGTATTTTAAAAAAACTTCGAGGTGAAAATAAGAGGTAGAATAGTCTTTTTATATTTTTTTTGTCCAATATTAACGAAGGGTACCCACTTGCTCGAAAATTAAAAATTTTGGACTCGTGGTGCTCGATTTTGAAATTTGGATACACTCTTACCCGTTTTTGCAAAATATGAGTACCTCCGGTGCAATTTAGCCTACTTTTTTTTAGAAGAATACTTTTTTGAGTAAAATACAAAAAACACCAACGTAGTATGGGTTAAATACAAATAAGCCTCTCATATTTGCGAAGATATGAAAGACCCGCTGTCAGAGACAAAAAAAACCCATGTCAATGGACGGAGGTTACACCCCCACCACCCATTTGTTAATGTCAGTCCGTAAGGGGTGCAATATGAATTTTATATGACCATTTTGCCCCTATTTGGGCTTTTGTTTTATTTTCTTGATGTTCTTGGTGTTCTTGACCACCACCTCCACCTCTACCAAATCCCCACCACCACCGCCGCCGCCACCGCTACCATTGATCCACCACCAACAACAACAACACCACCGCCTTCCCCACCATCAACACAAACAACAACAATAATAATGAGGAAATATTGCATGGTACCCAAAATTCCCCACCACCGGTACTCGTGAAATTGAACAAAAAGGCTTATAACTTCTAGTATGTGGGTGTCGTGTGCAAACATATTGGGTTAAAAATTAATTTTACTTGAAATCACATATAGGGAAAATATTTACATAGTTAAATCGCACATGGGATGAGATTTTGTAGTCCATTTTTTTGATGAAATATGTATTATCACTATGAATATTGAATTTATGTACAATTGTTTCAATAAGTTGACCAAACAAATTAAAGAAACATAAGTAGGGTAAATAGATTAGTAGTTACGTCCATGAGAGATTGAGGAATCAATTTACAAATTATGTCTTAAGAAAGGTAGATAATGAAGAATGGGAAGTGAATGTGAAATGTTATGGTTTGAATTCTTAAGTAAGAGGGGATTGTTATGTAATTGAAGTTTCATCGAATTATTATTGCGACGTTTTCTTTATGTTCCATTTTGTTATGATTTTGTATGATTCACATATGGCTTAACTTTGTTTATAAGATTGTTTTTGTTTATTTTAATGTTAAATATTTATAACCTATTTATTTTAGCTATTTGTAATTTTTCTTAAATGTCTATTTATCTTTTTCTTTGTGATAAATACATTACAACCATGCAAGGTTAATGAAATCGAACTCTTTGTATAAAAGTATCTGTATTAGAAAAATAAAAACTGTAGTCAAGATGTTTTACATAAAATACCAAAATTATAATTATATTATTTACTAAAGCATGGAGACGCACAAATTTGTTTCAAAGTGTATGATTCGATGTAAGAGGATTATTTGTTTCTTCATTTTCAATTTTAATTTTTTACAATCTATTTTTTGAGTTAATTTAGTTAATATGTTTTTTCTTCTATCTGTGACATATAAGGTTAATTGACAGAACACTTGAAAAAAAAATATTTACATTAAAAACATATATGTAGCAGAGCTGCAGAAGTATTCAATAAAAAAATCAAAAGTTGCAGTTAATTTTTCTAAAATGCATAAAGAAACAGAAATTTGATTCAAAGTGTATGATGAACTGTCAATAGGTTTTGTTATGTTAATTTTTATTGTCTGTTTTGTTTATTTGTTTTCTTATATGTTTTTTTTTTCATTGTATGGCTGAATAGAAGTATTATTGATTCTCGTCACATAGAAAGAAACGATTTACAACTTCTATGTGGTTATTGTGTGCAAACTTTTTTGATTAAACAAATTAGTCTTTTTTAACCCACAGCTATAAAAGATTTGTACGTAATCCATTTCTAATAAAATATGCATATTATTTTAGTTTAAAACCTAAACTAAATTTATTTACAATTGTTTCACAAATCGAGAACTAAAAAAATTGAAATGAAAATAACAAAAGTTGTAGTTACTATTTTCATCAATGCATAAGGAAATTGAAGTTTTGATTCAAAGGGTATGTGTACACGTAAACCGTTTATTTGTATTTTCTATGTTATAATTGAAATGCAGTCTTTGAAGGCTAATTGTATATAGCCTATCTTATTTAGTTAATTTTATTTGTTCTTCTATTTTCGTATATGATTTTTTAGTGACAGATACATTACTATCATGTAAGGTTAACTGAATTGAACAATTACTTCTAAATTTACACTAAGAAAATAAAAATCTTAGTAGAAAGTACTCACTAATAAATTAAAAGTTGAAGTTATCATATATACCACAACATAGAAAAGAAAACAAGGACGTAAAAGCTAATGGTTGGAATTATTAAGTCAAATGGCATTTTTTTCAAAAATTTTAGTCTTATTAATATATTTGTGTGGGGTATTTTATTTTAGTTCTATGCAACTATAATTTTGTTTTTCACACAATCCTTAGCTTTTTTTAAGGTTATATTTTTATTTTTAATCTTTTACTTTTTAGGACCTACTTTTTTTAGTTAATTTTGTTAATTTTTCGTGTGTTTTTATTTGTTTTTCTTTGGGATATAGGCAAATTGCTATTACGTAAATGTAATTTAATTAAAACATGAGTTACATATATTCACATTTGAAAAAAATAGAAACTATAGCGTATATGTTGCACTAAAATATCAAAAGTTGTACTTATATATTTTGATCACTGCATAGAGAAACAAAAAGTTGATTTAATTAACATAAATGCAAAGGTTATTTTTCTTTATCAGAGTTTAGTTTTTTATTAACATTTTTTAGTTAATTTAGTTAATTTTTTTTCTGACATGTTTACTTTTTGTTTAGGGATAGCTAAATTGTTAATTGAACAGATAAAATGCAAAGGTTAATTTTTTTCATCATAGTTTAGTTTTTTATTAACATTTTTGAGTTAATTTAGTTAATTTTTTCTCATTGGTTTACTTTTTGTTTAGGATAGCTACATTGGTAATTGAACGGACCACTTGCAGAAAATATTTATGATCAATTTTATTTTAGTAAGCATTCACTCTAGAAAATCAGAAGATATAATTACGTTTTTTTTCAACGCATAAATAAACGAAAAGTGTGATTGGAAGTGTACGGTTCAATGTAAAAAACTCAATTTAAAAGTCAAAAGTTGTAGTTACTTTTTAATCAGTGCATAACAAAAAGTCTAATTAGGTTAAAAAACAAAAAAAGTCTAATTGATGGTGTATGGTTCAATGTAAAAAAATGTTTTTATAATTTTTAAATTTGTATTTCTTTTCCTAAGATAGTTTTTTAATATGTTTTTTTTCCTTGTCCCCTAGTAGTCTTTTCTCTATGATTGATACATGACTATTACATAATATTAATGTAAATGAAAGTTTGCAGAAAGATAATTATATTGAAGTTAAAACCAATATCTATGTTAAAAGACAAAAATTATATGGAAAGGTATTCACTGAAAAAATTAAAAGTTATAGTTATCTTTCATCAATGCCTAGAGAAAACTAAAAGTTTGATTCAAAGTATGATTCAATATAAAAATTAAGGTTCAATGCATCACATATTATTGAAGATTGAGTTGGCAAACGTATGTGTCACTGGTTTATGAATTGGCAAAATATAATTGGTTGACATTGCCTACGTGTTAGCCACTTAATCTTATACCATTACATGTGTTATATGAAGACTTCTTTTCAAATTTTACGTGGCATAAGGAGAATGAGTCTCCCATTTGCTTTGCTTTTATATATATATAGATTGTCTGCTCAATGGAACTCACATGTACTTCTTGTAGCTTAGCCATAGCCTTGACTTAAGAGAGAGTTTGGGGAAATTAAAACTGAAAATGTTTTTGTATATCTTTCTTCAATCCACTCAGGAAAACATTGATGAAATATTGTTCATCCATTCAAGGAAACAAAGCATTCACTCTAAGCCTTAATGTCTCAAACCTGTTTTGGTATTCTAGCACAGTGAAGTTTCGCATCAACTTGCTGAATTCACCATGACAATTCTCATGTCCTGACTCAACAAACTCAGCACACACCATCTCTCCAAATTGAGCCCAAGTGAGTGTATCTAGTTCAAAGATCTTTGATCTGATCCAACTCTCAGCCTCACCCTCTAGGTGGAATGACCTTTGTTGATCATTCATCTCCTGAATCGGAAAATACCTCTATACCTTATGCAGCAACCCTATAGGGTCTAGACCATTAAATTTAGGGCACTCTAAACTTGGTAGTGGTATAGTACTGTTGGAGTAATTCTTAACACGCACACTGTCTTCTTCTCCATGAGTTAATTTTGCAAATGATGGTGAAGCATGATCTGGTTTCCTAAACATTCCATCTTCTCCTGATTCACATGCACCATTATCAACCTTAGAACTAGCCCTTACCTTCTCTTTGCTCTGAAGGATGTTCATGAGCTTATATCCACATAGTAATTTACAATACTGATCATCAATCCTTTGTTAAATTCTCTCAATACCAAGGTCCAAACTATCCTTCAAAGCAGAAGAAATTTCAATAAATTTTGAATTCATACATTTCCAAAGTTTGACGACTTGCACTCGGATGTCATCCATGATGCCTTCAATGTCGTTGAGCCTCTCTTCAAATAGGTCATCCCTAGCTTCTAGTTCCAAGGAAATCAAGTGTTGTTCTCTTTTTAAACCCCATCGTAGTCCATCTTAGTTCGTAACCAGGTTCTAATACCAACTTGTCCGGTTTCCGATGATAAGGATGTGCCTGACGTTGCTACTTCTGCGGGGAAAGTGAACAAAATAGAGAGAAATGAGATCTGATAGGAAGAGGATAGATATGCAGAGAGAAAAGATGGAGGAAAATGATATTTCAGATTTTGCATAATCTTAAAAATACACCCTAGCTTCTTTTTATATAAAGCTATAATAGAATTACCCCAAACAAGCGAGGTTAAAACAGAGATAAATAAACTAGGTAACGGTCCTATCCACGTGGTTATCCTAGCTGCCGTTGGTGATCTTTGGTGATGAGTTGGACCAATGGAAGCGGAGAATAATGGCTCCTTCTGCTGACTCGGCTATACGCAAGTGGAACAACATTGTTTCACTTGAGTTTGAAGTAAAACGACTATGAGCCTTGAACGGCTGCGAGTAGAAGATAATCGTCTGATCCCACGGTTACTGCTACACTTAGTTTCATGTCATTAGTTTGGCATGGTTTGCTGTTTAGTCCACTGCCAAAACTATGACAATACTTGTCAGGTCTCCGGCGATTAGGAATAACCACAGGGTTTTGTGAGCTTAAAGAGCGCTCTCGATTTTCGCAGACATATGTTTGTGCGATTTCCAATGTGCTCGTACGAGCACAAGTCTGCTTGTCCAAGCTCCATACTACTTGTACGAGTTCATGTCCATCCAGAAAGCTGTATTTTTATTTCTCTTGCCTTCTTGCCTGATTTGTTGATCAGATTCAAGGAAAAATTCTAAGAAATCTCCACCTTGCCCCGAATCTTTTCAACAACCCGGACCATAACAAAACACTTCTCCCCATAACATGATACGGGTGCGTTTCCAGAACCAGAACCGAGTACGCCTCCTAGAAAGGATAACACCTCTAGAAACATAAACATATGCTCTACCTAAAACAAGAAACGAATATGCTCACTGAGACACATGACCCAATACATTCTCAAATGCGCTCCAAATAGCGCCACAAGATGATGCACCATGACAATTTATAGGGGTTATGCCAGACCGGATGCACCATAACCAGTGCCAGAACATGTTACCTGCTAGATGCGCCCCAAATGGCCCTAGATGCGCCAAATAATTATGCGTGCTATAAATAAATCGCGCCAAAATCAAATCGCGTGCAAGAACCGGACTATCATGCCATATTCTCCATGCCAGGATCCCATAAAGCCCCCAAGGGGCTCTGATGGTGGATGTATCTGCACCACCTTTTTCAGAGGCCAACAGACCTAAAATGTTTCTCCCGTAAAATTTTCGATCTTGATCACGACTCTAGACATTGTTCTCCGCGGAATCTTGAAAACCTAGATATGTAAAATCTGACATGAGTGCTCTACCTGAATCAGGAAACTCTGGCTTCTGAGTTTCACCAAATTGTGAAATCCTAGGTAATAGCTCCACCTGGATCTAGAAAAGCTTGGCTCTGATACCGATTTGTTATTTTAGAGGGTATCGAGACAAGAACGAATAAACAAAAACATCGAGAACGAGACATAATTTAACGTGGTTCACTCACAATCACGTTAGCTACGTCCACGAACTAAAAATCTAACTTTATTTCTGATGGGATAAAAAAACACAAAATACCAAAAAGATACACCGCATATTCTATGGATGACCTAGAACCCTCTTATAGACATAACGAACCTTGACTTGCTGCCAAAGTAACCCCAAACCGCCCCAAAGCAACAAGGAAACAAATAAAACTGCTCTAAACCCCGCTGCTACTCGTGCGAGCAAGTCCTTGCTCGTGCGAGCGGACCTCCCACTACCAGAAAAATAGGCAAAATTTGCAATATTCATAATGGCAATTATTTTGTTTTGCCATTATCGTTACTTGATATGGCAATAATATTTTTTTGCTATTTAAAAATAACAATAATGCTTTCTAACAAAATAACAATAACGATACATAAATTTAATGATTTCTAATTATGCTTGCATATGCAGCAAGAAAACAATTTCCTCCATAATTAAAATAGTATAAATGACGCCACTAAAAAATAGTATAAATGACAGTGATATCTATTACCGGCTGAATGAAGAGGATAACTCGATCGAGGAGAAAGGAGTGAAGAGAGAGAAGAAATCGAGCAGCCATCACTTGAAGAAATAACTCGAATGACTTCAGATCTTTTCATCAGGGTTTCACGGGCTTTAGGAGCGTTCTCGATTTTCGCAGACTTCTGTTGGTGTAAGTTCCTATGTGCTCGTACGAGCACATTTCTACTTGTGCGAGCTCCCTCATACTCGTATGAGTTCACGTCCATCCAGAAAGATGGAGTTTTATTCCTCTTGCCTTCTTGCCTGGTTTGTTGATTTGATTCGAGGCACAATTCTAGCTGTTGCCATGTGTCCACCCAAACTCAAAATTGGGACCAAACTCTTTATAAGTAGTATTAAGAAATCCAAAACAACAGATGAAAAACGAAGAAGAAGAAGCAGAAATCTTTAAATTGAATTACAGAAGAAAATGATAACATCAAAGTTGTTATATGCATTTCTCTACAATGAGAAAATACACAACACTTAGAGGGACTAAAAATGCAAATACAAAGAAAGGATAACAGCTCATTAACCCGATATCATCCAATCAAATGGTGCCACGCCATCCAACTGGGATGACTCGAATCTAACGGCTAAACACTTAAACGAAACGACACCGTAACACTTAAATTCAAAACATAACGTAAAAGAAGATCCAACGGCAACTGTAGCTTCTGTTCTTGAAGATCAACGGCTCCTGCTACTCGATGAGTTACTGTTCATTTGGTAATCACTTACCAAATGAACAGTAACTTGGTGAATTTCCCAGCTCTGCAGAAGCTTCAATACTGCAATACCCCCCCTCAAGTTGGAGTGTACACAAGCCTGACACCCAACTTGGACAGTAGAAAACCAAAAACTGCTGGATGAAGAGCTTTGGTTAGAATATCAACTAACTGATGAGTGGTAGAAATGTACCTCAAAACAAGGACCCTTTTCTGAACCAAATCCATAATGAGGTGGCAGTCCATATAAACATGCTTTGTCTTATCATGAAAAACTGGGTTTGCAGCTAGCTGAAGTGCAGAGTTACTGTCACAGTAGACCACTGGAGTAACAGAAAGTTCAGTGCCAAAATCATGAAGAAGATAGATAAACCATTGTATCTCACATGAAATATCTGCCAAGCATCTATATTCTGATTCTGTAGACCTCCTTGAGATGACTGTCTGTTTCTTTGATCTCCAAGAGACAAGTGAATCTCCTAAATAAACCAAATACCCAAAAGTGGACTTTCTAGTGTCCAAACAACCTCCCCAATCTGCATCTGCATATCCATTAAGAGAAAGTGGAGAATGTGCTGAAAAGAACAGTCCTTGTGCAAGTGCATTACTTAGATATCTGAGGATGTGATGTGCTGCCTTAAGATGAAAAGATGTGGGCTTAGCAATAAATTGAGAGAGCTTATGTATTGCAAAACAGATGTCTGGCCTGGATTTGTACAAATATAAAAGTTTACCAACAAGCTTCCTATATTTGACAATGTCCTTAGCTGACAACAAATCACCTGATGTGAGAGTGAGTTTGAGAGAAGGATCCATGGGAACTGAGGCAGCCTTACAGCATTCATACCCATTCTCTTGTAGGATATCCAAAGCAAATTTCCTTTGACATAAAGTGATGCCATTATCATTTGAAGCTATTTCAAAGCCAAGAAAGTATCTGAGAAAGCCTAGGTCCTTCAATTGAAATTGTTTGTGCAAAAGAGTCTTCATAGTGACAAGATCACCAAGCAAATTTCCTCCCAAAATAATATCATCAACATATACTAAAATGCAGGTAAAGCTAGTAGTTGTATGCTTCACAAAAAGAGTATAATCTGTCTTGCATTGAGTAAAACCAAGACCAAGAAGAGTGGAGGAAAACTTACTATACCATTGCCTGGATGCTTGCTTTAACCCATTTAGAGACTTCTTTAGATGACACACTAACTTGTCCTTTGAAGAAAATTGATAAAGAACAGAAGATGGCACAACATATCCAGGTGGAAGATCCATATAGACTTCTTCATCTAGTTCCCCCTGCAGGAAGGCATTGTTAACATCGAACTGAAGAAGATGCCAACCTTTTAGAGCAGCTAAAGCAAGTAAACACTTAAAAGTTGGCAACTTGGCCACTGGTGAGAAAGTCTCAGTGTAATCTATGCCCTCTTTCTGTGTGTAGACTTTGGCAACAAGTCTTGCCTTGTGTCTCTCAATCTCCCCATTAGACTTCAGTTTTAACTTATACACCCACCTGCAACCCACTGGATCATGTCCCAAAGGCAGAGAAGTGATGTTCCATGTTTTGTTCAATTCTAGGGCTTGCAGTTCTTCATGCATTGCCTTTAGCCAAACAGGAGATTTGCAAGCTTCTTGATAATTCTGAGGTTCTGAAGTGGCATCAATAGCAGCTAAACACTTAGCATAAACAGAGATGCCTGGTGTAGAATCAAAGATCACTGGGGTAAGAGATGCTGTCATCATTCTAGGACCACTCACAACATAATCTTTTAGATAGCTAGGAGCTATAGATCCTCTTGTGCTTCTCCTTACTGGCAATGTGGGAGTAGATGATGAAACAGGTTCTGGAACAACCCCAATATCCAAAGAATTAAGACTGTTTTCAAGAACAGTCATTGTAGGAACTATAGAAGAACTACCATAATTCAGAGTAGTTTCTGAAGAAACAGGAACAGGCAACACAAAATCATCACTAAAATGTGGCCATGAAGATGATGGAGATGCATAAGGAAACACACTCTCATGAAACACAACATTTCTAGAAACAGAAAATGTGCACTGCTTGAGATTGTACAATTTGTAACCTTTCATTCCAAACACATACCCCAAAAAGATACAGGGTTCAGCTCTACTATCAAACTTTGTTCTCCCTTGTTGCAAAGTTGAAGCATAACACAAGCAACCAAAAACTCTCAAAGAACTATAATCAGGTACCTCATGATACAAGCGCTCATAAGGAGTCTTGTTTTGTAGAACTGGAGAAGGAACCATGTTGATGAGATAAGCAGCAGTTAGAACACTATCACCCCAGAACTTACCTGGCAAAGAGGATTGAAATTTAAGAGCCCTGGCTACATTGAGAAGGTGCCGATGCTTTCTTTCCACAACTGAATTCTACTGATGAGCCTCCACACAACTCAATTGATGAACTATTCCTTTTTCAAGCATAAAGTCAATCAAGGCCAATTCCTTGGCATTATCACTTCTGATTTTCTTGATTTTTACATCAAACTGAGTTTCTACCATAACATAGAACTGAGGAATGAGATTTTGAGCCACTTATGCACCATAAGATATATCCATGTCATCATTGTGGCATCATCCACCAAGGTCAAAAAATATCTATGTCCTGCATATGTGGGTACCCTATATGGTCCCCATATATCACAATGAATGAATGTGAAAGGTTTTAAATCCATTTTTCCAATACTAGGAAATGGTAGCTTCTTTTGTTTAGCTTGTGGACATATCTCACAATGAGAATTGTTAATTGACTCAGCACATTGCAAATCTTTAGCCATCCATTTGAACTTGACATCTGACAAATGACCTAGTCTTTGATTCCATGTCTGTGTAGAAAACATCACATTGAGTTTGCTAACAGTGTTACACACCCTGGCTTTGGAAGTCTTTAAGATGTAAAGTCCATTAGATTTGTGACCTTCTCCAAGAATGACCCTAGAGTCTTCTTGCAAAATTTGACACTTATCTGCAGTACACACAAAGATGCAGTTCTGTATCTTGGCCAATTGAGTCATGGAGATTAAATTATACTGAAAATCAGGTATAAATAAGACCCCCAGAAGCTGAAGAGTAGATGTCAAATGAACATTTCCTTTATGAGACACTTTTACCTTCTTTCCATTAGGCAAATAAACATAAACATTAGATACTTCTTCAGCTTCACTGAGAAGACCAAGATCATGACACATATGGTCTGTTGCTCCACTGTCAATAATCCAAGCATTGTAGCTAGTGGAAAGAGTATTTAATGATCCATGAAAACCATAAGAACAAACAACACCTCCCATAAAGTGTTGATTATAAGGAGAATCACATCCCTTAGCATATTGATGAACATGACTCACCATATGAACTGAGTGATTACTGTGAGAAGGTGAATTAGAACTAGAATCACTTAGTCCACCATGACCAGAATGATGCAATTGATTATTAATATACTGCATCATCTGACTGCATTGATTTTGTGTAAAAGGGAAAGCACTCTTATCTGAACTTTCCATATGAGAAGGCACATTATCAGCTACAACATTGTGAGCTTGCACCTTAGAATTGTTTTTGAAGTTTGGAGGATAACCATGCAGTTTCCAACATTTAGATTTAACATGTCCAGTCCCCCCACATTGATGACAAATCAAATTTGATTTAGAACTTCCTTGAGTGTGACTCCCAACATGTGCATCATTTGTAGACTGAAAGTTAGAACCATGTGAAGGACCTCCATATGTTTGACCATAATGAAATGGAGAAGAGTAATTTGCAATTGGAGCTTGAGAGTACATTGCCATAGATGGTAATACAGAGCCCCCATCAGTTATAGTACCCTGCATCTCTTGTTGAACAACGTTGGCAAACACTCTGTTCAAACTTGGAAGAGGGTCCATTAAGAGAATTTGATCTCTCACAGAAGAATAACAAGGATTAAGACCCATTAAGAACTGCATTATATGCTCATGCTGCAACTTGTTATGTATCATGCCTAACACATTACAAGTACAAGTTTGCAGCACACCACATGTACACATTGGCATTTCAGTGTAATTCTCTAGTTCATCCCATAGAGATTTTAGCTTAGTAAAATAAGCAGTCACACCCATGCCTCCTTGTTTCAAATGCACAATGGCACTACTAAGTTGAAACACTTTAGGCAAATTTTTTTGAGAAAATCTCTCAACAAGATCAAACCAGATCTCCCTAGCAGTTGCATAATAAACAACACTAGAAGCAATTTCCTTGCTAACAGAATTAATCAACCAAGAGATAACCATTCTATCACAACATTTCCATAATGAATAAAGTTCTGAAGTCTTCTCAGGTTCATAAATGAATCCGGTGACAAAATCTAATTTGTTTTTAGCTTCTAAGGCAACAATCATAGATCTATACCAGAGGTTAAAATTGTCACCAGTGAGTACCTGAGAAACGAGAACCATTCCGGGAGAATCTGAGTTGTGTAGAAAATATGGCGACGATCCATCCATCTGCGAACGAGATCCAGAATCGCCAGAAACCCTAGAAACCTCTTCCGGAAGCACCATCCCGGTAAATGCGTAGATCGGTTGAAATAAACAACCCTAGCAGCTTCAAGCACTGGAAGAGAGTATAGAAACGGATCCAGAAGCCTACGGCTCTGATACCATATTAAGAAATCCAAAACAACAGATGAAAAACGAAGAAGAAGAAGCAGAAATCTTCAAATTGAATTACAGAAGAAAATGATAACATCAAAGTTGTTATATGCATTTCTCTACAATGAGAAAATACACAACACTTGAGGGACTAAAAATGCAAATACAAAGAAAGGATAACAGCTCATTAACCCGATATCATCCAATCAAATCGTGCCACGCCATCCAACTGGGATGACTCGGATCTAACGGCTAAACACTTAAACGAAACGACACCGTAACACTTAAATTCAAAACATAACGTAAAAGAAGATCTAACGGCAACTATAGCTTCTGTTCTTGAAGATCAACGGCTCCTGCTACTCGATGAGTTACTGTTCATTTGGTAATCACTTACCAAATGAACAGTAACTTGGTGAAGTTCCTAGCTCTGCAGAAGCTTCAATACTGCAATAAGTAGTAGGACCAAGAAAAATATAATTGTTGTTTAATGAGAGTAAAGAATCCTAAATCGAACCAGGCAAACCTTAGATGTTTGTACAGAGTAAATAAATCCAAAAGCGAAACTGAGGATTAGACACTAACAGGATATGGGATGGGTCCGTTTGTGACCATAATTTGAGAGAGAGGGACAATGAAACTTAAAAGTTTTCCTCGGTGTGGACCACCAACATGTGAGCACGCATACATGCTACACTGATAATTTCACCACATCATGTTTCAGTGCAACAAAGCGAAAATAGTACTACAAGATGACACATGCGTGAAACATAGGAGAAAGAGTAGCATTTGACTTTACTTTGTGCATAAGACGGAATTTGATACGTAAAAGTATCAAGATAGAGAATAATTGATAGGTAGATGAAGAAATTGATAGAGATAGACGAAAAGAGAGATAAAAGGGAGAGATTCAGGGTCGAGAGAATTGATATTTCATTCCTGAATAATAATGAACCAGTACAATGTTTATATAGAAAAATACTAACCCTAGCTAGATAGGTTGACCTAACGGACTCGGCCCGATCTACTAACTAAATAAATAAATATCAAACTAAACTAATTAAATAAATAAACTAACAAACTGATTATTAATTAAATAACTAAATTATACCAATATCCTATCCCGTATCACTCTCCCACCCTTAAAAATCACCTTGCCCTCAAGGTGGGTGTGAAAAAACTCGCGAATATTCTTTCCCGGATCAAATGGGTAAAGGACCATGTGTAAAACATCACGTTGTAGGCTTAAATCATCTCTAGGCCCAAATACAGAATAGTTGTCCAAAGGCTGGTGGTGTGAGACCACTTGATATTGGTGGTTCGAATCCATAATTGAAGTGGGCCGAAATGGTGTATGCTGCCCAACAAAATCAGGACCACAATAAAACAGGCTGATGGGAATAATTAACCCCAATTGCAACATCCAGCCCAATAGACCATACAAACCTATCATCAGCTTGTTGGAGAGAGGATATTCTCCCGTCGTTTGGTGCAGGCGGCGGCTGTGGTGCGGCCGGTGGTGGTTCTGCTGGTGGTGGCGGCGGCGTAACCAGTAGGGTGGTCGGCGCTAGGGATTGCGACGGCGGCTGTGAGGCCATTGGAAGCCGGTTCTGGTTCGGGGTCGGAGTCGGAGGCACAAATGTTTGGGTCGCCGGGATCCATGGCGGCGTGGGCGATTGGGTTCGCCGGACGGTTGCTGGACCGATTGGGGTCAGTCTAAGGCGATTGGGTTCGCGGATGCCCTCTCGGTGAACGGAGAAGCTATCGTCTTCACTGTCTTTTTCGAGTTGTTCTCGTAAGGTTATCACCCAATCCGAATGGGATTCGATAGCTCCTCCAATGTTGTTGTCTGGTTGAGATTTGAAATCAAATGGAGATTGACTTCGCTGCTGCCGAATCTCCGTCGATTAAGGTTGTTTTTGGCTGGCTGTGGAGTGGGGCGGTGTTGGGTGCGACGGGAGTGGGGGCAATGTTGGCTGGGTATATACCGGCGGTTGCTGCTGCTGGTGGTGGCATTCAACTAGCGGCGGCGTCGGATGTTCGATCTGCTGGTTCGCCGGCATCAATGGCGGAGGCAGAGTGTGGTTGGTGGAGGATGTTTGCTGCTGCTGGTTGTCTTTCGACGACGGCGGCGGTTGATTCGCAGTAATCAAGGGCGGCTTCGGCTGGGTTTGTTCTTGCGCCAGCGGCGATGGTGGAATCTCCGGCTGGGGTTCTGGCAGCGGGGTTTGGATTGGCGGCGGCGGCTGGGTTTTCGGCTGCTGCAGCTGTTCTTCATCTTCGTAGTAGTCCGGATCAAATTGCTGTCGGACAGCAATCAGAAATTCCAGCCATGACGATGAATTGTTATTGTACAGATATGAACGCCACCACTCGGATGCGGGACTATCAATAAACATTGTTACGAACAAAAATCGATCGTTGTCTGAGGTACAAAAATAATCAAAGTATTTTTGGATTTTGTGAATCCATCCAACGGGGTCGTCACCTGTAAATCGCGGAGCAGTCGGGCGAATGTGCGGGGTGTTATCCATGGTGACGGCGGCGTTTGAGTTCGTCACGTCGCAAGGGAGTCTTGTCCGGCGTGATTCAATGAAAGCACCAATGATACGTAAAAGTATCAAGATAGAGAATAATTGATAGGTAGATGAAGAAATTGATAGAGATAGACGAAAAGAGAGATAAAAGGGAGAGATTCACGGTCGAGAGAATTGATATTTCATTCCTGAATAATAATGAACCAGTACAATGTTTATATAGAAAAATACTAACCCTAGCTAGATAGGTTGACCTAACGGACTCGGCCCGATCTACTAAATAAATAAATATCAAACTAAACTAATTAAATAAATAAACTAACAAACTGATTATTAATTAAATAACTAAATTATACCAATATCCTATCACGTATCAGAATTCTACCCCATCTAAAATCTATGTCTTCATTTACTCCCCAAGGAAAATGTTCTCTGAATTTCAAACAAGTTGAGTACAGGTAGCTATTTTAGACTAAGTTATTTGTATAAATATATGGTAGGGCAAGTTGCAGACTGGACAGATTCTCAGTTAATTTAATTTGATCTTGTTCAGGTGACTTACTTCAAGTGTGGAGGTGTGTTACTTGGTGTTGGCATGCACCACACCGTCGTGGACGGGACATCTCGCCTTCAGTTTTTAAGGGCGTGGTCTGACGTTGCTCGTGGCCATGATTTGACACTACACCCAATATTCGACCGCACCCTTCTCCGTGCTCATGATCCACCACATCGTCTAGCTTTCAAACATATTGAGTACATTGCGCCTCCTTCCTTAGAATCGACTAAGGTGGAATTGGACGCCCATGAGATAGACTTCTCCATTTTCAAATTGAGCAGGGCTCAACTGCATACACTGAAAGCCAAGTCTAAGCAAGAAGGGAATTCAAAGGATTTCAGCTCCTTCATCATCCTTGCAGGACATGTGTGGCGCAGCGTGTGTAAAGCGAGGCAATTAGCCGATGATCAAGAAACCAAGTTCTACATCCCTACAGATGGGCGATCAAGACTTAAACCTTCACTTCCACCTGGCTATTTCGGCAATGCAATCTTTACTGCAACTCCAATGGCTATGTCGGGCGACCTCACGTCGAAGCCAACATGGCATGCTGCTTGTAAAATTCAAGACGCCATAGCACGAATGGACAATGACTACCTACAATCAGCTCTGCATTACATGGCTGTGCAACCAGATTTGAAAGCCCTTACCCGTGGAGCAAATACTTATAAGAGCCCGAATCTCACTTTGACGAGTTGGGTCAGACTGCCTATTTATGAAGTCGATTTTGGTTGGGGAACACCGATGTTTATGGTTCCTGGTCGTATTCCAATCGAAGGAGTCGCTATTGCATTGCCAGGTCCGCCAATGGATGATAGCTTATATCTGGCAATCAGTCTACAGAAAGGGCACATGAAACTCTTCAGTCAATTCTTCTACGATATATAGAACCCGATCACACCTATATCCGAAAAATGTTTATTGTTAATTTGATTGCATTGCAGTAGGAAGTCTTTCAATAAATATCACACTCCTACTTGTTTTTCCCTTCCTTTTTTGTGATGAAAAATTCCACATGTCTGCCATGTATTTTAATCAGGGTTTGAAGATTTATAAATATCTGTTTCACCTATCTATTTTCTTTGGTCTTTTAGAGTGAGTGAGGATGTCACGTCGTTCCACATATTTTCAGGACAAAAACAACTCTTAAAATTAAAGCAATACTAGTTGTAACCACCAGCGCATAGATTTCCATGATTTTATAATTTGCATTTTTTTTTACAGATAATTACAGCACAACAAATACTAATTACAACACAATTTAGTGCACAATGACCACAATACCCTCTAGTTACATCACACCACAGTTTCACACTTTCACTATCTTGCTTCTCCACTCGCTCCTCTCTGAGAACAGATCCACAACGTCCTACCACCACCTCTCTAACACTACACTCCCCAAAGTCGGCTACCATGACGCCAGAGCATCTCGAGAAGAGGTCGTTTAGAATAGCCAAATGCAATCACACAGAAGTATTTTGGTCGAAGAATCCACGAAAGTTTGATTTGCGAGAGATACATAAATTAAGAACAAAAAGGCTATAAATCAGTTTTCCACCCCCTGTCATTTGTAACAACTTCGACGGTGCCAGAAAATCGGATGTTGTCGTTCCTAACAATGTCAACAACTAGTATATGTCTCCAGACTTTACTTCTGATTTGTCAATTTTTGTTTCAACGCATGTTGCGATTAGCCCAGATCTTGATTTGTGGTTCCAATTTGTAAAACTATGGAGCCGGAGGAAGAGACAGAGACTACAATGGACTTTGTACTGTAAGATTAATTTAATATCAACCTTTGGATCACACCTTCTTCATTGATTGAAAAATGTGCGGGGTGAAGTTTTATGATACCACAATTTGAATATTTGTACCGCTATATTTCTCCCAACCATTTTAACTAAATTCAATTTGAGTACACATATAAAATCTATGGACCACAATTACTAGTGAGAGAGTTTTGAGAACAATGGTATGTAACCACTATTTTGAGGAGTTCTCATAAATTTTAGAACTCACAAAGGTTGATAGATTTTTCTTACTCTTACATCGTTATTTTATTTGATCAAAACCTACACTGCTAATTTAGTTATTTTGTAATAATTTATAACATTATTATGAGAAAATATTAAATTATTAGTGGGGCAAAGTAAAAGATTTATAAGACTACGTGTATTGCACTTGATCGGTGACTGCATTTGTAGTATTTAAGTGAAAACTTACGTATGAACGAAGCCATTCAGGGAATTCCTCATGGTGCTTATTCAGCAACCGAAACTCATCAATTCGATGTCGTTGTCTCAAGTAATCAATGTGCTTGCTGCAATATGAAATGGCTTATTTCAGGATACTAGGCAACTGTTACCTGGACGGTAACTTGGCTCTGTACCCGTGCGACACAGGGAAGAACGCTAAACGAAAGAAACAAAAGTTGGGCAAAATTTTCTTATTATTCTTCTGAAAATTTACACCCTTTTATACCCCTAACTCTGACGGTTCGACCAATTCCTAATCCGAGTAAAGAACCGTATAGAAACCACAGATTTATATAGAAAATACGTTATGACCCCTACTGTTCGTAAAAACACAAAATAGTCCAAAACATCAAATACTAAGCTAATCAAATAAATAAAACAGTAGACTAGCGTTTCAGCTTAGGCTGAACGTAGTCTTGCAAATACTGAGGTGGTCCAACCATCCTCCTAGGCCTCGTATGCGCCACTGAATCAGCTCGCTCGTCGTCGGATGAAGTCGTCCCTGACGCAGTAGATGACTATACCGTATCAACTCCCCCGGTCTCGAAAAGCAACTTGTCCTCAAGCTCGAGGTCTGGATAAGCCGACTGTATCGCCTCAGCATGTTCCCCACGACGGAGAAGCACCATCGGACCACGAAACCAACAATTGTCGTTGTGGAACACCGGCAACGAGCACAGACCGCTCCTTCGACGCGCCCACCGGCGTGACCACTGGCCTTCCCTTACAGAATTGGTCAGGAAGAGTACTCACTGCGATTGTTGTGCTATCTTGAACGAACGGCCGTAGCAAGGATGCATGGAAAACATCATGAAGCCGACAATCAACACGCAGCCGCAGCCGATAAGCAACCGCGCCAATATGCTCAACCATTTCAAAACGACCTTAGTAACAGTAGGGTTTTGATCATGGATACGCAGCGGAAAATATAATTTATCCATTCAATACCCTCCAAGGATCACATGACAAGAAACATAACGATGATAAAGGAAGAATCATGTTACACACCTTAGGGTTTCTCCTGTGATGACTTGTAACGTGAATTGTGTCACGTCCCTACGGTTGATCCACGCCTAGAGTTGAGATCTAGATCTTCCTTCTCCTTTGTGCTAGATTGGAACGGAGGAAGAGGAAGAAGAAATCACGCAACACGAGGCAACAAAGGAGGTGGCGGCCTCCTTTGTTGGCCGACCAGGTAGGGGTGGCTAGGGGTTCAACTTGGGCGGGTTGAACCCGACCAACCCGAGCCCAGTCCGAACTTAAATAGGGCCCGAACACATAATTTTGGTAATTTGGACGGGCTTGGACATAAATTCTCAGCCCGAATCGCAATTAGGGTCGGGCTCGGGCACAAATATCGAACGACGGGCTAACCCGAATTGCCCGATTTGCATGACCACTACATATCAATATTATATTTTAAAAGAATTATGTAGCATATCTAACATGAATATGCTACTTTTCTTTTGATTATTAGCGATGTTTTTAATCATTATTTTGTTCTTGAACTAGTTGATTTGTTTTTTCACCAACAATTTATTATTCTTTTGTGTTTTTTAAAGATATTAAGTTTAATGTAGTAGCCCGAATTCAACCCGAACCCGAATTGATTTATACGAACTTGGGCTCGGACGGGTTGACAATTCTCTTAACCCGGGTCGGGCTGGGCTTGGGCAGCCTCGACAGAACTCGGGCTCGGGCTTGGACAGGGGTGCCAACCCGTCCAGCCCGCCCGAGTTGCAGTCATAGGGGTGGCAGCAAGGGGGTCGGGCGGCCCTCTTGCTTGCTTGCTCTCTCTCCTTTTGTTCTCTCCCACTCAAGTTATGAACAATAGACTCATAATTGTGGGGAGGAAGGAAGGAGCATCCTTTATATAGTCCAACAAATCCTTGTCAACTACCTAAAGGACCTATTCTAGTCCTACTAGAATTCAATTTAGTCCCTTCCTTGCAAATTAGTCCTACTAAGTTTGCAAGGTGTTGCAAAGTGATCATTCTAATTAGTTAATCAAATTAATTAATTCCCAATCTAGTTCAACTCTATATAGCGTGTGACCCCATAGGTTCTATCTAGTTGGTAGCAACAATTTGCTAATATGGAGCGGTTTCTAGTAAAACATCCATTCTAGCCAACTAATAGAATAGTCATCCGACAAACCTTGTACAAATAATTGTCACATCCCTTTGTCTCTATGTCCGGATTGGACACGAGACATACTAGTCACACTCGTATATCCAATCCATAGTTTCTCGATCCTGGGAATAGCCCTATTCGTGCAAATAACATCAATATCCTATATTGATTTATTTGAGTTTGGCCAGACATTCGATAAGCACTATCCCTCGAGTGGCCTCGGATATTTTCTCCCGTTATGTGGGAGGGAAAAATTCTATCTACGTCCACTACGATCTCTACGATTGGTTCTTATTGTATCCGGTACACGCCTTTATAGCTACCCAGTTACGGTGTAGCGTTTGACGCTACTAAAATCACAATAATCCACAACTAGACAATATAGTGACTTCAAGTCTAAGCATGAAAATACCATTGCACCACGAGAAGCGCTTGTGACTTAACATAACATGTATGTAGCCTTCTCGGAGATGGGTCAATCCAGTGCGCCATTACCCTTAATGCACACCCATGTGTTGGATCATGATATCTCCATATCAATCCAACCCCATACTAGTCTATAGATGATTGTCATGTTAATCATTATACTGGACTAGGGATATTTAAGATAAACAACACGATTGTAAATCTAAGGACTTCATTATATTAAATATCCAAAAAATAATACAATGAATGTTCTAGCCAAAATAAATTCATACTAAACTAGATTGCCTCTAGGGCATCTATTCCAACAGTCTCCCACTTGCACTAGAGCCAATCTGATGCATCTCGTATGCCAATGCTCCTAGTGTGCCCTTCGAGCTTCCACTACACAAGCGGCTTTGTAAGTGGATCTGACAGATTCTCGTCTGTAGGAATCTTGCATATCCGAACGTCTCCTCTATCGATAATATCTCGAATAAGATGGACCTTCCTGAGCACGTGCTTGGATTTCTGGTGCGATCTGGGCTCCTTCGATTGCGCGATCGCTCCAGTGTTGTCACAGTACAACTCTACTGGATCGACAATGCTAGGAACCACACTAGGTTCAGAAACAAACTTTCTGATCCAAACAACTTCCTTTGATGCGCCATTTGAAGCAATGTACTCAGCCTCTGTTGTAGAATCAACTATCGTCTCTTACTTGGAACTCCTCCAGCTCACCGCTGCTCCATTCAGGCAAAACACATATCCCGATTGTGATCTAAAGTCATCTCTGTAGGTTTGGAAGCTTGCATCCGTGTAACCCCTTACACGTAACTCTTCCTCACTGCCAAATATCAAGAAAGCATCCTTAGTTATTCTCAAGTATTTTAGGATGTTCTTGACTACAATCCAGTGACTCTCACCCGGATTGGATTGGTATCTGCTTGTCATACTCAAGTTATATGACACATCTGGTCTAGTACATAACATGGCATACATGATAGACCCTATGGCCGAGGCATAGGGAATTCTACTCATGCGTTCCTTCTCAATCTCATTGGAAAGACAACCACTATTCCATAGAGTAATTCCATGTGACATGGGTAAGAATCCCATCTTGGAATCTTGCTGGTTGAACCGCTTCAACACCTTGTCAATATATGTACTTTGACTTAGGCCTAGAAGTCTCTTAGATCTATCTCTATAGATCTTTATACCAAGTATATATGCTGCTTCCCCTAAGTCTTTCATTGAGAAACACTTTCCTATCCAATCTTTAACAGATTGCAGCATGGGAATGTCGTTTCCAATGAGTAGTATGTCATCCACATACAAGACCAGAAAAGCTACAGATCTCCCACTAACCTTCTTGTAGACACAAGACTCATCTTCGTTTCTGATGAAGCCAAACTCTTTGACTACTTCATCAAAACGTCGATCCAACTCCTAGAAGCTTTCTTCAATCCATAAATGGATCGCTGCAGCTTACAGACTTTGTTGGCTTGCTTTGGATCTTCAAAACCCTCCGGTTGTATCATATACACGTCCTCGAGGAGATTCCCATAAAGGAATGCTGTCTTGACATCCATCTGCCAAATCTCATAGTAGTAGTATGCTGCAATGGCAAGTAGGATTCAGATGGATTTGGTCATTGCGACTGGTGAAAAGGTTTCATCACAGTCAATACCATGAATCAGTCTGAATCCTTAAGCCACCAATCGGCCCTTATAGGTAATCACACTACCATCCATGTCGATCTTCTTCTAGAAGACCCACTTGCACCCTATGGGCCGCGCCCCTTCGGGTGGTTCCACCAAAGTCCATTCTTTGTTGGTATACATGAATTCCATCTCAGATCACATGGCTTCTAGCCACTTCTGAGAGTCTGGCCCTTTCATGGCCTCTTCATAGGTAGTAGGCTCATCATCTATGAGCATTGTGTCACCGGAATCAGTGACTAGAAGTTCATACCTCTCGGGTTCTTGGCGCACTCTACTAGATCTACGAAGCTCTTGTGTTACCTGAACAGGCTGCTCCACAACTCCTTGTGGCTCCTGTTCACGTTACATAGTTGGTTCAGTGATTTGTGGTTCTTGAATCATTTCAAGTTCTACAGTCCTCCCACTTGCTTCTTTAGAGACAAACTCTCTTTCTAGAAACACGCCGGACCGAGCAACAAACACTTTGTTCTCAATTGGATTGTAGAAGTAGTAACCCTTAGTTTCCTTAGGGTACCCACAAACTTACACTTATCCAACTTTGTTCCTAGCTTGCCTAATTGGAAACGCTTTACATAGACATCCCAGCCCCAAATCTTCATGAACGACAGTGTGGGACGCCTCGCACTCCACATCTCATGTGGTGTCCTCATGACTCATTTAGATGGAACACGGTTAATGGTGAAAGCTGCACTTATTATAGAATAGCCCCAAAATGATAATGGAAGATCGGTTTGACACATCATAGATCGAACCATATCTAATAGAGTTTGATTCCTCCTCTCGGACACGCCATTCCATTATGGTGTTCCGGGTGGAGTGAGTTGGGACATGATCCCACACTCTCTAAGATAGTCGTCAAACTCTTGGCTCAAGTATTCTCCTCCACGATCCGATCGTAGAGCCTTGATACTTTTGCCAAGTTGCTTCTCTACTTAACTCTTGAATTCTTTGAACCTTTCAAAGGATTCACATTTGGTCCTCATGAGGTACACAAATCCATATTTACTGAAATCATCAGTAAATGTAATGAAGTAGACGTAACCACCCCTGGCAGGCGTGGCAAATGGCCCACACACGTCAGTATGTATGAGCGCCAATTGCTCACTAGTCCTCTCACCTTTCTTATTGAAAGGGGACTTTGTCATTTTTCCCAATAAAAAAGCCTCACATGTCTCAAATGATTCAATATCAAATGAGTCGAGGAATCCATCCTTATGGAGTCTAGATACACGTTTCTCATTTATATGGCCTAAACAACAGTGCCATATGTAAGCATGAATTAAATCATGTATTTTAATCCTCTTGGTATTAATGTTGTAGACAAGATTTCTTAGATCAAGGACATACAGTCCATTAATTAATTTCGCACTACAATAGTGAATATTATTAAAATAAGAGGAACAAATATTGTTCTTTATTGAAATAATAAAGCCTTCCTTGTCCAAACAAGAAATAGAAATAATGTTTCTGCTCATAGCAGGCACAAAATAGCAATTATTTAATTCTAAAACTAATCCTGAAGGTAGAGATAGCTCGCACACGCCCATGGCCAACGCAGCAACTTTTGCTCCATTCCCAACGCGCAGGTCTATCTCCTATTTAGCCAATCTTCTACTTCTCTTTAGATCCTGCACATTTCGAAAAATATGAGATCCACATCCAGTATCTAATACCCATGATGTAGAGACAGTTAAATTTTCATCTACAACAAAAATACCTGGTGGTGGTGGAATCACTATTCCAAGCCTCTTGTCCTCCAGATATTTTTGGCAGTTCCTCCTCCACTGTCCAGGCTGACTGCAGTAGTGACACTCACCTTTAGTAACACCTTTGGCAATGCCACCAACATGCTTAAGGGCATGTTCCTTGGGCTTGGCAACTAACTTGCCTTTTCCCTAGGAGGATGAGGCAAACCTTTTGCCCTTTCCTTTCTGTACCATCATAATGGCCTTACCCTTACCCTTGTTGATGCTTTGTTCAGCTTTCCTCAACATATTGAGTAAATATGGCAGTGTTTTCACGATCTCGTTCATGTTCTAGTTCATAATGAATAGTCCCTAACTCTCAGGCAACGATTGCAACACGAGATCGGTTGCCAACTTTTGGCCAACTGGAAACCCCAGTCGCGCGAGATTCTCTAAGTATCCGATCATTCAGAGTACATGAGGTCCCACATTGTTTCCTTCAGCCAAATGACACTTGAACAATGTCTTAGAGACCTCATAACTCTCAACCCTTGCCTGCTCTTGGAAGAGCTGCTTCAGATGCTCGATCATATCGACAGCATTATGTTTTCGTGTTGCTTCTGAAGCTTAGAAGTCATGGTGCATAGAATAAGGCATGCCGCATCATTAGCGTCATCAACACGCTTTTGATACGCCTTTAGGGCTGCAGGAGTATTGTTCTCTGGACCTGCTGGAACTTGCTCCTATATTGCGTACAGTTTCTTCTCTTGCTTGAGAACGATTCTCAAGTTTCTGTACCAATCAAGGAAGTTGGTTCCAGAGAGCTTGTCCTTATCAAGGACAGATCGTGGGGAATGTTGTGAACTCAATGAGTTGTTTGCCATTTAGAATTCTACAAAAGGAAAATACGCAAGTTTTAGTATTTGTGAATTTTTTACTATATTCAATAATGGCTAGTTTATCAAATATTGCTCCCACTATTTTTCTACCGATTAATAACCCTCAAGATATTAATGCGGAAAATATCCTTATATTTTCTAGTGGGCCAAGATCCATGTTTCATCTCCTTATGAGCTTGCTTTGGCAAGTCACCCATAATTTGACTACTTTAGGTAGGAACAATTCCAATTGCATCCTATGCAACTCTTGGTTCAATTGGGCAAATAACTCCTTATTTATCCATCTATATGGATAATCCCAATTGATTGCCTCTAGGTTTTTAATAATATTAATAGCCTAGTTGTGTTCAACCTCTTATTTAAACAATTGCACATAACTTGTTTGTGCCATCACATTCCATCATTATGAACCAAGTCGCCTTGATTTGACATGCACGAGCTTGATAAATCATGATGATAATGAGTGTTTAAATAACGAGAAGGCTAGAACACAATATTTTAATTTTGAGGGATTTTTAAATCCAATTTTAGTTGTTTTTGTTGATCCATATCAACTGATCTATCTATTTGAGTTTGGGCAGAACTCCAAATAATAGATCCGGGTTGTCTAATTATCTTATTATCCTAATTGCATGCATCATCCATACACCAACCACAAAATAAGAAGACAATAAAATAAACAACCACGAAATAAAATAAAAATGTGATGTGGATATGGCCTTTTCTAGACTAAGATAATTCCAAGCCAATAAGCAAAACACATCTCCATGCGTGTTCATCTTTTGGTCCATCCTTCATAGTCATGTGGAATGCTCCATGCTCCATCTTTGTGGCTTCCTTTGGCTTTGGGCTTCTATACTTCAATCTTGGCTAACAATCTATTCTATCTAGTACTAGCTAACAATTATACTAAATAAAATAAATCTCACAAGTTGAGAAAAAAAATGGCTCGCAGGCCGTGAAACCCTAATTAATTATTACAACAAATTGATCAGCTCGCAGGATGTAGAACCAAACAACAAAATTAAACAATCACATAAGACCACATCCTAAGGCCATATCGAATCACCATGCGATTTGCCCATAAACAGTTAAAATCCAATTTTAACGCGCTTGGTCAGTTTTAATTGATTTTGGGATTTTTCTAGGGTTAAAACGGTCCAAGGGGCCCTACAATCTAATTGCCCGAACCCCCAAAGAGGACCGCCTAGGCCTTGGGCCGGCCGGCCCCTAGCCCACACGTCTAGGCCGTGTGCTAGGGAAGCCCCCGACCCTAGTCCGTGCCTTCCTTTGGCAGCAAGCAAGGAGGGGCGGTCCCCTAGGGGGGCCGTACCTCTTAGGGATTTGTTTCCAAAACAACTCCCTTGCTTGTTGCCCAAGTTTGGTTGTTTCCTTGTTTGAAAAGAACTCCTTCTTTCAATAGGATGCCCAAACCCTAGATCTAAGATCCTAAAATTTCTCAAACTCACTAAATCATGCATCCAATGCAAAAATTAGGTCTTGTTTTGTTTGATTATTGAATTTTTTTATCATATGCTTGATTTGTCTTGTTTTACGCGATAAACAATAAATTTAAAGTGTAAAACTATCAAAACATAACACATAAACCACGTTTATGCTCTACGACCCCTGGCTCTGATACCACTGTAAGGTTTTGATCATGGATACGCAGCGGAAAATAAATTTATCCATTCAATACCCTCCAAAGATCACATGACAAGAAAGAATCATGATACACACCTTAGGGTTTCTCCTGTGATGACTTGTAACGTGAATTGTGTCACGTCTCTACGGTTGATCCACGCCTAGAGTTGAGATCTAGATCTTCATTCTCCTTTGTGCTAGCTTGGAACGAAGGAAGAGGAAGAAGAAATCACGCAACACAAGGGAACAAGGATGTGGCGGCTTCCTTTGTTGGCCGACGGGGTAGGGGCGGCGGCAAGGGGGTCGGGGAGCCCTCTTGCTTGCTTGCTCTCTCTCCTTTTGTTCTCTACCAATCAATTTATGAACAATAGGCTCATAAGTGTGGGAAGGAAGGAAGGAGCATCCTTTATATAGTCCAACAAATCCTTGTCAACTACCTAAAGGACCTATTCTAGTCCTACTAGAATTCAATTTAGTCCCTTCCTTGCAAATTAGTCCTACTAAGTTTGCAAGGTGTTGCAAAGTGACCCTTCTAATTAATTAATCATATTAATTAATTCCCAAATCTAGTTCAACTCTATATAGCGTGTTACCTTATAGGTTCTATCTAGTTGGTAGCAATAATTTGCTAATATGGAGCGGTTTATAGCAAAACATCCATTCTAGCCAACTAATAGAATAGTCATCCGACAAACCTTGTACAAGTAATTGTCACATCCCTTTGTATCTATATCCGGATTGGACACGAGACATACAAGTATTGTATCTGGTACACACCTTTATAGCTACCCAGTTACGGTGTAGCGTTTGACGCTACAAAAATCACAATAATCCACAACTAGACAATCTAGTGACTTCAAGTTTAAGGATGACAATACCATTGCACCACGAGAAGCGCTTGTGACTTAACATAACATGTATGTAGCCTTCTCGGAGATAGGTCAATCCAGTGCGCCATTACCCTTAATGCACACCCATGTGTTGGATCATGATATCTCCATATTAATCCAACCCCATACTAGTCTATAGATGATTGTCCTGTTAATCATTATACTGGACTAGAGATATTTTAGATAAACAACACGATGGTAAATCTAAGGACTTCATTATATTAAATATCCAATAAATAATACAATGAATGTTATAGCCAAAATAAATTCATATTAAACTAGATTGCCTCTAGGACATCTATTCCAACAGTAACGACGTATTAACTTAGCAGATAAAGGCCGAGCCAAAGAACGCTGGCGATAAGGACACATCTCGTCGATCCTTATTTTCCTGGATCCGCATTTGCTGTTGAGAAGTGACCAAATGATGTTTGAAAGCCCTCAATAGATCTTGCCGTTCCGAGACTAACTCAACCACATCAGGCGACGTCCCATCACTCGAAACCGTAGGAAACAAAGAAGGGGGGTCACGACCATAAAGTGCCCTGTAAGGAGATGTCCGAATACCCTCATGATGACTACAGTTCATAGCCAATTCGGCCCATGGAAGAAAGGACACCCACTTCTTCGGCTGTTCCGAAGTAAAAGCGCGCAAATACTGTTATGAAACCCTATTCATTACCTCCGTCTGGCCATCGGTCTGGGGATGATATGCGGAATTGAACTTGAGTGTGGTCCCACTCAAATGTTGGTATTGAATTTTGAGGTTCAAAGTTCTACTCTTTGAGGATTCGAAGTCCTTGTATTCCCTTTATTTTGGTTTGTAATCTTCAAACTTTAGGATGCATTATATAGATGCCGAAGAGATATGTTGTTTAAGCCATAGTTGTCAAAATCGGGATTCAGATAGCGAATCGAAATTGAATCGTAAATCGAATCGAATCGTGAATCGTAAAGATGCAGCTTGCAATATTTTTAGGTAGATATAATAAAATATAAAGCTATAACATTATTGAACAAAATATTCATATTTTTACAAAAAGAAAGCTCAATTATTGGAAACTTGCATCCATAACTAATGATTAGGAGTTTCACACATCTAAAGGTAAAGAATATCTAGATATAGATAGACATGTGGAGCAAGGATCTACAAGATGCCAAGGAGATTGAAAATAATAGAAAACTATTAGTCTTGGACTTGAGAAAAATGCTCTAGTTATTTAAAACAAATGCATGTTGCAAACCAGACATAAATGTAGGAAGTAATGTAGAAAGTATTATTTCTTAGACTGATTCTGCAACTCAATTAGACCTTCAGATTAATCGAAGGTGAATCGTAGAATCGGTCTGACTCGCAACTGAATCGTAAGATTCAGACTCTTGAATCGGGATTCAAATAAATTATTGTCCATTAAAGACTCACTAAGGGATTCGCATCGTTTCATGGGTGAGTCGAATCGAATCTTAGGATACGTATCGTGAATCGTAAGATTTTGACAACTGTGGTTTAAGCAACAATCCAATAACATTGGCATCCTTCCACGCGATACATCTAAGTTAATAGGCCTAATTACTCTGACATAGACATAGGGAAGCAACAATTCATTTGAAATATCCGATCTTGACATTACTCATGAATGGATTTTGGAAGGACAAGATATGGAATGGACATGCCAATATCCCAGAAGTTGCAGTATGACCATCCCCATGTAGCCTCTTCATAAGTAGTGATTTTCGTTCTGAAGGTGATAGGAATTAAAGGAGATCATAAGGAACTTCAATAAAGGTAAACACGACAGTGGAGATTACAATATTATTATGTTGTGTGAACCTTTAGGTAAACACAAAACTGAAGAGAAAGAGCTGTAGGTAAATAGTCCATGTAGCCTATTTGAAGTCATTATGCAAAATATTTGTTAATTTGAGGATGCTGGGGTGGTTATATAGAAAACCCAGCTAAACAAGTTCAGTAGATTGATCCAGGTTTCCTTTCATAAATGCTGAACAAGATGATTTTTTGAGTTGATTGACCTTGAAAGCTCTTAATATGTTCATTGAAAATCTTCTACTTTTTCTTATTTCAGACGATATTCTGATTACTTGTTATGTTGGAGGGAGATACTGGAATTTTCTTGGTATAGTAGATGAGTGGTGTCATTGAAGTATGGTTGAAGTTTTAGCACAAGCATGTTTCTTAGAAAGATTGCTGATGTACATAATATTAGTTTTGACATAAATAATTTTGTAATTTCTTCCTTTAACCAAATAAAATTGTAAAACCAGTTAGCTAGGATTGGCTCTGATAAGATTCTTGAGGATGCTTGCATGTTAGAAAAAAATGTGTCTACAAGAATGCTCTAGGCCTCGGTTTGTGGCAGTATTGAACAAGTGAATTGGGAATGCAGTAAAAAGTAGTTAGGAGTTGTGTTTGTTTGATCAACTTTTTTGTTCCTTTCTTCAAGGACAAAATTCCTTATTTTGGCATGGTAATTAAATTTGGTACGTTCGATTCGCTATGCTGTTAATTTCTTCGCTGGTTTTGATTTACAAGGCGAATCTCTTAATTAACTTGGTATGTCGTTCATTGTTTAGGTTATGCTTTCGATATCTGTTTTGGGAATCGATGGATGGTGGCTTTAATTCGGTGTAGGAACATGTTAAGGACATTGTCAACTATCTGAGAAGGCAACATAAAAGTTGGGATTTCTTGATACAACACTGAACGTGAGGGACTTATTGTGAAGGTAACTTTGCGATATGTATTTGAAATGCTTTTTGAAGTTTTGTTTATATCATAATTACTGTAGTCCTGAAACCAGTATTCTATTAGTAATTCTTATTTGGATCCATATATTGGAGTTTTGAGACTCTGGAAGACATATTTTAGTTTTGGAAACCATGGATTTATGAACCTAGGACATTATAGGACATTCTGATTTGGTGTGACTGTAGAAGTCACTGGTATGTAGTGCCATAGTTTTTTTCGTGGTCATAAGTCATGTCGCATGATGCCAACAAACTAAGCTAGAAACTGTCCTCCTGTATATGCATAATATTTGGATCTGCATTCACATGATACTTGGAATTTGATGGGCACACTTAGGACGTATTTGGGTAGTGAGATGAAGACAAATACATAGAGAAAGTTAGTGAGGAAGCTATTTGAGGTAATGAAACATAAAGTTGAAGGAACTGAAAGAAATTGCAGAACAGTGCTCTCAAGCTCTAAAAAATAATCAGAAGTACAAAAACATTGCTTTTGCCTAAAATAAAGGCATGAAATTTCGCACAGTTTCAGCTATGCCCATCAGCTGAAACATTAATTTTAGGCCAGCATATAATTTTCCACAACTAGGCTTTCATATTGGTAATCTGTAGAACATAGTAATTAATTATGACTGCATTTTGAAGCAGATGAATTAAGAAAATTTATATGAGTATTGAAGAAGATGAATGCTTTTAAGCTTAATTGATATTTTTTCTTGCCTAGTTAATTATAGCTGCATTTTGGTTTGCAGGATTTCATGAATGAATTATGGATTTTGGGGCTATTGGTGGTATGACAGCGGATGGCATAAATGATCCACTCGCCGCGTCCGCGTCTGCTTGTTAACCGGGCAACATGAAGTCTACTTTGTTAAATACAATAAACATACGTTTTGGCTACTGGGGAACATGTAGTGGAGTACAATGACTCGTAGTTTTTGAAGTTAGACAGTTTGTTAGGTAGAACCAAGTACATGTTGTAGAAACTTGAAGTATATAGTCTATTTCTTTTTTTGTTGTAAGACGCCTAGTTATGACTTGTTGATTATGTATGGCTTCGAGAAAAGAAGTTGTTATATTAGTTGTGTTTTCATTGGTGGCAATTTTTTTAGATGGTGCACGACATTTTTTTATTAAGTCGCGATAAGTTGACAAGCAAGTATGTCAAAATGTAGGAGGACAAGTATGTCAAAATGTAGGTGGACATAGCAAGAAACTTCTGTTGTAGTGACAATTTTAGCTGTCACCTCTCGACCTAAACATGCAAATGCGCATGTCGATAGTTTAAAATGAGACAAATAAAGTTCGTCGACAAATAGAAACTAGTGACATACAACTTTGTCGTGAATTTTTTATTTTTCGACAAGTAGGTTGCTTGTCGGCTTTCACTCTAACGACAGAGTTATTGTGACCACAGCTCGAAAAGCAATTTTTGTCGATAGAATTTCTACCGACAAGTTTTGTCTTTCTATCGACAACTTTTACTATCAAGAGAGGCCATATTTGTTGCCTCTATTATTTCTGTTAATAGACTAGAATCTGCTATGACTTTGGAGTTTTTGAACTGGGATGGTTAAATTAGACTAGCTCGAATCTGCTGCGACTTTGTAATTTTTGAACTTGGTATATATGATGCTATGTTTAATCTAATTTTGGCATTTCTGATATGAAAATGTCAAGTCAGGACATGTTTCTTAATGCAAACAGTATGTAGCCAACTTGTTTCTTATGTAAAATGCCAATTTATGGCATCTTGTTTATTTATGGCTTTCAGGCTGTTTGGATGGTCTTTAAATTTTTTTTATATTAAGTTATGACAAAGGTGACAAGCACGAACGTCACAAGAAAGATGAATTATCGACAACTTCTCTTCTAGTGACGATTTTGTATGTCATCTATCTAACTACACATCAATATATGTTTTTTCGCCATTTTTAATGCGACAATAAAAAATAGTCACTAGATAGAAACTCCTGACAGAATTTATGTCGTTGCTTACTCCTTCTGCCGACAAACACAACGCTTGTCAACTATCACTCTAACGACAGAGTTGTAGTGACCACGGATCGACAAACAGTTTTCTCTCGGTAGAATATATACCGACAAGTTTAGGCTATCTACCGACAACTTTTGCTGTCAACAGAGTCATTATTTCTTGTAGTGATAGCTGCTTCGATTATCTATTTGGCGGCTGCAAAACCCTAACCTGAACGGAAATCACATGATTGGCATACACGGGAACCCAAATCTGAATTCAATTTTAACCAAAACAAATTAAGTCTGAACACCTATTTAACCAGAAAAGATCAAAATCGAACTCAAACTAAAGCAACAGCGGAAGGAGAAGAAGAAGAACGGACGTATTACCTGCGCTAGCGATTGAGAAAGTTGAAAGGGCTCATCGTTAATATCCCAGACAACTTCTCGCTCTTAATTTTGTCTTCGCGGTTTAGGGCTACTGAATTGGGGGAGAGGAGAGTAATTAATATAAAGGGAGATGATTCTTAAAAAGCAAGTATTAATCCATCTACCTAATATAAAAGAGAGTGTTGTCCATCGTGTGCCTTGACTGCCACGTGTTAAGCTACGATTGGAAGAAAATAGGGGGGGGGGGGGTCTGGATTGTCTATTTGGCCCCTCGCTGCTGTGTTTACCTGTGTTGGGGTTGGAGGGTATTTTGGTCAGAGAGGCGCTGCTCTCTTTCGGGCTTCCGAGATAAGCTTCGTCACTCCTCTCTCCCATCTCTCTCTCTCACTCCTCTTCTCTCTTCGTCTGGCCGGAGAAGAAGACGAAGGTGAAGGGTTTGGTTCAGGTGGTCGCCGGAGCGCGGTGGCTAGGGTTCGCAGTCGGGGTGGTCGCCTCTGACCAGCAGCAACTGCCCATAGGTCAGTTCTTCAAGAAATTAGGGTTTAGATCTGGTTTTCTTAATTGGTTACCTGCACGTGGGTTCTCGTAACTTGATTCGATCCTTCTGTGTTCAGTCCAGAGCCGTACAGAACTTTGTCGATTGAAACGAAAATCGATTGAAAGCAATGGCTATGGACAGTGCTCAACAGGTGAGTTTCATCCTCTTCTTTTTCTTCATTTTAAATCATTTTCAGTTTCTCCGATGTAATTTTTGTTTGAATGTAATGTAGATTCGAATCCAACCATCATGGTTTGATTATTAGCCTGATATGTTTATCGAAAACCCTAATTTGGTTCAATTGTGTTGGTTTCCGGTTCTGGGTTAGTCAATTTCGACGGGTTTCGTTCAATTGGGGACAGCAATGTCGTTGTCACTGAGTAAAGAACTGGTTTCTCTCATACTCCAGTCCTTAGTTGAAGAGAAATTCAACGACACTGTTTACAAGTAAGTGACTTTTTCACAAAAAAATGCCGTTTTGCTTGAATTGGAGGTGTTTTGTGAATACGGTTGGTGTTTGATTTAGGGTTTTTGAAGGTTGGAGAAAGAGTCTGGCCTTTTCTTCTACATGAGGTATTTCGAGGAGGCTGTGACTAATGGCGAGTGGGATGATCTACAGGGGCTGTTAGTGCTTTGGGTGAAGAACATTTTTGTTCCACTCCACAACGCTCAATTGTTGCTACTTCTGCTTTTTCTGGGGAAGGTATTAGTGCAAAGACAATGTTCAAAGCTAAAGTAGCCGAGCATGTAAAGCATCTATCTGTTTCCAATTACTCCGTCACAAAATGAGTTCCCTGTTTTCGTCAAGCATTTTAGGAGATGAACTCACTACCTATGCTAACAATCTCTTGCTTTTCCTATGCTAATCATGTCTTGCTTTGCCCCTTTTTTTCCGGTTTACCGGTTTCCCACAGTCATTTGATTCTATTGTCTCTAATGCCGTTTTTGTGTCCAGTACCTACCATTTTCAGGCAAAACTTCTGACGACATGTTAAAAAAACGTTGACCTTGGTGCTTAATTGTGGGAATACATATTTTTAAAATGTTAATTATACATCTTTCATATTCATGGTAATAATGTTTAGTGCATAGATAATTTAAGGGAGGATCCAATATCCCTTTATAAGCAAGACTTTCTTAGAATACTTATTTGGAAACTTCATATATGGGCATAGACGTCTCCACGACTAGAAGTGTTATGACGCAGCAGATGAATCCGGGTAATCAGAAAGAACGATAACAAAATATAAATAACGAGAGACAATAATTTTAACGTGGATCGCTAGTTTGAATACTAGCTACTCCACAACCCGAACCCGATTTTATTTAGAGAAACAAACCCGGAACCCAATTACAATTGCGAACACACGTGTAAAAGAAAAAGCTCACAAAACTATTGCTAGTGTTCTTGCTTTCTCTCTGTCCGTGTGTATGCTATTGCTCCTGACCCATCTGACAAAGAAAAACAAAGTGCCCTATTTATTAACCCATGTAGTGGCGGTGTTATAGGCCAATTAGGAATCCAATTGACCACTGCCTCACATGAGAACAAGGATAGAATCCCATAATTCTTTCATACCAAAAATGGCTAACTTTGATTACAAGTCATTACCAAAAATGATTAAAGTGAACCCAACAAATCACCACCTTGACTTGAATCATCTCAGCAACCCTGAAACAGAACTGATGCTTCTCTCAGACCTAATACAGATGCGCCTCGGTGAATCTGAAACGAGCACGCCTCCACCTAGAACAAGACTCGAACACATTAACTGAGAAAGCAGGACCGAATGTATTCCCGATGCAATCCAAACAGCACCAGAACCAGTGCACCATGATAAATGCCCTGATGTCGTCCAAACCAGATGCACCGACGACGAGTGCCAAAAACTGTCATGCTAGATGCGCCCGAAACCCTAGTGCTCACCCGGAATCTTTTCGCGCCTAGAACCAGAACACGATTCGCGTGCCAGAGATCTCACGCGCCAGATGCTCCATGCCAGGAGCCCAGAATCGCCCCCAAGGGGCTCAGAGAAGAAGGTTGTCCTCGGAGGAGGTCCCTCCACCTAGAACAATATTCGTTTGGTTCTTCTTGGGACACTCTCTTTTCCAGTGACCTTTCTCCTTGGTAAGCTGGATCCTGCAAACCTCTTGTATCCCTTACCTTTTCCTGCTTTGACCATCAAACCAGCCGCATAATGGTCACCTGAATTGCCTGCAGTCTTGTGCCTCAGACTCCTAGTGTGAAGAGCAGATCTGACATGTTCTAGGGTTATCTTATCTTTCCCACCAATGAAAGATTGCACGAAACCCTCATACGATGGAGGCAGCGACACCAACAGAGTTAAGGCAGCATCCTCATCACTTATTTTCTCCTCACTATTACGTAATTCAAGCAGAATAGTGTTTAGAACATCTAAGTGATCACTAATTTGCGTACCTTCAGACATTCGCAACCCGAATAGCCGTTGCTTGAGCATCAACTTGTTTGCCACAGATTTCTTCATGTAGAGCTCCTCCAACTTGACCCACAAAGCAGCCGCCTTCTCCTGATCTGCGACACCGGTGATCACGTCGTCCCTCAGACACAACATGATCGTTGCGTGCGTCTTCTCCTCCATCTTCAGATACGCCGATGTGGTTGTGTCGACGTTGCCCTTGTTGGACGCCAGAGGCAGCCAAATATCGTCGCGTTTCAACAACGCCTTCATCTTGATCTGCCACAGACTGAAACTGTTTCTTCCACTAAAATTCTCGAGCTTCATAGTACCCGACATCGTTTCTTCTTGAAACCCTAACCTGACCTAAGCTCTGATACCAGTTTGTTATGACACAGCGGATGAATCCGAGTATCAAGCAAGAAAAATAAAAAAATATAAAGTACGGGTGACAAGAATTTTAACGTGGATCGCTAGTTTGAAAACTAGCTACTCCACAACCCGAACCCGATTTTATTTAGAGAAACAAACCCGAAATCCTATTACAACCGCGAACACACACGCAAAAGAAAAAGTTCACAAAACTATTGCTAGTGCTCTTGCTTTTCTCTCTGTCCGTGTGTAAGCTATTGCTCCTCACCCATGTAACAAAGCAAACAAAGTGCCCTATTGATTAACCTATGTAGTTGCGGTGTTATAGGCCAATTAGGAAACCAATTGACCAATGCCTCACATGAGAACAAGGAAAGAATCCCATAATTCTTTCATACCGAAAATGGCTAACTTTGATTACAAGTCATTACCAAAAATGATTAAAGTTAACCCACCAAGAAGTTTGAGTCCTTGATGTAGGTGAAAAGTCATTGCTCGTGTCTTGCTAAATTTTGAAATTTGAGGTATTTTATTTTTATAAATTATACAGTCGACTCATCTTATCGTGTCAAGTTCCTGATGATACTTCGAATTGATCATTAGAATTTTTGGGGACCATATTGTTCGATTTTACATGTTTATGTGCATGCTGCTCATTTTATGGCTATGCTTTATACTTTTCTGTCTTAAATAATTAGTTCTTTTTTCTTTTCTTTCGTTAAGTACCTAGATCTTACACCAATTCAGATGGTTGCCTTTCCCTCAGGCTTGCGGGAGCGGAATGTGACCAATGTCGCGCAGAGCAATTTAGGTAAGACAGCTGCTTTTGTTGTTCCCATGTTGAATTACATTGCTAAACTGCCTCGAAATAGTAATAGAAATAGATATCGGGGACCTTGTGCTGTGGTGACGGTTCTCACTAGAGTGCTTGCCTCGCAGATTGAGACGGAGACCCTTAAGTTAGCCCGTGACACGCTATGACAAAGGCCACACATAATTTCATATAACCATCATGAATGAAAACCCAACAATATTAATCTCTGGCATTATAGTTTGATGCCGTCACCTACAGGTCCAATAACTTGATTACATACAGTGCCAATCTTCTTCTCTGTCTCGTAGCAGTATCTATATGTTTCATTTAACACCTCCACTGGCTATGCGGATTGGGTTCTGGTGTTTGGGTTTATGATGGGTTTTGTGCTTCATATGGTGGTTATAGTGATTGTCCGTTTGATGATTTTAAATTTTTTGTTTTTTCTGACAGAAGAAAGAAAACAAGTAATGCAAACAAGGACTACATGTTGAGTCATGTAAACTATTTCAACATCACAAACTCCATATTCCGTCATTGACTTAGATGCTATGCAGTTCACTACTATGTTTCGAGTGGCACAAGTTCTGCTTACCTGCAAAAATTGATAAGGGAAAATCACGCAGGAGTGTAGCAACAAATTCATTGTGCACTCTTAGGGTCTTTTTGGTACATAGATTCAGGCCCCTACTATATATCTATTTACATGAATAGAAAAACATGCTTAAATCTTATATTGCTGAGAGGCTGTGATGATAAATTTCTATAGCTTGCAAGTCAGACTGCGATTCCGACCCGCATCTTGGCGGGCTAACCACACCAAGTGTCACCTCTCGCTGTTGTTGCACCCATGGAAGTGTCGTAGTAGCCTGATCGCATTCACTTATCTGAGCCTCTAAAAATAATAGAAGGTGCAGGTGCTGCAGAAATTCTCGCTTACCCTCTCTAAATAAGTTTATTTCTTCTTTAGAGGGCTGCTAAACTTGAATCTGTTAAAAGAGGAACATTTTGTGTTTTCCTATTTCCCTATTTTCATGATCAAGTTATTCTCGCCCCTATTTGCTATATTTTGTGTATTCTCGCAGTCCATTTTATATTTCCCTATTTTCACTGCTTTATGTACTCTCTCATTAAGCTAATACCATATCTACAAACATGTGATGCAAGATTTCAAGGATTGTTGCTAAATCAGGAAAGTATTTATGTATGCAGCAACCTATCACAGATGTGCCAAGTAACAATAAGTTGCCTTCATCTTATTATTATGCGTCTGTTAATGAACTTTGAATCTCTTGCATTTTATTACACTTTTTTCACATCGTTCGGCTTCTTGATTTCCCATAAAACCAGTCGGTGGTAAAACATCCATTTTTTTGTTCGATGGTTCTGTTTATGGGAAATTGGATCTTGATCGCATTAGGAAGATAGATAAAGGGACCAAACACAGCAAAATTGTAAATCAGAACACCAAGAATCAAATTAGAACTAATTGCAAAAACTTTGGTGCGTCCCTATGGTAGCCGGCTAAGCCGGTACTTGCCAGTTATTACAAAATTGCTAGCTACCGGACAAAAACAGTGGTGCTACCAGACAAAGACAGTGGTCCCGGTGAAGATTCCTTTTTAACCCAGATAGTATTGTTAACAATTTAGAACAAACAAAGCTGAATAAGATAATTCAAGGACAACACCGATTAAGCTTTACTTAATGAGATTAATAGTTAAGATAATGGTTTTTTCATTTAAGATAATATAAAAGATAACATTGTTGACAAAACTTAAATCTTTAACTAAACACAACACAACTAGAATTAGATAGAGCAGAAACTATCTTACTTTGAAATTAAAACGATGAAAATGAAAAAAATCAGAACATACAAAAGTTTCACATGAAAAGAGTGAGCTTTTGAAGCATTCTCGGCCCCTTCGAATCTCCCACTTAACTAAACACAACAACATTTGAATTAAATGGAGGAGAAATTATTTTACTTTGAAATTAAAGCGATACAAATAACAAATATCACAACATACAACAGTTTCACATGAAAATAGTGGGTTTTTGAAGCATTTTCGGACCTTTCGAGTCTCCTACCTAACTAAACACAGCAGAATTTGAATTAAATAGAAGAGAAAATATCTTACTTTAAAAAATAGAACGATGAAAATGACAAAAATCACAACATACAACAGTTTCACATGAAAAGAGTGGGTTTTTGAAGCATTCTCGGCCCCTACGAGTCTCCTACTCAACTGTGTTACCTCCTCCTAAAGTTGTTGGATATCTGGAGCACAGCACGGACTGGGAAATTCATCTTCCTAGTAGAAATAGTTTCATTGGTAACCTCTAGGCTTGGCACAATTCGAAAACGTGCGTCCATCGTTTTCGGGCGTATGTGCGTAACGACTTACCGGGTAACGACCACAGTAACACTACCCAGGCCTACACCCTGACCTCCAAGATGCACCTCCTCTTGAATATGAAGGTGGGTTGCTTGGTAAGGGTGAAGAGCTTACACTATGTTGAGACATTTGTTAGAGAGAAAGAAGAGAAGGGTGAATGAGAAGGAGAACTGATGAGATCTGAGAGTGAAGAGAGAAATAAAGAGTTAGTTGAGAGTGATTTGAGATAGTATTAAAAGCGCGCAGTGGGTAGGTTGGTAGATATAAATGCATATATCTACAGTTAAGATAGGAACGTTAACAGTTTAGAATGGAAAAATAATAACCTAGTAGTGCATTTATTAATTAAGTTTTGGTAGGTGAGGGTAGTTGCCAACACCAAATGCACCTTAAATAAATTTAACTGGAAAGTTTGTGTTAAAAAAAAAGCACAAGCAATTTTTCAAAAAAATAACACAAGCCATCAAATAATAAGTAAAAAAAATTGTCTCGTCAACATTGGGAAACATTGTTCATAACATACCTTCTCCAAAACAACGCACAACATGTACTGACATAAATATTTTTTATATTACAAAACCCCCAACAACATAACACAATTTTACTTTTTTTCCCTTCTTCCCCGCTGACTTCCTTGTCTTCACCCCGCACTTCAATGAACCCTTAGAAACAGTAGGAAATTTCTGGTACATGTTTTGGAACTCATAGACATTCTCTTGAACATACTTGAATTTCTTCAACTCCTTAAAAAGCTCGTAAAAGTTAATGTTGTAGTCTGATCTAGCCATTTCATTGGCAACCCAGATTCTGAGCTGCTCCTCTTTGACATAGAAAATTATGTTTGGAGTTGGTATTATGTCCCTCAAGTGGGTCATGAAAAGGCAGACATGAGGGCCACAATCATTCCTGGTAGATTAAAACAGAATATAGTTTCAATACATAAGATAGTAATTTAAACACATTAGTAATAATATATAATGAATTAGATTATTACCCGTTCGGTTGTTGGGGAACGTCGTCGCTCATCTACCAGACAACCCACTTTCTAATGTCATCCTGGTACTCTAGGTAGTAGGATAGCACCTCGTGCATTTGATTGAATTTTCTAGCTACATTCCTATCATCACACCCAAATCCAGACTGCGAGTCCAAGATGAATTTTTCTTTGTCGACGAAGGAAATGACCATCATGAACCAGTCGGTTCGATGGCCATTCATCGGCAGGGGCAATCTATTTCATTAACAATTCAAAATAAAATAAGTTCAACAAAATATGAAAGTATAAAGCATCTTGTATTGATAGAAATCGTAAAACTTACGTATCCCATCTCGCTCCACGTTCCTCCATAATGATCGAACACTTTGAAAAATTCAAGACCCTTCGTGGGATGAACAAGAATTAAAATTAATGATGCCATTTTGTAGATGAATTTTAAATTGAGTGATATTATCAAATGACAAGGGAATGAACTTACGACATAAACTGTGCCGAGGTACCGTATCCGCTTGATTCCATCAAATTCGCGGCTGCTTTCTTTGAGATGAAGGAATTGCAAGTATGCAACCATCACCTAATTGTTTAAAACGTTAATAGAATAGTGTTATGATGATGGGATAGGATTATATATGTCTTAAGAAACTCCGTTAAATCAGCAAGAATAAATACTTACTTCACTGTCAAACCACTTTTCATCTCTAAGGCGCCACACAGAATAGCTCGTCAGCTTTTCATAGCCACCCATGTCAACAAGCAACTCACTGTAGAGTTAATAACAAATCAAACCATAAATAAAAACAAATTTGTGTGTCTTATACAAATTATTTATGAAATTTGAATATTTACACTGACTCGTGGAACTCTGGGATTGTCGTTTTTGTCGTCGTACTGAGGCTCATATTTGTGGGTCATAAAGTAGTGGAGCCAACATTGTTCCAGGGAAGGCATCTCTGGGAGACAGGTCAATTACTCAAGATTCTTTTGTTTCTGACGCCGCGATACCCTATTAGACCCTCTAATGATTCACAGGGCCTTTCCCCGGACAGACCCATCAAAGTTTGTCACCTAAAAAATCAAAAAGTAATTAGATATGTGAAAATTGTAAACAGATACCTTAAGTGTAAGGTTAAAAAAGATAATTCAATTACTTCGGTGTCAGAGCTGACATCGCGAACCACCTCCAGCGAAGAGTTAACCTCGTCCTCATCCATCTTCTGCTTCTTCTCAGAAGGTTCTTCTTATTTATCCTCTTTACCCCTTCTTCTTTTTCCCTCCTTCGTCTTCCTCATTCTTTTCATCCCCTCCTTCATCTTGCTGCTTCTTCTCATCTTATTACTTCTTGCTCTCCTCATCCTCTTTCTTCCATCTCCCCGCTCCTCCTCAGATAGAGCCGTCCTCTTGTTTTTGTTTTTAGTCGCTAACATGGCCAGTCTCTAGGTCAAACTTCCCCTCCAGGTCTCGCAACATTCTTCAAATTATAATCCCCTAATGGAAGAATTAATTGAATTACAGGTGCAACAACCTTCTCACTAATTGGCTCTTCATCACTTTTTTTCTGCTTTAACTACAAAGAACAACAGAATAATTAAAGAGCTTAACACTTAAGATAAAGACTGTAACAGTTAAAAAAGAAAATCTAAGGTTATTGTAAAATGTGACTCACATTCTTGTTCAAAAGGACATACTTCCATCTCTTTGATACATCGGATTTCTCCCAAAATTTCAACCTGGGAGTTGCTTTCTTGTCTTTGCAGCCTTTTGGATTTTCCAGAAATTTGGAGCAGAACTTCTCCTAGTACAAAAGCTAGAAAATAAAATCACAAAATTAGAATTTAAGAAGGAGTTGTTAAATTATTATACAGCACGATCAAAATAAAGGACAAAGTATTAGAAAATTACCACAAGAATGAGCACGGAACCATTTCCGCGTAAGGGTTCCCCAGTCCTGAAGTGATCTAACCACAAGGCTGCCCAGTTCACCTCTATAAAGTGCTCCAAATCAACAACAAGTTTGGAAAACCCATACTAGATTCCTTGTCGCCCGATCGGCATTCCTAGGGTCCCCAAGATCAAACAAACAACCATCTGCTTCCACTCATCATTGAACAGCTCCTTATTCTTCTTGAACCACGGAAGATACTCACCGACCCTTGTGTTGTCCTTGACGAGGCCAATGCTTTGTATCACTTATTGTAGAACCGGAGGATCAACCTCCGGAAACTCAGTTGTTCCGGTGCATCTTACTCCAAGGAGCCAACCGACAAATTCCGTGTTTATCTCCACAGTCCGGTTGGAGCCGTCAAGGACCCGTCGATATCAAAAGAGTCATAGAGGAACTTGTTGAAAGCCTCGGGGGTTTCTGAAATATTTAGGTGCTTTAGTCCTCCAAGACCCACTTTGTCAAACCATGACCGCTGTTCATCTGTGATGTCTTTAAAGAGAGCGATAACAGAGGGCTGGTTCATATAGCTTTTGAAGCGCCTCGGGTTCTTCAGCTTCTTGTTTGATTTTCCCTTCAACTTGGCTTCAGCCAATTTCTTCTTCTGCTTGGCCTTCTCACCGGTGGGTTTTCTCTTCAAAGTGCCCTCTGATTTCCTCTTCTTTCTTTCTTCGACAGCAGCTTTGAGATGGGGTTCTTTTTGGGAACTGGTCAGCCTACTCCATTCAACATTTATCCTCCGTTTGACCTCATCGGTCATCTTCACATCAGGATCTTGTTTCCTAAGATTGTGTGTCTGAACATTTCAACAACAATCATGAGACAATAAAGAAAATTAAGTTACAATTCCAAGTACTGGAGCCATAAAATATAACACACACCATCAAACATTTAAACTCAAAGACAGTCATTAGAGATAAAGTAATAACATGCAGATTATGATGATTCAACAGACAATTGTTTAGAAAGGGATGTTAATAGTTCAGAATAAGTGTGCAGAATAGTAGACATTGGCTTCACAAGTGAAACAAAATTTTACGAGAGTATTGATTAGAGAAGAAACTTACTTGAATCTGACGTAGGCATTCATGGCATTGACATGATGGGCTTCATCGTCACTATCATCTTTTCTCCTCTTTTCCACAGGTTGGTATTTTCCATCATCTTCCTTATGTTTCTCCCTATCCTCCTCTGAATCCTCCTCATCTTCTTCATTATCATCTCTCTTATCTTCAACAGTTTTGTATTCTTCATCATTTTCGTTATATTACTCCTCATTTACCTCATCCTCTTCCTCATCCTCCTCATCCTCCTCTTGCTCTTCAGCCTCTAGGATATTATCATTTATCCTTTGCTGAACAGTGTATTGGTTTATATCAATATCTTTAGCACTAGAGACTTCCATCGCTTTTTTCTCGTACCTTTCTATTTCATCCTGAGGTAAGTTCCGAATTACTCTATAGTGTCGTACTATAAGTTTGAGAGGCCTATCCTTCCCTCTGTATCCCGTAGTAGATTTTTGATGTTCATTGTCATAAGTAAACAGTTGCAAAACTTAAGTAAAATCTTTAAATGACATAGAAGGCAATTTTAATTTTGAGATTACACATCTTACAATTAAGTTAAATGGGATAACAGTACATTGTGAAACATGACAATTAACAAAGATTAATTTAGGACAAAGTGATAAGGTAGAAAATATAGTCGCAAAATTAGATTTTAAGGAGTTATTAATTCATTAAATAGCATGATAAAAAAGAAGGACAAAGGGTTAAGTACAGGTGAATACTTACAGGAATATGTCAAATCAAGGAGTATGCTTCACCTCTGCATCTTCAGAATTCTTGCGCTTGGAAGCCTTCGGTTTTCTTCCTTTCTTCACTGCCTTTGGTGGTGGTGGATTATTCCGGGTTGATCTCCTAGGGACACTCTCAATGTGTTCTAACTTCTTTTCTTTCTCATTCTTCTTAATTTTTTTCTTCTCTGTACTCTTATTCTTCTCAACTAAGGCAACAGCCTCGGCCAATTTGGTCAATTTGTCAGATTCAGCATCCACCATTTCAAAATCCACCACTGATAAAGGAATTGCATCAAGACCATCTCCAAAATTCTTCCGACCAATTTCATCAGTGGATTCTACTTCCTGTTAACTCCTTTCTCTTTTCGGGGCGCTAGAGTGTCTCTCGACTATGTTACCGGCACGATCTTGTTCTTTGGATCGTTATTCTTGAAGAACTTTCTTTTTCGCCATGGATTCTGTATGGAGATTGACGGAGAAGAGATGAATATGGAGAAGATGACGAGGAAAGTTGTGAAACTGGAGAGAGAAAGAGAGAGAGAGAGAGTCAGTTTTAGAGAAGTGATTGAGTTGGTAACCGTAGAGGACAAAGTAAATGGGACTTTGCAAATCAAACTGTTCCGAAATTAAAGGCGTGGTGGGCTGTGAGTGGCAGTTGAGGCGGTTGAATGTGCTTGGACAACTCTTTTAAGTTTTTCTAATTTCATTTTTTTTTTGAGAATCAATTTAAAAAATTTCAAAATGTGCTAAGAATTTCTAAATGTTACTATGAAATATTTAACCGATCTTTCTAAAAATAAGAAATATTATAACTTTGTGATTTCATTTGACTTAGTATTAAAAACTCATTCTAAAAAATACATTTATCTTCGTAAATGCTAAACCCTAGAGAAGGTTCTATCTTAAAGTTTAAAGTCTATTTCCCTTTAAAATGCCACTTATTATGGTTTCTACGTCGATTGAATGACTCAGGGTGTCACCATGTGTCCTGAACAACATACCAATTTCAAGTGTGAGTTATTTTGAAATTGCTTCAAGTTGTGTTCCACTAAGTTACCTAAAAAGACCCAAAATGAATGAAAACTCGATAATAGTACGAGTTAGCCATGAAATGTTCCCCCAGCATGCCAAATTTGATTTAATGTTATATTTGTGTCATTTTAACGAGCCAGGGAGTTTTGAGGTGACACCCAACCATGAGACTTGAAAAACGAGGGATAGGGGTGTAACCGAATATCGACATTGTGAGACTTAACGTTGTGAAATGTAACAATGTGTTATAAGTATCCAAATTAGTCTTAACAAGCCATATAGTGTTAGTATGTGTTGAATGGTGGCACACATGATGTGCATAGACATCAATCAAGCTCAATTTGTGTAACACGTACCCATTGGAAACATTGTTCTTTACCATCAACTACAACTACAACACCAACAGAATGTTGTACTCAATTTGAGGACTTTGTGCCTCCCTTGTGTTTGTACTTTGCATGGCAGTGTGCAAAACTTCCAAAAACCCACATATTGGCATCTTTGTGTATTGATTATTGAGTATTAAGAACTCAATCTTAACATCTACATTCATCTTCCAGAATGATAAACCCTAGAGAGAGTTCTATCTTAAAGTTTAGAATCAATTTACATTTAAAATGCCACTTATTTTGGTTTCTTCGTCGATTCAATGATTCAGGGTGTCTCCATGTGTCCTGAACAACATACCAATGAAAAGTGTGGGAGTTATTTTGAAATAACTTCAAGTTTTGTTCCTCTAAGTTACCTAAAAAGACCCAAAATGAATGAAAACTCGATAACTGTACGAGTTTAGCCATGAAATGTTCCCCCAGCATGCCAAATTTGATTTAATGTTCTATTTGTGTCATTTTAACGAGCCAGGGAGTTTTGAGGTGGCACCCAACCATATGACTTGAACAACGAGGGATTGAAATGTAACCGATTATCAACACTATGAGACTTAACGTTGTGAAAAGTCACCATGTGTTGTAAGTATCCAAATTAGTCTTAACAAGCCATATAGTGTTAGTATGTGTTGAATGGTAGCACCCATGAGATGCATAGAAAAATGTTCAAATGGGTACCCATTACCCGAATTGAGTTCGATGGATGTCTATGCATATCATGGGTGCCACCATTGAAGACCTATTAACACTATATGACTTCATAATACCAATTTGGAGACTTAGGACACATGGTGCTTTTTCACAATGTTAAGTCTAGCAATGTCGATAGTCGGTTGCAACCTATTTCTCGTTGCTCACTTTTGCTAGTTGGGTGTGACTTCAAATCTATCTGGATCATTTAAATGACATAGTTGTAACTTGAAAACACATTTGGCATGCATGGGGCACATTTCATGATTGAACACGTAAAATTCTCGAGTTTTCATCCATTTTGGGCACTTTTAGGTAACTTAGAGAAATATAACTTGGAATATTTTAAAAATAACTCCCACACTTGAAAGTGTTATGTTATTCAGGACACATGGCGACTCCCTGAGTTAATCAATCGATGGACAAACAAAAAATAAATTAAATTTTACAGTGGTAAGTATATTAAAAAATAAGATAGAGTGATCTCTAGGGTTTAGGATTATGGACATTATAATCAGATATTTAGAAGGAGATTTTAAGACACAGTAAAATCCGAACGCAAAGATGCCGATACTTGTGTTTTTGGAGGTTGTACACACTTTCATGGCAATACTAAGATAATAATAATCCAATAATACAAAATAACATTTATTATGACACTCCACAAACTGAAGAAACAAAAAAAATATATATATGTTACATTTTTATGGATCCTTTAAATTATTTGTATTTGTGTGTAAAAATGTAGAGAGTACTTTTGAAAATTTTGAATTTTAAAAATTTGGAAGTGAGTTGTCCCATCAAATTCATTACAGGACAACCACGAAAACCACCACAACACAGCGACTTTTCCCCCAAAAAATCTCTCCAACTCTCTCTCTCTCTCTTTCTCTCTCTCTCTCTCTCTCTCTCGCTATCTCTCTTTCTCTCTTCAGTTTCTCAAATTCCACCTCCCTTTCCATCTCTATCACGAATACATGGCGGACCAGGAAGATACAAGCGTTGCGGAGTAGATTTCACCTTCCAAAAACATTGAAAAGGTGATTTCAGATCTTAACAAAATTCCTGTCGAGGAGGAGGTAAGTCTGGTTAATTTGGAAGTCCATTGAACTGCAAATCCCCTCACTCCTGTCTTGAACCCAACAAAAGTTCGAGGATCTAGCACTCAAGAACCCGTAGGAGATGTCAACCAACAAGATGGTGGCTCCAACACGGAAGAGGGAAACCCCAGCAAAACCGAAAATGGGGGAGGGGATTCACATGAAGAGGCAAAGGAGGCACACCCTAACTCCACTGACGCAATTGGTAGACAAAACTTGGTAGATTAAACAAAATTCCTTCCTTTATCAATGGTTGAAGGACCACAGTTCGAGGATGCTAGTGGCATAATCCAATTGGCTGATGATGTTGCCTCAGTTGAGAAGAGAAAGAATCCATAGACGGAAAACATTGAGAGGAAGAAGAAAGCAAATAAGCAGCTTCATTTCGCGTCGGAGGAGGACAAAATTGAGAACATCCCAAGGAGGTCACCCTGGAAAAAGCCTCCCTCACCAAAACCATTGACAAAAAGGGGAAATAAAAAGGTTTCTAAGGGAAAGAGTTTCGAAGATGATGTGAAGAACATCTAGTACACAACTTGATTTGACATGTTCAAGTAAGTAATCTTATGTTAAAAATATGAACTTTAATATTAAATATGATATTAAAAGTATTGCTATTTTTAACTTCAGTAATTTGTTAGGTTGACAATTAACTGTTAATTGCATTTTCTTAATTATTGATAATTCCTACTATTGTTATAAAACTGATTGTCTTTTATTTGCAACTGTTTACATATGACAGTGAGGAGAGGAAATTTTCTTTCAAATTGAGAGAGAAGGATATGCCTCCCCAACTTATGGTACAGATGTATGTACTATTTCGCAATTTACCACAGGAGCAAAGAGACAACTACAAGAAAATAAACTTGGAATCCTCTAGTGATGAGGATCATGATGTAAGCCAATACAACATTGAGAAGAGGAAAAATAAGAAGGAAAAAAAGATTGAAGAGCAAGAAGATGATGAGGAGGAGTCAGATGAGGAAGAGAAGGAAGAGATTGAAGAGAAGGAAGATGAGGAGGAATACAAAGGAGATAAGGATGAATACATGGGAGATGAAATGGATGAGAGTGCTGATGAAGCTCACCATGGCAATTCCATGAATGCTTACATCAGATTTAGGTATGATTTTACTCTCGCAAAAAGTTTGTTTCATAATGTTTCTATTGTTCAGCATTTAACTTCTTAACTATTAAAATCTCAATCTAATAAATTTACTGCCCTTTCTGTTAAAGCTTGCAAGTTATAACTTCGTCTCTAATGGCTTTCGCTTTATTTTTAATTGTTTGTTTCTGTTTGATATATGTTATGTCTCTATGACTTTAAATTATGGGTTGATTTTCATAATTTCTGTAGAAACGTGAGGATGCACAAGCTTCAGAAAAATAGACCCTAAAATGAGGATGACCAAAGAGGTCCTAGAAAGCATCAGCTTGGAGTGGTTCTGCATGACCAATAACCAGAAGGAACCTTAATTTAGAGCGGCTGCCAAAGAAAATAACAAGCGGAAAAGGGAAGGTACTTTGACAAGGAACTCCGCGGGGGAGAAGGAAAAGTTGAAGAAGAAAGCGGCTGAAGCCAAGTTGAAGGGTAAATCAGAAAAAAACTGAAGAACCCAAGGAGATTCCAGAGTTACATGAGCTTGCCCTCGGTTCACAATCTTTTTAAAGAAATGACAGTTGAACAAACGGCATGGATGAACTAAGTGGGCCTTTGAGGACTGCAGCACCTAAAGATCACATAAACCTTAGAGGACTTCAACCACTTCATTTACAAGTGCTTCGATACCGACGGGTACTTTAAAGCACACGGTCGTACCGTGGAGATAACACCGAAAGTTTTCGGGTGGATATTTGGAATCTGATGCATAGGAGAAACAAAGTTCCTAGAGGTCGATCCGCTTGTTCTCCGCAAAGTTGAAGAACAAATTGGCCTCGTCAAGGATAACACAACTTTCAGTGAATATGTTCCGTGGTTCAAGGCGGATGAGAACAAGCTGATGTTAATTGATGAGTGGAAGCAACTGGCTGTTTGTTTGATCTTGGGTGCACTAGGAATGCCGATAGGACGAGCAGTAGTCCAGATAGGTCTTGCTAAACTTTTTGTTGATGTGGAGCACCTGAAAGAGTTAAACTGGGCAGCCTTATGGCTTGATAAATTCAGGACACAACAAGTTAAGGCCCAGACTGGAAATACCCTCCGCGGAACTCGTTGTGTGCTTATTCCTTTGGTAATTTTCTAACACTGTTTCAGCTACTTTACGGGTGCATTTTAAAAACATTAAAAACTCTCTCTTAAATGCCGACTTCTTTATTTTTATTTTTCTAGCTTTTGTACTTGGAAAAGTTCTGCCAAAGTTTCTGGAAAATCCAAATGGCTTCCAGGAAAAGCAAGCAAGTCCAATGTTGAAGTTCTGGGAAACTTCTGATGTTTCAAAGAGATGGAAATATGTCTCACAAAACAATAATGTGAATGAACTTAAACAGTAACATTTAGGGATCGTATTTATGTGTTAAGTTTTATATCTTAATATTTAGTCTCTCTCTTCTGTTATTCTATGTAGTTGAAGTTGAAAAAAGCTGATGATGAGCCCAAAATTGAGAATGTTGTTGCACCGGTACCCCAACTAATGCCTCCAGCAGAGGATTTTTTGAAGTGCATTATGGGACAACTGGTGGAAAAGTTTCATCCTGAGCATCTTTTGGCCCTGTAGAAGGAAGTGGAAAAGAAGAAGAATGAAGAAGAGAAGAAGAAGGATGAGGAGGAGAAGAATGAAGCAGAGAAAAAGAAGGATGAGTAGGAGAAGAATGAAGCAGAGAAAAAGAAAGAAGGGAGAAGAATAAGGAAGTAGAGTAGAAGAATGAAGAAGATGAGAATAATGAGGAAGAGGAAGGGGGGTAAGAAAAAGGGGGAAGAGGAAAGAGCGGAGAAGAAGAAAGAGAAGGAAAAGTATGAAGAAGAATTAAGAGCTAAGAAGAAGCAGAAGATATAGGAGAATGAGGTTAACTCTCTGATGAAGGTGGTCTACACAATCAACTCTAACACTGAGGTAAGTGTATTTACTGTATTAACTTAATAATTAAGATATCTACTTAAAGTTTTAACACCCCTTATGATTTTTTTAACTTATTATGTGTCCTCCAATATACCTCCAGAGAGATTCCTTGTTCATGGTTCTCCGAAGAACTGAAAGGGAAACTTGGTTGGGCTTGTCTGGGGAAAGGCACAATGGATCATTAAAGGGTCGAAGAGGATATCGCGACATAAGCAACACAACAGTCTGAATGAATTGACATATCTACCACCTATGCCTGAAGCTAAACATTGCTGGATCCATTACTACATGTCGCACAAGTTTGAGAGCTCGTTCGAGGACAAGCACAAGAATCTCCATGTTCCACCGGAATTGGAAAAGTAAGTGTTATTTACATTCAAAATTCCAAAAATAATTCATGCATTATGTTTGTATTTATGGTTGTGTATGCTACATAATCTGCAGGGAGATATTTCTTGACATGGATGGTATGGAAATTTTGACGAGGTATTCCGCATGGCGCCTCCGCGATGATATGGGGTTTGACAGCGAGGTGATGGATGCTTACATGCAATTCCTTCATCTGCATGAAAGTAGCCGGGACTTCGAAGGAATCAAGCAGATTTGGTTCCTCGGCACAACCTATTCTGTAATTTCATTGTCTTGTCATTTTTATAATATCACTCAATTCAAAATTCATGTAGGAAAATACCTCATTAATTATAATTCTTGTTCAGCCCACGCAAGATCTAGAATACTTCAAGGCCCCCGAACAATATCGAGGAGAGTGGAGCAAGATGGGTTACGTAAGTCTTCTGATTTCTATCAATACAAGTTACTTTATTCTTTTGTTAAACTTACTTTATTTTGATTTTTAATGAAATAGATCGCCCTTCCCTTGAATGTCTATCACCTTCACTGGTTCATGATGGTTATTTCCTTTGTTAACGAGGAAATATTCGTCTTGGACTCACATAGTGGCATGGGGGTATACTGAGATAGACGTTGCTGATAAAATTGGGCAAATGCATAGAATGCTCACAACAAACTACTCAGAATACAATGATGACATAATACGTTGGAAGGTGTGGTACATGAACGACGATGTTCCCCAACAATGAAATGGTTAATAAGCGAATTACTTACTATTCATCACTAATGTTTTAGTATTTCTTTCTTATATATTAAGCAGCATTCATTGTTTTACTGTCAGGAATGACTGTGGTCCTCATGTCTGCTTCTTTATGACTCATTTGAGGGACTTGATTACAGTTCCAAAGAAGAAGTTCTCTATCCGCGTGAATAACCTTAGAATCTAGATTACCAACATAATTAATAGTTCGCAGTACAACTGCGTATATAACCAGAATCGTATTGGGGTAGAGGAACTCATGGAGGATGTGGACCATCGGTACGAATTTACAGGTTCTACTACAAGAATCAATAAGTTTCCTTTGTTGCTTTGCAGTCTGCGGAGAAGAAGAAGAAGAAGAAGAAGAAGAAGAAGAAGAAGAAGAAGAAGAAGAAGAAGAAGAAGAAGAAAAAGAAGAAGAAGAATATTTCTGAAATGTTGTTGTGGATTTGTTTTATGAACAATATTTATGTCCATTTGGTTGTTGTGGGTTATTTTGGATCATGCATCATTTGTACAATGTTTCCTACAGTTTGATGAGATAATGTCAAACTTCTAATTTTTTACTTTGTTTCTGATGGCTTGTTTTTTTTTTTTGAAAAACGGCCTGTGTTTTTTTGGTCTCGCTACTCACAAAATAAGCTTAACACACAACTTATCTCTATAATCTTAACTTCGCTATCTTAATTCCTACAACTGAGTTCATAACTGTTAGAGGGTCCTTTCACCGACACCAAGGTCTTGGTAGTTGAAGAGTTTATTATATTACACCCAGACATTACTGAGGAGATAAACTATCAGATATTTCGTAGTTTTTAACGTAATCCCTTAAAGCATTCTTCTTGTATTTATGAATTTTTTTGAATATTAGTTAGCATTGCAACTTTTACCTTATCGGGTTATGTTATTTTTTTTGTTAGGAGAGATAATTTAAAACACTTTTTCTTGCAAGGATATTTTATTTAAATATCTTCTATTTTAAGGTATCTCACATTCTTAGATAGGATGGAACACTTTCATATGAATACCTCATATGGCTTGGTAGTTAGGAAAGTTAACTCATAATTGATGGACCTTCAGCTTTCCCTGCTAATGTGGCTAGAATTTAAGGATATGGTTGGGCTGGTTCATTTATGATATGCATTGAATGGTCCTGTTACTCACAATATAAGCTTAATGCACATGTTGTCTCTATAATCTTAGCCTCGCTATTTTAAATCCTAGACTTGAGTTCAAAACTGTTAGAGGGTCCTTTCACTGACACGAAGGTCGTGGTAGTTGAGAATTTATTATATTACATCCAAACATTAATGAGGAGATAAAATTTACAGAGATTTAGTAGTTTCTAAGGCAATCCCTTAAAGCATTCTACTTGTCTTTATGAAATTTATTTCCCAAACAGTGCAATACTACTTTTTGGTGGTTGGGGTCTTCTTATTTGAATATCAGGGTGAGAAGAAAGTCAATGAGTCAACCAGGGAGACAAACAAACTAATTTTAGATGAGAGGGAGTGAAATTTGTGAGAGAGGAGTTCATGGCAAAGGTTTGGTATCTTTGCCTCTTGATTATGAGGAAGAAGACTACGATTTTGAATTCATGGATGAAGATGAATGTCTTCACATCACTCTTACAGACTACTATGAAGAAGATACCACGTGAAACTCAATTTTGTTAGTTCCAAATGCAGAGATTATACCAGATATGCGATCTTAATTTTTAAGTTAATTGATTGAGTTATTTAGACAGTAATTTTAAGTTGTCTGCAGGAATAATGGTTACCAAGGAAGATGTTATGGCAATGAATTTTGAACATGAGGTGCACACTTATGACTGGCACAACCTCTAAGCATTGATGCTTGGTTCTGGGAATAGAAGGTGCAACCGCAGGTATTTCGACCCGGAAACGAAGAATTTCATAAAGTCAAAGATCTATGTGTGTGCCCGACAAGGCTTACGATCCGAGAAGGTCCTGCACAAAGAAAATAGGAAACGGGAGCATACAAGAAACATTAGGTGTGTATGCAAAGCTCCTGTAAAAATATCAAGAACTTCACCTACCGAGCCTTTTACGGTGGTTCAATTTGAACCCGGACATTCACACGAACTTTCGGAACCACAATGCACGAGCAACCACCGGTCACACAGAAAGTCAACGAGGCGGATGTTGAACATGTCAGATCTTTGAAGGAGGGGGGTATCAAGAATTTTCAAAGCTTTCTTTTAATGGTTAAACAAGCCGGTGGTTATAGCCAGTTGGGTTACACAAAGAAGGATATTTACAATAAAATGACTTCTCTGGACAAGATATATTCAACTGAAGGAGATGGGCAGCAGACCTTCATGTACACTGACAGTTTGAAGCACAGTCACTACGGCGTGTTCAAGGAGTAAGATTACCTTCTTAACTATTAAACATGCTATCTTATTTGTTAAGATGACTGCATATGATTATTATTGTTTACTAACCAGTTAATTGTACATTCATAAGTATTAAACATAAACTCTAAACATTTAAAGTTAACACCTTTTATTAACTGGTCTTTCTGTTTCCTTAAGAATTATTTATTATGTTTGTAGGTTCAGAACATGTAAAAATCACGAACTTCAATGTGTATTCTGGTGTGATAGGAGATCAGTGGTAGATTACATGAGATTTGGTGACGTACTTATTTTTGATGCAACGTACAAGACCAACATGTATCAAAAACCATTTGTAATTCTATCTGGCGTGAACAATCACTACTAGACGAATATATTTTCCTGTGCTATTCTCAACGACGAGACAACAAAAACGTATGATTGGGTTTTGAAGTGTCTGATGAAGGCAATGAATAATAAGAAGCCTCTGTCCGTCATCATGGATGGAAATTTGGCCATGGGAAGTCCTATTCAGAAAAACTTCCCAGAGGCAAGACATCGTCTGTGTTCTTGGCATCTTTTTCGGCACGCCCAGGCCAATCAGAAGTTGGGAGAAGCCTTCATGGTTGATGAAACGGGAGTATACAGATGGATATGCAACGCAGATACTCTAGAAGGGGGGGGGGGGGTTGAATAGAGTATGCCAACTTCTTGCAAAACTTGTGGAGGAAAAGAGTTTTAGTTCAGGAGCAATGGAGTTCAAGGCCTTGAACACAAATTCAATCCTTTGGAATGAGATACAGTTTGAAATGAAACAGGCAAGTCTTTTTCAAAGGCCTTGAAAAGAGTTTCAAAACCTTGAAAATAGAAAAGTTTAAATGCTGCAAAAACTAAGTATGTAAATGAAACTGTAAGTGCAAGAGACACAAGATTTATAGATTTCAGTCCACTTGGACCCACGTCTCTACCTCAGGGATCTTCTCCCTACAGGAAATTTCATCTCAATTCTTATTAATCAACAACTAAGCCCTAGATCTCAAGCACAGAGAATTGCCTCACTCTGTTACAGCTTGTGGTTCTCCCTAACCTATCTAGTACCTGCTCTAGCTAAATGATTAAAAAAGAAATCTCTCTTGTTCACCTTGAAAAATCCTTGAGAATGAAATATAGAAGTATTACAGAAATGATCTACCAATAAAGCACAATACAGAAGAACACTAGAGTGTAGAACTGCAGTGAAGAATGCAGTGAACTTCTGTGAGTTGGATTGTGAGAGTGATGAACTTCTTTGATGCTTGTCAATCCAGAATTGTGTCTCTATTTTTTCCCGTTGAGTGTTGTATATTGTTGATTCAAAATGAGCTCCATTTTGAAGCTCTGCAAATCTTCCCGATTTTCAGCAATAACTTTCTATTTTGTAGGCAACAAACTTTGACTCTATTAACCGCCTTCTTCAACGGATAGTTGATCACAATATTCAGATATATTGTTGTGATCTTGTCTTTAATCATTGTGAGAAGCTTTCATGAGTCTCTGATTGATCACATAATCATTTTCTCTAACTATTTCCCTTCCTGAAAAAGAGCAGATAACGAAACAAATCCTGCACATTTAGAAAATAAAATTTCCCTGCAAAACCGAGTCAAACTGATGGATTAAAACATGTTAGATATATCAAAACAGTTTGTCTTTCATCATCAAATAATAACACATCAAGTACAGGGGTGAGAGGGATAAAATTAAATCAAAAGAGTTTAGAGAAACTCCTTCTCAGAGCATTCATGCAGGTCAGACAGTTTCAAGGCTTTGAATCCTTGTTCAAGTCCTTGAAATAGCTCAGCCTGTGAAACCTGATTCAAGGCTTTGAAAACTGGTTCAAGGCCTTGAAATAACTTAGTATTTCAAGTCAATGAAACCTCTGACCTGATAATCTCCCCCTTGAGGAAAGACAAAACCTCAAGCTGTTTGATTCTTAGTTTCTGCAAAGAATATTGATTAGCACACAATTCAAACAAATAGTAATAACACGGTAATTCCAAATGATCCAACTTATTAATAAACTTAAAGCAAAAAAAAAAAAAAAAACTGCAAGTAAGTTGCAGATAATCCTACTGATAAAATCAAACAACCTAATATTTTTCTCCCCCTTTTTGACTTTCAGCAAAAATAATGAGAGGATGTTGGATCAGTGTTTGGAAATTTTTTAAAATAAAAACTTATAAATAAAGCATGGGAAAGAAAGAATAGGCAGGATTAAGGGTTTGGGTCTTCATCTTCATCCTGATCTCCCTCTTCTTCCTCACTGTCTTCATCTGTCTTATCCTGTTCTTCTTGTTCCTCTTCATTCTCCCCATCAGTTTCTTCTTCATTCTTGTCCTTATAATAAGTCTTTGTAGATTTCTTCTTCTTCTTCTTCTTCTTCTTCTTCTTCTTCTTCTTCTTCTTCTTCTTCTTCTTCTTCTTCTTCTTCTTCTTCTTCTTCTTCTTCTTCTTCTTCTTCTTCTTCTTCTTCTTCTTCTTCTTCTTCTTCTTCTTCTTCTTCTTCTTCTTCTTCTTCTTCTTCTTCTTCTTCTTCTTCTTCTTCTTCTTCTTCTTCTTCTTCTTCTTCTTCTTCTTCTTCTTCTTCTTCTTCTTCTTCTTCTTCTTCTTCTTCTTCTTCTTCTTCTTCTTCTTCTTCTTCTTCTTCAGGGTTATCAGCAGATCATCTGAGCCAGGACTGTTTACTTTATCTCCCTCTTGAGCAGCTTTCTTAACTACCACCTGCTTTCCTTCATCCTTGACTGGAGAAGCCTCTTCCTGATTGGAATGTTCACTTGCCAAGTGTAGATAGTGCTTTCTGGACAAGAAGATCTTAGCCACGTGGCGATCATCCAGCACACCATAATGTGCTCCACACACACTGGATCACCAGCCGCGCTGATCCACGTGGGGGCTGCGAGACAGGGCCCTCGCATACCACCGCACGGGACTTGTAGGGACTTAGTGGTTTGGAGGCTAGAGTAAGTCCTGTCGCGTGCGAGCGACAACCAAGCCCGCACGCGACCCTTAGTAACTGCTTTTGAGAGATTTATGGCACGAGCTTCATAGACCGGTCAAACCGGTCAAACCCGGTCAACCGCATAACGGTTCCGGTATACGCGAATAACCTGCTGTAACGGTCCCTATATACGCGGACGAACGTGCCGTTGTGGTTAAGCTAATTAAGCCGCCATTGATGGGCGCATTAACCACACTGCAACGATCACATTCTCCGTTATATATAGGATCGTTAACCCTTCCATAAAAGGACGAACGACCCGAGATACGCGAAAGCTCTGCCAAAATCCTATCTCTCTCTCTCACAGTACTATCGCCTTACTCTCTCCCTACATACAACCTAACACTTCCTGTGCCATTTCTATTCTCTGCCCTTGGTGTACACAGAGTTCTCTCTGCCGGATTCTCTTGTACACATTTGGGTAAACCCGACGTGAACTTAACATTGCAAGCAACCATGTCTCATGAAGATGATGTCAGTAACAGATCGCCTTCCACGGAGACCACCTAGGGAGAGGAGGCCCGCCGTACTCCTACGACCACTGGTGAAGCTCCGACGATAGAGGCTTTCGATGCCACCACCCAGAACCAGGCAAAGGCCCTCAAAGCTCAATCTGTACAACTGGAGCGGATAATGGCTATTCTGGGGACTCTCGCCCCAAGTCCCGCACCAGCCACAACTGTCTCTCAAGGAGGAGGAGTCTTCACCACTCAAGGATTGGGAGTGTCAACCACACCACCCAATCCTAACCTGCAAACTCCACCAGCAACTACGCAGTTACCCTTAATTCAGGGGTCAACACCTCAAATGTTGCCTCTTGCTACTCACACTCCTCAACTTCCAACTTTGGTACCTAATTCGGCCTCACAGAACCCCTTGCCCCCTCCATCGGCAGCGTGGGGTAACGTGAACTCACAATATGTTCCTAGCCCTCCCGCGACATATGTGTCGCCTTCGCCTGCGGCAACCCCTCCTCCTGCTGCTGAAGGAAGTGCTCCGAAATGTATGACGTCGCTGCAACGGCGCATAGAAACCATTCTGGCTCACCAATCGTTCGCAGACACCATTATCCCGAAGCTCGACAACGATCCACCTATTCCACGGGAGATCTACCTCATGCCTAACCCTGCCGGGTACAAAGATCCTAAATGGGACAAGTTCGAAGAGGTCAATGGGAACGCCCATGAGCATGTCATGCGCTTCATTGATGTAATGGGGCCGTACGGGGCTGATCCTAAGCTGCTGATGCGCGAGTTCCCGAAATCCTTGGGGAACGTGGCCTACAAGTGGTACAGGACGTTGGAGGCCGGATCCGTAAAGTCCTGCGACGATATGGTTCAGAAGTTTTATACTAAGTTCTTCCAGATGGAAGAAAAGGTGACAATGATTCATCTTTCGCGGATGTACTAGAAGCGCGAGGAGGATGGAGTGACGTTCATCAAGAAGTTCAGGGCTAAGTCCTTGGAATGCAAAGATGTGATACTCGAAAGCAGAATCGTGGAGATATGCCTGCAATGCATGCGAGACGAGTATAAAGGTATGCTTACCAACCTGCAAACACCTACATTTTCGAAGTTGATCGAATGCACGAAGAATATTGAGCCTATAGTGGAGAGGCAGAAAAGAGGAACGCCCCTGAGAGATCCCCGAGCGGGACCACTTTCAAAATTGGGAGGTTCAGCTACAAGAGAAGACGAGAGGCTGAAGTGAATACAGTCTCGCCCCAAAAGCAGCCAAAGGTAGTAAACTTCGATGCGCTACCTCTGCCTTGTTCGGTAGAGGAAGCGAGCGACCTGTGCAGACAATGGCGTAAGGATGGTGTCCTGCCGCCGCACGAAAGGGCACCCTCCAAGGAGATGGTGAGGGATCCGAAGTGGTGCGAATGTCACGGGAATGTCATGCACCCCACGGCTGATTGCAAGAAGCTCAGAATCATGGTAAGCCAAAAGATGAAAAATGGCGAATTAATCGTCAGCGATCAAAGGCAGGACGTACGAAACAATCCACTGCCTGCCCGTGCGGAGCAAGAGCCGAAAGGCAAAGAGGTCGCCATGATCTCGATTGTGGACCTTGAAGAGGTTGCGGAGGATGGTCTACCCATAATTGCCGAAATCTAAAGCGACGAGGATTACATTATAGACACAGAGGACGAATGTGCTGATCAGATGAAGGGGTCGCACGGGTTCAGCAGGTTCTTTGATGAGATGAACTTCTCAGAGAAATTCCGGAAGGAAATGACAAAGGAGATTTTGAGAATAGCAGAAGATTACGAGGAGGATATCGTAGTCTCCAATGGAAAGGTTGTCAGGGCATCTCGCTCTACAGAAAAGGTCATAACCTTCTCCGCAAGCGACAAGAAGACAGATGCGAGCCACCAAAAGCCTTTGTATGTAACGGCAATTATCAATGGTGTGGAGTTCAAAAGAGCGTTCGTCAATGGAGGAGCGGCAGTTAACGTTGTCTCGCTCAACACTCTGAAATTAGCAGGAATTCCAGAGCACAAGATCGTAAGCGTCCGTCCCCGCTGATGGGATTCAGAAGCGACTCCAGAATGACGATAGGATGGATCCGTCTGGGCTTCCAGATCGGCAAAATCAAATGTTCAGCAAAATTTTATGTCATTGATGTGAACACTACATATCATATGATTATAGGTTGATCCTGGATTCATCGCTTCGATGCGGTCCCCTCCACGACCCACCAAGTGATGAAGGCCATCTGGAATGACCGGATAGTCGAGATACCAGCTTCGATAAATCCTTTCAACTTGGATGAGGCGCATCTCAGTAAGGCGGTATGGTTCACTGAGATGGCAGATGAGCAAACACCAGGGCTGTTCAACCCCACTCCTTTGCCTCGATGGGAGGACATTAAAGATCAGTCACCCGCAGGAGTAATGGTAACAAGAGAGGAAGCCAAGGAAAAGCCGCCTACGCGAGAAGAGGTGCCGCGGATTGCCTACCAGCGAAAGAACGTGTATACTCTGAAAAGGATAACAAAACATGATCCTGAAGGCAAGGAGATAGAAAGTTTCTACGCCAACGGGAAGAAATGCTATCGCATATGAAGGTGCGCGGGGGTGTCCTCACGCGGGCATGGGGATATCCCTGAGCAAATCAATCAAATTGAGCAGGTTACGGAACCAGACAAACCTACGCCAAGTGTTTTAGAGGCAAAGCTAAAAGAAGCACCCGAATGCATGGAGGACAAACCCAGGCCGCAAAAGCAGGAGTTGAAGGAGGTGCTCCTAAGTCCAAGCGAAGAAAAGAAGAGGCCATCTTTCTAAGTGCGGACCTCACAGGCGAGGAGGAGGAAAGATTGCTACAACTTCTGACTGAGTACAAAGATGTGTTCGCATGGGAATATGATGAAATGCCTGGTCTGGACACGAGCATCACCATGAACCGGTTAGATGTGATCCCGGGATCCAAACCGGTAAAGCAGAGCACGAGAAGCTTTAGACCGGAGCTTAACGTTAAGATCAAGCAAGAAGTTGTCAAAATTCTGAATGCCAAGTTCATCGAGCCGAATCACCATCCCACATGGTTGGCTAACATTGTGCCTGTGGTAATGAAGAATGGGCAGCTTCGCATTTTCGTGGATTTCCGGGACCTTAATCGTTTTTTCCCGAAAGATGATTTTCCACTTCCCAATATCGACCTGCTTATTGATTCGACCGCGGGTCATCGCATGTTTAGCTTCATGGATGGCTTTAGGGGGTATAATCAGATCAAGATGGACCCCGAAGATGCACGGAAAACCGCATTCATCACTCCGGTGGGAGTCTTCAATTACACGGTTATGACCTTTGGTCTCAAGAACGCAGGCGCAACTTACCAGCGAGCCATGATGGCCCTGTTTCACGACATGATGCACAAGGAAGTAGAATTCTACGTGGATGATTTAGTTGTCAAATCCAAGGAAGAGGCAGACCACCTGGGGGATTTGCGGAAAGTGTTCAACAGATACAGAAGCTTTCAACTAAAGATGAACCCCATGAACTGTGCATTCGGAGTAACATCGGGGAAATTTCTGGGATGTGTGGTACATCGTCAAGGAATAGAACCTGATCCTGCAAAAGTATCGGCGATCACTAGCATGACCACGCCGCACAACCAAAGTACCTTGAAGACCTTCTTGGGAAAGCTATCCTACCTGCGAAGGTTCATCCCAGCGATCGCCGAAATCCTTTCTGTTTCAGCGATCTTCTCAAGAAGGATGCTCTATATAACTGGACTACGGAGCATGAAGCTGCGTTTGGAAAGCTAAAGGACCTGTTGACATCGTCAAAGGTAATGATCGCACCTCAGCTCGGATCACCACTCTTGTTGTACTTGACGTCAACGAAGAGGTCCATAGGGGCACTCTTGGCACAGGAGTATGAGGGGCAAGAAAGGCCGATCTACTACATTTCTCGCATAGTACAACCAGCAGAATCAAGGTACACGGACATCGAACGTCATTGCCTTGCCTTATTCTTTGTAATAGAGAAGTTAAAGCACTATTTTGCTTCGCACAAAGTGGTGGTGGTTACAAAGAGTGATCCTATACGGTATCTTCTGACTCAGACTACTCCTGGGGGAAGATTGGCGAAATGGTATATGACCATTTCTCAATATGACATCACATGTGTTCGACCCCGGGCGATCAAGTCGCAAGCGGTTGTAGATTTGCTAGCACAGTTCCCAGATAACACTCATGAGCCTGTGATTGAAGAAGAACTGCAGGGACCTGAAATCTGCGCAGTTGAGTTGCCCTATTGGACAGTCCACTTCGATGGCTCGTCAACAAGGAAAGGTGGAGGCATTGGGATAGTCTTGACCAAACCAGATGGAGAGGTCATACAGATGTCAGCAAAGCTTGACTTCGCAGTCACTAACAATTAAGCAGAGTATGAGGCTATCATCGCAGGTCTTCGCGCAGCGAAGGCACTAGATGTAAGCAACTTGACGGTTATGGGAGACTCCAAGCTAATCGTCAAACAAGCCTCGGGCGAGTATGGTTTGAAGGAGATCAACTTGTTGCCCTACCGGACCTTGGTACAGAAACTGGTGCAGCAGTTCTGTGACGTCAAGTACGAGCACAAACCCAAAGCGGACAATAGGCATGCTGACGCTTTAGCTACCTTGGGATCCAAGGTTAGTGCGGATAAATGTCCCGCGAGAATCTCGATTAAAGTGCGAACATCCTCGGCGTTGACGGAGGACGCGTGCGACGATGAATGCATAGACGATGCCGACTGGAGAAAGTCAATCCTACGTGCCATCGCAGAAGGCACGAGCAACGAAAATTGGGCATCCAGAAAGGGGTATTGCATACATGACAACACACTCTACTACAAAGGCCCTTGTGGAATACTCATGCGATGTGTCTCGGAGCAGGAGGGACAAGCGCTGTTACAGAGGATTCACCAACATGCTTGTGGGGAAAGTGAGGTGTCAATCTATCGGAAAGCCAAGAGGTATGGGATTCACTGGCCGGACATTTCAATGGCCGCAGCATTGATCCAGGGAAATTGCGAGAGTTGCGCACTGATCAAGGACTCTTTATCAATTGCTCTGACCGATGATGATGTGGATTCGAAGAAGCCACTCTTTGACTTTCTCACGCAAGGTATTGTGCCTGAGTCGAGAAAAGAAGACGAGAAGCTAAAGAGAAAAGAAGCAAGGTATGTGGTGCAAGAAAATATGCTCTGGCGCAGGGGCCATGAGGGTAACTTGCTGCGATGTCTAGACAGTAAAGAGGCGCAAGAAGTGATGGACCTCTCTCATCAAGTGGAACACCAGGGAGGTGCGAAGTTATGCAAACTGCTCCTCTCGGTCGGTTGCTTCTGGCCCACCATGGAAGCAGATTACCGCACTAAAGTAAGACGGTGCCAGGAGTGTCAATTCAAAGGTAACCTAGTGCATGCTCCTGCTGTAGATCTACATGCGTGGGGAACACCGTGGCCATTCCATACCTGGGCTTTGGATTTTGTTGGCCCCATCCGACCAACCTCGCACGGGAATCAGTTCATTCTCACCGCGACCGAGTTGTTCACCAAAGGGGTAGAAGCAATACCACTAAAGACAGCAAATGAGCTAGCCGTGGTTCATTTCATCCAAGAGAACATCATATGCAGGTTCGGAATTCCAAACACCATTCTCTCGAATAATGGCACTCCCTTTGTTAATCGCCAGGTAGCTGCGAAACTAGCAGAGTACAGCATAAGGCAGATATGTTCTACTCCTTACTATCCGAAGGGGAATGGTCAAGCGGAAGCAACCAACAAGACGTTGCTAAGAATCTTGAGCAAGATGGTGGCGGATGACCACAAGAAATGGGCTGATTCTTTGAATATAGCCTTGTGGGCCTATCGGACTTCTCCAAGGAAGCCCACAGGAGTCTCGCCGTTTCTTTATATGCTATGGGGCTGAAGCTGTAGTACCTCCGGAGGTGAAGGTTAACTCCGCGAGGCTGGCTTTTCATGCATTATACGACAATCAACGAGATCATGACTTGGTCCTGTTAGAAGAGAAGCGGGAGCAAGCTAAAAGGACTAACAAACGATACCAAGAAAGGATCGCTCGCGCGTACAATAAAACGGTCCAACGTCGAGATTTCGCAGTAGGAGATTTGGTCTTGCGCGCGTCGGACCACTGCATGCGAGAGGCGGCTCATCCAAAATTCGCAGCCAACTGGGAAGGACCTTTCGAAGTCACAGAAGTCTTTGATAGTGGCTACTGCAACATACAAAGGCTACATGGGACGACCTCAACCCCAAGCTCAGTCAACATGCGCTGTATTAAGAAGTATTATCCTTAACTTCTCTCATTATATGCATTAGATTACAACGTCTGCTTTATGCTCCGTATTGTTAAAGATTCATGCATCTTCTCTCCCATATGAGGGAATTGTAATCTCATCTCTCCCATATGAGAGTATTTTATAATAAAGAGACTTCTCCCAAATGTGAAGAACTTTATGCTTTCAGTTGTCTTTATTGCTCTGTCTATTTCATTATTCCCAGTAGTAAAAGCCTATCCGCTGTGATAGCAGCCTATGCGAATGCTATCTTAAGTGATCTTCTAAAGCCTATCTGCCATGATAGCAGCACTATGAGAATACGATCTTAAATGACTTTCAAGCCTATCTGCAATGATAGCAGCACTATGCGAATACGATCTTAAATGATCTTCAAGCCTATCCGCCGTGATAGCAGCCTATGCGAATACGATCCTAAGTGATCTTTTAATCCTATCTGCCATGATCGCAGCCCATGCGAGTATGATCTTAAGTGATCTTTTAAGCCTATCTGCCATGATAGCAGCACTATGCAAGTATGATCTTAAGTGATCCCCAAAGCCTATCCGTCAAGATAGCAACTGTACTAGAATCCTAAACGATTCTCAAGCCTATTTGCCAAGATAGCAAAGCTATGAAAATGCGATCTTGAACGATGTAAAAACTCATCTGCTAAGGCAACAGTTCCCATAAATGAGTCTCAACCTGCGAATCTATCCGCTGGATAGCAAATCGTAGCGATAACAAAATGCGAATCTGAAACTACAAAGCTTGCCAATATGCATGCGAAAATTGCAACAAGAACAGCAAATCAAACAAAGCGATTTATTATTATGAGTCGAAATGACTTACAAATTATCTGTCTAGATAACAGCTTACAAGCGGAAAAGCTCAAGACCGAGCTAGTTACATAGCCAACATGGCTTACAATGCATCTAAATAGCAGCCTACAAGCAGAAGTTACACATCGGGGGAATCCTCACTAAAAGAGGGTCGACCTACTGGTTCTAACAGAAACTATGCGATACAATGATCTGTGACCAAAGATCTGTAACAAGTAGGGTGTTCTTATAAAATGAACAGCCCGCCATGTCTACAAGACCTATGCGACGCTATGTTCAAGATCCCAGGATCTGACAAGGCCTCTGTCTGATCAACACCCCAAGAGATGTGCCTGAGGAACCACCTGTTCCAGCGAAGGACAGGCAAGCAGCAACTCCTAGGGCAAGAGGCTCCTTGTCACGGAAACGAGCACAATGGCTCACCACCCCGAGTTCAAGAACATGGTGGCGAATGATCATCCTCCGGGAAAGCTAGAGGAGAAATCCGCCGTTCATTACGAATCGGTAGCAAGGTCAGTACAGCGCTGCTCCTCACCGGGAGGCGGCCAGAAACATGACCTGCAAGCGTAATAGACGAAGAAAATTCTTCGGGAAAGCATGAAAGATTATGTGTTTCTTCTTTATGATGGTTATGAAGATCAATAATCCAAGTAAAGAAGATCTTGGAAGCTATTTCTATGGCACAAAGCACAAACTCAGGATTCACAACTTCAAGTTGCCATGAATCAAAAAGAGATAAGCATTGAAGCCAGCAGTCGTAGGGACTCATGGCAAGCCACATTTTGGGATTAAAGACCCAAGCAGTGAAAGCCAGGGTTTATATAGACCCAACGGAGACCCTTCAAATCTCTGGCTGAGTCAGCAAAGCTTGGAAAAGGGGTAAGAATCAATCACTTACGCCTTGAAAAGAGGTAACATTCAATTACCCTACTAAAGGCTACGACGATTCGGTTGCGTATCTTAATTAATGACGGAAGGTCATGATACGGATGGACTTCCCAAGGAAAGCGTGTTTATCTGATAAGAAATTAGCATGAAAATCAAGGACAAAGTAGATCAATAGCTGACGTCATAATTGATATGCACAGAGGTATTCAAGCAAATCTCGGGAAGGGAAAAACAGGCATTAAAATTCTTTTTTTTGAAAAAAGAGGGGGGAGAAACCCTAGCAACATTACAGTAATGTTTTAGCATTTTGCTCGACACAAATTTGTTATTGTTCAAAATAAGCCTTTGACCAGGGAGTCATCAGGAGTAAACTGACGTGACAAGTTTGCCACTTGTTCCACTTTTTGCTTCAATCGCTCGTAGTTGGCGCTCACTTCATGGAAGAGCTTCACAGCCTCTTCAGCCTTCTGCTTTTGCTGCTCCACCTTTTGCTCCTCAGCTGAGAGGTCATGGAAGCCGCGCTTCAAATTCACAGCCGCGCGAATCTGGGTGACTCTTTTGATAAGATACCCAAAACCCAGCTTGCCTTGAACTTTGGCGTGAAGGTTTTGACACATGCCGAAAAGCAACTCCGCGCTCTGAGGAGAAATGGTCGCAGGTGTGGCCGTAGATAGCTGCTCCAAAATCCAGATGGCCTCGGTCAAAAACAGCCTTCTGTCGAAGGCCCTATCTCCAGAGACCTCACAAATGATTGGGGATAGGAGAGACGCATCCGAACCAGCCAGTCCACGTCAGCTTGCTTCAACCCTAAGCAATGTTAAACCAAGTTAGATTATCGAACTTGTAAATGAAGAATGCGAGATGCGAACAACAATCACAACATAACAGTTCCTTCAAGGATCTCGCGCAAAGAAGGAATGCGCATTTCCGGGGCAGCTGAAGACTGTCCTCGCTCCATTGCCCTCTTGTCAGCTGCGAGCTCTAACTCCTCATAGTTGGCAGGAAGGGTATAAGCCGCACCAGGTGCGATTGCAGCTCCGACCTGCGAACTCCAAAAGTTCCACGCAGCGAGAATCACTGCAGGCTCAGTCCTCACTGGAGGCACGACAGTGGTAGAAGTTGCAGCCTGATTAGGGATGCCTTCAGATGCGAGAGCATCAGCAGCATCTGCTTCTGTTTCCTCAGCAGCAGCATTGACATCTTCCTCCATCAACACGGTGTCAGCTTCGGCATCATCAGAAACTTCAATGATGTCCTCGAGGGGCTCTCCCGCATACTCAGGAGCCGCGACGGGTTTCTCAGTATGAGAACTTGGCACAAGGACATAGGATACAGAAGGATGACTCCTTTGTCCCAGCATGGCTTCATCAGCATTACCTGCGACACAAGATAAGATGATGTGAGGTAACTTGTGTTAAATAATACTTTATTATCGTTTCAATGAGCCAAGAGTTAGCACCTCCACGCGAGGGTGGGATTGCAACATCTGCGTCATAGGCTAAAGACGCGGAACCATGGCCTATTAATGTATCTTCATTAAGTATATCTTAGAGCTGAGCATGACCTGGGGCGCGAAGGAACCAGTCATGGTAATGTTTGGGTTATTAAGCCTAATTCACAAATGTTGTTCAAATGATTACCTGAAGGCTCGCCGTACTTGCTTACTAGCCAGCGGCGAATGTCAGCTTTTGATAAACCATGCTTTAATGCACCAACAATCACATCTCGGTAAGTTACTGCGAGATTGAAAATCTCACCTTCTTTACCGCCTGCGATTTCTTCGAAGTCCGCTTGGACTTGCTCTAGAGCGGCCGCATCTTCTTCTGGAGCCGCATCCTCCTCGTCAATTTCAGGAGCTGCCTCTTCTGGAACCGCACTCCCCTCATTGGTTGGACGCACTAAGTCGTCGACGTGTTGCTCTTCTAAGCTCCTTTTCTTTACGCGTTCAAGCTCCTCTTCTTCTCGCTTCCTTCTTCTCTCGGCAGCCTCCGCAGCTGTTCTCCTGGACTCGGCAAGGATGTCCTCGTCTATGGGTTCGTTGGAAATGCCAGAGTAAGAACCCTTCTTCTGCCTCTTGGCCAAAAGGCCGCTGATGGTCTCATCATCATCATCATCTGCAAAAGAACGAATTGGTCAATTAAGACTTCAAAATTTAAGGGAATGAGAAGAGAAGTACGATGGGATACCTCCTGACTCTTTATTGTGTATCTCGTCTCTCTCTCCTTCTTTGACATCCTCAATTCTTTCTTCTTCTTCGTCACCAACCTGTTCTCTTGCCTCTCTTTCCTCCTCCTCTTCTTCCTGATCAAATGGAACAAAAGTCTCCACTGAGAGCTCTTTCCGTGCCTTGCTTGGCATGCGACCTTTACCTTTGTCCCTGGAAGCGTGGGACCTTGCAGGAGGAGAGGTTGGAGCACTCCTGGGGGAAGATATGGTGATTCCCCTTTGCCTTGGTCTCTTCGCCCGTGGTGCAACGGTCGCTGGGGGAGACGGATCATCCCTGGGTGGAGGCAGAGCTCGATCATTGTCTATCAGCGAATCAGCAAAAGCATCCATGACCTCGCGAATTTTGGTCTCGACCGCAGGAGCCATTCTCAATGCCAGACAACTGGTTCCCCCTGCCTTCTCGCAGCAACAATGGTGGCGACCAGCGATTTGGAACGCTCACCAGATGTGAACCTCCTCACATAGCACTATAGCATAAAGTGAAGCATAAGTTTTAACGTATCGGAATAAGGAAACTTAACACATGTAAGAGAGATTGTTTACCTTGGCGAAAGTATCGCTGTATCTGATGAAATGGGAATCACCTTTCTTAATCGCGGCTATCTTCTCGTCAAGAATGGTGAAGGGACACAAGTGATTTTCATGATCTAGCAACGAATAGCATCCATATTCAGACTCGTCCAGGCTACTGTTGGAACGGAAAGGAAAAGAATTCCTCTTGATCACAGGAGCTTTGCTTGGCCGAGGGGTCGACTGCGTCTCAAACCTTGTCTGCTTGGTATTCCAATAAGCGACCCAGTTCCTAGAATAGCCACCTTCGCGGTTTCCTGGGGGTTTCTCAAAGGGAAGATTGCTCCTTAAGATTGTTTTACACTCACCAGACAGTAATCGCTTGTAGCAGCCTCTTATGATAGACTGCGGCCAGATTTACGGTGCTACTGCGTCGAAGCCAAACTGGGGAGAAACGCTAGTAGGATCAACATCCACGGTGATTCTCTCGTACCTAGGGGTGAGATCGGGAACATGCTCTGCAAGAGCAGGAAGAGAGCCTCTCAGGAACCAGCAGAAGAATTCGCGATAGCGTTCGTGGAAATGCTCCCCGCCCTCGAAAAGGAGCTCTTCCGAGAAAGCAACAGCCTTGGAAGGATATAGTTTTGGGAACCATCGCACATTCTCAATGCGCGTGGCATAAGGCCTGGCTATAAACTTTTCCCGATTGTCGCATATCAGGCTCCAAACGCACATAGGAAAGTGAGTTCCAAACCACCTCGCTGCCCTGCCGCTATTGCGCTCTTCCTCCGCACCTGGGGGACACCATTTACTGGGCCTAGAAGGAATGGGGGCATAAGAAGGCCACCGCTAGAAGACCCACATAGTCAGGAAGGCAATGTTGACATAGGTCAGCACGTCGAGACGACCGCGCAAGTCTTTAATTGCTACGACCAGTTGATCTAATCTGTGGTACAGCGTGCCCAAGACTAAGGGCCCAAGTGCGACCTTCTGACCGAGGGTCAGTTTCACAGCAAGAGGAAGAACATGATAAAAGACCCCATCATGAGGATGACCATCGATCAAATACCTCGACAACCAAGCACAGAGGAAAGCACATAGGGTCAAGTGATAACCCTTGCCATTCACATAGTTTTTAGCTTTCGGGTTTCGGCTCAAAAGCTTCTTGGTGATACTACTGTTCGCATAATCGCGAAAGAAGTATTGCACCCACTTCTTCCAAGTGTTCTTCGCAGATGTGTCAACCAACTGCCAGTCGGGAAGAAGTTATGTAGGTGTCCACCGGGTGGAAATTTTCTTCACCTCTGACAAGCACTCCTCCATCTGCTTGTACAAAGCAACCTCTGCATCATTCCTCAAGGGACTCAAAGGATCCACCTCACCCACAGGAGAGAGATCATACAGCATGTGTACATCTTCAAGATTGGGGGCAGTCTCGAACTCAGCAAAGTGAAATGTGTGAGTCACAGGCGAGTAACGCGAAAGAAGGTTTAGAAGCATGGACTGGTCCAGCTTCACGGCAGCACCCTTCATAGCACGGATTGCGAAATATATGCCAGCATCATTTAAAGAAATGGCATGATTGGTCAGTACATGGTCAATCCACTCATCCATGAAGTCCAATTTCTGAACAAACTCTTGAGTGGAAATTGCAGTGTACGGGAAAAACCCATTTTCGACCCCCAATCGAACTACGTCCTTGGAATCAATCAATTCGAGCATGGCCGCGTTAACTGGAGGGGTCAACGTTTGCAATTCGTCAGCACAGACTGGGATTGGCAGGTTCTTCACCTTAACCCTAGCATGGTAAAAGTCTTTGCCACCCAGATAGGGGGCTTTTCGCATAAGGTCTGGGGAAGATCAGGTATTTCTTCGACCTCCTTAACAGGTTTGGTTCCTTTTGTCTTTGCCATTCCAGCGGAAAAGCAAGAAAAAAAGGGGGAAGAAATACACACACTTTAGTTTGAATTTCAAGATTCAGTTCAAGGCATACGAGGATTTATTGGAAGAAAGATGAACAGTCCAGTGTCAATTTTGGGGTTTGAAGTTCAGAATCGTTTGCATTATTGGGGATTTCAGAAATCCTGTATTCAAAACCCTTACAATCTGGGGATTAAATCAAGGTTGGATTCAAAGAGCAAGGTCTCCTTCATAGTTTTCAGTGGATAATATGTTTCGGAGAGTCATGGGTTTGCAGATCCAACACAGTTCAAAGCATATATCGGTACATTAAACAAAATTGAACAAGGCCAACCTTGTTTTGGTAAAGCTTGCTTGGATGTGCACAGTTGAAGAAGACGATTGACAAGAGAGAATTGATGATTGATTATCTGAATCTGCTCTTGAAGGCTTCCAGGTATCATTCACTTTAATAGAAAGAAGTGATACTTTGCAACAATGGAGAGCACAGAGTATTTATCCAAAAACAATGAAAGGTTTCGTCTTTCAGTAGTCGAATAGCAACCGTCACCGTCGAATCGCGCAATCACAGTACAAGCTGACGTCACGCCTAAAACCCTAAAAGACCAGACGACACGACTCTAGGGGTTTAGGTCATAATGGCACGCACGGGGGCTGAATTTGCGTGTATTTGAATTGGTGCGTGGCGGTGACGCATACGTTGGTTCCTGCGCATGGAAGCCTATCCGGTTGTGAGTCTTCACGCGCAGGAAGGGGCTAATGTAGATAGTGCTTTCTGGACAAGAAGATCTTAGCCACGTGGCGATAATCCAGCACACCATAATGTGCTCCACACACACTGTATCACCTACCGCGCTGATCCACGTGGGGGCTGCGAAACAGGGCCCTCGCATACCACCGCACGGGACTTGTAGGGACTTAGTGGTTTGGAGGTTAGAGTAAGTCCTGTCGCGTTCGAGCGACAACCAAGCCCGCACGCGACCCTTAGTAACTGCTTTTGAGAGATTTATGGCACGAGCTTCATAGACCCGGTCAAACCGGTCAAACGCGGTCAACCCCATAACGGTTCCGGTATACGCGGATAACGTGCTGTAACGGTCCCTATATACGCGGACGAACGTGCCGTTGTGGTTAAGCTAATTAAGCCGCCATTGATGGGCGCATTAACCACACTGCAACGGTCACATTCTCCATTATATATAGGATCGTTAACCCTTCCATACAAGGACGAACGACCCGAGATACGCGAAAGCTCTGCCAAAATCCTGTCTCTCTCCCTCATTTTACTATCGCCTTACTCTCTCCCTACATACAAACTAACACTTCCTGTGCCATTTATATTCTCTACCCTTGGTGTACACAGAGTTCTCTCTGCCGGATTCTCTTGTACACACCAATTTCTTGTCAGAGCCAACTTTTCTTGGCACCTTCTTCATCCTCAGGAACATCACACACAGTCATGCTTCTAAAGATGGTTTGCACCATGTATTTTACATGTGACAGATCAGCCTCAAACCCATTATGATTATCTTTGATCTCACTATTTTCCATATATATACCATCAAGTCTTTGAAGGATTGAAGACAAATTAGGTGGTTGAGAGGTCTGGCTTGAAGTAGGGGTCAAGGCCTTGAGCTTAACAAATTTCTTTGCATTCAGCTGTTCTTCAGTTAAATCTGAATACACCATCCAAATTTTCTCTTTGGTCTTTACCACCCCAATCTTATCAAAAGATTTCACACTCAGCATACCAATCCCAGAAGTGATAGACTCTTCACCAGCAGTAGGAATCTCAAGGTGTTGGAAGAATAAAGTGAGCGAATTTGCATAAGGCAGGGGATGCTTTCTCTGATCTGTTTGATTGAATAGCATGCGTTCCATTACATGCTTCTGCAGATCAATATAATAGCCATGCATAATCAAGTACATAATGTACAACACCCTCTCAGTAACTAAATCCTTAGAATGTTCCCTTGGAAAGATGCATCTCATCAAGATAGTGAATAGAACTTTAGCTTCAACATTTAACACAGAGCATGTTAACTGTTTGGATGAGGCAAGAACATTTGGTAGAAAAAATTCTTCTCTGGCCAAATTCAAAGCTTCATTGTTGGGAGGGTAGTTATGTGTGTCATACCTCTTAGGACACCCTAGGACAGATCCAAACTCAGCATGATCTAATTCCATTGTAACCCGAGAAACTAGAGACTTGATAGATGTGGAGAGTTCTTAAGTTGCTTCATGTTGAGATAGAAGAATCTGGTGAGTCTTGGATGGGCTAGCTCAGGGGGGTTTAGCATGAACCACAGAGAGCTTTTCTTCAACATAGTGATACAATTCAGATTCATTCCAAGCAACATATGCATACTGATCAAGCTACATATAGAAATATTCCTAGACGCAAAACCATCCAACCACTGAACTTTTGAAGTGTTTGAGATGAACCGAGATTCATCAGGAGAAGTGTTATTTGAGTAGATCTGCAAGGCTTTCTCCACATTGTCTCCTAGCTGTTCCTATGTTACCTTTCCTTTCACCTTTTCAGCTTGAGTTGCCTTCTTCTTTTTCTTCAACTTATTAGGGCTAGATACCTCTGTTTCTGGTTGCTTCTCTGCATTAGCTTTCCCTTTCTTCTTCTTCTTCTTCTTCTTCTTCTTCTTCTTCTTCTTCTTCTTCTTCTTCTTCTTCTTCTTCTTCTTCTTCTTCTTCTTCTTCTTATTCTTCTTCTTCTTCTTCTTCTTCTTCTTCTTCTTCTTTTCTGAGGAGGGAGTTGCGTCATTCTTGGCTTTCTTCTTGGGTGGAGGAAGCTCTGCAACTGCCTCTGCACTAGGAGTTCTAGAAATGTAGTCTCCACTAATATCTTCAACTTCATCCACTGCTGTATTTCTCTTCTTCTCTGTACTCTGTTTTGAACCTCCGGCAATCTTTATTCTATATGAGGCTCTTTTAGTGCTCATTAGGGTTTGGGAGAAGAATAGAGAGAGGTAGATTTGATATGGAATGAAGAGAAAAGAGAAGGAGATAAATACTCAGAGAGTTTGTATTTGAAAAGGAAACTGCAATCTCTCTGATCTCAAAATTTGTAATGATCAGAGAAGATGCAAATCTTTGAAGCCGTTGGAAGTAAATAATTTAATACTATATTTGGCTAAAAATCAATTTTCAAAAAGGTAGGGGCAATATTGAGAAAATATCTACAAATATAGCACTCTATACTGAATGATCCAAGATTTATTCACTAATCAGACTTATTTTCAAGGCTTTGAAAATAGTTTCAAATTCTTGAAATGCTGTTAAGCTGAAACACATAAGACCAAAGATTTGAATATATTTTCAAGCCTTTGAAAATCAGTTCAAACCTTTGAAACACATAAAATCTTACCTTCATTACCTGATGCTCCCCCTAAACCAATGCATATTTATTTAGCATGCCTAATTCCTGTGTTAGAGCTGAAAATCTTTCATCTGGAAATGGTTTAGTGAAGATATCTTCAAGTTGCATGTTAGTAGAAACAAATTCAAGAACAATATAATCTTTCTTAGCATGATCTCTGATGAAATGGTGTCTGAAATCAATGTGCTTGGTTCTTGAATGCTGAACTGGATTCTTTGTAATTGATATTGCACTAGTGTTGTCACATTTGATGGGAATACTTCTGAAATAAAATCTAAGATCCCTCAATTGTTGAGCAATCCATAATACTTGTGAACAACATGCTCCAGCAGATATATATTCAGTTTCAGCTGTTGATATAGCCATTGAGTTTTGTTTCTTGGATTGCCAACTAATCAGAGATGATCCAATAAATTGGCAAGTTCCAGAAGTGCTTTTCCTATCAACTTTGTAACCTGCAAAGTCAGCATCTGAAAATCCATGCAAAGAGAAGTTAGAATGAAATATTGCACACATACATTCACTGAACATGATATCTGGTCTACTAGCAGTAAGGTATAGAAATGATCCAATCATACCTCTATACTCTTTTACACTGATACTCTTACCAGAGTCATCCTTATCTAAGGATAGTGTTTAACTCATTGGAGTCTTGATCACTTTGGATTGAGACATGTTGTACTCGTTCAGCAAGTCCCTAGTTTACTTGCTTTGATGCTGAAAGATGACCTTCTTGAATTGATGTATTTGAAGTCCAAGGAAGAAGTTCAACACTCCCATCATGCTCATTTCAAATTCCCTGCTCATAAAACATGAGAATTATTTGCATAGAAGATCATTAGTATCTCCAAACAGGATATCATCAACATAAATCTGAACTACAAGTAAATCTTTCTCCTGAGTCTTTATGAAAAGGGCCTTGTCTACCAATCCTCTTTTAAAATCATTTTCAATAATAATCTTTGACAATCTTTCATACCAAGCCCTTGGAGCTTGTTTCAAACCAGAAAAAGCTTTGTCAAGTTTATAAACATGATCTGGAAACTTATCACTTTCAAAACCAGGAGGTTGTGCAACATAAAACTCTTCTTGCAAGTAGCCATCCGAAATGCACATTTCACATCCATTTGAAATAGTTTCATGTTTTTGAAAGATGCAAATGCAAGCAGAATTCTAATTGCTTCTAACCTGGAAACTGGAGCAAAAGTTTCATCATAATCAATACCTTATTCTTGATTGTAACCTTGAGCAACTAACCTTTGTTTGTTTCTGATCACCTTGCCATTTTCATCCATTTTGTTTCTGAACATCCATCTGGTATCAATGAAAAACTGGTTTGTAGGTGGAGGAACTAGGTTCAACACCTTGTTTCTTTCAAACTCATTGAGTTCACTTTGCATAGCTACAATCCAGTCTGCTTCTTGTAAAGCTTCCTTCACAGTTTTGGGTTCTACAAGAGAAATGAAAGCATTGAAGGGACAAAGATTCTTCAACTGTGATCTTGTTTGTGTACCAGCGGTTGGGTCAGAGGTGATGTTGCCAGATGGAAGAGATGAAAGGTATTTGAATTTCTTTCTTCGAGACCATGGTTCAGGCTCTCCCTATGGCTTCTATGGACTTGAAGTAGTAGCCTGATAATTCATCTCTTCTGATCATCTTTGTCAAGGCTTTGATCTCCATTTTCAAGTCCTTGAGACCTGTTTTCAAGGTTTTGCAAATGGCTTCTATTTCCTTCTTAACCTTTCTTGAACCCAAGAGATTTCTGTGCTTCTTCTTCTGATTCATGCTTGTTCAAAGTTAAGTCTACAAAACTTTCACTCAAAGAACCATCATAGCTTTCATCAAAAATAACATGAATACTTTCTTCAACCAGCTTGGCTCTTTTATTATAAATTCTATAAGCTTTGCTAGTAAGATAGTGTAGGGTTTTGATTCATGGATTGCACAACGGAAGCATAAACAAACATAAAACCATGCAAAACCCTCCAAGGATCACAAGTCAAGAGACATAACGATGGTAAGGGTTAGAAATCATAAACACACCTTTGGGTTCTCCTTGATGACTTCAAACGCGAATTGTGTCACGTTCTCTATAGTTGATCCACGCCTAGAGTTGATCCTAGAATCTCCCAAGTCCTTGGTGCTATCCCGGAAGAGGAAGAGGAAGAGGAAGAAGAATCACGCAAAACGAGACCCAAAAGGAGGGTCTCAGCCTCCTTTGGCCGACGGGGACGGGGCGGCGGCAAGGGGGCGGTCGGGCCTCCTTGTTGCTTGCTCTCTCTCCTTTTGTTCTCTTCCACTCTTTGTTATGTTCAATTATGAGCATAAGTTATGTGGGAAGGAAGGAGGAAGGTCCTTTATATAGTCCAACAACTCCTTGTAACCTACCTAAAGGACTTATTCTAGTCCTACTAGAATTCAATTTAGTCCCTTCCTTGCAAATTAGTCCCTACTAAGTTTTCAAGGGTTTGCAAAGTGATCCTTCTATTAATTAATCCAATTAATTAATTCCCAAATCTAGTTCAACTCTATATAGCGTGTGACCCCATAGGTTCTATCTAGTTGGTAGCAACTATTTGCTAATACGGAGCGGTCTCTAGCAAAACATCCATTCTTGCCAACTAATAGAATAGTCATCTTGACAACCTTTGTACAAGTAATTGTCTCATCCCTTTATCTTTATATCCGGATTGGACACGAGACATACAAGTCACACTCGTATATCCAATCCATAGTTTCTCGATCTATGGGAATAGCCTTATTCGTGCAAATAACCTCAATATCCCATATTGATTTATTTGAGTCTGGCCAGACATTCTATAAGCACTATCCCTCGAGTGGCCTAGGATATTTGCTCCCGTTATGTGGGAGGGACAAATCCTATCTACGTCCTCTACGATCTCTAAGCTTGCTTCTTATTGTATCCAGTACACGCCTTTATAACTACCCAGTTACGGTGTAGCGTTTAACGCTACCAAGATCACAATAATCCACAACTAGAATATCTAGTGACTTCAAGTCTAAGGATGACAATACCATTGCACCGCGAGAAGCGCTTGTGACTCAACATAACGTGTATGTAGCCTTCTCGGAGATGGGTCAATCCAGTGCAACATTCCTTAATGCACACCTATGTTTTGGATCGTGATATCTCCATATCCATCCAACCCCATACTAGTCTATAGATGATTGTCCCATTAATCATTATACTTGACTAGGGATATTTAAGATAAACAACACAATTGTAAATCTAAGGACTTCATTATATTAAATATCCAATAAATAATAAATGAATTTCTAGCCACAAATAATTCGTACTAAACTAGATTGCCTCTAGGGCATCTATTCCAACAGTCTCCCACTTGCACTAGAGCCAATCTGGCGCATCTCGTATGCCCATACTCCTAGTGTGCCCTTCATGCTTCCACTGCGTGAGAGGCTTTGTAAGCGGGTCTGACAGATTATCATCTGTAGGAATCTTGCATATCCGAACGTCTCCTCTATCGATAATATCTCGAATCAGATAAAACTTCCTGAGCACGTGCTTGGACTTCTGGTGCGATCTGGGTTCCTTTGATTGCGCGATCGCCCTAGTGTTGTCACAGAACAACTCAACTGGATCCGCAATGCTAGGGACCACACCAAGTTCTGAAACAAACTTTCTGATCCAAACAGCCTCCTTTGCTGCGCCATTTGCAGCAATGTACTCAGCCTCTGTTGTAGAATCAGCTACCGTCTCTTGCTTGGAACTCTTCTAGCTCACCGCTGCTCCATTCAGGCAAAACACATATCCCGATTGTGATCTAAAGTCATCTCTGTCGGTTTGGAAGCTTGCATCAGTGTAACCCCTTACACGCAACTCCTCCTCACCGCCAAATATCAAGAGAGCATCCTTAGTTCTTCTCACGTATTTTAGGATGTTCTTGACTGCAATCCAGTGACTCTCACCCGGATTGGATTGGTATCTGCTTGTCATACTCAAGGCATATGACACATGTGGTCTAGTACATAACATGGCGTACATGATAAATCCTATGGCCGAGGCATAGGGGATCCTACTCATGCATTCCTTCTCAATCTCATTGGAAGGACAACCACTCTTCGAAAGAGTGATTCCATGTGACATGGGCAAGAATCCCTTCTTCGAATCTTGCATGTTGAACCGTTTCAACACCTTGTCAATATATGTACTTTGACTTAGGCCTAGCAACCTCTTAGATCTATCTCTATAGATCTTTATACCGAGTATATAGGCTGCTTCCCCTAGGTCTTTCATTGAGAAACACTTTCCTAGCCAACCTTTAACAGATTGCAGCATGGGAATGTCGTTTCCAATGAGTAGTATGTCATCCACATACAAGACCTGAAAAGCTACAGAGCTCCCACTAACCTTCTTGTAGACACAAGACTCATCTTCGTTTCTGATGAAGCCAAACTCTTTGACCACTTCATCAAAACGTCGATTCCAACTCCTAGAAGTTTGCTTCAATCCATAAATGGATCGTTGCAGCTTACAGACTTTGTTGGCTTGCTTTGGATCTTCAAAACCCTCCGGCTGTATCATATACACATCCTCGAGGAGATTCCCATAAAGGAATGCTGTTTTGACATCCATCTGCCAAATCTCATAGTAGTAGTATGCTGCAATGGCAAGTAATATTCAGATGGATTTGGTCATTGCGACTGGTGAAAAGGTTTCATCACAGTCAATACCATGAATCTGTCTGAATCCTTTAGCCACCAATCGGCCCTTATAGGTAATCACATTACCATCCATGTCAATCTTCTTCTTGAAGACCCAACTTGCACCCTATGGGCCGCGCCCCATCGGGTGGTTCCACCAAAGTCCATACTTTGTTGGTATACATGGATTCCATCTCGGATCTCATGGCTTCCAGCCACTTCTGAGAGTCTGGGCCACTCATGGCCTCCTCATAGGTAGTAGGCTCATCATCTATGAGCATCGTGTCATCGGAATCGGTTACGAGAAGTCCATACCTCTCGGGTTCCTGGCGCACTCTACTAGATCTACGAAGCTCTTGTGTTTCCTGAACAGGTTGCTCCACAACTGCTTGTGGTTCCTGTTCATGTTCCATAATCGGTTCAGTGATTTGTGGTTCTTGAACCTCTTCAAGTTCTACATTCCTCCCACTTGCTTCTTTAGAGACAAACTCTCTTTCTAGAAACACGCTGGTCTAAGCAACAAACACTTTGTTCTCGGTTGGATTGTAGAAGTAGTATCCCTTAGTTTCCTTAGGGTACCCCACAAATTTACACTTATCCGATTTAGGCCCCAACTTGTCTGATTGTAAACGTTTTACATAGACATCGCAGCCCCAAATCCTCATGAACGACAGTGTGGGACGCCTCCCACTCCACATCTCATATGGTGTCTTCATGACTGATTTAGATTGAACACGATTAATGGTGAAAGCTGCACTTAATAGAGCGTAGCCCCAAAATGATAATGGAAGATCGGTTTGACACATCATAGATCGAACCATATCCAATAGGGTTCGATTCCTCCTCTCGGACACGCCATTCCATTGTGGTGTTCCGGGTGGAGTGAGTTGGGACACGACCCCACACTCTCTAAGATAGTCGTCAAACTCTTGGCTCAAGTATTCTCCTCCACGATCCGATCGTAGAGCTTTTATACTTTTGCCAAGTTGCTTCTCTACTTCATTCTTGAATTCTTTGAACACTTCAAAGGATTCGGATTTCGCACTCATAAGGTACACAAATCCATATCTACTGTAATCATCAGTAAATGTAATGACGTAGACATAACCACCCCTGGCAGGCGTGGCAAATGGCCAACAAACATCGGTATGTATGAGCGCCAATTGCTCACTAGTCCTCTCTCCTTTCTTATTGAAAAGGGACTTTGTCATTTTTCCCAATAAACAAGCCTCACATGTCTCATATGATTCAAAATCAAATGAGTCTATTAATCCATCCTTATGGAGTCTAGATACACGTTTCTCATTTATGTGGCCTAAACGACAATGCCATAAATAAGCAGGATTTAAATCATTTATTTTAATCCGCTTGGTATGAATGTTGTAGACATGATTGCTTAGATCAAGGACATAAAGTCCATTAAATAATTGCGCACTAAAATAGTGAATATTATTTAAATAAAAGGAACAACAATTGTTATTTATTGAAATAATAAAACCATCCTTGTCCAAACAAGAAATAGAAATAATGTTTCTGCTCATTGCAGGCACAAAATAGCAATTATTTAATTCTAAAACTAATCCTGAAGGCAGAGATAGCTCGCACACGCCTATGGCCAACGCAGCAACCTTTGCTCCATTCCCAACGCGCAGCTCTACCTCCCCTTTAGCCAATCTCCTACTTCTCTTTAGATCCTGCATATTTCGACAAATATGAGATCCACATCCAGTATCCAATACCCATGATGTTGAGAAAGTTAAATTGACATCCACAACAAAAATACCTGGTGGTGGTGGAATCATTATTCCAAGCCTCTTGTCCTCCAGATATTTTGGGCAGCTCCTCCTCCGGTGTCCAGGCTGACTGCAGTAGTGACACTCACCTTTAGTCACGGCCTTGGCAATGCCACCAACAGGCTTAAGGGCAGGTTCCTTGGCCTTGGCAACTGACTTGCCTTTGCCTTTGGAGGAAGAGGCAAACCTTTTGCCCTTTCCTTTCTATACCATGATTATGGCCTTGCCCTTACCCTTGTTGATGCTATGTTCAGCCGTCCTCAACATGTTGAGTAAATCTGGCAGTGGTTTAACGATCTCGTTCATGTTATAGTTCATAATGAACTGTCCATAACTCTCGGGCAACGATTGCAACACGAGATCGGTTGCCAACTCTTGGCCGACCGGGAACCCCAGTCGGGCGAGATTCTCCAAGTACCCGATCATTCGGAGTACATGGGGTCCCACCGGGTTCCCTTCTGCCAGATGACATTTGAACAGTGCCTTTGAGACCTCGTACCTCTCTACCCTCGCCTGCTCTTGGAAGAGCTGCTTTAGATGTTCGATCATATCGACAGCATTCATGTTTTCGTGTTGCTTCTGAAGCTCAGAAGTCATGGTGCAAAGCATTAGGCAGGCCGCATCATTAGCGTCATCAGCACGCTTTTGATACGCCTTTAAGGCAGCAGGTGTTTGGTTCTCTGGACCTTCTGGAACATGCTCCTCTATTGCGTACAGTTTCTTCTCTTGCTTGAGAACAATTCTCAATTTTCTGTACCAATCAAGAAAGTTGGTTCCAGAGAGCTTGTCCTTCTCAAGGACAGATCGTAGGGAATGTTGTGAACTCGATGAGTTGTTTTCCATTTGGAAATCTACAAAAGGAAAATACACAAGTTTTAGTATTTGTGAATTTTTGACTATATTCAATAATGGCTAGTTTATCAAATATAGCTCCCACTATTTTTCTACGGATTAATAACCCTCAAGATATTAATGCGGAAAATATCCTTATATTTTCTAGTGGGCCAAGATCCATGTTTCATCTCCTTATGAGCTTGCTTTGGCAAGTCACCCACAATTTGACTACTTTAGGTAGGAACAATTCCAATTGCATCCCATATGCAACTCTTGGTTCAATTGGGCAAATAACTCCTTATTTATCCATCCATATGGATAATCCCAATTGATTGCCTCTAGGTTTCTTAATCAAATTAATAGCTTAGTTGTGTTCAACCTCTTATCTAAACAATTGCACATTGTTACGTGCCATCGCATTCCATCATGATGAACCAAGTCGCCATGCTTTGGCACGCACGAACTTGGTAAATAATGATGCTAATGAGTGTTTAAATAACGAGAAGGCAAGAACACAATATTTGAATTTTGAGGGATTTTTAAATTCAATTTTAATTGTTTTTGTTGATCAATATCAACTAATCTATCTATTTGAGTTTGGGCACAACTCCAAATAATAGATCCGGGTTGTCTAATTATCTTATTATCCTAATTGCATGCATCATCCATACACCAACCACACAATAATAAGACAATAAAATAAACAACCACAAAGCAGTAATTTAAACGTGATGTGCATATGGCCTTTTCTAGACTAAGATAATTCCAAGCCAATGGAATTATCTATGAACCCTAAAGCAAACACATCTCCATGCGTCTTGATCTTTTGGTCCATCCTTCATAGTCTTGTGGAATGCTCCAAGCTCCATGCTCCATCTTTTGTGGCTTCATTGGCTTTGGGCTTCTTTTCTCCAATCTTGGCTAACAATCTACTTTATCTAGCACTAGCTAATATCTATACTAAATAAAATAAATCTCACAAGTTGAAAAGAAAATGGCACGCAGGCCATTAAACCCTAATTAATTATTACAATTAATTGATCAGCTCGCAGGCCGTAAAACCAAACCACAAAATAAAACATCCACATCAAACCACATCCTAAGGCCATATCCAATCACCATGCGATTTGCACATAAACAGTTAAAATCCAATTTTAATGCGCTTGGTCAATTTTAATTGATTTTAAGATTTCTAGGGTTAAAACGGTCCATGGGCCCAACAATCAAATTGCACGGGCCCAATAAAGTGAACCATAAGGCCCTAGGGCCGGCCCGGCCCAAAACCCACAAGCCTAGGCCCGCGGGTTAGGGCCGCACGGCCCCTAGGGTGGCCAAGCTTGGGCGGCAAGCAAGGGGGGCGGTCCCTAGGGGGGCCGAACCTCCTTGAGGGAGTTGTTTCCAAAACAACTCCCTTGCTTGGTGCCCAAGTTTGGTTGTTTCCTTGTTTTGGGAGAACTCCTTCTTCCCCAAGGATGCCCAAACCCTAGATCTAAGATCCTAAAATTTCTCAAACTCACCAATTCATGCATCCAATGCAAAAATTGGATCTTGTTATGATTAATTATTGACAAATTGCATCCCATGCTTGATTTGCCTTGTTTTACGCGATAAACAATCAAATTAAGGTGTAAAACAACTAAATCGTAACACATAAACCACGTTTATGCTCTACGACCTGTGGCTCTGATACCACTGTAGGGTTTTGATTCATGGATTGCACAACGGAAGCATAAATAAACATAAAACCATGCAAAACCCTCCAAGGATCACAAGTCAAGAGACATAACGATGGTAAGGGTTAGAAATCATAAACACACCTTTGGGTTCTCCTTGATGACTTCAAACGCGAATTGTGTCACGTTCTCTATAGTTGATCCACGCCTAGAGTTGATCCTAGAATCTCCCAAGTCCTTGGTGCTAGCCCGGAAGAGAAAGAGGAAGAAGAATCACGCAAAACGACACCCAAAAGGAGGGTCTCGGCCTCCTTTGGCCGACGGGGACGGGGCGGCGGCAAGGGGGCGGTCGGGCCTCCTTGTTGCTTGCTCTCTCTCCTTTTGTTCTCTCCCACTCTTTGTTATGTTCAATTATGAGCATAAGTTATGTGGGAAGGAAGGAGGAAGGTCCTTTATATAGTCCAACAACTCCTTGTCAACTACCTAAATGACTTATTCTAGTCCTACTAGAATTCAATTTAGTCCCTTCCTTGAAAATTAGTCCCTACTAAGTTTGCAAGGGTTTGCAAAGTGATCCTTCTAATTAATTAATCCAATTAATTAATTCCCAAATCTAGTTCAACTCTATATAGCGTGTGAACCCATAGGTTCTATCTAGTTGGTAGCAACTATTGGCTAATATGGAGCGGTCTCTAGCAAAACATCAATTCTAGCCAACTAATAAAATAGTCATCTTGACAACCTTTGTACAAGTAATTGTCTCATCCCTTTGTCTTTATATCCGGATTGTACACGAGACATACAAGTCACACTCGTATATCCAATCCATAGTTTCTCGATCTATGGGAATACCCTTATTCGTGCAAATAACCTCAATATCCCATATTGATTTATTTGAGTCTGGCCAGACATTCTATAAGCACTATCCCTCGAGTGTCCTAGGATATTTGCTCCCGTTATGTGGGAGGGACAAATCCTATCTACGTCCACTACGATCTCTAAGCTTGCTTCTTATTGTATCCAGTACACGCCTTTATAACTACCCAGTTACGGTGTAGCGTTCAACGCTACCAAGATCACAATAATCCACAACTAGAATATCTAGTGACTTCAAGTCTAAGGATGACAATACCATTGCACCGCGAGAAGCGCTTGTGACTCAACATAACGTGTATGTAGCCTTCTCGGAGATTGGTCAATCCAGTGCAACATTCCTTAATGCACACCTATGTGTTGGATCGTGATATCTCCATATCAATCCAACCCCATACTAGTCTATAGATGATTGTCCTATTAATCATTATACTTGACTAGGGATATTTAAGATAAACAACAAAATTGTAAATCTAAGGACTTCATTATATTAAATATCCAATAAATAATAAATGAATTTCTAGCCACAAATAATTCATACTAAACTAGATTGCCTCTAGGGCATCTATTCCAACAGATAGTAACCAAGAAATATACCTTCATCACTTCTTGAATAGTTCATAGGGGGTTTTCTTCAGGATAGGTCTGATCAAGCACCTGTTCAAAATGTAATTTGTTGTATTCACATCTTCTGCCAAATAATGTTTTGGGAGCTTGTTTTGTAGAAGCATTGTTTTTGACATATCTTCAAGAGTCCTGTTCTTTCTTTCAACAACTACATTATGTTAAGGAGTTCTAGGATAAGGGAAATCGTGAGAGATACCATGCTTAGCATAGAACAAATCAAATTCTAATTGGTCAAACTCTATACCATGATCACTTCTGATTGAAGCAATAGGTAGGTTTTTCAAGTTTTGAAGTTCTCTGCAAAGATTTGAAAATTCAGAGAGGGCTTCAGACTTTTCTTTCAGAAACATAACTCAAGTATATCTAGAATAATCATCTACAGTAACTAGCATAGACCTCTTAAATTTTGGAGTTGGTGTCCTCATAGGTACACACAAATCCATGTGAAGTAGTTCAATAGGTCTATAAGTACTTACAAACTTATTTGGTTTGAATGAGCTTCTGGTCTGCTTACCCTGAGCACAAGCTTTGCATACTTCATCATCTTTGAACTTGATAGATGGTAATCCTCTTACCAGATCTTAGGAGATCAGCTTGTTCAAGGTATGCAAGCTAATATGACCAAGCTTTCTATGCGAAACCCTTGAATCCTCTTTCATGGCCTTGAGACACTTTAAGCTCTTACCTGCAACTTTGATAGTCTGAAAGGTATAAAAATTGTTTGATCTAGAGGTTGTGAGAATGCAATTGGCTGATTTCTCATTTTTCACCACACACTTCTCTTTATCAAAGATAACCTTATTACCATTATCACAAAGTTGAGATACACTAAGCAAGTTAAATTTCAATCCATCAACTAGATATACATTAGAAATAGAGTTTTTAGAATCTGTACCAACTTTAGCAATACTAAGAATGTTGCATTTGCCTTTTCACCAAGAGTAATTGAACATTCAAATTGCTCTTTTAATTCTGATAATAGAGATCTCTTTCCACTCATGTGTCTTGAGCAACCACTGTCCATAAACCACTTATGTTCTTTGACATTGGTGAGAACCTGCAAACACCAATCACTGCCTTACCCAACTGTCACTACAACAATTCTGACCTGTGCCGACCATTTTCTTATCGACAAGCAATTCTGTGTCGACAGTTATATGATTTATCTACTGAATTTGTGTTTGTCGATATAACTTGTCAATACTGTTAACTTTTACAAATTTCAGGTTAAAAAATTGTCAACAATTGGATGCGCTAAATTTTCCCGCTCCCAATAATGAAATAGGTGACAAACATAATATCTAATGACTCACAAATTCGTCAAAAAATCAAAACACATTATTTTGGAGGGTAATGATAAATTATTCCCGCACTTCTAAAATGTTGGAGGGAATCAGAATAAACAATTAAACAAAACATTAACTCTCTCACACACATAACTCTCAACCCCCGTCTCTCAAACTCCCCCTGAAACCCTCTCTCATCACTCTCCCGTCTGTCTCAAACTCTCTCAATCTCAATCTCAATCTCAATCGAAATCTCTCTCAAAATCGCGTGATTTTCTCTGAAAATCCTTCGATTAATCCCCTTCATCACTCTCAATCTCATTATCTTCTCCATCGGGCGATCCCCTTCATCAGTTTGTGAACGTGACAGTCTGGGTTTCTTGTGGGTCGATCCCCTTCATCATGTATGATCTTCTCTCACTATTTCCTCTTCATTTCCTTTCATTATGTGTTCAATTTCATCTGGTTGATGAACTAGGGTTTCCTAGATGAGATCAACACAGTTTGAATGGGGGAAATCGGGGGTTTTGCAGATTTAGGTTAATTGTGCGGATTTATGTTAATTACGAAGTGAGTGCGCACATATTGACCCAATTTTCAGATTGCATGTTCAGTTTATTTTAGTTCATGAACTAGGGTTTTCTGCTATTTCTTAAAAATTGGGGCTTTTATGTTTGTTTTGGAGATTGGACTGATCATTTTGCTTTCTGAATGATTTGGTTTGTGTTTGTTCAGGTTGCTGAGGTTTTTTGATGAGAAGCTCATTGCCTTGGACCCGATAAAGGTTCGTAGTTAGACTTGTACTTGTTTTGATACATGTTTCGTGGAAAAATTTGCGGCTTTTACTGTGTTGGTTATGATATTTGTCAAAGTAAACTGACAAATTTTGGACTGAAACTGCTCATATATGTAAAGGGTTTGATTTGTGATATTGTCAAAGTGAACAATTAAACCGAATAGTCATAGCTGCATGTACAACATTCTGCATAGTTGTATTGTTGTTGACGTTGTTATTTTATTGTTGATTCCGTTGGTTGCACAAATAAACTGAATACTCACTGCGCATCGGCCTTGGCAAAGTGTTATCGTTGTAGCTGTTTTTGTGTCTTTGTTAGACATTTGGAAAATCATAGGCCTCCTCTTGTCTGCAGCGGATCGTGTTGCCTTTCAGCTTGTTGTATTAAATGTGCATGTGATATGTTTGTATTTGCGAGTTTATTTTTTCTGCGGTCCACTTCTGAAGTTGGGAAACTAGCGCGAGGATACTGAGATTTCTTTAATCTTTTGTGATACTTCAAAGAGGAGTTCTATATTTGACTGTATTTGGTAATTGATTGTTAGCAAATTTTTCAATATTGCTTCGATTTGTGGATCTTAAGCTGTGTTATGGTTCAGCCTGTTATGAACGTTATATCACGTGTTTTGGTTCGTCATTACTTAATTACAGTTCACGTTTGCCTCTTTTTAATACTCATTGGCCGTAGAGTATCTGTTTGTTATGCTAATTTGGTCGCAGTTGAGTTTGTTTCCTTACGACAATCTGTTGTATCCACAATGTGTAATTACTGTATTCTGATTTAATTGAGAGTATAAACAATGTTTTCTGCTGTATTTCGATTGTACTTGTCTGTGTTAACTCTGTCGTTGAACTGCAATTAATGGATAAGTACTAATCGTCCTGTAATACGGTTTGTCAGGTTATAGATATAGTTGAGCACAAGGAAGCGATTACTAGTGGATTTGGTGAAAGATCTTGATTAACAGGTGCTTATAAGGTTATGTGTCTCTTCATCTCGCATCAAAGGTAATTTTTCTCACCTACTCGCGGAAAAGTATGTGTTACTTTATACTGGTTTGTGCATTTTTTACAATGTTGTTTCATAGCTTCATAATCCTAATCTGTTGTAGTAATTGATGACTCTGTATTCTACATTTGTGTGTTAATTTGCTTAACACCAACTGTCGTATAAAAACTTACGACGTATAAACTGCATATAGGTATTCATGGATCGAATTTGGATTGGTTTAAATGATAAATGGTGTCAGGAATATGTTGATGGAGTGTCTGATTTCATTTCGGTTGCGAGTCGGCACACTGATGAAAGGAATAGAATACGTTGTCCGTGTTCTAGCTGCAATAATGTTTACTATTTACCGGTTAACGTTGTAAGAGGACATTTGCATGCAAATGGTATGCTTGTAGATTACAGAAAGTGGGTTTTTCATGGGGAAGATTACGGTTTACGTACGGTTGACGTGACTGATTCGAGGAATGTTGTAGACGACATTCCTGAGACACGTCTTGACGTTGAGGGTTTGATAGGGAACTTACAAGAGGGACTGCTTACTGGTAATCATGGGGATGCTATATCATCCGATGAACCAAATGCAGAAATCGGGGAGGGTGACAAATTTGTTAAGTTGTTAAGCGATGCTCAATGTGAGGCTTATCCGGGTTGTCAAAACTTCTCTAAGCTGTCCCTTATAATAAGGTTGCTATATATCAAGACGTTATGTAAATGGAGTAATAAATCGGTGAACATGGCATTGGATTTGATTAGAGAGTTAGTGCCTCCCGGTCACACTCTACCAAAATCCTTTTATGAAGCTAAAACTGTTTTACGAGAACTTGGTCTTGGCTATGTTAACATCCATGCATGTCCAAACAATTGCGCTTTGTATTGGAAAGAAAATGAAAAGTTGGATCACTGTCCCAATCCCGATTGTATGGAACCTAGATGGAAGGAAAGTAAGAATAAAAATGGAAGGAGAATTCCTCGAAAGGTTCTTACGTATTTTCCTCTGAAACCCAGGCTTCAGAACTATTCATGTCAAAAACTGTTCCCAGGATATGCGATGGCACAAGGAGCAGCGTGTCCAAGACAGCAATGTCATTGGACACCCTGCTGATGCTAAGCAATGGCAAGATTTTGACAAAGAACATGAATGGTTTGCTGTAGATCCTCGTAATATTCGATTGGGATTAGCCAGTGATGGATTTAACCCTTTCAGTAATATGAGTAGCACATATAGTATGTGGCCTGTAGCTCTTATTGTTTACAATGTGGGTCCTACGCAAGTTATGAAAGATCCACTTATTATGATGTCGTTATTAATTTCTGGCCCTAAATCACCGGGAAATGACATCGATGTTTACTTGCGTCCATTAATTGATGATATCAAAGAGTTTTGGGAACATGGGGTTGAAACTTATGATGCTTATTTCGGTGAAACATTTAAGCTGCATGCTGCACTCATGTGGACAATTACCGACTTCCCTGCATATGGTATGTTGTCCGGATGGAGTACAAACTGGAAACTAGCGTGTCCTCCGTGTAACAAAGAAACTCATCATATAAGATTAAAGTACAGTAAGAAACAGGCATATATGGGTCATCGTCGGTTCTTACCACTCAATCATCCTTGGCGTCGCAATAAAAGATTTAATGGTAAATCTGAGCATAAACCAAAGCCGAAGGAGTTATCGGGGGATGATGTTCTTGATCAGTTGAAGTTACTTCCTGCACATTTAAAGTTCGGAAAGACTTTAAATAAGAAGGGAAAGACTTCAACTAGTAAGAAGATAAAGCGAAGTGAGCCCGAATTAAACCGGACCAAAAAAAGTATATTTTTTGAATTAAGTTATTGGCGGTCACATCAACTCAGACATAACTTGGATGTCATGCACGTAGAGAAAAATGTTTGTGAGAGCGTGGTTGGTACTTTGATGAATATTGACGGTAAAACGAAAGATCATCTTAATTCGCGTCTGGATTTGGAGGATCTGCATATTAGGAAAGATCTACAGGCACAACCGGATGGTGTTATTCCTCAAGCACCCTATAGTTTGGATGCTGCTGGAAGGAAAAACATGTGTGAATGGTTAAAATCGATTAGATTTCCTGACGGCTATGCTTCGAATATATCTCGTTGTGTCAGTAGCAACGATAACAAGATAATTGGCATGAAAAGCCATGATTATCATGTACTGATACAACGGTTCCCCCCCCCCTTGCTATACGCGGGAACTTGAGCAAACAAGTTTGCGAAGCATTAACTGAACTTAGTATGTTCTTTAAAGAGCTGTCTTCTAGAACTTTGACGGTCGAGTGCTTGGAGAGATTAGAAAGGGATATTGTGGTCATACTTTGTAAGTTGGAGTTGATATTTCCTCCTTCTTTCTGGGATGTTATGATTCACTTGCCAATCCACCTTCCTCGAGAGGCAATGTATGGGGGTCCAGTTCAATATCGCTGGATGTATCCCATTGAAAGGTAAATTTTATTGGTAGGTTTGCGGTTTTTAAATTTTATAATCTGTCATCAACTTCATTTATGATTATCGTATGTATCTTTACCTGAACAGATTCCTTTACACACTCAAACAATATGTTAGAAATAAAGCTCGACCCGAAGGTTCAATTGCCGAGGCCTACATCGACAATGAATGTCTAAATTTTTGTTCGATGTATCTCCACGGTGTTGAAACAAGATATAATCGGGAAGATAGAAACCAGGAAGCAGTTAATTACAGGAAAGGAAATACACTGTCTGTATTTTCTCGTCTTGCTCGGCCTTTGAATGCCTTGCAAAATGAAATGATGTCACCTGCACAATATGATCAAGTCAGGTGGTTTGTTTTACACAACTGCGAAGAAATTGATCTGTATTTAGAGTAAGTCTTTTTTCGGTACTTATATTCGTTTGTGAAAACATCAATCTATTGTTAAAAAAAACATCAATCTATTGTTCAAAAAATTGACAATTGAATGTGGTCACAGTAAGCATCGTGAAGAAATCGAGTTCAGCGACTCCACTAATGTGGACCAAAGACATGAGAATGAGTTTGCTGGCTGATTTAAGAAGCTTGTAAGACATCTTTCCTAATACCAATCGTTATTGTATGTTGGAATTTGTAGTGAATAGGTTCTGAAATGTTTTCTCCTTTACCCAGATGGTTCAAAAGCGCATAGACAAGTCTGCAGAGGCAACTGATGACTTGTATTCGCTTGCATGTGGTCCTGATAAATGCATTAACCGGTACACGGGATGTGTTGTTAATGGAATGAGGTTCCACACTGCTGCACGCGATGAAAATCGCGTGACACAGAACTCTGGAGTTCTTGTCCGAGCCGACCATAAGGGCAAAGAAATTGATTTTTATGGTGTTTTAACAGATATCATTGAGCTTAGTTATTTGGGTGGGAATCGTGTTTTTATCTTCAAGTGCAATTGGTTTAATACAGGAGACTCGAAGACAGGGATTAAGAAAGATAAGTACTTCACAAGCGTTAACATAAGTCGTTCATGGTACAAAAAAGATCCTTATATACTAGCGTCGCAGGCTCAACAAGTATTCTATGTCCCTGATGTTATTCTCGGTAAAAACTATAGGATAGTTCAAAAAATACAACCTAGAAATTTGCATGACATACCAGAACTTGCAGAAGAAACAAGTAACCATCAGGGCAAAGACTTTTATGTTGACGATGCATATCAGCAACCATTTAATGCTGGAATTAATGATATGTTTGAAGTTGATGATGAAGTTGATATTAATGAAACCGTTGACGAAGATACAACAGACGATGACTATGAAAGTGACGAAGAACAGAGTTCTGGTGACGACGATTACCAAAGTTCGGGCGACTGCAGCGATGGTAGTCACCGATATGATGATGGTGATGCTGACGATGACGACGACGACGACGATACATATTTGGGAGATGACAATTAATTGGATTTTTCATATATACTTGCCCTAGACTTCTCATGCTGAATTAATAATTTATTCGTCTTAGCTATTTCATGATTAAAACATTCATGTCGTTATCTAAGTTTATTTCATACATTTGTCACGGGGTTTGTGTTGATTTTGGAACTGCATACATATTTATACTTTGAGATGAATAATACGTTAACTTTGCTTGGACTGTTTGTACCCTTTTTATTTGTACTTGACTCTAGGCTATGGAGACATTTGGAAAGGTACGTCGGTCGCTCCGGTTAACTCCATCCAAGTCCACCAACGGCATAAGTGGATTGGTTACTGCTCAAAAGAAGATTAAGGTGGAGGTAAGGCTCATAATATTATAACGTAAACATTTTTTCGAGCCTCCTTTGTTTTCTTTATTTTGATAATCGTGTTTTTTTAGTTGTTTAACTTGCAGTTAAGTACAACAGTTGTATTAAATTTTTGCGGTGTCTTCACTTATGTCTCTATTTTCCTGTACACAGAATGCAGCCCGGGCCAGTGGTACAAGGAAATGTTATACAGTCACCAGTACCAGGTCACCGACTAGTATCCGACAGGAGCCATCGAATCCCACTGACAGCGGAGAGTTGGGAGACAACATCATAGACTGCAACGCCAAGGGTATAAATTTCTAATTTCGTCGTTCACATTTCATTTCTTCAATACTCGTAACTCTTAACGTAAGTTGTTGAGATTAAATTTTGCATTATTCTGTAGGGTCTACGGGTGCACAATTGCAGAAAAAAAGTAACAACTCCGTTCGACTCCCACAAGGATGGTTGGCTGCGAATGCCGATAAGCTTGGTATTGTTCTCTTAAGTCCCTCATTTGTAATTAGACACATTCAGTTTTGCTTGTTCGTCGATTCCTACTCTGATTTGCATTATGTTTACGCAGGATTGTCCTCCGGGAAAAACCAAAATAACAAGAAAAAGGCGCACAAGTCAGTTACCTCTCAAACCCAGCCGACAACCATGGGAATGGAGCCCGACAATGCAGCTGTGACTCAGGGTGGCCCCGTTTCCCAATCAGCAAGTCAGTGCGTATCCACAAGAAGTACACCAATTACGACAAAAACCAGTGTTGCAGTGGAACATGTTCTGAACCAGTCAAGTACTACTGTCGGCATGACACAAAAAAACCAGGTTGATAATGATGTTGTGGTACGTAGCTATTTAAGTTAGACGTAACAGAGCTAGTCAAAGTGAATTTCAACTGTCTGTTCTTATGTTTGTGTGTGTACACTGCATACAGAACATAGAATCTCAAAGCCGTATAAGGAGATCCCCTAGATTGACTCCCAACAGGAATATCACCACTCAAACAATTCAAGACCCTACTTCTGAACGAAGGGAACAGCGTAATCTGAATTCAACCGGTACCGTGGGAGTGGCAGACGGAAATGTAACTGAATGTAATGAGGTAGCAACAGAAGCAGTTTAATCGTGATGGTTCATGTTTTAATAACTTGTGTATGTTTATGAACAACCAATTGCGCTTTACGTGATGGCACAGGATGTTCGCAAAAGGAAAGTTGTTCGACTCTCACCTCGTAGCCTGATTACTAGACTAGCTGCAACAGATGTGGTTGCTGATCCTGTCATACGAGAAAGAACCTCTGTGGAGCGTAATTCAGTCAACCCCGGTAAAAAAATCCCTTCATGTACCTGTAGACAATTCCTTGTGATTTAAAGCCACCGCGCTTTTAAATTAATTATTTGTACTTATTGTAATTAATGCAGGATCACAAACCAGGAAAAAGGCGCGGAAGAACTCTGTTGCAACTGCTCAAGTTGAAACTGAGGATGTCCATGACAGTGATGCGGTACTATTGGTGATATCCGTAACTAGTTTTGGCTTCATTGGAATTCCTTGCACTGTAATTAGCTTGTCAAACTCTTTGATGCAAGTTGCGACACATGATGTAAGCGCAACGGATGTGGTTGCTGATTCTGGTATACGTGAAAGATCCTCCGTGGAGCGTAATGCAGTCAACCCCAGTACAAATATCTCGTACTAAACCTGTAGATAGATCGTTGTGTTATAAAGCCATCACAATTTCACTACTTCTAGTTATTGTAATAAATGCAGGATCGCAAAACAGTGGACAGGCTCGGAAGAACGTTGTTGCGAGTGCTCGATTGGAAACTGAAAATGTCCATGACAGTGATGAGGTACTATTGATGATATCTGGGTTTATTTTTTGCTTAATTGGCATTTGTATGCGCTTTAATTATGTTGTGGACCTCTGTGATATCGATGCAGTTTACGGTACATGAGGTTGGGACAGCAGATGTGGTTGCTAATTTTGTTAGACGAGAACAAAGCTATGTGGAGCGCAATGCAGTGAACCCCGGTAAATAAATCGCGTATTACACCTGTACATAAAATCTTGTATTATAAAGACACCACCATTTCAAACTACTTGTAATTGCTGTAATGTATGCAGGATCACAAACCAGGAAAAAACCTCGGAAGAACTCTGTTGCAACTGCTCAAGTGGAAACGGACAATGTCCATGACAGTGATGCGGTTATATTGATGATATCCATACCTAAGTTGTGCTTAATTTCCAGTCCTTACACATTAATTAACTTGTGCAACTCTGTGATGCAGGTTACGACACATGCTGTTGGTGTAAGAAGATCTCATCGACTCACACCTACTAGGTTGGCGAAAAGAGCAAATCCAGCATCAACTCCCAGGACGAGTGGTTGGACCAACTCAAGGACAGATGTCGAAATGGAAGAGCTAAATCTATCTGACAATGACATAGCTACTGATGTAAGTACCAATACATCGGAGAATATATGTTTCTTCAGTCTCTTTAATTACACTATGTGGCGAACTATCTATATCATAGAGTACTCATGTTGATTTTTTCTTGTAGGATGCGGTGCTTCATGATACACCGAGAAGGTCCATTCGACTGAATTCGACAAGGGAACGATCACCTCCAACTAACGAGGCAAATTCCGAGAGCAACTTCTGTGCTGAATGTATGTAACTTAAGTCGCATATTAAATACATGGACAAATTCGTTTATTCTTTTCATATTTCATTACAAATTGGATGCTTGTTGTGTAAACATTGCATAAACTATTTGTTGCAGACCCGGAAAGAATTAGATCTCGACGAAGAGTGACTCGTGGACTGAAAGTAAGAAAGACCCTGAAAGATAAAGCTAAGATTCCTGTCAACATTCTTTTGGGGAAGCGCAGACCAGTGGGTGAAGGACATTTAGAGCTAACAGCCGAGGTTTGTGTTGCAGTTCGCATGTACGCGCCCGTTGAAGTACCGTCGTGGAGTGCTATGGAGCCTCATCACAAGAAACCAATTTACGACCACCTGCAAGTGAGTTGGGTTATCGCGTTTCATTTTTCTTAAGCGTATGATCAATGAACTCAAATTTCATTTGCTATACTCTGTCTATTTAGGGGATATTTGAGCTTGATTTCTCGAGGAAACATATTGTGCGTGCTATCAGTTCCATGTGCAGCAGATCATATAGTGACCAGAGATACAAGCTGCATAAGCATTACAAAACTTTCCGCAGCCCAAGAGAAGCAAGGCGTCATCCTTCGCCACTTGTGAACCAGAATGATTGGAATACATTGTGTCTTTACTTTGAGTCTAAAGTCTGTAAGGTAAAACAAATACAAGACTTTGTCGTACACATTTATTCATTTCTTCCAATTTTCTTTTTCCGGAAAATACGTATATTAAATTTTGTTGGCGTCATATGGCAGAAAAAGAGTAGAAGAGGTACTGAGAACAGACGACATGTCAAGAATCTTCATACATCTGGTTCGAAGACTTTTGTACAGCGCTTGCATGAGATGGTAATGCTTGTAACTTCTCTGATTTTTACATTACCATAACTTTAATGCTTAAACTTGTATTCCACTAAGTGTTTCTGTAAGAATCGGCCCCCTTATCTTCATTTACATGTAACACTCATTTACTATCTTGTATAGGAAAACCCGTCACTTATTGACAATTTCAAGACCACTCATTGCAAAAGTGGCACGAGCATCTGGATGTCGCGGGAGGCCCGTAATCTATATGTATGTTATACATTTCCTACGAAATTATCAATGTTTTGCCAGGAATTTAAAACTCAATCCGCTGTTTTGAAATTGTTTTGAAATTACAGAATCAAATGATAGAAATGAGGGACAATGATGTGGATGGTGTCCTAACTGAAGAACAGATTACGGAGGAAGTACTTGGAAAAAGGCGGGGTTTTGTAGCTGGCTACGGAGGCGGCGAGGTACCAAAATCTGCTTGGACTTACGAAGATGGGAGGTCTGAATATCTTGCAAGGGCTGAAGAAGCTGAAAAGCTGGCGGAAGCAGAACGAAAAAGGGCAGAAGCTGAACGTCGAAGGGCAGAAGCTGAACGAAGAAGAGCTGAGGCTGCGGAGAAGCGTTCGGAAGCCCTGGAAAAGAGGATGAGCAATGTGGAGGCACTGATACTCAAGACTCTCCCCCTTCCAGAGGAATCTGAATCTGAGCCGGAATATGAGCCCGAATCTGAAGAGGAATTTGCAGAGGAATCTGAGCCGGAGTCCGTATCGGAATCGGAGTCGGACACTTCAGACAGAGAATGAGGTAAGAGACTTGGTACTTAAATTTGTATCTGAATAGAGTCGTAATATTATCGGATTTCTGTTCTTCAGTCATGCTTCGATTGCATTATTCTGGTTAGTTAGGGAGAAGGTTTTTTAAATGCATGCTGTTACTGGCTTGAGCAACCTGCACTTAGTCGTCACTTGCCTGGGGTTTTTTTCCATCTCACCTTTGCCTAACTTTACTGAAATTAGAAGTTGTAAAAAAGTGTCTGCTGTTTGATCACTATTCACGTGGATTGAGTATGTCGGTAACCTGTCTTCATTTGCCAGTTCCCATTCTTTGTATACGTATCCAGTTATTAACAATTTATTAGTTTTGCTCTTTATGCATTTGAGGTTCTAACAAATACTTCCATTGTCGTAGTAATTTGAACATTAAATAGAATTGTAGTACTATGCGTATGACTGGTTTTGAAGTTCACTAGGATTCGGTTCCAATTTCCGTCGTTCAAGTAACTGGTGAATGGAAATGGGATTCAGTTTAATTGAATAGGATTTCAGGCATCTGCACGAGTCTTTAGTCACGGATTTCTAGAGTTTAGAGCTGATTACATTGTGTGAAGTTTAATACACTCAGTCTTGGCACAATCTGTTAGGCGAATCTTTAATTTGCTCCGGGTTTGCTGAGAAATTACATTTCATAATTTCAGAAGTGTTTGCTGTGTGTAACTTGCAAAGGCATGTTACTTTCGACTTAATTCAGCTATCAAACCCAAGTATTAGAATGTTTTCATCAATTCACAGATGTTGAATCCTTCCCTAATCATAATCAAATTCTGTATTTGTTATACGCAGTCGTAGTTTGCTGTTTGGAAAGCCCTTCATGCCGTCTAGAAACTGTTATTCTCAACGGTACCAAATCCTTCTCCATTCTTTGTCCAAATGCTTAAATATGTTTCTGGATTTAAATTATGTCATCAATAGCAGTGTGTTAAGGAATCAAGTGCACAAGTGACTTCATCTATGAATATTTGCTGCAGGGGTTCGTGAATGGATCGAGTACATACGTTAGCTTTTTCGACGACCTGTTCGTGAATGGAGTGTATGTATGGTTCATGCCACGGATTTTTGGAGCCACTATGTCTGCTATGTCTTTTATTTCTGTTAACTAGACTACGAACTGGAATCACTTGTGTATTTGTTGAACTCATGTCTATCACCTCGAATCTGCTTCGACTGAATATTTTGAACTGGGATGTGTGATGTTAAGTTTTATGCTGCTGTTTTGGGCAATCTGTGACATGTTGCTGAATGCAACTACTATTTATGTTAAGTTTCATGTTAACTGCCTATTTATGGCATCTTGTTTATTTTTGGACACCATGTTTGGATGGTGTTCAAAAGTGCTTTTTTTTTATTAAGTTGTGATAAAGGTGACAAGCACGAATGTCACAAGAAAGATGAAGTGCCGTCAAACTTCTCTTCTACTGACTATTTTGGATGTCATCTATCTAAATAAACATGAAAATGTGTTTGTCGCCAGTTTTAAAGGTGACAAAAACACATAGTCAGTAGAAAGAAACTACCGACAGAAATATTTGTCACTGCTTTCTCTTTCTGCAGACAAACATGACGTTTGTCGGCTATCACTCTAACGACGGAGCTATTGTGACTACGGATCGACAAACCAATTTCTGTCGGTAGAATATCTGCCGACAAATTAAAGTTATCTACCGAAAAGTTTTGCTGTCAACGGAGGCAGTATTTGTTGTAGTGTGTTAGACCAAGTGTGGAATTCAGACTCATACTCAGGATCAAAAATGTTGGGTGGTCTGACCCCTTTAGGAACCCAAATTTGTCTGACTTGTCCTTTAAGTTGGAATGGGAATGTGTTCCTCATTATATGAGAGTCTCTTCTTATAAAAGGACAAGTCATCTTCATATGACCAATCTTGTTACAAAAATGACACTTAGGAGAAGTTTTGCTTCCAGCTTTCACAAATCTGGTATTGTTATTTCTTGGAAAGCTTGGATTGTATCCAATACCAGTTTTGTGAATAGACTTTAAACTTCCTCCAAGAATCAAGTTTAACTTGTGTTCTTATCCTGCAAGCTTGTCTTTGACTAATTCAGATTCTTGAAGTTTCTCAGCAAGAGTAGTATTTTGTTGATCTAAGTCATCAACCTGATATCTCAGATTAACAAGGCTGTTACTCAGTAAAGAATTCTCATTTACTACTTCCTTGACTTGTGTTTTCAAGGCTTTGAAATTGGTTTTCAAGGCCTTGAAATCACTATCAGTTTTCTTCTGAGAGATTTCAAGATTCTGATTCAGACAAACAAGTTGTAAATTCTCTTTTGCTTGCTAATGAACTTTTTCTGTCAAAAGTCTAATCTCTTTCAGATAATCTTCTTCATTTAAAAGCATTGTTCTAAGATAATCTGAAAGAGCATCTTTTAGTTTTGAAATCAAACAGTTTACCATTATCTCAATATTCTTCTCAGAACTTTCATCATGCTTGGCCATGAAACATAGGTTGGCATGTTCTTCTTCAGATTCACTTAAGCTATCTGAATCACTCCATCAAGCTATCATGGCTTTCTTTCTTCTGTCATGGTCTTTCTTTTGAAAGTTTTTGATTTTCTTGTGTGGACAATCTCTTATCAAATGTCCTGCATCACCACACTCAAAGAAGTTCATGACTTTGGATTTATTTTATGAAGAAGACTTACCTTTGTAGTCCTTGCTACTGAAAGATCTGTTTCTTTGTTTGTTGAAGTCTTTGTTTCCAAAGTTTTTCTTCATCTTAGAGAATTCTGGTCAAGGCTTTGGAAATCAATGCAAATGGATCATCATCATCAATCTTTAGTTTCAAGGCTTTGAATTTTCTCATTCTCTTAGGCCTTGAGTGCTAAGTTCTTGACACCTTCAGGTAGTTCTCCATCAGCTTCATTCATGGATATTTCATGTGTCAGGAGCTTCCCTTGCAGGTCATTAAGTTGAAGTGATGAGAGATCTATAGCTTCTTCAATGGCTGTTGTCTTTTGTTCCTATTTTGCCTTTGGAAGACTTCTCAATATCTCCCTCACCTTTTCTTCATTGGAAATATGTTTACCCAAATAATCAAGATTGTTGACAATGTCTGTGAACCTCTTGAACATCTCTCTTATTGAATCATCTGTATTCATCTTGAACAACTCATATTTCCTGAGATAGGTGTTAATTTTTGTTTTCTTGACTTGACTTGTTCCTTCAAAGGTCACCACAAGCTTATCCCAGATTTCTTTCGCAGTCTTGCAGCCTGAATCCTGTTGAATTCATCTGTACTCATAGCACACTATAAGATGTTAATATCTTTGTAATTCTTATAAAATTGTTCTAATTCAGAAGAGGAGAGTTTGTCTTCAGATTTGGGACTTTTGATCCCATCTTTCTCTGTAAAGAAAGTGTGAGGTCCATTCTGAATACTGGTCAAAAGCTCTATGTTCTGATCAATGATGAACATCTTCATCAGGGCTTTCCAGTGGGCAAAGTTGTCTCCACAAAATAGAGGACGTATGTTGGAAGCTCTTCCGTGTGAGAAACCATCATCACCTGCATTACTCATGATCACCAGATGGTTAAATCTTATACAGTGATACAAGCTCTGATACCAATTGAAAGGGGAGTATGCAAATGGATATGCAACACATATACTCTAGAAGGGGGGGGGGTTGAATAGAGTATGCCAACTTTTTGCAAAACTTGTGGAGGATAAGCGTTTTAGTTCAGGAGCAATGGAGTTCAAGGCCTTGAACACAAATTCAAGCCTTTGGAATGAGATACGGTTTGAAATGATTTCAAGGCCTTGAAAAGAGTTTCAAACCCTTGAAAATAGACAAGTTTAAATGCTGCAAAAACTAAGTATGTAAATGAAATTGTAAGTGCAAGAGACACAGGATTTATAGATTTCAGTCCACTTGGACCTACGTCTCTACCTGAGGTATCTTCTCCTACAGGATTTTCAACTCAATTCTTATTAGTCAACAGCTAAGCCCTAGATCTCAAGCAAAGAGAATTACCTTACTCTGTTACAGCTTGTGGTTCTCCCTAACCTATCTAGTACATGCTCTAGCTAACTGATTAACTAAGAATTATCTATTGTTCACCTTGAACAATCCTTGAGAATGAAATATAGAAGTATTACAGAAATGATCTACCAATAAAGAACAATAAAGAAGAACACTAGAGTGTAGAACTGCAGTGAAGAATGCAGTCAACTTTTGTGAGTTGGATTGTGAGAGTGATGAACTTCTTTGATGGTTGTCAATCCAGAATTGTGTCTCTATTTTTGCCCGTTGAGTGTTGTATATTGTTGCTTCAAAATGAGCTCCATTTATACTGTTTGAAGCTCTGCAAATCTTTCTGATTTTTAGCACGAAATTCCCATTTTGTAGGCAACAAACTTTGACTCTCTTAACAACCTTCTCCGACGGATAGTTGATCACATTTTAGATATATTGTTGTGATATTGTCTTTAACATTCTGAGAAGCTGTCATAAGTCTCTGATTGATCACAAAATCATCTTCTCTAAGTATTTCCATTCCCGCAAAAGACCAGATAAGGAAACAAATCCCGCACATTTAGGAAATAAAATTTCCCTGCAAAACTGAGTCAAACGGATGGACTAAAATATGTTATATCTATCAAAATAGTTTGTCTTTCATCATAAAATAATAACACATCAAGTACAAGGGTGAGAGGGATAGAATTAAATCAAAAGAGTTTAGAGAAACTCCCCCTCAGAACATGCATGCAGGTCAGACAGTTTCAAGGCTTTGAAACCTGGTTCAAGGCCTTGAAATAGCTCAAGCCTGTGAAACCTGATTCAGGTCTTTGAAAGCTTGTTCAAGGCCTTGAAATAACTAAGTATTTCAAGTCCATGAAACGTGTGATCTTACAGTTGATTTTAAAAATGCTTGCGTAGTAGGAAACCGGAAAAATTTGGCATGATGATATGCAATGGTTAAAAAATGGAACTTCGCTGATAAGAATTGGGTCCAGGTCACATATATGAACCGCCACTTTTGGGCGGAGACATACTTGAAGGATCATTTTTCGCCTTGAAAACGACGACCTCAAGATGCGAGAGCATCAACAGTTTCATCAAGGATTTTATGTCCTTCTCGGACAAATTGATTGATGCTGCGAAGGGATTCACGACCGGGTTAGACAAGCTACACCACAACGAGCGTAAGGCACACCATCGCTCCAACCAAGCAGACCCCGTGATAACAACAAGGTTCACGGAACTCGAACGCCATGCAGCAAAGGTCTTCACCGAAAATGTCTTCAATATGTTTAGGATACAAGCTCGAAAGGGTGCTGATTACAGACTGTTTGAAGTCAAAACTTTTCAAGAATATAGCTTGGACTTTTTCTATGTGATGAAAGGTGAAATTAATAAATCTATGGTATGTACATATGTTTCCATTTACATATTTATATACAATGTACACATGTACTGCATTTTTTTTGCTAAATAATCTTATCATGTTTCCTTACAGTTATAAATGATATCTTAAGTGTTAAAGGTTGAAATAAAATATTAATGTCAAAGTCTGTGAACTATTTTCCTCGTTTATTTAATACCAGGTAACGATCTTTCTATCCTTGTGTTCATTTGTATTATCATTTATTTCTGAATTTCTAACCGCCCTATCTTTGCTTACTTCAGCAAATTGTTCAGTGTCGTCATGATAATAGGATTCTCCGGTGCACATGTTTTCGTTGGGAAACACCGTATATGATTTGCAAACACATGTTGATTGTTTTGAAACGAAAGGGTGTACATAGGATCCCAAACTCTTTAATTCCCAAAAGGTGGACGCAAACTAACAAAATAATTCTACCGAACTGAGACATCAATGAAGGTGCATGTTGGGAAGAATTATGATGACCCAGATTTGCAATCCATGTGTCGGGGTTCCACAAGGAACGAAGTTGAACTGTATCACCATTTGGGCTGTACTACAAGCGAGACACTTAAGTTCTTTAAAGAGCATATGGACGATGGGATTAGGAAAATGCAGAGAATGATTTCTAAACCTTTTTGGGGTACACAAGGAGAGATTAATAAGGAAGAAAATACTTATGCCCATGTGAAAAATCCGATCTCCCCGGACACTAAACGCCAAAAAGGACCCAAAAAAGACAAGAGAAGGCACTGTGGCAATTGCAGGGAGCTGGGACACAACACGACAACATGCCCCAATCCTCCAAGGGACTTCTTCGAACAAGAAGACGATCTGGAAGACGATTCTGCACAAATACCACTTGAGTTTGATGTTAAGGAAGAATATTTCTAGTCTCAATCAAGTAATCAGTCCAAGAAAAACCAGCATGAATGATCTAGTTCTGTTTACATTGATTTTATTCTTGATATCTGGACATGAACGACGATCCAGGAGCCGATTCTGAACAAGTACCATGTTATTTTAATGTTATTGTGGAATTATTATGGTATTGATCTTTAATCATGCCTTTGAAGGACATTTTCGTTGATATTGGTTTGTTTGTAGATTACTTTAATCGTTATTTCTTAACCAAAAAACTCAAGTTGTTAAGCTTTCTATCTTAATTTGACGGAGCACAATGGCTTTGTTGTAATTTACCAACTTTATGGTAAGCTTGACTATCCTGCAATTGCGTAGACATTAAAAACTTTATCTAAAGCGAGAAAATATGTTAACAGCTTTATCTCCAGCCAAGGTTACCTGCTATACCGGGTAACATTTTTTTCCTGTAGTAGCGGGGACCACAAAAGAAATAAAAAGTTGTCAGTAACCCTAATTAGGGACGCACCATAGACAACCCAGAACTACTGGAAGGCATTGTGAAATAAATTTCAGGCCGAATGCTTGAGGAAACACCCTCAATGACCAACTGGATGTATTTCTGCTGTGGCAACCTCTATTTGCTCCACTCATGTATTGTTTTTGCTAAATTCTTATGTGAAGAGAATTTGAAAATGCCTTAACTTTCTTTAATCAGTTCATATATCTAAAAAAAAGTTCTTATCCCCTTTTGCCGATGTTAACTTAAATTAAGTGTTGCCCATTAATGGTAAATTTCACATTCTATGCAGATTGAAGATTATGGAGAGACTGTGAGGGCGTAATTTTTCAGCGGTTCATGAACCGGACAAGAATTCTCTTGAAATACAAGGCGCTAAAACAATAGGCTTTTGGATGATAGCTTCCTCTACTGCATTGTTGCGGGAATGAGGGACCGAAAACACTGATCTTGGCAGCCAAAGGCTCGGACGGTCAGAGAAAAAATACCCAATTCAACTTTTCAAATTGTCTTATTTTCAATTTTTTCCGGAAATCCGTTAGGAAAGTATTATATATGATTGGTAAAATAGCAAATAATAGTTTGTTCTTAGAATTGTGGTCAATACATGCTTGGCACTGTAAAAGAAGGTCATGAGAATGATTTCCTTCAATCCTGGACTTTAACACTTTGTTAATGACACAGGCCAGTCTCCATTTCTCGAAAGCCTGCTAGAGAAGATTGATGAAGATGGCATGAGAAGCAACGTACTCAAATTTCATGAAAATCCTTGGAAACGTTCTTAGTTTTTTTTTTGGGGAAGTGCCCTCGGGCACGACAATCCCCTAGTACATTATAAAAGGACAATTTATTTTAAAATGATCTCTTCCACTCTCTTTTAATTTTCTTTAAGTAGTACTTTTTTTATAAATAATACAATATATGGCATAGCTACGTGTATAAAATATAGTAATTAGTTTCAAACACTTTGCGAAGGACTTTTAAGTATCTTATTTATAAAAACATATTATCAATTTAATTTTAGAAGTGTTGAATGATTCATGGGTTACGTTTAAAAAATGGTAGGGTAATTGTGGATATATTAAATGTAGTAGTTAAAAAGATTTAATTTGTTATCCAGTACCTATAAACAACAATTCATATTCTCACTCTATATATAGAACCATTAATTCCTTACTTTAGTAAAAAGAAATTAAAACGCATACGTTTTTTTCGAAAGAACGAATCTATTCATTAAAACAGGACGATTGACTTTTTCAGCCTTTACATTAAATCAGCACCAGCCCTTTGATCTCACCTACCACACACTTATAGTTAGAATTCCCAAAAATTTGGAGATAATGAGGAGGATAATGGGTAGTGGTTCAGTCGACAATTCTAAAAAATCAACAAGCCTCTTCCTCCTCCCTTTCTCCTACTTTCTCTCCTTGTAATTCGGATGAAACGGGGGAGGATAATGGGTAGTGGTGGCTGGTGGGAAATTCGTAACTTCTTCTTCCTCTTCCACTACGGTCAGTATCTTAAAACTATAGACCCACCTGCTGAATGAGAAATTCTCTCTGTAATCTTGGTTTTTTGCTAAACTCAACTTATATATCTTAGCAATTCTAGAATTAGGAATTAATTTGAATTTTTCCCCCAAATTATTTCTCAAAATTCTACTATTATTGCCAGCTAGTCGTCTATTCTAATTACATACTTCTGTTACATCCCAACTACTTAATTTTTTTCTACAGGTTTCAGGAGTAGTTTAGATGTTCCTTTGCTTGGATTATTGGAAATTTCTTTATGGACTTGAAAACATTCTCAGTGTTTTTTGAGGTAGTACCATCGGGCACGGGCAATCCCCTAGAAACGATTATTTATTTTAAAATGATCTCCTCCACCCTCTTTTAATTTTCTTTAAGTAGTACTTATTTTATAAATAATGGAATAAATGGCATAACTATGCGTATAGAAAATGGAAACCAGTTTCAAAATCTCTAAGAATGTCTTTTAAGTAGTCATTTTCTTATTTATAAAAACATAATATCAATTTTAATAATTGAAATTGAAGACATCAGGAAAATTTATTTTAGAAGTGTTGAGGGAGCATGAGTTATGTTTAAGCAATGTCATGGTTACTCTCGGATTGAAGGAAAATTGTAGTTATGTTCAAATCAATCGATCATGCTAAGTAATTTTTTATATGAATTTTTAACATTGAGAACATTTTATGTTTATTTAGGCACTTCTTGTAAAGTGTACTATTTGGACAGTCACATAGAATCACTATTTATCTCTCTTAATATTTTAAACAAAATAAGCGGTTTGTAAATTTTTATATGTTATTCATAAAATTTCAACATAATAATATTTGGAGGCAATACTCATTGTTATATATTTTGTGGAAAGGAAAATGTATTCTGCCAGTGGAAAGAAGTTGTTTCAACTTCGCTCTCACCCCTTCTAATTTAATCGAAATTGAATATTTTTTTGTTATAAATAATACCGTAAATAACACAGCTATGTTTCGAAAAATCAGTAGTCAATGTCAGATACAATTAACAGAGAAATTCTATAATTGCTAGAATTGAAAAAACATATAACATACAAAATAAATGTTGGTGCTTTGAGTAACCAATTTGCGAGAAATAATGTCCTAGTGTGATCAAAACATATATTTTAGATTTCTAATATTATTAAAAAAATGATATCAAAGAAAAATCGATATGTTGTAACATCTTAGTTATTCTCGATGCATGTTTGGTAGAATAAATTTTTTACTTGGATCACATTTTATATTTAATCAATGCATTCTTGCTATCCAAGTCACTGGGTCAAAGTGACCCACTAAATAGTGGTAAAAGTAGTTCAGAATTTTATTTTAATATAGAATATATTTTGTATTATTTGGTACTCTTCTTGGGATGTGTAATAAGACAGTCAATTGGCACAACTATTTATCCGTTATTGTAACTTTCAAATGTTTGAGTCACTTTCAGAATTATGGATATTTTAAATGTAGTAGTTCAGAAGATATTAATTGTTATCCGGTACCTATAAAACAACAATTTTATATTTTCACACTTATGTAGAAGCATTAATTCCTTATTTTAGTCAAAAAATTTATAACGCATACATTTTTTTAAATAACGAATCTATTCTATTAAACAAGACGGTTGACTTTTTTCAGCCTTTACATTAAATCAGCCCTAGCCCTTAAATCTCAATGATAACTCCACATTAGGAGTTATATTGTTTACGATCCACGACCGTTTCGCGAGTGTTTCGATGTATTTATGTGAGAAATTGGCCAAATCCGGGTTGTTTTGAGCATACGTCAGTTATTGAGCTTTATTTCGTAATCCGGGCGTTTTTCGTATGATTTATGCATTGTTTGTCGCATGTAATCTTCCGGTATGTTTTCCTATTGTGTATTTCAGGAACCGGGAGCTTGGAACGATGATTTTGGAGCGGAAAAGAACTTCGGAACACAAGATAGCTCAAGGATATGCTCGGGAATGGAGACGAGAGAGGAGGAATCAAGAAAAGAGGAGAAGAATTGAAGATTGGAGAAGTGTTTGTGCCTTAGAAGAAATTTAGAGGGCCAAGAATGAAGAAAAACAAACTGCTGGACGATAAGAACACCCAAACTGTTCTCACGAACACTTTATAAACCGAGAGGAGATAGGAACTACTACCACACACTTATAGTTAGAATTCCGAAAAATTTGAAGTTAATGGGGAGTATAATGGGTAGTGGTTTATTCAACAATTTTATAAATCAACAATCCTCTTCCTCATCTTTTTCTCCTACTTTCTCTCTCTGCAATTCGGTTGAAATGGGGAGGATAATGGGTAGTGGTGGCTGATGGGAAATTCTTAACTTCTTGTCTCTTTCACCCCAGTTTGTATCTTAACACTATAGAGCCACATACTGAATGAGAAATGCTCTTTGTAATCTTAATTTTTTCTAAATTAAACTTATATAAGATTAGGCGTTAATAAAAAATTTTAGCCAAAACATTTCTCAAAATTCTACTACTATTGTCAGATCTTCGTCTAAGCTAATTAAAAACTTTTGTTACATGCCAACTACTTCATTTTTGTCTGAAAATTTCAGGAGTAGTTTACATGTTCCTTTACGTGGTTTATTGGAAATTTCTTTATGGACTTGGAAACGTTCTTAGTTTTTTTTCGGGAAGTGCCCTCGGGCACGACAATCCCCTAGTACATTATAAAAAAGATAATTTATTTTAAAATTATCTTGTCCACTCTTTTTTAATTTTTTTAAGTAGTAATTTTTTTATAAATAATACAATACATGGCATAGCTATGTGTATAAAATATAGTAATCAGTTTTAAACTCTTTGTGAAGGTCTTTTAAGTTTCATATTTATAGAAACATATTATCAATTTAATAATTAAAATTGAAGAAACACGTAATGAAAATTTAATTTGGAGATAATGGGGAGGATAATGGGTAGTGTTTCAGTCAACTATTCTCAAAAATCAATTGTCCTCTTCCTCCTCCCTTTCTCCAACTTTCTCTCCTTGTAATTCGGATGAAACGGGGGAGGGTAATGGGTAGTGGTGGCTGGTGGGAAATTCATAACTTCTTCTCTCTCTTCCACTACGGTCAGTATCTTAACACTATAGACCCACCTGCTGAATGAGAAGTTCTCTATGTAATCTTGGTTTTTTCCTAAATTCAACTTATATAACTTATCAATTCTAGAATTAGGAATTAATATGAACTTTTCACAAAACATTTCTCAATTCTACTATTATTGTCAGCTAGTCGTTTATTCTAATTACATACTTTTGTTACATCCCAACTACTCAATTTTTTCTACAGGTTTCAGAAGTAGTTTAGATGTTCCTTTGCTTGGATTATTGGAAATTCCTTTATGGACTTGAAAACATTCTTAGTGTTTTTTGAGGTAATACCATCGGGCACGGGCCATCCCCTAGAAAAGATTATTTATTTTAAAATGATCTCCTCCACTCTCTGTTAATTTTCTTTAAGTAGTACTTATTTTACAAATAATGCAATAAGTGGCATAACTATGCGTATAAAAATGGAAACCAGTTTCAAACTCTTTGAGAAGGTCTTTTAAGTAATCATTTTTTTACTTATAAAAACATAATATCAATTTTAATAATTGAAATTGAAGAAACACATCACGAAAATTTATTTTAGAGGTGTTGAGGGAGTCATGAGTTACGTTTAAGCAATGACATGGTTACTTTTGGATTGAAGGCAAATTGTAGTTATGTTCAAATCAATCGATCATGCTAAGTAATTGTTGAAATGAAGTTTTAACGTTGAGAATACTTTATGTTTATTTATGGAACTTCTTGGGAAGTGTACTATTTGGACATCACATAGAACCACTATTTATCTCTCTTAATATTTTAAACAAAATAAGCGGTTTGTAAGTTTTGATATGTTATTCATAAAATATCAACATAATAATATTTGGAGGCAATACTCATTGTGAACTTTGGGATATTTTTTTCCTATTTTACAATTAAATAAAATGCATATGTTTTGTGGCAAGGAAAATGTATTCTGCCAGTAGAAAGAAGTTGTTGTTTCAACTTCGCTCTCACCCCCTTCTAATTCAAATTGGATATTTTTTATTTATAAATAATACCGTAATTAACATTGCTATGTTTCGAAAAATCAATAGTCAATGTCATGCTACAATTAACAGAGAAATTCTATAATTGTTAGAATTGAACAAACATATAACATACAAAATAAATGTGGGTGCTTTGAGTACCAATATGCGAGAAATAATGTCCTAGTGTGATCAAAACATATATTTTAAATTTCTAATATTTTTAAAAAATCATATCAAATTAGGAAAATAACTATTTTGTAACATCTTAGTTTTTCTCGATGCATGTTTGGTAGAATATTTTTAACTTGGAACACATTTTATATTTAATCAATGCATTCTTGCTATCCAAGTCGCCGGGTCAAAGTGAACCAGTGAATAAAGGTAAAATTCAATATAGTGCAAACGATGAAGGACAGAGTGGTAGCGAATTTCAAAGGCTTTACTACTTTTTATTTTTTAATCGCACATTTATTACATATAAAAAGAATAATGCAATTAATGCAAAACATTAAAATTGAAAAACATAATAAAAACTAGCTTAATTACTTAATGCATACCCCCAATATAGCGAAACTAACACATTCCAACCCCCAATTCTAGAATAGGCTTGTTGCATCCACCAGTTGCAATAAAACCTACTTGTTGAAACTGGTATGAAAATTCCGTCACACACTGAACGGAAGGAACCGTTAGTTGACTACTATGTACTTTTGTTTAACGGTAAATTTTTCAGTTCGTATTATGTATGAAGATTCATATCAAGATCATAATCATCAACCAGTCCACCACCATTACCGCCGGAACAAACCTTGAATCCGGCGAATTATAACTCAGAATTTTGACTGAGGCTTCTTTACAAAATCACCTACGCCACCTGACAGGCTGAGGGAGTCAAACCTGTGTCTAGAATCAGAGAAGTAAGTAACCACTGTGGCTACAAAAAAAATCTTCCCTGAAGCACAAATTGAATCCCATCAATTGAGGCATAATCACAGGAGATATCCAGAACTAAACAAACACAAGCCACATTTGGATTTTCTCTCAGACTCTTCCACTTGCCCACATTTGGATTCTCTGATTCTTCGCTCATAGAATTGGATTTGAAGCATCAAATTTCTCTAATTCCCAACCGAATTGAGTCAATTCAAGAAAGAAAAAAAAACTTTGCCTCGTCAGTCTTCTCCAGAAAATAAAAACCCAAAACCAAAAAAGTGCAAACTGAAAGCCATGTTTTGGCGAAGAATATCCAGAAGCAGCGATTGATTCAGGGCTTTTTTCGAGAACCACCAAATCCACCAACAACACCCTCCCATGCCTTCTGTTCATCACAAACACCCGAATCCAATTCCTCCAGATCTTCGAGTCCACGATTCAAAACCCGGAACATGAGTCAAATCGAAGAAAGGGATGGAGAGAATAGAGATGGAAGATGTTTCCAACCCCAACAGAAGAAGAAAATCGAAGTCATGCCATTAATTCAGAACATTAAAATTGAAAAACATAATAAGAACTACTTTAGATATTTTGAGTAACTTGTATATTAACAAATAAGTAATTGTATATTAATATATTCATTTATTCTTCATAGTTAAGTTTGTAAAAAAACATATTTAGCATAAGTAATTATTTTGTAACATGATAATTTTTCTCAGTAAATATCTGGTTAGAATTTTATTTTAATATAGAATATATTTTGTATTATTAGTTACTCTTCTCGGGATGTGTAATAAAACAGTCAATTGACGCAACTATTTATCCGCTATTGCAACTTTCAAATGTTTGAGTTTCTTTCAGAATAATGGATATTTTTATATATAGTAGTTAAGAAGATTTTATTTGTTATCCAGTACCTATAAAACAACTATTTTATATTTTCACTCTATATGTAGAACCATTTATTCCTTACTTTAGTCAAAAGATTATAATGCATACGTTTTTTAAAAGAACGAATCTATTCTATTAAACAGGATGGTTGACTTTTTTTCAGCCTTTACATTAATTCAGCCCTAGACGTTAAATCTCACCTACCACACACTTATAGTTAGAATTCCGAAAAATTTGAACATAATGCGGAGGATAATGGGTAGTGGTTTATTCAACAATTTAAAAATCAACCGTCCTCTTCCCTCTCTGCAATTCGGTTGAAATGGGGAGGATAATGGGTAGTGGTGGCTGGTGGGAAATTCTTAACTTCTTGTCTCTTCCACTACAGTTTGAATTTTAACACTATAGAGCCACCTACTAAATGAGAAAATCTCACTGTAAACTTAATTTTTTGCTAAATTCAACTTATATAAGAACTAGGCGTTAGTAAAAAATTTAGCCAAAACATTTATCAAAATTCTATTAGTATTGTCATCTGTTCGTCTATGCTTATTACTAACTTTTGTTACATGCCATCTACTTAATTTTTGTCTGAAAATTTTAGGAGTAGTTTACATGTTCCTTTACTTGCCTAATTGGAAATTTCTTTATGGACTTTGCAATAATCTTAGTTTTTTTTTGGGAAGTGCCCTCGGGCACGACAATCCCCTAGTACATTATAGAAAAGATATTTTATTTTAAAATGATCTCCTCCACTCTCTTTTAATTTTCTTTAAGTAGTATTTTTTTCTTATAAATAATACAATACATGGCATAGCTACGTGTATAAAATATAGTAACCAGTTTCGAACTCTTTGGGAAGGTCTCTTAAGTTTCTTATTTATGAAAATATATTATCAATTTAATAATTAAAATTGAAGAAACACATCAGGAAAATTTAATTTTGGAAGTGTTGAGTGAGTCATGGATTACGTTTAAGAAATGGCATGGTATCAATTGAAACAACTTTTTATCTGCTATTGCATCTTTCAAATGTTTAAGTTACTTTCAGAATTATGCATACATTTTTTTGAAAGAACGAATCTATTCAACAGAACGATTGACTTTCTTTCAACATTTACATTAAATCAGCACAAGCCCTTTGATCTCACCTACAACCCACTTATACTTAAAATTCCCAAACAATTTTTTTTTCTTTGTTTTTTTTAGAAACAAATTCCCAAACAATTGAAGATAATGGGGAGGATAATTGGTTGTTTATTCAACAATTCTGAAAAATCAACTGTCATCTTCCTCATCTTTTTCTCCTACTTTTTGTCTCTGTATTTCGGATGAAATGGGGAGGATAATGGGTAGTGGTGGCTGGTGGGAAATTATTAACTTCTTCTCTCTTCCACTACAGTTTCTATCTTAACACTATAGAGCCAACTGTTGTGTAAGAAATTCTCTCAGTAATCTTGATTTTTTGCTAAATTAAACTAATATATCTGCTAAATTCAAGAATTAGGCGTTACTAAGAACTTTTAGCCAAAAAAATTCTCAAAATTCTACTATTATTGTCAACATTTCGTCTATGCTAATTACAAACTTTTGTTACATCCCAACTACTAAATTTTTGTTTGAATATTTGACATGTTCCTTTACTTGGCTAATTTGAAATTTCTTTATGGACTTGGAAACGTTCTTATTGTTTTTGTGGGTAGTACCATCGGGCACGGGCATTCCCCTGCTACATTATAGAAAATATATTTTATTTCAAAATGATATCTTCCACTCTTTTTTATTTTTCTTTTAATAGTAGTTTTTTTATAAATAATGCAATAAATGGCATAGCTACGTGTATAAAAAATAATAACCATTTTCAAACTCTTTTGAAAGGTCTTTTAAGTAGTCACTTTCTTATTTATAAAAACATATTACCAGTTTTAATATTTGAAACAGAATAAATACATCAGGAAAATTTAATTTTAGAAGTGCTGAGCAATGGCATTGTGGGAATGGAAACAAATTTTTATCCGCTATTGCATCTTTCAAATGTTTGAATTACTTTCAGAATTGTGAATGTTTTAAATATAATAGTTAAGAACATTTTATTTGCTACCCAATACCTATAAAACAACGCTTTTCATGTCCTCACTCTATATGTAGAACCATTTCAAATGCATACGTTTTTACAAAAGAACGAATCTATTCTATAAAACAGGACGGTTGATTTTTTTCAGCCTTTAGATTAAATCAGCCGCATCCCTTATATGTCACCTACCACCCACTTATAGTTAGAATTCCCAAAAAATTGAAGATAATAGGGAGGATAATGCGTAGTGGTTTACTCAACAATTCTCAAAAATCAACCGTCCTTCCTCATCACTTTCTCCTACTTTCTCTATCTGTAATTAGGATGAAATGGAGAGGATAATGGGTAGTGGTGGCTGGTGGAAAATTCTTAACTTCTTCTCTCTTCCACTACTGTTTGTATCTTAACACTGTAGAGCCACCTGTAGAATGAGTAATTCTCTTTGAAATCTTGAGTTTTTGCTAAATTCATCTTATATATATATATTCTGAATTCAAGAATAAGGCTTTAATAAAAATTTGTAGCCAACATATTTATCAAAATTCTACTATTATTGTCATCTATTCGCCTGTGCTAATTACAAACTTTTGTTACATCCCAACTACTCAATATTTGTTTGAATATTTCAGGAGTAGTTTACATGTTTCTTTGCTTGGCTTATTGGAAATTTCGTAATGGACTTGGAAACGTTGTTAGTGTTTTTAGGGGTAGTGCCCTCGGGCACACACAATCCCCTAGTACATTATAGAAAAAATAAATTTATTTTAAAATAATCTCCTCAACTCTCTTTTAATTTTCTTTAAGTAATAATTTTTTATAAATAATGCAATAAATGGCATAGCTATGTGTATAAAAAGTAATGCCTAGTTTCGAACTCTTTGCGAAGGTCTTCTAAATAGGCATTTTCTTATTTATAAAAACATATTATCAATTTTAATAATTAAAATTTGAAGAAACACATCAGAAAATTTAATTTTAGAAGTGTTGAGCTAGTCATGGGTTACGTTTAAGCAATAGTATAGTTAGTTTCGGATTGAAGACAAATTAAAGTTTTGTTCAAATCAATCGATCATGCTAAGTAAATTTGTGAAATGAAGTTTTAACGTTGAGAATATTTTATGTTTATTTATAGAACTTCATGTGAAAGTTTATACTTGGACAATCACATAGAACCACTATTTGCCTCTCTTAATATTTAAAAAAAAAATGTATTTGGAGGCAATACTCATTTTGAACTTTAGGATATTTTTTTGCTAATTTATGATTAAATAAAATACGTATGTTTTGTTGAAAACAAAATATATTCTGCCAGTAGAAAGAAGTTGTTTCAACTTTGCTCTCACCCCCTTCTAATTTAATTCAAATTAAATATTTTTTATTTATAAATAATACCGTAAATAACATGGTTAGTTTAAATAAAATAGTAGTCAATGTCAGGCTACAATTAATGGAAAAATTCTATAATTGTTATAATTGAACAAACATAAAGCATACAAAATAAATGTGGGTGCTTTGCGTAACCAATTTGCGTGAAGTAATTTCCTGGTGTGATTAAAACATATATTTTTAGATTTCTAATATTATTAAAAATTTCCTATTTGAATGTTGACACTTCAATGCAATAAGTTACAATTTTGATAATTAATGTAAATTAATACTTTATTTTGGATCAACCCGTGCAGATGAGATGTGTCAAGCCATTACATTTGTTCCGTGATTTGATGAAGAAGAATCCATCAGAGAGAAGGGTTTTGCTGAGATTGTGTCATCCCTTGCGTTCCCAGTAAAAATTTGTATTGTTATTGAGATTGTACATTCATTCTCCGATCGCTCCGTGCCCCATGCTTCCTTGTGCTCCCATATGTAAGAACAAAACAAAGACCAAATGCGCGCAACGCGCGCGGCACATTTCCTTGTTCTTACAAAGCCACTTAGTTATTTTATGTTTCAAATGACAAACTTATTCTCTTTCCACTATTATGTCAACATGCACATCATACTAGTAATTAGAGCTTTAAAGTTCCAAAAACAATCCACACTATTTCAATAGTTAGTTTCATCATTTTAATTTTTATGTCTTCATTTTTTTTTTCATTTACTTATAGCTTTTTTTTTATCATGGGTAAAAATTCATGCCAAAAAAAGAAAAAGAGAAACAACGTTATGGGTAAACTTTGAATGAAAGTTCATATGTTTGATTTGATCTGGCACTAAAAAGAATGTACGTTGTTCATCATCATCATTTTAGAATCCGAAGTTTAAATGAACATCCACATCACCTAATTAGGTAGTTTCATCTTTTCTATATGACACGGACCAACTGCAAGTGTACAGCTGTCGTGTGTAGTAATAAACCGGAAATTCGGGTTGTCGAACCCAAGGGACTTTGTTTAAATTAATTATTGTTCTAAACCTTATGTGGGTACGTCGCAATTGTGTTTTGATCTAATTCTACTAAAATAAACGCAATATTCTCAATTAACCAAGTGAAATAGTTCACGATTAATAAAGAATGAATTTTAGGGTTTTTGTAATATAAGGGAAAAAACACCGGGAATTCTCTAGGTTCACTAGGTTGAGCTAAATTTATGTTTTGACTTGTAAAACAACCATGTATCTTTCACTATCAACCAAGCAATATTAAACTCACCGAGTTACCAAGTAAGTTTACTATACTTTAAACCAAAACAAACCGAGTTACCAAGTCTATTCTAGCTTAAAGCATGCATTAAAACCACAATTCTACTTTAACGATCCTAGTTAACGATGTCGAGTTACCAAACATTGATTCGACTAGGTGAATTATTCAATTTACCAACTAATGCTCACGGAGTTACCGCGTGAAAACTAATTAAGTTTATCTCTACGTTAGCTACTCGCAAAGATAATTTGATTACAAACGTAAATAATCCATAATAATGAAAGATTACGTGAGATTAAGCTAAAACATGAATCACAATCATCAAAACATGATATTTAGATCAAACCCTAGCTACACCAAACGAGAATTCCCAGCAAATAACGTTTAGCTACTCATATTCATACTCAAAACGATAAGTTTCATGAGTTTAAGCATGAAAATCAAGAAAAGAGGAGAGTTGAGAATCCAAACGGATGATCCAAAGCTCCTAAGCTCTCACAATAGCTCCTTGATCTCCAAAAGATGTGTCTCACGTGAAAAACTACTCAAAAAGTCGACCTAACACACTTAAATACGTTCCTAGAATGATATAACAAAGTTTCTAATAATTGCAAAAAGACCCCGGACGTTTTTAGCTTTCTGGGCGAACTCTTCGTGCGAAGACACTTTCTCTTCGTGGGAAGAGATTGTCTGAAGTCTTCCTGCAAAAGTCCTCCTATTTTGAGACAGCATCATGTCACAGGAAGAGAACTGGAATTTTGGCCAAGTCTTTTCTTCGTGGCAAGAGCTTTTCTCTTCGTGGGAAGAGTTCCTGCCTTAGCTTTTTTCTGGCTTCTTTTCTTGAGTTTTCCTTGCTTTCTTTATTTCCGAAGCTCGTTTCTTCACCACCTTTGATCCTCGCGTCCTATTTCCTGCCAACCACAACACGAAACACGAACCCGCGATCATATCACAATAAAAGCAACAAAATATACGAGCAACGCCCGAATTTAACGATTAACGCTCAAAAACTCAATTTTCACAATTTTAGCACAAAACGCTCAAAGACGATTAAATTCTCCATGATAAGAACGCAAAACATAGCAAAAATAAGGAATAATATAACTCCAAAACGGAGTTATCAACTACCCCCACACTACATTTTGCTCGTCCCGAGCAAATCCTCAAGCCGATTCTCACAATCTCATCTTACTTCCTCAAACATTTCCCAATTTCCAAACTTTCTTTGCATGCATACCACATTTGCCATTGCATACTTATCACACACCATTTGCATACTTAACCATTACCAATTGCATACGAGTCCGAGTAGATCAATTCACAAACCATCCTTTTTACTAGTCGACACGACTCGATTATACACAATGCAACTATATGCAAATGGAATATTCACAATGCACGTATTGAAATAACATTTTTTTTTCTTTTCTTTTGCGAGATTGGGCAATCTCCATTAGCTTAAACCGATTCACACGAAGCGATGAGAAATCTAGACACAAGGAATGAGTTGAAATCAATTTCGACAACACGAATCCCCCCTAGCTAGTATAGAGAACCTTGCTTTACTAAGTACAAGAACGCAATACCTTTTCATGTGTGCCACAAAATAAGAGGCTACGCTAGGCTAAACCACGTTCATGGTCCGAGCTCCTAATCCGCTAACGGGTTTAGAATGATGAGGCTTTAGGGACAAATAGGATAATAATCAAACTCGAATCCTATAGCGTCACATTCTCACAATTACCACATCTCACACACCCTCACAACAATGATAGAAACCAAGCCCGAAACTCACCATCTCCGGCCCTCGATCCCCTCACACCCCGGTACAACTACGATCTCCGCGGCTATTGTCATGAATGATGTATAAGCCAAAATTTCCCGTTTGTGAACTAGTTGCTTCTCCACTCGTTCTTCCACAAAACTTTTCATTCTTCCTTTATTCAATTCTCCTTTTTTCCATCATTTTTTTCTCTCTCTCTTTTTTTTTTTTTTTTTTTTTTTTTTTTTTTTTGAAAATCTCTCAAATTCCTACACAATTTCCTCAATATCCGTCTCGAGTGGTCTTCCAAGTGTCAAGCTAAAAATGATAATAGGGGAAGATAATATCCAAATCAACACGTATGAATCGCAAATAAATGTCTCTCCCCCTATTTCGATGAACTCCTCGGTGTAACAAACGAAGCCGCTAACACAATAGAGCACGTGTGGGGATGGAGTCGTCGCAAGCGCAATCTCGATGTCCGAAGTCAAATGTCGACACCCCCACACTCGAATGTAATCCTGTCCCCTCTCAAGTAGCCAATCACATATATGTCTCGTGCCTAATCCAACCAAACCTCCTACATCATGATGAATAAGATCCGGTACCTAGCACGATCCACCTATTCAATTCCCCCAACCCAAGTTTTGTGTGTATTAGATGGTACACACTCACGGCTCTCCTCACTCGTGTCCATGTTGTAATGCCATGGATCACCGCCACACCGAAGTGCGCAAGCCTACTCTCACTCACCCTCGCATTCCCCTCGAAGATAACAAATGAAATGCATGCAATATGTAAGACTCACACAAGTATAGCATGAAGTACTCCCTCATCGAACCCCCTCAACTACAACACCCTCGTGACGCACTAAAGCGGTGATTCTAACCAATCAATGATAAAGGCCAAGAATCGTCACCCTAAGTCCACAGGTTATCAAAGAATCCAAGGTTCAAAACAGGGTTTACTAGTGGGTGGTCCTACAAGGTAAGTTCTATAAGCAGTGAGTGCTCTAATACACACCTCGCACAGCTGTTCTGTGTGCCACTACGAGGCGGGTTGGCGACTACCTAAGACGTACACAAGAACGTTCGGCTTGTTTAGCTCACACCTAGCTCAACTCTTGTAAGAAAATTAGGCACACACTTTAGATTTGAAAAATTAAGTCCGTGTGTAAAATAGGCACGCATTCCCGTAAAGAAAGTTTCTCTATACTTACTAAGGGAATCTCACATTGTCACTCTCGATCGCAATTCACGCCCTATGCCTAAAAGTCTCACACTTCTCGATTTTACCGAATTTTCAGCTTCTTTTGATTGCCCTTTCTCAAATTTTTAATTTTTTTTGGGTTTTCTCATTTTTTAATTTTTTTTTATACGTATACTACATGCACGGCCAACTCGACTAATGACTCGATACTTTGGTGGGATGACTCAATAATACCAAAACGTGCACGCAAAAATATGAATAATAAAGAGAAAAATAAGGACATAACCAAAAATCTATAACTAAATGATGACACGGGCGATGCAAGGACTCAATACTGACTAGTAAAAAGGATACCACCACCCCCACACTAGGATGCATCGTTGTCCTCAACGAGAGACCGAGGACTCAACAATCCTAGCGCAAGGGCTCTCTCTCCTCTACTCATCCTGTTCGGAGTACGGGGCATCCTCGCCTCCGTCTTTCTCTTTTTTTTTTTTTTTTTTTTTTGAGGCCATTTAGCAAATCAAGCAAATAAGATAAAAATTTAAACTATGCACTGTGACAGGGAGTGTGTACAGAATTGAACACGTAGGCAAGCAAGCACGTAGTTCCTAGGACTCTAAGCAATCGCCCCCAAGCGCGCTTCTAAGCGCAACAAAAAGTAATATGGGCTTTTACTTAATTTGTGCCTAAGACTCGAATAATGAAAGAACTAGTTGAAGAACGTACCTACGTGCCCGGAGCAAGTCTTACGGGCACAAAAATCGCAGCAATTGGACAATTCGCGCTGTTTTGAGGTTGCCGCAAAAAAATTGTCGAAACTCCGAATTGTTTGATGCTCCGTACTCCTTGTGAAGTCCCCGTTAATGTTGCCTCAATGACCGTAAGCTGAACCACACTCCAGGTGGTCAAATTTTTGATTTTGAACTTCGGAACCCTAGTTCTTTCTCCTCTGATTTCTCTCTCGTCTCTCACTCCCACTCAAAACCACCCTTGAATCCTTGTTCTCCTCTCTGTCGCGAGCAAAACCCTTACTTGGTTGTTGAATTTGACGAAGAAACAAGGTGTTGGAGCTTTGTTGTGTCGTGCGGCTATGGAGGAGAAGGGATCTGTTCGTGAGTTGAAGAAGAAGAGTGAAGAACTGATGAAATAATCGGGTCAATTGGGTTTTAATACCCTTGGGATGAATTTCCCCAAATACCCCTCCAGAAATCCATCCTTCTTTGCATTATTTCGGGCTTTTTGGACCTTTCACGCATTCTGGGCACTCTCTTCGTGCGAAGAGAATTTCTCTTCGTGCGAAGAGATTGTCCAGAATGCTTTCTTCTTCTTCTTGTGACAGTCTTCCTGTTTTGAGACAGAAGGATGTCACAGGAAGAATTTTTTTTTCTAAGTACAAACTCTTCGTGGGAAGAGTTTTTCTCTTCGTAGGAAGAGAACTGACAGTGCTAAAAAATTCCTCTTTTGCTTGATTTCCTTCGACTATTTACTCGTTTCTTCGAATCTTCATGAATCTCCTCGTCCTCGAGATCCCGTATAGATGATAAAAGATTCCCAAAGTCCGGGGAAGATTTTTTTCTTCAAATTCATGCTCTCGAAGATCCGTTGAAAATTTTCGGATGTTTTAAGCCGCTAAAATATCCTTTTTTCGCCATTTCACTCGTGCCTTTGCTTCTTCATGAATATCCTCGACCTCCAGATTCCTTTTGCATCATAAAAGATTCCCAATGTCCGGGGAATCCTTTATTCTTCAATTTGACCCTTCCAAAGACCCGTTTGGCAATTCCGGATGCTTTTTCGACGCCTTTTTGCCCGCATAACATCCTTTTTGGCCTATCCTCTTCGTCCGGACTCCGATTTACGCGATCCACCTGTCCACATAAAGCTCTCGACCACCCCCACACGTTGGCACTGTTCAATTCTGTTTTTAGTCTATTCTTCAAAATTTCACCTCGTAATCTGTGCCAGTGAGCTAGCTTTCTCCGTTGATTAATCAAATTCTTGTGTATATCAAGACGGGGAGTCCGCGATCATGATCTTCCTCAAGTGCGTGTGTTGATTAAGTGTAGGAATGGCGTCAATCCTCTATTTCTTCATTCCGGATCCCGATGCGCGTTTTGGGCTGCAATTCTTCAATTTTCACTCTGTTTCGCACCCGCGCATCAAGACGGGGGATCCAAAATAGGCCTTTCACCTCGGAATCCTGCACATACTCATTGGAAATATTAAATCCACTCTCTCGCACCTCTCAAGTAAATCGAACAGAATAAAAATTTACAAAACAGTATTAAAACCTAAACTACAGCAATAAATAGGTTGGGTTGCCTCCCAACAAGCGCTTTGTAATTTAAGGTCGACGGCCCGACCCAGTTACCTCAAAATATGTTAAGGAGGTCTAGCACGACGTGCCTCCTCCTTCAATTTCTTGCTCTTGATTTTCTGCACCACATCATGTGCACTCACCACATTTGGCTTCTTCTCTGATTCGGGTGGATCGGGATGCAAAACGGTAGGCAACCCAAGAGACGGATCCACACGATCATCTCTAAACTTGATCATGGCCAATTTATTCTTCCCCTTGCTCGGAACAAATGCCTTGAACACGAGTGATGAGTCTAGAGCCTTGATAGTCAACTCCTCTGTCTCTAGATCCACATTTGCGCGCATTGTTTTCAACAATGGTCTTCCAAAGATGAGTGGAACATCGCGATCCTCCTTGATATCCACTATCACAAAGTCAGCTGGAAATAAAAATGCACCCACTTTGACGAGCAAGTTCTCAATCACCCCATTCGCCGTAACTATAGAATTGTCTGCCAATTGCAGACCCATCTTCACAGGGGTCGGTGCACCAATGCCCAATCTCTGAAACAGAGACAATGGCATGAGATTAATACTCGCGCCCAAATCACAGAGACCATGTGTATGATATCAACCCCCAAGAGTGCAGCCTAAAATGACACTGCCTGGATCTCTCATCTTGGGAATGTCTCTTTGTATGACAGTGCTACACGTCTCTGTTAGCTTTACCGTGGCATAGGGTTCTATGCTCTTCTTCCCCCATAGAATTTCCTTCAAGAACTTCTTGTACCTGGGCATCTGAGCAAGTGCTTCTACAAGAGGAATGTTGATATGCAATTGTTTGAATATATCCATAAATCTCCCAAAGTGTTCCTCATCATTCCTCTTTATCGCCGCCGGATATGGAATTCGTGGCTCATAAGTAGCCGGATTGGGAGTGCCCTTGGACTCTTCTTTCTTCTCAACCGTGTCCTTTGATTGGGGACTCACGGCCTTGGGCAACTCTTCACCCAATTCCTTCTCTGTAGCTTTTGTAGCTTCGGCTCTCGCATGGCTAGGATATGGAGGATCCTGAGTAGTCACACCACTGCGAGTAGTAATAGCTTTGAGCTGTTCAGTAGGAAGAATGGTATTGGAAGGAAGCATACCTGGCGGAAATTTAGCATTCTGATTGGCAATCTGCCCAATCTTAGTCTCGTGGCTCTTTATTGTTGCTTGAATTGAGACAATCTGCTCTCCATCCTGTCTTGATTAGCTAGTAACTTTCTCAATAAAGCATTTGTCTCTTGTTCCTCTTGCCGCGGAGCTTCCTGCTGCGGTTCTTGTCTCTGAGCCTGGTATGGAGGATTTGGCTGCTGACCCGGTGCATATAACCCACTGTTTGGATTGGCATAGCTAAAGTTAGGGTGATTACGGTTGTTGGGATGATAAGTATTCGGCCACTGCTGCTGTCTTGGTGGACCCAAGTAGTTCACATCTTCAATTGCAGCGCCATATCCCTGATTCTCATCTGCCATCATCTCCCCCACAGACTTTACTCGTGCTGATGGATTCATACTGCTGAAAGCAAAGTCATGACTGCCATTTGCTGCTCAAATTTCTGCTCCACTATTGCTTCAATCTTGTTTACCAGTGCCCCATCAGATTTTGAATTTCTACGAGTCTCGGACCTCGTAGACTCCCGTTTTGCCACATTGTCCAGTAGATCCCGACATCTCCGTATTCCTAAACCCATGAATTTTCCTTGAGCCATCATGTCCAGCTCATTTGCTGTCTCCCTGGCTAAGCCATTATAGAAATAGTGTAACAGTTTGTACCATGGCTCCCCATGAGTAGGACATCTGCGAAGAAGCTGGTTGAATTTCCTCCACGTGTCTCCCAAAGAATCATCTTCTTGCTGAGTGAACTTTGTGATGTCAGCCATTCTCTGTGCAACCTTGGATGGTGGAAGATATTTCCTGAGAAACTCCTGGCAACATTCTGCCCATGTAGTGATACAACCTGCTGGAAGCTCCATAAGCCACATCTTTGATTTTCCCGATAAGGAGAAAGGAAAAAGCATGAGCTTTATTGTCTCGAGTGGAACTCTCTGATCATATATAGTGGAGGTAATTTGCTCGAAATTGAGCAAGTGCTCGTGTGGATCATCGCATGCAGCTCCAGTAAACAGACACTCATCTCGTACCATGTTTATCAATGGCTGGCGTATCTCGCAATGTGCGGCATTAATCTGAGGCCTGACAATAGTGGGTTGATACCCCTCCGGTGTAGTCCTGAAGTAGTCCACAAAAGGACGCTCATCCTCCTCAGCATTGTTGACTTGCTCTACCCTATTCCGACCGTTGTTGTTCCGATTATTGCCCCCATTATTTATGCCAACTACTTCCGCACCAGGAAGTTGTTGTGGATTTGGAGGGTTCATGCGATCAATCATCGCCTGCATCTCAGCCATTTGAGCCCTAAGTTGCTCAGATTCCGCGGCTCTGTTTGCAGCCTCCTCTCCAACAGCTGCTCTAGCTGCTTCGCATCTTGCACATTTTTGCGGATTCTCTCAAACTCAGCTCTCGTTTCTTCATCCATAGCGACTGAGCTTGAATTCCTCTTGTCTCTACGCTGTGCTTTTAATAAGGATTCCGGATTTTCAAACGTTGGATACAAAGGCTCGTCTCTAGAACGGGTCATGCACCGTGTAAATCAACCTGAAATCACAAAACACTCAAAACGTAGGTGAGTAACGGATATAAACAATAAATTAAAATCCCTAAGGCTAGGAATTATAACTAATTTAGCCGAAGTCCCCAGCAACGGCGCCAAAAACTTGACACGGACCAACTGCAAGTGTACAGCTGTCGTGTGTAGTAATAAACCGGAAATCCGGGTTGTCGAACCCAAGGGACTTTGTTTAAATTAATTATTGTTCTAAACCTTATGTGGGTACGTCGCAATTTGTGTTTTGATCTAATTCTACTAAAATAAACGCAATATTCTCAATTAACCAAGTGAAATAGTTCACGATTAATAAAGAATGAATTTTAGGGTTTTTGTAATATAAGGGAAAAAACACCGGGAATTCTCTAGGTTCACTAGGTTGAGCTAAATTTATGTTTTGACTTGTAAAACAACCATGTATCTTTCACTATCAACCAAGCAATATTAAACTCACCGAGTTACCAAGTAAGTTAACTATACTTTAAACCAAATCAAACCGAGTTACCAAGTCTATTCTAGCTTAAAGCATGCATTAAAACCACAATTCTACTTTAACATTCCTAGTTAACGATGTCGAGTTACCAAACATTGATTCGACTAGGTGAATTATTCAATTTACCAACTAATTCTCACGGAGTTACCGCGTGAAAACTAATTAAGTTTATCTCTACGTTAGCTACTCGCAAAGATAATTTGATTACAAACGTAAATAATCAATAATAATGAAAGATTACGTGAGATTAAGCTAAAACATGAATCACAATCATCAAAACATGATATTTAGATCAAACTCTAGCTACACCAAACGAGAATTCCCAGCAAATAACGTTTAGCTACTCATATTCATACTCAAAACGATAAGTTTCATGAGTTTAAGCATGAAAATCAAGAAAAGAGGAGAGTTGAGAATACAAACTGATGATCCAAAGCTCCTAAGCTCTCACAATAGCTCCTTGATCTCCAAAAGATGTGTCTCACGTGAAAAACTACTCAAAAAGTCAACCTAACACACTTAAATACGTTCCAAGAATGATATAACAAAGTTTCTAATAATTGCAAAAAGACCCCGGACGTTTCTAGCTTTCAGGGCAAACTCTTCGTGCGAAGACACTTTCTCTTCGTGGGAAGAGATTGTCTGAAGTCTTCCTGCAAAAGTCCTCCTCTTTTGAGACAGCATCATGTCACAGGAAGAGAACTGGAATTTTGGCTAAGTCTTTTCTTCGTGGGAAGAGCTTTTCTCTTCGTGGGAAGAGTTCCTGCCTTAGCTTGTTTCTGGCTTCTTTTCTTGAGTTTTCCTTGCTTTCTTTATTCTTGAAGCTCGTTTCTTCACCACCTTTAATCCTCGCGTCCTATTTCCTGCCAACCACAACACGAAACACGAACCCGCGATCATATCACAATAAAAGTAACAAAATATACGAGAAACGCCCGGATTTAACGATTAACGCTCAAAAAGTCAATTTTCACAATTTTAGCACAAAACGCTCAAAGACGATTAAATTCTCCATGATAAGAACGCAAAACATAGCAAAAATAAGGAATAATATAACTCCAAAACGGAGTTATCACTATATGATATCTAGTTTATTTAATCATCTTTAAAATTATATAGAAAATGATTATTATGAATAAACTCAACAAATTTATGTCATTTTTTGTGAGTCTAAAAATTATCGATGTCGTTTATTTATTTATTTGTACACGAACTATACCAATGACTTAAGACTTAACAACATGCTTCTGTCAAATATATTGCTTTACGTATATTTTATTTTCTTCTTTATTCATTTCAATGAAATAGATATCTTAAGTAGTAAAATAAAATTATAATTCTTAGTATATTGGTGGGTATGGTGGTTGTCTCTTTTAAGATAATTTTTTGTGGCAATCAAAAGGGCGCAGATGGGTGATCTTGTGGTAGTGCCTTATAAGAGCTATATTTATTTCGCATTTACCACATATTTGATAGGTTTTTGGAGAGTTTTGAGCCTAATATTGTTGAGATGAGCATGATTTGTGACTTGTTCCTTCATATGCTTAATTCTAGTCCAGACATCTTCTTTATGTTGATTTGTGTTTAATTTGTCGGATTTAATCGCTTGGTATAGTTGTTGTTTTTGTCTTTGATAGGAAATAGGGCTATTGGAGTGATTTTGAATCAAGAACATGAACTTTGGAAGCAAGGAAGGGCAAGGAAAGAGACTCGGGAACCAAAAGGGCAAGAAGTTGAAGATTCAAGAAGTTGAAGCCCAGACCATTTCAGCCCAAAATGCCAGCCGAAATGAAGGCCATTTCAGGCCGAAATGAACGGAACTTATGTGCGGATTTTGGGGGCAAAAATGCAATTCTAGAAGACTTAGCTTCCCTAATTCAACCTAAAAAAATGGACGTGAATAGACCTCAGTCGTGAGCCAAGAACACTAAGTAGAGCAAGGAGACTTTGTTGGGAGCATCATCAAGCAAGGAGACGAGCCCGGATCAACGCCATAACATTATTTTTAGCGTTTGATCTATTTTCTCTCTTTCTCTTGAATGTAATATCAAACAACATGTTAACTTTTGTTATGAGGAGCTAAACTCATACATAGGAATCTATAGAGAGCCAAGGGTTTATGTTTTGATGACTTTTTCCGGATTTTGGATGAACTTTCATGCTAGGGTTTGTGATTCAATGATGATTGTTCTAGTTTATATCATGTTGAGTTACAAGTTAGGACTATGATGTATGATCTTGATTAATTCTTTCTTCATTCAATCATGAACTTGGCTTAATGACAAACTTAGTAGTCTAATATCTCGTTTATTGTGCTTAATCCTTAATAATTTAGGAGTCATGACCCGACCTTGCTATTTAAGTAGTGAGTGTGTGAAAACAACTCAACCCTATTTGGGATGAGTAGACGAGAACATTCTTAATCAAAGAGACTGAGAAGTGAGTTGAGTAGGAATAGCTAGAAGAGGGTAGATTCGTTAGGATATAGTGAAGTGTTTGTGTGGTGATGGTCTGAGAGGACATTATTCCGTGCACTGTCGTTAGCCTGCTAGAACGTAGCGATAGTTAGAGTTGGCCTGAGAGGGAGCAATCAGTAATGGTGTGTAGAACGACAAGACACCGATCACTAATTGTGAGTGCCATTACCAAGATTAGCTAACTAAGAGTTTTCGTGTTAGAGCATGGAATCCGGAATCGTCAAATCCACCCTAGGTAATGTATAGATTGCCTAGTTTTCTCTCCTTTGGTTTAATCTAAATCATTTCTTTTGCTTAATTTTACTTATAGTTCTAGTCACTTGATTCAGGGTGAAAACACCCCGATTGCAAACATTTTTACCGGTTACTAAGTATATTAAAGTAGTTCTTAAACTTAGAAAAGTAAGCACCTACCATTGGGTTCGACAACTCGGAGTCCCAAATACTCCATTATAGTTGCGCAGCAACGCGTAATATAGGGGCGCCAAGTTTTTGTGGCCGTTGTCGGGGAAGGAATTGGTTACTATTCTAGTTTAGCGATTAGTTTGATTTACCTTATTCTTATTTTTTTTATTACTTATGTGATTTATTATTTTGGTTTGAATTGTGTTTCAGGCTTTCAGTGTATGCAGCGGATCTCTAGAGACCTTGTTCCCCCAATTGAGGAACCATATTAGCTACTCAGAATACCAAGATGGAATCGAAGACAGATCGCAATGGGTGAGAAATTGACAAACGCTGAACTTAATCAGAAGTTGACTGAGCTCCAAGAGAAGCTCGATGAGCATAAGAACCACATGCCCTACAATAAGTTGGGCCTAGCTTTGGGGGAGAAGTTTCAGTCAACTTAGAGAGGACACAAGCCAGCGATTGTAGTTCCAACCATTCAGGCTGATCACTTTGATTTGAGGCCTGCCACCATCACGACGGTGCAGAATCAGTTCCAGTACTATGGGAGCAAGGATGAAGACCCAAATGAATTCATTGGAAAGTTTGATGCCTACATCAAAACAGTGAAGTACAAGAACATCACAGCTGAGACACTGAAGCTGATTCTTTTCCTTTATTGTCTGAAGGGTGTGGAAGAGAAGTGATTAGAGTCTGGAGAGCCAGAATCGATCACCACATGGGAGCAGTGTGTTGATGAGTTCATGAGCAAGTTCTACCCCGCTCAATGAGTCACTGGTTTACAGGAAGAGATCCTTGGTTTTCAGCAGCATGCTGATGAGACGATTGTTGATGCATGGGACCGGTTTATGAGGACGATACGTAAGTGTCCTAATCATAATGTCGGTGACTACATGATTCTCCATGTTTTCTATCACGGCCTGGAACGTCCCAACCAAGATTTGCTAAACAGGGAAGCATGTGAGAACTTCTTTTACAGAGTTGACAAGGATGGCGCATATGCTTTGATGAAGCAAATTGAAAACAGGATGCTCTGTTCTATGACTCTAGGAGGTTGTCCAAGTTTCCTGAGCCAAATAATGATGAGTGGAAAGATGGGATCACGAAGATGGTATCTGATATGGTGAAGCATGTGTTGTTGGAATAGGTGCCTAGAGGCAATCTAGTTTAGTATGAACAATAAATAGGCTAGAATATTCATTGTATTATTTATTGAGATACTTAATATAATCAAGTCCATAGATTTACAATTGTGTTGTTTATCTTAAATGTCCCTAGTCCATTATACTTATTAACAGGACAATCATCTATAGTTTAGTATGGGATTGGATTGAATTGGAGATATCATGATCCAACATATGGGTATGCATTAGCGTAATGGCATACAGGATTGACCCATCTCCGAGAAGGCTACATACATGTTATGTAAAGTCACAAGTGCTTCTCGCGGTGACAACAGTATTGTCATCCTTAAACTTGAAGTCACTAGATCATCTGGTTGTGGAATATCGATTTTTGGTAGAGTCAATCGCTACACCGTGACTCGGTATTCATAAAGGCGCATATCGGACAAAATAGGAAGCAATCTTAGATATCGTAGTGATGTAGATAGAATTTGTCCCTCCCACATAAAGGGAGAAAATTTCCAAGGCCATTCGACCGATAGTGCTTACAGAATGCATGTCAGTCCAGACTCAAATAAATCAATATAAGATATTGATGTTATTTGTACGAATAAGGCTATTCCCAGGATCGAGGAAATATGGATTGGATATACGAGTGTGACTTGTATGTCTCGTGTCCAATCCGGATATTGAGACAAAGGGATGAGACAATACTTGCACAAGGTTTGTCGGATGACTATTTCTATTAGTTGGGTAGTATGGATGCCTTGCTAGGGACCGCTCCATATTAGTAAATAGTTACTACCAAGTATAAAAATATGGGGTAACATGCCATATGGATTGAACTAGACTGGGAATTAATTAATATGATTAGTTAATTAGAGGGATCAAATCGCATCAACTTGCTAGCTTAGTAGGACTAATATGCAAGTTGGACTAATGCAAACTTGAGTAGGATTAGGAGAGGGCCTTTATGTAGTAAAAAGGAGTTGTTAGAATATATAAAGGATACTCCTAGCTTCCTTCCCTGCACACTAATGCTCATAATATAAGTTGAGTAGGAGAGAAATCATGGAGAGAGATCAAGCAAAGGAGCCCGTCCACCCCCTTGTCGCCCCTCTACCCGTCGGCCACAACAAGAGAGGCCGCCCCCTCTCTTTGGTTCTATGTTGCGTGATTTCTTCTTCGTCTTCCATTCTTACTAGCTAGCACAAGGAGATTGGAGGATCTAGACCTCAATCCTAGGCGTGGATCAACAGTAAAGACGTGATACTTTCCGCGTTTGAAGTCATCAAATGAGAACCACAAGGTACTTGTTTGATTCCTTTACTATCGTTATGAAATCTCTTCCTGTGATCTTTGGAGGGTATTTAATGGATAAATTATTGTTTATTCCGCTGTGTATCCATGATCAAAACCCCACATGTGTATCAGGACAAGAAGACTGTGGCTACAGTGGAGGTGCAGGATTTTGATGCAGCTTTGACTCAAGCTGCTAATGAGGATGTCAGCTATGTGGGGGAACAAGGGCAACATCAGAAATGGAATCAGGGGAACTACAGACCAGGGACCAGAGATTATCCAGGATTCAGGTATGGGGATCAGACTGGAGCTTCATGTGTACCCGGATTTCAGCATAGGCCACCTGCTCCAGTTGCTCAGGCGCCACCACCAGCTGCAGGCCAGAATGCTGAGATGACAGATCTCAAGAACATGATGTACCAGATGAGAAAAAACGTGAATACCTTCACCTATCAGGTGGAGACATTGACAGCTGATTTGCACATCACGAAGACCTCACTTCGTAACTTGGAGGTGCAGGTAGGACAGATTGCCACTCAGCTCTCCTGTAGAGCACCAGGATCCTTTCCGTTCGATACTGAGAATATTCTTCAGGTTAATGCTGTTACCACTCATAGTGGCATTGTTCTTGATGATCTCCCATATCGGAGCCACGCTAGAGCTGACGCCTCGAAGGCCGGGGAGCATGAGGTCTTTGACAAGACCCCTGCCATGATCCCTCAATCAAAGGGCGTGACTCAACACATTGATGAGGTAACACCACCACCACCTTATATGTTTAAGGATCTTCCATATCCTCTTAAGGCGAGAAAGAATAAAGATGACTATGAGGAGTATAATATATTATTGTCCATCTTTTCGAAATTGCATATCAATTTACCTTTTATTGAGGCAGCCAAGATGATGCCTTAGTATGCCAAATACATGAAAGATGCTATCTTTGGGAAGGGGGCGATACCAGATTTTCAGACAGTGGATTTTACCAAGAAGGTGAGCTCTAGTGTATTGCATGGGTTGCCACAGAAATAGAAAGATCCGTGAAGCTTTGTGATAGAAACTAAATTGGGAGGAGCTTACACAGGACAGGCCCTATATGATTTGGGGGCCAGTGTTAATCTGATGCCACTTTCAGTCTTTCAGAAGCTGGGAGTTCAAGCTCGTTCCACACGGATCAATCTATAGCTTGCTGATAAATTTTGCAAAAATGCCTATGGAGTGGTGGAGGACGTGCTTGTGAAGGTAGGGAATTCCATCATCCCTGCTGAATTTTTTATCCGTGAGATGCATGTGGGAGATGTTCTGATGATCATGGGTAGGCCCTTTTTGGCTACTGGTAGGACTCTCGCCGATGTTGAGAATGGTGAATTGATCATGAGGATCAATGATGTGTGGGAAACTTTCCGGGTCTCCAAGGCGATTCAACAGCAGTCTCAAGAGAAGATGCAGTTTCCAGTGGCAGTGCAATCAGTGCCCAAAAATTATGACGTGTTTAGTGTTGAGCCACCAGATTCAAAAGTTAAATCTCAAAGAGTTGTGTTGAGGATCCAGCAGAGGAATGGATGAGAGGGCACGTGATGCCAAGCCACCTATTTAGGGGCAATGAGGTAACTAGGTTGGGCTGTCGACCTTAACTTACAACCGCTGATTGGGAGGCAACCCAATGTAGTTGACTAGTTAGTCATTTTTTGCATCTTTTTTTGATATTCATACATGATTTTGAGGGGTGAGAGAGGGTGGCTTAATATTTCCTATGAGTGTGCAGGACACAGGTACCGAAGTCCCCTCCGGATTCTCCTTCTTGATGCGTGTGCACGATGTTGCACGCAAAACAAGGAACGACGAGCTAATCGGAAGAATTATGCATGGTAGAGAAGTTGATAAAGGTCAAGGAGTAGCTTATTAGTTTTGAGTATCATGTCAGCGAGTTGTTGTACCGGGTTTGCACGCATCGGATCCGGAGAGGAAATTATGATTCAAGAGCTTAAGTGGCTAGATTCATGCACAAGAGAGCAAATTTGAGAAGAGATAGAAATTTCCCCAGACTTTGAGAATTTTTTCAATCAAAAATGGATTCCTCGTTGTTAATGGAGTCCTTCGGTGCAAGAATCGCGGAAATCGGATGTCGGATGAAGAAATTGGAGCAAAAAGAGCGTGGGAAGTCCAGGGCATTTTGGGCCGAAACACCCCTATTTCGGGCCGAAATGCTCCCCACCCCCATTTTGGGCCGAAATAAAACATGCGGTCTGTTTTAAAATTTTGGAACCATTTCGGGCCGAAATAGGAGGTATTTCGGGCCGAAATACCCCCTATTTTGGGCCGAAATGGGGCAGGTTGCTCATTAATTTTGGGCATTTTTGACATTTTGGGAGGGGTATAAAGCCCCAAAACCGGCCAAGAAGGGTTCCTAAGCTCCCATTCGGGTCAAACAAGGTCTGTTTCATCTTCTTCCTCTCAAAAACTCAAGAACACCAACACACCCAAAAACCTAAAACTCGTCCAAATCAAGATTTTCTTGTTGGATTTTGCTCCTTGCAAGCTCGTGTACAAGATTAATTCTTGGGGTTTTGAGAGATAGTGAGTGATTTGAGTGTGGGGGAAATCAAAGAGGAAGAGCTCCAGGACTAAAAAAAATCCGATTCGTCGACTTGGAGTTGGATTCGGCCCAAAGCTCAAGAAGAGTCTTTTGACGGGGACACCGAGGATCAAAAGGAGGTATACTTGCCTCAACTTGCTTTGGTTTTCGAAAAATTGGTCGACCGATTCGGTCATTTCTTGACCAATATTTTCGAAACCGGTCCCGTAAGAACGGTACTCTGGGACCGTAGGTACCGAAATTCTTTCTCTAGCTCTTAATTATTTTTTAGACACTTCTAGGGCTTAAATTTCTCGCAAATTTTACTTGCTCCTTACTTGTACCCTGGGTTACGTGGTGTAGTTCACTGGTAAACCTCAGGTGCACTCGTTTTTCTTTCCTATATCATTATGTCTACATCCGTTAGTGCTAAGAGAAGACGGGGAATAGTTGTTGATAATCATCCCGTCTTCAATCCTAAGGAAGATGTAGTTATGAGTGAGGGGGAAGAGGATGTGAACGAGGGAGACGATTCAGGTAACCGACGCCAGGTGCCTCTGTCTCCAGTTCGTTATGAACTAAACCTAGTTATGCCTTCACTTCCGCAGATTGGGTTGAGGGGTAAGGCTCCGAAATAGGCTGACCTCGGTGCTTTCTACAGTACCAAATTGTGCAGTTTTGGGTTTGTTAGTGCAAATGCCCATAAGGCATACTACACTTACGTGTTCCTGAAGAGGGTAGGGACTCCTGAAAAACCCTTCTTGCCAAGCGATAAATTGCCCAAACAGCTTAAGGATATCTTTAAGAATGAGAGGATAAACAGGTGGTTTAAGATTTGCAAGAAGTCTAGCTACACTCTTGCAAGAGAGATTCTTGTAAATGCTCATTGCTATGACGAGGAAGAGAGTGACGATCAGTGGCAAGTGTATTGCCGGCGGGCCTACATAGTTCTCACGCCCGAGACTATAGTGGCCGCTATGAACTTCAAGCCTCTAAAGGAGACTTGTGCCTACCATGAGACCATTCGGAGGTTCGATGTTGTTGAGGTTGTGAGTGCCTTTACTTTTGAGGGGGTGCCGGGAGCGGTATTGAATGAGAGAAACACTTTACCTTAGTGGAATGTTTCTAGGAAACTCGTGCTTCCACATGCGAGGTGGTTGGGCGAGCTTCTTGAGAACTAGTTTTTGGCATTACCGCTCAACTCATGTACACCTTCCAGCTTTGCACTGTGGCTTACTGTTAGTGGATCGGTAATCGTATGAATGTCCCGTACTTCATTTATCATTTTCTCATGGACAGGAATGTACGAGCTAACGTAGATCTCCCGGGCATACTTTCCTTATCCTAAAGCTAGCTATATGCAAGCAATGATTTGAGTGGTCTAGAGTATGACCCTAAGGACAAGAAGAAGAATGATGGAGAGCGCAAGTGGGAGAGAATACCTGACCCCCAGAAAGCCTAGAGACCTGTCGAACCCCCACAGCCTAGGAGAGATGAGGCTAGTAGCTCGAGCTCCAACTTGGAGCGTCAGCTCAACACGATCAACCACATTCTTGTTTGGACGAGAAGGGTTTTTCTATTTCAATAAAGGACAAGTGTTGCTCCATTTATTTTGATAGTATGCACTATTGTAGTGCGCATTTGTCTAATTTATTGTATATCCTTGATCTAAATAATCCAATCTATAACATAAATACTAAGAGGATTAAAACTAATGATTTAAATCCTACATATCTATGGAACTGTCGTTTAGGCGATATAAATGAGAAACCCATATCTAGACGCCATAAGGATGGACTACTAGACTCATTTGATTTTGAATCATATGAGACATGTGAATCTTGTTTATTAGGAAAAATGAAAAAGTTCCCTTTCAATAAGAAAGGTGAAAGGACTAGTGAGTTATTGGCACTAATACATATTGATGTATGTGGACCATTCCCCACGCCTGCCAGAGGTGGTTATACCTACTTCATAACATTTACCGATGATTTCAGTAGATATGGATTTGTAAACCTTATGAGGGCCAAATTCTAATCCTTTGAAATGTTCAAAGAATTCAAGAATGAAGTAGAGAAGCAACTTGATAAAAGTATTAAGGCTCTACGATCGGATCGTGGAGGAGAATACTTAAGCCAAGAGTTTGATGAATATCTTAGAGAATGTGGGATAGTATCCTATCTCACTCCACCCGGAACGCCACAATGGAATGGCGTGTCCGAGAGGAGGAATCGCACGCTATTAGATATGGCGCGGTCTATGATGTCTCAAACAGATCTTCCGATATCATTTTGGGGACATGCTCTAATGACGGCAGCTTTCACCATTAACCGCGTTCCATCCAAATCATTCATGAAGACATCATATGAGATATGGACTGGGAAGCGTCCCATTGTTTCGTTCATGAGGATTTGGAGCTGCGATGTCTATGTAAAACGTTTACAAACAGACAAGCTCGGGCCCAAAGAGGATAAGTGTAAATTTGTGGGATATCCTAAGGAAACTAATGGATATTATATCTACAATCCCACCGAGAACAAAGTGTTTGTTGCTCGGACCGACGTGTTTCTAGAAAGAGAGTTTGTCTCTAAAGATGCAAGTGGGAGGGCTGTAGAACTTGAAGAAATTCAAGAACCACAAATCACTAAACCGATGATGGAACATGAGCAGGAACCGCAAACTGTTGTGGAGGAACCTGTTCAGGTAACACAGGAACTACGTAGATCAGGAAGAGTGCGTCATGAGCCAGAGAGGTATGGACTTCTCGTGACTGACCCGATGACGTACCACTCATGGATGATGAGCCTGCAAACTACGGAGAAGCCATGAAAGGCCTAGATTCTAAGAAGTGGCTAGAAGCCATGAGATCGAAAATGGATTCCATGTACACCAACAAAGTATGGACTTTGGTGGAACCACCCGAAGGGGCACGGCCCATAGGGTGCAAGTCGGTCTTCAAGAAGAAGACCGACATGGATGGCAAGGTAGTTGCCTATAAGGGGCGATTGGTAGCCAAATGGTATAGGCAGATTCATGGTATTGACTATGATGAGACCTTTTAACCAGTCGCCATGACTAAATCCATTCGAATCCTACATGCTATTGCAGCATACTACGACTATGAGATTTGGCAAATGGATGTCAAAACAGCATTCCTTTATGGGAACCTCCTCGAGGATGTGTACATGACACAACCAGACGGTTTTGAGGATCTAGAGAATGCCAATAAAGTCTGTAAGATGCAAAAATCCATTTATGGATTAAAGCAAGCTTCTAGGAGTTGGAATCGACATTTTGATGACGCAGTCAAAGAGTTTGGCTTCATCAAGAACGATGATGAGCCCAGTGTTTAGAAGAAGGTTAGTGGAAGCTCTATAGTATTTCTGGTCTTGTATGTGGATGACATACTAATCATTGGCAACGACATTCCTAATTTGCAATCTGTTAGAGATTGGCTAGGAAAGTGCTTTGCAGTGAAGGACTTAGGAGGGGCGGCCTATATACTTGGTATAAAGATCTATAGGGATAGATCTAAAAGGCTGCTCGGCCTAAGTCAAAGTACATATATAGACAAGGTGTTGAAGAGGTTCAACATGCAAGATTCCAAGAAGGGATTCTTGCCCATGTCACATGGAGTCACTCTTTCTAAGAATGACTGTCCCTCCAATGAGATTGAGAAGGACCGCATGAGTAGGATACCCTATGCTTCGGCCATAGGATCCATCATGTACGCCATAGTGTGTACTAGAGCAGACGTATCATACGCGTGGAGTATGGTGAGCAGATACCAGTCCAATCCGGGTGAGAGTCACTGGATTGCTGTCAAGAACATCCTAAAGTACTTGAGAAGAATTAAGGATGTGTTCTTGATATTTGCAGGTAAGCAAGAGCTAAGTGTAAAGGTTTACACTGATGCAAGCTTCCAAACCGACAAAGATGACTACAGATCGCAGTCTGGATACGTGTTTTGCCTGAATGGAGGAGCTGTGAGCTGGAAGAGTTCCAAGCAAGGGACACATGGCGATTCTACAACATAAGTTAGAGTACATTGCTGCTGCAGAAGCAGCAAAAGAGGCAGTTTGGATAAAGAAGTTTATCACTGAGCTCGGTGTGGTCCGTAGCATCGTGGATCCCATAGAGTTGTACTGTGACAACTCCGGGGCGATCGCACAAGCCAAGGAACCAAGATCACACACGAAATCAAAGCATGTACTTAGGAGATTCCATCTTATTTGTGATATGATCGATCGAGGAGATGTGAAGATGTGCAAGATTCCAACGGATGACAATGTTTCAGATCCGCTCACAAAACCTCTTGCGCAGCGAAAGCGTGAAGGCCACGCCAGATCTATAGGCATACGAGATGCGCCAGATTGGCTCTAGTGCAAGTGGGAGACTGTTGGAATAGATGCCCTAGAAGCAATCGTATATTTAGTATGAACATTGTTTTGGCTAGAATATTCCTATATTATATATTGTGATATTTAATATAATGAAGTCCTTAGATACAATGTGTTGTTTATCTTAAATATCCCTACTCCACTATATTGATTAACAGGACGATCAAATATAGACTAGTATGTGGGTATATTGATATGGAGATATCAAGTCTAACACATGGGTGTGCATTAGGAGTAATGGCATACTGGATTGACCCACAACGAGAAGGATACATTAGATTATGTCAAGTCACAATTGCTTCTCGTAGTGCTAATATAATTGCAATCCTTAGACTTGAAGTCACTAGATACTCTAGTTGTGGAATATTGTGCTTTGATGTTATCAAACGTTACACCGTAACTGGGTAATCATAAGGATAGCTATCGGGCATGATAGGAAGTAAGCTTAGAGATCGTAGTGATGTAGATAGGATTTGTCCCTCCCACATAATGGGAGTAAATATCCACGGCCATTCGAGGGATGAGGCTTATTGAATATCTGGCCAGACTTAGATAAATCAATATGGAGATATTAATGTTATCTTTTAGCATAAGCATATTCTCAGGATCGAGGAACTATGGATTGGATATACGAGTGTGACTATTTATGACTCGTGTCCAATCCGGATATGGAGACAAAGGGAAAGTGCAATATAAAGATATTGGGCACAAGAGGTTTGTTGGGATCAGTGACTATTTCTATTAGTTGGGTGGCATGGATGTGTTGCTAGACACCTCTCCATGTTAGTAAGAGTTACTACCAACTAAGTAGAAACCTATGAGGTCACACATCAAATAGATTAGAGCTTGGATTAATTAATATTGATTAATTAATATAAGGATCATTGTGCAACACCTTGCAAACTTAGTAGGACTAATTTTCAAGGAAGGGAATAATTCTAGTTCATGTAGAATTAGGAAACACCTTTATGGAAACAACAAGGATTTTTTGGAGTATATAAAGGAGGCTCTAGATTCCTTCCCACCAATTTATTGTTATTAGACATAACAAAAAGAGTGGGAGAGAGCAAAAGAGTGAGCAAGACAAGACCTAGAGGCCGAACGCCCCTAGGCCCGTCCGGCCTCTTCCCGTCGGCACAAAGAAGAGGCTGAATCCTCCTCTTGTCCTTGTTGCTTTGATTCTTCTTTCCTCTTCCTCCGGGTTCAAGCTAGCACTTGTTTGAAGGAAGAATCTAGATCTCACCTCTAGACGTGGATCAACCATAGAGACGAAGACATCATTCTTCGTGTGATCTCACAAATCAAAAGGTACACAATACTATGTCTCGTATCATGTTATGATGTCTCCTAACGATCAGTGGTGGGCTTTGAAGTATGATTAATTTTTGTTATTCCGCTGCGTTACCTACGTTAAAACCCAACGAGTACTAAGGATAGTCCGCTAGTGGTGCAGAGCCTAGCCGATCCGGGCGGCAGCGGCGGCGATGGTGGAGATGATGGCAGCAGCGACAGAGAAGGCGGAGAGAGGGCAAGGGAGCCCAGATCCACGGCTGGGCATCGAGGCGGCGACGCAGCGGCAAACGGGACGGGGGATGGAGCAAAGAGGGGGATGGGGAGCTGAGAAACCTTACCGCAGTAACCAGATCTGGAGTATAAACCAGCGAGAGAGGATGTCGGCGGAGAACGGTACGCAACGGAACGGAAAAAAGCGACGAAAGAGGCGAGGGCTGAGTTGGCTTCAATGGCTACACGTGGCGGGGCAAAGAAGAGATGATTTACGGCGGCAAATCCATGGAGGAGTCCCCGCCGGAGATGCGGTGGCGGCTATGGTTCGTGCAGAGAAGAGAGGATATGTTTACAGAGAGAACGCCTAAATTTGCGTTTGGTGTACTTTTGGTCCTTTTCTAAGTTAAAAATACACTTACGTGGATTCCCCAATTCCACTGAAGTCATAACATCAATGTCACAAAGTACTACAATCACAAAATGCATTAGCAGTATATGAAAGTAAATAAATTGCATATGGTGCATGAAAAAATACCCCCATTTGATGTCACATTCGGTTTATAATCTAATCCCATTAATTTGCTTCACACATTAATTCCATTTTTGAGTAAAGCGATGCTCCTTTCGAAAGCACTAGCATATCCTGCACTAGTTACAGATTTCTGTCTTTTCTTACCCCCACTTGTCAGAAAGACTCCATTGTTAAAGATTTCTAAATACTCAACACCGCTATATATCCGGTCTCAACTGCTTTAAAATTGACCATGCGTCTCCAACTTCGTGATCCTTCATCACCCAAACATCAACCTGTCGAACTCCATTAATAGATCCCAGGTCCACGAAAAGGATAAGTGAGTCCTGGAATTTCGTAACCCTCACCGGCCTGCTCTTGACAGATAAAGATGCAGTTCTATTTCACAAAATTCCTCCTTTGTCATATCAAAACTCAACATCACCATTCCCTTCACAGTTCTGTCCACGATCCAATGGGCACACCCTCCAACAAAAGAATTAGGAGATTGATCTCCTTGGTTGCCAATAACCTTACAATGAGGGACTTTGGTAACAGCCCTCCACGAATCAGTCCTCAAGTTGTGTACCTCCACTTTAGGTAAACCAGGATTTGATTTAAAGTACTCTAACTTCACCACCTTCAAATCGCCTACAAACCCGAATCCGATAACTACTTTCTCCAGGTGTGGTTCGGGTCTTTCAACCTATGATTTCTTGATGTTCTTGATTTTCTTGATCAGAGGGTTCCATAAGAGGACATGGTAATAAGAACGGGAAACTTTATTACCGAGAATGCAAACCAACCCATTTCCACAACCCACAAGATGTTTTGTATCCCTTGAGCTAGCTCTGTATCTCATCCTTTTATAGTCTGCGCCTTTTCCGGGGCCATTGTAGGAAAGGAGAACTACCTCAGGGTATTTGAAGAACATGGAGTACCTGTTTTCTTCGAATATAATGGTGCTATTTTTGGTGGTGATGAGAAGGTGGTGGTCGATGAAGAGATGATTCTTTTGGATAACAATCGAAACTTGACCGGAAGAAGGGAAAAAGAAGAGAATAGAAACAGAAAAGAAACTGAAAACAAATGCCGAAAATTAAACACTTACAGAGTATTGAAAATATGCTAATTAATTCAGAGACGATCTTGAGCATAGACTCAATGTCCTTAAGGCTTATTTTCCCCTTATGGTACTGCTTGTTATGGAGCAAACGCCTTGCAGGTTAATCGCCTCAACCGTGCAGTTTTTCAGTACATTCGCTGCACCCTAAGAAACGCAATGGTATGGAAACTCTCTCTGGAAAGGCTAAGGGTTTGCAAGAATGTTGGAGATGTGTTTGGAATCTGGTAAGTGAGGAAAAACGTTAGGGAAATCCTGCTATTTATAACAGGGTCGGAATGGAACGGTTGTAACCGTTCATGACAGTTGAACTGTCTGGAACAGTTGCAACAGTTCGGATTGAATTTCATATTATTTTTAGTGAAGTCTTGGTACTAAAAATTAATTCAAAAATTTGGTTTTGGGCCCAAAAAGTTAAGTATGGGCTTGACTAAAAAATCAGCCCAACCCACACCACGTCATGGCCCGGCCCCTGCCCGAACCCGAACCCAAAACCGAGCCAAGGCGGCCGGACGGACGGCGCGGGCAGCACGCGCGCGTGTCTCGTGGTTCAAACTTTGTCTAGGTCCTCTCTCCTACACAAAATGTGTATCACCATAAGGGCATGCCCTTAAGGTGCTACCTTGGAATACTTATGACCACTATGTTGCTCTACATGAAGATGTGGAACACTTTTTTTTCAAGTGTTTCCAACATCTCTACACCATTGAGGGGAGGTGCATACCTTATTGTGGTTAAGTTTTCATTTAAACTTCAAGGACGAGTTTCTTTTAGGAGGGAGATTTTAGTTTAAACTTCGAGGACGAAGTTCTCTTTAAGGAGGGAAGGATGAAATACCCCGTTTTGTGACTATGGGTATTTTGTGATATTATTATAAGTGTTGGGAAGTTAATTCAATTGTAGAGAGTTAAGTATAATGGTTATGAGAGTTTGGGGAATCTTTGTGACTTTAATTAAAGGTTTTAGTGTCTTTTACTTGAGTTTGGGGGAGGTAGTTGTCTTTTGACAAAACTAAGGGGGACTAAGTGTCTTTTGACCTAATTTTTCTTCCTACGTAAAAGTTTCCTAATTCAAGAGGGTTTCCTACTTATGAAGTTAATTTTATTTCCAACTCTCATCAAACCCTCACTCTCCCTATTTTCTCTATCTCTCTCACGTCCCTCACTCTCTCTACCCGTCAGTCTCTCTCACTCTCTACCCGACGGCAGCCACCCACCGCTGCCGCCGTCTCTCTCTCCGTTGAGGTAATTTCTCTCTCTCTCTCTTTTCTCTTTATCTCTCTTTCTTTCCTTCTTTCTCTCTTTCCTTCTCTCTCTCTCCGTCCGCCTCTCTTCCCGTCCGGCCTCCATGGCGGCGGGTTTGAGATAGTTTGTTTCTTCTTCTCTTTTCTCTTGTTTATCTCTTATTCTTGTGATCACTTGTTCATGATTCATGTATGTTGCATGTAATCTTTGATTTTCCGTTTGATATTGTTAGGATCATTGTTCATGGATTCGTAGGATTGATAATCAAGTTTTAGGGTTTATCGTGTTCTTGGGTGTTGGGAAAAACCCTAGTTCGGAGGAGAAGTTTGATTAAACGATTTGGGTGTTTGAATGATCATAGTGTGTGGGTAACAATCTGATTTGAATGTGGGAATCATGTTATATTATGTTTAGTATGAATATAGGATGAAGTAGATGCTTGGGGGAAAAGTTTCATGAAAATTGACAATTCCCGTATGGGTATTTTGAGTGAAACTGGAAACTTGAAACTAGTGTAACTTTTGATTCAGGAATCAAAATTAAGATCCGTTTGAGGATAAACTTATTATTTCGAATGTTTTGAATCCAATGGAACTGTTTTTGGAGAATGATCTTTTTGGGAAACTGGAGTAATAGATTGGTGAAGTTATGATAGGTTATGTATGCTTTAGGTTAGAGGATTTTGAAGCAAAGTTTTGGGTTTTGTTTTGAAGTATGAATTAAGTGGGATGTTAGGCCGGCGTTAGAAACCTAAACCATTGAATAACATATGCATGTAATTAGTATAACAAGTATATTGCTATAATATTTGTTTGATTAGATTATTGTTACGTATAGGTAACGAGTTCGTCGACGACGAGTACGTAGAGTACGTTGATTGATTGCTATAGTTGGAATTTGCATTGAGGTAAGTAAATATGCCAAGCCTAGTGTGCTTATCTCTTTCGTGTCAAGTGAATATTTTGATTTGTTACGTCTCAAAATGTGTTTACGTGCTACATGACTTGAAATACGTGATTTCTACTTGTTAAATGATTTTTGCTGAAAACATCACCATGATATTAATGAACTATAACGTAAAGTGGTAGAAGTTGTGCGGGGACATTATTATTATTCTCTTTGGGCAGTGTTGACTGCGGTCCCGTCTCGTTTTGATCCGGTTGCAAGTCCCTGGATAGCGGCATGTACTCACTCCCCTGGCCGGCGTAGTCTTTGGGGGGGGGGGGTGTCGACACTTAAGGTCATGGAAGCTGTGGTTTATTTGCTTTTCCCCCGTCACAACGAATTAATAATGATGGATTTTGGTTTGTTAACGGAAAAGAGTTAACGACGGATTTAGATTTTCCCTAATGATTATGGAATTGGTTGGAAATATTATGGAATTGGGAACTCTTATGTTTTATTACAAGAGTCAACTTCTTACCGCTGTGTTTGAGAAAAACTCTTACTTACAAATGAGAATTTGTTTTATAACTATCCCATCATCATTTGACATGTTTGGGTGTTTATTTACCAGTATTTCATGCTGATTTTGTACTGTGGTGTTTCTTTTTGATTCCGCACCACAGGTTTAGAGGATGATTATCTGGCGTAGAAGGGGACGCGTATCGTCATATGGATCACTCGTAGTTTTATTTGGAATTTGAACTCTTTATTAGTTTAAACACTATAGATTGTTTATGCCGGTTTGAGGCTAGAAGGTTTGGATTGTAATAATGAATATTTTCAATTGGTTTTAATTATTATTGTGGATGTTTTTGCTTGAGAACCATGTTATAAAATATCCTTGTATCCGGGCTCCTCTCGGGTACGGAGTGACATCCCCGGATCTCCGGCTTGGGCCATTTGGGGGTGTTACAATAAAATCTAGTTGTAAGGAGGTCGGAATCTTCTAGGCTCTCAATCTCCACCGTTAGATCATAGAGTATGTAGAAGCTTCCAAGGGGTAGGCTCAAGTATAAATAGGAGTGGCCTCATTTGCCACATCCATCCATCAAGCATTGTACTCTCTTTCTCCAAGTAATAGAAGCTCTCTTCCTAAAAGAACTCTCTTTGTGATCTTTCGACATTCTCTTAGGCTTACTTGATAGGGTTCAAGTGTCTAACGAGTTAGCAAAGAAGTCAGCACGTGACAAAAGACAACTAAAACAACAGTAATTGCATCTGTCACTACTATGTAGCAATTTTGCATATTGTATGGCTTGGCTTTCCCGATGGCCATTTACACTGCTCTGACCTCGGATTCTTCCGCATAATGATCCCGTTCACTAAAACAAGGTCCTCTAAGGACACATCATAACATAACTAATATATTGCTATATCATAATATGCAAAATATATATATATATATATATCAATCAAAGCCCCACATAACCAACTAGTAACACAAACTCGCCACAACAGACTGTGAGTTCCAGCTATGTCAAACGACAAAATGACATTATGTAAACTGCTTTCTGCCCATCTGAAACCAATCCATCGCCCCGAGGAGCAGGAGAAAATTACTTAAGACATTAGATCCGACATTATTGTTATCTAAGGGAAATTAATATAAAAAACCACAAGTCATGACTTCAGAAGTAAACGGAATCTACAATCTTACAATATATGAGTCACACAACACACTATCATAAGCGACATTTTGCTGTGTGAAGATCAGACTTCTCAAATAGAAAGACTAGTGATTATGTACTAATATAGAAAGGATTTCACTAATTTAGAGTGTTCTGTGTACCACATTTCAGAGTGTGATCAGAAATGAAATTTGTAAGGTGTAAGAGCAGAGAAACCAGGTGTCTCATTCAGAAGAAACTTCAAAGAAATACTTAGGTACTTCTAACAATAGGAGAATCACTTGGGAAGAATCCATATGAAATATCTTGAATCCATGGATCAGAATTTGAGTTGAAAATTAATAAACTTCATGACACCCAAAACATTTTCCAATAGCAAAAACCGTCATGGAAACTAAATTGCTACCCAAAAGCAAGTTCCAGGTCTTGGTGCCCACTTCATTCGGTTAAGAAAAGCTATCGCAGACACAAAAGCTTTTATTCCTATGGGTGACGACTTGAAATCGCTCTCTGATATTGCGGATCCAGGAATTGAATCAGTAGCATACATGTATCGAAAATCTATCTCATCTTTAACAAACCTCTCATCCACCACCTCCTTGTAATTTGCAGCATCAATGGAAGCAACAACGTTATTGTAAGATTTCAATTGACTCTTCAAGTGCTCGTTTAATCCCTTCAGCAGAACATGCTTTCTGCACAAGCGCCAGCATACACCGACTCTTTGACACCACAAAACCCTAGTTTCTTTGCACGGTTGCTGTCAGGTTCAAAAGATACCAGCTCATTAGCTTTAGTAGTCAGAAGCATTTCCCCATCCTCCCTAAAACCAAGCACAATACGTATCCCGCCTTCAATGTCAACAATTCAGTAAATCATACTCCAGGACTCCGCCACACCATATTCTTTCATAGCATACACCTCAAGACAAAAGTGCAGTCTCTGCGGTTATCGTACACAAACAAGGCGAGTGACTCCCTGGGCATTCCAACAGTAGAACTCAAGGGGAAATCATAGGCTAGAGCTTCAGGATATCCCATAACCCCAAACTTCTCCTCATCAATGTCGAATGCCAAAATTACATTACGAATTCCATTATCTTCCTTCTTGTATGCAACCCAATGAATAGAGCCATTCATGAAAGCTTGTGTCCTGACAGATTCAACAATATTAACTCGAGGAACCCCACTCTTCATGGTTCTCCAAGAACAGGTGCTAAGAGCATAAATCTCTTAAATTGGAGTATCACCATAACAATTCTACTGGTTCATGTCTTTACAAATAAGCAAGCCTCGCTACCTTGTAATCATTTCTTAGAAGAATCGAACACAAACACAAGAGAAAACACGTAAGTATCGGATGAATTGAAGTTAACAGAGGGCTTGGGGAGTGACAAATATCGATGAATGGCAGGGTTCCATATGGTCAGAGTATAGGTGTAGGTAAATTCATCATCAGAGAGACAAATCAAGCCCCTGCATATTCCCACGATCCTAAAATAAACCCCAGCATTAAAGGGGCATTCGAATTTGACATACCCATCAAAAGAATCATCGTCAGAATGCACTTAATATCGTTCGATTCGCGAGTTCGGAGGCATGTACCTGATATAGAGAAGCTTGCGGCCATATTTGTTGGTTTTGGTCTGGTTCTGATGATTATTGAAACAATTGCGGCATGTGATCAGAGAAGACCATGACTTGCACACACACCTGAACTTGAGCAACGATTCTTTTATTTGACTGGTAATCTGGCGAGTATTTCGTTCAGAACCTCTGGGGGAAAGTAATCTGACATGACGGAGCAGAGAAAGACAGAGAGACTTGAGACGGAGAAAGAGAGGGACTAGAACACAGAGAGCATACGCGAGAGAAACATTTCTAGGGTTTTCTCTCTCACGATTGTGAAACCCTATAAATGGCGGAGGAGAGCGATACAGAGAGGAAGTGAGCGACTAGAACACACAGAGCCTACGCGAGAGAAAATTTCTTTGGTTTCTCACTCACGAGTCCACGATTGTGAAAAATGCCAAAATTCTACAGATGAAAGAAGACAACTTTCAACGTCGCGAAATTGCCTCGTTGGTCCCTGTAGTTTAAACTAATTGTACATTACAAGATGCAAATGGGACATTTAATTCATCTCAAACCGAACCTCACCCACTCCCTTCTATTTTCGCTAATTCGGAAACGAAAACTAGAAACCAAAGTCCAAACTATAACACTTTTTTTTAGAGGTTAAACTGTAATAAGTCAAAATTTGAGTTAGTTGTGTGAATTGCTACTTCAGTAGTGCTTTATGACATATGTTCAATAGGAAATAGCTGGAATATCAATTCAAATTGGAACAATTGTGCAATTACTGGAATATTGGACAAGTAAGAAATTTCTTGGAAATTGAATCCTGCTTGGAACTTGGCCAAAATAAGGTTACCGAGAAATTGTGAGCTCTTTTAGGATATTCTAAAGTTTGGGGCAAAAGTGTAATTTTTGTAACTCAACTTCTCTTTTATTCTCTTTATACCCTAACTTCACATAAATTGTAATCCCCCCTAGTGCACGAATGCCACATCTTTCTTTCCTATTGTGCATGTTTGCCACCTATCTTGCGAGGTGTCCACAGCTCCATCATCTTATCCACCATCAACTTTGAGCATCGCCACCACCAACCCTCTCCTACCCTTCACCAACATGGAACACACCACTAAGACACCACCACCTCCACTGTAACTCCACCTACGTTCCACCTGGATCTGATCTGTTACTACCCCAAAATCACCTTTTGTTCGTGGATCAAAATACACAAAACAATTTGGGGATTCATTGGCCCATGAGGGAGCTATTCGGGTTTAAAAGATGTATGAACCCTAGCGGTTTTCCTCTTATTACTCTATCTTTGTTCAAATTCATCTATATTAAACGTGTTCTTGTTGTTGGTGAGGTGAAGGCGAGTCCAGTGGTGCGGTCTTGCTGTAACTCATCGGGATCGATGGCCATATGTCGGATACCCCATTTGAAGCCGCCGAACAACCTCAATTGTCACCGGAAAAGTTTAACTCCGTCATGCCTTAATGAAAACTTTTGTTTCTTGCCCTGTTGTAATCTCTAGATCATGTAGAACTTGGGTAGGCCCTGCATTACCGCCCATCACTGCGTTTGAACCCGTTGGGTGTCGGCTATCCCTCGTTTTCTGGCGGTTTATGACCTCTGTAGATATGGCTTTTTCTCCTTCATTTCTCGACAATCTAGGGATTGGCTGTTTCTCTACGTGTAGGGTTTTGATTCCGGATGCACAAAGGAAATACATTAAAATTTCCTTATCAAATCCCTCCATGAATCGCAGGTTAAGCCATCATAACGTTATGAAGGAGATATTGTGTACATTGTAGGTTTATGTGATCACAACGAAGAATAGTGTTCTCGTCTCTACGGTGTCCACACCTTGGGACTGAGAACTGTAATATCCTTTACACCTTGTGCTAGCTACGTCAAAGGAGGAATCAAGTAATCATGCAAAACGGAGCAAGATGGGCGAAGCCCTTGGTGGCCGACGGGTAGGGGCGGACGGCTCCTCTTGGGGCCCCCTCTCCTTGTTTGTGAAATAATAGAGCTAGGAATCCCCTTTTATAGATAATAACACCTTATTATCTACAAAATTGCCCCAATACTAATTATGTTCATACACGAATTAGTTCACTTTGCAACTTAGTCCAACTAACTTTTCTTGTGGTTACATTTTGATCCTTGATCCATATAATTATTAATTTGTCCTACTAATTAAAATCTATATATGGTTTAACCCTTTTGTTGTGTGACCCTGTAGGTTTCTATTAGGTTGGTAGTAACAATTACAAACATTGAGCCGTGTCTAGCAACACACGAATTCTACACAACTAATAGAAATAGTCAATAATCCGACAAACCTTGTGCCCTATGTTACCCTGTTGTATATGTCCCTTTGTCTTCATGTACGGATTGGAAACGAGACATAAGTGTCACACTCGTATATCCAATTCATAGTTTCTCGATCCTGGGAATAGGCTTATCTGTACAGACAACATGATTATCTCATATTGATTTAACTGAGTCTGGCCAGATATTTCATATGCACTACCCCTCGAGTGGTCGTGGATGTTTGCACCTATTATGTGGGTGTGACAAATCATCTCTACGTCACTACCATCTCTCAACTTGCTTCCTATCATGTCTGATTATCGCCTTTATAGTTACCCAGTTACGGTGTAACGTTTGAAGAGATCAAAACATGATATTTCACAACTAGAGTATCTAGTGACTTCAAGTCTAAGGACTACAAAATCATTGTTACTACAAGAGGCACTTGTGACATTCACATAATTTATATGTAACCTTCTCGTGGTGGGTCAATCCAGTATGTCATTACTCCTAATGCATACCCATGTGTTAGACTTGATATCTCCATATCAATCTACCCATATACTAGTATCCATGCATAGGGATCGCCCTATTAATCAATATACTCAATTAATTAGGGATATTTAAGATAAACAACAATTGTAATCTAAGGACTTCATTATATTAAATATATCCATAAATAATAAATGAATGTTCTAGCCAAAACATTGTGCATACTAAAACAAGATGCCTCTAGGGCATCTACTCCAACAGTCTCTCACTTGTACTAGAGCCAATCTGGTGCATCTCGTATGCCTATAGATCTAGTGTGTCCTTCATACTTTCGTTGAACAAGCGGCTTTGTAAGAGGATCTTCAAGATTATTATCTGTTGGAATCTTGCATATCTTCACATCTCTTCTTTCGATGATTTCTCAAATGATATGAAATCTCCTAAGTACGTGCTTGGATTTCTGGTCTAACCTGGGTTCCTTGGCTTTTGCGATCTCCCTAGTGTTGTCACAGTACAATGGCTTCCACTATGCTAGGGACCACACCAGCTCAGTGATGAACTTATTAATCCAAACACCTTCCTTTGTTGCGCCTGACGCATCAATGTACTTAACTTCAGTTGTAAAATCAGCAACTGTCTATTGCTTGCAACTCTTCCAGCTCACAGCTCTTCCGTTTAGGCAAAACACATAACCTGACAGCGATCTGTAATAATCTTTGTCGGTTTGGAAGCTCGCGTTAGTGTATCCTATTACACTGAGTTATTCCTCCCCTCCATATATCAAGAAGACGACATTCAACGTCGAGAAATTGCTGCGTTGGTCCCTGTAGTTTAAAATAATTGTACATTGCAAGTTGTAAATGGGAAATTTAGGTCATCTCCAACCGAACCTTGCCCTCCCCCTTCTTCTTTTCTCGCTAATTCGGAAATTAAAAGTTACAAACCAAATTCCTAACTGTAGCACTTTGAAATTTTATAGGGGTCAAACTGTAATAAATTAAAATTTGAGTCAGTTGTGTGTGTTGCTAGTTCAGCGATGCTTGCTGACATATTTTAAATAAGAAATAGCTGGAACGTGAATTCAAATTGAGACAATTGTGCAAATACTGGAAATATTGGGCTAGTATGAAATTTCTTGGAAATTAAACCCTTCTTGGAACTTGGCCAAAATAAGGTTACTGAGAAATTATGGGACTCTTTTATGATATTCTTAAGTTTTAGGAGCAGAAGGATAATTTATAGAATACTCAAGTTTTCGTTTATTCTCTTTATACTCTAACTTTAAATAGATTATAATTCCCTTCCTAGTGTGTGAATGCCACATGTTCTTCCCTATTATGCATGTTTGTCACCTATCTTGTGAGGTGGCAGCACCTCCATCATCTTCTCCACCCATTAACTTTGAGTATCGTCACCCCCAACCCTTCACCACCATGGAACCAGCACTAAGCCACCACCACCTCAACTGTAACTCCATCGCCCCTCCACCTGGAGCCGATCTGTTACTACCCCAGAATCCCCTATGCTCGTGTATCAAAACACACAAAACAATTCGGGGATTCATTGGCCAGTGGGGGAGATTTTGGGTTAGAAGGAGGTACAAACCATATCAGCTCTCCTATTATATCTCCATGTTTGTTCAAATTCATCTGAATTAAACGTGTTTTGGTTGTTTGATGAGGTGACGACGAGTCAACTAGTGCCAAGCTCATGCTGTAACTCGTCGGAAGTGATGGAGGTTGTCGGATTCTTCAATTGAATTCGTCGGACAATCTCCATTGTCACTGGAAAAGTGTAACTCCCTCATTCCTTAATATAAAATCTTGTTTCTTGCATCGTTGTAATCTCTAGATAATGTAGAACTTGTGTAGGCCCTACAATACCGCCCAGAATTGCATTTGAACCTCTTTAGTTTCGGTTATCCCTCATTTTCAACGATTTTTTAACCCCTGAAGGCATGGCTTTTTCTCCTTCATTTCTCGGCCGTTTAGGGAACGGGTTGTTCCTCTATGTTCTTTAGTTTTCCCTCAACCATTTATGTGCTGATTTTAAATTTCATTTTGACCTCTAACATACCCAACTTTAATCATCAATATCTCCTCAACTAATTGGAGTTTCTAAAGTCCCAATGTGTTCTGGAATCCAGTAGTAACCCTCTTCAAGACATATTCTCCACTTTTCTCGTCTCTTTCTCATTTGATCATAAACTAGCCTTGAAGTTGGCTGATTGTGTTGATTACAACCTATGTGTGACTTTTAATATGCCAGTCTGAATGATCATTCTGACCTTCACACTCATCAAAAAAGTTACTCATGTTGCTATTCTGAAGCTAATTATCAAGTTTGACCGGATTTGTCCTCTGGGAAAACTCTGGTTTGACAAAGCCAGCAGTGACGACTTCATAGTAATTTTCACATCAAAACAATGTTAAGTGAAAATCAATTTCTTGAAGCTGTCATCCGGTCTTATATGTGGATTTGGGGTCATAATATGATATGTTGGGTCAACGTTAACCAAATAAACTATTAGGGGGGATTCATGAAAATTTAGTAAAATTTAGGAGCTTAAGTGAAAATAACTAAAAGTTGTAGTTTTCAACCCTATGACTACACAACACTGTTAGGGAATTTTCTTGCTCGTTACTGAGCACATTTTAACTTGGTGGAGAATCATGCTCAATTAGGGATTAAAATGCAATTTAGATAAACAACAGGGATTTGGGGGTAATTAATTAGAACTTGAGATTCAATCTTAGGGGGGCTGGAAAAATCCATGACTTGGAACTCATGAAGCATGTTATCTGAGGCATAACTAAAGGATCAGGGACAGAAAGTCATGTTGTCAAATAGTAATTCTAGGCCAGTCAACTAGCATGACTTTTGCATGTGCATTTTATCTATATTGTGGACATTATTGATAAGTATATGTAAAAGTTTCCGGGATAAAAAAAATATGCATCGATGATCAGAAGTACTAGGCAAGCTACCAGGTAGGCATGAGAATACTTAACACTCTATTGCGAATGCCAAAATGTATGTGTGTGTGCGCGCGCGTGCTTTTGTGTGTTTGAATATGAAAAACAGAGATCATGGAATAATTAAAGTTGGTTCACACACACATGTGTGTGTGAGAGAGAATATGTATATGATTCATGCTCTTCTTTAAGTTACACGGTTGGTACTTGATTCATGGTTACTCCAGACCTTGTATGGTCATTACACAGGGACGGAACTACAGTGTAGTTGGCAGGGGCAGTGCCCCCCACTAAATTTTTGCTTAGAGATAGGAGTTTAGTTGTAGATCTACAATTATCCTCATTTGCTTACTGGACGGCCCCCCCATCGTTGAAATTCTATTTGGCAAAGTTAGTTTTGGTGATTGTGATAAAGTCACCTAGTTCTCCCTCTTGTAGTTATCAAGTCATGATTTTATTGGTCTAGGTATATGAGTTGATATATCTTATTTCACCAATCATGTAATGTTATCACAATCCCTTAAAAATCTCCATCCATTACGTGCAAGTTTAAAATGTAATGTAGCTAATGAAAAAGACTTAATTTAACATTGTGGTCACATGAAAGTCAAGTTTAATTGGTTCACTTAGGTGATTGTTATTTTCAAAAGGTGACCACTGGTTAAGATTAAAAGATAGGGTACTTTAGATTGACACAAACTAGGATTATAGGGAAATTAAGTATTTAAATTTTCTTTCAATTCACAAGTCGCACCCAGTACCAACATTACGAACTCCGACAAATAGAACGGCAGTGAGAGTTTACTTTGTTTCAGCCTCCATTAGTTCTAGCTTCAACAAGCTTTATACAGGTAATAGTTGAAACTCTATTGATTACTCTAGGTATTATGTTATCGTCTAATAAAACTATTATGTAAACTTTGGCTGTTTAAAAAATATTTATGTTTGTTACTGTGCAGTTGTATTGGAATCAAAATGGGAAAAGCTATTAGAATTTACTTGTTTTATGTGAGATTTATTGTGATATTTTTTTTACTTGGCCCCCCTACAAAAAATTCCTGGGTCCGTCCCTGTCATTACAGTCTCTGGATGTCTAGCTATTGCGGTGACAGACACATATGGGACCCGTTCTTTCAAAAAAAATAATCTCTCTTCATTTGTTTGCTAATTTGTAAAGAGAGAAACAACTACATCGAAAGAAAAAATAATCTCTCTTCATTTGTTTGCTAATTTGTAAAGAGAGAAACAACTACATCGAAAGAAAAAATAATCTCTCTTCATTTGTTTGCTAATTTGTAAAGAGAGAAACAACTACATCGTCAACCATACGAAAGTCAAATCCTATCAAAGTCATCTTACAGGCTAAAGCAGCTTTTGGGAGAATCATGCACAATCTAAGCCTTGGGAAGGGATAGATATTATCCAAGACATCAAGAGATACCTCCATGAGAGAAGAGTTGAGATCAAATGGATTGGCAGAGTTTCAAATTTATCTACTGGTTTTGTTGAAAAAAAAAAATAGTTTAGTTTCAACTTTACCTTGGAAATGGGTTCAAAAGTCTCCCCCAACTTTTAGTGATTTGTCAGAAAAAGATATAGAGCTTCAAGCTTTCAAGTTTTGTTGTTCTGCTTCTTAATGAAAACGCCTTTGCTCAAAAATATACTCTGTCACTATTAATCCAAGTACTATGCATCTCATCACCACTAATCCGAAAAGCAAATGTGATTCAAGGATCTGAGAGATGGTTCATCTTCCACTTTGAATTAATTCAACTTCGAACATGAAACGTTTAGTAATTTCACCTGCTGATGCCGATAGTAAGGGTGGGAAATGGTTGGTTTCAGACAATCCTAGTGGTGGTGGGAACGACACTGGAGGAGGAAGCTCCAGTGGCCTCCATGGAAAAAGAAGACGAGGACGCCATATCAGAGACTTGTGTGAGAGAGAAAGAGTTACAGAGAGTTGTGACAGCGTAAGAGCAAGTGACCGTTCAATTTAAGTTACATACAAATTTTGTTTACTTTTTACTAATTTTTTTTATTATTAATTATGTGTTTTTATCATCAACTAATGTCAATAGTCATAAAAAATTGTACTAATTTAGTTGCAAAAAATAGTTTAATTTCAAGTTTACCTTAGAACTGGGTTCAAAACCCTCCCCAACTTTTAGTTATATTTAGAAAAGGATATGCTCCAAGCTCTCAAGTTTTGTAGTTCTCCTTCGTAATGAATACACCTTTGCTTAAAAAAATACTCGTCACTATTAATCCCAGCACTATGAATCTCATCACTACTAATCCGCAAAACAAACGAGGCTCACAAATCACTCGTCTGATTCACATATATGAGAGATTGTTCCTCTTCTACTTTCAATTGATTCAACTCCGAACATGAATTTAAGTAATTTTACTTGTCGATGCCGATGGTAAGGCTGGGAAATGGTTGGTTTTAGACAATCTTAGTGGCGGTGGGGAATGGCACTGGAGGAGGAAGCTCCGGTGGCCGCCATAGAATAAGAAGATGAAAACATGGGCACCGTGAACGCTACGATTAAAATTTTGGTTAAAGAAAAAAATCACCCTCCGTAATTGGAATATATACAAAGAAACCCTCGTGCTCGAGGATATAAAAAAACCACCCGTGTCAGAGACAAAAACCTCCCCTGTTAGTGACGGCCGTTTTTTGTATATTGTGATTTGTCTTCTTGGTGTTCTTCTTCACCAACACCACAACAACCACCAGAGAAAAAGTTCCATCTTTTTCTACTTCAAACCCAAAATGGAGTCTCCTCTGACACTACGAGAACATCATCACCATCATTCTTCAACATCACAACCACAGCCACCACGACTACTTCTTTCAACAAGTTTAGCTAGGAAGATCAAAGCCACCGAAGTAGCCAACAAACACTGACTTCCTCAACCCACAACCCACATATGAGAAGTTTCCTTAACAAAAAAAATCTCCCAAATGCACTCTCCTCAATCAAAGGAAACAAAACCTAAGCTTGGAATTGACCAACCAGCACCAAGAACCAAGCCCCAGAGACGCCCCTACAAACACCTAGCCAAGAACAATCAATTCATCAGAATGAATTTTTTTGATTTATAGGTAACCACTGCCATATACCAAACAGTTGCAACATCAATTAGATCAAATTAAGGAACCACATCCGCCTCCATCAGCCAACCTTCCTTCTACCTCTAGATCTGCAAGAAGAAGCAAAGAGGATGAAAAAGAAGAAGAAGATCTGGATTCTCTGCCTCAAGAACTGGGGTGACCTACGAGGAGATCCGGCAACGGCTACATATCCGGATTGAGGAGCTCTGGGGAAGCCGCAGAACTGGTAAGAAAACCCTCACATATTGCCAAATAAACCTAGAAATTGTTTGGTTTTGAAGTAGGTAACGCAGCGGAATAACAAAAAATTTATCTCTAAGAGAAGCCCACCAAGGATCAAAGGAAGAGTCATCATAACATGATGAGAAGGACATAGAAGTTGTGTACCTTGTGATTTGGGAGATCACACAATGAATAATGTCCTCGTCTCTACGGTTGATCCATGTCTAGAGGTGAGATCTAGATTCTTCCTTCCATCAAGTGCTAGCTTGGACCGGAGGAAGAGGGAAGAAGGAATCAAGCAACCAACACACCAAGAGAGGTTCGGCCCTCAATTGTGTGGCCGACGGGTAGGGGACGGCTAGGTGGCTTCGGCCACTTGGCTTGTCTCTTGCTCTCTCTTTTTCCCTCACTCCCACTCACTTATGTTATGAGCATTAGTTGTGGGAAGCAAGCTAGAGCATCCTTTATATAGTCCAACAACTCCTTGTTAACTACATAAAGCCCTTTCTAGTTCTACATGAACTTGGATTAGTCCATTCCTTGCAAATTAGTCCTGCTAAGTCTGAAAGGTGTTGCACACTGATCCTTCTTACTAATTAATCATATTAATTAATCCCAAATCTAGTTCTACTTTATTTGACGTGTGACCCCATAGGTTTCTACTTAGTTGGTAGTAACTTATTACTAACATGGAGCGGTGTCTAGCAACACATCTATGCCACCCAACTAATAGAAATAGTAAGTGATCCCGACAAACCTCTTGTGCCCAATATCTCATATTGCACTATCCCTTTGTCTCCATATCCGGATTGGACACGAGATATAAATAGTCACACTCGTATATCCAATCCATAGTTCCTCGATCCTGGGAATATGCTTATGCAAGCAGATAACATCAATATCTCCATATTGATTTATCTGAGTCTGGCCAGACATTTAATAAGCCTCATCCCTCGAGTGGCCGTGGATATTTACTCCCATTATGTGGGAGGGACAAAATCCTCTCTACATCACTACGATCTCTAAGCTTGCTTCCTATCATGCCTGATAGCTACCTTTTTTATTACCCAGTTACGGTGTAACGTTTGAAAACATCAAAGCACAATATTTCACAACTAGAGTATCTAGTGACTTCAAGTATAAGGATTTCAATATTATTAGCACTACGAGAAGCGATTGTGACTTGAACACAATCTAATGTATCCTTCTCGTTGTGGGTCAATCCCGTATGCCATTACTCTTAATGCATATCCATGTGTTGCATCGTGATATCTCCATATCAATCCAACCCCATACTATTCTATAGATGATCGTCCCATAAATCATTATAATTGACTAGGGATATTTAAGAATATAACACTTATATTCTAAGGACTTCATTCATGTTAACATATCTCCATATCGATAACATAAAGAATCGTAAATTCATATATTTGTCACAATTAATTGATTGCCTCTAGGGCACAATTCCAACAGTCTCCCACTTGCACTAGAGTCAATCTCCTGCATCGTATTCCTATTGATCTAGCGCGGCCCTCCACGCTTCCGCTGCGTAGGGGCGAGACACCTTCTAGTATCTTGAAAATATTCACATCTCTTCCATCAACAATTTGATTGAGATTGAGTATTATGAGTAAGTGCATCTTATTCATAAATATAATCAGTCCTCTGTGATAGAATCGGTAACTGAATCTTGCCTTGAACCTTTCCAGCTCACAGTCCCTCCCCTTAGTGCAAAACATAAAACTTGACTATAATCTGAAATCTTCTTTGTTAGATTTGAAGTTCGCATCACTGTAACCCTTTAAAGTAAACTCTTCCTATCCTTCTTTATCAAGAATTCATCCTAAGTTACTCTCAAGTACTTAAGGATAATCTTTGATAATTATCAAGTGACACCTCACTTGGATTTGATTGGTATCTTTGTGTCATACTATATGACACATCTGGCCCAGTACATAACATGGTGTATCTCATGAATCTTATTCATACGGTCCCTTTTCAATCTAATTGAAAAAACAATTAGTCTTCCAAAGACTAATTCCATGTGACATAGGTAGAATCCATATTCTGTGCATGTTGAACCATTTCAACACCTTCGTCAATTTGTTTACTATGACCTAAGCTTCACAACCATCTTGATCTATCTCTATAATTTCTTCATGGGTTGTTTTGCCTAAGTCTATCATTGAAGATTTAATTCTCTAGTCAATCTACGTTAGATTGTCAAGTAGGGACATCATTCTCAATAATTAGTATGTCTCTACATACAAGACCAGAAACATAACTGTGCTCCCACTAACCTTCTTGTAGACACAAGTCTCATCTTCAATTTTGATGGAACCAAACTCCTTTATTGCATCATAAATTCGAAGAATCCAACTCCAAGAAGCTTGACTCAATCTATAAACAGATTGCTACAAGCAAGATGCGAATGGATTTAAGCATCACATCTACACTATGAACTCACATGAAGCCCTTTTCAAACAAGTTGTCCCTTAAAAGTAATCATATTACCATCCATGTTGGTTTCCTCATAACCCACTTGCACCCTATGGTTTATACCCTTTCAGGTGGTTCCAACAAAGTCCATACTTTGTTGGTATACATGGATTCCATATCGTACCTTATGGCTCCAAGCCGTTTCTGAGAGTATGGCCCACATGTGGACATCTCATAGGTTGTAGGCTCATCTCGATTAGTAGTATATCACGGGTTATGAGAAATCCTTATTTCTTTAGTCCCTTGACATATCCTACCTAGCCTTCGAGGTTCTTGTGTTTTCTAAGTAGGTTGCTCCACAACACCTTGTGATCCTGCTCATGTTCCATCAAAAAGGATCAATGTTCTGTTGTGGTTCTTGAAGTCCTTCAAGCTCTACTATCCCCCCACTGTTTTTTTTATAGACAATATCTATCTAGATACATTGTGGTTCGAGCACCAAACAATTTGTTCTCGATTGGATTGTAGAAATAATATCTCTTTCAGGATATCCCACAAAAGATTTATCCGATTTGAGTCCAAGTTTATCTGTAAACGCCTTTACATAAACTACATAACCCAAATCCTTTTATGAACGACATACTAGGACATATCCTATTCCATATCTCAAATGGTGTTTTTCATAATTAATTCCAGATGGAACAAGGTTAAGGGCGAAATTTGCTGTAATTATAACATGGCCCTTAAAATAAACTGGAAGTTTTGTTTGACACATCATGGACTGAACCGTGTTCAACAATGTCCGAACTCTCCTCTTAGACACGCCAACCCATAATGGTGTTCTAGGTAGAGTGAGTTGGGATCACATACTATACTCCTTTAGATGTTCAAACTATTGACTTATGCATTCTCCTCCACGATTCAATCTTAAAACTATTATACTTTTGCCAAGCTGGCTTTCTACTTCATTCTTGAATTCCTTGAACAATTCAAAGGATTCATATTTTTCCTTCATAAGGTACACAAATCCATATTTCTCTGATTCCATCAGTAAATATGATGAAGTATTGAAAACCATCTTCAGTATCTGCACTTAGTGGCCTACATACATCAATATGTATGATTCCAAAAAGATCATATCTTTGCCTAATAAATAATTCTTACATATCACATATGATTCAATAATCAAATAAGTTCTATAAATCCATCTATATGGAGTTCTAGATATGTATCTCTTATTCATATGGCCTAAACGATAATGCTAAAGATGAGTGAAGTTCATATCATTATATGCAAACCTCTTGGTATTAATGTTGTAGATAAAATTATCATGATTAAGGATATACAATCCATTAGAAAAAAATGCGTTACAATAATGCTTATCAGAATAAATGGAATAACATTTGTCCTTTATTATGATAGAGAGCTTTCTTGTCCAAACAAGAAACTATGATAATGATCATACTCATAGCAGGGACATAATCACTTTTGTCTAATTCATGAACAATTTCATAAATTTAGAAATAACTCCCTACGGCCTATTGAGCAACTCTTTGCTTCATTGCCCTACGTGTAGGTTTATTTCTTCCTTATCCAATTGTCTTTATCTCTTGAGATCCTCCAAACTTCTATAAATGTGAGATCTTCATCAAGTATCATACACTAATGAGATAGACATATTGAATTTTTATAAAAAAAAAATACCAAATTTAGAATTCATAATTCCTTTATTATTTCCTTCCAGGTACTTTGGGCAGTTTTTCCTCCTCTACACCACCTATGGGACTTTAAGACAATATGATTTTAGCAACAAGCTTGCTTTATGCCCATGGGGTCCACGCAAACTCTTTTGCTTTTACCCATGCTGTTAACCAGTAACATGTTTTGCCTTTAGCCCTTTATGAGTGCTTTGCATAGCGATTCTCAATCATATTGAGTAAATCACCTTTAAACAAAACTATAATTGCATCCAATGCAATTTTCGGTCCATTTGGGAGAATAACCATTTATTCATTATCTATCTCATAGTTAACTCCCAGTCTCTAAGCTTTCAATCACATTTGAAGTAGCTTAGTTGCACTTTATATCTTTCTTCAGCTTTCACACATTACTAGTGAAGCAACCCGGGATCTCGGTTCAGGGTTATAGCGATAATCGATAACCCAAAGTATAACGATATTTACAAATATTACCATGCTATTTAATACAAAAATATTTGAGACGATATGTTTACAAAATCAATGTGTGAAATAAGCTATATGATCTACTAAGTGATCTAAACGTCATCGTCTCGATCCGCGTTCCCATTCCCCAAACTTGATTGACGACCTGCGTTTTAAAATGGCAAAAGCCGACGCAGTTTTGAAGAAATGATCAGTAAAAACTGAGTAAATACATACTACGACATGTAAAGCAACGAGTTGCAAGGAAGTATGAGTTGAAACAAATCAGAAGATTTAAACAGTAAAACTATCATGTTGGAGAATTTGGAACAACTGGAAGTAACCGAGTAACAAAAACCTCTCAATTTAATAACATTGAGAAACCACGGGTAGTTGGTAACATATCCAGAGTAAATAAGACCATTTAAGAGAATAACTTAGTTCGTGAGTAGCCAAAGCATTTCAAATCATTTCAATTGATTAGGGCAAACCAGAGCCACAAACAACATCAATAGAGTAGATAGCTTTCTTTCAAGTTCAATTAAACATTAGTTTTAGCTGAGGCATGTCCAGAGCCACCAGCAGGATCGATGTATACAGAGGGATCATGAAATAATCACTAAGTGTTCCTTCTAGGGTCTATCAAACCCTATTTCACCCGAGCGTTAAGGGAGCCCATTCGTCAACCCCGCTCACAACATTAGCTAAAAGGCCTTAAGTGTCGACACCCCTATACCGTAGTGACCCTTACAAGTATAAGTAGCACTCTATAGCTATATAAACCCCTTGGCCTCAATATTTTGATACATTTTGGCTCATCGGGGGCGGATTTGTGAACATTATCGTTCTATCCAATAATAAGAAGCATTGCTTCAATGGTCTTAGCCATAAGAAAATGGAGGATCGCTTGACGCCTCCCATTAATAACAGTACTCTGTACATCGTCCTAAGTCTATTAGAGGTATTTTATTTCTTCTCTTTTACATAACCAGAATCAGAATATCAAAATTTCGTAAGTAATTTCCCAGAGTTCTCAAAGGAGATGAAAAAAATAGATTAACAACTTTCGAGTGGAAAACATGCATTCTCATACTATTTCATATAACAACATTCATTTGAAACATCAACCACATACACACATTTTGATATGAAAAAGGCCGTACATATGTACTTACTCTGATCCATGAAAGGCGCAAAGCAACGCTAGCACTCCTACAACGCTCGTCTCCGAGTCTCACAGTAAATGCAGCAACACGAAAACGTACGTCTACTTCGAGCGATCCTTAATAACGGCTGGATATAAACAAGTCAAGTATAGAACCTATTAGCATATACCCTCTATATGAGGTTTTATGCAAGAATGCAATGGAAAGCGGGTCATGCAAGCTAACTTGACCAAAATGCCCCTGATACTTCAAAACTCTCTAGTACCGACTCTGATTGTGCATGGACCCCAAACTATACTCATACTGGCCCAAAAACATGTAATAACGACTCTAAACTCTCCCATATGAACTTAGCATCGAAATATACAACTTTCAATAAATTGCACTTAGGCCCCTAAAGTTTGCTAAAATTACAGAAAGACCCCCACCATTGATTTGATAACTCCCGAGTCAAATACTTCTTTCTTGAGACTTTAAATATCCTTCTAAGTCAGGTTGTTGGTCTCAAAACAATAACCTAGTCTCAAGTAGTTCAAGTGTGAGGTTTTAATTAAATGCACATAGGCCCCCGAAGTTTAGTAAAACTACAAAAAGACCCCAACATTTGACTTGGTCAACACTAGCCCAGAATTACATACGGGTACTCCAAATACGCATACAATACATGCTGACGTACTCCAGGCTACTAAACGAATCTCAATTCAAAGCTAAGTGAAATTACTATTTTGCCCCTCCTATACAGTTCAGTCAAACTAAGGTTTTCGAAAAGTCAAACTTGGTCAAACTTGATATTTAAACTCATAATATGAATACGAACAAGTTTCGTGAAGAACGCTAAGGCCAGAAATGTCATTCAAATGGTCAAAACTGAAAATCAAAGAGAGCGAAAAATCGTTTCAAGTAGCCAACTTTGCGGCTGATTTCTGATCAATTGAGAAGGAGTTTTGAGAAACTGGAAATAGGGTTTTGAAGATGACAGTTCAAGGATTCCAGAACATATTTGAACTCCTACAAACTCTAAGTATTCAAAGAGATATCGCTAGTCAAAGTTGGACAAAAATTCCGATTCAATACTTAGAAGAATTCAAGAAAATTTCATGAGTTCAAACTAGCGACTTTAAGCTCGTTTTGTGAGAAATCCGTTACAAATTTGAACATGACCCAGAGACGATGATTTGAATTATTATATACCAGCTACACATAGGAGAAAGAATCACAAGATTTCATCAAAAAATGAGGGAGTTATGATGGTTTGAAAATGAGTGTTTCAATCTAAAACTCCAACGCGTAGAAAAAAAACTGCTCCGGACAGCTTGTACAACACGAATCGCAGTGACTTCAACTCGATTTTTCGGTGTGTTAGAGACCAAATTTGACAAAAGTTAAAACACGAAAGTTGTAGCCAATCGTCCGAGGAATCTAGAAAGTCGTGAATTACTCAAAACGGATTAAAAATGAAGGAGTTACGTGCAATTAAACAGGGCAGATATGCATGCACGAAAAAAACAAACAAAACGAATTAAAACACCTTCAAATCAGGTTCTGGGCTACACTGCAGGGTCTAAGGGTGTTCTAATCCTCCTAAGGATGAATTTGATGCAAGAAGCAACTAAAATTATTGAGTTTTGAGAGTTTTACCACTTTTCGGTGGCCATTGAGGTTTGGCGGCGGATGGGTTCGGCATACATGGTGGCCGGAGCAAAAATCGTCGAATTGGGGGCCATGCTTGTGCTTTCCGGACTCGCCTCGACACAAGGAAGAAGAATATGGTGATTAATTGCGCTGAAATGCAACGAGGAGGGAGAAATCGACGAATAACCAAAACTAGGGTTCTTACCTTCAAATTGGGTTTTCTCTCTCGATACCCCATGTTTCCCGAAATTGTTTTGTGCCTTTTGCTCCTATAGTTGATGGCTACCTTCGGTAGTAGCAGGTCGGAAAGGGGCGGCGTTATGGTGGATTTCCTTCGGTGGTGGTGGTTATTCTTCATAAGCCTTCAATGCCCGATTTCTCTCTTGGTTCTTGATGAAACCCCAAATTGTTTGGGGGGTTTTTCTCCCTAGGTGATGAAGATTCTACCCCAGTAGCAGCTATGTGAAAGGAGATGTGGTGGTGGTGTTGTGGTGGAGTTGGTGGAGGCTTATGGTGCTATTGTGGTTAGAGGAGGAAGAAGAGGATGATGATGGAAGGACAGGAAAAATGTCTCTTTCACAAAATTCAGCAGGTGATAATGTTGTCACCTAACCCATGATGTGTCAAAATGAGCATGCTAAGTGGCACTCATGCATGGGGGGGGGGGGGCTAAAAGTGTAGTTTTCTAAACTTTTGGGTACAACTAGAATTAGAGCTTCTTAATTTTAGATAATTGCACAACCACCCCGAACATCTCTAGTGCTTCAAAATCATTCTAACAACTTCCAAATATTGCTAACACTCCGAAATGCCAACTTTAAAGCTGTGACAAACTATTTATAAATGTTCCCCCAAAGACTTGATTATTTCACTTAAGTACTCTCTCGGGAATTAGGGGTGTTACAACTAGCTTGTGTCGTCGCGTCATATCTTGATGAACTAAGTCGCCTCGCTTTGGCAAGCCCGAACTTATTCCATCTTAACCATGACGAGTGCTAAGTAAGAGAGTGCAAAGTGGAGCAACACTTCAAGCCTTTCATGACAAGCTCGCTCTTTGAAAGAGCTTCTTTAACGTATGATCATATCACATGTCTCCATATTTCTCATCTCGCTTCCAAAGCTCAGAGTCCATGGGAGCTGACATGAGACAAGTTACATTCAAAGAATCATTCTTTGATGTTCCTTCCATAAGGCTTTAGTGTGTTTTGGTAGTTGGTGGGAAGAGAACTTTACGATCTATGATGTACAACAATTTCTCTTTTATTTGAGAACAATTCTCAATTTTATACCAATCTAGAAAATAGATTCCAGAAAGTTTGTCCATCTCATGGACACATAGTCGTGTTTCGTTTGTTTAATGCTATGGGTATTCAACACTTATAGGATTATGCAAAGCATTGTGACGTATTGTAACACCCCTAATTTCCGATAGAATTCTTAGTGCAATATCAAGACTTTGAGGGCGAATTTTTAAATATTTTGTCACGGATTTAATGTGGGAGTTTTGGAGAGTTGGCGATATTTGGATGTTGTTAAGATGATTTTGAAGCACTAGAGATGTTCGGGGTGGTTGTGCAATTCTTAGAAATTAAGTAGAACCTCTAATTCTAATTTATACACTAAAGTTTGGAAATCTACACTTTCACCCCCTTGCATGAATGCCACTTGTTCAACCCAATTAGACACCTCACTAGATGAGAAGTCAACACCTCCAACTCCCCTCTTCACCAGCACAATCTGAGGGAAAAAAAAACAATCTCTCTCACCTCACATCTTCATCCCCTTCTTCTTCTTCTTCCCTCAAGAACAACCACCACCAACTCCACCATAAGGCTTCCTCTTTCCGACCTGCTGCTACCGGAGGTAGGCATCGATGCCAGGAGTAAAACGCACAAAACAATTTCGAAAAAGATGGAGTATCGAGTGAGAAATCCGAGTTTGAAGGTAAGAACCCTAGTTCGGTATTTCGTCGATTTGTCCCTTCTCGTTGCAACCCATCGAAATTAACCCACATATTCTTGTTCCTTGTGTCGAGGCGAACCTAGGAAGCACAAGCATGCCCTGCAAATCGCCGGATTTTGCTCCAGCCACCGTGCCGCCGCCGCCAAACCTCCATGGCCGACGGGAGAAGGTAGAACCTTCAATCGTTGCTTATTCTTGCTGTTTGTTGCATCAAAATGACCCCTAGGACATTTTTGATTATGCTAGCAACCTGAAATTTACCCAGAATCGTTTTTGATTTGGGTTTGGCTCGATTTTTCTCGGTTTTTCATCATTTTTCCGGCATGCAAAGCAGCCCTGTTCACGGGCTTGTATCACTCTCGTTACTCGCTCAAATCCTTCAAGCCTTATCTTTCTGGAATCCTCAGATGATTGGCCACAACTTCCGTGTTTTAAATTTTGTCAAATTCGGTCTCTAAACCACCTAAAAATCGATTTGAAGTCGCTGCGTTTTGTGTTGTTGAATCTGTCCAAGTGCAGAATTTTTTTCTAAGTGTTGAAATCCTAGGTTTTCATCAACTTTGGACTCTTGTATCTTTCTCGTTTTTAATCCGTTTTTGATGATTCTTAGCTTTCTGGAAAGCCTGGACATAGCTCTATAACTCTCATTCAGATTTGTTTATTTGATTCCAAGTCTAACCCATCTAAATTTGGCCTTGAAGTGGGCTGGTTTGATGTGTTTTTGAACCGTTAAAAGCTGAAATTTTTCTAAGTGTAGAACTATGTTGAAGTACCCATTTTCTGACATCTATAACTTCCTCAAATCTAAATGAAATCTTGTGTTTCTCTCTCCTCTGTGAAGATGGCACATAATACTTCATTTTATCGTCTCTGGGTCATCTTCAAATTCATAACGGATTTTTCACAAAACAAGCCTAAAGTTGCTAGTTTGAACTCATGAAGCACTAGTGAATTTTTCTAAGTGTTGATTCGGAATTTTTGTCCAACTTTGACTAGCGATATCTCTTTGAATACTTGGAGTTTTTAGGAGTTAAAATATGTTCTGGAGAGCTTGGAATACCCTCTTCAATAGCCCACCTTCATATTTCCTAAACTCTCCCTCATTTTACCACAAATCAGCTCCAAAAGTTGATTAGTTGAGATGATTTCACTCTATCTTTGACTTTCACTTTTCTCACTCTAAATGACATTTCTGGCCTTAGCGTTCTTCACGAAACTTGTTCGTATTCACATTCTGAGTCTTAATATCAAGTTTGACCAAGTTTGACTTTTCAGAAACCCTAGTTTGACTGAACTGTATAGGAGGGGCAAAATAGTAATTTCACTTAAACTTTGAATTGAGATTAGTTTAGTAACTTGGAGTTTGTCAGCATGTCTTGTATGTGTATTTGGAGAACTCGTATGTAATTCTCGGCTAATGTTAACCAAGTCAAATGTTGGGGGTCTTTTTGCAGTTTTACTAAACTTCGGGGGCCTATGTGCATTTAATTAAAACTTCACAGTTGAACTACTTGAGACTAAGTCAATGTTTTGAGACCGACAACCTGACTTATAAGGATATTTGGAGTCTTAAGAATGAAGTATTTGACTCGGGAGTGACCAAATCAATAGTTGGGGTCTTTTTGCAATTTTAGCAAACTTTAGGGGCCTAAGTGTATTTTACCGAAAGTTGTACATTTCGATGCTAAGTTCATATGGGAGAGTTTAGAGTCATTCTTACATGTTTTCCGGTCAATATGAGTATAATTTGGGGTTCAGGCACAGTCAGGGACTGTACTGGACAGTTTCAAAGTATCGGGGCATTTTGGTCAAGTTAGCTTGCATGACCCGCATTTCCGTTTGCATTCTTGCATACAACCTCATATAGAGGGTAAATGCTAATAGACTATATACTTGACTTGTTTATATCCAGCCGATGTTAAGGATCGTTCGAAGTAGACGTATGTATTGTGTTGCTGCATTTACCGTAAGACCCGGAACCAACATGGGACGAGAGTTGTAGGAGTGCTAGCTTTGCGTTGTGCCTTTCATGGCTTAGAGGTAAGTACATATGTACGACCTTTTCATATCAAAATCTGCGTATGTGATTGATGTTTCAAATGAATGTTTGTTATATGAAATAGTATGAGAATGCATGTTTTTCACTCAAAAGTTGTTAAACTATTTTATTCATCTCCTCTGAGAACTCTCGGAACTTGTGAAATTTTGATATTCCGATTCTGGTTATGTGAAAGAGAAGAAATAAAATACCTCTAATAGACTTAGGACGATGTACAGAGTACTGTTATTAATGGGAGGCGTCAAGCGATCCTCCATTTTCTTATGGCTAAGACCATTGAAGCAATGCTTCTTATTATTGGATAGAACGTCAATGTTTAAAAATCCGCCCTCGATGAGCCAAAATGTATCAATATATTGAGGCCAAGGGGTTTATAGAGCTATAGAGTGCTACTTATACTTGTAAGGGTCACTACGGTATAGGGGTGTCGACACTTAAGGCCTTTTAGCTAAGGTTGTGAGCGGGGTTGACGAATGGGCTCCCTTAATGCTCGGGTGAAATAGGGTTTGATAGACCCTAGAAGGAACCCTTAGTGATTATTTCGTGATCCCTCTGTCTACATCGATCCTGCTGGTGGCTCTTGACACGCCTCAGCTAAACTTAATGGTTAAATTGCAATTGAAAGAAATTTTGATTACTCTATTGATGTTGTTTGTGGCTCTGGATTGCCCTAATAAATTGAAATGATTTGAAATGCTTGGGCTACTCATGAACCAAGTTATTCTCTTAAATGGACTTGTTTACTCTGGATATTTTACCAACTACTCGTGGTTTCGCAATGTTATTAAATTGAGAGGTTTTTGTTACTCGGTTACATCAAGTTGATCCAAATTCTCCAATATGATAGTTTTACTGTTTAAATCTTCTGATTTGTTTCAAATCATGCTTCCGTGCCACTCGTTACTTTACATGTCGTAGTGTGTACTTACTCAGTTTTTACTGATCAATTTCTTCAAATTTGCGTCGGCTTTTGCCATTTTAAAACCGCAGGTCGTCAATCAGAGTGGGGGATGGGAACGCTGGAACGAGACAAAGAAGTATAGCTTAACTTAGATCACTTAGTAGATCACAAATGTTATGTTTTAAATCGTACTTATTATCGAATTTTTTTTGTTATGTATATTAAGCGAAATGTAATCTTAATAGCATATTTCTACTTTTGGTTGTCGATTGTCTCTTTAACCCTGAACCGAGATCCCGGGTTGTTTCAGCTGGTATCAGAGCCAGGTTCTCCGGTTAAAGTGACTTTTCGAATTCCATTAGTAGAGAATAAGAAAGATAAAACGTTTTCAAAATTTAAAATTGATTAGGTTAACCCAATTTGGCAATAAGATGTAAACAAGCCGTCGGGGAGTTTGGGTACTTACGTATTATGAAACTCGTTGTACCGTATACGTTGATTAAATATTAATGACTATTTGAGATGTTCATGCAAAGTTTACTTGCCTATTTACAGGCGCAATATTTATGTGACATGCCTATTTATATCGAATTGTTGTCGTAGTTGTGTGATGCGTATCTTTGACTCTTTATTTTTGTAAGTAATTTCTCGACAAGAGAGTAACGACGTTGTGACTTAGAAGACCCCGAGACCATTCTTTCGCACCTACGAGTGACGAACCTTAAAACATTAGTTTGAATTTGGTTTATTTTGAGTTAGTTTGACATGGTTCTTTCCAAAATTAGAAACTTTTGAAAATAAAGTATTTATTACAGAAAAAAAAAATGATTTCTGAACATTATTGACGTTTCGAGCTACCAAATGCCAAGTGATATGGACTACTTTGTTTATCAGTCCGCTGGCGCGACTCTTAGTACGACGGTACTATAAGTTGTACCCGCTGTGTAGACTAAGTTGGAACATTTGAAGCACATGCGAGTTGTGTTAGAAAGGCACGTTGTGTGACGACACATAGTGTTCTTTCTCCCTCGTATGTGTGGAACACTTTAGGTGATTGGTTTATCTAACCCTATGTAGGTAAGACAACATTTTTAACGCGGATGATTCAAGCAAAACGACATATTAGTCTTGATAAAAGTATTTGTCTAAAAATTTCGAGACTTGTGTAAATTCTAGCAAATTTTTGAGCCGTTTCTAAAATTGAGAACTTGTATGTTGTTATTGAACTTTCAAAATCTTGTTTCGAACTTTTACTTGTATACGAAACCCTATTGTGATGCAAGTTTAGGCTGATATGTAGTATTTACCCCGCCATGCCGAGAGTGAGAACGATAAATTTCTACCAGTTAAGGTGTTTCTAGCTGACCAACTAAGGAAGCCATCTTTTGGGAGCAGAACATCCGACGAGAGCGGTTTATCTACTTGTCTGACTAAGTCAAATAGACCGAGTGACATTGTTGCATTTCATGTATGTGGGTAAGTATAGTATGAGATCTTCGGGGACGAAGATTCTTTTTAGGTGGGTAGACTGTAACACCCCTAATTTCCCAGAGAATTCTTAGTGCAATATCAAGACTTTGAGGGCGAATTTGTAAATATTTTGTCACGGATTTAATGTGGGAGTTTTGGAGAGTTGGCGATATTTGGACGTTGTTAAGATGATTTTGAAGCACTAGAGATGTTTGGGGTGGTTGTGAAATTCTTAGAAATTAAGTAGAACCTCTAATTCTAATTTATACACTAAAGTTTGGAAAACTACACTTTCACCCCCCTTGCATGAATGCCACTTGTTCAACCCAATTAGACACCTCACTAGATGAGAAGTCAACACCTCCAACTCCCCTCTTCACCAGCACAATCTGAGGAAAAAAAAAAACAATCTCTCTCTCACCTCACATCTTCATCCCCTTCTTCTTCTTCTTCCCTCAAGAACAACCACCACCAACTCCACCATAAGGCTTCCTCTTTCCGACCTGCTGCTACCGGAGGTAGGCATCGATACCAGGAGTAAAACACAGAAAACGATTTCGAAAAAGATGGAGTATCGAGTGAGAAATCCGAGTTTATAGGTAAGAACCCTAGTTCGGTATTTCGTCGATTTCTCCCTTCTCATTGCAACCCATCGAAATTAACCCACATATTCTTGTTCCTTGTGTCGAGGTGAACCTGGGAAGCACAAGCATGACCTGCAAATCGCCGGATTTTGCTCCAGCCACCGTGCCGCCGCCGCCAAACCTCCATGGCCGACGGGAGAAGGTAGAACCTTCAATCGTTGCTTATTCTTGCTGTTTGTTGCATCAAAATGACCCCTAGGACATTATTGATCATGTTAGCAACCTGAAATTTACCCAGAATCGTTTTTGATTTGGGTTTGGCTCGATTTTTCTCGGTTTTTCATCATTTTTCGGCATGCAAAGCAGCCCTGTTCACGGGCTTGTATCTCTCTCGTTACTCGCTCAAATCCTTCAAGCCTTATCTTTCTGGAATACTCAGATGCTTGGCCACAACTTCCGTGTTTTAAATTTTGTCAAATTCGGTCTCTAAACCACCTAAAAATCGATTTGAAGTCGCTGCGTTTTGTGTTGTTGAATCTGTCCAAGTGCAGAATTTTTTTCTAAGTGTTGAAATCCTAGTTTTTCATCAACTTTGGACTCTTGTATCTTTCTCGTTTTTAATCCGTTTTTGATGATTCTTAGCTTTCTGGAAAGCCTGGACATAGCTCTATAACTCTCATTCAGATTTGTTTGTTTGATTCCAAGTCTAACCCATCTAAATTTGGCCTTGAAGTGGGCTGGTTTGATGTGTTTTTGAACCGTTAAAAGCTGAAATTTTTCTAAGTGTAGAACTATGTTGAAGTACCCATTTTCTGACATCTATAACTTCCTCAAATCTAAATGAAATCTTGTGTTTCTCTCTCCTCTGTGAAGATGGCACATAATACTTCATTTTATCGTCTCTGGGTCATCTTCAAATTCATAACGGATTTTTCACAAAACAAGCCTAAAGTTGCTAGTTTGAACTCATGAAGCACTAGTGAATTTTTCTAAGTGTTGATTCGGAATTTTTGTCCAACTTTGACTAGCGATATCTCTTTGAATACTTGGAGTTTTTAGGAGTTAAAATATGTTCTGGAGAGCTTGGAATACCCTCTTCAATAGCCCACCTTCATATTTCCTAAACTCTCCCTCATTTTACCACAAATCAGCTCCAAAAGTTGATTAGTTGAGATGATTTCACTCTATCTTTGACTTTCACTTTTCTCACTCTAAATGACATTTCTGGCCTTAGCGTTCTTCACGAAACTTGTTCGTATTCACATTCTGAGTCTTAATATCAAGTTTGACCAAGTTTGACTTTTCAGAAACCCTAGTTTGACTGAACTGTATAGGAGGGGCAAAATAGTAATTTCACTTAAACTTTGAATTGAGATTAGTTTAGTAACTTGGAGTTTGTCAGCATGTCTTGTATGTGTATTTGGAGAACTCGTATGTAATTCTCGGCTAATGTTCACCAAGTCAAATGTTGGGGGTCTTTTTGCAGTTTTACTAAACTTCGGGGGCCTATGTATATTTAATTAAAACTTCACACTTGAACTACTTGAGACTAAGTCAATGTTTTGAGACCGACAACCTGACTTATAAGGATATTGGAGTCTTAAGAATGAAGTATTTGACTCGGGAGTGACCAAATCAATAGTTGGGGTCTTTTTGCAGTTTTAGCAAACTTTAGGGGCCTAAGTGTATTTTACCGAAAGTTGTACATTTCGATGCTAAGTTCATATGGGAGAGTTTAGAGTCATTCTTACATGTTTTTGGGTCAATATGAGTATAATTTAGTGTTCAGGCACAGTCAGGGACTGTACTGGACAGTTTCAAAGTATCGGGGCATTTTGGTCAAGTTAGCTTGCATGACCCGCATTTCCATTTGCATTCTTGCATACAACCTCATATAGAGGGTAAATGCTAATAGACTATATACTTGACTTGTTTATATCCAGCCGACGTTAAGGATCGTTCGAAGTAGACGTATGTATTGTGTTGCTGCATTTACCGTAAGACCCGGAACCAATATGGGACGAGAGTTGTAGGAGTGCTAGCTTTGTGTTGTGCCTTTCATGGCTTAGAGGTAAGTACATATGTACGACCTTTTCATATCAAAATCTGCGTATGTGATTGATGTTTCAAATGAATGTTTGTTATATGAAATAGTATGAGAATGCATGTTTTTCACTCAAAAGTTGTTAAACTATTTTATTCATCTCCTTTGAGAACTCTCGGAACTTTTGAAATTTTGATATTCCGATTCTGGTTATGTGAAAGAGAAGAAATAAAATACCTCTAATAGACTTAGGACGATGTACAGAGTACTGTTATTAATGGGAGGCGTCAAGCGATCCTCCATTTTCTTATGGCTAAGACCATTGAAGCAATGCTTCTTATTATTGGATAGAACGTCAATGTTTAAAAATCGGCCCCCGATGAGCCAAAATGTATCAAGATATTGAGGCCAAGGGGTTTATAGAGCTATAGAGTGCTACTTATACTTGTAAGGGTCACTACGGTATAGGGGTGTCGACACTTAAGGCCTTTTAGCTAATGTTGTGAGCGGGGTTGGCGAATGGGCTCCCTTAACGCTCAGGTGAAATAGGGTTTGATAGACCCTAGAAGGAACCCTTAGTGATTATTTCGTGATCCCTCTGTCTACATCGATCCTGCTGGTGGCTCTTGACACGCCTCAGCTAAACTTAATGGTTAAATTGCAATTGAAAGAAAGTTTGATTACTCTATTGATGTTGTTTGTGGCTCTGGATTGCCCTAATAAATTGAAATGATTTGAAATGCTTGGGCTACTCATGAACCAAGTTATTCTCTTAAATGGACTTGTTTACTCTGGATATTTTACCAACTACTCGTGGTTTCGCAATGTTATTAAATTGAGAGGTTTTTGTTACTCGGTTACTTCAAGTTGATCCAAATTCTCCAATATGATAGTTTTACTGTTTAAATCTTCTGATTTGTTTCAACTCATGCTTCCGTGCCACTCGTTACTTTACACGTCGTAGTGTGTACTTACTCAGTTTTTACTGATCAATTTCTTCAAATTTGCGTTGGCTTTTGCCATTTTAAAAATGCAGGTCGTCAATCAGAGTGGGGGATGGGAACGCTGGAACGAGACAAAGAAGTATAGCTTAACTTAGATCACTTAGTAGATCACAAATGTTATGTTTTAAATCGTACTTATTATCGAATTTTTTTTGTTATGTACATTAAGCGAAATGTAATCTTAATAGCATATTTGTACTTTTGGTTGTCGATTGTCTCTTTAACCCTGAACCGAGATCCCGGGTTGTTTCACGTATAACTATATTCAACAAGGATTTAAATTATTAAATATAGCTCCCATTATTTTTCTTGGATTAACAACCCTCCATATTAATGCGGAAAATATCATATATATTTTCTAGTGGGTCCAAGATCCCTTTTTCACTTCTTCGTGAGCTTGCTTTGGCAAGTCACCCAAGAATTGGTTTGTCAGGTAGGAACCATTCCAATTGCATCCCATGCAACTCTTGGTCCAATTAGGTGAATAACTCTGTATTCTTTATCCTTTAGATAACGCCTAATTGTCATGCCTCTAGGTTCATCAATCCAATTGAATCTTACCCAGTTGCGTCCAACCTCTTGCTTCCACATACACACATTACTTGCTTGTGTCGTCCGCAACACATCATGGTGAATTAAAATAGCCTTGCTTTGGCAAGCCCAAATTTTAATAGACCCTAATCATGAAGGGTGTTTAGGCAAGAGAAGGCAAAACGCAATATTCTATTTGAGGGATTTTAATAGTCATTATTCGTTTGGTTGATCAAATCAACATGATCTACTTATTTGGATTGGGCTATCCACAATAAAATACTACATTTGTTTATTATTATCTTGTTAATGTTTTGCTAGTATCGCCATACACACAAAATAAATAACAAGACATTAATAATAAACATCCACAAAAGAAAAATAACGTGGCATGGATATGGCCCCTAGACTAAGATATTACCAAGCCAATGATAATATCTATGTGCCCTAAAGTGACAAGCTCATCTCCATGTGCTCCACGATAGTTGCGCGCCTAGGGTAGGGAGTCCTCGTCGTCTTTTGGCTTCTTTGGTTCTCCGGTCTTCTTCTCCATGCTCTTGGCTAACATCTAAATATTTCTAATTCTAGCCTAACATCTAGAATAAATAAATAAAGCCTCACATGTTGAGGAGAAAAACGACTCGCATACCATAAAATCTAATTAATTATTACATTAATTTGATCAGTTCGCAGGTCGTAAACAAAACCACAAAAACATAAAAACATCCACAACCTAGGCCATATCCATCCACCATGCAACAAAGCACATAGTACAGTTAAAACCAATTTTTAATGCGATTGTTCAATTTTAGTTGGTTTGGACATACTAGGGTCAAAACGGTCCAAGAGATTTACCACATAATTGCCAAAATCAACCAAGGAACCGTCACGCTAGGCCCGGGCCGACCGGCCCCTACCCCACACAGCTAGTCCGTGCGCTAGGGTGGGCCGGGCCCTAGGGCCGCGTGTCTTGGGCGACAAGCAAGGAGGTGGGCGGTCCAATGGGCCACTCCTCCTCTTTGGAATTGTTTCCATAAAAGTTTCATGGAATTGTTTCCATAAACAATTCATGGACAATTCATGGAATTGTTTCCATAAGCAATATATGGAATTGTTTCCATAAACAATTCCTTCCTTGTTTGGGTTGTTTCCAAAAACACCCTTATGCCTTGATGCCCAAGTTTAATTGTTTCCATAAACAACTTTGTACTTGTTTCCCAAGTTTAGTTGTTTCCAAAATAACTTCTTCTTTGTTTCCAAAGTTTAGTTGTTTCCATACTTGAAAAACCTCTTTTCCAAGTATGTGCCCAAACTCTAGATCTAGATCCAAAATCCATACATCTCATGCGATCAAACTCACCAGTTTACACATCCAATGCTAAATTAGATCTTGTTTATTGCATCTACTATGTCAATTAATTTCAGTTTCGCGCAAAATTAACAATACAGTGTATAGACTGAAATCATAACACATAAAATCATGTTATGCACTACGACCTGTGGCTCTGATACCACTGTTGGGTTTTGAAGTAGGTAACGCAGCGAAATAACAAAAAATTATCTCTACGCAATGCCCACAAAGGATCACAGGAAGAGTCATCATGACATGATGAGAAGGACATAGAAGATGTGTACCTTGTGATTTGGGAGATCACACGAAGAATAATGTCCTCGTCTATACGGTTGATCCACGTCTAGAGTTGAGATGTAGATTCTTCCTTCCATCAAGTGCTAGCTTGGACCGGAGGAAGAGGGAAGAAGGAATCAAGCAACCAACACACCAAGAGAGGTTCGACCCTCTCTTGTGTGGCCGACGGGTAGGGGACGGCTAGGTGGCTTCAGCCACTTGTCTTCACTCTTGCTCTCTCTCCCACTCACTTATGTTATGAGCATTAGTTGTGGGAAGGAAGCTAGAGCATCCTTTATATAGTCCAACAACTCCTTGTTAACTACATAAAGGCCCTTCCTAGTTCTACATGAACTTGGATTAGTCCATTCCTTGCAAATTAGACCTACTCAGTTTGAAAGGTGTTGCACACTGATCCTTCTTATTAATTAATCATATTAATTAATCCCAAATCTAGTTCTACTCTATTTGACGTGTGACCCCATAGGTTTCTACTTAGTTGGTAGTAACTTATTACTAACATGGAGCGGTGTCTAGCAACACATCCATGCCACCCAACTAATTGAAATAGTCAGTGATCGCGACAAACCTCTTGTGCCCAATATCTCATATTGCACTATCCCTTTGTCTCCATATTCGGATTGGACACGAGACATAAATAATCACACTCGTATATCCAATAAATAGTTCCTCGATCCTGGGAATATGCTTATGAAAGCAGATAACATCAATATCTGCATATTGATTTATCTGAGTCTGGCCAGACATTCAACAAGCCTCATCCCTCGAGTGGCCGTTGATATTTACTCCCATTATGTGGGAGGGACAAAATTCTCTCTACATCACTACGATCTCTAAGCTTGCTTCCTATCATGCCCGATAGCGACCTTTATGATTACTCAGTTACGGTGTAACGTTTGATAACATCAAAGCACAATATTTCATAACTAGAGTATCTAGTGACTCCAAGTCTAAGGATTGCAATATTATTAGCACTACGAGAAGAGATTGTGACTTTAACATAATCTAATGTATCCTTCTCGTTGTTGGTCAATCCAGTATGCCATTACTCCTAATGCATACCCATGTGTTGGATCGTGATATCTCTATATCAATCCAACCCCATATTAGTCTATAGATGATCGTTCCATTAATCATTATAATTGACTAGGGATATTTAAGAATATAACACTTATATTCTAAGGACTTCATTCATGTTAACATATCTCCATATCGATAACATAATGAATCGTAAATCCATTTTTTTGTCACAATTAATTGATTGCCTCTAGGGCACAATTCCAATAGAAACTCATCTCTAAATCCCGATTAACCCAACTGAATCACCTTCGGTTTTTTCGATGAAAACTCATCCACAGAAATCACCGACATACCAGCCCCTTTATCTGGTCTCCAATTCGAACTGCAACCCTGATTCACAACCACAACTGTCCCTGCCGTCTGATTACTGGCCACTAACTTACCTCAATCCATCTTCGATGCAAATATTTGACCTCCAATCCAGCACGAATCTCGCCCCTCTTCGATGACTACTGTTGCCCATGGCCGCCACAGAAAGCTTTCCCCTTCAAAATCAAGAGAGAAGAGAGAGCAACACCGTAGGTGAAGGAGATGAACGGGATGGATTTGGGTCGGTAAATATGGATTTGGGGCGGTGAAGGAGATGGACAGGATGGAGGTGGGCATTCGGTGAAGAGAAGGACGGTGAAGGAGAGAGAGAGGCGGGAGGAGGAGGCGCTAGGGTTAGATTGTGGGGAAGAAGAAGAAAAAAATGTATTTATGGTGAAGAAATTTTTGTTTGCTCTAAGAGCAAATGATGTAGATTTGCTCTAACCATACAACACAGGACACGTCAGGAGGAGAGAGAATGAGTGGCAGACAAAAGAAAGTGGATTCTTACATGTTCCTGACGTGTCATGTGACGTACTGCTTAGAGCACCATGTCATATTTTCTCTGGGAGCAATCAATAATTACTCATTTATAGTGTGGCATTTTATCCAATATGAGGGTAATTATGTTTTTTCACACCTCCGTTAGTGGGACGTTAGATGCTAACTCTGACAGGGGTGGTTTTTGTATATCCCCGAAAACAAATGTTGTTTTGTATGTAGAGGGTGGTCTTTGTCTTTTACCCTTAGAATTATGGATACCCAATTCACATAAAATCAAACCATGGGTATCACTGATGTAATTTAGCATTTTCTTTTTTCCTCGATTGTGTAGTTGTTTAAATAGTTCATACAAAGTCAACCGGGTGCATCCCTAATTCGAATTCGTTAGCTGGCTCAACAGTCAACACCCAATTTTTTAGTTTGGAACTTTTCTTAGCTAGCTTTTTTTGATTTCCCTGTGCTCTCGTTCTATTCGGCGGCGGATATGCTAGCAACTTGCAAGGCTTCCGGCGGAGGATCTGGTTCGCTACACCGCCGTCTGCAGGAAACGGCACTATCTCATCAGGAGTCATCTCTCGACGTGCAGCGAAATCATATACTTCTCAGGTACTATACTGATCTGATAGACCTAATTTAAAACACTCTTCTCTTCAGACGGAGGAAGCATGGGGGAATTTTGGTAAAAAACCAATATGCACCTTTGTGGTGCATATTAACCATAAGTTAAAAAAGTTGGTGGGAAGTACCCACCAACTAATAATCATAAGTTAACTTTTGGTTTGTTATAGTTAGTGGGTCCCATTTGATTTTTTTAACATTTTCTCCATGGTGGGTCTCTCTTTGTTTTTTTAAGGTTTTCCATGTGGCAAGAGGGGGTCCTACCCAAATATTTATTTGCTGAATTTTTTCTCCAAATTTGCATGCATGCACTACTCTCTCTCTCTCTCTCTCTTCATTCAACAACAACAACAACAACAACATCTCCCTCACCCTAGAAAATTAAATTCACTCAACAACCTTGTTCAACTAGAAAATTAAATTCAACTACCTAAGATGTCAAACCTTAAAATGTACCTCAGTTCATCAATTTTGACACCCAAAAGTTGTTGTTTCTCTCTCTAGTCTATTCCAAAACCTCCATTGTTGGGTTTCAAAACAAAAACAAAGTTCGTTCGTTTGAAGACTTCGAATCCGTCGGAAACAAGAGTAAGTTTATCAACCTTAGTATCCCTTCGTTTTATCTTTTCATTTCAAAAGTAGTATTTTGAAAAAGTTCGTATATTCATTTTTCAACATTTTCTGAGATAGGCGGTGCCTAGGCGGTTCCAAGAAGCCCCTGTATACGCCCCTGGGCTTCTGGGTGAAAAAATTTTCACCCAGAAGCCCAGGGGCGCATACAGGGGTGCCTAGGCGGTTCCTAGAAGCCCCTGTATACGCCCCTGGGCTTCTGGGTGAAAATTTTTTCACCCAGAAGCCCAGGGGCGCATACAGGGGTGCCTAGGCGGTTCCTAGAAGCCCCTGTATACGCCCCTGGGCTTCTGGGTGAAAATTTTTTCACCCAGAAGCCCAGGGGCGCATACAGGGGTGCCTAGGCAGTTCTTAGAAGCCCCTGTATACGCCCCTGGGCTTCTGGTTGAAAAATTTTTCACCCAGAAGCCCAGGGGCGCATACAGGGGTGCCTAGGCAGTTCCTAGGGGGCATACACTTAGGGGCATACACTTAGGCGCCCGTGTTTGGTTACAGACGCCCCTCTGTATGCCCGAAGATCAAAATGGGTCATTCACCTATGAGGCATCTAGGGGCGCCTAGATTAGGCGCCCCTAGATGCCCCATAAGTGAATGACTCAGTTTGAACTTCGGGCATACACTTAGGCGCCCTGGGGGTGATATATACGCCCGTGTATTGTTTCAGACGCCCTGGGCATACACTCAGGCGCCCTGGGGGGGTTATTGACTTTTCGGTGTTGACTTGTGACTTCTTAGTTGACCGTTGTGACATTATTGACTTTTCGGTTATCTGCAGGAATGGGGAAAATCACTGTGCAACTCATGTGGAATGGAGTTTGGGAGCTCGTCAGTGGAAAAATTTTCTACGCACGCGGGGTGAACTACAAATCGAAGACGATGGTGCTGAAACAGGAGGAAATTCCCACACTCCATAGTCTGAAGGAACGAGTTGCTTCGAGAATGGGATTGGACAAGCACCTAGCTCCATTCATAGAGTTAAGTTACATGCGACAAGGGATGGAGCAGTATGAGCCATCAGAAATCACCGACGAAGACGATGTTTTGTTAATATTTGAGACATATGAACCAAAGGAGGTCGTTCCCATGTTTGCCAAGTACGACAATGACGGCTCGGTTGCAGCTGGGGGACAGTATTTGCAAAATATGAATCCTCGCAGGGGAAATTCGGAGCTTCGTGCGTTACTTACTGATGATAGTCAGGAACATGAAGGCCCAACCTGGGAGGCCGGTTTTAACGAAACAGCGGTCTTGGTGGCGAACAACACATTTCAGGATGCAGCAGCGTTGGAAGGACCGCTTGACACGAATGTCGGGGGTGGGGAACATGAATGCCCAACCTGGGAGGCCGGTTTTAACGAAACAGCGGTCTTGGTGGCGAACAACACATGTCAGGATGCAACAGCGTTGGAAAGATTGTTTGACACTAATGTCGGTGGTCCTAGTTACGAGGGTGGAAGTTTGTCGGAGAATCCCGACTTGAACGAAGATCCGAACGCTGACCCGCACGGGCCATCAAGTGGAGATGACACAACGGACGACGATGTACCGGTTAACAGGGGTCCTTGGGCCACAGGTTTACAGCATCATCCCACACTTGCGATTGAAGCCGACGCCGTTGCCAGTAACAGCAGGCCCGATGGATCTACGTTAAAGCTTGATGATTTGTTTGAATCAGCAAAGGAAATCAAGAATATCCTACGGGGTCCTGCAACTCAACAAGGGTGGCAATGGACAAGTGTAAAGACAGAGAGCACAAGGGTCGTTCTCAAATGTCGCGATCCTCATTGTCAGTGGTACATGGCTGCTTATAAAGGGAAACAAGAGAGATTTTACACGGTTAAGCGATACAAAAACATCCACACTTGTTCCGCGATCACCACAAATTTCAAGCATGCGATCGTGAATGTCGATGACATCGCCTATGGAATGATTGATCGATATCGGAACGGGCAGCCTCGCCCTAGAAGACATGACAACGTCGCGTACGTGAAACTTGCCTTCAAGTGCTCCGTCACTAAATGGATATGCTACCAGTCTAGGCAGAGGGCGTTCCAGATCATTCACGGTAGCCGAGAAGAACAGTACCACCAACTCCCTGCATTCTTCTACATGTTGGAGTCTTTGAACCCTGGGTCCTACACGAAGATAGAGCGCGACGAAGAAAGCAGATTCAAGTACTGTTTCATGTGTATAAAAGCTCAGCTGGATGGAATCAACTTCATGCGACCACTAGTGGTCATCGATGCCGGTCACATGAAGAACGAGCCATTGCAGGTCGTAGTTGCGACAATGGTCGATGGACGGAGGCAGTGTTATCCAATTGCATGGGGCATAATTGACACCGAGTGCAATGAGGCCTGGGGGTGGTTCCTTCAGCAGCTAAGGCTTTTCGTCCCGAACGACAAGTATCTCACATTTCTTTCCGACAAGCATCAGGCCACTAAACACGCAGTCGCGACAGAGTACCCAAATGCACAACATGTGCACTGCTGGTGGCACATCAAGATGAACTTGATAAAGCTGTATGGCCCCGGAAAGTGGGTGAATCTCTTCTGGAATGCTGCGGAGGCCGACACTATAGATAAATGTCGCAGTTTTCTTCACACATTGGCAGTGGAGCACCCTGCGAAACGTAATTTCCCAAATAATGAGAGTTTGTCAATCGCAGAATACCTTATGGAAAAATGTCCTCCCGAGAAATGGAGTCGGGCGTTCGCGGTCAACACTAGATGGTCCTCCAAGGCATGAACCACCTCCTCGCAAGCGATCCCTTGGAACCCCTCATAGGCTTGTTACCTCTAAAGTATTCAGAAGTCTTCTTCTTTAGGGTTTCAAAATCATAATCTACTTGAAAAGCTTTGAACCAATCCTCATCAGTAATAACCGTGTCCGTCCTTGGAGCGCCAAACTTTTTTGAGTAATTAAGCCTCTGGGTATACGTGCATTCGTCTACATGGTCCCACCAGAAAAGTTTTCCTACTTCCATTATGTAACGGAAGAATGGCCGAGATCTTGTCTTTATCCCACAATCCAAATATGGGTAAAGTGTATCTTCGTCATTAAGCCAGATGTCAAAACACCGATGCAACTTGGGGTCTTGCTTACGCATGTCGGCCACGGAGAATCCAGGCTTCATATGGTTCGCAAAGATATCGATAGACGGGTTATATAATTTGGCGTACGGCGTCTTCTCCCAAGGGATCTTTGCACGGTTTCGAAGCAGATATCGACCGCCTTCCATTGGTTGCAGGTAGTCCAATTCATGCACGGGCACCATTTCAGTGTACATAGACAGAGGGGTCCAGCACTCTTCTTTTTCCTTGTGCTCGCCTACTTCAAAAAATGGATTCTGCCCGTCCGCAGTGAAAGGGGTTAAAACATGTAGCCTATCCCAGCGAGACTGCTCTTCTGGTTCATCCGTCACCCCTTCATCCAAATCTTCATCCGAGATCTCATCTTGGGCCAACTCTGTTTCCTCGTTTATCCCATCGATGTCGCCGTGAAACTCTATTTCCTCGTTTCCTGATCCATCCTGAAGAATTAAGAAAATTTGTACAGTCGAAAATATAACATCACGAAATTAGAGAAAGCAATGATTCACCGCCAATAGTACCTGTGACATGGAGGGCCCTACTTCCTTGATGCAGGGAACATCGTGATAAACACTTAATAGCCTATCTTGAGCTTTAGCAGTTTTTTTGTATGTGTGTACCTCGTTGGTGACGGCATCCAAGCACGAGTTTAACTCGTGAGTCCCAATAAAGTGTGCCACCCAGATTCTGAGGTACCACCCGTTCACTTCGTATTTCACAGAGAAGTTCGGAACGAGTGTTCTGAGGTGCTTCATGAAGAAACACACATAGAATCCACAGTCATGCCTACAACAAAAATAATTCACATATAGATAAGAAAATAATGTAAAAAAATGAATTGCAACTAAAATTAAGTGTAATTCACAAACCCGTTATTCTGGTGCGGAATCTCGGACCACACATATTTTGGTTTCCATGTCATTATGTCCTCCTTGTAAGCGACTTTATAATGGGCGCAAAGGCTATCGTGAATTAACTTCACTTTATGTTCCACCCGCCTCTCCATATACTCATCGGATGAGTCAAATACGAAAACACCCTTGTGTTCTAAGCTCACCACAAGCAGATAGTAGTGATGATCCCGGATGCCTATTGGGAGTGCAATCTGAAAAGCAACATAAAATATGAAGTATTAGAATATGATTACAATACGAACCTAAAATATGAAGTTATTAGAATATGATTACCATGGAGAGCTCAGATATAGAAGCAGGAAGATATTCGTGGTTTAGGTAAAATGGTAACTCTTGATCATATACTCCGAAAATATTTATTGGTGCATAACAAATTTTCCGATCATGTTTCTTCTCTTCAGCCGTCAGAATGGCCGTCATGCACATCATCGTCTGCAAGCATTTACAACTTAGAAAATTGTCGACAAATTACAAAAAAATGCAAGTTAAATAAAAACTTACCGAGTCTGTCATCCACTCATCGCGTGAATACTCGTACGCGTGTGAGAACGTTATCTTGTCGCCACCACTGATGTTAACCAATACCTTTCTGTAAACAAAAATGAAGTTAAATTAAACAAATGATACGATACTAATAAGAGCTAAATAAAAGGAAAATTGTAAAATATTGATCTCTTACTGGCTAAAAATAGAAAGCCGTCTGGCCTTTTCTTTGTCGGTGGCGTTAGGAGGCTCGACGATGCTCTTAGGGACCCGAGTGAAGTAGGCATGCCACCAGCACTGGTCGATGCTTGGTTCATCAGGAAATGAAACACTGATCGGTGCCACTGGTAGATCGGGACATTCACTAACAGGTTGTGACTCGGCATTAGGCAATTCTGCGCGTTGTTCCTCGGCATGTGAGACTAATGGTGAAGTCTGACCAACGGGTTGTGCCCCTTTTTCCTCGACAGTTTGGACCAATGGTGAATCGCGAGCATCGTTAGAATCTTGTGTGCCCATCTGTCTAGCACCACTGGTTTTGTCTGTCAACCCATCTAGCCTCTCCGTCAACCCATCTAGCCTCGCCGTCACATCATCCAGCTTCCTCATACACGCATCGATATTCACCTTCTGCTCATTCTTCATTCTCTGAAAAGCCATCTCCATATTTGTCATTCGGGATTTCATCGTTGTCATACCCAAATCCATTCTTGTCATTTGGGACTTCATCGAAGTCAGCATACTGATGATAAGATCCATCCCATCTACCATTTCCTCAGTCCGGGCTCTCTTTCTTGGTTGTGCCTCCTCAGATTTCCTCGGACACTTCATCAGTCTCCCTTTCGCGATCCTGACGCTTCTTCGACCTTTGCTCGGCACCTACTTCCCCACTGGGTGAGGACAGGGGTGCGTTAATCATTCGATCAAAATCCTCCCTAACGCGCTCTTCAGTCATGACATCATGTGGAAGGGGGCATACAGGGGCGTCCTGTAAGCCCCCTTGGCTTACTCAGTCAAAAAATATTCTCAATATCCCAGTAGGGCGCATACAGCATGTTCTGGATGCCCCCAACAATTGAGGTATGCGCCCTAGGCTGTGAAACAAGGAAAAATTTGACCAAGAAGCCCAGGGGCGCACACCGGGGCGCCTGGTATCTTCCTAGGCGCCCTTGTATGCGCCCCAGGGCTTCTGGGTCAAAATTTTGACCCAGAAGTCTAAGGGCGCATACAAGGGCGCCTAGACAGATACCAGGCGCCCCGGTGTGCGCCCCTGGGCTTCGGGGTCAAATATTTTCCTTGTTTCACATCTAGGGCGCATACAGCATGTTCTGTATGCCCCAACAATAACAACTATGCGCCCTAGGCGCCCCTTGATATTTTCAGTCAAAATTGATGTTCTTTATACGCCCTATGTGATTAATCAGTCAAAATTGATGTTCTTGTATACGCCCAGTGGTTCATCAACTTGATTTTTGCATGAACTTATACGTGAATTTTACAGAACAACTTGATTTCTTCAACGAATTTTGCACAAAAAATTCAACACAACATCAATTTTTGTAACCCTAGAACGTGATTTGCTTGAGAAATAAAATTCAGATGATACAATGGACACACTTACCTCTTGGCGTGATTCGGGTGGAGCAAGAAGAGCACCAGGTGCTGAAGACGCCGCCGCCGCCGCCGGAGAAGATGCCGGAGCTGGAGAGGACGATTGAGAACCAAGGTGGGTCTCGTTGATATCCCCAACTACCTCGTCGACAATAGCCGTCGGGGATGGTGGTAGTGGTGAAGCCATTAATGTGAGTGAGTGAGAGAGCGACTGAGAGAGAGCGCCGGAGATTTTGAGGATGAGAGAGAGAAAAAACTGTTGGTTTGGGTTCTCTCGGTGGTGCAGAATGGAAGAAGGAGAAGAAGAGAAACTGAAAGGTTTTGTTTGGGTTGAATCCCGATGGTGAGGATGAGAGAGAGAAAAAGTGGTTTTTGAATTTTAATATTTTTTATTATAATCTGTATTTATTAATATAAATAGGTTATTATTTTTGATTAGTTTTTCAAATACAGGTCAAACTAAAAGGGAAGAAGTCCAATGGTTAGTTTGCACCAAAAATGTGAGGGATGGTTTTTTTCCCAATTTCTTCAGGAAGCATGTGAGGATTTCAAGGAGTTTTATTTTCCGTTTACAGCCTAAAATTGTCATTTTGGGATTGCTGGTACTTGTAATGGTTTAGTATGGCTCTTTACCTGTGATCAGCGGTGTGAATAGTGCTGGATTTTCATATGGAACCCAGCGATTAGGAAGGCTTTTCAATGTCCCAAGTTTTAGTTTTACAATTCAAGGTTATGGTGCCTTATTGCATTATCTTGTTTTGGCTTGAATTCAGCCACCAATGACTACAAGATTGTTAAGATATTACAACTTGAAAATGAAACTGTGCCGCCTGAGGAGGTTGAGATCTCTACTCTGAATGCCGGAAGAATATAAGCGAGAGAACCACTCTGCATATGAGCAAGCTTATGTTCATGGCGCCTCTCATTGCCTCGCTTTCACTACAATGCGCTTGGATGGCCGTCAGAATCTACTTTGGCATTTGACATGAAAGATGAGGTGTTTCGACAAATGCCTGTGCCTAAGACATTTCTGTACAAGGATGAGGAGTTTATCTCATTGCTCCATCACTTCAGCTGTGATGGTAATTCCTTTTCCGTGTGGATAATGACAGAATATGGGGTACCGGAGTCTAGGACTAAACAATTTATAGTTGATCGTCTCTGAGGTTTGCTCAGGTCAGTTGGAAAATAAGATCAAATGGCGAAGTTCTTTTCTGTACCTGGAAGCGTAGGTTGCTTTCTTATGACTACAAGGACAGTAACGTTTCGGATCTTGAAATCAGAGGAAGGCAAAAACACCTTGGTTTTTTTGTGGGTGCTTATACGGACAGTCTCGGGTTGGGCGTATTTTATGATGTGGCTATCAATGAAAACTATTTCTTGATGAGGAAACAGTGAAGGAATGCTCAGGAATATAAGGTAAATCAATTTTTGTGCAATATTTAACTAATATATTGATCCTGTTTTTCCATATCTGTTTCTGGAAGATGATAGCACTCACATTCATTACTGTTGTGGTGGAAAGTAACTTGTATCTGATCTAAACTAGAGTACTAGATGATTGCGTGCCACATATGTGCAATTGGTAACAACTTTGACGTGGTGAGGTAGATGCAGGGGTTGGATTGACTGGCAGTAGTTGGTCGTCTTCTCCGCACTTTCTTTTACCGGATCCCTTTTTGACTGGTAAAAGTATAGTAAGTTACCTTAAATTAGTTACATGGCGGGTTTTCTAGTTGTAATTAAGCATACCGTCTTGGTTGTTATGTTATTGTTAGATATCTGACTGTGCATGAAGATTCGCTTGCAAGCTCTTGTGCCTTCAGACACATTACATTTATCCTGCTGTTCAAATTAGTTAATACTATATTACATGTTTATGCTTCTTAGCGTTATTCTCTCACCTTTTTCACTTTTTAGTGGTTGTCAAAGCCTTAAGGATTTTAGATTTTGATGTACTGAGCTTCCTCAATGTATAGTTCTCCTGTAAACTTCTAGTTAGCAAAGATTAACTCCAGGAGACATCAAACATACATAGTAACTCTGATGTTAGTTTTCAAATGCATCTGACAAAGTGAAGTGACATGTTAAATGCATCTGAAATATTTTTTATATTTTATCCGACAACATAATAGAGAAGTAGGACAACTTATTGCAAAAAGAACAAACAAGCATTGTGAGGTTAGCACTTTAGTAATTAAGGAACTTCCTTTTTGTGTCCTCTTGGTTGACTTGTGCATTTGTTGTAATTCAGTAGATTACTTTTGTTGTTGCGTGTAAGCTATATTTGAATTTTGGATCTGTGCCTACAGAAATTGTATTCTTAATTAAGGATGAGGCTCACTTAGGTCTGACCACAAGGGGATTAGGAGACATAACTTGTCAACTGTGCATTGTTTTTGGCATCCCAAATGGAGATCCTCTTATGCTTACCTGATTGCATTGGTATGTCTGAACTTTTGACTTCTACCAGACATTCTTGTACACCTTGGAAACGACTTGCGACCGGAAAGTGGAAAAGAGATAAGTAAAATACATAGTTTTGTAACATTGTTTCTCCCACCCTTGTGTTTGGCACTGCTAGACAAGCTCATAGAATATACTACCCAGATTACTCAAAAGTTACGATTCTGCTGTGCATTAAGAGCTGAGTCGTCACTTGTTCAAGTCGGCAAGTTCAGGATTTCCTGAACTTCTAGCATAATTTATTTGGTTGCTGAAGGTTACGTGTGAAGTTTGCTATATTCATTTACAACCTGTGAAAGAGATCATGCAGGCCATGTAGTGAGACACATTTTTTTATAAGCTCTGTGTTTTGCAGTTGCTCATAGGGTGTGTGGGTTTGTGGGATGACTTGTTTAGAAAACAGGGCCGGCTCTACCATTAGGCCGTTAATTGTTTTTCTTAGGGCCACACAAAATTGAAAGAAACCAAAATTTCAAAAAATAGGAGGGTTCTTATAGTATTAGTGTATTTTAATAACTAATTCAACAATAATCTTTCCTAAAATCTCTCATTGCGCTATCCATTTCAATACTCCCCTCCCTCTCTCCCCTTGTTTTCTCCTTAAACCCCTCAGTGAGATTCTCTCAACCTTTTCAGCCCTGTTATGTAGAGGAAAAGTTACTGTTTTTCTTGAATTCCTTAAATAAATTCAATTGACTTACGATTAACATGTGTTGTCTTTATGTTCAGAAACTTTAGATGTCGAACCTATTTAATATTTATACATTAGTCCTGCATTTTGTTGCTAATTTGTTATGTCTACAAAACCTGTTTGAGCCATTATGCGTACTAAACAACATGAGTATGCTTGTATGAGAAAAGAGAAAAGTGCAAAAAGAAAAAAAGAAAGAGAAAAAGTAAGAAGGACAAATAAGTTTCATAACTCATATTTGCACCTTTAAAGTCAAGAAAAAGTTAAATTCAACTCTTCATGTGGATGAAATAACATGTAGTCGATGCATACAGGGCCTCAAACTCAATGCTTGCTTAGGGTAACCAAAAACCTAAATACGGCCATTGCTTGGAAATAGTTCTTTCTACTTTACGCATGTTGATTGTCGACGTCGCTCTGTAGCTGTCGCCCCCTGCCAGTTACTTGAGTATGGGTATCTGTTTGTGTAACTGGGTAACCTTTCAACCGTGTTTCTGATATTTGTTGGGTTATTATCACTATCTCCAGATGATCAAAATCTTATGTGCTCTCCTGCATAAAGCTTGCAATTCTAAGTGTTTTTAGAGGAAAGATGTATTTCTTTTTGTCCTCCAGTCAAGAACGTTACTGAATGCTCCAACTTTCATGCCTGATCTCTGATTCCACCTTTTAGGAAAAAGCATGTTCTAATTATTCACTGGCAACCATTATAAATTGATTACAACAGCTATTAAATACCCTATTGATCAGGAAGGAAATAACAGACATTAATATAACAGAGTGCGAGAGAGAGAAATTCAAGCTAAATCTCTCTGGAACTATCCAGTCCAGGACAACTGTGCTCCAAGGAATTTATTTAAACTAAACTGAATGCTAAAGAAACTTAAGATCCCCTTATGTATAGGATATCAGTTGATATTACTTATCATCATGCCCGTACCTGGAAGCATTTTACGTCATTAAAGTCTATGTCTGATATCTATCACGATTCTTATTGCTCCATCACTTACTTGTGATAGCCATCCGTCTTGTACAATGTGGGTGGTGAAAGTATGTGAAGTACCGGAGTCTTGGGCTAAATAATTCACTGTTGATTGTGGAGGTTTGTGTAGGTCAGCTGGAATGAGATCAGATGATGATTTTTTCTTCATACTATGAAAAACAAACTGCTTTCGTATGACCACAAGGAAAAAAAGGTTTCAGTTCTTGCAATCAGGGGAAATCAAGTATACCATTGGTTATAATATTCTTGGCTGCTTGCACTGAGAGTCTGTGGTTGCTGGATTGAGGGTCAGAGTTTTATGATGTGGTTATCATTGGAAACTATTACTGGATGAGGAAATAGCAAAGGAATGGAGTGGAATATATGGTAGAAACACTTTCTGTACTATAGTTGACCATTATATTGATCTCGCTGTTTACATATATGTTCCCCGAACAGCATAGAACTTACATTGGGTACAGTTTGAGTCGAAAGAAAAATTAACGTGGTCTAAACTCTAAACTAAAGTACTAGGCGAAAGCAAGCCACATTTGTGCGATTCGTAGCAACTTAGCTGGATTGGATGGAGACGTTGGTATAGATACTTCATGAGCCTTTCATGTCATAGTTTAGATGCGGGCTGGACTGACTGGCAGTGGGTGCAGACTTTGTTGTTTGGGGGGGGGGGGGGGGGGGGTGCTCTTATTGTTGTTCAAAAAACTTAGTTAGGTTACTGTAAGTTAGCTACGTTTACGGCTGCCTGACTGTAGTTAATCATTGTGTCTTGGTTGTTTTGTGATCATTACTAAATTTCTTAGTGTGCATGAAAAATTGTTTGCAATTAAGGCACGCATTACGGCACATTACGCTTTGTCCTACTGTTTACATTAGTTCATGACATCTTAATGTTGATGCTTCCCACCATTGCAATATCTCATCTTTCATGTCAAATATTGCAATAAGATACTCCAACTTATGCCCATCATATAAGCTTATGCGGAAAGTGATCCAGTGCACGGCTCCATGAACAAAAGCTTGATAAGATCCCCTTATAACCTCATATGGAGGGGTTTCATCACTTAAATTCCTCCAAACCCGTTATTTGGAATAAACCTGAACACCACGGGTGTTCCATGCACAACCCATGACCTCTGGGTGTGGGTATGATATCCTAGCATTCTTACAATCAACTGTTACAGAATCAAATCCAAATCCAAGAATATAATTTGAAAACTGCGATTCCAATGAAATATTTGGCACGGAAACATTTATAGCCTTGTTAACCACTGGGTTCCATAGAAAGATCATGTTTTTGTTGCCCCACTGGGCATGCAGAATCGTAAATCTACTGTACTCATGAAATGTGCAGGTATCCATCAGCAACACAGAGTATTGATTTTCACTAGGTTTATTATGAGGTGTGTACGTGAGTAGGTGACAGCAGTCTTTGTCCTTCAGCGATTGTTTTGAATGATCGAAGATTAAATTGGGGCTTGTGATTAGTTTGTACCGCTTCGTACCGACGGTGGTGAATTGCACCATATCCTTCGCCAGAAGCCTTTTCAGAATGTCATCATCACCTCTGCCGGTATGTAGTCTGACATCGCTCACGTGGCCTAAGAGAAAGTTAAGTTTGAAATATCCTAGAAATTCTCTGAACCGTGCAGGTGTTGGTATTTATCAGCTAAAAATACCAGTATGCTAATTATTTTTTCTTTACAAAGCCCAAATATTTCTAGATATAACAAAAAAAGCTGTGTTCTCAACTGTAATAACAAAACTAACTCCTTAAACTTTAAAACATCTCAATAGTCCTGATATCTCAGCAGAACAATTGTCAAATAGCTAACAACTTGCAAGAATACTTCATAAGCCGCCCAAGTGGTAAGCGACCAAACGGGAGCATGGCGACCCTCCTACAGAAATATTTTAAAAGATAAGTGATGAGAGCTCCGACAGGGATTACCAATCCTAGAGTCTAGAGATCTTCGATACCTGCCATCCCAATTTTCTTTATGACATGGGTCCATGAGCAGGTTTGGTCAGCTGGACGAGGGGCGATCTCTAGTGGGAGTAGTCCTAGGCAATCGTACTATAGAAGGTAGCGTTATCGATCATCGATCAGGGTAAGGGAGAGAAGAAAGTCTTATAAAACAATAAGGTTGGAAGAGCCCACAAAAGAGAGAGAGAGGTGTAAGACTTCCTTCTCTTCCTTTCCCTGCTGGTTGGACGCCTCATTTCATAGTACGAGCATCCAAGGCTACTCCTGTTATGAGATTGCTATTAGAGTATGAAGAATAACAGCCCAACAAGTGGACCTCAATGTTGGGCCGTTACAGCCTCAAGCCCACAAGCTTAGAGCTAGCTCAGCTCTAGCCCAAGGACGCAAACAAAATGGAACCAAAACTAGAAGACCTTGCTGGAACCAGACTCACACTCGAAGGACTATTGTGCAAACGACTTTTCCGGATCTAAATATCAACCATTGGATCAGAGTTGACTGATCCAACGGACACTACTTTGTTGTAATCATTATTTATTCCTTACTGTATTGAGCACTCTACATCATCGAAGCTATGAGCTTCTTATTCACATACCCTCTGTATTGTCTCTTCACTGTGTAGTGATTGCTCTCAATTGAAACCTTCAACGGTTTCTTTGATGGTATCAGAGCACCATGAGTAATCCTCAGTCCTCTTCTACTTCGGAAAACGCCATTGTTACCGCTGCACAATCCTCATCAAACCCACTTTACCTACTGTCCAACATACACAATCTAGTTCCTATCAAATTAGATGGATCGAACTATGTGATTTGGAAATATCAAATCACTTCACTCTTCAAAACTCAGAATTTGTTCGGCTTACTCGATGGATCAGATCCGGCGCCCTCTGAGTTCGTCAAAGAACAAGACGGATCAAACTCAGTCACTGTGAATCCAGAATTTCGAGCATGGACCCAACGAGATCAAGCTCTGGTGACAATTCTCAATGCTACACTCAGTCCGGAAGCCCTTACTTACGTTATTGGTCAGTCCTCTTCTCATGCTATTTGGTCAATTCTTGGCAAGAGGTACGCTTCTCTCACACGGTCCAATATTATGCAATTGAAATCTGACCTGCAAACTGCTAAGAAAAATTCAGACTCCATTGATGTTTATATGAACAAGTTGAAAGGCATTCGTGATAAATTGATGGTGGCTATGGTGAAAATTGATGATGAGGATATGTTGTTATATGCCCTAAATGGACTACCTGCTGAATATAACCCTTTCCGTTCATCTATGCGTATCAATTCTGAACCCATCTCTTTTGACGATCTTCATGTTCTTCTCAAAAGTGAGGAACAAATGCACGATTCTCAGAACATAGCTTCTCAAAACACTAATCTGGCTTTCAATACTGTGACAACTGACCCCAATTCCAACCGTGGTGGTCACGGTGGAAGAGGGAGGGGTCAGTATAACGGATCTAACCGCGGTGGCCATCACCGTGGTGGCTACGGCAGAGGCTATGGTCGGAACAACCGTGGGTATAATTCTGAATCCTCTGGTTTTAATCCTAATCGTGGCAGAGGTTACCCTATGCAACATCGTGGTGTAAGATTTGACTCTAACAGGGGTAATGGTCATAGTTATCGTGGAGGTAGAAATTCTGGTTTTGGTCAAAATCGCACCCCTGAGAGTTGCCAAATTTGTGGTCAAATGTACCACACTGCTCTAGACTGTGTTCACCGTATGAATTACGCGTATCAGGGCCGTATGCCACTGGAATCTCTCACTGCTATGACTACGTCAACCCAAAACTACAATCAAAACAATCTCTGGCTTTCGAACACTGGTGCTACAAACCACATGACACATGATTTTCAAAATTTAAGCACGGCCGACACATATTTTGGGAGTGATCAAGTGGCTGTTGGAAACGGCCAAACTCTCCCAATTCATCATTCGGGTACTGCTCTTCTTTCGACTAGTTCGCACAATTTTACTTTAAACAACACTTTACATGTTCCAAAACTCAGCACTAATCTACATTTTGTTCACAAGTTATGCACGGATAATAATTGTCGCTTTATATTTGACTCTACATCTTTTTCTATCCAGGACAAAGCTACGGGAACTCTTATGTACCAGGGATTGAGTAAAAATGGGCTCTACCCCATTGAAACTCTACCCATCAAGATTTCTAATCAGGCTCTCTTTAGTAATGTTAGCAATAAAGTAGACTCTCGTGTTTGGCATGACCGTTTAGGTCATCCTTCAGATTTTGTTTTGAATAAAATAATCCCGTCTACTAGTCGATATAATAAAAATAATGGTGGTCTTTGTAATTCTTGCTTGAAAGGGAAAATGCATCGTCTTCCCTACTCTAGTTCTAATTCTAAATCTGACACTCCACTTAATTTACTTCACAGTGATGTTTGGGGGTCTAGCTCCAAATCTTACCATGGTTATCGGTATTACGTTTTGTTCATTGATGATTTTTCTAAGTATACATGGCTCTTTCCTTTGCATAATAAATCCGACGTACCTACTATTTTCTCTCAGTTTAAAGTTCAAGTAGAAAAACGACTAAACAATCCCATTCGCATTTTACGTACTGATGGTGGGGGCGAGTACACGTCATTTATTTTTCAACAATTGCTTCGTAAAGATGGGATAACCCATCAAAAATATTGCCCCCACACACCACAACAAAACGGCGTTGCTGAACGCAAACACCGTCATATTATGGAAACGGCCGTCACTATGCTCAAACGGGCCTCTTTACCAAATTATTTGTGGTATCATGCTGTCGCAGCTTCCGTTTTTCTTATTAATCGCATGCCTAGTACAAACACACACAATAAATCACCGTTTGAACTTTTATTTGGCACTTCACCTGATTATTCTAGACTTAAAATTTTTGGGTGTGCTTGTTTCCCTTATCTTCGTCCTTACAACTCATCAAAATTAGATGCTAAAACCAAAGTTTGTATTTTTATTGGCTACACGGACGATTACAAAGGATACTTGTGCTTAGATAAAAGCACAAATCGCATTTATGTTAGTCGTGATGTAATTTTTGATGAACATTTCTTTCCATACGCTAATTCTAATCCATCTGATTGTGGCATTTCATGTGTTTCAGGTGACGTGGTGCCACCTTCTACAACCGTTATTTTACCTCCTGGTCCCGCCCCATCGATGATGACACTGCCCGAACAAGGAACGGAGGGACCAACGCCGACTGTGGCGATGCAGCCTACCGGTGCTGCTGGAGCACCTGATTCGGACCCCGTCCCGACCTCAGCAGCAGATTCCGACACCGGTATAGGCACGGCAACCCCGGTCGACGCTAGGACATCTCCGACACCGGAAACAGCTGAGATGGAACCCCAACCCACAATCGACACCACTTCAAATACTCATCCCATGCGCACTCGCAGTAAATCCGGGATAAGCAAAAAGAAATCAGGTTTTTCTGCTATTACTACTATACCTGATCCTACAACTTATACTGAGGCTAGCAAACACTCGCAGTGGCGCTCCGCCATGACTGACGAGTTCACTAGTCTCACACAACAAAACACGTGGACTTTAGTGCCTCCGCCACAAAATGCAAACATAATTGGAAACAAGTGGGTCTACCGAACCAAATATAACCCAAATGGCACCGTTTCCCGATACAAGGCACGTCTAGTTGCCAAAGGTTTCCACCAAAACCCTGGAACTGACTACGATGAAACTTTTAGTCCCGTTGTAAAACACTCCACTGTTAGAACAATCCTTGCTTTAGCGGCCAATTTTGACTGGCCCCTACAACAACTTGACGTCAAAAATGCATTTCTTCACGGCACACTACGTGAAACGGTTTATATGAGTCAACCCCAAGGATTCAAAAACCAACAATTTCCACATTATGTTTGCAAACTAAATAAGTCCATATATGGCTTAAAACAAGCCCCTAGGGCTTGGTTTGAGCGCTTCACATCTTTTTTGTTTACTCTTGGTTTTATCTCCTCGTATGCTGATACGTCACTTTTTATTCGTCACTCAAATGGAAAAATTACTATTTTACTTTTATATGTCGATGATATTATCGTCACAGGGAGTGATACTACTTTTATTTCTCTTCTCATTCACAAACTAAATTCTGAATTTTCTATGACTAATCTTGGACCTCTGACATATTTTTTAGGCCTTGAAATAAAAAGAACCAGACATGGTATTTATATTAATCAGGGAAAATACATTTCTGATCTTCTTTCTCGTTTTAACATGTCAACTTGCAAGTCTTCTCCTACTCCTTTGTCTGCAGGTACCAAGTTTCATGCTAAAGACAGCACTCCATTGCAGGATGCTACACCTTACCGCCAACTACTTGGCGCCCTACAGTATTTAACTTTTAGTCGCCCAGACATTTCATTTTCTGTTAATCATCTTTGTCAATTCATGCACACACCTACTGAGAATCATCTTATAGGCGCCAAACGTATTTCTGCGTTATTTACAAGGCACCAAGAACCATGGTTTATTTTATCAAAAAGGAGTTATGCCCATAACTGCGTTTAGTGACGCTGATTGGGCTGGAAACCCCACTGACCGTCGAAGCACCTCTGGCTTTGTTGTGTTTCTTGGACCCAACCCGATACATTGGGGAGCCAAGAAACAACCAACTGTCGCTCGGTCTTCCACTGAAGCTGAGTACCGAGCACTAGCTTCTACTGCCGCTGAACTCGCTTGGCTAAAATTTTTATTTCGCGACTTAAATATTTTTATACCACAAAAGCCCACTCTTTGGTGTGACAATCTCTCTGCTATTGCCATCACAGCCAACCCTGTTCTTCATGCACGCACCAAGCACATAAAAATAGACTATCATTATATTCGGGAGAAAGTTCTAACTCGTGATTTAACTATTTCTTTTGTTAACAGTTCAGACCAGATTGCGGACATTTTTACGAAAGGACTCCCGACGTCTCAATTCAACAATTTAAAGCACAAACTCATGGTGCACGCCGCCCCATGAGTTTGAGGGGGAGTATTAGAGTATGAAGAATAACAGCCCAACAAGTGGACCTCAATGTTGGGCCGTTACAGCCTCAAGCCCACAAGCTTAGAGCTAGCTCAGCTCTAGCCCAAGGACGCAAACAAAATGGAACCAAAACTAGAAGACCTTGCTGGAACCAGACTCACACTCGAAGGACTAATGTGCAAACGACTTTTCCGGATCTAAATATTAACCATTGGATCAGAGTTGACTGATCCAACGGACACTACTTTGTTGTAATCATTATTTATTCCTTACTGTATTGAGCACTCTACATCATTGAAGCTATGAGCTTCTTATTCACATACCCTCTGTATTGTCTCTTCACTGTGTAGTGATTTCTCTCAATTGAAACCTTCAACGGTTTCTTTGATTTGCCCCTCGTCGTGCTCGCTATGTGACCAGACCTGCTCATACCCAATATCATCAAGAAAAAATTATATGGCTGATATTGAAGACCTCTAGGAGAGATTGAGACCCTGTCCCCATCAGAGCTCTCATCACTTTCCCCTTATGAGATTTCTTGAGAAGGGTCTCCATGCTCCTGGTTTGGTCGCTTACCCCAACTATGTGCCGATTGCATCTTGGTTAGACTTCCCACTTGGGTGGCTTCTGATACATTCTTACAACTTGTTAGGTATTCGACAATCTTTTGGCGAGGTATCCAGGACTATTGGGAAGTTGTTACAATTTTTAGAAGTTGGCTTTGTAATTACACTCAAGAACATGGGTTTTTGGTAATATCTAGAAATTTCGGGCTTATAAGGGAAAATGAGTTAGTATACTGGTGTTTTTAGCCGATAAATACAAATGGCCGCTGGGTACAGAGAATTTCTAGGGTTTTTCAAACGAGTCATTTTCTCCGGGCGCGGTGTCGGCCGCTGGGTACAGAGAATTTCTAGGGTTTTTCAAACGAGTCATTTTCTCCGGGCACGCGCGCGATGTCGGATAACATACCTACAGAGGTGATAAGCGACATTCTAGCAAGAATTACGGCGGAGGATCTAGTGCGATTCACAACCGTCTGTACGTAATGGTACATGCTAATCAAAATCCCTAATTTCATCTCTGCTCACCTGAAACGATCGCTGGAGGACGAAGACCGCCATTGCCTACTACTCAGGTACATGCCTCATAATAAACCCATTGAAGACCACTACCCTCTGCTGCTTATGGACACCTGCACATTTCATGAGTACAAGATGCTTAAGATTCCGCATTCCCTCTCTCAGCTTTTGTATGACATAGTTAGTAGCTGTAATGGGTTAATATGTATTAGTGTTGATTTCTGGGGTTACAAAAACATGATCTTTATATGGAACCCAATGGTTAATGTTGGAAAGCAGAATAATTGTGAAAGCTAATTGCAGATTTCGAGGGATTGACGAGCTGGAATTAAGCTCAGAAGATCATTTGCTGATTTTAGGGACTGCATATATATCTCTTTTATTATAGGCTAATCAATTCCACAATTAATTTAGGAATGATTTAGTTTTCCAATTCTTGTGTAGATTATAAATAGTGTCATGTACATATTCTTCTGATAAGAGAGAATAGAGTTCGAGCAAAAGTGTTTTATCAATTCTCTAGATGGTATCAAAGCATAACTTTATTTTTGTCTCTTGTTGCATAGTTGAGAAGAGAAATTAATTCGGGACTTATCTCTTGATTTAATTTAGACCCTACTCATAATGTTTAGATCCAAGCTTACTGAAAGTTGTATAAGTAAAGAGCATACGGATCTTCTGAAGCTGCTGAAATTCAATCCAGGTTCTAATGTCTCTAAGAACTTCCTAGCTCAATCAGGTAGAACCTCTAGTGTTTTCTCTTATCATTTTACTCCTACACCATGAATAATCGATTCAGGTGCCTCTGATCACATGAAGAATGACTCAAACAAAATTCAGTCTTATTCAACTTGTTTTGCTGATAATAAAGTTAGAATTGAATATGGAAATCTTGCATCTATAGCAGGAAAAAGTTCCGTTAGAATCTCTGACAAAATCACGCTACAATCAGTCCTTCATGTTCCTAATCTTGCTTGCAATCTCTTATCGGTAAGCAAGCTTTCTGCAGATTCTAATTGTGAAGTAATTTTCTCTAAATCACACTGCAAGTTTCAGGATCAGAGCACAGGGATGATGATTGGTAGGGCTACATTAGTGGACGGGCTTTATAATTTTGATGAGATCTCCTCAAGTTATAAACAAGCTCAGAGCTTTAATGCTAGTATCAATTCTCTCCCTGTTCGTGAGAAAATAATGATTTGGCATCTAAGACTAGGACACCCTAGCTTTTCTTACTTGAAGCACCTATTTCCTAACCTTCTTAAAAATGTCAATTGCTCATCTTTTGAATGTGAAATTTTTCATCTATCAAAGAGTCGTCGTGCTACCTTTTGTCCAAAACCTTATCGTGCATCCAAACCATTTAACTTGGTTCACAGTGATGTTTGGGGTCCTTCAAGAATTGCCACACATTATGGAAAAAAATGGTTTGTAACTTTCATAGATGATTATACCCGTTTATGTTGGGTTTATTTGATGAGTGATAAATATGAAGTTGAAAGTGTGTTCAAACTCTTTTCAAATATGATTGAAAACCAATTTGAAACCAAGATAAAGAACTTCATTCAGATAATGGAACGGAGTATTTTAATCAATTTGTGGGAAAGTTTTTAGAAGAGAAAGGGATTGTTCACGAATCTAGTTGCATCAACACTCCTCAGCAAATGGTATTGCTGAGAGAAAAAGTAGACATTTACTTGAAGTTGCACGTGCTACTATGTTTTCAATGCATGTCCCAAAATATTTATGGGGAGATGCAGTTTTAACAGCATGTTATTTGATAAATAGGATGCCTACTCGCGTTTTGCAATATCGTACTGATAACTCCACATTAGGAGTTATATTGTTTATGATCCATGACCGTTTTGCGAGCGTTTGGATGTATTGATGTGAGAAATTGACCAAATTCGAGTTGTTTTGAGCATACATGAGTTATTGAGCTTTATTTCGTAATCCGGAAGATAACTTGGACTTGTTTTACGTGATGAGAGGTGAAATCAATAAATTCTTGGTATGTATATCAGTTTTCATTTACATACTTATATACAATGTACACATATACTTGATTTTAATTGTTAAGGTATATCTTCTTCATTCCTAACTATTAACTGACTTATCTTAACTATTTAAACATCTATTTTAAAAGTTAAAGTCACATTCTATAAACTACCTTCTATTTTTTTTTGTTAACAGTTTACACTCTGTCTATCATTGTATTGTTTCCTATTAAGATCTGCAAACACATGTTGTTTGTTCTGAAACACAGGGGTGTAAATAGGATTCCAATCTCCTAAATTTCTAAAAGGTGGACAAAAACCGACAAAGAATTCTACCGCACTGAGTGATCAATGAAGGAGCCTCTTAGGAAGAACTGTGATGACCCAGATGTTCAAACCTTTCGCCGGGGTTCTATATGGAGCCAAGTTAAACTGTATGCCAATTTGGGATGTACATCTTCTGACACAATTAAGTTCTTCTTAAAGCATATGGCTGATGGGATTCGAAAAACGCAGAGAATCATTTATAAACCTACTCAGGGTACAGAGGGGGAGATTAAGAAGGAAGAAAATCCCTATGCCCATGTGAGAAATCCGAACCCCCCGAACACAAAACGCCAAAAAGAACCCAAGAAAGACAAGAGAAGGCAGTATGGAGTTCCAAGGAGCTGGGACACAATAGAACCACATGCCCCTATCCTCTGGTGGACTCCGCCGAACAAGTAGGCGATCCGGAAGGAGATTTTGTACAAATACCATCCGAATATTTTGTTAAAGAGGAAGTCTTCTGGTCTCAATCAAGTAATCTGTCTAGGAAACACGAGCCTGATTGATCTAGGTTTGTTTAGAGTGATTTTATTCGTGATTTCTTTACAAGAAAGACGGTCCGAGAGACAATTCTCAACAAGTACCATCTGATTTTAATGTTATTGTGAAATTATTCCAGTATTAATCTTTAAACATGCCTATAAAATACATTTTAATTGTTATTGGTCTGCTTGTAGTTTATTTAATCGTTATTTCTTAACAAGTTATTAACAAAGCTATCTTAAGTTGAAGCTCTTCTTTCGAGTTGTTAAAAATTATTAACTTTATGCTAACCTTTACTATCTACCTGTGGCGCAGACATTAACAACTTTATCTAAAGCGAAAATATCTGTTAACCACTCTATCCCCAGCCGAGGTTACCTGCTATACCGGGTAACCTTTTTTGTCCTGTAGTAGCGGGGACCACAAAAAAAATAAAAAGTTGTCAGGAACCCTAATAAGGGACGCACCATAGACAACCCCTATATTACATTTTTATGCTTCTTATCGTTATTCTCTCACCTTTTTCACTTTTTAGCGGTTGTCAAAGCCTTAAGGACTTTAGATTTTGATGTACTGAGCTTCCTCAATGTATAGTTCTCCTGTAAACTTCTAGTTAGCAAAGATTAACTCCAGGAGACATCAAACATACATAGTAACTCTGATGTTAGTTTTCAAATGCATCTGACAAACTGAAGTGACATGTTAAATGCATCTGAAATATTTTTTATATTTTATCCGACAACATCTTTACTATCTTAAAAGAGGAATAATCTCAATTGATTCCTAAGACTGTTTATTACAAAATTGTGTCCTGAAAATTGTTAATTACAAAAATAACTCTTTAATTTTAGATTTGAATTGAAAGATTTATATTCCCTCAGAAAATAAGATTTATACTTATCCAACCAGTAAATAGATATCTCCTCACAGATTAAATTGATCTGATCTTTCCATACTCCATATATCTCGCTTGCAAGTTTCTTCACTCCCAACTTCTCCATAACAAAATTAAATGAAACTATCGAAAGATCTGCCAGGTGATCACCTCTATGTTCATCATGTGCATAGTAGAAATTACATATGTGTGTTTTATGCATTCACTTTTATGATTCGATTTGATTAGTTGGTTATCTTATGCCTTATTTTATGTTATTGAGAATAACAACAGCAAAGAGTCCTCTCTTCTTTAATCGAACAACAAGAGCCTTCTCACTATCACATACTTTGATTATTTTAACATGTTTGATGGTTCTTCCGTCTTAACAAATTTAGTATACATAGACACGTATATGAGAATGGCGTGGGTCTATTTACAGTGTTTGATGGTCAATTCAATATGGATTTTCTCCGCAGGTTAGAGAAATACAGATCTGCTCGAAGTGTGGGAATAAAGGTATCATTTGTCATTACAATCTTTACTATTTCGTCTCCTTAATTATTTTCCTTCAATTATGTAGTTCAATAGCGTCATTCAGCCATACAAATTTCGATTTTGGTATAAACAGTTGATATTTCGATAATGAATTAGAATTCCTTGTCTATCTCTATCCTAACTTTTTGTTGTTCCTATCCTATTTTTTAGGGAATGTTCCTATCTTTTTTGGTGTTCTTGAATATTGACAAAAAAACCCATTGTATAACTGACTTAATAATTACCGCCAGACCATTCATAAGTACATGAATGTCCGGATGCATCTTCTCTGATTTTAGAATAGTCACACAACCCTTACAGAGTTTCACTCCTGCAAAGCATGAACAATCGACTCTGAGAAGTTATATATATGTATCTACTGGAAGACATAGCATACGTCATTTAAGCGAAGATCGGCTTGACAAAATCATGGCATACTTCCAGTACCCGATCGTCGTCTAGCCTCGCCACACGTTAACTCAGATAGTCGGATACGTTTGACACGATGAAATTGCAGATACAAGAAGGACACGTACTCAAAAGTCCAAACCTTTAGGATAATAAAGATGATAAAACAGAAAGCGAAGTTAATGAGATTAGGAGATTAGGTGATTAGTTTCTCCATTGTGTCTGTCAGGTTTGTTGCTAGACATTTTTGTCATAAAATAAGCTATTACGTTCAAATAAAGAAGTAAAATAGGCAGAAATATTCACCTTGATACAAATGGTTATTATTTTCAGGAATGACATCCTGATGAAAACAAATCTAATGTTGTTATAGTACTACTATAATACTATTACATAAAGCAAGAAAATTGTACACATCTTGTACTCTTAAATTCCAAAACCAATAGGTTAAATCATAAAATCTTTGTAGCTTGCTAGACATGCATAGTCCTCTACTTTTCTACTGGAGTTGAAATGTGTAGCTGTAGCTCAGGACTGTTTTCTGAAATTGAGGTAAGGCCATTTCATACCAATGATTATGCCTCTCCTAATTTGATATGTTGCTACTGTACATGAACTACTATTTCTCTCATGCGCACTCACTCAGTTTCTAGGATTGCGACTATTTACGGCAATGTAACTTTAATTTTGATTTTCACTGATGAAGATCTACGTGGGCTTTTTTACCTAGGATAAAAAGACGTAACTTTTTTCCTTTCTATTTTTATTGTTCTCAAATTTTTTTTTTTTGTACAATTAGCATATTAGCATATTAAGTTGATAACTTATTTTTAAGTTCAAAGTGTGAAGTTAGGGCTCATTGTACAACTGTAAATAACTTTCTTAAAGAAAGAATTCTTTGATTTGTGTAGCGAGAAAACAAGTCTGTTTCACAGCCAGCGCTAAACGAGGGACCCAATGGTCAATGGTGTACGAGGATATGGTGAGAGATATTTACATACATGTCCCTTAGTATCTATTATTTACAGTATAGGCCTCCATATTGTGGTTGTGTTGTGCGCAAGTCCTTTGGGCTTGATGTCTTTTGTGTAGATCTGTTGGCCTTGCTCTGTAGGTAGGCCTCTGATGTTGGGCTGTCATATATCATGGTCTAATAATTTGTAGATTTACCCAGAACTTTACTCTTAGGTGAAGTATGCCATGTTTCAGTAAAGAAATTCATTTAAGAAACAAGTTAGTTAAAGTGAATATCTTTTTGAGGGAATTTTTAAAGTGAATATTTGTAAAGCCTTTTAATCGAACTACTTATGAAGACTAATTGAAATAGATGGCAAGTGATATGGTATAGTACCTAGGCTTGCATTTAACTTAAGGACTAAAGATAGATATTACTTAACTATGCTTATATTTCACGAGCAAAACTACTTATAACATGTGAACCGTGGGATACTTTTTATCCAAACAATGCCTCTTAGAGTAATAGGAAACAAAACAAAAAATGATTATTCTCAAACCCTTGGGGGAAGGTGAATATGAAACTAAAAAAAGGTCCCAAACCCTTTTAGTGCAAATGGAAAGAAGAACAAAGGCGTCCCTGCATGGGAGAGGAACCAGCCTTGGCTATTACACTCCCAGGGAAAGTTGGCACATTTCTGACACGTATTTTGCATTAATATCAATTTGTAATTTATTTAAGAGAATTTAACCAAAAAATATTTAAAAATGGTTAATGAAAAATCAACATATTGCTGTAAGGAGAATTGAGGGGAAGGGGAAGGGCGAGATGGAAGAAAATTGATTGACCTGTGTGAAAGGGAAGGGGACGGGAAAGAGGAGTGTGAAGGGGAACATGAATGGGCTTGAGATGCTCACGTCCCTTGAGAGTTAAGGATGGAAACAAGGCTTCACCAAGACACTGCCCAATTGTTGTTAACATCAACTGACACATTGCATTGGTGATTTCAAATCGACGCTCTTTGATGATAAATAATTTTGGATAGCCATTAAGATGTTATTTAAGAGAGTGACGTTGTTGTTTAAGAACATTTGCAAATAAAAACCATAATAAAACAATTTCATTACCTGACTTTTACTTAGACATAGAATTGAATAAATGAATAAGTACTTATATTATGAAGTTCTACTTATATTAGGAAGTCGTAAAGCATATTAAAATTTTAAAAAGTTCCCACGTGCAAAGCACGTGCTTTAAACTAGTAATTGAGAAGTAGGACAACTTAATGCAAAAAGAACAAACAAGCATTGTGAGGTTAGCACTTTAGTAATTAAGGAACTTCCTTTTTGTGTCTCTTGGTTGACTTGTGCATTTGTTGTGATTCAGTAGATTACTTTTGTTATTGCGTGTAAGCTATATTTGAATTTTGGATCTGTGCCTACAGAAATGGTATTCTTAATTAAGGATGAGGCTCACAGAGGTCTGACCACAAGGGGATTAGGAGACATAACTTGTCAATTGTGCATTGTTTTTGGCATCCGAAATGGAGATGCTCTTATGCTTACCTGATTGCATTGGTATGTCTGAACTTTTGACTTCTACCGGACATTCTTGTACACCATGGAAACGACTTGCGACCGGAAAGTGGAAAAGAGATAAGTAAAATACATAGTTTTGGCAAAAACTTCAGTGCGTCCGGAAGTAACCGGCTCAGCCGGTACTTCCCGGTTATTACGAAAATACCCGCTAGCGGACAAAAAATGTGGTCCCAGGAGGGAATCTTTTTTGACCTAGATAACATTTATAAGGCATACGAAAACAATTTTTCCAGAAAGATAACAATTAGAGAATATTAATACAAGAGCAGAAAACAAATGACAAAAACCAGATAACCAGTAGACAAAAGAAGATAACAATCATTGATAAAAGATCAGTGAAACCAAAAAATCTAAGTTAAACGATCAACGATCAGCAAAAGTTAGCTTAATTTGAAAGTAATACGATACAAATGACTAAATGGCCTAAATAGAATAATTTCACATAGGTATAGTTAAGTTTTCGAAACCTTCTCGGCTTTCTCGAGTCTCTTACGGATTGTAGTTACTATCTCCTGCCGTTTTGGGAGTTCTTGAGCAAAACACGTGTTGAGAAACTCGTCTTCCCAGCAGATATACTTGCATTGACGACCTATACCTTTGGTTCAAGTTGCGTCCATCGTTTTTTGGCGTATGTGCGGTTTGAATAAGCGGGTTACGGCTACAATAACAAAGCTCAAGCCTACACCATAACTTGCGTGTTATGGTGTAGGCTTGAGCTTTAGTGGGAGTGTTGTGTTGTGTGGTTGTAGAGTTGAAACTATGTTGAGACATTGTTGAGGGAAGGAAGAATAGAAGAGGTAAGGGTGAGAGAAGAAAATAATCTCTGAATGGGAGTGAATGGGTAGGTGTATGTATTTGAAGTGGTTGGTGAGCTAGAAATAAAAGAAGAAACTTGGTGGTTGGGAGTTAGTTGGCAATAAATGCCCAGATAACATTATTAACGGCAGAGGATAACAATTATATAAGTAAGGAAAACATTTGTAAGGTACACAATGTGCATTTATGAATTTAATGTGGGTAGATGGGTTCCTTGGTCTTTCACTAAATGAGAACTGGTAGTTGAGAGTTAGTAGGCTATAAATGCCCAGATAAAACTTGTTACATAACCAGAAGTTCTACAAGATAAAAATCTCTGATAAAAAGATCAACAAAACACAATCCAAATGACATTCAAACCAAACACAACAATCAAAATGATCATAACCTCCCCACCAAACCAGAATACTACAAATGTTCAAACAAACATAACAAATCAAACATTGTTTCAGACATGACAACAAATAATTAATTAGATTCATACTTTTGCCGTTTTCTTCTTCGCCGTTGCCGCCTTCCTCTTCAGGGCATTGGGTGATGACCAGGTCACTGAAGGAATTTTCCTATACAAGAATGCCCATTCCCGGAGGTGTTCCTCCTTCTTCTTCAACTCCTTCACCCCGTCAAGGACCTCTTCATTAAGGACGTTGTATATTGAATCCGCCATCTCATTTGCAATCCAGATTCTCACATAGTCCATGTTGACTCTGAGATCTTTGCGAGGATTCGGAACCAACTCCTTGAGGTGCGTCATGAAGAAGCACATGAAGGGACCACAATCACACCTGTGAAGTTTAGTCTGGAAAACATGAGTAAATAGAGAAATAAAAACGTCAAACTATGGGAAAACAATTGTAAGGCCTAAGAAACTTTACCCATTTGGCTGTTGATGCACATCATCATTCATATACCAAATTAACCATTTGGTAATGTCTTCTGTGTACTCAGCGTGACGAGAGAGGACGGTGTGCATGCTTCTGACATTGGCCTTAATGTGTTCCTCTCTGTAGCCATGCCCGGACAGAGAGTCTAGAATGTAAATCTCCGAATCCACAAAACTGATGACCATCATCAGCCAGTGGGAGTTCTTTACATTCAAAGGCACAGCAATCTAATTTTATGATAAAACAAATTAGAGTGAAAAAAATCAGTGACCTCCTAGATAACAATGTTATATTTCTGGAAAGAAATTGTAAAGACAGAGAACACCACTGTAATGAAATCACTTACATAGCCCATTTCCCTCCAGTCGCCACAAAATGCATCGTGCAACTTCAGCCCAGGTCTTTCTGTATCCATCAACTGAAAGAGAATAACAACTCATTATACCATATGGAAAAAAAAGTTTAAATAAAAATCAAAATGAAGAGGGGGGAAACTTACGGAATACTCGCAGCTCAGGTACCAGATCCTCTTTTTATCTTCGTATGGCCGGTTCTTCTCTTTTTCATGAAGATACATGAGGTATCCATCAATGACCTGAGTGATCAAAAAGCCAATTTTATGACTTCACAGTCACAAGAAAACTTTTTCATGGATTTGATAACATTCTTCAATACCGAGAGCAAAATACTTACGTTGTTGTCGAACCATTCACCTTGGCGGAGTCGCCACGAGCTTCCCCTTGACAGAGTAGTCATCTTCCCTATTCTCAACACCTCCTCACTGCATGAAATGTAAATAAGTGTCACTAATGTTTTAAAACATTTAAGTTTTACTTGAACGGTAATGTGTCTTAAAAAAAACTTACGTAAATAGTTCGCTAGGAATTTCAGATTCCTGCAAGCTGTATTCTTTCTCGTACTTGTACGTGAGGTAGTAGTGAAGAAAACACTCGTCACCGGTGGGCATTTGGGGAAGGTAGGTAAATCCAGCTGACGGCCTCTTCTTCAAGGCCCCACCATGACCCCGAGGAGACCGTCTGATTATGTGAAGAGCCTTTCCCCATTCATTTCCCACTAGATTCCCTCGTAGCTTCGGAGAACCAGACACGAGAAAGGGCTTTGGTGGTAAATTTGAAGCCACCTAAAATGATAACAGCAGAGAAAACATTTGTAAGTGTTTACAGAACACCTTTAATGAAATAGTAAACAAATGTTTGTTTGCGTACCTGTGTGTCTTGGTTTGTTCTCCCACTGGGACTGTTGACCTCCTCTTCCTCCAGTTTTCTCCTCTTTTGAATGGGAGTTTTAAACTTTTCTTCTTTCTCTTCCTCCTCGCTCTCTCCCTCCTCATCCTTACACATCTCCTTCTCCTTCTCCTTCTCCTTCCCCTTCTCCTTCTCCTTCTCAACATTTCTTTTTTCCTCACCTTCCTTTTCTCCTTCAGACTTGATCAACCTGTGCAACTCCGCCGCCAGCTGCTTCATGGAAATTTTCTCGAAAAGTTTCTCAAAGATTTTTTCAACATCTTTGGTTTGAAGTTCTGGGTTTTGTTGCACAAACTTCTCGTAGATTTTTTCCTCCTTGACAGGCTCCTCGAGTCTCCTCAGCTTCAACTATATAACCAACAAAAGCAGAAACATTCAATTACTTCAAAGTTAACTATTTCAACAGATTGATAACAATTGTAAACTTTCAGTAGATATCTACTTACATCTTGGTTTTGTTGCACAAACTTCCATCTCTCTGCAACAAGTTCAGTGGTCCAAAACTGAAGCCTCGGAATAGCATCCTGGTTTTCACACCCATCAGGATTTTTCAGCAGCTTCGGGCAGAATTTCTCTAAATACAGAAGCTACATAAACATTGAAAACAATTGTAAGGTGAAGGAAGGAAACAGTAAGCTTGTAACCAACATTAATAAGTATCTGAAAACAGTTTTAGTAATCTTTACCATTGGGATCAAAATACATCCCCCGCCGCGGATGCTTTTCCCTTTCTGCACCTTGATTTGCTGTTCTTGGAAGTGATGGAGCCATGTTGCAGCCCAGTTCACCTTTTTGAGGTGCTCAAGATCCACCACATAGCGAGCTAGTGTGGACCTAACACCTTGCCGAGTTTGCGGCATTCCAAAACATCCAAGAACAAATGCAACCGCCCGGCGCTTCCACTCATCCGTCAGAATCTCCCTATTCTCATCAGCAGCAAACCACCTCATGTACGATTCAACCGACGTAACTGGTTGCACAAGTCCGATACTTTGGCCGATTAGCTGAGCCTCTTTGTCAGTTGGCTCAGGTTTGAAAATCTCACCTTCCCAACTTATACCTAGCAGCCAACCGACAATCTCATCGGTGATCTTGAGCGACCGGCCATGCGCCGTCAAGTATCCATCTACTTCAAAAGCATTGTAGATGAATTTGTTGAATTCCTCGGGGGTCCCTGTGATTTGCAGATGCTCCAAACCACCAAGACCCACCTCATACATCCAGGCTCGCTGCTCTTTGGTCATTTTTTGATAAAAATCCTTGATTTTCGGAAGTGATAGGTAGCTCTGACACCGGCGGGGGTTTTTTAGTTTTTTCCTCTCATTCACCTTCTTTTTATCCTTAACTTGTTTCCTCTTCCTCTTCTTGTCCTTGACTTCCTCCATTTGTTCCATCAATTCCTTCTTCTTCTTTTCTACAGCAGCACCACGAAGAAAAGGCTGCTGTTGATCCAAGGTCATAGACTTCCACTCTCTCAAGATATCATCTTTGAAGTCCCTCGTCATCTTCAAATTAGGGTTCTGCTTCTTCAAACTATACATCCTCACATTTCTACAAAAACAAAAAGAAAACAGAGAAATAAATTTTATCCTTTTAGTACAAAATAATAGAGACCTTGAAAACATTGTCAAACAAAATTCAAACTAAAAAAAAAATCATTGAAACAAAAAAAAAACAACTTACTGAAATCTGATAAAGGCACTTGTAGCATTTCCATGATGTGAAAGCTCATCATCTTCATCCTCTTCTTCCACCTCTTCATCCTCTTCCACCTTATCTTCATCCTCTTCCACCTCATCTTCATCTTTTTCTTCAACTTTGTTTTTTGATCTCGGTTCACAAACAAACTGCTGAACATCCACATCTTCTCCATCTGAATCTTCATCACTTGCCACCATTGCTCTGTTTTCATACCACTCTCTTGCTTGTCCGGTTAAGTTGACACAGTTTCCATACAACAGCCTCTCTATTTTGTGTGGTACCTTCTCATTTTTCTTAATGTTGAAAAGGCTTTTGTTCTCTTTCCTGAAACAATTAATTAACATATATGAGGTCATTAACACGTGGTTTGGAAACCAATTTCAATATTCAAACCCAGGGGAAGAAAACAATCACAGCCTTGCAGTGAATTATTTTAATATTTGGATAACAATTTCAATATTCAAACTCAGGAGAAGAAAACAATAACAAACTTGCAGTTAATTGTTTAAATATTCGGATAACAATTTCAATATTCAAGCTCAGGGGAAGAAAACAATCACAACCTTGCAGTGCAATAATTTAAACATTTGGATAACAATTTCAATATTCAAACAGAGGGATAGACAACAATCACAACATTAAAGTAAATTTTTGTAAACTAAGCAAGCATTTGTTAACTTACTTGTACAGCGCAAATCCATCTGAATATACTATCTCTTTCTCAACATCCTTTGATGACTTCGCTTTAGAAGTATTCTTTTTCTTTCCCTTCTTGAGTGGTCTTGGTGGTGCTGGTTTGGTTCTTGGTGGTGCTGGTTTGGTTCTTGGTGAACGCCGTGTTTCTGACTCAGAAATCTTTTCCTTTGGAGAGAAAGAAAGCTTTTTCTTTGGTTTGGTCTTTTTGGCATCCTTCACCTATTCGTGTTCAAAATAAATCTAAGCAGTTGTCTTTCAAAAATAAATCCATAAAGGTAAAATTGTTATCGAAGATACTGACCTTGTTTTCAACTTCGTGAGGATGTTCTACCTGTAAGGGAACCATGGATTGAACGACTTCTTGGATTTTGACAAGAGGAAGAATTTCTTCACGAATTTCTTCAGGAATTTCAGGAATTTCAGGAATTTCTTCGTGAGGATGTTCATCAATGTCTGCATGTTGGAAATCCAGAACTACCTCTAGGGTATTTTCCATCAGATTTGGAAAACCCTCTTCTTGGGTCTCTTCTACTGGGAAACCCTCTTCAAAAACAACTTCTTGTTCCTCTTGTTGGATTTCCTTTCCCCTTTCTTCTTTCTCTTCAGTCTCTTCTACTGCAATTTCGTCTCCCCTTTCTTCTTTCTCTTCAGTCTCTTCTACTGTAATTTCAGCCCCAATTTCTTCTTTCTCTTCAGTCTCTTCTACTGTAATTTCAGCCCCAATTTCTTCTTTCTCTTCAGAAATTTGTTCATCGGTGTCTGCATGTTCTTTCTCTTCCATCTCTTCTTGATTTTCTTGGGTAGAATTGAGATCTAATTCAGTATGGTTGAGAATAGAATCTAAGGACTTACGAATTTCTTCCGTGTCCTTACTGTTGCTTTCTCCGGCAGATTCGTGTTCTCCGGTCGGATTGGCTCCAATCAATGGCGGAAGAACACTCTGTGACTCAACCGTGGACTCCTCTGTAAGATCTGGAAGGCTATTTAAATCGGCGACCACTTGTTGGGTCATCTTTGTGGGTGAAATTGCTTCCGGATCCATGGAGAGAACAGAGAGAAAGGAGAAAACAGAGAGAGAAAGACCAAAATAGAGAGAAAACAGAGAGAAGGGGAGAAGACGGTAATGGCGAGAGAGAGAGAGAAGGGGAAGAGACGGGTGTATTGGAGAGAGAGAGAGAGTGAATGGAAGAGAGTTTGAAATTATTAAACTACCGTCGGTTTCTATCTTGGAAACCGTGGCAGTTATTTTTTTTTGAAAACTTTGTCACGTGATTTGATGGTACAAGAGGAACATTTTGAATTTCAAAATTTTTCAAACATAACCTACCCAAACTTTATAATTTTTATCAGTTATAAGGTACATTTATTTTTAAACCCTACAACAAATATTGTCTAGCATGTTTACAAAGTTATCTGTTTCATGTTTTTATAATTTTTCTTCATTTCAATCATCGTGTGGGTCAAGGAGGGGACATTTTATTTTCATTCCCGCCTCGTGTGGGTTAATCCTGATTGACTTGAGTTTGGTCAACTCCCTCTTACTGACCCCGAAAACTCTGAAAATCGATTCTCCCCCACTAATTGCTCGAGATGTTTTGGTAAATGTGGCTCGTGCATGTTGAGTGACTTTATTTGTGATTACATTAAGCTCCCGAGTCACACACTTGAAGGATACACGAACAATGGCGATGTCCCCATCACACACTGTTCCATGGCGGAAGGCCTTGTGTTGTAGCACATCACGGTGTGCCTTGAGCTTTTTGGTGGTTGTGTTGAGGAGTCATATTGTGTAATTTTGAAATGAAGCGTAATGACGCGAGGGTTCTCCTTCCGTCCCGCCACGAGTGTTCAACAACACGATGGTATCGTGCCACGGGTGCGTTCATCATTTCATGTAACTGGGTTCTTCTTTACCCAAAAGATTATTGGGCCGTGAAGAAACATCATAACATCCTAACTCTACATTGTGTGAGTCAAATTACACCGAGTAAGGCAACATTCGTTGTGAACTTGCTCAATTCAAATGATAATATCTGTGAACGTGATATTGCTCTCTATATGTCTGAAAATGTTTTCTGCCACTCTGATACTGTTTACGCTCTCTGAGATTCAATATAGGGCACCTTTCATATTACTTGGCTGGAATTTCTTCTTCAGTGTTGAACATAAATCAACAAAGAACATATGGGGCTCGAATTAATCCATAAAAACTAAATTTTTGTAACGTGAATGTCTACGTGCTTTTAATTTTTACTCAACCTATTTGAGTCTTAATAATCAAGTCATATATTTGGTTTTCCAAGTCCATTATAGTTTCAAATTACGGCACTGTGATGTTTTCATTCTACAAAACAGGCTCTCTCCCATGCAAAATGCATGTGATCCAACCTTTCTTTGACATTGTTTTCTGCCTTCTTGAAGTTGTTTTCCAATTTTCTAAACCCTAGAACCATTGTTATCTTCCTAGCTTAGAAATGTTGTCTGTGTTTGAGCCATGTTTTTATAATTTTTCTTCATTTCAATCATCGTGTGGGTCAAGGAGGGGACATTTTATTTTCATTCCCGCCTCGTGTGGGTTAATCCTGATTGACTTATGTTTGGTCAACTCCCTCTTACTGACCCCGAAAACTCTGAAAATCGATTCTCCCCCACTAATTGCTCGAGATGTTTTGGTAAATGTGCCTCGTGCATGTTGAGTGACTTTATTTGTGATTACATTAAGCTCCCGAGTCACACACTTGAAGGATACACGAACAATGGCGCTGTCCCCATCACACACTGTTCCATGGCGGAAGGCCTTGTGTTGTAGCACATCACGGTGTGCCTTGAGCTTTTTGGTGGTTGTGTTGAGGAGTCATATTGTGTAATTTTGAAATGAAGCGTAATGACGCGAGGGTTCTCCTTCCGTCCCGCCACGAGTGTTCAACAACACGATGGTATCGTGCCACGGGTGCGTTCATCATTTCATGTAACTGGGTTCTTCTTTACCCAAAAGATTATTGGGCCGTGAAGAAACATCATAACATCCTAACTCTACATTGTGTGAGTCAAATTACACCGAGTAAGGCAACATTCGTTGTGAACTTGCTCAATTCAAATGATAATATCTGTGAACGTGATATTGCTCTCTATATGTCTGAAAATGTTTTCTGCCACTCTGATACTGTTTACGCTCTCTGAGATTCAATATAGGGCACCTTTCATATTACTTGGCTGGAATTTCTTCTTCAGTGTTGAACATAAATAACAAAGAACATATGGGGCTCGAATTAATCCATAAAAACTAAATTCCTGTAACGTGAATGTCTACGTGCTTTTAATTTTTACTCAACCTATTTGAGTCTTAATAATCAAGTCATATATTTGGTTTTCCAAGTCCATTATAGTTTCAAATTACGGCACTGTGATGTTTTCATTCTACAAAACAGGCTCTCTCCCATGCAAAATGCATGTGATCCAACCTTTCTTTGACATTGTTTTCTGCCTTCTTGAAGTTGTTTTCCAATTTTCTAAACCCTAGAACCATTGTTATCTTCCTAGCTTAGAAATGTTGTCTGTGTTTGAGCCATGTTTTTATAATTTTTCTTCATTTCAATCATCGTGTGGGTCAAAGAGGGGACATTTTATTTTCATTCCCGCCTCGTGTGGGTTAATCCTGATTGACTTGAGTTTGGTCAACTCCCTCTTACTGACCCCGAAAACTCTGAAAATCGATTCTCCCCCACTAATTGCTCGAGATGTTTTGGTAAATGTGGCTCGTGCATGTTGAGTGACTTTATTTGTGATTACATTAAGCTCCCGAGTCACACACTTGAAGGATACACGAACAATGGCGCTGTCCCCATCACACACTGTTCCATGGCGGAAGGCCTTGTGTTGTAGCACATCACGGTGTGCCTTGAGCTTTTTGGTGGTTGTGTTGAGGAGTCATATTGTGTAATTTTGAAATGAAGCGTAATGACGCGAGGGTTCTCCTTCCGTCCCGCCACGAGTGTTCAACAACACGATGGCATCGTGCCACGGGTGCGTTCATCATTTCATGTAACTGGGTTCTTCTTTACCCAAAAGATTATTGGGCCGTGAAGAAACATCATAACATCCTAACTCTACATTGTGTGAGTCAAATTACACCGAGTAAGGCAACATTCGTTGTGAACTTGCTCAATTCAAATGATAATATCTGTGAACGTGATATTGCTCTCTATATGTCTGAAAATGTTTTCTGCCACTCTGATACTGTTTACGCTCTCTGAGATTCAATATAGGGCACCTTTCATATTACTTGGCTGGAATTTCTTCTTCAGTGTTGAACATAAATCAACAAAGAACATATGGGGCTCGAATTAATCCATAAAAACTAAATTTTTGTAACGTGAATGTCTACGTGCTTTTAATTTTTACTCAACCTATTTGAGTCTTAATAATCAAGTCATATATTTGGTTTTCCAAGTCCATTATAGTTTCAAATTACGGCACTGTGATGTTTTCATTCTACAAAACAGGCTCTCTCCCATGCAAAATGCATGTGATCCAACCTTTCTTTGACATTGTTTTCTGCCTTCTTGAAGTTGTTTTCCAATTTTCTAAACCCTAGAACCATTGTTATCTTCCTAGCTTAGAAATGTTGTCTGTGTTTGAGCCATGTTTTTATAATTTTTCTTCATTTCAATCATCGTGTGGGTCAAGGAGGGGACATTTTATTTTCATTCCCGCCTCGTGTGGGTTAATCCTGATTGACTTATGTTTGGTCAACTCCCTCTTACTGACCCCGAAAACTCTGAAAATCGATTCTCCCCCACTAATTGCTCGAGATGTTTTGGTAAATGTGGCTCGTGCATGTTGAGTGACTTTATTTGTGATTACATTAAGCTCCCGAGTCACACACTTGAAGGATACACGAACAATGGCGCTGTCCCCATCACACACTGTTCCATGGCGGAAGGCCTTGTGTTGTAGCACATCACGGTGTGCCTTGAGCTTTTTGGTGGTTGTGTTGAGGAGTCATATTGTGTAATTTTGCAATGAAGCGTAATGACGCGAGGGTTCTCCTTCTGTCCCGCCACGAGTGTTCAACAACACGATGGTATCGTGCCACGGGTGCGTTCATCATTTCATGTAACTGGGTTCTTCTTTACCCAAAAGATTATTGGGCCGTGAAGAAACATCATAACATCCTAACTCTACATTGTGTGAGTCAAATTAAACCGAGTAAGGCAACATTCGTTTTGTAGTACTATGTTTAGAAACTTCTTATTTTATTCACATTGTCCATTTGTTGCAAAGAGTAATAACAAATCTTTGGGAAGCTAGGAGAGTTAATAAAACTTTCATTATTAGGGAAAGATAAATTAATGATATGGTTGGGGTAGTTCAATTAATGTGTTCAGAATTTCATCAGGCCCTCTTGGACAACTACCACCTAACTCCAATAAAGTTTCGTATAATCTGAGGCTTTGAAATTGTTATCTGCTTGTCTACAATTGCAATCTGCCCCTCAGACATTTCTCTCTAGTATAACTAATGGATTGGTAGTTGAAATATTTATTATTTTAGGTACAGTAAATGTAAAGGAAGTTGCCTTTACAGATGTTTAGTACTATGTTTAGTAACTTCTTATTTTATTCACATTGTCCATTTGTTGCAAAGAGTAATAACAAATATTTGGGAAGCTAGGAGAGTTAATAAAACTTTCATTATTAGGGAAAGATAAATTAATGATATGGTTGGGGTAGTTCAATTAATGTGTTCAGAATTTCATCAGGCCCTCTTGGACAACTACCACCTAACTCCATTAAAGTTTCGTATAATCTGAGGATTTGAAATTGTTATCTGCCTGTCTACAATTGTAATCTGGTTCTCAGACATTTCTCTCTTGTATAACTAATGGATTGGTAGTTGAAATATTTATTATTTTAGGTACAATAAATGTAAAGGAAGTTGCCTTTACAGATGTTTAGTACTATGTTTAGTAACTTCTTATTTTATTCACATTGTCCATTTGTTGCAAAGAGTAATAACAAATCTTTGGGAAGCTAGGAGAGTTAATAAAACTTTCATTATTAGGGAAAGATAAATTAATGATATGGTTGGGGTAGTTCAATTAATGTGTTCAGAATTTCATCAGGCCCTCTTGGACAACTACCACCTAACTCCATTAAAGTTTCGTATAATCTGAGTCTTTGAAATTGTTATCTGCATGTCTACAATTGTAATCGGACCCTTAGACATTTCTCTCTTGTATAACTAATGGATTGGTTGTTGAAATATTTATTATTTTAGGTACAATAAATGTAAAGGAAGTTGCCTTTACAGATGTTTAGTACTATGTTTAGTAACTTCTTATTTTATTCACATTGCCATCATTAAAAATATGTTCCAAATGAGGCAATTCTATTTTTTTGTTTGTTGAAGTCTTCTTATTTGAATTGTAATGGTGAGCAGGGAAGGATAGAAACAAACTTCCAGATGAATTCGAGAGAAGTTAGAGAAAGTGGGTATTATGGCAAAGGTAAAGCTTTGTGTTCTTTGCCTCATGATTATGAAGAAGACGAATACGATTTCGAAGCCATGGATGACGATGAAGGATACGATTTCTCTCTTACAGAGCCATATGAGGATGATGACGATGAAACAAGAGCCTCCTTTGTCATTGCTCCAAATGGTGATCTGAAGCCCGGTACGTAATAGTAAGCTTGTTGTTAATCTTTTTAACTGCTTGGATAAAAATAACAACTTCCCTGCCTACAGGAGTAATATACACCAAGGAACAGGTGGAGGCAATGACTTTTGCCAGTGAGATTGAGGCTTTTGACTGGTACAACCTTTATGCCTTGATGCTGGGTTTCGGGATAAGAAGGTGTAATAGAAGGTATTTTGATCCGGAAACGAAGGAGCTCACAAAGTCTAGGATCTTTGTATGTGCGCGACAAGGTGTCCGATCTGATAAGTGGAAATACAAAGAAAATCGGAAGAGGGAGCATACTAGAAACACTCGGTGCCTCTGCAAAGCTCGAATAAGAATTAAAAGAACTTCACCTACGGAGCCGTTTACAGTGGATTATTTTCAACCAGAACATTCTCACACACTTTCTGATCCACAGTGCAGGAGCATGCACCGGTCTCACAGAAAGGTGACCGAGTCAGATATCGAACACATCAGATCATTGAAGGAGGTGGGCATAAAGTACTGTCAAGCCTTCCTTTTGATGGTAAAACAATCCGGAGGCTATGCCAACGTCCCTTACACAAAGAAGGATATGTATAACAAAATGGCTTCTCTGGACAAATTATATTCCAATGAAGGAGATGGCCAACAGACTCTGAAGTTCATTGATAGTCTGGAAAAAAGCCATCATGGTGTTTTCAAAAGGTAAGAGTATTATCTATAACTCTAAAAATGTTTTCTACACTGTTGATATTATGTTCACACATTAGAATTGCTATCTTTTGCTTACAATTGTTATCTATTGTAAGAATGTTTTCTTTCATGCTATCAGATTTCTCTGTTACTTTATAATAATTTTCTAAATCTTTAATAATGCTTTTTGTATATTATTTTTGTTTTTTAGGTTCATATTGGGGAGCAACCAAGAACTTCAAAGTTTATTTTGGTGTGACAGGAGATCACAGGAAGATTACAAAAGGTTTGGGGATGTACTTATTTTCGATGCAACATACAAAGCAAACATGTATCGAAAACCCTTAGTAATTTTATCTGGGGTGAACAGTCACTTTCAAAATACAGTTTTTGCCTTTGCGGTTGTTCATGACGAGAAAAAAGAAACATATGAGTGGGTCTTGAGTTGTTTGATGGAGGCAATGGAGAATAAGATGCCCGTGTCGGTTATTACGGATGGTGATTTAGCCATGAAAAGTGCCATTCAAAAAATTTTCCCACATGCAAAACATCGTTTGTGTTCTTGGCATCTTTGTCGGAATGCTGAAGGAAAGCTGAAGAAGGGTGCCGCATTCATTTCTGATTTTAAGAAATGTATGCATAGTAGGAAACCCGAGAATTTTTGGTTTGAAGATTGGCAGGCCATGGTAGAAAGATGGGACCTCTCTCATAACCATTGGATCCAAGTAACCTATTTGGCTAGGCACATGTGGGCAGAGACATACCTGAAATTCTTCTTCTTTGCCGGACAAACAACAACCTTGAGGTGCGAGAGCGTAAACAGTTTTTTCAAGGATTTTGTGTCCTATATGGATAAGTTGGTCGACCTTTGCAGGGGTTTAATGACTGGGTTAGGAAAGCTACGAAAAAATGAGAGGGAGGAACACTTTAAATCTGACCAATCGGACCCGATATGTACAACGAGGTTCAGGAAGCTAGAGAAGCATGCAGCTGAGGTATTCACAAATAATATCTTCCTCAAGTTCAAGCATCAAGCTGAGATGGCAGAGGATTACAGAGTAACGAAGGTTATTCCCATTGAAGAATCAAAGGTTGATCAATTCTACGTGATGAGAGGTGAAATAAAGCACAGTGTGGTACGCATATTTCTCCCTTCATGTACTAATTGATATTAGTTTGTAGTGTAGTGTACACACGTAGTACTTTTGATGCCTAAATATCAAATAAATATCTGCGTATTTACAAGGGTTTTCTATTACTTTGAAACTGTTGTCTATTCGTTTATGGTAATTCTCTGTAGTTTCCTACATAAATTTTGAAATGAATGTTTTCTTTCATGTGATTATTGTTCTCCAGATTTTTAACATTATCTTCTCTACTGCTGCAGCAAATTGTTCAGTTTACACGATCTAATCGCGGTCTTTGCTGCACTTGCTTTAAGTTTGAGACATCGAAGATGATCTGCAAACATATGATTCTTGTTCTGAAAGAGAAGGGTGTTAATAGGATCCCTACAAATTTAATTGCTGATAGGTGGGTAAAAACGGATAAGAAATTCTACGCAACCGAGCCTTCGATGAAGGAGCCTATTCAGAAGTCGTGTGACGACCCAGCCGTCCAAGCTTCTCGTCGGGGTGCCATGAAGAGCCAGGTGACATTGTACACCTCTTTGGGTTGTAGATCTTTTGCAAATTATAAGTATTGGAAGGATCACATGGCCGATGGAATCAGAACTATGACGAGAATGTGTACTCAATCTGAAGAGGATACGCACGGAGGTGTGAAGAAAGAAGAAAATCCCTACAGCCACGTGAAGAATCCGAACCCACCGGACACGAAACACCCAAAAGGACCCAAGCAGGACAAGCGCAGACGGTGCGGTAATTGCAAGGAGCTTGGACACAACAGGACTACATGTCCCAATCCTCCCGTGGACTCCTACGAAGAAGAAATCGATGCGGAAGATGATTAACGAGAGATACCAGTTGAATTTGATGACAAAGGGGACTTCTATTGGTCTCAATCAACGAATATGTCATGGAAAGGCAATTAGGACTTATGTTTGCTGGTTTTAGGATGGAATTACTCGTGAAGATCCATCACTTAGAACGGATGTTATCTACTTTGTAGGCTTTTGTTATCTAGTTTATGCTTCTGGTTATCTTTAGATCTTGTGCTGTTATCTTTCTGGGCAGTTTCTGCAGCAGAAAGATTACAATTGTTTTCTAGTGCTATCTACTAATCTAACAATGTTATCTACAAACCCTAGTGACCTGCTATACCGGGTAAACTTTTTGTCTCGTAGTGACGGGGCCCGCGCTAGCGGACAAATTAGCTGACGTCCGCCCTATTGGCGGACGCACTGTAGACCAACCCCATAGTTTTGTAACATTGTTTCTCCCACCCTTGTGTTTGGCACTGCTAGACAAGCTCATAGAATATACTACCCAGATTACTCAAAAGTTACGATTCTGTTGTGCATTAAGAGCTGAGTCGTCACTTGTTCAAGTTGGCATGTTCAGGATTTCCTGAACTTCTAGTATAATTTATTTGGTTGCTGAAGGTTACGTGTGAAGTTTGCTATATTCATTTACAACCTGTGAAAGAGATCATGCAGGCCATGTAGTGAGACACATTTTTTTATAAGCTCTGTGTTTTGCAGTTGCTCATAGGGTGTGTTGGTTTGTGGGATGACTTGTCTTGAAAACAGGGCCAGCTCTACCTTTAGGCCGTTAATTGTTTTTCTGAGGGCCACACAAATGCGAGAGAAACCAAAATTTCAAAAAATAGGAGGGTTCATATAGTATTAGCGTATTTTAATAACTAATTCAACAATAATCTTTCCTAAAATCTCTCATTGCGCTATCCATTTCAACACTCCTCTCCCTCTCTCCCCTTGTTTTCTTCTTAATCCCCTCAGTGAGATTCTCTCAACCTTTTCAGCCCTGTTATGTAGAGGAAAAGTTACTGTTTTTTCTTGGATTTCTTAAATAAATTCAATTGACCTACGATCAACATGTGTTGTCTTTATGTTCAGAAACTTCAGATGTCGAACCTATTTAATATTTATACATTAGTCCTGCATTTTGTTGCTAATTTGTTATGTCTATAAAACCTGTTTTAGCCATTATGCGTACTAAACAACATGAATATGCTTGTATGAGAAAAGAGAAAAGTGCAAAAAGAAAAAAAGAAAGAGAAAAAGTAAGAAGGACAAATAAGTTTCATAACTCATATTTGCACCTTTAAAGTCAAGAAAAAGTTAAATTCAACTCTTCATGTGGATGGAATATATGGTGGAAACACTTTCTGTACTATAGTTGACCATTATATTGATCTCGCTGTTTACATATCTGTTACATTGGGTACAGTTTGAGTCGAAAGAAAAATTAACGTGGTCTAAACTCTAAACTAAAGTACTAGGCGAAAGCAAGCCACATATGTGCAATTCGTAGCAACTTAGCTGGATTGGATGGAGACGTTGGTATAGATACTTCATGAGCCTTCCATGTCATAGTTTAGATGCGGGCTGGACTGACTGGTAGTGGGTGCAGACTTTGTTGTTTGGGGGGGGGGGGGGGGGGGGGGGGGTCTTATTGTTGTTCAAAAAAATTTAGTTAGGTTACTGTAAGTTAGCTACGTTTACGGCTGCCTGACTGTAGTTAATCATTGTGTCTTGGTTGTTTTGTGATCATTACTAAATTTCTTAGTGTGCATGAAAAATTGTTTGCAATTAAGGCACGCATTACGGCACATTAGGCTTTGTCCTACTGTTTACATTAGTTCATGACATCTTAATGTTGATGCTTCCCACCATTCTATCACCTTTTTCACTTTTGGGTGTTTGATCGCACAGTTCAATATTGGGAATCGGCATCTCCCTAATATCTCATCTTTCATGTCAAATATTGCAATAAGATACTCCAACTTATGCCCATCATATAAGCTTCTGCGGAAAGTGATCCAGTGCACGGCTCCACGAACAAAAGCTTGATAAGATCCCCTTATAACCTCATATGGAGGGGTTTCATCACTTCAATTCCTCCAAACCCGTTATTTGGAATAAACCTGAACACCACGGGTGTTCCATGCACAACTCATGACCTCTGGGTGTGGGTATGATATCCTAACATTCTTACAATCAACAGTTACAGAATCAAATCCAAATCCAATAATATAATTTGAAAACTGCGATTCGAATGAAATATTTGGCACGGAAACATTTATAGCCTTGTGTAGATAGTGCTTTCTGAGCTGACAGATCTTGGCCACGTGGCAACCATCCAGCACACCATATTGTGCTCCACACACACTGGATCACCAGCCGAGCTGATCCATGTGGGGGCTGCGAGACAGAGCCCTCGCATACCACTGCACGGGACTTGTAGGGACTTAGTGGTTTGGAGGCTAGAGTAAGCCCTGTCGCGTGCGAGCCAAGCCCGCGCGCGACCTTTAGTAACTGCTTTGAGATATTTATGGCACGAGCTCCATAAACCCGGTCAATCCGGTCAAACCCGGTCAACCTCGTAACGGTTCCGGTATTCGCGCATAACGTGCTGTAACGGTCCCTATATACTCGGACGAACGTGCCGTTATGGTTAAGCTAATTAAGCCGCCATTAATGGGCGCATTAACCACACTACAACGGTCACGTTCTCTGCTATATATAGGACGTTAACCTTTCCATACAAAGGAGAACACACTAGCCATACGCGGAAGCTCTGCCAAACCTCTGTCTCTCTCTCAGACATTACTACTGTCTTACTCTCTCCCTACACACAACCCAACTCTTTCTGTGCGATCTTTGATCCTCTACATACGGTGTACACGGAGGTCTCCCCGCCGGAATCTCTTGTGCACATTTTGGTGAACCCGACGTGAACTTACCAACAAAAGCAACCATGTCTCAGGAGGATGATGTTAGCAACAGATCGCCTTCCAACGAAGCTGCCTCAGGAGAGGAGACCCGCCGTACTCCTGCGACCCCTAGCGAGGCGCCGACGCTAGAATCCTTGGACGCCACCGTCCAAGGTCAGGCAAAAGCTCTCAAAGCTCAGTCTGCGCAGCTAGAACGGATTTTGGCCGTTCTGGGCACCCTTGCACCAAATCCTTCAACAGCCACCGCCGTCTCTCAAGGAGGAGGAGCCCCTACCGCTCCAGGATTGGAAGTGTCCACCACACCTCCCAACCCTAATTTGCAGACTCCACCGGCGACTACGCAGCTGCCTTCGATTCAGGGGTCAATAGCTCAGATGTTGCCTCTCACTGCTCATGCTCTTCATCCTCCGGTTTTGGCTTCTAATTCGGCTTCGCAGTATCCCGCGCCTCCGTCAGCGGCGATCTGGGGTAACGCAAGCAGCCAATATGTTCCCAATCCTCCGGCGACATATGTGTCGCCTCCGACTGCAGCAACCCCTCCTTCTGCTACTGAGGGAAGCATTCCAGAATGTATGACGTCTCTGCAGAAGCGCATGGACACTATTCTGGCTCACCAATCATTCGCGGATACCATCATCCCGAAGCTAGACAACGATCCACCCATCCCGAGAGAGATCTATCTCATGCCTAACCCAGTGGGGTATAAGGCTCCTAAATGGGACAAGTTCGAGGATGTCAACGGAAACGCTCATGAGCATGTCATGCGTTTCATTGATGTCATGGGGCCATACGGAGCTGATCCCAAACTGCTGATGCGAGAGTTCCCAAAATCTTTGGGGAACGTAGCGTACAAGTGGTACCGAACGTTGGAAGCCGGATCCGTGAAGACTTGGGACGACATGGTCCAGAAGTTCTACACCAAGTTCTTCCAGACGGAAGAAAAGGTGACAATGATCCATCTCTCGCGGATGTATCAGAAGCGCGAGGAGGACGGGATCACTTTCATCAAGAAATTCAGGGCGAAGTCCTTGGAGTGCAAAGATCCAATGCTCGAAAGCCGGCTCGTAGAAATATGCCTGCAGTGCATGCGAGACGAGTACAAAGGTATGCTCATCAATTTGCAAACACCTACGTTTTCAAAGTTAATTGAATGCACGAAGAACATCGAGCCTATAGTCGAGAGGCAGAAAAAGAAGAACGCTCCGGAGCGATCTTCGAGCGGCACCACCTACAAGATCGGGAGATTCAGTTACAAGAGGGGACGAGAAGCTGAGGTCAATACAGTTTCACCCCAGAAGCAAGCGAAGGTTGTGAACTTCGACGTACCACCTCTGCCATGCTCGGTAGAGGAGGCAAGCGACCTCTGCAGGCAGTGGCGCAAGGACGGTGTCCTACCGCCGCTCGATAAGATACCCTCCAAGGAGATGGTAAGGGACCCTAAGTGGTGCGAGTACCACGGCAAGGTCATGCACCCCACAGCGGAATGTAAAAAGCTCAGGTTTACATTCGACCAGAAGATGAAGAACGGCGAGCTGATCGTCAGCGATCACAGGAAGGATGTGCGCAACAATCCGCTTCCTGCCCATGCGGAGCAAGACTCAAAAGGCAAAGAGGTTGCCATGATCTCGATCGTAGACTTGGAAGAAGTCGCAGAGGATGGCCTGCCCATCATTGCCGAAGTCCATAATGACGAGGACTACAGTGTAGACACAGAGGATGAACGTGCCGATCGGATGAAGGGGTCGCACGGCTTTAGCAGATTCTTCGACGAGATGAACTTCTCCGAGAAGTGCCGGACAAAAATGACGAAAGCAATCTTGAGGATAGAGGAGGACTACGAGGAGGATCTTGTAGTTTCCAACGGGAAAGTCATCAGGGCGTCTCGCTCTACAGAAAAGATTATGACCTTTTCTACTAGCGACAAGAAGACAGATGCGAGCCACCAGAGGCCTCTGTACGTGACGGCCATCATCAATGGCGTCGAGTTCAAACGAGCATTCGTCGACGGAGGATCAGCGGTCAACGTCGTTTCGCTCCACACACTGAAGCTAGCAGGGATCCCCGAGCACAAGATTGTCAGGCGTCCATCTCCGCTGATGGGATTCGGAAGCGACTCTAGGATGACGATCGGATGGATCCGCCAGGGCGTTCATATTGGCAAAATCAAGTGCTCAGCGAAGTTCTATGTCATAGATGCGAACACTACGTACCATATGATCATAGGTCGAGCCTGGATTCATCGCTTCGACGCAGTTCCTTCAACGGCTCACCAAGTCATGAAAGCTATCTGGAACGACAGAATAGTCGAGATACCGGCCTCAACGAATCCATTCAACTTGGATGAAGCACATCTTAGCGAGGCAGTGTGGTTCACCGAGATGGCGGACGAGCAAACACCGGGACCATTCAACCCTACTCCTTTGCCTCTCTGGGAGGACATCAAGGACCAGTCACCTGCGGGAGTAATGGTGACAAGGGAAGATGCCAAAGGAAAGCCGCCTACACGCGAAGAGGCGCCGCGTATCGCATACCATCGAAAGAACGTGTACACTCTGAAGAGAATTTCAAAGCATGACCCCGAAGGCAAGGAGATAGAGAGCTTCTACGCCAATGGGAAGAAGTGCTATCGCATATGAAGGTGCGCGGGGATGTCCTCACACGGGCATGGGGATATCCCTGGGCAAATCAATCAAATCGAGCAAATTGCGCTAACGGAAAAGCCAATGCAGAGCACTCCAGACGAGAAGCTCAAAGAAGCACCTGAATGCATGGAAGATAGGTCCAGACCACAAAAGCAAGAGCTAAAGGAAGTGTTCCTCAGCCCGAACGAGGAAAAGAAAAGGCCAGTCTTTCTAAGTGCGGACCTCACAAGCGAGGAGGAGCAAGGACTGCTGCAGCTCCTAACTGAATACAAGGATGTATTCGCATGGGAGTATGATGAGATGCCAGGACTGGATACAAGCATCACTATGCACCGCTTAGACATCATCCCAGGGTCTAAGCCGGTAAAGCAGAGCACAAGAAGCTTCAGGCCGGAGCTTAACGTGAAAATCAAACAGGAGATTGTCAAACTCCTGGACGCCAAGTTCATAGAACCGAATCATCATCCCACATGGCTGGCCAACATTGTGCCAGTGGTAAAGAAGAACGGACAGCTTCGCATCTGCGTGGATTTCCGGGATCTCAATCGCTTCTGCCCAAAGGACGATTTTCCACTGCCCAACATCGATTTGCTTATCGATTCAACAGCGGGCCACCGCATGTTCAGCTTCATGGACGGCTTCAGCGGGTACAACCAGATCAAGAAGGACCCCGAGGACGCGCAGAAGACTGCATTCATCACTCCGGTGGGGGTGTTCAACTACACAGTGATGTCGTTCGGTCTAAAAAACGCGGGTGCGACCTATGAACGGGCCATGATGGCCCTATTCCACGACATGATGCACAAAGAAGTGGAATTTTATGTGGACGACCTGGTGGTTAAATCCAAGCAGGAAGCAGATCACCTCGCAGATCTGCGGAAAGTGTTCAATAGATGTAGACGCTTCCAACTGAAGATGAATCCCATGAAGTGCGCATTTGGGGTGACATCAGGAAAGTTCTTGGGATGCGTAGTCCATCGCCAAGGAATCGAGCCTGACCCTGCGAAAGTATCAGCCATAACCGGCATGACGCCGCTCCATAACCAAAGTGCCTTGAAGACATTTTTGGGAAAGCTATCCTATCTGCGGAGATTCATCCCAGCGATCGCTGAAATCACCTATTTTTTTAGTGCCCTTCTCAAGAAAGATGCCGTATACAGCTGGGCTCCGGAGCACGAAGCTGCATTCGAAAAGCTGAAGGATCTGCTGACGTCCTCAAAAATAATGATCGCACCTCAACTGGGATCACCGCTTCTGCTATATCTGACGTCAACAAGGAGGTCCATAGGAGCACTCTTGGCTCAGGAGTACGAAGGTCAGGAAAGGCCTATCTACTACATCTCTCGCATTGTGCAGCCTGCTGAATCAAGGTACACAGATATCGAACGTCATTGTCTTGCCTTGTTCTTTTTGATAGAGAAATTAAAACACTACTTTGCGTCACACAAAGTGGTAGTGGTCACCATGAGTGATCCCATACGATATCTGCTAACCCACACTACCCCTGGAGGAAGATTGGCGAAATGGTACATGACCATCTCTCAATACGATATCACATGCGTGCGACAGCGAGCGATCAGGTCGCAGGCGGTAGCGGATCTGTTGGCACAGTTCCCCGACAACAGCCACGAGCCCGTGATCGAAGACGAGCTCGAAGGCCATGAAATCTATGCAATCGACGTGCCCTATTGGACGCTCCACTTCGACGGCTCGTCGACAAGGAAAGGCGGAGGCATTGGGATAGTTTTGACCAAGCCGGATGGAGAGGTCATACAGACGTCCGCCAAGCTCAACTTCGCAGTCACAAACAATGAAGCGGAATATGAGGCCCTCATCGCGGGGCTCCGTGCGGCGAAAGCTTTGGAAGTAAGCAATCTGACGGTCATGGGAGACTCCAAGTTGATCGTCAAGCAAGCCTCGGGCGAGTACGGTTTGAAGGAGATTAACCTTCTGTCTTACCGGACTCTAGTACAAAAGCTGGTACAGCAATTCTGTGATGTGAGGTACGAGCACAAGCCCCGAGCAGACAACAGGCATGCGGACGCTTTGGCAACCTTGGGATCTAAGGTCAGTACAGACAAGTGTCCCGCAAGGATCTCCATCGAAGTGCGAACGTCGTCGGCATTGACAGAAGATGCGTGCGACGACGAACACATGGATGACACGGACTGGAGAAAAGCAATCCTACGAGCTATTGCAGAAGGCACAAGCGGTGAAAGCTGGGCACTCACCAAGGGGTACTGCATACATGATAACACCCTTTACTACAAGGGTCCTGGCGGAATACTCATGCGATGCGTCTCCGAGCAAGAGGGACAGCTGTTGCTAGAAAAGATTCACCAACATACTTGCGGAGAAAGTGAGGTGTCAATCTATCGGAAGGCTCAAAGATATGGCATTCATTGGCCAGACATGTCAACAGCCGCGGCCCTGATACAAGGGAAGTGCGAAAGTTGCGCGGTAATCAAAGATTCTCTACTCACCGCTCTAACTGATGATGACACGGATTGGAGGAAGCCACTCTTTGATTTTCTCACCCAGGGCACCGTGCCCGAATCGAGAAAAGAAGTCGAGAAGTTGAAGAGGAAAGCATCTCGATACGTAGTACAAGAAAACCTGCTTTGGCGAAGAGGTCATGAGGGCAACTTGCTGCAATGTCTAGACGGCAGAGAAGCACAAGAAGTCATAGATCTTTCTCATCAGGTGGAACACCAAGGAGGTGCGAAATTATGCAGGCAGCTCCTCTCAATCGGATATTTCTGGCCCACGATGGAGGTTGATTGCCGCACCAAAGTGCGACGCTGCCAGGAATGTCAATTCAAAGGAAACCTAGTGCACGCTCCCGCCGTGGATCGACATGCATTGGGAACGCCATGGCCATTATACACATGGCGCTAGACTTCATTGGTCCCATTCGACCAACTTCACACGGGAATCATTTTATTCTCACCGCAACTGAGCTATTCACCAAATGGGTGGAGGCGATACCACTAAAGACGGCAAATGCGCTAGCTGTGGTCAATTTCATCCAGGAAAGCATCATATGCAGGTTTGGAATTCCAAACACTATTCTTTCAGATAATGGTACTCCCTTTGTTAATCGCCAGGTAGCTGCGAAGTTAGCGGAGTACAATATCAGGCAAATATGTTCCACCCCCTACTACCCGAAGGGGAACGGGCAAGCCGAAGCGACCAACAAAACGTTGTTGAGGATTTTGAGCAAGATGGTCGCAGATGACCATAAGAAGTGGACTGATTCTCTAAGCATAGCTCTGTGGGCCTACCGAACTTCTCCAAGGACACCCACGGGGGCCTCACCATTCCTACTATGCTATGGGGCCGAGGCCGTGGTACCTGCGGAGGTGAGAGTCAATTTGGCAAGATTGGCCTTCCACACACTCTACGAAAATCAACGTGATCATGACTTAGTCTTGCTGGAGGAAAAGCGAGAACAAGCCAAAAGGACCAACAAGCGGTATCAAGAAAGGATCGCTCGCGCTTACAATAAGACGGTCCAACGAAGGGATTTCGCAGTTGGAGACTTGGTCCTGCGCGCATCCGACCACTGCATGCGAGAAGCGGCTCACCCAAAGTTCGCAGCCAATTGGGAAGGACCCTTCGAAGTCACAGAAGTCTTCGACAGTGGCTACTGCAGCATACGAAGGTTGCACGGTACAACCTCAACCCCGAGTTCAGTCAACATGCGCTGGATTAAGAAGTACTATCCCTGACTTCTCTCATTTCATGCGTTTTATTATAACGTCGCTTAATGTTTTGTATGGCTACGATTTACACAATCTCCTCTCCCATATGAGAGGATTGTAATCTCATCTCTCCCATATGAGAACATTATAATAAGAGAATTCTCCCAAATGAGAACTTCATATTTCTGGATGTCAATATTGCTTCATTTTAGTTTGTTATAACTGTTAACAATGGGTTATCCGCCACAATAGCACTCTGTACAACTGCGATCTTAATTGATCATCTAAGCCTATCTGTCACGATAGCAGCTCATGCGAAATGCGATCTTAATTGATCATCTAAGCCTATCTGTCACTATAGCAGCTCATGCGAAATTCGATCTTAATTGATCATCTAAGCCTATCTGTCACGATAGCAGCTCATGCGAAATGCGATCTTAATTGATCATCTAAGCCTATCTGTCAAGATAGCAGCTCATGCGAAATGCGATCTTAATTGATCATCTAAGCCTATCTGTTACGATAACAGCCTGTGCAAATGCGATCTTAATTGATCCTCTAAGCCTATCTGTCACGATAGCAGCCTATGCAAAATGATCTTAATTGATCTTTTAAAAGCCTATTTGCCACGATAGCAGCCTATGCGAAAAACGATCTTAATTGATCTTCTAAAGCCTATCTGCTACGATAGCAACTCATGCGAAAAGCGATCTTAATTGATCTATTAAAGCCTATCTGCTACGATAGCAACTCATGCGAAAAATGATCTTAATTGATCTTTCAAGCCTATCTGCGGTGATAGCAGCATTATACAAATGCGATAGCAATATGATGCAAAATGATCTTAAGTGATCTACAAAGGTCTGTCTGATATGATAGCACTTGAATCTGAAAGCAAATCACAAGCCCATCTGCCAAGATGGCACAGCTGCGAAAATACGATCTCGAACGATCTAATAAAACATCTGCGAATTTATATGGCAGATAGCAAATGCGAAACGTGTATATAGCATTATACAAGGCGAAATATGCCTATACGCATGCGAAATTGTATTTTGTTGCAACAGCACAGCAAATAATACAAAAGCTATTTATCATTATGAGTCAAAAAGACTTACAATTTATCTGTCTAGATAGCATCTTACAAGCGAAAAAGCTCAAATCTAACTACGCAGCCAACATGGCTTACAATACATTCGAAAAGTAGCTGACAAGCCAGCAGAGACACACCACGGGAATCCTGACTGAAAAGGATGAACCCAACGGTCCTAACACCGTCCATGCGATACGCAGATCTGCGGCCAAAGATCTGTAGCAAGTAGGATGCTTCTGCGAAGAGATCAACTCGCCATTAGCTGCATCCATGGCGGCAATGGTCTGGGTGGTCCTATGTCCAAGATCTCAGGATCTGACAAGACCCCTGTCTGATCAAGATATGTACCGGAGGAACCTCCTGTTCCGGCGCACACAGTCGCCCAAAACAGGGGAAGCAGTCATTCCTCTGGTACTGGGTTCCTTGTCATTATTGACAAGGGCATTGACAAGCCTCCTAAGTTCAAGAACGAAGAGGCAAGAAATCCTCCTCCAGGGATGCTGGAGGATAATTCCGCCGCTCATTACGAGACGGTAGCACGGTCACTACGGCGCTGCACCTCACCGGGAGGCGGCCGGAAACATGACCTGCAAACATAATACACGAAGAAAATTCTTCGAACATACATGAGATATCATCTCCATCTTCTCTGTTATGGTTATAAAGAGCAATAAGCCTCATAAAGCGGATCTTAGAAACTATTTCTATAGCACAAAGCGCAAATTCAGGATTCACAACTTGGAGTTGCCATGAATCAACGAAAAACAAGCGTTGAAGCCAGCAGTCGTAAGGACTCACGGCAAAGCACATTTTTGGGATGAAGAACCCAAATGGCAAAGACAGGGTTTATATAGACCTTGTGGAGACTCTTCAGTTGCTAAGATGAGTCAGCAGAATTTGAAAAGAGGGTAAGGCCAATCACTTACGCCTTGAAAAACGGTAACGATCAATTACCCTACTAAAGGCTACGACGATTCAGTTGCGTATCCTAATAAATGACGGATAGTCATGATTCGGATGGACTTCCCAAGGAAAGCGTGCTTATCTTCCGAGAAATTAGCGCGAAAATCAAGCAGAATATCAATTGCTGATGTCATAATTAGATATGCACAGATATATTCCATCAAATCCCGGAAAAGGGCAAAATGGGCATGTCGAATCTTTTGTTAAAAAAAAGGGGGAGAAAACCTAGAAACATTACATTAATGTTTCAACATTACATTAATGTTTCAGCTATTTCCTTGCTATTTTTCAAATTCAAAAAGTCAAAACAAATTCTTGATCAAAGAGTCATGGGGCGCGAACTGATGGCTCAGCTTCTCTACCTGCTCCACTTCTTGCTTCAATTGCTCGCACTTGGCATTCATCTCATGATAGAGCTTCAGAGCTTCGTCAACCTTTTGCTTTTGCTGCTCCACCTTCTGCTTCTCAGCTGCGAGGTTTTGGTGGCCGAGTTTCAAAGTTACGGCTGCGCGAATCAAAGTAACTCTTTTCATAAGAAACTTGAAACCCAGCCTGCCTTGAACTTTGGCCAGGAGATTTTGGCACATGCCAAAAAGCAACTCAGCACTCTGGACAGAAATGGTCGCAGGCGTAGCCGCAGACAGCTGCTCCAAAATCCAAATGGCTTCGGTAAGAAACAGCCTCCTGTCGAAGGGCCCTATCTCCAGAGATCTCGCAAATGATCGGGGTGTAGGTGAGGCGCATCCGAACTAGCCAGTCCACATCATTTTGATTCAAACCTAAAGCAGTGTCAAAGCTAAGTTATGCTATCAAACTCGCAAATGAACAATGCGAGATGAAAACAGCGAATCACTACTTACCAGTTCCTTCAAGAATCTCACGAAGAGAAGGAATGCGCATTGCTGGAGTAGTCGAAGACTGCCCTCGCTCCATAGCTCTCCTGTCAGCCGCGAGCTCTAATCCCTCATAGTTAGGAGGAAGAGTATAAGCCGCACCAGCTGCGACTGCATTCCCAACCTGCGAGCCCCTAAAGCTCCATGCAGGAAGAGTTGCCGCCGACTCAGTCATCGCCGGAGGCGAAGTGACAGCCAAAGATGCTTGGCGAGGGACGCTCTCAGATGCGGAAGCATCAGCAGCACTTGTTCTTACTTCCTCAGCGCCAGTATGGGCATCTTCGTCCATTAGCACAGCGTCAGCTTCAGCATCATCAGAAAGTTCGATGATGTCCTCAAGAGGCTCTCCTGCGTATTCAGCAGCTGCGACGGGTTTCTCGGTATGGGAACTCGGCACCGGGACATAGAATGCAGAAGTTTGACTTCTTTGCTCCAACACTGGTTCATCAGCAGTCCCTGCGATACAAAATGCGATAGTATGAGGTAACTCGTATTATAAGTTATTTTACTATCTTTACTAAAGCTAAGAGCAAGCACCTCCACGCGAAGGTGGGATTGAAGTATCTTCGTCATACACTAAAGACGTGGAACCATGCCCTATTAGTGTGTCCTCATTAAGCAGGTCCTTAAAATGAGAGTGACCTGGGACGCGAAGAAACCAGTCATGTTTCTGTTTCAAGTTGCTAAGGTATAGTACATGCATATCGCTCAAATGATTACCTGAAGGTTCTCCGCACTTGCCTACTAGCCAACGGCGAATGTCAGCCTTTGACACACCATGCTTTAACGCACCCACAATAACATCTCTATAAGTTACTGCGAGGTTGAAGATCTCACCTTTATCGCCACCTGCGATTTCTTCAAAGTCTGCTTGGGCTTGCTCCAGGGCTGCTGCATCCTCTTCTGGAACCGCATCCTCCTCCTCCGCCTGAGGGGCCACTACTTCGGGAAGCACATCTTCCTCGTCAACTCGACGCACTAAGTTGTCAACATGTTGCTCTTCGAGGCTCCGCTGTCTCACACGCTCGAGCTCCTCCTCTTCCCGCTGCCTTCTCCTTTCAGCAGCTTCCGCGGCTGTCTTCCTGGACTCGGAAAGAACGTCCTCGCTTATGGGATCGTCTGGAATTCCAGAATGGGTATCTCTCTTTTGTCTCTTGGCCAAAATGCCACCGATGATCTCATCATCATCATCATCTGCGAAGAAACGATTGGTTTAAGAAAGAATTGCAAAAGAATTACGATAATGAGAAGGGAAACGCGATGGAGGTACCTCCTGATTCTTCCTCATGCATCACAATTGTTCTTTCTTCTTCTTCTTCATCACCTTCTCTGGGCTCCTGCCTCTCTTCTTCTTCCTCCTGGTTGAATGGAACGAAGGTCTCAACTGCGAGCTCCTTCCGCACTTTGCTGGGAATGCGACCTTTGCCTTTATCCTTGACAGAAAGGGACCTTGCCGGAGGAGAAGTTGGAGCACTTTTAGGGGAAGAAATTGTAATTCCCTTCTGCCTGGGTCTCTTCGCTCTCGGCGCCGCAGTCGCTGGAAGGGACGGATCATCTCTGGGAGGAGACGAGGTCGGAGCATTGTCTATCAGCGAGTCAGCAAAAGCGTTCATGACTGCGCGAATCCTGGTTTCGACCTCAGGGTCCATCCTCCATGCTAGCAGGAACGACTGTTTTTGCCTTCTAGTGGCAACAATGGTGTTAACCAATGACTTGGAACGATCACCAGATGCGAATCTCCGCACATGACACTACAGCAAACAGTACATAATAAAGGTGTCAGCATGGGGAAATCAAGAATCTTAACACACACGGAAAAATTGTTTACCTTAGCAAATGCCTCGCTATATCTGACGACATGCGTGTCGCCCTTCTTAACTGCGGCGATCTTTTCCTTCAGAATAACGTCAGGGCACAAATGGTTCTCATGATCCAACAATGAGTAGCAACCATACTCAGACTCGCTCAGACTGCAATTGGGGCGAAACGGAAAAGAGTTTCTCTTGATCAAGGGAGCTCTACTCGGCTGAGCGGCCGACTGTGTCTCAATCCTCGTTTGCTGGGCGACCCAGTATGCGAGCCAGTTCTGGGAACAACCGCCCTCGCGGGTACCTGCAGGCTGCTCAAAGGGAAGATTGTTCATGAAGACTGTCTTGCACTCCTTTGTTAGCAAGCGCTTATAGCAACCTCTGATAATGGACTGGGGCCAGATTGATGGTGCCACTGCATCAAAGCCGAACTGGGGAGAAACTCGAGTGGGGTCAACATCCATGGTAATCCTCTCATACCTTGGCGCAAGCTCCCGAATATGCTCTGCGAGGGCAGGAAGGGAACCTCGCAGACACCAGCAAAAGAACTCGCGATAGCGCTCATGGAAATGCGATCCCCCTTCGAAGAGAAGCTCTTCTGAGAAGACAATACCCTTAGAGGGGTACAGCTTTGGAAACCATCGCACGTTCTCAATGCGTGTGGCATAGGGCCTGGCAGTAAACTCTTTCCGTTTGTCGCATATCAAGCTCCAAACGCACTTGGTGTTGTTCGCTCCGAACCACCTCGCAGCCCTGCCACTGTTACGCTCCTCCGTCTCGCCTGGGGGACACCACTTGTCGGTTTTAAGAGCAGTTGGAGCATAGGATGGCCATCGCTCGAAGACCCACATCGTCAAGAAGGAAATGTTGACGAAAGTCAGTATATCGAGGCGGCCACGCAACTCCTTCATGGCCGCAACCAGCTGATCAAGCCTATAGTACAGCGTGCCCAAGACCAAGGGTCCGAGTGCGACTCTCTGACCGAGGGCGAGCCTCACAGCAAGCGGCAAAACGTGGTAGAAGACCCCATCATGTGGGTGACCGTCGATTAAGTACCTCGACAACCATGCACAGAGGAAAGCACAAAGGGTCAAGTGGTAGCCTTTGCCCTCCACATAATTCTTGGCCTCCGGGTCCTCACTCAGAAGCTTCTTGGTGATACTGCTGTTCGCATAGTCTCGAAAGTAGTACTGCAACCATTTGTTCAAGGTGTTCTTCGCAGACGTATCAACCAACTGCCAGTTTGGAAGGGCTTTGGTAGTAGTCCACCGGGTGGAGATTTTCTTTACCTCTGATAGGCATTCCTCCATCTGCGTGTACAAAGCAATCTCCGCAGCCGTCCTCAAAGGACTCAAAGGGTCCACTTCACCCATGGGAGAAAGATCGTACAGCATATGCACGTCCTCGAGTGTGGGGGCAGCCTCGAACTCAGCAAAGTGGAATGTGTGAGTCGCAGGCGAGTAGCGGGAAAGAAGGTCTAGAAGCATGGACTGGTCCAGCTTCACGGCAGCACCCTTCATAGCACGAACAGCGAAGTATACGCCGGCTTCATCAAGAGTCGCAGCATGATTGGTCAACACGTGGTCAATCCACTCATCCATGTAGTCCAATTTCTGGACAAAAGCTTGGGTAGAAATCGCAGCGTAGGGGAAGTACCCATTTTCGATTCCCAAACGAACCACATCCTCGGAGCCAATTTACTCGAGCAAGGCTGAGTTAACCGGGGGAGTCAGTGTTAGCAATACCTCATTTGGGACAGGAGCAGGCATTTTCTTCGCCTTAACCCTCGCATGGTAGAAATCTTTGCCACCTAGATAGGGGGCTTTTCGCCACAAAGCCTGCGGAAGATCGGGTATCTCTTCGTCCTCCTTGGTGGGTTTGGTTCCTTTTGTCTTGGCCATTCCTGCGGAAGAGCAAGAAAAAGGGGGGAGAAATATGCTACACTTCAGTTTGAATTTCGAGATTCAAGATCTATGGAAAGAAAGATGAACAGTTTCTGGTATCAATTTCAGAAATTAGAGGGTTGCATTATCAGTGATTTCAAAACCCCACATCCGAAGCCCTTATTATTGAAGGATTAAAGCAAAAGTGGGTTCGAAGATCAAAGCTTCTTCACAAGTTTCATGAGTTTGCAGATCCAACACAGTTCAAAGCCTACACTGGTATTCTAAATAGAAATTGAACAAGGCCAACCTTGTTTTCGCGAAGCCTGCTTGGATATACACAGTTGAAGAAGACGATTTGCAGTTTTGAACTGGTGATTGATTATCTGAATCTGCTCTCGAAGACTTCCGGGTACCATTCACTTTAAGAGAAAGAAGTGATGCTTTGCAACAATGGGGGATACAAAGTATTTATCCAAAAACAATGAAGGGTTGCGTCCTTTCAGTAGTCAAATCGCAACCGTCACCGTCGAATCGCGCAATCACAGGACAAGCTGACGTCACGCCTAAAACCCTAAAGGCCAGACGGCACGACTCTAGGGGTTTTAGGTCATAATGGCACGCACGGGGGCTGAACTTACCCGTATTTGAATTGGTGCGTGGCGGCGACGCGTATGTTGGTTTCCGCGCATGGAAGTCTATACAGCTATGAGTCTTCACGCGCAGAAAGGGGGCTAATGTAGATAGTGCTTTCTGAGCTGACAGATCTTGGCCACGTGGCAACCATCCAGCACACCATATTGTGCTCCACACACACTGGATCACCAGCCGAGCTGATCCATGTGGGGGCTGCGAGACAGAGCCCTCGCAATACACTGCACGGGACTTGTAGGGACTTAGTGGTTTGGAGGCTAGAGTAAGCCCTGTCGCGTGCGAGCCAAGCCCGCGCGCGACCTTTAGTAACTGCTTTGAGAGATTTATGGCACGATCTCCATAAACCCGGTCAATCCGGTCAAACCCGGTCAACCTCGTAACAGTTGCGGTATTCGCGCATAACGTGCTGTAACGGTCCCTATATACTCGGACGAACGTGCCGTTATGGTTAAGCTAGTTAAGCCGCCATTAATGGGCGCATTAACCACACTACAACGGTCACGTTCTCTGCTATATATAGGACGTTAACCTTTCCATACAAAGGAGAACACACTAGCCATACGCGGAAGCTCTGCCAAACCTCTGTCTCTCTCTCAGACATTACTACTGCCTTACTCTCTCCCTACACACAACCCAACTCTTCCTGTGCGATCTCTGATCCTCTACATACGGTGTACACGGAGGTCTCCCCGCCGGAATCTCTTGTGCACACCTTGTTAACCACTGGGTTCCATAGAAAGATCATGTTTTTGTTGCCCCACTGGGCATGCAGAATTGTAAATCTACTGTACTCATGAAATGTGCAGGTATCCATCAGCAACACAGAGTATTGATTTTCACTAGGTTTATTATGAGGTGTGTGCGTGAGTAGTTGACAGCAGTCTTTGTCCTTCAGCGATTGTTTTGAATGATCGAAGAATAAATTGGGGCTTGTGATTAGTTTATACCGCTTCGTACCGACGGTGGTGAATTGCACCATATCCTTCGCCAGAAGCCTTTTCAGAATGTCATCATCACCTCTGCCGGTATGTAGTCTGACATCGCTCACGTGGCCTAAGAGAAAGTTAAGTTTGAAATATCCTAGAAATTCTCTGAACCATGCAGGTGTTGGTATTTATCAGCTAAAAATACCAGTATGCTAATTATTTTTTCTTTACAAAGCCGAAATATTTCTAGATATAACAAAAAAAGCTGTGTTCTCAACTGTAATAACAAAACTAACTCCTTAAACTTTAAAACATCTCAATAGTCCTGATATCTCAGCAGAACAATTGTCAAATAGCTAACAACTTGCAAGAATACTTCATAAGCCGCCCAAGTGGTAAGCGACCAAACGGGAGCATGGCGACCCTCCTACATAAATATTTTAAAAGATAAGTGATGAGAGCTCCGACAGGGATTACCAATCCTAGAGTCTAGAGATCTTCGATACCTGCCATCCCAATTTTCTTGATGACATGGGTCCATGAGCAGGTTTGGTCAGCTGGACGAGGGGCGATCTCTAGTGGGAGTAGTCCTAGGCAATCGTACTATAGAAGGTAGCGTTATCGATCATCGATCAGGGTAAGGGAGAGAAGATAGTCTTATAAAACAATAAGGTTGGAAGAGCCCTTAAAAGAGAGAGAGAGAGGTGTAAGACTTCCTTCTCTTCCTTTCCCTGCTGGTTGGACGCCTCATTTCATAGTACGAGCATCCAAGGCTACTCCTGTTATGAGATTGCCCCTCGTCGTGCTCGCTAAGTGACCAGACCTGCTCATACCCAATATCATCAAGAAAAAATTATATGGCTGATATTGAAGACCTCTAGGAGAGATTGAGACCCTGTCCCCATCAGAGCTCTCATCACTTTCCCCTTATGAGATTTCTTGAGAAGGGTCTCCATGCTCCTGGTTTGGTCGCTTACCCCAACTATGTGCAGGTTTCATCTTGGTTAGACTTCCCACTTGGGTGGCTTCTGATACATTCTTACAACTTGTTAGGTATTCGACAATCTTTTGGCGAGGTATCCAGGACTATTGGGAAGTTGTTACAATTTTTAGAAGTTGGCTTTGTAATTACACTCAAGAACATGGGTTTTTGGTAATATCTAGAAATTTCGGGCTTATAAGGGAAAATGAGTTAGTATACTGGTGTTTTTAGCCGATAAATACAAATGGCCGCTGGGTACAGAGAATTTCTAGGGTTTTTCAAACGAGTCATTTTCTCCGGGCGCGGTGTCGGCCGCTGGGTACAGAGAATTTCTAGGGTTTTTCAAACGAGTCATTTTCTCCGGGCACGGGCGCGATGTCGGATAACATACCTACAGAGGTGATAAGCGACATTCTAGCAAGAATTACGGCGGAGGATCTAGTGCGATTCACAACCGTCTGTACGTAATGGTACATGCTAATCAAAATCCCTAATTTCATCTCTGCTCACCTGAAACGATCGCTGGAGGACGAAGACCGCCATTGCCTACTACTCAGGTACATGCCTCATAATAAACCCATTGAAGACCACTACCCTCTGCTGCTTATGGACACCTGCACATTTCATGAGTACAAGAGGTTTAAGATTCCGCATTCCCTCTCTCAGCTTTTGTATGACATAGTTAGTAGCTGTAATGGGTTAATATGTATTAGTGTTGATTTCTGGGGTTACAAAAACATGATCTTTATATGGAACCCAATGGTTAATGTTGGAAAGCAGAATAATTGTGAAAGCTAATTGCAGATTTCGAGGGATTGACGAGCTGGAATTAAGCTCAGAAGATCATTTGCTGATTTTAGGGACTGCATATATATCTCTTTTATTATAGGCTAATCAATTCCACAATTAATTTAGGAATGATTTAGTTTTCCAATTCTTGTGTAGATTATAAATAGTGTTCATGTACATATTCTTCTGATAAGAGAGAATAGAGTTCGAGCAAAAGTGTTTTATCAATTCTCTAGATGGTATCAAAGCATAACTTTATTTCTGTCTCTTGTTGCATAGTTGAGAAGAGAAATTAATTCGGGACTTATCTCTTGATTTAATTTAGACCCTACTCATAATGTTTAGATCCAAGCTTACTGAAAGTTGTATAAGTAAAGAGCATACGGATCTTCTGAAGCTGCTGAAATTCAATCCAGGTTCTAATGTCTCTAAGAACATCCTAGCTCAATCAGGTAGAACCTCTAGTGTTTTCTCTTATCATTTTACTCCTAAACCATGAATAATCGATTCAGGTGCCTCTGATCACATGAAGAATGACTCAAACAAAATTCAGTCTTATTCAACTTGTTTTGCTGATAATAAAGTTAGAATTGAATATGGAAATCTTGCATCTATAGCAGGAAAAGGTTCCGTTAGAATCTCTGACAAAATCACGCTACAATCAGTCCTTCATGTTCCTAATCTTTCTTGCAATCTCTTATCGGTAATCAAGCTTTCTACAGATTCTAATTGTGAAGTAATTTTCTCTAAATCACACTGCAAGTTTCAGGATCAGAGCACAGGGATGATGATTGGTAGGGCTACATTAGTGGACGGGCTTTATTATTTTGATGAGGTCTCCTCAAGTTATAAACAAGCTCAGAGCTTTAATGCTAGTATCAATTCTCTCCCTGTTCGTGAGAAAATAATGATTTGGCATCTAAGACTAGGACACCCTAGCTTTTCTTACTTGAAGCACCTATTTCCTAGCCTTCTTAAAAATGTCAATTGCTCATCTTTTGAATGTGAAATTTGTCATCTATCAAAGAGTCGTCGTGCTACCTTTTGTCCAAAACCTTATCGTGCATCCAAACCATTTAACTTGGTTCACAGTGATGTTTGGGGTCCTTCAAGAATTGCCACACATTATGGAAAAAAATGGTTTGTAACTTTCATAGATGATTATACCCGTTTATGTTGGTTTTATTTGATGAGTGATAAATATGAAATTGAAAGTGTGTTCAAATTCTTTTCAAATATGATTGAAAACCAATTTGAAAGCAAGATAAAGAACTTCATTCAGATAATGGAACAGAGTATTTTAATCAATTTGTGGGAAAGTTTTTAGAAGAGAAAGGGATTGTTCACCAATCTAGTTGCATCAACACTCCTCAGCAAATGGTATTGCTGAGAGAAAAAGTAGACATTTACTTGAAGTTGCACGTGCTATTATGTTTTCAATGCATGTCCCAAAATATTTATGGGGAGATGCAGTTTTAACAGCATGTTATTTGATAAATAGGATGCCTACTCGCGTTTTGCAATATCGTACTGATAACTCCACATTAGGAGTTATATTGTTTATGATCCATGACCGTTTTGCGAGCGTTTGGGTGTATTGATGTGAGATATTGACCAAATTCGAGTTGTTTTGAGCATACATGAGTTATTGAGCTTTATTTCGTAATCCGAACGTTTTTCATATGATTTCTATAATTTTTATCGCATGTGATCTTCCGGGTTGTTTAGTGTTGTGTATCTCAGGTAAAAGATGTGCAATGGAGCTTATGAGAAGCTTGGATATGCTTGGAATGGAGCTAGATGAAGAGGAGAAAAGGAGACGCACAAACGAAGAAAAGTTGGAAAAGTCACACAGGACCAGCCTGCACTCTTTTCGATACCCAGGAAAATCTACAAAGAATTTTGAAGCAAGTCTTGCGGCATTGTAAAGTAGACATCCGTAGCTTTCCAACGGTATATGGTAGGCCCGAAGAGAAGTCCGTATGAGGGAGATACAGCCCGCGCAAAATCAGCAAATAATTCTGTCCGGGAAGTACAAAGTAGAGGGGCTAAAGTGCAATTTCGGCTAGATTTCATTAAAAATCGTGCCCAGCTGGTAAAAAACGAAGGAGACGACCTAAGAACAGGTCATTCACGCATCTTTGGAGACTTGGGAGCTAGAGAAGATGGGAGACAAAGCTAGGAGCTTGGGAGATCATCAACATTGAAGATTTTTGCGTTTGATCTTTGTTTCTTCTTCTTTTCTTCATGAACTCTACTATTTTGTTTATGTTGAAGACTATTATGTCTAGCTAAACACTTTAAGATAGGTGATTGATGAGAAACTAGGGTTTGAAGACGTTTTTCCGGATTTTGGACATGATACATGTGTTTGCTTAAAGTTTATGAATGTTCTAGTTATCTTACATATTCTTGTACTTCATTCTTAGTATTCTTGGCTTGATCACCCTTAGGATAATAGTCGTTGAGATTGTTACACGAAAGTGAAATTTTTGATACATGTTAAAGAATATTGTAGGTGATCTTGTAGTTTCTTGAGACCGAGAGGAGATAAAAACTTGATTAATCGTGTGAGGGTAGTTTCGATTGGTTGTGTCAGGACTTAGTGAATTCGGTTAACCGATAGGACCCGGTGAACGAAGCCTAACAAATCAATTAGATTGTAGTAGTAGATGGAGGTGGACCGAGAGGACCCGAAATCTATTGTTTACATAAATTCCTGTGAGATCGAGAGAAGATCGTGATGAGTGTTACCCGATATAACTAGAACGTGAGTAGAGTGTTTCATGCATAATTCCGGAAATCGTTAACAACCCTAGGGACATCAATTAACTATTTCTTCCTTATTAATTGTATTACATCACAATTTATCTTCGTTTAAAGTGAAAATTTTCCAAAAATATTTAGTTACTTGTCATTTAATTTTAGTCGCTTGTTTGTGGGCGACGACTTTATAAAATCCAAACCCTTCTTACCGGTTACGTTGATATCTCATAATTACTTTCTAGCTTACTAATAATCGTAAATTCCCTTGGGTTCGATACTCGGAGTCGTAAAATACTCCACTTACTACTTGACCGTGCACTTTCTTATACACGTAAGAAATCGTGTCAAGTTTTTGGCGCCGTTGCCGGTGAATTAAACGGTTTATGAGTTTAGTTAAAAATTAATTTAGGATACTTGTTTTATTTTCTTTTTGTTACTATCTTTTTACCTCACGGGTGTGCTAGTGTTGTATTCTCAGGTAGCTATGGCGGAAGGACAAGGGCAGATTAGCCTCACCACAGAGCAGCTACAAGCTTTGGTGGCTAAAGTTGTAGAGAAAGCATTGGCAGCAACATCTATACCGCGCCCGACCTCAATGCCATATAATCGATCAGAGAAAGCAATAATCCAGGCATTTGAGGCGGACCTTAAAGGAAGGGAGCCAGCAATTGTGGTGCCACCAATTCAGGCAGAAACCTTCTGTCTCAAGCTGGGCATAATTCAATTTGCTCAGGACCAGTGCACTTTTGCTGGGACAGACGAGGAAGACCCACATGTATTCATTGGGAGATTTCAGAGCCACTGTGGGCTAATCCGATATAGTGGGGTCACATCTGAAGCGCTAAAACTAATGCTCTTTCCCCATTGTCTCAAGGGAGCTGCTATGGATTGGTTGGACTCTATGCCATCATGTTCAATCAAAACGTGGGAAGAGTGTGTGGCACAGTTCATGAGTAAGTTCTATCCTATCTCACGTGTGATTCAGCTTCAGAATGAGATCTGGATGTTCAGGCAAAAGCAAGATGAATCACTTGTCAAAGCATGACATCGCTTCAATCATTTGCTACGTAGATGTCCCAACCATGGTATTGACAAGCGACAGTTAGTCCAGGTCTTCTATGATTCACTTGGACAGCCCAATAGAGACAAAATGGATATAGAAGTTGGGGGAAACTTCTTATTTAACTGTGATCATGAAGGGGCATATGCATTGATGAGATGCTTGGTTCAGCAAGAAGAGAGCATGGATTACCAATACAGGCACATGGAACTGGTAAGAGATGAAAAGATGGCTTATAACACTGTTTAGGTGAATGCGGTAGAGGTAGTGCATGAAGAAAATGTTTCAGAGATGCACCAGCAGCAGCCAGTACCACCATTAGAGTTGACCGATATGACAGGGATAATAAAGACGATGGCTCAGCACATGAATGACATGTCCACACAGGTCAGCCCTGTAGCAATTGCACTTCAAGTTGCTAAAGCAGAAATAAAAGATCTAAAGGAACAACTTGAACAAAGGGCACTGGGTAGCATTGTTGACACATCAGAGGGACAGGCTCAAGCCATCACCACTCGAAGTGGTATTGCACTTACAGATCCTCCATATCCGAGTCATGCCAGAGCGGAAGCCTCAAAGGCGAAGGAACATGAAGTCTTCGATTCTGAGAAGACACCTATCATGATCCCCCAATCAAAGGGAATGATTCACCAGGATGCAGAGAAATATACCGAGGTACCACTTCCATCTTCTCCTTCTTCTTCAGAACTACCATTTCCATTACATACTAGGAAGAAGAAGGATGATTTTGAGGAATACAAGCGCTTTTTGAATGTCTTCTCTAAACTGCATATCAATATCCCATTGATTGAGGCACTTCAAAAGATGCATAAGTATGCTCGATTTATTAAAGATGCAGTTCTTGGAAAGAAAGGGGTGGATGAATTTCAGAGAGTAAACTTAAATGAACAGGTTAGTTCATGTGTTTTGCATGGGTTACCTAAGAAAAAGAAGGATCCAGGTAGCTTTGTCATTGAGGCTACATTGGGTGATTCCTACACTGGAAGAGCTCTCTGTGATCTGGGAGCGAGCGTGAATTTGATGCCGTTGTCGGTATTAAAAAATTTAGGTGTGGGGGAGCCCACGAAAACCTGGATAACACTCGAATTTGCAGAAAAGTCATCCGAGAAAGCATGTGGGATGGTTAAAGATGTGCTAGTGAGGGTCGGAAGTCTGATCATTCCGGCTGATTTTGTTATATTGGATATGCCAGTAGGTGATGTTCCGCTAATTTTGGGTAGGCCGTTTTTCTGGCAACTGGTCGTACTCTCATTGACGTAGAGAATGGAGAACTGATTATGAGGGTACATGATGACATGGAGACTTTTCTGGTCTTCAAACCGTCACCCCAGTGTTCATGGGAGTATCAACCAGGTGTGCCATTTGCAGTACAAGAGAAGCGCCAAATCCCAGAGTTGTCGCAAGGGGATCCACCTGAATACTGGGAAAGAAATAAGCCATCAGCGGTGCACACACATGAAGCAGTGCTTCAAATCCAACACATGAAAGCTAAGCTGGAAGTGGCACAATGTGTCAGACCACCCTCGTGAGGTGGAAGAGGTAACTGGGTCGGGCCGTCGACCGTAAATTACAAAGCGCTTGTTGGGATGCAACCCAACGTATTTTATGCATTAGTGTAGAGAGTGTGTTTTAAATACTGTTGTGTGCGTTTTTAATTCCGTTTTGTTATCTGAGGGGTGAGAGAGCGAGAATTTGACATTTGAATTGAGTCTCCGCAGGTTTACAGGTTATTACGCGATTCAGACTCCCCTTCTTGATGTGCGCAGACTCGCATGGAAATGCGCGCATCGGAGTTCGGACGTAAAAGAAAGGTGGAATTGGAACGAGAAAGATGTGATCACGAAGAGATTCCCGATGATGTTGGGAAGCGTGTCACGAAAAGAAAAAATGAGCTCATGAAGAGAAGAGTAACATGGAATTCAAGCTAAGGAACCGTGAAGATTAAGCAAACAAAGCGGATATAAAAAAAAAGAAAAAAAAGTTGAATAACAATTGCCAGGAGATCGCATGATCAACATGTTAGATCGTGGGATCAGCAGTGAATACTTAGAAGAAATTTCTACGGAAAATTTTGAGTAATTCACTGGAGTACACTATCACAGAGGAGATCCTATGATCAAGTCAGATCGTAGGATCAAGAAAGGTGATCGCACGATCTGCTTGGGGACTTAGAAAAAGTTTTGCCGCAACAAAAGATGGCAGCTCACTGGAATTGGCGATCAAAAGGGAGATCGCACGATCACATCAGATCGCACGATCACCATAAGGTGATCGCACGATCAGAAACAAAACACGGCGATCATTAAAAGAGGGGCACGGTGGTCTTTTCGCAGCAATTGGAGAATAAAGATTACCCTTACGGGTCAAACCATAAACACAGCAACAATTTTGTCGTCCTTCTCTCTCTCTCGTGAAGTTCTCTCAGTGCTCAAGAACACAACTTGAAGAAGTTGCTCTAATTCAGAAAGAAGATAGGGGTTTTGCTCGCCTCAAGCTCCTCTACAACTATTGTGAAACCAATTGAGCTAGTTTACAAGAGACAAGTGTGGGGGAGAAGAAGGAAGTCCAAGCCCTAGAACGAAGAATCGTCGATTCGTTCTCCATCGTTTGAAATTTCAACAAACCGGTTTCGGGGTTTTGACGGGGACACCAAGGGGAAGCTAAAGAGCTAAAAATCTCACATCACGAAAGTTATCGAAAAATCAGTCAACCGTACCGTTTTTGACTGATTTTTTCGATCTAGCCCCGTTAGAATGGAACTCCAGGGCTTCAGGTATCGCTAAACTCTCTCTTTTCATTGAATTTGGGCTCCTGCATAAGATTTGTTGAATTTTCTGCTGAATTCGCCTGAAATTTGCGCTTAATTGGTCATTTTTGTCTGCACTCCTTGTCATGTGCATGTAGGAAATATTATCTCTAAATTTGAATTGCTACTTTTTGTGCAATGAAACTGTTGATAATTAAGGCGCCTGAGTCTGACTGTAGGAAGAAACAGAAAGTAGTTGAGGCATAGGATGACGATGCTCCTGAGTAGATTCACCGCACCTATTAGAATTTTCGAGTCCTCTTAATTGATCTCTAAATTCGTTGAGGACAACGACACATTCAAGTGTGGGGGGATTTTTAGCTATTTGCTAGCCAGTCAGTGTCTGCATCGCCATGTCTGCATATAGTTTGTTCGTGTCCTATTGTGTCTAATTATGTGGTCCGTGTCGTGTTTTTGTGATAGTATGCCGTATTGTGATGTGTTAGTCGTGTACATACTTGTTTGTGTTTGTGTTTAATATTGCACGTTTTCTTATTTGAGTCTACCTACCCTATCGAATGTTTTGTGTAGTTTCATTCGTGTCGGCTTGCATGTAGTGTAGGAATTATATGAAGAAAAAAAAAATCAAATATTGAAAAATCCAAAAAAGAAAATAAATAAATAAAAAAGTGATTTTTTTTTTAGAAAAGGGCAATCAAAAGAGGATAAAATCTGATAAATCGCGAAGTGTGAGGATTTTAGGCGTAGAGCATAATTTGCGACCGAGAGTGACGACGTGAGTCCCCCCTAGTAGGTATAGAGAGACTTTCTTTACGGGAGGTCCTACCTATTTCTAACACTTACGTGATTTTCAAAGCCAAAGTGTGTGCCTATTTTCTTTCAAGAGCTGAGCTAGGTGTGAGCTAAACAAGCCGAACATCCATGTGTACGTCTTAGGTAGTCGCCAACCCGCCTCGTAGTGGCACACGAAACAGCTGTGTGAGGTCGTGTATTAGAGCACTCACTGCTTATAGAACTCACCTTGTAGGACCATTAGACGCCCCAATTTGAACCTTGGATTCTTCGCTAGCCTTCGGACCTAGGGTGACGATTCTTGGCCTTCATCAAAAATTGATTAGAATCACCACTTTAGTGCGTCACGAGGGAGTTGTGTAGTTGAGGGGGTTCGATGAGGGAGTGGTTATACTTTTCGTTGAGTTCTACGTCTCGCTTGCACTTCATTGATTATCTATGAGGGGATGCGAGGGTGAGTGAGTAGGCTTGCGCACTTCGGTGTGGCGGTGTTCCATGCCACTACATCATGGACACAATTTTGGAGAACCGTGAATGCGTGAATCTAATAAGCACAGAATTGGGTTGGGTGAACTTAATTGGTGGATTGTGCTAGGTACCGGTTTTGATTACTTTGGTGTAGGAGGATCGGTTGGATTAGGCACGAGATACATTCATCTTCGGGACTACTTGAGAGGGGACGTGGTGACATTCGAGTGTGGGGGTGTCGACTTTTGACTTCGGACATTGAGTGTGAGCTTGCGACGACTCCACTCCCACGCATGTACTTCATTGATTTTGCGGCTTGGACTTGACATGAACTTTGATTGAGTTAGGAGGAGATGATACTTTTATGTGATATTCATTCATCGATTTACGTGTTTCCTTCTCCTTGCATATCTGATTGTTATTTGAAGACCACTCGGATATTATTGTTGGATTGTGATGGTATTTTGAGAGAATTGTAAAAAAAAAGAAAAAGAAAAAAAAAGAGAGAGAAAGAAAAAGGAGAGATGAAATAAAGATGAGTTGGAATTGAATTGGAACGAGTGGTGGAGCTACTTTGACGACGACGGTTCACGTTTCATGCACGACAAACGACGATGGTCACGGAGATCACTAGTGTATCGCGGTTTGAGGGAATTGAGGGCCGGAGGTGGTGAGCTTCGGGTTTTGGTTTCTATCATCGTGGTGAGGGTGTGTGAGATGTGGGATTTGATGTGAGAATGTGACGCTTAGGACTTGATTTCGACGATATTATCTATATTGTCCCTAAGCCTCATCATGTGAAAACCGTTAGCGGATTAGGAGCTCTGACCTTGGATGTGGCTTTGCCTAGCGTAGTCTCTTATTCCGTGGCACACGCGAAGAGGTAGCGTACTCTTGTACTTATTAATGTTAGGCTTTCTATAATAACTAGGGGAGAATCTCGTTGTCAAATTTAGTTTCATCTCATGCTTTGTTCCTAGGACTCTCATCACTTCATGATAATCGACTTAAGCCAATGGAGATTGCCCGATCTCAACCAAAAGATAAAAAGTGTGTTTTGTGTATATGTGTTTGTGTAGGATCGAGTCGTAGTTTGCATTTTGCATCATATTGTTGCATTGTCGAGTCTTGTGTCGTTATTGAGTCGGCTAGTTAGGGTTTGTATGAAACGGTGTTTCTAGTAAGTATGCAATTCTCGACTCGTATCACTTGTGGGGTTGTGTTTCATTGGAGATGTTTTGGTTGGATTGTGGCCGGATTTTGGTTGTACTTTGATTGGATTGCTCGGGACGTGCAATAGGTTAGTGTGGGAGTGTTTGATAACTCCACATTAGGAGTTATATTTTTTATGATCCATGACCGTTTTGCGAGCGTTTCGGTGTATTGATGTGAGAAATTGACCAAATCCGAGTTGTTTTGAGCATACATGAGTATATTGAGCTTTATTTCGTAATCCGGGCGTTTTTCATATGGTTTATATATTGTTTATCGCATGTGATCTTCCGGGTTGTTTAGTGTTGTGTATCTCAGGTAAAAGAGGTGAAATGGAGCTTATGAGATGCTTGGATATGCTTGGAATGGAGCTAGATGAAGAGGAGAAAAGGAGACAACCAAACGAAGAAAAGTTGGAAAAGTCACACAGGACCAGCCTGCACTCTTTTCGATGCCCAGGAAAATATACAAATAATTTTGAAGCAAGTCTTGCGGAATTGGAAAGTAGACATCCGTAGCTTTCCAACGGTATATGGTAGGCCCGAAGAGAAGTCCGTATGAGGGAGATACAGCCCGCGCAAAATCAGAAAATAATTCTGTCCGGGAATTACAAAGTAGAGGGGCTGAAGTGCAATTTCGGCTAGATTTCATTAAAAATCGTGCCCAGCTGGTAAAAAACGAAAGAGAAGACCTAAGAACAGGTCATTCACGCATCTTTGGAGTCTTGGGAGCTAGAGAAGACGGGAGACAAAGCTAGGAGCTTGGGAGATCATCAACATTGAAGATTTTTGCGTTTGATCTTTGTTTCTTCTTCTTTTCTTCATGAACTCTACTATTTTGTTTATGTTGAACACTATTATGTCTAGCTAAACACTTTAAGCTAGGTCATTGATGAGAAACTAGGGTTTGAAGACGTTTTTCCGGATTTTGGACATGATACATGCGTTTGCTTAAAGTTTATGAATGTTCTAGTTATCTTACATATTCTTGTACTTCATTCTTAGTATTCTTGGCTTGATCACCCTTAGGATACTATTCATTGAGATTTTTGCACGAAAGTGAACTTTTTGATACATGTTAAAGAATATTGTAGGTGATCTTGTAGTTTCTTGAGACCGAGAGGAGATAGAAACTTGATTAATCGTGTGAGGGTAGTTTCGATTGGTTGTGTCAGGACTTAGTGAATTCGGTGAACCGATAGGACCCGGTGAACGAAGCCTAACAAATCAATTAGATTGTAGTAGTAGATGGAGGTGGACCGAGAGGACCCTAAATCTATTGTTTACATAAATTCACGTGAGATCGAGAGAAGATCGTGATGAGTGTTACCCGATATAACTAGAACGTGAGTAGAGTGTTTCATGCATAATTCCGGAAATCGTTAACAACCCTAGGGACATCAATTACCTAGTTCCTCCTTATTAATCGTATTACATCACAATTTATCTTCGTTTAAAGTGAAAATTTTACAAAAATATTTAGTTACTTGTCATTTAATTTTAGTCGCTTGATTGTGGGCGACGACTTTATAAAATCCAAACCCTTCTTACCGGTTACGTAGATATCTCGTAATTACTTTCTAGTTAGCTAATAATTGTAAATTCCCTTGGGTTCGATACTCGGAGTCGTAAAATACTCCACTTACTACTTGACCGTGCACTTGCGTATACACATAAGAAATCGTGTCACGTACACCCGTGGAACATTTCAAAAGTTTTTTCCATGAATGTCGGCTTTTCTCTATTTACCCCACAAAATCTTTGGATGCACAGTTTTTGTCCACATACCTAGTAGACTACGATCCAAATTTGATCCTAGAGCAGAAAAATGTGTTTTCATCGGGTATGCCCCAAATAAAAAGGGGTACAAGTGTTGTAACCCTCAAAAGAAAAAACTTTTTTGAGTATGGATGTTTCATTTGTAGAAAATCAGTCTTACGTTGAGCAAAACTCTTCGGAGAGGGAGGAGGAAAATGGTAGTTGAGTTTTGGGAAACACCGATTCATTTGCTTAATATAGTATTTCCTCCCATTATTCATGATTCTTTAACCTTCCCTGGTCAAGAAACTGAGACTCCAGATAATGATGAAGATAAGGATTCTAGTGTATTGTTGCCAAACATAGATGATTTGCAAACAGGGGGAGAAGTACTAGCACAAGATCATGTTATTCCTACCTCAGAGCTGCGTGTTTATACTAGAAAGAGGACCCATCAAAAGGAGAAAGACTTGCCTTCAAGGCTCGCACAAAACCAGTCATTATCTCTCAGTGATGATCCATCAACCACTCCTTCAGGTAAATCTGGTCCTCATTTGTGAAATTCCGTTCCTACTCCAAGTGATCTTAACGTACCTATAGCTCTTAGAAAGGGAGTCTGCACCTGTACCAAACATCCTATTGGTAATTTTTTGTCTTAGCATAATCTTTCGAAGTCTTATAAAGCCTTCACTACAAAAAATTCCCACCTGTTTATCCTAGAGCCATCCAAGAGGCATTAGATGATCGTGACTAGAAATTGGCAGTTTTGGAAGAGATGAATGCATTGAAACGAAATGAAACGTGGGAAATAGTCGACTTACTGAGGGATAAGAAGATAATAGGATGCAAATGGGTGTTTACGGTTAAATGTAGATCTGATGGGAGTGTTGAAAGATATAAGGCACGCTTAGTGGCAAAAGGTTTTACACAGACGCACGATATTGATTACCAAGAGACCTTTGCTCCAGTTGTAAAGATTAATTCCATCCGCATCTTACTATCCTTAGCTGTCAATCGTGATTGGCCCCTTCACCAATTGGATGTAAATAATGCCTTCTTAAATGGAAGTTTGGAAGAGGAAGTATATATGAGACTACCCCCAGGGTTTGAGAAACGTTTTGGTGAAGAGAAAGTGTGTAAATTGAAGAAATCTCTGTATGGTCTTAAACAATCACCTCGAGCATGGTTTGAACGGTTCGGAAAAGTTGTAAAGGGCCACGGGTATACTCAAAGTCAGGCAGATCATACCTTGTTCTATAAACACTCATGCGAAGGGAAAATTTCTATCTTAATTGTGTATGTTGATGATATTATACTGACGGGTGATGATCAGGTTGAGCTTGAAAGACTGAAAAATGATTTGGCCAATAACTTTGAGATTAAAGACCTCGGAGTCCTAAAATACTTTCTTGGCATGGAATTTGCCAGGTCCTGAAGAGGTATTTTTGTGTCTCAAAGGAAATATGTACTTGATCTTCTTGGGGAGACAGGTCTACTCGGCTGCAAGACAGCGGAGACTCCAGTGCAGTTGAATTTGAAACTTCAACCTGCAGAACCGAAAGACGTGAAGAACAATGAAAAATATCAGAGACTTGTTGGTAGATTGATATACATATCGCATACATGTCCAGATATTGCTTTTGCAGTTAGCATGGTAAGTCAGTTTATGCATTCGCCAGGTTCAGAACACTTTGAGGCGGTGTACAGAATCCTGAGATACTTAAAAGGATCACCAGAAAAAGGGTTGCTATTTGAGAAAAATGGCCACTTACAGATTGAGGTCTACACAGATGCGGATTGGGCTGGAAGCATATTTGATAGAAAGTCAACTTCTGGTTATTGTACATTTGTTGGAGGAAATCTCGTTACTTGGAGTAGTAAAAAGCAAAATGTGGTGGCAAGAAGTAGTGCGGAAGTCGAGCTTAGATCAGCGCCCATGGAATTTGTGAAATCATATGGATTAAGAGAATCTTGGATGAGTTAAAGATCTCAAGTCCTTCTCTGATAAAGGCATATTGTGATAACAAAGCAACAATTTCAATTGCTCATAATCCTGTTCTTCATGACAGGACGAAACACATAGAAATAGACAAGCACTTCATTAAGGAGAAGATAGACGGCAAGCAGATCAGTATGTCCTATGTGCCAAGCGAAGAACAAGTTGCTGATGTTCTTACAAATGGATTATCCAAGAGACGATTTGAGAAATTAACTTGCAAGCTGGCCATAGAAGATATTTTGAAACAAGCATGAGAGGGAGTGTTGGATAGCAGAACAATTGTGAAAGCTAATTGCAGATTTCGAGGGATTGACGAGCTGGAATTAATCTCAGAAGATCATTCGCTTATTTTAGGGACTGCATATATATCTCTATTTTATTAGAGGCTAATCAATTCCATAACTTATTTATGAATGATTTAGTTTTCCAATTCTTGTGTATATTATAAATAGTGTTCATGTACATATTCTTCTGATAAGAGAGAATAGAGTTCGAGAAAAAGTGTTTTCTCAATTCACTAGAGTTAACAAGGCTATAAATTTTCCCGTGACAAAATTTTCATTCGAATCGCAGTTTTTAAAATACATTCTTGGATTCGAATTTGATTATGTAACTTTTGACTATAAGATTGTTAGGATATCATAGCCACATCCAGAGGTTATGAGTTGTGCATGGGACAGGCGTGGTGTTAAGGTTTATTCAATGAATAACGGGTTTTGGAGGAATGTAAGTGATGAAACCCCTCCATATGAGGTTACAAGGGGATCTTATCAAGCTTTTTTTCATGGAGCCGGTCTCTGGATCGCTTTCCGCATAAGCTTATATGATGGGCATAAGTTGGAGTTTCTTATTGCAATATTTGACATGAAGGATGACATATTTCGGGAGATGTCGATTCCCGTTATTGAACTGTGCGATCAAACATTTCGTGATAACAATCAGATACGCCTTCAAGTGTATCATGAGTCTATCTCATTGTTCCATGAGTACTCTCTCCGCACCAATGGTTCCTTTTGTACGGTTTGGGTGATGAGAGAGTACGGCGTACCAGAATGTTGGGTTAGAATATTCAAAGTTGACCTCCAAGTTTCTCCGTTCGTATACCCACTTGGACTGAGATCATGGCGAACTTTTATTCCCCTCTTGGGATGGTGATGGTTGGCCGTTTTCATATGACTTCAAGAAAAATGTAGATCTTAAACTCTTGATGAGAGGAGCATACCCTCGGTCACTATTTTATCTTGGTGCTTATACAGAGAGTCTAGTGTTGCTAGATAATGGAAAAGAGTTTCATGATGTGGTGACCAAATAAATCAGGCTAAGGAAGGAAAGCAGCATAGTAGACGAGGAAGAGAAGGTACCACACTTTCTATTCACTTGGTAGCTACTATTTCATCTGCATTCTGTAAATGTAAAATCTTTCTAAACGTGCTAGAACAATAATTCATTTTTTCTTTGTTAGGAATAGGAATTTGATGTTATGTATTATCAACTTGAACCTTAATGCTACGACATTGTAGGTCTTTATGTACTTAATACCTTCGTTTGAAGAAAGTGGGAATGGCGTTTAGACAAGATGGCACGTTTGTGTTTTTATAATTACTAAATCTAAAGCTTGAAGTTGATGATGGAATGTTAAATGTCAGTTTCTATTACTTGCGTATTTATTGTAAAAAAATGCATTGAGTGTTATTAAATATGTAATTGGACTGATGTGAATATCCACCACATAGTTTGGTGTATTTTGTATTATTATATTCTGGTCTACAAGCTCACCTAAAGCCTATATAAGGAGGCTTAAGGTTGGAGAATAAAACACCTCTCAATACTCTTCACCCTATATCTTGTCTCACTTTAGTTTCTCGTCTCTCTCGTCTCCTTTCGATTCACAACACGTTATCAACACGAACGGCTCTATCACACAAGAGAGAAGATAAAGATCTTATGAATCCTACCTTGGAGCAGGTATAAAGTTCCAATTTCGGAAAAACAAATTGTGCGTCATTTTTTTTAAGCAGTTGATCTCAATGGTTCTTATGTGATTCAACTTTTTACAATGAATGTGATTTTGACCGACCTATATAAGATAGTTTTAGTGCAAAAAAAATAATAAAATATAAGATCTGCTTGACGCTAGGAATAAAAGATATGTTTGATTCTAGGGTTTTCGTTAGTTTTGGACTGCCCATGACTCTTCTGTTTTCCTTTTTTCGTCTTGATGCCGTTGTTTTAGGTGGCTCATAGTACAAGGGCATATGCTTTTAAAGTTTGTAGTTTCTTGTTGTTGACTTTGCATCCCAAACAGATTTATTTGTGATACATGGATTGATTCTCAATGTTACATAATGTTTGTTAATTATTTTTATTGTTTGAGCCTGAAAACTAAAAGAAGAGGTTAACTGTCGTATGGGTTAAGCTTTATGCTTAGAAAAGTATATTTTCACACTAGAAATTGTGAACCATATAATTATTTAGCTGTAACTTGAAGTTGCGGCACATTTTTTATGACCTGAAGTCATAATTATATCTATATCTCCTGAATAGATGTTCTACATTTCCTAGTAAAACCTCGTGAAAGAGGTCATATATTATTTTTTATCATATATTTTTTAGTCACATAATGATGTGATTGTAACCTGAAGTTACAACATAACTAAACAAGTTCATCTAGAAGATGCAACTATTTTATGGCTTGTAACCCGAAGTTACAAACAAGCGCATCTAGAAGATGCAGCTATTTCATGGCTTGTAACATGAAGTTACGTAGTATTAGATCTCCAGAAGAGACGTCTTCACAATTCTAGCCATTTTTCTTCGACCTCCTGAAGAGGTTGCAGTCGGTTTATTTTATTATAATGTTACGCAGTTCTTTCTTTTTATATATTTCTGCCTTTTATTCATAATATTCAGTTATGAATATTAGAACCTTCAGTTCTAAAATCTTTTAATTAGAAATCTCCTGAAGAGATATCTAAAACTATTGAATAATGATCTACCACCTGAAGAGGTCGTCTTATTTTCTTTTACAATTTACACTTTATTTGTATTTCTTTTTAATCAAAGTAGAACATTCAGAAGATGTCCTTAGTCCATGAGTTTTGATTGGACTTAAGCTATTTATATGCTTATAAGTCATATTTTCATACCAGGTTTTATGAAAAATATGAAGATAATTATAACATAGTGTTATAAAGTTATGTCAAAAGATCTCCATGAAGAGAGAATCTACATTCATCGAACCAGAAGTTTCGATTGTCTGCCTTTATTTATTTTTGTTAATTTACATTTTTTGTAGTTTTATTCTTTGTCTCCTATTATTGTTAGTACATTAAAGGAACAAAATAAGAATCTCCTGAAGAGATCTTGTCTCCTATGTGTACAAAACTTATGTCTATTATTAGATTGTAGACATGATTGTCGTTGCTAATGACCGATTCATTTGAGCCCATTCCCAGAAGTGAATGGTAGTGCATTCCCTGAAGCGAATCACTTTGTTATATGAGGTCTAAATCCACATGACTATACAGGAGGTCATGTTCGTGGACGTGAAAATCTAGACTGGAAGTTATGAGCCAACCCCTGAAGCGGTTTGACACTATCAATCTAATATTATGAAAGGACTTGAATCTTATATCATCCTGAAGAGGTTTGTTTTTTTTCTAATCAGATCCTTGAAAAGGTTTCACCTGATTAAAATTGAGTTTCTTACTCTTTAAGTCACCGGAAGTGACTAAACCATTTAATCAAACTGATAAGATTCAATAAAATTATGGGAAAATTAGATTGATTTCAATCCCTGAAGGATTGTAAATACCACTCATTTTTGAATAAAAATATAGACATTTACGTCTCTTTTTGGGTTTCTTGAAGAAACTTTGATTAGAGAACTACGGCGTCCAAGAGATTGCTTATTGTCAATGTTTTTATTTGAGGATTGGTTTACACAAAGTACATATGAGACAAATTGATGCCTGAAGTATCAACAAAATATCATTATGGTTATGATCATACTTCTCACATCATGAGGGGGAGAATGGGTCCTATTGCACGACGTGAGACAAAATATCATTGTCTCTACGGGTATGTACTAATGCAAAATCCCAATAAAATGGAGAGCTTCTCGACTAATGGGTGTCGATACTTTAAGCATAAAAGGGTTGCTTGTGTACATATGTTGATCCTCCAGAAGAGGAACATAATCAAAGCATCCAAAATAATTTGAGATGTGGTTAAAATGCTCTACAAATTAAGAACACAAGATTCTGGAGAAATCTTGGGGGTTCATATATACATCATCATAATGGATCAAAACCAACGTTGGTAAATTGAATAGCCCTGAGAGAGGCTTATAGCTCTAGAAGTAGCTAAAGGTACCTTAATGCAATAGTATGATCCTACTAATAATGATGATAGAATTGAGGAAGCGCTATATAAATCATATGATTATCTTACTAAATAGTTATTGGCCAAAACAAAGTCATTATGTGCATAGAAAACTGCTCGGGTACAATCATTTTGAATATGTAGAGCATACAAACAACCCGAAGCAGAAATTACATACTATGCAGAGACAACATATCCGCCGGTAAGCGTGGGATCTATGTAGTTCTTATATGTCCGCTATAAAGCGTGAGACTCATGTTAAGGTTCAAAATCCGCTGGTATGCGTGGGATTTGTCTCGAGGTTCATGTCCGCTTTTAAGTGTGGGACTTGTAAAATGAGAATCATGATATATGGGTCATGATAAATTATCATTATTATAATCATCTCGTGGTGAGAGTGATGTAATGTTGTATTAGTTTAGGGGACTAAGGAACAACAAAAGATGGTTGAAAAGTAACTAGTTACAATACGATCGTATGAATCACAAATTTGTGAAATTCCATGGAGGTTGGTTCCCATGAGAAATATTATTTGCCTGAAGCAAATCAAAAGTGTACACTCGCGAGTAGTTTTAGGTTCATATGTATTTTATTATGTTTTAGTAATTATATATTATTAGATTGTGGTCTTGCAATGGTTTTGTTTGCCAGGTACAAAGGTGTTACCAAGAGGGGGAGAACCAATCCTGATGCGGCACTCTTTTTCCTTCGCTATGGTTTTTGTCCCTTAGGGTTTTTCCAAGCAAGGTTTTAACGAGGCTGCAAACATTATTAAGATGCGTTCCTGAAGAATTTCATCATCAAGGCTGAGCAAATAGAATTCACCGATGTACTCTTTTTCTTTAGTCATTGATTTTTCCCTACTGATTTTTCATGACAAAATTTTAACGAGGCATCGTAGTGGTGAATATTCAAGGGGGAGTGTTAAGAAATATGTAATTGGACTGATGTGAATATCCACCACATAGTTTGGTGTATTTTGTATTATTATATTCTGGTCTACAAGCCCACCTAATGCCTATATAATGAGGCTTAAAGTTGGAGAATAAAACACCTCTCAATACTCTTCTCCCTATATCTTGTCTCTCTTTAGTTTCTCGTCTCTCTCGTCTCCTTTCGATTCACAACATTGAGGTATATATATCCATTAAGACTTCCAAGAAAACATGGAAAAGTTAAGTTCTTATATGGAATATGACATCTTACATAAGGTATGATGTTATTACCTACGTGTTGTTTGCTGATTAGGCATGCTTTCACTAAAATAGAATATATGGGCAATTCAATTCAATTCTCAATCTTGATCATTAGGATTTCAGATATTATGGACCATCATTGGTGAGATATCTGAAACATTATAATTTAGATGTTTATAGTAAACTTTATCACTCAGTAGTAAATCTAAATTTCAGATCCTCTTCAGTTGTTAATTCACTTAAGACCACAGGAATGCTAGCATTGCCAAGGAGAACAGTAAGGAGAGGGAATTGAATTCTAAATTAATGATGCATGTGACTTCTGCTGATACAGTGTTCTCTTATACTCATTAACTAAGATAATTAGATTACCTTAAATTATGCAAGTGGCTGGTTGTGTCGCTAGAACAGTGTATCTTTTCCTACAGTGGTTGCTCACTGATTTCCAGTAGTGGGCAGGTCTCTAAAGGGTGGATTTAATGTTGTGATCTAAAAAAAGGTTTTACTGATGGGGATTCGTTTTATGAAGGATTATAGGATCAGGAAGGGAGGGAGGGAGGGTTTCAAGCAGAGTAGTGGGAAGAGCCCACAAAAGAGAGATCAAACAATGTTATATGGAATAACTTCGTGAATCAAAAATCATGTTGCATATTTGTCCGTTGCATCGAACTCTTGTTTTGAAGATACTAGCCCTCAACCGATCTTCAATTTCATCATCCTTCTTAGTGGTAAATAAGGGAGGAAAAAAATCTCTGCATAAAGAAAGTGCGGAAAAGACAACCAACCACTGCCAGTCAACTCAACCCCTGCATCTACCTCTACCACGGAGGGAACATGAGATACTCCTCCCAAAGTCTCCAGTCAATCCAGCCAAGTTGCTACCAATTGCAAATACGTGGCATGCAATCGTCAAGTACTCTAGTTTAGATAAGATACAAGTTACTTTCTGCCACAACAGTAATAAATGTTCCAGAAACAGATATGGAAAAACATCATCAATATATTAGTTAAATATTGCACAAAAAGTGATTTACTGTTATGAAATATATCAAAGATATTGTGAATATTCATAACATATTATTACCATATTTAGTTGATACTGATTGACCCCCACACCCTATATAAAGGGTGGTTTGGTGGAGAATAATACATACTCAATATTCCTTCATACTTTGTTCTCTCTTCTCTACTTTTGAGTTCATAACACGTTATCAACACGCTCTACCGTAAGAGAATTTTTATCAAAACAAAAAGTACTATTATTGATTACAATAGTATTGAGAAAAGAATGATCAAACGAAATATATAATTTTCGATCTTGATTATTCTCATCTCTTGAATGTTTCGGCATTGATTCAAATCAACAATAAAAACTGTCAATCTTATATTGTTATTCATATCGCAAGAAAAAGTATAGAAATCTGCAGCTATGAAAAAAAAAAGTTGTTTGATGCACTGCTAGCTAGTTGCTGGACTTGCAATCGTCAGCCCCACGCTTTCTTGTCACTGTGCACGCAACCAACTAGTCTGAACAATACTTCGATAATTTTCCAGTTTCTTTTATTATTTGATCGAAGTTTCTGTGTTAGTGTCGAAAAAAAAAAAGTTTGCTAAAGAAGGTCAAACCCTATACCAGCAGCCGCCAAAGTAGCAAGACTAGTCGATCCATATTTGGATTCTTCTAAAAAAAATGCGAGTTGACTTCTTCCTTTAGTTGAAATAGAACCCAAGCAGATGAAAAAATAATAATAATAGAGTACAGATCTATTGTTATATGCTCTCTGCCTTCATTATTGTCAAATGGGCCCGCACAATTTTACTGATTTATTGTTAGAAAAAAAAAACAAAAAAAAGGAACTAGAGTGCTGTCTATAGGGCTCGAATCTAGTTGGCCCTGACACCCTTGTTGTAATACTTATGTTCCGATCTGATAAAAAAAATAAAAAATAAATAAATAAATAAATAAATAAATAAATAAATAATTAAATAAATAAATAAATAAATAAATCCGCCACTGCTTGAAAAGAACGCAGGCATAGTTTCTTAAGCAAAGCTTTTAAATTTCTCAATGGTGCAAACAGATTGAATGTGCGACGAATGGGTTTCTGCAATATGCCGAAGATAAAAAAATTTAAAAGTCACTTTAGTACTAAGTCGTACTCGTGACAAGTATGATGAAAAGAAAAAGAAAAAAACAATGGCAAGCAAAACCTCTTTGTTTAGCGCTAATCCAGTGCAAATTGTAATTTTGTCTTTTCACTGCAACTAATTGTTTACTCTTGCTGTGTTTGAAAGAAAAAAGAAAAAGAAAATAGCGTGCACACTCTTGATCAAAGTCAGATGTCATCTAAATATGGAGCTTAAGCCTCCTTAGTTTTCAGTTGATAATTTTAGTCCATTAATTACCATACGCCTTAAGCGATAAAAAAAAAAGTCACTAGAGTGTTTTAAACTCGTGACAATAAGGGCGCGCAATTGAAGCAATTACGTATGAGCAAGAGATTTTATTAAATTTTTATCGTGTCACTAGAGTTCTTAACTCGTGACTTCAAGGACACGTAAAAAAAAAATAAATAAAAAAAAAAAATAATAAAATCACTAGAGTGTTTTCAACTCGTGACCTTGAGAACGCGCAATTTAAGCAATTGCGCGTGAGCATGAACCTATTTGGCGCACCATATAGAGCTCTATCATTGCCATCTCATATAAATGGTCTTGCTTGTTATATAATGCGCGACTGTTTTTATTATTTATTTATATGAAAAAAAGAGAGCAAGAAGTCACTAGAGTTTCTGACTCGTGACATTACCGCTAAGGTGGGACAAGTTTCTTCATGTCCTTTATTAAACCTCTGTGATAGAAAAAAAAATCACTAGAGTTTCAAACTCGTGAAAAAAATGGCACTAGAGTTTTGAACTCGTGATCTCGAGGCGTTTGCCTGGATAAAACAGCTCGGACAAATATAAAGATGCGGTTTCTACCGCGTAATGCCGCTTAACAAGGTCATATTGTTATTGTGTTATGTTAAAAAAAATGCTCCTAAGCTATTTGTACGCTTAGTTAAACCATGTTACATAAAGTTATAGAGCAAATAAAGAATATCTATAACCGAGAGTTATCGTGTTTTATATATCTTTCTCCGTAGAGTGAGCACTACATAATTGAATTTGAAAATTCGATTTTAACTCTTCTCCTCTTGTATTGTTGTTTTGTCATTATTACGAAGAAAAGATGGGACCCCATGAGAGGTTTAACCCCATGATCATACATTGGTCCTAAGCTATTCATATGCTTAGTTGAACCATGTCTTCATATTTTTTTAACTCCTCATTTTGTATTGCTATTTTGACTCCTCTTTACGAAAAAAAAAAAAAATAATTACTATGAGGAGCCTATCATTGACGAATATGAACATCAAAGCAATTGTTATTGCTTATGCCTTTTATCCATAACATGCAATTATGGAAGAAAAAAAAAGACTATGTATAATATAGCACTCATATTTGTTCAATTTTATTTCACTCTCAATATTTCTAAAAAAAAATTGGCATTGGATCTCAGGAGTGGATGATTGATTTTATGCTCGACTCGATTCTTTAAATTCAATAGCGAGTCGTCCCCTGAAACCAATCTTATAAATTATATGGTTGAAACAATCTGCAGAGTCACAGACTTAGTTGCGATTGTTGTATGGTCTTGGTACCATGAGTGTAACACCCCGTATTTTCGGAATATTTTTGACGTATTTTTCGTAAAGTTTAATAAGTTATTTTCAAGATTTTATAGTTTGGGGAGGTAGATGTAAATTTAGATAATATTATATAGTTGATGAAGGGGGTATTACTTGTCTTTTACAAAACTTGTAGTATTTAATACTTGAATTTGTCTTTATACTATACATATCTATATTTATACCTATACGTATTTAGTATCGTATTTTATACCTATATGTATAATATAATAATAATAATAACAATAACAAAAAAAAAAAAAAAAAAAAAAAAGAGAAAAGTGTCCTGACTTTTTCCCCCGTTCCCCAATAATTTCCCATTCCCCAACTATTTTTTTATTTTTTTATTCTCTCTCTCTCTCCCCGTCTCTATCTCTCTTCCCCCTCCCTCTATATCATCTTCTTCCTCCTCCTTCGGCAACCACACCCGACCAACACCACCACCCCCAACGCCATATCCATCTCTCTGTCCCTCTCCACCCTCTGCTCCATCACCCTCCATCTCTCTCCCCTGTTTTGGGCAAGAAAGACCCAACCACCACCATCACCACCGAGACCCAACCACCACCCGAAGTCACCACCACCTCGACTGCTCTCTCCCACCCCTCTGCCTGTCTTACCTCTCTCTCTCTCTCTCTATCTCTCTCTGATCTGCTGAAAACAGCGCAGAAGACGAAGCAGAAGCAGCGGCGAGCCACTGCCGCTGCCGTCGCCGGAAAGAATGGCCGCCACCACCACTGTCGTCCCCCTCTCTCTCCTTCCCTGCTCTCTTCTCCTCTCCCCCTCACTGCCGTGCTCGACGAATCCACCAGAAGGAGAAGGAGCAGCAACAACAGCAGCAGCAGCCCAAACGCCGGCGACCTCCATAGATACCGGCGAGAACTTCGCCGGAGTTCAACCAATGCGACCCACCTATCAAAAACAACTCCGTTCAACTCAGAAAGGTCCGACCAAGCATGGAGAAGGCTCAGCCGCACCTGAAGCTGGCCGGAGAAGGCACTGTCGTCCATCACCGCCGAGCTCCACGGCGGCAAACTTGACCCGTACCGATTCTTGACCGTTTCTCGCGAAATTTGATATGGGTATGCTCGAAATCTTCCCCTGAGTTGTTTTTAGTAATCAAAATTAAGTTTTAAGTCCTCGAATCCACGTTTTAATCGGTTACTTTGAATATTCATGTTTAGGGGGTTAAAGTGTCTTTTTCAGAAACTTTTCAGGGGGGCTATAATGTCGTTTTAGAAACTTTGGGGGAGGCAGTTGTCATTTCAGAAACTTTTAGATATTATATGCAGTTTTTAATTTCAGATTTAATTATAAAATTAGTTTCTCTTAAATTTATTTAGATTATTATTTATAAAATTATTTTGGGGGTAAATATTATTGAAGAAAATGTTATTTTGGGTTTATAAATAAGTTAAAATTAGTATTGTCTTGAGAAAAATAAAAGGAGCTAGAAATAAAAATAGGTTGTATATTTGTTGTGATTGTATTAAGTTAGAAGCTCCGATTTGTAGGTGACGATTTCGTAGGCGAGACGACTTATATGACGTGCTTGGATTTTGGTAAGTTAATATGCCTAGCCTCGTGTGCCTTTCTTTCATTTCGCGTATCGCGTGAGTTATTTGTGATTTACTACCGTACTTGGTTTACTTGAGTTGTTTATTTGTTTTTGAAATACTCCTCTTTGAAGTCTCGTTTGAAATCGGAATCCAAATCTAAATAACAATCCGAAAGAAGAACATCTAAAATAAATCTTGTAAAAGTGATACCCCAAGACGGACCACGTCATTGGGTTGAAACTACGAAATTTCAAATTGTTGCCTCGGTTACCAAGAGTAGCACACCGCTCACTATTTGGTCGAATCCGAATATCTCTCAATCGTACCTCGATTATTTCATTACTTTATTTTGTGCCACACCGGCTTTTTGTTCGGAGCTCCTTACACGATTCTACACCTTGAAAGAAAATTGGTAATTATGTAAAGTGGAAAGCCGTTGTGCGTGGGTTTGTGCCATATCCCTGATACGATACATTTCTGACATATTGTGTTGGTTACTGATTATGAGATTATGTGGTTATGAGGCTCTGACCTCCTGTGATTGAGTTATGGTTATGAGGCGCTGTGATGCGAACCTCCTGTGTTTGAGTTATGGTTGTGATAGTGCTTTTGCACATATGAGAAAGAGGTTGTGGATTGGATATGGTCACGCCCCGTATCAACTAGTTACTAAAATGGATTTCGGGACTTGATTCCTACGGTTATGAGATATCTTGAGGTTAAAGTATTATTGTGAATGGCTATTAACAGTGAGATCCCGAGATGGACCACATCTTCGGGTTAATAACACGAAATTTGAGATCGTTACGGAGTTTGACACATCGAATCAGTTGTGAACGCTTTTCTCGCGAGTGTTTGATATTTATTATTTATCAGCGAATTGGTTATTCCTGTCATATGTCTCATCATCTGTTTACGTGCTATGGGTGTTAGCTTACTCAGCCGTTTGCTGACTATTTTCTGTAAAAACTGCGTCGGCTTTTGCTATTTTAAAACCGCAGGTTGGCTATCGAGGTGGGGGAACGTTCACGACACTTTGGACAGGACGGCTTGTAGCTTGGAACATCACATAGTATATTATCTCACCTAAAGTGTATTCCTTGATTTTCAAAAGATTATCACTGTTTGTATTCGTATTTATGGAAACTGTAAAAGTTATAATTTGAAGCTTTGAAATGTTATCGATGGTTGTACTAGCTGTGAACCGACGATCCTTATCCGTTCCCAATGAGGCTCATCACCTCGGGCGGAGACATCTCTTCCGAACGTGGGGCCCGGCCAGCCCTGCGGATCGGTGGGGTGTTGCAGTTGGTATCAGAGCCGGCGGTTCTAAGTTAGTACGACCCTTCGGTTTCAACTAAAAAGATTTTTCAAATTAAAATGAATATAGGAGAACCAAAACCGGTTATAAAATTGAACCAGCCGGGGATTGCGGGTTAGCTTAAGTCCTTAGATGCCAGAAGTGCTGATTTGTGATTCTTGTTAGCTTGAGTTTCTAATTGCTGTTATGTGATCATTTGTTTTGTGTGAAATTTAGTTTCGTGTGCTGACACGATAAGTGACGCGATTGACTTTAGAACCTTTCCGAGACTTAGCGACCCTAGCTTCGGGGACGAAGCTCTCTTTAAGGGGGGAAGGATGTAACACCCCGTATTTTCGGAATATTTTTGACGTATTTTTCGTAAAGTTTAATAAGTTATTTTCAAGATTTTATAGTTTGGGGAGGTAGATGTAAATTTAGATAATATTATATAGTTGATGAAGGGGGTATTACTTGTCTTTTACAAAACTTGTAGTATTTAATACTTGAATTTGTCTTTATACTATACATATCTATATTTATACCTATACGTATTTAGTATCGTATTTTATACCTATATGTATAATATAATAATTATAATAACAATAACAAAAAAAAAAAAAAAAGAGAAAAGTGTCCTGACTTTTTCCCCCGTTCCCCAATAATTTCCCATTCCCCAACTATTTTTTTATTTTTTTATTCTCTCTCTCTCTCCCCGTCTCTATCTCTCTTCCCCCTCCCTCTATATCATCTTCTTCCTCCTCCTTCGGCAACCACACCCGACCAACACCACCACCCCCAACGCCATATCCATCTCTCTGTCCCTCTCCACCCTCTGCTCCATCACCCTCCATCTCTCTCCCCTGTTTTGGGCAAGAAAGACCCAACCACCACCATCACCACCGAGACCCAACCACCACCCGAAGTCACCACCACCTCGACTGCTCTCTCCCACCCCTCTGCCTGTCTTACCTCTCTCTCTCTCTCTCTATCTCTCTCTGATCTGCTGAAAACAGCGCAGAAGACGAAGCAGAAGCAGCGGCGAGCCACTGCCGCTGCCGTCGCCGGAAAGAATGGCCGCCACCACCACTGTCGTCCCCCTCTCTCTCCTTCCCTGCTCTCTTCTCCTCTCCCCCTCACTGCCGTGCTCGACGAATCCACCAGAAGGAGAAGGAGCAGCAACAACAGCAGCAGCAGCCCAAACGCCGGCGACCTCCATAGATACCGGCGAGAACTTCGCCGGAGTTCAACCAATGCGACCCACCTATCAAAAACAACTCCGTTCAACTCAGAAAGGTCCGACCAAGCATGGAGAAGGCTCAGCCGCACCTGAAGCTGGCCGGAGAAGGCACTGTCGTCCATCACCGCCGAGCTCCACGGCGGCAAACTTGACCCGTACCGATTCTTGACCGTTTCTCGCGAAATTTGATATGGGTATGCTCGAAATCTTCCCCTGAGTTGTTTTTAGTAATCAAAATTAAGTTTTAAGTCCTCGAATCCACGTTTTAATCGGTTACTTTGAATATTCATGTTTAGGGGGTTAAAGTGTCTTTTTCAGAAACTTTTCAGGGGGGCTATAATGTCGTTTTAGAAACTTTGGGGGAGGCAGTTGTCATTTCAGAAACTTTTAGATATTATATGCAGTTTTTAATTTCAGATTTAATTATAAAATTAGTTTCTCTTAAATTTATTTAGATTATTATTTATAAAATTATTTTGGGGGTAAATATTATTGAAGAAAATGTTATTTTGGGTTTATAAATAAGTTAAAATTAGTATTGTCTTGAGAAAAATAAAAGGAGCTAGAAATAAAAATAGGTTGTATATTTGTTGTGATTGTATTAAGTTAGAAGCTCCGATTTGTAGGTGACGATTTCGTAGGCGAGACGACTTATATGACGTGCTTGGATTTTGGTAAGTTAATATGCCTAGCCTCGTGTGCCTTTCTTTCATTTCGCGTATCGCGTGAGTTATTTGTGATTTACTACCGTACTTGGTTTACTTGAGTTGTTTATTTGTTTTTGAAATACTCCTCTTTGAAGTCTCGTTTGAAATCGGAATCCAAATCTAAATAACAATCCGAAAGAAGAACATCTAAAATAAATCTTGTAAAAGTGATACCCCAAGACGGACCACGTCATTGGGTTGAAACTACGAAATTTCAAATTGTTGCCTCGGTTACCAAGAGTAGCACACCGCTCACTATTTGGTCGAATCCGAATATCTCTCAATCGTACCTCGATTATTTCATTACTTTATTTTGTGCCACACCGGCTTTTTGTTCGGAGCTCCTTACACGATTCTACACCTTGAAAGAAAATTGGTAATTATGTAAAGTGGAAAGCCGTTGTGCGTGGGTTTGTGCCATATCCCTGATACGATACATTTCTGACATATTGTGTTGGTTACTGATTATGAGATTATGTGGTTATGAGGCTCTGACCTCCTGTGATTGAGTTATGGTTATGAGGCGCTGTGATGCGAACCTCCTGTGTTTGAGTTATGGTTGTGATAGTGCTTTTGCACATATGAGAAAGAGGTTGTGGATTGGATATGGTCACGCCCCGTATCAACTAGTTACTAAAATGGATTTCGGGACTTGATTCCTACGGTTATGAGATATCTTGAGGTTAAAGTATTATTGTGAATGGCTATTAACAGTGAGATCCCGAGATGGACCACATCTTCGGGTTAATAACACGAAATTTGAGATCGTTACGGAGTTTGACACATCGAATCAGTTGTGAACGCTTTTCTCGCGAGTGTTTGATATTTATTATTTATCAGCGAATTGGTTATTCCTGTCATATGTCTCATCATCTGTTTACGTGCTATGGGTGTTAGCTTACTCAGCCGTTTGCTGACTATTTTCTGTAAAAACTGCGTCGGCTTTTGCTATTTTAAAACCGCAGGTTGGCTATCGAGGTGGGGGAACGTTCACGACACTTTGGACAGGACGGCTTGTAGCTTGGAACATCACATAGTATATTATCTCACCTAAAGTGTATTCCTTGATTTTCAAAAGATTATCACTGTTTGTATTCGTATTTATGGAAACTGTAAAAGTTATAATTTGAAGCTTTGAAATGTTATCGATGGTTGTACTAGCTGTGAACCGACGATCCTTATCCGTTCCCAATGAGGCTCATCACCTCGGGCGGAGACATCTCTTCCGAACGTGGGGCCCGGCCAGCCCTGCGGATCGGTGGGGTGTTGCAATGAGGATCCCATATTGATCCTCTATAATACCCTTTGTAGTAAAGACTGCATAAAAATAGGGGGAGAAAAATAAAGGTTGCAAATAAGCCACCCCTTAAGTGGTCATGATCGCATACTTGTCATACGCCGATATGCTTTTGCTCATATCTATACAATTTTTTAGTTGAGTGATTCAATATCCTCCTAATATATATATGCGCAAGTTTGTGGTTTGAGTGATCCATGATCCTCCCACCTCCTTGGCAATTTCAAGACTAACAAGGAACTTGCCGCACCATCTTTTTTTTTGACAATGCAATTCAGATTAAAGATTATTAATTTCTCCAATTAATAATTCTTAAGAGAAATTATTCAAGAAATATCATTGTATTAAATATATTTTTTTGCCATAAATCTATCAAATATGATTTTTGTTATATAATATTGTGAAGTTGCATATTTTTACACTTAAAGAAATATTTTCTTCTCTCGTTATTAACTCTAGAGAAATCTATAGAATATATGGTTCAATATTATGAATGTTAGCTCATTCTATTTACTTTATCTCTACATCTTTATTTTTTTTCTTTTGATTGTTATGAAGCCTCGATAACTTTTATGGCTCACACAAGAAAAAAAAAAAAAAAAAAAAGAGACATTAGCAGAAAATATCAAAGCCCCCTAGTGTGCTTATTGGCTCATGTTATGAAATATTTGAGTCTATGAAAAGGTGCCCTTCAAGAGGTAACCTACAATTTATCGAACTAAAAGTTTCGACAATTGAAAAAAAAAAACTCTATTCAAGGATGTATATGAGACCTTTTAAGGCTCACAACGGTACCTTTTTAGCACCTTGTGTTTAATAAAACACAAATGATCCCCTTGAATATTGAGATTCAAAGTAATGGAATTTTTTAAGTTTTATATTGCATTTGTAGACATGCCAAGTGGATTTGTATAATTCAAATAAATGAAATTCTCCATTGACAAATTCTTCATAAAAAGAAAAGGCTTGATTCATTACATCGCCTATCCAACGTACATACTTTTTTCATAAAAGTGGCTTGATGCATTGCATCGCCCAACCAACGCCTAGTTGGTGCGTTGTGAATCCATATCAAGTTTCAAGAAAACATCCAAATATTTGATTCACTCCCAAAGTGGGTTGATGTCATCAATCTCACATTTTGAAAATATGTATGTCGGGTACCTAGATGATATTTCGTCTCTAGAAGAGATCAACGGTTTTTGACATGAACTCTTGAAGAAATTTCAACATTGAGTATGTCACCGTTGACATCACTAAATGTGATTGATTGATTGAACAATTTATATTAGTTTGCAAGTAATCTTCATGATTATTTGAGTATGCACTTCTCAAGAATTGTGCAAAATAGTTCAATCGGATGGAAAAATTTGAATATGAGTATTATTTTTACATGCTCCATGTTCCATGTGGAGAACATCACATAACTCATTTTAACCGCTTTGAAGGTGAAATATGTGATTATGTATATTCTCATAAGTGAAACTCCTATCCCAAAGAGGATAGTATTTTAGTGTTCATGAGAATTACAAGTTTGAAGTGTGAGAAACTATATCTCCTAAGGAGATACATTCTCGCTTATATTTTTTTGGTTCGAGTATATAAAAATAATATGCCGAAAGCATATCTCTATGACATTGATCACACGGTTCATGTCATGAGGAGGAGGAGATACCCTATTACATGACATGAACATCGACTTAATTGCCTTATTCAAACTTTAGTACATGTGACTTCAAACTTCAAATCCAATTGAAGTCTTATAAATTATGAGATTTATGAAGCATGTAAAGGTTGCTTATGAAAGTACAAATATCCTCTATAAGGATCATAATCTTGTTAGTTCCAATTCCATAAAAATTGAGAACACAAGAGAATCATGAATAAATGATCAAATCAATGCCCTTGAAGAGGCAACAACTCATGTAGATGAAGAGCTTCCTACATTTGAGTCTTTGTATATGATCATTGATGATATTCACTTTGAAAAGCGCTTGAAATCATATGATTTCCCTACACCACTATAAGTGGAAATGTGTTGACTATATTTGCCAAAATCAAAGTCACACCCGTGTCTGTAAATATACACGAGCTCTACAGTTAATGCATAGAGCATATATCTGAAGTACTTTGAAGTACTTGAGATGCCTCAAGCATCCATCTTCATATAGAACAACATATTCAAATGTCCGAACCCTAATGGTTGAATGCGTGAGACTATTGAATGAAAATAGGCTATATTGAAGCAATGTCTATATATTATATTTCTCATGGTTATAATTATAACCCACAAATCCTCTATTGATAAAAGTGATTATGATATTTCGTTTAGTCTTAAGACTACGAATATGAAAGTAACTAGTTACACAAAATGATCGTACGAATCACTATATGTGAAATCCATGGAGGCTATTGCCCATGAGATATACTTCTTTTCTAAATCAAATCAAAGATACCCACTCGCTAGTAGTTTAAGTGCATATGCATATTATTTAGTATGATAAATGTCATGAGTATATACATGTCATATTGATAGTTTTTATTACTATTTTGAATGATCATGTAGCATCATATTATGTTACACGTTATGTATAAGTTCACTTTTCAGGTATGAAGTGTGACATCATGATGTTGCAAAGAGGGGGAGACTAAATTACAAGGCGATGTACTCTTTTTCCTTAGCTCAGGTTTTTACCCACCGGGTTTTTCCAAGCAAGGTTTTAACGAGACATGCAGCCATGGATGAGTTCAAGATTGAACTAAGCTCCCGCTCCTAAGATGTACTCTTTTTCCTTCGTCAAGAGTTTTTGTCCCAACGGGTTTTGCTCGACAAGGTTTTAACGAGGCATCATGTTAGTGTTAGTGAATATTCAAGGGGGAGTGTTATGAAATATATCAAAGATATTGTGAATATTCATAACATATTGTATTACCATAATTAGTTGATACTGATTGACCCCCACACCCTATATAAAGGGTGGTTTGGTGGAGAATAATAAATACTCAATATTCCTCCATACTTTGTCTCTATTCTCTACTCTTGAGTTCATAACATTTACCTTGTACTCCTCAGCATTCCTTCACAGTTTTCTCATCAAGAAATAGTTTTCATTGATAGCCACATCATAAAATCCCGCCCAACCCGAGACTCTCTGTATAAGCACCCACAAAATACCAAGGTGTGTTTGCCTACCTCCGTATAAGATCCAAAACGTCACTGTCCTTGTAGTCATAAGAAAGAAACCTACCGTTCAGGTAGAGAAAAGAACTTCACCATTCGATCTTATTTTCCAACTGACCTGAGCAAACCTCCGAGACGATCAACTATGAATTGCTTATTCCAAGACTCCGGCACTCCATATTCTTTCATTATCGACACGGAAAAGGAATCAACAGTATAGTGTACCTGAGAAGTAGATGATTTCGCTCTTCGTCGAGAGAGGAGTTGGGGACTGCTGATGAGATAGTGCCATTTCCTGCAGACGGCGGTGTAGAGAACCAGATCCTCCGCTGGAAGCCTTGCTAGCATGCCCATAAGCACGTCGTCGGAGACATTGACCGACATTACTCCAACGCCGACTAGAACGAGCTAAGCAAAGAGAAATCTGAAAACCCTAGCTAAGAGAAACGAATTGATCATGGGATCCTGCGCGAAGTCAGAAGTCAGAACAGATGGTGATAATTGGAATTAGCGTCCTCTTGATTTTTGTTTACAATCTCGTCCTCTTGATTTGTTTTTTTACTATCTCCACCTCTTGATTTTTTTTTAAGGAACGTCCTCTTGATTTTAGAGGGTACTACAAAGCTAAAATCAAATAAATTCGGAACATTTACTCAAAAAAAGAATCATAAATAAAATCAAATTCAAATTTGTTTTCTTTTCTTAGAAGACTAAGGGCTCAATGGCTATAATAGAGTTATCAGAAATGTGGCGACCCTTGATAAAAGCTGGTTGAGCAGGATCCATAATCAACGGAAGATGCACCTTAAGGTCTTAGAAATAATTTTATACGAGACGTTACAAAGACTTATAGGCCTGAAATCTAATATCGTCTTAGGAGACTTAAGTTTGGGGATAAGATCAATACAGGTTTGATCAATAGCAAAGATATCTCTCTCATTATTTAGAAACTCAAGGCACATGTTAATAACATCTTGCCCAACTATAGGCCAATAAGTATGATAGAATAAAGCAGGTAAACCGTCTGGCCCAGGGGCTTTAAGGGAGCTATAGAGTTAACAGCTTCTATAATTTCATCAGCCGTAAAAGGGGCATTTAAAGCGTTAAACATTTCAGAATTGATACAAGGGGAAATATAGTTGATATTTTGTGGGAAAAGGTCATTAGAAGCAATAAATAAATTTTTGTAATTATTTAATATCTTCAATTTTTTAATATATATTACCGTCAGCACCATGAATGGCCGAAATAAAAAAATTATTTTCCTATCCGAAGCAATTTTGTGGAAACTTTTGTATTTCTGTCTCCTTCCCTTAGCCAATTAACACGCGATTTTTGCTTCCAAGCTAATTCCTCATTTTCAAATATTTTTTGAAGTTTGACATAAACATCTTTTTTTCTTTTAGGATGTTTTGAGAAACAGGTTGCTTGTTTAAGGAGGATAAACGACGAAGCAAAGAGTTACTTTATTTTTTTTTTGAAATGTAATGTCTTTTCCCCCAATTTCTAAGATGAGCAGTAGTGTTTGTAATTTTTCTAGGAAAATTATGTAAATAATTGGAATGAGAAGTAGGAGTAAGCCTACTTGTTGAATGACATCATAGCAGTCATCAGATAGAGCCCAGTCTGCTGAGAAATAGAAGCGTCGAGCATTGTTCCCCGAAGGAGTTGAAGATTTGGATGCTGTGATCATAAGTGGATAATGGTCGGATCCTGTCTACGGAAGATGTAGCTCTGCCCAGACGTTCCTGCACCGAATACGGCTCCGATCGACCGTTCCACCAAGTAAAACATTCTCCCTTATAACCCAAGTCAAACAAACCACAATCCAACAACGTATCAGCAAACTCTTGAATTTGCGTAAAACCGCGATCATTCCACCCCGTTTTCTCTGAATTTGACAGAATCTCATTGAAGTCACCAACTAGTAGCCAAGGAATATTTGGTGATGGTTTTAATCATTTTAAAATATCCCAAGAATGACGACGATTACGAGTAACTGCGTCACCGTAAAACCCAGTCAAATAGATGGGAACATAACCAATTTTTGGGGGTCTAACGAAACAGTGAACGTGGAATATGTTTCTCCCCAGAATCTGCACATCAAAAATTTTATTCCAACATAAAGATAACCCACCACTGAGTCCAATACGAGAAACATGATAACCAAAATAAAAACCCAACTTGCTCGGAACAAAATCCGCTTGAGGGAAAAGCATTTTAGTCTCAATAAGAAAATATAAATCAGGATGTTTGTCCCTAATCAGGGAGTTTAAGCTTTGGAACATAGAGGCACTCCCTAGGCCTCTAATGTTCCAACTAAGGATCCTCATGGGGATCGGCAGGGTTGGTTTCCTCCAACCTCTTCCGAATTTGAGGAAAGAGAATAGTCTCCATTTCCCGGTTTGAGCCTTTTGGAAATACACCATGAATTTTCATCAGAATTTGAATGGAATCTAGGGATCTTTTATCCCCCAAATAACTGTCAAGTTTAGCCACAGAGTTTTCTTTAACATTGGTGATAAGCATTGCATTATCTAAAGCCTCCCCTAAATTACCACCCTTGATAAAACGTTCAGTAAAAGGTGCAACATTATAATACCTTTGCTGAGTGTTGTCGTTGTGGTTTCTTAAATCCTCTTCTGGAATGGCTTCATCCTGAGCGATATCCGCATCTTCCATTTCCGCCATATATTCTCGGTGGGAAATTTTCTCTTTCTTCCTTGTTAGGAACTGTCCCTCATGATATTGTGGGTCTGGTTCGTCATCACTTTCTTCTTGACTACCTCCAGAATAATCATTCCTTTGAACATGATCAATGTGGAATGTTTTCTTTATTTCCTCTGGGGATAAAGTAGACAGACCAAAGGCTGATGACATATTTGGGTTGTACCCCAGAACAAATTTAAGCATAGTCGTTGCCGTCATCCAATTCCCATAGCGCAATGGGACATCTTCCAGAGGGATACCCAATCCCAAAGCAATAGAACACTCCTTAATTTCATGCCCCAAACGACCACAGTGATGACAGAGATTGGGCAGTTTCCCATAACGGACAAACACCCATTCTTCGCGTTCGGCCGAAATTTTTGCTAGGACTGCGCGACTGAGTGGTTCACTAACATCTATTAACACCATGCGTAGCAGCGTCCCGCCAAAACGGGTGAAGTATGAATAATGATTTCCTGAACTATACCTATAGATCTCTTCTGCCACTGCTCTTGTTTGACACTCTGGTGAAAGATACCAGATTTGAAGCTAGATAGGGGCTCTATTGTAGCAGCCTTCCAACAATTTGCGCCATGGGTACCACTTCTCTATAACCACCATATCCCCTTTGTAGAACCACGGCTGGGAATCCAGTAGAAATTCCACTTGTTTCTCATTGTCAAAGACAAATTGAAACAAATTTGCTCCCAACGTTTTAACCTCAAATCCCTCTGGATCTTTCACTTGACAACCTCTCTTTTCCTTGTCGGTAAGTTGGAGATGGACCATCATTTCATTGATTTCCATTGGAGATTTACTGACTAATAAATTGAACTGGTTTGTTTTCTAACTGGACACCATGATTGATGAAATTTTTGGGTAAAGGATTCGTTGAAAAGCGATGAACAAGAGGACTGGATTAAAATACAGCAGATAACTGGCTGTAGTCGCCGGAAACTGCTACGAAATTTGAAAAAGATGATAACCGACACATTTATCTCCTTAGGAAGGAGATAACTACCAAAAGAAGAAACGAACGAACAGGAATTAGAAAATCAGATTTTTGTAAACTGACAGTAACGGCTATGAAAAGGTTTGGGTATTTATGATCTTATGTTTCCCTAGAGAGCGTTTTTTCATTGAGTTTTTCTATCAGCAATTTGATTTTTGTAAACTATTGTACAATGTAATTGGAGATTTAGGACAAAAAAAATGGCTTTCGAGAGAGAATCGAAAATGGTTTATTTTTTTCTTCAGGGAGAAATTATTTTAGAAAGAGAAATCAGAAAAGTAAGACGGGTTTTTTTTCCATCAAAATTAGACATGGCTAAAGCCTACAATAGAATTGAATGGACCTATCTTTACTAAGTTCTTACTCGAATGGGTTTCCCTACTAATTTTATCAACTGTATTATGTCCTGTGTGACCTCTGTTTCTTTTACTATTCTAATTAATGATCAACAAACTGAGTCTATCTTGCCTTCTAGGGGAATTCGTCAAGGAGATCCTATCAGTCCTTATCTTTTCCTCCTTTGCACCGAAGGTTTATCTTGCCTCATTAAAAATGCAGTAGCTAATAATTTTTTGAAAGGTGTTAAACCCGGTATGCATTCTCCTAGTATCACACATCTTTTATTTGCGGATGATAGTATTTTATTTGGAAAAAGTACTATTGAAAATGCTATTACTATCAATTCTATTTATAACCAATATTGTGAGTCTTCGGGCCAACTTATTAACAAAAATAAATCTGCTATTGTTTTTGGTCCTAGAGTACCGAATAACATTCGTATTTCCATAACCCAAATTCTTCAAATTCCAAACGCATATTCTCACGTCAATTATTTGGGTTTACCAACTTTTATTGGTAAAAACAAGATAAAACATTTTCAGAAGTTAGAAACAAGAATCTGGAATAAAGTTAGTGGTTGGAAAGAAATTTTTTATCTCCGCGAGGCAAGGAAAATTCTCATTAAAGCGGTTATCCAAGCAATGCCTACTTACATTATGTCTATTTTTCTTCTTCCATTGACTTTTTGTTAAGAACTTTAAATACTTTTTGCAGAATTATGGTGGAGTAATGACTTGAATAAAAATTAAATTATTTGGAAAAATTGGGATAATATGTGATGTCCTAAAAATATAGGAGGTCTAGGGTTTTGCCATATGTATTCTTTTAATATAGCCTTATTAGGTAAACAGGCTTGGAAACTTCTTAATAACCCTGATTCGCTTCTATTTAAAGCTCGTAGAGGTAAATATTTCTACCATTCGGACATTATTTCTGCTGAATCTACAACCAGATTCTCTTATGTGTGGAAAAGCATTGTCACTGCAAAAAATATCGTTTTTAAAGGTATTCGTCATCGTATTGATAATGGCCAAAACACCTACATTTATCACAATAGATGGATCCCTTTAGGTCTTGGTAGGAAACCTCTGAGTTTTCCATCTCTTCTTCTGATTCAAAAGTCTCATTCTTGATTAATGAAAATTTTGGTTGGAATATTGAGTTGATAAAGGAAAAAAATTCGGAAGATGAAGCTCAAGCTATCATTCAAATCCCTTTGTCCTCTCCGAATAACCCTGATAATCTGATTTGGTCTCAAACGGATTCTGGTATTTACGATGTTAGTCAGCTTATTACATGATTGTTTCAAATTTTACTATCCTTTCTAATACAGATCATCCTACTACTTCAACCTCAAACATAGACTTTTTTTGGAAGGACATCTGGAATATAAACATACCAAGTAAAATTAAATTTTTTATTTGGCGTATTCATCATCGCTGCGTTGCGACAAAGGAAAATCTTAGCAAGAAAGGAGTTTCCTTACCCATAAGTTGCTGTTTCTGTAAGTGTATTGTTGAATCTGCTAGTCATATCTTTCTAGACTGTGAGTGGATTCGGAAAATTTATACGCATGCAATGATAAATATTCAACCTCCAATGTCTTTGATTCCCTTTCACCTCCGTTTGAAAAATCTTTTTGGTAGTCTTGATAAAAAAAGACCAGCATGTATTGTTTTACCTGTTATGGAACATTTGGTTATAGCGTAACAACAGAAATTTCAGATCTGAGCATAAATCTGTTGATGATATTGTCATTGATATAATTTATGAACATAAAGAGTTTCAAGACATCACTTATCTTGGTCGGAGATTGAATGTTGCAGGCGCAGGCGGAAGGAGAACGGAGAATACAAGCTCAGAGGATCGAATTTCTTTTATAGCAGTCACAGAAGAAAGAAACGGAGGGACTCGGTGGAAGCCACCGGAACTTGGGTCGCTCAAACTAAACATTGATGCAGCCGTATCCTCTTATCGAACTAGATCTGGGGATGGAGGAGTAATTCGCAACTCAACTGGCGATTTCGTCTAAGCTTTGACTTTTCTGATACCCTTCACTAAAGACTCTCTTGTTGCGGAGGCTTACGCCTTGCTTAGAGCCATCACAGAAGCTTTGATAAGGGGATTTAAAAATTTAGAAGTGGAAACGAACAATCAAACTCTAGCGATGAGCTTGCAGAGAAAGACACCGACTGAAAACCTAACAGAGGATGGGCGCCTATATTCTGCTATACTACTGAAGCTTCGAGAGTGTTGATAACTCTTTATTAGAGTTATATTTCTTGCATATTTAATATCGTTTTGCGTGATTCTGGGGTTGAAATATGAGTTGTACACTATGAATGTTGAGAAAACGTAGAAAGTAGAGTTTTAGCACTTTATTGTTAATTCGGGTGTTTCGATGTTATTTGTCAAATATAATCGCTTGGAATAGTTTTTCATGTTGTCTTGACAGGAACAGATGCTAAACGATGACTAGGAGGCATGAAACGAACTTCGGAAACAAAGCAAACTCAAGAGGAAGCAAGAGAAGCAAAGTCGGAGGAGCAAAAGTGACCAATCTCCACTATTTTGATTGTATCTCGAGTTCTACAATACATTTTGGAGTGAGACTCGAGGAAAATGGAAGTAGACTCAAAGAGCTATCCAACGATTGGTCACGGAACTAAAACGGAGATCGGACGAGAAATTTAAGGTCCGTCGAAGAGGATGAAAATCTGAGTTCATCTCCAGGGGTGTTCGTGCAAACACTTTTGTGTTCGTGCGAACAAAAACACTTAGAAAAATTTCAGGACAGCCAAGAAAAGGTGAAAAACAAGCTGAAAATTTGTGGGAACAAAAATAGTGTTCGTGCGAACAGAGAGTAAATATCGGTTCGTGCGAACACCCGTTTGTTCGTGCGAACAAAGGGCTAAATCGCAATTTTTTGGGCTGTTTTGTAATTTTTAAAGAGTTTGAGCTTTGGGGACTTCTTCTAACCTAGGAGTCCATCCTTGAGGGAGTATTGACGCATATTTGGAGCAGGAAACAAAAGGAGGACGACAAGGACGAAGACAGGGACGAAGAAAACAAAAAAGCCACCATTGGAGAGCTAGGTTTTTGACTTCTTCTTCTTCTTTCTCAATCTTTGTATGGAGAAACTATTACACCGTGTTTGGTTGATTCTTCTTAGCTAAATACTTTGATAGGCATCTCTACGAGAGCCTAGAGTTCATGTAGACGGTTATTTTCCGGATTTCAGACTTTGTTTCATGCATTTGGATTTGATTCTTCAATTAAATGTTAGTTTCTTGAACTTTTTGATCTTAGTCTATTGACACGATTAGGATATGATTTGATATGCAACAAAACTAGGGTTTATTTTGTGAATCAATTTCTTGCTTAAAGTTAATATTCGTTCTAGTTACATGTTCTTGTTCTATGCTTAATCTTTAGTATGAATGGAGTAGCTACCCGGACGTACTAGCTAATTAGATGAGTGCACGACAGTGACTCAACCTAATTATGTAGAGAATTCGAACACAATCCCGAATCACCGAGACCGAAATGGAGAAGTGTTAGGATTGGCCTAGTGTGGGTAGATTCGGTAGGATTATTTAGCTGTTTCGTGAAATGGTGGGCCGACGGGACCCGTTATCGTACCAGTAGATGACCTGCTAGAACGGACCGGTAGACAACATGAGACCGAGAGGAGATTGTAGTTAACCGATACGTAAAGTGACATGAGACCGACAGGATATTGTCATAGTTTATTACCCGGCTGAACTAGAATAGGATTGACGTGTTACATAGCTGAACGGGAAATCGTCTACAGCCCTAGGTGATCTAGAGGTTGCCTAGTTTCTCCATATTTATTTCTTAAATTTAAAAAATACAAAAATATTAGCTTAGTTGTTATTTTAATTCATAAATCAATCAAATCCTTCTTCTTGTACCGTACTCTAAATTAAGTAACTAATTAAATAGTCTCAAGTCTGTCCTCGTGGGATCGATAACTCGGGGTTGAAATACCACCCCTATATTACTTGACCGTGCGATTGCGTTTAAACGCGTTAGTAAATTACGTTAAGTTTTTGGCGCCGTTGCCGGGGACAGCGGTAGATTATTTAGTTAGGAATTATTTTATAGTACTTTTATTTAAGTTTAGTTTTATTTTGTTCTATTCTCAATCTCTTTGCTTCACGGGTGTCTTTTGAGTTTGTTTTCTCAGGACCACAGGAAGCAGGAGATTCTACTAAGCATGTGGAGTGAGGACTAGCATTCAGGTCCCCCATACTGTTTCTACTGCAGGGGTAATCATGAAGAAGAGGACGCATGCATAGTTTGGTGCTATAGATGCGGCATTTAGCATGACAATAGGGACCCATGTCAAGTTCATCCACCTCAACTTCATCAGCACCAAGAGGATTCATCAGCAATTATGGCAGAACGGCGAAGTATTATGGAGGATATCGAAGTGTGCGCCAAATTTTTTTCCATAGCTGCACAAGTGCCACAAGAGGATTCTGCCACAGGTAGGGAATACGTGAGGGAGATGATGGAGAGGATAAGGAAACGAATAGAAAAATTGTCAACAGAAGGGGAATCAAGCATTAAAGAGCCACAAGAAGAGACTGTGCCATATGACAGTGAGCCAAAAATTGAACCTTCATCATCCCCACCACAAGTGGGAGAAAAGATACCTGAGCCGAATGAAGACTGCAGTGTCCAGGAACCCTTGGTGGACTCTGCCATTTATGAGGACTCAGATTCTGATTCAGACTGGGGTGGACCTGTGTGCCGAAGATGGGAAGACCTGCCGTATTGCGAGCCAAGATCGCAGGCGCCCTCACATCCTTGGCATGAATGGGAAGACACCAGCATTGGAAGGCTGTGGTGTGCCGAAGATGATGATTCACTTGTGCCCATACCTATTGAGGTAAAAGCCCCTACTCATACTTTCGAAGAATTCTCCGTATCTCATTTTAACCAAGTCTGTGATGAGTTGGAAAGACTTGTGTATGGAGATTCTTATGGGGAAGAGCATCATGAGAAATTTTCAATTCCTTGTCATATTGGCTACTTTATTGATGATCCATATGCCATAGTCAAGGAGTTGGAAATCAAAAAGTGGGGGGGGGGGGGTGGATGAATTGAATGGGTCATGTGAAGAGCATCTAGCACAAATGAGGTATTAATCGGATGATTTTATGGCCAGAGATTCATTTGAGCCCAGTGGTACTTGGTGGAAGTTTCTCAAGAAGATCAATTATAAAATAAAAGTAGTCAGCTTCCACAACTCTCCACCTTCTTCAGAGCACAGGGGTGCACGGGAAGTCATTGAAAAGAGATGGTGGAAGAAGAAGAAGTGGAGGGATAAAGCAGTCTCCACAATCCTTTTCTGTTGAGGTAACCGGGTCGGGCTGTCGACCTTAACTTACAAGCGCTGCTTGGGAGGCAACCCAATTTAGAGTAGGATTCTATTTATTTCTGTTTTTTTTTCTTCATTTAGTTCTCCATATATGATTTTGAGGGGTGAGATAGAGTTGCTTTAATACTTTCAATCAGTGCACAGGGACACAGATACAAAAAACGCTCCGGATTCCCCTACTTGATGCGTGCGATAGAGAATGTTGAGTAGGCGCATCGGAATCCGGACGCGAGGTGAGACTTTTCCGGAAACTGTCAACGGTCCACAAGACCCCTTCTTGTTGCAGTTTCGCGGCAACGGTGCCCATGTAGGTCCGGGCACCCAGGTACCTCTAACTCTCTCTCTTGTTTCTACGTTTTGAGCCATAATTGTGTAGATCCACCGCCTGCACATTTAAGCGAGGACACCTCGTACTTGATCTCTAAAATAGTTGAGGACAACGAAACGCTTAAGTGTGGGGGAGTTTGTTTATAATTTCACCAGCCATGTTTTATCTTTCATAGCCTTGTTACATGTAGTTTGTTAAGTACTGTGTTAATGTGGTTAGTGTAGAGAGGTGTTTTAGTGTCATATTGTGCTAATTTAATATTTTTGCATTGTTTCACATTCAACAAAACGTGTGGTTAATCGAGTTGGCCAAAAGCATCTAGAGTCTAGGAAAAAAAATAGAGAAAAAAAACTAAAATCCATAAAAATTTAAAAAATTTGAGTTGGGCAATTGAGGAAGCTTGAAACTAGAGAGAGTTCAGTGAAAGAGACGAGGGCATACCTTTAGTTCCTATATTGTGCTAGGAGGATTTCGTCCAAAGAAGTCGAATAGTCTGTTTTCGAGTGGAAACTTGTGGCCTCTTGGAAATATGGGGTGGAACTTCGTGTAGAGTCGGATCCATGTGGTACATTTCTCTAGCCTAAGTGAACTTAGGGAGTGTACACCACCATCCCTTAAGGCGGTTTCAAGAGCTAACCGAAAAAGCCCACACTTAGTTGCACTAAATGCACGGTTGAAAAAACAATTAGAAGAGAATGAAAAAAAAATTAATCAAAATTTTCTCTTGGATTAGATACGGTGAACAACCTAATGTCCCTCCATTCACGTGGAGAATTTGGATTCAATCCAATTAGATGAACTAGGGAAAATTAAAGTCAAGCCGTATTACACGGAGTTGTGTCTCTCGTCACTGGGACAATTTGCATTGAAATGCAATAACGGCTAAGAGGGTCTGAAAACCTCAAATGACTTGGCGACGAAAGACTATTGTAGTACTTAAGATGCCTAGACCCTCTGAGCTAGAGGAAGTGCCCGAGTCTTTGATTGTTTATGGTGGATGTTTGGGGACCCCTTAGTGAGCTTGTATGTATGATCATTTTACTTCAATTTCTTGCTATTGGTTGCGAAATTTCGGAAGAGAGTTGTGGGAACTTGATGATTTTGGTTTGTGATAGCGACATTGCCCGATCTCTAACGAAAAAGGAAAACAATATTTGTGTTGTTTAAATTTTTGCATTGTTTGATAATCGAGTTGCATTGTTTATAGTCATGTATATTGCATTGGGTGTGTGTGTTGTGTGTATGTCACATGGCTAGTAAAGTTTTATGCAATTCGGTGGATTAAAACGTAGTGTGAGGATTGATTTTGCTCGGGACGCGCAAAAGGGTAGTGTGGGGGAATTTGATAACTCTTTATTAGAGTTATATTTCTTACATATTTAATATCGTTTTGCGTGATTCCGTGGTTGAAATATGAGTTGTACACTATGAATGTTGAGAAAACGTAGAAAGTTGAGTTTTAGCACTTTATTGTTAATTCAGGTGTTTCGACGCATATTTCGATGTTATTTGTCAAATATAATCTCTTGGTATGGTTTTTCAGGAACATATGCTAAACGATGACTAGGAGGCATGAAACGAACTTCGGAAACAAAGCAAACTCAAGAGGAAGCAAGAGAAGCAAAGTCGGAGGAGCAAAAGTGACCAATATTTACTATTTTGATTGTATCTCGAGTTCTACAATATAATTTGGAGTGAGACCAGTGTAAAATGAAAGTATACTCAAAGAGCTTTCCAACGACAGGTCACGGAGCTAAAACGGAGATCGGACGAGAAAGTTAAGGTCCGTCGAAGAGGATGAAAATCTGAGTTCATCTCCAGGGGTGTTTGTGCGAACAATTTTGTGTTCGTGCGAACAAAAACACTTAGAAAAATTTCGGGACATCCAAGAAAAGGTGAAAAACAAGCTGAAAATTTGTGGGAACAAAAAAAGTGTTCGTGCGAACAGAGAGTAAATATTTGTTCGTGCGAACAACTGTTTGTTCGTGCGAACAGAGGGCTAAATCGCAATTTTTTGGGCTGTTTTGTAATTTTTAAAGAGTTTGAGCTTTGGGGACTTCTTCTAACCTAGGATTCCTTCGTTGAGGGAGAATAGACGCATATTTGGAGCAGGAAACAAAGGGAGGACGACAAGGACGAAGACAGGGACAAAGAGAACAAAAAAGCCACCATTGGAGAGCTAGATTTTTTACTTCTTCTTCTTTCTCAATCTTTGTATGGAGAAAATATTACACCGTGTTTGGTTTATTCTTATTAGTTAAATACTTTGATAGGTATCTCTACGAGAGCCTAGGGTTTATGTAGACGGTTATTTTCCGGATTTCAGACTTTGTTTCATGCATTTGGATTTGATTCTTCAATTGAATGTTAGTTTCTTGAACTTTTTGATCTTAGTCTATTGACACGATTAGGATATGATTTGATATTCAACAATACTAGGGTTTATTTTTTGAATCAATTTCTTGCTTTAAGTTAATATTTGTTCTAGTTACATGTTCTTGTTCTATGCTTAATCTTTAGTATGAATGGAGTAGCTACCCGGACGTACTAGCTAATTAGATGAGTGCACGACAGTGACTCAACCTAATTATGTAGAGAATTTGAACACAATACCGAATCACCGAGACCGATATGGAGAAGTGTTAGGAATGGCCTAGTGTGGTACATTCGGTAGGATTATTTAGCTATTTCGTGAAACGGTGGGCCGACGGGACCCGTTATCGTACCAGTAGATGACCTGCTAGAACGGACCGGTAGACAACATGAGACCGAGAGGAGATTGTAGTTAACCGAGACGTAAAGTGACATGAGACCGACATGATATTGTCATAGTTTATTACCCGGCTGAACTAGAATAGGATTGACGTGTTACATAGCTGAACTGGAAATCGTCTACAGCCCTAGGTGATCTAGAGGTTGCCTAGTTTCTCCATATCTATTTCTTAAATATAAAAAATACAAAAATATTAGCTTAGTTGTTATTTTAATTCATAAATAAATCAAATCCTTCCTCTTGTACTGTACTCTAAATTAAGTAACTAATTAAATAGTCTCAAGTTTGTCCTCGTGGGATCGATAACTCGGGGTTGTAATACAACCCCTATATTACTTGACCGTGCGCTTGCATTTAAACGCGTTAGTAAATCGCGTCAAGTGTCTTATGCTAGGGTTCTGTGGTGTAAAAGGGCTCAAAACCATCTAGCCCATTGTTCGGCTAGATTGGGCCTTGATATTGATGTTATTTTGTTTTGGTCTGTCACTTGCCTAATAGCTTGTACACATTGTGGGCCAATGACATTGCCCAATATTAAATAAAGTGCAGGCTTTGTGTTCAAAAAAAGAAGACTAAGGGCTCGATTGGTAATGCTGACGTTTTAAGAAGCTGATGTGTAGGAAGTACTATGAAAAACCTGCTGTGGAAATTTATACGAAAAGTGTTTCGTAAATCCGTATTTTAGCTGATGCGGAAAAGAACTTTTGACATTTTGTGCTTGGTCATTAGTGTTTTAGAGTTGTTGTTACTATCGAAATGAAAATATCAAACATGATATGATAAATAGTGTTATTATCTATAACCTATATAAAAAGAAGATAAGCCATTTAAGGGGAGGGGGTTTTGTCGACGTGGCCCAATCAGAGGGCGTTTTCGCACTGCAGTGACAATTACTCATTTTCCCTCGACTCTTCAGCACCACGCCGTCATTTTGGACCATCAGTTGCTGAGACTTTGTGGTGTTCTCGCCGCCCCAGACTGCCTTCATGAGCAAGCACGGGAAAGTTGTAGGCTCCAAGACAAGCTTGGCTTGACCGAAGAGAGGGAGAGGGAGAGAGCCTAGAGAAGAAGAAAGAAGAGAAGCGAAGCAAAGGAAGAAGAAGCGAGGCAGGGTGAAACAGGAAGAGCCGTCAAGGCCTTTGCTTTCTTCTTCTATTCTGCTCATTTCGATCTGTATTTAGGGTTTCACATCTCCAACAGCCATGATGGTGATGGTTTCGGGTAAGTCATGCTCTCTCTCTCCTGTTGATTTCGTCCTATCTCTTTCTCTACCCTCTGTTGCATCTCTTAGTCTTCAGGTAGGATACTCCGGAAAAAGTCTCGTGCAATAAGGTAAATCCCTTCCCCTCTCTTTTACCACTTTTGCCCTCCGCTACAGTTTGTAGTGTTCACCGAATGTTCCTGCTCTTCTTTGTAGTCCAGTGTTGATTTCTATAATTCATCACAGAGGTAGACATAGAAGTTGGGGGCGAATGGCCGATCAATGTTCGATACGACTACGAAATTGGAGCTGACGACTTAGTTCTTGACAAAATGAAATAAATTGAACTTACAATTCATCATAACCCACCAGATTCATACCTGCCCGACACAAGAACAAGTCAACTAAAACACACCAAAAGATTCAACAGAGAACGCTTGTATCGAAAGTAGATGAGAGAGTGAACGTACGAAAACAATTGAAGTGAAATGAGTCTCGGGGAATACTCTCGCTCAGAGACGGGAACCTCTCCATAGTGTCAGATCTGATGGCTACGACCTTTTACCAGCGTTCAATGAGTTGCTCGAGACGGGTTGCTTCTGTATCGGGGATTGGTTGGTCAGACAAAAATGTTGGCTGGGACTAGTTCTAGGTCAGAATCGATGGAGATATCGATGTTTTTGTTATGGGTCTCGATTGGGTGGTTTTATGGTCGAAGTATGGGTTTTTGTTGGTATAGAGAGAAAGAGACGATCTATCTTTCCGAGTTCGTTGATGTAATTTGTTTCTTCTTTAATGATGATATGCTATGTTGATGATGTTGGAGGGGAGAGATGGGGACGAATGGATGATGATGAAGACGATGAAGGAGAGATAAACAAAGAATTGGGGTTGGGGAAGCAAGCGGCTGGTGAATTCGATAGGTAGATACTGTTATTTAACTAATGTGTGCTTCTTCTTTGGTGTTTGTGTGATTTATTTTTGTCATTTCTTTTTTAATTATGGGGAGTAAGTTTTCTACAAGGGGGTAAAACAAACTTTTTCCACTATCCATTACTATTGTAGCTGTAAGGGTAGTTTGAGGTATTTGCCAAACCTCAGGGTACCAACTTGGTATTTGGCAACACCACAAGGGTGGTTTCTGTCAATTACCCAAAGAACATCTTCATTAGTCTAGCCGAAATCAGAAAGCTCGTTGAAAAGGAGGTAAGATAAATCATGCAATCGAGAAAATTTGACCGCCAAATGAAATTAAGCCATCTCTGTATTCACCAGGTAGCTATCTAAGTGCTCTAACTCAGCTGCGGGACGGGAAAGAGCTCCTACTGTCGAAGGCATAAAAGAGATATCTATAGGAAATGTGGATACTTCCAAGTGTCTAGCGGGGGGCTTCAGTCAATTCTGTTCCACTTAATCCCTTTTTCATGGCTACATATCTTTCCGACTAAGGCATGGGAAGTCCTTCTCCTGTAACATGAATCCCATTTTCATCCGGAAAAAGGAGATGGGTGAACGTAGCGAGACCTAGTTAAGGTAATCAAAAGAAGCATGCAATTTTCAAGAAATACCGGAGGGGCTATCATTAATTATTAGAATTTATCGAGTTTTATTACAATTATCAAGAATAATGTTATCTAGTTGTTTTTCCTTTTATCAGCTTGTTTTTGAATTCATTAGAAGGATCAGGCTTATCCTGACCTCTTAGTCAAATTCTTATCTGATAGATTTTGTTAGGTCTCTCCCCTATCTTCTATAAATAGGGGAGTATTTTACATTTTCAAAAGGCTTTTGATTTATCAAATAAACCAGAGAGTTTTTCCTTTCAAATATTGCCGTTGTTTTTTTTTTCAGTCGTTCAGGTTCTACACCATTTTGGTATCTGAGCGCAACTCCGTTCCGCCACCACCGCGCACTGCCAACTCCGAGCCAACACCAAACATTACCAGTTCTTCACTGCTTTGATTAGCAAACCCAGAATCAACTATTTTTTCTCTTTGCCGCAGAAAAAAAGTAACAAGAAGAGGAAGAAAATCATAGGATCTCTCAACCGCCGGACGCTACAAGACCCAGGCGGTCATCGTCGTCGTTAGCGCCCCTGGGTGTTGCCCGAACCAGTGCGCCGGAAGCACTGTCGCGGGGTGTTTGTCGAAGAAGGCTAGTCCATTTTGGCAGATCCAGAATGAGAAGTGTTGGAATAGATGCCCTAGAGACAATCTAATTTTAGTATGAATTGGCTAGAATAATCATTGTATCATTTATGGAGATATTTAATATAATGAAGTCTTTAGATTTACAAATCGTGTTGTTTATCTTAAATATCCCTAGTCAAATATAATGATTAACAGGACGATCATCTATAGACTAGTATGGGGTTAGATTGTTATGGAGATATCACCATCCAACACATGGGTGTGTATTAGGAGTAATGACATACCGGATTGACCCAAATCCGAGAGGGATACATACAAGTTATGTAAAGTCACAAGCGCTTCTCGCGGTGATAGGATATTATCATCCTTAGGCTTGAAGTCACTAGATCCTCTAGTTGTGGAATATTGTGCTTTGACAACGTCAAACGCTACTCCGTAAATGGGTAGTTATAAAAGCGCATGTTGGGCACAATAGTAAGCAAGCTTAGAGATGGTGAGTGATGTAGATAGGATTTGTCCCTCCCACATAACGGAAGAAAATATACGAGGCCACTCGAGGGATGGCGCCTATGGAATGTCTGGCAAGACTCATATGAATCAATATGGGGATATTGATGTCATATGCATGGATAGGGCTGTTCCCAGGATCAAGAAACATGGATTGGATATACGAGTATGACTTGTATGTCCCGTGTCTAATCCGGATAATGAGACAAAGGGATGCGATAATAAGATCACAAAGGTTTGTCAAGATGACTATTTCTATTAATTGGGTGGCATGGATGTGTTGCTAGACACCGCTCCATGTTTGTAAATAGTTACTACCAATTAAGTAGAAACCTATGAGGTCACACGCCATATGGATATAATTGGATAAGAGACTTAATTAATGAGGATTAATTAAAAAGGATCATATTGCAACAAGTTGCTAACTTAGTGAGACTAATTAGCAAATAATACTAATCCATATATGGATATGATTAGTATTGGGCCCTTTATGGAAACAACTAGGAGTAGTTGGACTATATAAAGGAAATCCTTCCTTCCCTCTCAATACATGTTATTCATAACACATATTGAGAGGAGAGAAAAGAGTTGAGAGCAAGCAAGGCAAGAGGCGTCCGCCCCTTACCCGCCGCCCCAAACCCGTTGGCCACACGAAGAGGCCGAGTCCCTCCTTGTGACTTCGTTGCGTGATTCCGTTGTCTCCTTCCTCCGTTCTAGCTAGCACAAGAAAGTTGGGATGTCCAATTCTCTATCCTAGGCGTGGATCAACCGTAGAGAACGTGACATTATTCACGTTTGAATTAATCACAGGATAACTCAAAGGTAAACACATATTAATCCTTTAATATCGTTATGTGTTCTTAACTTGTGATCCTTGGAGGGATTTTAATGGAATAATTATCTTATTCCGCTGCGATTCCAATATGTTCAAAACCCTACAAGAAAATGGAGGCGAGAGAGATCACTTAGTGATCCAGTTGCAGAGACAAAATTGAGACATTCAATTTACGCGAATCTGACACCGGAGGTTGCAATCACCGAGTCCATTGTTGGTACCGCCGCTGCCCAGATCAGGGAATTTTTTCGTCATTTACCTCGCCGGTAGCAGCCTTCGCTACCGTTTAATTAGAGCCAGACCCCGCCGGAACGAAGGAACCTAGCCTTCTCCGACGAAATCCTGTACTTTCTCCGGCAAATCCAGAGCACCGAAGAAGGTGCTACATGGGAAGAAGAGTTTACCGGCTGAGTTGCGAAACCAAGCCGAGTACCTCTAGAGCACAAAGACGATGACTTGTTGACGTTGTTTCCCCATGGACGAGGAGCTACTGGTGCCCTGATTTGTTCTCACCGAAGGATAAAGAAGAAATAGCTTGTTTTGGGCTAAAGTCTTGGGCTATAAAGGAATCATAAGCCCAATAACTAACTGATATTGCTATTGTAGTCACTCTCAGGTCCATAAAACTGAGAAAACAAGCACTATCGGTGTGAACTTGTGATACTGAGCACCCACAAACTTTTCAGCTCATTCTATTTTTTTTCCACCACCAGAAATAAAAATGAAAAAGAAAGAAAAAAATTAAAGACAAAAAAAAAAGAGATGTTTGCCACTGTTACAAAAGAACAAAATCTGCCAGCCGTAATCTAGCTTCTCATGACCATTAGAGATGTGATGGACCAGCAAGAAGAAATCAAACAGAGGGTTCAGAATATTGAATCATCATTTGAGAAGATAAGGAAGTCAATGGTGCAAATGCGCGTAGGACTTCAAGACGAGATAGCGCGGCAATTTTCTCAGCTCACCAAGTCATTGGGAAAGAGACCACAAGGTGAAGATGGCTCAGATCCGCCAATTACAACTCAATTAAGCCCTGCAACTCAACGACTTGGGCAGTCGAACCGGGATAATGCAAGATGTGACCAAGGTTTTGATGGGAGAGTGCAATACACTGACCGCTTTAACGATCGCACTCGCTGCCAACAAGCCTTTGATGAATTTGACGATTTCGAAGAAGTATAAAATGAGATTCGATGGCCACAACGGAGACAAGGTCAATACCAGGAGCGAAGACATTGTCGATCCTCGGATAGATACCAACAAAGGCGGTATAGATATGACGAAGATGGATATCATGACATTACCAAACGAGCTCGTGTTGAAGCACCCACTTTTGACGGACAACTAGAACCCAATGCATTCATTGATTAGATAGCCGCAATGGAGGATTACTTTGACTGGCACGACATGTCCGACTCTCGACGGGTTCGTTTTGCAAAGGTTAAGCTTGTTGGAACTGCAAAGCGATTTTGGCAAGACGTACAGGAAGACCTAGAGCGGCATGGTCAAAATCCTATAGTCCATAAGGACAAGATGAAACTCAGATTGGATTCGAATTATCTTCCAAGGAACCACAAAAGACGATTAACGGACCAGTGGACGAACTTAAAACAAGGCTCATTCAGCGTCACCGACTACATGAGCAAGTTTGAGGATCTGCGTCTAAGGTGTAGCATTCGCGAAGAACCCTTGGTGACCTTGACAAAGTTCATCAACGGATATCGACCAGAGATTAAGCGAAAGGTGAATCTGAACTCACCGGAGTCAATCGAAGATGCTTACCAAACTGCCCTGGAGATTTAGACATACAAGAAGCCCCCCGTTCCAAAACGCTGGAATTCTCAAGTTAGAGATAAATCTTTATTAGAGTTCTATATCTTGCATATTTAATATTGTTTTGCGTGATTCCGGGGTTGAAATATGAGTTTTACACTATGAATGTTTCGATGCATATTTCGATGTTATTTGTCAAATATAATCGCTTGGTATGGTTTTTAATGTTTTCTTTACAAGAACGGATGCTAAAAGATGGCTAGGAGGCATGAAACGAACTTCGGAAACAAAGGAAACTCAAGAGGAAGCAAGAGAAGCAAAGTCGGAGGAGCAAAAGTGACCAATCTCTGCTATTTTGATAGTATCTTGAGTTCTACAATACATTTTGGAGTGAGACCAGTGGGAAATTAAAGTAGACTCAAAGTGCTTTCCAATGATAGGTCACGGACAATAACTTTCTCTTATTTCTCAATTTTTGTATGGAGAAACTATTGCACCTTGTTTGGTTGATTCTTCTTAGCTAAATACTTTTCTAGGCATCTCTACGAGAGCATAGGGTTTATGTAGAAGGTTATTTTCCGGATTTCATACTTTGTTCATGCATTTGGATTTGATTCTTCAATTGAATGTTAGTTTCTTGAACTTGTTGATCTTAGTCTATTGACACGATTAGGATATGATTTGATATTCAACGAAACTAGGGTTTATTTTGTGAATCAATTTCTTGCTTAAAGTTAATATTCGTTCTAGTTACATGTTATTGTTCTATGCTTAATCTTTAGTATGAATGGAGTAGCTACCCGGACGTACTAGCTAATTAGATGAGTGCACGGCAGTGACTCAACCTAATTGTGTAGAGAATTTGAACACAATCCCGAATCACCGAGACCGGAAAGGAGAAGTGTTAGGATTGGCCTTAGTGTGGGTAGATTCGGTAGGATTATTCAGCTGTTCTGTGAAAACGGTGGACCGACAGGACAAGTTATCGTACCAGTAGATGACCTGCTAGAACGGACCGCTAGACAACATGAGACCGAGAGGAGATTGTAGTTAACTGAGACGTAAAATGACATGAGACCGACATGATATTGTCATAGTTTATTACCCGGCTGAACTAGAATAGAATTGACGTGTTACATAGCTGAACCGACAATCGTCTTCAGCCCTAGGTGATCTAGAGATTGCCTAGTTTCTCCATATCTATTTCTTAAATCCACAAAATACAAAACTATTAGCTTAGTTGTTATTTTAATTCATAATTCAATCAAATCTTTCCTCTTGTACCGTACTCTAAATTAAGTAACTAATTAAATAGTCTCAAGTCTGTCCTCGTGGGATCGATAACTCGGGGTTGAAATACCCCCCTATATTACTTGACCGTGCGCTTGCGTTTAAACGTGTTAGTAAATTGCGTCAAGTTTTTTGCGCCGTTGCTGGGGACAGCGGTAGATTATTTAGTTAGGACTTAGTTTAGATTAATTTTATTTTACTCTAGTTTGATATTTTTATTCTATATCTCTGGGCTTCACGGGTGTCTTGTGAGTTTGTTTCTCAGGAACGCAGGAAGAAAGAGACAATATAAGCATGTGGAGGGAAGACTGTTAATCACGTCCCCCCCACTGTTTCCACTACAGGGGTAACCATGAAGAAGAAGATGCGTGCATAGTTTGGTGCTATCGATGCGGCATTTATCATGATAATAGGGACTTGTGCCGAGTTCATACACCCCATCTTCATCAGCACCAAGAGGACTCATCAGCGATTATGGCAGAACGACGTAGTATTATGAATGACATCGAAGTGTTAGCCAAATTTTTATCCATAGCTGCACAAGTGCCACAAAAGGATTCTTCCACAGGTAGGGAATACGTGAGGGAGATGATGGAGAGGATAAAGAAACGAAACTGTCAACAGCAGGGGAATCAATCATTCAAGAGCCACAAGAAGAGACCGTGCCATATGACAGTGAGCCAAAAATTTAACCTTCATCATCACCCCACAAGCGGAAGAAGAGATACCTGAGCCGAGCGAAGAATGCAGTGTCCAGGAACCATTGGTGGACTCTGCCATTTATGAGGACTCAGACTCTAATTCAAACTGGGGTGGACCCGTGTGCCCTAGATGGGAAGATTTGCCGTATTGCGAGCCAAGACCGCAGGCGCCCTCACTTCCTTGGCATGAATGGGAAGAAACCAACATTGGAAGTCGATGGTGTGCTGATGATGAAGCTGGTCAAGCACTTGTGCCCATATCTGTTGAGGTAAAAGCCCCTACTCATACTTTTGACGAATTCTCCATATCTTATGTTAATCAAGTCTGTGATGAGTTGGAAATACTTGTGTATGGAGATTCTTATGGGAAGAGAATGATGAGAAATTTTCAATTTCGTGTCATACTGGCTATTATATTGATCCAAACGCCATAGTCAAGGAATTGGAAACAAGCAAGTGTGGGGTGTAGATGAATTGCATGGGTCATTTGATGAGCATCTAGCACCAAAGAGGTATTAGTGGGATGACTTTATGGAGAGAGACGCATATGAGCCCAGTGGTACTTGGTGGAATCTGATGGAGAAGATAAATTGTAAGATGAAAAGAGTCAGCTTCTACAACTTTCTACCATCTTCCAGCAAAGGGGTGCATGTGAAATTCAGGAAAAGAGATGGTGGAAGAAGAAGAAGTGGAGGGATATAGCATCCTCCACCATCCTTTTCGGTTGAGGTAATCAGGTCGGGCCGTCGACCTTAAATTACAAGCGCTGCTTGGGAGGCAACCCAATGTAGAGTAGGATGCAATTTGTTTCTGATTTTGCTTTTAGTTCTCCATATCTTATTTTGAGGGGTGAGAGAGAGTGGACTAATTTTTCTAATCAGTGTGCAGGGAAACAAGACGCTCCGGATTCCCCTTCTTGATGTGTGCGATAGAATGTTGAGTAGGAGCATCGGAATCCAGACGCGAGGTGAGACTGTTCCGGAAACTGTCAGCGGTCCACAAGACCCCTTCTTGTTGTAGTTTAGCGGCAACGGTGCCCATGTAGGTCCGGGCACCCAGGTAGCTCTAACTCTCTCTCTGGTTTCTACGTTTTGAGCCATAATTGTGTAGATCCACCGCCTGCACATTTAAGCGAAGACACCTCGTACTATATCTCTAAATTCGTTGAGGACAACGAAAGCTTAAGTGTGGGGGAGTTTGTGTATAATTTCACCAGCCATGTTTTGTCTTGCATAGCCTTGTTGCATGTAGTTTTGTAGTATTGTGAGTATTGTGTGGTTAGTGTAATGTTTTTAATATATTGTTGTATTGTGATAGGTTCAATTTTTTTCTGCATTGTTCTACACTTTCATATTATTGAGTCCCCTACCCAATCGTTGTGGTTAATCGAGTTGGCCAGTTACATGTAGAGTCTAAGAAAAGAAATAGAGAAAACAAAGAAAATCAATAAAAATTAAAAAAATTTGAGTTGGGCTATTGATGAAGCTTGAAACTAGAGAGAGTTCAGTGAAAGAGTCTCAATGAATAGGCAGCACCGTAGTGGGGAAAATCTTAACTTTTAGTCTCCTAAGCACCGGTTCACGAAAGGATGTCCCGGGTTATTCAGGGAAAAGTGGAATGTAGACGAGGGCATACCTTTAGTTCCTATATTGTGCTAGGAGGATTTAGTCCTAAGAAGACGAATAGTCTGTTTTCTAGTGGAAACTTTTGGACTCTTAGAATCTTGGGTGGATTCAAACCAATTAGAGCGTCTGAGGAAAATTAAATTAAAGCCGTATTACACGGAGTTGTGTCTCTTGTCAATGGGACAATCTGCATTCAATGCAATAACGGCTAAGAGGTTCTGAAAACCTCATATGACTAGGCGACGAAAGACTACTATAGGACTAAGGGTGCCTAGACCCTCTGAGCTAAAGGACGTGCCCGGATCTTGGATTGAGTTTGGTGGATGTTTGGCAACCCCTTAGTGAGCTTGTGCGTAGGATCATTTTATTTTCAATTCCTTATTGCGGTTGTGTGAATTGCAAAAGAGACTTGTGGGAACTTGCTGATTTTGGTTAGTGATGGCGAGATTGCCCAATCTCTAACGAAAAAAAATGTATTTGTGTTGTTTCAATTTTTGCATTGTTTGATAATCGAGTTGCATTATTGATAGTCATGTAGATTGCATTGGGTGTGTGTGTTGTGTGTGTCACATGGCAAGTGTAGTTGTATGCAATTCGGTGGATTAAAACGTAGTGTGAGGATTGATTTTGCTCGGGACGCGCAAAAGGGTAGTGTGGGGGAATTTGACAACTCTTTATTAGAGTTATATTTCTTGCATATTTAACATCGTTTTGCGTGATTCCGGGGTTGACATATGAGTTTTACACTATGAATGTTGAGAAAACGTAGAAAGTTGAGTTTTTAGCACTTTATTGTTAATCCGGGCGTTTCGATGCATATTTCGATGTTATTTGTCAAATATAATCGCTTGGTATGGTTTTTCATGTTTTCTTTACAGGAACTGATGCTAAACGATGGTAGGAGGCATGAAATGAACTTCGAAAACAAAGCAAACTCAAGAGGAAGCAAGAGAAGCAAAGTCGGAGGAGCAAAAGTGACCAATATCCACTATTTTGATAGTATCTTGAGTTCTACAATACATTTTGGAGTGAGATCAGTCGCAAATGAAGGTAGACCCAAAGAGCTTTCCAACGAAAGATCACGGAGCTAAAACGGAGATCGGACGAGAAAGTTATTGTCCGTCGAAGAGGATGAAAATCTGAGTTCATCTCCAGGGGTGTTCGTGCGAACAAAATGCCTTAGAAAATTTTTCAGCTGGCAAAAAAGGGTGAAAAAGGGACTGAAAAATTGAGGGAACAAAAATGTTGTTCGTGCGAACAAAGAGCAAAAATCTGTTCGTGCGAACACCCGTGTGTTCGTGCGAACAAAGGCTAAATTTCAAATTTTTGAACTGTTTTACAATTATTAAAGAGTTTGAGCTTTGAGGACTTCTTCTAACGTAGGAGTCCGTCCTTGAGGGAGTATTCACGCATATTTGGAGCAAGAAACAAAGGGAGGCCGACAAGGACGAAGACGAGGACGAAGAGAACACAAAAGCCACCATTGGAAGCTAGGTTTTTTATTTCTTCTTCTTCTTTCTCAATCTTTGTATGGAGAAACTATTGCACCGTGTTTGGTTGATTCTTCTTAGCTAAATAATTTTCTAGGCATCTCTACGAGAGCCTAGGGTTTATGTAGACGGTTATTTTTCGGATTTCATACTTTGTTTCATGCATTTGGATTTGATTCGTCAATTGAATGTTAGTTTCATGAACTTGTTGATCTTAGTCTATTGACACGATTAGGATATGATTTGATATTCAACGAAACTAGGGTTTATTTTGTGAATCAATTTCTTGCTTAAAGTTAATATTCGTTCTAGTTACATGTTATTGTTCTATGCTTAATCTTTAGTATGAATGGAGTAGCTACCCGGACGTACTAGCTAATTAGATGAGTGCACGGCAGTGACTCAACCTAATTGTGTAGAGAATTTGAACACAATCCCGAATCACCGAGACCGGAAAGGAGAAGTGTTAGGATTGGCGTTAGTGTGGGTAGATTCGGTAGGATTATTCAGCTGTTCTGTGAAAACGGTGGACCGACAGGACAAGTTATCGTACCAGTAGATGACCTGCTAGAACGGACCGCTAGACAACATGAGACCGAGAGGAGATTGTAGTTAACCGAGAGGTAAAATGACATGAGACCGACAGGATATTGTCATAGTTTATTACCCGGTTGAACTAGAATAGGATTGACGTGTTACATAGCTGAACAGGAAATCGTCTACAGCCATAGGTGATCTAGAGATTGCCTAGTTTCTGCATATCTATTTCTTATATCCATAAAAATACAAAAATATTAACTTAGTTGTTATTTTAATTCATAATTCAATCAAATCCTTCCTCTTGTACCGTACTCTAAATTAAGTAACTAATTAAATAGTCTCAAGTTTGTCCTCGTGGGATCGATAACTCGGGGTTGAAATACCACCCCTATATTAATTGACCGTGCGCTTGCGTTTAAACGCGTTAGTAAATCGCGTCTGTTAGCAACAATGAAATTGGTCGATATGGTTCCAACAGCAAGCCTGCAGGCTCGACATCTGGTCCAGCTACGTCGATTGCGCCTACGGGAACCAACAACCCTATATTTGATAAAAATGGAGGATATTTTACATTCTCAAACTTTTGGGCAACCAATCCCTCTATTGTGTGTCGTAATTTCCCGAACAAGGGTCACATAGCCCCTCAATGCCCTCATCGCAACCTTGTTATAAGTCAAGAGTTGGAAGAATTTTCTGGAGAGTGTTTGGAGCAAGATGTGAAACCGTTAGATGAGCCGGAGTCTGAAGATGAGGACAACCTTCAAGAAAATGATGAACGACATCTTGGTGTCAGGAGATGCATCTATTCTGCCCCTACTAAGGATGACGAGTGGAAACGCACAAGTATTTTTCACACATTTTTGAAGTGTTGGGACAAAGTTTGCAAAGTTGTGATCGATGGTGGTAGTACCATGAACGTGGTTTCGAAGTCTGCTGTTGAGAAGCTCAAACTTGATGTCGAACCACATCCTACACCGTTCAGAGTTGCCTGGGTGGATAAAACATCACTACCAGTCAAAGAAAGGTGTAAGGTTCCTATCCAACTAGGAGATTACTTTGAGAAAATTTGGTGTGATGTCCTTCCTATGGATGTCGCCCACGTATTGCTCGGTCGACCTTGGATATACGATGAAGACGTTATCAACTATGGGCGTGACAATACTTATGTCTTCAAGCATGGTGGCAAGACAATAAGGCTTTATCCGGCGAAACCGTCCGAGAAGGACAAGAAAGGGTACAAGAGAACCAAGAAGCACAACCTCCATGTTCTCACAAGGGCAGAGTTTGAGAAAGAGAGTAGTGAAACCGGGTTGATGCTAGCCTTGGTAACGAAAGGAGTTTTATCCACCACAAGTGATGTACCAGCTTTGTTTTCCCCTGAGATTGGCAAACTTTTGGATGAATTTCAAGATGTAGCACCGAACGAGCTACCTAGAGAGTTGCCACCCATGAGGTACATTCAACATTCTATTGATCTAATTCCAGGATCTCAATTTCCCAACCTTCCTTATTATGGGATGAATCCTAAGGAGTGCGCTGAGCGAGATTAACAGGTGGAAGAAATACTTTAGAAATGATTCATTCGTGAAAGTTTAAGCCCATGTGCTGTCCCTGCCTTGTTGACGCCTAAAAAATATGAATGCTGGAGAATGTGCGTCGACAACCGTGCCATCAATCGTATCCCTGTGAAGTATCGCTTTCCTATACGAAGACTGGACGATATGCTAGACCAAATGGCCAGAGAATCTTCGTTTTCTAAGTTAGATTTGAGGAGTGGTTATCACCAAATCCCTGTTCGACTTGGAGATGAATAGAAAACAGCATTCAAGACACAAGATGGCTTATACGAATGGCTGGTAATGCCATTCGGCTTATCAAATGCCCCTAGTACATTCTTGAGGGTCATGAACCAAGTCCTCCGCCCTTTTTTGGGATTTTTTTTTGTAGTGTACTTTGATGACATCCTGATTTTCAGCAAGACAAAAAGCGATCACATGGAGCATATTCGCCTAGTACTCGCGGCCCTTCGTGCAGAAAAACTTTCTTAAATTTAAAGAAGTGTTAATTTCTACAATCTGAAGTTCTTTTTCTAGGCTTCATCATTTATTCTAAGGGAGTTTATATATACCCTTCTAAGGTCAAAGATATCCTAGAATGGCCAATGCCAAAATCCCTTAAGAAGCTCGTAGCTTTCATGGATTAGCAACTTTCTACAGGAGATATATCAAGGGATTTAGCTCCATCACTGCACCGATCACTAACTGCATGAAGCAGCGAGAATTTAAATGGACACTAGCCGCTTCTATAGATTTTGAAGAAATCAAGCTAAAGATGACATAGGCCCCTGTATTGAGGCATCCTGATTTCTCAAAAGTTTTTAAAGTTTCATGTGATGCATCGGGAGTTGGAGTAGGAGGTGTTTTAAGCCAAGAAGGCCATCCCTTTGCATTCTTCACAAGAAACTTAACAGAGCTAAGTTGAAATACTCAACTTATGACAAGGAGTTCTTTGCAATTGTACAAGTGTTGCGTCATTGGAGATACTACCTATTATCTCAGGAATTAGTGCTCTATTCCGACCATCAAGCCTTGAAGTATTTGCAGTCTCAAAGTTATTTGAACTCTAGGCATGCTAAATGGGTCGAATTTCTTCACCAATACTCGTTTTTTCTCAAGGATCGTGCTGGGGTTGAGAGCAAGGCTGCAGATGCTCTTAGCCGTGTTGTCAATGTCCTTCAGAGCATGAGCGCCCAAGTTGTTGGTTTCGATCGATTGAAGTATGAGTGTGATACCTTCCCTGACTTTGGGATGATTTATCATGATGTTCAAGCGGGAAATGGACAAGAGTACATTGATTTTGTCGTTCGAGATGGCTACCTATTTCGAGGCTCCAAGCTTTGCATACCACGAAAATCAATGCGTGATTTCCTTGTCTGGGAATTTCATGCAGGAGGCCGAGCAGGACACTTTGGTCGTGAGAAGACTGTCGCACTTGTGGAAGATAGATTTTATTGGCCCTCGCTAAAATGCGATACTGCTCGATTTGTCTCGCAGTTTCGCACATGCCAGGTGTCTAAGGCCAAGAAGACTAATAGCGGGTTATACACACCCTTGCCAGTTCCACATGAGCCATGTAAAGATCTTAGCATGGACTTTGTCCTTGGTCTCCCCAAGACGGCACGATAACATGACTCCATTTTTGTAGTAGTGGATCAGTTTTCTAAGATGGCTCACTTTATCCCATGCAGCAAAACCGCAGATGCTTCCCAAGTTGCCAAGCTATTATTTCGAGAGGTTTTTCGCCTACATGTCTTGCCAGCATCTATCATGTCTGATCGTGATGTGAATTTTTTTAGCTATTTTTGGAATACTTTGTAGAAGCTCTTCGGCACAAAGCTCAAGTTTTCTAGTGCGTTCCACCCATAAACTGATGGTCAGACCGAAGTGGTCAATCGAAGCTTAGGAGATCTATTGCGCTGAATTGTGCAAGATAAACCAGGACAATGGGATTTGGTCTTACCCACTGCTTAATTTGCACACAACAGCTCTGTCAACCGATCTACTGGGAAGAGTGCATTCACCATTGTTAACGGCACAAATCCTCGCCAACCCATTGACTTAGTTGCTTTACCAGTCGATGCTCGCCCATCAGAGCCTGCAGAATCCTTTGCAGAGTACATTCGCAATGTTCACGCTGAGATTCGCAGAAAGATCGCTCTAAGCAATGAGAGTTATCGCCTGGCTGCTAATGCACATAGGCTAAATGTGGACTTTGCAGAAGGCGAGTTCGTAATGGTTCGTGTTCGTCCAAAGCGTTACCCGAAGAATTCGTTCAAAAAGCTCCATGCTCGGGCTATAGGTCCTTATCGCATCTTGCGAAAGCTTGGATTAAATGCGTATTTGCTAGATTTCCCCTCCACCATGGCCATTAGTCATGTCTTCAATGTCGAGGACCTATTTACATATCATGGAACTTTTCAACCTCCAACTGGGCTCCCGAATAATGTTCCAAGTATAAGTGCTCCAATACCGGGTACGCCACCACTTCCATCTACACCGGTCGAGCAAATCTCAGAAGTCTTGGATACTCAAGTGGTCCTTCCAAAGGAGGATTCCATTCAGCTTTATATCGTGAAATGGCACAACCGACCAGATACTGATGCTACTTGGATCACTGCAGATGAGTTCCAGCTTATTGACCCGGTGTTCTTTCATTCTATCTCTCCGGAGGAGAGTTATTTTGAGCCGGGGGGAAATGATGGGAATCATAAGAAGCACGCAATTTCCAAAAAATACCGGAGAGGCTATCATTAATTATTAGAATTTATCGAATTTTATTAGAATTATCAAAAATAACGTTATCTAGTGGTTTTTCCTTTTATCAGCTTGTTTTTGAATTCATTAGAAGGATCAGGCTTATCGTGACCTCTTAGTCAAATTCTTATCTGATAGATTTTGTTAGGTCTCTCCCCTATCTTCTATAAATAGGCGAGTATTTTACATTTTCAATCGAATTTTGATTTATGAACAGAGGGTAGCACACCACCAGAACCAGCATGGGGAGCTATGCATCATGTGATAGGCGGGAAAACTTTGATGTATTTTGATTTTGGTGAACTTTTTAGTCAGTTTAACTAAGATTACAAGTTGTTAAGGTCACGTTGATATGGATTTAAATCCTATTTGGATGATAACACCATTTTTTCTGTATTTTTTTTTTGGGTTCTTTGGGAGTTCGACCTAGATCTTATCTAATTTGTGCCTAGTGGATTTTCAGATCGGATATGGATCGTACACTTTAGATCCAGTCCGAATTCGATCTCAAGCCAAGTACAAACAGATCGGATATGGATCTCCCATTCTTGTTTCGATATGGATACGGATATAATGTGATCTGATCTGAATCCGACCCGTTGGCATTAATATTGCAAACAGGCTAAAAGCACAAAGAAGAGGAGAAAAAATTGGCTAAAAGCACAAAGGAAAAAACTCGTGAAATAAGCCAGCAGATTTTCGCCATTTCATTGGACTATTATTTGTTAAATTGAACAAAAAAGTGAACCTAATTTAATGTAAGTCGAACTTACGCTCGAGAGTAAGTGCGTGAGGATCGCGGGTAAACTTTTGTTCTGATGGACAATGTTGAGCTATCTGACCACTCTTTCATGCTATTTCCATTAGACATACACGTCTTACAGTCTCCATGTGGGTTGTAGCCTGCTCGGGGTTTTAGCCTGATCTCCCTACAACAAGGATCGGTAGTTGAGCCTACTCGACTGCGGAGAGTGAATTGGATGAGTGGTCTCAGTTTGAGCACTCTCGTCCCCCAAAAAGTTGAGGCCCAAAAATGGAGAAGTATTAGGATGGTACCTAGGTTCCAACTAGCTAATCGATTGATAAGGCTCATTTAAATCAAAATCTAGCCTCCTTTCTTCAACTACGAGAAACACCTACCTTTCTACAAAATGATGCACTTACGAATCCTAAAACCAATAGAATTTCCTGGAAATACATCATGTATTACTCTGTTCTATTGATAGCGGATGCAGGAAATCCAAATAACTTCTTAAGGAGCTTGCCGATGCAGCCGAGGTATGCCCCTTTTTCTGCACACCATTGAAGATAAGAACAGCTACTATGCTGGATTTCCCTATTTCAGGATCGACGCCTCCTCTAAGGAAACTTAGGTATGGAATCACGCTTTCTCAAATCAAGGCTTTTGAGAGAAGCATTTGGGACATCTCGTCTTAAACACCCTTCTAGATAAAACATTGATAATGAAAAAGTTAATTGTATTACGTTAAGTACAAATATGATCAGAATTAATCACTGAAGGACGAACATGATCTATCACATAAAGATCTACAACATGAATTACAGCGGAAGATTCATGTGTTCACCTTGTCTTCCTTAGCTCCTAAGCACAGCGGATGATCGTAGGATGCTTGCTTTCACGTGCCCACCTTGATCCCACACTCAGGCTCGAATCACTAGGACGAAAGCTCTAATCCACACCAAGTTCCACCAATGGAGGCTAGTTAGAGAGAGAGTCTAGGGTTTATTATGATCAGCACAAGATATCTACAGTAGTGTATTATTATTATGTATCTCATAATAATGCGTAGGAGGATGTCTCCTTATATAGACAGACTTATACCCAATTTCAACGTTACCCCCTAGGGTTTATGTCCTTGCTACTAACCCCATAAGGTTTGAGCCTGTCTCACCTAACCCCATAAGATTAGGATAATTGCATTGGGCACCCCACATGGGCGCACCAAATGCTAACATCTCCCACTCGCACAGTGGGGTTGCACAAATACAGTAGGTCTAGTATCCCTCAATCTCCAACTATTATCATCTGCCAAAGTGTTTTGTGGCCTTGGTGTGTGACTATGAGAGAACCTGCATTTCGGGAGTTCCATATTCTAAACTCATACGAGACGAGCTAGCAGCAGGCGCACTCAACCTCAAGAAATAATGCAATACATATATGTATCTCTCTCGTATCCCCCAGATTCTCTCAATTGTCATCTCGTAGACCATGAGCACCTACCTTGTCCCGAAGGTCGTGCATCAATGGGTCTACATTTCTTATTACATTCATATCCTGCATGATCCCATAAGATCTTGTAGGTGGGCCCAATGAAAGTGATAAAGAGCGATGCAATGAGAATCTTTCTTACCATCCATTGTCGATTTGATTCGGATTCAGCTACTTCCCTAACAATGTCCTGTAAGGACGAATCATTCATAGCCGTGAGGTGTCACGCTTAAGTAGCATCACCTAACCGTCTCTCCCCGACATGGATAAAAGTACTAAGGGTATACAGTGTCAATCATTCTTATATGATCGACGGGGCTCACACGACGAGGAATCTCAGGGACTAGTTCTACTCGCCACCTCACGTCACTCATCAGCATGCGTCATCTCATAAGATGTGCGCCATACTGTTTGGACTTTAATCAGAGCACATGTCCTATCCCATAGGGACCACTATACAGATGTAAGTCCAAGCCCATATGACTATTAACCCGAGTACTGAATATTGCACATATGCAAGTCGAAATCAGTTCTTTTATCTGGCTTTCTCTACGCAGACTACACATGGTTCGGGGTAATAACCATGTTCGAATGGCCATAAACCAATCTCACCTTGGAACTTATTCCAATGCGTTAAATGAATCCGTATGATAGGGTCTTGCACTATTGATTAGATGTCTAAATCTTGTCATAGGCCATGCGCCTCATATGACAGGCGTCACTTATCATATCATAGGCTTCTAGCACTTATCGGGATTCTATCTCATCTTCTACTCACCTAGACTATCCAGGATGTTGTAAAGGCGGTTGCTCGTGTGAGAGAGTCAACCTAGTGTCCGCGCGACATGTTCTATGCTAGTACAGGATATGTAAACGTATCATACACGTATCGAAACAACATGTAGCATGAATAAACAAATCCAATTAAAATCCAATTATCAATGTCTCATATGCTCATCAATCATATTGCTAGTGATCGACTACCGAGTCCCAATTTTCTAAATCAATCAACAAAGACGATTCTTATGTGGTTTAGGAATGGGAGGTGCTTTCAATTTGTCCCGTAGTCGATCTATCCAAGATTACTCTTAAGGTAGTCATTTCACCTTTTGTGAAAACAGTACCTCTTTCTATATGCTTGGCCTTATCAAAAGTACTGTAGCCGTACGCTAGCACTACAGGTTGGTTGAAAACTCATAAGCTTATCAGAAACCTTCTTATCCAAACATGTTTCTGTCCGGTGACGGAACAGGAAATCGTGCTTCACTTCCATGATCGATGGAGCGGTCTAATACGATTGTGCAACACTTATGCTGCAGTTCCATGCGATGTCATCTAGCATGTACTATAGCCTGAGGTGGATCCACGTGTATCTTGGTCCCCACCCTAGTCAGCATGCATAGGTGGCTAGTCGAATCATCATCTCCGATAGTCATAGCACGTGATCCTTCGTATAGAGTATCCTTTTGGTTGCAATCTAGTGTCTTAAGTTAGATTTCCTGAAATCCACTCTTCGAATTACATAAGGTTTGTGGGGTCTCAGTATATACCATAGTATATAGCAGACTCACACAGCATCAGGCACTTTGGTCATTTGGTCAATCTTGTATGGTGTCTTCTAGGGCACATATTCAGGCTTGTAAAGTCCTGCAGTGAGCTATAGGAGTATCACATGCCATTGGGTCCATAACATGGAATCGTTCAGAGTATCTTCTTGTTATCCATCTTATGTGTCAATATAAAAAGTCCTTTTGAACGAACGAGAATGCATCTCGCCCTACTAATATCCTTCGTCACAAATCAAAAGGATAACCACCCTATAGTGGATGTGAAATAGTACTTAGACTCTCCTGGAAAATAGCGTGTCATCGATAATAAGTGACATGGTCATTTACTCTTTACTATTGAGAGTGGTATGCAGCGGGTTTTCATCCATTGACAAAATACTGCTGACTTGGAGGACTAGTTAAGACCATACATGGACTTAATTTGCTAGCACCTATTTGTGCATTCGATCATACATCTCGAAACCCTGTGGTCGAGTCATACAGATCACCTCTCTGATTTCTCCATTGAGAAATTCAGTTGTCACGTTTATCGAGAATGGAGCCTTATTTCCATCATCACAACTATTACCGATATCTCTGCAAGTCGTATGCCTTACTATGCTTCCGTCTGTGTCAATCTGAATGACCTTGGAAATCCATTCGTTTCCAATAGTCTAATATCCTGTCGGAAAAGTCAACCTATTCCTAAACTTGGTTGGTCTTTTACAGACTCTAACTTTTCCTGTAAAGATCACTTTTCATTCTTTGTAAATAGGGAACGATAAGGCATAGTATTCTATCATATCGTTTATGCAAGGTGATCCTTAAGACCATCCCTTCGATCTCAAACACTCGATGGGATATGCTCCTACGAGCAATTCCTTTGCATTGGAGGATCATAATTTGCTCTCACCCCTATGGATGGGCACCTCGCTTAGAAAGTCACTCCCACTGTTCGAAGGATCCTTAAGGGACTTATTCCTCATAATGGACTAAGGAACATGGTATTTTCTAGCGGTTCCTCCATGCTCGTCGAGATCATCATCTCTACGAACATTCCCTTAACTATGGGCATATCCTAAGAGAAAACATATATCTTGTGAATCCGTTTGCGTTACACTACTAATTGGCTGTTGCGTCTCGAATACGTCATCCCCTAGAATACTCCGAATAGTATGGGAAGATATGTTACTCCATGAAGATACATTTCTTCCATCCAGGTGACACGATTTCTCACGTGTATACGCAAGTGCACGGTCGAAGTAATAAAGAATGAGTATTTAAACTCAGGTTGTCGAACCCACAGGGACAGTCTTGAGATTATTTAGTCAAATAATTAATTTAGAGTTAAGTAACAGGAGGAAAAAGTGGTGATTTAAGTGTTCGTCACCCTCAAACAAGTGACTGAAATTAAACAAACGAAACAAAACTAATTTTTTTATTATTTTTTAATTAATACGAATATGGAGAACACTAGATAGTTTTAGGGTCCCTAGGGCATTTAGATAATTCCGCATTATGATTTGAAACACTCTACCTACGTCTAGTTATACCGGGTCACACTCATTACGATCTTCTGTCGATCTCACGTAAATCTACGTTTCGGTATATTTTGGGTCCTCTCGGTCCACCTCCGTCTACCGTTACGTTCTAGTCAGCTAGCCAGGTTCGCTCACCGGGTCCTGTCGGTCCACCGATTACGCTAACCCTAACAACGTCTAACTGAAACAACCCAAACACGGTCATTCAAGTCTCTATCTCCTGTCGGTCTCAAGAAACTACAAGAATGTCAACAACGTTCTTCACGAATCCGGGTTATATTCACTGTCGTGCAACAAACCTAGATAACTAGCATGTATTGGGTGATCAAACCAAACAAACTAAGAGTTAGGAACAAGAAATTGTCAAATAACTAAAACAATAAGTCGATTTAAGTATCAAAACATGAATCAAAGAGACAAAAATCCGGAAAATCTAATATAAACCCTAGTTCTCCATAAACTATCTAGCTGTGAAAGCTTAGCTAGACATAGTCTTGTTTAGCTCTACAAAATTCTCCATAGAATTGATAAAACGAGAGAGGGAAAAGATCAAACGCGAAATCAGGAGCTTCACGGTTGTCTTCGTCCTTGTTTTCTCTGCTTGTTCTTCTGCGTCTTCTTTTTTTTTTTCCTCACTTCCGTCTCCGGTATTCTAACGTTGATGTAGAAAAAATCTCCTTTATTTTCTTTTATTTCTTTTACTTTTTACCCCCCTTAATTTGCCATCTGGTCCTTATCACTGCTAGGGTTTTTAAATAACAGCAACCCTCGCATTAATAGCTCGCCTTTTACTTCTCCTGATCGCACGACCCTCTCTCTGATCGTGAGAAGCAGAGAGTTTGCTCTCTTTCTCGCTGCAAAATTCGACCAAGTGTTCTCCTCTGATCGCACGTCCTGGGTAGGTGGTCGTGCGATCTCCTGGAGCCTCCTGAGCTGCGCTGTTTTCTCTTCTCTGATTCTTCTTCTTCTTCCTCGCTGCTCCTTCTTGATCGGAATTGATGGCTCTGGTTTGGCCTGGTGAAGCTCTGTTTTGCTTCAGTGATTGCCTTGATCTTAGGTGGGTCTGAGATTGAAGCCGACGGCTTCGTGGGTCTGTGATGGCTTCGGTGATTGGGCCTCTGTTCTTGCGCTTCTTCCTCCTTCTCTGCTGCGGCCATGGCTGGATTTCTCTTCGGTTGGGATTTGGGTGAAGGCCAATGGTTGATTTGGTCCGGTTTGCAGGGAATAGGCAGTGGGTGTGAATTCGTATAGTCTCAGGTGGGTGTAATGGTGAGTTAATTGGGTGAATTATGTTGAAATGGAGAATGGTCTTTGTGGTGTTGGCTATTGTGATTAGGAGCTGGGTGTAATGTGGTTTATGGTGAAGAAGGCGGTTATGGTCTGTTGGTTGTGAAATGGTGGTTTTGGTAATTATTTTGAATGGAGGTTGGTTATGTTGGTGAAGGATGGAATCTGGAGGTGTATGGCTGGTTTGTTGAAGGGGATTTTGGTTGAGGTTACAGTAGGTTGATGGAGGTTAATGGTGGTTATGGTTGCAAGGTGTTGATTGATGTAATTGGTGATAATAGGTTGGTTTGGTGAGTTTCAGGTGTAGTTTCATATGGCTAAGAGGTAGCTGGGTAGGTTTGTATTGGTTTAACAGGTTGTTATTGATAGGGGTAATGGTGGCTGATTGTTGGTTTTGGAAAATGGTGAATTGAAGGCTAAGGTGATAATGTAGTGGAGATTTTGATTTGGTTTAGGACTAGGTACTGGTAATGTGTTGGATTGCAGCAACAATTTGTTGATTTCATCTTCTCCTCTCTCATTAACAATTCTCTTTGAGCTTATTCCGTTTCCGAAGTTCGTTTCCGTTACCGTTCCACGCTCGTGAGATTCCGGTACCTGAGAATCACAACACTAACAAATACCGGCATAAAAAATGATAATTATAGCTCAAATCAACTTGAAAACGCCCGGACTAATCAATAAGCATATCTAGCTCAAGTACACAAAATCCACGCATTCAAAGTACAAAACTCATAATATTTACCTGGAATGCACGCAAAACGACATAAAAACCTAGAAGAAATATAACTCTACAAAGAGTTATGAAATTCCCCCACACTACCTTTTTGCGCGTCCCGAGCAAAATCAAAACTATATCCCTCACACTTGATCTATCAATCCACCGTTTTGCATATATTTTTACTAGCCATGAGACACAAACAACTCACACACACGACTATGCACTTTACATGCTCTATATAATGCAACTTGATTATTAAACAATGCAAATATTGAAACAACACCAAATTTTTTTCCTTCAGTTAGAGATTGGGCAATCTCAAAAAAGTAAACCGGCAAGTCATAAGGCTCTCATATTCCCTCGGAAGTTCTATAACTTTGGTGATCGGTAGAACTTGCGGCCGGTTTCATTAGACAGAACGGGCACGAACACAAAATATGTTGCTTCCGCACACTCATCAAACGTATCCCTAGCACTTACCTTCCGAGCTATTTATCCACGGGTTAAATTGCTGATGGTTTAGGACGGGTAGGATAGGATATTTAGAAGCGTAGTCCTAGACGTCATGATCTAACTCACAAAACCCGATTCTCACACTCCCTCACCAAAATCCAAGGAACCACACCGAATCTCACTACTCCGGCCCTCATTCCATCAATCTTGGTGCAACGCCGTTCTCGCGGCCACAAATGTGAAGAAGTGATCTCGAACAATAGCTAATCTCCCCGGTCTTCAATTTCAAGCTTGCTCCTTTATTCCCTTTCAATTTCAATTTCACTTTCACTTTCTATTTTACTTTTCTTTTTCTCTTTTTTTTTTCCATTTCCACACAATAACATTAAGCACATGGAGTCGACAATACAATAGTAATATCCGAGGAGATCAAATGTCAAAATTAGATAACATGGGGGTGGAATGTGTCAAATTAGTGATGTAATAACATAGATGTCGACACCCCCACACTTGATGCAAAGAAAATCACGAACCCAGTAGTCAATGTGTAAACGTGCTTTTCCAACCGATCCTCCTCATCACCTAAGATATAGAGAATATAAATAAAGCATAAGCACGGCCTCCTATAAGATCAACCAACCCCCACCCCATGACGTGCGGAAGAAATATCACGCACTACGGTACTCCACCTGTGATCGTGGTGTAAGGACACGACTCACCTCCACACCAAAGTGTGCTACCGTCTCTAACTCACCCTCACATCCCCTCAAAAGACGACATGTAAGAGAATCCACGTAAGATATATCAAATCAACTCACCCTCATCGAACCTCCCTAACTCAACTCCCTCTATCATGACGCATAGGAAAGGACCATTCTAACAAGTGATGAAAGCCACAATGAAAGGCTTCCTAGGCTAGAGGCTGTGAATAAAAGGGGTAGACAGATCAATAGGGGTAACTAGTGGACCTAGGAGATGGAGACGGGACGTGAGGCCCCCATAAACATCACTCGCACAGCTGTTCCATTGCCACTACGAGGAGGGTTGACGACTACCTAAGTGACGGTGGTGTAGCGCTAGTAGGATAACTAGTCTGAGAGGCAGCTACTCGCATTTCTAATGTGCATTAGCCCTATAAGTCTTCCTACTCCAGATTCTCGCGTCTACCTCACCTCAGATTTTCATACTCCTAAGGAATTCTATCATTAAGCCCTCTCCACATTCACTCTCTTCGATTGCCCTTTCTCAAAAATTTAAAATTTTATGATTTTTTTTTTATTTTTTTTTCTAATATTTCCTAACTCTATATGCTTTTGGCCAACTCGATTAAACACAAGTTTTGGGTAGGGGACTCAATAATGTAAAAGTGCTAACAAAATTCATAAAGTACACACTCCTACCACAAACCAACACTATATGAACACATAACTATATGTAACAAGGCGATGCAAACAAAGATATGGCTAGTGAACATAGATACAAACCCCCCCACAGTTAAGCGTTTCGTTGTCCTCAACGAATTTAGAGATAATGAAGGAGGACTCATCGCTTAAATGTGTAGGCGGTGGATTGCAACATTCATCGCTCAAAAATGTAGATTTGAAAGATAGTGTTAGAGGTACCTGGGTGCCCGGACCTACATGGGCACCATTGCCGCGAAATTGCAACAAGAAGGGGTCTTGTGGACCGTTGACAATTTCCGGAGAAGTCTCGACGCGCCCGGATTCCGATGTGATGCTAAGATATAAATTGTAGCCCTCTCATGCGTGTGGCACCCAACATATTGGAATCGCTCCTCGACCTCGAGCAATTCTCTATTCTTTTATGCATAATCCTGTGGGGCTTTTTCTTTCCATAATTTCATGCAATCTCTAGCACGTACATCAAGAAGGGGAATCCGGTGCGTCTTCTGTACCTGTGTCCCTGCACACTGATTGGAAAAATAAGTCCACTCTCTCTCACCCCTCATAGTCAAATATAGAGAACTAAAGCAAAAAGAAAACAAATAACATCCTACTCTACATTGGGTTGCCTCCCAAGAAGCGCTTGTGATTTAAGGTCGACGGCCCGACCATGTTACCTCTGCACCTCACGAGGGTGGTCTGGCACATTGTTCCGCATCCAACTTGGCTTTCCTGTGCTGAATCTGAAGTACTGCTTCATGTGCATGCACCGCTGATGGCTTGTTCCTATCCCAATAATCAGGTGGATCCCCATGCGATAACTCAGGGAGTTGTCGCTTCACTTGCACAGCAAATGGAACCCCTGGCTGATACTCCCATGAACAATGGGGTGACGGTTTAAAGACCCGAAAAGTCTCCATGTCATCATGTACCCTCATAATCAGTTCTCCATTCTCTACGTCGATGAGAGTACGACCAGCCGCCAAGAATGGCCTGCCCAGAATAATAGGCACATCACCCACTGGCATGTCTAGTATTACGAAGTCAGCTGGAATTATCAGGCTCCCAACTCTCACAAGCACATCTTTTATCATCCCACATGCTCTCTTGGTCGATTTATCTGCAAATTGGAGAGTTATCCAGGTTTTCGGGGGCTCCCCCACACCTAACTTTTTGAATACCGACAACGGCATCAAATTCACGCTCGCTCCCAGATCACAGAGAGCTCTTCCAATGTAGGAATCTCCCAATGTAGCCTCAATGACAAAGCTACCTGGATCCTTCTTTTTCTTAGGTAACCCATGCAAAACACATGAACTCACCTGTTCATTTAAGTTTACTCTCTGAAAGTCATCCACCCCTTTCTTTCCAAGAACTGCATCTTTAATAAATCGAGCATACTTAGGCATCTTTTGAAGTGCCTCAATCAATGGGATATTGATATGCAGTTTAGAGAATACATTCAAAAAGCGTATGTATTCTTCTGAATCATCTTTCTTCCCCCTAGTACGTAATGGGTATGGAAGTTCTGAAGAAGAAGGAGAAGATGCAAGTGGTACCTGAGTATGCTCCTCGTCGTCCGGTGGAGTCATGCCCTTTGATTGGGGGACCACGACAGGTGTCTTCTCAGAATCAAAGACTTCATGCTCCTTTGCCTTTGAGGCTTCTGCTCTGGCATGACTCGAATAAGGAGGGTCCTTAAGTGCAGTACCGCTACGAGTAGTGATGGCTAGAGCCTGTCCCTCAGATGTGTCAACCATGCTACCCAGTGCCCTTTGTTCAAGTTGTTCCTTTAGATCTTTTATTTCTGCTTGAGCAACTTGAAGTGCAATTGCTACAGAGCTGACCTGTGCGGACATGTCTGTCATGTGCTGAGCCATCGTCTTTATTATCCCTGTCATCTGGGTCAACTCTAATGGTGGTACTGGCTGCTGCTGATGCATCTCTGACACATTTGCTTCATGCACTACCTCTACCGCATTCACCTGAACCGTGCTATATGCCACTGAGCTATGCTTCATCGGTTCTTTTTGTTGGTGCTCATACTCCCAGCTCTCCTCTTGCTCAACCACACGTCTCATTAACTCATATGCACCGTCAACATCACATTTGAACAAGAAACTGCCCCCAGCTTCTCTATCAATCTTGTCTTTGTCAAGCATTCCAAGTGCATCATAGAAGACCTGTATGATCTGGCTTTTTGCAATTCCATGGTTGGGGCATTTGCATAGCAAGAAGTTGAGACGCTCCCATGCTTTGACCATGGATTCATGTTGCTTTTGCCAGAATGACCAAATCTCGTTCTGCAGCTGAATCATGCGTGAGATGGGAAAGAATTTACTCATGAACTGGGAGGCACAGTCTTCCCATGTCTTGATTGAGTTGGATGGCAATGAATCCGGCCAATCCATAGCAGCTCCCTTGAGGCAATGGAGGAAGAGCATCAGTTTGAGCGCTTCAGATGTGACCCCACTATATCGGATTAGCCCACAATGGCTCTGAAATCTCCCAATGAAATCATGTGGGTCTTCCTCATATGTACCAGCAAATGTGCACTGGTCCTGAGTGAATTGAATTGTGCTCAGCTTTAGACAGAAGCTTTCTGCCTGAATTGGTGGAACCAAGATTGCTGGCTCCCTTCCTCTCAGATCGGCCTCAAATGCCTGGATTATTGCTTTCCCAGAACGGTTATATGGCATTAAGGTCGGGTGTGGTCTCGATGTTGCCGCCAGTGGTTTCTCTACGGCTGAAGCTACCATAGCTTGCAGCTGCTCCGTTGTGAGGCTAATCAGCCCTTGGCCTTCCGCCATAGCTACCTGAGAAAACAACACTAGCACACCCGTGAGGTAAACAGATAGTAACAAAAAGAAAAATAAAACAAAAACTCTAAACTAATTTCTAACTAACCAATCTACCGCTGTCCCCGGCAACGGCGCCAAAAACTTGACACGATTTCTCACGTGTATACGCAAGTGCACGGTCGAAGTAATAAAGAATGAGTATTTAAACTCAAGTTTTCGAACCCACAGGGACAGTCTTGAGATTATTTAGTCAAATAATTAATTTAGAGTTAAGTAACAGGAGGAAAAAGTGGTGATTTAAGTGTTCGTCACCCTCAAACAAGTGACTGAAATTAAACAAACGAAACAAAACTAATGTTTTTATTATTTTTTAATTAATACGAATATGGAGAACACTAGATAGTTTTAGGGTCCCTAGGGCATTTAGATAATTCCGGATTATGATTTGAAACACTCTACCTACGTCTAGTTATATCGGGTCACACTCATTACGATCTTCTGTCGATCTCACGTAAATCTACGTTTCGGTATATTTTGGGTCTTATCGGTCCACCTCCGTCTACCGTTACGTTCTAGTCAGCTAGCCAGGTTCGCTCACCGGGTCCTGTCGGTCCACCGATTACGCTAACCCTAACAACGTCTAACTGAAACAACCCACACACGGTCATTCAAGTCTCTATCTCCTGTCGGTCTCAAGAAACTACAAGAATGTCAACAACGTTCTTCACGAATCCGTGTTATATTCACTGTCGTGCAACAAACCTAGATAACTAGCATGTATTGGGTGATCAAACCAAACAAACTAAGAGTTAAGAACAAGAACTTGTCAAATAACTAAAACAATAAGTCGATTTAAGTATCAAAACATGAATCAAAGAGACAAAAATCCGGAAAATCTAATATAAACCCTAGTTCTCCATAAACTATATAGCTATGAAAGCTTAGCTAGACATAGTCTTGTTTAGCTCTACAAAATTCTCCATAGAATTGATAAAACGAGAGAGGGAAAAGATCAAACGCCAAATCAGGAGCTTCACGGTTGTCTTCGTCCTTCTTTTCTCTGCTTGTTCTTCTGCGTCTTCTTTTTTTTTTCCTCACTTCCGTCTCCGGTATTCTAACGTTGATGTAGAAAAACTCTCCTTTATTTTCTTTTATTTCTTTTACTTTTTACCCCCCTTAATTTGCCATCTGGTCCTTATATCTGCTAGGGTTTTTAAATAACACCAACCCCCCCATTAATAGCTCGCCTTTTACTTCTCCTGATCGCACGACCCTCTCTCTGATCGTGAGAAGCAGAGAGTTTGCTCTCTTTCTCGCTGCAAAATTCGATCAAGTGTTCTCCTCTGATCGCACGACCTGGGTAGGTGGTCGTGCGATCTCCTGGAGCCTCCTGAGCTGCGCTGTTTTCTCTTCTCTGATTCTTCTTCTTCTTCCTCGCTGCTCCTTCTTGATCGGAATTGATGGCTCGGGTTTGGCCTGGTGAAGCTCTGTTTTGCTTCGGTGATTGCCTTGATCTTAGGTGGGTCTAAGATTGAAGCCGACGGCTTCGTGGGTCTGTGATGGCTTCGGTGATTGGGCCTCTGTTCTTGCGCTTCTTCCTCCTTCTCTGTTGCGGCCATGGCTGGATTTCTCTTCGGTTGGGATTTGGTTGAAGGCCAATGGTTGATTTGGTCCGATTTGCAGGGAATAGGCAGTGGGTGTGAATTCGTATAGTCTCAGGTGGGTGTAATGGTGAGTTAATTGGGTGAATTATGTTGAAATGGAGAATGGTCTTTGTGGTGTTGGCTATTGTGATTAGGAGCTGGGTGTAATGTGGTTTATGGTGAAGAAGGCGGTTATGGTCTGTTGGTTGTGAAATGGTGGTTTTGGTAATTAATTTAGAATGGAGGTTGGTTATGTTGGTGAAGGATGGAATCTGGAGGTGTATGGCTGGTTTGTTGAAGGGGATTTTGGTTGAGGTTACAGTAGGTTGATGGAGGTTAATGGTGGTTATTGTTGCAAGGTGTTGATTGATGTAATTGGTGATAATAGGTTGGTTTGGTGAGATTCAGGTGTCATATGGCTAAGAGGTAGCTGGGTAGGTTTGTATTGGTTTAACAGGTTGTTATTGATAGGGGTAATGGTGGCTGATTGTTGGTTTTGGAAGAATGGTGAATTGAAGGCTAAGGTGATAATGTAGTGGAGATTTTGATTTGGTTTAGGACTAGGTACTGGTAATGTGTTGGATTGCAGCAACAATTTGTTGATTTCATCTTCTCCTCTCTCATTAACAATTCTCTTTGAGCTTATTCCGTTTCCGAAGTTCGTTTCCGTTAACGTTCCACGCTCGTGAGCTTCCGGTACCTGAGAATCACAACACTAACAAATACCGGCATAAAAAATGATAATTATAGCTCAAATCAACTTGAAAACTCCCGGACTAATCAATAAGCATATCTAGCTCAAGTACACAAAATCCACGCATTCAAAGTACAAAACTCATAATATTTACCTGGAATGCACGCAAAACGACATAAAAACCTAGAAGAAATATAACTCTACAAAGAGTTATCACGAGGGTCTAAATTCCTTCTTGTCAGGTGATGAAATATCTTGGGGCAATATCCTAGTTTCATCATCATCTTGCGTGGTGACTATCATGTCTTCCCCTTCGATGTCAAATCGTCGACGGGGTATGCTCCAACGAGAGCTCCTACGCAAAGAGGGTTCTTCTTCAGCATTATCGTCATATACGATATGTTGCTCACTAGGTAAGGCACTCCCACTGTTCTCAAGATCCATAGGAATAAATTCCTCTTGAGTAGTGGTGAATTGAGTGTCATCTAGTGGTTCCTCTTCTTCGTAGAGAATACCATATCCACGTGATTCTCCCTGACTAGGAAAATTTAGTTAGCTCATAAGCTGCCGATCCCTATGGCCTAAGGCTACCTCACATAGGTTGCCTTTTGGTCCACATCTCGTAGGCGTAGTGGCAACAGACTTGGTGAGTATTTGGTTGAGTACATCGACAGCCGTTTTAACAAAGCGTCTCCTCAAGATAGGGAACATGTACTTTGAACATGCTATCATACATCGAACCATCTTCAGGCAGTATCCTACTCCTCCTATCCGCTACAGTATCCTGCTGCGGAGTACGGGGAATGCACAACTGCCTTACTACTCCTTTCTATAACATAGCTCTTGCTAAGATAGACACTCGCAGTCTCATTCTGGCTAAGGACATATCCTTTTATCCAGACGGTTTTCTACCTTTTGTAGATACCTGTCTGAAGCACCCTTGTGCCTTAGACTTATGTGGCCCAAGCACACATAGTTGAGATGCGTACAATAATCTACGAATGTGATAAAACGGTAAGCACCATGTCTTAGCTTTAACTTTGAATGGATCACAATAACAGAATGAATAATATGTAAAGACTCAATAATTGTTACTGCTTTACTGGATAGTTTTGCGTTTCGCCTTTCATGTAAGGCAAGAATCACACACAGGTAATGGTACCTTGGGCATATTCCAAGCAGGCCTACCTTAGCTAGTCTGAACATCCTTTCCTGACATAGTGTGTATTAATCTAGCGCGCCACATATCAGAATCTTAAGCCACAACCCTAGAGGTGATATCCAAAAGATCCTGAGGCGTTATTCATGCTAGAAATTAAGAGTTCATAACCATAACATAAACTGGCCAATTCCAAAGTAAAAGTTGTGACCAAAACTACTTTTGGTGGCTACTCCCTCAAAGATAATCTTATGGATCCTTAGAAGAGAAGTTAGTGCCAGGTCTGGCCTTCTAGTCTTAGGAAAACATCATTTTCCTCCTTTGCGTTTTGCCAATCTTGGGCTATTGGTCATGTACCAATATTGCGCCCTCATTCCCTTACCCTTGCCCCCACCTGTTCCTCAAGGTCCTAATACCGGGATAGGGACTAAATCTGCCGATCATACTTCATCCACAGTCTTTTAGCAATCATATATTGCTTAGACTTCAGAAGTATGCTGAACTAGTATTCTTAGCAATCACTTGGTTTCTTAGATCCTAGGACAGAGCGATGTTTGGTCTTATCCAAACATCTTGACACTCTCAAAGTGTGTCATATAACGTTTTCATGGCACTTTCATGAAACTTGGCAGAGATAACAACAAATTGCTAATCGGATAACTTAAACATCTCATCATAAACGTCATGAATCTCAGATGCTATAGTTGAGTACTAATCTCAGATACTATAGTCGAGTGCCAATTTTTTTTTATGATTTGAGTTTGATAGTTTAAGGTGGGATTATGAGTCATTACTCACAATTTTGATGAGGCAAATGGCTAAGGTGGATCGAAGATTCTTCTTTGGCTCATTCCTACAATCTTTGAATTTCAAAGTGGTCTCGAACTTGCTGATGAGGCCATTTCCTCACCTTGGCATAGCATGCTCTATGACATCTATCTTGACTGCCTCCCACTATTGGTTAGCCTAAAGATAATGTTCATGTGCTGTTGTGACAACTATTCATCACAAGTTCGACCATACTTGTAGGTGGTTTGACAAACTATGTCCAACGATTTGGTTACATAGTATGACTCGTTATATCGTTGTTGTCATCATTTTAGCCTTTACAGTTTCGATTTAGACAAATTGATCTTGAGACATTGCATAGGAAATTAATACTAGCATTTACTTAGCTCCGAAATAACATGATACATGAATTAAAATTTCATAGATCATCACAAGGACTCCACCAAAACCTAGTAGCAATTCTAGGAATCAAATATCGTCACTTACGATTCCCTATTAGTTTCAATCATGTATAATGTGAGCTCTTTTGTTTTAGTTCTTTATCATGCGAGGTTATACACTTATATCCAATCACACGTAGTTATAACATAAAACAAGCACAAGCATAAATAAATATGTCATGGATGTAGCCCCTAAGGTGCACTCCCACTATTGAGAGTACGTCTTGAGCAAGTCTTGAACTTCATGCTTCAGCTATCTCGCCTATTTCGAGTGTACTTCTTGAAGCTTCCTTGTTCGTTTCTTTTGCTCCATGCACCTTGCGCCATAGCCTTTGGTTTGGCCACCTCTCTTGAAGCTTCTAGTCTTCAATCTTCACTAAATATTTTATTTTTAATAAGAAGTAACCTCTAATAGGCGATTTAGATGAGAAGAGAAGACACTAGAGTATGTAGAGAGGCACGACACGCAGGCCGTATTTTAATTGATTACATATTCAAAACCAAAACCAAATATAAAATCATCTAAGCCACATACATGCATCAACACATCCATTCAACCCATAACAGCATTAACAATAATAAAATAAACATACTGAAATTTTCTGGAAATTTCCAGAATTAAAGAATAATTACTGGAAATTATTAAGCAATAAATCAATCAACTAATAAGATCGAAAAATCCTCCAAACTACCTAGGATCTCACCTCCTATATTATAAGGTAGGGAAAATGTCCTAAGTCTCCAGAAAGAATTTGGGCTCAAAACAGTGTGTTTAAGGTGGTCTAACTGCCTCGGAAAGTGTGCTAAACACTAATTAATTAATCTAGAAAATAATAAAATTTTCTATTTTCCCCAAAAATATGAAAAAATCACAGAAAAATAGGAAATTTAAATCTGAGCATGTAGAAAAAACATTGGCGAAAAATGGCGGCCAGGGGAGAGCGCACGCGCCGACAAGCTCCGCCGCGCGTGGGTGCGTCCGCCTCCGTCACGCGCCTCCGTCAACCGACTGCCACGTCATCATGCCACGTCAGCCAAATGCTGACGTCAGCTGCCACGTCACCCTCCACGTCACCAGTCACGCCAGTTGCCACATCAGCGCCCACGTGGCTGTCACGCCATCACCACGTCAGCCCTAGTGCTGACGTGGCACCACCACGTCACCTGCCACGTCAGCGGTCCGCCGCCGCCCTTTGGCGCGTGGCGGCGCGTGGAGGCGGCGTCGGTGGCGCGTGAAACCCACGCGCCGCCTTCCCGGCCTCCGTTTCCGGCGATTCTTATACCGTTGGACTCGTCTTTTCACCCTGATTCCGATTATGTGTTAGAAACTCAACTTTAACACCTTTTGAAAAAATCCCTTTACAGCTCAGATCTAACAGTCCAGATTCATACTTTTCAGAATCTTAGAATATTCATAACTATTTCTCTGTTCGTCCAAAAATTACAAAATTTATATTTCCGGAATCCTCGTGAAAAATCATATCTTACCATATAGGTTTCACCTACAGATTATGAATTTTCAGAAACACGATTTTCTAAACAGATTCGTACGCATAACGATGCACGAAAAACAAGCCTAAGGCTCTGATACCAATGAAGGACGAACATGATCTATCACATACAGATCTACAACATGAATTATAGCGGAAGATTCACGTGTTTACCTTGTCTTCCTTAGCTCCTAAGCACTGCGGATGATCGTAGGATGCTTGCTTTCACGTGCGCACCTTGCTCCCACAGTCTGGCTCGAATCACTAGGACGAAAGCTCTAATCCACATCAAGTTCCGCCAATGGAGGCTAGTTAGAGAGAGAGTGTAGGGTTTACTGTATTATGATCAGCACATGATCTCTACAGTATTGTATTATTATTATGTCTCTAATAATAATGTGTAGGAGGCTGTGTCCTTATATAGACAGACTTATACCCAATTGCAACGTTAACCCCTAGGGTTTAAGTCCTTGCTACTAACCCCATAAGGTTTGAGCTTGTCTCACCTAACCCCATAAAATTAGGATAATTGCACTCGGCACCCCACATGGGCGCACCAAATGCTAACAATCACTCATCGAACAAACTTAATCTTCAACAATATTTTCTATGTCAAGGCGGGCTCAAATATTTAGCCCAGACCCAAGGCGGGCTGACATCAATTAAAACTAAACCCCTTAAGACCCTGGGCTGGGTGGGTTGGTCTTGCCACAAGGCCGATGGCCAGCCGTACTCCGGAGTCTTAAGTCTTAACAGATACATCTACCACTTTTTTCTAAATAAATATGAAAGTAACAGCAACTGGCCAGATTTTCAGCAATCCATCATTCAACTTCAAAGGCTTCAAGCTTTAAATTTAGTTATAACAACACTTACAAACCATATTCTCTAAACACCATTGCCACTTTTATCAAACGAATCTACTGTGTACATTAAAAACCTACTGTGCCTTAACATTATAGTTCAAGTTATTTATTTCTTAAACTCGAGTTGATACTACATACTATCAAATTCAGATTCCTGACTGAATTTATAGTGAACTAGTCGTTATCCCGCGCTATGCGTGGGCGTAATGTGGCATTGAGATTTCAACTGTCATGGCAGGGTTTCATTTCATGTACATCTTGCAAGTTTCATAGAGTAGTGATAAAGTTGGAGGTAAAGGAAAGCAATATTGTGACAAACTGGCTAAACTAAGAGCTTAAAAGAGATTTCACATTTCATGCTGTAACAAACCTTTTTATAACTGAGAAAGTGAAATTCCATCTGAACTTGATAATCATTGTTCATCGACATGATTGTACAACAATTCAGTAGAGCTTGACATGGTAAAGAGTAGAAGCAATTGTAGCGAAAGCACAATCATGAATTTGTACAATACCCTAGCCCTGAAAACGACCATTGTCTCGAAGTGGTTGTTTGAGATAGTTGATAAATCCTACGTCCTCTCATTCTACATGATCACGTTTCCTCCATCGTACAAAGACTCTCAACGATATAAATACTTCCTTTGCTCCCTCTCTTTCGTCCTGGACCCACTTTTGCCACTATTCACTGGGTCACTATGACCCGGTGATTTAGATAGCAAAACGATGCATTTTCGCATGGACAACACCATGCAAACCTATAAGAAAAAAATGAATCGTCTTGTTATCCAAATCACCGGGTACGTGACTCAGCTACGGGCAAAACAGTCAAACCAAGAATAAAGAGAAGGACCGGAGGTAATACAAAATAAGCATGGCTGTTTTATGGCCACCACGATGCTAATATATAAAATTGGACGATTACATAACTGCATAAAACAACATGATACTGTTGGTGTCTTGAATTAATTGGGTGGCAATCAAGGAAACAAATCAAAGTCAAAACAAATTTAGAAAGAAATTGGGGCGGTGGTGTGGGCAGCATTAATTCCACCGCCCCATTGTAGCATTATAAAAGGATGTGTTTTGGCTATCAAACACACACACACACAGAGGGGGTCGAGAGACGTTCATAGCATAGGGTTTTGCTATTGCTTTGTTTCTCTTTCAGTGTGTCGGGTGGGTTGTAATTCGGGTTCGTTTCTCTCTTATAAAATCAGGGTTTTGGTCGTGGAGGTACCTAGCTAATAACTAGTGAACCACGTTAATACTTGTGTTCTTGTTCATCGTTATTATTATCGTTCTCAAGCTAGGTCCAGATCATAACAGATACAATTCTATGTGAGAAACCAACATTAGAGAAAAGATTACATTCAAACCAAATTTCACTACATCTTATTAGTTAAACAAATTCGGGTTCAAATCAAATCACATATAGAAATTAGACGTTGAACCATAATTGCTGGAAGAAAAAAGAATTTTATTGAATTGTTGTAGGTAAAAGGAGGGGAAGAGAAAGTTTTTAACTTTTTCTTCTCACGACCTCAAGAGTCATCCAGTCATTTAAACTCGCAAAGAGGTCAGCGGTAATTGGTAATTATAGGTTGGCTGAATTGTCTATTGTATAGTGCTTCTCTAGCCAGCAATGCCAATCAAGAGTGAAATGGAACAGCAGAGTGAGAACATATATACGAACTATGAGATGTTATACAATTACCTTCAAAGTCAATAGTCACCCCAAGTGTTTAACTCGGCGAATAGCACTTGTAGCCATGATTTCGACTATAACATACACCGGTCTCTTCACTTGGCTAATATTGAATTCACTTCTAACGGCGTTTTGAAGAAGAAGAAGCCTGATAATGATTAAAATTGGAAAAATATGATATAGAGAAATACCGAAATTGATTGACGGCTGGGAAAATGACCTGGTTGTGAATAGATTGGACACGTACTCATCCCATAAAACTTTTTCTTGCCCATGGATTGTAGTACCCATGATGGGTATGTTGAAGACCATCACAGAGTTAGTTTTCTCTATTCTTCAGAACCGTTATTGCAGCTAGGGTGATCCCATTGCAATTCGTTCAGGAAAGTCTAGTTAGAAAATCAAAGCTGATGCATAAATTCCTTGATCATATTGAGGTTTGGGAGTCACTGTTCATCGTTTGAATCTCATACCTTCAAATCGGCTTTCAAACCTTGAAATTGGTGAATTCTTAAAAGAAATTTCAAAGACTGTGGAAGGTTGAGCTGATTAGTTTTGTCAAAGGAGAAGGAAATGAAACAGCTCCCCGAATGACTTTGTTGGGCATCGGAGCTAAAAATTAATCTATTTATTTCATTAGTCCCCTTGTTTCTTATATATTCTCTGTATAAGGATGGGTCTCATACATTCATTTTGATATTTGAACTTTTGCTAGAGAATAAATACATCTGTTTTTCCATAGAGAGGGGTTTATGAATCAACAATTTCATCCCCCATGTTCCTTTTAATTTTCTCTTCGATGTTGTCAGCATTTAATTCATTTAATCCAAACTAACTTCAATGGATGGAAAATGCATTATGTAAAATGAAATACATTGAATTTCCCACTCCATTTGAACAAACATACAATGTTTTGAGTGAAGAAGTGTAATTTTCAATGTTAACTAAATGTCACACAAAACAAAGATCCCACTTGCTAAACTTACATGTCACACAGTGCAAACTTGGCTAATTATAATTGGTCAATTAACACCACTTGTATGCCACATGGGTAAAAACCTTGACAAATGGCATCCAAATAGTGCTTCTCAAATCACATGTGGCGAAAGAAGAGAGCATTTTCTTAACTTATTTATATATATATATATATATAGATTATTGTGCTAGCACGTCTAAAAAGAATATAAATGTACGTGAATGCATATGAAATAATAGTCAGACAGTGAATAGAAAGTGTGCTACCTTCTCTTCCTACTCTACTATGTCACTTTCCTTCCCTATCCGGATTTCTTTGGTCAGCATATCATGAAATTTTTCTACTTTACCTAGCAACACTAGACTCTTGGTATAAGCACCAAGATAAAATAGTGACCGAGGGTCTGGTCCACTCATCCCGAGTTTAAGATCTGAAGTCACTTTTCTCGGAGTCATCTGAAAACAGCTCACCATTACCATCCGATGAAGGGCATAACACTTCGCCATTGATCTCAATCCAAGCGGGTATACCAATGGTGATACTTGTAGGAAAACGAAGAATAGCCAAAGACTCTAGTACGCCATACTCACCACCCAAACCGTACTAAAGGAACCCTAACTGCAGAGAGAGTACTCATGGAACTATGAGAGAGACTCCTGATACACTTGAAGTGGGATTTGTTTGTTCGCACGAAATTTTTGATCGCACAGTTCATGTTCGGGAACCGGCATCTCCCTAAATATCTCATCTTTCTGGTCAAATATGGCGATCAGGTACCCCAACTTATGCCTATCATGTAAGCATATGCAGAAAGCGATCCAATGCACGGCTCCATTAACATAAGCTTGATAAGTTCTCCTTTAAACGTCATATGGAGGGGTTTCATCACTTACATTCTCCAAAACCCCTTACTGATTGAATAACCCTGAACACCAAGCATGTTCCACGCACAGTTAGTGACCTTTGGGTCTGGGTATGATATTTGGGTGTGGGCATGATATCCTAACAATCTTAAAGTCACAAGTTACAAAATCAAATCCCATAAAAGAGCGATTCAAATGAAATATTTGGCAAGAAACATTTATAGCCTAGCCATCATAACCATTGGATTCCATATAAAGATGTTTTTGTAACCCCAACAATCAGCACTCGGACAAAATAACCCAATTACAGCTACCAACAACGGCATATAGAAGTTAAGAAAGGGCATGTGGAATCGTAAACCATATTGTCTCCTTGATCTCTCCGATATAAGTTCTCTCTCGTCAGTCTTGTTGTGTTCTTACCATTCTTCACATTCTTCATTGTGGTTATAGGTTTGAAGGATGACTTCGAAAATCGAGACAAGGATTCACGAAGTCGCCCGGGTTTGCCCGCCAAGAGCCTTATCGGTTGTTTTGTTTGGACTTTCATAATTTTCGCCTGAATCCGAGCTCTTATCTCCTTTGTTGGGGCTCATGTAGTTTTCAACTTTGCATTTCGCTTCTCTTTTGCCATAACTTCGGGCTCTTGGCTCTTTTTCATGTTCTCCATTGCTGCCTCAATTCGGGACTTGTGGCTCTTTTGTCGTAGATTACTCGTCTTGGCATGAATCAAAACCTTGTCTCTTCTTGCCGGTCCTTTATTAATGTGTGCCTCGACCTATGCGTGTTCGGCCATTTTATCGGTCTTTTGTATCGGTCATCGTGTGCCAGAATCTGTGCTTGTTCGGCACTTTTATCAAGACTTATGTTGGGTGTCTGGATCTGCTTGTTAGGCCCTTTTGTCGGGACTTTATCGTTGTCTGCCCAAATTCATAGCTGGTCAGCCCTTATGTCGGGTCTTTCGTCGTCATGTTCCCGACATGTGCCTGTTCGGCCCTTTTGTCAAGACTTTCAGTGAGTTTATGCTTATTAGGCCCTTTTATCAGGACATCTTTCTCTGTCTGAATCCGTTCTCTGAATCCGTGCCTGGTTGGCCATTTTGTCCGGTCTTCCCTGTCGGATTCCTGAATCTTTGGCATTATCTTTTCCGCTTACCTTTTTCTGGTCTTGCTGTGTGATCGCTTCCTCCTGCAATGGCCCTCCGGAGTGGTGTAAGACTTCCTTCTCTCCCTTTCCCTGCCGGTTGATCAATAACACCTCATTTTCGAGTACTAGCAACCAGGACTACTCCTGGTAGAAGATTGCCCCTAGTCCTGTTCGCTAAGTGACCAAACCTGCTCATACCCAATATCATCGAGAAAATTGAGATATCGGATATCGAATATCTCTAGGAGAGATTGAGACCCTGGTTGGTATTCCCCATCAAGCTCTCATCACTTTCCTCTTGTGAGATTTCTTGAGGAGGGTGTCCACGCTCCCGGTTTGGTCGCTTACCCCAACTATGAGCAGGTTGCAACTTGGTTAGACTTCCCACTTGGGCGGCTTCTGATGCATTCTTTCAACTTGTTAGCTATTTGGCAATCATGGTATCCAGGACTATTGGGATATTCTTACATTGGTTTCGTAATTACACTCAAGAACATGCGTTTATTGGGAATATCTAGAAATATTCGGGCTTTATAAGGAAAAATGAGTTAGTATACTGGTGTTTTTAGCTGATAAATACCAACGGCCGCATGGTACACAGAATTTCTAGGGTTTTTCAAACGAGTCTTTTTCTCATGACACGGGCACGATGTAGGATGACATACCGGCAGAGGTGATAAGCGACCATCTAACTGGGGTTACGGTAGAGGATTTGGTGCAATTCACAACCGTCTGTACGGAATGGTAAAAGCTAATGAAGAGCCCTAGCTTCATCTCTGCTCACCTGAAAGAGGACAAAGACCGCCATCGCCTACTGCTCGGGAACATGCCTCATAATAAACCTAGTGAAGATCACTACCCTATGCAGCTTATGGGCACCTGCACATTTCATGAGTTCAAGAGGTTTTGCATTCCCTCTCCCAGCTTCTGTATGACATTTTTGGTAGCTGTAATGGGTTAATTTGTCTTAGTGTTGATTTCAGGGGTTACAGAACATGATCTTTATATGGAAACCCGTTCTTGACATGGCTATAAATGTTCCCGTGCCAAATATTTCATTCGAATCGCAGTTTCCAAAATATATTCTTGGATTTGGATTTGATTGTGTAACTGTTGACTATAAGATTGTTAGGATATCATACCCACACCCAGAGGTCATGAGTTGTGCATGGAACACGCGTGGTGTTCAGGTTTATTCCATGAATAACTGGTTTTGGAGGAATGTAAGTGATGAAACCCCTCCATTTGAGGTTATAAGGGGATCTTATCAAGCTTTTGTTCACAGAGCCGTGCACTGCATCGCTTTCTGCAGAAGCTTATATGATGGGCATAAGTTTGAGTATCTTATTGCCATATTTGACATGAAAGATAAGATATTTAGGGAGATGCCGATTCCCGATATTAAACTGTGCGATTGAACATTTCGTGATAACAATCAGATACGCCTTCAAGTGTATCAGGAGTCTATCTCATTGTTCCATGAGTACTCTCGCCGCAGTAATGGTTCCTTTGTAGGGTTTGGGTGATGAGAGAGTACTGTGTACCAGAATCTTGGGTTAGAGTATTCAAATTTGACCTCCAAGTTCCACCGTTCGTATACCCACTTGGACTGAGATCAAATGGCGAACTTTTATTTCCCTCTTGGGATGGTGATGGTTGGCCGTTTTCATATGACTTCAAGAAAAATGCGGCTTCAGATCTTAAACTCTGGATGAGAAGAGCAAACCCTCGGTCACTATTTTATCTTGGTGCTTATACAGAGAGTCTAGTGTTGCTAGATAATGGAGAAGAGTTTCATGATGTGGTGACCAAAGAAATCCGGCTAAGGAAGGAAAGCGACATAGATGAGGAGGAAGATAAGGTACCACACTTTCTATTCACTGGCTGGCTACTATTTCATCTGCATTCCCGTAAATGTATAATCTTTCTAAACGTGCTAGAACAATAATTCACTATTTTCTTCATTGGGAATAAGAATGTGATCTTATGTATTATCAACTTGAACCTTAATGCTAAGACATTGTAGGTCTTTATGTACTTAATAGCTTTGTTTGAACAAAGTGGGAATGGTGTTTAGACAATATGGCATGTTTTTGTTGTTATAATTACTAAATCTAAAGCTTGAAGCCGTTGAAGTTGATGATGGAATGTTAAAATGTCAGTTTCTGTTACTTGCGTATAAATTGTGAATAAAAAATGCATTGAGGTAGATATATCCATTAAGACTTCCAAGGATAAAATGGAAAAGTTATGTGCTTCATATATGGAATATGACATCTTACATAAGGTATGATGTTGTTACCTACGTGTTGTTTGCTGATTTGGCATGCTTTCCACTAAAATAGAATATATGGGCAATTCAATTCAACTCTCAATCTTGACCATTAGGATTCCAGATATTATGGACTACCATTGGTGAGATATATGAAACATTGTAATTTAGATGTTTATAGTACTCTTTATCACTCAGTATTTCGTAGTAAATCTAATTTTTAGTTCCTCTTCAGTAGTTAATTCACTTTAAGACCACGGGGAATGTAGCATTGCCAAGGAGAACAGTATGGTGAGGGAATTGAATTCTAAATAATTGATGCATGTGACTTATGCTGATACAGTCTTATACTCATTAACTAAGATAATTAGTTACCTTAAATTATGTAAGTGACTGGTTGTGTCGCTAAAATTGAGAATAGTGTATCTTTTCCTACAGCGGTTGCTCACTGATTTTCAGTAGCTGGCAGGTCTCTAAAGGTGGATTTAATGTTGTTGTCTAGTAATAGGTTTTACTGATGGGTATTGGTTTTATGAAGGATTGGGATCAGGAGGGGAGGGTGGGAGGGTTTCAACCTGAGTAGTCGGAAGAGCCCACAAAAGAGAGAACACACAATGTTACCTGGAATAACTTCGTGAATCAAAAATCATCTCGCATATTTGTCCGTTGCATCTGAACTCTAGTTTTGAAGATACTAGCCCTCCACCGATCTTCATTTCATCATCCTTCTTAGTGGTAAATAAGGGAGGAAAAAAATCTGCATAAAGAGAGTGCGGAGAAGACGACCAACCACTGCTAATCAACCCAACCCCTGCATCTACCTCTACCACGGAGGGATCATGAGATACTCCTCCCAAAGTCTCCAGTCAATCCAGCCAAGTTGCTACCAATTGCACATATGTGGCATGCAATCGTCATGTTCTCTAGTTTAGATCAGATACAAGTTACTTTCAACCACAACAGTAATAAATGTAAGTTCTATCAACAGGATCAATATAATAGTTGAATATTGCACAAAAAGTGATTTACCTTATATTCGTCAGCATTCCGTCACTTTTTCCTCATCATTGATAGCCACATCATAAAATTCCGCCCTACCCGAGACTCTCCATATAAGCACCCACAAAATACAAAGGTGTGTTTGCCTTCCTCAGTATAAGATCCGAAACGTTACTGTCCTTGTAGTCATAAGAAAGCAACCTACCGTTCCAGGTACAGAAAAGAACTTCACCATTTGATCTTATTTTCCAACTGACCTGAGCAAACCTCCAAGACAATCAACTATGAATTGCTTAGTCCAAGACTTCGGTACTCCATATTCTTTCATTATCCACACGGAAAAGGAATTACCAGTATAGTGTACCTGAGAAGTAGATTTCGCTGCTCGTCGAGAGATGAGTTCGGGACTGCTGATGAAATAGTGCCATTTCCTTGCAGACGGCGGTGTAGCGAACCAGATCCTCCGCCAGAAGCCTTGCTAGCATGTCCATAAGCAAGTCGTCGGAGACATTGACCGACATTACTCCGCGCCGAATACAACGAGCTAAGCAGAGAAAAATCTGAAAACCCTAGCTAAGAGAAACGAATTTGTTTTCTTTTCTTTTAGAAGACTAAGGGCTCAATGGCTATAATAGAGTTATCAGCAATGTGGCGACCCTTGATAAAAGCTGATTGAGGAGGATCCATAATCAACGGAAGATGCACCTTAAGATGATTAGCTAAGGTCTTAGAAATAATTTTATACGAGACGTTACAAAGACTTATAGGCCTGAAATCTAAGACCGTCTTAGGAGACTTAAGTTTGGGGATAAGAGCAATACAAGTTTGATTAATAGCAGAGATATCTCCCCCATTATTTAGAAACTCAAGGCACATGTTAATAACATCTTGCTCAACCATAGGCCAATAAGTATGATAGAATAAAGCAGGTAAACCGTCTGGCCCAGGGGCTCTAAAGGAGCCAATAGAGTTAACAGTTTCTAAAATTTCATCAGCCGTAAAAGGGGCATTTAAAGCGTTAAACATTTTAGAATTGATACAAGGGGAAAAACAGTTGAAAGCTTGTGGGAAAAGGTCATTAGAAGCCATAAATAAATTTTTGTAATTATTAGAAAAACATTTTTTGATATCTTCAATTTCAGAATATACATTACGACCAGCATCATGAATGGCCGAAATAAAAAAATTCCTTTTCCTATCCTAGCAGTTTTATGGAAAATTTTTGTATTTCTGTCTCCTTCCCTTAGGCAATTAACTCGTGATTTTTGCTTCCAAGTTAATTCCTCACTTGCAAATATTTTTTGAAGTTTTACAGAAACACCTTTTTTTTTTCTTTTAGGATGTTTTGAGAAACATGTGCTTGTTTAAGGAGGATTAACGGTGACGCAAAGAGTTACGTTCTTTTTTTGTTGAAATGTAATGTGTTTTCCCCCAATTTCTAAGATGAGCAGTAGTGTTTGTAATTCTGCTAGTAAAATTATGTAAATAATTGGAATGAGAAGTAGGAGTAGGCCATACCTGTTGAATGACGTCATAGCAGTCAACAGATCGAGCCCAGTATGCTGAGAAATAGAAGCGTCGAGCATTTTTCCCCGAAGGAGTTGAATATTTGGATGCTGTGATTATAAGTGGATAATGGTCGGATCCAGTGTACGAAAGAATTTCCACCTCTTTGGATGTAAAAATTGTGTCCCATTCAGTGTTAGCTGTAGCTCTGTCCAGACGTTCCTACACCGAATACGGCTCCGATCGACCTTTCCACCAAGTAAAATATTATGTCTTATAACCCAAGTCAAACAAACCATAATCCAACAATGTCTCGGCAAACTCTTGAATTTGCGTAAAACCGCGATCATTCCAGCCCATTTTCTCTGAATTTGACCGAATCTCATTGAAGTCACCAACTACCAGCCAAGGAACATTTGTGATGGTTTTAATCGTCTTAAAATATCCCAAGAATGACGACGATTACGAGTAACTGGGTCACCGTAAAACCCAGTCAAATAAAAGGGAACATAACCAATTTCTGGGGGTCTAACGAAACTGTGTATGTGGAATATGTTTCTCCCCAGAATCTGCACATAAACATTTTTATTCCAACATAAAGATAACCCACCACTGAGTCCAATACGAGAAACATGATTACCAAAATCAAAACCCAACTTGCTCTGAACAGAATCCGCTTGAGGGAAAAGCATTTTAGTCTCCATAAGAAAAGATAAATCAGGATGCTTGTCACTAATCAGGGAGTTTAAGATTTGGAACGTAGAGGCACTCCCTAGGCCTCTAATGTTCCAACTAAGGATCCCCATGGGGATCGACAGGGTTGGTTTCCACCAACCTCTGCCGAATTTGGGGAAAGAGAAAAGTCTACATAGAGTTTTCTTCAACATTTGTGATAAGCATTGCATTATCTAAAACCTCCCCTAAATTACCATCCCTGATAAAACGTTCAGCAAAAGGTGGAACATTATTATACCTTTTCTGAGTGTTGCTGTTGAGGTTTCTTAAATCCTCTTCTGGAATGGCTTTATCCTGACCGATATCCGCATCTTCCATTTCCGCCATATATTCTCGGTGGGAAATTTTCTCTTTCTGCCTTGTTAGGAACTCTCCCTCATCATATTGTGGGTCTGGTTCGTCATCACTTTCTTCTTGGCTACCTCAAGAATAATCATTCCATTGAACATGATCAGTGTGGAATTTTTGCTTTCGTTCCTCCGGGGATTAAGTAGACGGACCGAAAGCTGATGACATATCTGGGTTGTACCCCAGAACGAAGTTAAGCATAGCCGTTGCTATCATCCAATTCCCATAGCGCAATGGGACATCTTCCAGAGGGATACCCAATCCCAAACCAATAGAACACTCCTTAATCTCGTGCCCCCAACGACCACAGTGATGACAGAGATTGGGCAGTTTCTCGTAACGGACACCCATTCTTCGCGTTTGGAAAAATTTTTGTTAGGGTTGCGAGGCTGAGTGGTTCGCTTACATCTATTAACACCTTCATGCGTATGCAGCGTCCTGCCAAAACGCCTAAAGTATGAATAACTATTTCCTGGACTATACCAACAGATTTCCCAATCTCTTCCGCCATGGCTCTTGTTTGACACTCTGGTGAAAGATACCAGATTTGAAGCCAGATAGGGGCTCTGTTGTAGCGGCCTTCCAACATTTTTCTCCATGGGTACCACTTCTCCATAACCACAACATCCCCTTTGTAGAACCACGGTTGGGAATCCAGTAAAAATTCTACTTGTTTCTCATTCTCAAAGAAAAATTGAAACAAATTGGCTCCCAACGTTTTAACCTCATATCCCTCTGGATATTTATAAGCCCTTGACATTACATTCTTCAAGTTGCTGATATTGATGTTTCAAGTGGTGATAATCTTGCCAAAAACACTGCGACGGCAGATTCACTGACCCTCAATAAGAGACTCTTCTTTCACTTGACAACCTCTCTTTTCCTTGTTAGTAAGTTGGAGATGGAACATCATTTCATTGATTTCCATTGGAGATTTACTGACTAGGAAATTGAACTGGTTTGTTTTCGATCTGGACGCCATGATTGATTAAAATTTTGGGTAAAGGATTCGTTGAAAAGCGATGAAAAAGAGGACTGGATTAAGATACAGCAGATAACTGGCTGTAACCGCCAGAAACTGCTACGGAATTTGAAAAAATAGGATAAAAGGAGATAACTACCAAAAGAAGAAACGAACGAAGGAAATCAGATTTTTGTGAACTGACAGTAACGGCTATGAAAAGGTTTGGGTAGTTATGATCTTATGTTTTCCTAGAGAGTGTTTTTTCATTGAGTTTTTCTAAAAGTAATTTGATTTTTGAGAGAGAATCAGAAATGGTTTATTTTTTTCTTCAGGGAGAAAATGATTTTAGAAAGAGAAATCAGAAAAGTAAGACGTGTTCTTTTTCCATAAAATTAGACATGACTAAAGCCGACGATAGAACTGAATGGACCTATATATCTTTACCAAGTTCTTACTCGAATGGGTTTCCCTACTAATTTTATCAACTTTTTTATGTCCTGTGTGACCTCTGTTTCTTTTACTATTCTAATTAATGGACAAAAAACTGAGTCTTTCTTGCCTACTAGGGGCATTCGTCAAGGAGATCCGATCAGTCCTTATCTTTTCCTCCTTTGCACCGAAGGTTTATCTTGCCTCCTTGAAAATGCAGTAGCTAATAAATTTTTGAAAGGTGTTAAACCCGGTATGCATTCTCCTAGTATCACACATCTTTTATTTGCGGATGATAGTATGTTATTTGGAAAAAGTACTGTTGAAAATTCTATCACTATCAATTCTATTCTTTATCAATATTGTGAGTCTTCAGGTCGAATTATTAACAAAAATAAATTTGCTATCGTTTTTAGTCCTAGAGTACCGAATAACATTTGTATTTCCATAACCCAAATTATTCAAATTCCAAACGTAGATTCTCACGACAATTACTTGGGTTTACCAACCTTTATTTGTAAAACAAGAAAAAACATTTTAAGAAGTTAAAAACAAAAATGTGGAATAAAGTTAGTGGTTCGAAGGAAAATTTTTATCTCCGGGAGGCAAGGAAATTTCTCGTTAAAGTGGTTATCCAAGCAATGCCTACTTACGTTATGTCTATTTTTCTTCTTCCATTGACTTTTTGTGAAGAATTTCAAATACTTTTTGCAAAATTATGGTGTAGTAATGACTTGGATAAAATAAAATCAGTTGCAAAATTGGGATAATATGTTTTGTCCAAAAAATATAGGAGGTCTAGGGTTTCGCCATATGTATTCTTTTAATATAGCCTTACTGGGTAAACAGGCATGGAAACTTCTTAGTAACCCTGATTCGCTTCTATTTAAAGCTCGTAGAGGTAAATATTTCTACCATTCGGACATTATTTCTGCTGAATCTACAATCAGATCCTCTTATGTGTGGAAAAGCATTGTCACTGCAAAAAATATCGTTTTAAAGGTATTCATCATAGTATTGGTGATGGCGAAAACACCTACATTTATCACAACAGATGGATCCCTTTAGGTCTTGGTAGGAAACCTCTGATTTTTCCTTCTCTTCCTTCTGATTGAAAAGTCTCTTTCTTGATTAATGAAAACTTTAGTTGGAATATTGAGTTAATAAGGAAAAAATTACGAAATATGAAGCTTAAGATATCATTTAAATCCCTTTGTCCTCTCTGAATAACCCAGATAATTTGATTTGGACTGAAACGGATTCTGGTATTTACTCTGTTAAGTTAGCTTATTACACGATTGTTTTAAATTTTACTATCCTTTCTAATAAAGATCATCATACTACTTCAACCTCAAACAGAGACTTGTTTTGGAAGGACATTTGGAATCTAAACATACCAAGTAAAATTAAATCATTTATTTGGCGTATTTATCATTGCTGCATTGCGACAAAGGAAAATCTAAGCAAGAAAGGAGTTTCATTACCCATAAGTTGTTGTTCATGTAAGTGTATTGCTGAATCTACTAGTCATATCTTTCTAGACTGTGAGTGGATCCGGGAAATTTATACGCATGCAATGATCAATGTTCAACCTCCAATGTCTTTGATTCCCTTTCACCTCTGTTTGAAAAATCTTTTTGGTAGTCTTGATAAAAAAAGACCAGCAGATCTTGTGTTACCTGTTATGGAACATTTGGTTAGAGCGTAATAACATAAATTTCAGATCTGAGCATAAATATGTTGATGATATTGTCATTCATATAATTTTTGAACATAAAGAGTTTCAAGACATCACTTATCTTGGTCGGAGATTGAATGTTGCAGGCGCAGACGGAAGGAGAACGGAGAATACACGCTCAGAGGATCTGATCTCTTCTATAACAGTCAAAGAAGAAAGAAACGGAAGGACTCGGTGGAAGCCACCGGAACCTAGGTCGCTCAAACTAAACGTTGATGCGGCCATATCCTTTGATCGAACCAGATCTGGGGTGGAGGAGTAATTCGCAACTCAACTGGCTACTTCGTATAAGCTTTGAATTTTCTGATACCCTTCATTACAGACTCTCTTGTTGCGGAGGCTTACGCCTTGCTAGAGCCATCGCAGAAGCTTTGAGAAGGGGATTTACAAATTTAGAAGTGGAAACGGACAATCAAACTCTGGCGATGAGCTTGCAGAGAAAGACGCCGACTGAAAACCTAATAGAGAAGGGGCGCCTCTATTTTGTTATATTACTGAAGCTTCGAGAGTGTATTTATGCTAGGGTTCTGTGGTATAAAAGGGCTCAAAATAATCTATCCCATTGTTTTGCTAGATTGGGCCTTGATATTGATGTTATTTTGTTTTGGGCCGATACTTGCCTAATAGCTTGTACACAATATGGGCCAATGACATTGCCCAATATTAAATAAAGTGCAGGCTTTGTGTTAGAAAAAAAGAAGAAGACTAAGGGCTAGTTTGGTAATGCTGACGTTTTAAGAAGCTGTTGTGTAGGAAATAATATGAAAAACTTGGTGTGGAAATTTACACGAAAAGTGTTTTGTTAATTTCGTATTTAAGCACTGCAATGACAATTACCCATTTTCCCTCGACTCTTCAGCACCACGCCATCATTTTGGACCATCAGTTGCTGAGACTTTGTGGTGTTCTCACCGCCTCAGACTGCCTTCGTGAGCAAGCACGGGAAAGTTGTAGGCTTTAAGACAAGCTTCGCTTGACAGAAGAGAGGGAGAGGGAGAGAGCCCAGACAAGAAGAAAGAAGAGAAGGGAAGCAAAGGAAGAAGAAGCGAGGCAGGGTGAAACAGGAGGAGCCATCAAGGCCTTTGCTTTCTTCTTCTCTTATGCTCCTTTCGATCTGTATTTAGGGTTTCACATCTCCAACGGTCGCGATGGCGATTGTTTCGGGTAAGTCATGCTCTCTCTCCTGGTTATTTCGTCCTATCTCTTTCTCTACCCTCCGTTGCATCTCTTAGTCTTCAGGTAGGATGCTCTGGAGTCTCGTGCAATAAGGTAAATCCCTTCCCCTCTCTTCTACCACTTTTTCCCTCTGCTATATTTTTAGTGTTCTCCCAATGTTCCTGCTCTTCTCTGTAGTCCAGTGTTGATTTCTATAATTCATCACAGAGATAGAGATAGAAGTTCGGGATGAATGGCCGGTCAGTGTTCGATACGACTACGAAATTGGAGCGGACGACTTAGTTCTTGACAAAATGAAATAAATTGAACTTACAATTCATCATAACCCACCAGATTCATACCAGCCCGACAAAAGAACTAGTCAACTAAAACCCACCAAAATATTCAACAGAGAACGCTTGTACCGAAAGTAGATGAGAGAGTGGACGTACGAAAACAATCGAAGTGAAATGACTCTCGGGTAATACTCTGGTTCAGAGACGCAAACCTATCCCAAGCGACCGATCTGATGGCTTCGACCTTTTACTGGCATTCAATGAGTTGCTCGAGACGGGTTGCTTCTGTATCGGGAATTGGTGGGTCAGAAGAAAACGGTGGCTAGGACTAGTTCTGGGTCAGAATCGATGAAGATATCGCTGGTTTTTTCCTCGGTCTCAATTGGGTGGTTTTATGGTCGAAGTCTAGGGTTTTGTTGGTATAGAGAGAGAGACGATCTATCTTTCCGAGTTCGTTGATGTAATTTGTTTCTTACTTAATGAGGATATGCTATGTTGATGATGTTCGATAGGTAGGTATTGTTTTTTAACTAATGTGTTCTTATTCTTTTGTGTTTGTGTGATTAAATTTGTCATTTATTTTTTAGTTATTGAGAGTAAGTTTTCTACAAGAGGGTAAAACAGACTTTTTCCTTTATCCGTTACTATGTTAGTTGTAAGGGTGGTTTGGGGTATTTGCCAAACCTCAGTGTACCAACCTGGTATTTGACCACACCACAAGGGTGGTTTCTGTCAATTACCCAAAGAACATCTTCATTAGTCTAGGCGAAATCAGAAAGCTCGTTGAAAAGGAGGGAAGATAAGTCATACAATCGAGAATATTTGACCGCCAAATGAGATCAAGCCATCTCTGTATTCACCAGGTAGCCATGGAAGTTGTCACGACCCCCTTTCCCGGACCCTAATTTTATTAATTCGAGGCCGAGGGTCGAGACCGGCCACCAAGGCCTCGAACGAAACTCATGTGGCTTGAACCGTTTGAAAAATTAAGTTACAAAATAAATTGCGGAAGCGATTTAAAATTCTCGGAGTCGACATGTAATATTTCAGAATAATAAAAAAATGTATTCTTGCTAAAGTTGATTTATTTATGAGTTATTGACACATTTATCAAAATATTCAGTTATTAAATAAAAAAATATATTTTCCGAAAAGTAGTTCTGAAAGCGTCAATTTAGCAATTAGTCGGTTCAACCACGATGAGCAGATCAGAGACGAAACTTAATAGATGGTTTAGGCCCGGCCATCCTCAAAATATACTGCAAATTTCTCCAAAAGTCAGACATCAAACATAATCATACTCCAAGTCTTAGAACACTCTCTAACATAATATTACATCACATAATTAGATGATAAAGTCACACTAGATCAACATAAACTCAAACATAACAACTACTATATTCACCAACGGTCCCTCCTCGAAATTTCTGTTTTCCCCCTGTACCGTGTCGTCTGATAAAATATATAATTTAAACAAAATGAGCCATTTAATCAGTGATGGTTTTTCTCCCCTTTATATTTCAAAATAACAAGTTTATCAAACTTAGTGATAACTGACAGAAATGATATTTACGGATAATGCTAAAATAGAACTGATAAACAGAATATTTTCAAAATAATCGTGCCAGATATTCTCAAACTGAATATTTTACGAAATATTTCATATCAGAGAACATAAATTCAGATTCAGTTAATTCCAGTGGTAACCATCGTATCACAAAATTTGATATGTCCAATTACGCCATCTTCGTGGCGCATCGTATATTATATCCATGTGACCGGGTCGAAACCATCTATTATATCTCGATGGCCGGGCCTAAACTATCTATTATATCCTAATGGCGGGGCCGAAAATACTCAAGTGTCCCAAGGCATAACGTCGTCCCAAAGTGTCGAATTAATTTCTATGGCACATTTTTGTTAGCATGTTACAAAATTTACCATACTAAAATCATAATTTTCCTTAACGGGGAGCACAAAAGGTCAAGTTTTATTCACATTAAGAGAGTTATTTCCAAGTCATATAGTCAAAAATTTCATTGTTATGACAAACTTCACAATTCTGAAATTTACGTAATGAAAATGCAACATTTTTGAAACAACAAAAAATTGATATAAATATAACATAAAATGAAAGTAATTAATTTTTACTCACAGCGACGTTCATAAACGTGTTGACTACTCATTTCCAGAGATTTTTGCCAAAATAATTCCTCCAATAAAATGCTCCAAGCAATTCTTCAAATAGAGCCAAACAAGGCCTTGACATGTACTCCCTCCAATTGTTGTGGTGCACCCAAAACACTAACAAATTTTTCATACTTTCTCCAAAACACTAATAAATTTCTCTCATTTATTTTTTTCTTCTTGTGCGGCACCTCTCTCTCTCTTTCTCTCTCTCTCTCTCTCCTCGTCCTCCTCCACCCGTTGCATGGGCTTCTCTCTCTCTCTCTCTCTCTCTCTCTCTCTCTCTCTCTCTCTCTCTTTCTCTTTTATTTTGTTGTTAGAACACAATGAAGAGGAGGTGGGGGATAATAAGTTGGAAAGTGCTGACATTTTTCCTCAAAAATTGGGAATAGCTCATCACAATCCCCAACACCAAGTGGGCCCCACTTCACAAACCCCCAACACCCTTTTCTCTTTCTTCTCCTTCATTCTTCTCTTCAGCCGAACCATTCTCTCTCTCTCTCTCTCTCTCTCTCTCTCGCTTCCGTCTCTCTCTCTCTCTCTCTCTCTCTCTCTCTCTCTTCTTTCTCTCTTTGTTTCGGCCGAACCACCTTACACACACACCCACACTATATTTTTTTTCTATCTTTTATTTCCCACTTATTTTCCTAAGTGTAACCATTTTTTGCTTATTTAAATGTTGATGCTATTACGTCCTCTTATTTCTAAATAAACCCCAAATATCTCTACACCAATTTATTTCTCTTATAAAATATTATAAATAATTATTGCATAAACTTGTTACTAACATACTTAACAACAAAGCTAATGAAGAAATAAATTAACGACTAAGATATTTAATTAGCCATATGTATTTTACGAAAAATACAGAGTATTACAGTTCTCCCACTTATAGAAGTTTGGTCCCCAAGCTTAAGTCTTTACCTCAAAACAAATGTGGATAATGTCATAAAAATTTATCAAAATGACTTTTTTGCGTAACACTTGATCACGTCAATCCTCAAAATCCAAATCCCTACCTTTGTTATTTGAGATTTCCCACTAAGGTTAGACTTGAGGTAGAATTATCACTTCATCACCGCCTCCAAATAAGACATAATTCACCAATTTCTCTATCCAGGCACGTAGGCCACCAAATATAAATGATAAGAGTCATGCCGCCAAAACAATAATTCATTGCCAATATGATTTACGGTACATATACGTGTTATCTTAAAATCTTAACATCACGAAAAATGTTTATTTCCTCGTAACATAGACAATGACCCAAATACGTCTTTAGAAGAATCGTCAAATGGCACGCGTTCTATTTACTTTTAAGTTTCAGTCACACTGAATGGACTCTGCAATTACTCCAAAATCAAGCCACACGAGCAACTTCATGCATATATGAGAATAACAAAGAGAATTTCATTATAAAATTAAACGTAAATTAAAACATCGCATTAACCAAATCACCACTACTCATCAACAAACGTTTAGTCATCATTTTGTCTTACAAGGAAATCCCCCAAGCATAAATATTCTAATGTTCCCACTGTTGCATAGCACCATATTGCAAAACTGCCACCTTAACTTTCAATAATATTTTGACACTTAGATCATGATTTAAAGTTCCCCCAAAAACGTAAGAGAAGAATATAGTGTAGTCTTATTCCTTGAGTTGTCCTCCAACGGCATCGAACTCAATAGTCAATACCACATTCATAACAATATTCATCAAACTGTCTCCCAGCCAATAAAAATACTTTTTACCCCCAAGTATCTAAAAGAACAAAACGCGGACGTGTCTTTTCGTTAAACAATGCACTTAACTAGAAATTTTCAACTTCAAACCTCTGTACATCCCCATATCTCTTGATAAGTCTTTGTGAACAAAATAGTTGTAGCTTAGTTGTGGACAACTGAAATAAAACTATTCATTAAATTGTGCCCCAACCAATAAATTATTCATTAAATTATGCCCCAACCAATAATCCATAATTTTCATACACATCTCTTAAGTATTTTAAAAACAAAACATGTGTATGTCTTTCCATAAAAATATACCTTACTTGTAATATTTAGAAAACTGAAACTTTTACCTGAAACATTCTCTATATGCTTCCGCCGCGCCACTCTGATAACAGCTTTCTAACCACTATTAAATTTTAACCTTCAAAATAAATTGTTATCAAAATTACTTACTTCAAATAGAACTCGAACATTTCGCTATTCATAAACGACCCATAGCTTCAAGAATAGTATCCAAATAATGACATTTTTTTATCAAATGCCAAATATCAAAAGCCTTCGTAGCAACGAATCCACTGTGTCTGATTTCTTCGTCGAACTGAACTAAAACTAGTCATGAAATACAAAAATTCTCAATTCACCTTACAAATGAACTGTCTCAAAAAGAGTATGAGCACATTACCAATATCAATCAATGATCCTTAAGAATAAACCACTGTCAAGTTTTCTAGCCATGATAAATTACATTGCCCCATATTTGATAACACTATAGTTGTTGGAAATGGAATTTTTATCCAATGTTACAAAGTTTGTATAACTCCTTGTATCATGAGAACTCGTCTTCATTTACCAAAGTGTCTAGGTCAAACTCAAAAATTTCAATACTAGACAGTCTCATAATCACCCACAACAGAAAATATTTTTGATTGTAACTAACGTCTAAAAGATTCAAAAAAATGAATCTCCCATATATCAAACTCAATGCATTCTCCTCGTCTTCGGTCTTCCTTTTTTTTAAACTCAAAATGACACTTCGAACTCCAAAACCAAAACTTAGTATCAAAATAGAGTTAAAACCAACACCACATATTTGGACAAAGATAACTTTAGTCAGTTGCACCATCATCAATCCATCAAAAGCATATCTCTCACTACCAGTTTTAGACATGGTTTACAAATTATCCTCATATACCAACTATTGAAAAAAGTTGTAGAACCATTTGAATAGTGAATTTAAATGCCGTAACCAATTTCACACTTGGACTAAAGAATGACCAAAAATCTCATAGATCAAATGACATATAACATAAGACAATGTCTCCAATCTCCCGACATGAATTCATTTCAACAAAGATATGTAACTTTCTTACCACTATACTTGTGAATAAGTTGTGTCGCACTCGCGATTCTTAAACAATATTAACCCGTATGAAAAAACAATATCACTATTAGAAAGAAATTCCTATTTTTCAAACAATGAGTCAAGTGTACCCCTTTCCTCTTCTCGCATTATATACGCTAAACCAAAAGACTACTCATACTAGTTACCCAAGTATGTTGAAGAAGAACAATTTCCTTGACTAATCTAATATTACCCATTTAAGGTGTCACAGGAAATTCAACCACAAAACCCGATATTATAAGATTTCTATTGTACTTGATAGTCCACAAATCTTTGTTCTCGCCCATATTAAGGAATACTAAAGTAACTACCATACCTCAAACTCAAAATTATACATACCACATAACACTTCTATTCGTCAGGACTGAATCTTTATTCTCTTCGACACATGATTCCTGATAATATACTAAAATGATAGTCAATTATAAAATTTCAATGCAAGCACACACACACGTCAACTTAGAGAAGGAAATAATATTATTCATTTAGTATTAAATGTTACCTAATCTTATTTAAAAAGTACTATTTTTAAATAGCCAATGGAAAATTAATATAAGAAAATAAGTTCGTGAGTCTTTAGTTAAACACCTCCAAATGAATAGTCCAACATACGAGAGTGATTCACAAAACTCCAAATTCTCCCGCAAGGACTCTTAGGATTGGACTTGCAGACAGGGGACTCTAACTTAAACGCAAAACTCTTCTAAGAACTCTCCAAGCTTGAGAATAGCTTGACATGTAAAACCAACCGAACTAAAAAATATGTGTTTTACAAACTCCACGACCAAAATGTTAGTCCTATATCTAGAAAAACTCACTCATCTCCTGATATGACAATAATTCTCTAAATATCATTGAAAAGTCAATCATTTTCGAAAGCTCCATCCCCAAGTAGAAGTGTAAACAAAAAGGTCCAAGATCTCAAATCACTTAAAAATTTCTCAACTCCGTTCCCAACGCGAACCTATAGCTCTGATACCACTTTGTCACGACCCCCTTTCCCGGACCCTAATTTTATTAATTCGAGCCCGAGGGTCGAGACCGGCCACCAAGGCCTCGAACGAAACTCATGTGGCTTGAACCGTTTGAAAAATTAAGTTACAAAATAAATTGCGGAGGCGATTTAAAATTCTCGGGGTCGACATGTAATATTTCAGAATATTAAAAAAAATGTATTCTTGCTAAAGTTGATTTCTTTATGAGTCATTGACAAATTTACCAAAATATTCAGTTATTAAATAAAAAAATATATGTTCCGAAAAGTATTTCTAAAAGCGTCAATTTAGCAATTAGTTTGTTCAAACACAATGAGAGGATCAGAGATGAAACTTAAAGCCAACTAAACTATTGTCCACAAAATATACTGCAAATTTCTCCAAAAGTCAGACATCAAACATAATCATACTCCAAGTCTTACATCATTCTCCCCTTTATATTTCAAAATAACAAGTTTATCAAACTTACTGATAACTGACATAAATGATATTTTACGGATAATGCTAAAATGGAACTGATAAACAGAATATTTTCAGAAAAATCGTGTCAGATATTCTCAAACTGAATATTTTACGAAATTTCTCATATCACAGAACATAAATTCAGTTTATGTTAATGCCATTGGTAACCATCGTATCACAAAATTTGACATGTCCAAATACGTCATCTTTGTGGCACATCGCATATTATATCCCTGCGACCGGGCCGAAACCATGTATTATATCCCGATGGCTGGGCATAAACCATCTATTATATTCCGATGGCGAGGCCGAAAATACTCTAGTGTCCCTAGGCATAACGTTGTCCCAAAGTGTCGAATTAATTTTTATGGCACATTTTTTTTTAGCATGTTACAAAATTTACCATACTAAAATTATAATTTTCCTTAACGGGGTGCACAAAAGGTTAAGTTTTATTCACATTCAGAAAGTTATTTCCAAGTCATATAGTCAAAAATTTCATTGTTATGACAAAGTTCACAATACCGAAATTTACGTAACGAAAATGTAACACTTCTGAAACAACAAAAAATTGATATAAATATAACATAAAATGAAAGTAAGTAATTGTACTCACTGCGACGTTCAGAAACGGATTGACTACTCATTTCCAGAGATTTTCGCCAAAATAATTCCTCCAATAAAATGCTCCAAGCAATTCTTCAAATAGAGCTAAACAAGGCCTAGAGATGCACTCCCTCCAATTGTTGTGGTTCACCCAAAAAACTAAAAAAAATTCATACTTTCTCCATTAATTCTTCATCCCAACTGTAAGATGAGGTTGTGCAAGGCTTGGAATAGTATGACTATTTCATGGTCTTGAACCAGATTTCAAAGCCTTGAATCAGTTCTCATTGGCTTGAAAACAGTTTAGCTATTTTCAAGGCCTTGAAACTGGATTCAAACCCTTGAAACTGCTTAACCTGTGTGAACATTATCAGGAGGATTTTTCTGCAAACTCTCTGAGTTGATTTCCTTTCTATCCTCCATACGCTTGATTTATTGTTATTTGATGATGAAAGACAAAGCATCCTAACTTGTTTGAACATAATATATCATCTATTTGACTTTGTTCTTGTAGGAGATTTTTATTTCCCAAGTTTGCAGAGATTGTTTCCTAATCTGACTTATGCAGGGAAGGAAATAATCAATAAGATGATTCTGTGTTTGATCTGAATGACTTGACAACTTCTGAACCTATTGCAATGCAAGATCACGAAATTATATCAGAAGATTGTGATCACTTAACCGTTGGAGAAGATTGTCAAAGATTCAAAGTCTGTTGCTTAAAAAATAGTAGATTTGTTGTTGAAAATGTGGGAATATATTCAGAGCTGTTCGAAGTTTAAATAGAGCTCAATTGTGAAGCAACATGACACAACACTCAACGGGAAAAAAGATAGAAAGAGTTCTGTATTAACAAAAATCAAATAATTTCATCAATCCATTCACAGAAGATCACTGCATACTTCACTCCAGCTTCTACACACTAAGTGTTCTTCTGTATTGTGCTTTATTGGTAGATAATTTATGTAATTCTTCTATATCCATTCTCAAGGATTGTTCAAAGTGAACAATAGAGAATTCTTATTTAATCAGTTAGCTAGAGAAGGTACTAGATAGGTTAGGGAAATCCACAAGCTGTAACAGAGTAAGGCAATTCTCTGTGCTTGAGATATAGGACGTAGCTTTTGATTAATAAGAATTGAGTTGAAAATCCTGCACGAATCTAATCGCTGAGGTAGAGATGTAGGTCCAAGAGGACTGAACTCTACAAATCACTTGTCTCTTCATTTGATGTTCATTCATTTTCATAGTTTTTGCAGCACACAAATGTTTTTCAAGGGTTGGAACTTGTTTTCAAGGCCTTGAAAAAGGCTTATTTGCTTATGTACAAACTGCATCACTTCCAAGGGCTTGAACATGTTTTCAAGGCCTTGAACTTCACTAGTTTTCACAAGATCTCATCCTCCTAGCAAGTTTTGCCAAAAGTTGGCATACTTTATTCAACCCCCCCTACTAGAGTATATTAGTTTCATTACCACTGCACACTCACACTTTCAATTGGTATCAGAGCTTGTATCACTGTATAGATATAACCATCTGGTGATAATGAGTACTGCAGGTGATGGTGGTTTCTCACAGGGAAGAGCTGCTAACAGAACTCCTCTATTATGTAGAGAAAATTTTGCTCAATGGAAAGCCTTGATGAAAATGTTCATCATTGATCAAGACATAGAGCTTTGGACCATTATTCAGAATGGCACTCACACCTTCTACACAGAGAAAGATGGGATTATAACTCCCAAATCTGAAGACTTACTCTCTTCTTATGATATAGAGCAATTATGTAAGAATTACAAAGCTATTTACATCTTATATTGTGCTTCGGGTACAGATGAATTCAACAGGATTTAATGCTGCACTACTGCCAAAGAAATCTGGGATAAGCTTGTGGTAACCTTTGAAGGAACCAGTCAAGTGAAGCAAACCAGGATCAACATCTATCTCAGGAAATATGAGCTATTTAAGATGCAGATGATTCTATCAGGGATATGTTTAAGAGGTTCACAGACATTGTTAACAACCTTGATTCACTGGGAAAATATTTTTCTGATGAACAAAAAGTGAGGAAGATACTAAGAAGTCTTCCAAAAGCAAAGTGCGAACCAAAGACCACAGCAATTGAAGAATCTCAGAATCTCTCAACTCTACAACTTGATGACCTACAAGGGAATCTTCTGACACATGAAACATTTATGAATGAAGATGATGGAGAGCTCCCAGAAAATGTCAAGAACTTAGCTCTCAAAGCCTTGAAAGTGAGGATGGTGATGATGATCCAATTGCCTTGATCTCCAAAGCATTGACAGGGATTCTCAATATGATGAAAAAATTTGGAAACAAAGACTTCAATAGAGAAAGACACAGACCATCTAGTAGCAAGGGCTACAAAGGTAAGTCTTATTCACAAAGTAAATCAAAGGTTATGAATTGCTTTGAGTGTGGTGATGCAGGACATTTGATAAGAGATTTTCCTCACAATAAAAGAAAGAACTTTCAAAAGAAAGACCATGACAGAAGAAAGAAAGCTATGATAACTTCATGGAGTGATTTAGATAGCTCAAGTGAATCAGAATCTGAAGAAGAACATGCCAAACTTTGCTTCATGGCCAAGCATGATGAAAATTCTGAGAAGAACATTGTGGTAATGGTAAACTGTCTGATTTCCAAACCAAAATATACTCTTTCAGATTATCTCATAACAATTCTTTTAAATGAAGAAGATTATCTGAAAGAGATCAAAATTTTTGAAAGAAAAAGTTCATGAGCAAGCAAAAGAGAACTTACAACTTGTTTGTCTAAATCAAAATCTTGAAATCTCCCAGAAGAAAACAGACAATGACTTCAAGGCCTTGAAAACCAGTTTAAAAGCCTTGAAAACACAAGTCAAGGAACTAGTCATTGAGAACTATTTGATGAGTAACAACCTTGTTAATCGAAAACATCAAGTTGATGAATTAGATGAACAAAAGACTATTCTTACTAAGAAACTTCAAGAATCTGAACTGGTCAAAGTTAAGCTTGCTGGATCAGAACACAAGTTGAACTTGATTCTTTGAGGAAGTTCACAGTCAGTTCACAAAGCTGGTATTGGATTCAATCCAAACTTTCCAAGAAAGAACAATACTAGATTTGTGAAGTCTGGAAACAAAACTTCTCCTGAATGTCATTACTGCTGTAAAACTGTTCATGTTAAGATGACTTGTCCTTTCAGAAGAATAGACCCTCACATAATGAGGAACACTTTTCCTTTTCAACTCAAAGGACAAGTTAAGTAGATTTGGATTCCTAAAGGGGTTAGACCACCTAACATGGTTGAACCTGAATATGAATTCAAATTCCACACTTGGTCTAAAAGCTGGGTAAGTTAGTGATTAGTGTTTGCAGGGTGTCACCAGAGAAAAAAAGTGGTTTATGGATAGTGGTTGCTCAAGACACATGAGTGGAAAGAGATCTCTATTCTCAGAATTGAAAGAGAAATCATAAGGTTCAATTGCACTTTGTGACAAAGGCAAATGCAATATTCTTGGTATTGGTAAAGTTGGTACAAATTCTAAAAACTCTATTTCTGATGTGTATCTAGTTGATGGTTTGAAATTTAATTTGCTTAGTGTATCTCAAATTTGTGACAATGGCAACAAAGTTATCTTTGATAAAGAGAAGTGTGTGGTGCAAAATGAGAAATCAGGAGATTGCATTCTAACAGCCTATAGATCAGATAATATTTATACTTTTCAGACTAACAAAGTTGCAGGTAAAAGTTTGAAGTGTCTCAAGGCGTTGAAAAAAGATTCAAAGCTTTGGCACAGGAAGCTTGGTCATATCAGTTTGCATACTTTGAACAAGTTGATTTAAAAAGACCTAGTAAGAGGATTGCCATCCATCAAATTCAGAGAGGATGAATTGTGCGAATCTTGTGATCAGGGCAAGCAGACAAGACGCTTTTTCAAGCCAAAGAAGTTTTTAAGTACAACTAGACCTATTGAACTGCTTCATATGGATCTTTGTGGTCCTATGAGAACTCCTACTCCAAAAGGTAAAAGAATGGCGTTGTTGAAAGAAAGAATAAGACAATTGAAGATATGTCAAGGACAATGCTTCTTGAAAACAAATTGACAAAACATTATTGGGCTGAAGCTGTGAATACATCAAACTATATACTGAACAGGTGCTTGATCAGATCTATTCTGAAGAAGACCCCCGATACTGTTGAAAGGGAGAAAGCCAAAAATTTCATACTTCAGGCCCTTTGGATGTACATGCTTTGTCCATAACAATGGAAAATACAATCTTGGTAAGTTTGATGCAAGAAGTGATGAAGGTATCTTTCTTGGTTACTCTCTGAATAGCAAATCTTATAGAGTTTACAATAAAAGAACCAAACTGGTTGAAGAAAGGATTCATGTTATGTTTGCTGAAAGCTATGATGTTCTTTGAGTGAAAGTTTTGCAGACTTGAATTTGAAAAAGCATGAATCAGAGGAAGAAACTGAGAATCCATTGGGATTCAAGAGAGGCTCAGAAGAAAACATAAAACATTTTCAAGACCTTGAAAATTGTGCTAAAGGCCTTGAAAATAAGCATCAAACCCTTGAAAAAGATTATAAGAAGGATACAAGTGACAAAGCCACTACTTCAAGACCATAAAAGATCTATGGAGAACCTAAACCCTGGTCTCCAAGAAAGAGATTCAAATATCTCTCATCTCGTCCAGTTGACAACAGAATTTCAGATCCAACCACTGGTACACAAACTAGATCACAATTGAAGAACTTATGTGCTTTTAAAGCTTTTATTTCTCTTGTAGAACCAAAAAATGTGAAATAAGCATTACAAGAAGCAAACTGGATCATTGCTATTCAAAGTGAACTCAATGAGTTTGAAAGGAATAAGGTGTGGAAACTGATTCCACCACCTACATACCAGTCTGTCATTGGTACCTGATGGGTGTTCAGAAATAAGTTGGATGAAAGTGGCAAAGTGATCAGAAACAAAGCAAGGTTAGTTTCTCAAGGTTACAACCAAGAAGAAGGTATTTATTATGAGGAAACTTTTGCTCCAGTTGGCAGGTTAGATGCAATTAGAATTTTACTTGCCTTTGCATCTTACAAGAACATGAAATTATTTCAAATGGATGTGCAAGTGTGCTTCTTGAATGGCTACTTACAAGAAAAAGTTTATGTAGCACAACCTCTTGGTTTTGAAAATGACATTTTTCCAGATCATGTCTACAAACTTGACAAAGCTTTTTATGGTTTAAAATAAAGTCAAAGTTTTTTGCTTGAAATGATTTTAAAAGAGGACTAGTAGACAAGACTCTTTTAATAAAGACTCAAGAGAAAGATTTGCTTGTAGTTCAGATCTATGTTGATGATATCTTGTTTGGAGCTACTAATGCTCAATTGTGCAGAGAACTCTCAAGTCTTATGAGCAGGGAATTTGAAATGAGCATGGTGGGAGAGCTGAACATCCTCCTAGGACTTCAAATACATCAGTTGAAGAAGGGCATCTTTCTACATCAAAACAAATACACAAGAGACTTGTTGAGCAAATACAACATGGCTCAATGTAAGGAACCAAATGCTCCAATGAGTTCTACACTGTCCTTAGACAAGGATGAATTTGGTAAGGGTGTCAATGTGAAAGAGTATACAGGTATGATTGGATCATTACTCTATCTCACAACAAGCAGGCCAGATATTATGTTTAGTGTAGGTTTGTGTGCTAGATTTCAAGCTGATCCAAAAGAATCACACTTGACTGCCGTGAAGAGAATATTCAGATATCTCAATGGTACCAAATACTTAGGGCTTTGGTATCCAAGACATTCTAACTTCTCATTGCATGGATTTTCAGATGCTGACTTTGCAAGTTACAAAGCTGGTAGGAAAAGCACTTCAGGAACTTGCCTATTTATTGGATCGTCCTTGATCAATTGGCATTCCAAGAAACAGAATTCAGTTGCTCTATCAATAGCTGAAGTTGAATATATAGCTGCAAGAGCATGTTGCTCACAATTACTATGGATTGCTCAACAGCTAAGAGACCTTGTATTTGATTTCTGAAGCATACCTATCAAGTGTGATAACACCAGTGCAATTTTAATTATAAATAATCCAGTTCAACATTAAAGAACCAAGCAAATTGATGTCAAACACCATTTCATCATATATCATGCTGAGAAAGGTGATATTTTTCTTGAATTTGTTGCTACTAACATGCAAATTGCAGATATCTTCACTAAACCATTAGCAGATGAAAGATCATCAGCTCTAAGACTGGAATTGGGAATGCTAAATAAAGATGCATTGGTTTAGGGGGAGCATCAGGTAAATAAAGGTAAGTTGTATGTGTTTTCAAAGGTTTGAACTGATTTTCAAAGCCTTGAAAATCACTTCAAAGCTTTGATTTTTATCAGTTACTATTTTACAGCGTTTCAAGGCCTTGAAAACCTTTTCAAAGCCTTGAAAATAAGTCTGCTATTCTGGTGGTCAATAAACATGGATCATTCTGTATTGGGTGATATCTCTGTAGATATTTTCTCAATATAGCCCTTACCTCTTTCAAAAACACATTTTAGCCAAAAATAGTATTAAAATAATTTATTTTCCAACGGCCTAAAATATTTGAATTCTCTCTGATTATTGCAAATCTTTTGAGATCAGAGAGATATTCTAGTTTCCTTTTGAAACTCAAACTCTCTCAGTATTTATCTTCTTCTCTTCTCTTCTCTCCGTATCATTCCTACCTCTCTTTTCTCTTCTCCCAAACCCTAATGAGCACAAGGAGAACAGCACTCAGAATCAAGATGACAGGAGGATCAAAACCTGGTTTAGAGAAGAAAAGAAAGGCTGCAGTGGATGAAGTTCAAGAACTCAGTGGAGACTCTAGCTCTAGAACTCCTAGTGCCGAGGCAGTTCCAGATCTTCCTCCACCTAAGAAGAAGGTCAAGAAGGTTACAACTTCCTCCTCAGAAAAGAAGAAGAAGCAGAAAGAGAAGGCTGTTATAGAGAAGCAACCTGAAACAGAGATCACTAGTTCCAAGAAGCTGAAGCAGAAGGCAAATCAAGAATACAAAGGGAAAGGAAAGGTGAAAGAAGAACAACCAGAAGATCACTTGGAAAAGACCTTGAATATCTATTCAAAGACCTCTACAAAGAACACAACTCCTGATGAGACTTGGTTTGTCTCAAACATCTCCAAAGGTCGGTGGTTAGATGGTTTTGATTTTAGATCTATTGGTTTCTGTAGTATGATCAATATGCATATGTTAAAACATATGAAACTTAAGTGCATATCTATGTTAAAGAAGAGCTCTCTGTGGTCTATGCTGAACCCAAAAGAATTAGCCTACCCTAGACTCACCAGAATCTTCTACCTGAACTTGATACAAGTTAAGAGATCTGCACATTTGGTGATCAAATCTAGAGCTGCTGGGATAGAAATTGAATTGGACCACTCTGGGTTTGCCAATGTGCTAGGCCGTCCCAAGAGGTATGACACTGGTAATCATCCTCCAAAGTCAGAGGTATGACACTGGCATACAAGAGGTATTTATAGGAAATGTGGATAGTCCAAATGTCTAGATGGGGGCTTCAGTCAATTTTGTCCACTTAATCCCTTTTTCATGGCTACATATCTTTCCGGCTAAGGCATGGGAAGTCCTTCTCCTGTTACATGAATCTATTTTCACCCAAAAAAGGAGATGGGTGAACATAGCGAGACCTAGTGATGGGAATCAAACGAAGCATGCAATTTTAAGAAATACCAGGAGCTATCATTAGTTATTAGAATTTATCGGGTTTCATTATAATTATCAAGAATAATGTTATCTAGTTGTGTTTCCTTTGATAAGCTTTTTTTTTGAATTCATTAGAAGGATCGGGCTTATCCTGACCTCTTAGTCAAATTATTATCTGATAGAGTTTGTTAGGTCTCTCCCCTATCTTCCCTAAATAGGGGAGTATTTTACATTTTCAACCGGCTTTTGATTTATGAAATAAACCAGAGAGTTTTTTCTTGCAAATATTGCTGTTTTTTTAAGTCGTTCAGGTTCTATACATATTTGGTATTAGTGCGCAACTTTGTTCCGCCACCACCGCGCACTGCCAACTCCGAGCCAACACCAAACATTACCAGTTCTCTTCACTGCTTTGATTAGCGAACCCAATATCCACTATTTTTCTCACTGTCGCAGAAAAAAAGCCACAAGATGAGGAAGAAAATATGACGATCTCTCAACCCCCAGACGCAACAAGACCCAGGCGGTCATCGCCGTCGTTGGCGCCCCTGGGTGCTGCTCCAACCAGTGCGCCGGAAGCACTGCCATGGGTGTTTGTCGATGAAGGCCAATCCTTTTCGGCGAAACCAGAACAAGAAGAAGGAGATGAGAGAGATCACTTACCGATCCAGTTGCAGATACAAAATTGAGACATTCAATTTACACGATTCTGACACCAAAGGTTGCATTCACCAAGTCCGTTGTTGGTATCGCGACCGCCCAGATCTGGGAATTTTTTTTCGTCATTTCCGTCACCGGTAGCATTTTTCGCTACCGTCCAATTGGATCTAGACCTCGCCCGAACGAAGGAACCCAACCTTCTCTGACGAAATCAAGTACATTCTCCGGCGAATCAAGAGCACCGAAGAAGGTGGTGCGGGGAAGAAGAGTTTACCGGCTGAGTTGCGAAACGAGGCCGAGTGACTCTGGAGCACAAAGACGGTGACTTGTTGATGTTGGCATTTTTTCCCCATTGGACGAGGAGCTACTGTTGCTCTGATTTGTTCTCACGGAAGGTGAAAGAAGAAATAGCTTGTTTTGGGCTAAAGTCTTGGGCTATAAGGGAATCATAAGCCCAATACGTAACTGATATTGCTATTGTAGTAACTCTCAGGTCCATAAAACTGAAAAAACAAGCACTATCAGTGTGAACTTGTGATACTGAGCATCTACAAACTTTTCAGCGCATTCTATTTTTTTCCACTACTAGAAAAAAAAAAGGAAATAAAAAGAAAAAAATTAAAGACAAAAAACAAAGAGAAGTTTTCCACTGTTACAAAAGAACAAGTCTGCCATCCATAATCTAGCTTCTCATGACCACTAGAGATGTGGTGGACCTGCAAGAAGCAATGGAACAGAGGGTTCAGAATATTGAAGCATCGATTGAGACGATAAGGAAGTCAATGAAGCAAATGCGCGTAGGACTTCAAGACGAGATCGCGAGGCAATTTCCATAGCTCACCAAGTCATTAGGAAAGCGACCACAAGGTAAAGATGGCTCAGATCCGCCAATTACAACTCAATTAAGCCATGCAACTTAACGACTTGGGCAGCCGAACCGGGATAATGGAAGACGTGATCAGGGTTTTGATGGGAGAGTTCAATACACTAAGCGCTTTCACTATCGCACTTTCCGCCAACAAGCCTTTGACGAGTTTGACGATTTCAAAGAAGTAGAATATGAGATTTGAAGGCAACCATGGAGACAAGGTCAATACCAGGAGCTAAGACATCGCCGATCCCCGGATAGATACCAAAAAAGGCGGTATAGATATGACGAAGACGGAGATCATGACATTGCCAAACGAGCTCGTGTTGAAGCCCCCACTTTTGACAAACAAATAGATCATGTTGGGTTTTTTGGTTGATTAAAAATCCTAGCATGGGATGGTCAAGGAGGCTGATAGTTTTGGAAGTAATTACATTACTTTGGGAGCAATAAATCTCTTTGATTTCTTTTAGGGGTCTACTTTGACTAATGTATTTGGTAGTCCTTACTGGGTTAGGAAACAATTTAGGATGAATATTTCCTAGTTTGTCACGGATTAGTTTTGGACATTACTTGGGCTCCAAATCTTGTACTAGTATATAAGTAGATGTTAGGATCATGACTTAGTGTGTGCTTGTAATTGGGTTGGCTTCTCATCAATAAATTGGTTGGTTTGGCCATGGATGTAGCTAGTCTCAAAACTAGTGAACCACATAAATTCTTGTGTTCTTGATCTTTCTTTTGGTTTTCTTGCTTTCTCTTGTTCTCTCACGTATTGGAATCCTAACAAGTGGTATCAGAGCCGGGTTCGTTGATTCTCAAGAGAAGCAATGGCGAGTTCGTGATCAAGATCTGTCGGGTTTGATGGAAAGATTGTATTTCCGCTGGTTTGCCTCTGAAATAGGAGGTACAAGCACACAAAGCCTATGTTGGGAGCCTATCGAGTTCCTTGTTGGGGGAGCAATCGCGCTCTTAGTATGGAGCATTGGAATTGTGGATCTAGTTTTAGTACATCCGACACGCTTTTGGTTCCGGCATGCGTCAATCGATATGGCGTGCTCAACCCGGCGAGTGATCTGGATCTATATCTGGATTTGGCGGCTAGGAGGATTCAAGCCTAGGTGGAGGCGGATCAAATCAACTATTGAATTTATGGAGAAACGTCATTGGAAAAGTGGTGTCCCAATAATCGTGCACCTGGAGATTTCGCGTCAGGTGGAGGAGGGACGCTCAAGGAGGATGAAACTCTCTAGGCTCTTCGGGGCAGTTCGGGCTCCGGGCATGGAAACTAAATAAATAAATCTCACAAGTTGAGAAAAAAATAACGGCTCGCATGCCGTAAATCCTAATTAATTATTACATCAAATTGATCAGCTCGCAGACCCTATTCAAACCATAGAATTAAACACCCACAACAAACCACAACCTAAGGCCATATCCATTCACCATGCCAAAACCACATAAACAGTTAAAATCCAATTTTAACGCGCTTGGTCATTTTAAATTGTTTTTGGACGAGCTAGGGTTAAAATTTTCCAATAGGGTCTTCCTTGGCTTTGGAAGAAACCCTAACGGACCAAGGCACGACCTTGGGCCGGTTGGCCAAGCCCACGCGCGGCCAAGCCGCACACTAGGCTGGACCAAGCCCCTGGCCGTGCCCTAGCTTGGGCGGCAAAGGCAAGGGGGCGGTCCCTTAGGGGGCCGAACTTCCTTATTGATTGTTTTTAAAACAACTCCTTGCCTTGTTCCCCAAGAATAGTTGTTTCCTTGTTTGAAAAACCCCTTTTCCAAGCATGTGCCCAAACCCTAGCCAACAAGATCAAAAATTGCACATCCTATGTGATTCAAATTTACTAATCCTTACATCCCATGTAATATTATATCTTATTTGGTTAAATTATTGACAAATTGCATCAATATGCTTTATTTGTCCATTTTACGCGATAAAAAATAATTTAAAATGTAAAACTACATAAATCGTAACACATAAACCACGTTATGCTCTACGACCTATGGCTCTGATATCACTATAGGGTTTTGATCATGGATGCGCCGCTGAATAAACAATATATTATCCGATCAAGACCCTCCAAGGATCACAGGAAGAGATTACATAACGATAGTAAGTGATTATATCAAAAACCTTTAAGATCTCCTTTGATGACTTCTCACGTGAAATTACGTTCACGTCTCTATGGCTAGTCCACTCCTAGTATTTGAATCCGAATCCTTCAAACCTTTTGTTCTAGCTAGGATTGAAGGAGGAAGAGGAAGAAGATTAACATCACACAAAATGGAGCAAAGGATGGGGCGGCCTTCCTCTTGTGGCCGACGGGTAGGGGCGGTCCCAAAGGGGGCTCGACCCTCTTTGGGATTCTCTCTCTCATTGCTTATTTCTCCCACTCAATTTCTTATGAGCACAAGTTATTTTTGGGAAGGAAGATAGGAGTGCCTTTATATAGTGCAATAACTCTTTATTGAATGCATAAAATGTTGGGTTTTGACGTAGGTAACGCAGCGGAATAACAAAATTAATCCTACTCAAAGCCCACCAAGGATCACAGGAAGAGACATGATAACATGATTAAGGACATGAAAGATGTGTACCTTTTGATTTGTGAGATCACACGAAGAATGATGTCCTCGTCTCTACGGTTGATCCACGTCTAGAGGTGAGATCTAGATTCTTCCTTCAATCAAGTGCTAGCTTGAACCTTGGAGGAAGAGGGATGAAGATCAAAGCAACAAATCACCAAAAGCACAAGAGAGGGGCGGCCTCTCTTTGCCGTCGGGTAAGGGGGCGGACGGGTGGCTAGGGTTTCGGCCCTAGCACCTTGTCTTGCTCTCTCTTTTGCTCTCTCCCACTCTTTGTGTGTTATGACTAATAACTCTTATTAGTGGGAAGGAAGCTAGAGCCTCCTTTATATACTCCAAAAACTCCTTGTTGTTTCCATAAAAGAGTTTTCTTATTCTAGTAGGACTAAACTATTCCCTTCCTTGCAAATTAGTCCTACTAAGTTTTCAAGGTGTTGCACAATGATCCTTCTATTAATTAATCCATATTAATTAATCCCAAATCTAGCTCTACTCTATTTGACGTGTGACCCCATAGGTTTCTATATAGTTGGTAGTAACTATTACTAACATGGAGCGGTGTCTAGCAACACATCCATGCAACCCAACCAATAGAAATAGTCAGTGATCCCGACAAACCTTTGTGCCCAATATGTCATATTGCATTATCCCTTTGTCTCCATATCCGGATTGGACACGAGACATAAATAGTCACACTCGTATATCCAATCCATAGTTCCTCGATCCTGGGAATATGCTTATGCTTGCAGATAACATTAATATCTCTATATTAATTTATCTGAGTCTGGCCAGACATTCAATAAGCCTCATCCCTCGAGTGGCCGTGGATATTTACCCCCATTATGTGGGAGGGACAAATCCTATCTACATCACTACGATCTCTAAGCTTGCTTCCTATCACGCCCGATAGCCACCTTTATGATTACCCAGTTACGGTGTAACGTTTGATAACATCAAAGCGCAATATTTCACAACTAGAGTATCTAATGACTTCAAGTCCAAGGATTGCAATAATATTAGCACTACGAAAAGCGATTGTGACTTCACAAAATCTAATGTATCCTTTTCGTCGTGGGTCAGTCCAGTATGCCATTACTCCTAATGCATACCCATATGTTAGACTTGATATCTCCATATCAATCTACCCATATACTAGTCTATATTTGATCGTCCTTATTAATCAATACAATGGACTAGGGACATTTAAGATAAATAACACAATTTATCTAAGGACTTCATTATATTAAATATCGCTATAAATAATAAATGAATATTCTAGCCAAAACATCGTTCATACTAAATATACGATTGCCTCTAGGGCATCTATTCCAACAGTCTCCCACTTGCACTAGAGCCAATCCGGCGCATCTCGTATGCCTATAGATCTGGCGTGCCCTTCATGCTTTCGCTGCGCAAGAGGTTTCGTAAGCGGATCTGACACGTTGTCATCTGTCAGAATCTTGCATATCTTCACATCTCCTCGATCGATCATATCACGAATAAGATGGAATCTCCTAAGTACATGTTTTGACTTTTGGTGCGATCTTGGTTCCTTTGCCTGTGCGATTGCCCCAGAGTTGTCACAGTACAACTCTACGGGATCCACTATGCTAGGGACCACACCGAGCTCAGTGATAAACTTCTTTATCCATACTGCCTCTTTCGCCTCTTCCGCAGCAGCAATGTACTCAGCTTCCGTTGTAGAATCAGCAACTGTGCCTTGCTTGGAACTCTTCCAGCTCACAGCTCCTCCATTCAGGCAAAACACGTATCCAGACTGCGATCTGTAATCATCCTTGTCGGTTTGGAAGCTTGCGTCAGTTTAACCCTTTACACTTAGCTCTTCCTCCAAATATCAAGAACACATCCTTAGTTCTTCTCAAGTACTTTAGGATGTTCTTGACAGCAATCCAGTGACTTTCACCCGGATTGGACCGATATCTGCTCACCATACTCAACGCGTATGATACGTCTGGTCTAGTACATAGCATGGCGTACATGATGGATCCTATGGCCGAAGCATAGGGTATCCTGCTCATGCGGTCCTTCTCCATCTCGTTGGAGGGACAGTCATTCTTGGAAAGAGTGACTCCATGTGACATGGGCAAGAATCCCTTCTTGGAATCTTGCATGTTGATCCTCTTCAACACCTTGTCAATATATGTACTCTGACTTAGGCCAAGCAACCTTTTAGATCTATCTCTATAGATCTTTATACCCAGTATGTAGCCTGCGTCTCCTAAGTCTTTCATTGCAAAGCACTTTCCTAGCCAATCTTTAACAGATTGCAGAGTAGGAATATCATTGCCAATGATTAGTATGTCATCCACATACAAGACCAGAAATACTATAGAGCTCCCACTAACCTTCTTGTAAACACAAGGCTCATCTTCGTTTTTGATGAAGCCAAACTCTTTGACCGCGTCATCAAAACGTCGATTCCAGCTCCTAGAAGCTTGCTTGAATCCATAAATGGATCTTTGCAGTTTACAGACTTTATTGGCATTCTCTGGATCCTCAAAACCCTTTGGTTGTGTCATGTACACATCCTCAAGGAGGTTCCCATAAAGGAACGCTGTTTTGACATCCATTTGCCAAATCTCATAGTCGTAGTATGCTGCAATAGCAAGTAAGATTCGAATGGATTTAGTCATGGCGACTGGTGAAAAGGTCTCATCATAGTCAATACCATGAATCTGTCTATAACCTTTGGCCACCAATCGGCCCTTATAGGCAACTACCTTGCCATCCATGTCGGTCTTCTTCTTGAAGACCCACTTGCACCCTATGGGTCGAGCCCCTTCGGGTGGTTCCACCAAAGTCCATACTTTGTTGGTGTACATGGAATCCATTTCGGATCTCATAGCTTCTAGCCACTTCTTAGAGTCTGGGCCACTCATGGCTTCTCCATAGTTTGCAGGCTCATCATCCATGAGTGGTACGTCATCGGGCTCAGTCACGAGAAGTCCATACCTCTCTGCCTCATGACGCACTCTTTCTGATCTACGGAGTTCCTGTGTTACCTGAACAGGTTCTTCCACAACTTCTTGTGGTTCCTGTTCATGTTCCATTATCGGTTCAGTGGTTTGTGATTCATGAATTTCTTCAAGTTCTACAACCCTCCCACTTGCTTCTTTAGAGACTAGTTCTCTTTCTAGAAACACGCCGGTCCGAGCAACAAACACTTTGTTCTCGGTAGGGTTATAGAAGTAATATCCTTTAGTCTCCTTAGGATATCCCACAAACTTACACTTATCGGCTTTAGGCCCGAGCTTGTCTGTTTGTAAACGTTTTACATAAACGTCGCAGCCCCAAATCTTCATAAACGACACTATGGGACGCTTCCCAGTCCATATCTCATATGGCGTCTTCATGACTGATTTGGATGGAACACGGTTAATGGTAAAAGCTGCCGTCATCAGAGCATGTCCCCAAAAGGATATCGGAAGATCTGTTTGAGACATCATAGATCGCACCATATCTAATAGAGTGCGATTCCTCCTCTCAGATACACCATTCCATTGTGGTGTTCCGGGTGGAGTGAGCTGGGATACTATCCCACACTCTCTAAGATACTCATCAAACTCTTGGCTTAAGTATTCTCCTCCACGATCCGATCGTAGAGCTTTAATACTCTTGCCAAGTTGCTTCTCTACTTCACTCTTGAATTCTTTGAACAATTCAAAGGATTCGGATTTGGCCTTCGTAAGGTATACAAATCCATATCTACTGAAATCATCAGTAAATGTGATGAAGTAGGTATAACCACCTCTGGCAGGCGTGGGGAATGGCCCGCATACATCAGTATGTATGAGTGCCAATAACTCACTAGTCCGCTCGCCTTTCTTATTAAAAGGGGACTTTGTCATTTTTCCTAATAAACAAGATTCACATGTCTCATATGATTCCAAATCAAATGAGTCTAGAAGTCCATCCTTATGGAGTCTAGATATGCGTTTCTCATTTATATGGCCTAAACGACAGTGCCATAGATATGTAGGATTTAAATCATTAGTTTTAATCCTTTTAGTATTTATGTTATAGATTGGATTATTTAGATCAAGGATATACAATCCATTAGACAAATGCGCACTACAATAGTGCATACTATCAAAATAAATGGTGCAACACTTGTCCTTTATTGAAATAGAAAAACCTTTCTCGTCCAAACAAGAAGCGGAAATAATGTTTCTGCTCATAGCAGGCACATAAAAGCAATTGTCTAATTCTAAAATAAGTCCAGAAGGCAAAGATAGCTCATAAACGCCCACAGCCAATGCAGAAACCTTTGCTCCATTCCCGACGCGCAAGTCTATCTCCCCTTTTCGCAATCTTCTACTTCTTTTCAAATCCTGCACATTACGACAAATGTGAGAACCACATCCGGTATCTAATACACATGATGATGAAATAGAAAGATTAACGTCTATAACATAAATACCTGGTGGTGGTGGAATCACTATTCCAAGCTTCTTATCCTCCAGATATTTAGGGCAATTCCTCCTCCAGTGACCTGGCTGGCTGCAGTAGTGACACTCACCTTTAGCCACGCCTCCACTAGGCTTTAGGGCATCCTTGGATTTCGCAGCTTTCTTGCGTTTTCCTTTTGAAGTAGATGCAACTGACTTGCTCTTCTTCTTGTGCACCATCATTATGGCTTTGCCCTTGCCCTTATTGATGCTTTGCTCAGCTGTCTTTAGCATGTTCAATAGGTCTGGCAAAGACTTGTTGATCTCATTCATATTATAGTTCATAATGAACTGATTATAACTGTCAGGCAACGATTGCAAGACGAGATCTGTCGCCATGTCCTGGCCGAGTGGGAACCCCAGTCTCTCAAGGTTCTCTATGTACCCGATCATTCGGAGTATATGAGGGCCTACTGGATTCCCCTCTGCAAGACTACTTTTGAACAATGCTTTAGACACTTCATAGCGCTCATGCCTTGCCTGTTCCTGAAACAATTGTTTCAAGTGTCTGATCATATCATAGGCTTCCATGTTCTCGTGTTGCTTCTGAAGCTCACCAGTCATGGTACAAAGCATGAGGCAAGTCACGTCATTAGAATCATCAATATGTTTCTGACGTGCCCTTACTTCCGCTAATAGAGACTCATCTTGTGGTGGGTCTGGAATTGGAGTGTCCAAGACGTACAGCTTCTTTTCTTGCTTGAGGACAATCCTCAAGTTTCTGTACCAGTCAAGGAAATTCGTTCCAGACAATTTATCCTTCTCAAGGACAGATCGTAGGGATGAACTCGATGCGTTGTTGTTTGCCATTTGGAATTCTACAAAACGAGAAATATGCAATTTAGTATTTTGAACAATTTAAATATATTTAACAATGGCTAGATCATTAAATATAGCTCCCACTATTTTTCTCGGATTAATAGCCCTCACTATTAAAGCAGAAAATATCTTTATATTTTCTAGTGGGTCCAAGATCCTTATTTCACTTCTCCTTGAGCTTGCTTTGGCAAGTCACCCAGGAATTGGTTATTTATGTAGGAACCATTCCAATTGCATCCCATGCAACTCTTGGTCCAATTAGGCGAATAAATTCCTTTTATTCTTTATCCAATTGGATAATTCCTAATTGTCATGCCTCTAAGCTCATCAATCCAATTGACTCTTGCCTAGTTGCGTCCAACCTCTTGCTTTCAACATACACGCATTACTAGCTTGCGTCGTCCGCGACACATCATTAAAATTAAAATCGCCTTGCTTTGGCAAGCCCGAATTTTAATAGGCCATGATCATGAAGGGTGTTTTGGCAAGAGAAGGCAAAACGCAATATTTAATTGAGGGATTTCTTTTAATATGTTTGGTTGATCTTATCAACATGCTCTACTTATTTGGATTGGGCCATCCACAATAAAAGACCAACTTTGTTTATTATTATCTTGTTATTGTTTTGCTTGTAGCGCCATACACACAAAATAAATAACAAGGCATGAATAATAAACATCCACAAAATAAAAAAACGTGGTATGGATATGGCCTCTAGACTAATGATATTATCAAGCCAATGATAATATCTAATTGCCCTAAAGTGCCGAGCTCATCTCCATGTGCTCCACCATAGCTGCACGCCTAGGGATGTCTTTTGGCTCCTTTGGTTCTCCAGTCTTCTTCTCCATGCTCTTGGCTATCATCTAAATATTTCTAATTCTAGCCTAACATCTAGAATAAATAAATAACAAAAGCCTCACATGTCGAGGAGAAAAAGAACGACTCGCAGGCCGTAAAACTTAATTAATTATTACATCAATTTGATCAGCTCGCAGGCCGTAAACCAAACCACAAAAACAATAAACATCCAAATCCTAGGCCATATCCATCCACCATGCAATAAAGCACATAATACAGTTAAAACCAATTTTTAACGCGCTTGTTTAATTTTAATGAAATTGGGTAACTAGGGTCTCACAACGGTCCAAAGGGTCCAAGCCAACAAGTGGCCCGAACCCTAGGACCGCCGCACGCCTAAGGGGGCCGCGGCCTTGCTTGGCGAGGGGCGGGCGGCTAGGGTTTCGGCCCTAGTCCCCTTCCTCCTTCCTTGTTGCCCAAGCAAGGTTGTTTCCTTATGGATTTAATTCCATAATTTTGTTTCCATAATTGAAAAACCCTTTTTCAATCATGTGCCCATGAACCCTAATTTTCAAGAACCCAATTATTCACATCCTATGTGATCAAACTCACCAATTCTAACATCCAATGTTAAATTGGGTCTTGTTTGATTGAATCAAATTCAATATTGCATCCATTATGCCAATTTTTCAGTTTTCGCGTAATTAACAATAATACGGTGTATGAACTGAAATCGTAAACACATAATATCATGTTATGCTCTACGACCTGTGGCTCTGATACCACTGTTGGGTTTTGACGTAGGTAACGCAGCGGAATAACAAAATTAATCCTACTCAAAGCCCACCAAGGATCACAGGAAGAGACATCATAACATGATTAAGGACATGAAAGATGTGTACCTTTTGATTTGTGAGATCACACGAAGAATGATGTCCTCGTCTCTACGGTTGATCCACGTCTAGAGGTGAGATCTAGATTCTTCCTTCAATCAAGTGCTAGCTTGAACCTTGGAGGAAGAGGGATGAAGATCAAAGCAACAAATCACCAAAAGCACAAGAGAGGGGCGGCCTCTCTTTGCCGTCGGGTAAGGGGGCAGACGGGTGGCTAGGGTTTCAGCCCTAGCACCTTGTCTTGCTCTCTCTTTTTCTCTCTCCCACTCTTTGTGTGTTATGACAAATAACTCTTATTAGTGGGAAGGAAGCTAGAGCCTCCTTTATATACTCCAACAACTCCTTGTTGTTTCCATAAAAGAGTTTTCTTATTCTAGTAGGACTAGAACTATTCCCTTCCTTGCAAATTAGTCCTACTAAGTTTGCAAGGTGTTGCACAATGATCCTTCTATTAATTAATCCATATTAATTAATCCCAAATCTAGCTCTACTCTATTTGACGTGTGACCCCATAGGTTTCTATATAGTTGGTAGTAACTATTACTAACATGGAGCGGTGTCTAGCAACACATCCATGCAACCCAACCAATAGAAATAGTCAGTGATCCCGACAAACCTTTGTGCCCAATATGTCATATTGCATTATCCCTTTGTCTCCATATCCGGATTGGACACGAGACATAAATAGTCACACTCGTATATCCAATCCATAGTTCCTCGATCCTGGGAATATGCTTATGCTTGCAGATAACATTAATATATCTATATTAATTTATCTGAGTCTTGACAGACATTCAATAAGCCTCATCCCTCGAGTGGCCGTGGATATTTACCCCCATTATGTGGGAGGGACAAATCCTATCTACATCACTACGATCTCTAAGCTTGCTTCCTATCACGCCCGGTAGCCACCTTTATGATTACCCAGTTACGGTGTAACGTTTGATAACATCAAAGCGCAATATTTCACAAGTAGAGTATCTAGTGACTTCAAGTCCAAGGATTGCAATAATATTAGCACTACGAAAAGCGATTGTGACTTCACATAATATAATGTATCCTTTTCGTCGTGGGTCAGTCCAGTATGCCATTACTCCTAATGCATACCCATATGTTAGACTTGATATCTCCATATCAATCTACCCATATACTAGTCTATATTTGATCGTCCTTATTAATCAATACAATGGACTAGGGACATTAAAGATAAATAACACAATTTATCTAAGGACTTCATTATATTAAATATCGCCATAAATAATAAATGAATATTCTAGCCAAAACATCGTTCATACTAAATCTACGATTGCCTCTAGGGCATCTATTCCAACATAAAAGTCCCTCTCCTAATCCTACTCACGTACGGATTAGTCCAACTTGAAAATTAGTCCTACTAAGTTTGTAAGCTATCGCGTATTGATCATTATAATAAATTATTCTTATTAATTACTTCTCTATTCCGGTCTAATCCATATGGAGTGTGACCCCATATGTTTCTACTTAGTTGGTAGTAACTATTTACTAACATGGAGCGGCCTCTAGCAAGACATCCATGCTACCCAACTAATAGAAATAGTCATCCGACATACCGTGTGCAAGTATTGTCTCATCCCTTTGTCTCTATATCCGGATTGGACACGAGTGTCTCTATATCCGGATTGGACACGAGACATACAAGTCACACTCGTATATCCAATCCATAGTTTGTCGATACTGGGAATAGTCTCATCCATGCAGATAACATCAATATCCTATATTGATTTATCTGATTCTGGCCAGACATTCTCTGAGCACCATCCCTCGTGTGGCCGTGGATATGTTCTCCCGTTATGTGGGAGGGACAAATCCTATCTACGCCACTACCATCTCTAATCTTGATTCTTTATTGTATATGACGAATGCCTTTATTGCTACCCAATTACGGTGCAGCGTTTGACGATGTCAAAACACAATAATCCACAACTAGAAGATCTAGTGACTTCACAATTAAGGATGACAATACCGTTGTCACTACGAGAAGGACTTGTGACTTTAAATAACTTGTATGTAGCCTTCTCGTTATGGGTCAATCCAGTATTGCATTACCGTTAATGCATACCCATGTGTTGGATCATGATATCTCCATATCAATCCAACCCCATACTAGTCTATAGTTGATCGTCCTGCTAATAAATATAATTTACTAGGGATATTTAATAGAAAAAAAATATTTTAAGTCTACGGACTTCATTATATTTAATATCTCCATAAATAATACAATGAATATTGTAGCCAAAAGTAATGTTCATACTAAATAAGATTACCTCTAAGGCATATATTCCAACAAGAGTTCCTTACCTTCACGAGCACATCCTCGACTACTCTATAGGCTCTCTTGTAAGACTTGTCAGCAAACTGAAGATCGATCAATGTAGAGCGAGCTTGCACTCCCAGCTTCTGAAAAACTGAAAGTGGCATCAGATTAACACTGGCCCCCGAATCACATGGGGCATGTCCCGTGTAAGTTCCTCCCAAGTTAGCTTCTATCACAAAGCTCCCCGGATCCTTCTGTTTCTGTGGCAACCCATGCAGAACACACCATCTCACCTGCTCGGTCAAATCAATTGTCTGAAAATCTGGCACCGCCCTTTTTATTTGAATTGCATCCCTCATGTATTTGGCATACTTAGACATCATCTTAACTACCTAAATTAAAAGCACATTTTTAATACCCCATATTTCAGTTAGGGGTTATTTGATAAATCAGAAAAATATTTGACGATTTTAAGAAAATAATATTTCAAACTTATTCTTGACTTAATTTAGTTTCAAATGCATAGTGGTATTATGTGGCATTTATGATTATCTAGTATTCCGTTTTGGGCTAGTTATTTGATATTTTTATTATCGAAAGTTAAAATAAGATAATATATTGTGTTATTTTTTTAGTTAGTATTTAGTTCCGAAAATACCAATCTTATATATGAAATTTTGTAGTTACCCTCAATTTCTAGTATTTGGATGTCAACCCTCATTTTCTTGTTATTCCAATTCCTACCCCAGCTAACTTGTTGGGAGACTTTTAATTTCTAACTCAAACCCCTTACCCACTACAAAGTCAACTCAATTAAAATAATACTCTTACTAGTCATCCTATGACTATATGATGCATACAATCACACCTACCCTCACTTGATTCTCTCTATCACTCTCAATACATCTCTCTCTCTCTCTCTCTCTCTCTCTCTCTCTCTCTCTCTCTCTCTCTCTCTCTCTCTCTATTTGGGGCTGAAACAACCCAATCAATTCAGCTCCATCATCATATTCGTCATATTCGTCATTCATTTTCCTCTTTTTCTTCAAATCTTCCATGAAAGCATCTTAAGCTCTTCAAGGCAAAGCTTTCTAAGGCCTACAAACACTTCTAATCCTTCTTAGAGCTGGTATTGTAAGTTCTATTTATCAAATATCTCTTTTATAGCTTGTGCATGTTTGGTTTAACATCATGTCTTGTTGGTGATTTCTTGGATTGTGATGCATGTGTGTCTTGAACATGAATTGGAGACTTTAAACTTGTTTTTTTTCAAATTCTTCACATGATTCCCCAAAATTCTTGTTTGCTCTCTTTTTGTATGTATAATTAGTTGTATTTGAGTATAAAAAAAAGTTTCTCAAGTTCATGTATCATTGAATTTATTTGATCATGTTTTGAGTGTTCTTGGTAAAATTGCATGCTGTTACAATCTGACCAGTTTGTCAAAAACGTAGTATAACTTCATATTTTGTCTCTGTATAATTTTCAAATCTCACATTTTCTAAAACTAGACTCCATAGCTATTTTGGTTAGGGAGATATGCTCATTTTAAGTTGCATGTTTTCTGAAAATCTATTTCTGGACCAATCTTTCCATTTTTATTTATATCCTAATTTAGAAAAACTTATAGCACCCAATATTTATTTTGATGAAACTAGACCCAGAGGGGATTCATTCTGGAGAAGATGGGCAGTTTTCCTATTCTCCAAGTAGTAGTAATTGTTCTTCAAAGTTAAAACTTTCTGCCAAACTTGTCTCTGCACAACATTGTCTGTTTAATTGTGAATTGAGTTTTATAATAGTTATACATTATTTTCTTGATTTTTCTGAAATTAGACACATGTAGGTTCATCATAAATTAATTTTACTATTTTAGGAGATGCTTTGATATAATAAATGTTGCTCTAAAGTAAGAGCTACAAATCTGTCCGGAATTGTAGCTTCACATGTTTTAGAAAACTTGAAATTTTGAATTTATAAGTGTTTTGTTGGACTTATTTTTATATGTGAGCATTGTTATATGTGCATTAGTGACACTTAGAATGATATTCATCTAGAACTTGTATCCGACACATGAATATGCCACTTGAAACCGGTTTATTAGGATAATTTAGGATGGACTTAGTACCCGACCTAGACAAACATCCATGCATTAGTTTATTTAGAAGTAGCATCATTGTGACTAGAGACTTGTAAATTGTAGGCGACTAATTCGTATATATAGGCTACTTCAACTACGCGTGAAGATTGGGAATCGTTATCTCGGTGTAAGGTGAGATTACATGCGTAGCCTCGTGTTCCTAGCTTCGTTCGTGTCGAAATTTGATTTTATAAGTTGTCTCAAAATGTCATTGTGATTCACATGTTTTAATTGAGTTTGTTTACGTTTCGGAATAGTTGCTTTGAAACTGTGACACGATAAATAATAAAACGTTAATAACGTGAAGTGGAAGAATTCGCCTGTACCGGAACCATTTATGTTACTTATCAAGGGTTTTGATCCCTTGGTTTTTAAACTCTAAAATGTGGGACTCCGTGTGCCCCCGACTCCTTTTGCCATAGGCTGCAGTACTGCTTCTAGAAACCGCTCCTTTGATTGACGCTCTTAGGAGGGTTTTGCAACACTTAAGGTCTAGAATGTCTGATGTGGTCATGATGGCTAGCGGGATGCGGGATGCGATCGACACCGCTTGGTAGAGAGGTTTGGGTTCTTACACCCCCTATACACCAGTACCATCTGTTACCTTGTGTCTGGTCTACCCGGGTTACAACGGGATATAATGAACATCTTTCCCCAAGGTTGGAAACGTGCGACGGATAGTAAGTTAAATAAGTGGTTTAACTCTTGCGACATTCATAATTGGTTATCTCCGTTGCAAAATCTTATATTGTTTTACTTATACTTTGTTACTGTTATTTTATATAACTCGTGATTCAGCAACATATCTCGTATTTTTTTCTTTTTACATGCTAAAATGTATGTCGCTCAGTATTTTTGCTGATTTTCGAAACTGCGGTTCTTGTTTTCCTTCCCACCGCTGGTCTAGGAGGTAGGGCTATGGCATAGAAGAGCGCGTAACTCACCAAGATTGATAACGTCCCAAGTAGCATCTAGTATTGTTAAGTTTTTATGTAATAGTAAGCATCTCTTGTATAAGACTCTAAGTTTAATGTTTAATATTATAAGCTTATGTTGGTGAATTGTATTGCCTTTGAGTTCCGCCACTTCTATTAAGAATCGCTTTCCCGGTCTTGTCCCGAGCCGGATAAAGGGGGTTGTTGCATGTGGTATCAGAGTAGTTCTTTCCACTATGGGATTAAAACCTGTAGGGTAACCTAAAATAAACATAGGGCAAGATAAAATACAAAAAGCCGGGTATTTCGGGAGTTGTCGTTTACTTCCTCTTGCACGATGGATTGCTTTGTTTTATTTGATATAATCATGTTTCGTGTTGGTGTCCTATCACTATTTCAGACGTATGGTTGTCCTTTGTAATTGTGAATATTTTTTTATGTGTGTCTCGACGAGACATCCTATGTGGTTGGTTGGTATTTTATGCATATTAGTACGTGTTGACGATTATGACCATATTGGAAGCCCATTGAGACTTTAGTGACCCGTCCAAACTTGGAGGACGAAGCTCATTCTAAGGGGGGAAGAATGTAATACCCCGTATTTCAGTAAGGGGTTATTTGATAAATCAGAAAAATATTTGACGATTTTAAGAAAATAATATTTCAAACTTATTCTTGACTTAATATAGTTTCGAATGTATAGGGGTATTATGTGGCATTTATAATTATCTAGTATTCCGTTTTGGGGCTATTTTGTAATTTAAAAAGTTTGGATATCTTTGAGTACTTGCTATTTTTATTATCGAAATTGAAAAAAAGTTAATATATTGTGTCATTTTTTTAGTTAGTATTTAGTTCCAAAAATACCCCTCTTATATATGAAATTTTGTAGTTACCCACAATTTCTAGTATTTGGATGTCAACCCTCATTTTCTTGTTATTCCAATTCCTAACACAACTAACTTGTTTGGAGAATTTTAATTTCACACTCAAACCCCTTACCCACTACCAAGTCAACTCAATTAAAATATTACTCTAACTAGTCATCCTAGGACTATATGATGCATACGATCACACCTACCCTCACTTGATTCTCTCCATCACTCTCAATATCTATCTCTCTCTCTATCTCTCTATTTGGGGCTGAAACAACCCAATCAATTCAGCTCCATCATCATCTTCTTCATATCCTTCATTCATTTTCATCTTTTTCTTCAAATCTTCCATGAAAGCATCTTAAGCTCTTCAAGACCCATGCTTTCCAAGGCCTCCAAACACTTATAATCCTTATTAGAGCTGGTATTGTAAGTTCTATTTATCCTATATCTCTTTTGTAGCTTGTGCATGTTTGGTTTAACATCATGTCTTGTTCGTGATTTCTTGGATTGTGATGCATGTGTGTCAAGAACATGAGTTGGAGACTTTAAACTTGTTTTCTTTCAAATTCTTATTATGATTCCCCAAAATTTCTTGTTTGATCTCTTTTTGTATGTCTAGTTGGTTGTATTTGAGTGTAAAAACATGTTTCTCAAGTTGCATGTATCATATAATTGATTTGATCATGTTTTGAGTGTTCTTGGTAAAATACAATCAGACCAGTTTGTCAAAAACGTATTATAACCTCATATTTTTTCTCTGTAAAATTTTCAAATCTAACATTTTATGAAACTATACTCAGAGGGGGTCATTTTAAGAAAAAAATCAACTCCATAGCTATTTTGGTTACGGAGATATGCTCATTTTAAGTTGCATGTTTTCTGAAAATCTGTTTCTGGACCAATCTTTCAATTTTTATTAAAATCCTCATTTACAAGAACTTATAGCACCCAATCTTTCTTTTGATGAAACTAGACACATAGGGGATTCATTCTAGAGAAGATGGGCAGTTTTCCTATTCTCCAAGTAGTAGTTATTGTTCTTCAAAGTTAAAACTTTCTGTCAAACTTGTCTCTGCACAACATTGTTTGTTTATATTGTAACTTGAGTTTTATGATAGCTATACATGATTTTCTTGATGTTTCTGAAATTATAAACATGTAGGTTCATCATAAATTAATTTCACTATTTTAGGAGATGCTTTGATATAATAAATGTGGCTCTAAAGTCAGAGCTACAACTGTCTCCTTCACCTGTTTTATTAAACTTGAAATTTTGAATTTCTAAATGTTTTGTTGGACTTATTTTGATATGTGAGAATCATTATATGTGCATTAGTGACACTTAGAATGATATTCATGTAGAGCTTGTATCCGACACATGAATATACCAATTGAAACAGGTTTATTAGGATAATTTGCGATGGACTTTGTACTCGACCTAGACAAACATCCATGCATTAGTTTATTTAGAATTAGAATCATTGTGAATAGAGACTTGTAAATTGTAGGCCACTGGTTCGTATACATACGCTACTTCAACTACGCGTGAAGATTGTGAATCGCTATCTCGGTGTAAGGTGAGATTACATGCGTAGCCTCGTGTTCCTAGCTTCTTTCGTGTCGAAATTTGATTTTATAACTTGTATCCACATTTGTTTGTGATTAACATGTTTTACTTGAGCTTGTTTACGTTTCGAATGGTTGCTTTGAAACTGTCAAACGATAAATAATAAATCGTTAATAACGTGAAGTGGAAGAATTCGCCTTTACCGGAACCAGTTATGTTACTTATCACGGGTTTCTATCCCTTGGATTTTAAAACCTAAAATGCGGGACTCCGTGTGCCCCCGAATCCTTTTGCCATAGGAAGGAGTACTGCTTCTAGAAACCACTCTTTTGATTAACTCTCTTAGGAGGGGGTTGCAACACTTAAGGTCTAGAATGTCTGATGTGGTCATGATGGCTAGCGGGATGCGGGATGCGATCCACAACGCTTGGTAGAGAGGTTTGGATTCTTATACCCCCTAGCTATAAACCAGTACCATCTTTTACATTGTGTCGGGTCTACCCGGGTTACAGCGCGATATAATGAGTTTCTTTCCCCAAGGTTGGAAACATCCGACAGATCGTAAGTTAAATAAGTGAATCAGTTGCAAAATCATATATTGTTTTACTTATACGTTGTTACTGTTATTTTATATAACTCGTGATTCAGCAACATATCTCATATTTTTTGCTTTTTACATGCTAAGATGTATCTCGCTCAGTATTTTTGCTGATTTTCGAAACTGCGGTTCTTGTTTTCCTTCCCACCGCTGGTCTAGGAGGTAGGGCTATGGCATAGAAGAGCGCGTAACTCACCTAGATTGATAACGTCACAAGTAGCATCTAGTATTGTTAAGTTTTTTAAGTAATAGTAAGCACCTATTGTATAAGACTCTAAGTTTAATGTTTAATATTATAAGATTATGTTGGTGAATTGTATTGCTTTTGAGTTCCACCTTCTATTAAGCATCGCCCTCTCGGTCTCGTCCCGAGCAAGATAAAGGGGGTTGTTGCAACATTGATATGAAATTTTGAGAAAATGAACAAGAACCGTTTGTACCCCTCAGAGTCATCTTTCTTCTTTCTCGCCTTAAGAGGATATGGAAGATCCTTAAGAAAAGAAGGTGGTGGTGTTGTTACCTCATCAGTCATGTGTGGAGTCATGCCCTTTGATTGGGGGATCATGACGGGGGTCTTGTCAAAGACCTCATGCTCCCTATCCTTCGAGGCTTCTGCTCTGGCATGGCTCTGATATGGGGGATCATCAAGAGCAATCCCACTACGAGTGGTAACAACATTACCCTGGAGAACATTCTTAGTATCAGATGGCAAGGATCCTGGTGCTCTAGAGTAGAGATGAGAGGCAATCTGTCCTACCTACAGCTCCAAGTTACAAAGTGAGGTAGTGCCGATGTGCAAATCCGCTGTCAACGTCTCCACTTGAGAGGTAAAGATATTGACGTTCTTGCCCATCTAGTACTTCATGTTCTTGAGATCTGTCGTCTTGGCGTTTTGTCCTGCAGCTGGTGGTGACGCCTGAGAAACAAGCGCATCTGGCCTATGCTAAAACCCGGGTGCATATGAAGCTTCAGAAGGGTCCCCATACCTAAATTCTGGATTATCTCTGTTTCCTGGCCTGTAGTTCCCCGAATTCCAGTTCTGACGCTGCCCTTGTGTCCCCACGTAGATGATGTCTTCACATGCAGCTTGAACCAAAGCTTCATCAAATTCCTGCTCCTCTACCGCAAACACATTCTTCTTATCACGATACACATGCTTCACCATGTCAGATACCATCTTCATGATCCAATCTTTCCACTCATAGAATTGAGCATCCACTTTTCCAATTTTTTCATCAAAGCGTATGCTCCATCCTTGTCCACTATGTACAAGAAGTTTCCACCTGCTTCCCTTTTCAGCAAATCTTAATTAGCACGTTCCTGGGCGTGATTTAAAACCATGATGGTCTTGTAATCGCCAAAATTATGATTACAAAACTTGCGTATCGTCCACATAAAATGGTCCAATGCATCCACAACCGTCTCATCAGCATGCTGCTGAAAACCAAGAATCTCTACCTGCAAGCAATCACACGTTGAGAAGGGTAGAACTTTCTCATGAACATATCAACACATTGCTCTCATGTGGTGACCGATTCTAGCTCTCTGGACTCTAGACAATTCTCTTCAGCACCCTTCAGACAATAAGGAAAGAGAATCAGTTTTAGCGTCTCGGGAGTCACGTTGTTGTACTTTCATTTTCTTGATGTAAGCATCAAACTTCCAAATGAATTCGTTGGGGTCTTAATCCTTATTCCCATAATACTGAAGCTTGTTCTGCACTGTCGTGATGGTGGAAGGCTTCAAATCAAACTGAAAATCCTGGATGGTTGGCAGTACAATCGCTGGCTTGTGTCCTCTCTGATTTGACTGGAACTTTTCAATCAGTGGTTGGATCGAATTATTGTAGGGTATCTAGTTCTTTTCCTCATCGAGCTTATCTTGCAATTCAGTCAACTTCTGATTCAGTTGAGCGTTATTCAATTGCTCACCCATTGCGATCTGTCTTGGATCCCTTCTCGGAGTTCTGAATAGCTGTTCCGGATTTCAAGTGGGGCACAAGATCTCGAGCAGTCATATGCATGCACTGAACTCCGGAAAAACAATTCTACAAACAAGTCAAAAATAAAAGAAATAATAAACAACAAAGAAAAGGAGTAAACTAATCTAATTGCTAAAACTAAACTACAAATAGTAACCAATGCCTTCCTCGATAAAGACGCCAAAAACATGACGCGTCTATATTATGCATGGTTGTGCAAGTATACGATCAAGTAATATAATGGAGTATTTTGGACTCCTAGTTTTCGAACCCAAGGGAAGTACTATAAAAAAAGTGGTCAAATACGTCGGCCATAAATTACGACGGTCTAAATTCCCGTCGTCTCTTAGTATAAAAAAACAACCACTAATGACCGTTTTTTCTCTTAAATACGGCAGCCAATGTATTACCCGTCATACTTATATATTTAAACGGCGCGTTATAGTCGACCGTCGCATCCATGATTAGTCAACCCGTCATAGGTGAGTCAAACGACACCGTTGGGCTTCCCATTACTGTTTTTTTCTCTTAAATATATCCCCCACATTTCAAACTATCTCCTAGAAACCCTCCATATCCTTTATCTATTTCCTCTTCCTCAGCGTAAATCCTTTTATCCAATGGGAGACTCGGAAAACATTGCTCTGGTACTTTCTATTCCCTCATCTCTCTTTCCTCTCTCTCTCTCCCTCTCCGATGATAACAAATCGTATGAGTAATCAGAAACCACTCTTTTTGTTGATTTTGATCTAACCAGTAGTGTAATAGTACTGTCCAGATCCGCGAGAGCTGGAGGAGAGGCACAACTGCTCCATTCCTTCTTCTTCTTCTTCTTCTTCTTCTTCTTCTTCTTCTTCTTCTTCTTCTTCTTCTTCTTCTTCTTCTTCTTCTTCTTCTTCTTCTTCTTCTTCTTCTTCTTCTTCTTCTTCTTCTTCTTCTTCTTCTTCTTCTTCTTCTTCTTCTTCTTCTTCTTCTTCTTCTTCTTCTTCTTCCCGGTGGTACAATCGCTCCCTTTCTCCTTTCTCTCTATTCATTTTGTAATACTGCCTCTGTGATTAGGCTTTTTATGTTATCATCAGTTTATTACCACTTTGGCAACTGAGTTTGATTTTGATTGAAAATCGAGGGTTAGGTTTCTTAGTATGGGATTTAGCTTTTTACAATATGATCAGTGTATCTGGAATTTGACGGAGTTTTAATTTAATTGATAAACAAGTGGTATATAATCTGGGATTTGGCTATTAAATTTAGTTTTCTATGAGTTGTTGAGTAGGAGTTGTACGAATCATTATACAGGGAATGAAGAAATCAAACAATACAATCCTTATTGTATTTTTAACGATAAAAACTACAACGTTTAAGAGCTTAATGCTGTATTTCAATTTATTGATATATGAACATTCAGAAGCTTAATCAAAACACTTTCTAGTTGGTGTAAAATCAGAGCTTCTTGCCAGACTATTCAGAGCCAATATCCCAAACAGAACCACCCTGAACAGTAAGTGTGGCGATAGTGGACAGCACATTCCTAACGCCTAAATAGCAAACCTCGTTGAATGTCTAAACAGTAACTTTATTCTCGTCTCTTTTCTCCTCTAATCTATAGCCATACTTGATGTCATTTTTTTAGTTAGTGGTCAGTATCCAAATAACCCTTGTCTATGAAAAGACTAACGAGATTATACAAGTAGTATAGTTCTACAAGTGAATTAGATACTTTTAAATTTGTGAAAATTCAATTTTGAACTCTAGTTTATGGACTGACATGACTTTTTTGAGACTATAACCATGGACTAATAAGGAGCATGTCTTAAATCACAGTTGTCGTTTGTTCGGAAATTTGTTTTTCTGTTGGTTTTGTCTATACAACAAATGGGTGCATAAGTCTTTACCTTTTTTTTCTTTGGTTCTATTACATGTCTCAGGTACCTCAACCTCAACCTCAACAGTGAGTCTTTTGGTGTGGACCCATTCCAGGTCAGCTTCAAAATCTATACAGAGTATATATGTGTGGGTGTGCGCGCGCTCAAGCTTTCTCATATATGTTCGTAATGTAAACGTAAAGATGTATTATCCGGCGCATACATGACAGGTAAAGGAAGATGAAGGAAATTGGACTAGCTTTGATTCTAAGTTCCATGAACACTAAATTTGATCAATGTGATGTTATGGTTAGGTTGGAGTTTTGGTTACCTGAATGAAATGTAAAGATAATGATTTTCGATGAAGGTTATTTGAAATTTAAAAAACATTATTTATTTTGTAATATTGTTGGTGCTTAATTTTCCGTCAATAGTGTTGTTTTATTGGACTAGAGGCTGTGAAAATTGCAAAGGTATAAGTAATTTCAATTTTTTTTTATTCTATAAAATAAAAACGACAGTCCCAATTTCGGGCCGTAAAAATACATGTTACACGGTAACCTAGCGTCGTAAAATGCTTAGAAAAGACAGTAACCAGGAAAGCGTCGTAAACTATATGACCGTCATATTTTCTAGTTGTGCACAAGAGATTCCGGCGGGGAGACATCCGTGTACACCGTATGTAGAGGATCGGAGATCGCACAGGAAGAGTGGGGTTGTGTGTAGGGAGAGAGTAAGTCAGTAGTAATGTCTGAGAGAGAGACAGAGGTTTGGCAGAGCTTCCGCGTATGGCAAGTGTGTTCTCCTTTGTATGGAAAGGTTAACGTCCTATATATAGCAGAGAACGTGACCGTTGTAGTGTGGTTAATGCGCCCATTGATGGCGGCTTAATTAGCTTAACCATAACGGAACGTTCGTCCGAGTATATAGGGACCGTTACAGCACGTTGTGCGCGAATACCGGAACCGTTACGAGGTTGACCGGGTTTGACCGGATTGACCGGGTTGATGGAGCTCGTGCCATAAATCTCTCAAAACAGTTACATAAGGTCGCGTGCGGGCTTGGCTCGCACGCGACAGGGCTTACTCTAGCCTCCAAACCACAAAGTCCCTACAAGTCCCGTGCAGTGGTATGCGAGGGCTCTGTCTCGCAGCCCCCACATGGATCAGCTCGGCTGGTGATCCAGTGTGTGTGGAGCACAATATGGTGTGCTGGATGGTTGCCACGTGGCCAAGATCTGTCAGCTCAGAAAGCACTATCTACATTAGCCCCCTTTCTGCGCGTGAAGACTCATAGCTGTATAGACTTCCATGGGCGGAAACCAACATACGCGTTGCCGCCACGCACCAATTCAAATACGGGTAAGTTCAGCCCCCGTGCGTGCCATTATGACCTAAAACCCCTAGAGTCGTGCCATCTGGCTTCTAGGGTTTTAGGCGTGAAGTCAGCTTGTCCTGTGATTGCGCGATTCGACGGTGACGGTTGCGATTCGACTACTGAAAGGACGCAACCTTTCATTGTTTCTCGGTAAATACCTTGTATCCGGCACTGTTGCAAAGCATCACTTCTTTCTCTTAAAGTGAATGGTACCCGGAGATCTTCGAGAGCAGATTCAGATAATCAATCATCAGTTCAAAACTGCAAATCGTCTTCTCCAACTGTGTATATCCAAGCAAGCTTTGCGAAAACAAGGTTGGCCTTGTTCAATTTCGATTTAAAATACCAGTGTATGCCTTGAACTGCGTTGAATCTGTAACCCATATAATCTGTTGAAACTTTTGAAGAAGCTTCAAGCTTTGGACCCAATTGCGGCTTGATTTCTCAATAATAAGGACCTTGGATAGGGTTTTGAAAACCCCTGATAATGCAACCCTCTAATTTCTGAAATTGATACCAGAAACTGTTCATCTTTCTTTCTGTGGATCTTGAATCTCGAAATTCAAACTGAAGTAGCATATTTCTCCCCCCTTTTTTCTTGCTCTTCTGCAGGAATGGCCAAGACAAAAGGAACCAAACCCAACAAGGAGGACGAAGAGATCCCCGATCTCCCGCAGGCTTTGTGGCGAAAAGCCCCCTATTTAGGTGGCCAAGATTTCTACCATGCGAGGGTTAAGGCGAAGAGAATGCCTGCTCCTGTCCCAATTGAGGGATCGCTAACGCTGACTCGCCCTGTTAACTCAGCCTTGCTCGAGTTAATTGGCTCCGAGGATGTGGTTCGACTGGGAATCGAAGATGGGTACTTCCCCTACACTGCGATTTCTACCCAAGCTTTCGTCCAGAAACTGGACTACATGGATGAGTGGATCGACCACGTGTTGACCAATCATGCTGCGACTCTTGATGAAGCCGGCGTATACTTCGCTGTTCGTGCTATGAAGGGTGCTGCCGTGAAGCTGGACCAGTCCATGCTTCTAGACCTTCTTTCCCGCTACTCGCCTGCGACTCACACATTCCATTTTGCTGAGTTCGAGGCTGCCCCCACACTCGAGGACGTGCAGATGTTGTACGATCTTTCTCCCATGGGCGAGGTGGACCCTTTGAGTCCTTTGAGGACGGCTGCGGAGATTGCCTTGTATACGCAGATGGAGGAATGCCTGGCAGCGGTAAAGAAAATCTCCACCCGGTGGACTACTACAAAAGCCCTTCCAAACTGGCAATTGGTTGATACGTCTGCGAAGAACACCTGGAACAAATGGTTGCAGTACTTCTTTCGAGACTACGCGAATAGCAGCATCACTAAGAAGCTTCTGAGTGAGAACCCAGAGGCCGAGAATTATGTGGAGGGTAAAGGCTATCACTTGACCCTCTGTGCTTTCCTCTGTGCTTGGTTGTCGAGGTACTTGATCGACGGTCACCCACATGATGGGGTCTTTTACCATGTTTTGCCACTTGCTGTGAGGCTCGCTCTTGGCCAGAGAGTCGCACTCGGACCCTTGGTCTTGGGCACTCTGTATTACAGGCTTGATCAGCTGGTTTTGGCCATGAAAGAGTCGTGTGGCCGCCTCGATGTACTGACTTTTGTCAATATCTCCTTTTTGACACTGTGGGTCTTCGAGCGGTGGCCATCCTATGCCCCAACTGCTCTCAAACCCGACAAGTGGTGTCCCCCTGGCGAGACAGAGGAGCGCAACAGCGGCAGAGCTGCGAGGTGGTTTGGAGCGAACAATACCAAGTGTGTTTGGAGCTTGATATGCGACAAGCGGAAAGAGTTTACTGCCAGGCCCTATGCCACACGTGTTGAGAACGTGCGATGGTTTCCAAAGCTGTACCCCTCTAAGGGTGTTGTCTTCTCAGAAGAGCTCCTCTTCGAAGAGGGGCCGCATTTCCATGAGCGCTATCGCGAGTTCTTTTGCTGGTGTCTACGAGGTTCTCTTCCTGCTCTCGCAGAGCATATTCGTGAGCTCGCGCCAAGGTATGAGAAGATTACCGTGGATGTGGATCCCACTCGAGTTTCTCCCCAGTTCGGCTTTGATGCAGTGGCACCATCAATCTGGCCCCAGTCCATTATCAGAGGTTGTTATAAGCGCTTGCTAACAAAGGAGTGCAAGACAGTATTCATGAACAATCTTCCCTTTGAGCAGCCTGCAGGGACCCGCGAGGGTGGTTGTTCTCAGAACTGGCTCGCATACTGGATCGCCCAGCAAACGAGGATTGAGACGCAGTCGGCCGCGCAGCCAAGTAGAGCCCCCTTGATCAAGAGAAATTCTTTCCCGTTTCGCCCCAATTGCAGTCCGAGCGAGTCTGAGTATGGTTTCTACTCGTTGCTGGATCATGAGAACCATTTGTGCCCTGACGTCATTTTGAAGGAAAAGATCGCCGAAGTTAAGAAGGGCGACACGCATGTCCTCAGATATAGCCAGGCATTTGCTAAGGTAAGCATTTTTTCGCGTGCGTTAAGCTTCTTGCTTTTCTTATGCTGATGCCTTTATTCTGTACTGTTTGCTGTAGTGTCATGTGCGGAGATTCGCATCTGGTGATCGCTCCAAGTCATTGCTTAACACCATTGTTGCCACCAGAAGACAAAAGCAGCCGTTTCTGCTAGCATGGAGGATGGACCCTGAGGTCGAAACCAAGATTCGCGCAGTCATGAATGCTTTTGCTGACTCGCTGATAGACAATGCTCCGGCCTCGTCTCCTCCCGGAGATGATCCGTCCCCTCCAGCGACTGAGGCGCCGAGAGTGAAGAGACCCAGGCAAAAGGGAATTACGATTTCTTCCCCTAGAAGTGCTCCAACTTCTCCCCCGGGAATGTCCCTTTCTTTCAAAGATAAAGGCAAGGGTCGCCCCAGCAAAGTGCAAAAAGAGCTCGCAGTTGAGACTTTCGTTCCATTCGACCAAGAGGAAGAAGGAGAGAGGCGGGAGCCCAGAGAGAGTGATGCAGAAGAAGAAGAGAGAACAGTTGTGATGCATGAGGAAGAATCAGGAGGTACTTCCGTCACATTTTCTTTCCCATTATCGTAACTCCTTTGCACTTCTTTTCTGAAACCAATCATATCTCCGCAGATGATGATGATGATGATACCATTGGTGGCCTTTTGGCCAAGAGGCAAAAGGGAGATACCCGTTCTGGTGTTCCAGACGATCCCATAGGTGAGGACGTTCTTGCTGAGTCCAGGAGGACAGCCGCGGAGGCTGCTGAAAGGAGAAGGCAGCGGGAAGAGGAGGAGCTCGAGCGTGTGAGACAGCGGAGCCTCGAAGAGCAGCATGTTGACGACTTAGTGCATCCAGTTGACGAGGAAGACGAGCTTCCCGAAGAAGTGGCTCCTCATGCGGAGGAGGAAGATGAGGTTCCAGAAGAGGATGCAGCAGCCTTGGAGCAAGCTCAAGCAGACTTCGAAGAAATCGCATGCGGCGATAAAGGTGAGATCTTCAATCTCGCAGTATCTTATAGAGATGTCATTGTGGGTGCGTTAAAGCATGGTGTGTCAAAGGCTGACATTCGCCGTTCGCTAGTAGACAAGTGCGGAGAACCTTCAGGTAATCATTTGAGCGATACGCATGTACTAGGCCTTAGCAACTTGAGACAGAATCATGACTGGTTTATTCGCATCCCAGGTCACGCTCCTTTTAAAGACTTGCTTAGTGAGGACACACTAATAGGACATGGTTCCACGTCTTTAGTGTATGAAGAAGAGACTCAAATCCCACCTTCGCGTGGAGGTGCTTGCTCTTTGCTTAAGTAAAGATAGCAAAATATTATTCAATGCGAGTTACCTCATACCATCGCATTTTGTATCACAGGCAATGTTGAGGAACATGCGCCGGAGCAAAGAAGTCAGCCTTCTGCGTCCTATGTCCCGATTCCGAGCCCCATACTGAGAAGCCCGTTGCAGCTACTGATCACGCAGGTGAGCCTGTCGATGACATCATCAAACTTTCCGACGATGCTGAAGCTGGCGCTGCACTAATGGATGAAGATGCCCATGCTGGCGCTGAGGAAGTAAGGACAAGTACCGCCGATGCTTCTGCATCTGAGAATGTCCCTCGCCAAGCGACCTCGGCTGTCACTTCGCCTCCGGCGATGACTGAGTCGGCGACACCTATTCCTGCGTGGGGCTTTTGGGGCTCGCAGGTTGGGAATGCAGTCGCAGTTGGTGCGGCCTACACTCTTCCTTCTAACTATGAGGAGTTAGAGCTCGCGGCTGACAGGAGAGCTATGGGGCAAGGGCAGTCTTCAACGACTCCAGTAATGCCCATTCCTTCTCTTCGTGAGATTCTCGAAGGAACTGGTAAGTAGTGATTCACTGTTTGCATCTCGCATGGTACATTTGCGAGCTTGATAGCATAATCTTGTCTTTGACCTTGCTTCAGGTTTGAAGCAAACTGATGTGGACTGGCTAGTTCGGATGCGCCTCTCCTACCCCCGATCATTTGCAAGATCTCTGGAGATAGGGCCCTTTGACAGGAGGCTGTTTCTTACCGAAGCCATTTGGATTTTGGAGCGGCTGTCTGCGGCCACGCCCGAGACCATTTCTTTCCAGAGCGCCAAGTGCTTTATGGCATGTGCGAAAATCTTCTTACCAAAGTTCAAGGCAGACTGGGTTTCAGATTTCTTATGAAAAGAGTCACTCTGATTCGCGCAGCCGTAACTTTGCAGCTCGGCCATCAGAACCTCGCAGCTGAAAAGCAGAAGGTAGAGCAGCAGAAGCAGAAGGCTGAAGAAGCTATGAAGCTCTATCATGCAATGAATGGCAAGTGCGAGCAGCTGAAGCAAGAAGTGGAGCAGGTAGAGAAGCTGAGCCATCAGTTCGCACCCCATGACTCCCTAATCAAGAATTTGCTTTTGACTTTTTGAATTTTGGAAAATAGCAAGGAAATGGCTGGACATTAATGTAATGTTTGAAACATTAATGTAATGTTGCTAGGGTTTCTCCCCCCCCCCTTTTTTTTTTTAACAACAAAAATCAACTTGCCCGTTTTGCCCTTTTCGGGATTTGATAGGATATCTCTGTGCATATCCAATTATGACATCAGCAATTGATACTTTGCTTGATTTTAACGCTAATTTCTCGGCAGATAAACACGCTTTCGTTGGGAAGTCCATCCGAATCATGACTATCCGTCATTTATTAGGATACGCAACTGAATCGTCGTAGCCTTTAGTAGGGTAATTGATGGTTACCGCTTTTCAAGGCGTAAGTGATTGGCCTTACCCTCTTTTCAAATTCTGCTGACTCATCTTTGGCAACTGAGGAGTCTCCACAAGGTCTATATAAACCCTGTGTTTGCCATTTGGGTTCTTCATCCCAAAAATGTGCTTTGCCGTGAGTCCTTACGACTGCTGGCTTCAACGCTTGTTTTTCGTTGATTCATGGCAACTTCAAGTTGTGAATCCTGAGTTTGCGCTTTGTGCTATAGAAATAGTTTCCAAGATCCACTTTATGAGGAATATTGTTCTTTATAACCATCATAAAGAAGATGGAGATGATATCTCATGTGTGTTCGAAGAATTTTCTTCGTGTATTATGTGTGCAGGTCATGTTTCCGGCCGCCTCCCGGTGAGGTGCAGCGCCGAAGTGACCGTGCTACCGTCTCTTAATGAACGGCGGAATTCTCCTCCAGCATCCCTGGAGGAGGATTTCTTGCCTCTTCGTTCTTGAACTCAGGGGGCTTGTCAATGCCCTTGTCTATCATGACAAGGAGTCCATCACCAGAGGAATGACTGCTTCGCCTGTTTTGCAGGGCAGCATATGTCGGAACAGGAGGTTCCTCCGGTGCCTATCTTGATCAGACAGAGGCCTTTGTCACCTCTTGAGGTCTTGGACGTACCGTCACCCAGATCTTGCCACTAGGGGCGTAGCAAATGACGAGTTGATCTCTTTGCAGCAGCATCCCTTTTGCTATAGATCTTTGGCCGCAGATCTGTGTATTGCATAGCCGGTGTTAGAACCGGTGGGTTCACCCCTTTCAGTTAGGATTCCCGTAGTGTGTTTCTGCTGACTTGTCAGCTACTTTTCGAATGTATTGTAAGCCATGTTGGCTGTGTAGTTAGATTTGAGCTTTTTCACTTGTAAGCTGCTATCTAGACAGATAAATTGTAAGTCTTTTCGACTCATAATGATAAATAGCCCTTTGTGTTATCTGCTGTCTCTTTGCAACAAAATACAACTTCGCATGCGTTTCGGCATATTTCGCCTTGCATAATGCTATGTAATGGTTTCGCACTTGCTATCTGCCATATGATTTCGCAGATGTTTCACTAGATCGTTTGAGATCATATTTTCGCAGCTGTGCCATCTTGGCAGATGGGCTTGTGATTAGCCTTTGATGCACATGCTATCATATCAGATAGACCTTTGTAGATCACTTAAGATCGTTTTCACAATATTGCTATCGTATTCGTAGAATGCCTCCATCACCGCAGATAGGTTTGGAAGATCAATTAAGCTCACTTTGCACGTAAGTTGCCATCGTAGCAGATAGGCTTTACTATCATTTTCCGCATGTGTTGCTATCATAACAGATAGGCTTTAGAAGATCAATTAAGATCGCATTTGTATGTGTTGCTATCGTAACAGATAAGCTTAGATGATCAATTAAGATCGCATTTGCATAGGCTGCTATCGTAACAGATAGGCTTAGATGATCAATTAAGATCGCATTTGCATAGGCTGCTATCGTAACAGATAGGCTTAGATGATCAATTAAGATCGCATTTGCATAGGCTGCTATCGTAACAGACAGGCTTAGATGATTAATTAAGATCGCATTTGCATAGGCTGCTATCGTAACAGATAGGCTTAGATGATCAATTAAGATCGCATTTGCATAGGCTGCTATCGTAGCAGATAGGCTTAGATGATAAATTAAGATCGCATTTGCATAGGCTGCTATCGTAACAGATAGGCTTAGATGATCAATGAAGATCGCATTTGCATAGGCTGCTATCGTAACAGATAGGCTTAGATGATCAATTAAGATCGCATTTGCATAGGCTGCTATCGTAACAGATAGGCTTAGATGATCAATTAAGATCGCATTTGCATAGGCTGCTATCGTAACAGATAGGCTTAGATGATCAATTAAGATCGCATTTGCATAGGCTGCTATCGTAACAGATAGGCTTAGATGATCAATTAAGATCGCATTTGCATAGGCTATTGTAGCGGATAACCCATTGTTAACAGTTATAACAAACTAAAATGAAGCAAAATTGACATCCAGAAATACGAAGTTTCCCATTTGGGAGAATTTATTTATTATAATTCTCTCATATGGGAGAGATGAGTATACAATCCTCTCATATGGGAAAGGAGATTGTGTAAATCATAACCATGCAAGAGATTAAGCGACGTTATAATAAAACGCGCGAAATGAGAGAAGTCAGGGATAGTACTTCTTTATCCAGTGCATGTTGACTGAACTCGGGGTTGAGGTTGTGCCGTGCAACCTTCGTATGCTGCAGTAGCCACTGTCGAAGACTTCTGTGACTTCGAAGGGTCCTTCCCAATTGGCTGCGAACTTTGGGTGAGCCGCTTCTCGCATGCAGTGTTCAGATGCGCGCAGGACCAAGTCTCCGACTGCGAAATCTCTTCGCTGGACCGTCTTATTGTAAGCGCGAGCAATCCTTTCTTGATATCGCTTGTTGGTTCTTTTGGCTTGTTCTCGTTTTTCCTCCAGCAAGACTAAGTCATGATCACGTTGATTCTCGTAAAGTGCGTGGAAGGCTAGCCTTGCCGAATTGACTCTCACTTCCGCAGGTACCACGGCCTCGGCCCCATAGGATAGTAGGAATGGTGAGGCCCCCGTGGGTGTCCTTGGAGAAGTTCGGTAGGCCCACAGAGCTATGCTTAGAGAGTCGGCCCACTTCTTGTGGTCATCTGCGACCATCTTGCTCAGAATTCTCAACAGCGTTTTGTTGGTCGCTTCGGCTTGTCCATTTCCCTTCGGGTAATAAGGGGTAGAACATATCTGCCTGATATTGTACTCCGCTAATTTCGCAGCTACCTGGCGATTAACAAAGGGAGTACCGTTATCTGAAAGAATGGTGTTTGGGATTCCGAACCTGCATATGATGTTTTCCTGGATGAAGTTGACCACACTTAGCGTATTTGCCGTTTTCAGTGGTAAGGCTTCCACCCATTTGGTGAATAGCTCAGTTGCAGTGAGAATAAACTGATTCCCGTGTGACGTTGGTCGGATGGGACCGATGAAGTCTAGAGCCCATGTGTGAAATGGCCATGGCGTCCCTAATGCGTGTAGATCCACGGCGGGAGCGTGCACTAGGTTTCCTTTGAATTGACACTCCTGGCAGCGTCGTACTTTGGTGCGGCAATCGACCTCCATAGTGGGCCAGAAATATCCAATTGAGAGGAGCTGCCTGCATAATTTCGCACCTCCTTGGTGTTCCACCTGATGAGAAAGGTCCATGACTTCTTGTGCTTCTCTGCCGTCTAGACATCCCAGCAGGTTGCCCTCATGACCTCTTCGCCAAAGCAGGTTTTCCTGTACTACATATCGAGATGCTTTCCTCTTCAATTTCTCGGCTTCTTTTCTCGATTCAGGCACGATGCCCTGGGTGAGAAAATCAAAGAGTGGCTTCCTCCAATCTGTGTCATCATCAGTCAGAGCGATGAGTAAAGAATCTTTGATTAGTGCGCAACTCTCGCACTTCCCTTGTATCAGGGCTGCGGCTGTTGACATGTCTGGCCAATGAATGCCATATCTCTGAGCCTTCCTGTAGATTGACACCTCGCTTTCTCCGCAAGCATGTTGGTGAATCTTTTCTAACAGCAGTTGTCCCTCTCGCTCGGAGACGCATCGCATGAGTATTCCGCCGGGACCCTCGTAATAGAGGGTGTTATCATGTATGCAGTACCCCTTGGTGAGCGCCCAGCTTTCACTGCTTGTGCCTTCTGCGATAGCTCGTAGGATTGCTTTTCTCCAATCCGTGTCATCCATGTGTTCGTCGTCGTACACGTCTTCCGTCAACGCTGATGACGCTCGCACTTCGATAGAGATCTTCGCGGGACATTTGTCTGTACTAACCTTGGATCCCAAGGTAGCCAAAGCATCTGCATGTCTGTTGTCTGCTCGGGGCTTGCGCTCGTACCTCACATCGCAGAATTGCTGTACCAGCTTCTGTACTAGGGTGCGGTAAGACAGGAGGTTAATCTCCCTCAAGCCGTATTCGCCCGAGGCTTGCTTGACGATCAACTTGGAGTCTCCCATGACCGTCAGATTGCTTACTTCCAAAGCTTTTGCTGCGCGCAGTCCCGCTATGAGGGCTTCATATTCTGCCTCGTTGTTAGTGACTGCAAAATCGAGCTTTGCGGACATCTGTATGACTTCCCCATCCGGTTTAGTCAAGACTATCCCAATGCCTCCACCTTTTCTTGTCGACGACCCGTCGAAATGGAGCGTCCAATAAGGCACGCCTATTGCATAGATTTCAGGTCCTTCGAGCTCTTCTTCGATCACGGGCTCGTGGCTGTTGTCAGGGAATTGTGCCAACAGATCCGCTACCGCCTGCGACTTGATCGCTCGCGGTCTCACGCACGTGATATCATATTGAGAGATGGTCATGTACCATTTCGCGAATCTCCCGCCGGGGGTAGTGTGAGTTAGCAGATATCGTATAGGATCGCTTTTGGTGACCACTACTACTTTATGCGATGCGAAGTAGTGTTTCAATTTCTCTATTACGAAAAAAAAAGCAAGGCAATGACGTTCGATGTCTGTGTACCTTGATTCAGCAGGCTGCACGATGCGAGAGATGTAGTAGATAGGCCTTTCCTGGCCTTCGTACTCCTGAGCCAAGAGTGCTCCTATGGATCTCCTTGTTGATGTAAGATATAGCAGAAGCGGTGATCCCAGTTGAGGTGCGATCATTATTTTCGAGGATGTCAGTAAATCCTTCAGCTTCTCGAATGCAGCTTTGTGCTCCGGAGCCCAGTTGTACACGGCGTCCTTCTTGAGAAGAGTGCTAAAACAGCATGTGATTTCAGCAATCGCTGGGATGAATCTTCGCAGATAGGATAGCTTTCCTAAAAATGTCTTCAATGCACTCTGGTTATGGGGCGGCGTCATGCCGGTTATGGCTGATACTTTCGCAGGGTCAGGCTCAATTCCTTGGCGATGAACTACGCATCCCAAGAACTTCCATGATGTTACCCCAAATGCGCATTTCATGGGATTCATCTTTAGTTGAAAGCGTCTACATCTATTGAACACCTTCTGTAGATCTGCGAGGTGATCTGCTTCGTGCTTGGATTTAACCACCAGGTCATCCACATAGAATTCCACTTCTTTATGCATCATGTCGTGGAACAGAGCCATCATGGCGCGCTGATAGGTTGCACCCGCGTTTTTGAGACCGAAAGGCATCACTGTGTAGTTGAACACCGCCACTGGAGTGATGAATGCAGTCTTCCGAGCGTCTTCGGGGTCCATCTTGATCTGGTTGTACCCGCTGAAGCCGTCAATAAAACTGAACATGCGGTGGCCCGCTGTTGAATCGATAAGCAAATCGATGTTGGGCAGTGGAAAATTGTCCTTGGGGCAGAAGCGATTGAGATCTCGGAAGTCCACGCAGATGCGGAGCTGTCCGTTCTTCTTCACCACTGGCACGATGTTGGCCAGCCATGTGGGATGATGATTCGGCTCTATGAATTTGGCATCCAGGAGTTTGACAATCTCCTGCTTGATTTTCAAATTAAGCTCCGGCCTGAAGCTCCTTGTGCTCTGCTTTACCGGCTTCGACCCTGGAATGATGTCTAAGCGGTGCATAGTGATGCTTGTATCCAGTCCCGGCATCTCATCATACTCCCATGCGAACACGTCCTTGTATTCAGTTAGGAGTTGCAGCAGTCCTTGCTCCTCCTCGCTTGTGAGGTCCGCACTTAGAAAGACTGGCCTTTTATTTTCCTCGTTCGGGCTGAGGAACACCTCCTTTAGCTCTTGATTTTGTGGTCTGGGCCTATCTTCCATGCATTCAGGCGCTTCTTTGAGCTTCTCATCTGGAGTGCTCTGCATTGGCTCTTCTGTTAGCGCAATTTGCTTGATTTAATTGATTTGCCCAGGGATATCCCCATGCTCGTGAGAGGACATCCCCGCGCACCTTCATATGCGATAGCATTTCTTCCCATTGGCGTAGAAGCTCTCTATCTCCTTGCCCTCGGGGTCATGCTTTGCGATTCTCTTCAGGGTATACACATTCTTTCGATGGTATGCGATACGCGGCACCTCTTCGCGTGTAGGCGGCTTTTCCTTGGTATCTTCTCTTGTCACCATCACTCCCGCGGGTGAGTGGTCCTTGATGTCCTCCCAGAGAGGCAAAGGAGTAGGGTTGAATGGTCCCGGTGTTTGCTCATCCGCCATCTCGGTGAACCACACTGCCTCGCTAAGATGCGCTTCATCCAAGTTGAATGGATTCGTCGAAGCCGGTATCTCGACTACTCTGTCGTTCCAGATGGCCTTCATAACCTGGTGAGCTGTTGAAGGAATCGCGTCGAAGCGATGAATCCAGGCTCGACCTATAATCATGTGGTATGTAGTGTTCGCGTCTATGACATCGAACTTCGCTGAGCACTTTATTTTGCCAATCTGAACGCCCAGGCGGATCCATCCGATCGTCATTCTAGAGTCGCTTCCGAATCTCATCAGCGGAGATGGACGCTTGACGATCTTGTGCTCGGGGATCCCTGCTAGCTTCAGTGTGTGTAGCGAAACGACGTTGAACGCCGCTCTTCCATCAACGAATGCTCGTTTGAACTCGACACCGTTGATAATGGCTGTCACGTACAGAGGCATCTGGTGGCTCGCATCTGTCTTCTTATCGCTGGCAGAAAAGGTCATAATCTTTTCTGTAGAGCGAGACGCCCTGATGACTTTCCCGTCGGAGACTACGAGATCCTCCTCGTAGTCCTCCGCTATCCTCAAAATTGCTTTCGTCATGTCTGTCCGGCACTTCTCAGAGAAGTTCATCTCGTCGAAGAATCTGCTAAAGCCGTGCGACCCCTTCATCCGATCGGCACGTTCGTCTTCTGTGTCCATACTGTATTCCTCGTCATTGTGGACCTCTGCGATGATGGGTAGACCATCCTCTGCGACTTCTTCCAAGTCGAAAATTGAGATCATGGCATCCTCCTTGCCTTTTGATTCTTGCACCGCGTGGGCAGGAAGCGGATTGTTGCGCACGTCCTTCCTGCGATCGCTGACGATCAGCTCGCCGTTCTTCACTTTCTGGTCGAATGTAAACCTGAGCTTTTTACATTCCGCTGTGGGGTGCATGACCTTGCCGTGGTACTCGCACCACTTAGGGTCCCTTACCATCTCCTTAGAGGGTATCTTCTCGAGCGGTGGCAGGACGCCGTCCTTGCGCCACTGTCTGCAGAGGTCGCTTGCCTCCTCTACTGAGCATGGCAGAGGCGGTACATCGAAGTTCACAACCTTCGCTTGCTTCTGGGGTGAAACTGTATTGACCTCAGCTTCGCGTCACCTCTTGTAACTAAATCTCCCGATCTTGTAGGTGGTGCCGCTCGGAGGTCGTTCCGGAGCGTTCTTCTTTTTCTGCCTCTCGACTATAGGCTCGATGTTCTTCGTGCATTCAATTAGCTTTGAAAACGTAGGTGTTTGCAAATTAATGAGCATACCTTTGTACTCGTCTCGCATGCACTGAAGGCATATCTCTACAAGCCGGCTTTCGAGCATTGGATCTTTGCACCCCAAGGACTTCGCCCTGAATTTCTTGATGAAAGTAATCCCGTCCTCCTCGCGCTTCTGGTACATCCGCGAGAGATGGATCATCGTCACCTTTTCTTCCATCTGGAAGAACTTGGTGTAGAACTTCTGGACCATGTCGTCCCAAGTCTTCACAGACCCGGCTTCCAACGTTCGGTACCACTTGTACGCTACGTTCCCTAAAGACTTTGGGAACTCTCGCATCAGCAGTTTGGGATCGGCTCCGTATGGCCCCGTGACATCAATGAAACGCATGACATGTTCATGAGCGTTTCCGTTGACATCCTCGAACTTGTCCCATTTAGGAGCTTTGCACCCCGCGGGGTTAGGCATGAGATAGATCTCTCGTGGAATGGGTGGATCGTTATCTAATTTCGGGATAATGGTATCCGCGAATGACTTATGAGCCAGAATAGTGTCCATGCGCTTCTGCAGGGACGTCATGCATTCTGGAATGCTTCCCTCGGTAGTCGAAGGAGGGGTTGTCGCAGGCGGGGGCTACACATACGCCGTCGAAGGATTGGGGACATATGGACTACTCGCATTGACCCAGATCGCCGTTGAAGGAGGCAAAGGGTACTGCAAAGTTGGGTTAGACGCCAAAGCCGAGGGCTGAGGAGCGTGGGCAGCGAGAGGTAACATCTGAGCTGTTGACCCCTGAATTGGAGGCGGCTGCGCAATCGCCGGTGGAGTCTGCAGGTTGGGGTTGGGAGATGTGGTTGACACTCCCGGTCCCGGAGCAGTAGGGCCTCCTCCTCCTTGAGAGACGGCGGTGGCTGATGAAGGATTTGGTGCAAGGGTGCCCAGAACGGCCAAGATCCGTTCTAGCTGCACGGATTGGGCTTTGAGAGCTTTCGCCTGACTTTGAACAGTGGCGTCCAAAGACTCTAGCGTCGGTGTCTCGCCGGGAGTGGTGGGAGTACGGCGGGTCTCCTCTCCCGAGGCGGTTTCGGTTGAAGGCGATCTGTTGCTGATATCATCATCCTGAGACATGGTTGCTTTGGTTGGTAAGTTCACGTCAGGTTCACCAAAATGTGCACAAGAGATTCCGGCGGGGAGACCTCCGTGTACACCGTATGTAGAGGATCGGAGATCGCACAGGAAGAGTGGGGTTGTGTGTAGGGAGAGAGTAAGTCAGTAGTAATGTTTGAGAGAGAGACAGAGGTTTGGCAGAGCTTCCGCGTATGGCAAGTGTGTTCTCCTTTGTATGGAAAGGTTAACGTCCTATATATAGCAGAGAACGTGACCGTTGTAGTGTGGTTAATGCGCCCATTGATGGCGGCTTAATTAGCTTAACCATAACGGCACGTTCGTCCGAGTATATAGGGACCGTTACAGCACGTTGTGCGCGAATACCGGAACCGTTACGAGGTTGACCGGGTTTGACCGGATTGACCGGGTTTATGGAGCTCGTGCCATAAATCTCTCAAAACAGTTACTAAAGGTCGCGTGCGGGCTTGGCTCGCACGCGACAGGGCTTACTCTAGCCTCCAAACCACAAAGTCCCTACAAGTCCCGTGCAGTGGTATGCGAGGGCTCTGTCTCGCAGCCCCCACATGGATCAGCTCGGCTGGTGATCCAGTGTGTGTGGAGCACAATATGGTGTGCTGGATGGTTGCCACGTGGCCAAGATCTGTCAGCTCAGAAAGCACTATCTACACTAGTCTATAATGACGGGACGGAGGAAACCGTTGTATTTCAGCTAAAACTACGGCCGAAACCGTTGTATGACCAAAAACGACGGACGCCGATACGACGGTAGTCTGGCTGTTGTATTAACCAAAACCGACGTTTTTTTTATTAAATACGAAATTACATGGCTGTCGTATTTTCCTAGTTTTTTTTGTAGTGAAGGTGCTTACTAATTCTAATGCTAACAACTACTTTAACCTACTTAGTAACCGGTAAAAAGGTTTGCAATTGCAGTGTTTTCACCCTCAATCAAGTGACTAGAGATTATAAATAAATAACGCAAAAGAATTGATTTGATTTAAACCAAGGTGGATAAGACTAGACAATCTATAGATCACCTAGGGCAGTTTTGATGATTCCGGATTCCATGTTCTAACACGATAAATCACTAGTTAGTTAAGCTGGGTAACGACACGGACAATTACGTATCGATCTCTTGTCATTCTACACACCGGTATCGATTTGTCCCTCTCAGGCCTACTCCAACTATCGACACGTTCTAGTATGCTAACAATAATGCATGGGACAATGTCTTTTCAGACCACCAACACACAAGCACCTCACTATTTCCTACTGAATCTACTCTCTTCTAGCCATTCCAACTCAATTCAGTTCTCCGTCTCATTGACTAGGCTTGCACTCGTTTGCTCATACCAACTAGGGTAGAGTTGCTTTCACACACTCACTAGTTATGTAACAAGGTAGGGTCATGACTCCTAGCTTTCTAAGTATTAAGCACATTAAACGAGAGATTAGCTAACTAAGATCATCTTTAAGCCTAGGTTTGTGATTGAACAAGAAGAAAAAGACAGCATGCACCATACATCTTGATTCTACTTTGTCAAGAGAAGAACTCAGTATGATGGAAACTAGAAGAATCTCCATTCAATCAATAACCCTAAGCATGAAAGTTCATCAAATTCGAAAATTTTTCATCAAAACATTAACCCTATGCTCTCCATAAGTGCCTTGGTATGAGTTTAGCTACTCTGAACAAAAGTTAACATGAAAAAATATTCCATACAAGATGAGAAAAGAGGAAAAGTGGATCAAACGCTAAGAAGATGATGAACGCTTTGATCCTAGCTTGTCTCCTTGCTTCTTGATGTTCTTGATGGCTTCTGCTAGCTCTCCACTTGTTCTTGACTCTCAGTAATGCTCTCTTACCGTCACTTATTGCTTAGGTCGAAGTGGGGAAGTTAAATTCTTCAAGAATTGCATTTTTGCCCCAAAATTCCGCACAAGTCTCTTGGCCATTTCATGCGAAATAGGGTATTTTGCGCGAAATTCATTTCGTGCGAAATAGGGTATTTCACGCGAAATGCTTTTCGTGCGAAATGAGGGATTTTGCACGAAAATTCTTCAAGAATTGCATTTTTGCCCCAAAATCCCGCACAAGTCTCTTGGCCATTTCATGCGAAATAGGGTATTTTGCGCGAAATTCATTTCGTGCGAAATAGGGTATTTCACGCGAAATGCTTTTCGGGCGAAAGAGGGTATTTCGCGCGAAAAGAATTTCGTGCAAAATCCCTAATTTCGTGCGAAATGTGCTGGGCAATGACGTTCTTGAATCTTCATCCCTTGGCCTCTTGGTTCCGAACCTCTTTCCTTGTCCTTCCTAGCTTCCAAATCTCACGTTCTTGATTCCAATCACTTCATAATCCCTGTTTCCTATCAGTGACAACAAAAAACTATACCAAGGGATTAAATCTGACAAATATAGCATAAATCAACTTATAAAACGTGCCTGGTCTAGAATTAAGCAGATGAAGGAAACAAGCTATAATCATGCATATATCAACAACATTAGGCTCTAAAACACCCCCAAAACCTATGAATTATGTGGTAAATGCTAAAGAACTATAGCTTCTAAAAGGCGCTATCATCGTCGCCCCATCAGCGACATTTGTGTATCATAACAGAGTCTGTGTAATCTCCTCCATGTAACATGTTCAATCTAATGGTCATACATTGCGGCCATGACCACATTCATCAGAGATCTTCTCCATGACAAACTTATTGGATTTAATGGAGGCTTAATAAGCTTAATTACTTCCACTTAACCCTAACGATGGAAATTTAATCCGATCTAGTATATGATTCAATACCTAGCAACAAATATCCCACTGGATTCAATCCCTAGCAATGAGAACAAATCTTCTCTCCAATAAACAAATGGATGTGTCTCCCACAATGAGCACGCCTCCCCAAACAGATGGTCTGCAGCTTTATGGGAAACCAAAATTGCCAAATTACTTCTCCGACTTTAATGATGTTGACACGATTTCTTACGTGTATGCGCAAGTGCACGGTCAAGTAAAATAGGGGTGGTATTTCAACCCCGAGTTATCGATCCCACGAGGACAGGCTTTAGATTATTTAATTAAGCGATTAATTTAGAATACCGTAACTGGGAGGAATAGATTGTGATTTAAACATTTGTAACCCTCAAACAGATGACTGAAATAAAATAAACAACTAAACTAATATTTTTGGGTTTTTATTTTATTAAACAAATATGGAGAAACGAGGCAATCTCTAGATCACCTAGGGCTGTAGACGATTTCTGGAATAGCAAAGTAACACGTTAATCCTATTCTAGTTAAGTCGGGTAATAATACTAACAATCTCCTCTCGGTCTCATGTCGTTCTAGTTACATTTTGAAATTGTAGCAAAGCAAAGCAATTGTAGCAAAGCATGAATTAAACTCTGAAACCGAAAAACATAATAGTCTACATAAACCCTAGGCTCTCTAGAGAAGCCTAGCAAAACTTCTAGTTACTACTTGAAATTGTAGCAAACCAATATAGTTTCTCCATAAAATTGATGAAAAGAGAAGAGAAAGAAATCAAACTGGGAAATCTTCGGTTTGGGGATGATCCCAATCGATCTCCTCAGCTCCCTTGCCTCTCTTCCTTCCTCCGTATGTGTGAATATGCTCTCCTAGGTCTCTTCTCACGTTTTTTACCATCTAGGCGAGTTTTTGAATGTACTTTGCTGAAATTGCATTTCAGCCCCTGCAGATTATAATTCCTAGACAGAATTGTAAGCTGATCTTGCGCGGCCCATTACTCTCTCATCCCGACTCCGATGAAGCTCCGTGACGTATCGTTAGAAATCTCTTGGAGTCTACTTTCATTTGGCACCAGTCTCACTCCAAAATGCATTGTAGATTTTCAGATATCATCAGATTAGTGAAGACTGGTCATTCTTGACCCTCCAACTTGGCTTCTCTTCGTTCAACTTGTGCTCCCGCTGTTTCTAAAGTTCGTTACATGCCTCCTATCAACCGATTAGCATCCCTTCCTGCCAAGACAACATGAACAAACATACCAACCGGTTATATTTGACAAATAACAATGAAATATGCATAGAAACGTCCTGACTAACAATAAAAGGCATATGAAGCATCAAGTGAGAAAACGCAACATATTCTGTAGAATTAAGCTTAAATCTCTCATGATAATGTGGGAAATAAAAATAATATATAGCTTCTGAACGGTGCTATCAAATTCCCCACACTAAAATCTTGCTCGTCCCAAGCAACACTTGCTTCCAAGATTCACATATATCTTTACTTTCCCTTAGACACAACGACTCAAACACTGGACTATGCAATCTACATGACTTTGAACAATGCAAATCGATTATAAACAATGCAGGAAAGTATATAACATATTTTTTTCTCTTTAGTTAGAGATTAGGAAATCTCAAAGAACAAACCGGCATGTCATAAGGCTCTCACATTCCCTTAGAGATTCTATAAATTTGGTGATTGGTAGAACTTGCGGCCAGTTTCGTCTGACAGAACGGGCACGGAAACAAAATAAGTTGCTTCCGCACACTCATCAAACGTATCCCTAGCAACCTAGAATCCGAGCTATTTATCCACGGGTTTCAACTGTTGACGGCCTAGGACGGGAAGAATAGGATATTTAGAAGCGTAGTCCTAGACGTCATGATATAACTTGCAAAAACCCATTCTCACACTCACTCACCAAAATCTATGGAACCCAACCGAACTAACTACTCCGGCCATCATTCTGTCAATCTTGATGCAACGCCGTTTTCGCATCCACAAATGTGAAGAAGTGATCAAAACTCATATCTCATCTCCTCATTCCATGAAGTTTCATTTCCAGCTCACTATTCAATTTCACTTTCAATTTCTATTTGTTTTTTCTTTTTCTTTTTTTTTCAATTTCAATACAAATAAGCACATGGAGCACTAATACGATAGTAATATCTGAGGAGATCAAATATCAAGATAGATAACGTGAGCGTGGAGTGTGTCAAATCAATGATGTAATCAATATATGTCGAAACCGCCAAACTCAATGTAAAGCATATCACAAACCCGGTAATCAATGTGTAAACATGCTTTTCCAACCGATCCTCCTCATCACCTAAGATGTAGAAAATATAAATGAAGCACAATCACGTCCTCCTATAAGATCAACCAACCCCAACCCTTATCGTCCGAAAGAATGTCACACACTACGGAACTCCACCTATGATCGTGGTGTATGGACACGACTCACCGCCACACCGAAGTATGCTGCCGTCTCTAACTCACCCTCACATCCCCTCAATAGATGTAATAAGTCCACTCAAGATGTGTATTATCCACTCACCCTCAACGATCCTCCCTAACTCAACTCCCTCTATCATGACACATAGGAAGGGACCATTCTAACTAGTGGTTCTAGTCACAAGGAAAGGCTTCCTAGGCTAGAGGCTGTGAATAAAAGGGGTAAATGGATCAAATTGGGGTATCTAGTGGACCTAGGTGATGGAGACGAGATATGAGGTCCCCATAAAAATTGCTCGCACAGCTGTTCCGTTGCAACTACGAGGAGGGTTGACGACTACCTAAGTGACGGTGGTGTAGCGCTAGTAGGATAACTATTCTGAGAGACAGCTACTCACAATTATCAAGTGCATTATCCCCATAGCTTTCCTACTCCAGATTCTCGCGTCTACCTCAGCTCAGATCTTCCTACTCCTAAGGAATTTCTATCATTGAGCCCTCTCCACATTCACTCTCTTCAATTGCCCTTTCTCAAAAAAAAATAATTTTTAGGGTTTTTCTTGTTGTTAGTGTTTTAGTTTTTAGTTTTTATTTTTTTTGACACTATATGTAACTGGCCAACTCGATTAACCAACAAAATAGGGTAGGTGGGATCAATAAATAAAAGTGCAACAAATACATACAATGCAATAATTAAACGTGCACATGCAATCTTAACTCTGACACCTACGTACAAACTAACTCAATAATCTATATGTAACAAGGCTATGCAAGTTAAGGAAAGAAAATATATGTGTAACCCCCCCCCCCCCCCTCCCACACTTGAGATAATCATTTTTCCCAATGAATTTAGAGTGTACCCCCAAAGGACATGATCTCAAAGTCTATGGATTAAATAGAAAAATTACAAGTGTTGTAGGGCACTTCGCATAGAGTGACTAGACAAGAAGTTTAAAGTGGGAGAAAGAATATGGTACCACGATCCCGGAGTACCGTTCTTACAGGACCGATTTCGCGAGAATTGGTCGAGAATGGACCGGTTGGTGGACTAATTTTTCGAAAACTCGAGCAAGTTGAAGCAAGACTACCTCCTTGTTGTGCTACTCGTTGTCCCCGTCGCAAGTCCCTCTTAGAGCATTGGCCGAATCTCCCTCCAAAGAAACGAATTGTACAATTATCGTTCTTGGATTTCTTCCTCTTTGAATTCCCCCACACTCAAACCACTCACTATTTCTCAAAAAACGCTAGAGTTAATCTTGTAGTTGGATTTGCAAGGAGCAAAACCCAACAAAAATTTCGTGATTTGGATGAGTTTTAGGTTTTAGGTGTGTTGGTGTTCTTAAGGTTTGAGAGGAAGAAGATGAAGAAAAGGAGCGTTTGATCCAAATTAATGGTAGGGAGGATCAAAAATCCGGTTTTGGATCATAAATACCCCCCAACGACTCAAATCTACCCTTAAGAAGCCCGACCCATTTTGGCCTCCATTTCGGCCCGAAATAGTAGCCAAAATCAATGGATTTCGGTCTCCATTTCGGCCCGAAATGGATTCCGAGATCAGTGCCAAAATCCAAAACTGATCTCCCTTTTCTATTCAGCCCAAAATGGGCCTATTTTGGCCTCCATTTCGGGCCGAAACGGGGGCCGAAATCACTGGAACTCTCCAACTTGTTTTTGCTCCAACTTCTTCATCCGACATTTGTTTTGCGTGATTCTTGCGCCGATGAACTCCATATTCAACGAGGTATTTATTTTTGCCTATAAAATTCCCAAATCCAGGATATTCCCCGTTTCTTCTCAATATTGCTCTCGTGTGCAGGAATCTTGCTCCTAAAGCTCTTGAACACTAATCTCTACTCCGGATTCCGATGCGTGCAACCCCGGTATAACAACTTTGCGCCATGATCCTAACGAATAATAAGCTACTCCTCAACCCCGAGTAGCCTCTGTCATGCCAAAATTATTTCGATTGCCTAGTTGTTCCTCGTTTTGCGTGCAAAATCGCGCACATGCATTAGGAAGGGGAATCCGGAGGGTCCTTCGGTACCTTTGTCCTGCACATTCATAGAAAATATTAAAAACACTCTCTATTACCCCTCACAATAAAGTATGGAAACTATATACAACAATAAAATAACAAATATCCTACTCTACATTGGGTTACCTCCCAAGCAGCGCTTGTGATTTTAGGTCGACGGCCCGACCCGGTTACCTCAACCGTCAAGGATAGTGAAGCATGCTTAACTCTCCACTTCTTCTTAGTCCAACATCTTTTCTCAATGACTTTCTTCTCACAAAGTGCACCCATGTGCAAAGAAGATGGTGAACAATTGTAGAAGCCGACCCTTTTCATTTTGCACTTGATCCTCTAGATCAACTTCCACAAAGTTCCACTGGGCTCAACTGAATCTATGGCCATGAAATCATCCCAGTAGTACTCCTACGGTATTAAATGATCTTCAGTCAACGTATGTATTTCACTCACACCCCACAATTGACGATTTCCAAATCCTTGACTATGGCATATAAATTGTCAATAGGATAGCCAATAGAACAAGAAATTGGAAGTTGCCCATCACGTTTTACCCCAAAATATTCTCCACACACAAGTCTTTTCAACTCATTGCCGACTTGATTTATATGAGATATGGAAAAGTCTTCAAGAATATGAGTAGGGGCTTTTACCACAACTGTAATGGACACTATTTCTTCTCTAGCTTCATCATCAGCACACCACAAGCTCCCAATGATGGCTTCATACCATTCATGCCAAGGCTGTGAGATAATTGGAGGTTGCCTTGCAGAGGTCATAGCCTCCTCCATTGTTGGACACAGAAGTCCAACCCAGTCTGAATCAAAGTCTAACTCCTCATAAATGGCAGAGTCCACCAATGGTTCATGGACACTGCATTCTTCACTCGGCTCATGTATCTCTTCTTCCACGACTGCAACTTTGGATGCGGATTATCTTTCTCGATCCATCCTAGCTATCAGTGTCTTTTGCATCTCTTGGACAACTGGTAGCCAATGAGGTTCATTCAAAGCGTCCCCTTGCGATGGTGACCATAGGGGCTCAATTAGAGGCTCACTGTATGGAATAGGCTCCTCTTGTGGCTCATGTGTAACAAGGGACGTCCTTGTGATGCGTGCTTGGATCTCCCCCAACATATTGTGCAATTATGGCATGCTTGCTGATGAGCCCGCTTAATGGTGATGATGCTGTGGTGGATCGAATATGCATGCGTCTTTATACTTATGATCCTTCTTGCATTTGTAGCACCAAATCATTGAGCATGTGTCATCATTGTGCCAAACTCTGCATTTAGCACAGTAGTAGGGGTAATCAAATATCCCCTCATAATCCTCGTCGCTCCACATGCTCATTACGTCTCCTGCTTCATGCGTTCTTGCAAAAATAAACCCACAAGAAACTCGTGAAGCACAGAGATAGAAACAAAATAAAACAAACTAAAAGAAAAGTATTCTAAACTAACGCCTAACTAAATAATCTACCGTTGTCCCCGCCAACGGCGCCAAAAACTTGACACGATTTCTTATGTGTATGCGCAAGTGCACGGTAAAGTAATATAGGGGTAGTATTTCAACCCCGAGTTATCGATCCCACGAGGACAGGCTTTAGATTCTTTTAATTAAGAAATAAATATACAGTACCGTAACTAGGAGGAATATATTGTGATTTAAACATTTGTCACCCTCAAACAGGTGACTGAAATAAAATAAACAACTAAACTAATATTTTTGGGTTTTTATTTTATTAAACAAATATGGAGAAACTAGGCAATCTCTAGATCACCTAGGGTTATAGAAGATTTCAGGAATAGCAAAGTAACACGTTAATCCTATTCTAGTTAAGGCGGGTAATAGTAATGACAATCTCCTCTCGGTCTCATGTCGTTCTACGTTACGATTTACATGGTGTCTTGTCGGTCCACCAACGTCTACCGATCCGTTCTAGTTGCCTATTGATAATGCACGGAATAATGTGCTCTCAGACCATCACCACACGTACACCTCACTATTTCCTACTGAATCTGCCCACTTAGGCCAATCCTACACACTTCTCTTCTGAGTCTCACTGATTAAGGATTGTTGTTCATATCTCATCACAACTAGGTCTAAGTCGCTTTCACGCACTCGCTAGCTAATTATCAATTCCGGTTAATTAATCCATTCTTGCCAAGGATTACGCATAGCATATGAACAATAACTAAATGACATTAACATTAAGCAAGATTATGATTTACAAATAAACCAAAAGTGTCATGATTATCAAATCCTAAACTAGTCGTGTCAATAGACTAGATTCATCAACAAGATCAAGAAACTAAAGTTCATTCAATAAATCAAACCCGAAGCATGAAACAAAGTATAAAAACCGGAAAATATAATCGTCTACATAAACCCTAGGCTCTCTAGAGAAGCCTAGCAAAAATTCTTGTTACTATTTGAAATCATAGCAAAGCAATAGAGTTTCTCCATAAAATTGATGAAAAGAGAAGAGAAAGAAATCAAACTGGGAAATCTCCAGTTTGGGGATGATCCCAATCGATCTCCTTAGCTCCCTTGCCTCTCTTCCTTCATCTGTAAACGTGAATATGCTATCCGAGGTCTCTTATCACGTTTTTTACCAGCTGGCCAAATTTTTTAATGTACTTGCTGAAATTGCATTTCAACCCCTCCAGTTTGTAATTCCCGGACAGAATTGTAAGCTAATCTTGCGCGGGCCATTACTCTCTCATCCAGACTCCGTTAAAGCTCTGTGACCTATCGTTAGAAATATCTTTGAGTCTAATTTCATTTAGCACAAGTCTCCATCCAAAATTCATTGCAGATTTTAAGATATCATCAGATTAGTGAAGACTTGTCATTCTAGCTCCTCCAACTTGCCTTCTCTTCGTTCCACTTGTGCACCCGTTGTTTCTGAAGTTCGTTCCATGCCTCCTATCAACCGATTAGCATCCTTTCCTGCCAAGAAAACATGAACAAACATACTTAGCGATTATATTTGACAAACAACAATTAAATGTGCATAGAAACGCCCAGATTAACAGTAAAAGGCATATGAAGCATCAAGTGAGAAAACACAACATATTCTCTACATTTAAGCTCAAATATCTCATGATAATGTGGGAAATAACAATAATATATATCTCCTAAAAGGTGCTATCAGATGTCCCTGTAACGAATGCGCACGATGAAGATTCACCTCCAAAAACATAGACAACTCGAATGTATTCACCGAGACAGGACTAAATACATTCCCGATGAGCCTACTTGACCTAGACACTTTTACCATGACTGAATTCCCATATATTTCTAAAAGACCTGATTCACTTAGCGAGGAGCGCCCCAAAAATTATCGTTCTAGATGCACCCAAATTGCCTCCGATGTGCCCAATTTCTTGCTACAAATAGGTCGCGCAAAATTCGAGCCTGCTGCAGTTCATTAAACATACCAAAAAAATTTGGTTCACGCCAAAACAAAACCTCGTGAATAATGCGCTCCATAAACAGATTTTGTTTAAATGGCCGAATCGCCAAATATGCGTCAGACCGCCTGAATCACGCCCGAACTAATTGCATGCCAGATGCGCCAGAATCTATGATGTACCTACGTGCCTGTTTGCACACCCGAACCATTTGCGTGCCATATTGATCCATGGAAGAGGCTCGTATAGCCCTCTCAATGGAGCTTCATATGGTGGTTGTACCTACACCTCTTGTTTCAGAGATCAAGAGACAAGATAGACTTCTGCTCACGCACTGATCGATCTTTATAATTGAACCATGCATCGTCCTTGTCGGAATTTCGAAACCCTTCCCTGGATAGCCTGCACCACCTAAATCGCAAAACCCTAGGTTTGAGTTCCACCAAATGTGAAACCCTAGCTCTTGGCTTTACGTAGATCGTTTTACCTTGCTCTGATACCAATTTGTTATAAACTGTGGATATTCGAGCGAAAACGATAAAGAACAAACAAGAACAAGAGACAAATTTAACGTGGTTCGTTAACGAGTTCCCTGAAAAATCCGCTAGCTACCTCCACGACCAAAACCGTATGTATAATGAGAAAGAATAGTGATTTACACACCATGATACTAAAAGCCACGACCTAGCCCTTTTTATAGGATAGAATACCGACTCAAGCCTAAATAAACAGAGAAACCATTTTAAAATTAACTAGGAAACAACGAAACTGTCGTAGTCCCAGAGTGTTTGTACGAACACCCGAAGAGTTACAGTGTTCGCACGAATAGCCATAAACCTGGTGCTTTGTTGTTTCATTCTTAATTCCTTGCTTGGTCGTTGCTTCACCACATCGCCCGAATGCTAGCTTTGAATCATTCCCAACACCTTCTTCACTAGAAGAGTTTTTTTTCAGTCCACTTTTCTTGTTCGATGACTAAGAAAATGACGAATGATTTGGTTTTACAGGAAATCCACTGCCCCAACCCTGCTCAAAAACTAGCAAAATAATCAAGGATGTTGTGCAAACTTGGTTTTTCTGCAAAGAAACTTACAACTCCAAGAAGCCTAGAGTTCCTAGATGCATAGCTAGTTTTATGCCCCCAAGGGGATGTGTAAAGGATGTAGTTTGGAACAACACGGTGGGAATTGGAGGTGGTCATAAATGATGAGAGTAGTCCCAAATTGTTTGTTTCAGTTTCACAACACTGGCTTTTCTAACTTGGCTGCTAAATCGTTGGCTCTTTATCCTGGCATAAGCATAGGAAAAGATTCGAAATGCCAGTCATTGTGGATATTTCTAACTAAACAGAATTAGTTAAGTGCTTCAGCTACACTTCTCTCATGTTGTTGATCCACATGTTTTTAAGTGAATGTATCCGGCATCTAGATTTCCTAACTCCCACTTGTAGGGGCCTGTTCTCCCCCAGCTTAGTCGTTGTGTGTCTTAGTTTCTTTAAATACATCTAGTTGTAGAAACTGAAGATTCAAGAACAATCCATATTCACATCTTGAAGATCATATGAAGAAGAAGATGACAAACAGAGAAAGAGAGAGAAAGAAGAGAGACAGGGGGGAAAATTAGTTTTCCATAATTGATCTATTAACCGAAGAATACAGCTAATATACCTGTAATTATTTTTGGCTAATTACAGATTGACCCCTCAAGTATGTACATATTGAAATATCTCAATACACACCCATCTTTCTCGTTCTAATACAAAACGACACTGTAGTCTTAAAAGGAATCAACAGATAGGAAAGAAAGTGTGAAGAAATATAATGGCAGGTGCTATTAAAAAATTACAGGTCATTACTTTTGGACTAAATGCAATTTAGTCCTAATAATAAGGCATCAGTTCATAGAGTCTTGCAGTTTGATCCATCCACAATAGAAAAAGTTGATCCTGCTGAGTGAATATGCAGCTGCTGTTGAAGATCTTGAAACCTTTGAGAGGTTAATGTCTTGGTAAAGATGTCTGCCACCCGAGCTTGAGTAGAAACATGGTCCAAACACAAATTTTTTGAGCTCACCTGTTCTCTAATGAAATGAAAATCTATCTCAGTATGATTAGTCCTTGCATTGAATACCGGATTCTTTGCTAGAGATAGAGCATATAGATTATCAAGGAGAATTAATGGGGAAGGGATGATAAGGAAAAAAAAATAGAATATAGCCAAGCCACTTCAATTCAGTAGCAACTGTGACCATGGACCTATATTTTGCCTCTGTAGATGATCTCGCAACATTATGTTGTTTCTTTGAGCTCCAAGAAACTAGTAAATCACCAAAAAATATACAAAATCCAGAAGTTGACCTTCTATCTGATATGGACCCTGCCTAGTCTCCATCAGTGTAGCAATGTAGGACATGAGGAGATCCATTTAGCAGAAGACCATGAGAAATAGTTCCTTAAACATACCTAATAACCCTCTTTAGAGCAACGAAAACCTTGTTGGTTGGCTGATGTATTTTCTGACATAGAGAGTTGACAAAAAAAATGAAGATCGGCTCTTGTGATTGTTATATACTGGAGAGAACCAACAAGAGTTCTAAAAAGAGACACATTGCTAAACAGTTGATCAGCATTTGAAATAAAAGGATCCTCGATGCTGACTGGAGTATCACATGGTTTACAAACTGCTAACCCAGCCTTATGAATCAAGTCATGAGCATATTTGGTTTGATAGAGATTGATGGATGATGCATTTTAGAGAACTTCAATACCAAGAAAATAAGACAAGTTTCCCAAATCCTTGAGTGCAAACACAATTTTCATATGAGTAATTAAAGAAGAGATATGGGCAGATCTAGTACCAGTGATTAAAATATCATCCACATAAACCAAGACAATGGTAAATGTAGTGTATGTGGCCTGAATGAACAAAGAAAAATCAGCTTTTGAAGCTTTGAACCATTGACTAAGCACATACCCTGAGAACATTGTGAACCAAGCCATGGGTGCTTGTTTCAACCCATAAAGAGATTTCTTGAGCTTGCACACAACATCTGGAGATGTAACAAATCCTCGAGGCTGCTGCATATGTACCCCTTCTTGAAGAATACCATGTAGAAATGCATTTGAAAAATCTAATTGTTTGATGATCCAAATGTGATGAACAGCCAAATAAAGTACAATTCTGATAGTCTGATGTTTAACAATTGGGCTGAAAGTTTCACAATACCACACCTTCTTTCTGACGAAACACCTTAGCTACAAGTCTGGCCTTGTACCTGGATATAAATCAATCTGCATTTCTCTTGATTCTGAATACCCATTTACAACAAATTGCAGATTCCAGGGGGTAAGGGTACTAGTGGCCAAGTATGTTGCTGCTGTAAGGCATTATATTCTTCTTGCATAGCAGAAACCCATGTTGGAGATAAATGTGCTTCTTTGAATGAGGTTGGTTCAGATTCAGCAGAAGAAACAGTAATATGATGACAATACATGGGATTTGATTTGGTAATGCCCCCTTTAGATCTAGTCTGAATTGGATGACTGGTAGGAGCAATAGAAGAATTTGAAGTGGAAGGTCTAGAAGTTTATTGTGAAGGAGAAGATGAAGGAGATGAAGACACAGATGGCGTATCAAGCATAGGAGATAATGGCTGAGTATCTGTATGAGACACGTGTTTAGGACATGAAGGGGTGTACAGTAGGTAGAAATAAAAGATCAATACTCTAGAAGAGGGGGGGGGGGTTTAATAGAGTATGCCAACTTTTTGCTAAACTTGCAAAAGGAGTTGTTTCAAAAAGAATTGTAATGACTGAAGAGTGATTCAAGGACTTTAAATGAGTTTCAAGCCCTTGGAATGAAAAAATTTGAAGTATAAAAAGATAAGTCTATTTCAAGGTCTTGAAATGAGGTTCAAACCCTTGAAATGAAACTGTTTTGAATGTTGCAAAAGAACTAAGTATGTAACTGAAAAGTAAATGCAAGAGACACAAGATATATAGAGTTCTTTCCACTTGGACCTACGTCTACCTCTGGGATCTTCTCCCTGCCAGATTTTCAAATCAATTCTTATTAATCGATAGTTAATCCCTTGATCTCAAGCACAGATACATGCCTTACAGCTTGTGGTTTTCACTAACCTATCTAGTACCTGCTCCACCTATCACTACAAAAAAAATCGGTTTATTACGACGAGTAAACTCGTCGTTAAAACCCGAAAATTTGTCGTTAGAGTGAAAAGACGGCGAGAAAAGTTCGTCCAAAAAGCGTCGGAATAGCCCCGTCGTTAGTTCGATGGGGCGACAACTTTTCCCAGTGGTCGGTAAAAGATTTTTACCGATCACTGCCGACCAAATCTTTTCGTCGTTGATATTTTGCCGACGACTTACGAACCATAATATTATTTGTTCAAAACTTTTCCGACGAATATTTCGACCAAACTTTGGTGATCGTTGAATTTATGCCGACAATTATTCTCGTCGTCTATGGTATCTGCTCGACTGCTTTTTTCGTCGTTATTTATTATCTAATTTCGTAATTTTTGTGCTGGTTGCCCATTTTTTCGTGAAAATACGACCATAGTACTTGTCTTTATTTCTTAAAACGACAATTTTACTCGTCATATATAGCTATTTTGCTCACTAATTGTTCGTCGAGAAGTGGTCGTCTATAGAAATAATATTTTTAATAAATAAATACTAAATTCTTAAAGAGAAATGAAATTTCTATTAATATCAACCGACCCAGTGTACAAAAAACTTTGTACATTTACATCAACTACAACACAAAATCCTAACAAACTATATATCATCCTAACCAAAACTACAAATTTAGCACAATCTACACTTGCTAGGTACGTAGTTGTGAGTAGGGAAGCTCCAATGTGAACGTGTATAGTGCATAGGAGGTGGAGGCGAGCTTGAGTTCTTGCAAGCTACACGGTCATGCAATCTTCGTGTTTGGAGTATGATTCACAAAACCTGAAGACATTCACAAACACCATATAAATTTTCTGACAAGTATGAACAAGAATTATGTTATGCAGTACAAGGTGTATGCTGAACTAAACTCAGCTAGCTAGCTATTCACCCGATATACAAATTCACATTCTTAAATCTGATTCACACAGATAAAAATGGACAACTGCCGGAAGAAGGCGCAACAGTGACATTGTCAAATGCAACTTTCAGCTCTCAGGGAGCCCTCATCTCAATTCAACTATACCGATAAACTTCCATAACTTCTGAGCGCATACAGTGTGCATATAATATTGTGCGTGCAGTGAGTCAATTGTATGCATGGTCTCCACCAGGCAGGAGTCTCCACTTACACCACGCAGGGGTCTCGAGCGAGCAATATGCAACATACAGCAGTGGAAGTGTCAAACATATATAGTGAGTGTTTCGCTGCGTGTCCCATGCATAGCTTCCACCTGGCAGGAGCCTCCACCCACACCACGCATGAGTCTCGTTTACGATTTTCAAATGGGAGGAACAGTCACATGATGTAAAGTATTGCGGGGTAATTTACCTCTATTGGCGACGCAACTTGATAACGCCCAAATAGGGGTTATCTTATAGCCTGAAAAGATGTGTATTTATGCTGGAAAGCCGTGTTTTAGCCAAAATTCACCCTCGGAAAGCCTCGGTTTTAGGAACGAGACGTTTATTTGCTCTTCGTAAATTTCTGCATGTTTCGTATTTTTATTGGATATGATCGCGGGTTTTTTTTCATGTTTTTACAGGAACAGGTTCGGAAAGTGCATTGGGATGCGTTTCGAGATAGAACCGGGATCGCCTCGGGAAACGTGCAGAAAATGCTCGGAGCCAGATTTTACAGAGACTGGTAAAAGGGAGAGCGGAATGGGGAACGGAAAGACTGGAGGAAAAACGAGCAATGAAAACCGACAGAGGAAGCTGAAAACGCCAAAACCGAGAATCACCGGGATGCGCTCGGTTGACAATATCTTGAGCTTGGCTTGGAATTTTGAAGTGAAACCAGAGGCAAAAGAACGGAGACGTCAAGGGCTTTCCGAAAACAGGTTATAATGCTGAAACGGAGTCCGGCCGAAAAACCGACTCCCGTCAAGTGTGGGTCCCAGTCAGGTAAGCCCGAGTAAGGAGTCTCGGTTCGCGGTGTCTGGATTCAGGAGCAACTATTTCATGTTCGTGATGATTTCCGTGACGATTCTGGCCTAGGGGTATTTTGGTCATTTTGGCACCGGGCCCGGGTTTCCGTAGTCAAGTTCAGAGTTGGTCTCCCAAATTCAGTCAGCAGTTTTCCAATGGCAAGAGTCGGGATTGGGCAGAATTTGGAGCGGTTTTGACCCAAGGAAATTCAGGGTGCAGGAAGACACCAAGGAAGGCAAAAAGGAAATTTCAGGCAGAAGTGTGGGACCCAGGAGACCCAACCAGGCCCACTAGAGGACCAAGCTCGGCCACCACCACAGTCCCTGCCTGCGTATATATGTAGGGGCTGCGTATATACGCAGGCAGGGAGGTGGTGGTGGGTGGAAAGTGGGCCCTGGTTGCGTATATACGCAACCCTGCGTATATACGCAGCCAGTTTGACTTTTTTTCAAAGTCAGTGGACCGATGGTAGTTTCCGTAATTTCTGGCGCACGCGTTTCGAGAAAAAACAACACTATTTAAAGACTCCTCCGGACTCGTTTTGAGAGGGAACACAACAGACTACACACAACACAATACAACACAACCGACGGAGAAGTCAGAGCATCCCCGGAGAGCACGAAAACGTGAATCCAGATTCAAGACACCCGTTTGCTATTCTTCTCTCTCATTCAAAAATTGTGTTATTTACGTTATGAATTTCAGTAGCTAAACTTTTACCTATGTTCTCGTTGAACCTAGGGTTTCGTTTTCAGAGATTAGTTTTACGTTTTGACTATGAATTCATGATTGCACTATCTTAATTCAGCAGCTTTATTCGTCATTCTGTCTTTGAATTTTACTGTTCATGCATGATCGCAGTAGCTAACCAGAATTGCTACAGACCCGAGCCGGTAGGTGAAAACGTCCGGTTAAGGTTAGGAAGAGAAGAAAGAATTTAGCACCTTACCCCGATGGGCTGACTAGCGAAGGGGAGTTAGGACTAGCCTGAAATCGTTGAGACCAACTGTTAGAGAATCTGACCCGGGCCATCAGGACAGGTTAGAAACCCTAGCAGCCTTAGAACGAGCCTGCAGATTTAGGCAGCTTAACAGGAATCCGACAGTCTGCAAGATTGTGATAACGTGCAGGAAAAGAAAAGATACTGCACAATTGGTACGTGGCACGGATAACGAGACTGCTGTGTGTTTTCATGTCAAACAAAGAACGAAGATCTGAAGAACCCTAGGGGATCCCGGGACCTAGTATCGTGAACCCTAGATTTACAACACGTTCGATTATTCAGAAAATTCTTACAAAAAGATTTACGTTTCAGTTATTTACTTTCAGTACTTAGTTAGTAAGCAGAATCTCAAACTACTCCTCCGTTTTACACTCTGTTCGTTAAAACTGATTACTAGAATAACCTGCAAAGTCCATGTGGGATTGATAATCCGAGTCGAAAATACTCTCTATATTACTTGATTCGTATACTTGCGAATAGTACGCTAAATTGCGCATCAAGTTTTTGGCGCCGTTGCCGGGGAACTTTTAGGGTTTATTTAGTAGTCCGAATTAATTTTCAAAATTTTAATTTTTATTTTATTTTATTTTTTTTACTTTTCTGTTATCTCACTGCTCTTGAGATCTCTATTTTTCTTAGGATGGGCGACAATACCGAGAGAACGCCAGAACTGCTCGAGACAAGTACTCCAGCCGAGATGGCTCGGTACATCGAAGATCTCATCGCAGCAGGCTTTGCTGCCCAGAACAACCTGAGGACGTACAACAGGTCTGGAAAGGCGTTGGTTGAAAATTTCGAAGTCCCCACGGGGGGGCATGAACGAGCTATTGTGGTGCCCGAGATCACCGCAGAACAATTTGACATAAAACCCTCCACCATCCAGACTGTGCAGACCCTCTGCCCGTTTTATTGCAAAGCCGACGAAGACCCGAACGACTTTATCGGGAAGTTCGAGGATTACTGCAACAAGGTCCGGTATAAGGGAGTTGACGCAGAGGCACTTATGCTAATTCTTTTTCCATACTACCTGTACGGAGTGGGAATCCCGACCACCTAGGTCCATCACAACATGGGAGGGGTGTGTCACCGATTTTCTGGCCAAATTCTACCCCGCCTCCTGGGTCATTCAATTACAAAGGGAGATTCTGTCATTCAAGGAGAAGATGGGGGAGACGGTGGTAGACACATGGGACAGATTGATGAGATTGGTGAAAAAGTGCCCAAACCACGGTTTCGGAGATCCAAAGATCCTGCAGGTATTCTACCATGCCCTAGACAGGAAGAGTGCTGACAGGGTTGACAGAGAAGCCGGGGGAAACTTCCTGTACCATGTAGACAAAGATGGTGCATATGACCTGATGAAGCAGTTAGCCAAACAGGACACCCGACTGTTTGACGATCACAGGATGACGGCTAGAGCCGAGCCAGCGGAAGACGACCGGATAGATAATCTGGCCAAGATCCTTCAGGACTTGGTCAAGAAAGTCTACTCGGACAAGAAGACTGTTGCGGCAGTAGACGGACCAGATTTGGACACAGCCATCGAGGGGCTCGGAAACGAAGATTCCAATTACGTACAGCAGCAGTGGGATCCGAGCCGGTACAGACCGGGCACGAGAGATCATCCCGGGTTCTGGTACGGAAACCCGAATTCTGCAATTTATGCACCGGGATTCCAGCACAAGCCACCGGCTCAGCAGGCCGCACCGGTACCGTAGGTTCAGTCGGGCCCATCTGCACAGCAGTACGACAATCAGATGAAGAAAATCGAGTCCATGTTTCAGACCATAGAGTCCCGGTTCGCGCATATGGATGCCCTGACAGCCGACGTGCAGTCAACCAAAACTTCACTGCGCGCTTTGGAGGTACAAGTAGGTCAGTTAGCACAGCAGTTAACGGAGAGACACCCAGGGAACTTACCCTCGACCACTGTTAACAATCCACGTGCTCAGGTCAATGCCATCACCACTCGGAGTGGATTAGTACTACAGGATCCGTCGTATCCTAGCCATGCACGTGCAGAAAATTCGAAGGAAATTGAGCGCGAAGTATTTGGCCAGGATAACAGCTCAGCCGACTACCCCCAGCCGAAGGGCTCGGTTGAGCAGGATGTAGTGCATAACGAAGAGAAGGAAGCAGAAACGGTACCTGTCTCCAAGGAAGTGTCGTATCCATTGAAGACACGAAATAGGGATGATAGCAAGGACTACGCCATATTTCTCAAGATTTTCAAACAGCTGAAGATCAACATACCCTTTGCGGAGGCAAAGATGCCCACTTATGCCAAGTTCTTCAAAGATATTTTGTATGGACGGAAACGTATGAGCGATTTCGAGACAATAAATCTGACGGCAGAAGTGAGCAACTGTGTGAAGAATGGGCTACCGAGGAAGAGGAAGGACCCTAGCAGTTTTGTCATCCCGGTGACCCTAGGTAACGCTTACATAGGAAAGGCTCTGTGCGACCTAGGGGCCAGTATCAATCTGATGTCGTTATCTATTTTTATAACATTGAAAAGTGGTGAACTCAGGCCCACCAGAATCAAGCTTCAGATGGCGGACAGATCCGTGAAGCAGGCTTACGGAGTTATTGAAGATATTCTGGTGAAAGTCGGAGAATTGATTTTTCTGGCTGATTTCGTAATTCTGGACATGGAGGCAGGAGACGTACCACTCATTCTGGGCAGACCGATTCTGGCCACTGGAGAAGCCATGATAAACTGCAAGAGCGGAGAACTAAACAAGCAGATCAATGAAGACAAGGTGAAGTTCAACGTTTTCAAAAATTTGCAACTACCAAATTACTACGAGCATGAAGACATCTTCGCAGTGGAGGTAGTCGAAGAAGGCTGGGAAAACGAGGAGATGGACGAGCTATGGGCAGAGATTGACAGAGTGGACAGAGAGAACGAGGAGAGATTCCAGGAGGAGCAGGCCATGCAAGCTGAAAACCGGACCAGTTTACAGCTGGACGAAAAAGGTGGAGAGAAATTGGCCCTGGTCCCGTCACACAAAGAGTCACCGACCCTGGAGCTGAAACCGTTCCCGAGCCATCAAAGTTCAGCACAGCCAAAGCAGTTTCAAGAAGGTCAGAAAGCACTTCTCGGCGAGTCTCGGAAGCAGCTTGTCCCGGGAAAATTGAGATCTCGGTGGTCAGACCCGTTTATCATCAAAGAGGTACTTTCATGGGATGCGGTTGAATTGGAGAATTCGCATGACAGTACAACTTGCAGTGTGAGCGGAAACCGGGTCAAGCCATATTTGGGCCCGGAAGCAGACGTCAAGGTAGACCCTGGCGGTTTTGACGTCCCTTGAGCAAACATGAGGTAACTGGGTCGGGCCGTCGACCGTAAATTACAAGCGCTGGTTGGGAGGCAACCCAACGTAGTACGTTAGTTTAAATTATTTCAGTTTTATTTTCAGTTTTGAATTTTGAGAGAGGTAAGATGAGCGGGTATTGACTTTCAATTGAGCATGTGCAGATACAGCAGAGCAGAAAACGAGAATAAAACGGAGCAGAATACTCTGTGTGAGTATTTTACGCGCATCATGTGCGTATAATATGCACACTCGGGGTAGAGAGAAAAAAAAAATGAAAAATTGAAATTTTGCTGCTGCCTGCGTATATACGCAGGCGCAGCCAGTAGTAAAATTTCAGAATTCTGAAAAAAAAAATATTTTTTTACCTGCTGCTGCGTATATACGCAGTCAGCAGCGAAAATATGGAATTTTGAAAAAAATTGAAAAAAAAAAGTTGTCAAAATGTTCCATGTTTGCGTATATACGCAACACCTGCGTATATACGCAAGCAGAAAAAAAATTACCTGCTGCCTGCGTATATACGCAGACCTTGCGTATATACGCAGCCAGCAGTGAAAATATGGATTTTTCACTGCTAAAAAAAATCTCTTTCAAAATGCTCCCTGTTTGCGTATATACGCAGTGAGACTGCGTATATACGCAGGTAGAAGAAGAAAAAAAAAATATTTTTTTTCGGACAGCAGCACGTTTTTGCCCCATTTTTCTCTCTCGACCTCCATACACAGATCCGTGGAGTTTGATGCGAATTCAGAAAATTTCGTAGAAGGAAAGGCAGATTTCCGAAATCTTGAAGAATCGACCCCGGTGTGTTTTGGCACACTCGACCATCACAGGGACTCGTACGAGTAGGGGATTTTTCAGGAACGATTTTCCAGCAGAACAAAGCAATCGACCCCGGTGTACGGGAGTATACTCGACCATATGGGAGCACATTGTCAAACACAATGGTACTCGGGGATTGCACATTTGAAGAGCGCATATAGAGATCGGAAGGTTGACAACTTCCGTCGAGAAATTTTCTGGCGGCCGGTCAACGGTCCTGCCCCACCGGAATCTGCGAAAAATTCCGCACCTGTAAGAACTGACTCCAGGTGCACAGGTTCAATTGCTGTCTGTCGCTTTATTTTTCTGCATATGCTGCCAGTTGTTCCCATTCGATGAGGCAAGCCAGCTCATCCAATCCAGATTATATGCCTGATGATAAGTACCGTGAGGGCATGGCACCATCCAGTGTGGGGGTGGTGGCGTTGTAACGGCATTAGTTTTTATAAAAAAAAATGAAAAATTAAAAAAAAAAAAATGAAAATTTTGAGACTGGGCGAAAGATTTAGCTTAAAACTGGAGAGAGCTTAATGATAGAAAATTTCCCGAAGTGGACGAACTTAGGTGATGAAGAGCTGCGAGAATCTGTCTAGGGGAGTTAATAGAGCAAATTCACTTCAGAAAACGTAAGTAGCTGTCTCCCGAGCAATGTATCCGACTAGCTTCCAGACCACCGTCACCAGGTAGTCGTCAACCCGCCATCACGGTCACCACATCATTTGGTGGAGTGATAGGCCATAGGGGACCTCACGTCCTTTCTCGCGCCTTAGGTCCACTAGTGAGCCCCGTTGATCCATTAACCCTTTTCTTTGTAACCGATTGACCTAGGAAGCCGTTTTTTGATACTCGCATCATTGTTAGTATTTTTACCTTTCATACGCGTCATGGCACGAGGTAGTTGAGTTGAGGGGGATTTTCAGGGGTAGAGCAGAATTGTCATATTTGATAGTGGATGAGCTTTATTTTTATATTTGAGGGTGTGTAAGGGTGAGATAGTGACGGCAGCACACTTCGGTGTGGCGGCGACTCACGAACTTACACCGTGAGCATAGGAGGAGAGCCGTAGTGCGTAAATTTTCCGCACGACATGGGGGACTTTGGGTTGACAGGGTTGTTGGAGGACGCGCTGCGCAATTTAGACATCCTTGCAGTGAGGAGGATTGGTTGGAAGAGCGCGATTATTTTACAGATTGACTGCATGGTTCGAAATTAGTGTGGGGGTGGTCGTTTCAGATTTTATTTCAGTATTTTTCTGCCACACCATGTTTTTTGTTTATCATAGAGTTGGCCTGGCTTATATTATTATTGTGTTGCCCCGCAAAAAAAAAAAAAAAAAAAAAAAAAAAAAAAAAAAAAAAAAACGAGAAAAAAAAATGATGAAAAAAAATGGAAAAAACGTATCAAAGGCAGAAATTCAGGGTGCTTGATTGAGTTTATTTCAAAACGCTAGGCCGGCAATTTTTATCACTGTTTCACATTCGTTCACAGTTGTGGCCGGGAGAACGGCAGTTACACCGGGACTGGGGAAATTGAGTGTCTAGAATCTTAGGTGATTTGGCTCAGTTTCTATCATCTTGGTGAGGGAGTGTGAGATTGGGGTATGTGTGAGTGTGCTGTGACGTTTAGGACATCGCTTCTAAATGACTTATCCTACCGTCCCAAAGCCGGCAGATTTACATTACACCCGGAGTAAAAGCACGGAAGGTGTGCGTTAGGGATACGTTCGGTTTGCGTGCGAAAACAGAAGTAAGTGGTGTTCGTGCTTGTTCCTAACCTAGGCTGGCCGCGAGTTCTTCCGATCACCGCAGTTTCTGAAATCGAGTGGAATATGAGAACTTGATGATGTTCAGTTTGAGTTGAAGAGATTGCCCAGTCTCACCAAAAAGATAAATTGTTTTTATAGTATTAATATTGTTTTTAAATACGTGCAGTTACACCGCTCTGGATTGATTCGGGATAGTATGCATTGGTAGTATATAGCTAGAGTTTGCTCGGGACGAGCAAGGTTTAGTGTGGGGGTATTTGATAACGCCCAAATAGGGTTTATCTTATAGCCTGAAAAGATGTGTATGTGTCCTGGAAAGCCGTGTTTTAGCCAAAATTCACCCTCGGGAAGCCTCGGTTTTAGGAACGAGACGTTTATTTGCTCTTCGTAAATTTCTGCATGTTTCGTACTTTTATTGGATATGATCGCGGGTTTTTTTAATGTTTTTACAGGAACAGGTTCGGAAAGTGCATTAAGATGCGTACCGAGACAGAACCGGGATCGCCTCGTGAAACGTGCAGAAATGGAGAGAGCGGAATGGAGAACGGAAAGACTGGAGGAAAAACGAGCAGTGAAAACCGACCCAGGAAGCTGAAAACTCCAAAACCGAGAATCACCGGGATGCGCTCAGTTGACAATATCTTGAGCTTGACTTGAAATTTTGAAGTGAAACCAGAGGAAAAAGAACGGAGACGTCAAGGGCTTTCCGAAAACAGGTTATAATGCTGAAATGGAGTCTGACCGAAAAATCGACTCCCGTCAAGTGTGGGTCCCAGTTCGGCCACTCCCGAGTAAGGAGTCTCGGTTCCCGGTGTCTGGAGTCAGGAGCAATTATTTCATGTTCGTGATGATTTCCGGGACAATTCTGGCCTAGGGGTATTTTGGTCATTTTGGCACCGGGCCCGGGTTTCCGGAGTCAAGTTCAGATTTGGTCTCCCAAATTCAGTCAGCAGTTTTCCAATGGCCAGAGTCAGGATTGGGCAGAATTTGGAGCGGTTTTGACCCACGGGTATTTTGGTAATTTTGACAAGTTTCGGGTCAAAACGCAGGCCGAGGCACGGGGAAGCAGGAAGACACCAAGGAAGGCAAAACGGAAATTTCAGGCAGAAGTGTGGGACCCAGGAGACCCAACCGGGCCCACCAGAGGACCAAGCAGGGCCACCACCACAGCCCCTGCCTGCATATATACGCAGGGGCTGCGTATATACGCAGGCAGGGAGGTGGTAGTGGGTGGATTGTGGGCCCTTGTTGCGTATATACGCAACCCTGCGCATATACGCAGCCAGTTTGACTTTTTTTCAAAGTCGGTCGACCGATGGCAGTTTCCGTAATTTCTGGCCCACGCATTTCGCAAAAAAACAGCACTATTTAAAGACTCGTCCAGACTCGTTTTGAGAGGGAACACAACAAAATACACACAACACAATACAGCACAACCGACGGAGAAGTCAGAGCATCCCCGGAGAGCACGGAAACGTGAATCCAGATTCAAGACACCCGTTTGCTCTTCTTCTCTCTCATTCAAAAACTGTGTTATTTACGTTATGAATTTCAGTAGCTAAACTTTTACCTAGGTTCTCGGTGAACCTAGGGTTTTGTTTTCAGAGATTAGTTTGACGTTTTGACTATGAATTCATGATTGCACTATCTTAATTCTGCAGCTTTATTCGTTATTCTGTCTTTGAATTTTACTGTTCATGCATGATCGGAGTAGCTAACTAGAATTGCTACAGACCCGAGCTGGTAGGTGAAAACGTCCGGTTAAGGTTAGGAAGAGAAGACAGAATTTAGCACCTTACCCCGATGGGCCGACTAGCGAAGGGGAGTTAGGACTAGTCTGAAATCGTTGAGACCAACTGTTAGAGAATCTGACCCGGGCCATCAGGACAGCTTAGAAACCCTAGTAGCCTTAGAACGAGCCTGCAGATTTAGGCAGCTTAACAGGAATCCGACAGTCTGCAAGATTGTGATAACGTGCAGGAAAAGAAAAGATACTGCACAATTGGTACGTGGCACGGATAACGAGACTGTTGTGTGTTTTCATGTCAAACAAAGAACGAAGATATGAAGAACCCTAGGGGATCCCAGGACCTAGTATCCTAAACCCTAGATTTACAACACGTCCAATTATTCATAAAATTCTCACAAAAACATTTACGTTTCATTTATTTACTTTTAGTACTTAGTTAGTAAGCAGAATCTCAAACTACTCCTCCGTTTTACACTCTGTTCGTTAAAACTGATTACTAGAAAAACCTGCAAAGTCCCTGTGGGATCGATAATCCGAGTCGAAAATACTCTCTATATTACTTGATTCGTATACTTGCGTATAGTACGGTAAATTGCGCATAAAAACTCGTCCTTCAACGAAATACTCTGCAAATATTTTGGAGATTTCCGGCCTTGTATTTTTTGGACATCACATAAGGCGCTAATATACTACTAGTATCAATGTTCTATGACATTCAAATGTTACCTGCAACAGGTGAGTGGAAAAAAAGTTAGTATAATTTTGTAATGTTGCCACCCCTAGCTATAACCAATGAGGTGGTTCATGAGCCTATACCTACTGCACTAATCTCTAAACCAGCAATGATGCCTCTGCATCCACATCTTCAAACCCATCAATGATTACTCTGAAACTAAATTTTTAAACCAGCGTTTATTAATCCATTAACCCCCCCCCCCCCCACCTCTCCATCTTCTCCTAACCCCCAGGTTCCCCACTGTGTATAAAACCAGAGCATACAACCTTACATCCATGCAGATAATTGAAGTTTAGATTCTGGGCAAGCATGTGGATGTCAAGAGTCAGTTATGTTCTCGCCCCCTTGCGGAAGCGCTATGATGCATGGAATGGTCACGCAGAAGCTTCTGGAGGGGGCTAGAACACAACAAATTCTATTGTCCATTTCACTAGTACACCTATCATCCACCTATATAGAGTTTTGATTGTAGGAAAGCACGTCAATGTCAACAATCTCCACGAGGTTAATTTCGTTATATTTCGGTTGTCTTGATGCAGCAATGTGATGCATGGAATGATCTTAAAGATGTTGCTTCAGGTAGTCAAAATATAACGATGCCAACCTCTTTTTATCATATCACCACTGCTCATCGAGCTTAGATGAGTTCTAAATCGATGGCAACCTCTGTTTCTCATAGCACAACAAATCATCTGAGAACTTCTCATCTGATTAGATTAGCGGTTGTGCTATGGGAAACAGGGGGTTGTTTAGCTACCACCGCGCGGCCGGAGAATCATCACAGATAAAGCTGCTGGATTTTAGTCCTATTACTTCACATGTTTTTCTTTCTAGTCACTCTAAATTTTCTCACAGGCTACAACTAATGCATCCACACAGTAGTTACTCGAAAGCTATGTTAAAGAGAACCAATGTTAAAATTATTTTCAGAACATTGCCACCCCTAATAAATGAGGTTCATCATTAACCTATACCTACTGACTTGCACTACTCTTTAAACCATCAGTAATTTTGATATGAAACCACATCTTCAAACTAGCATTTATTAAACTCAATTAATCCCCCAACCCCCCACCTGTCAATCTTTAAACTCTCAATCTTCTCGTAACCCCCCTGCTTCCCAACTGTGTATAAAGCCAGAGCCTACAACCTTGTACATTTCGCTACACCTTTCATCTTCCTATATAGAGTTTTGCTTGTCTGAAAGCATGTCGATGTCAAAAATCTCCACGAGGTTGATTTTGTTATGTTCTGGGCTCACTAGTGTGATGTCGAAAATCACAAAGATGTTGCTTCAAGTAGTCAGAACATAACGATGCCAACCCCTGTTTATCATTGCCCCACTCCTGATCGAAGACAATTCTGTTCGGCAGCATTATGATGCTAGAAAAATCATAAAGAAGCAGCCGGAGGTGCCAACTAGCTTTTTTATGATTGTTTCTAGCATGACAATGAGATATTCTGAATCTCGTCTACCACCACCCGGGCACGGAGAATCATCACAGATAAAGCTGGCATGGCGGTCTAAAATCTATTGGGTTGTTGCGTGTATGGTTCATCTACATGGTATGCCCCAACCCAATATGTTGCTGTATTCGATGGTTGATGAACCATACTATGTAGTAACCCCATAGGTATTGGACTTCCAACCCAGCTTTCTTGTGATACATTGAATAACCACAAAGAAGCTGCTGGATTTTAGTGTTATAACTTTACATGTTTTTCTTTGTACTCGCTCTTAATTTTGTCACATGTCACAACTAATGCATCCAGGCAGTAGTTCCTCTGAAAGCTATGTTAGGTGATCATAAAAAAAGGTTTCCCTCCAAAAGGGAATTTCAACATCAAGAACAGACTGGAGAATCATCAACATCAAGAAGATAGTGGACTTAAGACAAGGTTGTTACTCTAAAATCTATGTTGCTGATTATAAGACAAGGTTTCCCTCAAAACGGGAATATCAACATTAAGAAGAGAGTGGACTTAAAAGAAATGAAAGGGGGCACCAAAATATGTTTACCTCTAGCAAAAGTCCAAACAGTGCCCACTCATCCATACTATCGATTAATGTTCTTTAACCTGGAAATGTTACCTGCAACAGGTGATTGGAAATACAGTTTAGTTTTGTTTCTTAAGTTGATGAGAAAATTATGGATCAACAAGTTAATAGAAATAAAGTTTACCTCTGCTGAAATTCCACGCAGTGCACAACCATTATCGAAAATGAACGTGAGAGTGAAAATGAAGTAATTTGGACAAGGGCATTGGTAAGGCACGAGAATTCAATGGTAAATTCATGGATCGTTGCAAGTGATGACAAATTAGGGATCACAAGAGCGCAAACAGTTAGCATTCAGTATATTATAATAATCATGAAGAGGCCCAGTTCAGTACTACATGGAAAAAAACAGCGAGCATGAAGGACATCATCATAAACTTATAAGCCACTAATCATCATGACCATTCACAAAAATTTGTGCAGTAACTGTTCGAATTCCCTAAATTGCCACATTGAAAAACATTAATGTACAAGGAAATCAATTAATCAATTACTTGCATGTTTAATGAGGAGGAAAAAAGAAAGAGAAACTGACAGCTGATTAACTCTATTTAATCTCATACATCCATTCCAAAATAGTCACAGCAAATTAAATCACTTCTCCAAGGACTCCATCAAAGTTTAGTCCCAAAAATCCCATTACCATGAAACCAATTCGCAAACGCCTGCGTGAAGAGGAGGAAGTCACCCGTCGTTTCACAGGGCTTCCAGGGTCCAATAATAATGCTCCAATTTTCATCTCTTATTCATAGGATGAAGATTCAAGGAGCGAGGACTCCCGTTCAGTGAGGTTGTATTAGAAGTGGCAAACTGCAATGGAGGAAAGCCGTCGCAAAATACAATAGACTGAATGGAGAATCTAGTTAATTGAGAAGATTAAGATTGAAAATTATAGGTTGGTTGTGCCTCTCGAATTCTATGAAGAAACCGGTGAATCCGTTGTCCCAATCAAAAATATATACATGGGGGCTATCGGGACAATGCTTTCACACAAGAAGGAACCAGGCAAGGCCCCGACAGATGAACAACTCAAAGAGGAAAAAGCGGACTAGACTTTTATTTTCTGTAATTTTCCTTCTTATCTTTCTCTTATTCATGGTAATATATTTTTATATATATATGTGTATGGCCGGTTGTCTTTAATGAAGAGTTTTCTTTAATTCACAATTACTTGACTTATTAGTGAAATAAATTCCTTTGGTAATTCATCTGTACATTGTCTACCTTTTACGGGTAGCTGCGAAGGATATTTTGATCCGGTTTGAATGCACCAATGTATTGTTAAACTTTTTGCAAATATTATCGGCGAGTCAAAATGACCTTCGAAACTCCACCCAGAATAGAGGGGTTGAACGGATAAAATAAAAACTATCAAACTCAATTTCTAGGAAAACTAATATATGCGACTGGCTACGCACCTATTAGGACAAGGATCTCACACGTGATATGAACGGCCCCTCAACACGCAATTAGGCGCTGAGACGACATTACAAAGGTGTGCTTTGCCAATCACTAAGAGATACGTAGAACAAATACAGACCTAAAAATTGAATGAACAGAGGGATATACGGAGAGGGGCTCAGATCTGTACTCATGAAAACCGGATACAAGATCGATGGTCACAGGCTGAAAAAAGGAATTTGGCTCGCCATGCATACCATGACACTCTATCGGCTACAGAGAGTGAATTCAGTAGATCAAAATAATCACGACCTCTTCAGTGATCGTGAAGCGGCTCCGGTCTGTACTCATAAAAACCAAATAAGAGATGATCATAGCAAGCTGCAAACAAAAATTTGCCTCGCCATGCATAATACTCTCTAACAACTTCAACGAGTGAATTCGATAGATACATATCATCACGGTCTCACAGTGAGCGCTAACAGTGACCAAGAAATGCTCAAATGAGTACTCAGTAAAGCAAATAAGTGATGATCACATCACGCTGAAAATAATGCAACCCTTATCTAGCAGGTGACGAAACGGGTGTCAAAATAATTACCATATGCATCATTCATAACTTTCGAAGCAGTTGATTCATTAAGCCATATATATCATACTTCAACTGTACTGAAATAAAATCCATTTGAAATTCCTCCGTTCATCTTTTATCATGTACAGGGTCTCGTGAAGGCCACTTCGACCCGTTTTGCAGACACACAGCTCTGCAACATATTAGCCAGCATTATGACCGGGTCGAAGAGCCTTCACATGCCCGTATTAGCCAGCATTATGGGGGAAATAACTAATCGAAGTAAATCCCGTAAAGTGAACAAGGCAAAACTCAAATTAAACATGTTGCACAGATATCATTGGCACGCCTAATCAATGAGGTGGTTCATGAACCTATGCCTAGTAAGCTGCAATAATCTTGAAACCATGCATCACATATTTCTCTGAAACCACATCTTTAAACCAGTATTTATTATCACTAACCACCATCATTTCCATCTTATTACTCTCCATCTTCTCCTAACCCCATAGCCTCCCAACTGTGTATAAAACCAAAGCCTACAGCCTTGTCCATGTCTGTCAACATTCTCATAGGTCACAAGTAATGCATCCACAGAATAAAGTGAAAGCTATAGACTAGTTGCCACACAAGACAAGTTTTCCCTCCAGAAGGGAATTTCAACATCGAGAAGAGACGGGCTGACTTAAAGGAAATAAAAGGGGGGAATCATAATATGCTTTATGCAGATTCCCTGCAAAAGTTGTTTTTTTTTTTTGGCAAACAAACAAACATACACACACACACACACAAACATGCGTAAGTTGTGTTAAGGGCACCTCTAGTTTTTTTTATGTTGGAAAAAAAGGCAAATTAGCCATCGAAATGTAATTACGTATTAATTTAATTAAAATAATACTTAATTCAAAAATTCAATATTATTAAAAAAAAGTGAGATCAGGATACAGTAATTTATGATAAATAAGCAATAATATGAAGTTATTATTGCGTCCAGAAAAAACATAGTAGTTAATTTAGGAGCAGCAGTTATTTCAGGATTAAAGCTTGAAAACATGCAGTAATTAACCTCCACTAACTACCCCACCTCTCCATCTTCTAACTCTCCATCTTCTTGTAACCCCCACCTCCTCCATTATATTCCTGCAGTCTGAACCTGTATAAAACAAAAGCCTACAGACTTTATCCATGGACAAAACCTTTCATCCAAGATAAAGTTTATATTCTGCCAAGCTTGTCAATGTCAAGGGACAACACATTACCTCTAGTCAATCTGGAGGATGCTCCAGGTAAAAGGGGACCATGTTGGTCCTTTAAAGAGAGAAGATAGCAATTTCTGATTACCAATACCAGGTGCATTCCTCTCCCACTCATACCATCTCGCACAACAAACATGGCCACCATCTTGACTCACCTCAAGACCCCAACAGCATGGATCGTGGACCAAGGGGGCCTCGGCATCCTCCTTGAAAAGTTCATTTGGACATCTAGTCAAATCAATCAGATGATCGCTGAGGAGGAAGAAAGGGTGGCAGGCGACGTTGTTCCAGCCAACCAGGTTGTGATCGCAGATGACAGCCTGAGCTCGAACCTCTGGTACATCGTCCAGTTTCCATCCAACATTGGAGAAGCAAAGCATGTAATGATGGAGGACTACAAGGCAACCTGGATACTAGAGTATTCGGGAAACATTCGGAGAAACGCAGGGGAATACCTTCATACGATCCTACAGAAGGGGGGCTTCTTGGCGGAAGGCGGAAATTTGATGGATGTGGTAGAGGAGGAGGAGATCAGAGCAAAGGTGGAAAAAAAGAAGAAGTGCACCAGGGGGTCTGCTGGACGGAGTGAGGGTGTCCAACTTTCCCATGAGGTTTCTTCTCTGGAATTGTAAGAATGCGGGCACTGGTGCTACTAGAAGCAAATTAATGGCTCTGGTTGGCAGGCACAGGCCAAACATTGTCTGTGTAACTTAAACCATAATGTCTGGGGACAGGGCCAGATGCATTTGCGCCTCTCTTGGCTTTGAGAGATGCTTTGTGGCTGATCCATATGGATCTGGTGGTGGCTTTTAGATTGTGTGGGACCCAAATGAGGCGTAGGTGGATGTCATTGTTGTGTCTCAGCAAGAGATCCATGCCTCAGTCCAGGTTTGATATGAACACCAAAGCTAGTATTTCTATAATTTTTTCAATCACATGCCTTAGCACATATATAATTACATTAATCTTTATGTTTTCAACATGTGAAACTCCTAATCACTAGTTATGAATGCATGTGTGCTCCCATGAGTGCAGGCTTCTAGGAACTAATGGAGCCCCAGGTGAAGCTGGAGAATGGGCACAACTCTGCCAACAAAGCTCCTCAGCCATAGCTCGTCTGCCGTTGCTTCCATTTTCTGTGTTAAATCCCTTTAATAATCATGTTTTTTTATTTAATGTTGAACAATGGTTTTTGAACCTCCCTCCCATGGTTTGAGGAGGGGGTTGTGCCTTGAGGTTGTAAGGGGTGGTTTTTTCCCCTGTATTAATTTGTTGTTTTATTTGACGTTATTTGTTTATGCTAGCTGTTATTTATTCCTAAATTACCTAGTCATCTACATATATGTTGTTATTTCTTCCCCATGTATTAACTATTTTTCCCAGAAATTGACTTTATCAACGTTCATAAGTTATAACTAATTATATAACTAATAATCTGCGTTAGCAATTTAAAGTTCTTATATATAAAAATAAATTTATTATTCTAGTTTCCTATCCTCGAATCATTATTCTAGTAATTATTTTAATTATTCTAGTAATTATTCTAATTATTCTAGCAATTTAAAGTTCTCATATATAATAATAAGTATTTTTTCCCCTATCATTCTAGTAATTATTCTAATTATTCTAGTTTCTAATTGTATAACTAATAATCTGCATTAGCAACATCACCATGAAGAACAAACACTCAGCCCAACACAAATGTATAAATTGAATAGCTTTTTCGGACCAACTATAGAAATAATGATATCCCTAATGCAAAGAGCATACGAAACACCCAAATACAACAGTACTAGTCCGAACAGATGCATTCACATACGGAATTGCAGATCTATAGCACGAATCGACCTGATAAACCACGAATTAAGAAAAGAACACAACAACAGCTACTAATGTACGAGAGTTTGAGAGAAGTTAGTCCAAACCGGCCGTCCTTACGGCTAAGCCAATATCGACTCTGTGGGTTCTTGAATCAACACTCCGATGACCTTCAGGCGCAACAGCTGCCGTCGTTCCGAAGACATTCAATGGTTTCATCGGCCGGGGAGCTGAGTGAGTGGTCGCGGGAAGAGCTTCAAAGAGCTCATGGCTTGTGGATAAGGGTTGAGGAATGAGTGGGGATCAACGGGTCCACATGGCATTTTGTTTAACTGAATCCCTTACAAATTATTTTGATTCAATGTATTTTCCTCTCCTATATTTGGATGTAGTTGTATTACCCTCCCCTACAAATATTTTCGTTAATTATACTTTCCTCCCTAATTTTCATTGTAATGCAAGTTTCCTCCCATGTAAATGTATTTTCTTCATAACATTATTTCCCGGAGTTTCAAGAAAATTTCACTTTGCTTTAGAAACTGACACGAACATTTTTTTCTGGTGAACAACTGACACGAACATTGTTCGTGAAATATACAGATTATAAAACAATCAAAATGTCAGTTCTAAATTAAGGTAAGAATTGATAATATGCTCTCATGGCCTAACGCATAATAGACCATGCATTGACTGTGGAGTTGAGTACAAATCACCTTTAACTGTAAAGTTCACCTTTTTTTTACATTGACTTTATTTGTGCGAACCTACTAATCAGAAAAAGTTGGAGACCAAAAGGTTTAATGTTCACAACATAGTTGACTTAGTATAACCTCAAAAACCAAGTACATAGGGTTTAGGGTTTAGGGTAGACCATCATGCATTAACTGTAGAGTTGACTTATGAGCTCAATCACCTTTGACTGTACAGTAGACCATTTACTTTACGGTGACTTTCTTCGTGCGAACCTATCCATCTGACAAAGTGGAGACCAAAAATTTGTCAGTTCACTACATAGCTGACTTAGTATAACCTCGAAAGTCAATTTTCGGGTTTAGGGTATTTCATCATGCACTGACTGTGGAGTTGACTTATGAGCTCGATCATCCAATTTGACTGTACAGTTGACCTTTTCCTTTACGTAAACTTTCTTCGTGCAAACTTACTAATCGTGCAAAGTGCAGAACAAAAAGTGATCTGTTCACTACATAGTTGACGTAGTATAACCTCAAAAAGTCAAGTATATATGATCATTCATTGGCAATGTAGTTGACTTATGAGCTCGATCACCTAATTTGACTGTACAGTTGACCTTTTCCCTTACGTTGATTTTCTTTGTGCAAACTTTCCAAACTGACAAATTGGAGACCAATAAGTTATCTGTTCACTACATACCTAACATAGTATAACCTCAAAAAGTCAAGTATAGGATCATTCATTGACAATGGAGTTGACTTACGAGCTCACATTTTAGTGTAGTTGACGTTTCAATAACCGTTGACTTTATTCGTCCAAAACTATATATATATATATATATATATATATATATATATATATATATATATATATATATATTTATATATATATATGTATATGTATTTATATATATATATATACATACATATATATATATTGACTAAGTGAAAACCGAAATTAAAGTTGACCAATCCCTTGCTTCATAGTTGACCAAACCTTCTAGACAATCTATGTGGAAACAGTAGTACTATTTGGAAAAGACAATCTATGAGACTTAGCAATAGCAAAAGACTGACAAATGTGTTTAGAATGCACACATTTTACATTCAAAATAGTAGATAAGGACTGAAGAGTAGCAGCATTAGGATGACCTAATCTTGTATGCCACAGAGAAGTTTGTGTAGAAGATAATGCAAAGAAGTGAGCTGTGAGAGATGAATTTGAAGAGGATGATGAAGAATTGGTTATAGTATACAGACCATTGCTACATGGGACTTGGTGAAGAATGTAGGGTTTTGATTCATGGATTGCGCAACGGAAGCATAAACAAACATAAAACCATGCAAAACCCTCCAAGGATCACAAGTCAAGAGACATAACGATGGTAAGGGTTAGAAATCATAAACACACCTTTGGGTTCTCCTTGATGACTTCAAACGCGAATAGTGTCACGTCTCTACGGTTGATCCACGCCTAGAGATGAGATCTAGATCCTCCAAATCCATGTGCTAGCTAGGAATAATGGAGGAGGAAGAAGAAATCGCCAACAATGGAGTGCCAAAGGTGGGGCGGCACCTTTAGGCCGACGGGTAGGGGGCGGCAATCCCTAAGGGGGTTCGGCCCTCTATTGGGACTTGCTCTCTCCTTGCTTTGTTCTCTCCTTTCTTCTATCAAATAGATGTGTATGTGTGTGTAGAGAGAAAAATAAGCTAGGAGTGTTCTTTATATAGTCCTACAACTCCTTGTCCTACTACATAAAGAACCCCTCATAATCCTACTCAAGTTCGGATTAGTCCCTTTTGCAAAATAGTCCTTATCATGTCAATACATGGATTAGTTCTATTTGCAAATTAATCCTAATCATGTCTCTACATGAATTAGGCCACCTTGGCAAATCCTAATCATGTCTATACATGGATTAGTCCAACTTGCATATTAGTCCTACTAAGTTAGCAAGTTGTTGCGATTTGATCCTTTTAATTAATTAATCATATTAATTAATTAATTCCCATGTCTAGTTCACCCCTATATGGCGTGTGACCCCATAGGTTCTATTTAGTTGGTAGTAACTATTTACTAATATGGAGCGGCCTCTAGCAAGACATCCATTCTAGCCAACAAATAGAATAGTCATCATGACAAACCTTGTGCAAGTAATTGTCTCATCCCTTTGTCCCAATATCCGGATTGGACACGAGACATACAAGTCACACTCGTATATCCAATCCATAGTTTCTCGATCCTGGGAATAGCCTTATTCGTGCAAATAACATCAATATCCCATATTGATTTATTTGAGTCTGGCCAGACATTTTATAAGCACTATCCCTCGAGTGGCCTAGGATATTTGCTCCCGTTATGTGGGAGGGACAAATCCTATCTACGTCCACTACGATCTCTAAGCTTGCTTCTTATTGTATCCAGTACACGCCTTTATAACTACCCAGTTACGGTGTAGCGTTTAACGCTACCAAGATCACAATAATCCACAACTAGATAATCTAGTGACTTCAAGTCTAAGGATGACAATACCATTGCACCGCGAGAAGCGCTTGTGACTTAACATAACGTGTATGTAGCCTTCTCGGAGATGGGTCAATCCAGTATGCCATTACTCCTAATGCATACCCATGTGTTGGATCATGATATCTCCATATCAATCCAACCCCATACTAGTCTATAGATGATTGTCCCATTAATCATTATAATTGACTAGGGATATTTAAGAATATAACACTTATATTCTAAGGACTTCATTCATGTTAACATATCTCCATATCGATAACATAATGAATCGTAAATCCATAAATGTCACAATTAATTGATTGCCTCTAGGGCACAATTCCAACAGTCTCCCACTTGCACTAGAGTCAATCTCCTGCATCATATGCCTATTGATCTAGCGCGGCCCTCCACGCTTCCGCTGCGCAGGGGCGAGACATCTGTTGGTACCTTGCAAATATTCACATCTCCTCTATCAACAATTTGATTGAGATTGAATATTCTGAATAAATGCATCTTATGCATTAATTTACTCAGTCCTCTATGTTAGAATCAGTGACTGAATCTTGCCTGGAACCTTTCCAGCTCACAGTCGCTCCCACTAGGGCAGAACATAAAACTCGACTTATAATCTGAAATCTTCTTTGTCAGATTTGAAGTTCGCATCACTATAACCCCTTACAGCAAACTCTTCATATCCTCTATTTATCAATAATTCATCCTTAGTGCTTCTCAAGTACTAAAGGATAATCTTGATAATTTATCCAGTGACTCTCACCCGGATATGACTGGTATTTTTGTGTCATACCATATGACACGTCTGGCCTAGTACATCTCATGGCATATCTCGTGAATCTGATTCATACGGTCCATTCCCAATCTAATTGGCAAGACAAATAGCCTTCCAAAGACTAATTCCATGTGACATGGGTAAGAATCAATATTCTTTTCACGTTGAACCATTTCAACACCTTTGTCAATTTATGTACTATGACCTAAGCTATGCAACCATCTTGATCTACCTCAATAGATCTTCACAAGTTGCTTCGCTTAAGTCTACCATTAGAAAGTCAACTCCCTAGTCAATCTACGTAAGACTGCCAAGTAGGGGCAACATTCCCAATGATTAAGTATGTCTCCACATACAAGACCAGAAAAATAACTGTACTCCCACTAACCTTCTTGTAAACACAAGTCTCGTCTTCAATTTTGATGGAATCAAACTCCTTTGATTACATCGTCCATTTGAAGAGTCCAACTCCTAGAAGCTTGATCCAATCTATAAATAGATTGCTTCAAGCAAGATGCGAATGGATTTAAGCATCACAATTGGGGAAAGATTTCGTCATAGTCTATATTATGAACTCACATGAAATCTCTTTCCAACCAATTTTCCCTTAAAAGTAATCATATTACTATCCATGTTGGTTTCCTCATAACCCACTTGCACCTTTTAGGTGGTTCCACCAAAGTCCATACTTTGTTGGTATACATGGATTCCATATCGTATCTCATGGCTCCAAGCCATTTCTGAGAGTATGGCCACACGTGGCCATCTCATAGGTTGTAGGCTCATCTAAATGAGCAATATATCAGGGGTTATGAGAAATCCTTATTTCTCTAGTCCCTTGATATATCCTACCTGACCTACGAGGTTCTTGTGTTATCTGAGTAGGTTGCTCCACAACACCTTGTGATCCTGCTCATGTTCCATCAAACGGATCAATGTTCTATTGTGGTTCTTGAACTTTTCAAGTTCTACTGTCCTCCCACTGTTTCTTTTAGAGACAATCTCTACCTTAGAAACATTGTGGTTCGAGCAACAAACAGTTTGTTCTCGATTGGGTTGTAGAAATAATATCCTTTTCAGGATATCCCACAAAACATTTATCCGACTTGGGTTCAAGTTTATTTGTAAACTCTTTTACATAAACTTCATAACTCCCAAATATTTATGAATGACATACTAGGACACTTCCTAGTCCATATCTCATATGACGTTATTCATATTTCGTTTTTGATGGAACAAGGTTAAGGGCGAAATTTGCTGTAATTAGAACATAGCCCCAAAAGTAAACTGGAAGTTCTGTTTGACTCATCATGGACCGAACCGTGTCCTACAAGGTTCGAAATCTCCTCTTAGACACGCCAAACCCATGTGGTGTGCTAGGTGGAGCGAGTTTTGGATCATATCCAACACTCCCATGGATTCTTGTCAATACTCTTGGCTCAATTATTTTCCTCTATGATCCAATCGTAGAGCCTAAATACTTTTGCCAAGCTGGTTCTCTACTTCATTCCTGAATTCTTTGAACAATTCAAAGGATTCTGATTTGTTTCTTCATAAGATACACAAATCCATATTTCTCTGATCCTATCAGTAAACATGATGAAGTACTGAAAACCATCTTTAGCATTTGTGCTTAGCGGCCTTCATACATCAATATGTATGATTCCCAAAAGATCATATCTTTGCCTAATAAGTCTTACATGTCTCATATGATTCAATAATCAAATGAGTTCCAGAAATCCATCCACATGGAGTTCTAGATATGTATCTCTTATTTATGAGGCCTAAACAATAACGCTAAGGATAAGTGAAGTTCATATCATCATATGCAAACCTCTAGGTATTAATGTTATAGATGAAATTATCATGATCATGGATATAGAATCCACTTAGACAAAATTGCATTACAATAATGCATATCATAATAAATGGAACAACATTTGTTCATTATTACGATAAGGAGCTTTCTTGTACAAACAAGAAACTTTGATAATGTCCCTACTCATAGCTAGGACATGATTGTTTTTGTCTAATTCATGAACAATTTCTTAAAGGTAGAAATAATTCCCTACGGCTTATTCAACAACCCTTTGCTTCATAGCCCCACGAGTAGGATTATTTCTTCCTTATCCAATTGTCTTCGTCTCTTGAGATCCTCCACATTTCTATAAATGTGAGATCCTCATCTAGTATCATATACTTATGATGATAAGATAGACACTTGATTTCTATAACAAAATACCTATATTGGAATTCATAATTCCTTTATTATTTACTTCCATGTACTTTGGGTAGCCTCTCTTCCTCTACACCACCTATGGGACTCTAAGACAACTTGGTTTTAGCAACATGCTTGCTTTATACCCATGGGGTCGGCGCAAACCATTTGCCCTTACCCATGTTGTTAACCTTTAACAACTTTGCCCATGCCCATTATCAGTGTTTTGTTTTAGTGATTTTTCAATCATATTGAGTAAATCATCTTTAAAACAAAACTATAATTGCATCCAATGCAATTCTTGGTCCACTTGGATGAATAACCGTTTATTCTTAATCTATCTCATAGATAATGCATATTCACTAATGTTTCAATCATATTGAATTAGTATATTTGCATAACCCAAAGTAGAGCAACACTTCAAACCTTTCATGCCTAGCTCCCTAGTTTGAAAGAGCTTCTTTCAATGTATGATCATATCATACTTCTCCATGTTACTCATCTTGCTTCCAAAGCTCAGAGTTCATGGCAGCTAACATGAGGCAAGTCACATCCAAAGAACCATTCTTTGATGTCCCTTCCATTAGGTTTTAGTGTGATTTGGTAGTTGGTAGGAAGAGATCTTTATGTTCTACGATGTACAACAATTTCTCTTTTATTTGAGAACATTTCTCAATTTTATACCAGTCTAGGAAATAGATAGAGTCGTGTTTTTATTTGTTTAATGCCATGGGTATTCAACATAATAGGATTATGCAAAGTTTGTGACGTTTAACTATATTCAACAAGGATTTAAATTGTCAAATATAGCTCCCACTATTTTACTACGGATTAATAACCCTCAAGATATTAATGCGGAAAATATCCTTATATTTTCTAGTGGGCCAAGATCCATGTTTCATCTCCTTATGAGCTTGCTTTGGCAAGTCACCCATAATTCGACTACTTTAGGTAGGAACAATTCCAATTGCATCCCATATGCAACTCTTGGTTCAATTGGGCAAATAACTCCTTATTTATCCATCCATATGGATAATCCCAATTGATTGCCTCTAGGTTTCTTAATCAAATTAATAGCCTAGTTGTGTTCAACCTCTTATCTAAACAATTGCACATTGTTACGTGCCATCGCATTCCATCATTATGAACCAAGTCGCCCTGCTTTGGCACGCACGAACTTGATAAATAATGATGATCATGAGTGTTTAAATAACGAGAAGGCAAGAACACAATATTTGAATTTTGAGGGATTTAAATTCAACTTTTAATTGTTTTGTTGATCAATATCAACTAATCTATCTATTTGAGTTTGGGCACAACTCCAAATAATAGATCCGGGTTGTCTAATTATCTTATTATCCTAATTGCATGCATCATCCATACACCAACCACACAATAATAAGACAATAAAATAAACAACCACAAAACAAGAATTAAACGTGATGTGGATATGGCCTTTTCTAGACTAAGATAATTCCAAGCCAATGGAATTATCTATGAACCCTAAAAGCAAACACATCTCCATGCGTCTTGATCTTTTGGTCCATCCTTCGTAGTCTTGTGGAATCCTCCATGCTCCATGTTCCATCTTTTGTGGCTCCTATTGGCTTTGGGCTTCTTTTCTTCAATCTTGGCTAACAATCTACTTTATCTAGCACTAGCTAACTTCTATACTAAATAAAATAAATCTCACAAGTTGAGAAAAAAAATGGCACGCAGGCCATAAAACCCTAATTAATTATTACAATTAATTGATCAGCTCGCAGGCCGTAAACCAAACCACAAAAATTAAACATCCACATCAAACCACGTCCTAAGGCCATATCCAATCACCATGCGAATTGCACATAAACAGTTAAAATCCAATTTTAACGCGCTTGGTCAATTTTAATTGATTTTAGGATATTCTAGGGTTAAAACGGTCCATGGGCCCAACAATCCAATTGTCCGGGCCCAAAATGGTGAACCGCAAGGCCCTAGGGCCGGCCGGCCCCTAGCCCACGCGGCTAGGCCGCGGGCTAGGGCTGCCCCGGCCCCTAGGGCGGCCTCGCTTGGGCGGCAAGCAAGGAGGGGCGGTCTCCTAGGGGGGCCGAACCTCCTTTGGGAGTTGTTTCCAAAACAACTCCCTTGCTTGGGGCCCAAGTTTGGTTGTTTCCTTGTATGGAAAGAACTCCTTCTTCCCCAAGGATGCCCAAACCCTAGATCTAAGATCCTAAAATTTCTCAAACTCACTAATTCATGCATCTAATGCAAAAATTAGATCTTGTTATGAAAGTTTATTGACAAATTGCATCCCATGCTTGATTTGTCTTGTTTTACGCGATAAACAATCAATTTAAGGTGTAAAACAACTAAAACGTAACACATAAACCACGTTTATGCTCTACGACCTGTGGCTCTGATACCACTGTAGGGTTTTGATTCATGGATTGCGCAACGGAAGCATAAACAAACATAAAACCATGCAAAACCCTCCAAGGATCACAAGTCAAGAGACATAACAATGGTAAGGGTTAGAAATCATAAACACACCTTTGGGTTCTCCTTGATGACTTCAAACGCGAATAGTGTCACGTCTCTACGGTTGATCCACGCCTAGAGATGAGATCTAGATCCTCCAAATCCATGTGCTAGCTAGGAATAATGGAGGAGGAAGAAGAAATCGCCAACAATGGAGTGCCAAAGGTGGGGCGGCACCTTTAGGCCGACGGGTAGGGGGCGGCAATCCCTAAGGGGGTTCGGCCCTCTATTGGGACTTGCTCTCTCCTTACTTTGTTCTCTCCTTTCTTCTATCAAATAGATGTGTATGTGTGTGTAGAGAGAAAAATAAGCTAGGAGTGTTCTTTATATAGTCCTACAACTCCTTGTCCTACTACATAAAGAACCCCTCATAATCCTACTCAAGTTCGGATTAGTCCCTTTTGCAAAATAGTCCTTATCATGTCAATACATGGATTAGTTCTATTTGCAAATTAATCCTAATCATGTCTCTACATGAATTAGGCCACCTTGGCAAATCCTAATCATGTCTATACATGGATTAGTCCAACTTGCATATTAGTCCTACTAAGTTAGCAAGTTGTTGCGATTTGATCCTTTTAATTAATTAATCATATTAATTAATTAATTCCCATGTCTAGTTCACCCCTATATGGCGTGTGACCCCATAGGTTCTATTTAGTTGGTAGTAACTATTTACTAATATGGAGCGGCCTCTAGCAAGACATCCATTCTAGCCAACAAATAGAATAGTCATCATGACAAACCTTGTGCAAGTAATTGTCTCATCCCTTTGTCCCAATATCCGGATTGGACACGAGACATACAAGTCACACTCGTATATCCAATCCATAGTTTCTCGATCCTGGGAATAGCCTTATTCGTGCAAATAACATCAATATCCCATATTGATTTATTTGAGTCTGGCCAGACATTTTATAAGCACTATCCCTCGAGTGGCCTAGGATATTTGCTCCCGTTATGTGGGAGGGACAAATCCTATCTACGTCCACTACGATCTCTAAGCTTGCTTCTTATTGTATCCAGTACACGCCTTTATAACTACCCAGTTACGGTGTAGCGTTTAACGCTACCAAGATCACAATAATCCACAACTAGATAATCTAGTGACTTCAAGTCTAAGGATGACAATACCATTGCACCGCGAGAAGCGCTTGTGACTTAACATAACGTGTATGTAGCCTTCTCGGAGATGGGTCAATCCAGTATGCCATTACTCCTAATGCATACCCATGTGTTGGATCATGATATCTCCATATCAATCCAACCCCATACTAGTCTATAGATGATTGTCCCATTAATCATTATAATTGACTAGGGATATTTAAGAATATAACACTTATATTCTAAGGACTTCATTCATGTTAACATATCTCCATATCGATAACATAATGAATCGTAAATCCATAAATGTCACAATTAATTGATTGCTTCTAGGGCACAATTCCAACAAAGAAGAGCCTTGGTAGCATTGTCCTGAATGACAAAACCATGAGCATTAAAGGAAAGTGTATAGTTATTGTCTGTAGCAAACTTGCAAACAGATAGAAGATTATTTGAAAAGTTTGAAGTGTACAAAATATCATACAGATGGAAAGCATAGCTAAATAAAGTGAGATTCCCAAAACCATTATATTGAATAGGTACTTGATTTCCATCACCAGCATGAATATAATCATGACCTGTGTAGGGTGTTGGCTGCTGTAAATTTGCCATGTTATTAGTAACATGGTGTGTAGCCCCTGTGTCTAGTAGCAAGGATGGAGGAGATGTAGTAGGAGAAATGCGAAAACAAAGATTTGAAGCAGGGGGCTGTGATTGATAACCAGAACTAGAGCCATTCATGAAGGATTTCTATGTGTAGGTGTTGTAAGCCCTCTTGGAGTTAGTTTTAATAGCAAATCTCTATGTATCCAATATGTACCAACAATGTCTTGCTTTTTGTCTTAACCTACCACAAATCTGACATTCAATAGAGAGTGAAGCACAAGAGAACTGTTTCCCATTTGCATTAGGTTTGGATGAAGGTGCAGCATTGTAAGATCCAAGTAGTGAGGGCTGAGACTGAGAAATCTTTTGATAATTGTTCTTGTAGTGATTTAAGCCATATGTGCACAAGAGAATCCGGGGGGAGTACCCTGTGTACACCGTGAGTAGGTGATAGGAAATGGCACAGGAAGAGTTGGGTTGTGCGTAGGGAGAGAGTAAGGCAGTAGTAATGTCTGAGAGATAGACAGGGGTTTGACAGAGCTTCCGCGTATGTCTAGTGTGTTCTCCTCTGTATGGAAAGGTTAACGTCCTATATATAACGGAGAATGTGACCGTTGTAGTGTGGTTAATGCGCCCATCAATGTCGGCTTAATTAGCTTAACCACAACGGCACGTTCGTCCGCGTATATAGGGACCGTTACAGCACGTTATGCGCGAATACCGGAACCGTTATGGGGTTGACCGGGTTTGACCGGATTGACAGGGTTTATGGAGCTCGTGCCATAAATCTCTCAAAAGCAGTTACTAAAGGTCGCGCGCGGGCTTGGCTTGCACGCGACAGGACTTACTCTAGCCTCCAAACCACTAAGTCCCTACAAGTCCCGTGCAGTGGTATGCGAGGACCCTGTCTCGCAGCCCCCACATGGATCAGCGCGGCTGGTGATACAGTGTGTGTGGAGCACAATATGGTGTGCTAGATGATTGCCACGTGGCCAAGATCTGTCAGCTCAGAAAGCAGTATCTACATTAGCCCCCTTTCTGCGCGTGAAGACTCATAGCCGGATAGACTTCCATGAGCAGGAATCAATGTACGCGTCGCTTCCACGCACCAATTCAAATATGAGTAAGTTCAGACCCCATGCGTGCCATTATGACCTAAAACCCCTAGAGTCGTGCCGTCTGGCCTTTAGGGTTTTAGGCGTGACGTCAGCTTGTCCTGTGATTGCGCGATTCGACGGTGACGGTTGCGATTCGACTACTGAAAGGACGCAACCCTTCATTGTTTTTGGATAAATACTCTGTACTCTCCATTGTTGCAAAGCATCACTTCTTTCTCTTAAAGTGAATGATACCCGGAAGCCTTCAAGAGCAGATTCAGATAATCAATCACCAGTTCTCTCTTGTCAATTGTCTTCTCCAATTGTGCGTATCCAAGCAAGCTTTACCAAAACAAGGTTGGCCTTGTTCAATTGCGTTTGATATACTGATATATGCTTTGAACTGCGTTGAATCTTGCAAACCCGTAACATATTATCCACTGCAACTTATGAAGAAGTTCTCGATCTTTGAATCTAATTTCGATCTAATCCCCAGATGATAAGGATCTTGAACATAGGGTTTCTGAAATCCCTGATAATGTAAACGATTCCAATCTTCTAACTTTGAAAATTGCCACTGGACTGTTCGTCTTTCTTCCAATAAACCCCCGTGTGCTTAGAGCTGAATCTTGAAATTCCGCAGGAATGGCAAAGACAAAAGGAACCAAACCCATTAAGGAGGTCGAAGAAATACCTGATCTTCCCCGGTCTTTATGGCGAAAAGCCCCCTATCTGGGCGGCAAAGACTTTTATCATGCTAGGGTTAAGGCGAAGAAATTGCCAATCGCCGTCTCTGGCGAAGCATTGCAAACGTTAACCCCTCCAGTTAACTCGGCGTTGCTCGTATTGATCGATTCCGAAGATGTGGTCCGATTGGGAGTCGAAAATGGGTACTTCCCATACACTGCGATTTCTACTCAAGCGTTTGTTCAGAAATTGGACTTCATGGATGAGTGGATTGACCATGTGTTGACCAATCATGCCGTGACTTTGAACGATGCCGGAATATACTTCGCAGTTCGTGCTATGAAGGGTGCTGCCGTGAAGCTAGATCAGTCTATGCTTCTAAACCTTCTTTCCCGTTACTCGCCTGCGACTCACACGTTCCATTTTGCTGAGTTCGAGGCTGCTCCCACGCTCGAAGATGTGCACATGCTGTATGATCTGTCTCCCGTGGGCGAGATGGATCCCTTGAGTCCCTTGAGAACGGATGCGGAGATCGCTCTATACAAGCAGATGGAGGAGTGCTTGTCAGAGGTGAAGAAAATTTCCACCCGGTGGACTCCTACAGAAGTCCTTCCTGACTGGAAGTTGGTTGACACATCTGCGAAGAATACTTGGAACAAATGGGTCCAATACTTTTTCCGTGATTATGCGAACAGCAGTATCACCAAGAAGCTTCTGAGTCGAAACCCGAAGGCTAAGAACTATGTGAATGGCAAGGGTTATCACTTGACCCTATGCGCCTTCCTCTGTGCCTGGTTGTTGAGGTACTTAATCGATGGTCACCCGCATGACGGGGTCTTCTATCACGTTCTGCCTCTTGCTGTGAAAATGACCCTTGGTCAGAAGGTCGCACTCGGACCCTTAGTCTTGGGCACACTGTACTACAGGTTGGATCAGCTGGTTGTGGCGATGAAGGAATCGCGTGGCCGCCTCGATGTACTGAATTACATTAACATTGCTTTCTTGACAATGTGGGTCTTCGAGCGATGGCCCTCTTATGCCCTAGTCGCTTCCAAGCCCGGCAAATGGTGTCCCCCAGGTACGGAAGAGGAACGTAACAGCGGCAGGGCTGCGAGGTGGTTTGGAACTAACTTCCCCAAGTGCGTTTGGAGCCTAATATGCGACAATCGGGAAGAGTTTATAGCTAGGCCTTACGCCATGCGCGTTGAGAATGTGCGATGGTTCCCAAAACTGTATCCTTCCAAGGCTGTTGCTTTCTCAGAAGAGCTCCTTTTCGAGGGCGGGGAGCATTTCCACGAGCGCTATCGCGAATTCTTTTGCTGGTGTCTGCGAGGTTCCCTTCCTGCTCTTGCAGAGCATGTACGTGAGCTCGCACCTCGGTACGAGAGGATTACCGTGGATGTCGATCCCACTCGCGTGTCTCCCCAGTTTGGCTTTGATGCAGTGGCACCCTCAATCTGGCCGCAGTCTATCATCAGAGGCTGCTACAAGCGGTTGTTGTCGAGGGAGTGTAAAACAATCTTGATGAGCAATCTTCCCTTTGAGCAACCTCCAGGCAACCGTGAAGGCGGTTATTCCAGAAACTGGATCGCTTACTGGAACGCCCAGCAGACGAGGTTCGAGACGCAATCGGTCCCCCAGCCAAGTAGAGCTCCTGTGATCAAGAGGAATTCTTTCCCTTTTCGTCCCAATTATAGCCTGGACGAGTCTGAATACGGTTGCTATTCATTTCTGGACCGTGAAAACCATCTGTGTCCCTCTATCATTCTGGATGAGAAGATCGCTGCGGTCAGGAAAGGCGATTCGCATGTCATCAGATATAGCGAAACTTTTGCTAAGGTAAGCAATTTCTCTTGCATGCGCTAAGCTTCTTTACTTCAATATATTGAAAACTTCATACTACGTTTCCTGCTGTAGTGCCATGTGCGGAGGTTTGCATCTGGTAAGCGTTCCAAATCGCTAGTTACCACCATTGTTACCGCAAGAAGGCAAGGACAGCCGTTTCGACTGGCATCGAAAATGGATCCCGCGGTCGAGACCAGGATTCGCGAGATCATGAATGCTTTTGCTGATTCGCTGATAGACAACACTCCATCCTTGTCTCCACCTAGGAATGATCCATCTCCTCCAGCGACTGCAGCCCCGAGAGCGAAGAGGCCCAGGCAAAGGGGAATTACAATCTCTTCCCCTAGAAGCGCTCCAGCTTCCCCTCCTGCGAGATCCCTTTCTGCCAGGGATAAAGGTAAAGGTCGCATGACCAGTAAAGCGCGAAAGGAACTCGCAGTGGAGACCTTCGTTCCGTTTGGCCAGGAGGAAGAAGAGGAGAGAAGAGAAACAGGAGAAGGAGACAAAGAGGAAGAAAGAATTGAAGATGTCGGTGACAGAGAGAGAGATGAGATACAAGAGGAAGACTCAGGAGGTACCTCAATCGTACTTCTCTTCTCATTAACTTAACTGTTTCGCAATTTTATTTGAACAAATTGTTTCTTAGCAGATGACGATGATGATGAGACCATCGGTGGCCTCTTGGCCAAGAAGCAGAAGAGAGGTTCTCATTCCGGCGTTTGTGATGAAGCCATAAGCGAGGACATTCTTGCCGAGTCCAGGAGAACAGCTGCGGAGGCTGCTGAAAGAAGAAGGAAGCGAGAGGAAGAGGAGCTCGAGCGCGTGAAGCAGAGGAGCTTAGAAGAACAACATGTCGACGATCTAGTGCGTCCAACTGATGAGGAAGATGCACTTCCAGAAGAGGTGGCTCCTCAAGTTGACGAGGAGGATGCGGCTCCAGAAGAAGATGCAGCGGCTCTAGAGCGAGCCCAGGCGGACTTCGAAGAAATCGCAGGCGGTAATGAAGGTGAGATTTTTAATCTCGCAGTAACTTACCGAGATGTAATTGTTGGTGCGCTAAAGCACGGTGTGTCAAAAGCTGACATTCGCCGTTGGCTAGTAGGCAAGTGCGGTGAACCTTCAGGTAATCATTTGAACAATATGTGTGAACTTTTCTTAACAACCCAAACATAATCATGACTGGTTTCTCCGCGCCCCAGGTCATGCTCACCTTAAAGACATGCTTAACGAAGATACATTAATAGGGCAAGGTTCCACGTCCTTAGCATATGACGAGGACGCTGCGATCCCACCTTCGCGTGGAGGTGCTTGCTCTTAGCTTACTAAAGGTAATAAAATAGTGTACGATACAAGTTACCTCACACCATCGTATTTTGTATCGCAGGTAATGCTGACGAGGCAGTGTTGGAGCAAAGGAATTAACCTTCTGAATCCTATGTCCCGGTGCCGAGTTCTCATACTGAGAAGCCCGTCGCAGCTGCTGAATATGCAGGAGAGCCCTTCGAAGACATCATTGAACTCTCTGATGATGCCGAAGCTGACACCGTGTTGATGGAGGAAGATGGCCATGCCGGTGCTGAGGAAGTAAGAACGAACGCTGACGATGCTATCGCACCTGAAGGTATCCCTCCTCAAGCTGCAACTTCTGCTGCCGCCATGCCTCCGGCAATGACTGAGCCTGCGACATCTCTTCCTGCGTGGAACTTTTGGGGTTCGCAGTTCGGGGCAGCAATCGCACCTGGTGCGGCTTATACTCTTCCCCCCAACAATGAGGAGTTGGAGCTCGCCGCTGACAGAAGGGCGATGGAGCGAGGGCAGTCTTCAACTGCCCCAGCAATGCGCATTCCCTCTCTGCGCCAGATCCTTGAAGGAACTGCTATGTCGTGGTTTATTTTTCGCATCTTGCATTCTTTGCTTACGAGTTTGCCAGCCTAATCTTGACTTTAACATTGCTTTAGGGTTGAAACAAGCTGACGTGGACTGGCTAGTTCGCATGCGTCTCTCCTATCCCCAATCGTTTGTGAGGTCTCTGGAGATAGGCCCTTTCGATAGAAGGCTGTTTCTTACTGAAGCAACTTGGATTTTAGAGCAGCTGTCCGCGGCCACACCTGCGACAATTTCTCCTCAGAGCGCGGAATTGCTTTTTGGTATGTGCCAGAACCTTCTCACCAAAGTTCAAGGCAAGCTAGGCTTTGGGTTTCTTGTCAAAAGAGTCACCCTGATTCGCGCGGCCGTGACCTTGAAACGCGGCCACCAAAACCTCGCAGCTGAGCAGCAGAAGGTAGAGCAACAAAGGCAAAAGGTTGAAGAGGCTGTGAAGCTCTTTCATGAAATGAACGCCAAGTGCGAGCAATTGAAACAAGAAGTGGAGCAAGTAGAAAATCTGAGCCGCCAGTTTACTCCTAACGACTCCTTGATGAAGGGCTTGTTTTGAAAGAGTAGCAAATAAGTAGTTTGTTGAAACACTACTGTAATGTTGCTAGGGTTTCTCCCCCTTTTTTTTCAAAAAGAATTGAATTGCCCGTTTTGCCCTTTTCGGGATTTGCTCGAATATCTCTGTGCATATCAATTTATGACGTCAGCAATTGATATTCTGCCTTGATTTTCGCGCTAATTGCTCATTAGATAAGCACGCCTTCCTTGGGAAGTTCATCCGTATCATGACTATCCGTCATTAATTAGGATACGCCACCGAATCGTCGTAGCCTTTAGTAGGGTAATTGATTGTTACCGCTTTTCAAGGCGTAAGTGATTGATCCTTACCCTCTTTTCAAATTCTGCTGACTCATCTTGGTAACTGAAGAGTCTTCACAAGGTCTCTATAAACCCTGCCTTTTGCTTTTTGGGTTCTTTATCCCACAATGTGGCTTGTCGTGAGTCCTTACGACTACTGGCTTCAACGCTTGGTTTTCGTTGATTCATGGCAGCTTCAAGTTGTGAAACCTGAGTTTGCGCTTTGTGCTATAGAAATAGTTTCCAAGATCCGCTTTATAAGGCTTATCGATCTTTATAACTATCATAGAGAAGATGCACATAATACCTCATGTTTGTTCGAAGAATTTTCTTCGTCTATTATGCTTGCAGGTCATGTTTCCGGCCGCCTCCCGACGAGGTGCAGCGCCGTACTGACCTTGCTACCGACTCGTAATGAACGGCGGGATTCTCCTCCTGCATGCCCGGAGGTTGATCATTCGCCACCATGTTCATGAGCTCAGGGTGGCGAGCCATAGTGCTCGTCCTCGTGGACAAGGAGCCTCTGGCCTCTGGAGCTGCTGCTTGCCTGTTCTTCACGGCTGCATACGCCGGAACAGGTGGTTCCTCTGGCATGTATCTTGATCAGACAAAGGTCTTGTCGGATCCTGAGATCCTGAACATAGCGTCGCATAGGTCTTGTAGACATGGCGAGCTGCGGGCTGTTCTTCCCGCAGGAACTCCCTACTCCTTCTCGCAGGTGGTTCCCAGCTATGACCATTAGGTCGATCCTTTTCTAGTTAGGATTCCCGCGATGTGTAACTTCTGTGTGTGAGTTACTATTTAGATGCATTGTAAGCCATGTTGGCTGCGTAGTTAGCTTGAGCTGAGCTTTTTCGCTTGTAAGCTGTTATCTAGACAGATAAATTGTAAGTCATTTTGATCATAATGATAAATCGCTTTGTATGATTTGCTGTCTTGTCACAACAAATTACGATTTCGCATGCGTATTGACAAATTTCGCCTTCTGTAGTGCTGTATAAAGACTTTGTATTATCGCTTATGATTTGCTATCTGCCGGATAGATTCGCAAATATAATTTTAGATCATTCGAGATCGTATTTGCGCAACTGTGCTACCTTGGCGGATAGGCTTGTGATTTGCTTTAGAATCAAGTGCAGGTGCTATCTCATCAGATAGACTTTTTTAGATCACTTAAGATCATTTTGCATAATGTAGATAGACTTAAGAATCATTTTAGGATCGCATTTGCATAGTGCTGCTATCGTGACAGATAGGCTTTGAAAGATCAGTTGAGATCATGTTTGCATAGGCTGCTATCGTTGCAGATAGGCTTAAAAGATCAGTGGAGATCATGTTTGCATAGGCTGCTATCGTTGCAGATAGGCTTAAAAGATCAATTAAGATCGTATTCGCATGGGCTGCTATCGTGACAGATAGGCTTAAAAGATCACTTAAGATCGTTTTCGCATGGGCTGCTATCGTGGCAGATAGGCTTGAAAAGATCGGTTAAGATCGCATTCGCATGGGGTGCTATCGTGGCAGATAGGATTAAAAGATCAGTTAAGATCGCATTCGCATGGGCTGCTATTGTGGCAGATAGGCTTAAGAGATCAGTTAAGATCGTATTCGCATGGGGTGCTATCGTGGCAGATAGGCTTAAAAGATCAGTTAAGATCGTATTCGCATGGGCTGCTATCGTAACAGATAGGCTTTTCACTAACAGTAATAATGAACTAAATAGAGCAATAAAGACATCTGGAAGCATAAAGTTCTCATTTGGGAGAAGTCTTTTGTTATAAAACTCTCGCATGGGAGAGATGAGATTACAATTCTCTCATATGGGAGAGAAAATGTGTGAATCATGGCAATACGGAGCATAAAGCAAACGTTGTAATATAACGCGTATAACAAGAGAAGTTAAGGATAGTACTTCTTGATCCAGCGCATGTTTACTGAGCTTGGGGTTGAGGTCGTTCCATGTAACCTCCGTATGCTACAGTAGCCACTTTCAATGACTTCCGTGACTTCAAAGGGTCCTTCCCAATTGGCCGCAAATTTTGGGTGAGCTGCCTCCCGCATGCAATGGTCAGATGCGCGTAAGACCAAATCTCCAACTGCGAAGTCTGGACGTTGGACTGTTTTGTTGTATGCGCGAGCGATCCTTTCTTGGTAACGTTTGTTGGTCCTTTTGGCTTGCTCCCGCTTTTCTTCTAGCAGGACTAAGTCATGATCGCGTTGGTTGTCATATAACGCGTGAAAATCCAACCTTGCGGAGTTAACCTTCACTTCCGCGGGTACCACAGCCTCAGCTCCATAGCACAAAAGGAACGGTGAGACCCCTGTGGGTGTCCTTGGAGAAGTCCGATAAGCCCACAGGGCTATGCTTAAAGAATCAGCCCACTTCTTGTGGTCATCTGCGACCATCTTGCTCAAAATTCTCAACAGCGTTTTGTTGGTTGCTTCTGCTTGCCCATTCCCTTTCGGGTAGTATGGAGTGGAGCATATCTGCCTGATGTTGTATTCTACTAGCTTTGCGGCCACCTGGCGATTAACAAAAGGAGTGCCATTATCCGAAAGGATGGTGTTGGGAATTCCGAACCTGCATATGATGCTTTCTTGTATGAAATGTACCACAGCTAACGCATTTGCTGTCTTCAGTGGTATCGCTTCTACCCATTTGGTGAACAATTCGGTCGCGGTGAGAATGAAGTGATTCCCGTGCGAGGTCGGTCGAATGGGACCGATGAAATCCAGAGCCCATGTGTGAAACGGCCATGGTGTTCCCAATGCATGTAGATCTACGGCAGGGGCGTGCACTAGATTACCCTTGAATTGACACTCCTGGCAGCGTCTTACTTTGGTGAGACAATCAGCCTCCATAGTGGGCCAGAAATATCCAATTGAAAGGAGTTGTCTGCATAATTTCGCACCTCCCTGGTGTTCCACCTGATGAGAAAGGTCCATCACTTCTTGTGCTTCTGTGCTGTCTAGGCATCGCAGCAAGTTGCCTTCATGGCCCCTTCGCCAAAGCAGATTTTCTTGCACCACATATCGGGATGCTTTCCTCTTTAGTTTTTCGGCTTCTTTTCTCGACTCGGGTGCGGTACCCTGGGTAAGAAAATCGTAGAGGAGTTTCCTCCAATCCGCATCATCGTCGATTAGAGCAATGAGTAAAGAGTCATTGATCTGTGCGCAACTCTCGCACTTTCCTTGAATCAATGCTGCGGGCGTTGACATGTCCGGCCAATGAATGCCATACCTCTGAGCTTTCCGATAGATTGACACCTCACTTTCCCCACAAGCATGCCGGTGAATCTTTTCTAATATCAGTTGTCCCTCTTGCTCGGAGACGCATCGCATAAGTATTCCGCCAGGGCCCTTGTAATAAAGGTTGTTGTCATGTATGAAATAGCCCTTTGTGGATGCCCAGTTCTCGCTGCTCGTGCCTTCTGCGATGGCGCGTAAGATTGACTTTCTCCAGTCCGCATCGTCCATGCATTCATCGTCGCACGCGTTTTCTGTCAACACCGAGGACTTTCGCACTTCAATGACGATCCTCGCGGGACATTTGTCCGCACTGACCTTGGATCCCAAGGTAGCTAAAGAATCAGCAAGCCTGTTGTCCGCTCGAGGTTTGTGCTCGTATCTAACGTCGCAGAATTGTTGCATCAATCTCTGCACTAGGGTCCTGTAGGGCAATAAGTTTATTTCCTTCAAACCATACTCGCCCGAGGCTTGTTTGACGGTTAGCTTGGAGTCCCCCATAACTGTCAAGTTGCTTACTTCCAAGGCCTTTGCCTCGCGGAGCCCTGCGATGAGAGCTTCATACTCTGCTTCATTGTTGGTTACTACGAAGTCAAGCTTTGCGGACATCTGTATGACTTCCCCATTTGGTTTGGTCAAGACTATCCCAATGCCTCCACCTTTCCTTGTGGACGAGCCGTCGAAATGAAGCGTCCAATAAGGCAACTCAACTGCGTAGATTTCAGGTCCCTCTTATTCTTCTTCGATCACGGGCTCATGACTGTTATCGGGGAACTGCGCCAACAAATCCGCTACCGCCTGCGATTTGATCGCCCGCGGCCGAATGCATGTGATGTCAAATTGGGAAATGGTCATATACCACTTTGCCAATCTTCCTCCAGGAGCGGTGTGGGTCAGCAAATATCGTATGGGATCGTTCTTTGTGACCACCACTACTTTGTGCGAAGCAAAATAGTGTCTCAACTTCTCTATTACGAAGAATAAAGCAAGGCAATGACGTTCGATGTCCGTGTACCTTGATTCTGCTGGCTGCACGATGCGGGAGATGTAGTAGATGGGCCTTTCTTGACCCTCATACTCCTGAGCGAGGAGAGCCCCTATAGAGCTCCTTGTTGACGTCAGATACAACAAGAGTGGTGATCCGAGCTGAGGTGCGATCATTACTTTTGAAGATGTCAGCAGCTCCTTTAATTTTCCGAACGCAGTTTCATGCTCCGTGGTCCAGTTGTATATAGCATCTTTCTTGAGAAGATCACTGAAACAGAAGGTGATTTCAGCGATCGCTGGGATGAATCTTCGCAGATAGGATAGCTTTCCCAAGAAGGTCTTCAAGGCACTCTGGTTGTGTGGCGGAGTCATGCCAGTGATGGCTGATACTTTCGCAGGGTCGGGTTCGATTCCTTGGCGATGTACCACGCACCCCAAGAATTTCCCTGATGTTACCCCAAATGCGCACTTCATAGGATTCATCTTCAATTGAAAGCGCCTGCATCTGTTGAACACCTTTCGTAAATCCGCCAGATGGTCTGCCTCTTTCCTTGAATTGACAACTAGGTAATCCACATAGAATTCCACTTCTTTGTGCATCATGTCGTGGAACAGAGCCATCATGGCCCGCTGATAGGTCGCACCTGCGTTTTTGAGGCCAAAAGGCATCACCGTATAGTTGAATACTCCCACGGGGGTGATGAATGCGGTTTTCCGTGCATCTTCGGGGTCCATATTGATCTGATTGTACCCACTAAAGCCGTCCATGAAGATGAACATGCGATGTCCCGCTGTCGAATCGATAAGTAAATCAATGTTGGGGAGCGGAAAATCGTCGTTAGGGCAGAAACGATTGAGATCCCGGAAGTCTACGCAAATACGGAGCTGCCCATTCTTCTTTACCACTGGCACGATGTTGGCCAGCCATGTGGGATGGTGAATTGGCTCTATGAATTTGGCATCCAAGAGTTTGACAATCTCCTGCTTAATCTTCACGTTGAGCTCGGGCATAAAGCTCCTGGTGCTCTGCTTTACCGGCTTGGATCCCGGAATCACATCCAACCGGTGCATGGTGATGCTCGTGTCCAGGCCCGGCATTTCATCGTACTCCCATGCGAATACATCCTTGTACTCGGTCAAGAGATGTAGCAATCTTTCCTCCTCTTCGCTTGTGAGGTCCGCACTTAGAAAGACTGGCCTCTTCTTTTCTTCGCTCGGGCTTACGAATACCTCCTTCAGCTCCTGCTTTTGCGGTCTGGGTTTGTCTTCCATGCATTCGGGCGCTTCTTTGAGTTTCTCTTCTAGAGTGCTTGGCTTTGGTTTTTCTGTCTCCGAAACCTGCTCAATTTGGTTGATTTGCCCAGGGATATCCCCATGCCCGCGTGGGGACACCCCGCACACCTTCATATGCGATAACATTTCTTCCCGTTGGCGTAGAAACATTCTATCTCTTTACCTTCAGGATCATGTTTTGCTATTCTTTTCAGAGTGTACACACTCTTTCGCTGATAAGCAATTCGCGGCGCCTCTTCTTGCGCAGGCGGCTTTTCTTTGGCATCCTCTCTTGTCACCATCACTCCCGCGTGCGACTGATCTTTGATATCCTTCCATCGGGGCAACGGAGTGGGGTTGAATGGTCCTGGTGTTTGCTCATCTGCCATCTCGGTGAACCACACCGCCTCACTGAGATGTGCTTCATCCATGTTGAACGGATTCGTCGAAGCTGGTATCTCCACTATTCTATCATTCCAAATGGCTTTCATTACTTGGTGAGCTGTTGAAGGGACAGCATCAAAGCGGTGAATCTAGGCTCGACCTATGATCATGTGATACGTAGTGTTCGCATCTATGACATAGAATTTCGCTGAGCACTTGATTTTGCCGATCTGGATACCCAGGCGGATCCATCCTATCGTCATTCTGGAGTCGCTTCCAAATCCCATCAGCGGGGATGGACGCTTGACAATCTTGTAATCTGGGATTCCCGCTAGCTTCAATGTATGGAGCGAAACAACGTTGACTGCTGCTCCTCCGTCAACGAACTCTCTCTTGAACTCAACGCCATTGATGATAGCCGTCACATACAGAGGCCTCTGGTGGCTCACATCTGTCCTCTCGTCGTTTGCGGAAAAGGTGATGACCTTTTCTGTAGGGCGAGACGCACTAACGAATTTCCCATTGGAGACTACGAGATCCTCCTCGTAATCTTCTTCTATGCTTAGGATCGCCTTTGTCATTTCCGTCCGGCACTTTTCTGAGAAATTCATCTCGTCGAAGAACCTGCTGAACCCGTGCGACCCTTTCATTCGGTCGGCGCGTTCGTCCTCCGTGTCTATGCTGTAGTCCTCATCCTGGATCTCGGCAATGACGGGTAGACCATCTTCTGCGACCTCTTCAAGATCCACAATCGAGATCATAGCGACCTCTTTGCCTTTCGATTCTTGCTCCGCATGGGAAGGGAGTGGATTGTTGCGCACATCCTGCCTATGATCGCTGACAATCAGTTCGCCATTCTTCATCTTTTGGCTAAACACAATTCTAAGCTTCTTGCAGTCCGTCGTTGGATGCATGCCTTTCCGTGATATTCACACCACTTTGGGTCCCTCACCATCTCCCTGGAGGGTGCCTTCTAGAGCGGCGGTAGGACACCATCCTTACGCCATTGCTTGCAAAGGTCGCTTGCCTCTTCCACCGAACATGGCAGAGGTGGTGCATCAAAGTTCACAATATTCCGATCTTGAAAGTGGTACCGCCCGAGGGTCGCTCAGGGGCGTTTCTCTTTTTCTGCCTCTCCACTATAGGCTCGATGTTCTTCATGCATTCGATCAGTTTTGAAAACGTAGGCGTTTGCAAGTTAATAATCATACCTTTGTACTCGTCTCGCATGCACTGCAAGCATATCTCTACGAGTCTTCTTTCATGTATCACATCTTTGCATTCCAAGGACTTGGCCCTGAACTTCTTGATGAAGGTTATTCCGTCCTCCTCGCGCTTCTGGTACATCCGCGAGAGATGAATCATCGTCACCTTCTCCTCCATCTGGAAGAACTTGGTGTAGAACTTCTGGACCATATCGTCCCAAGTCTTCACGGATCCGGCCTCCAATGTCCTATACCACTTGTAAGCCACGTTCCCCAGGGACTTCGGGAACTCGCGCATCAGCAGTTTGGGATCAGCTCCATACGGACCCATGACATCGATGAAACGCATGACATGCTCATGGGCGTTCCCATTGACGTCCTCGAACTTGTCCCATTTAGGAGTCTTGTACCCAATAGGGTTAGGCATGAGATAGATCTCTCGTGGGATAGGTGGATCGTTGTTGAGCTTCGGGATTTTGGTGTCCGCGAACGATTGGTGAGCCAGAATGGTATCTATGCGCCGCTGCAGCGACGTCATGCACTCCGGGGTACTTCCCTCGGCAGCGGGAGGAGGGGTTGTCGCAGGTGGAGGCGACACATATGCCGCAAGAGGGCTAGGGACGTATTGCGAGTTCACGTTACCCCAGATTGCCGTTGGGGGAGGCAAGGGATACTGTGAGGCCGGATTAGGTACCAAGCCGGAGGCTGAGGAGTATGAGCAGTGAGAGGCAACATTTGAGCTGTTAACCCTTGGACTGAGGGTAGTTGCGTAGTCGTCGGTGGAGTTTGCATATTGAGGTTGGGTGGTGTGGTCGACACTCCCAATCCCTGAGTGGTGGATACTCCTCCTCCCTGAGAGACGGCGGCGGCTGGTGCGGGGTTTGGAGCAAGAGTCTCCAAGACAGCCATAATTCGTTCCAGCTGAGCAGATTGAGCTTTGAGAGCCTTCGCCTGACTCTGGATGGTGGCGTCCAAGGCTTCTAGCGTCGGAACTTCACCGGGAGCTGTAGGAGTACGGCGAATCTCCTCTCCTGAGGCGGTCTCCGTGGAAGGCGATCTGTTACTGACATCATCCTCCTGAGACATGGTTGCTTAAGATGGTAGGTTCACGTCGGGTTCACCAAAATGTGCACAAGAGAATCCGGCGGGGAGTACCCTGTGTACACCGTGAGTAGGGGATAGGAAATGGCACAGGAAGAGTTGGGTTGTGCGTAGGGAGAGAGTAAGGCAGTAGTAATGTCTGAGAGAGAGACAGGGGTTTGGCAGAGCTTCCGCGTATGTCTGGTGTGTTCTCCTCTGTATGGAAAGGTTAACGTCCTATATATAACGGAGAATGTGACCGTTAAAGTGTGGTTAATGCGCCGATCAATGGCGGCTTAATTAGCTTAACCACAACGGCACGTTCGTCCGCGTATATAGGGACCGTTACAGCACGTTATGCGCGAATACCGGAACCGTTATGGGGTTGACCGGGTTTGACCGGATTGACCGGGTTTATGGAGCTCGTGCCATAAATCTCTCAAAAGCAGTTACTAAAGGTCCCGCGCGGGCTTGGCTCGCACGCGACAGGACTTACTCTAGCCTCCAAACCACTAAGTCCCTACAAGTCCCGTGCAGTGGTATGCGAGGGCCTTGTCTCGCAGCACCCACATGGATCAGCGCGGCTGGTGATCCAGTGTGTGTGGAGCACAATATGGTGTGCTAGATGATTGCCACGTGGCCAAGATCTGTCAGCTCAGAAAGCAGTATCTACACCATACTTAGGCTTAGTTGAAGAATAATGAGCAGTCATGACTTCACTGGAAGCAGGCTCTGACATTAATGCAAAGATCTATGGGAACACTTGCTGAGAAGAAGTATAATTTGTATGTAATTCCTCAGAGATTAAAAATGTACTAAGCTCGGGAATAGAGAGAGGAGTGCCTATGATTCTGATATTTGACTTGAAATGATCATATTATGCAAAGAGTCCTTTAAGGATGTAAAGAATGAGGTCTTCTTCAGATACAAGTTCATTAACCTGAGCTAATTGGTCCGTAATATCTTTGATCTGATCAAAATAGGCAGTAATGGATAGATTTCCTTTTGCAATAGAGTAGAGTTGCAGTTTCAATTTATGAACATGTGATCTAGATAGAGAGGCATATCTAGATTCCAATGCAGACCGAATCAAATGTGCATGAGAAAGATGTAAAATCACTGGCAAAACAACAGGTGAAATTGAGGTTGAGAGCGCACTCTTGAGATGTTGATCGATCAAAACCACTTAGTAAACTCAGGATTAACCTCAAGTTGAAGATGAGTAGATGATTCTGAAGCGCTAGGGTTTTGAAATTGCGAAGGAATGTTCTTACCAAACATTTAATCAAGAAAACCATTAGCCTGCAAATTTGTGAGCATCTGAGCTTTCCATACCAGATTGTTCGTTCCATCGAGGCGAACTTTTACAAGAGAGTTCAGATTTGAGATGAAGAACTTCAATCCCGAAGGAAACCCCAAATCGGAGTCGGTTGAAGACGACGACATGAAGAAGCCAAGCAATTACCAGGAACGCAACGAATCAAACGATTGGAGTGAGCGACGAGCTTCAAGAGGCTCTGATACAATGTAGAAACTGAATATTCAAGAACAATCCATATGCAGATCTTGAAGATCTGATCAAGAAGAAGATGATGAACAGACAAAGAGAGAGAAAGAAGAGAGAGAGGAGGGAAAATTAGTTTTGCATTAATTGATCTGATAACCGAAGAATACAACTAATACATCTGTAATTAGCTTCTCTAATTAGCTTATTGACCCCTCAAGTATGTACATATTGCTCTCTCTCAATACTAGTTTATCAAAAGAAATTTTTTAAAAAGGTGGACGCGCATGATCATTATTATCGTTAGACCGTGAGTAATAATAAACAAAACTCAACAATCACACAATAGCACAATAGCACAAGGAGACCATCAAACAACAGGGCACATTATTCTTGTCGAGAATCAGGTGGAGATTGGTAAATTAAAAGTTTGAAACGCTACTCCAATGTTTCAATGACGCATTGAGAGAACTTGGTAAAAATATGGTTCAAGTAAGAAGTTTTGGCCAGAAAAAAATCAGGGCTCTTGACAACCTGCGAGAAAAGACTTTTCAAATCGAAGTAAAATGTCTTTCTTAATCCATTTCTTACACTTCGACCTTTCACCTTGATTCTTCCTTTTGGCCGAACCAACTTTTCTGGCTTCAACTAGGTTTTTTCTTGAAATAGTACAACAAAGTCCAAGCCCTAAACAGCAATGTTACAGCTTTGGCATACCGTACGCGTTCTTTTTGTTCAATGTAGTCATTGAAAGAAAGTCAGAGTTACGCTCCAGAAAAGTCATGTCTTGAGGAAGCAAAGTAATCCAGGCTTCTATTCCATCCCCAGAACTTGTTCTCATAAACATCACCATGTTTTTCACTGCCGATGTAAGTTTCGAGACCCAGTACGGCTTACCCCATCCAAAGTCGACCTGATAGACCTGAAACTGGACTAAGCTAGTAAAAGTGCAAACCTCAATCTCCCCATTCCTCACTTTGACCATCATAGCCTTTAGACTGTAGTCGCCCACATTAAACCCTTCGCCTAGAAGCCCTTTGACATATTTCGTGTCGAATTTCTCTTTGAGGCCCCTCAACAGACTGACAACATCATCTTGTTCCGAATAGGAGATTGACCATGCCGGTCTCTGAAAATTCCCAATTGAATATTCAGAATGTGGGGGGACAATTCTTGGCCTCAAATTCATTAATACACGGATACCAGCGATCTTTCTCTTGTTCTCGCTACTTTTAGCGACCGCTTCCTTGATGTGATTCCAAATAAACGCCGCTAAAGCTTCAAACCTGGTTGGCTCTTTCACCTTTGATCCCGACGCAACCACGTTCGATTTGAGCACATCAAGTGACTTCTTATCGAACACAAACGTTCTAGCAACGAGCTTTAAGTTGCGGACCAACATGCTGATATCATCAATATCATCAGGCACGTTGTCCTTGTGAGGAGAATGGCAAGGCAGGCAGAAAATGGGATGTTGCAAGGTCTGAGGAGGCACCCCACGAGAGATGGCAGCCCATGTGTGGCGAAGGCCACAGCAGATGAGGCGTCCCCGACTTTGTGGGACAAGCAGATGGCAACAACCATCCCACCGCAAGGAAAGAAGTTGGCTTGGACTAGGAGCGGGATGGTTTTGATTTCGGATTTGAAAAGGCGATTGTAAGGAAGGTAACGTTCAAGACCTTCAACATCCCGGTTTCCAATGATTTGGGATAAGGTACTGTTCTCGGGATCATGAACTCGAGCAACCTTATACACAGCACCAACATCATTACAATTGACGAAGTCATTTTGTATGATTCTTCCGGCTAGAGGGTAGTAAAGACTCAGCGCTACCGACAAGGATTGTCTCAATAACTGCGACTTTTGGGCTTCACTCTGAAGATTTTCATGATCACCTTTGTAGAAGAAAAGGGAATGACCATGCACTTTGGGGGCGATTTGATCTAAGAATGAGAGCTCATGTTTTCTGAGGTTATTGGGTGTAGGAGACGATGGTTTTATTAGCTCCTCATGAATCACTTCAACTTTGAAGTCCATCTTAGCTGGTTTGATGGTTTATACTCCCAAAACAACTAGATGTGTATATATACACAGAAACGCTAACTGGCTTGGCAGTACTACAAAATTGTTTATCTCAGATATGCCAACTAGATGAAATCTTCTGTCAGGATGAAGATTCAATTGCCGACACCAAAGGGTGGGGATTACAAAATTAAGATCACCTTCAAAGAGGTATTCTAGCCAGCTTTGCTTTTGTCTTAACCACCTTCCTTTACAGGAATACATTTTTTTTGTTTTGTATTTAAATATTTTTTTTCTTTCTTTTGACTTTCCATTTAGCATGTACCACTCCGTCTCAGCTCTTCTATCCCATTCTGATTATTTGACTCGTATATCGGTCATTTTTACCGGATAATTTTGATAGCACAATGATGCGATTTTTTGATAATCTTTTGCCGTGTAGTAGAGCAATTTTTACTCTACAACACAATAAAATAATTATCCAAAAATTATATCATTTTGCTATCCAAATTACCGAATTAAAATTACCCAATAAATAATTGTGAAAACCATGATAGAGAAGAAGAGCTTAGACATAGTGGTATCCAATGATTGTTGGGCCCACAAGCATAAATGAAACCAAACACATTAGGAGGACTCACTTCATTTTCTAATTAATCCACATCAACCCATAATTGTTTATCACATATGCCAAGGATCTGAATCCTCTCCAGTCTCTAAGTGGGATTTTGTATTTATATTTTTATTTGCCTTTTCTATTGACTTTCCATTTCAGATGTATCCCATTATTGTTGGGCCCACAATATTAAACGAACCCAAACAGATTAGGATGACTCGCTTCATATTCTAATTGATCCACATGATCAACCCATTTCTGTTCTTGTACTTGTCTTAAAAGATCATAGTCAGACACACAAATACCTACACCTCCAGAGATCATAATCACTTCAAGCAGAACGTTCTGTCCGACAATTTATATTTGATCAACTAATACTTGTCATGGCTGACGACTTTGATCAATTAATACCTATCATGGAGACTTTGATCGATTAACTATTCTGGATGCACAAAATATTAACAACTTGTTAATTTGTTTATAATGTAAATTGTACAAATATTAACAAGTTTTTGTATCATTTTACTGTTGGAAAGAAGATATGTGTATTAAGAAGAATCTGAAACAGAAAAATAATCAACAGAAAGATAAAAAAACAAAAAAAAGATTAAAACTTACAGATAGTTAGTCTATCGAACACTGAAGTAAGATGGAAGACAGTCTCGTTGTTCTTGACTGATCTCCGTGAAGTAATATTTGCTCCCCACAGTTGGTTGTGCTTTTTTTTTTTTTATGTACAGACACAGGCACATTATTCCCAATGATGAAAGTCTTCACGTACTGCAGACGAAAGACAATCAGCAGTACCGGCGAACCGAGAGAATTGTTGTCTGGAGTTCGGATGGGAAAAACTGAAAGAGGAAGGCTGTTTTTATTGGTAGGGAGAAGAGCGATTACAAAATCGTTCGTGACTGTTCAAATTTGAACATCAACGGTTAGTTTCTGGCCCAAAAAGATAAAGCCCACCCACAACCCACCGCGCCACGTCACGTGCCCGTGCCCGAACCCGAACATGAACACGAGAGCGAGCCGGCCGGACGGACGGCAGCGGCGGCGCGCGCGTGTGTGGTATTTCGGACCATAGCTAGGTCCTCTCTCCTACATAAAATGTGTATCACACAAAGGGCGTGCCCTTAGTAATCAAACCTTGAGTAGATGAACTACTCTTCTCTTCTTCATTTCCAAGATGTGGGATCATTTAAAATTGGGCATATGAAGTGGCCAACTTCAACGCCTAATTTCTCATTCACCCGTTAATGGATTTCGACGCTTGAGATCTTGAATCGATCCCCTTGTTACCTAGCTTAAGGATATGTTGAAGTTTATCAAAGTTCTTGATTTTAACTTTACCGAAATTGGGTAAAAAAGCCATGTCTCAAAAATCATTTACAACAATCCTCCACATGAATGACAAATTAGCGTTTATGCTGAAAGTGTCAATCTCATTGTGGATTTCTCTCAGTGGTAATTAATTGCCTAAGGAAAGGTGGTCATAGACTCTGAACCTTTCCCTTAGTGAGATACTATAGGGTATACTGGCTAGACAGTGTGCGAAGCGTTTTGAAATGCTTTGCCGTGTCGTATACCTTGTCGATAGTAACCACATAACTAAATACCGAAACATAGTTGGTTCTCATGGTTGTGTTCATTTTGGCCTTGAAACACTTTTCCTGGTCTTCATGAGTAGTCTTTAGAGGAGTATAGTCTTTTTCATCCTTCTAGAACCGACCCCAGTTCCTACTCACATAGGTGAGGCACATTTAAGGGTATCAATCCATACTCTTCTTAACATGTGATCTCATTAAAAGCAATGCTTACCCTGGTCCTATCAATCTTCGCCCTAGGAATGGGATTGAAACGTAGTTTCATTTTATGAGTGATTTTATATTTGCACAAATAGTTAGGTTGTCCCTTTTGAACCTAGTTCTTCGGATCTCCAGTCAACTAGGTTGGGTTTGCCGCTATTATGCAACTCCTACAAGGTAGGCTTTAGCCCCATTCCTCTCTTAGAACTTGCAACCAATTTTCTCGGTAGACCTTTGGTCAACGGATCCGTTATATTTTCCTTAAACTTTACCTAATCGATTAATATTATCCCTTGTTAGAGAAGTTGCCTTATAGTGTTGTGTCTTCAACGCATGTGTCGAGACTTACCATTATATATAATATTTTGAGCCTTTGCTACTGCCGACTGGCTATCGCAGTGAATGCATATAGCAGGCACAGGTTGTGGCCATATTGGAATGTCTTCAAGAGCCATTCTGCTTCTTCCCCTGCCTTGTCTAATGCCATGAATTACGATTTGAAAGTGTGTAATGTAGACTAAATACAGGACCTAAATACTCTCTAAGGGGGGGGGGGGGTTGAATAGAGTATGAAAACTTTTTTCAAAATTCAAAATTTAACAGAATGACTTTGTGTGAAACTCAAATCTCAAGGCCTTGAGATTTTAGTAAACTGTCTGAAACTTTCAAAGGCAAAATAGAAAGCCTCTAGGCCTCGAACTGTAAACAATTCTAAACAGCTTTTGAATCCTAGTTTGATTTGAGTTGTGTGCAGCAAATAATAATCAAACTGTAAAGTAAAGAACACAAAGCAATTTACAGAATTCAGTCCCAATGGACCTAATCTCTGTCTGAGGGATCTAATCCCACCAGGATTGGGCAAACACTTCTTATTACTCACACAGAAACAGCCCTAGATCTTCAAGCCTAAGTGATTTCCCTTACACCTATACAGCTTGTGGTTCCAAACCTATCAAGTTCCAGCTACTATCTGTTGAGCTAACAAGAACCTCTTGTTGTTCACTTGAACAACCAATCACTAGGTTAAGTGAGGTTTAAGATAATCTAAAGATGCACAAATTAGAGTACAAGTGAAGAACACAGTAAAAAGATAAGCTGTTGAAGCCTGGATGTGTTCTTCTGGAAAACTGGAATGATTTGATCTTCTGGAATCAGGATTGAAGCTTGAATGATTGTGTGTTTGAATGAATGATCTCCCACGAATTTTTCACACCTATCTGAGTATTCTGCAAGCCTCTCTATCTTCAAAAATTCAAACCAGACTCTTTTATCCACAGATGCAACTGATTCAGAGATTTTAGGATCTCAGTTCCTACAAATCCTCTTTTTGTTTTCAACTGAAATTCAAACAGCTCTAAGTGGATATCCGTTGGAGTTTGTTGAGATTGATCCTGCATGTTTAACAACCCTGCAACAGCATTGAAACACAGCAACAACAAAATCCAGAAAGATAACAGTGCTATGACTGTTTGGTTATCCAGTTTCTGATAAAACTGTTTAACAGAATAGAACAATAACCTGTATAACTTTTAATACATATGAATAATGAAAAACGGGTTTAAGACACTTAGAAGTGAGTAAATAATCACAAAACTAAGAATCACAACCTGAAAGAAAGAATCAACTTAATCATGTAAAAACTGTGAGCAGCTCAAGGAACATCTCAAGGCCTTGAAGCTCTGAACCTTCTTCACAGATATTCAAAGTTAAACCCAGATAACTTTGATTCTTCCTATTCTGATCATCTGTAATTGTGTTAGATATATAAATAGTGTAATCCAAAAGTATATGCAGTAAAACCCTGATCTGTATAATCAGATATCAAATCTGCAACACAAAACTGTTAGAACATATATCATAATAGAATAACTCTCAAGGCTTTGAAGCTCTGTCAATATCTCAAGGCCTTGAAGTATTTGAAATGTCTTGTTGCTTATGTCTTAGTCTTTGTCTTTCATCACTCAAAACAATTACCAACCAAAACACATTCAAGGGTCTTTGATTCAACAATCTCCCCCTTGAAGAAAGACAAAACCTACAGTCTTGTACATATTTTCCTGCCACTCATATTCAAAATTAGATAACCACAAAATGCAGATACAATATACAATAATGCCAAACAGTTAACTAGTAAAAATAAAATTTGCATATTACCACAGAAACATAAACACACAACTGATTAAACAACAAAACAACTAAGCATTATTATTATTCAAATGCTACTGTAAACACAGAACAGAAACAGAACCACATAAATTCTCCCCCTTTTTGAATTTCATCAAATAAGGATGAAGCAATGTTGGATCATTACTCAGAGTCTAAAAAGAAAATTTAAAACAAAATATTAGCTAAAAATTCAAGGCCTTGAGAACAGAAAAGAAAGAAAAGAAAGAGATAGAGGGTCAAGGCTTTGGCAATCTCTGATCTTCACTTCTTATTTGATGTCTGGCCTTTCTCTGCTCCTTCTCCAATTTCTTCTTCACTTGCAGCATCTTCAGCAGACTGATTACCTTCTTGTTCAGCTTCCACTTCAGCAACGACCTCTTGGATTATCTCATCCACTTTCTTCTTAGCCTGTACTGAATCCACCTCTGTAGCTGCATCAACACTTGTGTCTTCACCAGCATCTTCTTCACCTGTTTTTTTTGTACAAATCTTTTGAAGTAAGATCCACTGGAATTGGCTTCTTCTTCTTCAGAAAATCTCCCAGCTTTTCCTCTGAATCGACACTAGTGTCACGAATAGTAGCAGAAGGTATCTTCTACAGATTCAAGCCCTTGATGACAACATCCCGCTTCCCATTCATAACATTCATCAAGCCCTTGAACTGGTTGAATTCAGTTGACAGATCAAATAACCTTTGTCTGAGATCTTCAATCTCAACCTGCTGATCTTCTAACTTCTCAACCAACAAAGAGTAATCCTCATTGGCTTGTCCTTTCCCAGATGTATTCCCCTTAGGCTTCACAAACTCCTTCTCAGCAAGTTCTTCCTTTGACAAATCTGAATAAAACTTCCAATGCCCTTTCCCAGTCTGAACTACTCCAATCCTCTGAAGTGCAGTCTCATCTATCAACCAAAAACCTCCAGTAATCTTTTCCGCTCCTTTCACAGGTATATCAAAATAATCCAAGAAAAGAGGTAACAGGTTGGCATATGGAAGAGGATGGTTTCTAGTCCTGGTTGCACAATAAATCATATGCTCCATAACAACTGTTGGCAAGTCTATCTCAAACCCTTGAGATATCAGATACATCAAAATCAGAACCTTATCAGTCACTAACTCCCTTGAGTTCTCTCTAGGAACTACACTCCTCATCAGAATTGTAAACAAGATTTTGGCTTCGCAGTTGAGCACAGAGTGTGTCAACTGCTTTGGATCAGAGGGAAAACCTTCAATAAAAAAACATCTCCTTTGCCTTATCCAGACACTCCTTCCTATCAGGATAATCTCCAACATTCTATTTCCTAGGAATGCCCAAGACTTTGGCAAAAGTCCTATGATCTAACCTCAAATCCACACCAACCACTTTTGAAGTCAACACCATTTTATCATCACCTTCAGAACCCAAGTTCAGATAAAATAACCTAGTTAACCTAGGATAGGCCTTTGAACTAGGATTTAACACCATCCGAATAACAGTTTCTCTTAACTTTCTCATGCAGTCTATGTCCAATTTATCCAATAATTCATCAGAAATCATACTACAAAAAACTACCTTAGATGAAGCATACCCTTGCATCCATACAGTTCTAACCTCAGAACAAACAAATCAGTCTGTAGGAAGTACATTCTTACCTTGATATCCTTTCTTAGTTGCAGCAGCAACTTGCTTAAACCTAGTTTTCTTCTCTAAGGGTTTGGTATTTTCTTGTCCTCCTTCAGTTGGTTTCTTATGGCTTTCCTGAGTTGATTTCCCCTTTTCCTCTTCACCAATATTTACTTTTCTCCCCCTTTCTTCTTCTCTGACCTAGGTTGATCACCACCCTGTGTCTCTTGTTGTGGATCAATGCTTGAGCCTTCATCTCCCTTCTTTGTTCTAGACTTCTTTGAAGGAGGAGTATCCTCATGCAAACTGTGTCTTTTCTGAATCTGAATCAGAAATCAATATATTCTCCTTCTTATTTGCTCTCTTATTGGATCTGCCAGAGGGGTTTCCCTGTTGCTGAATTCTGGCTGATTTGCGCTCCATTTTTGGGTTTAGGGCTTTGAGAAGAGAATGTGATTGAGAGGAATTGAGAGAGAGAGAGAGTAGAGTCGTAGAGAATTGAGAAAGAATGAGAAGAAAAAGCCCAGACTTTCAGCTTAAGTAGGTTGAAAAGGATGAGTCATAAAAGGACTCTGCTATATCAACATGCAAAATAGGATCTTGAAAAATATTTTTGGGATATTTTAGAAAATTCTCTGAGTAATTCAAATATTATACAGTTATCTAAAAAGATAAGATATAATATTTGATGATCCATTTTTTTTAAAAAAATATTACAGATATTATCAAGACCTGGAGAACAATCTCAAGGCCTTGAGATTTTCTGCAGTTGGAGAAACTTAAAAGCTTTGAGCTATACTTTCAAGGCTTCAGAAAGTATAATCTCAAGGCCTTGAGATTTCAGCAAATAAATACATATAAGTACTAATACTCCCCCTAAACCAATGCATCCTTGTTTAACATCCCCAATTCAAGCCTTAGAGATGAAAACCTATCATCTGGTAAATGTATAGTGAAGATATCAGCAATCTGCATTGAAGTAGAGATAAAATTCAAAACGACATCACCTAGTTTTGCATGATCTCTAAGGAAGTGATGTCTCACATCTATGTGCTTGGTCCTTGAGTGCTGAACTGGATTCTTAGAAATTGAAATAGCACTTGTGTTGTCACAATGAATAGACACATTTCTGAAATTATAGCCAAGATTTCTAAGTTGCTGAGCAATCCATAACACTTGTGAACATCAAGCACCAACTGCAATATATTCAGCTTCTGTAGTTGATAATGCTACAGAATTTTGCTTTTTGGAATGCCAACTAATCAATGAAGATCCAAGAAATTGACAGCATCCAGAAGTACTTTTCCTGTCTACTTTATATCCTGAAAAATCTGCATCTGAATAGACACTCAACATAAAATTAGATCTTCTTGGATACCAAAGCCCTATGTCTCTGGTTCCATTCAAATATCTAAAAATTCTTTTGACTGCAGTTAAATGACTTTCCTTAGGATCTGCTTGAACTCTAGCACACATACAGACACTGAACATAATATCAGGTCTGCTAGCAGTTAAATACAATAGTGATCCAATCATACCTCTGTATTCCTTTTGATTCACACTCTAACCATTTGAATCTTTGTCTAAAGATAGTGATGAACTGATAGGGTCTTAAGCACCTTGGACTGTGACATATTGTACTTGTTCAATAAGTCCTTGGTATATTTTCCTTGATGCACAAAAATTCCTTTCTTCATTTGTAAGATATGAAGTCCAATAAAGAAATTCAGTTCACCCATTAGGCTCATCTCAAACTCCCTGCGCATCAGACTAGAAAACTCTTTTGAAAGAGCATCATTAGTAGCACCAAATAAATTGTCATCTACATAAATCTGAACTACTAACAGATCACTTTGATGGTGTTTGATGAAAAGAGTTTTGTCAACTAAGCCTCTTTTGAAATTGTTTCCAGGTAGAAATTTTGAAAGTCTGTCATACCAAGTCCTTGGAGCTTGTTTTAAACCATTAAGAGCTTTATCCAGTTTATAAACATGATCAGGAAAATTTTCATCTTAAAAAACAGGAGGTTGTGCTACAAAAACATCTTCTTGTAAATATCCATTCAGAAAAGCACATTCAACATCCATTTGATAAAGCTTTATGTGATTGTGAGATGCAAATGCAAGAAGTATTCTAATAGCTTCTAACCTGGAAACAGGAGCAAAATTCTCCTCATAATCTATACCTTCTTCCTGATTATATCCTTGAGCTACTAGTCTGGCTTTATTTCTTACCACTTTGCCATTCTCATCAAGCTTGTTTCTAAATACCCATTTGGTTCCAATAAATGATTTCTCTTTAGGTCTGGGGACCAGATTCCAAACCTTGGTCCTTTCAAACTCATTAAGCTCACTTTGCATTGCAATGATCCATTCTGCATCTTCCAATGCTTCCTTGGTATTCTTAGGCTCAATCAAAGATACAAATGCACTAAAAGCACACAAGTTTTTTAGCTGTCCTCTTGTCTGAGTTCCAGTTGATGGATCTGATATAATGTTATCAGCTGGATGGTCTGCAAGGTACTAAATTTCTTTCTTGGTACCCAGGAGTATTCTCCTTCAAGGCTTTGAGTCCTTAACACAGTAGAGGGAGCATCATAGAAAGTTTCAGCTTCTGTCTCAAGGCTTTGAGATTTTGGTTCAGCAGGAGGTTCAAGGCCTTGAGTTTCTGCTGATTGATTCTGCACATTAGTTTTGCCTTTATCTTCTTTCACAACATCATCATCTGATTCATGCTTGTCCAAATCTAGATCTGCAAAAATTTCACTCAGAGAATCTTTAGTACTTTCATCAAAAATTACATGAATGCTCTCTTCCACAATCTTGGTTTTTCTATTATAAACTCTCTAGGCTTTGCTAGTTTGAGAGTATCCAAGAAATACACCTTCATCACTTCTAGCATCAAACTTACCAAGATTGTCTCTACCATTATTATGCACAAAACAGATACAACCAAAGGGTTTTAAATAAGACACAGTAGGCTTTCTACCATTAAACAGTTCATAGGGGGTCTTTTTCAAAATAGGTCTAATCAAGCATCTATTCAGCACATAATTAGCAGTGTTGACAGCTTCTGCCCATAAAAAATTTAGCAAATTACTTTCAAGAAGCATGGTTCTGGACATATTCTCAAGTGTCCTATTCTTTCTTTCAACTACTCCATTTTGCTGTTGAGTTCTAGGTGCAGAGAAGTTGTGTGAAATGCCATGCTTTGCACAAAACAAATCAAAGTCAAGTTGATCAAACTCCCTACCATGATCACTTCTAATGGATTCAACAGGTAAATTTTTCGAAGTTTGAAGCTCTTTGCACAGTCTAGAAAATTCAGATAAGGCTTCAGTTTTATCTCTAATAAACATCACCCAAGTAAATCTAGAATAATCATCAATTATAACAAGCATATACCTCTTACCTTTTGGGGTCTGAACTCTCATAGGACCACACAAGTCCTTTAGAAGCAATTCTAAGGGTCTAGAAGTACTTACAAAGTTCTTTGGCTTGAATGAGCTTCTGGTTTGTTTACGTTGTACACATGCCTTGCAAACCTCATCATCTAAATTTTTCTGTGATGGTAAACCTCTTACCAAGTCTTTTGAGATGAGTTTATTCAAGGTATGTATACTAATATGCCCAAGCTTTCTGTGCCAAAGCTTTGAATCTTTATTTCAAGGCCTTGAGGCATTTTAGCTTGTCACCTGCAACACTGTTAGCATTGATAGCATATAGATTATATGACCTAGGGGCAGTGAGTATGCAATCACCAGATTTCTCATCTTGCACCACACATTTCTCCTTGTCAAATATAGCTTTATAACCTTTATCACATAACTGAGAGATACTAAGAAAATTATACTTAAGTCCATCTACCAGATAAACATCAGATATAGAATTTATAGAACCATTACCAATGCTACCTATACCAATGATATTGCATTTTGCTTTGTCACCAACTGTGATTGTTCCTCCAGATTTTTCTGTAAGTTCAGTGTAGAGAGACTTCTTTCCACTCATATGTCTGGAACATCTACTGTCTAATATCCAGTTCTGATCTTTCAAGGCCTTGGTGACATCCTGCAAAAACAAATCATTGCCTCAACAGGCTGTTAGACCAAGTGCAGAACTTTGATTCATACTCAGAATGAGCCATATTTGGTGGCCTAATTCCTTTTGGAACCCAAATCTGCCTAACCTGTCCCTTAAGCTGATAAGGATAAGTATTCCTCATAATATGAGGTTCTGATCTTCTGAAGGGACAAGTTAATCTTACGTGACTAATTTTTCCACAGTAATAACATTTTGGAGAATGTCTGCTACCAGATTTGACAAAAGTAGTTTGGCCTTTCTTTGGAAAATTTAGATTATAGCCAATCCCACTTTTATGCATTGATTTCAGAACTCCTCCAAGAATGAGATTCAGATTATGTTCTGAGCCTGTAAACCTAGCTAGGACCTTCTTGGACTCTTGAAGTTTCTCAGTCAAAGAACAGATCTGTTGTTCTAAATTCTCAGAATGAGTCTTTAGATCAGCATATCTTTCAGTCAAAAGGTTGTTTTGATCAACAACCTCTTTTATCTGTGCCTTCAAGGCTTTGAACCTTCTGTCCAAGGCCTTGAAATCCTTTTCCAGCTTTGTCTTAGAAACTTCAACAGTTTTTTTTGAAAAAACTAGGTCCAGGTTTTCTTTTACCTGCTCATGAGTCTTAATCTTTAAAGCAGAAATATCATTTATATAACTTTCCTCATTTAAAACATACTTTTGAGAATTTCAGGAAGTACATCAGAAGGACTAGCAAGTAAATTTTTTACCATATCTTCAATATGTCTGACTGATGAATTTTCCTCATCATGCTTTTCCATGAACCATAGGTTTGCTTGCTCTTCTTATGTGTCTGAGTCACTTGATGAATCAAAATAACTCCAAGAAGCCATCATGGCTTTCTTCCTTCTGTTGTCACTGTCTTTCTTCTGAAAGTTCTTGTTCTTCTTATTTTTTGGACAGTCTCTTACTAAATGATCTGCATCACCACACTTAAAACAATTCATTACTTTAGTTTTATGTGACTGTGATGAAGATTTACCTTTGTCGTCCTTGCTGCTTGAGGGTCTTGATCTATCTCTGTTGTAATCCCTGTTTCCAGAGTTTCTTTTCTTTTTGAGAATCCTGGCCAAGGCCTTGGAGATCAATGCTAAAGCCTCTTCATCATCAGGCTCATCCTCAGTCTCAAGGCTTTGAGACTTTTCACTATCTTTTGCCTTAAGTGCTAGGTTCCTGATTTTTTCACTCAAATCACCTTCCACATCCTTCATAGACATTTCATGAGTGAGCAGCTTCCCTTGTAGATCATCTAGCTGAAGAAGACTCAAGTCCCGAGCTTCCTGAATGGCTGTTGTCTTTGGCTCGCACTTGGCTTTTGGCAAGCTTCTCAGAATCTTTCTGACCTTCTCTTCAATTGAGAACTTCTTTCCCAATGACTCCAGATTGTTCACCACATCAGTGAATCTTTTAAACATCTCCTTGATGGTCTCATCTGAGTTCATCTTGAACAACTCATATTGCCTCAGAAGTATATTAATTTTGGTCTGCTTAACCTGGCTAGTTCCTTCATATGTCACAACCAGTTTATCCCATACTTCTTTGGCACTCTTGCAACTTGACACTCTGTTGAACTCATCTTCATTAAGAGCACAGTATAACAGATTCATAGCCTTGTAATTTTGGATACCTTTTCCAGTTCAGTAACTGAAAGATTTTCCTCAGACTTGATACATCTGACTCCATCAATTGTGGTGTAGTACTCATGAGGACCATTCTGAACTATCGACCATAGTTCCATGTCTTGATCTATGATGAACATCTTCATCAATGCCTTCCAGTACATGAAGTTATCACCACAGAACAGGGGAGGTCTGTTGGCTGCCCTTCCCTGTGAGAATCCACCATCTCCTACATTAATCATAGTCACCAGATTTATAGATCTAAAACAGTGACACAAGCTCTGATACCAATTGAAAGTGTGTAATGTAGACTAAATACAGGACCTAAATACTCTAGAAGGGGGGGGGGTTGAATAGAGTATGGAAACTTTTTTCAAAATTCGAAGTTTAACAGAATGACTTTGTGTGAAACTCAAATCTCAAGGACTTGAGATTTTAGTAAACTGTCTGAAACTTTCAAAGGCAAAATAGAAAGCTTCAAGGCCTTGAGATGTAAACAATTCTAAACAGCTTTTCAATCCTAGTTTGATTTGAGTTGTGTGCAGTAGATAATGATCAAATTGTAAAGTAAAGAACACAAAGCAATTTACAGAGTTCAGTCCCAATGGACCTAATCTCTGCCTAAGGGATCTAATCCCACCAGGATTGGGCAAACACATCTTATTACTCACACAGAAACAACCCTAGATCTTCAAGCCTAAGTGATTTGCCTTACACCTATACAGCTTGTGGTTCCAAACCTATCTAGTTCCAGCTACTATATGTTCAGCTAACAAGAACCTCTTGTTGTTCACTTGAACAACCAACCACTAGGTTAAGTGAGGTTTAAGATAATCTAAATATACACATATTAGAGTACAAGTGAAGAACATAGTAAAAAGATAAGCTGTTGAAGCCTGTATGTGTTCTTCTAACAAACTGGAATGATTTGATCTTCTGGAATCAGTATTGAAGCTTGAATGATTGTGTGTTTGAATGAATGATCTCCCACGAATTTTTCACACCTCTCTGAGTATTCTACAAGCCTCTCTATCTTCAAAAAATTCAAACCAGTCTCTTTTATCCACAGCTGCAACTGATTGAGAGATTTTAGGATCTCAGTTCCTACAAATCCTCTTTCTGTTTTCAACTGAAATTGAAACAGCTCTAAGTGGATATCCGTTGGAGTTTGTTGAGATTGATCCTGCATGTTTAACAACCCTGCAACAGCATTGAAACACAGCAACAACAAAATCCAGAAAGATAACAGTGCTATGACTGTTTGGTTATCCAGTTTCTGATAAAACTGTTTAACAGAATAGAACAATAACCTGTATAACTTCTAATACATATGAATCATGAAAAACGAGTTTAAGACACTTAGAAGTGAGTAAATAATCACAATACTAAGAATCACAACCTGAAAGAAAGAATCAACTTAATCCTGTAAAAACTGTCTGCAGCTCAAGGCACATCTCAAGGCCTTGAAGCTCTGAACCTTCTTCACAGATATTCAAAGTTAAACCCAGATAACTTTGATTCTTCCTATTCTGATCATCTGAAATTGTGTTAGATATATAAATAGTGTAATCCAAAAGTATATGCAGTAAAACCCTGATCTGTATAATCAGATATCCAATCTGCATCACAAAACTGTTAGAACATATAGCATAATGGAATAACTCTCAAGGCTTTGAAGCTCTGTCAATATCTCAAGGCCTTGAAGTATCTGAAATGCCTTACTGCTTATGTCTAAGTCTTTGTCTTTCATCACTCAAAACAATTACCAACCAAAGCACATTCAAGGGTCTTTGATTCAACACGATTCCATAGTAGACCTTGCAGTGCATGTCTGCTTTGAAGACTTCCAACATATTGCCCATAACCACTCATGGACTTGGAATCTTTTGTGTCAGATATCCAATTCGCATCGCAATATCCTTCTAGAACAGCAGGATAGTTGGAATATTGTAATCCTAAATTTTTTGTGTATCGTAGATACCTTGATATTCGGATCAATGCTGTCAAGTGATCCTTTCCAGAATTACTAGTAAAACGACTGAGCTTTCCAACTTCTTGTGCGATGTCTGGCCTTGTACAATTCATGATGTACATCAGGCTTCCTATTATTTGCGCGTACTCAAGTTGTTTTGATTGCCGAACCGCGAGTTTTGGCGAGATGCATGCTTGTGTCGACTGGTGTTTTTACTTGTTTTCTATCATCTTTGTCAAAATTTTCGAGAACTTTCTCGATATAGTGAGACTGAGATAATGAATACCCAGAGGACTTCTTAGAAACCTTGATTCGTAAAATGACGTCAGCCACCCCTAAATCTTTCATATCAAAGCTTGTCGACAATAATCCTTTGGTGGCACGTATTACTTTGTCGTTGTTTCCAAAACTCAACATGTCATCAACGCACTACTAGAAAAATGGCCTTTGGCCACAGTCAATTTAGCCACAAGTAACTAATGTGGCAATAAATAATATTAGCCACAGTATATAACTGTGGTTAATTTATTTTACAATAGCCACGTTTAGTAAGAAATAATTGTGGCAAAATCATCTTTTAACCACATTTGTTTGTTTTCCCGTGGTAATTGAAACTAAAAAGATATTTCGCCACAGATACTAACCGTGGATGTTGGGTTTTTTTTTTAAAAAAAAAAAACCTTCGTACAAAAAGAAGGTTCTTAACCGCAAACCCAAAAAATCAAAAAGTGTAACCCTTATTCTAGTCCAGAGAGCTCCCTGTACCCTTCTCTCCTCCATCCGATGTTCTCTCTTCACCGGATTCAGTGTTAGGGAAGAGATAAAGAGGGAATCGATCCAGTCTCTTCCAATTCAATTTCAATCAGAAGTTGATTGAGGGATTCGTGGCAGTCTCCTCATGCGTTTCGGTCTCCGCCTTGGGTTGAGGTCTCCTATTGCGTACCAGTCTCGGTCATCGTCGCGCTATTCCTCACCTACTGGCAGTTTTCCATAGTTTTCATGCTATTCCTCTCACCGTCTGCAGGTATGTTCGTCCCCTTCACTCTTCTTCCTCCTCTGGTCTGCCTCTTCTGTAATTGGTAAAGGTTTCTAGGGTTTTTGATAACTGATAAGTAGCAGTAGCAAGTGGTCGGATTCTCATTTGCTGAGTATCGAAGTTGGTTGTCTCTTGCGCGCATTCCTCCCCAAATTCTCTAATAAGTCTCCTCCATCGCAGCAGCACCACCACTGTGCGAATATTGTGTCTTTTCCCCAACTCATCGGTCCCAACTTTCTGTGATTTCTCCGGCAACTATCGACTCTTCCTCATCCAGCAACGGTGAAGGGCCGCCTAGTAGAACGTATCAGGTACAAACCCTCTCTATCCCCCCCAACTTATTTCATCTATAGATTTGATTTATTATCCTCTTATAGTTATCTATCTCCTCTTGGATTGAATCGTATGTGAATAAGTGTGGATTAAAAAACTGTGATTTTTAGTTTGGCCATGGTTGTTGAGCCGTTAAACACCCGGACGAAGAGAAGCTCTCGTGTGTGGACTTGAGGTAGCTCTTGTTGCCGTTCTGTGTGTTATTTTAAATGCTTCATGAATTTCGCTCTTGGTCCAAATGATTGGCTTCTCTTTTGCTTTGAGATATGGTGTGCTGATTTTCAGGGTGATAATTCAATTAGACTTCCTGCTGATTTGAATGATAATAAAACATGAGTCTGTTTTAGGTGCTTCTTCAGCTCTCGATTTGTTTCTGAATAGTTGTGCTAGATTTCTTTGTTTGAAGAGCTTTTATGTGGGGGTGCATTAGATCGCGAAGACGAGACAAATAATTCATTGTTTAATGCGTTTTCCTTTAATCTGGAAGTTTGATTTCTGAAGGTATATTGGCTAAGTGTCCTTCCATCACAATATCGGCGTTGTCTTGAGGTGGGTAGTCGGTCCTCTCCAGTGTGGTCAAGTGTGTTCACAGCTCTCTCTTTCTATGATACTCTTTCATGATAGAAAATTCCTTAGCTTAGGAAGCACTCAAATAATCAATCACGGGGCATAAGATGTTTACAGTTTAATGTGTAACTAAGGGAATGAGCAGATTTATCCCCAAACACACATGGGTTGTGCTTAATGTAGTATAATTCCCACGACATGTCTCTGTTGGTTAATCCCACGTCTTCGGCTCACAATCACAGATTTTTATAACCAATTCAAGACATCACTTAGTCTTTAACCTCATCTTTCTATGTAGAATTTTTAGTGCATTTTTTGTGGCATGTTGTTATGCATCTAGTTCTAGTACAAATAGGTATTGTGCTTGGTTCTGTGATGTTCTTCAATATGGGTAGTGGCGAAACTTGTCATGAATCTGACTCTACTGGGCATTATATTTTTGACTTATGAGGTTTCTAGAAGAGAATAGGAAGGAAAAAACTTTAGGTATTCAATCCATATATCTTCTGTATGATTGAATGCCAAGCTAAAATGCTATGAGGTTGCTAAAAGAGAAAAGGAAGGAAGAAATTGAGGTTTAGAAGTATTTTCAATCCATACCTCTTCTATGTGAAAGAGTGCTAAGCTAACATGCTCGTTATTAGTGTCCTTGTTGTTTTCAGTGTCCAAAGGTTTCATATGCATAGATTCAGGACATTATTTTGTCTGTGAAAGAACACGACAAAGAGAACCAACCCTGATTAAATTACTGGGTTGCTTTGTCCAAATAGTTTCATTGTCATTCAAGAACATCAAACAAATCTAAACACCCTATTTTCATGAAGATTTTTGAATTTTTGAACATCGAAATCAAAAGAACACTAATAAATATTTTTGAATTTTGGTGGAGAACCATGGAGTTGTGATTCTCGTCTGCGTAGATTGAATTGAACTACAAACTTAAACATATTAACTTTAAGATTAATTTGCATATGCCCCTATTTGCATGAAGATGCACACAAGCTCTGACTATAACTAATATGTTACCAATGGGATTCGAACTTGGGTCGCCGTATTGACACATATAATGATGACCACCAAGTTTTTTAATATTTCAAGTTCTTTAATTGACCTTCAGCTCTAGTTGGCATTCAAGTTCTTTATTCCATTCTTGTTCGTTTTTACAAAACTGATCCTTTCCTCCGATCTTACTTTCTATGTTCTGAAAACTCTTCTCTATCTTCCTCATAGATTCATTCTTGTCGTGCATTATCAAGCTTCAGAGAAATCCATGTCATGAACAATCAAATAAGTACACAAGAGAAGTCTATAGTGACATAGTAGGGAAAAAATCCAATTAAAAATACCTTTTTTATTTTTCATTTTCTGTAGCTCGCCTGTCTCAACTTGCTTTCTGACAGGACCCAACTCAACCCCTGAAACACGGGTGATAAAATTTAGTGAACTCAGTGTTTCACTCAAGTCCTAATCTGAAGGACTGATTTGTAAGAACATAAGAGTTTTGGATTCATCACCTGTGTATCAAGTAGCATATTTAGTACAGTGAAATGTTGGAATAATAGCTCTGTACAGAGCACCAGCGTTGTGTTACAGAACCTTTGCTACTATTTTGGATGCTCCTATTTTATTCCACTACAGATGTATAAAATAGACTCCTGATAACTCCTTAATAAGAGTTACCCTACGTACGTTTCACATTGTTATTTATGTGCGTTTCGGTGCAAAAGTGATGGATTTTGAGCTAATTTGAGAAGAAAATGCACTTTTGGACGTTTTTGAGCTTTAAAGCACAATCCGGGCGTTTCTTAATGATTTTGAGTATGATTTTAATAATTTTTCACATTTGATTTTCGCGGTAGTGTTCGTGTTGTTGTTTGACAGGAATTACGTATTCGGGAATCAAGTGGAGAGAAGAAACGAGCTTCGGAATAGAAGAGAAAGGCGGATTTGGCGCGTTTTGGATGTTTTCGTCAATTTTTGGCAATAATTGAGAAAAACAGGAAAACAGTCCGGAAACGAGGATTTCTCTACATGGACAAAGTCTACGTCGCAAAAGGAATCCAAAGGTTCAAAAATCACATTCATCGGAGTTCGGGATCAAAACCCGGGTCCTTATTTGCTTTTCCGCCATCTTAAAATATCCTGAAAATCCTGATTTTTACTTGAAACATCCTGAGTTATCTTCCGAGCAGCCTTTTGTTATTGCAATGCTATTCCAACACTCTGCTACCTCCATTGTAATGAAATCCCACCTGAACCAATTCCATTACACCACAGTACACCTGAGCCTGAGACCTAAGAGACCACCATTACACCATTTCAACCCACCTGACTTCATCTCCAACTTCACTACTTAGTACCAACTAGCATCCTTCTCAAACTACCAACTAACTTACCTAACCAAACTAACCACCAGCCCTCATAACCTGACCATGACCTCTCATTCTACTCTACTGATGCTACTTAAAACCTCCTTAATTAGTCATTCACCATAGTCACCAATTAAATTTGCACATAAACCCACAAAACCAATTGACATGATAACACCCAAACAAACCATTTCACCCAAGTAATTATCACCAGTACCTAGATGAAATTAACCATCAGACATATTAACCTCCACAAACTACCTACAGTTCGCAACCTACAACCTGCAAATTACCCAAATCCTTCACAAAACCACAACAGCAAACATCACCTTCATCCTACAGACATGACCTGCAAACCAAAGAATTAAATCCTGTACACTACACAACCAAACACTTAGCCTATTTCTTACCCATTAACCACCTGGTAAACACCCCCACGGAACCATCTCCTTTCCTGTTAAATTCCCTCCTAAAATTCACCATATTTCCCTAAACTCCATTGCCTTCAACATGACTGGCCCAATTCATTACCATTACCCACAACAAAAACCACTAGCCTTCATCCTTTCACCATAGAAACCTACCTGAAACTATAACCTTGCACCTGCTAATTACCTACCTACGTTTTATCCGGACACCACTCCACTGCCTATTAATTACCAGCAGCTACAAAGACAATTCACAACCTGTAAACCACCATAACAACTACCACCATCATCAACTTCAATTCATAACCACCATATTGGCTTCACCTACAACCTGCCTAGCATCCTCATTGGCCACCATCAGACTTCCCCAATTCAAATAAACCAGCAACCATAGCTAATTAACTAAACAACACCTACTTGTTACAACCATAACCTGATGCAAAACTACCTCTTACACATCAAACCTTCACCATAATTCCAAACAACCTACAAGAAAGCCTACAACTGAACCTTCAACCTCCAATTTAACACAATTACAATCCACTAAAACTCATAAACACCACTGCCAATTCAATCACCTTCACTACCATGACTAACATCATCTCCAAACAACCAATACAAACCACCCCAATCAAACCTGTAATTAATTACAATCACCAGCAGAACATAGAGCCCAAAACTACCACTGAAACTCGATAATAGTCCTCAACCTTCACCACTGCTGCTAGTTACCAAGCACAGACCTTGCAGCCACCTGAACAATCACAATCACCTTATACCTAACCAAACAACCTGCCACGACAGAACTAAATCACCAGCCTTATTCCACAAGTTTCACCATGAAAACCCACCTAGAAATCAAACCCACCATTAACAACAACCTGCAATTCCATTCCCTACCACCAGACCACCTAAAAAACTACCAGCCACCAAGTGAAACCATCGGCAGACACCCAGGACTACTTTCATCACCGAAGCAAAACCAGAGGCTGGATCAACCACTGGACAGAGACCAATTCATCTTCAGATCAGAGAACCAGGAGAAGAATCAATAAGAAGAGTGAAGCAGAACAGAGAAGAAATCAGAATCGAAGTAGAAGAGAGGAGGAAAGCAGCGACCGCAGGGGTCTTCGTGCGAAGATTGATGTCTTCGTGCGAGCAGAATTACTTAAAGAAAATTGAGATTGATCAAAGTCTCTTTGTGGAATCAGTCTCTGCGCAAAATACGAACGTCTTCGTACGAAGAGGCCAGAGGCGTTCGTGCGAAGAGAATTGCCAGACGGGTGATTTGACTGAGTTTCAGCTGGGGCTTTTGTGTAATATTTAAAACTTGTTTTAAATAATTAGAAAAGGTATAAAAGCCCTAAAAAAAGGGAGAGATCAGGAGAGAACGGGTGAGAACACGAAGCAGAAATTTTGGGAGCTTGGAGCACTGTTTGGAGCGTGGAAACTAATCGTTTGAATTCTTTTCTCCTCTCCTCTTTATTTTTATCTACCATTATGAAAAACATTGTCTTTGTAATCATGAATCGTAGTAGCTAAGTACTTTATATCGGGATTTCTCAAACGGTAGCTAGGGTTTGAAGCCGTGTTTGGCGAATTATGAGTTTGATTCATGTTTGGTTGAACTTAATAGATGATGAATGTTTTTTCTATGTTTAATTCTCGCTCTTAAATTATCTTTGTATTGTTTGGCCACCAATATAAAGATTAGAGGTAATACGTTAGTGAAAGCAACGAATTACCCGTATAAGTGAATTGAGCACGTAGTCGCAGGTTAGAGAAATCAACCATTGACTGTGAACTTTGAGTAGAATTATACGTAATTATATGTCTTAGGGCTAATTAGAACTTGGTAACTCGGTTGTAATTTGACCTAGACATATAAAGCTAGCTTGGTAACTCGGTTAGCATTATTGCTCGTTTGGCTAAATAAATCATCGCCTGTGTTTCAAAAACGTAATTCGTTAACGGTATTCACCTAGTGATCCTAGAGAAATCCTGGTACTCGTCTCTCATTTAAATCTCAATTTTAATAATTAGCTTGTTATTTATTTTCTTAGTTTTAGTAAAACAAATCAATTGCATGCCCACATTAAAGTTAATCATACTAACTGATTCACGACAAGTCCTCTGGGATTCGACAACCCTATTTGTCACATTATTACTAAAACGATAACCTTACACTTGCGGAGATCGTGTCAACGCCAGCATAGTAAGATATTTCCTTTGAATGTATTGGATTATAAGCTGCCAAGTAAATGGTTATTTGAAGTGACTTTTCTGACAGAAATGTTTACCAGTTATTCGCCTTTTGTTTCTTGTAGAATGTATGGTGGTTCTTGGCAGCTTTGGTGATGGTGATCAATGGCTATCTTTTGGTGATGGTTCGCCACCTCGTGCTTCTCTGTTTTGACGGCAGAATATTACCGTGATTAGCTATAGTTTTACGACTGGTTTGTGATAGGTCGTGCATGTCATATGAACGGCTGATACTTGGTACTAGTAGAGTAGAGTTAATCATTTACTCCACACCACTGACCTTTTGCTGTTTGAAGTAACATCTCAAGGAATATTACCTTTTTATATATTTGAGAGTTCAGCGAATTACATTCATATTGTTTTCTATGAGAAATTACATTCGTATTGTTATATCTGCTTCCATTTACAGTTTTCAAAGGTTTTTAGTGTATAGGAATTATTCCCGATGTGTGTTATTAAATCACCCATAAGTTTGGTGGATAAAATGATCAATTAGCCATGGGATATTGATTTGGCAAAATCAAATTAATTTGGCGGGAAAAAGTGCATTAGCCACAGTTGTAGCCCTTGGCAAATTAATACTTTAGCCACGAATTTTGAATTCCTGTGGTTGACTGGTGGAAAACGGATAGCCACGGGACATATTGTGGCAAAACAATCGCCACGGATGTTACCCGTGGCTAAACTGAAAAACCACGCCAGTTGTTGCCACGTTCTCTTTACGTGGCGTCTCCCGTGGCTAATACTAGTTTCCACAGGAATTAAAGCTTTTGCCACATTAATTACCCGTGGAAAAAGCTCGTTTTTCTAGTAGTGACGTATAGACACACGATAACACACCCATCTGTATTGGTTTTAGAATATACACACTTGTCGCATTCATTGGTTGTAAAACCATTTGTCGACATAAATTTGTCAAATTTTTGATGCTATTGTTTGGGTGCATGTTTTAATCCATATAAGGATTTATTTAGTTAGCAATACTTGTTTTTGCTTCCTGGAACTTTAAATTCTTCAGGTTGTTCCGTATAAATTTCTTCTTCTAATTCTCCATTTATGAATGCCGTTTTAACATCCATTTCGTGAATTTCAAAGTTAAAGATTGCTGCAATTGCAACTAGGATTCTAATGGGTTTTATTCTAGTGAGCGGGGAATAAGTGTTTAAGAAATCTAAGATTTCCTTTTGTTTGTATCCTTTTGCGACAAGTCTAGCTTTATACTTGTCGATGGAGCCATCCGATTTAAGCTTTCGCTTAAATTCCCATTTGCAACCCAATGGTTTGCATCCTTGTGGAAGATTAACTAATTCACACGTATTATTATGGAGAATTGATTCGATTTTTCTTTTTACCACTTCCGTTCAATAGGGTGGCTCAACACCTGACGTAGCCTCTTTGTAAGTCGCATGATCATTTTCTACCATATAGGTAAGAAACTCCGGACCAAATGTTTTAGCAAATTTTTGTCTTTTAGTTCGTCTAGGCTCTTCCTCTAAGTTTTCTTCAAAAGCTATGTCATGCGCCCGTTTATAAGTTAATTGCGTTTTCATTTCTTTATAAGGAAATATATCCTCAAGGAATGACTCATGTGCTGATTCGATGATGGCATTCACATGAATATCCGGAATCTCCGATTTATGAACCATAAAACGGTAGGCGCTGCTATTTAATGTATACCCAATGAACACCCAATCAATTGTCTTTGGACCTAACTTTACCTTCTTGGGTAATGGTGTAGCCACTTTCGCAAGACATCCCCAAGTTCTTAGATGCTTGTATGAGGGTTTACGCCTTTCCATAACTCGTATGGAGTTTTGTCCATTTTCTTTTTAAGTATTCTATTAAGAATGTAATTGGCTGTTAATAGTGCTTCCCCCCACAAGTTTTGTGGTAGACCCGAACTTAAAAGTAATGCGTTAAGCATTTCGTTTAGGGTCCTATTCTTCCTTTCTGCCACTCCATTTTCTTGAGGCGTATATGGTGATGAAGTTTGATGGATTATTCAATTTTCAGCGCATATTGTTGCGAATGAAGAATTATATTCTCCTCCTCGATCACTTAAGTATTTTAATCTTTTTATTGAGTTGATTCTCTACTTCGGCTTTGAATTGTTTGAAAGCATCCAATGCTTCATCTCGGCTATGTAATAAATAAACATAGGTATATTTGATACAATCATCAATGAAGGTAATAAAATACTTTGTCGCTTCTTGTTTGGATAAACTTTATATCACAAATATCGGTGTGAATAAGTTCAAGAGGACTTGTTGTTTTTGTACCAATCGGTTGAAATGATTGTCTTGTCATTTTTTGCCTCTACACAAATTTCACATTTGTGATTTTCATCGATAGAACTTTTTCGAAGATGATCGGAATTCATTAATTTACGAGTTGAGTCGTAATTAACATATCCTAATCTTCCACGCCATAAACAAGAAGAAGTAAGAGAAGACTCCGAAAAATAGTTAATTATTTCTTTCTTATTCATTGCGAAAACCTTTTTTTGCTAAGTACAGAACCTGAAACAAGGTTTTTCCTAATGTCGGCGACATGTAATACATCATTAAGTACAAGTTTCTTTCCGGACGTCATTTTGAGAATCAACTGTCCATTTCCTTTGACCAAAGATGTGGCTGAGTTACCCATGTAGAGTTGTTCCTCGTTCTCGACTTCTTCATATTCGGCAAACATGTTCTTCTCGGCGCAAATGTGGCGAGTAGCCCCGATGTCAACCCACCATTCGTTTGGATTTCCTCCGGCGAGATTGACTTCAAATATTACGGCGGCAAAGTCTTTACTATGGTTGTTGCCTTCGGTGAGGTTTGCTTCCGGCTATTTGCCCTTGAAAATGTTTTTCCTTTTGCGGCAATCCTTCTTCATATGACCGACTTTCCCACAAATGAGACACTTTCCCGCGAATCTCTTTCTCTCGTAAGGTCCACTTGCCTTCCTCCTTTTGTGATTGTTCTTTTCTGGGCCTCCCTCCACAATGTTGATCCTTGAATGATAACTTGTTGAGGGTCTCTCGTCGGCGATCCGGTTTCCTTCCTTAATGCGTAGGGGGAAATTTAGTTCCTCCTTCTTAATCTCTTTGCGCTTGTGTTTCAGGTAGTTCTTGTATGCTTTCCATGCCGGTGGAAGCTTATGAATCATGACTGCAACGAGAAATTCCTCAGGCAGAATCATGCTTTCGGCTTGCACATCTTGGATGAGGCATTGGAACTTCTGAACCTGTGACATAATGGATTTGGAATCCACCATCCTAAACTCCATGAAATTTTCTACTACAAATTTCTTGGTTCCCGCATCCTCAATTTTATATTTCTTTTCTAGGGAAATCCATAGTTCTTTTGCAGTTTATACAGAACAATACACATTGTACAGTTGATCATCTAGGCTATGAAGAATGTAATTTCTAGCAAGGAAATCAGAATGCTTCCAAGCGTCAACTGGGATAAGTGCTTCTGCATCCGTGCTTGGTGGAGGTTCAGGCGCATCATCCCTTAGGTATTTCTCCAAACCTAAGGTGGTGAGATAGACGAGAATTTTCTGCTGCCAACGCTTGAAATCAATCCTCGTGAACATTTCTGGTTTTTCTGCTGTCATTGCGTTGACCAGAACAACCGGTTTGACAGCCGCTGTCGCCATGTTAGACGGATTAGCCGGACGAGTTTCTTTCCAAGTTTTTGACATTTCTGAAGAAACAGATTGTCTCTGCCAACAGAAAGAAAGTAGAAGAAGACAAAAGTAAAGAATAATAACAAGACTGTAAACTAATCTGAAAAAATAATACTGTTAAAAATTATGCGTTAAACAGATTCTTTTAAACACCTATAAAATATTACTTCACGATTGTTTGATTGAAGATAGGTGTATTAAGAAGAATATGAAACAGAAAGATTAACGAAAAGAAGAAAAATACAGAAAGATTAAAACTTACAGATAGTTAGTCTACCGAACGCTGAAGTAAGATGGAAGACAGTCTCGTTGTTCATGAACGATCTTCGTGAAGTAATATTTTCACCCCACAATTGGTTGTGCCTCGTTTTATTTATCTACAGACACAGGAAAATTACTCCCTAGGATGAAAGTATTCACGTACTGCAAACGAAAGCACAATCTGCAGTACTGGCAAACCGAAATTTGTTTTGAGAGAAACAGTGAGTAAGTGAGAGAATTGTTGTCTGGACTTCGGATGCGAAAAGCTGAGAGAGGAAGGCTTCTTTTATAGGCAGAGAGAAGAGGGGTTACAAAACCATTCGTGACTGTTCAAATTTGAATAACAACGGTTGTAGTTGCAAAAGTTACAACTGTTGGGACAGTTTATAACTGTTTCGGGTTGGACTTTCAGACTAGTAAAATTAATTTACTAATTGGCTGGATTAGTAGTTAGTTTCTGGCCCAAAAAGGTAAATCCCAACCAACCACCGCACCGCGCCACATCACGGCTCGTGCCCGAACCCAAACCCCAGATCGAGGGGAGCTGAGCCGGCCGAACAGACGGCAGCAGCGGCACGCCTGCGCGCATGTGGTGGTTCAGACCATAGCTATGTCCTCTCTCCTACACAAAATGTGTATCACCCAAAGGGAGTGCCGTTATTACTCAAACCTTGAGTAGATGAACTACTCTTCTCTTCCTCATTTCCCAGATGTTGGACCATTTAAAATTGGGCAAATGAAGTGGCCAACTTCAACGCCTAATTTCTCATTCACCCGTTAATGGTTTTTGACGCTTGAGATCTTGAATCGATCCCCTTGTTACCTATATTAAGGATATGTTAAAGTTGATACAATTTCTTTATTTTAACTTGACCGAAATAGGGTAACAAAAGCAAGTCTTGAAAATCATTTTTCAACATTTACAACTCAAGTTTACTGGTGAAATAAGCCCTACAAAGGTAGATGGAAAATTGTTTTATTTTGATATAGAGGCTTCATTGGTGTCATGAAAAGTGTAAATTGTGGAAAGATCGAAGATATGGAATGGGGAGTCAGCGCAAGAACGAGCTTATTCAAAGGTTGTGAAGATGAGATGGGCAAAGGATAGAGTCAAGAGTCAACTACAGGTCTCAGTGACAGAGGAGTTAGCTAAAGACCTAGGAGACCATCAGCGAAGGAGCATGTTAGCAGTGCACAACAGACAAAAGGAGGCACGCCTTAGAGAAGCTTTCTATAATAGACGGGGCCTTATTATAATTCAATAATACAAAAATATCATAGTAGAGAACGAATCGATAGAATAATAGCATCTCTCACTTTTCAATTCTTGTTATTTCTTCATAGTTATTGTTAGAATAGTGATTTGAAGAGGGAAGTCTAATAATGGAGCAGAAAGAGTAAAATAAAGTCAAGGATCAGGCTATGTTCGTGCGAACAGAACAACTGTTCGTGTGAACAAGTCCTGGAGGAGGAAAAGAAGGATGGAAAGCATTCCTTATGGCCTCGGGTCGGTTTTGGAGAGTATAAAAGATTCATTTGGGGTCTTAGAATTGTATGTTAGCATTGTGAAATGTTCTCCTCAAGTGAATAAAGGTATTTCTTGCCCGTGGACGTAGTTAGCTCGATTTGAGCTAGCTAACCATGTGAAATTGTGTGTTTTGCATCTTTCTTTGACTATTCATGAGGTGAGTGATCGAGTTAACTACCATAACAAACTGGTATCAGAGCTTATTTCGAGATTACTCCACCAAGGACGATGTGCGGATCGATGTTGAAGATCGAAAGGTTCAAAGGAGTGAACAACTTCAGTCTGTGGAAGATAAAGATGGAGGCATTGCTTAAATCGCGGCGTTTGTGGGAACCTTTGACAGCGGAAAATGGAGGTATGGCTGCTAGTACATCGAAGTTAAAGGTATTGGAGGAGAAGGCACACACAATGATTATGTTGTTCTTATCGGATGACATGATCATCGAGATCGCAGATCAGAAGATCAGAAGGAAGCAACAAAGCTTTAGCTCAAGTTGGAGTGTCGCTACATGAAGAAGAGTCTCACTTGCAAGTTGAGCTAAAGAAAAGGCTCTTTACCTTGCGGATGCTCGAATGTACGGCTCTCAATGACCACATTAATAAGTTAAACACAATTCTTTTATATTTGCCTAATATTGGCGAGAAGGTGGATGATGAGGATGTCGCACTTTTGTTATTGATCTTGTTACCTCCATCATACGAGAAAAATTTTTCAGTCATTGCGCCATAAGGGTGCATGCATAGGTACAGAGGACCATGCTTCCGGACTGATGGCGACGAGCGGAAGAAGAACGGTGTATTTGTGGGAATGAACATGACACTTTTAGCGAAAGGAAGGTGCATGCTTTCGAATGCATCTCTTTCTAGAGGCTTTTGGGGAGAAGCAGTTTCTATGGCATACTATCTCGTGAATCGGAGCCAGCACACGGGTATAGGATGCAAGATTCCTATGGAAGTCTGGTCCTGTAGAGCCGTGGAGTACTCGAATTTGAGAGTTTTTGGTTGTGTTGCCTACTATCACGTTAATGATGGGAAACTAGAAAAAAGAGCTAATAAGGGAGTATTCATGGGTTTCAGAATAGGTGTGAAGGAATGCAAGAGATGGGCAAACAACAAGATTAAACATATTAGAGGTGTAGTCTTTGATGAGACTCATATGTTGAAGAAATCCATGGAGGTGGAGCTTGGAGATTAGAGAAGAAGGTGGAGGAAGAGTCAGATCCTATTGATCCTAAGGATGCCGAAATATCTACACTGCCGCCGGAAGCCGAAGAGGAAGAAGCAGAATAGCTCATAGTGACAATAAACCTACACCATATGAACCAGTTCATCAAATTATTGCTGAAGGAAGACCAATGAGAGTCATAAATCCTCCGGCGAGATACATAGATGATGGTATGGTGGGATATGCATTACAGGTAACGGAAGAGATAGAGGATAAGCCATCCTCCTACAAGGCCGCTATATCTAGTTCTTAGTCAGCATAATAGATTGCCGCGATGGGGGAGGTTATGGAGTCTCTTAGAAAGAACTCGAATTGGGAGTTTGTTAGATTTCCAACGAGCATGAAGATAGTCAGTTGCAAGTGGGTTTTCAAAGAAAGGAAGGAACTACAGCTGGAGATGGCATCAAGTATAAGGTAAGGCTAGTTTCAAGAGGGTTCAGTTTAAAAGAGGGAGTTGACTACAACGAGATCTTCTCACCGGTGGTCATACATTCTTCTATCCCCTAGAGCTTGAACAATTGGATGTCAAGACAGCTTTTCAACATGGAGATTTGCAAGAAGAGTTATACATGAGCCAACCAGAAGGGTTTCAAGTTCCCGGAAAAGATGAACACGTGTTCAAGCTAAAATGATCTCTCTACGGACTTAAGAAGTCACTGAGGCCAATGGTACAAGAGGTTTAACAGGTTCATGTTGAATATTGGTTACCAGAATTGCGAGTATGATTGCTTTGTGTATCACAAGGAGTTGCATGGTGGATCACAAATTTACCTAGTTCTGTATGTGGATGATTTTTTGATTGCAACTCGGAATATCGAGGACATCAGAGAACTAAATAGGTCTCTAAGCGCGGAATTCTAGATGAAGGATTTGGGGACTTCTCGGAAGATATTAGGAGTTGAGATCTATAGAGACAGGAAGAAAAATATTCTTTTCTTGTCACTGTCGAGATACATCAAGAAGACCTTAGCAAGATTCGGGATGTTATCAGCAAAAACTAAAGATACTCCTATGGAAACTAACATCAAGCTAGGAATGTACACCGTTCAGACTTAGGAGGATAAGGAGTACATTTCCAAGGTTCCATATGCTACTGCAGTTGGAAGCCTTATGAATGCTATGGTCTGTACTCGACCGGACATGGCATTCGCTTTGAGTGTGGTTAGTCGTTTTATGGCTCATCCGGGGAGGGACCATCGACAGGAGGTGAAACGGATATTCGGGTATCTTAAATGTACGTCAGACATTGGCATATTCTATGGGGCTAATGAAAAGATCTTGGTAGTTGGTTTCTCAGATTCAAACTAAGCAGGGGATGTTGATAGTAGAAGATCAATGAAAGTCTATGTATTTTCTTTGGGAGCATCAATTGTGGAACGCAACGCTATACCCGACAGTGACATTGTCACAATGGAGGCGGAGTATATGCCTCTAGCAGAAGAAGCAAAGGATGCAATCGCGCTAAAGGGAATGGTCAATGATCTAGGGCTTCATCAAGATCAGGCGATAGTCTACTCTGATAGCTTGAGAGCCATTTTCTTGACGAAGGACTTGGTTCATCATGAAAGAACCAAGCATATTGACGCCAGGTATCATTTTCTATGAAGCGAAAGCAGGATGAAGGTGATGAAGGTGGGGACTCTTGACAACCCCGCGTATACGTTCACCAAGCCGGTTCCAAGGAGCAAATTCCAGCATTGTATGGAATTTCTCAACATCCTGAGTGAGCCATTAGGATCATGTCGGACCCGGCGAGGTCTAGTGAGTCTCCGTGACGGGAGACATCCTGAGGCGAGAAGACAAGATTTGTTCGCGAGCAGGAAGAAGACATTATTGCAGACGAGAGACTTGAATTCAAGGTGGAGATTTTTTAGAATAGTTCCCTTAAGAGGGAAGTCGAACAATGGAGCAACAAGATTCAAAGAATGCCAAGGATCAAACTCTGTTCGCGCGAATATATAATTGTTCGTGCGAACATGTTCTCCTGTGAACAGATTTCTGTTCGTGCGAACAGTACGTATGTTCGTGCGAACAAGACCTGTAGGCGGGAAATAAGGATTGAAGTCATTCCTTATGGCCTCGGGTCGGTTTAGGGAGTAAAAAAGAGTCCTTCTGGGTCCTAGAATTGTATGTAAGCATTGTGAAATGTTCTCCTCAAGTGAATAAAGGTCTTTCTTACATGTGGACATAGTTAGCTTGATTTGAGCTAGCGAACAACGTTAAATTGTGTGTTTTGCATCTTTCTTTGACTATTTGTGAGGTGAGTGATCGAGTGAATTACTAAGGTGTTTATTTTCATTAGTTACTTTTGAGTTCATTTGCATTATTTTCTCTAAATTATAATTTGACCTTGGAATACTCATATCAACATTTTGGCGAATTCGCATGGATCACCCTCACAATGCTGTTTTGCTCCTCTGCTCTTCACACAAAAAGGGTTGTAGATCTTACATGTGTGATACAAGTTACAGACATTCAAATTGCCTTGACCGATTCAAGACTACCACTAGGAACTTGGTTTCAAGAACTACTGCTGACTCAGTTGAAGATCATGGAAATAACATTTCAAATAGGGATTCAGAAGCTCGAGGAACAGCTATTTTAGAAGCAAGAGTGGCTGAGACAGGATAGGTTAGAAGCTGTAAGTGATCCAGTTTTGTAGTCCGGCTGTTTGGTTCTGTTAATAAAAGCCAATTCATTAAGAAAAAGTATATCAATTGGGGGGGGGACTTGGCAGACACATTAGGGACACTTATTAGGTGCTTATCCATCAAGTGGGTGATTTTGAGTTGGAAATGGTTATATGTTTTGAATTCTATATATCACTCATTTTATTATTTGAAGCAGAGTTTCCCCTCTTCTTTTGATTGAGTATTGAAGACATTTTTTGTTTGCAGCTTCGACCACACACAAACTGAAATGGGAAAACCAGCAGCGAGCGAGTCGAAGGGCTCGACACGTTTAGATTGAGTTAACTGCATCTCAATATTCAGGGAGAACTTAAATCTATTATTTTGTAGTAAGTTTGCCAAGTAGTACAAGCCAGATTTTGGTTGTATTGATGCTTTTTGGACATGAGTTCTATACTTAGTTCTGGTTTTTGATTGTTTTTGGACATGACTTCTATACTCAGTAGTGGTTTTGTTGGGGATTGTTTTTGGACATGAGTTCTGTACTCAGTAGTACTGGTTTTGTTGGGGATTTTGAAAATTTTGGTTCTTGAATGAATAAAACTTTGGTTATGGATTGGTTTGTTGAAAGTTCAAAGTGTATTTACAGTATTTTTTAAGTAATTGTAATTACAGGTTAGGTGTTCTATGCAAATAGGATAAAAAAAAACACGTATACGACGGTAACCGTAAGAAATAAGTGTAGTAAAGATATAACAGCAAAATAAAGATATAACAAAGCTCCAAAGATTTGAAACTTCCAATATAAACTGAAAGTAAAGGACAACAAAAGTAAATAGCAGGGACACGGAGATTTTACAGAGTTCAGTCACAATTGGACCTAGTCTCTGCCTGAGTGATCTAATCCCTCCAGGATTCAAACACAAATTCTTATTAATTACCCAGATTTATCCCTAGATCTCAAGCCTAAGTGAGCTACCTTACACTTATACAGCTTCTGGCTCCCAACTTATCTAGTTACAGGCTACAACCTGTTGAAATAATAAGAACCTCCTGTTGTTCACTTGAACAACCAAACTACTAAATTTAGTGAGGTTTCAGAAATGAAGAATGAATGATATAATTAAGTACAAGAAGAAGAACTCAGAATAGATAAGTTGTTTAAGCCTGGAAGAGTTCTTCTAAAATGAGTGATCTTTAGTCTGCTGGAGAGTTGATTGTGTTGACTGATTTGAAGAGCTGTGTAAATTGATTTTTCCAATTTGTTGATCTCTTCAAAAACCACGATATATGTCTCTTTTCTGACTCTCCTTTTTTCAAATTTAAAATGCTGATCACTTGAGCAACAGTCTGCAACCAAATGAGAAAAACCAGGATCAGAATTCCAATATTATCTCCTTTCTGATAAGCTCCAATCACTGGCTACATTTGAATGGATTGCTGATCTCTTGATGGCCATTGCAGCGTCCAACAAACCTTCATATACTCAGCAAACAAGATCAAATAAATAACAAGACAATATAGCACCAAGATATGTTTAAGCAATAGCAAACAGTTCATGAGAAAACTAGCGTAGATTTGTCTGCTGACAGTTCTAAGTTAAAAAATATATTCAATCTCATGAATATATTAAGTAACTAATACAGAACTCACAATAATAGACAATAATAAGCTTATATCAAATTCTAAGTCTCACAGAATTCACCTACGTTCACAAAGATAATCAAGTGAACTTAGCAGTAAAGAACAATCAGAATATCTCAAAGCTTTGAAGCTTTGCCTGCTAATTCACTAAAGTGAATCTTGGATTTTCAATCCAAATCAGTCCTGCAATATTTATAGCTTAGAATACAGATTACTAATTCATTCATATAATTAAACCATGTCCCAACAAAAACCTGCACAAAAACTGTTAGATAAATAAACATATAAGCACTGCTACGGTAACTCAAAGCTTTGAAGCTTTGGTACTTAGCAATATCTTCTGCTCATGTTACTGGCTTTCATGATATTAAGTAACATCTTCTATTTGTGTTTCTGGCTTTCATCATCAAGAAAACAAAGCTCTCTTCCTGTTCATTCACAAGATAATGTCTAGTCCAGCTTCATACTTATCAATCTCCCCCTTGATGAAAGACGAAACACATTATTTGAACAATTGATTTCCTGCAACTCACAACCCAATGTAATTCACAGAATAATTCAATTACTCAAAAATAAAGAGAACAAATACCACAGAATTATCAAAAACACAGAATAGCATAGATAGCATCCTAACAAATCCATAAATTATTACACAACCAGATACTAAACATCTAAAACATAAAAGCTAAAAAACCACCACAAACCACTTAATCTTCTCCCCATTTTTGAGTTTCATCAAAAGAGTAGAAGAAATGTAGGATCTGTTCAGAGTGTCTCATTGAAGAAAATATAAACAAAAGCGCTTCGGGACTGAGAAGAAATAGAATAGAGAGATTGGGTTTCAAGGCTTTGAAGATTTAGAAGACTTTGCTTTTCCGTTGCCTTTTCCATGAGTCTCTTCCTGCTCTTCCTATGAAGCTTCTTCATCTTCAATTTGTTCTTCAGCCTGTTCTCCTTGTACTTCAGTTTTATTTCCATGAGCTTCCTCATCCTCCATCTTCTGAACAACCTCATCAACCAACTTGCTTAGATCAGCAGCCTCCTTTTCAGCTTTTCCTACAAGAGTTTCCTCATCATATGCCTCCTCTTCAGACTCTTCAAAGAGATCTTTTGATGTCAGAACAACGGGAATACGTTTCTTCTTATTCTGTTTCTTGAGAGCTTCTCCCAGAACTTCCTCTGAATCAATGCTGGTACCTCTTCTTTCAGAAGAAGGCACTTTCTCCATATCCAAACCTTTGATATTGTAGTCACGTTAACCAAACCTTTTAACTTTGTGAAGTCATTGGACAAGTTAAATAATCGCTGTCTTAAGTCCTCCACTCCATCTTCCAGAACCTCAACCCTATCTAAAACTTGTGAAAAGTCTAGATTACCAGATACTTTGGAGGTTGAAGCAGCACTAGGTTTGATGAATTCTTTCTCCTTTAGTTCCTTAACATTCAAATTTGAATAGCACTTCCACATTCATTTTGGAGTGTAAACAATCCCAATCCTTTGCAGTGATGCCTCATCAACTACTCCAAAACCAATAGTAATCTTCTCCTCATCATTCTAAGAAATCCCAAAATGATTCAAAAACAATGGTAAGACATTGGCATAGGGAAGAGAGTGGTTCGTAGTCCTAGTCCCAGAATAGACCATATGCTCCATCACCATAGTAGGAAGGTCTACATCAAACCCTTGACATATCAAATACATCAAAATCAACACCTTATGTGTCACAAACTCTTCGGAATACTCTCTGGGAACTACACATATCATAATGATTGAGAATAGAATTTTGGTTTCACAAGTAAACACAGAATGTGTTAACTGCTTAGGTTCAGAAGTGGTTCCCTCGAAGAAAAACATGGCATTGGCTTTCCCCAAAATTTTTTCCTATCAGGATGATCACTAACTTTGTACTTCCTAGGTACTCCCAAAATTTTGAAAAACATCTTGTGATCGAACCTAATATCCACACCATCCACTCTTGAAGTAACGATATATCTATCACTATCATCAAGTTCTTGAAAAGAATTCAGATAAAACAGCTTGGTTAATATAGGGTAAGCTTCAGAAGGTGGTCTTAACAAACTTCCAACAGATGAGTTTCTCAAACTCGTAATGTAGTCGAATTCGAAAATATCCAATATCTCAGTACTAATCAGACTACAAAAAGAAACTTTAGAAGATGCATACCCATCCATCCAAACAGTTTTAACCTCATAACTAACAAACAAAGACTCAGGCAAAAGATTCTTACAAACGCTTGTGGCTTTCTTGGTTTTCACTGCAATGTACTTGACCATCTTCTTTTCAGGAGTTGCATCACCCTTCTTCTCCTTTGACGATGACACACTTTTCTTATCCCCTTTCTCAGCAGTCACCTCTTTCTTCTTCTTACTTGATTCTTCCTCCTGATTCTTACTCCCCTGTTCTTTGTCCTTCACCACCTCTTCTGCAGCATATTCTGAATCATAACCTGCCCTTGCTTCTTCCGGAACTTCCTTACCCTTCTTGATCTTCTTTGAGGGAGGATATGTCTCATGAACACTAGCTGTGTCTTCTGAGTCTGATCAATGAATGGTGATCTTCCTGTTAGCCTTTCTCTTCACCCTCTTGTTGGAGGTCTGACCTTGCTGCTCGATCGTCTCTGATTTTCGCTCCATTTTGGTTAGGGTTTGAGAGAGTTTGATATAATAGTGAGAGAGAGATAGATAGATACGAGGAGATAGAAATTGAGAATGAGAGAAATAAGTCCTGAAGTCAGCTTAAGTAGGTAGAAGATTCTGATTGAGAATGATGATTTGCATGCAAAAAGATTTCAGAATATTTTCAAAGATATTTTTAGATTTTTTGTCAAAATCTCTGAACATTTGAAAGAGTCTGTAATTATCTAAAAAGATATTACAAAATATTTCATGATCCAATTTTTTAAAGATAATACAAATCCACTAATCAAAGCAGTGTAACAGTGGTTCAAAGCTTTGAGAAGTTTCAGACTAACACAGAAACTTCACAGCTTCGAGCCATACTTTCAAGGCTTAAGAAAGTATAATCGTAAGGCTTTGAGATTCACACAAATAATACACACAGGAAATAATTACTCCCCCTAAACCAATGCATCCTTGTTTAACATACCCAATTCAAGCCTTAGGGATGCAAACCTCTCATCTAGCAATGGTTTAGTGAAAATATCAGCTATCTTCTTAGAAATTAAAATAAAAGATAGAATAATATAACCTTTTTAATTATGATCTCTAAGAAAGTGATGTCTCACATCTATGTGCTTTGTCCTTGAATGTTGGACTAGATTCTTAGAAATGGAAATGACACTTGTATTGTCACAGTTGATAGGCACATTTATGAAAATATCCAAGATCTCATAGCTACTGAGCAATCCATATAACCTGTGAACAACAGGCTCCAGCTCGCATATATTCAGCTTCTGCAGTTGATAGAGCTACTGAATTTTGCTTCTTTGAATGCCAACTTATTAATGAAGATCCAAGAAATTGGCAACATCCAGAAGTACTTTTTCTGTCTACTTTGTATCTTGCAAAGTATGCATCTGAATAACAACTCAACATAAAGTTAGATCTTCGTGGATACCAAAGCCACAAGTATTTGGTTCCATTAAAATATATGAAAATCCTTTTTACAGCAATAAAATAACTTTCTTTAGGATAAGCTTGGAATCTAGCACAAATACACACACTAAACATAAAATCTGGTATACTAGCACTTAGATACCGAAGTGAACTAATCATACCTCTGTACCCTTTCGGATTTACACTCTTACCAGTTGTATCATTGTCTAAAGACATTGATGAACTCAAAGGAGTCCTTACAACCTTTGACTGTGACATGTTATACTTGTTTAAAAAGTACAGGGTGTATTTTCCTTGATACACAAAAATTCTTTCTTCATTTGATGTACATGAAGTCTAAGAAAGAATTTCAGTTCTCCCATCAAGCTCATTTCAAATTCCCTGAACATTAGACTTGAAAACTCTTTTCAAATAGCATCATTAGTAGCACCAAATATAATATCATCTATATATTTCTGAACCACTAACATATCTTTTTCCTGATTTTTGATAAAAAATAGTTTTATCAACCAGTCCTCTCTTCAAACCATTTTCTAATAAAAATTTAGAGAGTCTGTCATACCAAGATCTTGGAGCTTGCTTAATTCCATATAAAGCTTTGTCTAATTTGTAAACATAATTAGGAAAGGTGTCACTTTCAAAACCTGGTGGTTGAGCAACATATACTTCTTCTTGTAAATATCCTTTCAGTAAAGCACATTTGACATCCATTTGAAAAAGTTTTATGTGAATATGTGATGGAAATGCCAGAAGTATTCTGATAGCTTCTAACCCTACAACTGTTGGGTTTTGATTCATGGATGCGCAACGGAAACAAAATTAACCATGCAAAACCCTCCAAGGATCACAAGTCAAGAGACATAACGATGGTAAAGGAAGAAATCAATAACACACCTTAGGGTTCTCCTTTGATGACTTCAAACGCGAATTGTGTCACGTTCTCTATGGTTGATCCACGCCTAGAGTTGATTCCTAGATCTCCCACTCCTTCGTGCTATCCCGGAAAGAGGAAGAGGAGGAAGAATCACGCAAAACGAGACGAACCAAAGGAGGTTTCGGCTCCCTTTGGGGACGACGGGGACGGGGCGGCGAGCTAGGGGGCGGTCGGCTCCTTAGATTGTTGCTCTCTCTCCTTTTGTTCTCTCCCACTCTTGTTATGTTCAATTATGACCATAAGTTGTTGGAAGGAAGGAAGGAAGGTCCTTTATATAGTCCAACAACTCCTTGCCAACTACCTAAAGGACTTATTCTAGTCCTACTAGAATTCAATTTAGCCCCTTCCTTGCAAATTAGTCCCTACTAAGTTTGCAAGGTTTTGCAAAGTGATCCTTCTAATTAATTAATCCAATTAATTAATTCCCAAATCTAGTTCAACTCTATATAGCGTGTGACCCCATAGGTTCTATCTAGTTGGTAGCAACTATTTGCTAATATGGAGCGGTTGCTAGCAAAACATCAATTCTAGCCAACTAATAGAATAGTCATCTTGACAACCTTTGTACAAGTAATTGTCTCATCCCTTTGTCTCTATATCCGGATTGGACATGAGACATACAAGTCACACTCTATATCCAATCCATAGTTTCTCTATCCATGGGAATAGCCGTATTCGTGCAAATAACATCAATACCCCATATTGATTTATTTGAGTCTGGCCAGACATTCTATAAGCACTATCCCTCGAGTGGCCTCGGATATTTGCTCCCGTTATGTGGGAGGGACAAATTCTATCTACGTCCACTACAATATCTAAGCTTGCTTCTTATTGTATCCAGTACACGCCTTTATAACTACCCCGTTACGGCAAAATCACAATAATCCATAACTAGAATATCTAGTGACTTCAAGTCTAAGGATGACAATACCATTTCACCGCGAGAAGAGCTTGTGACTCAACATAACGTGTATGTAGCCTTCTCGAGATGGGTCAATCCAGTGCGACATTACCCCTAATGCACACCTATGTGTTGGATCATGATATCTCCATATCAATCCAACCCCATACTAGTCTATAGATGATTGTCCCATTAATCATTATACTGGACTAGGGATATTTAAGATAAACAACACAATTGTAAATCTAAGGACTTCATTATATTAAATATCCAATAAATAATAAATGAATTTCTAGCCACAAATAGATTCATACTAAACTAGATTGCCTCTAGGGAATCTATTCCAACAACAACATGGGCAAATATTTCCCCATAGTCAATACCTTCTTCTTGAAGGTATCCCTGTGCAACCAGTCTTGCTTTATTTCTTACAACCTTACCTTTGTCATCCAGTTTGTTTCCGAACAACCATCTTCTTCCAATCACTGATTGATCCTTTGGTCTAGGAACCAAATTCCGGACCTTGTTCCTTTCAAACTCATTTAGCTCATTCTACTTTTCAGTGATCCAATCTGCATCTTCTAGTGCTTCTTTTGCATTTTTGGGCTCAATGAGTGATACAAAGCACTAAAGGGACACAAGTTCCTCAATTGACTTCTTGTCTGAGTTCAAGTAGTTGGATCTGATATGATATTCTCTGTAGGATGATCTGATAGATATTTGAACTTCTTTCTTAGTTTCCAAGTGAATGGACCTTGGCTTTGAGTTCTTGACAGAGTAGAAGGAGCATCATATTTCCTGTCAGTCTTAGTCTCAAGGCTTTGAGATTTTGGCTCAGCAAGGGGTTTAAGGCCTTGACATTCTTCTGAAAGTTTCTTCTGCTTAGTTTTGCTCTTGTTGGCTTTCTCATAGTCTTCATCAGCCTCATATTTATTTAAACAAAGATATGAAAAACTTTCTCTCGGAGAATCATCAGTACTTTCATCAAAAACAACATGAATACTCTCCTCTACCACCTTATTTCTCTTGTTATAAACCCTGTATGCTTTGCTGGTTTGAGAATAACCAAGAAGTACAATTTCAACACTTCTAGCATCAAACTTACCAAGATTATCTTTGCCATTGTTATGCAGAAAACAGGTACATCCAAAAGGCTTAAAGTAAGCAACACTAGGCTTTCTTCCTTTTAACAATTCATAAGGGGTTTTATTCCAATTGTCCTGATCAAACATCTATTAAGCACATAGTTGGTAGTATTACAGCTTCTGCCCACAAATAGTTTGGCAAATTACTTTCAAGTAGCATGGTTGTAGACATGTCTTCAAGAGTCCTATTTTTCATCTCAACTACACCATTCTGCTATGGAGTTCTAGGTGCAGAAAAGTTGTGTGAGATGCCATGCTTTGCACAAAATAAATCAAAGTCAAGTTGATCAAATTCCCTACCATGATCACTTCTAATAGATGCAACATGTAAATTTATCAAAGTTTGAAGCTATTTGCAAAGTTTTTGAAAATTCACATAATGCTTCACACGTTTCTTTAATCAACATAACCCAAGTATATCTAGAGTAATTATCAAATACAACAAGCACATATCTCTTACCTCTGGGTTATTGAACCCTCATAGGACCACACAAGTCGAGATGCATCAATTCTAAAGGTCTAGAGGTACTTACAAAGTTCTTTGTCTTGAAAGAGCTTATAGTTTGTTTACCTTGAGTACATGCCTTGCAAAACTCATCATCTTTGAATTTGAGAATTGGTAATCCCCTTAACAGATCTTTTGAGATGAGCTTACTCAAAGTATGCATGCTTATATGACCAAGTTTTCTATACCACATCTTTGAGTCATCCTTCAAATCTTTGAGACATTTCAGGCTATTACCTGCAACTTTGTCAGTACATAGTGAATAAACATTATGTGACCTAGAAGCAGTGAGTATGCAATTATCTCTTTTTCCATCTTGCACAACACAGTTCTCCTTGTGAAAAAAATACCTTATTGCCTTTATCAAAAAGATGATAAATACTCAATAAATTATACTTGAGACCATCAAATAAATAAACATCATAAATTGAATATGCATAATTGTTACCAACACTTCCAATACAAATTATGTTGCACTTTGCTTTGTCACCAGGTGTGATTGTTCCATCTAATTGCTCTTTGAGGTCTGAGAATAAAGACTTCTTCCCACTCATATGTCTGGAACATCCACTATCCAAAATCCATTTCTAATCTTTTAATGCTTTGGTGACAACCTGCAGAATTCAATCAATGCCTTAATAGGCTATTATACCAAGTGTAGAATTCCGATTCATACTCAGAGTCAATCATGTTAGGTGGTCTACCTCCTTTTTGAACCCAAATCTGTTTCACTTGTCCCTTAAGTTGATAAGGATATGTATTTCTCATTATATGAGGTTCTGTCATTCTAAAGGGGCAAATTAATTTCACATGTTTTGTGGAGAATGTCTGCTTCCTGATTTCACAAAAGTTGTTTGGTTTCTTCTTATAAAATTTGGATTATAACCAATTCCACTCTTGTATAAAGAATGCATACTTCCTCCAAGCATAATATTTAACTTTTGTTCTGAGCTAGAAAAATTTGAAAGAATTATCTTTGATTCTTGAAGCTTACTATTCAATGAAGTATTTTGTTGTTCTAAATCATCATAATGATTTTTTAGATCAACAAACTTGTCAGTTAAAATAGTGTTTCGATTAACTACTTCTTTGACCTGTGATTTCAAAGCTTTGATTCAGCTGTCCAAGGCTTTGAAGTCACTATCAATCTTCAACTTAGTAGCTTCAAGACATTTTTTCTGAAAAACCAAATATAAATTTCTTTTGCTTGCTCATGAACCTTCATTTTCAAAGAATCAATCTCATTCCTGTAACTCTCCTCATTTAAAAACATGCTTTGGAGAATTTCAGTCAATACAACAGAAGGACTAGATAAGAGATTTTTTACCATGTCTTCAATTGGCTTCTCGGTAGAGTGGTCCTCTTGATGTCCAGCCCTTAAATAAATATTGGCTTGCTCCTCATCAAAATATGAGTTTGAAGAATCTGAATCACTCCATGAGGCTACCATTGCCTTCTTTCTTCTGTTGTCATTTTCCTTCTTGGAAAATTGTGTACTCTTCTTCTTTTTAGGGCAATCTCTTACAAAGTGATCTTCATCTCCACATTCATAACAATTCATAACTTGAGTTTTATATGACTGTGAAGAAGACTTACCTTTCTGATCCTTGCTGGTTGAGGATCTGAATTTCTCTTTGTTGTAATCCATATTCCCTGAATTTCTCCTTTTCTTCAGAATTCTGGCATACAGGCTAAGGCCTCTTCATCATCATCATCATCATCATCATCATCATCATCATCATCATCATCCTGTTCAAGGCTTTGGGATTTTTCACTGTCTTTTGCCTTGAGTGCGAGGTTCATGATGTTGTCACTCAGTTCACCATCAACTTCCTTCATAGAGATCTTATGAGTGAGTAACTTTCCTTGTAGATCATCAATTTCCAAGATTCTTAGATCCTGAGCTTCCTCAATTGCAGTTGTTTTGGGCTCCCATTTGGCCTTGGGCAAGCATATGAGAATCTTCATAAATTTTTCTTCATTTGAGAATACTTTTCTCAAAGACTCCAAGTTATTCACAATATCTGTAAACCTTCTGAACATATCCTTTATGGATTCATCATAATTTATCTTAAACAAGTCATAGTGTCTCAAAAGGATATTGATCTTCTTAAACTTGACTTGGCTAGTTCCTTCATAGGTAACAATCAACTTATCCCATATCTCTTTTTCATTTTTGTAGTTGGATGTCCCGTTGAACTCATCTGCACTAAGAGCACAATACAATAAGTTCAAAGCTTTGTACTTTTTTGATACCTTTTCCAGTTTAGTAAGTGAGAGATCTTCATCGGGTTTGACAATTCTAACTCCATTAACAGTACTATAGAACAGGTTTGGCCCATTTAAAAATAGACCATAGTTCGATGTCTTGATGTATGATGAACATTTTCATAAATGCCTTCCAATTCACAAAATTATCACCACAAAACAGTGAAGGTCTATTTGCAGCCCTTCCCTGTGAGAATCCTCCTTCACCTACAAAACTCATTGCCACAATATGGTTAGATCTTTAAACTGTGAACCCAAGCTCTGATACCAATTGAAAGAGTGTAATGTAGGTGTAAACCAGTATCAAAATATTCCAGAAGGGGGGGGGGTTGAATTGAGTATGCTAACTTTTGCTAAAACACAGCCTTTTGAAACATCGGTAAATCAAACTGTTGATATCTCAAAGCTTTGAAAAAGATTTGAGAAGCATAAAGATATAACAGCAAATAACAAGGCTTGAAATCTTTGAGATTTCGAAACATCCAATGCTTTGAAACTTCCAATATAAACATAAATTAAAGACAGCAAAAGTAAATAGCAGGGACACAGAGAATTACAGAGTTTAGTCACAATTAGACCTAGTCTCTGCCTGAGGGTTCTAATCCCTCAAGGATTCAAACACAACTTCTTATCAATCACCCAGATTTAGCCCTAGATCTCAATCCTAAGTGAGCTACCTTACACTTATACAGCTTGTGGTTCCCAACCTATCTAGTTACAGGCTACGACATGTTGAAACAATAAGAACCTCTTGTTTTTTACTAGAACAACCAAACTACTAAGTTTAGTGAGGTTTCAGAAATGAGTAATGAATGATAAAATTAAGTAAAAGAAGAAGAAATCAGAATAGATAAGCTATTTAAGCCTGTATGATTTCATCTGAAATGAGTGATCTTCAGTCTGCTGGAGAGTTGATTGTGTTGAATGATTTGAAGAGCTGTGTAAATTGATCTTTGCAGTTTTTTGCTCTCTTAAAAAACCACGATCTCTGTCTCTTTTCTAACTCTCCTTTTTTAAAATTTAAAATGCTGATCACTTTAGCAACAGTCTGAAACCAACTGAGAAAAACCAGGAACAAAATTTCTATTATCTCCTTTATGATAAGCTCCAATCAATGGCTATATTTGAATGGATTGCTAATTTGTTTATGGACGTTGGAGCGTCCAAGAAACCTGCATATACTCAACAAACAAGATCAAACAAATAACACGACAATCTAGCAACAAGATCTGTTTAAGCAACAACAAACAGTTCATGAGAAAACTAGGCTAGATTTGTCTGCACACAGTTCTGAGTTAACAAATATATTCAATCTCATGAATATATCAAGTAACTAATATAGAAATCATAATAATAGACAACAATCAGCTTATATCAAGTTCTAAGTCTCACAGAATTCACCTGCACTCACAATGATGACCAGGTGAACTTAGCAGTAAAGAACAATCAGAATATCTAAAAGCATTGAAGCTTTGTCTACTAATTCATCGGAGTGAATCTTAGATTTTCAATCCAACTGAGTCCTGAAATAATTATTGTTCTTAACACATATTACTAATGCATTCATATAATTAAACCATATCACAACCAAAACCTGCACAAAAACAGTTAGATAAACAAACATATAAGCACTGCTACAGTAACTCAAACCTTTGAAGCTTTGGTACTTAGCAATATCTTCTGCTCATGTTACTGTCTTTCATGATATTTATTAACATATTCTGTTTTTGTTTCTGGCTTTCATCATCAAGGAAACAAAGCTCTCTTCTTGTTCATTCACAAGATAATGTCTAGGAGCTTCAGAATTATATAGTTTATCTCTATTTCTTGCATTCTTTTTCTCTCTTTCTATTACCATTTTGTAGGTTGCTCTTGGAGGAGGACTTGTGCTTGGTGACCAAAGACGCGTAAAGAGGTCCATCTATCCCTTGTCTCTGTCATAAACTTGTATGTTCTTCCATTGTTCTCACACATTGAGGACAATGTGACATTTTAATTGGGGGTGGAGTATATCTATTACTGCTTTACTGAAATGGTTACTTGCAAGATTATTCTTTCATTACTTGTTTACTTGAAAAATACAAAATAATGAATAAAAAGAAAGTCAAAATCCAAAAAAAAAAAAAGTAAAAAAAAAATGTCTCAACCTTTCATGAGAAGCATCACTCTTTTCCCGTGTCAAACCATAGATTTTTCCTTTTCTTATTTTGGTAGTTTTATTTATTTTAACCTTTCATATTGAGTCTAGATTTATTTTCTTCTTTGATAGATCTATTGACTCTTAGAGAGTTATAATTGAGTCTCGTATTTTGAAAAAAAAAGGAAAAAAAATGAAAAATAAAAAAAAATGAAAAAAGTGAAAAAGGGGGAATTTTAGGAAGTTATATGTTTTCGAATAACGAAATCTCTTCGTACATGTTCTTTTTATCTTTATTTTAAAAACGAATTCTTCACTTATACTCAATACATCTACACCAATATCCCACATTCCGCTATCTCATGCGTTCTCACAAAGCGAAACACTAAATTTACATTTCATGTTTAAGTCCTTCAAACTAACTTGATCACATTAACGTTAGTAACTTCAGGTTGTGCACGGCGTGGAATAGCTCAGCTGCTTCAAGGCCTTGAATCAGCTTTCAAAGCCTTGAATCAGTCTCAGAGGCTTGAAAATAGTTTAGCTATTTTCAAGGCCTTGAAACAGGATTCAAAGCCTTGAAAATGCTTAACATGTGTGCATACTCTTAGGGGAAGTTTTCTGCAAACTCTATGAGTTTGATTCCCTTTCTATCTTTCGTACGTTCGATCCACTGTTATTAGATGATGAAAGAAAAATTATTCTAACATGTTTTGATCATAGAATATCATCTGTTTGACCTTGATATTGCAGGAAATTTTGTTTCCAATATTTGCAGGATTGTTTCCTAAACTGAATTTGTGCAGATTTGGAAATAGTTGGATATTTTGACCTTGGGTTCAATTAGAGACTTATGACAGCTTCTCAGATTTCTTATGGACAGGATCTTAACAATATCTCTGAAGATTGTGATCAACTATCCGTTGGAGAAGGCTGTTAAAGAGAGTCAAAGTTGTTGCCTACAAAATAGGAAGTTGTTGCTGAAAATCTGGGAAGATTTGCAGAGCTTCAAACAGTTTAAATAGAGCTCACTTTGAAGCAACAAAATACGAGATTCAACGGGCAAAAAAAAAAGTTTTTGGATTGACAAAGCACCAAATAAGAACATCAAACTCTCAATCCATTCCACAAAAGTTCACTGCATTTTCACTGCAGTTTTCTACTCTAAGTGTACTTCTGTATTGAGCTGTATTGGTAGATTATTTCTGTATTATCTCTACATCTATTCTCAAGGATTGTTCAAAGTGAACAATAGATAATTCCTAGTTAATCATTTAGCTATAGCAAGTACAAGACATGTTAGGGAAAACCACAAGCTGTAACAGAGTAAGGGAACTCTCAGGGCTTGAGTTCCAGGGCTTAGCTTTTGATTAATAAGAATTTAGTTGAAAATCCTGCAGGTATCTAATCCCTGAGGTAGAGACCTAGGTCCAAGTGGACTGAACTCTATAAATCACTTGTATTCTGCATTTACAGTTCATTTCCTTTCACAGTTTTTGCAGCATACAAAACTATCTATTTTTTCAAGGGTTTGAACTTGTTTTTAAGGCCTTGAAAAAGGCATACTTGCTTTTATACTGTCTGCATCTTCTCCAAGGGCTTGAACTTGTTTTCAAGGCCTTGAACTTCACTGTTTTCACACGTTTTCATCTTCCTAGCAAGTTTTGCAAAGCGTTGGCATACTCTATTCAACCTCCCTTCTAGATTATCTTAGCTGCATTAACATCTGCATACTCACACTTTCAATTGGTATCAAAGCTTGCATCACTATATAAGATTTAACCATCTAGTGATCATGAGTACTACAGGTGATGGTGGTTTCTCACAGGGAAGAGCTGCTAACAGACCTCCTCTATTTTGTGGAGAAAATTTTGCTCACTGAAAAACTCTTACGAAAATGTTCATTATTGATCAAGATCTGGAGCTTTGGACCATTATCCAAAATGGACCTCATACTTTCTACACAGTAAAAGATGGGACTAGAACTCCCAAAACAGAAGAGTCACTCTCCTCTTCTGAATTAGAGTAATTTTCTAAGAAATACAAAGCTATTAACATTTTGTATTGTTCTTTGAGTACAGATGAATTCAACAGGATCTCTGGATGCACAACTGCTAAGAAATCTTGGATAAGCTTGTGTTTAATAGAGGGAACCAGTCAAGTCAAGCAAACCAAGATCAACATTTAGCTCAGGCAATATGAGCTGTTTAAGATGAATGCAGATGAGTCCATCAGAGACATGTTCAAGAGGTTCACTAATATTGTCAACAACCTTGATTCACTGGGAAAACATTTTTCTAATGAAGAAAAGGTGAGGAAGATTCTCAGAAGTCTTCCAAAGGCAAAATGGGAACCAAAGACCACATCTATTGAAGAAGCTCAGAATCTCCCAACTTTACAACTTGATGAGCTACAAGAGAAGTTCCTGAAAAAGGAGATATATATGAATGAAGTTGATGGAGAACTCCTAGATGGTGTCAAGAACTTATCTCTCAAAGCTAAAGAGAATGAGAGAACACAAAGCCTTGAAACTGAGGATGGTGATGATGAAGATCCAATTGCCTTAATTTCCAAAGCCCTGACAAGGATTCTAAAAATGAAGAAAAACTCTGGAAACAAAGATTTCAACAGAGAAAGGCATAGATCATCCATCAGGAAGGACTACAAAGGTAAGTCCTCTTCACAAAATAAATCAAAAGTTATGAACTGCTTGAATGTGGTGATGTAGGACACTTGATAAGAGATTTTCAGCACAACAAAAGCAAGAGCTTTCAAAAGAAAGATCATGACTGAAGAAAGAAAGCCATGATAGCTTCATGGAGTGATTCAGATAGCTCTAGTTAATCTGAATCTGAGGAAGAACATGCCAACCTATGCGTCATTCTCAAGCATGATGAAAGTTCTGAGAAGAACATTGAGGTAATGGTAAATTGTCTGATTTCAAAGCCAAAAGAAGCTCTTTCAGAATATCTCACAACAAGCTTTTGAATGAGGAAGATTATGTGAAAGAGATTAGACTTTTGAAAGAAAAAGTTCATGAGCAACCTAAATCGGAATCTTGAAATCTCTCAAAATAAAACTGATAGTGATTTCAAGGCCTTGAAAACAAGTTTCAAAGTCTTGAAAACACTATTAAAGGAAGTAGTCACTGAAAAATCCTCAATGAGTGACAGCCTTGTTAATCTAAGACATCAGATTGATGAATTAGATAAACAAAAGACTACTCTTACTGAGAAACTTCAAGAATCTGAATTGGTCAAAGTCAAGCTTGCTTGATCAGAACACAAGTTGAACTTGATTCTTGGAGGAAGTTCACAGTCTGTTCACAAAGATGATATTGGATTCAATCCAAACTTTCCAAGAAGGAACAATACCAGATTTGTGAAGGCTAGAAACAAAACTTCTCCTACATGTCATTACTGCTGCAAAAATGGTAATGTTAAGATGACTTGTCCTCTTAGAAGAAGAGACCCTCACATAATGAGGAACACTTTTCCTTTCCAACTCAAAGGACAAGTTAAGAAGATTTGGGTTCCTAAAGGGGTTAGGCCACCTAACATGGTTGATCCTGAATATGAATCCATATTCCACACTTGGTCTAACATCTGGGTAAGGAAGTCATTGGTGTTTGCAGGTTGTCACCAATATCAAAGAACATAAGTGGTTTATGGACAGTGGTTGCTCAAGACATATGAGTGGAAAGAGATCTCTATTCTCTGAATTGAAGGAGAAATCAGAAGGTTCAATTACACTTGGTGACAAAGGCAAATGCAATATTCTTGGTATTGTAAAAGTTGGTACAAACTTGAAAATTTTATTTCTGTTGTATATCTAGTTGAAGGGTTGAAATTTTATCTGCTTAGAGTATCTCAGATTTGTGACAATGGAAAAAAAGTTTTATTTGATATAGAGAAGTGTGTTGTGCAAAATGAGAAATCAGGTGATTGCATTCTCACAGTATCTATATCAAACAGTGTTTATAATTTTCAGACTAACAAAGTTGCAGGTGAAAGTTTGAAATGTCTCAAGGCCTTGAAAGAGGATTCAAAGCTTTGGCACAGGAAACTTGGTCATATCAGTTTGCATAATTTGAACAAGTTGATTTCAAAAGACTTGGTAAGAGGATTGCCATCCATCAATTTCAAAGAAGATGAAATGTGCAAATCATTTGCTCAAGGCAAACAGACCAGAAGTTCCTTCAAGCCAAAGAAGTTTGTAAGTACAACTAGACATATTGAATTTCTTCATATGGATCTCTATGGTCCTATGAGGACTCCCATTCCAAAAGGTAAAAAAGTATATGCTAGTTGTTGTAGATGATTTTTCTAGATATACTTGGGTTATGTTTCTCAAAGAAAATTTGAAGCAGTCTTTGAATTTTCAAAGCTTTGCAGAGAACTTCAAAACTTGAAAAACCTACCTATAGCTTCAATCAGAAGTGATCATGGTAGAGAATTTGATCAGTTAGAATTTGATTTATGCTGTGATAAGAATGGTATTACTCACAAATTTTCTGCTCCAAGAACTCATGAACAGAATGGTGTTGTTGAAAGAAAGAACAGGACTCTTGAATATATGTCAAGAACAATGCTTCTTGAGAACAAGCTGCCAAAACATTATTGGGCAGAAGCTGTGAATACAGCAAACTATATTTTGAACAGGTGCTTGATCAGACCTATTCTGAAGAAGACCCCCTATGAACTATTCAAAGGGAGTCAGCCAAACATTTCATACTTCAGACCCTTTGGATGTACTTGTTTTATCCACAAAAATGGAAAAAAAACCTTGTTAAGTTTGATGCAAGAAGTGATGAAGGTATACTTTTTGGTTACACTCGGAATAGCAAAGCTTATAGAGTTTACAATAAAAGAACAAAACTGGTTGAAGAGAGCATTAATGTTATTTTTGATGAAAGCTATGATGGTTCTTTGAGTGAAAGTTTTGCAGACTTGAATTTGAACAAGCATGATTTAGAAGAAGAGACTGAAAATCCACCAGGATTCAAGAAAGGCTTAGAAGAAAATAGAAGACATTTTCAAGACCTTGAAAATGGTGCTCAAGGCCTTCAAAGTAAACCTCAAAGCCTTACAAAGGATGATCAGAAGGATTCAAGTGACAAAGCCGCTACTTCAAGACACGAGAAGATTTATGGAGAGCTTGAACCATGGTCTCCAAGAAAGAGATTCAAATATCTCTCATCTCATCTAGTTGAAAATATCATATAAGATCCAACCACTGGTACACAAAATAGATCACATTTGAAGAACTTATGTGCTTTTAATGCTTTTATCTCTCTTGTAGAACCTAAAATTGTGAAGGAAGCTTTACAAGAAGCAGACTGGATCATTTCTATGCAAAGTGAACTAATTGAGTTTGAAAGGAATAAGGTTTGGAACCTAGTTACTCCACCTACAAACCATTATGTCATTGGTATCAGATGGTTATTCAGGAATAAGTTGGATGAAAGTAGCAACGTGTTCAGAAAAAAAGAAAGGTTAGTTGCTCAAGGTTACAATCAAGAAGAAGGTATTGTTTATGAGGAAACTTTTGATCCAGTTTCCAGGTTAGAAGCAATTAGAATTTTTCTTGCAGTTGCATCTCACAAGAACATGAAACTATTTCAAATGGATGTGAAGTTTTCTTTCTCGAATGGCTATTTATAAGAAGAAGTTTATGTAGCACGACCACCAGGTTTTGAAAATGACAAGTTTCCAGATCATGTTTACAAACTTGACAAAGTTCTTTATGGTTTGAAACAAGCTCCAAGAGCTTGGTATGAATGACTGTCAATGTTTTTTCTTGAAAATAATTTCAAAAGAGGTTTAGTAGACAAGACTCTTTTCATAAAGACTCATGAGGAAGATTTACTTGTAGTTCAGATATATGTTGATGATATATTGTTTGGAGGTACTAATGATTAATTGTGCAGAGAATTCTCAAGTCTTATGAGTAGGGAATTTGAAATGAGCATGATGGGAGAGTTGAACTTCTTCCTAGGACTTCAAATACATCAATTGAAGAAGGGCATCTTTCTGCATCAAAGCAAGTACACAAGAGACTTACTAAAAAAATTTAGCATGGCTCAATGTAAGTTAACCAAGACTCCTATGAGTTCTACACTATCCTTAGACATGGATGAATCTCGTAAGAGTGTCAATGTGAAAGAGTATAGAGGCATGATTGGATCATTACTCTATCTCAGAGCAAGCAAACCAAATATTATGTTTAGTGTGTGTATGTGTGCTAGATTTCAAGCTGATTTAAAAGAATCACACTTGAGTGCTGTGAAGAGAATATTCAGATATCTCAATGGTACCAAAGACATAGGGCTTTGGTATCCAAGACATTCTAATTTCTCTTTGCATGGTTTTTCAGATGCTGACTTTGTAGGTTACAAGGTTGATAGGAAAACTACTTCAGGAACTTGCCAATTTATTGGATCATCCTTAATCAGTTGGCATTCAAGAAAAAAAATTCAGTTGCTCTATCAACAGCTGAAGCTGAATATATAGCTGCAGGAGCATGTTGTTCACAAGTGTTATGGATTGCTCAACAGCTAAGAGACCTTTGATTTGATTTCAGGAGCATACATATTAAGTGTGATAACACTATTGCAATTTCAATTACGAAGAATCTAGTGCAACACTCAAGAACCAAGCACATTGATGTCAGACACCATTTAATCAGAGATCATGCTGAGAAAGGTGATATTGTTCTTGAATTTTTTGATTCTAACATGCAATTTGCATATATCTTCACTAAACCATTAGCAGATGAAAGGTTCTCAGTTCTAAGATTTGAATTGGGAATTGTAAATAAAGTCGCATTGGTTTAGGGGGAGAATCAGGTAAGAAAGGTAAGCTTTATGTGTTTTAAAAGGTTTGAATTGAGTTTCAAATCCTTGAAAATCAGTTCAAAGATTTGGTTTTTACTTGTTGCAGTGTTACAGTTTTTCAAGACCTTGAAATCCTTTTCAAAGCCTTGAAAATAAGTCTGCTACACTGATAGTCAACAATCTCGGATCATTCTTTGTTGGGTGATATCTCTGTAGATATTTGCCTAATATAGGCCCTACCCATTTCAAAAATTTATTTTTGCCAAAAAGAGTATTAGTATATTTTATTTTCCAACGACATAAAAGATTTGAAATCCCTTTGATCATTGCAAATCTTTTGGGATGAGAGAGATGCTAGTTGTTGGAATAGATGCCCTAGAGGCAATCTAGTTTAGTATGAATTTGTATATGGCTAGAAAATTCATTTATTATTTATTGGATATTTAATATAATGAAGTCCTTAGATTTACAATTGTGTTGTTTATCTTAAATATCCCTAGTCAAGTATAATGATTAATTGGGACAATCATCTATAGACTAGTATAAGGTTGGATTGATATGGAGATATCACGATCCAACACATAGGTGTGCATTACGGAATGTTGCACTGGATTGACCCATATCCGAGAAGGCTACATACATGTTATGTTGAGTCACAAGCGCTTCTCGCGGTGCAATGGTATTGTCATCCTTAGACTTGAAGTCACTAGATATTCTAGTTGTGGATCATTGTGATCTTGGTAGCGTTAAACGCTACACCGTAACTGTGTAGTTATAAAGGCGTGTACTTGATACAATGAGAAGCAAGCTTAGAGATCGTAGTGGACGTAGAGAGGATTTGCCCCTCCCACATAACGGGAGCAAATATCCTAGGCCACTCGAGGGACAGTGCTTATAGAATGTCTGGCCAGACTCAAATAAATCAATATAGGATATTGATGTTATTTGTACGAATAAGGCTATTCCCATGGATCGAGAAACTATGGATTGGATATAAGAGTGTGACTTGTATGTCTCGTGTCCAATCCGGATATGGAGGCAAAGGGATGAGACAATTACTTGTACAAAGGTTGTCAAGATGACTATTCTATTAGTTGGCTAGAATGGATGTTTTGCTAGAAACCGCTCCATATTAGCAAATAGTTGCTACCAACTAGATAGAACCTATGGGGTCACACGCTATATAGAGTTGAACTAGATTTTGGAATTAATTAATTGGATTAATTAATTAGAAGGATCACTTTGCAAACCCTTGCAAACTTAGTAGGGACTAATTTGCAAGAAAGTGACTAAATTGAATTCTAGTTGGACTAGAATAAGTCCTTTAGGTAGTTAACAAGGAGTTGTTGGACTATATAAAGGACCCTCCTTCCTTCCTTCCTCATAACTTATGCTCATTAGTGAACATAACAAGAGTGGGAGAGAAAAAAAGGAGAGAGAGCAAGCAACAAGGAGGCCGACCCGACCCCCTTGCCGCCGCCCTCACCCAGTCGGCCAAAAAAGGGGCCGAAACCCCCCTTTTTGTCTCGTTTTGCGTGATTCGTTCTTCCTCTTCCTATTCCGGGCTAGCACCAAGGAGTTTGGGAGATCTAGGATCAACTCTAGGCGTGGATCAACTATAGAGAACGTGACATTATTCGCGTTTGAAGTCATCAAGGAGAACCCAAAGGTGTGTTTATGATTTCTTACCTTTACTATCGTTATGCATCTAGACTTGTGATCCTTGGAGGGTTTTGCATGGTTTATGTTTGATTATGCTTCCGTTTGCGCGTTCCATGAATCAAAACCCTACAGTGGTATCAGAGCCACATGTCATAGAGCATAAACGTAGTTTATGTGTTACATTCTTGTTGTTTTACACCTTAATTTGATTGTTTATCGCGTAAAACAAGACAAATCAAGCATGGGATGCAATTTGTCGATAATTACTCATAACAAGATCCAATTTTGCATTGAATGCATGAATTGATGAGTTTGAGAAATTTTAGGATCCAAGATCTAGGGTTTGGGCATCCTTGGGGAAGAAGGAGTTCTCCCAAAACAAGGAAACAACCAAACTTGGGCACCAAGCAAGGGAGTTGTTTTGGAAACAACTCCCATAGAAGGGTTCGGCCCCCCTAGGGACCGCCCCCTTGCTTGCCGCCCAAGCTTGGGAGCCCTAAGGGGCCGGGCGGCCCTAACCCGCGGGCCTAGCTTGCGGGTTTTGGGCCGGGCCGGCCCTAGGGCCTTGTGGTTCACTTTAATGGGCACGGGCAATTGGATTGTTGGTCCCATAGACCGTTTTAACCCTAGAAATCCTAAAATCAATTAAAATTGACCAAGCGCGTTAAAATTGGATTTTAACTGTTTATGTGCAAATCGCATGGTGATTGGATATGGCCTTAGGATGTGGTTTGATTAGGATGTTTAATTTTGTGGTTTGGTTTTACGGCCTGCGAGCTGATCAATTAATTGTAATAATTAATTAGGGTTTTATGGCCTGCGTGCCATTTTTTTTCTCAACTTGTGAGATTTATTTTATTTAGTATAGATGTTAGTTAGTACTAGATAAAGTAGATTGTTAGCCAAGATTGGAGAAAAGAAGCCCAAAGACAAAGAAGCCACAAAAGATGGAGCATGGATCATGAAGCATTCCACATGACTATGAAGGATGGACCAAGAGATCAAGACGCATGGAGATGTGTTTGCTTAGGGTTCATAGATAATTCCATTGGCTTGGAATTATCTTAGTCTAGAAAAAGGCCATATCTACATCACTTTTAATTTCTGTTTTGTGGTTGTTTATTTATTGTCTTATTATTTGTGTGGTTGGTGTATGGATGATGCATGCAATTAGGATAATAAGATAATTAGACAACCCGGATCTATTATTTGGAGTTGTGCCCAAAATCAAATAGATAGATTAGTTGATATTGATCAACAAAACAATTAAAATTGAATTTAAAAAAATCCCTCAAATTTTAAATATTGTGTTCTTGCCTTCTCGTTATTTAAACACTCATTATCATCATTATTTATCAAGTTCGTGCATGCCAAAGCATGGCGACTTGGTTCATAATGATGGAATGCGATGGCACGTAACAATGTGCAATTGTTTAGATAAGAGGTTGAACACAACTAGGCTATTAATTTGATTAAGAAACCTAGAGGCAATCAATTGGGATTATCCATTTGGATGGATAAATAAGGAGTTATTTGCCCGATTGAACCAAGAGTTGCATATGGGATGCAATTGGAATTGTTCCTACCTAAAGTAGTCAAATTATGGGTGACTTGCCAAAGCAAGCTCATAAGGAGATGAAAGATGGATCTTGGCCCACTAGAAAATATAAGGATATTTTCCGCATTAATATCTTGAGGGTTATTAATCCGTAGAAAAATAGTGGGAGCTATATTTAATAAACTAGCCATTATTAAATATAGTCAAAAATTCACAAATACTAAAACTTGCGTATTTTCCTTTTTGTAGAATACCAAATGGCAAACAACTCATCGAGTTCACAACATTCCCTACGATCTGTCCTTGAGAAGGACAAGCTCTCTGGAACCAACTTTCTTGATTGGTACAGAAACTTGAGAATTGTTCTCAAGCAAGAGAAGAAACTGTACGCAATAGAGGAGCATGTTCCAGAAGGTCCAGAGAACCAGACACCTGCTGCCTTAAAGGCGTATCAAAAGGGTGTTGATGACGCTAATGATGCGGCCTGCCTTATGCTTTGCACCATGAATTCTGAGCTTCAGAAGCAACACGAAAACATGAATGCTGTCGATATGATCGAACATCTAAAGCAGATCTTCCAAGAGCAGGCGAGGGTAGAGAGGTATGAGGTCTCAAAGGCACTATTCAAATGTCATCTGGCAGAAGGGAACCCAGTGGGACCCCATGTACTCCGAATGATCGGGTACTTGGAGAATTTCGCCCGGCTTGGGTTCCCGGTCGGCCAAGAGTTGGCAACCGATCTCGTGTTGAAATCGTTGCCCGAGAGTTATGGACAGTTCATTATGAACTATAACATGAACGAGATCGTTAAACCACTGCCAGACTTGCTCAAAATGTTGAGGACGGCTGAACAGAGCATCAACAAGGGTAAGGGCAAGGCCATAATGATGGTGCAGAAAGGAAAGGGCAAAAGGTTTGCCTCTTCCTCCAAGGGCAAAGGCAAGTCAGTTACCAAGTCCAAGGAACCAGCCCTTAAGCCTGTTGGTGGCATTGCCAAGGTTGTGACTAAGGGTGAGTGTCACTACTGTAGTCAGCCTGGACATTGGAGGAGGAACTGCCCAAAATATCTGGAGGACAAGAGGCTTGGAATAGTGATTCCACCACCACCAGGTATTTTTGTTGAAGATGTCAATTTAACTGTCTCTACATCATGGGTATTTGATACTGGATGTGGATCTCATATTTGTTGAAATATGCAGGATCTAAAGAGAAGTAAAAGATTGGCTAAAGGGGAGGTAGATCTGCGCGTTGGGAATGGAGCAAAGGTTGCTGCGTTGGCCATAGGCGTGTGCGAGCTATCTCTGCCTTCAGGATTAGTTTTAGAATTAAATAATTGCTATTTTGTGCCTTCTATGAGCATAATCATTATTTCTATTTCTTGTTTGGACAAGGATGGTTTTATTATTTCAATAAAGAACAATTGTTGTTCCTTTTATTTGAATAATATTCACTATTTTAGTGCGCAATTATTTAATGGACTTTATGTCCTTGATCTAAGCAATACTGTCTACAACATTAATACCAAGCGGATTAAAATAAATGATTTAAATCCTGCTGATTTATGGCATTGTCGTTTAGGCCACATAAATGAGAAACGTGTATCAAGACTCCATAAGGATAGATTACTAGACTCATTTGATTTTGAATCATATGAGACATGTGAGGCTTGTTTATTGGGAAAAATGACAAAGTCCCCTTTCAATAAGAAAGGTGAGAGGACTAGTGAGCAATTGGCGCTCATACATACCGATGTGTGTGGGCCATTTGCCACGCCAGCCAGGGGTGGTTATGTCTACTTCATTACATTTACTGATGATTACAGTAGATATGGATTTGTGTACCTTATGAGGGCAAAATCCGAATCCTTTGAAGTGTTCAAAGAATTCAAGAATGAAGTAGAGAAGCAACTTGGCAAAAGTATCAGGCTCTACGATCGGATCGTGGAGGAGAATACTTGAGCCAAGAATTTGACGACTATCTTAGAGAGTGTGGGATTGTGTCCAAACTCACTCCACCCGGAACGCCACAATGGAATGGCATGTGCGAGAGGAGGAATCGAACCTTATTGGATATGGTTCGGTCTATGATGTGTCAAACCGATCTTCCATTATCATTTTGGGGCTACGCTCTATTAAGTGCAGCTTTCACCATTAACCGTGTTCCATCTAAATCAGTCATGAAGACACCATACGAGATGTGGAGTGGGAGGCGTCCCACACTGTCGTTCATGAGGATTTGGGGCTGCGATGTCTATGTAAAACGTTTACAATCAGACAAGCTAGGGCCTAAATCAGATAAGTGCAAATTTGTGGGGTACCCTAAGGAAACTAAGGGATACTACTTATACAATCCAACCGAGAACAAAGTGTTTGTTGCTCGGACCGGCGTGTTTGTAGAAAGAGAATTTGCCTCTAAAGAAGAAAGTGGGAGGAATGTAGAACTTGAAGAAATTCAAGAACCACAAATCACTGAACCGATTATGGAACATGAACAGGAATCACAAATAGTTGTGGAGCCACCTGTTCAGGTAACACAAGAGCTTCGTAGATCTAGTAGAGTGCGCCAGGAACCTGAGAGGTATGGACTTCTCGTGACCGATTCCGGTGACACGATGCTCATAGATGATGAGCCTACTACCTATGAGGAGGCCATGAGTGGCCCAGACTCTCAGAAGTGGCTGGAAGCCATGAGATCCGAGATGGAATCCATGTATACCAACAAAGTATGGACTTTGGTGGAACCACCCCATGGGGCGCGGCCCATAGGGTGCAAGTGGGTCTTCAAGAAGAAGATCGACATGGATGGTAATGTGATTACCTATAAGGGCCGATTGGTGGCTAAAGGATTCAGACAGATTCATGGTATTGACTATGATGAAACCTTTTCACCAGTTGCTATGACCAAATCCATCCGAATCCTACTTGCAATTGCAGCATACTACGACTATGAGATTTGGCAGATGGATGTCAAAACAGCATTCCTTTATGGGAATCTCCTCGAGGACGTGTATATGATACAGCCGGAGGGTTTTGAAGATCCAAAGCAAGCCAACAAATTCTGTAAGCTGCAACGATCCATCTATGGATTGAAGCAAGCTTCTAGGAGTTGGAATCGACGTTTTGATGAAGTGGTCAAAGAGTCTGGCTTCATCAGAAACGAAGATGAGTCTTGTGTCTACAAGAAGGTTAGTGGGAGCTCTGTCGCTTTTCTGGTCTTGTATGTGGATGACATACTACTCATTGGAAACGACATTCCCATGCTGCAATCTGTGAAAGATTGGCTAGGAAAGTGTTTCTCAATGAAGGACTTAGGGAAGCAGCCTATATACTCGGTATAAAGATCTATAGAGATAGATCTAAGAGGCTGCTAGGCCTAAGTCAAAGTACATATATTGACAAGGTGTTGAAACAGTTCAACATGCAAGATTCCAAGAAGGGATTCTTGCCCATGTCACATGGAATCACTCTTTCGAAGAGTGGTTGTCCTTCCAATGAGATTGAGAAGGAACGCATGAGTAAGATACCCTATGCCTCGGCCATAGGATCTATCATGTACGCCATGTTATGTACTAGACCAGATGTGTCATATGCCCTGAGTATGACAAGCATATACCAATCCAATCCGGGTGAGAGTCACTGGATTGCTGTCAAGAACATCCTAAAGTACTTGAGAAGAACTAAGGATGCTTTCTTGATATTTGGCGGTGAGGAAGAGTTGCGTGTAAGGGGTTACACTGATGCAAGCTTCCAAACCGACAGAGATGACTTTAGATCACAGTCGGGATATGTGTTTTGCCTGAATGGAGCAGCGGTGAGCTGGAAGAGTTCCAAGCAAGAGACGGTAGCTGATTCTACAACAGAGGCTGAGTACATTGCTGCAAATGGCGCAGCAAAGGTGGCTGTTTGGATCAGAAAGTTTGTTTCTGAACTTGGTGTGGTCCCTAGCATTGCGGATCCAGTGGAGTTGTTCTGTGACAACACTGGGGCGATCGCGCAATAAAAGGAACCTGTAGGGTTTTGATTCATGGAACGCGCAAACGGAAGCATAATCAAATAAAAGCCATGCAAAACCCTCCAAGGATCACAAGTCTAGATGCATAACGATAGTGAAGGTAAGAAATCATAAACACACCTTTGGGTTCTCCTTGATGACTTCAAACGCGAATAGTGTCACGTTCTCTATAGTTGATCCACGCCTAGAGTTGATCCTAGATCTCTCAAACTCCTTGGTGCTAGCCCGGAATAAGAGGAGGGTGAAGGAATCACGCAAAACGAGACTAAAGAGGGGCTTCGGCCCTCTTTTGGCCGACGGGGTGAGGGGGCGGCGGCAAGGGACGGGTTCGGCCCTTGTTGCTTGCTCTCTCTCTCCTTTGTTCTCTCCCACTCTTGTTATGATCACTAATGAGCATAAGTTATAAGGAAGGAAGGAAGGAGGGTCCTTTATATAGTCCAACAACTCCTTGTTAACTACCTAAAGGACTTATTCTAGTCCAACTAGAATTCAATTTAGTCCCTTCCTTGCAAATTAGTCCCTACTAAGTTTGCAAGGGTTTGCAAAGTGATCCTTCTAATTAATTAATCCAATTAATTAATTCCAAATCTAGTACAACTCTATATAGCGTGTGACCCCATAGGTTCTATCTAGTTGGTAGCAACTATTTGCTAATATGGAGCGGTTTCTAGCAAAACATCCATTCTAGCCAACTAATAGAATAGTCATCTAGACAACCTTGTACAAGTAATTGTCTCATCCCTTTGCCTCCATATCCGGATTGGACACGAGACATACAAGTCACACTCGTACATCCAATCCATAGTTTCTCGATCTATGGGAATAGCCTTATTCGTGCAAATAACATCAATATCCCATATATTGATTTATTTGAGTCTGGCCAGACATTCTATAAGCACTATCCCTCGAGTGGCCTAGGATATTTGCTCCCGTTATGTGGGAGGGGCAAATCCTCTCTACGTCCACTACGATCTCTAAGCTTGCTTCTCATTGTATCCAGTACACGCCTTTATAACTACCCAATTACGGTGTAGCGTTTAACGCTACCAAGATCACAATGATCCACAACTAGAATATCTAGTGACTTCAAGTCTAAGGATGAGAATACCATTGCACCCCGAGAAGCACTTGTGACTCAACATAACATGTATGTAGCCTTCTCGGTGATGGGTCAATCCAGTGCAACATTCCGTAATGCACACCTATGTGTTGGATCGTGATATCTCCATATCAATCCAACCCCATACTAGTCTATGAATGATTGTCCCATTTAATCATTATACTTGACTAGGGATATTTAAGATAAACAACACGATTGTAAATCTAAGGACTTCATTATATTAAATATCCAATAAATAATAAATGAATTTTCTAGCCATATACAAATTCATACTAAACTAGATTGCCTCTAGGGCATCTATTCCAACAGTCTCCCACTTGCACTAGAGCCAATCTGGCGCATCTCGTATGCCCATACTCCTAGTGTGCCCTTCATGCTTCCACTGCGTGAGAGGCTTCGTAAGCGGGTCTGGCAGATTATCATCTGTAGGAATCTTGCATATCTGAACGTCTCCTCTATCGATAATATCTCGAATCAGATGAAACTTCCGGAGCACATGCTTGGACTTCTGGTGTGATCTTGGTTCCTTTGATTGCGCGATCGACCCAGTGTTGTCACAGAACAACTCCACTGGATTCGCAATGCTAGGGACCACACCAAGTTAAGAAACAAACTTTCTGATCCAAACAGCCTCCTTTGCTGCGCCATTTGCAGCAATGTACTCAGCCTCTGTTGTAGAATCAGCTACCGTCTCTTGCTTGGAACTCTTCCAGCTCACCGCTGCTCCATTCAGGCAAAACACATATCCCAACTGTGATCTAAAGTCATCTCTGTCGGTTTGGAAGCTTGCGTCAGTGTTACCCTTTACACGCAACTCTTCCTCACCGCCAAACATCAAGAAAGCATCCTTAGTTCTTCTCAAGTACTTTAGGATGTTCTTGACAGCAATCCAGTGACTCTCACCCGGATTGGATTGGTATGTGCTTGTCATACTCAAGGCATATGACACATCTGGTCTAGTACCTAACATGGCGTACATGATAGATCCTATGGCCGAGGCATAGGGGATTCTACTCATGCGTTCCTTCTCAATCTCATTCGAAGGACAACCACTCTTCGAAAGAGTGATTCCATGTGACATGGGCAAGAATCCCTTCTTGGAATCTTGCATGTTGAACCGTTTCAACACCTTGTCAATATATGTACTTTGACTTAGGCCTAGCAACCTCTTGGATCTATCTCTATAGATCTTTATACCGAGTATATAGGCTGCTTCCCCTAAGTCCTTCATTGAGAAACACTTTCCTAGCCAATCTTTCACAGATTGCAGCATGGGAATGTCGTTTCCAATGAGTAGTATGTCATCTACATACAAGACCAGAAAAGCTACAGAGCTCCCACTAACCTTCTTGTAGACACTAGACTCATCTTCGTTTCTGATGAAGCCAAACTCTTTGACTACTTCATCAAAACGTCGATTCCAACTCCTAGAAGCTTGCTTCAATCCATAAATGGATCGTTGCAGCTTACATACTTTGTTGGCTTGCTTTGGATCCTCAAAACCCTCCGGCTGTATCATATACACGTCCTCGAGGAGATTCCCATAAAGGAATGCTGTTTTGACATCCATCTGCCAAATCTCATAGTCGTAGTATGCTGCAATTGCAAGTAGGATTCGGATGGATTTGGTCATAGCGACTGGTGAAAAGGTTTCATCATAGTCAATACCATGAATCTGTCTGAATCCTTTAGCCACCAATCGGCCCTTATAGGTAATTACATTACCATCCATGTCGATCTTCTTCTTGAAGACCCACTTGCACCCTATGGGTCGCGCCCCATCGGGTGGTTCCACCAAAGTCCATACTTTGTTGGTGTACATGGATTCCATCTCGGATCTCATGGCCTCAAGCCACTTCTGCGAGTCTGGGCCACTCATGGCCTCCTCATAGGTAGTAGGCTCATCATCTATGAGCATCGTGTCACCGGAATTAGTTACGAGAAGTCCATACCTCTCGGGTTCCTGGCACACTCTACAAGATCTACGAAGCTCTTGTGTTACCTGAACAGGTGGCTCCACAACTGCTTGTGATTCCGGTTCATGTTCCATAATCGGTTCAGTGATTTGCGGTTCTTGAACTTCTTCTAGTTCTACATTCCTCCCACTTGCTTCTTTAGAGACAAACTCTCTTTCTAGAAACACGCCGGTCCGAGCAACAAACACTTTGTTCTCGGTTGGATTGTAGAAGTAGTAACCCTTAGTTTCCTTAGGGTACCCCACAAATTTACACTTATCCGATTTAGGCCCTAGCTTGTCTGATTGTAAACGTTTTACATAGACATCGCAGCCCCAAATCCTCATGAACGACAGTGTGGGACGCTTCCCACTCCACATCTCATATGGTGTCTTCATGACTGATTTAGATGGAACACGGTTAATGGTGAAAGCTGCACTTAATAGAGCGTAGCCCCAAAATGATAATGGAAGATCGGTTTGACACATCATAGACCGAACCATATCCAATAGGGTTCGATTCCTCCTCTCGGACACGCCATTCCATTGTGGCGTTCCAGGTGGAGTGAGTTGGGACACGATCCCACACTCTCTAAGATAGTCGTCAAACTCTTGGCTTAAGTATTCTCCTCCACGATCCGATCGTAGATCCTTGATACTTTTGCCAAGTTGCTTCTCTACTTCATTCTTGAATTCTTTGAACACTTCAAAGGATTCGGATTTTGCCCTCATAAGGTACACAAATCCATATCTACTGTAATCATCAGTAAATGTAATGAAGTAGACATAACCACCCCTGGCAGGTGTGGCAAATGGCCCACACACATCGGTATGTATGAGTGCCAATTGCTCACTAGTCCTCTCACCTTTCTTATTGAAAGGGGACTTTGTCATTTTTCCCAATAAACAAGCCTCACATGTCTCATATGATTCAAAATCAAATGAGTCTAGTAATCCATCCTTATGGAGTCTAGATACACGTTTCTCATTTATGTGGCCTAAACGACAATGCCATAAATAAGCAGGATTTAAATCATTTATTTTAATCCGCTTGGTATTAATGTTGTAGACAGGATTGCTTAGATCAAGGACATAAAGTCCATTAAATAATTGCGCACTAAAATAGTGAATATTATTCAAATAAAAGGAACAACAATTGTTCTTTATTGAAATAATAAAACCTTCCTTGTCCAAACAAGAAATAGAAATAATGTTTCTGCTCATAGCAGGCACAAAATAGCAATTATTTAATTCTAAAACTAATCCTGAAGGCAGAGATAGCTCGCACACGCCTATGGCCAACGCAGCAACCTTTGCTCCATTCCCAACGCGCAGATCTACCTCCCCTTTAGCCAATCTTTTACTTCTCTTTAGATCCTGCATATTTCGAAAAATATGAGATCCACATCCAGTATCTAATACCCATGATGTAGAGACAGTTAAATTGACATCTACAACAAAAATACCTGGTGGTGGTGGAATCACTATTCCAAGGCTCTTGTCCTCCAGATATTTTGGGCAGTTCCTCCTCCAGTGTCCAGGTTGACTGCAGTAGTGACACTCACCCTTAGTCACGACCTTGGCAATGCCACCAACAGGCTTAAGGGCTTGTTCCTTGGACTTGGCAACTGACTTGCCTTTACCCTTGGAGGAAGAGGCAAACCTTTTTCCCTTTCCTTTATGCACCATCATAATGTCCTTGCCCTTACCCTTGTTGATGCTTTGTTCAGCCGTCCTCAACATGTTGAGCAAATCTGGCAGTGGTTTAACGATCTCGTTCATGTTATAGTTCATAATGAACTGTCCATAACTCTCGGGCAACGATTGCAACACGAGATCGGTTGCCAACTCTTGGCCGACTGGGAACCCAAGTCGGGCGAGATTCTCCAAGTACCCGATCATTCGGAGTACATGGGGTCCCACCGGGTTCCCTTCTGCCAGATGACATTTGAACAGTGCCTTTGAGACCTCATACCTCTCTACCCTCGCCTGCTCTTGGAAGAGCTGCTTTAGATGTTCGATCATATCGACAGCATTCATGTTCTCATGTTGCTTCTGAAGCTCAGAGGTCATGGTGCAAAGCATTAGGCAGGCCGCATCATTAGCGTCATCAACACGCTTTTGATACGCCTTTAAGGCAACAGGTGTCTGGTTCTCTGGACCTTCTGGAACATGCTCCTCTATTGCGTACAGTTTCTTCTCTTGCTTGAGAACAATTCTCAAGTTTCTGTACCAATCAAGAAAGTTGGTTCCAGAGAGCTTGTCCTTCTCAAGGACAGATCGTAGGGAATGTTGTGAACTCGATGAGTTATTTGCCATTTGGAATTCTACAAAAGGAAAATACGCAAGTTTTAGTATTTGTGAATTTTTGACTATATTTAATAATGGCTAGTTTATTAAACATAGATCCCACTATTTTTCTACGGATTAATAACCCTCAAGATATTAATGCGGAAAATATCCTTATATTTTCTAGTGGGCCAAGATCCATCTTTTCATCTCCTTATGAGCTTGCTTTGGCAAGTCACCCATAATTTGACTACTTTTAGGTAGGAACAATTCCAATTGCATCCCATATGCAACTCTTGGTTCAATCGGGCAAATAACTCTTTATTTATCCATCTATATGGATAATCCCAATTGATTGCCTCTAGGTTTCTTAATCAAATTAATAGCCTAGTTGTGTTCAACCTCTTATCTAAACAATTGCACATTGTTACGTGCCATCGCATTCCATCATTATGAACCAAGTCGCCATGCTTTGGCACGCACGAACTTGATAAATAATGATGATAATGAGTGTTTAAATAACGAGAAGGCAAAAACACAATATTTTAGAATTTGAGGAATTTTTCAATTCAGTTTTAATTGTTTTGTTGATCTATATCAACTGATCTATCTATTTGAGTTTGGGCACAACTCCAAATAATAGATCCGGGTTGTCTAATTATCTTATTATCCTAATTGCATGCATCATCCATACACCAACCACACAAATAATAAGACAATAAATAAACAACCACAAAACAGAAATTAAACGTGATGTGGATATGGCCTTTTCTAGAATAAGATAATTCCAAGCCAATGGAATTATCTATGAACCCTAAGCAAACACATCTCCATGCGTCTTGATCTTTTGGTCCATCCTTCATAGTCATGTGGTATGCTCCATGCTCCATGCTCCATCTTTTGTGGCTTCTTTGGCTTTGGGCTTCTTTTCTTCAATCTTGGCTAACAATCTACTTTATCTAGCACTAGCTAACATCTATACTAAATAAAATAAATCTCACAAGTTGAGAAAAAAAATGGCACGCAGGCCATAAAACCCTAATTAATTATTACAATTAATTGATCAGCTCGCAGGCCGTAAAACCAAACCACAAAATTAAACATCCACATCAAACCACATCCTTAGGCCATATCCAATCACCATGCGATTTGCACATAAACAGTTAAAATCCAATTTTAACGCGCTTGGTCAATTTTAATTGATTTTAGGATTTCTAGGGTTAAAACGGTCCATGGGCCCAACAATCCAATTGCTCGGGCCCATCAAAGTGAACCACAAGGCCCTAGGGCCGGCCCGGCCCAAAACCCGCAAGCTAGGCCCGCGGGTTAGGGCCGCCCGGCCCCTTAGGGCGGCCAAGCTTGGGCGGCAAGCAAGGGGGCGGTCCCCTAGGGGGCCGAACCTCCTCTTGGGAGTTGTTTACAAAACAACTCCCTTGCTTGGAGCCCAAGTTTGGTTGTTTCCTTGTTTTGGGAGAACTCCTTCTTCCCCAAGGATGCCCAAACCCTAGATCTTAGATCCTAAAATTTCTCAAACTCACCAATTCATGCATCCAATGCAAAATTGGGTCTTGTTATGATCTAATTATTGACAAATTGCATCCCATGCTTGATTTGTCTTGTTTTACGCGATAAACAACAAATTAAGGTGTAAAACAACAAGAATGTAACACATAAACTACGTTTATGCTCTATGACCTGTGGCTCTGATACCACTGTAGGGTTTTGATTCATGGAACGCGCAAACGGAAGCATAATCAAATAAAAGCCATGCAAAACCCTCCAAGGATCACAAGTCTAGATGCATAACGATAGTCAAGGTAAGAAATCATAAACACACCTTTGGGTTCTCCTTGATGACTTCAAACGCGAATAGTGTCACGTTCTCTATAGTTGATCCACGCCTAGAGTTGATCCTAGATCTCTCAAACTCCTTGGTGCTAGCCCGGAATAAGAGGAGGGTGAAGGAATCACGCAAAACGAGACTAAAGAGGGGCTTCGGCCCTCTTTTGGCCGACGGGGTGAGGGGGCGGCGGCAAGGGACGGGTTCGGCCCTTGTTGCTTGCTCTCTCTCTCCTTTGTTCTCTCCCACTCTTGTTATGATCACTAATGAGCATAAGTTATAAGGAAGGAAGGAAGGAGGGTCCTTTATATAGTCCAACAACTCCTTGTTAACTACCTAAAGGACTTATTCTAGTCCAACTAGAATTCAATTTAGTCCCTTCCTTGCAAATTAGTCCCTACAAAGTTTGCAAGGGTTTGCAAAGTGATCCTTCTAATTAATTAATCCAATTAATTAATTCCAAATCTAGTACAACTCTATATAGCGTGTGACGCCATAGGTTCTATCTAGTTGGTAGCAACTATTTGCTAATATGGAGCGGTTTCTAGCAAAACATCCATTCTAGCCAACTAATAGAATAGTCATCTAGACAACCTTGTACAAGTAATTGTCTCATCCCTTTGCCTCCATATCCGGATTGGACACGAGACATACAAGTCACACTCGTACATCCAATCCATAGTTTCTCGATCTATGGGAATAGCCTTATTCGTGCAAATAACATCAATATCCCATATATTGATTTATTTGAGTCTGGCCAGACATTCTATAAGCACTATCCCTCGAGTGGCCTAGGATATTTGCTCCCGTTATGTGGGAGGGGCAAATCCTCTCTACGTCCACTACGATCTCTAAGCTTGCTTCTCATTGTATCCAGTACACGCCTTTATAACTACCCAGTTACGGTGTAGCGTTTAACGCTACCAAGATCACAATGATCCACAACTAGAATATCTAGTGACTTCAATTCTAAGGATGACAATACCATTGCACCCCGAGAAGCACTTGTGACTCAACATAACATGCATGTAGCCTTCTCGGTGATGGGTCAATCCAGTGCAACATTCCGTAATGCACACCTATGTGTTGGATCGTGATATCTCCATATCAATCCAACCCCATACTAGTCTATGAATGATTGTACCATTTAATCATTATACTTGACTAGGGATATTTAAGATAAACAACACGATTGTAAATCTAAGGACTTCATTATATTAAATATCCAATAAATAATAAATAAATTTTCTAGCCATATACAAATTCATACTAAACTAGATTGCCTCTAGGGCATCTATTCCAACAGAACCCAGATCACACCAGAAGTCCAAGCATGTGCTCAGGAAGTTCCATCTGATTCGAGATATTATCGATAGAGGAGACGTTCGGATATGCAAGATTCCTACAGATGATAATCTGTCAGACCCGCTTATGAAGCCTCTCACGCAGTGGAAGCATGAAGGGCACACTAGGAGTATGGGCATACGAGATGCGCCAGATTGGCTATAGTGCAAGTGGGAGACTGTTGGAATAGATGCCCTAGAGGAAATCTAGTTTAGTATGAATTTGTATATGGCTAGAAAATTCATTTATTATTTATTGGATATTTAATATAATGAAGTCCTTAGATTTACAATTGTGTTGTTTATCTTAAATATACCTAGTCAAGTATAATGATTAATTGGGACAATCATCTATAGACTAGTATGGGGTTGGATTGATATGGAGATATCACGATCCAACACATAGGTGTGCATTACGGAATGTTGCACTGGATTGACCCATCTCCGAGAAGGCTACATACATGTTATGTTGAGTCACAAGCGCTTCTCGCGGTGCAATGGTATTGTCATCCTTAGACTTGAAGTCACTAGATATTCTAGTTGTGGATTATTGTGATCTTGGTAGCGTTAAACCTACACCGTAACTGGGTAGTTATAAAGGCGTGTACTGGATACAATGAGAAGCAAGCTTAGAGATTGTAGTGGACGTAGAGAGGATTTGCCCCTCCCACATAACGGGAGCAAATATCCTAGGCCACTCGAGGGATAGTGCTTATAGAATGTCTGGCCAGACTCAAATAAATCAATATAGGATATTGATGTTATTTGTACGAATAAGGCTATTCCCATGGATCGAGAAACTATGGATTGGATATACGAGTGTGACTTGTATGTCTCGTGTCCAATCCGGATATGGAGGCAAAGGGATGAGACAATTACTTGTACAAAGGTTGTCAAGATGACTATTCTATTAGTTGGCTAGAATGGATGTTTTGCTAGAAACCGCTCCATATTAGCAAATAGTTGCTACCAACTAGATAGAACCTATGGGGTCACACGCTATATAGAGTTGAACTAGATTTGGGAATTAATTAATTGGATTAATTAATTAGAAGGATCACGTTGCAAACCCTTGCAAACTTAGTAGGGACTAATTTGCAAGAAAGGGACTAAATTGAATTCTAGTTGGACTAGAATAAGTCCTTTAGGTAGTTAACAAGGAGTTGTTGGACTATATAAAGGACCCTCCTTCCTTCCTTCCTCATAACTTATGCTCATTAGTGAACATAACAAGAGTGGGAGAGAAAAAAAGGAGAGAGAGCAAGCAACAAGGAGGCCGACCCGACCCCCTTGCCGCCGCCCTCACCCCGTCGGCCAAAAAAGGGGCCGAAACCCCCCTTTTTGTCTCGTTTTGCGTGATTCGTTCTTCCTCTTCCTATTCCGGGCTAGCACCAAGGAGTTTGGGAGATCTAGGATCAACTCTAGGCGTGGATCAACTATAGTGAACGTGACATTATTCGCGTTTGAAGTCATCAAGGAGAACCCAAAGGTGTGTTTATGATTTCTTACCTTTACTATCGTTATGCATCTAGACTTGTGATCCTTGGAGGGTTTTGCATGGTTTATGTTTGATTATGCTTCCGTTTGCGCGTTCCATGAATCAAAACCCTACACTAGTTTCCCATTGAAACTCAAACTCTTTCAGTATTTATCTTCTTCTCTTCTCCTTTATTCCGTATCACTCCACCTCTTTCTATTCTTCTCCCAAACCCTAATGAGCACAAGGAGAGCCTCAGACAGAATAAAGATGGCTGGAGAATCGAAACATGTCTCAGAGAAGAAAAGAAAAGCAGCAGTGGATGAAGTTCAAGAAGTCAGTGGAGACTCTAGCTCCAGAACTCCTAGTGCAGAGGCAGTTCAAGATCTTCCTCCACCAAAGAAGAAGGTCAAGAAGGTTAAAAAATCCTCTTCAGAATAGAAACCAGAAACCGAGCCTACTAGTTCAAAGAAGCTGAAGAAGAGAGAAACTCAGGCAGAAAAGGGGTAAGGAAAGGTGACAGAAGCACAACCAGAAGGTCAATTGGAAAAGGCACTGCAGTTTTATTCACAAGCCTCAACAAAGAACTCAACACCAGATGAGACTTGGCTTGTCTCAAACATCTCTAAAGGTCATTGGTTATATGGTTTTTCTTCAAGATCTATTGGTTTCTGTAGTATTGTCAATAAGCATGTGGTGGAACACATGAAACTTAAGTGCATCTCTATGTTGAAGAAGAGTTCCTTGTGGTGTATGTTGAATCCTAAAGAATTAGCCTACCCTAGACTCACCATACACTGCTACCTGAATTTGACCCAAGTTAAGAGATCTGCACATTTGGTGATCAAATCTAAAGTTGCAGGGATAGTAATTGAATTGGATCACTCTGAGTTTTCCAATGCGCTAGGTTGTCCGAAGAGATATGACACTAGCAACCATCCACCAAAGTCAGAGACCCTAAAGCTAGCGAAAGATTAGTTCTTTCTTCCAAACATCTCAACCTTAGCCAAACAGTTAACACATTTAGTGTTGAATATTGAAGCCAAAGTCCTTCATACCATCCTGGTTAGGTGTATCTTTCCCAGAGAGAACTCTAGAGAATTGGTGACTAAGAGAATGCTGCACATCATGTATCTGGTTATGCATGGCTATGAGATTGATATTCCAAAACTAGTGATTGAACGTATGCTCTTTAGCGTTACTTGTAAAATAATTCATCATCTGCCCTATGCAAACTTGCTCACAAAGAAAACTTTGAGATTCCAACTACTGGAGATGAATTAGTCACATATGGATTTGGAGTACGTAATGGAAAGCCTTTGGGATCATTGGAGTGGTAAAAACCAAACAAAATGTTTGGAAACTTTACTCAGACTTGACTGAAGAAGAACTAGGTGCAAAGAAGTTTCCTAATCCCATGACCTTGACTCCCACTTGAAGTCAGACTTCTCAGCCAACAGATAATCAGAGACTTGATGGTTTCGAGTTGGGCATGGAGGATGTCAAAGCAACTATTTTTGGACTGGAAAGTGAAATTTGGCAAGTCAAGTACATGGTGGAAAGCATCTTCAGAAGCATGACTTTTCTTGATGTTCCTGAGGATGTTGAAGGTAAGAAGAAAGGAGACTCCTAAAAGGATTTTCCTAGTGAGCATTCAGACCAGGAAGAGGTTACTCTAGTTTCAGATAAGGGAAAGTAGGTAGCAGAACAGGCCTCACGGGAAGAAGATGAAGCCAATAGCCTTGACTCAGATGAACTGCATATTACCTTGAAGAAGAAAAAGAAATCTCCAAAGTCTGCTGCAAAGGAAAAGACTAGAGGAAGCAACTGTTGCTGGTGGGAATGAAGAGGAACAGGAAATGCAGGACAAGACTGATGAAGAAGACAATGAGAAAGAGGAAGGAGATCAGGATGAAGATGAAGATCCAACACCTTAATCTTTCCTACTCTTTCTTCACCATTCTCTCTTCTTCAAAGTTTTTTTTTTTTTTTTTTTTTTTTTTTTTTAAGTTTTCAAAATTTTCCAGACACTTGATCCAACAACTTCTTTCTTTTTGATGAAAGTCAAAAAGGGGGAGAAAATTATAGGAGTTAGTTTTTATTTCTAGGTTTATTTTCTAGGTTTATTTGCTATTTGCTGAACTGTTTTAGTTGTTATTTTGAATAAGTTGGTATTATGAATAAGTTGGATCTTTTTGGAACCACTGTGTTGTAAATTGCGAACTAATCAGTTTATTTTGCAGAGACTAAGGATCTAACATAATTTGTTTTTGTCTTTCATCAAGGGGGAGATTGTAAGTTCAGGTTGTGCAAGGCTTGGAATAGCTCAGCTACTTCAAGGCCTCGAATCAGATTTCAAAGCCTTGAATCAGTCTCAGAGGCTTGAAAATAGTTTATCTATTTTCAAGGCCTTGAAACTGCTTAACATGTGTGCATACTCTCAGGGGGAGTTTTCTGCAAACTGTCTGAGTTTGATTCCCTTTCTATCTTTCATACGTTTGATTCACTGTTACTAGATGATGAAGGACAAATTATTCTAACATGTTTTGATCATAAAATATCATATGTTTGACCTTGATCTTGCAGGAAATTTTGTTTCCAATATTTGCAGGATTGTTTCCTAAACTGAATTTGTGCAGATTTGGAAATAGTTGGATATTTTGATCTTGTGATCAATCAGAGACTTATGACAGCTTCTCATATTGCTTATGGACAGGATCAAAACAATATCTCTGAAGATTGTGATCAACTATCCGTTGGAGAAGGCTGTTAAAGAGAGTCAAAGTTGTTGCCTACAAAATAGGAAGTTGTTGCTGAAAATCTAGGAAGATTTGCAGAGCTTCAAACAGTTTAAATAGAGCTCACTTTGAAGAAACAAAACACGAGACTCAACGGGCAAAGACAATAGACAAGTTTCTGGATTGACAAAGCACCAAAGAAGAACATCAAACTCTCAATACATTCCACATAAGTTCAATGCATTTTCACTGCAGTTTTGTACTCTAAGTGTACTTCTGTATTTAGCTGTATTGGTAGATCATTTCTTTATTATCTTTTCATCTATTATCAAGGATTGTTCAAAGTAAACAATAGAGAATTCTTAGTTACTTAGTTGCTAGAGCAGGTACTAGAGAGGTTAGGGGATACCACAAGCTGTTACAGAGTAAGGGAACTCTCTGGGCTTGAGTTCTAGGGTTTAGCTTCTGATTAATATGAATTGAGTTGAAAATCCTGCAAGAATCTAATCCCTCAGGTAGAGACGTAGTTCCAAGTGGACTGAACTCTATAAATCACTTGTCTTCTGCATTTACAGTTCATTTCCTTTCTCAGTTTTTGCAGCATACAAAACTATCAGTTTTTCAAGGTTTTGAACTTGTTTTCAAGGCCTTGAAAAAGGCATACTTACTTGCTTTATACTGTTTGCATCATCTCCAAGGGCTTGAAGTGGTTTTCAAGGCCTTGAACTTCCCTGTTTGCACAAGTTTTCGTCTTCCTAGCATGTTTTGCAAAAAGTTGGCATATCTATTCAACCCCCCCCCCTTCTAGAGTATCTTAGCTGCATTCTGCATACTCACACTTTCAACATTGAAGTCTTACTACTTTTCATAACAGGTGCATTTTCGAAAGCTATTTGAACTCTACAAAAAGGATTTTGTTCTTATTATTTTGGCGGTGGAAACTTGTAGCCCATTAGGGTTGTGGTGAACATGACACCCTATACGATGCCTAAGAAATAAAGGGGTGTTCGGGGATTAATTTCATGCCACCACCTAGATAGCTCCCTTGGTTTAGCTTAAAAAGCCCACTCACATGTATATTCCTTTCTTTTGTTGTGGGTCTTGGAGAACCTTGGATTGGAGTTGGACATGTGTGGAAAAAAATTGTAATGCTAAAACCTCTAAAAATAAGGAAAAATTTGCACCACCTCACAAAAAATCCACGAAAGGATCATACGAGCCCAAACCACATCCTCCATTCTAAAACTCGTTTTTGTTAAAAACTTTTGAGGTCCATCCTACAAGGGTGCTTTTGAGTAAGTATGAAAATGTCTTGTTTCATGTGATCCTTATTTTTGAAGGCATACTTTCTCGCAAATTGAACTTAATTAACAAGTTTTGTGGTTCACATGAGTCAAATCCTACCAACCACTGCCCACATTTACATGAGTATATGCTTAGATGTCCATAGGCTTCTTTCTCAATCATTTACGACTTTAACAATTTATATGAGGAAACATTTGTTCATTCTTCTTTTCCCCCCACCAAAAAACTTAAAATTAGCTAGTAATCTCTACGATTTTATTTTATTTGAATTCTCACTTAGGATAGATAATGTGTGAGCGTGTTTGTAAATATTCGAGTCTAGTTTAGAATTGAGTCAAGCCTTGTTTAGTTTAGTGTGTGTCTCTCATGATTGGTTCTTCACTAGTTTAATACTTTTTATCGCTCTCTTTGTTCGAGGACGAGCAAAAGGGTAGTTGGGGGTGTGTGCTGTTGAATGGAAATCACGTGTTTTAATAGGTTAATGAGTCTTTCATAACTTACTTTTATGTGTAATTTACGTAGTTTATCCCCATTTCTAGACTTATGCTTGTTTCTTTTAGTTTGTGTTGAATTTCCTTATTGTATAGGAAATATTGCGCTTTTGAACTCAAGGAAATATTCCACAAGACTCAAGTGGGGATTCAACAGAGTTTTAAGTGCTTAAATGAGAAGAGAAGTGAAGAAATAGGCAAAACATGAAGATTGAAGAGTCAAGAGGCCACATTACAAGGCCAAATTTTCATCCAAGGGTTTGATTGAGAAGATTTTAACGGATTAGAGGAGTTGAATGTAGTTTTCCAAACGTTGCTAAGGATTTTAAAGAAAAGTATTTAAGATAGGGGGTGTCTTAGGCACTTATTCTGAAGACGGGGTGCATTTTAAACGAGCACATCAAAATAGAGGGACTAAACAGCAAAAGCACCCATATGTTCTTCCCCGTTCATACCATTTCACGACAGAGAAGCCATGGACGCAACTCCAAGCTTCTCTGAAGCTTCGAAACAACCCAAAATCGTCATCTCTTCGCTCAAATACGGCCCCAAAACAATCCCCAGCCCAAGACCACTCCATTGCACCCCTGAATTTGGCCCAACAAAAAACGAAGAAGAAAGCCCCAAAAGCTAGGGTTCTTGAGAGGAGGATACAAATCAACAAAGGAGAAGGTTGAGGATCGAATCAATGGCGGGTATACGTTGTTGGAGGCCATGAAAACCAGTTGTGATGTCCATTTATACCCAGATTGAAGAAAATTCGCGGCCTCTCTCTGACGGACGGACAACTCACAGTACTTTGTTCGGGTTCTTCAATTCGCCTCTCTCTCTCTCTCTGATTTCACCCAGTTTTTGGGGATGTTTATGAGCAAAGAACAATGAAAGAGGAAGAATGGGAGAGAAGGGTCCGGTTTTGATTCAGTTTGTGGCTGTTTATGCTCTGTTTTGAGTTGTTATTGAGCTGCTACCAAGCTCTGATTTTTTGCTCAGTTATGAGCTGCTGCTGCTTCATTGTTGCAGAGTATTGAGTTTGATAACAGCAGCAGCAACAGCTTAGATCTCTATTGTTGCTTCATGTTGGTAGCTTAGTTTTGTTTTGAGAAATGATTATTGCTTAGTTTTATTTATTTGAATCAAGTGTTTAGGAAGAATTGGTGAATACAATTGTTGGATTCAAGCATGATGAATGAGAATCTATTACTCTTTAGTTTTGTTGAATATTTCATGTTTAGCTAGTTAACTTGCATGGGTGATTTGGGACTATCTAGTTCCCTAATCCTCTTATTGATTCAAGTTGAACTACATGAATGAATGAGTTGAATTGGGTGTACATGAATGCTTAATTCATTGTTTCGATTTCTCTTGTTGAAGTATTTGATGCATTGAATATGTAGATGTGCGAATACTCTCGACTTGATTGATATGAAGTTGCACTTGAGTGAGAGAAACTCGTCAGTCCTAACTTTGAGAAATCGAGTTCTAGTTAGGTGATTTTAGTGAGAATATACAAATCTTATTGGTTGCTTGATCTTTCATGTGAAAACACCTATGTGTGTTTACATATGGTTGATTCCTGAAACACTTGAAATTTTAAAATCCCATTTCAATAGCCTCCTTAGTGATTGATTAGCGTGTTAGGAATACACACTTCATTTGTGGCGAGTTAGAGTGCAATAAGAAATCTCTTCTCGACATACTTGTCTTGTGGAACGCAACATGTAATTTGAGAACCGGGGTTGAATCTAATAGGAGGATTGGTCACTAGAGAAACCGATGATCCCTATCCCCTCTCTAATTATCATTTCACTTCTTTCTTAGTTGTTTATATTAGCGAATTCTGAAATCTCAACTTGCTCCATCAATTATTTTTGGTAGATTTGATAGCTTGGCAAGCTTGAAAGCCATTAAGAAATTTGCATTACTTGCTTTAGTTAGTAGCTTAGTTTCGTCTATTGCTAGTACAACAAGTCATTTTCTAACCATCCTCTCCTTGTGGATTTGACTCCGGTTTTACCGGATTACTTCTTGTAGCAATATCCTATATTTGGGATTTTTTTTGTCGAACATAAGTCTTATATACATTAATATAAATTTAAAGTAATGATGTCCTTTGAATGTGGATATGTAGATCACTTGGTTAGAGATATTCCACAAAAGAAGAAGAACATGCATTTTCCCAAGAAAGAAAATGATAACAGAAGGAAGATAGCTATTGTTGCATCATAGAGTAATTCTAATTCATCGACTGATTCAGAAGGAGATGAAGAACAAACAATTATGTTCCTAATGGATGAGCATGAAGAAGAAAACACCTCAGACAAGCATATTGAGGAGATGGTAAAAAATTTCTTTCTAGTCCTTCTGTTGTTCTACCTGAAATCCTCAAAAGCATGTTTTTGAATGAGGAAATTTATAGAAATGAGATTGATTCTTTGTAGGTGAATGTTCATGACTAAGCAAAGAAAAATTTAGATTTGGGTTTTCTCAATAAAACTCTTAAAGCTTCTCAGTCAAAATTGATAATGATCTCAAAGCCTTGGACAGTAGGTTCAATGCTTTGAAGACACAAGTCAAAGAAGTTGTTGGTCAAAACTCTCTTTTAACTGACAAGTATGTTGATCTAAATATGTTTTAGAAAAACAAAAAACTTCATTGACTGAAATACTTCAAGAATAAAGGAATGTTTTATCAAGATTTGCAGGCTCTGAACATAATCTCAACCTCATGCTTGGAGTACACAAAAGTGTAATTGGATACAATCCAAATTTTCCGAAGAAGAACCAAACTACTTTCGTGACATCAGGAACCAGACGTTCACCAAAATGTCATTATTGTGGAAATATTGATCATGTGACGGTAACTTGCTGCTTTCGAAGGAAAGAATCTCACATAATGAGGAACACTTGTCCTTATCAGCTTAAGGGACAAGTGAAGAAATTTGGGCTCCTAAAGGAATCTTACCACCTAACATGGTTGATTCTGAATATGAATCCAAATTCTACACTTGGTCTAAGAGCCTGTTGAGGCATTGATTGAATTTTAATGGCTGTCACCTGTGCTTTGAAGGATCAGAAATGTATTTTGGACAGCAGTTGCTCTAGGAATATGAGTTGAAAGAAATCTTTTTTCACATAAATTGAAAAGCAATCTGGAGGAACAATCACACTTGGTGACAAAACAAAATGGAATATAATTTTCATAGTAGTGTTTGTAATAATTATACAAGTTCTATTTTTGATGTTTATTTAGTTGAAGGTTTCAAATATAAGCTGGTTAGTATATCTCAAGTATGTGATAAAGGGAATAAAGATGTTTTTGACACGGAGAAATGTGTGGTGCAAGACGAGAAATCAGGCAATTGCATACTCACTGCTCCTAGGTCATACGATGTTTATGCTTTGAGTACTAATAAAGTTGCAGTAGAAATTCTGAAGCGCCTCAAAGCTTTGAAGGATGACTCAAATCTTTGGCATAGAAAACTTGGGCATATCCGTATGCATACAATGAACAAGATCATCACAAAATACTTGGTAAGGGGATTACCAACTATGAAATTCAAAGATGATGAGATTTGGAAGGCATGTACCCAAGGTAAACAGACAAGGAGTTTATCAAAGCTAAAGAACTTTTTTAGTACTAATAGAGCTTTAGAATTTATGCATATGGACTTGTTATGTTCATTAGAGAAGCTTTGTCTGAATTCTCAAAGCTTTGTAAAGAGCTTCAATCTTTGAAAAACATACTTGCTGCATCTATTAAAAGTGATCATGGAAAAGTATTTGATCATTTTGATTTTGATTTATTTTATGCAAAGCATGGCATCTCACACAAATTTTTTGGACCTAGAACTCCACAGCATAATGGAGTAGTTGAGAGGAAGAATATGACAGTTGAAGATATGTCTAGACACATGCTACTTGAAAATATGTTTGGGAAGAAGCTGTTAACACCGCTAATTATGTGCTGAACAGATGTTTGATTAGGCTTATTTTGAAGAAAACTCCATATGAATTTTTCAAAGGAAGAAAGCTAAGTGTTTCTTATTTTAAGCCTTTTGGTTGTACTTTTTTTGTGCATAATAATTGAAAAGATAATCTTCGAAAATTTGATGCAAGAAGTTATATATGAAGGTGTATTTATTGGTTATTCTCAAAAAATCAAAGCATATAGAGTTTTCAATAAGAGAACTATGATTGTAGAGGAGAGCATTCAAGTGATTTCTCATGAAAGTAACGATGATTCCTTGAGTGAAAGTTTTGCATATCGAAATCTGAATAAGTATGAGGCAGATGATGACCTTGAGGAAGAAAAAAGAAGCAAAACTAATATGCAGGAACAAACAGAAGAATCTCAAAGATTTGGTCATCCTACTGAATCAAAATCTTAAAGCTTAGAGACTAGATCTCACAGAACACGAAGTGCTCCATCTACTGCTTCAAATTCTCAAAGGATTGAAAATATTACGGGAGAACAAGAACCCTGGACACCAAGGAAGATATCCAGGTATTTATCAGCTCATCCAACAGACAATATCATTTCAGATCCATCAAGTGGTACACATACCAGAGGACAATTGAAGAATTTGTGTGCCTTAAGTGCTTTTCTATGACTTATTGAACCTAAGAATACAAAGGAGGCATTACAAGATACACATTGGATCATTTCAATGCATAATGAGTTGACTGAATTTGTGAGGAACAAGGTATGGAACCTAGTTCATGTTGGAATAGGTGCCCTAGAGGCAATCTAGTTTAGTATGAACAATAAATTTGCTAGAATATTCATTCTATTATTTTTTGGATATTTAATATAATGAAGTCCTTAGATTTCCAATTGTGTTCTTTATCTTAAATATTCCTAGTCCATTATAATGATTAATGGTACAATCATCTATAGACTAGTATGGAGTTGGATTGATATGGATATATCAGGATCCAACACATGGGTGTGCATTAGCAGTAATGGCATACAGGATTGACCCAACTCTGAGAAGGATACATACATGTTATGTGAAGTCACAAGTTATTCTCCCGGTGACAACGGTATTGTCATCCTTAGACCTGAATTCACTAGATCATCTAGTTGTGTATTATTGTGATTTTGGTAGCGTCAAACGCTACACCGTGACTGGGTAGCCATAAAGGCGTGTACCAGATACAATAAGAAGCAAGGTTAGGGATCGTAGTAGACGTAGATAGAATTTTTCCCTCCCACGTAACGGGAGCAAATATCCTAGGCCACTCGCGTGATAGTGCTTATAGAATGTGTGGCCAGACTCAAATAAATCAATATGGGATATTGATGTTATTTGAACGAATAATGCTACTCCCAAGATCGAGGAATTATGGATTGGATATACGAGTGTGACTTCTATGTCTTGCGTCCAATCCGGATATTGAGACAAAGTGATGAGACAATACTCGCTCAAAGGGTTATTATGATGACTATTCTATTTGTTGGCTAGAATGGATGTCTTGCTAGAGGTCGCTCCATATTAGTAAATAGTTACTACCAACTAAATAGAACCTATGGGGTCACATGTCATATAGAGGTGAACTAGACTTGGGAAATAATTAATTAATGTGATGAATTAAATAGAAGGATAAAATCGCAACAACTTGCTAACGTAGTAGGACTAATATGCAAGTTGGACTAATCTGAACTTTAGTAGGATTAGGATGGGCCTTTATGTAGTAAACAAAGAGTTGTTGGACTATATAAAGGAGGCTCCTAGCTTCCTTCCCTACAACTTATTCTCATAATAAACTTTGAGTAGGAGAGAAGGAAGGAGAGAGCAAGACAACAAAAGAGGCCGAAGCCCCCTTTGTCGTCGGCCCATCCCGTCGGCCACAAATAGAGGCTGCCCCTCTTTTTGGTGCTCCGTTGCGTGATTTCTTCATCCTCTTCCACTCCTCCTAGGTAGAACAAGTCATTTTGAAGATCTAGATCTCATATCTAGACGTGGATCAACCGTAGAGACGTGATAATTTTCTCGTTAGAAGTCATCAAGGAGACCTCAAAGGTACATAACACTATTCTCTTACCAACGTCATGAATTATTTTCCTGTGATCCTTGGAGAGTCTTGATCGGATAATTATATTATTCTTCTGCTGCGTATCCATGATTAAAACCCTACAGTGGTATCAGAGCCACAAGTCGTAGGGCATAACATGGTATATGTGTTACATTTTTGTTTTTTATCACCTTTAATTGTTGATTATTGCATTAAAACAACAAATTAATCATATTAGATGCGTGTTGAATATGATTCAACCAAACAAGATCTAATTATTTCATTGGATGAATGAATTAGTGAGTTTGAGAAATTATAGGATCTTGAATCTAGGGTTTGTGGGCATCCTATTGGAAAAAGGAGTTTTTCAAATAAGGAAACAACCGAACATGGGCAACAAGGCAAGGAGTTTTTTTGGAAACAACTCCTAAGGAGGTTCGGCCCCCCTAGGGGACCGCCCCTTCTTCCTTGCCACCCAAGCAAGGTTCCGCTTAGGGGCCAGGGCAGCCCTAGCACACGGCCTAGCCGTGTGGGCTAGGGGCTGGCCGGCCCAAGGCCTTAGGCGGTCTCTTAGGGGTTCGACCAAGTGTTTGTATGGGCCCTTTGGACCGTGTTCACCCTAGTTAATCCTAAAATCAACAAGAATTGACCAAGCGCGTTCAAAATTGGTTTTAACTGTTTATGTGCAATTGTATGGTGATTGTATATGGCCTTATATGTGGTTTGTTGTGGATGTTTAATTTTTGTGGTTTGTTTACGGCCTGCGAGCTGATCAATTTGATGTACTAATTAATTAAGTTTTACGGCCTGCGAGCCGGTTTTTTTCTCTCAAATTGTGAGATTTATTTATTTAGTATAGATGTTAGCTAGTGCTAGATAAAATAGGTGATAGCCAAGATTGAAGAAGAAGAAGAAGCCCAAAGAATTAAAGGTGCCACTACATGGAGCATTCCACAAGGCAAAGAAGGATGGACCAAGAGATGGAGACACATGGAGATGCGTTTTTATTCTAGGGTTCATAGATATTCTCATTGTCTTGATAATATCTTAATCTAGGAGGCCATATCCATATCACGTTATTTTATGTTTTGTGGATGTTTATTCTATTGTCTTATTACTGATGTTGGTGTATGGATGTTGCATGCAATTTGATATTAAGATAATAGACAACCCGGATCTTTTATTTGGAGTTGTGCCCAAACTTAAATAAGTAGATCAGTTGATAAAGATTAACAAAACAATTTAAAATTGAAAGTAAAATCCGTCAAAACAAAATATTACGTTTTGCCTTCTCGTTACTTAAACACTCATCACAAGATCGATTAATCGAATTTGTGCATGCCAAAGCATGGCGATTTGATTCATCATCATGTGGTGTGATGGCACACATAGTGTGCAATTGTTGGAGTAAGAGGTTGGACGTAACTAGGTAATTTTAATAAGAATTAAAAACCTAGAGGCAATCAATTGAGATTATCTATGTGATAGATAAATAAGGAGTTATTTGCCTAATTGAACCAAGAGTTGCATATGGTGCAATTGGAATTGTTCCTACCTAAATAGCAAATTTTGGGTGACTTGCCAAAGCAAGCTCAAAATAAGTGAAATAGGGGTCTTGGCCCACTAGAAAATATTATTATATTTTCCGCATTAATATCTTGAGAATTATTGATCCGTAGAAAAATAGTGGGAGCTATGTTTAATAATCTAGACATTATTTAATATAGTTAATTGTTCACAAAATACTAAAACTTGGGTATTTTCCTTCATGTAGAATTTCAATGGCAAACGACTCATCGAACTCATCTCACTCCCTACGCTCTGTCCTTGAGAAGGAGAAGCTATCTGAAACCAATTTTCTAGACTGGTACAGAAAGAAACTGTACGCTCTGGAGGAGCAAGTTCCTGATGCTCCGGAAAACAACACTTCTGCAGCCCTAAAGGCGTATCAGAAGCGTATTGATAAAGCTAATGATGCAGCCTGCCTGATGCTTTGCACCAGGACCCCTGAGCTTCAAAAGCAACATGAGAACATGAATGCAGTCGATATGATCGCACACTTGAAGCAACTCTTCCAAGAGCAGGCAAGGGTTGAGAGGTATGAAGTTTCCAAGGCATTTTTCAAATGGCATATGTCCGAAACAAACCCTGTATGGACTCATGTGGTGCGCATGATAGCCTATCTTAAGAGCCTAGGGAGCCCAGGGTTTCCGGTAGGCCAAGATTTGGCCACCGATATCATCTTGTAATCATTTCCTGTAACTTATGGACAGTTCATCATGAACGATAACATGAATGATATCGTGAAACCTCTGCCAGACTTACTCAATGTTGAGGAAAGCTGAACAAAGCATCAACAAGGGTAACAGAAAAACCATAATGATGGTGCAGAAAGAAAAGGACAAAAGGTTTGCCTCATACTCCAAGGGAAAAGGCATGTCACATGCCAAACCCAAGGAACCTGCCCTTAGGCCTGTTGGTGGTATTGCCAAAGGTGTGACTAAAGGTGAATGTCACTACTGCAGTCAGGCTAGACATTGGAGGAGGAACGGCCCAAAGTATCTGGAGGACAAGAGGCTTGGAATAGTGATTCCACCACCACCAGGTTTTTTTTGTAGATGTTAACTTAACTGTCTCTTCATCATGGGTATTTGATACTGGATGTGGATCTAACGTTTCTCGAAATGTTTAGGATCTAAAGAGAAGTAGAAGATTGGCTAAAGGGGAGATACTGCGGGTTGGGAATCGAGCAAGATTTGATGCATTAGCCGTTGGCGTGTACGAGCTGTCTCTACCTTCAGGATTAGTTTTAGAATTAAATAATTGCTATTTTGTGCCTGTTATGAGCAGAAACATTATTTCTAGTTCTTGTTTGGACAAGGATGGTTTTACTATTTCAATAAAGAACAATTGTTGTTCCATTTATTTTGATAGCATTCACTATTGTAGTGGGAAATTATTTAATGGATTATATATCCGTGATCTAAGCAATCCTGTTTATAACATTAATACCAAGAGGATTAAAATGAATAATTTAAATCTTGCTTATCTATGGCGTTGTTTTTTAGGCCATATAAATGAGAAACATGTATCTAGACTCCATACGGATGGATTTTTAGACTCATTTGATTTTGAATCATATGAGACATGTGAGGCTTGTTTATTGGGAAAAATGACGAAATCCCCTTTCTATAAGAAAGGAGAATGAACTAGTGAGCAATTGGCGCTAGTACGTACTGATGTATGTGGGCCATTTGCCACACATTCCAGGGGTGGTTATGTCTACTTCATCACATTTACTGATGATTTCAGTAGATATGGATTTGTATACCTTATGAAGGCCAAATCCGAATCCTTTGAAATGTTCAAGGAATTCAAGAATGAAGTAGAAATGCAGGTTGGCAAAAGTATCAAGGCACTACGATCAGATCGTGGAGGAGAATACTTGAGCCTAGAATTTGACGACTATCTTAGAGAGTGAGGGATAATATCCCAACTCACTCCACCTGGAACGCCACAATGGAATGGCGTGTCCGAGAGGAGAAATCGAACTCTATTAGATATGGTTCGATCTATAATGTGTGAAACTCATCTTCCATTATCATTTTGGGGCTATGCTCTATTGAGTGCAGGTTTCACCATGAACCGTGTTGCATCTAAGTCAGTCATGAAGACACCACATGAGATGTGGAGTGGGAGGCGTCCCACAGTGTCATTCATGAAGATTTGGGTCTTTGATGTCTATGTAAAACGTTTACAATCAGACAAGCTAGGGCCTAAGTCGGATAAATGCAAATTTGTGGGGTACCCTAAGGAAACTAATGGATATTATTTCTACGATCCAACCGAGAATAAAGTGTTTGTTTCTCGGACCGACATGTTTCTAGAAAGAGAGTTTGTCTCTAAAGAAGCTAGTGGGAGGACTGTAGAACTTGAAGAAGATCAAGAACCACAAAGCATTGATCCTACTATGGAAAATGAACAGGAACCAATACAAGAGCTTTGTAGATGTAGTAGAGTGGGCCAGGAGCTAGAGAGGTATGGAATTATCGTGACTGAATCTGGTGACACAATGCTCATAGATGATGAGCCTACTACCTATGAAGAGGCCATGAAAGGGCCGGACTCTCAGAAGTGGCTTGAGGCCATGAGATCTGAGATGGAATCCATGTATACCAACAAAGTATGGACTTTGGTGGAACCACCCATAGGGGCGCGGCCCATAGGGTGCAAGTGGGTCTTCAAGAAGAATATCGACATGGATGGTAATGTGATTACCTACAAAGGCCGATTGGTGGCTAAAGGACTCAGACAGATTCATTGTATTGGCTATGATGAAACCTTTTCACCAGTCCCTATGACCAAATCCATCCGAATCCTACTTTCTATTGCAGCATACTACGACTATGATATTTGGCATATGGATGTCAAAATAGCATTCCTGTATGAGAATCTCCTTCAGGATGTGTACATGACCCAACCTGAGGGTTTTGAAGATCCAAATAAAGCCAACAAAGTTTGTAAGATGCAACGATTCATTTATGGATTGAAGCAAGCTTCTAGGAGTTGGAGTCGACATTTTGAAGAAGTAGTCAAAGAGTTTGGCTTCATCAGAAGCGAAGATGAATTTTGTTTCTAGAAGAAGGTTAGTGGGAGCTCTATTGCTTTTCTTCTCTTGTATGTGGATGACATACTACTCATGGGAAACGACATTCCCATGCTGCAATCGGTTAAAGATTGGCTAGGAAAGTGTTTCTCAATGAAAGACTTAGGCTAAGCAGCCTACATACTCGGTATAAAGATCTATAGAGATAGATCTAAGAGGATGCTCGGCCTAAGTCAAAGTACATATATAGATAAGGTGTTGACACGTTTCAGCATGCAAGATTCCAAGAAGGGATTCTTGCCCATGTCGCTTGGAGTCACTCTTTCGAAGAGTGGTCGTCCTTCCTATGAGATTGAAAAGGATCGCATGAGTAGGGTTCCCTATTCCTCGGCTATAGGTTCCATCATGTACGCCATGTTATATACTAGACCAGATGTGTCATATGCTTTGAGGATGACAAGCTGATATCAGTCCAATCCAGGTGAGAGTCACTGGGTTCTCGTTTAGAACATCCTTAAGTATTTGAGAAGAACTAAGGATGCATTCTTGATATTTGGAGGTGATAGATATTTGCGTGTAAGGGGTTACATGGATGCAAGCTTCCAGACCGACCGAGATGATTTCAGATCACAGTCGGGGTAGTATTCTGCCTGAATGGAACAACGGTGAGCTGGAAGAGTTCCAAGCAAGAGACAGTAGTTGATTCTACAACAGAGGCTGAGTATATTGGTGCAAATGGCGCATCAAAGGAAGCTGTTTGGATTAGAAATTTCATTACTGAGCTTGGTGTGGTTCCTAGGATTACAGATCCGATAGAGTTGTATTGTGAAAACACTGGAGCAATTGCGCAATCAAAGGAACCCAGTTCGCACTTGAAATCCAATCACGTACTCAGGAAGTTCCATCTTACTCAAGATATTGTCGGAAAATGAGACGTTCGGATATGCAAGATTCCTACAGATGAGAATCTGTCAGATCCTCTTACAAAACCGCTTCTTCAGCGCAAGAATGAAGGGAACACTAGGAGCATTGGCATATGAGATGCACCAGATTGGCTCTAGTGCAAGTTGGATTGGTGCCCTAGAGGCAATTTAGTTTGGTATGAACAATAAATTGGATGGAATATTCATTGTATTATTTATTGGATATTTAATATAATGAATTCCTTAGATTTACAATTGTGTTGTTTATCTTAAATATCCCTAGTCCATTATAATGATTAATGGGACAATCATCTATAGACAAGTATGGGGTTGGATTAATATGGAGATATCACGATCCAACACATGGGTATGTATTAGCAGTAGTGGCATACAGGATTGACCCAACTCCGAGAAGGATACATACATGTTATGTGAAGTCACAAGTGATTCTCGCGGTGACAACGATATTGTCATCCTTAGGCTTGAAGTCACTAGATCATCTAGTTGCGGATTATTTTTATTTTGGTAGCGTCAAACGCTACACCGTGACTGGGTAGCCATAAAGGCGTGTACCGGATACAATAAGAAGCAAGGTTAGAGATCGTAGTAGACGCAGATAGAATTTGTCCCTCCCACATAACGGGAGCAAATATTCTAGGCCACTCGAGCAATAGTGCTTATAGAATGGCTGGCCAGACTTAAATAAATCAATATGGGATATTGATGTTATTTGAACGAGTAAGGCTACTCTCAAGATCGAGGAACTATGGATTGGATATACGAGTGTGACTTGTATGTCTCGCCTCCAATCCGGATATGAGACAAAGGGATGAGACAATACTCGCACAAAGGTTTATCATGATGACTATTCTATTTGTTGGCTATAATGGATGTCTTCCTAGAGGCCGCTAAATATTAGTAAATAGTTACTACCAACTAAATAGAACCTATGGGGTCACACGTCAAACAGAGGTGAACTAGACTTGGGAAATAATTAATTAATATGATTAATTAACTAGAAGGATCAAATCGCAACAACTTGCTAATCTAAGGATGAAATCGCAACAACAAAGATGGTATTTTATTGTGGATAGCCCAATCCAAATTAGTAGATCATGTTGATGTGATCAATCAAACGAATAATGACTATTAAAATTCCTCAAATAGAATATTGCGTTTGGCCTTCTCTTGCCTAAACACCCTTCATGATCAGGGTCAATTAAAATTCGGGATTGCCAAAGCAAGGCGATATTAATTCACCATGATGTGTTGCGGAAGACACAAGAAAGTAATGTGTGTATGTTGAAGCAAGAGTTTGGACGCAACTGGGTAAGACTCAATTGGATCGATGAACCTAGAGGCATGACAATTAGGCGTTATCTAAAGGATAAATAATAAAAGAGTTATTCACCTAAGTGGACCAAGAGTTGCATGGGATGCAATTGGAATGGTTCCTACCTAAATAACCAGTTCTTGGGTGATTTTCCAAAGCAAGTTCAAGAAGAAGTGAAAAGGGATCTTGGACCCACTAGAAAATATAATGATCTTTTCTGCATTAATATGGAGGGTTATTAATCCGAGAAAAATAGTGGGAGCTATGTTTGACAATTTAAATCCTTGTTAAATACAGTTAAATGTCACAATATTTTTGCATAAATCATTTTGCGTTGAATACCCATCGCATTAAACAAACAAAACGCGACTTTATGTCCATCAGATGGATAAGCTGTCTGGAATCTATTTTCTTGATTGGTAAAAATTGAGAATTGTTCTCAAATAAAGGAAAAATGTTGTATATTGTAGAGCATAAATTTCTCTTCCCATCAACTACCTAGACTGACTTAAAGCCTTATGCAGGGAACATCAAATAATGGTTCTTTGGATGTAACTTGTCTCATGTCAGCTCCCATGAACTCTGATCTTTGAAAGCAAGATGAGAAATATGGAGGCGTATGATATGATCATACATTAAACGAAGCTCTTTCAAAGAGCGAGCTTGTCATGAAAGGCTTGAAGTGTTGCTCCACTTTGCGCTCTCTTGCTTAGCACTCGTCATGATCAAGATGGAATAAGTTCGGGCTTGCCAAAGCAAGGCGACTTAGTTCATCGAGATATGACGCGACGATAATGTGTGACTGCTAAAGCAAGAGGTGGAGCGCAAACTAAGCTATCTCAATAGGATTGAAAGCTTAGAGACTGGGAAGTTATCTATGAGATAGATAAAGAATAAATAGTTATTCTACCAAATGGACCTATAATTGCATTGGCTGCACTTATAGTGTTTGTTCAAAAGTGATTTTCTCAGTATGATTGAGAATCGCTATACAAAGCACTTATAAAGGGCTAAAGGCAAAAAATGTTAACGGTTGACAACATGGGTAAGGGCGAAAGATTTTCGCCGACCCCATGGGTATAAAGCAAGCTTTTTGCTAAAACCAAGTTGCCTTAATGACCCATAGGTAGTGGAGAGGAAGAGAGACTACCTAAAGTATCTGGAAGTAAGTAATAAAGGATTTATGAATTCCAACATAGGTATTTTGTTATAAAAGTCAATGTGTCTATCTCATCATCATTAGTATATGACACTAGATGAGGATCTCACATTTATAGAAGTGTGGAGGATCTCAAGAGATGAAGGCAATTGAATAAGGAAGAAATAAACCTACACGTGGGGCAATGAAGCAAGGGGTTGCTGAATTAGACGTAGGAAATTATTTCTACCTTTATGTAATTTTTCATGAATTAGACAAAAGTGATTATGTTCCTACTATGAGTAGGATCATTATCATAGTTTCTTGTTTGGACAAGAAAGCTCTCTATCATAAAAAAGGACAAATGTTTTTCTATTTATTCCGATATGCATTATTGTAATGCAATTTTGTCTAAATGGATTGTATATCCTTGAGAATGATAATTTCATCTATAACATTAATACCAAGAGGTTTGCATATAATGATATGAACTTCACCTATATTTAGCATTATCGTTTAGGCCACATGAGTAAGAGATACATACCTAGAACTCCATATGGATGGATTTCTGGGACTCATTCGATTATTGAATCATATGAGACGTAGTTCCAAGTGGACTGAACTCTATAAATCACTTGTCTTCTGCATTTACAGTTCATTTCCTTTCTCAGTTTTTGCAGCATACAAAACTATCAGTTTTTTCAAGGTTTTGAACTTGTTTTCAAGGCCTTGAAAAAGGCATACTTACTTGCTTTATACTGTTTGCATCTTCTCCAAGGGCTTGAACTGGTTTTCAAGGCCTTGAACTTCCCTGTTTTCACAAGTTTTCGTCTTCCTAGCATGTTTTGCAAAAAGTTGGCATATCTATTCAACCCCCCCCCCCCCCCGCCCCCTTCTAGAGTATCTTAGCTGCATTCTGCATACTCACACTTTCAACGTTGAAGTCTTACTACTTTTCATAACAGGTGCATTCTCGAAAGCTATTTGAACTCTACAAAAAGGATTTTGTTCTTATTATTTTGGCGGTGGAAACTTGTAGCCCATTAGGGTTGTGGTGAACATGACACCCTATACGATGCCTAAGAAATAAAGGGGTGTTCGGGGATTAATTTCATGCCACCACCTAGATAGCCCCCTTGGTTTAGCTTAAAAAGCCCACTCACATGTATATTCCTTTCTTTTGTTGTGGGTCTTGGAGAACCTTGGATTGGAGTTTGACATGTGTGGAAAAAAAGTTTAATGCTAAAACCTCTAAAAATAAGGAAAAATTTGCACCACCTCACAAAAAATCCACGAAAGGATCATACGAGCCCAAACCACATCCTCCATTCTAAAACTCGTTTTTGTTAAAAACTTTTGAGGTCCATCCTACATGGGTACTTTTGAGTAAGTATGAAAATGTCTTGTTTCATGTGATCCTTATTTTTGAAGGCATACTTTCTCGCAAATTGAACTTAATTATCAAGTTTTGTGGTTCACGTGAGTCAAATCCTACCAACCACTGCCCACATTTGTATGAGTATATGCTTAGATGTCCATAGGTTTCTTTCTCAATCATTTTCGACTTTAACAATTTATATGAGGAAACATTTGTTCATTCTTCTTTTCCCCCACCAAAAAACTTAAAATTAGCTAGTAATCTCTACGATTTTATTTTATTTGAATTCTCACTTAGGATAGATAATGTGTGAGCGTGTTTGTAAATATTTGAGTCTAGTTTAGAATTGAGTCAAGCCTTGTTTAGTTTAGTGTGCGTCTCTCATGATTGGTTCTTCACTAATTTAATACTTTTTATCGCTCTCTTTGCTCGAGGACGAGCAAAAGTCTAGTTGTGGGTGTGTGTTGTTGAATGGAAATCACGTGTTTTAATAGGTTAATGAGTCTCTCATAACTTACTTTTATGTGTAATTTACGTAGTTTATCCCCATTTCTAGACTTATGCTTGTTTCTTTTAGTTTGTGTGGAATTTCCTTATTTTATAAGAAATATTGCACTTTCGAACTCAAGGAAATATTCCACAAGACTCAAGTGGGGATTCAAAAGAGTTTTAAGTTCTTAAATGAGAAGACAAGTGAAGAAATAGGCAAAACATGAAGATAGAAAAGTCAAGAGGCCACATTACAAGGCCAAATTTGCATCCAAGGGTTTGATTGAGAAGATTTTAACGGATTAGAGGAGCTGAATGTAGTTTTCTAAACATTGTAAGGGTTTTAAAGAAAAGTATTTAAGACAGGGGGTGTCTTAGGCACTTATTCTGAAGACGGGGTGCATTTTAAACGAGCACATCAAAATAGAGGGACTAAACACTAAAAGCACCCATATGTTCTTCCCCGTTCATACCATTTCACGACAGAGAAGCCATGGACGCAACTCCAAGCTTCTCCGAAGCTTCGAAACAACCCAAAATCGTCATCTCTTCGCTCAAATACGTCCCCAAAACAATCCCCAGCCCAAGACCACTCCATTGCACCCCTGAATTTGGCCCAACAAAAAATGAAGAAGAAAGCCCCAAAAGCTAGGGTTCTTGAGAGGAGGCTACAAATCAACAAAGGAGAAGGTTGAGGATCGAATCAATGGTGGGTATACGATCTTGGAGGCCATGAAAACCAGTTTTCATGTCCATTTATACCCAGATTGAAGAAAATTCGAGGCCTCTCTCTGACGGACGGACAACTCACAGTACTTTGTTCGGGTTCTTCAATTCGCCTCTCTCTCTCTCTCTCTCTGATTTCACCCAGTTTTTGGGGATGTTCTTGAGCCAAGAACAATGAAAGAGGAAGAGTGGGAGAGAAGGGTCCGGTTTTGATTCAGTTTGTGGCTGTTTATGCTCTGTTTTGAGTTGTTATTGAGCTGCTACCAAGCTCTGATTTTTTGCTCAGTTATGAGCTGCTGCTGCTTCATTGTCGCAGAGTATTGAGTTTGATAACAGCAGCAGCAGCAGCAACTTAGATCTCTATTGTTGCTTCATGTTGGTAGCTTAGTTTTGTTATGAGAAATGATTATTGCTTAGTTTTATTTATTTGAATCAAGTGTTTAGGAAGAATTGGTGAATACAATTGTTGGATTCAAGCATGATGAATGAGAATCTATTACTCTTTAGCTTTGTTGAATATTTCATGTTTAGCTAGTTAACTTGCATGGGTGAATTGGGACTATCTAGTTCCCTAATCCTCTTATTGATTCAAGTTGAACTACATGGATGAATGGGTTGAATTGGGTGTACATGAATGCTTAATTCATTGTTTGGATTTCTCTTGTTGAAGTATTTGATGCATTGAATAGGTAGATGTGCGAATACTCTCGACTTTATTGATATGAAGTTGCACTTGAGTGAGAGAAACTCGTCAATCCTAACTTTGAGAAATCGAGTTCTAGTTAGGTGATTTGTGTGAGAATATACAAATCTTATTGGTTGCTTGATCTTTCATGTGAAAACACCTATGTGTGTTTACATATGGTTGATTCCTGAAACACTTGAAATTTTAAAATCCCATTTCAATAGCCTCCTTAGTGCTTGATTAGCGTGTTAGGATTACACACTTCATTTGTGGCGAGTTGGAGTGCAATAAAAAATCTCTTCTCGACATACTTGTCTTGTGGAACGCAACATGTAATTTGAGAACCGGGGTTGAATCTAATAGGAGGATTGGTCACTAGAGAAACCGATGATCCCTATCCCCTCTCTAATTATCATTTCACTTCTTTCTTAGTTGTTTATATTAGCGAATTCTGAAATTTCAACTTGCTCCATCAATTATTTTTGGTAGATTTGATAGCTTGGCAAGCTTGAAAGCCATTAAGAAATTTGCATTACTTGCTTTAGTTAGTAGCTTAGTTTCGCCTATTGCTAGTACAGCAAGTCATTTTCTAACCATCCTCTCCTTGTGGATTTGACTCCGGTTTTACCGGATTACTACTTGTAGCAATATCCTATATTTGGGATTTTTTTTGTCGAACATAAGTCTTATATACATTAATATAAATTTAAAGTAATGATGTCCTTTGAATGTGGATATGTAGATCACTTGGTTAGAGATATTCCACAAAAGAAGAAGAACATGCATTTTCCCAAGAAAGAAAATGATAACAGAAGGAAGATAGCTATTGTTGCATCATAGAGTAATTATAATTCATCGACTGATTCAGAAGGAGATGAAGAACAAACAATTATGTTCCTAATGGATGAGCATGAAGAATAAAACACCTCAGACAAGCATATTGAGGAGATTGTAAAAAAAATTCTTTCTAGTCCTTCTGTTGTTCTACCTGAAATCCTCAAAAGCATGTTTTTGAATGAGGAAATTTATAGAAATGAGATTGATTCTTTGAAGGTGAATGTTCATGACTAAGCAAAGGAAAATTTAGATTTGGGTTTTCTCAATAAAACTCTTAAAGCTTCTCAGTCAAAATTGATAATGATCTCAAAGCCTTGGACAGTAGGTTCAATGCTTTGAAGACACAAGTCAAAGAAGTTGTTGATCAAAACTCTCTTTTAACTGACAAGTATGTTGATCTAAATATGTTTTAGAAAAACAAAAAACTTCATTGACTGATTTACTTCAAGAATAACGGAATGTTTTATCAAGATTTGCAGGCTCTGAACATAATCTCAACCTCATGCTTGGAGTACACAAAAGTTTAATTGGATACAATCCAAATTTTCCGAAGAAGAACCAAACCACTTTCGTGACATCAGGAACCAGACATTCACCAAAATGTCATTATTGTGGAAATATTGATCATGTGACGGTAACTTGCTGCTTTCGAAGGAAAGAATCTCACATAATGAGGAACACTTGTCCTTATCAGCTTAAGGGACAAGTGAAGCAATTTGGGCTCCTAAAGGAATCTTACCACCTAACATGGTTGATTCTGAATATGAATCCAAATTCTGCACTTGGTCTAAGAGCCTGTTGAGGCATTGGTTGAATTTTAATGGCTGTCACCTGTGCTTTGAAGGATCAGAAATGGATTTTGGACAACAGTTTCTCTAGGAATATGAGTTGAAAGAAATCTTTTTTCACATAAATTAAAAAGCAATCTGGAGGAACAATCACACTTGGTGACAAAGCAAAATGCAATATAATTTTCATATTAGTGTTTGTAATAATTATACAAGTTCTATTTTTGATGTTTATTTAGTTGAAGGTTTCAAATATAAGCTGGTTAGTATATCTCAAGTATGTGATAAAGGGAATAAAGATGTTTTCGACACGGAGAAATGTGTGGTGCAAGACGGGAAATCAGGCAATTGCATACTCACTCCTCCTAGGTCATACGATGTTTATGCTTTGAGTACTAATAAAGTTGCAGGAGAAATTCTGAAGCGCCTCAAAGCTTTGAAGGATGACTCAAATCTTTGGCATAAAAAACTTGGGCATATCCGTATGCATACAATGAACAAGATCATCACAAAATACTTGGTAAGGGGATTACCAACTATGAAATTCAAAGATGATGAGATTTGCAAGGCATGTACCCAAGGTAAACAGACAAGGAGTTTATCCAAGCTAAAGAACTTTTTAAGTACTAATAGAGCTTTAGAATTGATGCATATGGACTTGTTATGTTCATTAGAGAAGCTTTGTCTGAATTCTCAAAGCTTTGTAAAGAGCTTCAATCTTTGAAAAACATACTTGCTGCATCTATTAAAAGTGATCATGGAAAAGTATTTGATCATCTTGATTTTGATTTATTTTATGCAAAGCATGGCATCTCACACAAATTATTTGGACCTAGAAATCCACAGCATAATGGAGTAGTTGAGAGGAAGAATATGACAGTTGAAGATATGTCTAGACACATGCTACTTGAAAATATGTTTGGGAAGAAGCTGTTAACACCGCTAATTATGTGCTGAACAGATGTTTGATTATGCTTATTTTGAAGAATACTCCATATGAATTTTTCAAAGGCAGAAAGCTAAGTGTTTCTTATTTTAAGCCTTTTGGTTATACTTGTTTTGTGCATAATAATTGAAAAGATAATCTTCGAAAATTTGATGCAAGAAGTTATGAAGGTGTATTCATTGGTTATTCTCAAAAAAGTAAAGCATATAGAGTTTTCAATAAGAGAACTATGATTGTAGAGGAGAGCATTCAAGTGATTTCTGATGAAAGTAACGATGATTCCTTGACTGAAAGTTTTGCATATCTAAATCTGAATAAGTATGAGGTAGATGATGACCTTGAGGAAGAAAAAAGAAGCAAAACTAATCTACAGGAACAAACAGAAGAATCTCAAAGATTTGGTCATCCTATTGAATCAAAATCTTAAAGCTTAGAGACTAGATCTCACAGAACACGAAGTGCTCCATCTATTGCTTCAAATTCTCAAAGGATTGAAAATATTACTGGAGAACAAGAACCCAAGACACCAAGGAAGATATCAAGGTATTTATCAGCTCATCCAACAGACAATATCATTTCAGATCCATCAAGTGGTACACAGACCAGAGGACAATTGAAGAATTTGTGTGCCTTAAGTGCTTTTCTGTGACTTATTGAACCTAAGAATACAAAGGAGGCATTACAAGATACACATTGGATAATTTCAATGCATAATGAGTTGAATGAATTTGTGAGGAACAAGGTATGGAACCTAGTTCATGTTGGAATAGGTGCCCTAGAGGCAATCTAGTTTAGTATGAACAATAAATTTGCTAGAATATTCATTCTATTATTTTTTGGATATTTAATATAATGAAGTCCTTAGATTTACAATTGTGTTCTTTATCTTAAATATCCCTAGTCCATTATAATGATTAATGGTACAATCATCGATAGACTAGTATGGAGTTGGATTGATATGGAGATATCAGGATCCAACACATGGGTGTGCATTAGCAGTAATGGCATACAGGATTGACCCAACTCCGAGAAGGATACATACATGTTATGTGAATTCACAAGTGATTCTCGCGGTGACAACGGTATTGTCATCCTTAGACTTGAATTCACTAGATCATCTAGTTGTGGATTATTGTGATTTTGGTAGCGTCAAACGCTACACCGTGACTGGGTAGCCATAAAGGCGTGTACCAGATACAATAAGAAGCAAGGTTAGAGATCGTAGTAGACGTATATAGAATTTTTCCCTCCCACGTAACGGGAGCAAATATCCTAGGCCACTCGAGCGATAGTGCTTATAGAATGTGTGGCCAGACTCAAATAAATCAATATGAGATATTGATGTTATTTGAACGAGTAAGGCTACTCCCAAGATCGAGGAATTATGGATTGGATATACGAGTGTGACTTCTATGTCTCGCGTCCAATCCGGATATTGAGAAAAAGTGATGAGACAATACCCGCTCAAAGGGTTATTATGATGACTATTCTATTTGTTGGCTAGAATGGATATCTTGCTAGAGGTCGCTCCATATTAGTAAATTGTTACTACCAACTAACTAGAACCTATGGGGTCACATGTCATATAGAGGTGAACTAGACTTGGGAAATAATTAATTAATGTGATTAATTAAATAGAAGGATCAAATCGCAACAACTTGCTAACGTAGTAGGACTAATATGCAAGTTGGACTAATCTGAACTTTAGTAGGATTAGGATTGGCCTTTATGTAGTAAACAAAGAGTTGTTGGACTATATAAAGGAGGCTCCTAGCTTCCTTCCCTACAACTTATTCTCATAATAAACTTTGAGTAGGAGAGAAGGAAGGAGAGAGCAAGACAACAAAAGAGGCCGAAGCCCCCTTTGTCGTCGGCCAATCCCGTCGGCCACAAATAGAGGCTGCCCCTATTTTTGGTGCTCCGTTGCGTGATTTCTTCATCCTCTTCCACTCCTCCTAGGTAGAACAAGTCATTTGGAAGATCTAGATCTCATATCTAGACGTGGATCAACCGTAGAGACGTGATAATTTTCTCGTTAGAAGTCATCAAGGAGACCTCAAAGGTACATAACACTATTCTCTTACCAACGTCATGAATTATTTTCCTTTGATCCTTGGAGAGTCTTGATTGGATAATTATATTATTCTTCTGCTGCGTATCCATGATTAAAACCCTACAGTGGTATCAGAGCCACAAGTCGTAGGGCATAACATGGTATATGTGTTACGTTTTTGTTTTTTATCACCTTTAATTGATTATTGTATTAAAACAACAAATTAATCATATTAGATGCGTGTTGAACATGATTCAACCAAACAAGATCTAATTATTGCATTGGATGAATGAATTAGTGAGTTTGAGAAATTATAGGATCTTGAATCTAGGGTTTGTGGGCATCCTATTGGAAAAAGGAGTGTTTTCAAATAAGGAAACAACCGAACATGGGCAACAAGGCAAGGAGTTGTTTTGGAAACAACTCCTAAGGAGGTTCGGCCCCCTAGGGGACCGCCCCTTCTTCCTTGCCGCCCAAGCAAGGTTCCGCTTAGGGGCCAGGGCAGCCCTAGCACACGGCCTAGCCGTGTGGGCTAGGGGCTGGCCGGCCCAAGGCCTTGGGCGGTCTATTAGGGGTTCGACCAAGTGTTTGTATGGGCCCTTTGGACCGTGTTCACCCTAGTTAATCCTAAAATCAACTAGAATTGACCAAGCGCGTTCAAAATTGGTTTTAACTGTTTATGTGCAATTGTATGATGAGTGGATATGGCCATATATGTGGTTTGCTGTGGATGTTTAATTTTTGTGGTTTGTTTACGGCCTGCGAGCTGATCAATTTGATGTACTAATTAATTAAGTTTTACGGCCTGCGAGCCGGTATTTTTCTCTCAAATTGTGGAATTTATATATTTAGTATAGATGTTAGCTAGTGCTAGATAAAATAGGTGATAGCCAAGATTGAAGAAGAAGAAGAAGCCCAAAGAATTAAAGGTGCCAGTACATGGAGCATTCCACAAGGCTAAGAAGGATGGACCAAGAGATGGAGACACATGGAGATGCGTTTTTATTCTAGGGTTCATAGATATTCTCATTGTCTTGAGAATATCTTGATCTAGGAGGCCATATCCATATCACGTTATTTTATGTTTTGTGGATGTTTATTCTATTGTCTTATTACTGATGTTGGTGTATGGATGTTGCATGCAATTTGATATTAAGATAATAGACAACCCGGATCTTTTATTTGGAGTTGTGCCCAAACTTAAATAAGTAGATCAGTTGATAAATATTAACAAAACAATTTAAAATTGAAAGTAAAATCCGTCAAAACAAAATATTACGTTTTGCCTTCTCGTTACTTAAACACTCATCACAAGATCGATTAATCGAATTCGTGCATGCCAAAGCATGGCGATTTGATTCATCATCATGTGGTGTGATGGCACACATAGTGTGCAATTGTTGGAGTAAGAGGTTGGACGTAACTAGGTAATTTTAATAAGAATTAAAAACCTAGAGGCAATCAATTGAGATTATCTATGTGATAGATAAATAAGGAGTTATTTGCCCAATTGAACCAAGAGTTTCATAGGGTGCAATTGGAATTGTTCCTACCTAAATAACAAATTTTGGGTGACTTGCCAAAGCAAGCTCAAAATAAGTGAAATAGGGGTCTTGGCCCACTAGAAAATATTATTATATTTTCCGCATTAATATCTTGAGAATTATTAATCCGTAGAAAAATAGTGGGAGCTATGTTTAATAATCTAGCCATTATTTAATATAGTTAATTGTTCACAAAATACTAAAACTTGGGTATTTTCCTTCCTGTAGAATTTCAATGGCAAACAACTCATCGAACTCATCTCACTCCCTACGCTCTGTCCTTGAGAAGGAGAAGCTATCTGGAACCAATTTTCTAGACTGGTACAGAAAGAAACTGTACGCTCTGCAGGAGCAAGTTCCTGATGCTCCGGAAAATAACACTTCTGCAGCCCTAAAGGCGTATCAGAAGCGTATTGATAATGCTAATGATGCAGCCTGCCTGATGCTTTGCACCATGAACCCTGAGCTTCAAAAGCAACATGAGAACATGAATGCAGTCGATATGATCGCACACTTGAAGCAGCTCTTCCAAGAGCAGGCAAGGGTTGAGAGGTATGAAGTTTCCAAGGCATTGTTCAAATGGCATATGTCCGAAAGAAACCCTGTATGGACTCATGTGGTGCGCATGATAGCCTATCTTAAGAGCCTAGGGAGCCTAGGGTTTCCGGTAGGCCAAGATTTGGCCACCGATCTCATCTTGTAATCATTTCCTGAAACTTATGGACAGTTCATCATGAACGATAACATGAAACCTCTGCTAGACTTACTCAATGTTGAGGACAGCTGAACAAAGCATCAACAAGGGTAACAGAAAAACCATAATGATGGTGCAGAAAGAAAAGGACAAAAGGTTTGCCTCATACTCCAAGGGAAAAGGCATGTCACATGCCAAACCCAAGGAACCTGCCCTTAGGCCTGTTGGTGGTATTGCCAAAGGTGTGACTAAAGATGAATGTCACTACTTCAGTCAGGCTGGACATTGGAGGAGGAACGACCCAAAGTATTTGGAGGACAAAAGGCTTGGAATAGTGATTCCACCACCACCAGGTTTTTTTTGTAGATGTTAACTTAACTGTCTCTTCATCATGGGTATTTGATACTGGATGTGGATCTAACGTTTCTCGAAATGTGTAGGATCTAAAGAGAAGTAGAAGATTGGCTAAAGGGGAGATACTGCGGGTTGGGAATGGATCAAGAGTTGCTGCATTAGCCTTGGCGTGTACGAGCTGTCTCTACCTTCAACATTAGTTTTAGAATTAAATAATTGCTATTTTGTGCCTGCTATGAGCAGAAACATTATTTCTATTTCTTGTTTGGACAAGGATGGTTTTACTATTTCAATAAAGAACAATTTTTGTTCCATTTATTTTGATAGCATTCACTATTGTAGTGGGAAATTATTTAATGGATTATATATCCGTGATCTAAGCAATCATGTCTATAACATTAATACCAAGAGGATTAAAATGAATAATTTAAATTCTGCTTATCTATGGCATTGTTTTTTAGGCCATATAAATGAGAAACATGTATCTAGACTCCATACGGATGGATTTTTAGACTCATTTGATTTTGAATAATATGAGACATGTGAGGCTTGTTTATTGGTAAAAATGACGAAATCCCCTTTCTATAAGAAAGGAGAAAGAACTAGTGAGCAATTGGCGCTAGTACGTACTGATGTATGTGCGCCATTTGCCACACCTTCCAGGGGTGGTTATGTCTAATTCATCACATTTACTGATGATTTCAGTAGATATGGATTTGTATACCTTATGAAGGCCAAATCTGAATCCTTTGAAATGTTCAAGGAATTCAAGAATGAAGTAGAAATGCAGGTTGGCAAAAGTATCAAGGCTCTACGATCAGATCGTGGAGGAGAATACTTGAGCCTAGAATTTTACGACTATCTTAGAGAGTGAGGGATAATATCCCAACTCACTCCACCTGGAACGCCACAATGGAATGGCGTGTGCGAGAGGAGAAATCGAACTCTATTAGATATGGTTCAATCTATAATGTGTGAAACTTATCTTCCATTATCATTTTGGGGCTATGCTCTATTGAGTGCAGGTTTCACCATGAACCGTGTTGCACCTAAGTCAGTCATGAAGACACCACATGAGATGTGGAGTGGGAGGCGTCCCACAGTGTCATTCATGAAGATTTGGGTCTTTGATGTCTATGTAAAACGTTTACAATCAGACAAGCTAGGGCCTAAGTCGGATAAATGAAAATTTGTGGGGTACCCTAAGGAAACTAATGGATATTATTTCTACGATCCAACCGAGAATAAAGTGTTTGTTTCTCGGAAAGACATGTTTCTAGAAAGAGAGTTTCTCTGTAAAGAAGCTAGTGGGAGGACTGTAGAACTTGAAGAAGATCAAGAACCACAAAGCATTGATCCTACTATGGAACATGAACAGGAACCAATACAAGAGCTTCGTAGATCTAGTAGAGTGCGCCAGGAGCTAGAGAGGTATGGAATTCTCGTGACTGAATCTGGTGACACAATGCTCATAGATGATGAGCCTACTACCTATGAAGAGGCCATGAAAGGGCCGAACTCTCAGAAGTGGCTTGAGGCCAATGGATCTGAGATGGAATCCATGTATACCAACAAAGTATGGACTTTGGTGGAACCACCCATAGGGGCGCGGCCCATAGGGTGCAAGTGGGTCTTCAAGAAGAAGATCGACATGGATGGTAATGTGATTACCTACAAAGGCCGATTGGTGGCTAAAGGATTCAGACAGATTCATTGTATTGGCTATGATGAAACCTTTTCACCAGTCCCTATGACCAAATCCATCCGAATCCTACTTGCTATTGCAGCATACTACGACTATGATATTTGGCATATGGATGTCAAAACAGCATTCCTGTATGAGAATCTCTTTGAGGATGTGTACATGACCCAACCTGAGGGTTTTGAAGATCCAAATAAAGCCAACAAAGTTTGTAAGATGCAACGATTCATTTATGGATTGAAGCAATCTTCTAGGAGTTGGAGTCGACATTTTGAAGAAGAAGTCAAAGAGTTTGGCTTCATCAGAAGCGAAGATGAATCTTGTTTCTAGAAGAAGGTTAGTGGGAGCTCTATTGCTTTTCTTCTCTTGTATCTAGATGACATACTACTCATTGGAAACGACATTCCCATGCTGCAATCTGTTAAAGATTGGCTAGGAAAGTGTTTCTCAATGAAAGACTTAGGTGAAGCAGCCTACATACTCGGTATAAAGATCTATAGAGATAGATCTAAGAGGATGCTCGGCCTAAGTCAAAGTACATATATAGATAAGGTGTTGACACGTTTCAGCATGCAAGATTCCAAGAAGGGATTCTTGCCCATGTCGCTTGGAGTCACTCTTTCGAAGAATGGTCGTCCTTCCTATGAGATTGAGAAGGATCGCATGAGTAGGGTTCCCTATGCCTCGGCTATAGGATCCATCATGTAGGCCATGTTATGTACTACACCAGATGTGTCATATGCTTTGAGGATAACAAGCAGATATCAGTCCAATCCAGGTGAGAGTCACTGGGTTGCGGTCAAGAACATCCTTAAGTACTTGAGAAGAACTAAGGATGCATTCTTGATATTTGGAGGTGATAGATAGTTGCGTGTAAGGGGTTACACGGATTCAAGCTTCCAGACCGACCGAGATGATTTCAGATCACAGTCGGGGTTGTATTCTGCCTGAATGGAACAACGGTGAGCTGGAAGAGTTCCAAGCAAGAGACAGTAGTTGATTCTACAACAGAGGCTGAGTATATTGCTGCAAATGGCGCATCAAAGAAAGCTGTTTGGATTAGAAATTTCATTACTGAGCTTGGTGTGGTTCCTAGGATTACAGATCCGATAGAGTTGTACTGTGACAACACTGGAGCAATTGCGCAATCAAAGGAACCCAGGTCGCACTTGAAATCCAAGCACGTACTCAGGAGGTTCCATCTTATTCAAGATATTGTCGGATATGCAAGATTCCTACAGATGAGAATCTGTCAGATCCTCTTACAAAACCGCTTCTTCAGCGCAAGAATGAAGGGAACACTAGGAGCATTGGCATATGAGATGCACCGGATTGGCTCTAGTGCAAGTGGGAGACTGTTGGATTGGTGCCCTAGAGGCAATTTAGTTTGGTATGAACAATAAATTGGCTGGAATATTCATTGTATTATTTATTGGATATTTAATATAATGAAGTCCTTAGATTTACAATTGTGTTGTTTATCTTAAATATCCCTAGTCCATTATAATGATTAATGGGACAATCATCTATAGACAAGTATGGGGTTGGATTGATATGGAGATATCAGGATCCAACACATGGGTGTGTATTAGCAGTAATGGCATACAGGATTGACCCAACTCCGAGAAGGATACATACATGTTATGTGAAGTCACAAGTGATTCTCGCGGTGACAACGGTATTGTCATCCTTAGACTTGAAGTCACTAGATCATCTAGTTGCGGATTATTGTTATTTTGGTAGCGTCATACGCTACACCGTGACTGGGTAGCCATAAAGGCGTGTACCGGATACAATAAGAAGCAAGGTTAGAGATCGTAGTAGACGCAGATAGAATTTGTCCCTCCCACATAACGGGAGCAAATATCCTAGGCCACTCGAGCAATAGTGCTTATAGAATGTCTGGCCAGACTTAAATAAATCAATATGGGATATTGATGTTATTTGAACGAGTAAGGCTACTCCCAAGATCGAGGAACTATGGATTGGATATACGAGTGTGACTTGTATGTCTCGCCTCCAATCCGGATATGAGACAAAGGGATGAGACAATACTCGCACAAAGGTTTATCATGATGACTATTCTATATGTTGGCTAGAATGGATGTCTTCCTAGAGGCCGCTCAATATTAGTAAATAGTTACTACCAACTAAATAGAACCTATGGGGTCACACGTCATACAGAGGTGAACTAGACTTGGGAAATAATTAATTAATATGATTAATTAACTAGAAGGATCAAATCGCAACAACTTGCTACACTAAGGATGAAATCGCAACAAAAAAGATGGTCTTTTATTGTGGATAGCCCAATCCAAATTAGTAGATCATGTTGATGTGATCAATCAAACGAATAATGACTATTAAAATTCCTCAAATAGAATATTGCGTTTGGCCTTCTCTTGCCTAAACACCCTTTATGATCAGGGTCAATTAAAATTCGGGATTGCCAAAGCAAGGCGATATTAATTCACCATGATGTGTTGCGGAAGACACAAGCAAGTAATGTGTGTATGTTGAAGCAAGAGGTTGGACGCAACTGGGTAAGACTCAATTGGATCGATGAACCTAGAGGCATGAAAATTAGGTGTTATCTAAAGGATAAATAATAAAATAGTTATTCACCTAAGTGGACCAAGAGTTGCATGGGATGCAATTGGAATGGTTCCTACCTAAATAACCAGTTCTTGGGTGATTTGCCAAAGCAAGTTCAAGAAGAAGTGAAAAGGGATCTTGGACCCACTAGAAAATATAATGATCTTTTCTGCATTAATATGGAGGGTTATTAATCCGAGAAAAATAGTGGGAGCTATGTTTGACAATTTAAATCCTTGTTAAATATAGTTAAATGTCACAATATTTTTGCATAAATCATTTTGTGTTGAATACCCATCGCATTAAACAAACAAAACGCGACTTTATGTCCATAAGATGGATAAGCTGTCTGGAATCTATTTTCTTGATTGGTAAAAATTGAGAATTGTTCTCAAATAAAGGAAAAATGTTGTATATTGTAGAGCATAAATTTCTCTTCCCATCAACTACCTAGACTGACTTAAAAGCCTTATGCAGGGAACATCAAATAATAGTTCTTTGGATGTAACTTGTCTCATGTCAGCTCCCATGAACTCTGAGCTTTGAAAGCAAGATGAGAAATATGGAGGCGTATGATATGATCATACATTAAACGAAGCTCTTTCAAAGAGCGAGCTTGTCATGAAAGGCTTGAAGTGTTGCTCCACTTTGCGCTCTCTTGCTTAGCACTCGTCATGATCAAGATGGAATAAGTTCGGGCTTGCCAAAGCAAGGCGACTTAGTTCATCGAGATATGACGCGACGATAATGTGTGACTGCTAAAGCAAGAGGTGGAGCGCAAACTAAGCTATCTCAATAGGATTGAAAGCTTAGAGACTGGGAAGTTATCTATGAGATAGATAAAGAATAAATAGTTATTCTACCAAATGGACCAATAATTTCATTGGTTGCACTTATAGTGTTTGTTCAAAAGTGATTTTCTCAGTATGATTGAGAATCGCTATACAAAGCACTTATAAAGGGCTAAAGGAAAAAACTGTTAACGGTTGACAACATGGGTAAGGGAAAAAGATTTTCTCCGACCCCATGGGTATAAAGCAAGCTTGTTGCTAAAACCAAGTTGCCTTAATGACCCATAGGTAGTGTAGAGGAAGAGAGACTACCTAAAGTATCTGGAAGTAAGTAATAAAGGAATTATGAATTCCAACATAGGTATTTTGTTATAAAAGTCAATGTGTCTATCTCATCATCATTAGTATATGACACTAGATAAGGATCTCACATTTATAGAAGTGTGGAGGATCTCAAGAGATGAAGGCAATTGAATAAGGAAGAAATAAACCTACACGTGGGGCAATGAAGCAAGGGGTTGCTGAATTAGTCGTAGGAAATTATTTCTACCTTTATGAAATTTTTCATGAATTAGACAAAAGTGATTATGTTCCTACTATGAGTAGGATCATTATCATAGTTTCTTGTTTGGACAAGAAAGCTCTCTATCATAATAAAGGACAAATGTTTTTCCATTTATTCTGATATGCATTATTGTAATGCAATTTTGTCTAAATGGATTGTATATCCTTGAGAATGATAATTTCATCTATAACATTAATACCAAGAGGTTTGCATATAATGATATGAACTTCACCTATATTTAGCATTATCGTTTAGGACACATGAATAAGAGATACATACCTAGAACTCCACATGGATGGATTTCTGGGACTCATTCGATTATTGAATCATATGAGACATGTAAGAATTATTTATTAGATAAAGATATGATCATTTGGGAATCATACATATTGATGTATGTAGGCCGCTAAGCACAGATACTAAAGATGGTTTTCAGTACTTCATCATATTTACTGATGGGATCAGAGAAATATGGATTTGTGTATCTTGTGAAGAAACAAATCAGAATCCTTTGAATTGTTCAAGGAATTCAAGAATGAAGTAGAGAACCAGCTTGGCAAAAGTATTATGGCTCTACGATTGGATCGTAGAGGGGAGTACTTTAGCCAAGAGTTTGACAATCTATGGGAGTATTGGATATGATCTAATCTCGCTCCACCTAGCTCGCTACATGGGTTTGGCGTGTCTAAAAGGAGAATTTTGGACCTTGTTGGACACGGTTTGGTCCATGATGTGTCAAACAATAACTTCCTGTTTACTTTTAGGGGCTGTGTTCTAATTACAGCAAATTTCGCCCTTAACCATCTAGAATTAATTATGAAAAACACCATATGAGATATGGACTAGGAAATGTCCTAGTATGTCGTTCATAAAGGATTTGGGTTATGTAGTTTATGTAAAGGCGTTTACAGATAAAATTGGACTCAAATCGGATAAATGTTTTGTGGGATATCCTGAAAGGGATATTATTTTGTACAATCCAATCGAGAACAAATTGTTTGTTGCTCGAACCACGTTGTATCTAGATAGATATTGTCTCTAAAAGAAAAAATTGGAGGACATTAAAGCTTGAAGGAGTTCAAGAACAACAACATAACGTTGATGGAACATGAGCAGGATCACAAGGTGTTGTGGAGCAACCTACTCGGTTTACACAAGAACCTTGTAGATTAGGTAGGATATGTCAAGGGACTAAAGAAATAAGGATTTCTAATAACCCGTGATATATTACTCATCGAGATGAGCCTACAACCTATGAGATGGCCACATGTGGGCCATACTCTCAGAAATGGCTTAGAGCCAAAAGATACGATATGGAATCCATGTATGCCACGAAATTATAGACTTTGGTTGAACCACCTAAAAGGGTAGAACCCATAGGGTGCAAGTGGGTTATGAGGAAACCAACATGGATGGTAATATGATTACTTTTAAGGGACAACCGGTTTGAAAAGGGTTTCATGTGAGTTCATAGTATATACTATGACGAAATCTTTCCCTAGTTGTGATACTTAAATCCATTCGCATCTTGCTTGTAGCAATCTGTTTATAGATTGAGTCAAGCTTCTTGGAGTTGGATTCTTCGAATTTATGATGCAATTAAAGGAGTTTGGTTCCATAAAAATTGAAGATGAGACTTGTGTCTACAAGAAGGTTAGTGGGAACACAGTTATGTTTCAGGTCTTGTATGTGGAAACATACTAATCATTGAGAATGATGTCCCTACTAGGCAATCTTACGTTGACTAGGGAATTAAATCTTCAATGATAGACTTAGGCAAAACAACCCATGAATAATCTATAGAGATAGATCAAGATGGTTGGGAAGCTTAGGTCATAGTACACGAATTGACAAAGGTGTTGAAATGTTTCAAAATGCCTAGAATATGGATTCTACCTATGTCACATGGAATTAGTCTTTGGAAGACTAATTGTCTTTTCAATTAGATTGAAAAGGGACCGTATGTATAAGATTTATTAGATATGACATGTTATGTACTGGGCCAGAAGTGTCATATGGTATGACACAAAGATACCAATCAAATCCAAGTGAGGTGTCACTTGATAATTATCAAAGATTATCATTAAGTACTTAAGAGTAACTTAGGATGAATTCTTGACAAAGAACGATAGGAAGAGTTTACTGTAAAGGGTTACAGTGATGCGAACTTCAAATCTAACAAAGAAGATTTTATATTATAGTCAAGTTTTATGCTTTGGACTAGTGGGACGGACTGTGAGCTGGAAAGGTTCCAGGCAAGATTCAGTTACCGATTCTATCACAGAGGACTGAGTATATTTCTGCATAAGATGCACTTACTCAGAATATTCAATCTCAATCAAATTGTTGATGGAGGAGATGTGAATATTTGCAAGATACCAGGAGGTGTCTCACCCCTACGCAGTATAAGCGTGGAGGGCCGCGCTAGATCAATAGGAATACGATGTAGGAGATTGACTCTAGTAAAAGTGGGAGACTTTGGAATTGTGCCCTAGAGGCAATCAATTAATTGTGACAAATATATGGATTTACGATTCATTATGTTATCGATATGGAGATATGTTAACATGAATGAAGTCTTTGGAATATAAGTGCAATATTCTTAAATATCCCTAGTCAATTATAATGATTAATGGGACGATCATCTATAGACTAGTATGGGGTTGGATTGATATGGAGATATATCGATCCATTATATGGTATGCAATAGGAGTAATGGCATACTGGATTGACCCACAACGAGAAGGATACATTAGATTATGTTAAATTCACAATATCTTCTCGTATTGCAATCCTTAGACTTGAAGTCACCAGATACTCTAGATGTGAAATATTGTGCTTCGATGTTATCAAACGTTACACCGTAACATGGTAATCATAAAGGTAGCTATCGGGCATGATAGGAAGCAAGCTTAGAGATCGTAGTGATGTACAGAGGATTTTTCCCTCCCACATAATGGGAGCGAATATCCACGGCCACTCGAGGGATGAGGCTTATTGAATTTCTGGCCAGACTCAGATAAATCAATATGGAGATATTGATGTTATCTGCTTGCATAAGCATATTCCCAGGATCGAGGAAATACGGATTGGATATACGAGTGTGACTATTTATGTCTCTTGTCCAATCCGGATATGGAGACAAAGGGATAGTGCAATATGCGATATTGGGCACAAGAGGTTTGTCCAGATCACTGACTATTTCTATTAGTTGGGTGGCATGGATTTGTTGCTAGACACCGCTCCATGTTAGTAATAAATTACTACCAACTAAGTAGAAACCTATGGGGTCACACGTCAAATAAAGTTGAACTAGATATGGGATTAATTAATATGACTAATTAATTAGAAGGATCACTTTGCAACACCTTGCAAACTTAGTAGGACTAATTTTCGAGGAAGGGACTAATCCAAGTTCATGTAGAACTAGGAAGGGCCTTTATGTAGTTAACAAGGAGTTGTTGGAATATATAAGGGATGCTCTAGCTTCCTTCCCACACTAATGCTCATAAAATAAGTGAATGGGAGAGAAAGCAAGAGAGATCAAGAGACAAGCCAAAGGGCCGAAGCCCCCTTAGCCGTCCATTACCCACCGTCGGCCACAAGAGGAGGCCGATCCTCTTGTGTCCTTGTTGCGTGATTCATTCTTCCCTCTTCCACTGGTCCAAGCTAGAACTAGGAGAAGGAAGAATCTAGATCTCACCTCTAGACATGGATCAACCGTAGAGACGAGGACACTATTCTTCGTGTGATCTCCCAAATCACAAGGTACACATCTTCTATGTCCTTCATCATGTTATGATGACTCTTCCTGTGATCCTTCGTGGGATTTGAGTAGGATTAAGTTTTTGTTATTCCGCTGCGTTACCTACGTCAAAAACCCAACAGGAGCATCCTTTATATAGTCCAACAAATCCTTGTCAACTACCTAAAGGACCTATTCTAGTCCTACTAGAATTCAATTTAGTCCCTTCCTTGCAAATTAGTCCTACTAAGTTTGCAAGGTGTTGCAAAGTGATTCTTCTAACTAATTAATCATATTAATTAATTCCCAAATCTAGTTCAACTCTATATAGCGTGTGACCCCATAGGTTCTATCTAGTTAGTAGCAACAATTAGCTAATATGGAGCAGTTTGTAGCAAAACATCCATTCTATCCAACTAATAGAATAGTCGTCCGACAAACCTTGTACAAGTATTTGTCTCTTCCATTTCTCTCTATATCCGGATTGGACACGAGACATACAAGTCACACTCGTATATCCAATCTATAGTTTCTCGATCCTGGGAATAGCCTTATTCTTGCAAATAACATCAATATCCTATATTGATTTATTTGAGTCTGGCCAGACATTCTATAAGCACTATCCCTCGAGTGGCCTTGGATATTTGCTCCATTTATGTGGGAGGTACAAATTCTATCTACGTCCACTACGATCTCTAAGCTTGCTTCTTATTGTATCCGATATACGCCTTAATAGCTACCCAGTTACGGTGTAGCGTTTGACGCTACCAAAATCACAATAATCCACAACTAGAATATCTAGTGACCTCAAGTCTAAGGATGACAATACCATTGCACCAGGAGAAGCACTTGTGACTTAACATAACGTGTATGTAGCCTTCTTGAAGATGGGTCAATCCAGTGCGCCATTACCCTTAACGCACTCCCATGTGTTGGATCATGATATCTCCATATCAATCCAACCCCATATTAGTCTATAGATGATTGTCCTATTAATCATTATAATGTACTAGGGATATTTAAGATAAAAAACAAAATTGCAAATCTAAGGACTTCATTATATTAAAAATCCAATAAATAATACAATGAATTTTCTAGACAATTCATACTAAACCAGATTGCCTCTAGGGCATCTATTCCAACATTATGAGCATTAGAGGAATCAATGTTCGTAACTGCAACTTGAATCGTGCACTAGCTTTATCTAGGGGTGAGGAATCTTGCTAGTTGGCTAAGAACTAAGAGTAGACAACAAGAACGTAATGTGTATTCAAATTTGAGTAGGCTAGAAGAATCAGGTACAAGAGTTTGAATTCGAGCGTTGGTTGAGGAATCTTCAACGTATTTGTGCTCGTTTGGCTAAGTAAAACACGTTAGTGTTGCTAAAACATAAATCTGAAGCGGTATAAAATCCTTAATGAACCCTGTAAGCTCAATTCAGTTTCAATGTTTCAAAGACATGAAATAGCTAGTCTATTTCAAGGCCTTGAAACAGCTTTCAAAGCCTTGAAATTGACTGAGACTTATAAGCTTGATCTTAGGGGGAGTTTCTGTTTATGTTTGAACTCCTAAACCCCGGTGCCTTATCTATTATTACTTGATGATGAAAGAAAAGGATTTTTTATATTTTTTTAACATCTAATTCATCTGTTTGACTCAGTTTTGCAGGAAAAGTTTATTTCCTATTCTGCAGGATTTACTTCCTAAACCTGAGTTTTGCAGGAAATGAATTTCTGAGTTGATTTGATTCTGAAACCAATCTATTGATCCTAACAGCTTCTCAACATGTTTATGGACAAGATCAGATTAGTATCCCTGAAGATACTGTGCAACTATCCGTTGGAAGAAGACTGTTCGAGAAGTCAAAGTTGCTGCCTACAAAATAGGAAACGATGTTGCTAAAGATCTTAAAGATTCGCTGATCAAGTGAGCTGTATATAAGGAGATCAGTTTGAAGCATTTGATACACAAATCAACGGGTAAACAGCTAGAGACACTCTTAAACAATTCAATAATTTTCAAGCAACAAAGAGGCAGTTCAAAATCTCAATCCAAGTCTCATAAGAACACTGCTCTCTCACATCAATTTCATTTCTTGTGTTCTTCTTTTCTGAAATTTATTTTTATATCTTTTACATACTACTCTTGTTTACATTCTCAAGGATTGTTCAAGGTGAACAATAGAGAATTCTTAGTTCATCAGATAGCTAGAGCAGGTGCTTAGATAGGTTAGTGAGAAGCACAAGCTATAACATAGTAAGGTATCTCTCTGTTCTTGAGATCTAGGGCTTAGCTGTTGATTAATAAGAATTGAGTTGAACATCCTACATGGAGAAGATCCCTGAAGTATAGACATAGGTCCAAGTGGACTGAACTCTATATATCTTGTGTCTCTTGCATTTACTTTTCTGTTACAAACATAGAAATTTTGCATCATTAAAAACAGTTCAGTTTCAAGGGTTTGAATCTCATTTCAAGGCCTTGAAACAGACTTATTCTTTCATTTACTCTAACTGTTTTATTACAAGGGCTTGAAACTCATTTCAAGGCCTTGAATCTCTTTACAAATCTTTTGAAACCAATACTCTTGCAATGTTTAGCAAAAGTCAGCATACTCTATTCAACCCCCCCCATTCACGAGTATTGATCTTGCATTTCTACCTACTGTACACCCCTTCAATTGGTATCAGAGCTTGTATCACTGCATAGATTTAACCCTTGTGATTATAAGTACTGTTGGTGATGGTGGTTTCTCACAGGGAAGAACTGCTAACAGACCTCCTCTATTGTGTGGAGACAATTTTTTCCACTGGAAAGCCTTGATAAAAATTTTCATTATTGATCAAGACATGGAACTATAGACTATCATCTAGAATGGTCCTCATACTTTCTATACATAGAAGGATGGGATTAGAGCAATTCTCTAAGAACTATAAAGCTATGAGTCTCTTATATTGTGCTTTGAGTGAAGATGAATTTAACATGATTTCAAGCAGCAAGATTGCCAAAGAGATATGGGATAAGCTTGTGGTGACCTTTGAAGGAACTAGTCAAGTGAAGCAAAACCAAGATCAATATATATCTCAGGCAATATGAGCTATTCAAGATGAATGGAGATGATTCAATCATAGATATGGACATTGTCAACAACCTTGATTCACTAGGAAACATATTTCCAATTAAGAAAAGGTGAGGAATATTCTGAGAAGTCTTCCAAAGGAAAAATGGGAACCAAAGACTACTGCTATTGAGGAAGCTCAAGATCTCTCATCAATCCAACTTGATGACCTGCAAGGAATGCTCCTCAGACATGAAATATTCATGAATGAAGTTGATAGAGAGCTACTAGAAGGTGTCAAGAACTTATCTCTCAAGAGCAAAGAGAATGAGACAATTCAAAGCCTTAAAACTGAGGATGATGCTGAACATCGAATTACTTGGATTTCCAAAGCCTTGACCATAATTCTTAAGATGAAGAAAAACTTTGGAAACAAGGAATTCAACAGAGAAAGACACAGATCCTCCAGTAGAAAGGACAAGGTAAGTCTTCTTCACAAAATAATAAGCCTAAAGTCATGAATTTCTTTGAGTGTGGTGATGCAAGACACTTGATCAGAGACTGCCCACACAAGAAAAGCAAGAAATTTCGGAAGAAAGATCATGATAGAAGAAAGAAAGCTATGATAGCTTCATAGAGTGATTCGGATACCTCAAGTGACTCTGAATCTGAAGAAGAACATGACAACCTATGCTTTATGGCCAAGCATGATGAAAGTTCTGAAAAGAACATTGAGGTAATTGTAAAGTGTTTGATTTCAAAACCAACGGAAGCCCTCTCTAATTATCTTAGAACAAAGCTTTTAAATGAAGAGGTCTATCTAAAAGAAATCAGAGTTTTGAAAGAAAAAGTTCATGACCAAGCAAAAGAAAATTTGAAACTTGTTTGCCTAAATAAGAATCTTGAAATCTCTCGGAAGAAAACTGACAGTGATTTCAAGGCCCTGAAAACAAATATCAAAGCCTTGAAAACACAAGTCAAGGAAGTAGTCGATGAGAACTCTCTCTTGAATGATAGCCTTGTTAATCTAAGACATCAAGTTGAAGAATTGGATAAATAAAAGACTACTCTTACTGAGAAACTTCAAGAATATGAATTATTAATAACTTAACTTGCAGGCTCATAATACAACTTGAACTTGATTCTTGGAGATAGCTTGAATCTGTTCACAAAACAGATATTTGATACAATCAAAATTTTTCAATGAAAAACAATACCAGATTTGTGAAAGCTGGAAGCAAAACATCTCCTAATTGCCATTACTCCAATAAGATTGGTTATGTCAAAATGACATGTCCTTTTAGAAGAAGGGACCCTCACATAATGGGGAACACTTTTCCCTTCCAACTCAAAGGACAAGTTAGACAGATTTGGGTTCCTAAAGGGGTTAGACCACCTAACAAGGTTGACCCTGAATATGAATCTAAATTCACCACTTGGTCTAACAGCTGGGTAAGGCAACGAATGGTGTTTGCAGGGTGTCACCAAGATCAAAGAGCAGAAGAGGTTTATGGACAGCGGTTGCTCAAGACACATGAGTGGAAAGAGATCCTTCTTCTCAGAACTAAAAGAGCAATCAGGAGGTTCAATTACACTTGGTGAAAAAAGAAAATGCAACATTATTGGTATTGGTAAAGTTTGTACAAATTTTGAAAGTTCCATTTCCGATGTATATGTAGTTGATGACTTGAAATTTAATTTTCTTAGTGTATCTCAACTTTGTGACAATGGCAGCAAAGTTATATTGGATAAAGAGAAGGGTGTGGTGCAGAATGAGAAATCTGGCAATTGAATCCTCACAGCCTCTATATCAAACAATATGTATACTTTTCAGACTAACAAAGTTGCAGGTGAAAACTTGAAGTGTCTGAAGGCATTGAAAGAAGATTCAAAGCTTTGGCACAGAAAATTGGGACACATTAGCTTGCATACCTTGAACTGGTTAGTCTCAAAGAAATTAGTAAGAGGATTACCCTATATCAAGTACAAAGATGAAGAAGAATGCAAAGCATGTTTACAAGGCAAACAAACTAGAAGCTCATTCAAGTTAAATAACTTTGTATGTACTACCAGACCCATTGAATTGCCGCATATGGATCTCTGTGGTTTTGTGAGAACTCCAACTACAAAGGGTAAGAAATACATGCTTGTTATTGTTGATTACTTCTCTAGATATACTTGGGTAATGTTTCTGAAAGAAAAATCTGATGCTCTCTTTGAATTTTCAAAACATTGTAGAGAACTTCAAACCTTGAAAAACCTACCTATTGCTTCAATCAGAAGTGATCATGGTACAAAATTTGATCAACTTGAGTTTGATATATTATGTTATAAGCATAGAATCTCTCACAAATTTTCTTCTCCTAGAACTCCTCAACATAATGGAGTTGTTGAAAGAAAGAACAGGACTCTTGAAGATATGTCAAGGAAAATGCTTTTGGAAAACGAGATGCCAAAGTATTATTGGGCAGAAGCAGGGAATACAAAAAACTATATTCTTAACAGGTTGATCAGAGCTATTCTGAGAAAGACCCCCTATGAGTTGTTCAAATGAACAAATCCAAACATCTCTTACTTCAAACGTTTTGGTTATACATTTTTTATCCACAATAATGGTAAGGAAAATCTTGGTAAGTTTGATGCAAGAAGTGATAAAGGCATATTCACAGACAAGCCAAACTTATAGAGTTTATAATAAGAGAACCAAGATTTTTGAAGAAATCATTAATATTATTTTGATGAAAGCTATGATGGTTCTTTGAGTGATGGTTTTGAAGATTTCAATCTGATTAAGCATGATTCACATACTGATGAAGAATCCTCAAAAGGATCCAAGGAAATGTCACTAGGCCAAGACAGGCATTTTCAAGGCCTTGAAACACAGATTCAAAGCCTTGAAACAGGATCTCCAGAGAAAACAGGAGAGCAAGCTACTACTTCAAGTTCTCAGAGACATGAGAAGAAAAATGGAGAGCCTGAACAATGGACACCAAGAAAGAGATTCAAATATCTCTCATCTCATCATGCTGATAACATTATTTCTGATCCAACCACTGGTACACAGACCAGATCGCAGTTGACAAATCTTTGTGCTTTTCATGCTTTTATTTCGCTTGTAGAGACTAAAATTGTGAAGGAAACATTACAAGAATCAGACTAGATTATAGCTATGCAAAGTGAACTCAATGAGTTTAAAAGCAACAAGGTCTGGAAACTAGTTATTCACCAAGAAATAAGTTTGTCATTTGCACCAAATGGGTATTCAGAAACAAGTTAGATGAGAATGGTAAGGTAATCAAGAACAAAGCTAGATTGGTAGCTCAAGGCTACAATCAAGAAGAAGGTATTGACTATGAAGAAACTTTTGCTCCTGTTTCCAGGTTACAAGAAATTCGAATTCTACTTGCATTTGCATCTCACAAAAACATGAAACTATTTCAAATGGATGTGAAATGTGCTTTTCATAATTGATATCTGCAAGAAGAATTTAATGTTGCTCAACCTCCAGGTTTTGAAAATGACATGTTGCCAGATCATGTTTTCAAACTTGACAAAGTTCTTTATGGTTTAAAAAAAGCTCCAAGTTTATGAAATATTGTCAAAGTTTCATGCTTGAAAATGATTTCAATAGCGTATTGGTGACAAAACCCTTTTCATAAAGACTCATGAGAAAGATATGCTTGTAGTTCAAATTTATGTTGATGATATTATATTTGGAGCTACTAATGATCTTCTGTGCAAGGAGTTCTCAAGTCTTATGAGCAGGGAATTTCAATTGAGCTTGATGGGCGAATTGAACTTCTTCCTTGGACTTCAAATTTATCAAATTAAGAAGGTCATTTTCCTACATCAGAGCAAGTACACAAAGGACTTGCTAAGAAAGTACAATATGTCTCAATCCAAAGAGATTAAGACTCCCACGAGTTCTACATTGTCTTTAGACAAGGATGAATCTTGTAAGAGTGTAAATGTGAAGGAGTATATAAGTATGATTGGATAACTACTATATCTCACAGCTAGCAGACCAAATATCATGTCCAGTGTGTGTATGTGTGCTAGATTTTAAGTTGATCCTAAAGAATCACACTTGACTGTAGTTAAAAGAATTTTAGATATCTCAATGGTACCAAAGACTTAGAAATTCGGTATCCTAAACATTCTAACTTATCTTTGTGTGGCTATTCAGATGCTTATTTTGCAGGATATAAAGTTGATAGGAAGAGAACTTCAGGATGCTGCCAATTTCTTGGATCATATTTAATCTGATGGCATTCTAAGAAGAAAAATTCAATTGCGTTATCCACAGCTGAAGAAGAATACGAAGCAGCTGGAGCTTGCTGTTCTCAAGTACTTTCGATAGCACAACAAATGAGAGATCTTGGATTTGATTTCAGAGATATACCTATTGTAGATACTGCTTTATGACATGGCAGATCTAGGCCACGTGGCAACCATCCAGCACACCATATTGTGCTCCACACACACAGGATCACCAGCCGAGCTGATCCATGTGGGGGCTGCGAGACAGAGCCCTCGCATACCACTGCACGGGACTTGTAGGGACTTTGTGGTTTGGAGGCTAGAGTAAGCCCTGTCGCGTGCGAGCCAAGCCCGCGCGCGACCTTTAGTAACTGTTTTGAGAGATTTATGGCACGAGCTCCATAAACCCGGTCAATCCGGTCAAACCCGGTCAACCTCGTAACGGTTCCGGTACTCGCGCACCACGTGCTCTAACGGTTCCTATATACTCGGACGAACGTGCCGTTATGGTTAAGCTAATTAAGCCGCCATTAATGGGCGCATTAACCACACTACAACGGTCATGTTCTCCAGTATATATACATCGTTAACCTTTCCATACAAAAGGGGACACACTGCCATACGCGGAAGCTCTGCCAAACCTCTGTCTCTCTCTCAGACATTGCTACTGACTTGCTCTCTCCCTACACACACCCCTATTCTTCCTGTGCGATCCCTGATCCACTACGTACGGTGTACACGGAGGTCTCCCCGCCGGAATCTCTTGTGCACATTTTGGTGAACCCGACGTGAAACTTACCAGCAAAAGCAACCATGTCTCAGGAGGACGATGTCAGCAACCGATCTCCTTCCACTGAAACTCCCTCGGGAGACGAGGCTCGCCGTACTCCGACGACTCCCGGCGAGGCGCCAACTTTAGAGTCTTTGGACGCCACTGTCCAAAGTCAGGCAAAAGCTCTCAAGTCTCAGTCCGCGCAGTTAGAACGGATCTTGGCCGTTCTGGGCACTCTTGCGCCAAATCCTCCACCTGCCACCGCTATTCCCCAGGGAGGAGGAACCCCTTCCGCTCCAGGATTGGGAGTGTCGGCCACGCCTCCCAACCCTCATCTGCAAACTCCACCGTCGGCCGCGCAGCTGCCTTCGGTCCAAGGGTCGACGGCACAAATGCTGCCCCCTGCTGCTCACGCCTCTCAGCCCCCGGCTTTGGCGTCCAACCCAGCTCTGCAGTACACTCTGCCTCCACCAGCGACAATCTGGGGAAACGCGGGTAGCCAATACACCCCCAATCCTCCGGCAGCATATGTGTCGCCACCGCCTACGGCAACCCCTCCGTCAACTACCGAGGGAAGCATTCCAGAATGCATGACGTCTTTGCAGAAGCGCGTGGACTCCATCTTGGCTCATCAGTCGTTCGCGGATACCATCATCCCGAAGCTAGACAACGATCCACCCATCCCACGAGAGATCTATCTCATGCCTAACCCGGCGGGGTACAAGGCTCCCAAATGGGACAAGTTCGAGGACGTCAATGGAAACGCTCATGAGCATGTCATGCGTTTCATCGATGTCATGGGTCCATACGGAGCCGATCCCAAACTGTTGATGCGGGAATTCCCAAAAACTCTTGGGAATGTAGCATACAAATGGTACCGAACGTTGGAGGCCGGATCTGTGAAAACTTGGGACGACATGGTCCAGAAGTTCTATACCAAGTTCTTCCAGATGGAAGAAAAGGTGACGATGATCCATCTCTCACGGATGTATCAGAAACGCGAAGAAGACGGAATCACTTTCATCAAGAAATTCAGAGCGAAATCCTTGGAGTGCAAAGATCCAATGCTCGAAAGCCGGCTCATAGAGATATGCCTGCAGTGCATGCGAGACGAATACAAAAGCATGCTGATCAATTTGCAAACGCCTACGTTTTCAAAGCTAATAGAATGCACGATGAACATCGAGCCCATTGTCGAGAGACAGAGAAAGAAGAGCGCTCCAGAACGACCTGCGAGCGGCACCACCTACAAGATAGGCAGATTTGGCTACAAGCGGGGACGCGAAGCTGAGGTCAATACAGTTTCGCCCCAGAAGCAAGCAAAGGCTGCAAACTTCGATGCACCGCCTCTGCCATGCTCGGTGGAGGAAGCAAGCGATCTCTGCAGACAGTGGCGTAAGGACGGCGTCCTACCACCGCTCGAGAAAGCACCCTCCAAGGAGATGACGAGGGACCCTAAGTGGTGCGAATACCACGGCAAGGTCATGCACCCCACAGCCGAGTGCAAGAAGCTCAGATTCACGCTCGATCAGAAGATGAAGAGCGGCGAACTCATCGTCAGCGACCATCGGAAGGATGTGCGCAACAACCCGCTGCCTGCCCATACAGATTCAGGCTCAAAAGGCAAAGAGGTCGCCATGATCTCGATAGTGGACTTGGAAGAAGTCGCAGAGGATGGTCTGCCCATCGTTGCTGAAGTCCATGAAGATGAAGACTACAGCATGGACACGGAAGATGAGCGTGCCGACCGCATGAAAGGGTCGCACGGCTTCGACAAATTCTTCAACGAGATGAACTTCTCCGAAAAATGTCGAGCGGACATGACAAAAGCAATCTTAAGGGTAGCAGAGGACTACGAGGAGGACCTCGTGGTCTCCAACGGGAAAGTCGTCAGGGCGTCCCGTTCCACAGAAAAGATTATGACCTTTTCTGCCAGCGACAAAAAGACAGATGCGAGCCACCAGAGGCCCCTGTACGTGACCGCCATCATCAACAGCGTCGAATTCAAGCGAGCATTCGTCGATGGAGGAGCAGCGGTCAATGTTGTTCCACTCCACACACTGAAGCTAGCAGGGATCCCCGAGCACAAGGTAGTCAAGCGTCCATCCCCGCTGGTGGGATTCGGAAGCGATTCCAGAATGACGATCGGGTGGATCCGCCTGGGCGTTCAGATCGGCAAAATCAAGTGCTCGGCGAAGTTCTATGTCATAGACGCGAACACCACATACCACATGATCATAGGTCGGGCCTGGATTCATCGCTTTGACGCGATTCCTTCGACGGCTCACCAGGTGATGAAAGCTATCTGGAACGACAGGATTGTCAAGATACCGGCCTCAACTAACCCGTTCAACTTGGACGAAGCACATCTCAGCGAGGCGGTGTGGTTCACCGAGATGGCGGACGAGCAAACACCCGGACCATTCAACCCCACTCCTTTACCTCTCTGGGAGGACATCAAGGACCAGTCACCTGCAGGCGTGATGGTGACGAGGGGAGATACCAAGGAAACGCCGCCTACTCACGAAGAGGCGCCGCGCATCGCATATCACCGCAAGAGTGTGTACACTCTGAAGAGGATCACAAAGCATGACCCTGAGGGCAAGGAGATAGAGAGCTTCTACGCCAACGGGAAGAAATGCTATCGCATATGAAGGTGCGCGGGGACGTCCTCACACGGGCATGGGGATGTCCCTGGGCAAATCAATCAAATCGAGCAAGTTGCGCTGACAGAAGAGCCAACACAGGGTACTCCAGAGGAGAAACTCAAAGAAGCGCCCGAATGCATGGAAGACAGGCCAAGACCACAAAAGCAAGAGCTTAAGGAAGTGTTCCTCAGCCCGAACGAGGAAAAGAAAAGGCCAGTCTTCCTGAGTGCGGACCTCACAAGCGAAGAGGAACAAGGACTGCTGCAGCTCCTAACCGAATACAAGGACGTGTTCGCATGGGAATATGACGAGATGCCGGGTCTGGACACGAGCATCACCATGCACCGTTTAGACATCATCCCAGGGTCTAAACCGGTCAAGCAAAGCACCAGAAGCTTCAGGCCAGAACTCAACGTGAAGATCAAACAGGAGATTGTCAAACTCCTAGACGCCAAGTTCATAGAGCCAAATCACCATCCCACATGGTTGGCCAACATCGTGCCAGTGGTGAAGAAGAACGGACAGCTCCGCATCTGCGTGGACTTCCGAGATCTCAATCGCTTCTGTCCTAAGGACGATTTCCCACTGCCTAATATCGACTTGCTCATTGATTCAACGGCAAGCCATCGCATGTTCAGTTTCATGGACGGCTTCAGCGGGTACAATCAAATCAAGATGGATCCCGAAGATGCAAGGAAAACTGCATTCATCACTCCCGTGGGGGTATTCAACTATACGGTAATGCCATTCGGTCTTAAGAATGCAGGCGCAACCTATCAGCGGGCCATGATGGCTCTATTCCACGACATGATGCACAAAGAAGTGGAATTCTATGTGGATGACTTGGTAGTCAAATCCAAGTATGAAGCAGATCACCTTGCAGACCTGCGAAAGGTGTTCAACAGATGCAGGAGCTTTCAACTAAAAATGAACCCCATGAAATGCGCATTCGGCGTGACTTCGGGGAAGTTTTTGGGATGTGTAGTTCATCGCCAAGGGATCGAGCCTGACCCTGCGAAAGTGTCAGCCATCACCAGCATGACGCCACCTCACGACCAAAGTACCTTGAAAACGTTCTTGGGAAAATTGTCATATCTGCGGAGATTCATTCCAGCAATCGCCGAAATCACATGCTGCTTCAGCACTCTCCTCAAGAAGGACGCCGCATACAACTGGGCTCCTGATCACGAAGCCGCATTCGAAAAGCTAAAGGAGCTACTCACATCCCCAAAGATAATGATCGCGCCTCAACTGGGATCGCCGCTTCTGCTATACCTTACGTCGACAAGGAGATCTATAGGAGCGCTCTTGGCTCAGGTCTATGAGGGACAAGAGAGGCCTATCTATTACATCTCTCGCATTGTGCAGCCTGCTGAATCAAGGTACACGGACATCGAACGTCATTGCCTTGCTTTATTCTTCGTAATAGAGAAGTTGAGACACTATTTTGCATCGCACAAAGTAGTGGTGGTCACCAAAAGCGACCCCATAAGATACCTGCTAACTCACACTACTCCGGGCGGAAGATTGGCGAAATGGTACATGACCATCTCTCAATACGATATCACATGCGTGAAACCAAGAGCGATCAAGTCGCAGGCGGTAGCAGATCTGTTGGCACAGTTTCCCGACAACAGTCACGAACCTGTGATCGAGGAAGAGCTCGAAGGTCCTGAAATCTACGCGATCGACGTGCCCTATTGGACCCTCCACTTCGACGGTTCGTCAACCAGAAAAGGCGGAGGCATTGGGATAGTCTTGACAAAGCCGGACGGTGAAGTCATACAGATGTCCGCAAAACTCAACTTCGCAGTCACGAACAACGAGGCGGAATACGAGGCTCTGATCGCGGGACTCCGTGCGGCGAAAGCTTTGGAAGTGAGCAACTTAACAGTCATGGGAGATTCCAAGCTGATTGTCAAGCAGGCCTCGGGCGAATATGGTTTAAAGGAGATCAACCTCCTGCCATACCGTACCCTAGTGCAAAAGCTGATGCAGCAATTCTGCGACGTGAAATACGAGCACAAACCCCGAGCGGACAACAGGCATGCAGACGCCTTAGCAACTCTGGGATCTAAGGTCAGCATAGACAAATGCCCCGCAAGGATTTCCATCGAAGTGCGAACATCGTCGGCATTAACAGAAGATGCGTGCGACGATGAACACATGGATGACGCAGACTGGCGAAAAGCAATCTTGCAAGCTATTGCGAAAGGCACCAGTAGCGAAAGCTGGGTACTCACGAAAGGATATTGCATCCACGACAACACCCTTTACTACAAGGGTCCTGGAGGAATACTCATGCGATGTGTCTCCGAGCAAGAGGGACAACAGCTGTTAGAAAAGATTCACCAACACGCTTGCGGAGAAAGCGAGGTGTCAATCTACAGGAAAGCCCAGAGATATAGCATTCATTGGCCAGGCATGTCAACAGCTGCAGCCCTGATACAAGGGAAGTGCGAAAGTTGCGCACTAATCAAAGATTCTCTACTCGTCGCTCTAACCGATGACGACACAGACTGGAGGAAGCCATTGTTTGAATTCCTCACCCAGGGCACCGTACCCGAATCGAGAAAAGAAGCCGACAAATTGAAGAGGAAAGCCTCTCGATACCTGGTTCAGGAAAACCTGCTTTGGCGAAAAGGTCACGAAGGTAACTTGCTGCGATGCCTAGACGGCAGGGAAGCACAAGAAGTCATGGACCTTTCTCATCAGGTGGAACACCAGGGAGGTGCGAAATTATGCAGACAACTCCTCTCAATCGGATACTTCTGGCCCACGATGGAAGTCGATTGCCGCACCAAGGTGCGACGCTGCCAAGAATGCCAATTCAAAGGAAACCTAGTGCACGCTCCCGCCGTGGATCTACATGCATTAGGGACGCCATGGCCATTTCACACATGGGCTTTGGACTTCATCGGCCCCATCCGACCAACGTCACATGGGAACCATTTCATTCTCACTGCAACCGAGCTGTTCACCAAATGGGTGGAAGCAATACCACTGAAGACGGCAAACGCGCTGGCTGTGGTTAACTTCATCCAGGAAAACATCGTATGCAGGTTCGGAATCCCAAATACTATTCTTTCAGATAACGGTACTCCTTTTGTCAATCGTCAGGTAGCTACCAAACTCGCGGAGTACAATATCAGGCAAATATGCTCCACCCCCTATTATCCAAAGGGAAATGGACAAGCCGAAGCGACTAACAAAACGCTGTTGCGAATTCTGAGCAAGATGGTCGCAGATGACCACAAGAAGTGGGCCGACTCCCTTAACATAGCTCTGTGGGCCTACAGAACTTCTCCAAGGACACCTACAGGGGCCTCGCCATTTCTACTATGTTATGGGGCCGAAGCTGTAGTACCTGCGGAGGTCAGAGTCAATTCGGCGAGGCTGGCCTTCCATGCACTCTATGAAAATCAACGCGATCATGATTTAGTCTTGCTGGAAGAAAAGCGAGAACAAGCCAAAAGGACTAACAAGCGGTACCAAGAGAGAATCGCTCGCGCCTATAACAAGACAGTCGAGCGACGGGATTTCGCAGTTGGCGACCTGGTCTTGCGCGCATCTGATCACTGTATGCGAGAAGCAACTCACCCAAAGTTCGCAGCTAATTGGGAGGGACCCTTCGAAGTCACAGAAGTCTTCGATAGCGGCTACTGCAGCATACGAAGGTTGCACGGCACAACCTCAACTCCAAGCTCAGTCAACATGCGCTGGATCAAGAAGTACTATCCTTGACTTCTCTTATTTCATACGTTTTATGATAACGTTGCTTAATGTCTCATGTGGCTACGATATTCGCAATCTCCTCTCCCATATGAGAGGATTGTAATCCTATCTCTCCCATATGAGAATGTCATAATAAAAGAATTCTCCCAAATGAGAAGTTCATATTTTTTAGCTGTTTATATCGCTTTATCTAATTTGTTACAACTGTTAACAATGATTTATTCGCTGCAATAGTAACAAATACAAACACGATCTTAAATGATCATCGAAGCCTATCTCTTACGATAGCAAACGCGATCTTAATTGATCATCTAAAGCCCATCTCTTACGATGGCAACCAATGCAAATGCGACCTTAAATGATCATCAAAGCCTATCTCATATGATAGCAAACGCGATCTTAATTGATCATCCAAAGCCCATCTCTTACGATGGCAACCAATGCAAATGCGATCTTAAATGATCATCAAAGCCTATCTCATATGATAGCAAACGCGATCTTAATTGATCATCCAAAGCCCATCTCTTACGATGGCAACCAATGCAAATGCGATCTTGAATGATCATCCAAAGCCTATCTCTCACGATAGCAGTCAACATAAACGCGATCTTAATTGATCATCCAGAGCCCATCTCCTACGATGGCAACCAATGCAAAATGCGATCTTAAATGATCATCAAAGCCCATCTCATATGATAGCAAACGCGATCTTAATTGATCATCTAAAAGCCCATCTCTTACGATGGCAGCCGATGCAAATGCGATCTTAAGTGATCATCCAAAGCCTATCTCCTACGATAGCAGCAAAAATACAAAAACGATCTCAATCGATTATCAAAAATCCTATCTCTCACGATAGCGATTTACTCAAATGCGATCTTGTATGATCTCTCTAAGCCAATCTCAATCGATTATCAAAATCCTATCTTTCACGATAGCGGTTTACTCAAATGCGATCTTATATGATCTTCTCAAGCCTATCTGTTACGGTAGCAATTTATACGCAAAGTGATTTTAGTTGATCACCCAAATCCGTATGTTACAATGATAATGTAACTGCAGAACCATCTTGCTAGACCTTCTAAAGGTCTATCTGCTGCGATAGCAATTCATGCGAGAAACTATCTCAAGCAATCCTCTAATAAAGCCTATCTTCTATGATAGCAATTCGCACCGCTCAATGATCTCAATTGATCTGTTAAAAAAAAAAAAAAAAAAAAACTATCTGTTATGATAGCAAAGTTGTGAACGTGATCTCATACGATTTACAACGACCACCTGCAAGCCCATTCGTCAAGATGGCACAACTGCGAAATTATGATCTCGAATGATCTAGCGAAACATCTGCGCATTGACGTCGCATATGTGAAATCATTACATGGCATTATGCAAGGCAAAACAAGCCGAAACGCACGCGAAATTGTATTTTGTTGCAAAGAGAGCAAATAGTACAAAGGCTATATATCATTATGAGTCAAATGACTTACAATTTATCTATCTAGATAGCAGCTTACAAGCGAAAAGCTCGAATCTAACTACACAGCCAACATGGCTAACAATGCATTCGAAAAATGGCTGGTAAGCCAGAAATGCGCCAAGGGAACTCTCGACTAAGAAAAGAGAGAATCCACCGGTCCTGACACCGGCAGCACAGTACGCAGATCTGCGGCCAACGATCTGTAGCAAATAGGATGCATCTGCGAAGAGATGAACTCGCCATTCGCTACATCCCCAGCAGCAAGATCTGGGTGAATCCACGTCCAAAGATCTTAGGATCTGACGAGACCCCTGTCTGATCAAGACATGTACCAGAGGAACCACCTGTTCCGGCATATGCAGTCGTGCAAAACAGGGGAAGCCGTCATTCCTCTGGTACTGGGTTCCTTGTCCTGATAGACAAGGGCATTGGCAAGCCTCGTGAGTTCAAGAACGAAGAGGCAAGAAACCCTCCTCCAGGGATGCTGGAGGAGAATTCCGCCGTTCATTACGAGACGGTAGCACGGTCACTTCGGCGCTGCACCTCGCCACGAGGCGGCCGGAAACATGACCTGTACACATAATACACGAAGAAATTTCTTCGAACACACATGAGGTACTATCTGCATCCTCTTTATGACGGTTATAAACAGCAATAAGCCTCATAAAGTGGATCTTGGAAACTATTTCTATGGCACAAAGCGCAAACTCAGGATTCAAAACTTGAAGTTGCCATGAATCAACGAAAAACAAGCGTTGAAGCCAGCAGTCACAAGGACTCACGGCAAAGCACATGTTTGGGATGGAGAACCCAAATGGCAAAGACAGGGTTTATATAGGCCCTGTGGAGACTCTTCGGTTGCCTAAGATGAGTCAGCAAAATTCAAAAAAGAGGGTAAGTTCAATCACTTACGCCTTGAAAAGCGGTAACAATCAATTACCCTACTAAAGGCTACGACGATTCAGTTGCGTATCCTAATAAATGACGGATAGTCATGATTCGGATGGACTTCCCAACGGAAGCGTGCTTATCTGCCGAGAAATTAGCGCGAAAATCAAGCAGAAAATCAATTGCTGATGTCATAATTGGATATGCACAGAAATGTCCAATCAAATCCCGAAAAGGGCAAAACGGGCAAACTCAGTGTTTGTTGTTAAAAAAAAAGGGGGAGAAACCCTAGCAATAGCACATTAATGTTTCAAAACATTACATTAATGTCTCAGCCATTTTCCTGTTTTCTTTTCAAAATTCGAAAAGTCAAAACAAATTCTTGATTAAGGAATCATGGGGCTCGAACTGCTCGCTCAGCTTCTCCACTTGCTTCACTTCTTGCTTCAGTTGCTCGCACTTAGCATTCATTTCATGATACAGCTTTACAGCTTCATCAACCTTTTGCTTTTGCTGCTCCACCTTCTGCATCTCAGCTGCGAGATTCTGGTGACCGAGATTCAAAGTTACGGCTGCGCGAATCAGTGTAACTCTGTCCTTGAGGAATTTGAAACCAAGTCTGCCTTGGACTTTGAACAAGAAATTTTGGCACATGCCACACAGCAATTCAGCACTCTGGGCCGAAATGGTCGCAGGTGTAGCCACAGACAGCTGCTCCAGTATCCAGATGGCTTCAGTAAGGAATAGCCTCCTGTCAAAAGGTCCGATCTCCAGAGATCTCACGAACGATCGGGGGTATCTGAGACGCATTCGAACCACCCAGTCTACATCGGTTTGCTTCAAACCTGAGACATCAAAAATGGTTATAATGCCAGAACTCGCAAGCAAATAATGCGACGTGCGAACGGTAAATCTTTACTTACCAGTGCCTTCCAGAATTTCATGAAGAGAAGGGATGCGGGCCACCGGGTTGTTCGAAGACTGCCCTCGCTCCATGGCTCTCCTATCAGCTGCAAGCTCCAACCTCTCATAGTCAGGAGGAAGAGTGTAGGCCGCACCAGCTGCGATTACATTCCCAACCTGCGAGCCCCAAATGCTCCACGCAGGAATGGGTGCTTCTGGTTCAGTCATCGCCAGAGGCGAAGGGACAGCCGAAGTCGCTGGACGGACACTCCCAGATGCGAAAATGTTAGCATCACTTGTCCTTTCTTCCTCACCACCAGTACGGACACCTTCGTCCATCGGCACAGCATCAGCTTCGACATCATCGGAGAGTTCGATGACATCCTCGAGACGCTCACTTACGTGTCCAGCAGCTGCGACGGGCTTCTCAGTATGGGAGCTCGAGATTGGAACATGGGATGCAGAAGGCTGACTTCTCTGCTCCAGCTCAGGTTCCTCAGCATGACCTGCGATACCAAATGCGATAATATGAGGTAACTTGTGTTATAAGTTATTTCACTATCTTTACTAAAGCTAAGAATAAGCACCTCCACGCGAAGGTGGGATTGAGGTATCCTCATCGTACACTAGGGACGTGGAACCGTGCCCTATCAGTGTATCCTCACTAAGCAAATCTTTAAGAGAAGCGTGACCTGGGACGCGAGTAAACCAGTCATGATCTTGCCTCAAGTGGCTACAGCCTAGTATGCGCATATCACTCAAAATAATTACCTGAGGGTTCTCCGCATTTGCTTACCAACCAACGGCGAATGTCAGGCTTTGACACACCGTGCTTTAACGCACCCACAATTACATCTCTATAAGTAACTGCGAGATTGAAGATCTCACCTTTATCGCCACCTGCGATCTCTGCGAAGTCCGCTTGGACTTGCTCTAGCTCTGCTGCGTCCTCTCCAGGAACCTCATCTTCCTCCTCCACATGAGGAGCCACTTCTTCGGGAAGCTCGTCTTCCTCGCCAACTGGACGCACTAAGTCGTCAACATGCAGCTCCTCGAGGCTCCGCTGCTTCACAAGCTCGAGCTCCTCTTCCTCTCGCTGCCTTCTTCTTTCAGCAGCCTCCGCGGCTGTCTTCCGGGATTCAGCAAGAACATCCTCGCTTATGGGATCATCTGAAATGCTAGAATGGGCATCTTTCTTTTGCCTCTTGGCCGCAAGGCCACCGGCGGCTTCATCATCGTCATCTGCAAATACATATTTGGTTCAAAGAAAAGAACTACAAAGAAGTCAAGATAAAGGGCAAGGAGATGCGACGGAAGTACCTCCTGATTCTTCCTCGCACATCACAACTGTTGCTTCTTCTTCACCACTTGCCTGGGGCTCCTGTCTCTCTTCCTCCTCTTGGTTGAATGGAACGAAAGTCTCAACTGCGAGATCTTTTCGCACTTTGCTGGGCATACGACCCTTGCCTTTGTCCTTGATGGAAAGGGACCTCACTGGGGGAGAAGCTGGAGCACTCCTAGGGGAAGAAATCGTAATCCCCTTTTGCCTAGGTCTCTTCACTCTCGGCGCCGCAGTCGCTGGAGGGGACGGGTCATCTCTAGGAGGAGACGGAGCCGGAGGGTTGTCTATCAGCGAGTCAGCAAAAGTGTTCATGACCCCGCGAACTTTTGTTTCGACCTCGGCATCCATCCTCCATGCTAGCCGGTACGACTCCCCCCTCCTTCTGGTGGCAACAATGGTGTCCACCAGCGATTTGGAGCGATCACCAGCTGCGAACCTCCGCACATGACACTAAACAATACAGAACGAAAAGCATCAGCGCGAGGAAATCAAAAGGCTCAAAGCACACAAGGAAATTGCTTACCTCAGCAAATGCCTTGCTATATTTGACGACCTGCGTGTCACCCTTCTTGATTGCGTCGACTTTCTCCTTCAGAATGAAATCGGGGCACAAATGATTCTCGCGGTCCCACAGCGAGTAGCAACCATACTCAGACTCGCTCAAACTGCAATTGGGGCGAAACGGAAAAGAGTTTCTCTTGATCAAGGGAGCCTTTCCTGGCTGCGCCGCCGCCTCCGTCTCAATCCTCGTTTGCTGGGCAACCCAGTATGCGATCCAGTTCTGGGAACAACCACCCTTGCAAGTTCCCGCAGGCTGCTCAAAGGGAAGATTGCTCATGAGGACTGTCTTGCACTCCTTTGTCAGCAAACGCTTGTAGCACCCTCTGATAATAGACTGCGGCCAGATCGATGGGGCCACCGCATCAAAACCAAACTGAGGAGAGACTCGAGTATGGTCAACATCCACTGTAAGTCTTTCATACCGTGGCGCGAGCTCACGAATATGCTCTGCAAGGGCAGGAAGAGAACCTCGCAGACACCAACAGAAGAAGTCACGATAGCGTTCGTGGAAATGCGGCCCCTTTTCAAAAAGAAGGTCTTCTGACAAGACCATACCTCTGGAAGGGTATAGCTTTGGAAACCACCGTACATTCTCAACACGTGTGGCATAGGGCCTGGCAGTAAACTCCTTTCGTTTGTCGCATATTAAACTCCAAGTACACTTGGTGTTGCTTGCTCCAAACCATCTCGCAGCCCTTCCGCTGTTGCGCGCTTCTGTCTCGCCTGGGGGACACCACTTCTCAAGTGGGAGGGGAGTTGGAGCATAAGACGGCCAGCGCTCGAAAACCCACATTGTCAAAAAGCTGATATTGACAAAGGTCAGGACATCAAGGCGGCCACGCGATTCCCTCATCGCCAGAACCAGCTGATCAAGCCTGTAATATAGCGTCCCCAGGACCAAGGGTCCGAGTGCGACTCTCTGGCCAAGAGCGAGCCTCACAGCAAGTGGCAGCACATGGTAGAAGACCCCGTCATGGGGATGACCATCAATCAGATACCTCGACAGCCAAGCACAGAGGAAGGCACAAAGGGTTAAATGATAACCCTTGCCCTCTACATAATTCTCGGCCTCCGGGTTCTCGCTCAAAAGCTTCTTAGTGATGCTGCTGTTCGCATAGTCTCGGAAGAAGTACTGTAACCACTTGTTCCAGGTATTCTTCGCAGACGTATCCACTAGCTGCCAGTTCGGAAGAGGCTTCGTAGTGGTCCACCGAGTAGAGATTTTCTTTACCTCTGCTAGGCACTCCTCCATCTGCGCGTACAAGGCCATTTCAGCAGATGTCCTCAAGTGGCTCAAGGGGTCCACCTCGCCCATGGGGGAAAGCTCATACAGCATTTGAACGTCCTCGAGCGTGGGGGCAGCCTCGAACTCAGCAAAATGAAACGTGTGAGTCGCGGGCGAATAACGGGACAGAAGGTCTAGAAGCATGGACTGATCCAACTTCACGGCAGCACCCTTCATAGCACGGATAGCAAAGAAAATGCCGGCTTTATCAAGAGTATCGGCATGATGATCCAATACGTGGTCAATCCACTCATCCATGTAGTCCAATTTCTGGACGAACGCTTGAGTAGAAATCGCAGTATACGGGAAGTGCCCGTTCTCGATCCCCAATCGGACTACATCCTCGGAACTAACCCACTCGAGCAGGGCCGAGTTAACTGGGCGAGTCAACGTCAGCAATTGTTCAGCGGGAACAGGATCAGGCATCCTCTTCGCCTTCACCCTCGCATGATAAAAATCCTTCCCACCCAGAAAGGGGGCTTTACGCCACAGAGCCTGCGGAAGCTCCGGCATCTCTTCGTCTTCCTTGACGGGTCTGGTTACTCTTGTCTTGGCCATTCCTGCGAAAGGGCAAGAAAAAGGGGGGAGAAATACCACACCGCACTTCAGTTTGAATTTTGGAATTTGAGATCTATGCAAACCAAAGCAAACAGTTCCGGTGCCAATTTCAGAAATTGGGGAGTTGATATTGTTGAAAGATCAAAACGAAGCGGGTTCAAAGATCAAAAGCCTCTTCACAAATTTCATGGGATTTACAGATTCAACGCGATTCAAGGCAAACACTGGTATTTTAAATCAAAAGTAAACGAGGCCAACCTTGTTTCCTTGAAGCTTGCCTGGATATACACAATTGGAGAATACGATTTGCAGTTCTGAACTGGTGATTGATTATCTGGATCTGCTCTCGAAGATCTCCTGGTACCATTCACTTAAAGAGAAAGAAGTGATGCTTTGCAATGATGGGATACAAGGTATTTATCCAGAAGAATGAAGGGTTGCGTCCCTTCAGGAGTCGAATCACAACCGTCACCGTCGTGTCGCGCAATCACAGGACGGGCTGACGTCACGCCTAAAACCCTAAAGGTCAGACGGCACGACTCTAGGGGTTTTAGGTCATAATGACACGCACGGGGGCTGAATCTACCCGTATTTGAATTGGTGCGTGGCGACGACGCGCATGTTGGTTTCCGCGCATGGAAGCCTATACAGCTATGAGCCTTCACGCGCAGAAAGGGGGCTAATGTAGATACTGCTTTATGACATGGCAGATCTAGGCCTTGTGGCAACCATCCAGCACACCATATTGTGCTCCACACACACAGGGTCACCAGCCGAGCTGATCCATGTGGGGGCTGCGAGACAGAGCCCTCGCATACCACTGCACGGGACTTGTAGGGACTTTGTGGTTTGGAGGCTAGAGTAAGCCCTGTCGCGTGCGAGCCAAGCCCGCGCGCGACCTTTAGTAACTGTTTTGAGAGATTTATGGCACGAGCTCCATAAACCCGGTCAATCCGGTCAAACCCGGTCAACCTCGTAACGGTTCCGGTACTCGCGCACCACGTGCTCTAACGGTTCCTATATACTCGGACGAACGTGCCGTTATGGTTAAGCTAATTAAGCCGCCATTAATGGGCGCATTAACCACACTACAACGGTCATGTTCTCCAGTATATATACATCGTTAACCTTTCCATACAAAAGGGGACACACTGCCATACGCGGAAGCTCTGCCAAACCTCTGTCTCTCTCTCAGACATTGCTACTGACTTGCTCTCTCCCTACACACACCCCTATTCTTCCTGTGCGATCCCTGATCCACTACGTACGGTGTACACGGAGGTCTCCCCGCCGGAATCTCTTGTGCACACCTATTAAACGTGACAACTCTAGTGCAATATGAATTACAAAGAATCGAGTTCAAAATTCAAGAACAAATCACATTGATGTTAGACATCATTCAGAGAAAGGTGATATTGTTCTTGAATTTGTTTCTACTATCTTGCAATTTCCAGATATCTTCACTAAACCATTTCCAGATGAAAGATTCTACGCCTTAAGATTGGAATTGGGAATGCTAAATAAGGAAGCTTTGGTTTAGGGGAAGAATTAGGTAAGTTTTATGTGTTTCAAAGGTTTGAACTGATTTTCAAAGCCTTGAAAATCCTTTCAAAGATTTGATTTTAAATGGTTTACTTGATACAGCTTTTCAAGACCTTGAAATCATTTCCAAATCCTTGAAAATAAGACTGCATGTCACTTAGTCAATAATATTGGATCTTTCAATGTTGGGTGTTATCTCTGTAGATAATTTGCTCAATGATTCCCCTCAATTTTGAAATACCCCTTTTTTGCCAAAATAGTATTAAATATTTTATTTCGTACGACAAACGCAATTTTGAATCTTTTCTAATTCATCAAGATCTTCAAAGATTAGAGAAAATAATTTGTTTCCTTTTCAAACTGAAACTCTCTTCTATTTATCTCCTTCTTTCTTTCTCTCCTTCGTATCTATCCTACTTCTCTCTTCATCTCCAAACCCTAATGAGTACCAGAAGAGCCTCAGTCAGAATCAAAATGGCTGGTGGATCAAAGGCTACAACAGAGAAGAAAGGAAAGGGCACTGTGGAAGAGGTTTAAACCATTAGTGGGGAATCTAGTTCAAAAACCCCTACTTCAGAAGATTTGGCTCCTCCTCCTCCCATGAAGAAGGCCAAGACGGATGAAACCCCAATGTCCAGCAAGAAGAAGAAGAAGGCAGTGGAGACAGCCACACAGAAACAAAAGGGTTTTCAGATTGGTAGCCCAAAGAAGTTTAAGAAGAATGCTGACAAAGCCGAAAAGAGCAAAGGAATAGAGAAATTTACGGAGGATGATCGAAAGGATGAAGCAGATGAGAACATAGAAAAGGCACTGCAGATATTCTCCGGAAAGAAAACCACTAGTAAGAAATCATCCCTTGATAGTACATGGTTTGTTAATAATGTTGCTAGAGGTCAGTGGCTTGATGGATTTGCCTCTAGACCAATTGGTTTATGTAGTCTGATTAATATGCCTATGCTACATGGTATGAATCTGGAATGCAACAAAATGTTGAAGAAAAGTTCTGGTTGTTTTATTTTAAATCCTCCAAAGTTGGCTTACCCTAGACTCACCAGATTCTTTTACCTAAACCAGAAACAAGTCAAGAAGTCTACAAATCTGGTTATTCAGACTGTGGTTGCTATCATTGACATGGAACTAGATCATTCTGAGTTTGCTAATGTTCTAGGTTGTCATAAGATATTTGACACCAGTAACTACCCTCCTAAGAGTGAAGCCCTAAAATTAGCAAAGGAGGAATTGTTTTTACCCAATACCCCTACCACATCTAAACTGTTAACACACTCTGTGCTAACTGTTGAAGCCAATTTTTTGTTCACTATCTTTATGAGATGTGAGGTACATGGGGAACACTCAAAGGAACTGGTAACTAACAGGGTGTTGTACTTTATGTACTTGGTGATGCATGGGTACGAAAACCAAAGCTGGTGATGGAGCACATGCTTTATAGCGAAACCAACCAGAGAAAGCACCCTTTGCCTTTTGCCAATTTGCTCACCTTATTATTCAAACACTTTGAAATTCCAACCGATAATGAAGAATCAGTGACTACTTGTTTTGGTATGCTCAATGAGAAGGCTTTTGAGAAGATTGGTGTTGTGAAAGCAAGTGCTAAAGTTTGGAAGCTCTACTATGAGTTAACAGAATAATTATTTGGGTCTCAAGAAGTTTCTTAAACCTAAATCCTTAACTCCCACCTCCATCCAAACCTCTCAGTCCCAAGACAATACCCAGGCCCCAAAATTGTTGAAAGAACTTCAGATGGAGATTGATGAGGTAAACTAGAATTAGCATGGGTTTGACACAGATCTGAGACAAGTGAAGTACATGGTTGAAAACATGTCCAGGAGCATGACATTGTAAGATGTGGCTGGGAAGTGTCTCTAGATGAGAAGATTACCAAAAAGGCTGAATCAGCAAAGGATATCTCCAGTGAGCATTCAACTCCAGATAAGACTGCTCAGGTCAAACTGAAAAGGCAAACACGTGGAGGTTGAACATGTGGATGAAGATAAAGATGAAGACAGTCTAGACTCAGGTTCAGTGCTCATAGATCTCAAGAAAAAGATACATATAAAATTTACTGTACTAGAGATTGTGACTGCTGCTGATTTATTTGAGGGGGTGATAACTCCTTAATAATATTTATCCTACGTACACTTTAAATTGTTATTTGTGTGCGTTTCGGTGCAAAGTGACGAGATTTGGGCCAATATATGAAGAAAACGCACTTTTGGATGTTTTTGAGCTTGAATGCACAAGTCAGTCATTTCTTAATGTGTTTGAGTATGATTTTGATAATTTATCACATCTGATCTTTGCGGTAGTGTTTGTGTTGTTTTTTGACAGAAGAAACGAGCTTCGGAATAAAAGAAAAGACGAATTTGGCGCGTTTTGGATGTTTTCGCCAAATATTGGGCAATAATTGAGAAAAATGAGAAAATGATCCGAAAATGGGATTTCTCTACATGGATGAAGTATTCATCACAAAAGGAATCCAAATGTTCAAAAATCACATTTATCGGAGTCCGGACGAAAGAGTTATGTCAAAAAGGATGCTCAAAGAGATAAAACGCGACCAAAAGCATCCGAAAATGCCAAACACGCCTTTCGAGGAGCTAAATCGATGAATTACGGGTTACCCAGAATTTGGGAATGTTTTATAGCGTAAAAGGAGCCTCGAGGTCGAGGAGATCCTTTCAGAAAGAAAAGGCATGATCAAAGACGCGAAAACGGCGAAAAATGATGTTTTTGGAGCTTATCTGGATTGTCTTCGTAGGAAGTCTTTATACTTAGCCAAATTTCCACTTGTTGAAGATGTCTTCTCAAAACAGCCCTCTGTACTTATCTGGGAAGACCTTCGTAGGAAGAGAAAATGTCTTCGCAGGAAGAGTCTTACTATGAAGAGAAAAGTCTTCCCACGAAGATATTGTGCAGAGGCGGCCAAAATTAAGGAAACTATGCCTAAAACTTTCATAATTGACCAAGGACTCTTAGGGAACGTATTTTAGACATATTAGGTCATATTTTCAGAGGGAGACGCATTATTTAAGGACGGGACATCAACTTGGATCTTGGATCACATCGTGGAGCTTGGGAAACCTTGTTTGATCACTTATCTCCTTCGTTTCCTTGTTTTTGATCATGATCACACAAACTCTTGTTGTTGTGATCATGAATATGCGTAGCTAAACTTCTGAGATCAGGACCCCAGTTTGGGGTTAGGGTTTTCACCTTGATTTTGCGTTTTGTGAATTGAGATTCATATTTTGATAAACCTAATTTATGATTTTGCTTTTGCTATGTTTGTTTTGTGATCTTCATCTTATCTAGTTAAATGGAGACGTCTTGTTAGCTAGAAATTAGTTTACAATTATTTGGTAACTCGGTAGTTGTTTATACGGAAAATCAAACAATCACCCGTTCATAGGCTTGGTAACTCGCCTGCGTTGAATGGGATCGTTAGAGTAGAATTCATCGTTGTGTTTAGGGATAATTAGAACTTGGTAACTCAGTATTAATCTAACGCATAGGATGCTCTCTTGGTAACTCGGCGAGTTAGTATTGCTCGATTACCAAAGTGAATTCCGTCTGTGTTTCACAAATTGTAGAACGTCGTCAACAAGAAAATCCTAACAATACCCCAACCGAGGTGCCCTGGCTGTTTCTCCCATAGTAAGTCTTAATATTTAAATACTCGTTTTGTCTTTTTAATTATTTAGTTTAGAAAACTATATCAATTGCTAGCCCATATAAAGTTACTCATGCTAATTAGTTCACGACAAGTAATGTGGGTTCGATAAACCCGTATTTACCGGAATTATTACTACATTGACAACTGTACACTTGCAGTTGGAGCGTGCCAAGTTTTTGGTGCCGTTGCCGGGGAATTCAGTTGAATTAGTTAGAATTATTAACTTTAAAGAATTTTTGTTTTCCTTCGTTTATTTATTTGTTGTTCTCACCTGCTTCATAGCGAATTATTTTGCAGGTATCTTGGTGATCATGTGGGGGCTGAATTTCTATGGGCAAGCTCTAGGCTATTCACCATACTACTCCTATGGAGATATGTACACCCCTCCTCCTTGCAATCAAGAAGATGAGGATATGAAAGAAATATTGAAGCTCATGATAGCTAAAATGGACAGAATGGAGGAAGGGATTAATAGGATGGATGAAACTCTCCAGCTGAAGGGACAACACATGGAAGAACTTTCAAGTGCATTGGCATATGAAGATAATGACGATGGGCCAAGTAGCATCATTCCTGACTTAGTTGAGGAGTGTGAAGAGGAAGACGAAGAACCCCCAGAGGTCTATGTCTATAATACTGTTCATCGTGAAGTAATAGATCCTGAGGCTGCTTCAGACTCAGATTAAGACTCATATTCGGAATCAGATTGGGATGATATTGTGAAGCCTATAGAAAATGTGCCTCACATAATTCCGGAGTCGTGGCATGTATGGGAGAGTGTGGACATCGCTATCTTATGGCACACTGAAGATATTTGCTTTTAAGAAAGTCATGAAGCTAAGGAATTACCGCATGTAGATGTTTGCAAAGACATGTATCAAGAAAGTCTTCAGACTAAACCTTATCTTTCGGAGATAATAAAACGGTGTGAATCACATGAGGAAGACCAAAGACCCAGTTTTATGCAATACATGATTTGCCACTTTTGATTCCAAGACAAGAGCTAGGGAAGGAAGCAGTCAAGACGGCACTCCTTTCCATTACTTTTCCAACTGAGATGCTATTTCCACATAACAGATCCTCAATGATATTGATTTTGAAGAATTGGAATAAGAAGAAGAGGAAAGGTACAATGGGTCATGATGTGGTGAATGAGTTCTCGAGAAGACCGGTGATCAAGGAGTGGAAGCACAGAAATAAGAAATTTTTTCAGGCCGTCTTCTCTAATTTCGTTGCACCATACGCATCTCATGCACGCTTACTTGAGAAGAGACAAAGAGGGAAGCGATGGTGGAAGAAGAAGAAGAAGTTTAGAGAAAACTCTCCTTGATCATATTTGAGGTAACAGGGTCGGGTCATAGACCTTAAATTACAAGGCGCTTGTTGGGAGGAAACCCAACGTATTTATGCTTTAATTTAGGGAGTGAGTTTTTAATACAGTTTTGTGTGTTTTTATTTATTTAAGTGGAGAGATGAGAGAGAGAGGGACTAATGATGTTTCCAAGTGACGTATATGTGCAGGTTATGATAGAATCTACCACGGTGTGCCATGACACACATGACCTTCACAGGGGCTTGCATTGGCGAGTTGGGGATTCTTTAGACATGGATTTTAGCAGAGGAGGCTGTCGACCCCGGTGTGCGAGAACACACTGATTATATAGGAGCTCGCTGGCACCACTAGTGCTTGTGGATTGCTTGGAGTGGATTTCGTCCCCGCCCTCGAGGTGGTTGTGAGTATTTCTTCCTTTAGCTAAAATTGTGTGTTTCTTTTGTATATGTCAGCTCCATCTCATCTATTGGCCCTACACATCGATTTCTCAGACTGCTTGCATAATCTCAAAATTCGTTAAGGACAACGAAGCATTTATTGTGGGGTCGGTTTATTTCTCTACTAGCTGATATTTTTCTTGCATAGCCAATTACATGTAGGATGAGTTTTGATTGTATTGTGTGTAGAGTTATTATTGTGGTTTTTGTTGAGTTTTTATTATATTGTCGTATTGTGTAGGATATATTTATATTTGGTTTGCAATTTTATTTAATTGAGTATACCCACCAACAAAGTTAGTTGCGTAGTGTCAAATTTTTTCGAGTCTAAGCCTTGCATATAGAGTTAGGATATTATGAAAAATGAAAAAAAAAATGAGAAAATTGAAAATTTGAGAAAAGGCAATTGAAAGAAGCATAGACTTGGTTGGTTTAGTGAGATATGAAAACTTTATGCATAGGGTGGGAAGTTTGACCGAGAATGTACAATTTTAGTTCCCCCTATAAGTATAGAGCGAATCTCATTACGGGAATGCCTACCGATTTTTAAACTAAAATTAAATTTTAAAAGCTAAATTGTGTGCTGTTTTTCTCCTAAAAGAGTTGAGCTTGATGTTTGCTAAACAAGCCGAATGTTCATGCTGCTTGTCTTAGGTAGTCGCCAGCCCGCCTCGTAGTGGCACACATAATAGATGTGCGAGGATGTGTATTAGAGCACTCACTGATTTTAGATGTTACCTTGTCGGACCACTAGTATACCCTAATTGATCCTTGGATTCATTGTTAGCCTCTATGACCTAGGGAGACGATTCTTGACCTTCATTATATATCGTTAGAATCACCTTTCTAGAGCGTCACGAGGGAGTAGTAGTTGAGGGGGTTAGTTGAGGGAGTGCGTAATTCAATATTTTTGTGAGTGTTACAAATCGCATATTCTTCATTGGATATCTACGAGAGGATGGGAGGGTGAGTGAGTTGGCTTGCACACTAAGATGTGGCGGTGTTCCATGTCATTACATCATGGACACAGTAGTGGAGGGCCTGAGTGCGTGACATCTAATCCGCACGAAAATGGGGTTGGTTGTACTTAATTGGTGGTTCATGCTAGGTATCGGATTTCTATCATCTTGGTGTAGGAGGTTCGGTTGGATTAGGCACGTGACATATATTTATTTGACTATTTGAGAGGGGACTTGACTACATTCTAGTGTTGGGGTGTCGACTTTTGACTACAGACATAGAGATTGTGCATTGACGACTCCACCCCCATACACACTTTGACTTGGACGGTTTGTGGCATCTTGTGCTTCATGGAGTCAGGGGAAGATGAATTATTCTTGTGATACTTATTCAATGTTTTGTTTATTTCCTTCCCCTGACATTATTACTGCTGCTTGATTCTTGGAGGAGGACCACTCGTACATATTTTATTGTATTATTGTTGTTTTACTGAGAGAAAAAAAAAAATATATATAGAGAAAAAAAAATGAATGAAAAAAAAGAGAGGAAAAAAAGGAGAGATAAAGAAATAAAGTATGCTTATTGAAAATCTAGTGGTGAAAGTTCTTAGTTCCGGATTGAAGATAAAGACTTGAGTTTTGCGCATTATTTTCTTTGATGGCCACGTAATTGACATTGGATTCGGGTTGTGGATTCCTATCGTCAAGGTGAGGGTGTGTGAGATATGGGGTTGGTGAGCTTATGTGACACTTTAGGATTTTCTGCTTCATACAAGTTATATCATTTTTTCCCTTAAGCCTCATCATATTTGACCATTAGCGGAATAGGAGCTCGGACTGTGAATGTGGCTTAGCCTTGGTTAGCCTCTTATTTTTATCAGCATACATGAAGAGGTAGGTCGTTCTTTATAATAAAGTTAAGATTTCTATACTTACTATGGGGAATTACTTGTTGTCGAGTTTAGTTGTAGCTCACACCTCTTGTTTGAACTTTTCATCACTCCAGAAGCACCGGTCTATGGTGGATTGAAATTTCCTGATCTCCAAAAAAAAAGAATGTAATTTGTGTATTGTGCTTAAGATCGAGTCTAGATTTGAATTTGCATCACCTTGCCGCATTAGTTGTGTCGTGAGTCGTGTTAGAGTCGTTTGAGTCTTGTCGGATACTAGATAGTTAGATGCAGTAGAAGAGACTTTGCTCGGGACGCGCAAATGGAAAGTGTCTGGGGTATTTGAAAACTCCTAAATAAGAGTTATCCTACATACACTTTACATTGTTATTTGTATGCGTTTCAGTCCAAAGTGGCGAGATTTGGGCCAATATATTAGAAAATGCACGTTTGGATGTTTTTGAGCTTTAATGCACAATTCAGGCGTTTCTTAATGGTTTTGAGTATGATTTTGATAATTTATCACATTTTATCTTTGCGGTAGTGTTTGTGTTGTTGTTTTACAGGAATTACGCATGCAGAATAAGGTGGAGAGAAGAAACGAGCTTCGTAATAGAAGAAAGATGAATTTGGCGCGTTTTGGATGTTTTCGCCAAATATTGGGCAATAATTGAGAAAAACGAGAAAATTATCCGGAAACGGGAATTTCTCTACATGGATGAAGTCTACACCGCAAGAGGAATCCAATGGTGCAAAAATCACATTTATCGGAGTCCGGACGAAAGAATTATGTCAAAAAGGATGCTCAAAGAGATAAAACGCGGCCAAAAGCATCCGGAAATGCCAAACACGCCTTTCGAGGAGCTAAATTGATGAATGAAGGGTTACCCAGAATTTGGGAATGTTTTCAAGCTTAAAAGGAGTCTCGAGGTCGAGGAGATCCTTCGGAAAGAAAAGGCACGATCAAAGTCGCGAAAACGGCGAAAAGTGATGTTTTTGGAGCTTATAAGGATTGTCTTCGTAGGAAGACAAAAGTCTTCGTAGGAAGACTTTATACTTAGCCAAATTTCCAGCTGCTGAAGATGTCTTCTCAAAACAGCCCTATGTGCTTATCTGGGAAGACCTTCGTAGGAAGCAAAAATGTCTTCGCAGGAAGACTCTTCCTACGAAGAGAAAAGTTTTCTACGAAGACACTGTGCAGAGGCGGCCAAAATTAAGGAAACTATGCCTAAAACTTTCATAATTGACCTGGGACTCTTAGGGAACGTATTCTATACATTTTTGGTCATATTTTCAGAGGGGAGACACATTATTAAAGGACAGGACATCAACTTGGAGCTTGGATCACATCGTGGAGCTTGGGAAACCTTGTTTGATCTCTTTTCTCCTTCGTTTCTTTGTTTTTGATCATGATCACACAAACTCTTGTTGTTGTGATCATGAATATGCGTAGCTAAACTTCTTAGACCAGAACCCGAGTTTGGGGTAGGGTTTTCACGTTGATTGTGCGTTTTATGAATTGAGATTTATGTTTTGTTAAACCTAATTCATGATTTTGCGTTTGATATGATTTTTTTGTGATCTTCATCCTATCTAGTTAATTGGAGACGTCTTGTTAGCTAGAATTTAGTTTGCAAATATTTGGTAACTCGATAATTGTTAAACTGGAAAAATCAAACAATCACCCGTTCATAGGCTTGGTAACTCGGCTACATTGAATGGGATCGTTAGATTAGAATTCATCATTAATGCATGTTTAGGGAAAATTAGAACTTGGTAACTCGGTTTTAATCTAACCTGAGCATAGGATGCTCACTTGGTAACTCGGTGAGTTATTATTGCTCGATTAGCAAAGTGAATTTCGTTTGTGTTTCACAAATCGTAGAACGTCGTCAACAAGAAAATCCTAACAATCCCCCAAACGAGGTGCGCTGGCTGTTTCTCCCATAGTAAGTCTTAATATTTAAATACTCATTTTGTCTTTTTAATTATTTCGTTTAGAAAACTCTATCAATTGCTAGCCCATATAAAGTTAATCATACTAATTAGTTCACGACAAGTCCTTTGGGTTCGATAAACCCGGATTTCCGGATATTACTACACACGACGGCCATAAACTTTCGGTTAGATCGTGCCAGGGAGAAGGTGACAAAGTTGGTGATGTAGATCAAGAAGAAAATGATCAGGATGATGAGGAAGAAAGTCAAGAAGAAGATGCAGAGAAGCAAGGAGATGAGGTCCCTACCCCTTGATTCTTGCCTATTCTTTCTTTTTCAAGGGCTTGAACTCTTTTCCAAAGCCTTGAATTTCTTAACTTTCAAAATCTTTTACTTTTCTATTTCAACATATTCTCATTCTTTTTTGATGAAAGTCAAAAAACCGAAGAAAATTTAGGATGTTTTATTTTGATTAGATGACATGGTTTTGGTCAGTAAGGATTATCTGCACACTTTGCTGGTTTTCAGTTTAATAAGTTGGATCTTTTGGACGATATGTGTTGATTTTATATGATTTTTTATGCTATGTGCTAATAAGTATTTGTTGGAGAAGTACCGAATCAAACAGATTGGAAGACCTTAATTTTTTCTTTCATCAAGGAGAGATTGTAAGATCAATGCAGTTTCAATGTTTCAAAGACTTGAAATAGCTAGTATATTTCATTGCCTTGAACAACTTTCAAAGCCTTGAAACTGACTGAGACTTATAAGCTTGATCTTAGGGGTAGTTTCTGTTTATGTTTGAACTCCTAAACTCCTGTGCATTATCTATTTATTACTTGATGATGAAAGTCAATGCTTTTTTATATGTTTTACAACATATAATCCATCTGTTTGACTCAGTTTTGTCGAAAAAGTTTATTTCCTATTCTGCAGGATTTACTTCCTAAACTTGAGCAGACCCGATGACAGAGCTCTACCAAAGTGGGAAATGGTGTGGACTCAGTGCTTAACTGTGCCTGTTGAGTCGTGGACTCGGCTTATTGCTCATTGTGATATCAGCTGATTAGTGATTAGGGTTTAGGAAACTAAGGCTGTATGTGACTCATTCCCCAAGTTGGTACGATTTTTTCAGAGGTGATGACTCAGGTACGTGACCGATTTGCAAATAAAATATTTGGGTCTTATTTTAACTTTTGGGACGAAATTTATTTAAGTGGAGTAGATTGTAATATCCCTGATTGAAAGCATGAAATACTTAAATTTACTGTAAATATGTGTTTTGGACATAACCTGTTAGCATGCTTAATTGCTATTGTATGCAGTGTAGTGGTTGTATTTCTGAAGCTAATATTACTTAAGTGAATTTTATGTTATTTAGTATCCTCATAGATGAACTCATAATTGTGAAACTATTTTTGCAGGAAAGGAATTTCTGGGTTGATTTGATTCTGCAATCAATCTATTGATCCTAACAGCTTCTCAACATGTCTATGGAAAAGATCAGATCATTATCCCTGTAGATACTAATAAACTATCCGTTCGAAGAAGACTGTTAGAGAAGTCACAGTTGTTCCCTACAAAATAGGAAAGGTTGTTGCTGAAGATCTTGAAGATTGGCAGATCAAGTGAGCTGCATATAAGGAGCTCAGTTTGAAGCATTTGATACACAACTCATGGAGAAAAACGCTAGAGACACTCTCAAAACAATTCTAGGATTGTCAAGCAACAAAGAAGCAGATCAAAATCTCAATCCAAGTCTCAAAAGAACATTACTCTCTCACAGCTGATTCATTTCTTGTCTTCTTCTGTTCTGAACTTTATTTTTTTTATATTTTACATACTAATCTTGTTTACATTCTTAAGGATTTTTCAAGGTGAACAATAGAGAATTATTAGTTAATTATATAGCTAGAGAAGGTACTTGATAGGTCAGTGAGAACCACAAGCTGTAACAGAGTAAGGTATCTCTCTGTGCATGAGATCTAGGGTTTGGCTGTGGATTAATAAGAATTGAGTTGAAAATCCTACAGGGATAAGATCACTGGGGTAGAGACGTAGGTCCAAGTGGACTGAACTCAATATATCTTGTGTCTCTTGCATTTACTTTTCTGTTACAAACTTAGAACTTTTGCATCACTCAAAACAGTTTAGTTTCAAGGGTTTGAATCGCATTTCAAGGCCTAGAAACAGACTTATTCTTCCATTTACTATTATTGTTTTATTCCAAGGGCTTGAAACTCATTTCATGGCCTTGAATCTCTTTACAAATCTTTTGAAACCAATACACTTCCAATGCTTAGCAAAAGTTTGCATACTCTATTCACCCCCCCTTCTAGAGTATTGATCTTGCATTTTTACCTATTGTACACCCCTTCAAACCCGTAGAGATATTCTGAACTTGTGCACTTGCTAAGTACTCTTATAATTTTTTCTTCGTTAGTCTTGAAGCCTTTCACCTGATTAAGTGAGATTTTTTTACTTTAATTTTAGTAGAATTAGAAAAACAAACAACGCATTTTTCCCACATAAGGTTTAGAATCAATAGCTAATTAGTAAATAAGTCTTTTGGGGTTCGACAACCTGGATTACCGGATTATTACTGCACCGACGACTGTACACTTGAAGTTGGAGCGTGTCAGTGATGTTGGTGATGCTGTTGATAAAAAGGAGGTTACTGCAAAAGAAAATTTTGTTGACGAAACTGGTGATGAAGAGGATGCTGGTAAAGTAGATGAATCAGATTATGAGGAAGCTAGTGTAGGTGCAGAAGATCAAAAAGTTGAAGAGGTTGAGAAAGCTGAGGATGCAGAAGAAGAACAAGGATCAACTGATGATGAACAAGAGGAAAATGAGCCAGAGAAAGCTGAGACTGCAAAAGGGAAAGAGAAAGGAAAGAGAAAAGCTTCAAGTGGAAAGAAGAAATCGTATAAGTATGCTTCTACAACAATTGGTGCTTCAAAGCCTTGAAATCCTTCTTTCTGTCTATTTTCTTTCTTCTTATCCAAATCCTTGAAATTTTTTTAATAGTTTCTTTAAGTTTTTATGTTCATTTTCAAAACACTGAACAAAATCCTACATTTCTTCTACTATTTTGATAAAGGTCAAAAAGGGGGAGAAAATATGTGTTTATGCGGATTCTGTGTAACAATTTTTGATGGGATGATGTAGGTTTTATATATGATTAGTTTTAGTTTGGATTTATTTTTAGTTTGGTTTATGTAAGTTCACAGGTCTCAAAGTCTTGAAATACAAAGCTATTTCATGGCCTTGATCAAGTTTTCAAAGCTTTGAATCACAGGTTTCACAGGCTTAGAAATAGCAGAGCTATTTCAAGGCCTTGAAACAGCATTCAAAGCCATGAAACTGTCTGACCTGTATGCATACTCTAAGGGGGAGATTTCCAGAGTTCTTCTGAACTTGTTCTAACTCTCTCATCCCTATATTTGATCTGTTATTACTTGATGATTAAATACAAAAGCTTTTCATTCACTTAGATTTCATCTAATTAACTTGTTTGACTTAGTTTTGCGGGGAAAATTTCATTTCCTATTTTTCAGGATTAGTTTCCTAACCTGGGATTTGAAGGAAAGGAAACATTGAGAGAACGTGATTCTCTGATCAATCAGAAAATAATGACTGCTTCTCAATATGTTTAAAGACAAGATCAGCACATTATCCTTAAAGATTCTGATCAACTATCCGTTGGGAAGACTGTTGGAGAAGTCAAAGATTGTTGCCTAATAAATAGGAAGTTTGTTGCTGAAAATCAGGAAGATTTGCTGACTAGTTGAGCAGTATAAACGGAACTCAATTTGAATCATTACAAACAACAATCAACGGGCAAAAAAGAGAGACACATTTCAGGAATTACAAGCATAAAAGAAGCACATCATTCTCACAATCCATCTCACAGAAGATCACTGCATTTTCACTGCAGTTCCACTTCCAGTGTTCTTCTATTCTGAGCTTAATTTGTGTATCATTCTTAAACTACTTCTAGCTATCATTCTCAAGTATTGTTAAAAGTGAACAATAGAGAATTCTTAGTTAATCATTAAGCTAGAGCAGGTACTAGATAGGTTAATAGGAACCACAAGCTGTAACAGAGTAAGGCATATCTCTGTGCTTGAGATCTAGGGCTTTGCCTTTGATTGATAAGAATTGTGTTGAAAATTCTGCAGGGAGAAGATCCCTGAGTAAGAGACGTAGGTCCAAGTGGACTGAACTCTATAAATGGTGTGTCTCTTGCATTTTATCATTTCATTCTCATAATCTTTTACACAACTTTCAAACTAGTCTGTTTTCAAGGCTTTGAAACTGTTTTCAAGGCCTTGAACTTCATTGCTCTTCACATAAAAACCTTATCTTTGCAAGTTTTGCAAAATGTTGGCATACTCTTTTCAACCCTCCCCCTTCTAGAGTATATGTGCTGCATTTCTGCCTGCTTACTCCCATTCAATTGGTATCAGAGCTTGTATCACTGTATAGATTTAACCATCTGGTGATCATGCGTACTGCAGTGATGGTGGTTTCTCACAGGGTAGAGCTATAAGAGACATGTTCCAAAGGAAAAATGGGAACCAAAGACTACTACTATTGAGGAAGCTCAAGATCTCTCATCACTCCAGCTTGATGACCTACAAGGGAAGCTTCTGACACATGAAATATTCATGAATGAAGCTGATGGAGAGCTACTAGAAGGTGTCAAGAACTTAGCACTCAAGGCTAAAGAGAATGAGAAAATTCAAAGCCTTGAAAATGAGGATTATGATGAAGATCCATTTTCTTTGATTTCCAAAGCCTTGACCAAAATCCTTAAGATGAAGAAAAACTTTGGAAACAAAGACTTCAATAGAGAAAGACACAGATCACCAAGTAGCAAGGACTACAAATGTAAGTCTTCTTCACAAAATAATAAATCAAGAGTCATGAACTGCTTTGAGTGTGGTGATGCAGGACACTTGATTAGAGACTGTCCACAAAAGAAAAGCAAGAACTTCCAGAAGAAAGATCATGACAGAAGAAAGAAAGCTATGATAGATTCATCGAGTGATTCAGATAGCTCAGGTGACTATGAATCTGAAGAAGAACATGCCAACCTATGCGTCATCGCCAAGGATGATGAAATTTCTAAAAAGAACATTGAGGTAATGGTAAAATGTTTCATTTTAAAACTAAAAGAAGACCCCTGAGATTATCGTAGAACAATGCTTTTAAATTAAGAGGATTATCTGAAAGAAATTAGAGTTTTGAAACAAAAAGTTCATGAGAAAGCAAAAGAGAATTTACATTTTTTTGTCTAAATCAGCATCTTGAAATCTTTCAGAAGAAAATTGACAGTTATTTCAAGGCCTTGAAATCCAATTTCAAAGCCTTGAAAACACAAGTAAAGAAAGTAGTCACTGAGAACTCTCTACTGAGTGATAGCCTTGTTAATCTGAGACATCAAGTTGATGAATTAGATAAACAAAAGACTACTCTTACTAAGAAACTCCAAGAATCTGAATTAGTCAAATTTAAGCTTGCAGGCTCAGAACACAAGTTCAACTTGATTCTTGGAGGAAGTTCAAAGTCTGTTCACAAAACTAGTATTGGATACAATCCAAATTTTCTAGGAAAGAACAATACTAGATTTGTGAAAGCAGGTGTGCACAAGAGATTCCGGCGGGGAGACCTCCGTGTGCACCGTGTGTAGTGGATCAAGGATCGCACAGGAAGAGTGGGGTTGTGTGTAGGGAGAGAGTAAGGCAGTAGCAATGTCTAAGAGAGAGACAGAGGTTTGGCAGAGCTTCCGCGTATAGCAGTGTGTTCTCCTTTGTATGGAAAGGTTGACGATATATATATACTGAAGAACGTGACCGTTGTAGTGTGGTTAATGCGCCTATTAATGGCGGCTTAATTAGCTTAACCATAACGGCACGTCCGTCCGAGTATATAGGGACCGTTAGAGCACGTGGTGCGCGAATACCGGAACCGTTACGAGGTTGACCGGGTTTGACCGGATTGACCGGGTTTATGGAGCTCGTGCCATAAATCTCTCAAAACAGTTACTAAAGGTCGCGTGCGGGCTTGGCTCGCACGCGACAGGGCTTACTCTAGCCTCCAAACCACAAAGTCCCTACAAGTCCCGTGCAGTGGTATGCGAGGGCTCTGTCTCGCAGCCCCCACATGGATCAGCTCGGATGGTGATCCAGTGTGTGTGGAGCACAATATGGTGTGCTGGATGGCTGCCACGTGGCCAAGATCTGTCAGCTCAGAAAGCAGTATCTACATTAGCCCCCTTTCTGCGCGTGAAGACTCATAGCCGTATAGACTTCCATGCGCGGAAACCAACATACGCGTCGCCGCCACGCACCAATTCAAATACGGGTAAGTTCAGCCCCCGTGCGTGCCATTATGACCTAAAACCCCTAGAGTCGTGCCGTCTGACCTTTAGGGTTTTAGGCGTGACGTCAGCTTGTCCTGTGATTGCGCGATTCGACGGTGACGGTTGCGATTCGACTATCGAAAGGACGCAACCCTTCATTGTTTTGGATAAATACCTTGTATCCCCCATTATTGCAAAGCATCACTTCTTTCTCTTAAAGTGAATGGTACCCGGAGATCTTCGAGAGCAGATCCAGATAATCAATCACCAGTTCAGAACTGCAAATCGTATTCTTCAATTGTGCATATCCAAGCAGGCTTCAAGAAAACAAGGTTGGCCTCGTTTACTTTTGATTTAAGATACCAGTGTTTGCCTTGAACTGCGTTGAATCTGTAAACCCATGAAATTTGTGAAGAGGCTTTGATCTTTGAACCCGCTTTGTTTTAATCCTTCAACAATACGAGATCTTGCAACTCCCCAATTTCTGAAATCGACACCAAAACTGTTCGTCTTCCTTTGCACAGATCTTGAATTTCAAAATTCAAACTGAAGTGTGGTATTTCTCCCCCCTTTTTCTTGCTCTTCCGCAGGAATGGCCAAGACAAGAGTAACCAGACCCGTCAAGGAAGATGAAGAGATACCCGACCTTCCGCAGGCCTTGTGGCGAAAAGCCCCCTTTTTAGGCGGCAAAGATTTCTACCATGCGAGGGTAAAGGCGAAGAGGATGCCCGATCCTGTCCCAGTTGAGCGATTGCTGACGCTGACTCGCCCAGTTAACTCAGCCTTGCTCGAGTTGGTTGGTTCTGAGGATGTGGTTCGATTGGGAATCGAGAACGGACACTTCCCATATACTGCAATTTCTACTCAGGCGTTCGTCCAGAAATTGGACTATATGGATGAGTGGATTGACCACGTGTTGGACCATCACGCCGTGACTCTTAATGAAGCCGGCGTATACTTTGCTATCCGTGCTATGAAGGGTTCTGCCGTGAAGCTGGATCAATCCATGCTTCTAGACCTTCTGTCCCGTTACTCGCTTGCGACTCATACGTTCCATTTTGCTGAGTTCGAGGCTGCCCCCACACTCGAGGACGTTCAAATGTTGTACGAGCTTTCCCCAATGGGCGAAGTGGACCCTCTGAGTCCCTTGAGGACATCTGCGGAGATTGCCTTGTACACGCAGATGGAGGAATTCCTAGCAGAGGTAAAGAAAATCTCCACTCGGTGGACCACTACGAAGCCTCTTCCGAACTGGCAGCTGGTTGATATATCCGCGAAGAATACCTGGAACAAATGGTTGCAGTACTTCTTTCGAGACTATGCGAACAGCAGCATTACCAAGAAACTTCTGAGTGAAGATCCGGAGGCCGAGAATTACGTAGAGGGCAAGGGTTATCACTTGACCCTTTGTGCTTTTCTCTGTGCCTGGCTGTCGAGGTACTTGATTGATGGTCACCCCCATGACGGAGTCTTCTACCATGTATTGCCACTTGCTGTAAGGCTCGCTCTTGGCCAGAGAGTCGCACTCGGACCCTTGGTCTTGGGCACGCTGTACTACAGGCTTGATCAGCTGGTTCTGGCTATGAGGGAGTCGCGTGGCCGCCTCGATGTACTGACTTTTGTCAATATTTCCTTTTTGACCATGTGGGTTTTCGAGCGCTGGCCGTCTTATGCTCCAACTGCTCTCCAACTTGACAAGTGGTGTCCCCCAGGCGAGGCCGAAGCGCGCAACAGCGGAAGAGCTGCGAGATGGTTCGGAACAGGCAACACCAAGTGCGTTTGGAGTTTGATATGCGACAAACGGAAGGAGTTTACTGCCAGGCCCTATGCCACGCGCATTGAGAATGTGCGATGGTTTCCAAAACTGTACCCCTCTAAAGGCATGGTCTTTTCAGAAGAGCTTCTCTTTGAAGAGGGGGCTCATTTCCATGAGCATTACCGCGAGTTCTTTTGCTGGTGTATGCGAGGTTCCCTTCCTGCCCTTGCAGAGCATATTCGTGAGCTCGCGCCGAGGTATGAAAAGCTTACTGTGGACGTTGACCCCACTCGAGTTTCTCCCCAGTTTGGTTTTGATGCGGTGGCCCCATCAATCTGGCCCCAGTCCATTGTCAGAGGATGCTACAAGCGCTTGCTAACAAAAGAATGCAAGACGGTTTTCCTGAACAATCTTCCTTTTGAGCAGCCTGCGGGAACCCGCGAGGGTGGTTGTTCCCAGAACTGGCTCGCATACTGGGTTGCCCAGCAAACGAGGATTGAGACGGAGTCGGCCGCGCAGCCAAGTAGATCTCCCTTGATCAAAAGGAACTCTTTTCCGTTTCGCCCCACTTGTAGTCTGAGCGAGTCTGAGTATGGTTGCTACTCACTGTGGGATCGTGAAAACCATTTGTGCCCTGATGTCATTCTGAAGGAGCAAGTCGCCGCAATTAAGAAGGGCGATACGCATGTCGTTAGATATAGCAAGGCATTTGCTGAGGTAAGCGATTTCTCCGCATGCATTAAGCTTTTTGATTTCCTTATGCTGACATCTTTATTCTGTATGGTTGTAGTGTCATGTGCGGCGATTCGCATCTGGTGATCGTTCCAAGTCATTGCTTAACGCCATTGTTGCCACCAGAAGACAAAGGCAGTCGTTCCGGCTATCGTGGAGGATGGAACCTGAGCTCGAAACAAAGATTCGCGCAGTCATGAATGCTTTTGCTGACTCGCTGATAGACAATCCTCCGGCTCCGTCTCCTTCTGGAGATGACCCGTCTCCTTCGGGGACTGCGGCGCCAAGAGTGAAGAGACCTCGGCAAAAGGGAATTACGATTTCTTCCCCTAGGAATGGCCCAGCTTCTCCCCCAGTGAGGTCCCTTTCTATCAAGGACAAAGGCAAAGGTCGCATGCCCAGCAAAGTGCGGAAAGATATCGCCGTTGAGACTTTCGTTCCATTCAATCAAGAGGAAGAGGAAGAGAGGCAGGAGCCCCAAGCAAGTGAGGAAGAAGAAGAAGTAACAGTTGTGATGCATGAGGAAGAATCAGGAGGTACCTCCGTCGCATTTCCTTTCCCGTTATCGTAACTTCTTTGCACTTCTTTTCTTTAAACCATTCGTGTATTCGCAGATGATGATGATGAAACCATTGGTGGCCTTGTGGCCAAGAGACAAAAGAGAGATGCCCATTCTGGCATTCCAGACGATCCCATAAGCGAGGACGTTCTTGCTGAGTCCCGGAAGACAGCCGCGGAGGCTGCTGAAAGAAGGAGGCGGCGAGAGGAAGAGGAACTCGAGCGTGTGAAACAGCGGAGCCTCGAAGAGCAGCATGTTGACGACTTAGTGCGTCCAGTTGGCGAGGAAGACGAGCTTCCCGAAGAGGTGGCTCCTCATGCGGAGGAGGAAGATGAGGTTCCCGGAGAGGATGCAGCGGCCTTGGAGCAAGTCCAAGCAGACTTCGAAGAGATCGCAGGTGGCGATAAAGGTGAGATCTTCAATCTCGCAGTAACTTATAGAGATGTTATTGTGGGTGCGTTAAAGCATGGTGTGTCAAAGGTTGACATTCGCCGTTGGTTAGTAGGCAAATGCGGAGAGCCCTCAGGTAACTATTTGAGTGATACGCACGTGTTAGGCTTTATCAACTTGAGGCAGAATCATGACTGGTTTATTCGCATCCCAGGTCACGCTTCTCTTAAAGACTTGCCTAGTGAGGACACACTGATAGGGCATGGTTCCACGTCCTTAGTGTATGATGAGGATACCTCAATCCCACCTTCGCGTGGAGGTGCTTATTCTTAGCTTTAGTAAAGATAGCGAAATAACTTTTAGCGCAAGTTACCTCATGTCATCGCATTTAATGTCGCAGGTCATGCTGAGGAACCTGAGCTGGAGCAGAGAAGTCAGCCTTCTGCGTCCTATGTTCCGGTTCCGAGCTCCCATACTGAGAAGCCCGTCCCGGCTGCTGGTCGTGCAAGTGAGCCTCTCGAGAGCATCATCGAACTTTCCGATGATGCCGAAGCAGATGCTGTGCTGATGGATGAAGATATCCGTACCAGTGCTGAGGAAGTAAGGACAAGTGCTGCTAATGTGTTCGCATCTGAGAGCGTCCTTCGCCAAGCGACTTCGGCTGTCCCTTCGCCTTCGGCGATGACTGAGCCCGAGGCACCTATTCCTGCGTGGAGCATTCGGGGCTCGCAGGTCGGGAGTGCAGTCGCAGCTGGTGCGGCCTACACTCTTCCTCCCGACTACGACAGATTGGAGCTCGCAGCTGATAGGAGAGCTATGGAGCGAGGGCAATCTTTGAACAACCCGACAGCTCGCATTCTTTCCCTTCATGAGATTCTGGAAGGAACTGGTAAGTAGAGCTTTACTGTTCGCACGTCGCATTATTCGCTTGCGAGTTTTGACATCATAACTTATTTTTGACGTCTCCTTAGGTTTGAAGCAAACCGATGTAGACTGGGTGGTTCGAATGCGTCTGACCTACCCCCGATCGTTTGTGAGATCTCTGGAGATCGGGCCTTTTGACAGGAGGCTGTTCCTTACTGAAGCCATTTGGATATTGGAGCAGTTGTCTGCGGCTACACCTGCGACCATTTCTGTCCAGAGTGCTGAATTGCTGTGTGGCATGTGCCAAAATCTCCTGATCAAAGTCCAGGGCAGACTGGGTTTCAAATTTCTCAAGGACAGAGTCACGCTGATTCGCGCAGCCGTAACTTTGAAACTCGGCCACCAGAATCTCGCAGCTGAGAAGCAGAAGGTGGAGCAACAGAAGCAAAGGGTTGATGAAGCTCTGAAGCTGTATCACGAGATGAATGCTAGGTGCGAGCTACTGAAGCAAGAAGTGGAACAGGTAGAGAAGCTGAGCGAGCAGTTCGAGCCCCAAGACTCCTTAATCAAGAATTTGCTTTGATTTTCGAATTTTGCAAAAAAATAGCAAGAAGATGGCTGGAACATTAATGTAATGTCTTGAACATTAATGTAATGTTGCTAGGGTTTCTCCCCCTTTTTTTTAACAAAAACAATGAATTTTCCCGTTTTGCCCTTTTCCGGGATTTGGTTGGATATTTCTGTGCATATCCAATTATGACATCAGCTATTGATACTCTGCTTGATTTTCGCGCTAATTTCTCGGCAGATAAGCACGCTTTCGTTGGGAAGTCCATCCGAATCATGACTATCCGTCATTTATTAGGATACGCAACCGAATCGTCGTAGCCTTTAGTAGGGTAATTGATTGTTACCGCTTTTCAAGGCGTAAGTGATTGAACTTACCCTCTTTTTGAATTTTGCTGACTCATCTTAAGCAACCGAAGAGTCTGTACAGGGTCTATATAAACCCTGTATTTGCTATTTGGGTTCTTCATCCCAAAAATGTGCTTTGCCGTGAGTCCTTATGACTGCTGGCTTCAACGCTTGTTTTTCGTTGATTCATGGCAACTTCAAGTTGTGAATCCTGAGTTTGCGCTTTGTGCTGTAGAAATAGTTTCCAAGATCCACTTTATGAGGCTTATTGCTCCTTATAACCATCATAAAGAAGATGCAGATAATATCTCATGTGTGTTCGAAGAAATTTCTTCGTGTATTATGTATGCAGGTCATGTTTCCGGCCGCCTCGTGGTGAGGTGCAACGCCGAAGTGACCGTGCTACCGTCTCGTAATGAACGGCGAAATTCTCCTCCAGCATCCCTGGAGGAGGATTTCTTGCCTCTTCGTTCTTGAACTCAGGGTGCTCGTCAATGCCCTTGTCCAAAATGACAAGGAATCCATCACCAGAGGAATGACTGCTTCGCCTGTTTTGCAGATCAGCATATGTCGAAAAACAGGAAGCTCCTCCGGCGCCTACCTTGATCAGACAGAGGCTTTTGTCACCCCTTGGGGTCTTGGGCGTATCGTTTCCCAAGTTTCGCTGCTAGGGGTGTAGCGAATGACAAGCTGATCTCTTTGCGGCAGCACCCCTTTTGCTACAGATCTTTGGCCGCAGATCTGCGTGTTGCATTGCCAGTGTTAGGACCGTTAGGTTCATCCTTTTCCAGTCGGGATTCCCGCGATGTGTAACTTCATGCTTGCGAGTTACTTTTCGAATGTATTGTAAGCCATGTTGGCTGCGTAGTTAGATTCGAGCTTTTCGCTTGTAAGCTGCTATCTAGACAGATAAATTGTAAGTCATTTGACTCGTAATGATAAATAGCCTTTTGTATTATCGGCTGTCTCTTTACAAAAAAATACAATTTCACATGCGTTTCGGCATATTTCGCCTTGCATAATGCTATGTAATGGTTTCGCATTTGCGATATATTAATTCGCTGATGCTTCGCTAGATCGTTCGAGATCATATTTTCGCAGCTGTGTCATCCTGACAAATGGGCTTATGATTGACCTTTGTGGATCATTTAAGATCATCTTCACAATGTTGCAAGTTGCTATCGTGGCAGATAGTCCTTAGTAGATCAATTGTGATCGTTAAATTGTGCGAGTTGCTATCGTTGCAGATAGGCTTTACTAGAAGATCGACTAAGATCATTTTTGCGTAGGCTGTTATCGCAACAGGTAGGTTTTAAAGATCAATTAAGATCGCATTTGTATGTGTTGCTATCGTGACAGATAGGCTTTAGAAGATCAATTAAGATCGCATTTGTATGTGTTGCTATCGGGACAGATAGGCTTTAGAAGATCAATTAAGATCGCTTTTGTATGTGTTGCTATCGTGACAGATAGGCTTTAGAAGATCAATTGAGATCGATTTTGTATAGGCTGCTATCGTAACAGATAGGCTTTCATGATCAATTAAGATCGCATTTAGACAGGCTGCTATCGTAAGAGATAGGCTTATATGATCAATTAAGATCGCATTTGTATATGCTGCTATCGTAAGAGATAGGCTTAGATGATCACTTAAGATCGCATTCGCGTAGGCTGCTATCGTAGGAGATAGGCTTATATGATCAATTAAGATCGCATTTAGACAGGCTGCTATCGTAAGAGATAGGCTTATATGATCAATTAAGATCGCATTTGTATATGCTGCTATCGTAAGAGATAGGCTTAGATGATCACTTAAGATCGCATTCGCGTAGGCTGCTATCGTAGGAGATAGGCTTATATGATCAATTAAGATCGCATTTAGACAGGCTGCTATCGTAAGAGATAGGCTTATATGATCAATTAAGATCGCATTTGTATATGCTGCTATCGTAAGAGATAGGCTTAGATGATCACTTAAGATCGCATTCACGTAGGCTGCTATCGTAGGAGATAGGCTTATATGATCAATTAAGATCGAATTTGTATATGCTGCTATCGTAAGAGATAGGCTTAGATGATCACTTAAGATCGCATAGGCTGCTATCGCGAGAGATAGGCTTAGATGATCACTTAAGATCGCATTCGCGTAGGCTGCTATCGTAAGAGATAGGCTTGTATGATCAATTAAGATCGCATTCGCAGAGGCTGCTATCGTAAGAGATAGGCTTATAGGATCAATTACGATCGCATAGGTTGCTATCGTAAGAGATAGGCTTAGATGATCAGTCAAGATTGCAGTTGTAGAGATTGCTATTTCGGCGAATAAACCATGATTAACAGTAATAACAAACTGAATAGAGCAACATAAACAGCTAGAAATGCGAACTTCTCATTTGGGAGAATTCTTTTATTATAACGCTCTCATATGGGAGAGATGGGATTACAATCCTCTCATATGGGGGAGGAGATTGTGTAAATCGTAGCCGTACAAGATATCAAGCAACGTTATAATAAAAAGCATGAAATGAGAGAAGTCAGGGATAGTACTTCTTAATCCAGCGCATGTTGACTGAAATCGGAGTAGAGGTTGTGCCGTGCAACCTTCGTATGCTGCAGTAGCCACTGTCAAAGACTTCTGTGACCTCGAAGGGTCCTTCCCAGTTGGCTGCGAACTTCGGGTGAGTCGCTTCTCGCATGTAGTGATCAGATGCGCGCAAGACCAAGTCTCCGACTGCGAAATCTCTTCGCTGGACCGTCTTATTGTAGGCGCGAGCGATTCTCTCCTGGTATCGCTTATTGGTTCTCTTGGCTTGTTCCCGCTTTTCCTCCAGCAAGACTAAGTCGTGATCGCGTTGATTTTCATAGAGTGCATGGAAAGCCAACCTTGCCGAATTGACTCTAACCTCCGCAGGTACTACAGCTTCGGCTCCATAACATAGTAGAAATGGCGAGGCCCCTGTGGGTGTCCTTGGAGAAGTTCGGTAAGCCCACAGAGCTATGCTTAGGGAGTCGGCCCACTTCTTGTGGTCATCTGCGACCATCTTACTCGAAATTCTCAACAGCGTTTTGTTAGTCGCTTCAGCTTGTCCGTTTCCCTTTGGGTAATAAGGGGTAGAACATATCTGCCTGATATTGTACTCCGCTAATTTCGCAGCTACCTGGCGATTAACAAAAGGAGTACCGTTATCTGAAAGAATGGTGTTTGGGATTCCGAACCTGCATATGATGCTTTCCTGGATGAAGTTGACCACAGCCAACGCATTTGCCGTCTTTAGTGGTGTGGCTTCCACCCATTTGGTGAACAGTTCAGTTGCGGTGAGAATGAACTGATTCCCGTGCGACGTCGGTCGGATGGGACCGATGAAGTCCAGAGCCCATGTGTGAAATGGCCATCGCGTCCCTAGTGCATGTAGATCCACAGCGGGAGCGTGCACTAGGTTTCCTTTGAATTGGCATTCCTGGCAGCGTCGTACTTTGGTGCGGCAATCGACCTCCATCGTGGGCCAGAAATACCCGATTGAGAGGAGTTGTCTGCATAATTTCGCACCTCCTTGGTGTTCCACCTGATGAGAAAGGTCCATGACACTCCCAATCCTTGAGCGGTAGGGGTTCCTCCTCCCTGAGAGATAGCGGCGGCTGATGAAGGGTTTGGCGCAAGGGTACCCAGAACGGCCAAGATTTGTTCCAATTGCGCAGATTGAGCCTTGAGAGCTTTCTCTTGACTTTGGATAGTGGCATCCAAAGACTCTAACGTCGGTGCCTCGCCGGGAGTCGTTGGAGTACGGCGGGTCTCGTCTCCCGAGGGAGTTTCGGTGGAAGGCGATCGGTTGCTGACATCATCCTCCTGAGACATGGTTGCTTTTGTTGGTAAGTTCACGTCGGGTTCACCAAAATGTGCACAAGAGATTCCGGCGGGGAGACCTCCGTGTGCACCGTGTGTAGTGGATCAAGGATCGCACAGGAAGAGTGGGGTTGTGTGTAGGGAGAGAGTAAGGCAGTAGCAACGTCTGAGAGAGAGACAGAGGTTTGGCAGAGCTTCCGCGTATAGCAGTGTGTTCTCCTTTGTATGGAAAGGTTGACGATATATATGTACTGGAGAACGTGACCGTTGTAGTGTGGTTTATGCGCCCATTAATGGCGGCTTAATTAGCTTAACCATAACGGCACGTCCGTCCGAGTATATAGGGACCGTTAGAGCACGTGGTGCGCGAATACCGGAACCGTTACGAGGTTGACCGGGTTTGACCGGATTGACCGGGTTTATGGAGCTCATGCCATAAATCTCTCAAAACAGTTACTAAAGGTCGCGTGCGGGCTTGGCTCGCACGCGACAGGGCTTACTTTAGCCTCCAAACCACAAAGTCCCTACAAGTCCCGTGCAGTGGTATGCGAGGGCTCTGTCTCGCAGCCCCCACATGGATCAGCTCGGATGGTGATCCAGTGTGTGTGGAGCATAATATGGTGTGCTGGATGGCTGCCACGTGGCCAAGATGTGTCAGCTCAGAAAGCAGTATCTACAGCAGGAAACAAAACTTCTCCTAAGTTTCGTTTCTGCAATAAAATTGGTCATGTTAAGATGACTTGTCCTTTCCGAAGAAGAGACCCTCACATAATGAGGAAAACATTCCCATTTCAACTCAAGGGAAAATTTAAACAGATTTGGGTTCCTAATGGGGTCAGACCACCTAACATGGTTGATCCTGAATATGATCCAAAATTTCACACTTGGTCTAACAGCTGGGTAAGACACTAATTCGTGTTTGCAGGTTTTCACCAATGTCAAAGAACATACGTGGTTTATGGACGGTGGTTGCTCAAGACACATGAGTGAAAAGAGATCTCTATTCTCATAATTGAAAGAGAAATTAGAAGGTTCAATTAAACTTGGTGAAAAATGCAAATGCAACATTCTTGATATTGGTAAAGTTGGTACAGATTCTGAAAACTCAATTTCTGATGTATATCTAGTTGATGGCTTGAAATTTAACCTGCTTAGTTTATCTCAGCTTTGTGACAATGGTAATAAGGTTTTCTTTGATAAAGAGACGTCTGTGGTACAGAATCAGAAATCAAGGAATAGCAATCTCAGCTTTGTGACAATGGTAATAAGGTTTTCTTTGATAAAGAGACGTCTGTGGTACAGAATCAGAAATCAAGGAATAGCAATCTCACAGCCTCTAGATCAAACAATGTTTATACTTTTTAAACTATAGAGGATTCAAAGCTTTGGAACATAAATCTTGGTCACATTAGCTTGCATACCTTGAGAAAATTGATCTCCAAAGATCTGGTAAGAGGATTACCATCCATTTAGTTCAAAGATGATGAAGTATGCAAAGCTTGTGCTCAGGGTAAGCAGACCAGAAGCTCATCCAAGCCAATTCGCAGTTTGTATGTACTACTAGACCTACTGAATTACTTCACTTGGATCTATGTGGTCCTATAAGGATTCCAACTCCAAAAGGTAAGAAGTATATGTTAGTTATTGCAGATGACTATTCTAAATTTACTTCGGTTATGTTTCTGAAAGAAAAATCTGAAGCCCTCTCTGAATTTTCAAAGCTTTGCAGATAACTTCAAACCTTGGAAAAACCTACCTATTTCTTCAATCAGAAGTGATCATGGTAGAGAGTTCGATCAATTAGATTTGATTTATTCTGTGTTAAGCATGGTATCTCTCACAATTTCTCTATTCCTAGAACTCCTCAACAGAATGGATATGTCAAGAACAATGCTTTTAGAAAACAATATGCCAAAACACTATTGGGAAAAAGCTGTGAATACAACAAGCTATATTTTTTACAGGTGCTTGATCAGACCTATCCTGAAGAAGACCCCCTATGAACTATTTTAAGGGAGAAAACCAAAAATTTCATATTTCAAGCCCTTCGGATGCACATGTTTTGTCCACAACAATGGAAAGTACAACTTGGGTAAGTTTGTTCCAAGAAGTGATGAAGGTATATTTCTTGGTTACTCTCTGACTTGCAGAGCTTATAGAGTTTATACTAAAAGAACCAAGCTGGTTGAAGAAATTATTCATGATATTTTTGATAAAAGCTATGATGGTTCTTTGAGTGATTTCTTTGTAGACCTGTATCTGAAAAAGCATGAATTAGAAGAAGAAACTAAAAACTCACTTGGTTTCAAGAAAGGTTTAGAAGGAAACAGAATCCATTTTCAAGACCTTGAAAATAGGTCTCAAGGCCTTGAAAATAGAGATCAAAGCCTTGATAAGGATGATCAGAAAGACATGAGTGATCAGGCAACTACTTCAAGACCAGAGAACCAATATGGAGAACTTGAACCCCGGTCTCCAAGAAAGAGATTCAAATATTTTTCATCTCATCCAGCTGACAACATCATCTCTGATCCAATGTGTGGTACACAAACAAGATCACAGTTGAAGAATCTTTGTGCTTTTAATGCTTTTATTTCTCTTGTATAACCTAAAACTGTGAAGGAAGCATTACAAGAATCAGACTGGATTATAGCTATGTAAAGTGAACTCAAAGAGTTTGAAATAAATAAGGTGTGGAACTCGTTCCCCCACCAACAAACCAGTCTGTCATTGGTACCAGATGGGTGTTTAGAAACAAATTGGATGAAATTGGCAAAGTGATCAGGAACAAAGCAAGGTTAGTTGCTCAAGGTAACAACCAAGAAGAAGGTATTGATTATGAGGAAACTTCTGCTCCAGTTGCCAGGTAAGAAGCAATTAGAATTTTACTTTTCTTTGCATTCTACAAGAACATGAAACTTTTTCAGATGGATGTGAAATGTGCATTTTTTAATGGATACTTGCAAGAAGGAGTTTATGTTGCACAACCTCCTGGTTTTGAAAAATTACAAGTTTACAGATCATGTTTTCAAACTTGACAAACAAAAGCTCTTTATGGTTTGAAACAAGCTCCAAAAGCATGGTATGAAAGATTGTAAAAATTTTTACTTGAAAATGATTGCAAAAGAGGATTAGTAGACAAAAACCTTTTCATAAAGACTCGTGAGAAAGATTTAATTGTAGTTCAGATTTATGTTGATGATATCTTATTTGGAGCTACTAATGATCTATTGTGCAAAGAATTCTCAAGTCTTATGAGCAGGGAATTTGAAATGTGCATGGAGGGAGACCTGAACTTCTTCCTTGGAATTCAAATACATCAGATGAAGAAGGTCATCTTTCTACATCAAAGCAAGTACACTAGGGAATTGTTGAACAAGTACAATATGTTTCAATCGAAAGAAATCAAGACCCCTATGAGTTCTACACTGTCCTTAGATAAGGATGAATCTGGTAAGAGTGTCAATGTGAAAGAGTATAGAGGTATGATTTGATCATTGCTATACCTTACTTCCAGTTGACCAGATATCATGTTAGTGTATTTATATGTGCAAGATTTGAAGCTAATCGAAAGGAATCACACTTAACTGCTGTGAAAAGAATCTCCAGATATCTAAATGGTACCAAAGACTTAGGGCTTTGGTATCCACGACATTCAAACTTCTCTTTTTGGGGATATTCAGATGCTGGCTTTGCAGGTTACAAAGTTGATAGAAAAAGCACTTAGGTAGTTGTCAATTCATTGGATCCTCCTTGATCAATTGGCACTCAAAGTAACAAAACTCAGTTGCTTTTTCAACACCTGAAGCTGAATACATAGATGCTGGAGCCTCTTGCTCACAAGTATTATGGATTTCTCAATAGTTGAGAGATCTTAGATTTGATTTTAGAAGAGTACCTGCCTAATGTGACAATACTAGTGCAATATCAATCACAAAGAATCCAGTTCAGCATTCAAGAACGAAGCATATTGATGTCAGACACCATTTCATCAGAGATCAAGCTGAGAAAGGTGATATTTTTCTTGAATTTGTTTCTACTAACATGCAACTTGCCTTCACTAAACCATTGCCAGATGAAAGATTTTCAGCTCTAAGGCTGGAATTGGGTATGCTAAATAAAGATGCATTGGTTTAGGGGGAGTACAAGGTACGGAAGGTAAGTTGTTATGTGTTTTCAAATGTTTGGACTGATTTTCAATTCCTTGAAAATCTATTCAGATCATTGATTTTATTTGTTTGAGTAAAACAGTGTTTCAAGACTTTGGAAGCCTTTTCAAAGCCTTGAAAATAAATCTGTTAAACTGATAGATCAATAAATCTTGGATCATTCAGTATTAGGTGTTATCTTTGTAGATATTTACTCAATATTTCCCCTACCCTTTTTCAAATATATTTTTCAGCCAATTATAGTATTAAAATATTTGTTTCCAATCGCTTCACAGATTTTATCTTCTCTGATCAATACAAATCTTTTGAGATCAGAAATATATTGCAATTTCCTTTTTAAACTCAAACTCTTTTAGTATTTATCCTCTTATCTTCTTATTCTCTCCGTATCAATCCTACCTCTCTCTATTATTCTCCAAACCCAAATGAGAACAAGAAGAGCCTCTGACAGAATCAAGATGGAAGGTGGTTCGAAGCCTAGATCAGAGAAGAAAACTAAGAAGATTGAGGATGAAGTTCAAACAATCAGTGGTGATTCAAGCTCTAGGAATCCCAGTGCAGAAGCAGTTACAGAACTTCCTCCACCTATGAAGAAAGATAAGAAGGTTGTGACACCATCTTCGGACAAGAAGCAGTAGAAGAAAGAGAAAACTACTGTAGAAAGCAACCAGAAACACAGATCTCCAGTCCCAAGAAGCTGAAGAAAAAGAGGAAGGCCTATCAAGTTGAAAAGGGAAAAGAAAAGGTAGTAGTGGAAGAACCAGAAGACAATGTGGATGAAGTGACTGCAGTGGAACAGGCCAATGAGGAAGAAAGTGAAGAGGAAGAGGGAGAACAGGATGGAGATGAAAACCCAACCCCATAAACTCTTGCCTATTCTTTCTTGCCCACTATTTTATTAAAGTTTATTTTCACAATATTCCAATAACTGTGATCCAACATTTTCTCATTCTTTTTTATGGAAGTCAAAAAGGGGGAGAAACTTAGGTTGTTTTATGTTTTTAGTGACCTATCTTTTGGTCAGTAGGAATTATCTGAGACTTATGTGTTTTCCGCTTAAATTTCTTATTGAGTAAGTTGGATCCTTTTGGAACCTATGTGGTATTACTTTTTGTACTGTGTGCTAATAAGTATTTTTTTGTAGAAATTAAGGATCAAACAGATTGTGGTTTTGTCTTTCATCAAGGGGGAGATTGTAAGTTCACAGCTCTCACAGGCTTGAAATAAAGAGATTTTTCAAGGCCTTGAACCCGTTTTTGTATCCTTGAATCAAACGTTATTTCAAGACCTTGAAATAGCAGAGCTATTTCAAGGCCTTGAAACAGCATTCAAAGCCTTGAAACTGTCTGACCTATATGCATACTCTAAGGGGGAGCTTTTCTGAGTTCTTCTGAACTTGTTCTAACTCTCTCATTCCTATATTTGATATGTTATTACTTGATGATGAAATACAAAAGCTTTTGACTCACTTAGACTTAATATAATTAACCTGTTTGACTTAGTTTTGCAGGGAAAATTTCATTTCCTATTTTGCAGGATTAGTTTCCTAACCTTGATTTTGCAGGAAAGGAAACATTGAGAGAATGTTATTCTTTGATCAATCAGACACACATGACATCTTCTCAATACGTTTAAAGACAAGATCAGCACATTATCATCTGAGATTCTGATCAACTATCCGTTGGGAAGACTGTTAGAGAAGTCAAAGAATGTTGCCTAATAAACAGCAAGTTTGTTGTTGAAAATCAAGAATATTTGTTTACCAATTGAGCAGTATAAATGGAGCTCAATTGGAAGCATTTCAAACAACACTCAACAGGAAAAAAAGAGAGACACATTTCAGGATTGAAAAGCATCAAATAAGCACATCATTTTCACAATCCATCTCACAGAAGATCACTGCATTTTCACTGCAGTTCCACTTCGAATGTTCATCTTTTCTGAGATTAATTTGTATATCATTCTTATACTACTTCTAGCTCTCATTCTCAACGATTTTTCAAAGTGAAAAATAGAGAATTATTAGTTAATCAGTTATCTAGAACAGGTACTAGATGGGTTAGTAGGAACCATAAGCTGTAGCAGAGTAAGGCATATCTCTGTGCTTGAGATCTAGGGCTTAAATTTTGATTAATAAGAATTGTGTTAAAAATCCTGCAGCGAAAAGATCCGTGAGATAGAGACGTAGGTCCAAGTGGAATGAAATCTAAAAATCATGTGTGACGCGAATTACTAACGCTCTTAAACGCAAGTATACGATCAAGTAGTAGATGGAGTATTTTACGAATCCGAGTGTCGAACCCAAAGGAATTTTACGATCATCATCTAATTAAAGATTAATTCAATGATATCTCAGTAACCGGTAAAAAGTGTTTGATTTCGAGGGTTCGTCGCCGACAAGCAAAGCGACTTAAAATAACTAACAACTAAGATAATTGTTTTTGTATGAATTTTCAATTTAAACTAACAATTGTGATGAAATACGAATGTAAAGGAGAACTAGATAATCAACGGTCCCTAGGGGTTAATATGATTTCCGGACTAAGCTTAAGACACTCTAGTTAAGTTGTTTACACCGGGTCATGCTCATTACACTCTTTTATCGATCTACGTAAATTTGCTTCACGGTTAGCTTCAGGTCCTTTCGGTCCACCTCCGTCTACCGTTCCGCTCTAGTTGGCTTGCTAGGTTCGTTCACCGGGTCCTATCGGTTCACCGTTTTCACTAAAACCTAACCAATACCAACCGAAACAACCCACACTCGGTCACTCAAGTTCTTTTCTCCTCTCGGTCTCCAAGAACTACAAGAATGTCAATTATGCTCTCAACACACCTGGATTAGTTCACTTTCGTGCAACTAAGAGGGTAGCTAGCATGCTATGGATGATCAAGCCAAACATACATAGAGATAAGAATAATAACACAATGATTAATCCAACCAAAAACATAGAATTAAGCTTAAAGCATGAATTGAGTCATAATCCGGAAAATCCCTATCAAAACCCTATTTCTCCATTGATAACCTAGCTAAGAGAAGTTTATCTAGACATAATATTGTCCATCAACATCAAAATATCGAAAAGCATAGAAGAAAGATGAAGAAAATGATATCAAACGCTAAAATCTTTAAAGAATGATGATCTTAGCACTCCAAGCTTCGTCTCCCACCTTCTCTAGCTCTCCAATACTCCAAATATGTTTGATAGATCCCCCTTGCACGGCCTCCTAGGTTAGATCAAGTTGCTCATTCTTTCAAAAATTCGCAAAACAGCCCAAAAAAATTGCGTTCAGCCCCTTTGTTCGCACTCGTGTGTTCCTACGAACAACTTTTTTCTCTCTGTTTGTGCGAACAGATTTTTTGTTCGTACAATTTTGCAGTCCCTTTTTAATCCTTTTTGGCCAAATGAAATAATTCTAATGCATTTTGTTCGCACGAACACAAAAGTGTTCGCACGAACAACCCTGGAGATGAACTCTGATTTTCATCCTCTTTGACGGACAATAACTTTCTCGTCCGATCTCCGTTGTAGCTCCGTGACCTATCGTTGGAAATCCCTTTGATTCTCACTCCAAAATATATTGTAGAACTCGAGATACTAACAAAATAGTAGAGATTGGTCAATTTTGCTCCTCCGACATTGCTTCTCTTGCTTCCTCTTGAGTTTGCATTGTTTCCAAAGTTCGTTTCATGCCTCCTAGTCATCGTTTAGCATCTGTTCCTGTCAAGACAGCATGAACAACCATACCAAGTGATTATATTTGACAAATAACATCGAAATATGCATCGAAATGCCCGAATTAACAATAAAGTGCTAAAAACTCAACTTTATACGTTTTCTCAACATTCATAGTGTAAAACTCATATTTAAACCCCAGAATCAAGGAAAACGATATTAAATATGCAAGAAATATAACTCTAATAAAGAGTTATCAAATTCCCCCAAACTACCCTTTTGCGCGTCCCGAGCAAAGTCAATCCTCACACTACGTTTTAATCCACCGAATTGCAGACAACTACACTAGCCATGTGACACACACAACACACACACCCAATGCAATCTACATGACTAAAAACAATGCAACTCGATTATCAAAATATGCAAAAAGTGAAACAACGCAACCTTTATTTTTTCTTTTTCTTTAGATATTGGGCAATCTCGCTATCACTAACCAAAATCATCAAGTTCTCACAAGCCTCTTTTGAAATTCACACAACCAATAGCAAGAAATTGAATAAAAATGATCATACGCACAAGATCACTAAGGGGCCCCCAAAAATCCACCATAAACAATCCAAGACTCGGGCACGCCCTTTAGCTCAGAGGGTCTAGGCATCCTTAATCCTATAGTAGTCTTTCGTCGCCAAGTCATTTGAGGTTTTCAGACCCTCTTAGCCGTGAGTGCATTTAAATGCAACTTGTCCCATTAACGGGAGACACAACTCTATGTAATACGGCTTGACTTTAATTTTCCTTAGACGCTCTAATTGGTTTGCATCCAAATTCCCCGCGCGAACGGAGGAACATTAGGTTGTTCACCGTATCTAGCCCAAGAGAAGATTTTGATTCTTTTTTTGATTCTTTTTCATTCTCTACAAATTTCAACCATGCATTTAGAGAAACTAAGTGTGGGCGTTTTCGGTTAGCTCTTGAAACCGCCTTAAGGGATTGTGATGTACGCCCCCCGACTTCGCTTAGGCCGAGGCAACCGTACCACATGGAACCGACTCAACACGAAGGTCCACCCCAAATTTCAAGAGGCCACAAGTTTCCACTCGAAAATGGACTATTCAACTCCTTAGAACTAAATCCTCCTAGCACAATATAGGAACTAAAGGTATGCCCTCATCTACTTTCCACATTCCCTGAATACCCAGGACATCCCTTCGTGAAACAGGCGCGCAAGATACTAAAAATTAAACACATCCCTACTACGGTTCTTCCTTTTCTAAGAGACTCTTCGGTTTCTAGTTTCATCAATTGCCCTTATTCTCAAAAAAAAAAAAAAAAAAAAAAAATCAATTTTTATGCTTTTCTACTTTTTTTCTTTCTTTTTTCATTTTTATTTTTCATATTTTCCTAAACTCTATATGCAATGGCCAACTCTACTAATCACATAACATTGGGTAGGGTGACTCAATAATGTAAAAGTGCTAACAATGCATAATATACGCAATCTAACACAAAACGTCAATATATTTAAAACACACTACACTAACCACACTACTCACAATACGAACGCAATCTACATGTAACAAGGCTATGCAAAACAGACATGGCTAGCAAAAGTATACACAAACGCCCCCCCCCCCCCCCACACTTAGGCGTTTCGTTGTCCTCAACGAATTTAGAGATATAATAAGAGGACTCATCGCTTAAATGTGTAGGCGGTGAATCTCCACAATTACCGCTCAAATTATACGTCGAGAGAGGAAGATATACCTGAGGTGCCCGGAACTACATGGGCACCATGTTGCGAAACTGCAACAAGAAGGGGTCTTGTGGACCGTAGACAGTTTTCCGGTGATGAAAATCCTCTGAGCAATCCCCAAGCTACATCAAGCTACAATGTAACTACCCTAAGGTCACGTGTGCCTCGCACACCGGGGTAGATTGCTCCATCTTGCAAAAATGCACGAAAAATCCCCAACTCCCTCAAGAGTCCCCGTGTGGGTCAAATGTGCCAAGGCACACAGGGGTAGATTCTTCGTAACATTACCTGCAAAACTAGACAACTCATCAGTCCCTCTCTCTCACCTCTCAAAATCAGGTATGGATAACTCAAACAGAAATAAATTAAATAACATCCTACTCTACATTAGGTTTCCTCCCAGGCAGCGCTTGTAATTTAAGGTCGACGGCCCGACCATGTTACCTCAAGAGCCTCAGAAAGATGATTTGGCAGGTCGTTTGGCATCGAACTTCTGGCGCTGGATGCTCATAACTACCTCGTGTGCCTGCACACTCGATGCTTTGCCCTTAAGTTCAAACGGATCCTCCTGTGTCACCTCTGGAATACCGCGCCTAACTTGCACGGGAAATGGCAATCCTGGCTTCACCTCACGGGGTGTACTGAGGAGTCCGTTTGAAAACCCGAAACGTCTCCACAGTATCGTTGACCCTCATGATCAAATCCCCATTCTCTACATCAATTAACGTCCGACCGGTAGCCTGAAAGGGCCTACGAAGAATGATAGGAACGTCACCAACTGGCATATCCAGTACCACAAAATCAGCTGGCATGATCAAACTACCAACCCTCATAAGTAAGTCTTCTACCACCTCAATGGCCTTCTTGGATGACTTGTCCGCGAACAGAAGATTGATCCATGTTTTACCAGGCTCCCCCTACACATAGCTTTTTAAATAATGAAAGCGGCATCAAGTTGACAATCGCTCCCAGATCACACAGAGCCTTGCGTGTATAGGCCCCGCCAAGTGTAGCTTCAATCACAAAACTGCATGGATCTTTCTTTTTAGGCAGCCCATGCAAGACACATGAACTCACCTGCTCATTCAGCTTCACTGTCTAAAAGTTATCCATAGCTTTTCTCCCAAGGATTGCGTCCTTGATAAACCTTGCATACTTAGGCATTTGTTGTAGCGCCTCAATCAACGGAATGTTAATGTGCAGTTTGGACAAAAAAATACTAAGAAATCGCCTGTACTCCTCAGATTCATCCTTCTTCTTCCTAGTTTTCAATGGAAAAGGTGCATCTTTAGAAGAAGAGGGTGGTGGTAATACCTCATTGGACTTATCCTCATTATCTGGAGTCATTCCCTTTGATTGGGGGACCATGACAGGTGTTTACTCAGAATCGAAGACCTCATGTTCCTTAGACTTTGATGCTTCAGCTCTGGCATGGCTCGGGTATGGTGGATCAGTCAACGAAACCCCACTACGAGTGGTAATGGCATTCACCTGGCGCACTTTCTCTATGTCAGACGGTAGAGAACCAGGTGCTCTAGCAGATAATTGCGTTGCAATTTGCCCAACTTGAACCTCTAGTGAACGAAGAGAAGTCTTCGCATCCTGCAAATCAGAAGACATAGCATTGAACGTCGAGGTCACATCGTTCATGTTGTTACTTAGATGTGTTAACGCCTTAGTAAGTATAGAAATCTCTGGGTTTGGCGCCACAGCAGCCGGTGGTGGGGCCTGTGAGATTTGAGCTTGTGGCATGTGCTGAAACCCTAGTGCGTATATAGCTCCAGAATGATCCCCATACCTGAAACCTGGATGATCTCTTATGCCTGGTCTATAGTTCCCTTGGTTCCAATTCTGCCGCTGTCCTTGTGCCCCCACAAAGTTCATGATAACTCTGTATTAGAGTCATATTTCTTCTACGTTTGTGCACCGTTTTGTGTGAATTCCGGGTAGACTATATTAGAAATACACTATGAACTTGAAGAAATTTAGTAAGTGTAGCTTTGAGTGATAAATTGTAAATCCGGGCGTTTCTCGCGTTATTTTATGATATTTTGTCACGTTTGACCGCACGGGTGTGTTTCGTGTTGTTTTTACAGGAAACGTAACTCGGAGACTGAAAGAAGAGGAGAAACGAACTTCGGAAATTGAGACAAAGCTCGGGATTGGAGAGAAGAAGACATGTTCAGCAAATCACACGACTTGCAAAACTGAGGTCGTGCGATCTGGAGCAAGACTTAGAATAAATTCGGAGGAGAAAATTGAGCAACTCACTGTTTCCACGATCAGAGTGGATGGTCGTAGGATCTAAGGAGATCACACGATCAGAGATAAGATCTGAGTAGATCACACGATCAGCTTTAAGGAGGTCGTGCGATCTGCTAATCAAAAATACATGGACGGAGAAGCAGATCACACGATCAGCTTTAAGGAGATCGTGAGATCTGCTTAAGAATAAAAAAACACACGGACGATCTCCTAAACCTAATGGGAGATAATTAATACCTAAAATACTACAATTAAAGTGAGAAGATTCATTGGAGAACAACTCTACGAACGTGAGAAGGAGAGAGAGGACGCACGGCAAAGAGGACTCTTCCTCCATTGAAGCTCTAAGTTTGATTTCTTCTTCTTCTCTCTCAATCTTGTTATGGAGAAACTTGTTAATCTTTTTTGGTTGATTACTATTAGCTAAACTCTATTGCTAGGCTTCTCTAGATAGCCTAGGGTTTATGTAGACGAATGATTTTCCGGGTTTAGACTTTGTCTCATGCGTTTAAACTTTGATCTATTGAATGAATATTTAGTTTCTTGAACTTGTTAGTGAGTCTCGCCTATTGACACGGCATGATAATGATTTAATCTTCATGAAAACTAGGGTTTGTTCATAGTTCATTGTTTTGCTTAATGTTAATGTTTAGTTTAGTTACATGTTCTTGTTCTATACTTAATCCTTAGTGTGAAAGGAGTGATCAACCGTACGCGGTAGCTAATTAGATGAGTGCACGACAGTGACTTAGCCTAATTGTGATGAGAATTTGAACACAATCCCGAATCACCGAGACCGAAAAGGAGACGTGTTAGGAGTGGCCTTAGTGTGGGTAGATTCGGTAGGATTATTTAGCTGTTCCGTGAAACGGTGGGCCGACAGGACCCGTTATCGTACCAGTAGATGACTTGCTAGAACAGACCGGTAGACAACATGAGACCGAGAGGAGATTGTAGTTAACCGAGACGTAAAATGACATGAGACCGACATGATATTGTCATAGCGTATTACCCGGCTGAACTAAAATAGTATTGGCGTGTTACATAGCTGAACTGGAATTCCTCTACAGCCCAAGGTGATCTAGAGATCGCCTAGTTTCTCCATATCTATCTTTTAAAAATAATAAAATACAAAAATATTAGATTAGTTGTTATTTCAATTGTTAAATCCATCAAATCTTTCCTCTTGCACCGTACTCTAAATAAAATAACTAATTAGATATTCTCAAGTCTGTCCTCGTGGGATCGATACTCGGGGTTGAAATACCACCCCTATATTACTTGACCGTGCACTTGCGCATACGCGTTAAGAAATCGCGTCAAGTTTTTGGTGCCGTTGCCGGGGACAGCGGTAGATTATTTAGTTAGTAGTTAGTTTAGAGTACTTTTATTTTAGTTTTTATTCTATATCTCTGTGCTTCACGGGTGTCTTGTGAGTCTGTTTTTAGGAACTCAGGAAGCAAGAGACAACATAAGCATGTGGAGCGAAGAGTGTTATTCGGGTCCCCCCTACTGTTTCCACTGCAGGGGTAACCATGAAGAAGAGGATGCATGCATAATTTGGTGCTACGTATGCGGCATTTGGCAGGACCGTAGAGACTCATGTTCAGTACATGCCCCCCAGCTTCATCAGCACCAGGAAGATTCATCAGCGATTATGGCAGAACGGCGTAGTATTATGAATGACATCGAAGTGTGTGTCAAATTTTTTTCCATAGCTTCACAATTACCACAAGAGGATTCTGCCAAAGGTAGGGAATACGTGAGGGAGATGTTGGAGAGGATAAAGAAACGAATAGAAAAACTGCCAACAGGAGGGGAATCTAGTATTCAAGAGCCACAAGAGGATCCCTTGCCACATGACAGTGAGCCTCACATTGAACCTTCATCATCCCCACCACAAGTGGAAGAAGAGATACCTGAGCCGAACGAAGACTGCAGTGTCCCGGAACCATTGGTGGACACCGCCACGTATGAGGACTCAGACTCTGATTCAGACTGGGGTGGACCTGTGTGCCCAAGATGGAAGGACCTTCCGTATTTCCAGCCAAAACTACAAGAGCCCTCACTTCCTTGGCATGAATGGGAAGACACCAGTATTGGAAGCCTGTGGTGTGCCGACGATGAAGCTGGTGAAACACTTGTGCTCAATGACATTGAGGTAAAAGCCCCAACTCTGATTAATGATGAATTCTCCATATCCTATGTCACGCAAGTCTACGACGAGCTAGAACAATTACTGTATGTGGATTCTTATGGGGAAGAATGTGATGAGCAACTTCCAATCTCTTGTTCTATGGGCGATTCTATTGATCATCCATATGCCATAGTCAAGGAGTTGGAAGTCAGCAAGTGTGGGGGTGTGGATGAATTGCATGGGCCATCTGAAGAGCATCTAGCACCAACGAGGTACTATTTGGATGAATTTATGGAGAGCGACGCATTTGAGCCCAGTTGTACTTTGTGGAAGTTGATCAAGAAGATAAATTGCAAGATGAAAAAAGTCAGCTTCTACAACTCTCAGCCATCTTCACAGCACAGGGGTGCACTTGAAATTATCGAGAAGAGATGGTGGAAGAAGAAGAAGTGGAGGGATAAAGCATCCTCCACTATCCTTGTCGGGTGAGGTAACCGGGTCGCGCTGTCGACCTTAAATTACAAGCACTGCTTGGGAGGCAACCCAATGTAGAGTAGGATGCTATTTATTTATATTTTTTTTTCATTTAGTTCTCCATATATGACTTTGAGGGGTGAGAGAGAGTTGCTTTAATTCTTTCAATCAGTGTGCAGGGACACAGGTATAGAAGACGCTCCGGGTTCCCCTTCTTGATGCGTGCGATAGAATGTTGAGTAGGTGCATCGGAATCCGGACGCCAGGTGAGACTTTTCCGAAAACTGTCAACGGTCCACAAGACCCCTTCTTGTTGAAGTTTTGCGGACACGGTGCCCATGTAGGTCCGGGCACTCAGGTACCTCTAACTCTCTCTCTGTTCTAAGTTTGGAGCCTTAATTGTGTAGATCCACCGCCAACACATTTAAGCGAGGAAACCTCGTACTTGATCTCTAAATTCGTTGAGGACAACGAAACTCTTAAGTGTGGGGGATTTGTGTATATTTTTCTAGCCATGTCAGTTATGCATCGCCAGTTACATGTAGTTGTGTCGTATTGTGTAGTACGTGTGGTTAGTGTAGAATGTTTGATATATTGTTGTATTGTGATAGGTTCAAATTTTGTTTCTGCATTGTTCTGCACTTTTATATTTTTGAGTCCCCTACCCAATCTCTGTGGTTAATCGAGTTGGCAAGTTACATGTAGAGTCTAAGAAAATTTAAAAAAAAATAGAAAAGTGAAAATCCATAAAAATTAAAACTTTTGAGTTGGGCAATTGATGAATCTTGAAACCAGAGAGAGTTCAATGAATGAGTCTCAATGAATAGGAAGCACCGTAGTGGGGAAAACCTTAATTTTTAGTATCTTGCGCACCCGTTTCACGAAAGGAAGTCCCGGGTATTCAGGGAAAAGTGGAAAGAAGACGAGGGCATACCCTTAGTTCCTTTATTGTGATAGGAGGATTTAGTCTTAAGGTAGTCGAATAGTCTGTTTTCGAGTGGAAACTTGTGGCCTCTTGTAAATCTGGGGTGGACCTTCATGTAGAGTTGGTTTCATGTGGTATGCTGTTCTAGCCTAAGTGAAGTTAGGGAGTGTACACCACCATCCCTTAAGGCGGTTTCAAGAGCTAACCGTAAAAGCCCACACTTAGCTGCTCTAAATGCACGGCTGAAATAAATTGAAAGAGAATGAAAAAGAAAAAAAAAAAACAAAACGAATCAAAATCTTCTCTCAGACTAGATACGGTAAACAACCTAATGTGCCCCCGTTCGCGCGGGGAATTCGGATTCAAACAAATTAGAGTATCTAAGGAAAATTAAAGTCAAGCCGTATCACACGGAGTTGTGTCTCCCGTCACTGGGACAACTTGCATTCAATGCAATAACGGCTAAGAGGGTCTGAAAACCTCAAATTACTTGGCGACGAAAGACTACTATAGGACTAAGGGTGCCTAGACCCTCTGAGCTAAAGGACGTGCTCGGATCTTGGATTGAGTTTGGTGGATGTTTGGGGACCCCTTAGTGAGCTTGTGTGTAGGATCATTGTATTTTCAATTCCTTGTTGCGGTTGTATGAATTGCAAAAGAGACTTGTGAGAACTTGATGATTTTGGTTAGTGATAGCGAGATTGCCCGTTTCTTACTCAAAAGAAAAAAATATATATTTGTGTTGTTTCAATTTTAGCATTGTTCTATAATCGAGTTGCATCGTATAGTCATGTAGAGTGAATTGGGTGTGTGCGTTGTTTGTGTCACATGGCTAGTAAAGTTGTATGCAATTTGGTGGATTTAAAACTTAGTGTGAGAATTGAATTTGCTTGGGACGCGCAAAAAGGTAGTGTGGGGGATTTGATAACTCTGTATTAGAGTTATATTTCTTCTACGTTTGTGCACCGTTTTGTGTGAATTTCGGGTACATTATATTAGAAATACACTATGAACTTGAGGAAATTTAGTAAGTGTAGCTTTGAGTGATAATTGTAAATCCGGGCGTTTCTCGCGTTATTTTATGATATTTTGTCACGTTTGACCGCACGGGTGTGTTTCGTGTTGTTTTGACAAGAAACGTAACTCGGAGACTGAAAGAAGAGGATAAACAAACTTCGGAAATTGAGACAAAGCTCGGGATTGGAGAGAAGAAGACAAGTTCAGCAGATCACACGACTTGCAAAACTGAGGTAGTGCGATCTGGAGCAAGACTTAGAATAAATTCGGAGGAGAAAATTGAGCAACTCACTGTTTCCACGATCAGAGTGGATGGTCGTAGGATCTAAGGAGATCACACAATCAGAGATAAGATCTGAGCAGATCACACGATCAGCTTTAAGGAGGTCGTGTGATCTGCTAATGAAAAATACATGGACGGAGAAGCAGATTACACGATCAGCTTTAAGGAGATCGTGAGATCTTCTTAAGAATAAAAAAAACACACGGACGATCTCCTAAACCTAATGGGAGATAATTAATACCTTAAAGACTACAATTAAAGTGAGAAGATTCATTTGGAACAACTCTACGAACGTGAGAAGGAGAGAGAGGACGCACGGCAAAGAGGACTCTTCCTCCATTGAAGCTCTAAGTTTGATTTCTTATTCTTCTCTCTCAATCTTGTTATGGAGAAACTTGTTAATCTTGTTTGGTTGATTACTATTAGCTAAACTCCATTGCTAGGCTTCTCTAGATAGCCTAGGGTTTATGTAGACGAATGATTTTCCGGGTTTAGACTTTGTCTCATGCGTTTAAACTTTGATCTATTGAATGAATATTTAGTTTCTTGAACTTGTTAGTGAGTCTCGCCTATTGACACGGCGTGATAATGATTTAATCTTCATGAAAACTAGGGTTTGTTCATAGTTCATTGTTTTGCTTAATGTTAATGTTTATTTTAGTTACATGTTCTTGTTCTATACTTAATCGTTAGTGTGAAAGGAGTGATCAACCGGACGCGCTAGCTAATTAGATGAGTGCACGACAGTGACTTAGCCTAATTGTGATGAGAACTTGAACACAATCCCGAATCACCGAGACCGAAAAGGAGACATGTTAGGAGTGGCCTTAGTGTGGGTAGATTCGGTAGAATTATTTAGCTGTTCCGTGAAACGGTGGGCCGACAGGACCCGTTATCGTACCAGTAGATGACTTGCTAGAACGGACCGGTAGAAAACATGAGACCGAGAGGAGATTGTAGTTAACCGAGACGTAAAATGACATGAGACCAACATGATATTGTCATAGCGTATTACCCGGCTGAACTAAAATAGGATTGGCGTGTTACATAGCTGAACCGGAATTCGTCTACAGCCCTAGGTGATCTAGAGATCGCCTAGTTTCTCCATATCTATCTTTTAAAAATAATAAAATACAAAAATATTAGATTAGTTGTTATTTCAATTGTTAAATCCATCAAATCTTTCCTCTTGCACCGTACTCTAAATAAAATAACTAATTAGATAATCTCAAGTCTGTCCTCGTGGGATCGATAACTCGGGGTTGAAATACCACCCCTATATTACTTGATCGTGCACTTGCGCATACGCGTTAAGAAATCGCGTCAGTTCACATCTTCACTTGCAATATGGGCCAAGGCTGAATCAAATTCCTACTCCTCTACCCTTGCAACTAGCTTCTTGTCCTGATACACATTCTTAGCTAAGTCAGACACCACTTGCTGATCCCAGTCTTCCATTCATCATCCTAAGGTTCGGCAATGCCGATAATCTCCTGGAATCATAGAGTTGTGAGTCCTTCTTCGCAAGCTGCTTCATGAGCGCATAAGCTCCTTCTTTGTCAACCGAGTATACAAAATTGCCCCCAGCTTCTCTGTTAACTAGCTCCTGATTGTGACGTTCTAAACCATGGTAGAAGACCTGTAGAATTTTGTAGTGTTCAAAATCATGATTTGGGCACTTCCTGATCAAGTATGTAAACCGGTCCCATGCATCCACCACAGTTTCATTGTCCTGTTGCAGAAAGCCTAAAATTTCACCTTGTAGATCAATGACCCAATGCACTGGGTTGAACATGGCCATGAACTCATCCACACACTGAGCCCATGTAGTGATCGAATCGGGTGCTCTTGACTCAAGCCATTTCTCAGTTGCTCCCTTCAGACAGTAGGGGAAAAGAATGAGCTTCAACGCTTCTGGGGTCACGTTCTTGTACTTGACAGTCATTATGTATGCGTTGAACTTCCCAATAAAGTCATTGGGGTCTTCATCCTTGTTCCCATAAAATTGGAACTAGTTGGTCACTGTAGATTTTGCTTTATGACATGGCAGATCTAGGCCACGTGGCAACCATCCAGCACACCATATTGTGCTCCACACACACAGGATCACCAGCCGAGCTGATCCATGTGGGGGCTGCGAGACAGAGCCCTCGCATACCACTGCACGGGACTTGTAGGGACTTAGTGGTTTGGAGGCTAGAGTAAGCCCTGTCGCGTGCGAGCCAAGCCCGCACGCGACCTTTAGTAACTTTTTTGAGAGATTTATGGCACGAGCTCCATAAACCCGGTCAATCCGGTCAAACCCGGTCAACCTCGTAACGGTTCCGGTACTCGCGCACCACGTGCTCTAACGGTTCCTATATACTCGGACGGACGTGCCGTTATGGTTAAGCTAATTAAGCCGCCATTAATGGGCGCATTAACCACACTACAACGGTCACGTTCTCCAGTATATATATATCGTTAACCTTTCCATACAAAGGGGGACACACTGCCATACGCGGAAGCTCTGCCAAACCTCTGTCTCTCTCTCAGACATTGCTACTGACTTACTCTCTCCCTACACACACCCCTATTCTTCCTGTGCGATCCCTGATCCACTACGCACGGTGTACACGGAGGTCTCCCTGCCGGAATCTCTTGTGCACATTTTGGTGAACCCGACGTGAAACTTACCAGCAAAAGCAACCATGTCTCAGGAGGACGATGTCAGCAACCGATCGCCTTCCACCGAAACTCCCTCGGGAGACGAGGCCCGCCGTACTCCGACGACTCTCGGCGAGGCACCAACTTTAGAGTCTTTGGACGCCACTGTCCAAAGTCAGGCAAAAGCTCTCAAGTCTCAATCTGCGCAGTTAGAACGGATCTTGGCCGTTCTGGGCACTCTTGCGCCAAATCCTCCACCTGCCACCGCTATCCCTCAGGGAGGAGGAACCCCTACCGCTCCAGGATTGGGAGTGTCGGCCACGCCTCCCAACCCTCATCTGCAAACTCCACCGTCAGCCACGCAGCTGCCTTCGGTCCAAGGGTCGACGGCACAAATGCTACCCCCTGCTGCTCACGCCTCTCAGGCCCCGGCTTTGGCGTCCAACCCAGCTCTGCAGTACACTCTGCCTCCACCAGCGACAATCTGGGGAAACGCGGGCAGTCAATACACTCCCAATCCTCCGGCGGCATATGTGTCGCCACCGCCTACGGCAACCCCTCCGCCAACTACCGAGGGAAGCATTCCAGAATGCATGACGTCTTTGCAGAAGCGCGTGGACTCCATCCTGGCTCATCAGTCGTTCGCGGATACCATCATCCCGAAGCTAGACAACGATCCACCCATTCCACGAGAGATCTATCTCATGCCTAACCCGGCGGGGTACAAGGCTCCCAAATGGGATAAGTTCGAGGACGTCAATGGAAACGCTCATGAGCATGTCATGCGTTTCATCGATGTCATGGGTCCATACGGAGCCGATCCCAAGCTGCTGATGCGAGAATTCCCAAAAACTCTTGGGAATGTAGCATACAAATGGTACCGAACATTGGAGGCCGGATCTGTGAAAACTTGGGACGACATGGTCCAGAAGTTCTATACCAAGTTCTTCCAGATGGAAGAAAAGGTGACGATGATCCATCTCTCGCGGATGTATCAGAAACGCGAGGAAGATGGAATCACTTTCATCAAGAAATTCAGAGCGAAATCCTTGGAGTGCAAGGACCCAATGCTCGAAAGCCGGCTCGTAGAGATATGCATGCAGTGCATGCGAGATGAATACAAAAGCATGCTGATCAATTTGCAAACACCTACGTTTTCAAAGCTCATCGAATGCACGATGAACATTGAGCCCATTGTCGAGAGACAGAGAAAGAAGAGCGCTCCAGAACGACCTGCGAGCGGCACCACCTACAAGATCGGCAGATTTGGCTACAAGCGGGGACGCGAAGCTGAGGTCAATACAGTTTCGCCCCAGAAGCAAGCAAAAGTTACAAACTTCGACGCACCGCCTCTGCCATGCTCGGTGGAGGAAGCGAGCGATCTCTGCAGACAGTGGCGCAAGGACGGCGTCCTGCCACCGCTCGAGAAAGCACCCTCCAAGGAGATGACGAGGGACCCTAAGTGGTGCGAATACCACGGCAAGGTCATGCACCCCACAGCCGAGTGCAAGAAGCTCAGATTCGCGTTCGATCAGAAGATGAAGAACGGCGAACTCATCGTCAGCGACCACCGGAAGGATGTGCGCAACAACCCGCTGCCTGCCCATACAGATTCGGGCTCAAAGGGCAAAGAGGTCGCCATGATCTCGATAGTGGACTTGGAAGAAGTCGCAGAGGACGATCTGCCCATCATTGCTGAAGTCCATGAAGATGAAGACTACAGCATGGACACGGAAGATGAGCGTGCCGACCGCATGAAAGGGTCGCATGGCTTCGACAAATTCTTCAACGAGATGAACTTCTCCGAAAAATGCCGAACGGATATGACAAAAGCAATCTTAAGGGTAGCAGAGGACTACGAGGAGGACCTCGTGGTCTCCAACGGGAAAGTCATCAGGGCGTCCCGTTCCACAGAAAAGATTATGACCTTTTCTGCCAGCGACAAGAAGACAGATGCGAGCCACCAGAGGCCCCTGTACGTGACCGCCATCATCAACGGCGTCGAATTCAAGCGAGCATTCGTCGATGGAGGAGCAGCGGTCAATGTTGTTCCACTCCACACACTGAGGCTAGCAGGGATCCCCGAGCACAAGGTAGTCAAGCGTCCATCCCCGCTGGTGGGATTCGGAAGCGATTCTAGAATGACGATCGGATGGATCCGCCTGGGCGTTCAGATCGGTAAAATCAAGTGCTCGGCGAAGTTCTATGTCATAGACGCGAACACCACATATCACATGATCATAGGTCGGGCCTGGATTCATCGCTTTGACGCAATCCCTTCGACGGCTCACCAGGTGATGAAAGCTATCTGGAACGACAGGATTGTCGAGATACCGGCCTCAACTAACCCGTTCAACTTGGACGAAGCACATCTCAGCGAGGCGGTGTGGTTCACCGAGATGGCGGACGAGCAAACACCCGGACCATTCAACCCTACTCCTTTACCTCTCTGGGAGGACATCAAGGACCAGTCACCTGCGGGCGTGATGGTGACAAGGGGAGATGCCAAGGAAAAGCCGCCTACACACGAAGAGGCGCCGCGCATCGCATATCATCGGAAGAACGTGTACATTCTGAAGAGGATTGCAAAGCATGACCCCGAGGGTAAGGAGATAGAGAGCTTCTACGCCAACGGGAAGAAATGCTATCGCATATGAAGGTGCGCGGGGACGTCCTCACACGGGCATGGGGATGTCCCTGGGCAAATCAATCAAATCGAGCAAGTTGCGCTGACAGAGGAGCCAACACAGGGCACTCCAGACGAGAAACTCAAAGAAGCGCCCGAATGCATGGAAGACAGGCCAAGACCACAAAAGCAAGAGCTAAAGGAAGTGTTCCTCAGCTCGAACGAGGAAAAGAAAAGGCCAGTCTTCCTGAGTGCGGACCTCACAAGCGAAGAGGAACAAGGACTGCTACAGCTCCTAACTGAATACAAGGACGTGTTCGCATGTGAATATGATGAGATGCCAGGTCTGGACACGAGCATCACCATGCACCGTTTAGACATCATCCCAGGGTCTAAACCGGTCAAGCAAAGCACCAGAAGCTTCAGGCCAGAGCTCAACGTGAAGATCAAGCAGGAGATTGTCAAACTCCTAGACGCCAAGTTCATAGAGCCAAATCACCATCCCACATGGTTGGCCAACATCGTGCCGGTGGTGAAGAAGAACGGACAGCTCCGCATCTGCGTGGACTTCCGAGATCTCAATCGCTTCTGCCCTAAAGACGATTTCCCACTGCCTAACATCGATTTGCTCATTGATTCAACGGCAGGCCATCGCATGTTCAGTTTCATGGACGGCTTCAGCGGGTACAATCAAATCAAGATGGATCCCGAAGATGCAAGGAAAACTGCATTCATCACTCCCGTGGGAGTATTCAACTACACGGTAATGCCATTCGGTCTTAAGAACGCAGGCGCAACCTATCAGCGGGCCATGATGGCTCTATTCCACGAAATGATGCACAAAGAAGTGGAATTCTATGTGGACGACCTGGTAGTCAAATCCAAGCATGAAGCAGATCACCTTGCAGACCTGCGAAAGGTGTTCAACAGATGCAGGAGCTTTCAACTGAAAATGAACCCCATGAAATGCGAATTCGGCGTGACCTCGGGGAAGTTTTTGGGATGCGTGGTCCATCGCCAAGGGATCGAGCCTGACCCTGCGAAAGTATCAGCCATCACCAGCATGACGCCACCTCACAACCAAAGTACCTTGAAAACATTCTTGGGAAAATTGTCATATCTGCGGAGATTCATCCCAGCAATCGCCGAAATCACATGCTGTTTCAGCACTCTTCTCAAGAAGGACGCCGCGTACAACTGGGCTCCTGATCACGAAGCCGCATTCGAAAAGCTAAAGGAGCTACTCACATCCCCAAAGATAATGATCGCGCCTCAATTGGGATCACCGCTTCTGCTATACCTTACATCGACAAGGAAATCTATAGGAGCACTCTTGGCTCAGGTGTATGAAGGCCAAGAGAGGCCCATCTATTACATCTCCCGCATTGTGCAGCCCGCTGAATCAAGGTACACAGACATCGAACGTCATTGCCTTGCTTTATTCTTCGTGATAGAGAAGTTGAGACACTATTTTGCATCGCACAAAGTAGTGGTGGTCACCAAAAGCGACCCCATAAGATACCTGCTAACTCACACTACTCCGGGCGGGAGATTGGCGAAATGGTACATGACCATCTCTCAATACGATATCACATGCGTAAAACCGAGAGCAATCAAGTCGCAGGCGGTAGCAGATCTGTTGGCACAGTTTCCCGACAACAGTCACGAACCCGGGATCGAGGAAGAGCTCGAAGGCCCAGAAATCCACGCGATCGACGTGCCCTATTGGACCCTCCACTTCGACGGTTCGTCAACCAGAAAAGGCGGAGGCATCGGGATAGTCTTGACAAAGCCAGACGGGGAAGTCATACAGATGTCCGCAAAACTCAACTTCGCAGTCACGAACAACGAGGTAGAATACGAGGCTCTTATCGCGGGGCTCCGTGCGGCGAAAGCTCTGGAAGTGAGCAACTTAACAGTTATGGGAGATTCCAAACTGATTGTTAAGCAAGCCTCGGGCGAATATGGTTTAAAGGAGATCAACCTCCTGTCATACCGCACCCTAGTGCAAAAGCTGATGCAGCAATTCTGCGACGTGAAATACGAGCACAAGCCCCGAGCGGACAACAGGCATGCAGACGCCTTAGCAACTCTAGGATCTAAGGTCAGCATAGACAAATGCCCCGTGAGGATTTCCATCGAAGTGCGAACGTCGTCGGCATTAACGGAAGATGTGTGCGACGACGAACACATGGATGACGCAGACTGGCGAAAAGCAATCCTGCAAGCTATTGCGAAAGGCACCAGCAGCGAAAGTTGGGCACTCACGAAAGGATACTGCATCCACGACAACACCCTTTACTACAAGGGTCCGGGAGGAATACTCATGCGATGTGTCTCCGAGCAAGAGGGACAACAGCTGTTAGAAAAGATTCACCAACACGCTTGCGGAGAAAGAGAGGTGTCAATCTACAGGAAAGCTCAGAGATATGGCATTCATTGGCCAAGCATGTCAACAGCTGCAGCCCTGATACAAGGGAAGTGCGAAAGTTGCGCACTAATCAAAGATTCTCTACTCATCGCTCTAACCGATGACGACACAGATTGGAGGAAGCCATTGTTTGAATTCCTCACCCAGGGCACCGTACCCGAATCAAGAAAAGAAGCCGACAAATTGAAGAGGAAAGCGTCTCGATATGTGGTTCAGGAAAACCTGCTTTGGCGAAGAGGTCACGAGGGCAACTTGCTGCGATGCCTAGACGGCAGGGAAGCGCAAGAAGTCATGGACCTTTCTCATCAGGTGGAACACCAGGGAGGTGCGAAATTATGCAGACAACTCCTCTCAATCGGATACTTCTGGCCCACGATGGAAGTCGATTGCCGCACCAAGGTGCGACGCTGCCAAGAATGCCAATTCAAAGGGAACCTAGTGCACGCTCCCGCCGTGGATCTACATGCATTAGGGACGCCATGGCCATTTCACACATGGGCATTGGACTTCATCGGCCCCATCCGACCAACGTCACATGGGAACCATTTCATTCTCACCGCAACTGAGCTGTTCACCAAATGGGTGGAAGCAATACCACTAAAGACGGCAAACGCGCTGGCTGTGGTTAACTTCATCCAGGAAAACATCGTATGCAGGTTCGGAATCCCAAATACCATTCTTTCAGATAACGGTACTCCTTTTGTTAATCGCCAGGTTGCTACGAAACTCGCGGATTACAATATCAGGCAGATATGCTCCACCCCCTATTATCCAAAGGGAAACGGACAAGCCGAGGCGACTAACAAAACGCTGTTGAGAATTCTGAGCAAAATGGTCGCAGATGACCACAAGAAGTGGGCCGACTCTCTTAACATAGCTCTGTGGGCCTACAGAACTTCTCCAAGGACACCCACAGGGGCCTCGCCATTTCTACTATGTTATGGGGCCGAAGCTGTAGTACCTGCGGAGGTCAGAGTTAATTCGGCTAGGCTGGCCTTCCATGCACTCTATGAAAACCAACGCGATCATGATTTAGTCTTGCTGGAAGAAAAGCGAGAACAAGCCAAAAGAACTAACAAGCGGTACCAAGAAAGAATCGCTCGCGCCTATAACAAGACAGTCCAGCGACGGGATTTCGCAGTTGGCGACCTGGTCTTGCGCGCATCTGACCACTGCATGCGAGAAGCAACTCACCCAAAGTTCGCAGCTAATTGGGAAGGACCCTTCGAAGTCACAGAAGTCTTCGATAGCGGCTACTGCAGCATACGAAGGTTGCACGGCACAACCTCAACTCCAAGCTCAGTCAACATGCGCTGGATCAAGAAGTACTATCCTTGACTTCTCTTATTTCATACGTTTTATGATAACGTTGCATAGTGTCTCATGTGGCTGCGATTGACGCAATCTCCTCTCCCATATGAGAGGATTGTAATCCTATCTCTCCCATATGAGAGTGTTATAATAAAAGAATTCTCCCAAATGAGAAGTTCATATTTCTAGCCGTTTATATTGCTCTATTTAAGTTGTTATTACTGTTAACAATGATTTATCTGCTGCAATAGCAGCAAATACAAACGCGATCTTAATTGATCATCAAAGCCTATCTCTCACGATAGCAGCAAATACAAAAGCGATCTTAATTGATCATCAAAGCCTATCTCTCACGATAGCAGCAAATACAAACGCGATCTTAATTGATCATCAAAGCCTATCTCTCACGATAGCAGCAAATACAAAAGCGATCTTAATTGATCATCAAAGCCTATCTCTCACGATAGCAGCAAATACAAACGCGATCTTAATTGATCATCAAAGCCTATCTCTCACGATAGCAGCAAATACAAAAGCGATCTTAATTGATCATCAAAGCCTATCTCTACCGATAGCAGCAAATACAAACACGATCTTAATTGATCATCAAAGCCTATCTCTTACGATAGCAAACGCGATCTCAATCGATCATCTAAAGCCTATCTCCTACGATAGCAGCCAAACGCAAATGCGATCTTAAAATGATCATCAAAGCCTATCTCTCACGATAGCAGTCAACACAAATACGATCTTAAGTGATCATCTAAAGCCCATCCCTTACGATGGCAGCCAATGCAAATGCGATCTTAAGTGATCATCCAAAGCCTATCTCTCACGATAGCAGCAAAATACAAAACGATCTCAATCGATCATCTAAAGCCTATCTCTCACGATAGCGGTTTACACAAATACGATCTTATATGATCTTCTTAAGCCTATCTGTTACGATAGCGATTTATAAGCAAAGTGATCTTAGTTGATCACCCAAGCCCGTCTGTTACGATGGCAACGTAACTGCAGAACCATCTTGCTAGATCTCCTAAAGGTCTATCTGCTGCGATAGCAATTTATGCGAGAAACTATCTCAAGCAATTCTCTAATAAAGCCTATCTTCTATGATAGCAATTCGCACCACTCAACGATCTTAATTGATCTGTTAAAAACTATCTGTTATGATAGCAAAGTTGTGAACGTGATCTCATACGATTTACAACTGCAAGCTCATCCGCCAAGATGGCACAACTGCGAAATTACGATCTCGAATGATCTAGTGAAACATCCGCGAATTGACATCGCATATGTGGAATCATTACATGGCATTATGCAAGGCAAAACAAGCCGAAACGCATGCGAAATTGTATTTTTTTGCAAAGAGAGTAGATAATACAAAAGCTATATATCATTATGAGTCAAATGACTTACAATTTATCTGTCTAGATAGCAGCTTACAAGCTAAAAGCTCAAATCTAACTACGCAGCCAACATGGCTTACAATGCATTCGAAAAGTAACTTACAAGCACGAAGTTACACATCGCGGGAATCCTAACTGAAAAGGGATGAGCCCAACGGTCCTAACACCGGCTGTGCAATACGCAGATCTGCGGCCAAAGATCTGTAGCAAATAGGATGCATCTGCAAAGAGATCAACTCGCCATTCGCTACGTCCCTAGCAGCAAGATCTGGGTGAATCTACGTCCAAAGATCTCAGGATCTGACGAGACCCCTGTCTGATCAAGATATGTACCAGAGGAACCACCTATTCCGGCGTATGCAGTCGTGCAAAACAGGGGAAGCAGTCATTCCTCTGGTACTGGGTTCCTTGTCCTGATAGACAAGGGCATTGGCGAGCCTCCTGAGTTCAAGAATGAAGAGGCAAGAAACCCTCCTCCAGGGATGCTGGAGGAGAATTCCGCCGTTCATTACGAGACGGTAGCACGGTCACTTCGGCGCTGCACCTCGCCACGAGGCGGCCGGAAACATGACCTGCACACATAATACAAGAAGAAATTTCTTCGAACACACATGAGGTATTATCTGCATCCTCTTTATGATGGTTATAAACAGCAATAAGCCTCATAAAGTGGATCTTGGAAACTATTTCTATAGCACAAAGCGCAAACTCAGGATTCAAAACTTGAAGTTGCCATGAATCAACGAAAAACAAGCGTTGAAGCCAGCAGTCGTAAGGACTCACGGCAAAGCACATGTTTGGGATGAAGAACCCAAATGGCCAAGACAGGGTTTATATAGACCCTGTGGAGACTCTTCGGTTGCCTAAGATGAGTCAGCAAAATTCAAAAAGAGGGTAAGTTCAATCACTTACGCCTTGAAAAGCGGTAACAATCAATTACCCTACTAAAGGCTACGACGATTCAGTTGCGTATCCTAATAAATGACGGATAGTCATGATTCGGATGGACTTCCCAACGGAAGCGTGCTTATCTGCCGAGAAATTAGCGCGAAAATCAAGCAGAAAATCAATTGCTGATGTCATAATTGGATATGCACAGAAATGTCCAATCAAATCCCGAAGAGGGCAAAACGGGCAAACTCATTGTTTGTTGTTAAAAAAAAAGGGGGGAGAAACCCTAGCAATATTACATTAATGTTTCAAAACGTTACATTAATGTCTCAGCTATTTTCCTGTTTTCTTTTCAAAATTCGAAAAGTCAAAACAAATTCTTGATTAAGGAATCTTGGGGCTCGAACTGCTCGCTCAGCTTCTCCACTTGTTTCACTTCTTGCTTCAATTGCTCGCACTTGGCATTCATTTCGTGATACAGCTTCAAAGCTTCATCAACCTTTTGCTTTTGCTGCTCCACCTTCTGCATCTCAGCTGCGAGATTCTGGTGACCGAGATTCAAAGTTACAGCTGCGCGAATCAGTGTAACTCTGTCCTTGAGGAATTTGAAGCCAAGTCTGCCTTGGACTTTGAACAGGAGATTTTGGCACATGCCACACAGCAATTCAGCACTCTAGGCCGAAATGGTCGCAAGTGTAGCCGCAGACAGCTGCTCCAGTATCCAGATGGCTTCAGTAAGGAATAATCTCCTGTCAAAAGGTCCGATCTCCAGAGATCTCACAAACGATCGGGGGTATCTGAGACGCATTCGAACCACCCAGTCTACATCGGTTTGCTTCAAACCTGAGACATCAAAAATGGTTATAATGTCAGAACTCGCAAGCAAATAATGCGACGTGCGAACGGTAAATCTTTACTTACTAGTGCCTTCCAGAATTTCATGAAGAGAAGGGATGCGGGCCACTGGGTTGTTCGAAGACTGCCCTCGCTCCATGGCTCTCCTATCAGTTGCGAGCTCCAACCTCTCATAGTCAGGAGGAAGAGTGTAGGTCGCACCAGCTGCGACTACATTCCCAACCTGCGAGCCCCAAATGCTCCACGCAGGAATAGATGCTTCTGGCTCAGTCATTGCCGGAGGCGAAGGGACAGCCGAAGTCGCTGGGCGGAGGACACTCCCAGATGCGAAAACATTAGCATCACTTGTCCTTTCTTCCTCACCACCGGTACGAACACCTTCGTCCATCGGCACAGCATCAGCTTCGACATCATCGGAGAGTTCGATGACATCCTCGAAATGCTCACTTGCGTGTCCAGCGGCCGCGACGGGCTTCTCGGTATGGGAGCTCGAAATTGGAACATGGGATGCAGAAGGCTGACTTCTCTGCTCCAGCTCAGGTTCCTCAGCATGACCTGCGATACCAAATGCGATAATGTGAGGTAACTTGTGTTATAAGTTATTTCGCTATCTTTACTAAAGCTAAGAATAAGCACCTCCACGCGAAGGTGGGATTGAGGTATCCTCATCGTACACTAGGGACGTGGAACCGTGCCCTATCAGTGTATCCTCACTAAGCAAATCTTTAAGAGAAGCGTGACCTGGGATGCGAGTAAACCAGTCATGATTTTGCCTCAAGTGGCTACAGCCTAGTATGCGCATATCACTCAAAATAATTACCTGAGGGTTCTCCGCATTTGCTTACCAACCAACGGCGAATGTCAGGCTTTGACACACCGTGCTTTAACACACCCACAATTACATCCCTATAAGTAACTGCGAGATTGAAGATCTCACCTTTATCGCCACCTGCGATCTCTGCGAAGTCCGCCTGGACTTGCTCTAGCTCTGCTGCATCCTCTCCGGGAACCTCATCTTCCTCCTCCACATGAGGAGCCACTTCTTCGGGAAGCTCGTCTTCCTCGCCAACTGGACGCACTAAGTCGTCAACATGCTGCTCCTCGAGGCTCCGCTGTTTCACACGCTCGAGCTCCTCTTCCTCTTGCTGCCTTCTTCTTTCAGCAGCCTCCGCGGCTGTCTTCCGGGATTCAGCAAGAACATCCTCGCTTATAGGATCATCTGAAATGCCAGAATGGGCATCTCTCTTTTGCCTCTTGGCCACAAGACCACCAACGGCTTCATCATCATCATCTGCGAATACATAGTTGGTTCAAAGAAAAGAACTGCAGAGAATTCAAGATAAAAGGCAAGGAGATGCGACGGAAGTACCTCCTGATTCTTCCTCGCACATCACAACTGTTGCTTCTTCTTCTTCATCACTTGCCTGGGGCTCCTGTCTCTCTTCCTCCTCTTGGTTGAATGGAACGAAAGTCTCAACTGCGAGATCTTTTCGCACTTTGCTGGGCATACGACCCTTGCCTTTGTCCTTGATGGAAAGGGACCTCACTGGGGGAGAAGCTGGAGCACTCCTAGGGGAGGAAATTGTAATTCCCTTTTGCCTAGGTCTCTTCACTCTCGGCGCCGCAGTCGCTGGAGGGGACGGGTCATCTCTAGGAGGAGACGGAGCCGGAGGGTTGTCTATCAGCGAGTCAGCAAAAGTGTTCATGACTCCGCGAACCTTTGTTTCGACCTCGGCATCCATCCTCCATGCTAGCCGGTACGACTCCCCCTTCCTTCTGGTGGCAACAATGGTGTCCACCAGCGATTTGGAGCGATCGCCAGCTGCGAACCTCCGCACATGACACTGAAACAATACAGAACGAAGAGCATCAGCGAAAGGAAGAATCAAAAAGCTTAAAGTACACAGGGAAATTGCTTACCTCAGCAAACGCTTTGCTATATTTGATGACCTGCGCGTCACCCTTCTTGATTGCGTCGACTTGCTCCTTCAGAATGAAATCGGGGCACAAATGATTCTCGCGGTCCCACAGCGAGTAGCAACCATACTCCGACTCGCTCAAACTGCAATTGGGGCGAAACGGAAAAGAGTTTCTCTTGATCAAGGGGGGCCTTCCTTGCTGCGCCGCCGCCTCCGTCTCAATCCTCGCTTGGTGGGCAGCCCAGTATGCGAGCCAGTTCTGGGAACAACCACCCTTGCGAGTTCCCGCAGGCTGCTCGAAGGGAAGATTGCTCATGAGGACCGTCTTGCACTCCTTTGTCAGCAAACGCTTGTAGCACCCTCTGATAATAGACTGGGGCCAGATCGATGGGGCCACCGCATCGAAACCAAACTGAGGAGAGACCCGAGTGGGGTCAACATCCACTGTAAGCCTTTCATACCTTGGCGCGAGCTCACGAATATGCTCTGCAAGGGCAGGAAGGGAACCTCGCAGACACCAACAAAAGAACTCACGATAGCGCTCGTGGAAATGTGGCCCCTTTTCAAAGAGAAGGTCTTCTGACAAGACCATACCTTTGGAAGGGTATAGCTTTGGGAACCACCGCACATTCTCAACACATGTGGCATAGGGCCTGGCAGTAAACTCCTTTCGTTTGTCGCATATCAAACTCCAAGTGCACTTGGTGTTGCTTGCTCCAAACCATCTCGCAGCTCTTCCGCTGTTGCGCGCTTCCGTCTCGCCTGGGGGACACCACTTATCAAGTGGGAGGGGAGTTGGAGCATAAGACGGCCAGCGCTCGAAAACCCACATTGTCAAAAAGCTGATATTGACAAAGGTCAGAACATCGAGGCGGCCCCGCGATTCCCTCATCGCCAGAACCAGCTGATCCAGCCTGTAATATAGCGTGCCCAAAACCAAGGGTCCGAGTGCGACTCTCTGGCCAAGAGCGAGCCTCACGGCAAGTGGCAGCACATGGTAGAAGACCCCGTCATGGGGGTGACCATCAATCAGATACCTCGACAGCCAAGCACAGAGAAAGGCACAAAGGGTCAAATGATAACCCTTGCCCTCTACATAATTCTCGGCCTCCGGGTTCTCGCTCAAAAGCTTCTTAGTAATGCTGCTGTTCGCATAGTCTCGGAAGAAGTACTGCAACCACTGGTTCCAGGTATTCTTCGCAGACGTATCCACCAGCTGCCAGTTCGGAAGAGGCTTTGTAGTGGTCCACCGAGTGGAGATTTTCTTTACCTCTGCTAAGCACTCCTCCATCTGCGCGTACAAGGCCATTTCCGCAGATGTCCTCAAGTGATTCAAGGGGTCCACCTCACCCATGGGGGAAAGCTCATACAGCATTTGAACGTCCTCGAGGGTGGGGGCAGCCTCGAACTCCGCAAAATGAAACGTGTGAGTCGCGGGCGAGTAACGGGACAGAAGGTCTAGAAGCATGGACTGATCCAACTTCACGGCAGCACCCTTCATAGCGCGGATAGCAAAGAAAATGCCGGCTTTATCGAGAGTCACGGCGTGATGATCCAACACATGGTCGATCCACTCATCCATATAGTCCAATTTCTGGACAAACGCCTGAGTAGAAATCGCAGTGTATGGGAAGTGCCCATTCTCAATCCCCAATCGAACCACACCCTCGGAGCCAACCAACTCGAGCAAGGCTGAGTTAACTGGGCGAGTCAGTGTCAACAATCGCTCAACTGGAACAGGATCAGGCATCCTCTTCGCCTTCACCCTCGCATGATAAAAATCCTTCCCACCCAGAAAGGGGGCTTTACGCCACAGAGCCTGCGGAAGCTCCGGCATCTCTTCATCTTCCTTGACGGGTCTGGTTACTCTTGTCTTGGCCATTCCTGCGAAAGGGCAAAAAAAGGGGGGAGAAATACCACACTTCAGTTTGAATTTTGGAATTCGAGATCTATGCAAAGGAAAGCAAACAGTTCCGGTACCGGTTTCAGAAATTGGGGAGTTGCAAGATCCAATATTGTTGAAAGATTAAAACGAAGCGGGTTCAAAGATCAAAGCCTCTTCACAAATTTCATGGATTTACAGATTCAACGCAGTTCAAGGCAAACACTGGTATTTTAAATCAAAAGTAAACGAGGCCAACCTTGTTTCCTTGAAGCTTGCTTGGATATACACAATTGGAGAATACGATTTGCAGTTCTGAACTGGTGATTGATTATCTGGATCTGCTCTCGAAGATCTCCGGGTACCATTCACTTTAAGAGAAAGAAGTGATGCTTTGCAATAATGGGATACAAGGTATTTATCCAGAAGAATGAAGGGTTGCGTCCCTTCAGTAGTCGAATCGCAACCGTCACCGTCGTATCGCGCAATCACAGGACGGGCTGACGTCACGCCTAAAACCCTAAAGGTCAGACGGCACGACTCTAGGGGTTTTAGTTCATAATGACACGCACGGGGGCTGAACTTACCCGTATTTGAATTGGTGCGTGGCGACGACGCGCATGTTGGTTTCCGCGCATGGAAGCCTACACAGCTATGAGCCTTCACGCGCAGAAAGGGGGCTAATGTAGATACTGCTTTATGACATGGCAGATCTAGGCCACGTGGCAACCATCCAGCACACCATATTGTGCTCCACACACACAGGATCACCAGCCGAGCTGATCCACGTGGGGGCTGCGAGACAGAGCCCTCGCATACCACTGCACGGGACTTGTAGGGACTTAGTGGTTTGGAGGCTAGAGTAAGCCCTGTCGCGTGCGAGCCAAGCCCGCACGCGACCTTTAGTAACTGTTTTGAGAGATTTATGGCACGAGCTCCATAAACCCGGTCAATCCGGTCAAACCCGGTCAACCTCGTAACGGTTCCGGTACTCGCGCACCACGTGTTCTAACGGTTCCTATATACTCGGACGGACGTGCCGTTATGGTTAAGCTAATTAAGCCGCCATTAATGGGCGCATTAACCACACTACAACGGTCACGTTCTCCAGTATATATATATCGTTAACCTTTCCATACAAAGGGGGACACACTGCCATACGCGGAAGCTCTGCCAAACCTCTGTCTCTCTCTCAGACATTGCTACTGACTTACTCTCTCCCTACACACACCCCTATTCTTCCTGTGCGATCCCTGATCCACTACGCACGGTGTACACGGAGGTCTCCCTGCCGGAATCTCTTGTGCACAGTCACCGTCTGAATTGTTGCAGGCTTGAGTTCAAAGTGCTCAGCCTTTATATCTGGCACTACAATTGCCGGATTGTTTCCATACATGGACGACTGAAATTTCTCCACAATAGCTTGCCCTAACTTGTTGTACGGTGTCTTGGAGTTGCGATCATTTAGCTGCTTAGACAGCTCTTCCACCCGCTGATTGAGTTGCGCGTTGGTTAATTAATCCCCATGGTGCTCTGTTTCTGTCTTCCCCTTTGGTGTTTGAGTAACTGCTCAGGGTCTACGAGTGGGGGCACAAGGTCAATAGGGATCCTGGGCATACAATGAATACCTGAAAAGCAGAATCAAATACAAATGAGAAACCAAAATAGCAAATGAAACAAAAATAAAAGAGATATCCTAAATTAATTTCTAACTAAACTAAAAAACCATTTAATTCTCCGGCAACGGCGCCAAAAACTTGACGCTAATTACTAGCGCGCTTAAACGCAAGTATACGATCAAGTAGTAAATGGAGTATTTTACGACTCCGATTATCGAACCCAAGGGAATTTTAAGATCATTAACTAATTAAAGATTAATTCAATGATATCTCAGTAACCGGTAAAAAGTGTTTGATTTTGAGAGTTCGTCGCCCACAAACAAGCGCCTTACAATAACTAACAACTAAGCTAATTGTTTTTGTATGAATTTTCAATTTAAACTAACAATTGTGATGAAATACGAATGTGAAGGAGAACTAGATAATCAAGGGTCCCTAGGGTTGAATACGATTTTCGTACTAAGCTTAAGACACTCTAGTTATGGTTGATTACACCGGGTCATGCTCATTACGCTCTTCTATCGATCTCATGTAAATTTGCTTCACGGTTAGCTTCAGGTCCTTTCGGTCCACCTCCGTCTACTGTTCCGCTCTAGTTGGCTTGCTAGGTTCGTTCACCGGGTCCTATCGGTTCAACGTTTTCACTAAAACCTAACTAATACCAACCAAAACAACCCACACTCGGTCACTCAAGTTCTTTTCTCCCATCGATCTCCAATAACTACAACAATGTCAATTATGCTCTCAACACACCCGGATTAGTTCACTTTCGTGCAACTAAGAGGGTAGCTAGCATGCTTTGGATGATCAAGCCAAACACACATAGAGATAAGAATAAGAACACAATAATTAATCCAACCAAAAACATAGAATTAAGCTTAAAGCATGAATTGAGTCAAAATCCGGAAAATCCCTATCAAAACCCTAGTTCTCCATTGATTATCTAGCTAATAGAAGTTTAGCTAGACATAATATTGGTCATCAACATCAAAATATCCAAAAGCATAGAAGAAAGATGAAGAAGATGATATCAAACACTAAAATCTTCAAAGAATGATGATCTTCGCACTCCAAGCTTCCTATCCCACCTTCTCTAGCTCTCCAATACTCCAAAGATGCGTGATAGATCCCCCTTGCACGGCATCCTAGGTTAGATCAATTCCCTCATGCTCATTCTTTCAAAAATTCGCCAAACGGCCCAATAAAATTGCGTTCAGCCCCTTTGTTTGCACGAACACTCGTGTGTTCGAACGAACAACTGTTTTTTCTCTGTTCGTGCGAATATATTTTTTGTTCGTACAATTTTGCAGTCCCTTTTTCATCCTTTCTGGCCAACTGAAAAAAATTCTAAGGCATTTTGTTCGCACGAACACAAAAGTGTTCGCACGAACAACCCTGGAGATGAACTCCGATTTTCATCCTCTTCGACGGACAATAACTTTCTCGTCCGATCTCCATTTTAGCTCTGTGACCTATCGTTGGAAATCTCATTGAGACTACTTTCATTTTCCACTGGTCTCACTCCAAAATTTATTGCATAACTCGAGATACTATGAAAATAGTGTAGATTGGTCACTTTTGCTCCTCCGACTGTGCTTCTCTTGCTTCCTCTTGAGTTTGCTTTGTTTACGAAGTTCGTCTCATGCCTCCTAGTCATCGTTTAGCATCCGTTCCTGTGAAGACAACATGAAAAACCATGCCAAGTGATTATATTTGACAAATAACATCGAAATATGCATCGAAATGCCCGAATTAATAATAAAGTGCTAAAAACTCAATTTTCTACGTTTTCTCAACATTCATAGTGTAAAACTCATATTTCAACCCCGGAATCACGCAAAAACATATTAAATATGAACGAAATATAACTCTAATAAAGAGTTATCAATGTGTCTCTTGCATTTATCATCTCATTTCATACTTTTTTTACACAGCTTTCAAACTAGTCTGTTTTCAATGGTTTGAAACTCTTTTCAAGGCCTTGAAAAAGACTTGTCTGTTTTTTACTTAAACTATTTTTCTCTTTAAAGGATTGAAACTGTTTTCAAGGCCTTGAACTTCATTGCTATTCAGAGAAAACTCTTATCTTTGCAAGTTTTGCAAAAAGATGGCATACTCTATTCAACCCCCCCCCCCTCTTCTAGATTATTTGTGTTGCATTTAAAACTACTAACTCCCCTTTCATTTTATACTCGTGCTATGTGGTACATGCTATGTGGTTTTATTGTTGCTTCTATATCATGTATGCGGTATTTTTAATAGTTATTGAATTGCAGGATTTTGTGCAGAGCAAGAATATTTGTTTTGTCTTTCATCACAGAGGAGATTGATAATTCAATCCTTTTGGATTAATGAGGTATATTAACTCAGCGGGAATTTGTATTTTGGAAGTGATGGAAGACAGAAATTCTAAGAGACGGGTTCAAAGCTCCAAAGCTTTGAAGCTTAGCTTTAGTTTATGAACTTGTTATATTCTGACAAGCTTTTTTACTGCCGGCTAGATTTTGGATTGAATGCTTTTAATAGTGTCTCTTAAAAATATTATTAGGGTTATACAATGATTTGGTTGTTTAAAATACTGACAGATTGTTTGGCTTCAAGGATCAGTGTTAGTTGCCAAAACTTTGAAGGACTGTCAAGGCTCCAAAGCTTTGAAGTTTACCTTTGGGATTTTGTTAGTTATTTCTGTGACTAATTGATTCACTGTGGAGGCTGATTTAGGTATGTATGTGATTGATTACTGACTTTTTATGAGTCACAATCTCATCACTAATTATTATTTAAGACATGAACATGTTATTTTTGTAGTTTTTAATATGCAGGAGAAAATAGTTGAGTTTATTGTTCAATCTGGTATGTCTAAGAAATTAGGTATTTTCATGCTATTTTGTCTGGATTTTGTTTTATATTGTAATTGGGTTGTGCAGGGTTGTTCATCGTTCAAACTCTCCTAAAATAATCAATTAAGATATTCAAATATACTTGTTGAAAGAAGCAGTTTGAGGGGTGAGGATTTTCAGGGACTTTGTTCCTGAAATCTCAGAAGGGGGTTCTCGTGTTTGTTATAAGATAGATAAGAAATTCGAAAAGTGGCAGAGAGCTGAAACACTGAGAAAGGAAGAGTATTCATTAGTGGAAAATCAAATATCATCTCTTCTTTCATTTATCAAGGATTCAACACACAGAAGATCAATAATCTAGATTATGAAGAACACTTCTGAGAATTATTTGCTTATTTGTTTTCTGTGTTCTTCTGTGAGCTTTTATTGTATTATTTTCAAATATTTATCAACCTCACCAACTTTAGTAAGTTAGGTTTTCAAGTAAACAAAAAGATTTTCTTATTGTTTCATTACATTGTAGCTGAAACTAGATAGGTTTAGAACCACAAGCTGAATAAGTGTAAGGTACTTCACTTAGGCATGAGATATAGGGCTAAATTTCAGTTAAATAAGAAGTTGTTCAAATCCTGGAGGGATCGTATCCCTCAGGAGGAGAATAGGTCCATTGGTGGATGAACTTCGTAAAAACGCCTTGGGTTCATTGCTTTACTTTACAATTATTCATTATGCATAGAAAACTGCCCAAAACATGCAGCTCCAAAGCTTTTGAGAACTTCGAGTCTCAAAGCTTTGAAGCTCCAGACAGTTTCATTTTGTTTCAAACAACGTCAAAACTTTCTAAAGCCATGAGATTCCTATTTAACTTTGTGTTTATCTTTTCAAAAGGTCATTTTTAGAAAAAGTTTGCATACTCTATTCAACGCCCCCCCCCCCTTCAAGAGTTTTAATGATCCTTTTGATACCTGCATTACACACTTCTCAACGCCCTTTGATTGGGGGATCATGACAGGGCTCTTTAAGTGTCAAAGACCTCATGCTCCCTTGCCGTTGAGGCTTCAACTCTGGCATGGATCGGATATGGGGGATCATTGAGAACAATCCAACTACGAGTTGTAACCGCATTCACCTGGCGACGTTATCAGTATCATAAATATCCTGGTGCTATAGTAGAGAGCTGAGTGGCAATCTGTCCAACCTGCACCTCCAAGTTACGAAGTGAAGTCTTTGTGATGTGTAAATAAGCTGTCAATGTCTCTACCTGAGAAGTGAAAGTATTCACATTCTTTCCCATATGGTACATCATGTTCTTGAGATCTGTCATCTCACCATTGACCTGTGGCTTGTGGTGGCGCCTGAGCAACTGGCGCAGATGGCCTTTGATGAAATTCGGGTGCATTTGAAGCTCAAGTATGATCCACATATCTGAATCATGGATGATCTATGGTCCCTATCATGTAGGTACATTGATTCCAGTTCTGACGTTGTCCATGTGCCCCCGCATAGCTGATGTCTTCATTTGCAGATTGATTCAATGCTGCAAAAAATTCATGCTCCTCAACGACAGCCACAGTCTTCTGGTCTTCATCAACGTGCTTTGCTATGTCATTCACCTTCTTAGTGATCCCATCTCTCCACTCATCATTTTTCGGCTCAGATGAGTTTGACAACCTTCTAGAGTCATAAAACTAAGCATCCTATTTTTCAATCTATTTCATCAAGGCATATGCTCCTTCTTTATCAACTCTATATATAAAGTTTCCTCCCGCTTCCCTGTTAGGAAAGTCTTGGTTAGGACGTTCCAGGCCGTGATAGAAAACCTGGAGAATCTTGTCCTCATAAAACGGTCCCATGCATCCTCAACTGTCTCATTAGCATGCTATCGAAAACCAAGAATCTCTGCCTGTAAACCAATCACTTGTTGATCAGGGTATAACTTTCTCATAAACTCATCCACACATTTCTCCCCTGTGGTGAGCGATTATGGCTCTCTCGTCTCCAGCCATTTCTTTGCAGAACCCTTCAGACAATAGGAAAAGAGAATTAACTTCAATGTCTCAGGGGTATCGTCCATGTACTTCACTGTGTTGATGTAAGCATCAAACTTCCCAATCAAGTCATTTGGTCTTCATCCAAATTCCCATAGTACTGAAACTGTTTCTGAACTGTCGTGATGGTGGTAGGTTTCAAGTCAAAGTGCTCCACCTGAAAATTTGGCACTACTATTGCCATCTTATGTCCTATATTAGTTGACTGAAATTTCTCAACTAATTCATGGATGACTTGTTGTAAGGCATTTGGTTGTTGCGCTAAATGAGCTTCTCTTGCAGCTCTGTCAACTTCTGATTCAGTTGAGCATTTGTCAATTGCTCACCCATTGCGATCTGTCTTTGATTCCCTCTTGTAGTTCTAAACAACTGCTCCAGATTCTCAAGTGGTGGCACAAGGTATTTAGAAGTCCAGTGCATACACTGAAAACCTTAAACACAATTCAAAACACAGTCAGAAATCACATAAATAATAAACAAAAATAAAAATAAAAAGAGTAAAAGAAACTAATTGATAAACTAAAAATAGTAACGAATTCCGTCCCCGGAAACGGCGCAAAAAATTGATGCGCCTATTTTACGCGTATTGCGCAAGTATACGGTCAAGTAATACAGTGGAGTATTTAGGACTCGAAGTAATAGAACCCAAGGGATGGTGTTTACTATCCTAGGAATTAGCAGTTAAATCTAATCTACAAAGTAGCCAGTAAGAAAGGTTTGTTGATTCGAGTGGTATCACCCTCAATCAAGTGACTGGAAATTATAATTAAATAACGCAAATAAATACTTTGATTGTACCAAGATGGAGAAAGCTAGGAAATCTATAGATCACGTAGGGTAACTTAATTTCTTCTGGATTCAATGTTCTAACACGATAATTCAATGCTTAACTAAGTTGGGTAATGGCACTAACAATCACCTATCGTCCTCTGGTCGTTCTACTTAGTGGCACCATCCTGTCCCTCTCAGATCACTCTGGCTACCACTGCGTTCTCGTACGCTAACGACAGTGCAAGGTAAATTACATCCTTTCATACCACAACCACAAAAGCACCTCACTATCTCCTACCGAGTCTACCCTCTTCTAGCCACTCCCACTCAACTCACCTCTCACTCTCATTGATTCGGGAATGCACTTATATACTCATCCGAACTAGGGTAGAGTTGCTTTCAAACACTCACTACTTAATTAAAATGCTCGGGTTATGACTCCTACCTTGCTAAGAATAAAGTGTAGCATACAAGTGATTAACTAGCAAGAATTATCTTTAAGCTAGGTTTACTACTTGAATTATAAATAAAACATTCGTCGTAAATCGTGACTCTATCATGTCAACGAAAGACCTCAAAAGGATTAAACCAAAGAAATCTTCATTCAAGCAATAATCCCTAAGCATGAAAGTACATAAGAATCAAGAAAATCCATCAAAACATAAACCCTACGCTCTCCATAGATGTCTAAGTATGAGTTTAGCTACTCATAACTAATGAAAAGGTGTTATAATATTCCAACAAGAAATAAAGTAAGAAAATAGACCAAACGCTAAAAACGTGATGATGGCGTTGAGCCAACTTGTCTCTTTGCTTCTTGATGCTACCAAAAGCTCCTCCTTAGCTCTCCAACTTGTTCTTAACTCTCTCCCTCCGTAATTTGTTACCTAGTTCGAAGTAATGAAGACCAATTATTTATATTTGCATTTTAGCCCCACAAATTATGCGCCAACTCCCGAGCATTTCGTGCGAAATGGCTTCATTTTGTACAAAATGATTTCGCACAAAATCTCCTCCATTTCGTGCGAAATGGTCTGCAGATTTATTCTTGAATATGCAATTCTTGGTTCCCGAGCCTCTTTCCTTTCGCTTCCTTGCTTCTGAAGCTCGCGTCCATGATCCAAATTGCTCCTTAAGCTCTATTGCCTGTGAAAGACAACAAAAACTATACCCAAGCGATTAAATCCATCAAATAAAGTATAATATTGCAAATAGGACGTGCCCTGACTAGAATTAAACACTTGAAGAAACAAGTGATAAACATGCATTTCCACTACTAGAAATGAACACAAAATGTCAAAGTTATGCTAAAATTCACGGGACAAGAGCATATTTCGCCGTTTATTGTTGCATAAACGACAGTTCTTATTCTCGCTTAAAATATTCTTATACGGCGAGAAAATAGTGGGCCCGTATATAGTTTGGCATAAACGGCAAGAGTTCTGCCTAAAACGACAATAAATAGTAGCTCCGTTAATTATTTATTATAAACGACTAGAATTTATTACTAACAGCGCCGTTTCTTTATCCCCATAAATGGTATTTAAAAGAAACGACGAGACCTTATCTATAGTTGTTAGTATCTATCTTATACGAAGAGATAACTTGCCTTATATGTGTTTATGTACACACGTCCCACTATGTCCAAAATAGTTTGCTTTCTCCGCCAAATTTTGGGGCAAAAATATGCCTAGCCCGTACCATTGAAGAGATAAAACCCTAGGTCTGGGCAATGAAACCCTTCACATTTTCATAAGCCAGAAAAAGAGAGAAAAGAGAGAGAAGAGAGAACAGAGAGAGAAGAGAAGAGAGAATCGAGAGAAAATGGTGGAGTGGTTCACCCAGAAGCCACAAAATCTGCAAGACCCCTCTCCATCAATCGCACACAACCGTCAACCCTTTTCTGCAAATCCGGTAAGCTGATTCGTAATCCTTGAATTTTTATTTGTATACACAATTTCCCTGTTGTTTAGCATGAACTGATTTTGTTGATTTTCTGAGTTTATTATTGATTTTCATTATTTATTTGTGTTGGGTTTTTCAAGGGATTGAAGTGGACAGTCTAAGCGTGGAAGAAGTGGTTTGTGTCGGGTTCCAGGCGAAGGAAGTTACACGGTGCAACTGAATACCCTTTCTCTTGTTTTATTGGTTTTTTGGATCAGGAAGATGAACTGAAAACCCTTTCTCTTCTTGTAATAGTTTTTTGGATTTGGTATGCTTATGTTTGGCCCTTTGTTTGGCTTTTCTTTTGATTTATGCATTCTTTTACTTTGTTATCTTGAAATTTCTTGATAAAAAAGTCTAGATTTAGATATTTTAGTTTTCTATCTTGAAATTGGTTGAAATTGATTGAAATTGGTAATGGATTGATCAATTTTAGTTGATTTTAGTTGTTCTTTGTATACTGTTAGGCTTTAATCTGGTAGATGAGTAACATGTTTTCTATTTTTGTTTCGATTATTGCCGACTTTCGAGCCTGTAACGATTGTAACAAAATTTGAAATTCAAAAATAAACACGAAGAATAAGGTTACTATAAAACACTGTTAATAATCTGCCAAATAGTTAACTAAATAATGAAACTGAAAATAAAAACAAAAAAATAAAAGGAAAACAACTAAAGAGCAGGAGTAGGCAGGGCCAAAATAACATCATAGGACACATGAGCTTCTTCCGCATGAGGGATCATTGCTAATGGCATTACATAAACTGGAACCATAGTTGTTTGACTTCTACTCGTGCAACCCTTTTCTGAACCTTCCATTTAATCTTTCCACCACATTGAATCTTCTTCGTGCTTTTACCTTTTCTTCTCTTTCTTTTCACTTTCTTATGAGGGGCTTTCATAACTAAACTTGGCTACCCCAGTTTCTTGAAAGTGGTTGCAAGTTGCCTCATATCAGCGGGTGGGGGGATTAGTGACATAGAAGGTGATTGTGTGTAGATATATGGAAAGAGATAACTGAGGTAGGGGCTTTTATACTGTTTATCCTTCGTAACAGTCCAATTGGTGGATTAAAGGATCATTAACAGGAGAGCTGGAAGGACCTTAAACTGGCATGCATCTGTAAAGCCAAAGGGACTGCAGTTACATATGCCTGAAGCTCCTTCAAGGAATTAGTCACAAATGCATGCAACCGGGTCTGCCCATTGGCTTTTTTACCAAATTGTATATTGGTTGGGTCCTGTCTATTTAATAAATAAATTTTATTTGGAGTAACCCATTTAAACCCATTAACCACATTTTATATATGTTGGGTCCTTTATATTTATTAAACAAGTATTATTTGTAGCAACCCATTTAAATACATTAGTAATAAACAAGTATCATTCAAGTTGGGTATATATATTGTTGTATTTTCAGTTCTTTCTCACTACCATTGTTGATCGTTTGATATCTTATAACCTAATTGATTCGTGAAAGAAAATTGTTTGATGTTGCTTTGTGACTTTATGTTCATGTTTCAGTCGTAAATTACTATTTACTCTTTGCTTAAAAGTTTCTTATTATAATTGGATTGTACTTTTTGTAGTCTGGTTTGGATTAGTTTCAGGACTGCCCAAAACGATTCGGAAATTTCATGAACAGGCCCATCAGGGTGGCTGCCCAAAAAATCGTTGCAACCCCAAAGCAATACCCATGGAATTCTGAATTCTATGGTGTTGGTTTGTAGTTGCACAGTTTTGCCACGCGCCACCCAGTGGAGCCATTTCTCTACATTTCAAGATACTTTGGACATCGACGTGAAGCTAGAAACGGCGAGACCTATGTTGTGGTACGTCTTCTTTCCTTTTCAAGCATCATGTATTCTTTTAAGCACACATGTTGTTATATACTCTGACTCTGATGTCGTGAAATTGAGCTTAACTGTGTACATGTAGATTTGTTCTTCTGTTAAATTGAGCTTTCCTTCACAATCAAATTGTTAGTTTGTCTTTGTACTCTTTTTCCAGGGTTCCAGTTAAGTGGCTAGATTTTGCAACCCAACTGTTGAATAAATACCATTCCAATACCCATTAAGTCGCCTTTCAACAAGGAGAACATGAAATTGAAAAAATAGCATGACTGAGCTTCGGCAACCGCGGCACTGGTACGGCTCTGGCTAATGTTGCTGCTCTTTTCCCCACCATGTATTGGTGACATGTACAAACGATCATCGAACTTCATGAACTGGCCCTGCTAGGTGGCTACCCTAGGCGCATAACAGACCTGTGCCACTACAAAACAATCAATTCCGTGGTGTTGCTTCTTTGTGGCCCCAGTATGTTATGCTAATCGACCTGCCACCGAGACGATCCGGTTCATGATGTTCGAGGATATTTCGGAGATCAAAGTCATGCCATAACGAACGGACAAGTGACATCATCCTGAGCCATTACAGTGTCGCAGGTGCCCATGCTCTCTGATGCTCTTTCCAATTCCATGTTCTCTTGTTGAAAAGCGAATTCAAGGTTGTTCATTTGGTAATTATCAATTGTTGGGTTTGTTGTGCTAGTCGCTATCTTTAACGAACCCTGCACATTGAATTTACATGTCAGTTTTCCCTCAAGTGTTGGGTTGGATTGCCCGGATTTTAGCAAACTAACCAACATGTCAGAATCTTATCTCATAATTCTAGTAAATTATTGCATTTTGCTCTTTCCAAATATATCGGATAATTCAAACCATAAAATACCTTAAATGTCTACATGTGGCTGTGCTATAGCATTTTATTTCGTAAACTTAAAATGCTACCTATTTTAATATATCTACGTACTGTTATCTTGTTTACGTTTATCCAGGCTTTAGCATGTTCACATTATGGTGACCGTTCTGACGCAGCGCGCAAATTTGAAGGCAGAGCCTGAGGCTTCGAAGACTTTTTGTCGCACTTAGGGAGATAAAGCTAGTGGTAAAGCTAGCTACCAGAAAGATGAGATGTATATTTCGCAACTTCAAGATAGATAGTTAGTATAGGTTTGGTATAATGCGCAGAGTATAGGTTTTCCTCTAATGTACTGGACTTGTACATTTGGGGTAAAACTTTGGGAATGTAAATTTTGTCGACACACACACACACACACACACACACACACACACACACACACACATATATATATATATATATGTTGATGTTTTTTTTTTTAATTTTTTGTGTGTTATTTCAAGTTTAGTAGGTGTACTTGTGTTGGTTGTGCCTTAAAATAATCTACAGGTTGGAACCTACAACTATGATATGGCATGGTTGCAGGGCAAACCTCAAATACGGCGAGACTTTAAACTTGTTGTATTACTTACCAACAAAAATGACGAGAGTTTATTTACTTTCCGTACAAAATAACACTCAAACAGGGAAAGAATAATTAATATGGCTATATTTTTGCTGTAAAGCATAGCACATAAACTGCAAAAATAAAACATTTAACGGCAAAGAAATTGTAATATATGAAAGCCCAAACACTGCTTGATGGGATATCAGTCGCCGTACATATTTTGTCATAAACAGCGATTCGAATGCCGTATTAGAAAATTAAATACGGTGAGAGGGCTTTTACGGCGATGGGTTTTCTTGCCATAGAGTATTAAAGTCAAAATACCTCGCGGCCGAGCAGATTTTCGCGGTTTACGAATTAAACGACGAGAAAAACCATATAAATTGCGTCATTTTCTCGCCGTATTTCAGTACGTTTCCCATAGTGTCTTTCATCAACATTAGGCTCCAAACTATCCCAAAAATGTAAGTTCAACTTGGTTAAAGAGGCTTGAAAAAGTAATCTATTTCAAAGCCCTGAAACAGCTTTCAAGGCTTTGAAATTGACAGTATTTTATGTTCATGAACTTAGGGGGGGTTTCTAATATTGATTCAACTCCAAAAACCCATGTTCTTGATTAGTTGATATTTGATGATGAAATACAAAGTATTTTGACACTCTAAACCGTATTTAATCCATCTATTTGACTATGTGTTGCTGGGATATTTTGTTTCCTATTTTATTGGAAGATGTTTCCTAACTTATGTTTTGCAGGAACGGAAATTGCTTGATGATTTGATTCTGTGATCAATCTACATTGTTTGAAAGCTTCCCAAAATGTTTCTAAACAAGATCAAATTAGTATCTTTGAAGATACAGATCAACTATCTATTAGGAGAAGCAGTAAAAAAGTCAACAATGCAGCTACAAAATAGGAAGGTTGGTTATGAAAAGATCTTGAAGATATGCAATTCAAACTAGCTGCATAAAAAGGACTTTGAATGAAGAATTTCGGAGACACAACATAGCACAAGAAAAAGAGACATTCAAAAAACCATTCAGGATTGACAAGCAACAAAGAAGCAGATAAAACATCATCCAATCCATCAGAAGAACACTGCACATTCACTGAAGAACTTGTTCTCACTGTTTCTTCTTTCTGAGCTTTTCATTTGTATACTTCTTTGCATTTCATTCTCGTGGATTGTTCAAGCTTAACGATAGATAATCAATTAGCCAGAGTAGGTACTAGATAGGTTAGTGAGAACCAAAACCTATAACAGAGTAAGGCATCTCTCTGTGCTTGAGATCTAGGGCTTAGCTTTTGCTTAATAATAATTTAGTTGAAAATCCTGCAGGGAGAATATCCCTGAGGTAGAGACGTAGGTCCAATAGACTTAACTCTATATATCTTTTGTCTCTTGCATTAACTTTTCAGTTCTATACTTAGTTTCTTTGCAAGAAACAAAACAGGTTCCATTTCAAGGGTATGAAACTCATTTCAAGGTCATGAAATGGACAGAGCTTTATTACAACAACTGTTTTGATTCCAAGGACTTGAAACTCATTTCAAGGCCTTGAAATATTCTTCAGTCGTTACAAATCTTTTTGAAACCACTCTTCTTGGAAGCTTCGCAAAAGTTGGCAAACTTTATTCAACCCCCCCCCCCCTCTAGAGTATTGATCCACTATTAATGCCTACTGTACACTCCTTCAATTGGTATCACAGCTTGTATCACTGCATAGAGTTTACCATCTTGTGAATATGAGTACTGTAGGTGATGGTTGTTTCTCTCATGGAAGTGTTGCAAACCGACCTCCTCTCTTCTTTGGAGACAATTTTGATCACCGGAAAGCCTTGATGAAAATGTTCATTATGGATCAAGACATAGAGCTTTGGACTATCATACTGAATGGTCCTCACACTTTCGCCACATATAAAGATGGGATTAGAACTCCCAAAACTGAAGACTCTCTCTCAGCTTCTGAACTGGAACAATTTTCCAAAATTTATAAAGTTACGAATCTCTGATATTGTGCTTTGACTGAAGTTGAATTTAACAAGATCTGAGGTTGCAAAACTACCAAGGAGATCAGGGATAAGCTTGTGGTGACTTTTACAGGAACCAGCCAAGTCAAGAAAACCAAGATCAACATATATCTCAGGAAATATGAGCTATTCAAGATGAATGGAGATGAATCAATAAGACATGTTCAAAAGAGACACTGATATTGTCAACAATCTAGATTCATTGGGAAAACTCATTTCCAATGAAGAAAAGGTTAGAAAGATTCTAAGAAGTCTTCCTAGAGCAAAATGGGAACCAAAGAACTCTGCTATTGAAGAAGCTCAACATCTATCATCACTTCAACTTGATGATCTGCAAGGAAAACTCGTTACACATGAAATACCCATGAATGAAGTTGATGGGGAGTTAGTAGAAGGTGTCATGAATTTAGCTCTCAAGGCAAAGGAGAATGAGCCATCTCAAAGCCTTGAAATTGAAGAAGATGATGATGAAAATCTTTTCTCTTTGATTTCCAAAGCCTTGACCAGAATCCTCTAAATGAAGAACTTTGGAAACAAAGACTTCAAGAGAGATAGACATAGATCCTCCATTAGCAAAGAATACAAAGGTAAATCTTCTTCACATGTTAATAAGCCGAAACAAATAAATTGCTTTGAGTGTGGTGATGCATGACACTTAAGTAGAGGCTTTCCACACAAAAAGAGCGAAAAATTTCAAAAGAAAGACCATGACAGAAGAAAGAAAGCTATGATAGCCTCATGGAGTGATTTGGAATCTTCAAGTGACTCTGAATCTGTAGAAGAACATGCCAACCTTTGCTTTATGGCCAAGCATGATGAAAGTTCTGAAAATAACATTGAGGTAATGGTAAACTTCTTAATTTCAAAACCAACAGAAGCCCTCTTTGATTATCTTGTAACAATGCTTTTAAATGAAGAGGACTATCTAAAAGAGATCGTAGTTTTGAAAGAAAAAGTACATGAGTAGGCAAAAGAAAACTTGAAACTTGTTTGTTTGAACCAAAACGTTGAAATTTCTCAAAAGAAATCAAACAGCGATTTCAAAGCCTCGAAAACCAATTTGAAAGCCTTGAAAATACAAGTCAAGGAAGTAGTCATTGAGATGTCTCTTTTGAGTGACGGTATTGTTAATCTAAGGAATGAAGTTGATGAATTAGATAAACAAAAGAATACCTTAACTGAGAAACTTCACAAATCTGAATCAGTCAAAACAAAACTTGCTGGCTCAGAATACAACTTGAACTTGATTCCTGGAGGTAGCTGAAAGTCTGTTCACAAAACTGGTGTTGGATACAATCCAAATTTCCCCAGAAAGGAATATACAAGATTTTTGAAAGATGTAAGTAGAAAATTTCCTAAATTCCATTACTATAATAAAATTGATCATGTTAAGGTGGCTTCTCATTTCATAAGAAGAGACCCTCATGTAATTAGGAATACTTATCCAGTTCAACTCAAAGGACAAGTTAGACAAATTTGGGTTCCTAAAGGGGTTAGACCACCTAACATGGTTTACCCTGAATATGAATCTAAATTCCACACTTGGTCTAACACCTAGGTAAGGCATTGAATGGTGTTTGCAAGTTGTCACCAAAAGCAAAGAACAAAAATGGTTCATGGATAGTGGATGCTCTAGACACATGAGTGGAAAGAGATCCTTATTATTAGAATTGAAAGAGCAATCTGAAGGTTCAATCACACTTGGTGACAAAGGAAGATGCAGCATTCTAGGTATTGGTAAAGTTGGTACAAATTCTGAAAAACTCTATTTCTGATGTGTAGTTAGTTGATGGTCAGAAATTTAATTCACTTAGTGTGTCTCAGCGTTGTGAAAATGGTATTAAGTTTTTTTTTACAAAGAGAAATGTGTGGCGCAAAATGAGAAATAAGGAAATAGCATCCTTGATAACTCTCTTTAAGGAGTTATTATTATACTTTCATATTACTTGTATTAGGCTTATTTCACATGATTTATATGTTATATTTGCACAAATATGTGAATTTGACGATTTATAAGCCTAAGAGTGAAAAGTTGTGTTTCTAGCCTATTTGTGCATGTTTTCTCTCATATTTGCTATGATAATTGCACGGGTTGTTTAGTGTTGTGTATCTCAGGTAAAAGAGGTGCATTGGAGTTTATGAGATGCTTGGATATGCTCGGAATGGAGCTAGATGAAGAGGAGAAAAAGAGACGCAAAAACGAAGTAAAGTTGGAAAAGTCACACAGGACCAGCTTGCACTCTTTTCGATGCTCAGGAAAATCTACAAAGAATTTTGAAGCAAGGCTTGCGGCATTGGAAAGTAGACATCCGTAGCTTTCCAACGGTATATGGTAGGCCCAAATACGAGTCCGTATGAGTGGATACAGCCCGCGCAAGAGCAGCAAATAATTCTGGCCGAGAATTACAAAGTAGAGGGGCTTAAGTGCAAATTTTTGGCAAATCACTTAAAAATTCGTGCCCAGGAAATAAATCACGATTCTTAGACCTAAAAACACAGAGGGAAGCAGCGGGAGAAGAGAGAGGAACGCTACGGAGCACGAGGGACATGAAGAACAACGCCGGAGTCGCCGGAACGCGAATTTCGTCACGAGTTTGACTATCCCTCCTATCTTTTCTATTGTTTCTCAATACTATGAACTTTTTATCTATTATTTTCAGCATATTTGAGTAGTTTTCTTGTCTAGCCTCTATGGAGAGCCTAGGGTTTTGTTGGACACCGTTTCTGGATTTGTTTGTTTGATTCACGCTTATGGATTCATGTGATGGATTGATTTTATCTCGTTTGATGGATTGTTGAACTTGCGCTATTGACACGTGCTTGGTAGGATATGAATGATCATATGAGATGTTTCAATACATATCGTGTTATCTTAGCTTAAAGTAATAGTGAATTTGCTTCTTCTAGTAATCTTGTTCTTAATATTATGTTAACCTAGCGTCATGAACTAGGGAATCTACTTGGTGAAAGATTGATGGACTGAAAGGTGAAGATTGATTAGCTTGTGAATCTAGGATTGCTAGCAACCCCGTATCATGATGGACTGAAAGGCGAAGTGTTAGGGTTTGGATCAAAACGTAGGATTAATCTTAGTGCTTGTTAGGTGATGTAGTTTATGGATCGACAGATGACGATTACAGAACCTAGCATAGGCTTACATGAGACCGAGAGGAGATTGTAAGTAGGTAGACGTGATCAAGAGCATATTCAATATTACATGTTTCAAAGCAATATCCGGAATTGTCTACTGCCCTAGGTGACCCATAGATCGCCTAGTTACTCTCCATATTTGATAAACCGTTGTTTAATTCAAAAAATACAAAAAATATAGTAGTCTAGTTAGTTTAATACAGTCACTTGATTGGGGGTGACAACTTCTCAAATCAACAACTTTTTCCTGTTATTTCAGTTACACTCTTTAGATTTAATCTCTAATTAACAATAAACCTACTATTTGTCCTCGTGGGTTCGATAACTCGGGGTTGAAATACCCCCCCCCCCCCCCCTATATTACTTGACCGTGCACTTGCGTATACAAGTAAGAAATCGTGTCAAGTTTTTGGCGCCGTTGCCGGGGACAGCGGTTTATTTGCTAATTAGAAATTTATTTAGAGAGTTTTTATTTATTTTTGTTGTTATTATCTATTCTTTTTACCTCACAGTATTTTTTTTTTTGAGATCTTTGGTGTGCAGGAATTTTGCTAAGCATGGGGGATAATAACGAAGGACGTTTTGTCTGTTTAGCGGAACTGATTGATCGCGAGGATGGATTCTACCCTGAAGGAGATATTGCGGAATACTATGCCAAAAAAAGCATGATGTACAACCGCCAATACTTGCTTCAGCAATTGTTTGGAGCACTGCACAAGGGAATCGAAGAATTGAAACAAAGTGCAATAAGAACGGGGTTGGAGATGACAGAATTTGAAGCTAGACTTGAAGAATTATATACGAGTGTCAATCTCCATTCTAATGCTTCAACCTTGCAAACGCTCAAAGAAGATGATGATGAGCCATTGTGTATCCAAAGTTGTCCAAACATTGATTCATGGCTTGAATCAAGTACGGGGGAGAAGCACGATGCAATTTTCGGTGAGATTGAAAGTCTTCTTCATGGAATTAATTTTGACGATCTCGACTCTCCGGTTCAGAGTTTGATGGACCATCTCATGTGTGAGCTTGATGAAGATGAGAAAAACGCCGAAATTGATGTTGTTGATGGTTCATGTGCTTCATATAAAGGAGATGAAGGTACTCAAATTTTCATATTTTATGCGTTACCTCTTGAAATTTCAATGAAGAAGCGCAAATTGAGAAAACGGACAAAGGAGAATCTAATCGATTTCCACCGTATGAGAGACTTGGGACTATCTTTGAAATCATTATGATGCTGATACTCATGAATTGGAAGAAAAGGAAAAAATTCACGGTGGACTTTCACTTTTACAACACGTGTCTATCGTTATTGAGATATGTGATCCTTGCGAGAGTTTGTTGTTTCTCAATTGAGAAGAAAGTAAAAGAGAAGAGATGGTGGAAGAAGAAAAAATGGCGATTAAAACTTGTTTTCGAGCAACAGGGGTGGTAAGTGTTGATTTACAAGTGCTGGAAGCGACATTTAAAACCCAGTTTTAATGGTTTTGATTATTGGGGGGAGGCAAATGCAGATGTTAAGAACTTCAGAAAATTAGACCCATTACCCCACTGTTGAACCCCCCTCGCAGCTCCTCTGACTCCTGACAGGGGTTGAGAAAGAGGAAGAAAAAAATCAATCTTCATCGGTTTTTCTCTGTTGAAGCCGCAGCAGCAGCACGCCAGAACCTCCACAGCCCCCTGTCAACCACCAATTAGCGCCGTCACCACCCTCTGCAATCACCGCCGCTCAAATCTTTGATAAACCCATGCCACCATCGGCTTAAACCACCCACAACCACCGAAACAACCCCTGAATTGGTACCAGAAACCTATCCTCTGCCGCCTCTCCCTAATTCACCGTCTCCGTTCAAAGCTCCACCGCCGTCCCAGAACTTACAGACCATAATCCACCTCCATCACCTCCTGTCCTCCTTCGCCTCCCTCTCTCTATGCCCTTTCTCTCACTGATTTCACCCAGAAACCCAACCCCTGCAACCCAGTCGCCGGCAGCCATTAAAGCCGGCGGCGTGACCTCCATCTCTTCCCTCATATTCTCCGACAACACAACCCACAATCACCACCATCCTATCCTCTGTTCTTCGCCGACCACAACCCAGACATTCAATCGAAACCCGCCTCCCTCGAACAGAACACCTCCAATCCTCCATGGATTCCGACCAACGAACCTCCTCTATCTCTTCCCCGATACAGCCACCAAACCACCGGAGCCATCGCCGCTGCTACATCCCTTGTTCTCCCGTCGAATCAGAACCCCAATTAAACCCAGCGCCGCCTCTCTCTCTCAATCACAAGACGCCGCCCTCTCTGTAAACCCAACCCAGAAACCCACCATCACCATCTTTCAATCGACCCCTGAACCACCGCTGCTGCTCTGTTGTTGCCCAAATCAGTCACCCTCAGCACCTAATTAGGAATACGAAGCTGCTTTCAACACAAAGTTCAACCTCTGTTACATGATTTCAGCACTCTGAAAAAAATACAGCAACTGGGTTGGTTATAAAAAAAAACACAGAAGGAGAAAGGGGATTTTACCCATCCTCACAACAGTGGTGTTGCTGTTTTTTTTTTTTTGATTGAATTATGTGAGGGGTATCAAAATTGATAAGAAAAGAAGCATGTGTGATTTCGAAGAAAAGTGGTACTGAAAGGATTAAGTAAGCCGATGACTATGCAGCAACTTATACGGGTTTAGTCTGAGTTGGAAAAAAAAGAAAAGAAATAGAACGAGAAATTAGACGAAGACATCGACCCCGGTGTGCTACTTGCGCACTTGACCATTACGGGAGCTAGTATTGGCGTACGCAATACGAGTTCGGGAATTCTTCGCTCTATTTCGTCAGCAACGGATCAATCGACCCCGGTGTGTTTCACACACTCGACCGCAAGGGAGCTTGCATTTGTGCGCACAATGTTTGCTTGGGGATTGTTCGTTCTATCTCAGTCAGCAGATATCGGGTTTCATCCACGACCTTGTGTCGGTTGTGAGTTTCTTTTTCCCTCTTTTTACTTACCATTTAGGCACATCGTACTTGCTCTAGGGTTTTATTTTGACTACTTTGTCACGGTGCTTAGTCACCGCTATGATTAACTGTTAGAATCTTAGGGAATACTTGAGTACTTGCTTAATTTCGGTACACACAACTTGTCACGTGCACGTAGTTCGTTTTAGCTCTAAATTTGTTGAACTACCTTCTTGTGCCGTGACTCTGACTCCGAGTAGAATCACCGCCCCTTGCATTTGAATGCCGAGTCTTCTTGGTTGATCTCTAAATTCGTTGAGGACAACGACGTATTCTAGTGTGGGGGGAGTTTTAGTCTTGACTAGCCGGTCAGTGTCTGCATCGCCATGTCTACATATAGTTTGTTCGTGTCGTTTTTTGTCTGTTTATGTGGTCCGTGTCGTGTTTTTGTGATAGTGTATCGTATTGCGATATGTTAGTCATGTAGTGTATATACGTGTTTGAGTTTGCGTTTAATATTGCAAGTTTTCTTATTTGAGTCTACCTACCCTGTCGAATGTCTTGTGTAGTTTCGTTCGTGTCGGCTTGCATGTAGTGTAGGGAATATTTAAAAAAAAAATCAAAAAAATTGAAAAATCCAAAAAAATTAAAAAAGAGAAAATTTTGAGAAAAGGGCAATCAAAAGAGGCTAAAGTTTGATAAATCGCAAAGTGTGAGGATTTTAGGCGTAGAGCATGATTTGCGACCGAGAGTGACGACGTGAGTCCCCCCGAGTAGGTATAGAGAGACTTTCTTTACGGGAGTGCTTACCTATTTCTAACACTACGTGATTTTCAAACTCAAAGTGTGTGCCTATTTTCTTACAAGAGCTGAGCTAGGTGTGAGCTAAACAAGCCGAACATCCATGTGTACGTCTTAGGTAGTCGCCAACCCGCCTCGTAGTGGCACACGAAACAGCTGTGCGAGGACGTGTATTAGAGCACTCACTGCTTTTAGAACTCACCTTGTAGGACCATTAGACGCCCCAATTTGAACCTTGGATTCTTGCTAACCTTCGGACCTAGGGTGACGATTCTTGGCCTTCATCACAAATTGATTAGAATCACCACTTTAGTGCGTCACGAGGGGGTTGTGTAGTTGAGGGGGTTCGATGAGGGAGTGATTATACAATTCGTTGAGTTCTACATCTCGCTTGCACTTCATTGATTATCTACGAGGGGATGCGAGGGTGAGTGAGTAGGCTTGCGCACTTCGGTGTGGCGGTGTTCCATGCCACTACATCATGGACACAGTTGTGGAGAGCCGTGAGTGCGTGAATCTAATACGCACGGAATTGGGTTGGGTGAACTTAATTGGTGGATCGTGCTAGGTACCGGTTTTTATTACTTTGGTGTAGGAGGATCGGTTGGATTAGGCACGAGATACATTCATCTTCGGGACTACTTGAGAGGGGATATGGTGTTATTCGAGTGTGGGGGTGTCGACTTTTGACTTCGGACATTGAGTGTGAGCTCGCGACGACTCCACTCCCACACATGTACTTCATTGATTTTGCGGCTTGGACTTGACATGGACTTTGATTGAGTTAGGAGGAGATGATATTTTTATGTGATATTCATTCATCGATTTACGTGTTTCCTTCTCCTAGCATATTTATTTATTATTTGAAGACCACTCGGATATTGTTGTTGGATTGTGATGGTAATTTGAGAGAATTGTAAAAAAAAAAAAAAAAGAAAAAAGAAAAAAAAGAAAAAAAAAATAAAAAAGAAATTGAAAAAAAAAGAGAGAAAAAGAAAAAGGAGAGATGAAATAAAGTTTGAGTTGGAATTGAATTGAAACAAGTTGGAGCTACTTTGACGACGACGGTTCACGTTTCATGCACGGCAAACGACGATGACCACGGAGATCACTAGTGTACCGGGGTTTGAGGGAATTGAGGGCCGGAGGTGGTGATCTTTGGGTTTCGGTTCCTATCATTGTGGTGAGGGTGTGTGAGATGTGGGATATTGATGTGATAATGTGACGCTTAGAACTTGGTTTCGACGAGATTATCTATATGTCCTAAGCCTCATCATATGAAAACCATTAGCGGATTAGGAGCTCGGACCTTGGATGTGGCTTTGCCTAGCGTAGTCTCTTATTTTCGTGGCACACGCGAAGAGGTAGCGTACTCTTGTACTTAGTAAAGTTAGGCTTTCTATACTAACTAGGGGAGAGTCTCGTTGTCGAGTTTAGTTTCAACTCATGCTTTGTTCCTAGGACTCTCATCACTTCATGATAATTGACTTAAGCCAATGGAGATTGCCCGATCTCAACCAAAAAGATAAAAAGTGTGTTTTGTATATATGTGTTTGTGTAGGATCGAGTCGTAGTTTGCATTTGCATCATATTGTTGCATTGTCGAGTCTTGTGTCGTTTGCGTCTTGAGTCGGCTAGTAAATAGTGGTTTTACTCGGGACGAGCAAAAGGTAAGTGTGGGGGTATTTGATAACTCTCTTTTAGGAGTTATTATTATACTTTCATATTACTTGTATTAGGCTTATTTCACATGATTTATATGTTATATTTGCACAAATATGTGAATTTGACGATTTATAAGCCTAAGAGTGAAAAGTTGTGTTTCTAGCCTATTTGTGCATGTTTTCTCTCATATTTGCTATGATAATTGCACGGGTTTTTTAGTGTTGTGTATCTCAGGTAAAAGAGGTGCATTGGAGCTTATGAGATGCTTGGATATGCTCGGAATGGAGCTACATGAAGAGGAGAAAAAGAGACGCAAAAACGAAGTAAAGTTGGAAAAGTCACACAGGACCAGCCTGCACTCTTTTCGATGCTCAGGAAAATCTACAAAGAATTTTGAAGCAAGGCTTGCGGCATTGGAAATTGGGCATCCGTATCTTTCCAACGGTATATGGTAGGCCCAAATACGAGTCCGTATGAGTGGATACAGCCCGCGCAAGATCAGCAAATAATTCTGGCCGAGAATTACAAAGTAGAGGGGCTTAAGTGCAAATTTCGGGCAAATCACTTAAAAATTCGTGCCCAGGCAATAAATCACGATTCTTAGACCTAAAAACACAGAGGGAAGCAGCGGGAGAAGAGAGAGGAACGCTACGGAGCACGAGGGACATGAAGAACAACGCCGGAGTCGCCGGAACGCGAATTTCGTCACGAGTTTGACTATCCCTCCTATCTTTTCTATTGTTTCTCAATACTATGAACTTTTTATCTATTATTTTCAGCATATTTGAGTAGTTTTCTTGGCTAGGCTCTATGGAGAGCCTAGGGTTTTGTTAGACACCGTTTCCGGATTTGTTTGTTTGATTCACGCTAATGGATTCATGTGATGGATTGATTTTATCTCGTTTGATGGATTGTTGAACTTGCACTATTGACACGTGCTTGGTAGGATATGAATGATCATATGAGATGTTTCAATACATATCGTGTTATCTTAGCTTAAAGTAATAGTGAATTTGCTTCTTCTAGTAATCTTGTTCTTAATATTATGTTAACCTAGCGTCATGAACTAGGGTATCTACTTGGTGAAAGATTGATGGACTGAAAGGTGAAGATTGATTAGCTTGTGAATCTAGGATTGCTAGCAACCCCGTATCATGATGGACTGAAAGGCGAAGTGTTAGGGTTTGGATCAAAACGTAGGATTAATCTTAGTGCTTGTTAGGTGATGTAGTTTATGGATCGACAGATGACGATTACAGAACCTAGCATAGGCTTACATGAGACCGAGAGGAGATTGTAAGTAGGTAGACGTGATCAAGAGCATATTCAATATTACATGTTTCAAAGCAATATCCGGAATTGTCTACTGCCCTAGGTGACCCATAGATCGCCTAGTTACTCTCCATATTTGATAAACCGTTGTTTAATTCAAAAAATACAAAAAATATAGTAGTCTAGTTAGTTTAATACAGTCACTTGATTGGGGGTGACAACTTCTCAAATCAACAACTTTTTCCTGTTATTTCAGTTACACTCTTTAGATTTAATCTCTAATTAACAATAAACCTACTATTTGTCCTCGTGGGTTCGATAACTCGGGGTTGAAATACCCCCCCCCCTATATTACTTGACCGTGAACTTGCGTATACACGTAAGAAATCGTGTCAATCCTCATAGCCTCTAGGTATAACAAGGTGTATACCTTTCAAACTAACACAATTGCAGGAGAAAACTTGAAGTGTCTCAAGCAAGGCCTTGAAATAAGATTCAAAGCTTTGGCACAAAATGTTAGGACACATTAGCTTGCATACTTTCAACAAGCTGATCTCAAAGAACTTAGTAAGAGTTCTACCCTCTATCAAGTACAAAGATAAAGAAGTATGGAAAGCCTGTGCAAAGGCAAGCAGACCAGAAGCTCATTCAAACCAAAGAAATTTCTAAATACTACTAGACCCATTGAAATATTGCACATAGATCCCTGTGGTCCTATGAGAATTCCAACTCCAAATGGTAAGAAGTACATGATGGTTATTGTAGATGATTTCTCTAGATTTACTTGGGCTATATTTATTAGAGAAAAATCTGAAGCCCTCTCGTAATTTTCAAAGCTTTGTAGATAACTTCAAACCTTGAAAAAACTACCTATTGCTTCAATTAGAAGTGATCATGGTAGAGAGTTTGATCAACTTAAGTTTGATTTATTTTGTTCTAAGCACGACATCTCTCACAACATTTCTGCTCCTAAAACTCCTCAACTAAATGGAGTTGTTTAAAGAAAGAACAGGTTACTTTAAGACATGTCAAGAACAATGCTTTTGGAGTACAAACTACCAAAATACTATTGGGCAGAAGCTGTGAATACAGCAAACTATATTCTCAACAGGTGCTTGATCAGACCTATATTGAAGAAGACTCCTTATGAGCTGTTCAAAGGAAGAAAGCCATACATTTCTAATTTAAAACCATTTGGCTGTACCTGCTATGTTCATAACAATGGTAAGGACTTGGTATGTTTGATGCAAGAAGTTGGAAGGTATTTTTCTTGGTTATTCACAAACAAGCAAAGCCTATAGAGTTTACAATTAGAGAACCAAGCTTGTTGAAGAAAGTATTCACGTCATATTTTATGAGAGCTATGATGGTTCATTGAGTGATGGTTTTGAATATCTTAATCTGAACAAGCATGATTCAGACAATGAAGATGACTCCTCCAAAGGTTCCGAGGAAAACTTACAGGAACACAGAAGGCATTTCCAAGGCTTTGAAAATGAGTTTCAAAGCCTTGAAACAAATCCTCCAGAAAAGACAGCTGATGAAAATACTAATTCAAGTTCTCAAAGATTTGAAAAACATAATGGAGAGCATGGGCCTTGGACACCAATGAAGAGATTTAAATATCTCTCATCTCATTCTGCTGATAAAAATCATTCTCATCTAACCACTGGTACTTAAACTAGATCACAGTTAAAGAGTTTTTGTTCTTTTAATGCTTTTATTTCTCTTGTAGAACCAAAAACTGTGAAGGAAACTTCACAAGAAGCATAAAGGATCATAGCTATGCAAAGTGAACTCAATTTGTTTGAAAGGAACAAAGTTAGGAATGTAGTTCCTCCACCAAGAGATCAGTTTGTTATTGGTACCAGATGGGTATTCAGAAACAAATTTGATGAGAATGGGAAGGTAATCTGAAACAAAGCTAGATTGGTAGCTCAAGGCTACAATCAATAAGAAGTTATTGCCTATGAGGAAAATTTTGCTCATGTTGCCAGGTTAGAAGCAATTAAGATTCTACTTGCATTTTCATCTCACAAGAATATGAAACTGTTTCAAATGGATGTGAAGTGTGCATTCTTAAATGGATATCTGCAAGAGGAAGTTCATTTTGCTCAACCTCCAGGTTCTGAAAATGACAAGTTTCCAGACCATGTTTACAAACTTGACAAGGCTCTTTATGATTTCAAACAAGCTCCAAGGACGTGTTATGAAAGATTGTCAAAGTTTTTACTTTAAAATGATTTCAAATGAGGATTAGTGGACAAAACCCTTTTCATAAAGACTCAAGAGAAAGATATGCTTGCAGTTCAAATATATGTTGATGATATTCTGTTTGGAGCTACTAATGACATTCTTTGCTAGGAATTCTCACTTTTTATGAGCAGGGAATTTGAAATGAGTTTGATGGGAGAGTTGAACTTCTTTCTTGGACATAAAATTAAGTAGGGCATATTTCTACATGAAGGAAGTACACAAGAGCCTTGCTGAGCAAATGTAATATGTCTCAATCTAAAGAAATCAAGACCCCCATGAGCTCTACACTGTCATTAGACAAAGATGAATTTGGTAAGAGTGTGAATGTGAAAGAGTATAGAGGTATGATTGGATCATTACTATATCTCATAGCTAGCAGACCAGATATCATGCTTAGTGTTTGTATGTGTTCTAGATTTCAAGCTGATCCTAAAGAATCACACTTGACTGTTGCCAAAATTATCTTTAGATATCTCAATGTTACCAAGACTTAGGGCTTTGGTATCCTAACCAATATAACTTCTCTTTGTGTGGCTACTGAGATGCTGAGTTTTGCAGGATATAAAGTTGATAGAAAGAGTACATCAAGATGCTGCCAATTTCTTGGATCATCATTGATCAGCTGGCATTCAAAGAAGCAAAATTGAGTGGCACTATCAACAGCAGAAGCTGAATACATAGCAACTGGAGCCTGCTGTTCACAAGTGTTATGGATAGCACAACAAATGAGAGACATTGGATTTGATTTCAGAGACATACATGTGAAATATCAATCACAAAAAATCATGTTCAGCATTCAAGAACCAAACAGATTGATGTTAGACATCACTTCATCAGAGATCATGCTAAAAAATGTGTTATTGTTCTCGAATTTGTTTCTACTAACATGCAATTTGCAGATATCTTCACTAAACCACTGCCACATGAAAGATTCTCAACCTTAAGATTCGAATTGGGTATGCTAAATAAAGAAGATTGGTTTAGGGGGAGTATCAGGTAAGTATAAGGTAAGTATAATGTGTTTCAAAGGTTTGAACTTATTTTAAAAGCCTTGAAAATCTTTTAAAAGTTTTGATTTTATGTGGTTTTGCAAAATAGCTTTTAAGGGCCTTCAAATACTTTCCAAAGCCTTGAAAATAAGACTGCATGCTAGTTAGTCAATAATATGGATCTTACAATGTTGGGTGTAATAGTTTTAGATAATTGCTTAATATTTCCCCTTATTTTTCAAAAACCCCTTTTTAGCTTAGTGTTATATTATTTAATTCCAACGGCACACACAAAGTTTGAATTTAATTGATTCAGCAAATCTTCAAATGATCAGAAATATAGTTAATTTCCTGCTCAAACTGAAACTCTTTAGTATCTATCTTCTTCTCTCTTTCTATTTTCGTAACTCTCCTATCTTTCTCTTCTGTATCCCAAACCCTAATGGGCACTGGACGAGCCTCTGATAGAATCAAGATGGCTGATGGTTCAAAGGCTGCTATAGAAAAGAAAAGAAAAGAAAAACTACTGAGGAAGAGGTTCAGACCATTAGTGGTGATTCGAGTTCAAGAACTCCAAGTTCTGAAGAAATTGCTCCTCCTCCTCCCAAGAAGAAGGAAAATAACGATCAGACACCCACTTCCATCAAGAAGAGGAAGATGAAGGAAGTTGAATCTAGTCCTAAGAAACAAATCACTATTCGAAAGAAGATGAAGAAGAAGCCTACTAAAGCAGACAATGGGAAGATTTACATTCAATATTCGTATTTAGATGCGACATGAAGCTCATATGAAACTTCTCCTTTATCAAAGAATTCACAAGGGAGAAAGCAGTTCAAGCAGCAGAGTCAGAATCTAGCATGAAATCAGGAAGAAAGAATCATGAGAAAAAGTCTTATGTGAATAAGAAAAGGACTTTTGTGAAAAATAAATTGAAGCAAGGACAAAGTGGATTAGAAGGGTTAAACTTCCAGTTAAATAGCGTGATCAAAACCATAAGTTCAATCATTGATGAGAATGATGAAGAAGATAGTGAGGAAGAAGATGCAGAGCATCAAGGAGATGGAGATCCAACCCATTAACTCTTGCCTACTCTTTCTATCTTTTCAAACAGTTTTCTTAATTTATTTCCAACACTTTGATCCAACATATTTCTGAATTTCTTGATGAAAGTAAAAAAAGGGGGAGAATTTTTAGGTGTTCATTTTTTTTGCTTCTTTAGAAACCTGGTTTTGGTCAATAGGATTATTTGAAAACTTGGATGCTACTCAGCTACTTAATCAGTTGGATCCTTTGGACATTATGTGTTATGATTTATTTTGCTATGTTCTAATGAGTACTTTTAAAAGAAGCATAGTTCCAAACAGATTGTGGTTTTGTCTTTCATCAAGGGGGAGATTGTAAGTTCAGCTTGGTTTCACAGGCTTGAAATAGCTATTCTATCCAAGTCCTTGGAACAACTTTCAATGCTTTAAAACCCATGTACTTTATGTGCATGAACTTAGGGGGAGTTTCTGATCTTGATTCAACTCCTAAAACCCATGTGCTTGATAAGTTGTTACTTGATGGTGATACAAAAAGTATTTTGAAACTCTAAACCGTATCTAATCAATCTGTTTGACTATGTTTTTCAGGAATTTTATGTTTCCTATTTTATAGGAAGTTGTTTCCTAACTTATGTTTTGCAGGAGAGGAAACTGCTTGATGATTTGATTATGTGATCAATCTACTTTGTTTGAAATCTTCCCAAAATGTTTCTAAACAATATCAAATCAGTATCTTTGAAGATACTAAGAAACTATCCGTTGGGAGAAGCAGTTAAAGAAGTCAACAATGCAACTACAAACTAGGAAGGTTGGTTATGATAAGATCTTGAAGATCTGCAATTCAAACTAGCTGAATAAAAAGGACTTTGAATGAATAATTTCGGAGACACAACAGAGCACAAGAAACAGAGATATTCAAACAAATTCAGGATTGGCAAGCAACAAAGAAGCAGATCAAACATCATCCAATCCATCAGAAGAACACTGCACATTCACTGAAGAACTGGTTCTTAGTGTTTCTTCTTTATGAGCTTTTCATTTGTATATCATTTGTATACTTCTTTTCATTTATTTCTCATGGATTTTTCAATGTGAAAAATAGAGAATTCTTCATTAATCAGTTAGCTAGAGCAGGTACTAGATAGGTTAGTGAGAACCACAAGCTGTATCATATAAGCATCTCTAGGTGCTTCAGATCTAGGACTTAGATTTTGATTAATAAGAATTGAGTTGAAAATCCTGCAGGGAGAAGATCCTTGAGGTAGAGACATAGGTCCATGTGAACTGAACTCTATAGATCTTGTGTCTCTTGAATTTACTTTTCAGTTCGATACTTAGCTTATTCGCAGCAAACAAAACAGGTTTCGTTTCAAGTGTTTGAAACTCATTTCAAGGATTTGAAATAGACTTAGCTTTTCTACAACCACTGTTCTGATTCCAAGGACTTAATACCAATTTCAAGGCCTTGAAATACTCTTCACTCATTACAAATCTTTTTGAAACCACACTTCTTGCAATTTTGGCAAAAGTCGACATACTCTATTCAACCCCCCCCCCCTTCTAGAGTATTGATCCTGTATTACTGCCCAATGTAAACTCCATAAAAAACCTCTCAAATAAATGGTAAATGCGTAAACAAATGTATCTCCGAAAAGGCGCAATCAGTGTCTCTACCCCCAAAATCCTAGACCTAATTTATTTGAAGAACCATCCTTGTATAACAGTATCCGAACGTAGCAGCTTTATACAGTAGTACTTTCTGATTTCTCAGAAATAAGTTTCCACGTATGGAAATATCTTGATAAACTCATATTTCTTTTTCTATAGCATTTCTTATACTTTCCATTAAAAAAAATCAGGTAAGATTATCACTAAATGTCCAGTGGTGCAAATTAAACACATATATATATCTTCAAAGGTCCTCATCAGCTATTTTATATAAACAAGTCAATTTTGCAGACTATAAATATATGTCCTATGTATGAGCCTTTATGTAACGATGCAATGCAGTCCTAGTTATGCAAGTCAAATGACCATATTGCCCAAGATACTCCGAATTGTCTAGTACAGTCCCTGACTGTGCCTGCCGCCCCCCCCCCCCCCCCCCCCACTCATACTTTTACATAATCATTTAAACTCTTTTTTTTTTCAATGTAGACATTGAAAGAAAGTCAGAGTTACGCTCCAAGAAAGACATGTCTTGAGGAAGCAAAGTAATCCAAGCTTCTATTCCATCCCCTGAACATGTTCTCATCAGAATCACCATGTTTTTCAATGCCTACATTACTTTCGAGACCCAGTACGATTTACCCCATCCAAAGTCGAGCTCGTAGACCTGAAACTTGACTAAGCTAGTAATACTGGAAACCTCAATCTCCCTATTTCTCACTTTAACTCGTCAAATTTAAAACAGTTGCATTAATACACATAAAATACAATTAAACCTATGTAAAAACATAAACCGTTTAGAAGTTTCATTGGGTAAAGCTGAACATAACAATAACATTATACGTCAAGTTTAAGATAACTCTATGAAAGATAGTATAAAATGTTGGTTATTTTAGTGTCATCAACCATTTTACATAATGGGATATACTTACGACCAAAATAGACATAGGCGTATACGTTGTACAAGTTAGGAGGTGTGGAGTACATGCGTGTACACGACTATAATAATGTCTTCAAAAACAAACTCCCAGACGACGACGGGGGTTCAGAGGCGAAGACCCCGACGGGGGTCCAGGGGCAGCGTCCCTGGTGACGGTCGCGCTGGAAAATAACGAACCGAAATCTGGTGGTTATAACCGTTACAATTAACAGCCTTGTCCCCTTCCTTTAAGTAAGCTTTGGTAAAATGAAGAAAAAAAGAGATGACCTTAGTTTGGAAATCCATTTCAAACCATATTGGTTCTTGAACAAATCTCTGCTTATCTGATTTTTGATTTCAGGTATACCACTGAAATTATTGAATCTGAAAGTGATCCACACGACTCAGAGATTATCCATGGCTTTTGATTCCTATATACACACCCATAAATGCGACAAAGATTAAAGTATTCCAAATCATGAAAAACGAAAACTCGCTTCTAGACATGACGAGCAAGTTCATGAAACTGGAGAAGTTAGAGGGGCATGATTGCTAAGGTGGCAGAAGAATATGCACGTCCTGTTGACTGCTTTGAAGGTCGTTTACGTTCTCACCACTGCAATGCCTGAAGTCGTGGAGGAAGAAACCCTGGAACAGACAAGGAGAGATCGAAGAGGGAGAATAATGAATACATCTGCCGCGGACACATTCTTAATGGTATTTTAGATTCCATGTTTGATATATATCGGAATGTTGGGAGTTCAAAAGAACTGTGGTATTCTCTTAAATCGAAGTACATGGAGGAAGATGCTTCAAGAAAGAAGTTTTGGTCAGTAATTGGAACAATTACAAAATGGTAGATTCAAGAATTGTTATGGAGCTGTACAATGAATTGTTGCGTATCCTAGGGTAGTTTAATCAACACAACATGAAAATGTATGAATGAATTTCTGTTTCTGGTGTGATTAATAAATTGCCTCTATCATGGAAGAATGTCAAGCATAAGTTGAATCAAAAGAAGGACAAAATGTCCTTGGTGCAATTGGGAATTAGCTTTCAGATTGAACAGTCCTTGAGGGCTCAAGAGAGTGACAAACCCAAAGACAAACTTAATGCTGATCCTAGTCCCGTTAATTTGATGGAGGAAGGGGATACTTCAAAGGGCAAGAACAAGTCGGAGAAAATGAAATTTAAACAAAAATACAAAGATTCTTAACAAGAAGCCAAAGACTTCTTGTTGGAAGTGTGGGAAATTAGGAAACTTCAAGAAGGACTGTCATATGGGCAAAAATAACAACTGTGAAGGCACAAGTGGAAAGGGACAGGCACCGAAAGGCCATGATCAACAAGAAGGTATGTTCATTGAACAACCTAACAATTCAATTCAGAATTATGTATCCCAAAATTCATATGCATTTTATTGGTAGGATAATGATATATCTTTGTTTGTTGATTCGGGTGCTACAAGACATGTATGCAAGGATCAAGGATGGTTTACAACGATAAAAACTGTTTAAGATGGATGTACAATTAGAATGGGGAATGTTGCAACCTAGAAAATCCATGGATATGTAAGTGTTAACTGATAACTCCTTCTTAATAGTTATCTTTAGTACATTTTACATTGTCATTTGTATGCGTTTCGGTGCAAAGTGACGTTATTCGAGACAAAATATGAAGAAAATGCAATTTTTGATGTTTTTTAGCTTAAATGTACAATCTGGATGTTTCTTGCTTGATTTGATGTATGATTTAGATAATTTGTCACAATTGATCTTTGCGGTAGTGTTCGCGTTGTTTTTTTAGGAACGGAGCACGCGAGGAACAATTGGAGAGAGGAAATGAACTTCGGAAACTAAGACGCGCTCAAGACTTGAGAAGGAAAGCAAGAGACGATGATTCAAGTGCTAGAAAGGCACATGAGATGAAGTTACGAGCATTGAAGCATGTGGAGAGGTCAAAATGGAGGAAAAAGTTGTGAATTGATGCTCGAAAAGTGATTAGAAGGCAGGAGCTACTAGTAGTGGAATTGCAGAATTTGGCAAAGTGTGGACTAGGTCGCACGACCTGTGCTCAGAGGTCGCACGACCTAGTGGTCAGAAGACAGTAAGTGCAATTTTGGAGACTAGGTCGCACGAACTATGCTCAGAGGTTGCATGACCTAGTTGTGATCAAACAGAAATGCAGAATTTTTGGTATTACATCCCACGACTTGTTCTCTGAGGTCTCACGATCTACTAGGCTGCACGACCTGGAAAAGTAGGTCGTACGACCTAGTGCGTAGCAAATTTTATGAAAACTTTAGGGAAGAAATTTTTGTAATTACTCTTAATTAATCCCAAACACTTGGGAAACGTACTTAGACATTGTTAGGGCATATTTTGGCTAGAGTGAGACTTTACGTTGGACGTGCTTGGAGCTTGAGATCGATCGTGGAGCTTGGATATTCTTCGTTTTATCTCTTTTCTCTTCTCTCGTCTTAGTTATGGTTACATGATCATTGAACTTGGTATTTTAATCATGTCTTGTAGTAGCTAAACCCTTTTTACTTGGAATGCTCGTTTGGTGGCTAGGGTGTTGGTATGAAAATTTCGTTTTGAGATTATGATTCACATTTAGACTTAATTTAGCATGTTCTTATATTATTGTGAATAGTTTATGTTAAATGTCTATCTCTCTTGCGCGTAGCTAGCATAGGATTTCTATTACTTAGGATTGACGCGGTAACTCCGTGAGTTCTAGTCGGTAAATTTAACTATTCACTTAATTGTATCATTACTTGGTAACTCGGTAGTTTTGATTAGGATCGTAAAGTAGAATAACGAACGTTAATGCATGCCTAAAGTTGAATAACACTTGGTAACTCAGTTTAAATTGATCTTAGGCATAGAAAATTATTTGGTAACTTGGTGGATTGTACGTGCTTTGATTAATAATAGAAGTCATGTTAGGGTTTCATGAATCAAAACATAGTTCATATAATCCCTAGTGATCCTCGAGAAAATTCTTGGTATTTTTTTCTCATTAGAAACTTTCTCAACTATTCTTCTTAAACGTGAGGTCATGTAAACGGTTAACTTATTAGCTGTCTTTCAATTTTTGTGGAAGTACTAAACACAAACAACGCGATTCGTCCACACAAGGTTAAGAAATATCAACTAAGTTACAAGAAGTCATTTGGGTTCGACAAACCCGGTCTTACCGGAATTATTGTTACACCGACAACTGTGCACTTTTAGTTGGAGCGGGTCATTAACCAACTATTTCCTTATGGAAAATTTTTAAGTTTGAACAATGTATTGTTTGTACCCGGGATTCGAAAGTATCTCTTGTCTGTAATTGTACAAAATAAGCTTGGATACAAGCACGTTATTTAGTTTGATAAATTTGTATTGTCAGAACATGGTTCTTTTAGTTGATTTGGTAATTTATGTAATGATATGCTTCGCTTAAATATCGTTGCTCCTTTGGTAACAATTTTGTTTGCGTTGCTAGTACTCTTCTTTATAAATCAACACTTTGGCATGCACGTTTTGGACATGTAAACTTTAAGAGGTTACAAGATATCTCCAAAATAAGTCTAATTCCTTCATTTGATATTAAAATAAAAAATGTGTAAAACTTGTATGCTAACTAACATAACGAGACAACCTTTTAATGATGTTAAAAGTGATTCTAAGGTGCTTGAACTAATCCATAGTGATCTATGTGACTTTCATGCAACACCGTCTATAGGAAATAAAATGTATGTTATTACATTCGTATAATGGTTTTGCTATGTGTACTTGTATCATTATAAAGATCAAGTTTTAGATAAATTCAAGACATACAAAACTGAAGTTAAGTTTCAAAAGAATGGTTTAATAAAGATTTTGCGTACGGATAGAGGAGGCAAATATTTTGATCCTACATATTTCCAAGAAGTAGTTATTATTCGCCAAAACACTGGTCCTTATACACCTCAACAAAGTGGCGTATCTGAGAGTAAGAATCAAACTATAAAGGAAATGGTTAATTTTATGCTTTTTTACTTAGGTTTGAGTGATGGATTTTGGGGAGAAGCCATGTTAACAGCTTGAAATTTGCTTAATAGGGTTCCTAACAATAGAAACAAAACTACCCCATATGAACTTTGGTATGGTAAACCTCCAATCTTGCATTACTGAGAGTTTGAGGTTGCAGAACTATTGTTAGGCTCAATGAACCCAAGAGAATGAATCTTGGCGAAAGAGCTATATATTTTAATTTTATTGGATAAGCCATGCATTCCAAGGCTTATATGTTCTATGTGATTGAACCTAATGACTCTGTACATATCAATACTGTAATAGAGTCAAGAGATGCTATCTTTTATGAAGATAGGTTTTCTTTTAAACCTAGACCAAAGGCCTTAGTTCCGAATTTGAGCAATGCTCAATATGAAGGAACAAGTGAAGCCATCACTTTACCTAAAGTAAGAAGGAGTAAAAGAGTTAGAGTAGCCAGGGACTATGGTTCCAGCTTTCAACTATATTTAGTTGAAGGATCTAAGTATGAGATTAAATCTCAATATGCTTATTCTCTTAGCATAGAGGAGGATCGCAGAACTTATAGTGAGAACATGGAATATGTTTAACTTATGTGTATTTTAGTTTCATGTATTCAACATGAGTATAATGGGTACAATCCGTAGGACACCCCAATAATCGAATATTTGAAATTTTAATTTACAAAGATGAAAATTCAATCTTCGAGAAAGTTTCATTTATGCATAAGTTTGCTTTGTTTTTTAGAGAACAAGTGAATCGAGGATTACACTAAAACGGGGGAGGATTGTTGGTAATTTTAGTGTCATCAACCATTTATGTAATTGGATTTACTTACGACCAAAATAGACATTGGTGTATACATTGTACACGTTAGGAGGTGTGGAGTACACACCTGTACACGACTATACTAATGTCTTGGGCAATGAAATCCTGGAAGACTGCGGGGGTTCAGGGGTGGAGCTTCCGATGGGGGTCCAAGGGCAGCGCCCCCGGTGAGGTCCAAGGGGCAATGCCCTTGGTGGCGGTCTCGCTTGAAAATAACGGGCCGAAATCTGGCGGTTATAACCATCATGACTAACCTCCTTGTCCCCTTCCTTTAAGTTAGTTTTGGTCAAATGAAGAAACACAGAGAAAACTTGATTTTGGAAATCCATTGCAAACCATATTCGTTCTTGATCAAATATATGTTTAATTCTATTATTGATTTTGTGTATACCTCATAAATACCTAAATCTGAAAGTGATCCACGCGACTCAAAGATTTATCAAGGCCTTTTGATTCCAATATACACACCCAGAAATCCAAAAAAATTAAAGTATTCTGAATCATGACGAACGGAAACTCGGTTCAGGACATGACGAGAAAGTTCATGAAACTTGAGAAGTTCGAGGGGCGGGTTTTCTGAAGGTGGCAGAATAAGATGCACTTCCTTTTGACGGCTCTGAAGGTCGTTCGTGTTCTCACCACCCCGATGCCTGAAGTCGTGGAGGTGGAAACCGTGGAACACACAAGGTGGAGATTGAAGTGGGAGAATGGTGACTATATATGTCGCAAACACATCTTAACAGTATGTTAGATTCCTTGTTTGATATATATAAGAATGTTGAGATTTCAAAAGAAGTGTGTTATTCGCTTGAGTCAAAGTACATGGCCGAAGATGCTTCAAGGAAGAAGTTTCTGGTCAGTACTTGGAACAATTACAAAATTGTAGATTCAAGGCCTGTTATGGAACAATACAATGAACTGCTCCGTATCCTAGGGCAGTTTAATCAACACAGCATGAAAATGGATGAATCAATTTCTGTTTCTAGTGTGATTGATAAACTTCCTCCATCATGGACGAAATGTCCTTGGTGCGATTGGGCAATCACTTTCAGATTGAACAGTCCTTGAGGGCTTAAGACAGTGACAAACCCAAAGAAAAACTTAATGCTGATCCAGGTCCCGTGAATTTGATGGAGGTAGGGGATACTTCGAAGGGCAAGAACAAGCCAGAGAAAAGGAAATTTAAACAGAAGACAAGAATCCTAACAAGAAGCCGAAGACTTCTTGTTGGATGTGTGGGAAACTAGAACACTTCAAGAAGGATTGTCGTGTCGTAAAAATAACAAGGGTTAAAGCACAAGTGGCAAGGGTGAGTCGCCGAAAGGCCATGATCAGCAAGAAGGCATGTTCATTAAACAACCAGACAATTCCATTCTGAATTATGTATCCCTAAACTCATATGCATTTTATGTGCAGGATGATGATATATTATGGTGGGTTGATTCAGGTGCTACGAGACATGTATGCCATGATCAAAGATGGTTTACAACCATGCAAACCGTTGAAGATGGATCCACAATAAGAATCGGGAATGTTGCAGCCGAGCCAAACCATGGAGTTGGAAGTGTTAACCTAGTATTCCCTTCTAGAAAATGTTTAAGTTTGAACAATGTATTCTTTGTACCCGAGATTCAAAAGAATCTCTTCTCAGGAATTGTACTAAATAAGCTTGGGTACAAGCAGGTTATTTAGTCTGATAAATTTCGATTGTCAAAACATGGTTCTTTTGTTTTATTTGGTTATTTATGTTATGATATGCTTTGCATAAATATCGTTGCTCCTTTTGGTAACAATTCTGTTTGCGTTGCTATTACTAGTCTTGATAAATCAACACTTTGGCATGCACGTTTAGGACATGTACACTTTCAAAGGTTACAAGATATGTCCAAAATGAGTCTAATTCCTTCATTTGATATTAATACCGAAAGGTGTAAAACTTGTACGCTAACTAATACAACTAGACAACCTTTTAAGGATGTTAAAATGGGTTCTAATGTGCTTGAACTAATCCATAGTGATCTATGTGACTTTCATTCAACACCGTCTATAGGAAACAAAAAGTATGTTATTTTATTTATAGAAGATGCTATGCAGTTTTGCTATGTGTACTTGTCTCACTCTAAAGATGAAGCTTTAGATAAATTCAAGATATACCAAACATAAGTTGAGTTGCAAAAAAAAAGTTTGATAAAGATTTTACGCACGGATAGTGGAAGCAAAAATTATGATCCTACATATTTCCAAGAGGTTGGTATTATTCACAAAACCACTGCTCCTTATACATCTTAACAAAATTGTGTATCAGAGAGGAAGAATCGAACTCTAAAGGAAATGGTTAATTTCATGCTTTCCTACTCAGGTTTGAGTGATGGATTTTGGGGAGATGTCATGTTAACAGCTTGCTATTTTCTTAATAGGGTTCCTAAGAAAAGGAACAAAACTACCCCGTACGAATTTTGGTATAGTAAACCTCTAAACTTGCATTATTTGAGAGTTTGGGGTTGCAGAGCTATTGTTAGGCTCAATGATTACAAGAGAAATAATACTGGTGAAACAGGTATATATTGCATCTTTATTGGATATGCCATGCATTCCAAGTCTTATAGGTTCTATGTGATTGAACCTAATGACTCAGTATCTATCAATACTGTAACAGATTCAGGAGATGCTATCTTTGATGAAGATAGGTTTTTTTCTATACCTAGACCAAAGGACTCAGTCATGAATTTGAGCAATGCTCAAGGAACAAGTGGAGCCATCACTTTACCTAAAGTAAGAAGGAGTAAAAGAGCTAGCGTATCCAGGGACTGTGGTTCCAACTTTCAACTATACTTAGTTGAGGGATCTAGGGATGATGTTAAATCTCAATATGCTTATTGTTTTAGCACATAAGAGGGTCCTAGAACTTATAGTGAAAACATGGAATATGTTGAACTTATGTGTATTTTACTTTCATGTATTCATCACGAGTATAAAAGGTTCAATCCATAGGACCCGCCTATGCTCCAATATTTGAAACTGTAATTTACTAAGATGAAAATCCAATCTTCGATAAAGTTTCATTTATGCATAAGTTAGCTTTGTTATGAAAGAATAAATGACACTAGTATTACTCAAAAATGGGGGAGGATTGTTTCTGATTTTAATGTCATCATCCATTGGCGTATACGTTGTACACGTTAGGAGGTGTGGAGTACACGCGTGTACACGACCATACTAATGTCTTGGAAAACGAAATATGGATGACTGTAAGGGTTCGGGGGCGGAGGCCCCGACAGGGCGTCTGAGGGCAGCTCCCCCGGTGGGGTCCAAGGGGCAACGCCCCTGGTGGCGGTCGCGCTGGAAAATATCGGACTTAAATCTGGTGGTTATAATCGTCAATATTAACCGCCTTGTCCCCTTCCTTTAAGTCAGTTTTGGTCAAATGAAGAAACACATAGAAAACATGGGTGTCGAAATCCATTGCAAACCATATTCGGTCTTGAAAAAATCTCTGTTTTATACGATTATTGATTTCGTGTATACCACCGAAACACTTTAAGCTAAAAGTGATGCACACGACTCATAGATTATCCAAGCCTTTTGATTCCTATATACACACCCATAAATTCAACATAAAATATTAAGTATACAAAGAAATCCTTAGCACAAAACTGTCAATTTTAGTTCTCAAAAATAAGAAAGATTCAAGTGTTGCTAGACATAAAACTTATGCTAATAGAAAATGAAACTTAAATTGCTGACGGAGAGTGATTGATATGCTACATGCAATAGCAGAAAGTCGAATGAGAAAGACTTCAGTGCTAGAAGCAGATACCTAAGGTTCTCAGGGTCACGTAATGATTGTAGGATAGCAAGAGCCTTCCTATAATTAGAGTAGAATAGTAAATAAAATGAATGCAATCACATAGTAACACAACCCATTCAGATCTCTAATTTACAAGCAATATCACAACTAATTAGAAAAATAATTTAAGAAGTACAAATGGCGGAAATTATAAGAAACAAAATAGTCTCCATACTAATCAACATAAGAAAATTATAGACGTTTAATTACATAGAGCCCTTGAAAATATTACATATACCCGCGGCATGGCTGTGCCAAAATAACATTTATCTATTGAAGCCCATGTTCAAGCCCATTCTCTTTATCTGCTTTGTAATTACCCATGTTCTATAAGGGTACAGTAGTCCTTTATCTCTCTTCTGGAAACCCTAATGGGATGTCATGTAGCTTCTAGATTCTCTAGCTTTTTTCCGTTGGATTTTTGACCGTTCCAATCCGTCCGTTGAGTTCGAGACTATATAAGTCTGTTGGGTTTGACGTAGGTAACGCAGCGGAATAACAAATATTTAATCCTACTCGAAGCCCACCAAGGATCACAAGAGTAGACATCATAACATGATAAGGGACATAGTAAATGTGTACCTTTTGGTTTGGGAGATCACAAGACGAATATTTTCCTCGTCGCTACGGTTGATCCACGTCTAGAGGTGAGATCTAGATTCTTCCTTCTCAAGTGCTTGCTTGGACCGGAGGAAGAGGGAAGAAGGAATCAAGCAACCAAAGGGAAGAAGAGAGGGTTTCGGCCCTCTCTTGTGCCGACGGGAAGGGGCGGACGGCTAGGGGCGGACGCCTCTAGCTTGTCTCGCTCTCTCTCTTTTGCTATATCCCACTCTCTTGTGTTATGTCTAATAACATTAGTGAGAAGGAAGCTAGAGCCTCCTTTATATAGTCCAACTACTCCTTGCTAACTACATAAAGGTCCCTCCTAGTTCTACATGAACTTGGATTAGTTCCTTCCTTGCATATTAGTCCTACTAAGTTTGCAAGGTGTTGCATAATGATTCTTCTTATTTATTAAACATATTAATTAATCCAAAATCTAACTCTACTCTATTTGATGTGTGACCCCATAGGTTTCTACGTAGTTGGTAGTAACTTATTACTAACATGGAGCGGTGTCTAGCAACACATCCATAGCAACACTGCCATGCCACCCAACTAATAGAAACAGTCAGTGATCCGACAAACCTCTTTTGCCCAATATCTCATATTGCACTATCCCTTTGTCTCCATATCCGGATTGGACACGATACATAAATAGTCACACTCGTATATCCAATCCACAGTTCCCCGATCCTGGGAATATGCTTATGCAAGCAGATAAAATCAATATCTCCATATTGATTTTGAGTCTGGCCATACATTCAATAAGCCTCGTCCCTCGAGTGGCCGTGGATATTTATTCCCATTATGTAGGAGGGACAAATCCTCTCTACATCACTACGATCTCTAAGCTTGATTCCTATCATGCCCGATAGCTATCTTTATGATTACCCAGTCACGTTGTAACGTTTAATAACATCAAAGCACAATATTTCACAACTAGAGTATCTAGTGACTTCAAGTATAAGGATTGCACTTATATTAGCACTACGAGAAGCGATTGTGACTTAACAAAATCTAATATATCCTTCTTGTTGTGGGTCAATCCAGTGTGCCATTACTCCTAATGCATACCCATGTACTAAACTTGATATCTCCATATCAATCTACCCACATACTAGTTTATATTTGATCGCCCCATTAATCAATATAGTGGACTAGGGAAATTTAAGATAAACAACACATTGTATCTAAGTACTTCATTATATAAATATCACAATAAATAATAAATGAATATTCTAGCCAATAACAATGTTCATACTAAATATAAGACTGCCTCTAGGGCATCTATTCCAACAGTCTCCCACTTTCACTAGAGTCAATCCGGCGCATCTCGTATGCCTACAGATCTGGCGTGCCCTTCATGCTTTCGCTGCGCAAGAGGTTTTGTGAGCGGATGTGAAAAATTGTCATCCGTTGGAATCTTTCACATCTTCATATCTCCTCAATCGATCATATCACGAATAAGATGGAGTATCCTAAGTACATGCTTTGATTTCTGGTGTGATCTTGGTTACTTGGCTTGTGAGATTGCCCGGAGTTGTCACAGTACAACTCTATGGGATCCACGATGCTAGGGACCACACCGAGCTCAGTGATAAACTTCTTTATCCAAACTGCCTCTTTTGCTTCTTTCCCAGCAGCAATGTACTCAGCTTCTGTTGTAGAATAAGCAATTGTCCCTTGCTTGGAACTCTTCCAGCTCACAGCTCCTCCATTCAGGCAAAAAATGTATCCAGACTGCGATTTGTAGTCATCTTTGTCGGTTTGGAAGCTCGCATCAGTGTAACCGACTACACTTAGTTATTCCTTACCTCCAAATATCAAGAACACATCCTAAGTTCTTCTCAAGTACTTTAGGATGTTCTCGACAGCAATCCAGTGACTGTCACCCGTATTGGACAGATATCTGCTCACCATACTTAACGCATATGATACGTTTGGTACAGTACACAACATGGCGTACATGATGGATCCTATGGCCGAAACATAGAGTATGCTACTCATGCGGTCCTTCTCAATCTCATTGGAGGGACAGTCATTCTTAGAAAGAGTGACTCCATGCGACATGGGCAAGAATCCCTTCTTGGAATCTTGCATGTTGAACCTCTTCAACACCTTCTCTATATATGTACTTTGACTTAGGTCGAGCAAATTTCAAGATCTATCCCTATAGATCTTTAAACCAAGTATATAGGCTGCATCTCCTAAGTCCTTCATTGCAAAACACTTTCCTAGCCAATCTTTAACAGTTTGCAAAGTAGGAAAGTTGTTTCCAATGATTAGTATGCAATCCAAATACAAGACCAGAAATACTACAGAGCTCCCACTAACCTTATTGTAAACACAAGGCTCATTTTCGTTCTTGATGAAGCCAAACTCTTTGACCGCGTCATCAAAACATCTATTCCAACTCCTAGAAGCTTGCTTTAATCCATAAATGGATCTTTGCAGCTTACAGACTTTATTGGCATTCTCAGGATCCTCAAAACCTTCCGGTTGTGTTATGTACACATCCTTGAGGAGGTTCACATAAAGTAACTCTGTTTTGATATCCATCTCCCAAATCTCATAGTCGTAGTATGCTGCAATAGCAAGTAGGATTCGAATGGATTTAGTCATGGCGACTGGTGAAAAGGTCTCATCATAGTCAATACCATGAATCTGTCTATACCTTTTGGCTACCAATCGCCCCTTATAGGCAACTACCTTGCCATCCATGTCGGTTTTATTCTTGAAGACCCATTTGCACCCTATGGGCCGAGCCCCTTCGGGTGGTTCCACCAAAGTCCATACTTTGTTGGTGTACATGGAATCCATTTCGGATCTCATGGATTCTAGCCACTTCTTAGAGTATGGGCCTTTCATGGCTTCCCCGTAGGATGCAGGCTCATCATCCATGAGTGGTACGTCATCGGGCTCAGTCACGAAAAGTCCGTACCTCTCTGTATCATGACGCACTCTTCCTGATCTACGGAGTTCCTGTGTTACCTGAACAAGTTCCTCCACAATAACTTGCGGTTCCTACTCATGTTCCATCATCGGTTCAGTGATTTGTGGTTCTTGAATTTCTTCAAGTTCTACAGCCCTCCCACTTGCTTCTTTAGAGACAAACTCTCTTTCTAGAAACACGCCGGTCCGAGCAACAAACACTTTGTTCTCCGTCGGATTGCAGAAATAATATCATTTAGTTTCCTTAGGATATCCCACAAATTTACACTTATCCGCTTTGGGCCCGAGCTTGTCTGTTTGTAAACGTTTTACATAGACATTGCAGCCCCACATCTTCATAAACGACACTACGGGACGCTTCCTAGTCCATATCTTATATGGTGTCTTCATTACTGATTTGGATGGAACATGATTAATGGTAAAAGCTGTCGTCATTAGAGTATGTCCCCAAAATGATATCGAAAGATCTGTTTGAGACATCATAGATTGCACCATATCTAATAGTGTGCGATTCCTCCTCTCGGACACGCCATTCCATTGTGGCGTTCCGGGTGGAGTGACGTGGGATACTATCCCACACTCTCTAAGATACTCATCAAACTCTTGGCTTAAGTATTCTCCTCCACGATCTGATCGTAGATCTTTAATACTTTTACCAATTTGCTTCTCTACTTCATTCTTTAATTCCTTGAACAATTCAAATGATTCAGATTTGGCCTTCATAAGGTACACAAATCCATATCTACTGAAATAATCAGTAAACGTAATGAAGTAGGTGTAACCACCTCTGGCAAGCGTGGGGAAGGGCCCGCATACATCGGTATATATGAGTGCCAATAACTCACTAGTCCTATCACCTTTCTTATTGAAAGGGGACTTTGTCAATTTTCCTAATAAATAAGACTCACATTTCTCATATGATTCCAAATCAAATGATTCTAGAAGTCCATCCTTATGGAGTCTAGATATGCGTTTCTCATTTATATGGCCTAAACGACAGTGCCATAGATATGTAGGATTTAAATCATTAGTTTTAATCCTTTTAGTATGTATGTTATAGATTGGACTATTTAGATCAAGGATATACAATCCATTAGACAAATGCGCACGACAATAGTGCATGCTATCAAAATAAATGGAACAACACTTAACCTTTATTGAAATAGGAAAACCCTTCTCGTACAAACAAGAAACGGAAATAATGTTTCTGCTCATAGCAGGCACATAAAAGCAATTGTATAATTCGACATTAAATCCAAAAGGAAAAAATATCTCATAAACACCCACATCTAATGCTGCAACTTTTGCTCCATTCCCGACGCGCAGATCTATCTCCTCTTTAGCCAATCTTCTACTTCTTTTCAAATCCTGCACATTTCGACAAATGTAAGAACCACATCCAGTATCCAATACCCAAGATGAAGAAATAGAAAGATTAACGTCTATAACATAAATACCTGGTGGTGGTGGAATCACTATTCCAAGCTTCTTATCCTCTAGATATTTAGGGAAATTCCTCCTCCAGTGTCCCGCCTGGCTGCAGTAGTGACATTCACCTTTAGCCACGTCTCCACTAGGTTTTAGGGCTTCCTTGGCTTTCGCAACTTTCTTGCGCTTTCCTTTGGAATTTGAGGCAACTCCTTTGCCCCTATTCCTATGCACCATCATTATGACCTTTCCCTTGCCTTTGTTGACTCTTTGTTACGCTGTCTTTAGCATGTTCAAAAAGTCTGACAGAGTCTTACTGATCTCGTTCATATTATAGTTCATGATGAACTGATTATAACTGTCAGGCAACGATTGCAAGACAAGATCAGTTGCCAAATCTTGGCCTAGTGGGAATCCCAGTCTCTTAAGGTTCTCAATGTACCCGATCATTCGGAGCACATGAGGCCCTACTGGATTCCCCTCTGCGAGACTACTCTTGAACAATGCTTTAGACACGTCATAGCGCTCATTCCTTGCATGTTCCTGAAACAATTGTTTCAAGTGTATGATCATATCATAGGCTTCCATATACTCGTGCTGCTTTTGAAGCTCATAAGTCATGGTGCAAAGCATGAGGCAAGTCACGTCGTTAGAATCATCAATATGTTTCTGACGTGCCCTAACATCCGCTAGAACAGACTCATCTTGTGGTGGGGCTGAAATTGGAGTTTCCAGGACGTACAACTTCTTTTCTTTCTTAAGGACAATCCTTAAGTTTCTGTACCAGTCAACGAAATTTGTTCCAGAAAGCTTATCCTTCTCAAGGACAGATCATAGGGATGAAGTCGATGCGTTGTTGTTTGCCATTTTGAATTCTAAAAAACGAGAAATGTGCAATTTTAGTATTTTGAACAATTTAACTATATTCAACAATGGCTAGATCATCAAATATAGCTCCCACTATTTTTCTCGGATTAATAGCCCTCACCATTAATGCGAAAAATATCATTATATTTTCTAGTAGGTCCAAGATCCCTTTTTCACTTCTTCTTGAGCTTGCTTTGACAAGTCACCCAAGAATAGGTTATTTAGGTGAACCATTCCAATTGTATCCTAATGCAACTCTTGGTCCAATTAGGTGAATAACTCGTTATTCTTTATCCATTGGATGACGCCTAATTGTAATGCCTCTAGGTTGATCAATCCAATTGAGTCTTACCCAGTTGCGTCCAACCTCTTGCGTCAACATACACACATTACTAGCTTGTGTCATCCTCAACACATCACGGTAAATTAAAATAGCTTTGCTTTGGCAAGCCCGAATTTAAATAAACCTTGATCATGAAGGGTGTTTTGGCAAGAGAAGGCAAAACGCAATATTTAATTGAGGGATTTAATTTTCTTAATTTGTTTGGTTGATCTAATCAACATGGTCTACTTATTTGGATTGGGCAATCCAAAATAAAAGACCATCCTTGTTTATTATTATCTCGTTAATGTTTTGCTAGTATCGCCATACACACAAAAATAAATAGCAAGACATAAATAATAAACATCCACAAAATAGAAAAATGTGGCATGGATATGGCCTTTAAACTAAGATATTATCAAGACAATGATAATATCCAATTTCCCTAAAGTGTCAAGCTCATCTCCATGTGCTCCACCATAGCAACGCGCCTAGGGGGTGTCTTCTTTGGTTCTCCGGTCTTCTTCTCCATGCTCTTGGCTATCATATAAATATTTCTAATTCTAGCCTAATATATAGAATAAATAAATAATAAAAGCCTCAAATGTCGAGGATAAAAGACGACTCGCAGGCCGTAAATTAATTTGATCAGATCGCAGGCCGTAAACCAAACCACAAAGGAATAAACATCCACAACCTAGGCCATATCCATCCACCATGCAACAAAGCACATAATAAAGTTAAAACCATTTTTTAACGCGCTTGTTCAATTTTAATTGAATTGTGTAATTAGGGTTATAACGGTCCAAGGGGTTCAAGCCATTCAAGGTTTGAACCCCTAGGAGGACCGCCGCCCGCCACTCGGCCCGGCCCAAGGTCGGCCGCCCTAGTGACCCGCAACCTTGCTTGGCGCGCAGGAAGGGGGCGGACGGCTAGGATTTCGGCCCTAGTATCCTTCCCTTCTTCCATGTTTCCCAAGATTGGTTGTTTTCTTTATGGATGTTTCCATAAAATTGTTTCCATTATTGAAAACGCCTTTTCAACTATGTGCCCATGAACCCTAATTTTTAAGAATCCAATAATTCACATCCTATGTGATTAAACTCACCAATTCTTACATCCAATGTTAAATTTGATTTATTTTATATTGAATCATATTCAATTTTAATCTACTAGGCCAATTATTTTCAGTTTTCGTGTAATAATAACAATACGGTGTGTAAAATGAAATTGTAACACATAAATTCATGTTATGCAATCGACCTGTGGCTCCGATACCACTGTTGGGTTTTGAAGTAGGTAACGCAGCGGAATAACAAAGATATAATTCTACTCAAAGCCCACCAAGGATCACGGGAAGAGACATCATAACATGATAAGGGACATAGTAATTGTGTACCTTTTGGTTTCGGAGATCACACGAAGAGTATTGTCCTTGTCACTATGGTTGATCCACGTCTAGAGGTGAGATATAGATTCTTCCTTCTCAAGTGCTAGCTTGGACCGGAGTAAGAGGGAAGAAGGAATCAAGGAACGGAAGGGAAGAAGAGAGGGTTTCGGCCCTCTCTTGAGCCGACGGGAAGGGGCGGACGGCTAGGGGCGGACGCCTCTAGCTTGTCTTGCTCTCTCTCTTTTGCTATATCCCACTCTCTTGTGTTATGTCTAATAACATTAGTGAGAAGGAAGCTATAGCCTCCTTTATGTAGTCTAACAAGTCCTTGCTAACTACATAAAGGTCCCTCCTAGTTCTACATGAACATGGATTAGTCCCTTCCTTGCATATTAGTCCTACTATGTTTGTAAGGTGTTGCATAATGATCCTTCTTATTAATTAATCATATTAATTAATCCCAAATCTAACTCTACTCTATTTGACGTGTGACCCCATAGGTTTCTACGTAGTTGGTACTAACTTATTACTTACATGGAGCGGTGTCTAGCAACACATCCATAGCAACACATTTATGCAACCCAACTAATAGAAATTGTCAGTGATCCCGACAAACCTCTTGTGCCCAATATCTCATATTGCACTATCCCTTTGTCTCCATATCCGAATTGGACACGAGACATAAATAGTCACACTCGTATATCCAATCCATAGTTCCTCGATCCTGGGAATATGCTTATGCAAGTAGATAACATTAATATCTCCATATTGATTTATTTGAGTCTGGCCAGACATTCAATAAGCCTCATCCCTCGAGTGGCCGTGGATATTTACCCCCATTATGTAAGAGGTACAAATCCTCTCTACATCACTACGATCTCTAAGCTTGCTACCTATCATGCCCGATAGCTATCTTTTTGATTACCCAGTCAGGGTGTAACGTTTGATAAAATCAAAGCACAATATTTCACAACTAGAGTATCTAGTGAATTCAAGTCTAAGGATAGAAATTATATTAGCACTACGAGAAGCGATTGTGACTTAACATAATCTAATGTATCCTTCTCGTTGTGGGTCAATCCAGTATGCCATTACTCCTAATGCATACCCATGTGCTAGACTGGATACCTCCATATCAATCTACCCACATACTAGTCTATATTTGATCATCCTATTAGTCAAAATAGTGGACTAGGGTTATTTAAGATAAACAACACATTATATCTAAGGACTTCATTATGTTAAATATCACAATATATAATAAATGAATATTCTAGCCAATAACAATGTTCATACTAAATATAAGATTTCCTCTAGGGCATCTATTACAACAAAGTCTCTCTCTCTCTTCTCTTTAATCATTTGAATTAATGTATATACAGTTTTGATTTCTTCACCGTTCATCTTCTTCTTCACAAATTAGGGATTTGAGAATCAATCTCTCAAAATCCTTTCATGGTATCACAGCACTGATGTCTCTTACCACCACCACCACACCGTCTTCACCGCCGCTATACCTTTTATCTAACATACGCAATCTTTTACCTTTCAAACTCAATTCTTCCAATTTTGTTTTGTGGAAACATCAGGTCGCTTCAATCTATAAAACCCATACACTATACGGTTATCATGATGGCTCCACGCCTTGTCCCGATGAGTTTTCGCTCTCTAGCGCCAGATCTCAATCTCATGTGGCCAATCCAGCCTTTACGGTATGGCATCAAATGGGATCAAACGGTCCTTAGGATCCTCAACGCTACTTTGTTTCCTAATCGCTTACTCAAGTGATTAGTTCCTGTACTTCTCGAGAAGCATGGCTTATTCTTAAGCGGCGATATACTTTTCTTACTAGATCCCGCATTTTGCAATTGAAAGGTGGTCTCCAAACTCTCAAAAAGGGTTCTGATTCAGTAGATTCGTACATGCAAAGCCTCAAAACCATTTGAATTTTTTGGCTGTCTCCTCTGTTCTTGTCGATGATGAGGTCATGTTGCTCTACACACTAAACGGCCTTCTGCCTGAGTTCAACTCCTTTCGTACTTCTCTTAGTACCGGATCCGAGCATAATTCTTTTGAATAACTGCATGTCTTGTTGAAAGATGAAGAAAAGATGCTTGCTTCTCAATCTCCTGCTCCTGATCTATCCACACCCACTGCCTTCTACCATAATCGTGGAGGCGTTCGTGATGGTCGGAATCCCTATGTACATTATGGTGGGGTCGATATGGCTCTCGTAGAAGTGGTCGATCTAACTACAGAGGAGGGGGTCGGTTTCGCTCTGGATCGGGATCTGGATCCGCGTATGGCTCTAACTATTATGGATCCAGGTACACAACCGGGTACGGTTCTGGTTCAAACTCTGGTCCAGGAATGGTTACAGATCAACATCCAGTTTGGTTCGTGGTCAATCAGGTCGCTCCGGTCTGAGCGGGCGTACCAATGGTTCGGGTCAAGGAGGTTCTGGTCAAGTAAATTGTCAGATATTTGGCTACGATTATCATTTCTCTCTCGACTGTTATCACCGCATGGACTTTTCCTACCAAGGGAGGCATCCACTTGAGCAACTCTCCACCGTGGGTGCGCCGGACTCGTCTACCCAATCTCCAACTTCTGACCTCTAGCTCACACACACCTTAGCCACTACTCACATGACCGCTGACTTCCGCAACCTATCTCTTACTGAGCCATACCCTGAAAATGACAAAGTAACCATCGGTAATGGCTCTTCTCTCCCCATACAACACACTAGTACTTCGTATCTTAGTACTTCTAACTTTCGTTATTCTTTACTTAATACTCTGCATGTTCCTAAACTTTTCGTGAATCTTCTCTCTGTTCACAAATTTTTTTCGGATCCGAATACTCGCTTTATTTTTTATAAAGACTCGTTTTGTATCCAGGCCAAGGATACGGACATAGTCCTTTTTTCAGTGTCCCAGTAAATATGGGTTATTCCCTTTCTCTTCTATGAACCTTCAATCTGGTCCGAAAGCTCATTTGGGTCCGAGAATTAAAGACCAACGGTGGCACTCGCGTCTTGGTCACCCTTCTGAATCATTTTTAGCTTAATGTGTAAAATGTTCTTCTAATTCTGTAAAAAAAACATTGGTACTTTTTGTGAGGCTTGTTTGGATGGAAAAATTTCGAGGTTACCTTATAAATTATCTGGATCTGTTTCTACAACTCCTCTTCACTTACTTCATAGTGATGTCTCGGGCCCTGCATCTACCATCTTTTATAGTGGTTTTAGATATTATGTGGTTTTTCTTGATGACTTCTGTCGTTTCACCTGGTAATTTCCTTTGAAATTTATATCAGAAGTTCATTCTGTTTCTCTACATTTTAATTATTCATTGAAACCCTTATAAGTTACTCCATTAAAATTCTTCAATCTGATGGAGGTAGAGAATACACTGATTTTATTTTTCATAAACTTCTTACTGATAATGGCATTTCACATCGTAAACCATGTCCCTATACCCCCCCCCCCCCCAACAAAATGGTTTGGCTGAACGTAAACACAGACATATAATGGATACTGCTGTAACTCTTCTTGAAACACTACATTTACCTAAGTTATTTTGGTACCACGATGTAGCTACTGCTACTTATCTCATAAGTTGCATGCCTAGTACTGTTTATTCCTCCAAATCTACATATGAATTGTTGTTTCATGTTAAACCATGTTACTCTCACTTAAGTTTTTTGAATGTGCCTCCTTTCATCGGTTAACTGATTATAATCACTCAAAGCTTGATCCAAAAAATAGAAAATCTACATTTTTAGGATATGCGTCAGGATACAAGGGTTATTTATGCTATGATTTTATAAACGATAAGTTTTTTATTAGCATAGATCTGCTCTTTGATGAATTTTCTTTCCCTTATGCTTCATCTACTACTCATGGCTCTCCTACTGACTTACAGTTTGGTGTTTCTGTTTCAGACACCACGACTCCATCACCACCCTCATTTACACTCCCCCCTCCAATACTCACTGATTCTGTACCATAAACTCCTATATCTAAGGGTGGTTTGTGTTTGCAACCAACTGGGTTTGGTGCTGTTAGCCCATCTGTCGTACCACATAGTCCCAATAGACCTACTACACTTGATCCGTGCTCAGATGGAAGCAACTTGCACCAGCCCAGTTCTGGCACGGCAGACTCTGAAAACCCAGTGATGATAAAAACCCACCCCCATCCACCTCTGTTGGTGTCCACCCTATGCAAATGTGCGGAAAGTCGGGTATAAGTAAATGCAAACTTGTATATTATGTTGCTCCATCTACTTCTGTTGGGTTTTCTGCTTCTTTCCCTACTTCCTCTTCTTCCTCTGGCCCAACTTCTTAAACAAAAGCTGTTAAGCATTTGCAATGGCAAGACGCCATGTGTGTACAAAGCAATCATGTGAGGAAGATCCAAGTGTACACCTGTAGCAGGGAAGAACGAGAACAAGAACAAGAACAATGCACAGAGAGATTGAGAGAAAGTGTAGGGGAAGAGTAAGCCCTTGCTAATTGCCTTAGAGAGAGATAGTATGATGTTTAGCAAAAGGTCCTAGAGTTTCCATAGAAGGCCAATGTTCCGATATATAGGGTATAGGAGTGACCATTACGAGGGGTTAATGAGTCCGCAAATGACGGCTAGATATTTGCCTCGTAACGGCACGTTCGCCCATATATATAGGGCACGCTACACGATCGTTCGTATATATAAGGACCGTTCAATCGGTCCACCGTGTATATAGGACACTTGTTCATCCAATCTCTCAGACAATAGACAAGGGTCGCGCGCCAGTATAGCTCCTACTCGCGTGCGACGTGCCTTACTCTAACCACCAAGCCACTTGAACCCTACAACTCATGCGTTTAGTGTCCAGGGCGACCCTATCTCAAAGCCCCCATGTGGATATGTGTGATTATAATGATAATTATAGATTAATATTGGAGTACCATCGAACCTCATGGATGACTGCCATGTGGATGGCGATCAATCTGCCTGGGATGCACTATCTACATTATCCCCCTTTCGCGCGTATATCACGTGCATCGTCGTTTAAATGCGCAAAACCAACCGTGCGTGAGTCCACGCATATTATCGAATCAATTCAAATTAAATTCTAAAACCTTAGCCAAAAGCAATCATCATTGCCTAGGTCACTGTAACGTCGTGTAGCCTTTAATAGGGCGTGGGAATGACAAGGATTGCGAACGACATCCACATATTTCCGCCGATTATCGTGGTAGTGATTAATTCAGAAAGATTTGAAAGGTCAGGGTCTTCAAAAGACTCTATATAAAACCTTCCACTCCAACACTTAGAACTTTTCATGGAACTGTTGTCATCAAGGTTTATGAGCACGAGATAGAGTCTTAAAACTCAGATTGCAACCTTTTATCAAATGTTCAACACCGCTAATCGAACGCTTCAAACGCTCAGACAACACAAAGTTTAGCAGATATCCTCTTTTAATAATGCAATCCTCATATTTCGTAAATTCAAATTAAGCAGGCATGCAGATCTGAGTTTATCTTTGATGCTCGTTCTTCTTCTCCTATGTATGCAATAGAGATGGCTCGCATCAGAAGCTTAAATGAGGCAACCGACTTACCAAAAATCCACAATGATTTTTGGTGTAAGGCCCCCTATTTGGGAGGAGAAGATTTCTACCAGGCAACTGTCAGGAAAAAGAAGCTTAAAAGCTCCTTGGCGGAAGATGCTCTGCAATTGACGCCTGCACCGGAGAGAGATGACTAGGATCTTGTCAACATAAACAATGTAAGCCGGCTTAGTCTCGAAGCTGGGTTTTCTCCCTTCCCTGATATTCTCCATCAAACTTTCACAGAGAAGATGAATTGGATGAAAGAGCGGACATAGTACATCCTCGAGCATTATGGGTCCAAACTCACCCATGATGGGATATACCATGTTGATGAACTTGTTTTCGATGTATTCAAAGAAAACTCGCATGTTCCAATTATCGAGGTTCGAAGCTGGTCCTACCCTCGAGTATGTGGAAATGCTACTAGAACTTCCTTGCATGGGAAATGTGGACCCTTTGGCCCCCTTGGATTCAGACGATGAGATCTCCCTCTTCAAACAGATGAAGGATTGTATAGGAAAATTGAAAAAGACTGCCACAAGGAGGATCTCAACCACCCCTTTGGAGGAGCACATGCTAGTTAAAACAGGCGCGAAGAACCTGTGGTCGAAGTGGATAACCTATTTATACCGCAACTTTCCAAAGCAAGAGATTTCTCAAGAAATATTGAAGAAAAATAAAGACGCATGAACTTCGCCGGAAGGAAGAGGCTCCGCCTATTCATTGTGTGGTTTCCTCTTTCTAGCTCTCGAGATATCTCATAGATGGACACCCCCATGACGGTTTGTTCACCCACGTCCTCGCGCTTGCAGTTATCCTTTCTCTTGGTCAGAAAGTGGCACGAGGACCTCTGGTCCTTGGGTCTCTGTATTATCGTCTGGAGTTGGCCATGACGCATGTTCAACAGTCGCGAGGTAGAGTTAACATCATAACTTACGTCAACGTCCCGTTTCTGTCGATGTAGTTGTTCGAGAGATGGCCTCTGTACGCTCCAGTTCTAACGTATGTTGAAAAGTGGAATGCGCCTAGTGCCAAGAAAGAGTTTCTATGTCCTCGCTCATGGCGTTGGTACAAAACCAAAGGCTCCCAATGCTCATTTGCCCTGATGTGCGACGACCTCAGTTACTTTGTGGCTAGGCCTTAGGTTCTGGCCTTAGAGAACATCGTGCATCATGAAGCCATGTATCCTGATAAAGACACACCATTTTCTCCCTGGAATATCTCCATTGGCTTGCTATGCTACTCCAGATTCGTCAACTGGTGTAGAAGAGGATACTTGCCTGCCCTTCCAGAGTACGAGGCCATTCCTGAAACCTCGAGCTATAAACTCATAATTGTTCATTAAGATCCGGTTCGAGTGATCCACCAATTGGGCTTTGATGCGGTGGCTCCTCCTTTGTGGTCTTACTCGATTGTTCGCGGCTGCTACAAGAGGTTACTATATGGTAAGTGTAATGATCAACTAGTTAGCATGCTTCCTCACACCCAACCTTCCCGAAACGAGAAGGAGAGTTGACTCCCAATTGGTTCGCATTCTGGAATGCGTAAACTTGCCTCCACATGAGGTCCCAACTTCAATTCCAGCCCCTCAAGGCTCCTGCCCTCAGAATTAGGGGTTATCCATTCAAGTCATCATGCTCCAGGGCCGCGACCCAATACAGTTTCTATTCTCTCTTAGACAGAACATCATTTTTTGTCCGGAGTTGATGTTGGGAGAAAAAGCAGATGTGGTGAAAAAAGAGTCTTATAATGCGAGGAGGACTTATTCCAATAATTTCAACAAGGTAACTTCAGCGATTCTTTCTTATTTGAATGCGCGATAAGCATATGTGATTCTAAATTCTTCTTGTATTACAGTGCTGCTTCAGGAGATATGCATCTGGTAATCGAAGAACGGGATTTGATGACATCCTGCGGTCAAAGGATAAAGCTAACATTGCTATCGATCCTGAAATGATAATGTCTCAAGAAGTTAAAGATCAAATCTGGAACGCGCTTGTAAACTTCATCATTCCAATCACTGACTCCGATAAGAACCCAAGGAAGAAGAAAGCTTCTGATGACCCACAGCAGATGTGACGAACATCGGAGTGTCCAGGAAAGTAAAGCGCCCAAGGAACAACCCTGCTCCAACGAATAACCCTTCCCCAAGAGAGAGAGTGTCGACCAGAGGAAGAGGAAAAGTTGCTAACATGCGACAAAGCAACATAGTGGACTTTGTGGAGTACAATCTTGATACATCATTTGCTATGAGAGAAGGTAGTACCATCACATTTCCCTTAATCTTCAAATAGTATAATTCATTTTCCCATAACACGCATATGTATATAAATCATAGCTAGAGAGGATCAGTGGAGGAATTGGAGGGCCTTACTGAAGAAGGGGCTATTACAGAGTCTAAAGCCATGGCCGAAGAAAGATCCTGAAACGAGAAGCTAGAGGAGGAGCGCCAAATTCGAGAAGCTTTGAAGAAGTGTCTTGAAGATCTAGAAGAGCGCTCGCGGTGGACTGTTTGTCAATTGCAGCGTGCGCAAGAGGACTTCAGGTGATCGTCGACGATGAAGACGAATAAGGTACTACATTCAAATTTGCCTTACCATATCAAGAACTTTTTTTTGAAGCATTTAACCATGGGGTACCTAAAAGTGATGTTCGTCGCTGGATAGTGGATCAATGCGGTGAAGCATCTGGTAAACAAATCCCTTAGAACTCCTGTAATCCAATTTACCGCTTTCGAGCAATGATAATAACGCCTCACGCATAATCAGGTCATGCAACATTAAAAGGAATCAATGATAATCTTCAACCTAGTACTTACGCAGATATCCCATGTGTATATGGAGATGCCATTCCATATGGGTGTGGAGGTCCTTTCATCATAAGCTCTTTAAGTTCCGGCAGCATGAATTCTTGAACTTAAACTAAAATAGAATTTTACGTTTTGGAAGAACCCTTGATTTTGAGGCTCCCAGTGCAGATGCGGGAATGGAAGATCGAGCTAGGCAAGTCTCCCCACCGGAAGTTCGTGTACACGGATCCGTTCGTGAAGCCAACATCGAAGATGAGCGTATCGAACTCATTATTGAGCAAGAGGAAGAGGAGAACCTCCAGCGGGAGCAAGAACTGACAGAAGTTAAGAATGATGATCAAGTCGTAGCTCAACAAGGGGAAACCACTTCACTTTACGAAGGTGATTCGCGTGTTTCTCGTGGGACTTTTCAAAGAGTTAATGCCCCTGTTGAAAATTTAGAGCAAACTGAAACTCAAAGGGAAGTAACTGCTACTCCTTCTGAGGTTCCATCAATTGTCGCTCCCAAAGCTGTCTTACCAGAAGAGACCCCTCTTGGAGGAACTGAGCAAACTGAGGCCCATCAAGGAATGACTATTTGAGCTTCGGAATCCCAGCTCAATTTCGCGTCTCAAAACGCTGTGCCGCCAAATGATGGGGGAAATGAGCATGGGCCAAATGCTGCTAGCGGTGCACCAGATCAAAGCATGGAAGATGCTCAGCCACCAGAAGCACTATAAACTAACACTGTTGTGGTTCATGGGACACAACTCTATGTTGCACCTCAAAACGTACCAGAAGATCCAGGATCCACACCAAGTTTTTTCGAGGCAAGAGATGAGAGGGGTGTGAACGCAATCACATGTGAACTTCCTTAGAATGCGTCCTCAAGGGTGAGAACTCCTGTGGATGTGACTAAAGGTATTGGTACAAGGAGTCAGAGTGCACACTTTTCTATTTCTGAAATGATGAGCGGTGAATCTCATGATGGAACTCAAACGCCTGTTTTGGATTTAGAGGCATTCTTTGCACAAAATCATTGTGTGGCATGGGAGACACAAGCTGTCGAAGAAGCTAAAGCTAAGAGGAGCTACAATATCCCTGATGGGTACTTTGCGCACGAGACTCTCTCGGATCATAGATTGGCTGAAGCAGCATCTTCTTGTGATCAAACAACGGCGACTCCGATTCCTTCACTTCGACACATAGTCGAGGGGACCGGTAGGACTAATTTTGAGCATGAAATTATTACAAGGCATATGACCTTATTTTGTAACTAAATGATCCATTCTTATCTTGAACTTGTAGGTATAAATCAATCTTGTTTGGAATGGCTCATGAGGATTCGCATTTCCTATCCGAATACATTCGCGAGTGTCCTGGAAGTAGTGCCCAAGGGCAGGGGAGATCTCCTCACTGAGATGGTAGACCTCTTTTAGAGAATAAGCAGAATGATCCCAGCAAGAACTTCTCTTTTAAATTCTTAGTGTTTCTTGACAACTGCTCGTGGCATCCAGCACGTCTGAATGAGTAAGATGAAACTTTATTTTCTTATACATAGGTTGGTGAAGATCAATAACTCTGTGAAGCTCAACTTTGTCTACATGAAATACAATCTGGAAAGTCCTAAACTTCGAGCTCAAAAGGAGGCAATTGAAAAGTCTATCCAGCAGTATAATGAGGCAAACGAGGAACACAAGAATCACAAGCAGTGGTTGGATGAGTGGGCCCAAGAATCCATAAAATTGGCACCACAAGAATCTCTTCTAAAGGGTTTCCTTGAAGATCAGTGGCATTTTCATGTAGTATTCTTGAGTTGGGAACTTGGAACCTTTTGCTTGGTAACCATTTGTTTATGTATAATTAGTAATTATTTGTTCTTCCACCGCAAGGGGGGCTGATTGGGATTGTTTGAGTAATTCACGTAATCGTTGATCTCTTGTCAATTTATTCTGAGTAGCTTTATCAAGATCAGAAGCAAACAAACAAGTTTCATGAAGAACACTAAGGGTAGAAATATCATTAAGAATGTCAACTTCAAAAGTCAAATATAGAGGAAAATCAACTCAACTAGTCAACTTCAGAGATGATTCGTGATCAATTCAGGGGGATACATTGAAATCTAAGAATACTGTTTTGAAGATGGTAGTTCAAAGATTTTAATACATATTTGAACTTCCAATAATTCAAAATAAAAAAAAAAAAACCTATGCTTGTTCAAAGTTGTGTAAAATAATGATTCAACACTTAGAAAAATTATGTTTCTTATAAGTTCAAAGTAGCAAGTTTAGGCTCGATTTGTGACCAATCCATTACGAAATTGAAGATGCCCAATAGTGGATGAAATGAAGTATTATAAACCAACTTCAAACAAAAATAGTATTTCATTAATAATTTAGGGTGTTATGGTCGTTTGAAGATGACTATTTTAATCCAAAACACAACACTTAAAGAAACAATTCGGTTCTGGACAGATTCAAGAACTCAAAATGCAACAACTACACCTCGATATTTAGGTAGTTTAGAGACCGAATTTGAAGAAATTTAAAACAAAAAGTTGTATTTAATCAACCGAGGATTCGATAAAGATAAGGGTTGCGTGATTTGAGTAAGTAACGAGAGAGATACAAGCCCCTGAACAGGGCATCGATAGGTTGCCGGAAAATGAAAAAAAACCAAGAAAATTCGTACCAAACTCAATTAAAAACCAACTCTGGGCATATTAAGGGTTTCTAAAGGGGTTATTTGTGGCATGGGGATCATTTTGGTGCAATACCTAACAAAAATGAACAAGAAATGAGAGCTTACCCACAATCCGGTGGCTATGGACGTTTGGCAGTGGCGGGGGTTCGGAAAGCATGGTGGACGAAGAATAAATCGTCGAATTGGAGGCCATGCTTGTGCTTTGAGGAATCGGTTTGATCTCAAGAGCAAGAGTATACGGTTTAATTTAACCAAAATGAAACGAGGAGGGAGGAATCGACATTAAACAAAGCTAGGGTTCTTACCTTGGGTTCGGGTTTTCTCTCTCGTTTTTTAATGAATCCTCAAATTGATAGGGGCGTTTTACTCCTCACGCGGTGGAAAATTCTTGGTAACAGCAGGTCTTTAAGAGGTGGTGTGGTGGTAGAGTTGCTTGGTTGAGATGATGGTGTTCTTGGTGGATATGGAGGAAAGAGAGACATTGAAGAAGATAGTGAAAGATGATATGATTTCCCTGCTGAACAAGATGAGTAAGGCTGTTGGGTGTTGCCCCTCATAGGAAATGTGTCAAAATTCTTAGGACAAGTGTCGGTCATATATAGGTGGTGAAAATGTAGTTTTCCAAACTTTGGGGTACAAAAAATAATTAGAGGTTCTACTTACATTTAGAGAATTGCGCTACAACCCAAAATATTTATAGTGCTTCAACATAATTCTAATAACTTCCAAATATTGCCAACACTCCAAAATTCCAACATTAAAGTTATGACAGACTACTTACACAGTTTCCCCGAAAGTCTTGATATTTCACTAAGAACACTCTTGAGAATTAGGGGTGTTACAATCTATACACCTTAAAAGAATCTTTTGCCCCAAATATACAAAATAAGTCTCATATAGTATTATCCAACTCTCCAAAACTACAATATAGCATCAAAATGAATTAAAATTACATATGTCCAATAAAACCTTTATATTTTAAAACTAAGAAGATTTTGAAATAGAAATTTCAAAATTCTCAAAAAAATTACGAAATTATGAAATAGACCATAACTGAAATAAGAGGTATCCAAAATTACCAAATAGCCCATAACTGAAATACATGGTATTACAGATACACTTGGTTCGTGGCTACATCAATAGCACCATAACTCTCACAATATACATTGACCATCTTATGATCCCCCAATTTCGAGAACCACCACCATTTTCACATGGCTTACTTTAGGGCTTCATAAACCCCAATACAATTGTAGGGTTTTTATAATGGATACACAGCGGAATAAACAATAATTCCTCCAATCAAGACCCTCTAAGGATCACAAGAAGAGAATTCATAACGATAGTAAAGGATCCATAACAAATACCCTGTAGGTCTCTTGTGATGACTTCAAACACAAATATTGTTGTGTCTCTACGATTGATCCACTCCTAGGATTGAGATCTGGATCCTCCAACTCCTTGTTCTAGCTAGGAATGATGGAAGAGGAAGAAGAAATCATGCAACAGAGACCATGAGGAGGGTTTGGCCTCCTCTCTTGGCCGACGGGTAGGGGCGGACGGCAAAGGGGCTTCAGCCTCTTTTTTTGTCTTGCTCTCTCCTTTCTTCTCTCATAATCAAGTAATGTTATGAGCATTAGTATGTAGGATGGAAGCTAGGAGCATCCTTTATATAGTCCAACAACTCATTGTTTACTACATATAGGCCCTCTCCTAATACTACTCAAGTTCGGATTTGTCCAGCTTACATATTAGTCCTACTAAGTTAGCAACTTGTTGAGTTTTGATCCTTATAATTAATTAATCATATTAATTCATTCCCAAGTCTAGTTCAATCCATATGGCATGTGACCCCATAGGTTTCTACTTAGTTGGTAGTAACTATTTACTAACATGGAGCGGTGTCTAGCAACACATCCGTTCCACCCAACTAACAGAAATTGTCATCCGACATACCTTTTGCAATTAATGTCCCATCCCTTTGTCTCTATATCCGGATTGGACACGTGACATTCAAGTCACACTCATGTATCCAATCCATAGTTTCGCGATCCTGGAAATAACCTTATTCATGCAAATAACATCAATATCCCATATTCATTTATTTGAGTCAGGCCAGACATTTTATAAGCACTATCACTCAAGTGGCCGTGGATATTTGCTCCCGTTATGTGGGAGGGACAAATTCTATCTACATCACTACGTTATCTAAGCTTCCTTCATATGGTGTTCGATACGCGCCTTTATGACTACCCAGTCACGGTGTATGGTTTGTTGCAACCAAAACACAATATTCCACAACTAGATGATCTAGTGATTTCAAGTCTAAGGATGACAATACCATTGTCACCGCGAGAAGGACTTGTGACTTTTACATAAACAGTATTCTCGGAGATGGGTCAATCCAGTATGCTATTACTTCCTAATGCATACCCATGTGTTGGATCATGATATCCCCATATCAATCCAACCCCATACAAGTTTATATATGATTGTCCTATTAATCAGTATAATGGTCTAGGGATATTTAAGATAAACCACGCAATTGTAAATCTAAGGTCTTCATTATAGTAAATATCTCAATAAATAATACAGTGAATATTCTATCCAATTATTGTTCCTACTATAAACTAGATTGTGCATCTTTTCCAACAGTCTCCCACTTGCACTAGAGCCAATCGGTTGCATCTTGTATGCCAATGCTCCAAGTTTGCCCTTCATGCTTGCGCTGAACAAGCAACTATGTAAGTGGATCTCACAGATTCTCATCTGTAGGAATCATACATATCCGAACGTCTCCTCTATCAATAATATCTCGACTAAGATGAAACTTTTTGAGTACGTGCTTGGATTTCTGGTGTAACCTGGTTTCCTTTGATTGCGCGATCGCTCCAGTGTGGTCACAATACAACTCTACTGGATCGGCAATTCTAGGTACCACTTCAAGCTCAGTGATGAACTTCCTAATCTAAACAGCCTCCTTTGTCGCGCCATTTGCAACAATGTACTCAGCCTATGTTGTAGAATCAGCCACCCTCTCTTGCTTGGAACTCTTCCTGCTCACCGCTGCTTCATTCAGGCAAAACACAAAGCCCGAATGTGATCTGAAATCTTCTATATCGGTTTGAATCTTGCATCCGTTTAACCCCTTATACGTAACCCCTCCTCACCTCCAAATATCAAGAACGCATCCTTAGTTCTTCTCAAGTACTTTTGGATGTTGGTTACTGCAATCCAGTGACTCTCACCAGGATCGGAATGACATCTTCTTGTCATACTTAATGCGTATGACACATCTGGTCTAGTACATAACATAGCTTACATGTTGGATCCTACGGCCGAGGCATAGGGGAACCTACTCATGTATTCCCTCTCAATCTCATTGGAATGAACACCACTCTTCGAAAGAGTGATTCCATGCGACATGGGCAAGAATTCCTTCTTGGAATCTTGCTAGTTGAACTGCTTCAACACCTTGTATATATATGTCCTTTGAAATGGGCCGAGAAGCTTCCTAGATCTATCTCTATAGATCTTGATACCAAGTATATAAGTTGCTTCACCCAAGTCTTTCATTGAGAAACACTTTCCTAGCCAATCTTTAACAGATGCAGCATAGGAATGTTTTTTCCAATGAGTAGTATGTCGTCCACATAAAAGACCAGAAAAGCAACAGAGCTCCCACTAGCCTTCTTGTAGACACTAGATTCATCTTCGTTTCTCAGGAAGCCAAACTCTTTGAATAGTTCATCAAAACGTCGATTCCAACTCCTAGAAGATTGCTTCAATCAATAAATGGATCGTTGCAACTTACAGACTTTGTTGGCTTTCTTTGGATCTTCAAAACCCTCAGGCTGTGTCATGTTCACGTCCTCGAGGAGATTCCCATACGTGAATGCTGTTTTGACATCCATCTGCTAAATCTCATATTCGTAGTAAGCTTCAGTATCAAGTAAGATTTAGTTGGATTTGGTCATTGCGACTGGTGAAAAGGTTTCATCATAGTCTACACCATGATTCTGTCTGACTCCTTTAGCCACCAATCGGCCCTTATAGGTAATCACATTACCATCCATGTCGATCTTATTGTTGAAGACCCACTTGCACCCTATGGGCCGAGACCCTTCGGGTGGTTCCATCAAAGTCCATACTTTGTTGGCATACATGGATTCCATCTCAGATCTCATGGCCTCAAGCCACTTCTAAGATTCCTGCCCTTTTATGGCCTCTCCATAGGTAGTAGGCTCATCATCTATGAGAAACGTGTCACCCTATGCAGTCACGAGAAGTCCATACCTCTCCAGATCCTGGCGCACTCTACTAGATCTACGATGTTCTTGTGTTACTTGAACATGCTGCTCCACAACCTCTTGTGGTTTCTACTCATGTTCCATAGTAGGACCAATGCTTTGTGGTTCTTGAACTTCTTCATGTTCTACAAACCTCCCACTTGCTTCTTTACAGACAAACTCTCTTTCTAGAAACACGTCGGACCGAGCAACAAACACTTTTGTTCTTAGTTGGATTTTAGAAATAACAAACCTTAGTTTCCTTAGGGGGACCCCACAAAGTTGCATCTTTCCGAATTAGGCTCTAGCTTGTCTGATTGTACACATTATACATAGACATTGCAGCCCCAAATCTTCATGAACGACACTATGGGACGCCTTCCACTCCACATCTCATGTGGTGTCTTCATGACTAATTTAGATGGAACACGTTTAATGGTGAATGCTGCAGTCAATAGAGCGTAGCCCCAAATTGATAATGGGAGATCGGTTTGACACATGATATATAGAGCCATATACAATATAGTTATGATAAATCTCTATTAGAGTTAAAAGTATCGCACATATTATATCGTTTTGCGTGCTTTCCGGGTTGATTATACTTGTTTTACACAATGAATAGAGAGAAAACGTAGGAGTTTACCTTTGAGCATTAATTTTTAAATCCGGGCGTTTCTCGAATTATTTACATCTATTTTGTCACTTTTGATCGAATGGGGTGTTTTAGTATTGTGCTTGACAGGAAATGGAGCTCATGGATCAAGAGGAAAGGAGAAACGAACTTCGGAACATATGCTGGAGCCTGAGAAAGAAGAAAGAAAAAGCGAAGAAAAATACCCTGCTGATCGCAAGACCAGAAAATACTGGTCGTGCGATCAGAACTTTGCCAAACTCACTGCATGACACGACCAGGGGGTCTTGTCGCATGATCAGAAGCTGGTTACAGGACCAGGATTTTTCTGGTCCTGCAATCAGAAAGAAATACCAGCGCACGAAAGGCAAAAAAGAGGGGTTTCTGGTCATTACTTGAAAGTCGTCTTGTGATTATTTAGGAGACTTCTAGATCAAAAAAAGGGAGGCACGTAAAATAAAAAAAATTAGAAGAAAAAGGGGACTATTGAGAATAACCAATGGGAGGAAAAAAAGAAGAAGAAGAAGAAGAAGAAGAAGAAGAAGAAGAAGAAGAAGAAGAAGAAGAAGAAGAAGAAGAAGAAGAAGAAGAAGAAGAAGAAGAAGAAGAAGAAGAAGAAGAAGAAGAAGAAGAAGAAGAAGAAGAAGAAGAAGAAGAAGAAGAAGAAGGAGGAGAAGAAAAAGAAGAAGAAGAAGAAGAAGAAGAAGAAGAAGACGAGGAAGAAAATCTTCACCATTGAAGCTTCTTTGCGTTTGATTTCTTCTATTCTTCTTATTCAATTTTAATGGAGAAACTCTTTGTTTTTGCTTATTCAACTATGAGTAGCTAAAAAAACATATAGCTAGGCATCTCGATTTGAGAGCCTAGGTTTTCATGTAAACGATGATATTTTTCCGGATTGGATCTTTGCTTCATGATTTCTTGATTTCATCTTTTGAATCAATTCTAGTTTCTTGTTTAAGTTAGGAATCCTACTCGAGTGACACGATTAGGAGATAACCTAGAGTTCAAGAACTTGGGTTTCGTTAAATCGTTGATTCATGCTTAAAGTTAGCTTATTTTTATTCAATTGTTCATGTACTATGCTTAATATTCAGTGTTAATGGAGTAGCTAACCGGAAAAAATGCTTAGTTAGTGAATGCACGACAGTGATTCTAACTAACTAGGATGAGACTTGAAAATCAATCTCGTATCACTGAGACTGAGAAGAGACGTGTTACGATTGGCTAGTGTGGGTAGATTCGGTAGGTGAGATTCGACAGTTTCGTGCAACGGTGGACCGAAAGGACCCATTGCCGTGCATGTCGTTAGCCTACTAGAACGGACCGGTAGACACAAGAGACTGATAGGATATTGTAGTCTATCATGAAGTAGAATGACTTGAGACCGATAGGAGATAGTTTGCGGTGTTACCCGACTTAGTTAGAATATAGTTAACGTGTTGCTCAGATATTTCAGACATCGTTTACAACCCTAGGTGATCAACGAGATTGCCTAGTCCTCTCCATTAATTGATTAAGAATTCTTCTTAACTTCAGTTTAATATTATTTTTGTTATTGATCGCAACCACTTGTTTGGGGGTGGCAACACCACAATGCACACACTTTTTACTCCGGGTACCTAGTGAACTACATTATATTGTTAATCATAAACTTTTTGAGATCTTGTCCTCGACGGATTGACAACCCGAGTACTGAAAATACTCACTCTTTACTACTTGATCGTCACTTGTGTAATACGTGCTAGTAATCCGCGTCAAGTTTTTGGCACCGTTGCCGGGGAAAAGGGTCAACAAAGTTTTAGTTAATAATTAGTTTAGTTTTCTTTTATTTTTCTTTTTTATTTGCTACTTTGATTTCTAATTTGTTTTCTGATTTGTGCTTTTTCAGGTACTGAGTGCATGCATAGGATCGTGAGAGAGCTTGTGCCCCCACTAGAAGATCCAGAGCAATTGTTCAGAACACCGAGAAGAAATCAGAGACAGGGCACGATGTATGAGCCATTAACCATTGCGCAACTCAATCAGCGGTTGGAAGACCTGTCTAAGCAGCTAAATTATCGCAACTCCTTGATACCGTACAACAAGTCTGGGCAAGATATTGTGGAGATTCAGTCGTCCACCTGTGTACACAATCCTAAAATTGTAGTGCCAGAGATATAAGCCGAGCACTTTGATCTTAAGCCTGCGACAATTCAGACGACAACAAATCAGTTCCAATTCTATGGGAACAGGGATGAAGACCCCAATGAATTTATTGGGAGATTCAATGCTTACATAATGACTACAAAGTACAAAGATGTGACATGCGAGGCATTGAAGCTCATTCTTTTCCCTTACTGTCTGAAGGGTGCAGCTGAGATGTGGCTTCATTCAAGAGCCCCTGATTCGATCACTACATCGGCTCAGTGTGTGTATGAGTTCATGGACAATTTTTATCCAGTTCAACGGGTGATTAAGCTACAGGGTGTTACTTTAGGATTTCGGCAACAGGTCGATGAAACTGTGGTAGATGCATGGGATCGTTTTATGAATTTGATCAGGAAGTGCCCAAATCATGATTTTGGGGATTATAAAATTTTGCAGATCGTCTACCATGGTCTAGAACGTCCCAATCAGGAACTGGTTAACATAGAAGCTGTAGGAAATTTTCTATACTCTTCTGAATAAGAAGGAGCTTATGCGCTCATGAAGCAGCTTGCTAAGCAGGACTCACAACTCTATGATTCCAGGAGATTATCAGCATTGCATGAACCTAAAGATGATGAATGGAAGACAGGGATCAGCAAGATGGTGTCTGACTTAGCCAAGCATGTGCATCGGGATAAGAAGCCAGTTGCAAGGGTAGACGAGCAGGAATTTGATTCAGCCTTGGCCCTGATTGCAAGTGAAGATGTGAAATTTGTGGGGGCACAAGGACAACAGCAGAATTGGAACCAAGGGAACTACAAACCAGCCACAAAAGGAGCGTATCGAACCTGGGGATCAGTCTGGAGCTGTATACGCACCTGGGTTTCAGCACATGCCAAAAGCACCAGTTTCGCAGGCTCCACCACCGGCTGCTATAGCGCCAAACCCAGAGATTTCTGTACTTACTAAGGCTTTAACACAACTAAGTAACAACATGAACGACATGACCACGATGGTCAATGCTATGTCTTCTTATTTGCAGGTTACGAAGACTTCTATTCGGTCACTAGAGGTTCAAGTTGGGCAAATTGCAGCACAATTATCTGCTAGAGCACCTGGCTCTCTACCGTCTGACAAAGAGAATGTGCACCAGGTAAATGCCATTACCACTCGCAGGGGAATTTCGTCGAGTGATCCACCATACTCGAGCCATGCCAGAGCTGAAGCATCAAAGGCTAAAGAGCATGAGGTCTTCGATTCTGAGAAGACACCTGTCATGGTCCGCCAATCAAAGGGCATGACTCCACATGATGAGGAAAAGTCCAATGAGGTATTACCACCATCCCCTTTTTCTAAAGATGTACCTTTCCATTGAAAACTATGAAGAAGAAGGATGAATCTGAGGAGTACAGGCGATTTCTTAGTATTTACTCCAAACTGCACATCAACATTCCATTGATTGAGGCGCTGCAGAAAATGCCTAAGTATGCGCGGTTTAGCAAGGATGCAATCCTTGGGAGAAAAGCTATGGATGACTTTCAGACAATGAAGTTGAATGAACATGTGAGTTCATGCATCTTGCATGGGCTACCCAAGAAGAAGAAAGATCCAGGTAGTTTTGTGATTGAGGCTACACTTGGCAGGGCCTATATAGGCAGGGCTCTGTGTGATCTTGGATCGAGTGTCAACTTGATGCGCCATTTGGGTGGTTAAAGACTTACTTGTGAGGGTTGGTAGTTTGATCATGCCAGCAGATTTTTTGATACTGGATATGCCAGTTGATGACGTTCTGATCATTCTTGGTAGGCCCTTTCTCGCTATTGGTCGGACGTTAATTGATGTAGAGAATGGGGAGTTGATCATGAGGGTCAAAGACAATGTGAGAACTTTCGGGTTTTCAATTCGACTCCTAAGTATACTCGTGAGGTGAAGCCAGGATTGCCATTTCCTTTGCAAGTTAGGCGCAGAATTCCAGAGCTAACACAGGAGGATCCGGCAGAACTTAAGGGAAAAGCATCGAGTGTGCAGGCGCACGAGGTAGTTATGAGCATCCAGCGCCAGAATTTGGATGCGGAACGACCTGCCAAACCACCTTTCTGAGGCTCATGAGGTAACATTGTCGGGCCGTCGACCTTAAATTACAAAGCGCTGCTTGGGAGGCAACCCAATGTAGAGTATGATGCTTTTTTTTGTTTTTTTTTTTTGTTTATGAGTTCTCTATATTTGACTATGAGGGGTGAGAGAGAGTGGACTAATTTTTCCAATCAGTGTGCCAACAGGTACAGAAGACACACCGGATTCCCCTTCTTGATGTGCGTGCTTGAGATTGCACGAATGTGAAGTAAAAAGCCCAACAGAAGCATGCATAAAAGATATAGAGAATTGCTCGAGGTCTAGAAGCGGTTCCAATATGTTGAGTTCCACACGCATGAGAGGGATATAGTTTATATCTTAGTCGCACATCAGAATCTGGGCGGGTAGAGACTTCTCCGGAAATTGTCAATGGTCCACAAGACCCCTTCTTGTTGCAATTTCACGGCAACGGTTCCCATGTAGGTCCGGGCACCCAGGTACCTCTAATACTCTCTCTAATCTACATTTCAAGCAATAAATGTTAAAATCCACCGCCTGCACATTTAAGCGATGAGTCCTCCTTCATTATCTCTAAATTCGTTGAGGACAACGAAGCGCTTAAGTGTGGGGGGGGGGGGGGGGGGGGGGTTGTATCTACTTTCACTAGCCATGTATTTGTTCGCATCGCTTTGTTACATATAGTTTTGTGTTAGTATTGTGTTTGTTTATGGTAGGATTGTGTAGTTTATGCATTTTATTAGCACATTTACTTTATTGAGTCCCCTACCTAAAACTTGTGTTTAATCGAGTTGGCCAAAAGCATATAGAGTCTAGGAAAATTTGAAAAAAAAAATCAAAAATTCAAAAATTAAAAAAAAAAAACATAATTAAAACTTTTGAGAAAGGGCAATCGAAGAGAGTGAATGTGGAGAGGGCTTAATGATAGAAATCCTTAGGAGTATGAAAATCTGAGGTGAGGTAGACGCGAGAATCTGGAGTAGGAAGACTTATAGGGCTAATGCACATTAGAAATGCGAGTAGCTGCCTCTCAGACTGGTTATCCTACTAGCGCTACACCACCGTCACTTAGGTAGTCGTCAACCCTCCTCGTAGTGGCAACGGAACAGCTGTGCGAGTGATGTTTATGGGGGCCTCACATCACGTCTCATAGCCTAGGTCCACTAGTTACCCCTTTTGATACATTTACCCCTTTCATTCACAGCCTCTAGCCTAGGCAGCCGTTCCTTGTGACTTGCATCACTAGTTAGAATGGTCCCTTCCTATGCCTCATTTTAGAGGGAGTTGAGTTAGGGAGGTTTGATGAGGGTATGCTGAATTGGTACATCTTGAGTGGATTCTCTTACATGTCTTATTTTGAGGGGATGTGAGGGTGAGTTAGAGACGGTAGCACACCTCGGTGTGGCGGTGAGTCGTGTCCTTACACCACCATCACAGGTGGAGTGCCGTAGTGCAGGACATTCTTTCCGCATGATATGGGGTGGGATTGGTTGATCTTATTGGAGGTAGGACTTATGCTTCATTTATATTCTCTATATCTTCGGTGATGAGGAGGATTGGTTGGAAATATCACGTTTTTACTTTGACTACCGGGTTTTTGGTATGGTTTGTATCGAGTGTGGGGGTGTCGACATCTATTATTACTACATAATTAATTTGAAACATTCCACCCTCCACATTATCTGCTTTGATATTGGATTTACTCGGATATTACTATGGTATTATTGGCTCCATGTGTTAATGTTATTATTGTGGAAATGAAAAAAAAAATAGACAAAAGAAAGAAATTGAAAGTGAACAGAATAAGGAGCTCGCTTTACACTTCATGAAGAACTGAGGAGATTAGCTATGGATCTTGATCACTCTTTCACATTTTTGGCCGCGATAACGGCTTTGCATCAAGATTTAGGGAATGAGGGCCGGAGTAGTGAGATTCAGTGGGGTTCCTTGGATTCTGGTGAGGGACTGTGAGAATCGGGTTATTGTGAGTTATATCATGACGTCTAGGACTACGCTTCTATAATATCCTATCGAACCTATCCTAAGCCGTCAGCAGTGTGAACCCGTGGATAAGTAGCTCGGATGGTAAGTGCTATGGATATAGTTTGACGAGTGTGCGGAAGCAATGTCTTAAGTGTTCGTGCACGTTCTGTCTAACGAAACTGGCCAAGTTCTGCCGATCACCAATGTTAAAGAAATTCTGAGGGATATGAGAGCCTTATGACTTGCCGATTTACTTTTCGAGATTTTTTGATCTCTAGCTAAAAAGAAAAAAATATTTGTGTTGTGTCAATTTTTGCATTGTGTAAAATCGAGTTGCATTGTCTATAGTCATGTAGATTACATTGTGTGTGTGAGTTGTTTCTGTCACATGGCTAGTAAAGTTATATGCAATTCGGGGGACTGAAACGTAGTGTGAGAACTGATTTTGCTCGGTACGCGCAAAAAGGTAGTGTGGGGGAATTGATAACTCGCTATTAGAGTTATAAGTTTCGCACATTTTATATCGTTTTGCGTGCTTTCTGGGTTGTTTATATTGGTTTTACACTATTAATAGAGAGAAAATGTAGGAGTTTAGATTTGAGCATTAATTTGTAAATCTGGGCGTTTCTCGCATTATTGACATTTATTTTTCACTTTTGATCGCACGGGGTGTTTTCGTGTTGTGTTTGACAGGAAACGGAACTCATGGATCAAGAGGAAAGGAGAAACGAACTTCGGAACATATGCGGGAGCCTGAGAAAGAAGAAAGAAAAAGAGAAGAAAAATCCCCAGCTGATCGCAGGACCAGAAAATCCTGGTCGTGCGGTCAGAATTATGCCAAACTAACTGCATGTCACGACCAGGGGGTCTGGTTGCATGATCAGAAGCTGGTCAAAGGACCAATTTTTTTCTGGTCCTGCGATCAGTAAAAAATACCAGCGCACGAAAGGAAAACAAGAGGGGTTTTTGGTAATTACTTGAAAGTTGTCTTGTGATTAATTACCAGACTTCTAGATCAAAAAAAGGGAGGCACGTAAAAGAAAAAAAATAAGAAAAGAAAAAAGGGATTATTGAGAAGAACCAACGGGAGGAGAAAAAAGAAGAAGAAGACGACGAGGAAGAAAAAGCTTCACCATTAAAGCTTCTTTGCGTTTGATTTCTTCTATCCTTCTTATTCAATTTTAATGGAGATACTCTTTGTTTTTGCTTATTCAACTATGAGAAGCTAAAAACTCCATACCTAGGCATCTCGATTTGAGAGCCTAGGGTTCATGTAAACGGTGATATTTTTCCGGATTGGATCTTTGCTTCGTGATTTCTTGATTTCAACTTTTGAATCAATTCTAGTTTCTTGTTTATGTTAGTAATCCTACTCGAGTGACACGATTAGGAGAGAAGATAGGGTTCAAGAACTAGGGTTTCATTCAATAGTTGATTCATGCTTAAAGTTAGCTTATTTTAATTCAATTGTTCATGTAATGTGCTTAATACTCAGTGTTAATGGAGTAGCTAACCAGAAACACAGCTTAGTTAGTGAATGCACGACAGTGATTCTAACTAACTAGGATGAGACTTGAACATCAATCCCATATCAGTGAGAATGAGAAGATACATGTTAGGATTGGCTAGTGTGGATAGATTCGGTAGGTGAGATTCGACTGTTTCGTGCAACCGTGGACCGAAAGGACCTGTTGCCGTGCATGTCGTTAGCACACTGGAACGGACCGGTAGACACAATAGACTGATAAGAGATTGTAGTCTATCTTGAAGTAGAATGACTTGAGACCGATAGGAGATAGTCAGCGTTGTTACCCGACTTAGTTAGAATATAGTAAACGTGTTGCTTAAATAATTTGGACATCGTTTACAACACTAGGTGATCAATGAGATTGCCGAGTCCTCTCCATTAATTGATTAAGAATTCTTCTTAACTTCATTTTAATATTATTTTTGTTATTGATTGCAGCCACTTGTTTGGGGGAGGCATCACCACAATTCACTCACTTTTTACACCGGTTACCTGGTAAAATACATTAAATTTTTAATCATAAACTTGTTGCGAGATTGTCCTTGAGGGATCGACAACCCGAGTACTGAAAATACTCACTCTTTACTACTTGACCGTACGCTTGCGTAATACGCGCTAGTAATCCACATAAATTTCGATTCCTCCTCTCGGACACGCCATTCTACTGTGGCGTTTCAGGTTGAGTGAGCTTGTATATTATCCCACACTCTCTTAGATAGTCGTCAAACTCTTGGCTCAACTATTCTTCTCCAAGATCCGATCGTAGAGCCTTAATACTTTTGTCAAGTTGCTTATCTACTTCATTCTTGAATTCTTAGAACTTTTCAAAGGATTCAGATTTGGCCTTCATAAGGTATACAAATCCATATCTACTGAAATCATCAGTAAATGTGATGAAGTAGACGTAACCACCCCTGGATGGAGTGGCAAATGGCCCACAAACATCAGTATGCACGAGTGCCAATTGCTCACTAGTCCTCTCACCTTTCTTATTGAAATGGGACTTTGTCATTTTTCCCAATAAACAAGCCTCGCATGTCTCATACGATTCTAAATCATATGAGTCTAGAAATCCATCCTTATGGAGTCTAGATACACGTTTCTCGTTTATATGGCCTAAACTACGGTGCCATAGATAAGCGGGATTTAAATTACTTATTTTAATCCTATTGGTATTAATGTTATAGGCAGGATTGCTTAGATCAAGGATATATGATCCATTAAATAACTTCCCACTACAATAGTGAATACTATAAAAATAAATGGAACAACAATTGTTCTTTATTTAAATAGTAAATCCATCCTTGTCCAACAAAAAATTGAAATAATGTTTCTGCTCATAGCAGACACAAAATAGCTATTATTTAATTCTAAAACTAGTCTTCAAGGCAGAGACACCTCGTACACGCCTACGGCCAATGAAGCAACTCTTGTTCGATTCCCAACGCGTAGGTCTATCTCCCCTTTAGCCAATCTTCTACTACTCTTTAGATCCTGCACATTTCAACAAATGTGAGATCTTCATCGAGTATCCAATACCCATGATGAAGAGATAGTTAAATTGACATTTATAAAAAATACTTGGTGGTGGCGGAATCACTATTCCAAGCCTCTTATCCTCTAGATATTTTGGACAGTTTCTCCTCCAGTGTTCAGGCTGACTACAGTAGTGATATTCAGATTTAGTCATACCTTTAGAAATGCCACCAATAGGCTTAAGGGAAGACTCCTTGGTTTTGGCAACTGCTTTTCCTTTTCCCTTGGGTGTAGAGGCAAACCGTTTTCCCTTTCCTTTCTGCACCATCATTATGGATTTGACCTTACCCTTGTTGAAGCTTTGTTCAGCTGTCCTGAACATATTGAGCAAATCTGGTAGAGATTTCGCGATCTCATTCATGTTATAGTTCATGATGAACTGTCAATAAATTTCAGGCAACGATTGCAAGATGAGATCGGTGGCCAACTCTTGACCTACCGGAAACCCTAGGCAAGAGAGGCTCTCAAGATAGCCGATCGCACGCAACACGTGCGGCCCCAAAGGGTTCCCTTCTGACAGATGACATTTGAACAATGCCTTGTGAAGGGGTGTACAGTAGGTAGAAATGTATGATCAATACTATAGAAGGGGGGTTGAATAGAGTATGCAGACTTTTGCTGAACTTTGCAAGAGTATTGGTTTCAAAAGATTTGTAAAGAGATTCAAGGCCTTGAAATGAGTTTCAAGCCCTTAAAATAAAACAGTTGGAGAAAATGAAAGAATAAGTCTCTTTCAAGGCCTTGAAATGAGATTCAAACCCTTGAAACTAAATTGTTTTGAATGTTTCAAAAGTTCTAAGTTTGTAACAGAAAATTAAATGCAAGAGACACAAGATATATAGAGTTCGGTCCACTTGGACCTACATCTCTAACTCAGGGATCTTCTCCCGGTAGGATTTTCAACTAAATTCTTATTAATCAACAGCTAGGACCTAGATCTCAAGCACAGAGAGATGCCTTACTCTGTTACAGCTTGTGGTTCTCACTAACCTATCTGGTACCTGCTCTAGCTATCTGATTAAATAAGAATTCTCTATTGTTCACCTTGAAAAATGCTTGAGAATTTAAACAAGAGTAGTATGTAAAAGATATACGAATAAAGATCAGAAGAGAAGAACACAAGAAATGAAACTGCTGTGAGAGAGCAGTGTTCTTCTGAGACTTGTATTGAGATTTTGATTTGCTTCTTTGTTGCTTGACAATCCTTGAATTGTTTTGAGAGTGCCTCTTGCTTTTTGCCTGTTGATTTGTGTATCAAATGCTTCAAACTGAGCTCCTTATATACAGCTCACTTGACCTGCAAATCTTCAAGATCTTCATAAACAACCTTTCCTATTTTGTAGGCAACAACTTTGACTTCTCTAACAGTCTTCTTCCAACGGATAGTTGCTCAGTATCTTCAGGGATACGGATCTGATCTTTTCCATAAAAATGTTGAGAATCTGTTAGGATCAATAGATTGATTGCTGAATCAAAGCAACCCAGAAATTCCTTTCCTACAAAACTCGGGTTTAGGAAGTAAATCCTGCAGAATAGGAAATAAACTTTTCCTGCGAAAATGAGTCAAACAGATGGATTAGGTATTGTAAAACATATCAAAAAGCATTGTCTTTCATCATAATGTAATAATAAATAAGGCACAGGGTTTAGGATTTCAAACATAAAAAGAAACTCCACCTAAATCAAGCTTATAAGTCTTAGTCAGTTTGAAGGCTTTGAAAGATGTTTAATGGAGCTATTTCAAGTCTTTGAAACATTGCAACTACATTGAGTTTACAATCTCCCCCTTGATGAAAGACAAAACCAAGGTCTTCCAGTCTGTTTGATTCTGTAACTCTGCAACAAATACTTATTAGCACATAGCATAAAAAATCATATAAAATTAACACATATCGTCAAAAAGATCCAACTTATTAAACTGAAAACCAACAAAGTATGCACATAATCCTAACTGACCAAAACCAGGTCATCTAATAAAACATCCTAAATTTTATCCCCCTTTTTTGATTTCATCAAAAAAGAATGAGAACATGTAGGATCATTGTTTTGGAAAAAACAGAAAAGTAAAAGATTTTGAAAGTTAAGAAATTCAAGGCTTTGGAAAAGAGTTCAAGGCCTTGAAAAAGATAAAATATGCAAGAATCAACAGGTAGGGTCTTCATATCCTTGCTTCTCTGCATCTTCTTCTTGACTTTCTTCCTTATCATCCTAATCTTTTTCTTGTTGATCTACATCATCACCTTTGTCACCTTCTCCCTTAAACAAATCAGCATTCGTCACAATTTTGGTACTGTATACTTCTTAGGTTTCTTTTTATTGAGATATATGAGCAATTCACCTAAGTCTAGACTGTCTTCTTCTTGATCTTCATCCACTTGTTCAAAATCCACCTATTTTCTTTTTCCTTTGACCTGAGCAGTGTTATCTTGAGTTGAAAGCTCACTGGAGAGATCCTTTGCTAATTCAGTATTTTTGGTACTCTTCTCATTTTGAGACATTTCCTCAGCCACCTCAAACAATGTCATGCTTCTGGACATGGTTTCAACCATGTACTTCACTTGTGTGAGAGCAGTGTAAAACCCATGCTGATTCACCTTTACCTCATCAATCTCCATCTGAAGTTCTTTCAACAATTTGAGGGTCTGGGGATTGTCTTAGGACTGAGAGGTTTGGCTGAAGGTTGGAGTTAAGGATTTAGGTTTAAGAAACTTCTTGAGACCCAATTCTTCTTCTGTCAACTCAGAGAACAGCTTCCAAACTTTAGCACTTATTTTCACAACACCAATCTTCACAAAATCCTTATAATTCCAAAACCATTAGTCACTGATTCTTCATTATCAGTCTGAATTTCAAAGTGTTTGAAGAATAAGGTGAGCAAATTGACAAAATTAAAAGAGTGCTTTCTCTGGTTGGTTTGGCTATAAAGCATGTGCTCCATCACCAGCTTTGGAAGATCAATTTCATACCAATGCATCACCAAGTACATATAGTACAACACCCTGTCAGTTATTAGCTCCTTTGAGTGTTCCCTAGGTACCACACATCTCATAAAGATAGTGAACACAGCTTTGGCTTCAACAGTTAGAACAGAGTATGTTAAATGTTTAGATGTGGTACGGGTATTAGGTCGAAATAATTCCTCCTTTGCTAATTTTAGGGCTTCACTCCTAGGAGGTTAGTTACTGGTGTCATATCTCTTAGGACAACCTAGAACATTAGCAATCTCAGAATGATCTACTTCTATGTCAATGCTAGCAACCTTAGTCTGAATCACCAGATTTGCAAACTTCTTGACTTTGTTTCAGGTTTAGGTAAAAGAATCTGGTGAGTCTACGGTAAGCCAACTCTGGAGGATTTAAAATAAACCAAAGAGAAATTTTCCTCGACATTTTGATGCATTCCAGCTTAATACCATGTAGCATAGGCATACTAATTAGACTAGAGAAACCAATTGGTCTAGAGACAAATCTATCAAGCCACTGACCTCTAGCAACATTAGTAACAAATCATGTACTATCAGGGGCTGATTTCTTACCAGTGGTTTTCTTTCCTGAGTAGATCTGCAGTGCCTTTTCTATGTTCTCATCTGTTTCATCCTCTGCTGCATCCTCTGCAACTTTCTCCTTTCCTTTGCTCTTGGCTGCTTTGTCACCTTTCTTCTTTGGGTTACCAATCTAAATACCCTTCTGTTTCTATGGTGCTGTATCCACTGCCTTCTTCTTCTTGCAGGAAACTGTGGTTACATCCTTCCTGGACTTCTTCTTGGGAGGAGGAGCCAAATCTTCTGCAGTAGGGGTTTTGAACAGGATTCCCCACTAATGGTTGAACCTCTTCCACAGTGGCCTATCTTTTCTTCTCTGTTGTAGCCTTTGATCCACTAGCTATTTTGATTATGTCTGAGGCTCTTCTGGTGCTCATTAGGTTTTGGAGGTAGGATAGATACGAAGGAGAGAAAGAAGGAAGGAGATAAATAGAAGAGAGTTTCAGTTTGAAAAGGAAACAAATTATTTTCTCTGATCTTTGAAGATCTTGATGAATAAGAAAAGATTCAAAATTGTGTGTGTCGTTGGAAATATTTAATACTATTTTGGCTAAAAAGGGTTTTCTCAAAATTGAGGGGCAACATTGAGCAATTATCTACAGAGATAACACCCAACATTGAAATATCCAATATTATTGACTAAGTGACATGTAGTCTTATTTTCAATACTTTGGAAAGGATTTCAAGGACTTGAAAAGTTGTTTCAAGTAATGCATATAAAATCAAAGCTTTGAAAGGATTTTCAAGGCTTTGAAAATCAGTTCAAACCTTTGAAACACATAAACTTACCTGATTATCCCCCTAAACCAAAGCTTCCTTATTTAGCATTCCCAATTCCAATCTTAAGGCTGAGAATCTTTCATCTGGCAATGGTTTAGTGAAGATATCTGCAAATTGCATATAAGTAGAAACAAATTCAAGAACAGTATCACCTTTCTCTGCATGATCCCTGATGAAGTGATTTCTAACATCAATGTTCTTTATTCTTGAATGTTGAAATGGATTCTTTGTAATTGATATTGAACTTGTGTTGTCACATTTGATTGGAATACCTCTGATATCAAATCCAAGATCTCTCATTTATCGTGCTATCCAAAGTACTTGAGAACAGCAAGCTCCAGCTTCTATGTGTTTTGCTTCAGCTGTTGATAATGCAACTGAATTTTGCTTCTTAGAATGCCAGCTGATTAAAGATAATCCAAGAAATTGGCAGCATCCTGAAGTACTCTTCCTATCAACTTTATATCTTTCAAAATTAGCATATGAATAGCCACACAAAGAGAAGTTAGAATGTTTAGGATACCAAAGCCCCAAGTCTTTGGTACCATTGAGATATCTAAAAATTCTTTTAACTGTAGTCAAGTGTGATTCTTTAGGATCAACTTTAAATCTAGCACACATACACACACTCAACATGATATATGGTCTGCTAGTTGTGAGATAGAGTAGTGATCCAATCATACCTCTATACTCCTTCACATTTGCACTCTTACCAGATTCATCCTTGTCTAAAGATTGTGTAGAACTCATAGGAGTCTTAATATCTTTGAATTTAGACAAATTGTACTTGCATAGCAAGTGCATTGTGTACTTGCTTTGATGTAGGAAAATTCCCTTCTTCATTTGATGAATTTGAAGTCCAAGGAAGAAGTTCAATTCTCCCATCAAGCTCATTTCAAATTCCCTGCTCATAAGACTTGAGAATTCCTTGCACACAAGATCATTAGTTGCTCCAAACAGAATATCATCAACATAAATTTAAACTACAAGCATATCTTTCTCATGAGTCTTTATGAAAATGGTTTTGTCTACCAATCCTCTTTTGAAATCATTTTCAAGCGGAAACTCTATCAATCTTTCATACCAAGCTCTTGGAACTTGTTTTAAACCATAAAGAGCTTTGTCAAGTTTGTAAACATGATCTGGCAACATGTCATTTTCAAAACATGGAGGTTGAGCAACATAAACTTCTTCTTGCAGATAACCATTAAGAAAAGCAAATTTCACATCCATTTGAAATAGTTTCATGTTTTTGTGAGATGCAAATGCAAGTACAATTCTAATTGCTTCTAACCTAGCAACATGAGAAAAAAGTTTCTTCATAGTCAATACCTTCTTCTTGATTCTAGCCTTGAGCTACCAATCTAGCTTTGTTCCTGATTACCTTACCATTCTCATCTAACTTGTTTCTGAATACCCATCTCGTTCCAATGACAAACTTATTTCTTGGTGGAGGAACTAGGTTCCAAACTATGTTCCTTTCAAACTCATTGAGTTCACTTTGCATAGCTATAATGAAGTCTACTTCTTGTAATGCTTTCCTCACAGTTTTAGGCTCTACAAGAGAAATAAAATCATTAAAAGCACAAAGATTTTTCAAATGAGATATGTTCTGTATACCAGTGGTTGGATCAGAATAATGTTATCAGCGGGATGAGATGAGAGATATTTGAATACCATTCTTGGTGTCCATGGTTCAGGCTCTCCAGTTTGCTTCTCATGTCTCTGAGAACTTGAAGTAGTAGCTTGTTCTCCTATCTTCTCTGGAGATCTTGTTTTAAGGCTTTGAATATGTGTTTCAAGGCCTTGAAAATGCATGTCTTGGTCTAGTGACATTTCTTTGGATCCTTTTGAGGATTCTTTTGCAGTATCTAAATCATGCTTATTCAGATTAGATCTGCAAAACCATCACTCAAAGAACCATCATAGCTTTCAACAAAAATAACATGAATGCTTTCTTTAACAAGCTTGGTTCTCTAATTATAGACTCTATACGCTTTGATTTTCTATGAATAGCCTAGAAAGATACATTCATCACTTCTTGCATCAAACTTACCAAGATTGTCCTTACCATTATTAGGACAAAAACATGTACAGCCAAAAGGTTTGAAGTAAGAGATGTTTGACTTTCTTCCTGTGAATAGCTCATAGGGGGTCTTTTTCAGAATAGGTATGATCAAGCACCTGTTAAGAATATAGTTTGTTGTATTCACAGCTTCTGCCAATAATACTTTGGCAGCTTGTTTTCCTGAAGTATTGTCCTTGACATATCTTCAAGAGTCATGTCCTTTATTTCAACAACTCCATTCTGTTGAGGAGTTCAAGGAAAAGAAAAGTTGTGAGAGATGCCATGCTTAGAACAGAATATATCAAACTCAAGTTGATCAACTTCTCTACCATGATCACTTATAATTGAAGCAATAGGTAGGTCTTTCAAGGTTTGAAGTTCTCTACAAAGTTTTGAAAATTCAAAGAGAGCTTCAGATTTTTCTTTCAGAAACATACCTAAGTATATCTAGAGAAGTCATTAACAATAACAAGCGTGTATTTCTTACAATTTGGAGTTGGAGTGATCATAGGACCACAGAGGTCCATATGCGGAAATTCAATGGGTCTTGTAGTACTTACAAATTTCTTTGACTTGAATAAGCTTCTAGTTTGTTTGCCTTGTGCACATGCCTTGCATACTTCATCATCTTTGAACTTGATAGAGTGTAATCCTCTTACTAAGTTCTTTGAGACTAACTTGTTCAAGGTATGCAAGCCAATATATCCCAACTTTATGTGCAAAGCTTTGAATCTTCTTTAAAGGCCTTGAGACACTTCAAGTTTTCACCTGCAACTTTGTTAGTCTGAAAAGTATAAACATTGTTAGATCTAGTGTGAGGATGCAATTGCCAGATTTCTCATTCTGCACCACCCACTTCTCTTTATCAAATATAACTTTGTTGCCATTGTCACAAAGTTGATATACACAAAGCAAATTAAATTTCAATCCATAAACTAGATATACATCAGAAATGGAATTTTCAGAATCTGTACCAACTTTACCAATACCAAGAATGTTGCCTTTACCGTTGTCACCAAGTGTAATTGAACCTTATGATTGCTCTTTTAGTTCTGAGAAGAGGGATCTCTTTCCACTCATGTTTCTTGAGCAACCACTGTCCATAAACCACTTCTGCTCTTTGATCTTGGTGACACCCTGCAAATACCATTGTCTGCCTTACCCAGCTGTTAGACCAAGTGCTGAATTTAGATTCCTATTTAGGGTCAACCATGTTTGGTGGTCAAACCCCTTTAGGAACCCAAATCTGGCTAACTTGTCCTTTGATTTGGAAGGGAAAAGTGTTCCTCATTATGTGAGAGTCTCTTATTCTAAAAGGACAAGTCATTTTGACATGACCAATCTTATTACAGTAATGGCATTTAGGAAATGTTTTTCTTCCAGCTTTCACAAATATGGTATTGTTTTCTTTGGAAAATTTGGATTGTATCCAATACCAGTTTTGTGAAAAGACTTCAAGCTTCCTCCAAGAATCAAGTTCAAGTTGTTTTCTGAGCCTGCAAGTTTAGTTTTGACTAATTCATATTCTTGAAGTTTCTCAGTAAGAGTAGTCTTTTGTTTATCCAATTCATCAACTTGATGTCTTAGATTAACAAGGCTATCACTCAAGAGAGAGTTCTCAGTGACTACTTCCTTCACTTGTGATTTCAAGGCTTTGAAACTGGTTTTCAAGGCCTTGAAATCACTGTCATTTTTCTTCTAAGAGATTTTAAGATTCTGATTTAAGCAAACAAGTTTCAAAGTTTCTTTTCCTTGCTCATGAACTCTTTTTTCAAAAATCTAATTTCTTTTAGATAGTCCTCTTCGTTTAAAAGCATCGTTCTAAGATAATCAGAGAGGGCTAATATTGGTTTTGAAATCAAACACTTTACCATTACCTCAATGTTCTTTTCAGAAATTTCATCATGCTTGGCCATAAAGCATAGGTTTGCATTTTCTTCTTCAGATTCAGAGTCACTTGAGGTATCTGAATCACTGCATGAAGCTGTCAAAGCTTTCTTTCTTCTATCATTATCTTTCTTCTGAAAGTTCTTTCTTTTCTTGTGTGGACAGTCTCTGATTAAGTGTCCTGAATTACCACACTCAAAGCAATTCATGACTTTAGGCTTATTATTTTGTGAAGAAAACTTACCTTAGTAGTCCTTGCTAATGGAGGATTTGTGTCTTTCTCTGTTGAAGTCCTTGTTTCCAAATTTTTTCTTCATCTTAACAATTCTGGTCAAGGATCTGGAAATCAAAGCAGTTGGATCTTCGTCATCATCCTTAGTTTCAAGGCTTTGAATTGTCTCATTCTCTTTGGCCTTGAGAGCCAAGTTCTTGAAACCTTCTGGTAGCTCTCCATCAAATTCATTCATGGATATTTCATCTTTGAGGAGCTTTCCTTGCAGGTCATCAAGTTGGAGTGATGAGAGATCTTGAGCTTCCTCAATAGCAGTAGTCTTTGGTTCCCATTTTTCCTTTGGAAGACTTCTTAGAATCGTTCTCACCTTTTCTTCATTGGAAATATGTTTTCCCAGTGAATCAAGGTTGTTGACAATGTCTGTGAACCTTTTGAACATGTATCTGATTGACTCATCTCCATTCATCTTGAATAGCTCATATTTCCTGAGATATATATTGATCTTGGTTTGCTTCACTTAACTAGTTCCTTCAAAAGTTAACCACAAGCTTATCCCATATCTCTTTGCCATTCTTGCAGCTTGAAATCATGTTAAATTCATCTGCACTCAAAGAACAATAAAAGAGACTCATAGCTTTATAGTTATTTGAGAATTGCTCTAATCAGCTGAAGAAAGAGAGTCTTCAGATATGGGAGTTCTAATCCCATTCTTCTCTGTATAGAAAGTATGAGGACCATTCTGAATGATAGTCCAGAGTTCCGTGTCTTGATCAATAATGAACATTTTCATCAAGGCTTACCAGTGGACAAAATTGTTTCCACATAATAGAGGAGGTTTGTTAGCAGCTCTTCCATATGAGAAACCACCATCGCCTGTAGTACTCATAATCACAAGATGGTTAAATCTATGCATTAATACAAGCTCTGATACCAATTGAAGGGGTGTACAATAGATAGAAATGCAGGATCAATACTCTAGAAGGGGGTGATGAATAGAGTATGTAGACTTTTTCTAAACTTTGCAAGAGTATTGGTTTCAAAAGATTTGTAAAGAGACTCAAGGCATTGAAATGAGTTTCAAGCCCTTGGAATAAAACAGTTAAAGTATGTGAAAGAATAAGTCTGGTTCAAGGCCTTGAAATGAGATTCAAACCCTTGAAACTAAACTGTTTTGAATGCTGCAAAATTTCTAAGTTTGTAATAGAAAAGTAAATGCAAGAGACACAAGATATATAGAGTTCAATCAACTTGGACCTACGTCTCTACCTCAGAGATCTTCTCCGTGTAGGGTTTTCAACTTAATTCTAATTAATCAACAGCAAAACCTAGATCTCAAGCACAGAGAGATACCTTACTCTGTTACAGCTTGTGGTTCTCACTAACCTATTGGAGATACTGCTTTCTGGACAGACTGATCACGGCCACATGGCAGAAATCCAGCACACCTAGCTGTGCTCCACATACACCGGAAAACTACCTATGCTTGTCCACGTGGGGGCTGTGAGACAGAGCCCTCGCGTACCAGCAACACGGGACTTGTAGGGACTTAGTGGTTTGGAGGCTAGGGTAAGGCCCGTCGCGCGTGTGCGGCAACCAAGCTCGCGCGCGACCTCTGGTAACACACTGAGAGGTTCCAGGCTTACGTGTCCCATAAATGCGGCTGATCTCATAACAGTCTCCGATACTTGCGGGCAGATACGTAACGGTTCCTATATAGACGGTCGAACGTGCCGTTGGTGTCTATCATTAAGCCGCCATTTATGGTGCATTAATCCCCTCAACGGTCACTTCACCACTATATATAGGATTGTTAGCTTTCCATTACAACACTGAGTACAGACCAATACATCTCAGCTCTTGGAACGCTAAGCAACCTACTCTATATCAGCCTACTATCTCTCTCTTAAGCAGTTACCAGTGCTTACCCTCTCCCTACACACACCCTGCATCTCTCTGTGTTCCTATTCTCCACTTGAGGTGCACACTTGGATCTCTCCGAGGGATTCCTGTGAGAACAATTTGGTGAACCTGACGTGAAACATCCACCTTCAACCTTTTTTTAACACTTCCATAATGTCTTTGGATGCAAACGTTCGTGACGGCAATCGGTCCCCTTCCCACGAGGAGACCTCAGGAGAAGAGGGACTTCTCAACACCGTTGCCAATCCAGTGTCCGTGCGCAAGTAGGTGCTGAAGGAGTGCCCTCTTTGGAGGCACTCCAGTCCACGATTCAGAGTCAAGCCCAGATGATGCAAGCCCAATCCGCCCAGATTGCCCAAATCATGACAATCTTTAGAAGGATCGCTCAAAACACCACCAAGGGGGTTTCAGTCCCACCACTGACAACCCCGTTGCCTCTAGTCGTGGCGGCAACCACATCCGTAGTGCATATGTTTGTTGCAAAATCTTCTTTTTCCGGTGGATTAAGGTCACAGGCTCCAGGCATTCCGACGAGCTCCGCCCTGATGGCGACGGGAAACCCCATGTCATACTCAGCAGTGTCTTACCAAGCGAGTGGAGCTCTATGCAGCCATGCACTTCCTCCACCATCTCCCTATGATCCAACCATACCCTACATTCCGGGCTTCGCGGCCCTGGAACAGCATGTAGACAGCATCATTGCGAACCAGAGCTTCGCAGAGGCTGTCATCCCAAAAGGTCGACAGCGCGCCCCCCATTCCGCGAGACATCTACTTGATGCCCAACCCTTCTGGGTACAAAGAACCCAAGTGGGAGAAATTCGATGACGTCTGGGGGAACGCACACGAGCATGTGATGCGATTCGTTGACATGATTTGCCCGCATGGGGTAGACACCAGATAACTGATGCGTGAATTTCCCAAGTCTCTGGGAGCTGTCGCGTACAAGTGGTATAGGACTCTGGAAGCAGGATCCGTCAATACATGGGAAGACTTGGTTAAGAAGTTCGACACCAAATTCTTCCAAGTCGAAGAAAAAGTTACTACCATCCATCTTTCACGCATGTGCCAGATGAATGACGATGAGGGGGTCGCCTTCATCAAAGGTTCAGGGCCAAGTCCTTGGAGTGTGTGGACGACGTCTTGGAAAGTCGACTGGTGGAGATATGCCTCTAGGGCATGCGCGATGAATACAAAGTTATGCTCATTAATTTAAATATGCGTACCTTTTCCAGATTGGTGGAAAGCACCAGGAATGTGGAGCCTCTTGTGGAAAGGATGAAGAAGAGGTACGCTAACGAGCGTACACAGGCGAATCCCAGCTCAAGGTGGGAAAGTACAACTACAAGCGGACTCCAGATGTCAGCGTCCATGCAGTTTCATCCCCCAATAAACAGCGGTGACCCGCGCCCCAGGAAGCACCACCTTTGCCCTGTTCAATGGAGGATGCAATAGACCATTGCAAGAGATGGCGCAAAGATGGGATACTACCGCCCCTGGAGCACAAACCCACGAAAGACCAGCTGCAGGATCCAAGGTGGTGCGAGTGCCACGGGCAGGTGCTACACCCAACCAGAGAGTGCAGAAAGCTTTGAGGGTTGGTGGACTGAAAGATAAAGGAATGCCAGTTGGTGGTCGATGAGCCAATTAAGGATGTGTGCAACAACCCACTGCCGTCTCACGCGAGGCAGGAGCCAAAAGGAAAGGAGATAGCTATGATATCGATTACATACCTTGAGGAGGTCGGGGAGGAAGATACCCCGGTAATCGCGGAGTTTTATGAAGAAGAAGACTATGGTGTCGACACAGAAGATTCGCGTGCTGAGCGGATGAAGGACTCTGCCAAGTTTGTTAAATTCTTCTAAGAGATGAACTTTCAAACAACTGCAGGCATGAGATTATAAAGGTGATCTTAAGGGTAGCTGAGGACCATGGAGAAGAATTTGTCATCTCCAACCGAAGGGTTGTAATGGCTGCGCCATCAGGAGGCTTCAGCATAACGTTTGACGAATGAGACAAGAGAACTGATGCCAATCATCAAAGGTCGTTGTACGTAACTTCCACTATCAACCATGTGGAGTTAAAGAGGCCTTTTTTGATGGAGGAGCTGCAGTGAATGTCATTCCTCTCAGTACCCTGGAGCTCGCAGGAATTCCCCGAGACAAGATTGTCAAGAGGCCATCACCACTAATGGGTTTTGGAAGCGACTCCAGAATGACAGTTGGCTGGATTCGATTGGGGATTTAGATTGGCCAGATCAAGTGTTCTGCCAAATTTCATGTTATCAAAGAAAACACCACTTACCACATGATTATCGGTCGGGAATGGATCCATCGCTTCGACGCTGTACCCTCAGCGGCTCACCAGGTTATGAAAGCCATTTGAATGAACAAAGTTGTTTCAATACCTGTTTCGGTGAACCCCTTCAATCTAGATAAAGGACATTTGTCCGAGGCTGTATGGTTTACAGAATTGGAGGATGAGCCTACTCCAGCCCCACTCCGGTCAACTCCCTTACCTAAATGGGAAGACTTTAAAGAGAAGTCTCCAGCCTGATTCATGGTGATGCATGAAGAATCTGAGAGGGAAACCACGCGGGAGGAAAATCCTAAATTTGCTAACAAAAAGAGTGTCTACACCCTCAAAAGGGTCATCGGACATGACAGTGAGGGCAGGCAGGTAAGTAGTTTCTACTCCAACGGTAGGAAGTGCTATCGCATCTGAGGGCTATCGCAGGACTACAGCCACCCAAGAACGCAACGGTACTATCCTTGGCTTTCTCTTTAATGAATTTTGTAACTAACAACAGTACATTCCTATATGAAGTTCTCATGAGTAATAATAACCCTCTCATGGGGAATCCTTTTTTTCTGATTAACTATCAGACTCATTTTGCCACCTTGAAGCGAAATGAAAAGCCTATCTGTTTAGATAGCAACAAAATGAAAAGCCCATCTCTTTATATAGAAGCCAAGTGCGATCAAAGCCTATCTATTTAGATAGCAGCAAAATGAAAAGCCTGTCTGTTTAGATATCAGCCAAACGCGATCAAAGACAATCTTTTTAGATAGCAGCAAAAAGAAAAGCCTATCTGTTTACATAGCAGCCAAGTGCGATCACAGCCTATATTTTTGGATAGCAGCGAAACGAAAAGCCTATCTGTTTAGATAGAAACCAAACACGATCAAAGCCTATCTATTTAGATAGCAGCAAAATGAAAAGCCTATATGTTTAGATAGCAGCCAAATGTGGTCAAAGCCTATCTGTTTAGATAGTAGCGGAATGAAAAGCCTATCTGTTTAGATAGCAGCCAAACGCGATCAAAGTCTGTCTGTTTAGATAGCAGCAAAATGAAAAGACTATATGTTTAGATAGCAGCCAAACGCGATCGAAGCCTATCTCTCCAGATAGAAGCAGAAAGGTCTACCTGTTCAAAAAGCATCCAAGCGCGATTAAATCCTATCTGCTTGATCGATTGGCAAGTCCATACCCGATTTAAAAGTCTACAGTGATAGACAAAATTGTAAATAAAAAAACATACTTTCATAATCAGTCAAAGCTGGTTTACAATTTATCTGTCTAGATAGCATCCTAAAGCAAGGCTCACAAACGAAAAAGTAGGATTGCAACTGAAAAGTAAAGTGTTCCTAAAGAACACTCTGACATGACTCTATAACTACGAAGTGTGATGCTGCCATCGACGTACTCAACCAGAACAGAGCTCTTATCGATTCCCATGACATGGTGAGATGCCAGATGAACTTCAATCCATCAAGGCGGCTTATGTGAAGAACAAATGGGGAACAGCTCATGGGGTAGGAAGCTGATCGTGCGTAAGGCAAAGAACACCACCTGTTGTTCCCTGGTTGAAAAAATGGTGGCAAATAGTTCTACAATGAAAAGCCGACGGAGATGCACACCACTCATTACTTCCTGGCATAAGAATCGGCATAAAGATCCTCTTCGCCGGAGGACCACTGGAGGTGACCCCTACAAACATGATAAGGGAAAAGATGTCTTCATTCCAATACAAGAGCTTACACAGTTGGTCTTCCGAAAGACCATGATAACTCGGGGATTCTTCCAATTCCCTGGGAGTCATTTCTGTATCAAAACGCACGGATTCAAAGTCAATGAGCCAGAATCGATACAAATTCAAAAGGGGAGAAAAGCAATGAAAAGAAGGGCAAGTACCCAGGAAAGATAGAATTTTGCCAATCACAAGAGCCCAGATGAAGAATGAAAATGCAAGAATGGGGGTTTATATAGGGCTCAGAGGAGACTCTTTAGTTTCGCGGCCGAGTCAGCAACATCTCAAAAATGAGCAAGAATCAATGGCCCTATTAAAGGCTATGACGATAAAGTAGCCCTAGGAAATAATGAGGGTTCAACCTCCTGTGTGACGGCCATACCTTATCCGGACTCTACACGAAAATTCAGACGATGATGACGGCTTTTGGGGACTTGAACCGCCACCATTAAGATATTCAAAACATTGAGAATCTAAAGTTTTCGAACCACTGCAAGACGCGACATACCTGCTGTGCACAAGAGATTCTGGCAGGGAGACCTCCGTGTGCACCGTAAGTAGAGGATCAGAGATGGCACAGGAAGAGTTGGGTTGTGCGTAGGGAGAGAGTAAGGAAGTAGTAATGTCTGAGAGAGAGACAGAGGTTTGGCAGAGCTTCCGCGTATGGCTAGTGTGTTCTCCTTTGTATGGAAAGGTTAACGTCCTATATATAACGGAGAATGTGACTGTTGCAGTGTGGTTAATGCGCCCATCAATGGCGGCTTAATTAGCTTAACCGCAACGGCACGTTCGTCCGCCTATATAGGGACCGTTACAGCACATTATGCGCGAATACCGGAACCGTAATGAGGTTGACCGGGTTTGACCGGATTGACCGGGTTTATGGAGCTCGTGCCATAAATCTCTCAAAAGCAGTTACTAAAGGTCGCGCGCGAGCTTGACTCGCACGCGACAGGACTTACTCTAGCCTCCAAACCACTAAGTCCCTACAAGTCCCGTGCAGTGGTATGCGAGGTCCCTGTCTCGCAGCCCCCACATGGATCAGTGCGGCTGGTGATACAGTGTGTGTGGAGCACAATATGGTGTGCTAGATGGTTGCCACGTGGCCAAGATCTGTCAGCTCAGAAAGCACTATCTACATTAGCCCCCTTTCTGCGCGTGAAGACTCATAGCTGTATAGACTTCCATGCGCGGAAACCAACATACGCGTCGCCGCCACTCACCAATTCAAACATGAGTAAATTCAGCCCCCATGCGTGCCATTATGACCTAAAACCCCTAGATTCGTGCCGTCTGGCCTTTAGGGTTTTAGACGTGACGTCAGCTTGTCCTGTGATTGCGCGATTCGGCGGTGACGGTTGTGATTCGACTACTAAAAGGACGCAACCCTTCATTGTTTTTGGATAAGTACTCTGTACTCTCCATTGTTGCAAAGCATCACTTCTTTCTCTTAAAGTGAATGATACCCGGAAGTCTTCGAGAGCAGATTCAAATAATCAATCACAAGTTCACTCTTGTCAATCGTCTTCTTCAACTGTGCGCATCCAAGCAAGCTTTACCAAAACAAGGTTGGCCTTGTTTAATTTTGTTTATCATACCAATGTATGCTTTGAACTGTGTTGGATCTGCAAACCCATGACATATTATCTGTTGAAAACTTTTGAAGAAGCTCCAATCTTGGAACCCAATTTTGATTTAATCCTTCAATGATAAGGACCTTGGATGTAGGGTTTTGAAATCCCTGATAATGCAAACAATTTCCAATCCCTAATTTTTGAAATTGATACCAGAAGCTGTTCATCTTTCTTCCCATAGATCTTGAATCTCGAAATTCAAACTGAAGTGTGGCATATTTCTCCCCCCTTTTTTCTGGCTTTTCCGCAGGAATGGCAAAGACAAAAGGAACTTGACCCACCAAGGAGGACGAAGAAATACCTGATCTTCCACAAGCTCTATGGCGAAAAGCCCCCTACCTGGGTGGCAAGGATTTCTACCATGCGAGGGTTAAGGAAAAGAAACTGCCTGCTTCTGTCCCTAATGAGGGATTGCTAACATTAACCCCTCCAGTTAACTCGGCCTTGCTTGATTTGATTGGCTCCGAGGACGTGGTTCGACTGGGAATCGAAAATGGGTACTTCCCGTATGCCGCGATTTCCACCCAAGCTTTTGTTCAGAAATTGGACTACATGGATGAATGGATTGACCATGTGTTGACCAATCATGCTGTGACTCTCAACGAGGCCGGCGTATACTTCGCCGTTCGTGCTATGAAGGGTGCTGTCGTGAAGCTGGACCAGTCCTTGCTTCTAAACCTTCTTTCCCACTACTCGCCTGTGACTCACACTTTTCACTTTGCTGAGTTCGAGGCTTCTCCCACACTCGAGGACGTGCACATGCTGTATGATCTGTCTCCCATGGGCTAGGTAGACCCTTTGAGTCCCTTGAGGACGGATGCGGAGATTGCTTTGTACACGCAGATGGAGGAATGCTTGTCAGAGGTAAAGAAAATCTCCACCCGTGGGACCACTACAAAAGCCCTTCCTGACTGGCAGTTGGTTGACACGTCTGTGAAGAATACTTGGAATAAATGGGTGCAGTACTTCTTCCGTGATTACGTGAACAGCAGCATTACCAAGAAGCTTCTGAGTCAAGACCCAGAGGCCAAGAAATATGTGGAGGGTAAGGGTTATCACTTGACCCTTTGTGCTTTCCTCTGTGCCTGGCTGTCGAGGTACTTAATCGATGGTCACCCGCACTATGGGGTCTTCTATCACGTTCTGCCGCTTGCTGTGAAACTGGCCCTTGGCTAGAAAGTCGCACTCGGACCCTTGGTCTTGGGCACGCTGTACTACAGACTGGATCAGCTAGTTGTGGCCATGAAAGAATTGCGTGGCCGCCTCGACATACTGACTTTCGCTAACATTTCCTTTTTGACGATGTGGGTCTTTGAGCGATGGCCTTCCTATGCCCCAACTGCTTTTAAGCCCAACAAGTGGTGTCCCCCAGGCGCGATGGAGGAGCGTAACAGCGGCAGAGCTGCAAGGTGGTTCGGAACGAACAATACCAAGTGCGTTTGGAGCCTGATATGCGACAATCTGCGAGAGTTCATAGCCAGGCCCTATGCCATGCGTATTGAGAACGTGCGATGGTTTCCAAAGCTGTACCCTTCTAAGGGTGTTTTCTTCTCAGAAGAGCTCCTCTTCGAGGATGGATCGCATTTCCATGAGCGCTATCGCGAATTCTTTTGCTGGTGCCTGCGAGGTTCCATTCCTGCTCTCGCAGAGCATATTCGTGAGCTCGCGCCGAGGTATGAGAGGATTACCGTGGATGTTGATCCCACTCGCGTTTCTCCCCAGTTCGGCTTTGATGCAGTGGCACCATCAATCTGGCCACAGTCTATTATCAGAGGCTGCTATAAGCGTTTGTTGACAAAGGAGTGCAAAACAGTCTTCATGAGCAACCTTCCCTTTGAGAAACCTGCGGGTAACCGCGAAGGTGGTTCTTCTAAGAACTGGCTCACATACTGGCACGCCCAGCAGACAAGGTTTGAGACGCAGTCGGCCCCCCCAGCCAAGCAGAGCTCCTGTGATCAAAAGAAACTCTTTTCCTTTTCGTCCCAATTGTAGTCTGGACGAGTCTGAATATGGTTGCTACTCGTTGCTAGATCACGAGAACCATTTGTGTCCTGCCATCATTCTAGATGAAAAGACCGCCGCAGTTAGAAAAGGCGACTCGCATGTCATCAGATATAGCGAAACTTTTGCTAAGGTTAGCGACTTCTTTCCCATGCGCTAAGCTTCTTTACTTTAGTATATTGACAACCTCATTCTACACTGCTTGCTGTAGTGCCATGTGCGGAGGTTTGCATTTGGTGAGCATTCCAAATCGCTGGTTAACACCATTGTTACCACAAGAAGACAAGGACAGTCGTTCCTGCTAGCATCGAGGATGGATCCTGAGGTCGAAACCAGGATTCGCGAGGTCATGAATGCTTTTGCTGACTCGCTAATAGACAATGCTCCGGCCTTGTCTCCCCTAGAGATAATCCGTCTCCTCCAGCGACTGCCGCGCCAAGAGCGAAGAGACCCAGGCAAAGTGGAATTACAATTTCTTCCCCTAGAAGCGCTCTAACTTCTCCTCCGGCGAGGTCTCTTTCTGCCAAGGACAAAGGCAAAGGCCGCATGCCCAGTAAAATGCAGAAGGAGCTCGCAGTAGAGACCTTCATTCCATTCGGCCAGGAAGAAGAAGAGGAGAGGCGGGAGCCAAGAGAAGTAGATGAAGAAGAAGAAGAAAGAGCAAATGTGATACATGAGGAAGAATCAGGAGGTATCTCCATCGCGTTTCCCTTCTCATTATCGTAACTCTTTTTCAACTTGATTTTGAACCAGTCATTTCTTCGCAGATGATGATGATGAGGAGACCATCAGTGGACTTTTGGCCAAGAGGCAGAAGAGGGGTGCTCATTCTGGCATTTCAGACGAACCCATAAGCGAGGACGTTCTCGCCGAGTCCAGGAAGACAGCTGCGGAAGCTGCTGAAAGGAGAAGAAAGCGAGAAGAGGAGGAGCTCGAGCGTGTGAGGCAGAGGAGCCTCGAAGAACAGCATGTTGACGACTTAGTGCGTCCAACTGATGAGGAAGATGTGCTTCCCGAAGAGGTGGCTCCTCGAGCTGAGGAGGAGGATGTGGCTCCAGAAGAGGATGCAGCAGCTTTGGAGCAAGCCCAAGCAGATTTTGAAGAAATCGCAGGCGGCAATGAAGGTGAGATTTTTAATCTCACAGTAACTTATCGAGATGTTATTGTGGGTGCATTAAAGCATGGTGTGTCAAAAGCTGACATTCGTCGTTGGCTAGTAGGCAAGTGCGGTGAACCCTCAGGTAATCACTTGAACGATATGCATGAACTAGACTTAGCAACTCGAAACATAATCACGACCGGTTTCTTCGCGCCCCAGGTCACGCTCATCTTAAGGACATGCTTAATGAAGACACATTAATAGAGAGAGGTTCCACGTCCTTAGCGTATGACGAGGATATGGCAATCCCACCTTTGCGTGGAGGTGCTTGCTCTTAGCTTAGCAAAGATAATAAAATATCATACCATACAAGTTACCTCATACTATCGCATTTTGATTCGCAGGCAATGCTGATGAACCCGTGCTTGAGCAAAGAAGTCAACCTTCTGCGTCCTATGTCCCGGTGCCGAGTTCTCATACCGAGAAGCCCGTCGCAGCTGCTGAATACGCAGGGGAGCCTCTTGAGGCAACATCGAACTTTCTGATGATGCCGAGGCTGACACTGTGTTAATGGAGGAAGATGTCCAGGCTAATGCTGAGGAAATGAGAACAAGTGATGTTGATGCTACCGCATCTGAGAGTGTCCCTCGCCAAGCAACTTCGGCTGCTACTACACTTCCAGCGATGACTGAGTCGGCGGCACCTCTTCCTGCGTGGAGCTTTTGGGGCTCGCAGGTCGGGGCTACAATCACAACTGTCGCGGCTTATACTCTTCCCCCCAACAACGAGGAGTTAGAGCTCGCAGCTGATAGAAGGGAAATGGAGCGAGGACAGTCTTCGACCACCCCAGCAATGCGCATTCCTTCTCTTCATGAGATCCTTGAAGGAACTGGTAAGTCGTGGTTTGCTGTTTGCTTTTTGCATTCTTTATTTGCGAATTTGATAGTATGACTTGGCTTTGATATTGCTTCAGGTTTGAAGCAAGCCGATGTAGACTGGCTAGTTCGGATGCGCCTCACCTACCCCCAATCATTTGCGAGATCTCTGGAGATAGGGCCCTTTGACAGGAGGCTGTTTCTTACCGAGGCTATTTGGATTTAGGAGCAGCTGTCTGCGGCCACGCCTGCGACCATTTCTCCTCAGAGTGCCGAATTGCTTTTTGGCATGTGCCAAAATCTTCTCGCCAAAGTTCAAGGCAGGCTGGGTTTCAAGTTTCTTATGAAAAGAGTTACCCTGATTCGCGCAGCTGTAACTTTGAAACGCGGCCACCAAAACCTCGCAGCTGAGAAGCAGAAGGTAGAGCAGCAAAAGCAAAAGGTTGAAGAGGCTATGAAGCTCTATCATGAGATGAATGCCAAGTGGGAGCAATTGAAGCAGGAAGTGGAGCAGGTGGAAAATCTGAGCCGTCAGTTTACCCCTCATGACTCCTTGATCAAGGGTTTACTTTAATTTTTGAAAAGTAGCAAATAAATAGCTGAAACATTAATTTAATGTTGCTAGGGTTTCTCCCCCCCCCCTTTTTTTCAAAAACAAAAGAATCGAAGTGCCCGTTTTGCCCTTTCCAGGATTCGCTAGAATATCTCTGTGCATATCAATTTATGACGTCAGCAATTGATACTCTGCCTTGATTTTCGCGCTAATTTCTCATTAGATAAGCACGCTTCCCTTGGGAAGTCCATCCGAATCATGACCATCCGTCATTAATTAGGATACGCAACTGAATCGTCGTAGCCTTTAGTAGGGTAATTGATCGTTACCGCTTTTCAAGGCGTAAGTGATTGACCTTACCCTCTTTTCAAATTCTGCTGACTCATCTTGGCAACTGAAGAGTCTCCAAAAGGTCTATATAAACCCCTGCCTATTGCTATTTGGGTTCTTCATCCCAAAAATGTGCTTTGCCGTGAGTCCTTACGACTGCTGGCTTCAACGCTTATTTTCCGTTGATTCATGGCAACTTCAAGTCATGAGACCTGAGTTTGCGCTTTGTGCTATAGAAATAGTTTCCAAGATCCGCTTTATGAGGCTTACTGATCTTTGTAACCTTCATAGAGAATATGCAGATAATACCTCACTTTTGTTCGAAGAATTTTCTTCGTCTATTATGTTTGCAGGTCATGTTTCCGGCCGCCTCCCGGTGAGGTGCAGCGCCGTGGTGACCGTGCTACCGACTCGTAATGAACGGCGGGATTCTCCTCCAGCATCCCTGGAGGAGGATTTCTTGCCTCCTCGTTCTTGAACTCAGGGTGGCGAGCCAATGCGCTTGTCTATCTGGACAAGGAGCCCACTGCCAGAGGAATGACTGCTCCCCTGTTTTGCACGGCTGCACACGCCGGAACAGGTGGTTCCTCTGGTACATATCTTGATCAGACAGAGGCCTTATCAGATCCTGAGATCTTGGACGTAGCGTCACGCAGATGTTGCTGCTAGGGACGTAGCGAATGGCGATCTGATCTCTTCGCAGGAGCGCCCTACTTGCTACAGATCTTTGGTCGCAGACCTGTGCATCGCATAGCTGGTGTTAGGGCCGCTAGGTTCATCCTTTTTCAGCTAGGATTCCCGCGATGTGTAACTCCTCGCTTGTAAGTTACTTTTTGAATGCATTGTAAGCCATGTTGGCTGCGTAGTTAGATTTGAGCTTTTTCGCCTCTGAGCTGCTATCTAGACAGATAAATTGTAAGTCCTTTGGACTCATAATGATAAATCACTTAGTACGATTTGTTGTCTTGTTACAACAAATTACAATTTCGCATGCGTATTGGCAAATCTCGCCTTGTGTTGTGCTATATACACACTTTGTATTTTCTATCTGTCGTATAAATTCGCAGATATGTTGTTAGATCGTTCGAGATCGTGCTCGCGCAGCTTTGCTATCTTGGCAAATAGGCTTATGATATGTTCCAGATTAAAGTGCCGGTGCTATCTCATTAGATAGGCCTTTGTAGATCACTTAAGATCATTTTACATAATGTTGCTATCACAACAGATAGACTTAAGAACGATTTTCAAATCGCATTTGTAGAGTGCTGCTATCGCGGCAGATAGGCTTGAAAGATCATTTAAGATCATGTTCGCATAGGCTGCTATCGCAACAGATATGCTTAAAAGATCACTAAAGATTGTTTTCACATGAGCTGCTATCGTGGCAGATAGGCTTAGAAGATCAATTAAGATCATTTTCGCATGTGCTGCTATCGTGGTAGATAGGCTTAGAAGATCAATTAAGATCGCATTTGCATAGGCTGCTATCGTGACAGATACGCTTAGAAGATCAATTAAGATTGCATTTGCATAGGCTGCTATCGTGACAGATAGGCTTAGAAGATCAATTAAGATTGCATTTGCATAGGCTGCTATCGGGACAGATAGGCTTAGAAGATCAATTAAGATCGCATTTTCATAGGATGCTATCGTGACAGATAGGCTTAGAAGATCAATTAAGATCGCATTCGAGTAGTTTGCTATCGTGACGGATAGGCTTAGAAGATCAATTAAGATCGCATTCGAGTAGGTTGCTATCGCGGCGGATAGGCTTTTGCTAACAGTAATTATAAAACAAATGAAGCAATATAAACAGCCAGAAGTATGAAGTTCTTCTCATTTGGGGGAAGCCTTTTATTATAGTACTCTCATATGGGAGAGAAGATTGTGCGAATCATAGCTATACAAGGCATAAGGAAACGTTGTAATAAAACGCATAAAATGAGAGAAGTCAAGGATAATACTTCTTAATCCAGCGCATGTTTACTGAGCTTGGGGTTGAGGTCGTTCCGTGCAACCTCTGTATGCTGCAGTAGCCACTGTCTAAGACTTCTGTTACTTCAAAGGGCCCTTCCCAATTGGCTGCGAACTTTGGGTGAGCCGCCTCTCGCATGCAATGGTCAGATGCGCGCAATACCAAATCTCCAACTGCGAAATCTCTCCGCTGGGCTGTTTTATTGTACGCACGAGCAATCCTTTCCTGGTACCGTTTGTTGGTCCTTTTAGCTTGTTCTCGCTTTTCTTCCAGCAAGACTAAATCATGATCGCGTTGATTTTCGTACAATGCGTGGAAGGCCAATCTTTCCGAATTAACTCTCACCTTCGCACGTACCACAGCCTCAGCCCCATAGCATAGGAGGAACGGTGAGACCCCTGTGGGTGTCCTTGGAGAAGTCCGGTAGGCCCACAGGGCTATGCTTAAGGAATCAGCCCACTTCTTGTGGTCATCTGCGACCATCTTGCTCAAGATCCTCAACAGCGTCTTGTTGGTCGCTTCGGCCTGCCCGTTCCCTTTCGGGTAGTAGGGGGTGGAGCATATCTGCCTGATGTTGTATTCTGCTAGCTTCGCAGCCACCTGGCGATTAACAAAAGGAGTACCATTATCTGAAAGGATAGTGTTGGGTATTCCGAACCTGCATATGATGTTTTCTTGGATGAAATGGACCACAGCTAGCGCATTTGCCGTCTTCAGTGGTATCGCCTCCACCCATTTGGTGAACAGCTCAGTCGCCGTGAGAATGAAATGATTTCCATGCGAAGTTGGTTGGATGGGACCAATGAAATCTAGAGCCCATGTGTGAAATGACCAAGGCGTTCCCAATGCATGTAGATCTACAGCAGGAGCGTGCACTAGGTTTCCTTTGAATTGACACTCCTGGCAGCGTCGTACTTTGGTGCGGCAATCAGCCTCCATCGTGGGCCAAAAATATCCAATTGAGAGGAGTTGCCTGCATAATTTCGCACCTCCCTGGTGTTCCACCTGATGAGAAAGGTCCATGACTTCTTGTGCTTCACTGCCGTCTAGACATCGCAGCAAGTTGCCCTCATGGCCTCTTCGCCAAAGCAGGTTCTCTTGTACCACGTATCGGGATGCTTTCCTCTTCAATTTCTCAGCTTCTTTTCTCAATTCGGGTACGGTGCCCTGGGTGAGAAAATCGAGGAGTGGTTTCCTCCAATCCGCATCATCATCGGTTAGAGCGATGAATAAAGAATCCTTGATCAGTGCGCAACTCTCGCACTTTCCCTGTATTAGTGCTGCAGCTGTTGACATGTCTGGCCAGTGAATGCCATATCTCTGAGCCTTTCGATAGATTGACACTTCACTTTCTCCGCAAGCATGCTGGTGGATCTTCTCTAACAGCAGCTGTCCCTCTTGCTCGGAGACACATCGCATAAGTACTCCGCCAGGACCCTTGTAGTAAAGGGTGTTTTCATGTATGCAATACCCCTTTGTGAGTGCCCAGCTCTCGCTGCTTGTGCCTTCTGCGATGGCTCGTAACATTGCCTTCCTCGAGTCCGCATCGTCCATGTGTTCATCATCGCACGCGTCTTCTGTTAACGCTGACGATGTCCGCACTTCGATCGAGATTCTTGCGGGACATTTGTCTGTACTAACCTTGGATCCCAAAGTGGCCAAAGCGTCTGCATGCCTGTTGTCCGCTCGGGGCTTGTGCTCGTACCTAACGTCGCAGAATTGCTGCACCAGCTTTTGTACCAAAGTCCGGTAGGACAGAAGATTTATCTCCTTCAAACTGTACTCACCCGAGGCTTGCTTGACAATTAGCTTGGAGTCTCCCATGACTGTCGGATTGCTTACTTCCAAAGATTTTGCTGCACGAAGTCCCGCTATGAGGGCTTCATATTCTGCCTCGTTGTTGGTGACTGCGAAGTCAAGCTTTGCGGACATCTGTATGACCTCCCCATCTGGCTTGGTCAAGACTATCCCAATGCCTCCACATTTCCTTGTTGACGAACCGTCGAAATGAAGCGTCCAATAGGGTACATCGACCGCATAGATTTCAGGTCCCTCGAGTTCTTCTTCGATCACAGGCTCATGGCTGTTGTCGGGGAACTGCGCCAACAAATCCGCTACCGCCTGCGACTTGATCGCCCGCGGCCTAACGCATGTCATATCAAACTGGGAAATGGTCATATACCATTTTGCCAATCTTCCTACAGGAGTAGTGTGAGTTAGCAGATATCGTATGGGATCACTTTTTGTAACCACCACCACTTTGTGCGACGCAAAGTAGTGTCTTAACTTCTCTATTATGAAGAATAGGGCAAGGCAATGACTCTCAATGTCCGTGTACCTTGATTCTGCGGGCTGCACAATGTGAGAGATGTAGTAGATGGGCCTTTCTTGACCCTCGTACTCCTGAGCCAAAAGAGCTCCTATGGATTTCCTCGTTGACGTCAGATACAGCAAAAGCGGTGATCCTAACTGAGGTGCGATCATTATTTTTGAAGACGTCAGCAGATCTTTTAGCTTCCCGAACGCAGCTTCGTGCTCCGGAGTCCAGTTGTATGCGGCATCTTTTTTGAGAAGATTACTGAAACAAAAAGTAATCTCGGCGATCGCTGGGATGAATCTTCGCAGATACGATAGCTTCCCCAAGAATGTCTTCAAGGCACTCTGGTCATGCGGCGGAGTCATGCTGATGATGGCTGAAACTTTCGCAGGGTCAGGCTCGATTCCTTGACGATGTACCACGCATTCCAAGAATTTCCCTGACGTTACCCCAAATGCGCATTTCATAGGGTTCATCTTCAGCTGAAAGCGTCTGCATCTGTTGAGTACTTTCCGCAAATCTGCCAGGTGATCCGCCTCTTGCTTGGATTTAACCACGAGGTCATCTACATAAATTTCAACTTCTTTGTGCATCATGTCGTGGAATAGGGCCATCATGGCCCGCTGGTAGGTTGCACCTGCGTTTTTTAGACCAAAGGGCATAACCGTGTAGTTGAACACTCCCACTGGGGTGATGAATGCAGTTTTCCGTGCATCTTCAGGGTCCATCTTGATCTGATTGTATCCGCTGAAGCCGTCCATGAAACTGAACATGCGATGACCCGCTGTCGAATCGATGAGCAAATCGATGTTGGGGCAGAAGCGATTGAGATCTCGGAAGTCCACGGAGATGCGAAGCTGTCCATTCTTCTTTACCACTGGCACAATATTGGCCTGCCATGTGGGATGGTGATTCGATTCTATGAACTTGTCCTCCAGGAGTTTGACAATCTCCTGTTTGATCTTCACGTTAAGCTCTGGCATGAAGCTTCTTGTGCTCTGCTTTACCGGCTTAAACCCCGGGATGATGTCTAAACGGTGCATGGTGATACTTGTGTCCAGTCCGGGCATCTCATCATACTCCCATGCGAACACGTCTTTGTACTCAGTCAGGAGCTGCAGTAGTCCTTGCTCCTCTTCGCTTGTGAGGTCCGCACTTAGGAAGACTGGCCTCTTCTTTTCTTCGTTCGGGTTTAGGAACACTTCCTTTAGCTCTAGCTTCTGTGGTCTGGGTCTGTCTTCCATGCATTCGGGTGCCTCTTTGAGCTTTTCATCTGGAGTGCTCTGCATTGGCTTTTCCGTTACCGCAATCTTCTCGATTTGGTTGATTTGCCCATGGATATCCCCATGCCCGCGTGAGGACATCCCCGCGCACCTTCATATGCGATAGTATTTTTTCCCGTTGGCGTAGAAACTCTCTATCTCTTTGCCTTCAGGGTCATGCTTTGCTATTCTCTTCAGAGTATATACGTTCTTTCGTTGGTAAGCGATTCGCGGCGCCTCTTCCCGCGTGGGCGGCTTTTCCTTGGCATCCTCTCTCGTCACCATCACTCCCATAGGCGACTGATCTTTGATATCTTCCCATAGTGGTAAAGGAGTAGGGTTGAATGGTCCCGGTGTTTGCTCGTCCGCCATCTTGGTGAACCACACTGCCTCGCCGAGATGTGCTTCATCCATGTTGAATGGATTCGTTGAAGCCGGTATCTCGACTATTCTGTCGTTCCAGATAGCTTTCATGACTTGGTGAGCTGTTGAAGGGACCGCGTCAAAGCGATGAATCCAGGCTCGACCTATGATCACGTGATACGTAGTGTTCGCATCTATGACATAGAACTTCGCTGAGCACTTGATTTCGCCGATCTGGATGCCCAGGCGGATCCATCCTATCGTCATTCTGGAGTCGCTTCCAAATCCCATCAGCGGAGATGGACGCCTGACAATCTTGTACTCAGGGATCCCTGCTAGCTTCAGTGTGTGGAGCGAAACGACGTTGACCGCTGCTCCTCCATTGACGAATGCTCTTTTGAACTCGACGCCATTGATGATGGCCGTCACATACAGAGGTCTCTGATGGCCCGCATCTGTCTTCTTGTCGCTGGCAGAAAAGGTCATAATCTTTTCTGTAGAGCGAGACGCCCTGATGACTTTCCCATTGGAGACTACAAGATCCTCCTCGTAGTCCTCTGCTATTCTCAAGATCGCTTTCGTCATTTCAGTCCGGCATTTCTCTGAGAAGTTCATCTCATCGAAGAATCTGCTGAAGCCGTGCGACCACTTCATCCGGTCGGCACGTTCGTCCTCCGTGTCTACGCTGTAGTCCTCATCATTATGGACTTCGGCAATGATGGGTAGACCATCCTCTGCGACTTCTTCCAGATCCACAATCGAGATCATGGCGACCTCTTTACCTTTCGAGTTTTGCTCCGCATGGGCAGGAAGTGGATTGTTGCGCACATCCTTCCTGTGATCGCTGACGATCAGCTCGCCGTTCTTCATCTTTTGGCTGAATACAATCCTGATCTTCTTACAGTCCGATGTGGGATGCATGACTTTGCCGTGGTACTCGCACCACTTCGGGTCCCTCACCATCTCCTTTGAGGGTGCTTTCTCGAGCAGGGGTAGGACACCGTCCTTGCGCCACTGCCTGCAGAGGTCGCTTGCTTCTTCCACCGAACATGGCAGAGGTGGTGCGTCGAAGTTCGCAATCTTCACCTACTTTTGGGGTGAAACTGTATTGACCTCAGCTTCGCGTCCCCTCTTGTAACTGAATCTCCCGATCTTGTAGGTAGTACCGCTCGAGGATCGCTCCGGAGCGTTTTTCTTTTTCTGCCTCTCTACTATAGGCTCGATGTTCTTCGTGCATTCGATTAGTTTTGAAAACGTGGGCGTTTGCAGGTTGATGAGCATACCTTTGTATTCATCTCGCATGCACTGCAGGCATATCTCTACAAGCCGACTTTCGAGCATCGGATCTTTGCATTCCAAGGACTTCGCCCTGAACTTCTTGATGAAAGTTATCCCGTCCTCCTCGCGCTTCTGATACATCCGCGAGAGGTGGATCATTGTCACTTTTTCCTCTATCTGGAAGAACTTGGTGTAGAACTTTTGGACCATGTCGTCCCCGGTCTTGACGGACCCAGCTTCCAACGTCCTGTACCACTTGTACGCCACGTTTCCCAAAGACTTCGAGAATTCTCGCATCAGCAGTTTGGGATCAGCTCCATACGGCCCCATGACATCGATGAAACGCATGACATGTTCATGAGCGTTTCCATTGACATCTTCGAACTTGTCCCATTTGGGAGCCTTGTACCCAACCGGGTTAGGCATGAGATAGATCTCTCGCGGGATAGGTGGATCGTTGTCTAGCTTCGGAATGATGGTATCCGCGAACGATTGGTGAGCAAGAATGGTGTCTATGCGCTTCTGCAGAGACGTCATACACTCTGGGGTGTTTCCCTCGGTAGCAGGTGGAGGGGTCGCCGAAGGCGGAGGCAACACATATGCCGTAGGAGGATTGGGGACGTATTGAGCGTTCGCATTACCCCAGATTGCCGTTGGAGGAGGCAAGGGATATTGCGAGGCCGGATTAGGTACCAAGGCCGGAGGCTGAGGGGTGTGAGCAGTGAGGGGCAACATTTGAGCCGTCGACCCTTGAATCGGGGGTAGCTGCGTAGTTGATGGTGGAGTCTGCAGATTAGGGTTGGGGGGTGTGGTTGACACTCCCAATCCTTGAGCGGTAGAGGCTCCTCCTCCCTGAGAGACGGCGGTGGCTTGCGCAGGGTTCGGTGCAAGAGTCCCCAAGACAGCCATGATCCGTTCTAGCTGCGCAGATTGAGCTTTGAGGGCTTTCGCCTGACCTTGGATGGTGGCGTCCAAGGATTCTAGCGTCGGGGCCTCACCGGTGGTCGTAGGAAAGCGGCGGGTCTCCTCTCCTGAGGCGGCTTCGGTGGAAGGCGATATGTTGCTGACATCATCCTCCTGAGACATGGTTGCTTTTGATGGTAAGTTCACGTCGGGTTCACCAAAATGTGCACAAGAGATTCCGGCGGGGAGACCTCCGTGTGCACCGTAAGTAGAGGATCAGAGATGGCACAGGAAGAGTTGGGTTGTGCGTAGGGAGAGAGTAAGGCAGTAGTAATGTCTGAGAGAGAGACAGAGGTTTGGCAGAGCTTCCGCGTATGGCTAGTGTGTTCTCCTTTGTATGGAAAGGTTAACGTCCTATATATAACGGAGAATGTGACCGTTGCAGTGTGGTTAATGCGCCCATCAATGGCGGCTTAATTAGCTTAACCGCAACGGCACGTTCGTCCTCCTATATAGGGACCGTTACAGCACGTTATGCGCGAATACCGGAACCGTTATGAGGTTGACCGGGTTTGACCGGATTGACCGGGTTTATGGAGCTTGTGCCATAAATCTCTCAAAAGCAGTTACTAAAGGTCGCGCGCGAGCTTGACTCGCACGCGACAGGACTTACTCTAGCCTCCAAACCACTAAGTACCTACAATTCCCGTGCAGTGGTATGCGAGGGCCCTGTCTCGCAGCCCCCACATTGATCAGCGCGGCTGGTGATCCAGTGTGTGTGGAGCACAATATGGTGTGCTAGATGGTTGCCACGTGGCCATGATCTGTCAGCTCAGAAAGCACTATCTACACCTGCATAAGTCTATTCGTCTTCAATAGCGGCAAAATGTCAAGACAAGTGTAAGCCTACATTTTTAAGTAGCAACAGAAAGCAGAGGTAAGCCTATCTCATACGACAGCAGTAAACAAGCAGCAATGTTAAGCCTATCTCATATGATAGCAGTTATACATAGGAATATGCGGGCATATCTTTTGTGCGGCAATAACGTACAAATCGCTGCAAGATGCTATCTGATCTAGTTAAATTTTTTGCCTAATTAATTGAAAAAATCATGTTGGCAGTTTAACACTTGTGTAAGCAAAGACATAAGACAATCAAAAGCACGAAAGAAGGCATCTCATAAGGCGCAAAACTAGCGCGCGCCAAAACAACAATGTCACACAAGTTCAAATAACCCGAGGATCGCGGCCACAAGTTGCACAAAAGTTACATCAAAATAAAGTTCAAAAGCAATGGAGCAGCGGTGCTGGTATTTCAATCTTCGAAGAAATCCTTCAGGAGGGAGCCTCTCGCTGAAAACTTGAGTGAATTAGCAGCGAGCTTCTCGATGCGATTCTTATTCTCCTCGTGATGCTTCACAGCAGCCGTGTATTACTTAGCCATTTGTTCTAGCGCTTCCCTGCGCGCATTAAGAGCAGCAGCCTCCTCTTTATAAGCAGTGTATTCAGACCCAAGAGTAGCAGAGTTGCTGACTTTGATTAATCTCTGCACAAGAAAGCCCACGCCTAGTCGCCCTGCCGCAATCTGATGAAGTTTATGCGCGCTTGCAAGAATGTCTTGGGCAGTGGCAGTTGTGGTGCTCGCAGGGGTAGTTTGCTGCGTCCCCTCTAAAAGGGTAGTCATCTCCTTGAGAAGTTCTCCTTTGTCCTTTGATGCCAGATCCATTACTCGAGTGAATGCAGTAGGGAAAGACACACGTACTTTCATCAACCATTCAAGGCAAGCTTGATAAATTCCTGTGCACGTAAACAAAAAAATACTTAGCCAAATATGGGTTTAAGAATCAAAGTGTCATAAGTAAAAGGGGGATGAGCTTACCAGTTCCTTCGACAATTTGCTGAATAGGAACAATGGGCACTGATGCCTGCGAGCTAGCACTCGCAGTCTTAGCCAACCTCTGATCTGCTCGGGACTCGCGTGCAAAATAGGCCTCGAGAAACACAAAGGTACTCTAAATTTAAAAAGGGCTTGTAGATTGTGAACCCCACGCTTCAAAAGGATTCTCCGAGAAGAGAGCTTCCAAGTAAAAATTGATGCCTCCCGCAGGGTCAGCACTTCTCATCACACTTGATGCAGGGGATGCATTGTGAACGCCCTCTCCAACATTCTGAGTAATAGAAGGACTGTGTTCGGACAAAGCAACTTTTCTAGAATTACCCTCAAAAGGAGCGACACGAACTAACCCAACATCACACTCAACCTCTTCAACATTCTTCTCAGAGAACACATCATCAGTGGCCGTCGCGGCCCGCTCAGGTATCGCTTCTTGCTCAGCATCTGCTTCATCTGGAGAAAGGGGTATTACTTGAGTAAATGGAGCCATAACATTGTCCTACCTCTGCCGGTTCTCTTCTTCCTGCTCGACAATGTGTCCTGCACCCAGACCACCCTCCACTATTGGAGCATCCTTTGTCAAGACATGTCTTGAAAAGCCTGCACCAAAAACGTCGCCAGCAGACTCAGGAATCGCTATGGCACTGCAAACGCAACGGCATATGAAAGGGAAAGGGTTGTACTCTACAAGAATAATATGTCAATAATGTGCACTTTGGAGACGGGAAAGAAGGGATTTAACAAAAGGGAAGACTCCAAACAAGGAATACAAGACCTCTACTGCTATCATGAACGGTACTTCCCCACTTATATGGGTTACCCGTGCAATCATCACGTTGCAAGTTATCATCGATACCCTTCAGCCTAGAATGACCTGCTTATGATCAAAGGGTTACGCACTGATACAAATAAAAGAAAAGGGGGGCATCATGCGCACCTAGAGCAGTGACTTACCTGATGATTCCCCGCACTGATCTCTTATCCATTTACAGATATCACAAATAGGCACACCATGGTATAATGTGTCAGTCAAAATTTCATGGTTTGATAAATCAAACTTAAATTTTTTACCTTCGTCGTCTTCATCGTCGACGAGTCCATGAAGTGCTAGCTGCGCTTGATGCAACTCATCCACTGATTTTAGAGCAGGACGAGAGGAGCGCGAACGCTGATGATGCGTACGCGACCTTCGCAGCTCAGACCTTTCTTTCCTAGCAATCTCTTCAATACTTTGTCTCTTGGCCATCTCGATGCGCTCTGCCTCCGACAACTTCTCCTGTAAAGATCTTTCCTCAGCCATACGCCTGGATTCTTTGATGGCCTTTTCTTCAGTCATGATCACCTTCCCTTTGAGTGGGCTACCATCATCATCTAAAAGAAAAGGATAACAGGAGGTGAGTAAGAAATATTCGAAGGGGCTCTAATATGAAAGAACATTATAGCCAACCTTCTCTCTCCTCCTAGGCAACAGGATCTGCGTCTGGTTCTTCGGTCGATTTCTTCTTGGATGAAGCAGTCTTCCTCTTCGCATGAGAAGCCTTCTTCACGGCTTGCTCATGTCGCGCACGCTTTGGTTGATGGGCCGTTAGATCATCTGTCGCGGGGGCATCAGCACTTCTCTTCCTCATCCCTTTAAGGAAAGGGGCTAGGAAAATCTCGAGCTTACCTGAGATCGCTTTCTCTATTTCTTTGTTCATGGGCAGGACAGGAGAAATGGTGTCGTCAGGATTGATTTTCTTTGACCGACAAAGATCTACAAGCCCCTGCAGCGATCCTCCAAAGCGAAGCGCCTTAAGCAAAACTATTATGGCAAATATAAAAAAAAAATTATGAAAACATAAAGAGAAGGGGGAAAGAGAAAAGCAAACAGCAGGAAAGAAGATGATTAAGACAATACCAGTTGAAAATATCTCGCGTACTGAGTCCTCGAGTTGAGTGAGGCCTGCACTACAATGGCAACTTTTTCGGTCAGGATTAATTGCGGACATAAATGAGCCTCAGCTGACAGTGAGTAATACACATATGGGGCCAAGCCTCGCACAAGATTCGACTTAAAGGGATATTGTTTTAACAAGGGTGCAAGGGCTTTGTTAACTTGGAGCTGAGTTCTCGGATTCGTCAAACGACGAACCTGAGTCTTCCAAAAAGCCACCCAATTAGCTGTAACCCTTCCCTGTCTTCCTCTCGAAGGCTGAATGAGAGGTAGTTCGGCAATAAGAAACTTACTGCTCCTCCCGTAGAGTGTCCCGTTGTAGCATCTTCTGTCAATAAGTTTGGACCACATTGGAGGTGCGACAGCATCAAATCCCAGCTGAAGGACCACACGGAGGGCATCAAAGGAAACCTCTATGCGTTCGTAATTGAAAGATTCGGTCCCGGGGGCATGCTCCACCAAGGCAGCCAGATAACCTCTTCTGCACCAATTCACATATTGTCCATAGCGCAGGGGTCCTTGAGAATATGCCACTCCTGGAAAGGGGTATCGATTTCAGGGTACATGTCCGAAAGAAACACGACGTGGTCTCGCTCCACCACATATGGCCTGGCCACGAAGAATTTGACATCATCACAAACTAGGGAAAATTTATGGCGAGTACCCTTGGTGTTAAACCAACGCCATGACCGAGGAAACTGGTGAACTACTTTGCAGCTTGGGGCATTCCACAGTTTGACGACAGAAGAAACTGGAGCATACGAGGGCCACCGCTCAAAAACCCACATGGTTAAGAACCCAATGTTAACAAAAGAAATAACATCGGCCCTTCGCTGTGACTGCTCGACATTTGTCACTGATAATTCTAGACGATAGAACAAATAACTGAAGACAAGGGGTCCCACGGCAACTTTCTGACCAAGCGCGAGTTTCACTGCGAGAGGGAGTACATGAACAAAAACTCCGTCACGGGGGCTCCTGTCTATGAGAAAACGGGACAACCAAACTCATAGAAAGCCACACAGAGACCACTCACACCCCTCTCCATCAGTAAAGATTGGTGCTCCCGGGCTTTCCTTGTTTATCTTGGGAACGATAGCGGGTTTGGCATAGTCCTTAAAAAATAACATAATCCATTTAGACCATATATTCTTCGCACTGGAAGAAACAGTCATGAAGGATTTGCAAGGTTCGATCGCGTCAGGTGCCCACCTCGTGGCGGCTTTCTTTAAAGACGCGATACATCCTTGCATTTGGGTAAAGATAGCAAATTCCTCGTCGGAAGTAAAATTCCACAAGGGATCAAGGGCTCCCATGCTTGGTAACATCAACAGATTTTCCACGTCTTCCAAGGTAGGCGGGCCTTCAAAAGAGGAAAAGTGGAATGTATGGGTTTTGCGAGAATATCGCGAGAACAGAACCCTTAACATGTCCTATTCAGCTATGAGATTAAAACCCCTCTATCGCGCTGATGGCGTGATAAATGCCAGCTTCCATCAACACCGCTTCATGATTATCGAGAATAATATAGTTCCATTCATCCATCCAGTCCAGTTTCTCCAGAAAGGCCTGAAAAGAGACATCATTACAAGGGTACATGCTAGCTTCAATGTCTAGTCTCTGTATATCATGAGCATCTGCAAGATCCCAATCTTATGTGTCTTGTTCGGGCTTCAATTGAAAATCAGTACCCGGAGGAGATTCTTGGGGAGTGCTTCCTCGGATAGAGGCCAAGTAGAAATCGTCGCCTCCGAAAAAGGGGGGTTTGTACCATAAATCACTTGGGAATTCCGACACTTCAGTAACTTCTTTAGATACCTTCTTGGGGGCCATTGCTGCAAAAAGAAAAGAAACACTAGATCTGAATAATCAATTCACATGCAAGGAAAGAAAAATAGGGGGAGAAGAGTATCTGTAGAAGTTGACTGCAAATTCATAACAAAAAGTTAAAATTAAGTTACCTTGTTCAAGAGTGAGCAAGTGAATCGCCTTATAAAAGTTGTCAAGTTGATCACAAACTTGATTGATGGTTTCTGCTTCTTTCTGCAGATGCTCTCTCCCATGCATACGACCTCAGAAGTACCACAATGGAAAAGTTGTAATTGAAGAAATAGTAGGATTTTAATAAACCCTCGAAGAGTCACGACTGCTGACGTCTGCTGAGTCAGCGACGCTTCGGAATCCGGCAAAATTGACAACCTATCAGCTATCCTTGCCTAAAAAATAGGCAAAATTGGGTGACGTTTGATTAACTCGACAGTGGCCACGCTTCGTTAGAGGCTAAACGGCGCTCCCCAAACCCTAGGCAATCATGGCTATGACTGGGGGCTATGAGGGTTCTAGTTCAAAAATACAAATATTCTGCGTGAGGCTCACGCACGGCTGATTTTGCACGACTGCACAACGAACGCGCGCTGACAGTCGCGCAAAAGGGGGCTAATGTACATAGTGCATTCTGGACAGACATATCACGGCCACATGGCAGCAATCCCCCACACCTAACTGTGCTCCACATACACCGGACAACTACCTATGCTTGTCCACATGGGGGCTTTGAGACAGAGCCCTCGCGTACCAGCAACACGGGACTTGTAGTGGACTTAGTGGTTTGGAGGCTAGGGTAAGGCCCGTCGCGCGTGTGCGACAACCAAGCTCGCGCGCGGCCTCTGGTAACTGACTGATAGGTTCCAGGCGAGTCGTTATCCTCTGTATCATTTGTGTGTAGCCTTCCATATATCCTTATTATGATTGGTATATTTTATAATTTTTTTATTCAACTAAATTATTTCAAAATTCTATCAAATTGATTTAAAAAATATGAAATATACCAATCATAGTAAGGATACATGGAAGGATACACACAAAGGATACAGAGGATCTCGACTCGTTCCAGGCTTGCGTGTCCCATAAATGCGGCTGATCTCATAACGGTCTAAGATACTTGCTGGCAGATACGTAACAGTTTCTATATAGACGGCGAACGTGCCGTTGGGGGTCTATCATTAAGCCGCCATTTATGGTGCATTAATCCCCTTAACGGTCACTTCACCTCTATATATAGTATCGTTAGCTTTCCATTACGACACTGAGTACATACCAATACATCTCAGCTCTTGGAACGCTAAGCAACCTACTCTCTATCAGCCTATTGTCTCTCTCTCTTGAGCAGTTACCAGTGCTTACCCTCTCCCTACACACACCCTACATCTCTCCGTGTTCCTATTCTCCACTTTAGGTGCACACTTGGATCTCTCCGAGGTATTCCTGTGAGCACACAAATCTAGTACTTTCTCTAGCTATCTGATTAACTAAGAATTCTCTATTGTTCACCTTGAAAAATCCTTGAGAATGTAAACAAGAGTAGTATGTAAAAGATATACAAATAAAGTTCAGAACAGAAGACCACCAGAAATGAAATTGCTGTGAGAGGGCAGTGTTCTTCTAAGACTTGGATTAAGATCTTGATCTACTTCTTTGTTGCTTGACAATCCTTGAACTGTTTTGAGAATGTCTCTTGCTTTTTGCCCGTTAAGTTGTGTATAAAATGCTTTAAACTGAGCTCCTTATATACAGCTCACTTGATCTGCAAATCTTCAAGATCTTCAGCAACAACCTTTCATATTTTGTAGGAAACAACTTTGACTTCTCTAACAGTCTACTTCCAACAGATAGTTGCTCATTATCTTCAGGGATACTGAACTTATCTTGTCCATAAACATGTTGAGAAGCTGTTAGGATCAATATATTGATTGCAGAATCAAATCAACCCTGAACTTCCTTTCCTGCAAAACTCAGGTTTAGGAAGTAAATACTGCTGAATAGGAAATAAACTTTTCCTGCAAAACTGAGGCAAACAGATGGATTAGATGTTGTAAAGCATATAAAAAAGCATTGTCTTTCATCATCAAGTAATATTAGATAAGGAATAGGGGTTTAGGAGCTCACACATAAACAGAAACTCCCCCTAAGATCAAGCTTATAAGTCACAGTCTTCAAGGCTTTCAAAGCTGTTTCAAGGCCTTGAAATAGACTAGCTATTCCGAGTCTTTGAAACATTGAAACTGCATTGAGCTTACACCTTGGAAACTTCATACCTCTCAACCCTAGCCTGCTCTTGGAAGAGCTGCTTCAAGTGTGCGATCATTATCGATTGCATTCATGTTCTCATGTTACTTCTAAAGCTCATAGGACATGGTGCAAAACATTACGTAGGCCGCATAGCATCATCAACATGCTTTTGATACGCCTTTAGGGCTGTAGGAGTATTGTTTTTCGGACCTTCAGGAACTTGCTCCTCTAGAGCGTACAGTTTCTTTTCCTTCTTGAGAAAAATTCTCAAGTTTCTGTACCAGTCTAGAAAATTGGTTCCAGAGAGCTTGTCCTTCTCAAGGACAGAGCGTAAGGAGTGTGATGAACTCAATGAGTTGTTTGCCATTAGAATTCTACAAAAAGGAAATATGCATGTTTTAGTATTTGTGAACGATTAACTATAATTAATAATGGCTAGATTATTAAATACAGCTCCCACTATTTTTCTACGGATTAATAACCCGATATTAATGCAGAAAATATCATTATATTTTCTAGTGGGCCAAGATCCATATTTCACTTCCTTTTGAGCTTGCTTTAGCAAGTCACCCAAAAAGTTAGTTTTTTAGGTAGGAACAATTCCATCCCATGAAACTCTTGGTTCAATTGGGCAAATAACTCCTTGTTTATCTATCCCATAGATAATCCATATTGATTGCCTCTAGGTTTTTAATCCTTATTAGGATTCCTAGTTACGTCCAACCTCTTACTCCAACAATTGCACATTAAATGTGCCATTGCACCACACAATGATGAATCAATTCGCCTTGCTTTGGCACGCACGAACTTGATTAATCAGTTTGTGATGACTGTTTAAGTAACGAGAACGCAAAACGTAATATTTTAATTATGATGGATTTTTCTCTTTCATTTTTTATTATTTTTTTGATCCATATCAACTGATCTACATATTTGAGTTTGGGCAAAACTCCAAATAAAAGATCCGGGTTTTTTTAATTATCTTATTATCAAATTGCATGCATCATCCATACACAAACAACAATAATAAGACAGTAAAGTAAACATCCACTAAAATAGAAATTTACGTGATATGGATATGGCGTCCTAGACTAAGATATTCCCAAGCCAAGGAGAATATCTATGAACCCCAAAATAGCAAGCGCATCTCCATGTGCCTCCATATCCTCCATAGCCTTGTGGAATTCTCCATGCTCCATGTTGTGGCTCGTTTAATTCTTTGGGCTTCTTTTCTTCAATCTTGGTGATCATCTATTTTATCTAGCTCTAGCTAGCATCTATACTAAATAAAATAAATCTCACAAGTTGCGAAAAAAATACCGGCTCGCATGACGTAAACCCTAATTAATTATTACATCAAATTGATCAGCTCCCAGGCCTTAATCAAACCACAAAAGTTAAACATTAACAACAAACCACATCTAAGGCCATATCCAATCACCATAAAAATAGAAAATAAACAGTTAACACTAATTTTTAACGCGCTTAGTCAATTTTTAATTGATTTAGGATTACTAAGGTCAAAATGGCAACCAACTAGTTGTCGAACCCCTTGGAGCCGCCTGGGCCGAGCCTAGGTCGGTCGGCCCAACCCGTGAGGTCGGCCGGACGTGGGCGGCAAGGAAGAAGGGGCGGTCCCCCTTGGGGGCCGAACCTCATAGAAGTTGTTTCCAAAACAAGTTCTTCCTTGTTCCCCAAGTCCAAAACGTTTCCAAATAGAAACTCCTTTCCAATTTGTGCCCAAACCCTAGATTCACGATCCTAAAATTTCTCAAACTCACTAATTCATACATTACATATTAAAATAGGGCTTGTTTGGTTAAATCACATTCATAATGCATCTAATATGCTTACTTTGTCGTTTTAACACAATAATCATCAATTATAGGTGAAAAACAACAAAATCGTAAGACATAAACTATGTTATGCTCTACGACATGTGGATCTGATACCACTATAGGGTTTTGATCATGGATATTCAATGGAATAAAAAATAATTTATCCAATCAAGACCCTCCAAGGATCACAGAATTCATACCGTTAGTAAAGGATTCATAACAAATACCTTGTAGCTCTCCTGTGATGACTTCAAACACAAATTTTTTTGTGTCTCTACGGTCGATCCACGCCTAAGATTGAGATCTAGATCCTTCAAATCCTTGTGATATCTTGGAAATATGGAAGAGGAAGAAGAAATCACGTAACGGAGACCAAGACGAGGGTTCAGCCTCCTCTCTTGGCCGACGGGTAGGGGCGGACGGCAAAGGAGCTTTGGCCTCTCTATTTATCTTTCTCTCTCCTTGCTTGTCTCCTAATAAAGTAAATTTATGATAATTAATATGTAGGAAGGAACCTAGGAGCATCATTTATATAGTCCAACAACTCCTTTTTCACTACATAAAGGCCCTCTCCTAATCCTACTCAAGTTCGGATTAGTCCAACTTGCATATTAGTCCTACTTGTAGGGTTTTGATCATGGATACGCAGAGGAAGAAAGAAATTATCCATTCAAGACCCTCAAAGGGTCACAGAAGAGAATCATAACGATGGTAAAGGAAGAAACAAGTAACACACCTTAGAGATCTCCTGTGATGACTTGTAACGTGAATTGTGTCACGTCTCTGCGGTTGATCTACACCTAAGGTGGATGTCTAGATCTTCCTACTCCATTGTGCTAGCTTGGAACGGAGGAAGAGGAAGAAGAAATCACGCAATGAGGATCAAAGAGAGGACATCGGCCTCTCTTTGTGGCCGACGGGTAAGGGGCGGACGGCTAGGGGCGGTCAGCCTCTAGTTGTCTTGTTCTTTCTCCTTTGTTTCTCTCCCACTAAACTTATCTTATGAGCATTAGTGTGGGAACGAAGCTATGATCATCCTTTATATAGTCCAACAACTCCTTGTTAACTACCTAAAGGCCCTTCTTAATCCTACATGACTTTGGATTAGTCCCTTCCTTGCATATTAGTCGTACTAAGTTTGCAAGGTTTTGCAAAGTGATACTTCCAATTAATTAATCATATTAATTAATTCCCAATCTAGTTCAACCCTATTGGCGTGTGACCCCATAGGTTCTATCTAGTTGGTAGCAACAATTTGCTAATATGTAGCGGTCCCTAGCAAGACATCACTTTTAACCAACTAATAGATTAGTCATCCGACAAACCTTGTGCAAGTATTGTCTCATCCCTTTGTCTCTATATCTGGATTGGACAAGAGACATACAAGTCACACTCATATATCCAATCCATATTTTCTCGATCCAGGGAATAGCCTTATTCGTGCAAATAACATCAATATCCCATATTGATTTATTTGAGTCTGGCCAGGCATTGTATAAGCACTATCCCTCGAGTGGCCTAGGATATTTGCTCCCGTTTATGTAGGAGGAACAAATTCTATCTACGTCTGCTACGATTTCTAAGCTTGCTTCTTATTGTATCCGGTACACGCCTTTATAGCTACCCAGTCACGGTGTAGCGTTTGACTCTACCAAAAACACAATAATCCACAACTAGACAATCTAGTGAATTCAAGTATAAGGATGACAATATCGTTGTCACCACGAGAAGCGCTTGTGACTCAACATAACATGTATGTAGCCTTCCTCGGAGATGGGTCAATCATGTATGCCATTACCCCTAAGGCATACTCATGTGTTGGATCATGACATCTCCATATCAATCCAACCACATACTGTTCTATAGATGTTTTTCGCATTTAATCATTATAATGGACTAGGGATATTTAAGATCAATAACACAATTGTAAATCTAAATACTTCATTATATTAGATATCCAATAAGTAATACAATTAATATTCTAGCCAACATAATTTCATACTATACTAGATTGCCTCTAGGGCATCTATTGCAACAGTCTCCCACTTGCACTAGAGCCAATCTGATGCATCCCGTATGCCAATGCTCCTAGTGTGCCCTTCATGATTGCGCTGAACAAGCGTCTTTGTATGTGGAATCAGCCACCGTCTCTTGCTTGGAAATTTTCCAGCTCACCGCTGCTCCATTCAGGCGAAAAACATATCCCGATTGTGATCTGAAATCATATATGTCGGTTTGGAAGATTGCATCCATGTAACCCCTTACATGCAGCTCTTCCTCACCACCAAATATCAAGAAAGCATCCTTAGTTCTTCTCAAGTACTTTAGGATGTTCTTGACTGCAATCCAGTGACTCTCACCTGGATTGGACTGGTATCTGCTTGTCATACTCAAGGCATATGACACATCTGGTCTAGTACATAAAATGGCGTACATGATGGATCCTATGGCTGAGTCATAGGGAATCCTACTCATGTGTTCCTTCCCAATCTCATTGGAAGGACAATCACTCTTCGAAAGAGTGATTCCATGTGACATGGGCAAGAATCCCTTCTTAGAATCTTGCATGTTGCACTGTTTCAACACCTTGTCTATATATGTCCTTTGACTTAGGCCTAGGAGTCTCCTAGATCTATCTCTATAGATCTTTATACCAATTATATAGGCTGCTTCTCCTAAGTCATTCATTGAGAAACACTTTCCTAGCCAATCTTTAACAGATTGCAGCATGGGAATGTCATTTCCAGTGAGTAGTATGTCGTCCACATACAAGACAAGAAAAGCTACCGAGCTCCCACTAACCTTCTTGTAAACACAAGACTCGTCTTCGTTTCTTATTAAGCCAAACTCTTTGACTACTTCATCAAGACATCGATTCCAACTCCTAGAAGCTTGATTCAACCCATAAAAGGATCGTTTCATCTTACAGACTTTGTTGGCTTGCTTTGGATCTTCAAAACCCTTAGGTTGTATCATATACACGTCCTCGAGGAGATTCCCATACAGGAATGCTGTTTTGACATCCATCTGCCAAATCTCATAGTCGAAGTATGTTGCAATAGCAATTAGGATTTGGATGGATTTGGTCATAGAGACTGGTGAAAAGGTTTCATCATAGTCAAGACCATGAATTTGTCTGAATCATTTAGCCACCAATCGGCCCTTATAGGTCGCGCCCCTTCGGGTGGTTCCACCAAAGTCCATACTTTGTTGGTATACATGGATTCCATCTCGGATCTCATGGCTTCAAGCCACTTCTGAGAGTCCGGCCCTTTCATAACCTCTTCATAGCAAGAAGGCTCATCATCTATGAGCATTGCGTCACAAGACTCAGTCACGAGAAGTCCATACCTCTCGGGCTCCTGGCACACTCTATTAGATCTACGAAGCTATTGTGCTACTTGAACAGGTTGCTCCAAAACCACTAGTGGTTCCTGCTCATGTTCCATAGTAGGATCAGTGTTTGGTGATTCTTGAACTTCTTCAAGTTATACTGTCCTCCCACTTCCTTCTTTAGAGACAAACTCTCTTTCTAGAAACACGCCGGACCGAGCAACAAACACTTTTTTCTCGGTTGGATTGTAAAATAGTAACCATTAGTTTCCTTAGGGTACGCCACAAACTTACACTTATCCGACTTAGGCCTTAGTTTGTCTTATTGTAAACGCTTTACATAGACATCGCAGCCCAAATCTACATAAACGACAGTGCAGGACGCCTCCCACTCCACATCTCATGTGATGTCTTCATGAGTGATTTAGATGGAACACGATTAATGGTGAGAGCTTCACTTAATAGAGCATAACCCCCAAAATGATAATGGAAGATCGGTTTGACACATCATAGATCGAACCATATCCAATAGTCTTTGATTCATCCTCTCGGACACGCCATTCCATTGTGGCATTCCTGGGGGAGTGAGTTGTGACACGATCCGACACTCTCTAAGATAGTCGTCAAACTCTTGGCTCAAGTATTCTCCTCCACGATCCGATCGTGGAGCCTTGATACTCTTGCCAAGTTACTTCTCTACTTCACTCTTTAATTCTTTGAACCTTTCAAAGGATTCAGATTTGGCCTTCATCAGGTATACAAATCCATATCTACTGAAATCATCATTAAATGTGATGAAGTGGATGTAACCACCCCTGGCAGGCGTGGAAAATGGCCCACATACATCAGCATGCACGAGCCCCAGTTGCTCGCTAGCCCTCTCACCTTTCTTATTGAAAGGGGACTTTGTCATTTTTCCCAATAAAAAAGCCTCACATGTCTCATATGATTCAAAATCAAATGAGTCTAGAAATCCCTCCTTATGGAGTCTAGATACACGTTTCTCGTTTATGTGGCCTAAACGACAGTGCCATAAGTAAGTAGGATTTAAATCATAATTTTAATCCTCTTAGTATTAATGTTGTAGACATGATTGCTTAGATCAAGGACGTACAGTCCATTAAATAATTGGGCACTGAAATAGTGAATATTGTTAAAATAAATGGAACAACATTTGTTCTTTATTGAAATAATAAAACCTTCCTTGTCCAAAAAAGAAATAGAAATAATATTTCTTCTCATATCAGGCACGAAATAACAATTATTTAATTCTAAAACTAATCCTGAAGGCAGTGACAGCTCTTACACGCTTACAACCAATGCAGCAACCTTTGCTCCGTTCCCAACGCGCATGTCTATATCCCCTATAGCCAATCTTCTACTTCTCTTTAGATCCTGCTCATTTCGAAAAATGTGAGATCAACATCAAGTATCCAATTCCCATGATGTATAGGTAGTTAAATTGACATCTACAACAAAAATACCTGGTGGTGGGGGAATCACTATTCCAATCCTCTTGTCCTCCAGATATTTTGGGCAGTTCCTCCTCCAGTGTCCAGGATGACTGCAGTAGTGACATTCACCTTTAGTCACACCTTTGGAAATGCCACCAACAGGCTTAAGGGCAGGTTCCTTGGACTTGGCAACTTCTTTGCCTTTGCCCTTGGAGGATGAGGAAAACCTTTTGCCTTTTGCTCTCTGTACCATCATAATGGCATTTCCCTTACCATTGTTGATGCTTTGTTCAGCTGTCCTCAATATATTGAGTAAATCTTGCAGTAGTTTCACGATATCCTTCATGTTATAGTTCATGATGAACTGTCCATCACTTTCAGGCAACGATTGCAACACGAGATCAATGGCAAACTCTTGGCCGACTGGGAACCCTAGTCGCGCGAGATTCTCCAAGTATCCGATCATACGGAATACATGAGTTCCCATAGGGTTTTCTTCCGCCAGATGACATTTAAAAATGCCTTCGAAACTTCATACCTCTCAACCCTTGTCTACTCTTAGAAGAGCTGCTTCAAGTGTTCGATCATATCTACTGCATTCATGTTCTCATGTTGCTTCTGAAGCTCAGAAGTCATTAGCGTCGTCAACACGCTTCTAATACGCCTTTAGGGTTGCAGGTGTATTGTTTTCTGGACCTGCTGGAACATGCTCCTCTATTGCGTACAGTTTATTCTCTTGCTTGAGAACGATTCTAAAGTTTCTGTACAAGTCCAGGAAATTTGTTCCAGAAAGCTTGTCCTTCTCAAGGACAGAGCGTAGGGAATGTTGTGAACTCGATGAGTTGTTTCCCATTGGGAATTCTACAAAAGGAAAATACGCAAGTTTTGGTATTTGTGAACTTTTGACTATATTTAATAATGGCTAGGTTATTAAACATAGCTCCCATTATTTTTCTACGGATTAATAACCCTCAAGTTTTAGTACTTGTGAACTTTTGACAATATTTAATAATGGCTAGGTTGTTTCCAATTCGCCTTGCTTTGGTATGCACGAGCTTGATAAATCATGATGATGATGAGTGTTTAAATAAGGTGAAGGAAAAGACACAATATCTGAATTTTGAGGGATTTTTAAAATCAATTTTAATTGTTTTGTTGATCCATATCAACTGATCTATGTATTTTGAGTTTGGGAAAAACTCCTAATAATAGATCCGGGTTGTTAATTATCTTATTATCCTAATTTCATGAATCATCCATACACCAATCACAAAATAATAAGACAAAAAAAAACAAACACAAAATAAAAAAACGTGATGTGAATATGGCCTTTCTAGACTAAGATATTCCCAGGACAATGGGAATATCTATGAACCCTAAATAGCAAACACATCTCCATGCGCCTCCATATTTTGGTCCATCTTTTAGTCTTGTGGAATGCTCTGTGCTCCATCTTTGTGGCTTCTTTGGATTTGGGCTTCTTTTCTCCAATCTTGGCTAACAATCTACTCTATCAAGCACTAGCTAACAACTATACTAAATAAAATAAATCTCTAAAGTTGAGAGAAAAAAAATCGGCTCGCAGGCCTTAAACTTTAATTAATTATTACATCAAATTGATCAGCTCGCACGCCGTAAACCAAACCACAAAATTAAACAATCACACCAAACCACATCCTAAGGCCATATCCAATCACCATGCGATTTGCGCATAAATAGTTAAAATCTAATTTTAACGCGCTTGGTCAATTTTAATTGATTTTAGGATTACTAGGGTCAAAACGGTCCAAGACGCTCAACCAAAGCATGGCCGAACCACCTTGGAGCCGCCCCGGGCCGAGCCTAGTCTGGCAGGCCCAACCTGTGGGCTTGGCCGATCGCCTAGGACTTGGGCCTACGTGGCTTGCGCGGCAAGGTGGGTGAGGGGTGGTCCCTAGGACCAACCTCTTGAGTCTTTTCCAAAACAACTCCTTCCTTGCTGTCCAAGGCCAAAACGTTTCCAAATTTGAAATTAGTTTCCAAATTGGTGCCCAAACCCCAGATCTATGATCCTAAAAATTCACAAACGCACTAGTTCATGCATCCAATAAACAAACTAGGTCTTGTTTGTTTGATTATTTGACAAATTGCATCATATGATTGATTTTTCCGTTTTACGTGATAAACATCAATTTTAAAGTGTAAAACCATCAAAACGTAACACATAAACCACGTCTATGTTATACGATATGTGGCTCTGACACCACTGAAGGATTTTGATCATGGATACGCAGCGGAAGAAAGAAATTATCCATTCAAGACCCTCCAAGGATCACAGGAAGAGAATTATAACGATGGTAAAGGCAGAAACAAGTAACACACCTTAGAGATCTCCTATGATGACTTGTAATGTGAATTTTGTCACGTCTCTAAGGTTGATCCACGCCTAGGGTTGATGTATATATGTTCCTACTCCTTTGTGCTAGGTTGGACCGGAGGAAGAGGAAGAAGAAATCACGCGACGAGGATCAAACCTCTATTTGTGGCCGACAGGTAAGGGGGCGGACGGCTAGGGGCGGTCGGCCTCTGTTTTGCTCTCTCTCCTTTATTTCTCTCCCAATCAACTTATCTTATAAGCACTAGTGTGGGAAGGAAGCTAGGAGCATCCTTTATATAGTCCAACAACTCCTTTTCAACTACCTAAAGTCCCTTCCTTGCATATTAATCCTACTAGGTCCCTCCCTTCCCTTCCTTCCAATTAATAAATCATATTAATTAATTCCCAAATATAGTTCAACCCTATTGGGCGTGTGACCCCATAGGTTCTATTTAGTTGGTAGCAACAATTTGCTAATAAGGAGCGGTCCCTGGCTAGACATCAATTCTAGCCAACTAATAGAATAGCCATCCGACAAACCTTGTGCAAGTATGGCCTCATCCCTTTGTCTCCATATCCATGTTGGACACGATACATACAAGTCACACTCGTATATCCAATACATAGTTTCTCGATCCTGGGAATAGCCTTATTCGTGCAAATAACATCAATATCCCATATTTATTTATTTGAGTCTGGCCAGACATTCTATAAGCACTTTCCCTCGAGTGGTCGCGGATATTTGCTCTTTTTGTGGGAGGGACATATTCTATCTACATCACTACGATATCTAAGCTTGCTTCATATTGTGTCAGATACACGCCTTTGTGACTACCCAGTCATGGTGTAGCGTTTAACGCTACCAAAACACAATATTCCACAACTAGATGATCTAGTGACTTTAAGTCTAAAGATGACAATATCGTTGTCACCGCGAAAAGCACTTGTGACTTTTACATAACCAGTATGTAGCCTTCTCGGAGATGGGTCAATCCAGTATGCTATTACTTCCTAACGCATACCCGTGGGTTGGATCATGATATTTCCATATCAATCTAACCCCATACTAGCCTATAGCTGATTGTCCTCTTAATCAATATATGGACTAGGAATATTTAAGTTAAACAACGCAATTGTAAATCTAAGGACTACATTACACTAAATATCTCAATAAATAATACAATGAATATTCAAGCCAATTATTGTTTATACTAAACTAGATTGCCTCTAGGGCATCTACTCCAACAATAATATGCTTTCGTGGTTTACAAAGCTACCGTCAACTGCAGTGTTGACCGCGAGCTGAATGGTCCACTTGCCACGGTGAATAAATAGCATGTGGTTGATCTTCTTCTGATACACCAATCCCACATCAGTGTTACCGTAATGGTACTGCAATATCCATTTCGTAGCTTCCCAGTGCTTCCTTCCTGGATTATGCATATATCTACTAACTACGCCAATCTCTTGTGGAATATCAGGTCTTGTACATACCATCATATACATCAAGCTCTCAATTAAGCTAGCATATGGGATTTGTTACACATAATTTCTTTCTTAATTTGTAGTAGGAGATAATTTAGCACTTAGCTTACAATAGGATGCCAAAGGAATACTTACACACTTTGTATTCTTGTCCATACCAAACTTTTTAAGTACCTTCTTTATGTACTGCTTTTGTGTTAAGCTAATTGTGCTCTTCTCGGGTAATCTCCATTTCGAGAATATCTTGGCCTCGCCCAGATCTTCATCTTGAACTCCTTCTTTAGTTGGGTTTTAAATTTTTCAATTTCTTGATTGCTTTGTGATGCAATCAACTTGTCATCAATTTAAAAAGAAAATATATAAAGGAACCATCATCCAACTTTTTGAAATAAACATAGTGTTCATACTAACTTTTTCAACACTTTTTGTTTCTTCATAAATTGATCAAACCTTTTGGACCATTTTCGAGGAGACTACTTCAGTCCGTATAACGATCTCTTCAGTTTGCAAACCCAATCTCTTAACCCTTAACTAGGAAGCCATCTCGTAGAGACATGTAAGTCTCTCCGTCCAAATCTGTGTGATGGAAAGTTGTCTTCACATCAAATTGCGCCAGTTCAAAATCATACTGTGATACCAAGGCTAATAGAATACTGATCGACAAATGTTTCACGACTGGGAAGAATACCTCATTGTTATCGATGCCTTTGCTATGTATAAAGCCCTTTGCAACCAATGTAGTCTTGAATCTGACACCATTCCAAGATTTTTAATCTTCCATCACCGCATAGAACCATTTGCAACCAAAATCTTTTCTTCCATTAGGCAATATTGTAAGTCCCCCCATTCCATTCGTGTGTAAGGGGATGGGATCAGAGAGAGATAGAGAGAGATAGATAGAGAGAGAGAGAGATAGAGAGAGAGAGATGGGAGAATCAGTGAGAGAATGAGGCTTCCTGCTACAATGTTTCTAGAGGGAGAGACGGAAAGATAAGGTAGAGAGAGAGTAGATGATAAGTTTGAGAGAAATGAATAGCTAGTTGGGTTGTTGAGTAGGTTTATCGGTGGGGGGCTAGAAATGGTGTTTTTGTCAGTTCACCTTGCAATTTCTACGAAACATAGAAAATGAATGAAAGAAAGAAAATAGACATCGATTTCACAGGGTTGAGAGAGAAGAAAGAAGAAATAGAGGAATTATGGTTTTGCTGAAAAAGGGTCACAATGCAGATCGGAGAGTGTGGAGTGGAGAGTTGGAGGTCAGAAGTAGATTCTTTGGCTTGACATCGATTTCACAGGGTTGAGAGAGACGAAAGAAAACTTGTGATGTGACGTGATGAAGAGAGAAAAATAGTGGATAAGCGCGTGATTGTACCTTTGCACTCTTTTTAGTTTGTTTTCACTTGTTTGACGTGACATATTAGGGGACGTTGGGTTTTAACTGCACATGCACTGGAGCAATTAAAACCGGACATCCCATAACCTTGAGATTTTAAAGAGAGTGTCTTCAGTATTTTTTTTAGAATTATGTCATATAGCCAGGTTCCAACTCAAGACCTCATGCAGGAGTTTCAAATGCTCTATGACGGAGCGGTCACCCATTTGCGAGCACCTTTAGCATTGATTGAGTAATAAAAGATAGGCTATATGACAGTAATGGATATTTAAGTTTCAATTAATCATATAATGAGGTCATTGAATGAAATAACAATGGAGAAAGGTCTATATAAACAGACAATGAAACTTCATGCTTTCATAACCACATTTCCCATCCATTTGAAGTGCTTTTCTCAGTGATGGAGAAACAGATTGTTATACCCGCTTGTATGCTTGTTATTGTACTAACATCATGTTATGGAATTGGTAATTCTCAGGGAAGGGAACTGGCAAGTCCAAAGGTTGGTAGAGTTTTCTATGATCCACATTACTCCACCTTTCCAAAAGCGCCCCTCGCTTCTCATTTTGGCGAGCTTACGGCTGAACAGCACGAAGGATTTTCATCGCAGAAGGTTCTGAGAACTGATCCGGAACCGCCCGCCTTTGGGCCTCTGCCCGGTCGATATTATCATACACTATCCGAAGCATCTTTGGGTTTGGTCTATAAAGAGCATGAGACTATAAAGTCTTAAGGCCTTGCCCAATTGTAACATGAGATAGTATCGGGAAAAATTATGTTTTGTGGACTAAAAATCTAATGGGTGTTTCATCTCATCCCTTTTTTCTTAGTGATCCGGATTTACTTATTGAACAAAACAATTGAAATGATTGAAGTGATAGAATAACTGGATTCAAATCCGGTAGAAGAAAAACACGTAAGTCTAAAAAAAAATCTTGAATATATAATGTTTTGTCTTGCCTCGTTTATTTCTCATTTTTTTAATGGCTTATGAAAATGAAAATTAATGATATCCTTGTGAGTTTGAGATAGATTTTCAAAGTTATACTGGTGGCTGTACATACAATTAATATCCTTCCAACTAAATGAATATGGAGTACTAGCTATGGTGCCCTTGCTAATATGCAAATTTACTAATTTAGTGATGAAATGATAAAGATGAAACTTCAAAAATCACAAATATGGTTTCCCAAAGAGGCACACTGCATTTTATTTTTTCTACAAAATTGACCAAAGTTCGATTCTCATTGATTACATATATGAAGATTTCACTTTTTTACTTACCAAAAAATTGTAAAGTTATTCATTTCTTATCAAAATCAATAATACGTATTCTATAAAGAATTAAACGAATATATCACACAGGTATTAAAAGTCAATTTTTTTTAGTTACAAATAAAATCGTGTAATTTTTGGAAGAAGGGGCCTCAAACGTTTTACGTGCTTTAGGCCCCAACTTCTTAGGGTCGGCCCTGACTACAGAATGGACATATGTGCATTGCAGGTTGGTCCACATAGCTGCAGACTAGAACCATGTTTGGGCTACCTCCACTATGTTTGATTCGTGAGGCCACAAATCGATTTCAGGGTGGCTACTGTCATGAATCCCAGTTCATTTTCCTGATTCCGGGAAATATAATTTCCAAATTCAGGTGGATTGACCAATAGTTGGTGTCGATTACCAAACAATTGGTAATCTGGCAAGCTCTCATTTAAGAGTAATTGTGCCGTATGACTAACATCGCTACTCACCAATGTCTGCGGAAGACTGCTCGTGATTGAACCGAATTCCTACATGTGGACCAAAGCGCATCACCAACATAAATAGAAGCCGTTAGACACTTTAGTTTATTATGTTTTCGACCCATTGTTTAGTTAATTTAAAAAGGACATCATACTATATATTTTTTTTGCTACGATGGAAATTAAGGACATAGGCATCTTACACAACAAACACAAACTGAAACTAGAAAAACTTCCCAATACCAAGTCGGTCAGCAATGAGGATCCCTTCGATGTTATCCGGGGCTTCATCAGATGATCCGTTCGTTCCGCCCCCATATTATCAAGTGCATTGGCCACCTCATTTGCATCCCTCCCAACATACTTGATTCTTCCCACGATCAGGCTGAGCAACACTTTCCCGTCATTCACTTGAGCATTCACTGAGGTCAGTCCATTGATATTGCCTTGAAATATGTTCACTTCCTCAATACAGTCGCTTTCGATCTCCAGGTTGATCCAGTTTTTGTTGTAAGCCACCGTAAGCCCCCTGTAGATGCTCCAAATCTCGCTTTCCAAGCTAGTGCATCCTCTGATTCTTTTAATTGAGCCCAGCTTTCAGTCACCATTTGTTTTTTCCTGATAACACCTCAAGTTCCCGCTTTCTCATTGTCCATCCTCACGCATCCATCAGCATTCAGCTTAAATATACCTGCCAAAGGGATGTACCAATGAGAACCTTTGGGAGATAAATTAAAATAGAAAATCTTAGAAAATGAAAGAAATGCTCCATATGTGATCTGGGTCTTCTATTTAATAATTTGCACATAAACCATGCCAGTCTGAATAGAATTATTAAAAATGAAATTATTCTTCTAAGCCAAATATTCCAAGGAGTAATGATAACAGAGTATGATATTCCACACCCCCACCGACACGCTCTTTTTGATATTGTGAAGGATCCAGTCGGTGAAGGATATGTTCATACCAGAGAGTCTCCAGCTCTGCCCCCAAAAATGGTCCCACCCAAATTCCAACAACTTTACTGAAACCTGTGAAAAGGTGATCTTGATCTTCCCCACTCAGTCCAAAGATATTACAGGTATCAACATCAGTCATGCATCTATGCTTTCTGTTCAGATTATTAATAATCTTACCATGAAGCATAGTGCAAAGAAAGTGGATAAGCTTGTTTTGAATTCTAAGTTTCCAAAGCCTTATCTAATCTCCACCACCCACACCATTAATTTGAATACAGTCAACACAAATGGCTTTTTTGGCAGCAGAAACAATGAAGGTTCCAGATTTTGATTCTTTCCCGAAAGAGGATTCCTCCGCAGTACTTAATGAATGGATGAAAGAGTTCAAAATATTGTTCTTAACCACATCATCAAGCTCCATATCAATGGTCTCAATGTTCCAACTGTTGGAATTGTGCCCTAGAGGCAATCAATTAATTGTGACATTTATGGATTTACGATTCATTATGTTATCGATATGGAGATATGTTAACATGAATGAAGTCCTTAGAATATAAATGTTATATTCTTAAATATCCCTAGTCGATTATAATGATTAATAGGACAATCATCTATAGACTAGTATGGGGTTGGATTGATATGGAGATATCATGATCCAACACATGGGTATGCATTAGGAGTAATGGCATACTGGATTGACCCATCTCCGAGAAGGCTACATACACGTTATGTTAAGTCACAAGCGCTTCTCGCGGTGCAACGGTATTGTCATCCATAGACTTGAAGTCACTAGATATTCTAGTTGTGGATTATTGTGATTTTGGTATTTCAAACGCTACACCGTAACTGGGTAGTTATAAAGGCGTGTACTGGATACAATAAGAAGCAAGCTTAGAGATCGTAGTGGACGTAGATAGAATTTTTCCCTCCCACATAACGGGAGCAAATATCCTAGGCCACTCGAGGGATAGTGCTTATAAAATGTCTGGCCAGACTCAAATAAATCAATATGGGATATTGATGTTATTTGCACGAATAAGGCTATTCCCAGGATCGAGAAACTATGGATTGGATATACGAGTGTGACTTGTATGTCTCGTGTCCAATTCGGATATTGAGACAAAGGGATGAGACAATTACTTGCACAAGGTTTGTCATGATGACTATTCTATTTGTTGGCTAGAATGGATGTCTTGCTAGAGGCCGCTCCATATTAGTAAATTGTTACTACCAACTAAATAGAACCTATGGGGTCACACGCCATATAGGGGTGAACTAGACATGGGAAATAATTAATAAATATGATTAATTAATTAGAAGGATCAAGAGACGAAGACAATTGGATAAGGAAGAAATAATCCTACACGTGAGGCTATGAAGCAAAGGGTTGCTGAAAAGCCATGGGGAATTATTTCTACCTTTAAGAAATTGTTCATGAATTAGACAAAAGCGATAATGTCCCTAGCTATGAGTAGGACCATTATCATAGTTTCTTGTTTGGACAAGAAAGCTCCTTATCATAATAAAGGACAAATGTTGTTCCATTTATTATGATATGCATTATTGTAATGCAATTTTGTCTAAGAGGATTCTATATCCATGATCATGATAATTTCATCTATAACATTAATACCTAGAGGTTTTCATATAATGATATGAACTTCACTTATCTTTAGCATTATCGTTTAGGCCCCATAAATAAGAGATACATATCTAGAACTCCATGAGGATGGATTTCTCGAACTCATTTGATTATTGAATCATATGAGACATGTAAGACTTATTAGGCAAAGATATGATCTTTTGGGAATCATACATATTGATGTATGAAGGCCGCTAAGCACAAATGCTAAAGATGGTTTTCAGTACTTCATCATATTTACTGATAGGATCAGAGAAATATGGATTTGTGTATCTTATGAAGAAACAAATCAGAATCCTTTGAATTGTTCAAAGTATTCAGGAATGAAGTAGAGAACCAGCTTGACAAAAGTATTAGGGCTCTACGATTGGATCGTAGAGGAGATTACTTGAGCCAAGAGTTTGACAACAATCTATGGGAGTGTTGGATATGATCCAACACTCGCTCCACCTAGCACGCCACAAAGGTTTGGCGTGTCTAAGAGGAGATTTCGGACCTTGTGGGACACGGTTCGGTCCATGATGAGTCAAACAGAACTTCCAGTTTACTTTTGGGGCTATGTTCTAATTACTGCAAATTTCGCCCTTAACCTTGTTCCATCAAAAACGGATTGTGAATGACGCCATATGAGATATGGACTAGGAAAGTGTCCTAGTATGTCATTCATAAAGATTTGGGGTTATGAAGTTTATGTAAAAGAGTTTACAAATAAACTTGGACCCAAGTCGGATAAATGTTTTGTGGGATATTCTGAAAAGGATATTATTTCTACAACCGAATCGAGAACAAACTGTTTGTTGCTCGAACTACAGTGTTTCTAGGTAGAGATTGTCTCTAAGAGAAACAGTGGGAGGACAGTAGAACTTGAAGGAGTTCAAGAACCACAATAGAACATTGATCCTCTTGATGGAACATGAGCAGGATCACAAGGTGTTGTGGATAACCTACTCAGAAAACACAAGAGCCTCGTAGGTTAGGTAGGATATATCGAGGAACTAGAGAAATAAGGATTTCTCATAAACCATGATATATTACTCAAAATGATGAGCCTACAACCTATGAGATGGCCACATATGGCCATACTCTCAGAAATGGCTTGGAGCCATGATATACGATATGGAATCCATGTATACCAACAAAGTATGGACTTTGGTGGAACCACCTAAAAGGTGCAAGTGGGTTATGAGGAAACCAACATGGATGGTAATACGATTACCTTTAAGGGACAATTGGTTGGGTAAGGATTTCCTGTGAGATCATAGTATAGACTATGACGAAATCTTTCCAGTTGTGATGCTTAAATCCATTCGCATCCCGCTTGTAGCAATCTATTTATAGATTGGATCAAGCTTCTAGGAGTTGGACTCTTCAAATTGATGATGTAATCAAAGGAGTTTGGTTCCATCAAAATTGAAGATGAGACTTGTGTCTACAAGAAGGTTAGTGGGAGCACATTTATGTTTCTGGTCTTGTATGTGGAGACATACTTAATCATTGGGAATGTTGCCCCTACTTGGCAGTCTTACGTAGATTGACTAGGGAGTTGACTTTCTAATGGTAGACTAACTAGTGAAGATCTATTGAGGTAGATCAAGATGGTTGTATAGCTTAGGTCATAGTACAAAAATTGACAAAGGTGTTGAAATGGTTCAACATGAAAAGAATATTGATTCTTACCCATGTCACATGGAATTAGTCTTTGGAAGGCTAATTGTCTTACCAATTAGATTGGGAATGGACCGTATAAATTAGATTCACGAGATACGCCATGTTATGTACTAGGTCAGATGTGTCATATGGTATGACACAAAGATACCAGTCAAATCCGGGTGAGAGTCACTGGATAAATTATTAAGATTATCCTTTAGTACTTGAGAAGCACTAAGGATGAATTTTGGATAAATGGAGGATAGGAAGAGTTTACTGTAAGGGGTTACAGTGATGCGAACTTCAAATCTAACAAAGAAGATACATATTATAAGTCGAGTTTTAAATTTAGCCCTAGTGGGAGCGACTGTGAGCTGGAAAGGTTCCAGGCAAGATTCAGTCACTGATTCTAGCATAGAGGACTGAGTAAATTAATGCATAAAAATGCATTTACTCAGAATATTCAATCTCAATCAAAATTGATGATGGAGGAGATGTGAATATTTGCAAGGTGCCAGCGGATGTCTCGCCTATACGCAGCGTAAGCGTGGAAGGCCGCGCTAGATCAATAGGCATATGATGCAGGAGATTGACTTTAGTGCAAGTGGGAGACTGTTGGAATTGTTCCCTAGAGGCAATCAATTAATTGTGACATTTATGGATTTACGATTCATTATGTTATCGATATGGAGATATGTTAACATGAATGAAGTCCTTAGAATATAAATGTTATATTCTTAAATATCCCTAGTCGATTATAATGATTAATAGGACAATCATCTATAAACTAGTATGGGGTTGGATTGATACGGAGATATCATGATCCAACACATGGGTATGCATTAGGAGTAATGGCATACTGGATTGACCCATCTCCGAGAAGGCTACATACACGTTATGTTAAGTCACAAGCGCTTCTCGCGGTGCAACTGTATTGTCATCCTTAGACTTGAAGTCACTAGATATTCTAGTTGTGGATTATTGTGATTTTGGTAGCGTCAAACGCTACACCGTAACTGGGTAGTTATAAAGGCGTGTACTGGATACAATAAGAAGCAAGCTTAGAGATCGTAGTGGACGTAGATAGAATTTGTCCCTCCCACATAACGGGAGCAAATATCCTAGGCCACTCGAGGGATAGTGCTTATAAAATGTCTGGCCAGACTCAAATAAATCAATATGGGATATTGATGTTATTTGCACGAATAAGGCTATTCGCAGGATCGAGAAACTATGGATTGGATATACGAGTGTGACTTGTATGTCTCGTTTCCAATCCGGATATTGAGACAAAGGGATGAGATAATTACTTGCACAAGGTTTGTCATGATGACTATTCTATTTGTTGGCTAGAATGGATGTCTTGCTAGAGGCCGCTCCATATTAGTAAATTGTTACTACCAACTAAATAGAACCTATGGGGTCACACGCCATATAGGGGTGAACTAGACATGGGAAATAATTAATTAATATTATTAATTAATTAGAAGGATCAAATCGCAACAACTTGCTAACTTAGTAGGACTAATATGCAAGTTGGACTAATCCATGTATAGACATGATTAGGATTTGCCAAGGTGGCCTAATTCATGTAGAGACATGATTAGGATTAATTTGCAAATAGAACTAATCCATGTATTGACATGATAAGGACTATTTTGCAAAAGGGACTAATCCGAACTTGAGTAGGATTATGAGGGGTTCTTTATGTAGTAGGACAAGGAGTTGTTGGACTATATAAAGAACACTCCTAGCTTATTTTTCTCTCTACACAAAACACACATCTATATGATAGAAGAAAGGAGAGAACAAAGCAAGGAGAGAGCAAGTCCCAAAAAGAGGGCCGAAACCCCTTTATGGGACCGCCCCCTACCCGTCGGCCAAAAGGAGAGACGCCCCACCTTTGGCACTCCATTGTTGGCGATTTCTTCTTCCTCTTCCATTCTTCATAGCTAGCACAAGGGAATTGGAGGGTCTAGATCTCACCTCTAGGCGTGGATCAACCGTAGAGACGTGACACTATTTGCGTTTGAAGTCATCAAAGGAGAACCCTAAGGTGTGTTATTGATTTCTTCCCTTACCATTGTTATGTCTCTTGACTTGTGATCCTTGGAGGGTTTTGCATGGTTTTTTTTGTTTCCGTTGCGCATCCATGAATTAAAACCCTACACCAACGTTTATCACTTGTAATAATGTCAGCAACTTTCATGTGGAGAAGACTTTGGTCAAGACGAGGACCAATAGCTTTCTCGCCACACCGCCAATCATTCCAAATCAAGACGTTTTTACCATTACTAATAGTCCTTAAGATTGTTTCTGATGTAATTCTTAGTGCCAAGAATTCCTCTCAATATAGGAGAAGATCCACCAGATTTCTTAACACCACCAAAACTATTGTTTCTGAGGTACTTTTTCCTCAAGATCTCACACCAGATATTGTTCTCAAAGCAAACGCACCATTCGAGGTTGGCAATAAGAGCATCATTCTGGTAGTTGGCCTTCTTAACACCCAATCTCCCTTCATCTTTGAGCAGGTAGAGAGTATCCCACTTAATGAGGTGGATCTTCTTTTTGTCAATAGTATCACCCCATATAAATTCTCTACATATCTTATCAATTTTATTACAGACGTTAATGGAGAGAAGAAGCACTTGCATGGTGTAGTAGGAAAGGGTAGCAAGAGCGCTTTTACATAAAGTCACTCTTCCATCCATGGAAAACATACGACTAGTCCAGCCAGACAGCTTCTTGTTCATTTTAGTTAGGATAACCACAACACTGTCTTTGTTGAATCTAATATGAATTAGAATAATACCAAGGTATTTACCTAAATCCGAAATCTCAGGCATATCTATCGAACTCTTAACAAAATTCCTGACCGATCTAGTGGTATTTTTAGAGAAGAACATTTTAGACTTGCTAGGGTTAATTGTAAGGCCAGATATGTTAGCAAGGTCATCCAAGACAGATTTCATTAATAAACAAGTAGTGTTATCAGATTTACCAAAAACCATCAAATTATCAGCATAGAAGAGATGGGAGATGATAAGACCATTACTAGAAGCTTTGAGCCCCATTCACTTCTTTCTAGCAACAAGCTCTAAACTTGTATGTGAAATTCTTTCCATGCAGAGCACAAACAAATAGGGAGAAAGAGGGTCCCCCTGCTGCAGGCCTTTACTGGTTTAAACTCAGGGAGGGTTTCCTTGTTCCGAATAATGGTCGTATTCACACTAGTCACACAACTCATGATAAGATTGTCGAAGTTAGTAGGGAACCCAAAGAAAGTCAAGGTCTCTTTAATAAAATTCCAATAAAGCTTATCATAAGCTTTTTCACGATCAATTTTAATAATCATCCCCCAAGATTATCCTATCTTTTCTTAAGAGTATGGATGATCTCTTGAGAAATGATAACGTTGTCCTTAGTAGATCTACCCGAGAGGAAGCTGCTCTGATAGGTACAACAATCATGTTAAGAATGAGTATGATCTTATCCACAATACACTAGATGAAACTCTTATAAATGACATTACACGGACTAATAGGCCTAAAATTCTTGATACTCTCAGGGTTTTCACACTTGGGAATGAGACAAATCAAAGTTCTATTAAGCTCCGGCGGGGTAGTGCAATTAATAAAAAAAATTCTAACAAATTCACTCACATCTTTACGAATACTAGGCCAGGAGCTTTTAAAGAACCCAACATTGTACCCATCACGACCAGAAGATTTATTATACTTCATATCCCAAAAAGAATTTTTTATATCTTTATCATTGGGGATACTATTAAGGATATCACAATTAGTACTAGAAATCCTAGGGAAAAATTCATCGGTCCTGTCATAGTCAAGGTGATGATGCGGATTGGCTTCTTCAGAAAAGAGATTAAAGAAATAGTTATTCACGAAAGCCTTAAGGGAAAAGGCTTCATCAATCCAGTTACCAAGATCATCTTTGAGGACAACAATTTCTTTCCCTTCATTTTGATAATAGTAGAGAGATGAAAAAACTTGGTATTTTTGTCTCCATTATAGATAGAATTACACTTAGCCTCTTGAAACCCCAACAACTCTTACTGGTTAAGGATAACATTATACTTAGAAATAAGCTCTTTTTCCAACAGAAAAAGGTTATTGGAGTAAGATTTACGTTGAGCATCTTGAACACCTTCAATCCTACCTAAAAGCCAACGTTTGTTTTTAGAAATGTTACCAAAGTTAACTTTGAACCATGCTTGAATTTTGTCCGTTAAAAGATTAGCTTTGTTAGTGAAACCAAAAACATTCATGTCACTCCAAGTAGTATTCCCAAAGCATTTAAACTCGTCATCCAAAAGCCAAGCCACTTCAAACTTAAAACTTTTAATGGGAGGAGAGTTAGAAATCATACCATCCACGTTGATGAAGAGAGGAGCATGGTCCGAGTAAGTCCTTGGGAGGTTCCTAATAGTGGTTTATGGGTATTGTAACTTCCATCTGGCATTGCAGCAAGCTGTCGGCGATTCCAGCTCTGTTGTTTGTCCATGTAAGGTTAGGGCCTTGGCACTCAATGTCCATAAGATTGCACCTTTTGAGATTATCTTAAAATTTGTGCATACGCCTTGTAGGTTGGTTAGTCGAGAAGCTTCTCCTCTCATTAACACTACTAAAGTCACTCAAATCACTCGCAATGAGCCAAGGCTCATCCGAATCACCCATATCATCTTCAAGCTCATTCCACATTTGGTATCAGATAGACGGGTTTGGAATCCCATAGACAGAAGAGAAAACCTAGTCAGCATAGTTATTCATCTTGAGTGTAGCATAAAAAAACTGTTTGTTAATGTTTTGTGTGGTGACTGTAGCCTGTTCTGGGTCCCATATCATCCAAATACCCCCTTTCCTTCCTTCCGGGTCATAGAAAGAACACCCCGTGAAATCAAGATTGTTGAAGAAGTCCCCCATACTAGATATAGGAACCTTAGGCTCAATAAGGAAACAAATCAGAAACTCGTGCGTACGAAGAAGCTCATGAAACGTACTTTCGAACGTGCTTTTGCCTGCACAGCGGACATTCCAAAAAAGAATTTTTAACGACATGGAAAACTTATCAGAAATAGAAGGCAGAACCTCAAGATATGGTTCCAAATTCATTACCCTGGTTTGGTCCGCATCCGCTGATCTCATCTCCTTGAGAGATATCACATGCTTCACCGGTTCCTTCCTTGCTACCAACTGGTTCATTCTCATCGTGATTTTGGCATCTTTCCTTCACCACGTCGTCCCAAGAAGCACTTGGTTCATCTCCAATGCCTCCATGGTGACTAAGATAGGATTAAGTTCGAGCAGATGGACGATTTCCCCTTGGGCTTCCATTTTCAGTATAGAAACTCTAAGGTTTGGGAGTGGAGTGTTTGAATTTTTTTTGAAGAGCCCATTTCTCCTTTTTCTCCTTTTTCTTCTTCTCTTCTCTCTTGCAAATCTTTTTTGCTCTCTTATTTGAGATCAGCACACTTCTAAACCTGCTATTTAGAGACTTAAAATAGCATCGATTTTCTTTCTCAGATTCGGTTTTCCGACGAATTTGACCACTTAGACTCGAAAGGTTTTTTTCCGCTTCTTCATCATCATATTTTCCCGCGATTCCCTCCTCTTCCTCTGTGTTGTCTTCGTTCGCATCAGTCCCTTCCCTACAGTCACAGATGGTCGCAATCGCCATTTCTTGATCTTTCCTAGTTACCGATTCGGATTTCTGGTGAGTAGTCTTATCCCTCTTCTCCTTTTATATATCTTCTTGTCGGTTGTTCAATTCGAATCTTGTTGCTTCAATCTGATTCAATTCAAACACTTTCTTCCTATTTTCACGCAACCCGGAGGAATCTCGAGGAGTTTCAGCGGCTGGGGTGGAATTAGGGTAAAGCTCGGTTGGAGTGAAGACTTTTCCAGTGGGTTTGTAGGAGAATTGGGCTGTCGAAGAGCTAACTGGGTTATCAATCAGCGAGAGGAGTAGCCCAAACCTGTTGTTTTTTGGACCAGGGTTCATTCCTTTATTTTGGGCTGGTTAGATTTTTTATTGGGCCTCTTAAAATTACCTTTAGTTGTGGCCCATACCTCCACACCCGATTTGCTAGCACACGAATTAGGCGGATCCACTCCACTCGTCCCCTCACCCAAAGCATTCAAATCATTCAACCCTTGGTGGCTTTGACTATGTTTGTTACCGTTACGGGAAGTGTTTCCGGTCGTCTTCTCCATTTCCGGCAGCTAGGTTTTTGGATGAAGAGGGCACCATTCCTTTTTGTGGCCAATCCTTCCGCATTCAAAACACATGTTGCAAATGTGCTCGTACGTTACTTTGTAGCTGTATTTTCTGACAACAAACACCGGCACCATCGGTCGATTCAGATAGACATTAACACATATACGCGCATATCTTATGTGCATACCTTTCACCGTTACCATGTCGATCTTGAGGAGTTCTTCGAATTGTTGAGAGATGAGTTTTAGGAGCCTTTCATCATAGTATTCTGCCGGCAATTGTGGAAGGCGAATCCAAACGGTCGTAATCTGTTGCTGAGTTTCTGCCGGTTTGAAATCAGATTCCCATTTTCGGACCATGAGGTAGTGATCGAGGACAATCCAAGGTCCTCTGGTGAGAACCTCGAGCATATCATAAATGTTCTCAAAATCCACAATGTAGAAACCGTCGGCCATATCCTTGAAGTAGCAGTTTCCGGCGGGTTTCCAGAGTTTGGCCGTACTTTCTTGCAACACTTTGAAGACGAAATTTCTTCCCGGAAGCTTGTGTATCAAACTATTAGCGAAGGGAGTGGCGATGCTCTGTTTAAGGTTTTGTGGGATGTAAATCATTGGTTTAAGCGGGTTCATCGTGTTGTAATCTTCAATCTTTCTCATTTCTTCAATATCTTCATCATTAATCTCAATATCCTCTTCTTCAAATAGCTTCTCTTTATTTGGATCTCCAATCAAGATTTTTTTGAACGATCGAAAATTATTCTCCTTTCCCATATCCAGAAGTTCATCATAAACGGTGGTGTTTCTCTGTTCCTTTTCAAGCTTTTCCAATTGATCTTGACACCTGATATCAATAGACAAAGAAACAAAGTTAGATTCTTCCATTGAAACATCCTTCCCTTTGATTTTCCAAACACATCTTGCTAATTGATTGATCTCTTCGATGGTGTTATCGGTTATGTTGGCCATACACGATTCTCAAGTCAGAGCGAAAAAATAGGAGAGAGAGACTTTTTCTTTATTAGCACAAGTCTTTGGACTTTGCTTCTAGTATGATTATAGAAGGCTACTGTACTATAAAGGGGGTAAAGATTGCAATTAAATTACTTAAGAAGGCAACTTGAACGGGTTGAACCCGACCAATCCGATCCCCAATCCGGACTATAGTCAGGCTTGGGCACATGTTTTCAATATTTTAGACGGGCTCGGGCATAAAATTTTAACCCAAGATACAATTAGTGTTGGGCTTGGGTACGAATATTAAATGACGGGCTAGCCGTAATTGTCTGATTTGTATACTAATTACCTATAAGTGTTATATTTAAAGAGTAATATTTAACATGTTTATCAAGAATCTATTGTTTTCTATTAATAATAAGTGATATTTGTTCATTTTTAATTATATTTAGGTTCTTAACTAATAGATTTCTTTTACAAAAAATTTAGTTTTCTCTTGTATAAATGGATAATTTTTTAATACCCTCTAACAATATATAGTCATTATTTTTTAGCCTTAATTAAAAAAGAAAAGTTGAAGGGTCTACACTCGGTATCTATTTTTTTAGTATAAATAAAAAAAATTATTTTTTTAGCTTTTTTCAGATTTTTAGTAAAATTTGTATTTTTTTTAAAAAAAGTTGGAGGTGAAAATAAGGGGTACAAAAGTCTTTTGTTAACGGAAAGTTAACAGAAGGGTACCTACTTGCTCGAAAATCCAAAACTTGAGACATGTGGTGCTCGATTTTAAAATTTGGGTACCTACTTGCTCGTTTTGGCAAACTTTGTGTACCTCTAGTGCAAGCCTCTATTTTTATATGTAAGTTATTAACTTAACTTTAAGAGGACAATTTTAGTTGAGCTGAATTTATTAATTATGTTTATTTACTTAGTTTAATGGGGTAGCTCGAATTCAACCCGAGCCCGAATTGGTTTTTTCGAATTTGGGCTTGGACGGGTTGGCGATGCTCCCAACCCGGGTTGGACTAGTCTTGGGCAACCCCGAAAGAACTCGGGTTCAGACTTGGACAATACCGGCCCAGCCCGCCCGAGTTGCGGTCCTAGAATTACTATGAAATATTGGCAACAACTCTCTCTTCTCTCCCTCATGTTCTTCATCTCTTGCTTCTGCTTTCCTCTTGATCTTGCATATCTTTTTGTACCTCGTGAATTGACCGGAATCCGATCCGTCGTTCCACCATTCGCCGGGCTCCTGTCACGAGACATGAAAAATTGTTACTTGGAAGGATAACAACGACATATCGATGTGTTATGACGAAGTGGATGAATTTGGGTATCAAGCAAGAACGGTAACAAAATATAAATAACGAGAGATACGAATTTTAACGTGGTTTGCTAGTATAAATACTAGCTACTCCACAACCCGAACATGATTTTATTGAGAGAAACAAAGCCGAATCCGATTACAACCTTGATAACACACGCACCCAAAAAAAACTCACAACTCACCACTGCCAAAGCTAATGTTTCCGGTATAAATACTAGCTACTCCACAACCCGAACATGATTTTATTGAGAGAAACAAAGCCGAATCCGATTACAACCTTGATAACACACGCACCCAAAAAAAACTCACAACTCACCACTCACAACGGTCGCAATTGTGGCAGGCGAATCCAACGTGGTGTGTGCCTTATATACTACTATTACTAACCAATGAGAAACATTGAGAAAGAACAAATTTTGGCAGCAAGCCAAAGAATTCACCGCCAACAAAATAAAGAATTAGTTTGACTTTTGAAAAAGATTTTCTTCTTTATTTGTTTTGCTTGGACCCAAAACATTACCAAAATGACTAAAGTCAAACCCAACAAATCTCCACCTTGACTTGAATCATCTTAGAAACCCTGAACCAAAACTGATGCTTCTCTCAAACCTTAAACAGATGCGTCTCCCTGAATCTGAATCAAGCACTCCTCCACCTAGACCCAGACTCGAATACATTCACTGAGAAAGAAAAACCGAATGTATTCCCGATGCGCTCTAAAAAGATCCAGAAACCAGTGCACCATGACAATTGCCCAGTTGTCGTCCAGACCAGATGCACCGACGACGAGTTCCACAAGTTGTCATGCCAGATGCGCCCCGTATGCCTCAGATGCGCCCAAAAAACCTAGTGCGCGCCAGAAATCTTTTCCCGCCTAGAACCTAAACCCGATTTGCATTCCAGAGACCTCATGCTCCAGAAGCTCCATGCCAGGAGCCCAGAATCGCCCCCAAGGGGCTCAAAGAAGAAGGTCGTCCTCGGAGGAGGTCCTTCCACCTAGAACCAGATTCGTTTGGTTCTTCTTGGGACTCTCCCTTTTCCAGTGACCTTTCTCCTTGCAGTAGGCACAGACGTTCTGTCGTAAGCAGGATCCTGCAAACCACTTGTATCCCTTACCTTTTCCTACTTTGACCATTAAACCATATACATAATGGTCACCCGAACCCTAACCCGCAGCCTTGTGCCTCAGACTCCTGGTGTGAAGAGCAGATCTAACCTCTTTTAGGGTTATCGTATCTTTCCCACCAATGAAAGATTGCACGAAACCCTCATACGATGGAGGCAGAGACACCAACAGAATTAAGGTTGCATCCTCATCACTTATTTTCTCCTCACTATTACGCAATTCAAGCAGAATAGTGCTAAGAACATCTAAGTGATCACTAATTTGCGTACCTTCAGACATTCGCAGCCCGAATAGCCGTTGCTTGAGCATCAACTTGTTTGCCATGGATTTCTTCATGTAGAGTTCCTCCAACTTGACCCACAAAGCAGCCGCCTTCTCCTGATCTGCGACACCAGTGATCACATCGTCCGACAAACACAACATGATCGTTGCGTGCGCCTTCTCCTCCATCTTAAGATACGCCAATGTGGTTGTGTCCACGTTTCCCTTGTTGGGCGCCAGAGGCAGCCAAAGATCGTCCCGTTTCAACAACGCCTTCATCTTGATCTACCACAGACTGAAACTGTTTCTCCCACTGAACTTCTCGATCTTCATATTACCCGACATCGTCTCTTCTTGAAACCCTAACCTAACCCGAGCTATAATACTAGTTTGTTATGACACAGCGGATGAATCCGGGTATCAAGCAAGAACGATAACAAAATATAAAGAACGAGAGACAAGGATTTTAACGTGGTTTGCTAGTATAAATACTAGCTACTCCACAACCGGAACATGATTTTATTGAGAGAAACAGACCCGAATCCGATTACAACCTTGATAACACACGCCCCGAAAAGAACTCTCAACTCACCACTGCTAAAGCTATAGTTTTCGAGTCACCGTCCGTACCGTTCTCAGGCTCGTCAAGTATATCCAGGATATTGAGCGGGAACCGGGTCAACTGGGGCGACTCGGGTTTGGACTCGGTCAGACCCGCGACAGTTGACTTGGGAAGGTCCAGCCCGGAACCCAACTTGGCATGCTTGGGCTCCGAGCCCACCGAGTCCACCGAGTTGACCCGGACCCGCTTCTTCGTGTGGTGTTCTGCTTTCACGCCTTCCATTGCGAGCGAAAGAGAGTGATAAGGGAGAGGGATTATGAAGGCCAAAGATGCAAGTAAGACAATTTTATAGGGAGAGAGGGGGTATAAAGAAAATTGAAACGATTAGGCTGGTAGGTGTGAAGGAAACACTAAAGTGTGGGAGAGTTTTGAGAGAGATATTTCTGGGAGACTTGTGAGAGAGAGAGACTTGTGGGTGTGTGATAGAGAGAGGGGGAAGAAAGAGAGATTTGTGGGAGAGACTTGGGTGTGTGGGAGAGAGAGAGAGAGATTTTTGGGGGAGAGATTTGTGTGGGTGAATAGGCAAAAAGAAAGTTGTTGAATGAGGGGAAGATAAGACGATGTGAGAGTTTAAATAGCGGAGGAAGAAAGAAAGTTGGATGAAAGTTAAGGATGATGTGTCAGTGTGTTACTAGTTGTGTTGTCCCCCTAACTCCCATTACAAAAGATGGCGTGTGCCTTATATACTAGTATTACTAACCAATGAGAAACAATGAGAAAGAACAAACTTTGGCAGCAAGCCAAAGAGTTCACCGCCCACAAAACAATAAAGAATTAGTTTGACTTTTGAGAAAGATTTTCTTCTTTATTTGTTTTGCTTGGACCCAAAACATTACAAAAAAAACATTATCAAAATGATTAAAGTCAAACCCAACCAATGTTTAGCCTAAATAGTGGAATCGTACCGTCAATACCGAACTGACAAACTGGAAGCGTAGCTGGTGTGTGCACACGATAGCCTTGCGAGCGGACAGCCTCCTAGGTTACTCCTCTCCTTCTTATCTTGGGAGCTCTCCGGAACTTGCGAACAAAACTGCGATTTTACTCTCCTGTGTGCGGTGATCTTTCGGGTTTTCTTGGGAGTTGCTTGATTCTTTCAACTTCAGGAATGATGCCTTGTAGGCATTCGGAAGCCAACCTCTTATGCTTACATGAATTGCAATTGGGTTTAGTAACTGTTAGTAATCGCACAGCAGACGCCTTCATCTTCCTTAACGAAAGCTAGGTCCAGCATTCACCAATTAAGTCCCTACAAAGTTATTGCTTTTAGTTAGGTCCTTAATAAATTGTAAACTTTATAACACACACCCCGGGGTAACAGTATCAGAGTCCGACACAAACCCTAACACTGATATCCAACACATTTCTACAGCAGAAGAAACAGATCTGCTCGCTTTCTCTGTGTCGTTGATTCACTTCGTATAATGGCAGAAGAATGCAAAGACTTGGTCCATGATCTTGTCTTCAACATCTTCATGAGATTGCCTATCAAAACCATTGGCCTCTGCGCTTGTGTTTGCAAATCATGGCTGTCTGTGATCAAGAACCATCTCTTCATCGACAACCACCTTCTCATCACCACCAAAAACACCACCGTCATACCCGACGAAACTAGGTACTCCTCCATGTTCTCCAATTACGGTCATGTATTTCTACTTTCCTACAACGGCTCCGGAAAAGGTGCAGCCTATAAAGAGCTCAGATACAGAGCTAGCTCAAGGGATCCAAAACATCTTGTGGGTTGTGGCAATGGGTTGGTTTGCATTCTTGGGAATAAAGTTTCTCGTTCATATTACCACGTCCTCTTATGGAACCCACTGATGAAGAAAATCAAGATCATCAAGAAATCACAGTTCAAAAGACCCAAACAAGACCTCCATAAAGTAGTTCTCGGATTCGGGTTTGTTGGCGATTTCAAGGTGGTGAAGCTAGAGTACCTTAAATCAAATGCTGGTTTGCCTAAAGTCGAGGTTTATAGCTTGAGGACTGATTCGTGGAGGTCTGTTACCAAAGTCCCTCATTGTAAGGTTATTGGCAACCAAGGAGATCAATCTCCTAATTCTTTTGTTGGAGGGTGTGCCCATTGGATCGCGGACCGAGGAGAGAAGGGAATGGTGATCTTGAGTTTTGATATGACAACGGAGGAATTTCGTGAAATAGAACTGCCTGCTTTATCTGTTAACAGCAGGCCAGTGAGGGTTACGAAATTCCAAGACTTGCTTGCCCTTTTCGTGGACCAGGGATCTGTTAATGGAGTTCGACAGGTTGAGGTTTGGGTGATGAAGGATCACGGAGTTGGAGACGTGTGGTCAATGTTAAGGCAGCTGAGACCAGATAGCGGTGTTGAGTATTTAGAAATTTTTAACAATGGAGTCGTTCTGACAATTGGCGGTAAGAAAAGACAGAAATCTGTAACTAGTGCAGGAGCTGCTAGTGGTTTCGAAGGGAGCCTCGCTTTACTCAAAGATGGAGTTGATGTGTGAAGTAAATTGATGGGGTTAGAATATCAACCAAATGTGGCATCAATGGGGGTATTCTTCATGCTCCATATGCAATTTATTTACTTTCATATACTATTGATGCATTTTTGTTATTCTACGTACATTGTGAGAACATTGTGACATTGATGTTATGATTTGATGTTATGATTTCAATGGAGTTGGGGAATACATGTAAGTGCTCGTATAACTTAGAAAATGAAATATAGATTTATAGACATAAAGGGAATGAAAATGTCACTCAAAATGCTTTATAGGTTACCAGCTGTTCCACTTGATTGCTAGAACTGTTTAGTTACCTTGACCCCAACTTTTGTGCTGTTAACTATGTTCATTCGATATCGTTGAGGATACATTTCGTTCTGATTATTATTATATAAACTGACCCCAATGAGCTAAGTACCATTTCGGACAGTACTTAGCTCTGTACTATCTTAGGAAATAACATCATATCCTGTTACATTTCAGACCAAGCTCATGTTCTAGTGTATTGCTAACTTTGTACTGCGCCTGAATTGATTCAAACTATGATAATAGTAAACAAACTATACCTACTATTAAGTGTATCACTTCCACCTATGTGCAAAGAACCGTTTCTGAGTAGAAATCCTTTTGATCGCATGCAGGTGGATGATAGCATCACAAATTGCTATTCGATCCCTTGGAAGCTTCTGTGAACAAGAAAGTCCAACCTTGAGAAATGAAAGCAAAAACTCTTTAATCCTTTCAGTGCTACGAGTGGAGTCACTGTTCTGAGTATTGCTTCTTGACGTGTTCCCATTACTATCCACTAGTAGCAACAACCTATATGTCTTAAGGTAACACCTTCTTAATGTAGCCACGGAGATTCAAACAGCCATTGAAAAATCATGTAAAGTTTGCCTTTTTCCCAGTATAGAGAGGTGTAGAGATCACCAGAGGGGAAAACTTCATTCCCCATCCCCATTTATATTCTGAAAGGGTTGGAAAATATAAGAGCTATCAAAGGTCTACAGCACATTGTGGACTTTACTTCCACGTCACGGAGATATACAATCTGAAACCGAATAAAGAGCATATTACATCTGAAAATTAAGTTAGAAAGAATAATACCTGGCGCAACATAACCAACAGCCCTCTTAGAGCAATGGTACTTGATGGATTTTCTAAAGACTGATGGGCGCCTTCTTGAAGTAACATTGCTAAACCAAAATCACCAGCATGCGCAAGTAAGTCCCAGAAGTTTCGCTTAATTTACTCCCACCTCTGCAACCTCTAAGAAATACTAAACAGAGTTTCACAAAATGTCCATCCCAGTAACAAAGCTAGAAGAAGAATGTGACTTTACACTTTTAGCATGAGAAGGGAATGAATCCAACATCAGTTACCTGAATTGAAAAAACATCCTCGATTGGCATTAAGAAAGACTTGTCAAGTTGGCGAACCGGGTCATGAATGTACTCATCAACAGCATCCATGAGTTTCAAAATAGCCATCTTTCCTATCTCTTCATTTGTACCCTGTGCAGCGGATAACGAGGAACCCCGGATGATGGTTATATCCTCCCCAAGGAATTTATAGAAGCTAAGTAGCTCTGCCAAAAAATAAGCTCGGATGAGAAATATAACAGGGAATTTGTGGGGAAATGATCCAAATGTAGGAAAATTGTACAAGACCTACCAAAACTGACTCACTTGTCCCTGCTGACTCTTCTTTGTCACCCACCATATCGTAAATTAATGAATGCAGTTGGAGGAGAGGTGTCTCTTTCAAATAGCTTCTTCCAAAGTCGAAGAAAATAATTTTTCTAGCATCTTATTCTTCTTCTTATGGCAGTAGTGATTGATGCAGCGGCTGCAAAATATTTGACAGGATATGTATGTATACATATATATATATATACACACACACATATATATATATAAGTCAAAAGAATCAACGCCACATGCCACAACTTTGTGAGCCGGGGCAAGAATTGATAGAGTGGGACAGAACTGATAGTTATTAATTTCAGGAGCGAGGGGCAAGATAGTATATTTTGTAAGAGTTATTCGTTAGAAATCTAGAAAATTAGGGGTGCTAGTGAAAATTTTCAAAACTCAGGGGGGCAAGTGCCAGCCCTTGCCCCCACATGGCTCCCCACCCCCCCCCCCCCCGGTCCCCTGTTGTTCCTTTGTGACCGTTGGATCTTTTCCTCCAGTAATGTTATGTGTATTTGGTCGATACGTATCAGTATCGTTTGTGAAGCTGTTTGGAGAAACTTCGATCTCCCATGTAGCGAAGCTACGGTCTCTCAAATAAATTCTTATTCCATGATGAATAAAATAAACTATTACACTGTTTCAATAGAAAAACACTAACCCTAACTAGACAGCTTGACCTAATGGGCTCGTCCCGGTCTACTAACTAATTAAATAAATAAGTAATTAAACTAATATAATAAATAAACCAACTACTAACAGTAATTAATTATATAAATAAACAATACTAATTAATGATAGTAATACGAGTGACCCGTATGCTACGGCTGACCCATATCAACTCTCCCGCAGTTGAAAACCGACTTGTCCTCAAGGCGGATCGCATAAGTAATGCCGTGCACAGTACGGCCGTGGACACTGTCATATAGATCCGACATTTACTCTGATGGGTAATCAGCTCCAACATGCATGTGGATAGTAGCTGGGCTTTTTTATGGGGTGGGCTGACTGAAATTACTTTGTGGGCTTAAATAAGAAGGGGAACTAAAATGATCATAAGGCCCTCTAGTAATAGATGAAGTAACATGCCAAACTTGGTGATTGGAGGAAGCATGCCCAAAATTGTTAATGGTTAAAACAATTCAGCCCATTAGTGATTGGTGGCCTTGGAGACCGGCCAGGATGGCCTGCAATCCTCGATCGCGACCTTGGAGGCTCGACTCCAGGAACTAATTCCCCTGCCTCCGACCTCGTCGCCACTGCAGTCACAAGATGCCCAGCAACCTACAGTCTACAATCACCATATGGCGACCCACACAGAGCAGTCTTCGACAGTGACTTCACTTCTGTTCCGGAAGCCGATACAAGACATCGCAACTCCGACCAAGCCCCCGGACCCCCCCCCCCGAGAAGCTCTCGATGGTATTCACAATGACGGAGCGCTAGCAACAACCACAACCGGCATGGCTCATCACTCCGGCAAGACCACCACATCTGAACCTGCGTACGAAGTCTTTGTCGCCCACCAAACAGCTGCTACGGGTCTCAATAATACGTACCAGTATCGTACCAGCAGCGATTGGAGGATACGAATCTCCAATCTGCAATTTGAGATGCATAAATTATCTAACTAGACTATGAAAAGACTATGAAATAAAATGATAACTAAAACTAAATAATTCATTGATCTCCTCCGAAATAAAGTTGAACCCAAACACATATAAATACTAAACATTTTAGCTAAATACTCTCAAGACCCCTAAACAATGAAGAAAGAACAATAACTCACCCCTATTAATAAAGTAATATAAATAACGTTCTAACTAATGACTACTTAGGCATGGCATTGTTGAGATAATTTGGCGGAGCATGGGTCCGTTCCTCACGATGCAGGGCCGTCTTGGTAGTCTTGTCCTCCGGTAGATACGTGCCTGTATCAACTCCCCTGTCGACAATCGCATTGTCCTCAATGCGAAGTCCATCATAGTGATAGTTGTCTTCAGAGCCCATGTACAAGTACTTGCCAACGCACGCGTGCCCCTTGACATATTTCTTACCAAAACGGAAGCACAACTCATTTGAGAACCGTTCTTGGCGCTATGCAGGAGTCAGGCGATGTGCTGGTGGTGTCGACCCTGGTGTGGGATCCTATGATGTACCGGTGTGAGAGGCCTAAGTGCTGCTGATGGCGTTTAAATCGCCTCTAACTCACGGGCGAGAAAAAAGCTTCAGCTAAGGATTGAGGATTGCGTAACCCTAACTCGCGTCTCAACGGTGGCGTGAGACCGGAAGCAAAAATAGATATCAACTGCGGATCGTGTATAACTTCAATTCTGTTCATCATTTTTCAAAATCGTCTGAAAAGCAAGAACTGTAGTTTCCTGGCACAACTTTGACAACTGACCAAAATAATCCTAATAAATATTGTTGTCAAAATAGAGTTTCACCCCCTCCATAAATGTGTTCCAACTTGTAAACGAGAAATTAATTTTACAATAACGAACGAGTCGGCGGCATCACCGTCTAACAATAACCACACTAGCTGAAGCTGATCATCATGAGGAAACTGATAATATTTCTCGACTTTAAAAATCCAAGTATGTGGGTTAGTACCTGAAAATTTTGGTGCGTCTCGCGAAGATTGTGGTGTCGTGTATCCGTCCCCACATTATTTCCGTGACCCGTTGAATGCCCTGGACTGCCATAGTTCCCTTGATAAGGGACTTGACATGGAAATGCAGAGTGCCCGAATATTTGACCCGGAGTCCGGACCCGTATAGGTGGGTGGACCCGGATAATTACTTTGCCCCACATAGGAATTGTGACCCGTGAGAAGAGGGGTGAAATCTCAAGTAGAAGGTTGAGGGTGTGGATGAATGGTCCCCGGGAATTGGGGTACTTCTTGGATTACTCGTTGTTGCTGGTGCAAGATGGACATCGAGGGAAGTGCAGGTTGAGCGTACCCTTGCACTACTCAGATGGTTAGGTCAACGCCTGGATGGCAGCGATGAAAGAGAAACCATCAAGTGAATATGGGTCAGGGTCACAAGTGATTGCAGCGCAACCTGCGTGTTTGGCAGAGTATGTACCGACGCAAGTGGAATAACCAGTGAGTTTGGCACCGGCGGCTGAAGGCGCGGATCATTCGTGTTATGATCCGGGCAGAGCTTAGAGAACGATGATAATAGACGAAACAAGAACACAAGAACACACCCGATATAACGTGGTTCACTAGCTACCTCCACGACCCGAAAAACCCCTTTTATTGGAGATAAACACCACAAATACAACCCACGACCTTAGCCTATTCCTTTGCACGTTTATATAGACATACTAGGCTTGCTTGATGTTGGAATAGGTGCCATAGAGGCAATCTATATTTAGTATGAACAATGTTCGGCTAGAATATTCATTATTATTTATTATGATATTTAATATAATAAAGTCCATAGATACAATGTGTTGTTTAACTTAAATATCCCTAGTCCATCATATTAATTAACGGGATGATCAACTATAGACTAGTATGTGGGAAGATTGATATGGAGATATCAAGTCGAACACATGGGTATGCATTAGGAGTAATGGCATAGTGGATTGACTCACGTCGAGAAGGCTACATTAGATTATGTCAAAGTCACAAGCGCTTATCGTAGTGCTAATGGTGTTATAATCCTTAGACTTGAAATCACTAGATACTCTGGTTGTGAAATATCGTGCTTTGATATTATCAAACGTTGCGCCTTAACCGGGTAACTATAAAGATAGTTATCGGGCATGATAGGAAGCAAGCTTAGAGATTGTAGTGATGTAGACAGGATTTGTCCCTCCCACATCATGGGAGAAAATATCAATGGGCCACTCGAGGGATGGTGCTTATAGAATGTCTGGCCAGACTCAGATAAATCAATATGAAGATATAGATGTTATCTGCTCGCATAAGCATATTCCCAAGCTCGAGAACTATGGATTGGATATACGAGTGTGAATTTTATGTCTCGTGTCCAAATCGGATATGGAGACATAGGAATAACACAATACATGAACATTGGGTACATGGTTTATCGAATCACTTAATTTTTTCTATTAGTTGGGTGACATGGATGTGTTGCTAGACACCGCTCCATGTTAGTAAATAGTTACGACCAACTAAGTAAAAACCTATGGGGTCACACACCAGATAGATTAAATTGGATATGGATATTAATTAGTTGGACTAATCATTAAAAAGATCATAACGCAATCACAAGAAAAGTTAGTAGGGATTAATTTGCAAGTGGACTAATCAATGTAAGGACATGATTAGTATTGGGGCCTTAATGTAGTTAATAAAAAGTTATTAATATATAAAAGAACTCTAGCTTGTTATTTTCTCAACACAAGTCATTATTGAGAGAACATAACAAAGCAAGAGAGAGAGAGAGAGAAAGTCTAGAGGCTGAATCCCTAGGCCCGTCGGCCCCCCCTTACCGTCGGCCCTCCATAGGCGGCGGTTTGGTGCTCCGTTTGCGTGATCTCTTCCTTCTTATTCTGTTGCTATCACTACACGGTGGGAAAGAATCCAATAAAATATCCAAGCTGTGGATGCTCGTATAGACGAAGACATTATTCCTTGTGTGATCTCTCAAACTAAGGTACACATCTCTTCTACCCTTATCGTGTTATGATGGCTTGCCTGTGATCCTTGGAGGGATTTGAGCATGAGTAATTTTGTTATTCCGCTGTGTAACCTGCATCAAAACCCTAAAGTGGTATATGAGCCACATGTGGTAGCGCATAACATGATCCTATGCGTTACTGTTTTCAGTTTATACACCTTATTGTTAATATTACCCGAAAACTGAAATTAATTGGCATATAAGATGCAATTTGGATTTGATTCAAGAAAAACAAGACCTGATTTAACATGGGATATGAGGATTAGTGAGTTTGATCAAATAGGATGTGAATAATTTTGGAACTAGGAACTAGGTTTTGGGCACAATCTTGGAAAAGGGGTTTTTCATACTTGGAATCAACTACACTTGGGTAACAAGGCAAGGAATTGTTTTGGAAACAATTCATATGAGGGTTCGGACCCCTAAGGGACCCCCCTTGCCTTGCCGCCCAAGCTAGGGCACGTCCAAGGTCTGGGCTTGCCTAGCGTGCTGCTTGGCAACGCGTGGGGCTCGGCCAACCGGCCCAAGGTCGTGCCTTGGTCCTTGGGAGGTTCGGCCATGGTGGATGGTGGACTCCTTGGACTATTTTGACCCTAGTGTCCTAATTTCAACTAACAAGAACGTTAAAAATTAGTTTTAACAGTATTATTTGCTTTGTTGCATGGTGGATGGATATGGCCTAGGTTGTGGATGTTTATTTTTGTGGTTTGGTTTACGGCCTGCGAGCCGATCAAATTTATGTAATAATTAATTTTACAGCCTGCGAGCTGATCATCTTCTCAACATGTGAGGTTTTATTTATTTATTTTAGATGCTAGGCTAGAATTAGATAAATTAGATAATAGGCAAGAGCATGGAGAAGAAGACTTGAAGAACCAAGAAGCCATAAAGACGATGAGGACTTCCACCCTAGGCGTGCGGCGTGAAGCGCATGGATATGAGCTTGTCACTTTAGGGCATATAGATATTATCATTGGCTTGGTAATATCTTAGTTCATGGGCCATATTCATGCCACGTTAATTTTTCTTTTGTGGATGTTTACTATTTATGTATTGTTATTTATTTTGATGTATGGTTGATGCATGCAAAACGTAACAAGATAATAATTAACAAGTTTGATCTTTTATTGTGGATTACCCAATTCAAATAAGTAGATCATGTTGATGAGATCAACCAAACATTTAGATAATGACTATTAAATCCCTCAATGGAAATATTGCGTTTTGCCTTCTCTATCCTAAACACCCTTCATGATCAAGGTCCATTAAATTTGAGCTTGCCAAAGCAAGGCGTTTTAATTCACCTTGGTGTGTTGCGGTGACAAAAGTAAGTAATGTGAGATTTTTGAAGCAAGAGGTTGGACGCAACTGGGCAAAACCATTTGGATTGATGAGCGTAGAGGCATGACAATTAGGTGTTACATAAAAGTATAATGAATAAACGGTTATTCACCTAATTGGACCAAGAGCTGCATGGGATGAAATTGGAAGGGTTCCTACCTAAATAATTTGTTCTTGGGTGACTTGCCAAAGCAAGCTCAAGAAGAAGTGAAATATGGATCTTGGACTCACTAGAAAATATATATGATATTTTCCGCATTAATGGTGAGGGCTATTAATCCGAGAAAAATAGTGGGAGTTATATTTAATGATCTAGCCATTGTTGAATATAGTTAAATTGTTCAAAAATACTAAAATTGCATATTTCTCGTTTTGTAGAATTCAAATGGCAAACAATCAACATGCATCGACTTCATCCCTGAGATCTGTTCTTGAGAAGGACAAGTTGTCTGGAACAAAATTTCTTGACTGGTACAGAAACTTAAGAATCGTTCTTAAGCTAGAAAAGAAATTGTACGTCTTAGACAATCCTGTTCCAGCACCACCCCACGATGACACTGTTCTAGCTGTCGTGAGAGCACATCAGAAACATGTGGATGATCTAATGATGTGACTTGTCTCATGCTTTGCACCATGACCTCTGAGCTTCAGAAGCAACACAAGAACATGGAAGCGTACGATATGATTGACCACTTGAAACAACTATTTCAGGAACAGGCAAGGCAGGAGCAGTACAAAGTTTCCAAGGCATTGTTCAAGTGCAATCTCGCAGATGGGAACTCAGTAGGGCCTCCCGTGCTCCGTATGATCGGATACATAGAGAATCTTGAAAGGTTAGGGTTCCCGCTCGGCCAAGAGTTGGCAAGTATCTCGTTTTGCAATCGTTGCATGATAGTTATAACCAGTTCATCATGAACTATGACATGAATGAGATCAGCAAAGCTCTGCAAGACTTGCTGAACATGCTAAGGAAAGCTGAACAAAGCATCAACAAAGGCAAAGGAAAGACCATAATGATGGTCAATAATAAGAAGGGCAAGGGAGTTTCCTCTACTTCTGAATGAAAACGCAAGAAAGTTGCAAAGTCCAAGGAAGCCTTGAAGACTACAGGGGGCGTGGCTAAGGGTGACTGTCACTACTGTAGCCAGTCGGGTCACGGGAGGAGGAATTGCATCAAGTATCTGAAGGATAAGAGGCTTAGAATAGTGATTCCACCACCACCACCAGGTGTTTTTGTTATAGAAGTCAATCTATATATTTATTCATCTTGGGTATTGGATACTGGATGTGGATCTCACATTTTTCAAAATTTGGAGGATTTGAAAAGAAGCAGAATATTGGCTAAAGGGGAGATAGACTTGCGCGTCGGGAATGGAGCAAGAGTTGCTGCATTAGCTATAGGCGTGTATGGGCTATATTTGTCTTCTGGACTTATTTTAGAATTAGACAATTGGTATTATGTGCCTGCTATGAGCATAAAAATTATTTCCATTTCTTGTTTGGATGAGAAAGGTTTTTCTATTTCAATAAAGGACAAGCGTTTCTCCATTTATTTTGTTAGTATGCACTATTGTAGTGCGCATTTGTCTAATGGATTGTATATCCTTGATCTAAATAATTTCATCTATAACATAAATACCAAAAGGATTAAAACTAATGATTCAAATCCTTCATATCTATGGCACTATCGTTGAGGCCATCTAAACGAGAAACGCATATCTAGACTCCATAGGGATGGATTTCTAGACTCATTTGATTTGGAATCATATGGGACATGCGAATCTTGTTTTTTAGGAAAAATGACAAATTCCCCTTTCAATAATAAAGGTAAGAGGACTAGTGAGTTACTCGCACTCATACATACTGATGTATGTGGGCCGTTTCCCACGCCTGCCATAGGTGGTTACGCCTACTTCATTACGTTTACTGAGTACTGCAGTAGATATGGATTTATATCCCTTATGAAGGCCGAATCTGAATCCTCTGAATTGTTCAAGGAATTCAAGAATGAAGTAGAAAAGCAACTTGGCAAGAGTCTTAAGGCTTTGCGATCGGATCGTGGAGGAGAATACTTGAGCCAAGAGTTTGACGACTATCTTAGAGAGTGTGGGATGGTGTCCCAACTCACTCCACACGGAACGCCATAATGGCATGGCGTGTCCGGGAGGAATCGCACACTATTGGATATGGTGCGGTCTATGATGTGTCAAACGGATCTTCCGGTATCATTTTGAGGACATGCTCTATTGACTGCAGCTTTCTGTAGGGTTTTGATTCATGGATCGCACAACGGAAGCATAATCAAACATAAAACCATGCAAAACCCTCCAAGGATCACAAGTCAAGATGCATAACGATGGTAAAGGTAAGAAATCATAAAAACACCGTTGGGTTCTCCTTGATGACTTCAAACGCGAATAATGTCACGTTCTCTATAGTTGATCCACGCCTAGAGTTGATCCTAGATCTCCCAAACTCCTTGGTGCTAGCCCGGAATAGGAAGAGGAAGAAGAAATCACGCAAAACGAGACCCAAAAGAGGGTCTCGGCCTCTTTTGGCCGACGGGGACGAGGGTGGCGGCAAGGGGCGGCGTCGGGCCCTCCTTGTTGCTTGCTCTCTCTCCTTTTGTTCTCTCCCACTCTTGTTATGTTCACTAATGAGCATAAGTTATGGGAAGGAAGGAAGGAGGGTCCTTTATATAGTCCAACAACTCCTTGTTAACTACCTAAAGGACTTATTCTAGTCTAACTAGAATTCAATTTAGTCCCTTCCTTGCAAATTAGTCCCTACTAAGTTTGCAAGGGTTTGCAAAGTGATCATTCTAATTAATTAATTTAATTAATTAATTCCCAAATCTAGTTCAACTCTATATAGCGTGTGACCCCATAGGTTCTATCTAGTTGGTAGCAACTATTTGCTAATATGGAGCGGTTTCTAGCAAAACATCCATTCTAGCCAACTAATAGAATAGTCATCTTGACAACCTTTGTACAAGTAATTGTCTCATCCCTTTGCCTCCATATCCGGATTGGACACGAGACATACAAGTCACACTCGTATATCCAATCCATAGTTTCTCGATCCATGGGATTAGCCTTATTCGTGCAAATAACATCAATATCCCATATTGATTTATTTGAGTCTGGCCAGACATTCTGTAAGCACTATCCCTCGAGTGGCCTAGGATATTTGCTCCTGTTATGTGGGAGGGGCGAATCCTCTCTACGTCCACTACGATCTCTAAGCTTGCTTCTCATTGTATCCAGTACACGCCTTTATAACTACCCAGTTACGGTGTAGCGTTTAACGCTACCAAGATCACAATGATCCACAACTAGAATATCTAGTGACTTCAAGTCTAAGGATGACAATACCATTGCACCGCGAGAAGCGCTTGTGACTCAACATAACGTGTATGTAGCCTTCTCGGAGATGGGTCAATCCACTGCAACATTCCGTAATGCACACCTATGTGTTGGATCGTTATATCTCCATATCAATCCAACCCCATACTAGTCTATAGATGATTGTCCCATTTAATCATTATACTTGACTAGGGATATTTAAGATAAACAACACAATTGTAAATCTAAGGACTTCATTATATTAAATATCAGATAAATAATAAATGAATTTTTCTAGCCATATACAAATTCATACTAAACTAGATTGCCTCTAGGGCATCTATTCCAACAGTCTCCCACTTCCACTAGAGCCAATCTGGCGCATCTCGCATGCCCATACTCCTAGTGTTCCCTTCATGCTTCCACTGCGTGAGAGGCTTCGTAAGCGGGTCTGACAGATTATCATCTGTAGGAATCTTGCATATCCGAACGTCTCCTCTATCGATAATATCTCGAATCAGATGAAACTTCCTGAGCACGTGCTTGGACTTTTGGTGCGATCTGGGTTCCTTTGATTGCGCGATTGCCCCAGTGTTGTCACAGAACAACTCCACTGGATCCGCAATGCTAGGGACCACACCAAGTTCAGAAATAAACTTTCTGATCCAAACAGCCTCCTTTGCTGCGCCATTTGCAGCAATGTACTCAGCCTCTGTTGTAGAATCAGCTACCGTCTCTTGCTTGGAACTCTTCCAGCTCACCGCTGCTCCATTCAGGCAAAAAACATATCCCGATTGTGATCTAAAGTCATCTCTGTCGGTTTGGAAGCTTGCATCAGTGTAACCCCTTACACGCAACTCTTCCTCACCGCCAAATATCAAGAAAGCATCCTTAGTTCTTCTCAAGTACTTTAGGATGTTCTTGACAACAATCCAGTGACTCTCACCCGGATTGGATTGGTATTTTCTTGTCATACTCAAGGCATATGACACATCTGGTCTAGTACATAACATGGCGTACATGATAGATCCTATGGCTGAGGCATAGCGAATCCTACTCATGCGTTCCTTCTCAATCTCATTGGAAGGACAACCACTCTTCGAAAGAGTGATTCCATGTGACATGGGCAAGAATCCTTTCTTGGAATCTAATCCTGAAGGCAGAGATAGCTCGCACACGCCTATGGCCAACGCAGCAACCTTTGCTCCATTCCCAACGCGTAGATCTACCTCTCCTTTAGCCAATCTTTTACTTCTCTTTAGATCCTGCATATTTCGACAAATATGAGATCCACATCCAGTATCTAATACCCATGATGTAGAGACAGTTAAATTGACATCTACAACAAAAATACCTGGTGGTGGTGGAATCACTATTCCAAGCCTCTTGTCCTCCAGATATTTTGGGCAGTCCCTCCTCCAGTGTCCAGGCTGACTGCAGTAGTGACACTCACCTTTAGTCACGGCCTTGGCAACGCCACCAACGGGCTTAAGGGCAGGTTCCTTGGACTTGGAAACTGACTTGCCTTTGCCCTTGGAGGAAGAGGCAAACCTTTTGCCCTTTCCTTTCTGCACCATCATAATGGCCTTGCCCTTACCCTTGTTGATGCTCTGTTCAGCCGTCCTCAACATGTTGAGCAAATCTGGCAGTGGTTTAACGATCTCGTTCATGTTATAGTTCATAATGAACTGTCCATAACTCTCGGGCAACGATTGCAACACGAGATCGGTTGCCAACTCTTGGCCGACCGGGAACCCTAGTCGGGCGAGATTCTCCAAGTACCCGATCATTCGGAGTACATGGGGTCCCACCGGGTTCCCTTCTGCCAGATGACATTTGAACAGTGCCTTTGAGACCTCATACCTCTCTACCCTCGCCTCCTCTTGGAAGAGCTGCTTTAGATGTTCGATCATATCGACAGCATTCATGTTTTCGTGTTGCTTCTGAAGCTCAGAAGTCATGGTGCAAAGCATTAGGCAGGCCGCATCATTAGCGTCATCAACACGCTTTTGATACGCCTTTAAGGCAGCAGGTGTTTGGTTCTCCGGACCTTCTGGAACATGCTCCTCTATTGCGTACAATTTCTTCTCTTGCTTGAGAACAATTCTCAAGTTTCTGTACCAATCAAGAAAGTTGGTTCCAGAGAGCTTGTCCTTCTCAAGGACAGATCGTAGTTGTGAACTCGTTGAGTTGTTTGCCATTTGGAATTCTACAAAAAGGAAAATACGCAAGTTTTAGTATTTGTGAATTTTTGACTATATTTAATAATGGCTAGTTTATTAAATATAGCTCCCACTATTTTTCTACGGATTAATAACCCTCAAGATATTAATGCGGAAAATATCCTTATATTTTCTAGTGGGCCAAGATCCATCTTTCATCTCCTTATGAGCTTGCTTTGGCAAGTCACTCATAATTTGACTACTTTAGGTAGGAACAATTTCCAATTGCATCCCTTATGCAACTCTTGGTTCAATCGGGCAAACAACTCCTTATTTATCCATCCATATGGATAATCCCAATTGATTGCCTCTAGGTTTCTTAATCAAATTAATAGCCTAGTTGTGTTCAACCTCTTATCTAAACAATTGCACATTGTTACGTGCCATCGCATTCCATCATTATGAACCAAGTCGCCATGCTTTGGCACGCACAAGCTTGATAAATAATGATGATAATGAGTGTTTAAATAACGAGAAGGCAAGAACACAATATTTGAATTTTGAGGGATTTTTAAATTCCATTTTAATTGTTTTGTTGATCAATATCAACTAATCTATCTATTTGAGTTTGGGCACAACTCCAAATAATAGATCCGGGTTGTCTAATTATCTTATTATCCTAATTGCATGCATCATCCATACACCAACCACACAAATAATAAGACAATAAAATTAAACAACCACAAAACAGAAATTAAACGTGATGTGGATATGGCCTTTTCTAGACTAAGATAATTCCAAGCCAATGGAATTATCTATGAACCCTAAAGCAAACACATCTCCATGCGTCTTGATCTTTTGGTCCATCCTTCATAGTCTTGTGGATTGCTCCATGATCCATGCTCCATCTTTTGTGGCTTCTTTGGCTTGGGCTTCTTTTTCTCCAATCTTGGCTAACAATCTACTTTTCTAGCACTAGCTAATATCTATACTAAATAAAAATAAATCTCACAAGTTGAGAAAAAATGGCACGCAGGCCATAAAACCCTAATTAATTATTACAATTAATTGATCAGCTCGCAGGCCGTAAAACCAAACCACAAAATTAAACATCCACATCAAACCACATCCTAAGGCCATATCCAATCACCATGCGATTTGCACATAAATAGTTAAAATCCAATTTTAACGCGCTTGGTCAATTTTAATTGATTTTAGGATTTCTAGGGTTAAAACGGTCCATGGGCCCAACAATCAAATTGCCCGGGCCCATTAAAGTGAACCACAAGGCCCTAGGGCCGGCCCGGCCATAAACCCGCAAGCTAGGCCCGCGGGTTAGGGCCGCCCGGCCCCTTAGGGCGGCCAAGCTTGGGCGGCAAGCAAGGGGGGCGGTCCCTAGGGGGGCCGAACCCCTTTATGGGAATTGTTTCCAAAACAACTCCCTTGCTTGGTGCCCAAGTTTGGTTGTTTCCTTGTTTTGGGAGAACTCCTTCTTCCCCAAGGATGCCCAAACCCTATATCTAAGATCCTAAAATTTCTCAAACTCACCAATTCATGCATCCAATGCAAAAATTGGATCTTGTTATGATTAATTATTGACAAATTGCATCCCATGCTTGATTTGTCTTGTTTTACGCGATAAACAATCAAAATAAGGTGTAAAACAACTAAAACGTAACACATAAACCACGTTTATGCTCTACGACCTGTGGCTCTGATACCACTATAGGGTTTTGATTCATGGATCGCACAACGGAAGCATAATCAAACATAAAACCATGCAAAATCCTCCAAGGATCACAAGTCAAGATGCATAACGATGGTAAAGGTAAGAAATCATGAACACACCTTTGGGTTCTCCTTGATGACTTCAAACGCGAATAATTTCACGTTCTCTATAGTTGATTCACGCCTAGAGTTGATCCTAGATCTCCCAAACTCCTTGGTGCTAGCCCGGAATAGGAAGAGGAAGAAGAAATCACGCAAAACGAGACCCAAAAGAGGGTCTCGGCCCCTTTTGGTCGACGGGGACGAGGGCGGCGGCAAGGGACGGCGTCGGGCCCTCCTTGTTGCTTGCTCTCTCTCCTTTTGTTCTCTCCCACTCTTGTTATGTTCACTAATGAGCATAATTTATGGGAAGGATGGAAGGAGGGTCCTTTATATAGTCCAACAACTCCTTGTTAACTACCTAAAGGACTTATTCTAGTCCAACTAGAATTCAATTTAGTCCCTTCCTTGCAAATTAGTCCCTACTAAGTTTGCAAGGGTTTGCAAAGTGATCCTTATAATTAATTAATTTAATTAATTAATTCCCAAATCTAGTTCAACTCTATATAGCGTGTGACCCCATAGGTTCTATCTAGTTGGTAGCAACTATTTGCTAATATGGAGCGGTTTCTAGCAAAACATCCATTCTAGCCAACTAATAGAATAGTCATCTTGACAACCTTTGTACAAGTAATTGTCTCATCCCTTTGCCTCCATATCCGGATTGGACACGAGACATACAAGTCACACTCGTATATCCAATCCATAGTTTCTCGATCCATGGGATTAGCCTTATTCGTGCAAATAACATCAATATCCCATATTGATTTATTTGAGTCTGGCCAGACATTCTATAAGCACTATCCCTCGAGTGGCCTAGGATATTTGCTCCCGTTATGTGGGAGGGGCAAATCCTCTCTACGTCCACTACGATCTCTAAGCTTGCTTCTCATTGTATCCAGTACACGCCTTTATAACTACCCAGTTACGGTGTAGCGTTTAACGCTACCAAGATCACAATGATCCACAACTAGAATATCTAGTGACTTCAAGTCTAAGGATGACAATACCATTGCACCGCGAGAAGCGCTTGTGACTCAACATAACGTGTATGTAGCCTTCTCGGAGATGGGTCAATCCACTGCAACATTCCGTAATGCACACCTATGTGTTGGATCGTGATATCTCCATATCAATCCAACCCCATACTAGTCTATAGATGATTGCCCATTTAATCATTATACTTGACTAGGGATATTTAAGATAAACAACACAATTGTAAATCTAAGGACTTCATTATATTAAATATCCAATAAATAATAAATGAATTTTTCTAGCCATATACAAATTCATACTAAACTAGATTGCCTCTGGGGCATCTATTCCAACAGTCTCCCACTTGCACTAGAGCCAATCTGGCGCATCTCGTATGCCCATACTCCTAGTGTTCCCTTCATGCTTCCACTGCGTGAGAGGCTTCGTAAGCGGGTCTGACAGATTATCATCTGTAGGAATCTTGCATATCCGAACGTCTCCTCTATCGATAATATCTCGAATCAGATGAAACTTCCTGAGCACGTGCTTGGACTTTTGGTGTGATCTGGGTTCCTTTGATTGCGCGATCGCCCCAGTGTTGTCACAGAACAACTCCACTGGATCCGCAATGCTAGGGACCACACCAAGTTCAGAAACAAACTTTCTGATCCAAACAGCCTCCTTTGCTGCGCCATTTGCAGCAATGTACTCAGCCTCTGTTGTAGAATCAGCTACCGTCTCTTGCTTGGAACTCTTCCAGCTCACTGCTGCTCCATTCAGGCAAAACACATATCCCGATTGTGATCTAAAGTCATCTCTGTCGGTTTGGAAGCTTGCATCAGTGTAACCCCTTACACGCAACTCTTCCTCACCGCCAAATATCAAGAAAGCATCCTTAGTTCTTCTCAAGTACTTTAGGATGTTCTTGACAACAATCCAGTGACTCTCACCCGGATTGGATTGGTATCTGCTTGTCATACTCAAGGCATATGACACATCTGGTCTAGTACATAACACGGCGTACATGATAGATCCTATGGCTGAGGCATAGCGAATCCTACTCATGCGTTCCTTCTCAATCTCATTTAACCACTCTTCGAAAGAGTGATTCCATGTGACATGGGCAAGAATCCTTTCTTGGAATCTTGCATGTTGAACCGTTTCAACACCTTGTCAATATATGTACTTTGACTTAGGCCTAGCAACCTCTTAGATCTATCTCTATAGATCTTTATACCGAGTATATAGGCTACTTCCCCTAAGTCCTTCATTGAGAAACACTTTCCTAGCCAATCTTTTACAGATTGCAGCATGGGAATGTCGTTTCCAATGAGTAGTATGTCATCCACATACAAGACCAGAAAAGCTACAGAGCTCCCACTAACCTTCTTGTAGACACAAGACTCATCTGCGTTTCTGATGAAGCCAAACTCTTTGACCACTTCATCAAAACGTCGATTCCAACTCCTAGAAGCTTGCTTCAATCCATAAATGGATCGTTGCAGCTTACAGACTTTGTTGGCTTGCTTTGGATCCTCAAAACCCTCCGGCTGTATCATATACACGTCCTCGAGGAGATTCCCATAAAGGAATGCTGTTTTGACATCCATCTGCCAAATCTCATAGTCGTGGTATGCTGCAATTGCAAGTAGGATTTGGATGGATTTGGTCATAGCGACTGGTGAAAAGGTTTCATCATAGTCAATACCATGAATCTGTCTGAATCCTTTAGCCACCAATCGGCCCTTATAGGTAATCACATTACCATCCATGTCGATCTTCTTCTTGAAGACCCACTTGCACCCTATGGGCCGCGCCCCATCAGGTGGTTCCACCAAAGTCCATACTTTGTTGGTATACATGGATTCCATCTCGGATCTCATGGCTTCCAGCCACTTCTGAGAGTCTGGGCCACTCATGGCCTCCTCATAGGTAGTAGGCTCATCATCTATGAGCATCGTGTCACCGGAATCGGTTACGAGAAGTCCATACCTCTCGGGTTCCTGGCGCACTCTACTAGATCTACGAAGCTCTTGTGTTACCTGAACAGGTGGCTCCACAACTGCTTGCGGCTCCTGTTCATGTTCCATAATCGGTTCAGTGATTTGTGGTTCTTGAACCTCTTCAAGCTCTACATTCCTCCCACTTGCCTCTTTAGAGACAAATTCTCTTTCTAGAAACACGCCGGTCCGAGCAACAAACACTTTGTTCTCGGTTAAATTGTAGAAGTAGTAACCCTTAGTTTCCTTAGGGTACCCCACAAACTTACACTTATCTGATTTAGGCCCTAGCTTGTCTGATTGTAAACGTTTTACATAGACATCGCAGCCCCAAATCCTCATGAACGACAGTGTGGGACGCCTCCCACTCCACATCTCATATGGCGTCTTCATGACTGATTTAGATGGAACACGGTTAATGGTGAAAGCTGCACTTAATAGAGCGTAGCCCCAAAATGATAATGGAAGATCGATTTGACACATCATAGATCAAACCATATCCAATAGGGTTCGATTCCTCCTCTCGGACACGCCATTCCACTGTGGCGTTCCGGGTGGAGTGAGTTGGGACACGATCCCACACTCTCTAAGATAGTCGTCAAACTCTTGGCTCAAGTATTCTCCTCCACGATCTGATCGTAGAGCCTTTATACTTTTACCAAGTTGCTTTTCTACTTCATTCTTGAATTCTTTGAACACTTCAAAGGATTCGGATTTTGCCCTCATAAGGTACACAAATCCATATCTACTGTAATCATCAGTAAATGTAATGAAGTAGACATAACCACCCCTGGCAGGCGTGGCAAACGGCCCACACACATCGGTATGTATGAGCGCCAATTGCTCACTAGTCCTCTCACCTTTCTTATTGAAAGGGGACTTTGTCATTTTTCCCAATAAACAAGCCTCACATGTCTCATATGATTCAAAATCAAATGAGTCTAGTAATCCATCCTTATGGAGTCTAGATAAATGTTTCTCATTTATATGGCCTAAACGACAATGCCATAAATAAGCGGGATTTAAATCATTTATTTTAATCCGCTTGGTATTAATGTTGTAGACAGGATTGCTTAGATGAAGGACATAAATTCCATTAAATAATTGCGCACTAAAGTAGTGAATATTATTTAAATAAAAGGAACAACAATTGTTCTTTATTCAAATAATAAAACCATCCTTGTCCAAACAAGAAATAGAAATAATGTTTCTGCTCATAGCAGGCACAAAATAGCAATTATTTAATTCTAAAACTAATCCTGAATGCAGAGATAGCTCGCACACGCCTATGGCCAACGCAGCAACCTTTGCTCCATTCCCAACGCGTAGATCTACCTCTCCTTTAGCCAATCTTTTACTTCTCTTTAGATCCTGCATATTTCGACAAATATGAGATCCACATCCAGTATCTAATACCCATGATGTAGAGACAGTTAAATTGACATCTACAACAAAAATACCTGGTGGTGGTGGAATCACTATTCCAAGCCTCTTGTCCTCCAGATATTTTGGGCAGTCTCTCCTCCAGTGTCCAGGCTGACTGCAGTAGTGACACTCACCTTTAGTCACGGCCTTGGCAACGCCACCAACGGGCTTAAGGGCAGGTTCCTTGGACTTGGCAACTGACTTGCCTTTTCCCTTGGAGGAAGAGGCAAACCTTTTGCCCTTTCCTTTCTGCACCATCATAATGGCCTTGCCCTTACCCTTGTTGATGCTCTGTTCAGCCGTCCTCAACATGTTGAGCAAATCTGGCAGTGGTTTAACGATCTCGTTCATGTTATAGTTCATAATGAACTGTCCATAACTCTCGGGCAACGATTGCAACACGAGATCGGTTGCCAACTCTTGGCCGACCGGGAACCCTAGTCGGAGTCGGGCGAGATTCTCCAAGTACCCGATCATTCGGAGTACATGGGGTCCCACCGGGTTCCCTTCTGCCAGATGACATTTGAACAGTGCCTTTGAGACCTCATACCTCTCTACCCTCGCCTGCTCTTGGAAGAGCTGCTTTAGATGTTCGATCATATCGACAGCATTCATGTTTTCGTGTTGTTTCTGAAGCTCAGAAGTCATGGTGCAAAGCATTAGGCAGGCCGCATCATTAGCGTCATCAACACGCTTTTGATACGCCTTTAAGGTAGCAGGTGTTTGGTTCTCCGGACCTTCTGGAACATGCTCCTCTATTGCGTACAGTTTCTTCTCTTGCTTGAGAACAATTCTCAAGTTTCTGTACCAATCAAGAAAGTTGGTTCCAGAGAGCTTGTCCTTCTCAAGGACAGATCGTAGGGAATGTTGTGAACTCGATGAGTTGTTCGCCATTTGGAATTCTACAAAAAGGAAAATACGCAAGTTTTAGTATTTGTGAATTTTTGACTATATTTAATAATGGCTAGTTTATTAAATATAGCTCCGACTATTTTTCTACGGATTAATAACCCTCAAGATATTAATGCGGAAAATATCCTTATATTTTCTAGTGGGCCAAGATCCATCTTTCATCTCCTTATGATCTTGCTTTGGCAAGTCACCCATAATTTGACTACTTTAGGTAGGAACAATTTCCAATTGCATCCCTTATGCAACTCTTGGTTCAATCGGGCAAATAACTCCTTATTTATCCATCCATATGGATAATCCCAATTGATTGCCTCTAGGTTTCTTAATCAAATTAATAGCCTAGTTGTGTTTAACCTCTTATCTAAACAATTGCACATTGTTACGTGCCATCGCATTCCATCATTATGAACCAAGTCGCCATGCTTTGGCACGCACGAGCTTGATAAATAATGATGATAATGAGTGTTTAAATAACGAGAAGGCAAGAACACAATATTTGAATTTTGAGCGATTTTTAAATTCAATTTTAATTGTTTTGTTGATCAATATCAACTAATCTATCTATTTGAGTTTGGGCACAACTCCAAATAATAGATCCGGGTTGTCTAATTATCTTATTATCCTAATTGCATGCATCATCCATACACCAACCACACAAATAATAAGACAATAAAATTAAACAACCACAAAACATAAATTAAACGTGATGTGGATATGGCCTTTTCTAGACTAAGATAATTCCAAGCCAATGGAATTATGTATGAACCCTAAAGCAAACACATCTCCATGCGTCTTGATCTTTTGGTCCATCCTTCATAGTCTTGTGGATTGCTCCATGCTCCATGCTCCATCTTTTGTGGCTTCTTTGGCTTTGGGCTTCTTTTTCTCCAATCTTGGCTAACAATCTACTTTTCTAGCACTAGCTAATATCTATACTAAATAAAAATAAATCTCACAAGTTGAGAAAAAATGACACGCAGGCCATAAAATCCTAATTAATTATTACAATTAATTGATCAGCTCGCAGGCCGTAAATCCAAACCACAAAATTAAACATCCACATCAAACCACATCCTAAGGCCATATCCAATCACCATGCGATTTGCACATAAACAGTTAAAATCCAATTTTAACGCGCTTGGTCAATTTTAATTGATTTTAGGATTTCTAGGGTTAAAACGGTCCATGGGCCCAACAATCAAATTGCCCGGGCCCATTAAAGTGAACCACAAGGCCCTAGGGCCGGCCCGGCCCAAAACCCGCAAGCTAGGCCCGCGGGTTAGGGCCGCCCGGCCCCTTAGGGCGGCCAAGCTTGGGCGGCAAGCAAGGGGGGCGGTCCCTAGGGGGGCCGAACCCCTTTATGGGAGTTGTTTCCAAAACAACTCCCTTGCTTGGTTCCCAAGTTTGGTTGTTTCCCTTTTTTGGGAGAACTCCTTCTTCCCCAAGGATGCCCAAACCCTAGATCTAAGATCCTAAAATTTCTCAAACTCACCAATTCATGAATCCAATGCAAAAATTGGATCTTGTTATGATTAATTATTGACAAATTGCATCCCATGCTTGATTTGTCTTGTTTTACGCGATAAACAATCAAAATAAGGTGTAAAACAACTAAAACGTAACACATAAACCACGTTTATGCTCTACGACCTGTGGCTCTGATACCACTGTAGGGTTTTGATTCATGGATCGCACAACGGAAGCATAATCAAACATAAAACCATGCAAAACCCTCCAAGGATCACAAGTCAAGATGCATAACGATGGTAAAGGTAAGAAATCATGAACACACCTTTGGGTTCTCCTTGATGACTTCAAACGCGAATAATGTCACGTTCTCTATAGTTGATCCACGCCTAGAGTTGATCCTAGATCTCCCAAACTCCTTGGTGCTAGCCCGGAATAGGAAGAGGAAGAAGAAATCACGCAAAACGAGACCCAAAAGAGGGTCTCGGCCTCTTTTGGCCGACGGGGACGAGGGCGGCGGCAAGGGGCGGCGTCGGGCCCTCCTTGTTGCTTGCTCTCTCTCCTTTTGTTCTCTCCCACTCTTGTTATGTTCACTAATGAGCATAAGTTATGGGAAGGATGGAAGGAGGGTCCTTTATATAGTCCAACACCTCCTTGTTAACTACCTAAAGGACTTATTCTAGTCCAACTAGAATTCAATTTAGTCCCTTCCTTGCAAATTAGTCCCTACTAAGTTTGCAAGGGTTTGCAAAGTGATCCTTCTAATTAATTAATTTAATTAATTAATTTCCAAATCTAGTTCAACTCTATATAGCGTGTGACCCCATAGGTTCTATCTAGTTGGTAGCAACTATTTGCTAATATGGAGCGGTTTCTAGCAAAACATCCATTCTAGCCAACTAATAGAATAGTCATCTTGACAACCTTTGTACAAGTAATTGTCTCATCCCTTTGCCTCCATATCCGGATTGGACACGAGACATACAAGTCACACTCGTATATCCAATCCATAGTTTCTCGATCCATGGGATTAGCCTTATTCGTGCAAATAACATCAATATCCCATATTGATTTATTTGAGTCTGGCCAGACATTCTATAAGCACTATCCCTCGAGTGGCCTAGGATATTTGCTCCCGTTATGTGGGAGGGGCAAATCCTCTCTACGTCCACTACGATCTCTAAGCTTGCTTCTCATTGTATCCAGTACACGCCTTTATAACTACCCAGTTACGGTGTAGCGTTTAACGCTACCAAGATCACAATGATCCACAACTAGAATATCTAGTGACTTCAAGTCTAAGGATGACAATACCATTGCACCGCGAGAAGCGCTTGTGACTCAACATAACGTGTATGTAGCCTTCTCGGAGATGGGTCAATCCACTGCAACATTCCGTAATGCACACCTATGTGTTGGATCGTGATATCTCCATATCAATCCAACCCCATACTAGTCTATAGATGATTGCCCATTTAATCATTATACTTGACTAGGGATATTTAAGATAAACAACACAATTGTAAATCTAAGGACTTCATTATATTAAATATCCAATAAATAATAAATGAATTTTTCTAGCCATATACAAATTCATACTAAACTAGATTGCCTCTAGGGCATCTATTCCAACAGTCTCCCACTTGCACTAGAGCCAATCTGGCGCATCTCGTATGCCCATACTCCTAGTGTTCCCTTCATGCTTCCACTGCGTGAGAGGCTTCGTAAGCGGGTCTGACCGTTTATCATCTGTAGGAATCTTGCATATCCGAACGTCTCCTCTATCGATAATATCTCGAATCAGATGAAACTTCCTGAGCACGTGCTTGGACTTTTGGTGCGATCTGGGTTCCTTTGATTGCGCGATCGCCCCAGTGTTGTCACAGAACAACTCCACTGGATCCGCAATGCTAGGGACCACACCAAGTTCAGAAACAAACTTTCTGATCCAAACAGCCTCCTTTGCTGCGCCATTTGCAGCAATGTACTCAGCCTCTGTTGTAGAATCAGCTACCGTCTCTTGCTTGGAACTCTTCCAGCTCACCGCTGCTCCATTCAGGAAAAACACATATCCCGATTGTGATCTAAAGTCATCTCTGTCGGTTTGGAAGCTTGCATCAGTGTAACCCCTTACACGCAACTCTTCCTCACCGCCAAATATCAAGAAAGCATCCTTAGTTCTTCTCAAGTACTTTAGGATGTTCTTGACAACAATCCAGTGACTCTCACCCGGATTGGAATGGTATCTGCTTGTCATACTCAAGGCATATGACACATCTGGTCTAGTACATAACATGGCGTACATAATAGATCCTATGGCTGAGGCATAGCGAATCCTACTCATGCGTTCCTTCTCAATCTCATTTAACCACTCTTCGAAAGAGTGATTCCATGTGACATGGGCAAGAATCCTTTCTTGGAATCTTGCATGTTGAACCGTTTCAACACCTTGTCAATATATGTACTTTGACTTAGGCCTAGCAACCTCTTAGATCTATCTCTATAGATCTTTATACCGAGTATATAGGCTACTTCCCCTAAGTCCTTCATTGAGAAACACTTTCCTAGCCAATCTTTTACAGATTGCAGCATGGGAATGTCGTTTCCAATGAGTAGTATGTCATCCACATACAAGACCAGAAAAGCTACAGAGCTCCCACTAACCTTCTTGTAGACACAAGACTCATCTTTGTTTCTAATGAAGCCAAACTCTTTGACCACTTCAACAATACGTCGATTCCAACTCCTAGAAGCTTGCTTCAATCCATAAATGGATCGTTGCAGCTTACAGACTTTGTTGGCTTGCTTTGGATCCTCAAAACCCTCCGGCTGTATCATATACACGTCCTCGAGGAGATTCCCATAAAGGAATGCTGTTTTGACATCCATCTGCCAAATCTCATAGTCGTGGTATGCTGCAATTGCAAGTAGGATTTGTATGGATTTGGTCATAGCGACTGGTGAAAAGGTTTCATCATAGTCAATACCATGAATCTGTCTGAATCCTTTAGCCACCAATCGGCCCTTATAGGTAATCACATTACCATCCATGTCGATCTTCTTCTTGAAGACCCACTTGCACCCTATGGGCCGCGCCCCATCAGGTGGTTCCACCAAAGTCCATACTTTGTTGGTATACATGGATTCCATCTCGGATCTCATGGCTTCCAGCCACTTCTGAGAGTCTGGGCCACTCATGGCCTCCTCATAGGTAGTAGGCTCATCATCTATGAGCATCGTGTCACCGGAATCGGTTACGAGAAGTCCATACCTCTCGGGTTCCTGGCGCACTCTACTAGATCTACGAAGCTCTTGTGTTACCTGAACAGGTGGCTCCACAACTGCTTGCGGCTCCTGTTCATGTTCCATAATCGGTTCAGTGATTTGTGGTTCTTGAACCTCTTCAAGCTCTACATTCCTCCCACTTGCCTCTTTAGAGACAAATTCTCTTTCTAGAAACACGCCGGTCCGAGCAACAAACACTTTGTTCTCGGTTGGATTGTAGAAGTAGTAACCCTTAGTTTCCTTAGGGTACCCCACAAACTTACACTTATCCGATTTAGGCCCTAGCTTGTCTGATTGTAAACGTTTTACATAGACATCGCAGCCCCAAATCCTCATGAACGACAGTGTGGGACGCCTCCCACTCCACATCTCATATGGCGTCTTCATGACTGATTTAGATGGAACACGGTTAATGGTGAAAGCTGCACTTAATAGAGCGTAGCCCCAAAATGATAATGGAATATCGGTTTGACACATCATAGATCGAACCATATCCAATAGGGTTCGATTCCTCCTCTCGGACACGCCATTCCACTGTGGCGTTCCGGGTGGAGTGAGTTGGGACATGATCCCACACTCTCTAAGATAGTCGTCAAACTCTTGGCTCAAGTATTCTCCTCCACGATCTGATCGTAGAGCCTTTATACTTTTACCAAGTTGCTTTTCTACTTCATTCTTGAATTCTTTGAACACTTCAAAGGATTCGGATTTTTCCCTCATAAGGTACACAAATCCATATCTACTGTAATCATCTGTAAATGTAATGAAGTAGACATAACCACCCCTGGCAGGCGTGGCAAATGGCCCACACTTATCGGTATGTATGAGCGCCAATTGCTCACTAGTCCTCTCACCTTTCTTATTGAAAGGGGACTTTGTCATTTTTCCCAATAAACAAGCCTCACATGTCTCATATGATTCAAAATCAAATGAGTCTAGTAATCCATCCTTATGGAGCCTAGATAAACGTTTCTCATTTATATGGCCTAAACGACAATGCCATAAATAAGCGGGATTTAAATCATTTATTTTAATCCGCTTGGTATTAATGTTGTAGACAGGATTGCTTAGATCAAGGACATAAAGTCCATTAAATAATTGCGCACTAAAGTAGTGAATATTATTTAAATAAAAGGAACAACAATTGTTCTTTATTGAAATAATAAAACCATCCTTGTCCAAACAAGAAATAGAAATAATGTTCCTTCTCATAGCAGGCACAAAATAGCAATTATTTAATTCTAAAACTAATCCTGAAGGCAGAGATAGCTCGCACACGCCTATGGCCAACGCAGCAACCATGCTCCATTCCCAACGCGTAGATCTACCTCTCCTTTAGCCAATCTTTTACTTCTCTTTAGATCCTGCATATTTCGACAAATATGAGATCCACATCCAGTATCTAATACCCATGATGTAGAGACAGTTAAATTGACATCTACAACAAAAATACCTGGTGGTGGTGGAATCACTATTCCAAGCCTCTTGTCCTCCAGATATTTTGGGCAGTCCCTCCTCCAGTGTCCAGGCTGACTGCAGTAGTGACACTCACCTTTAGTCACGGCCTTGGCAACGCCACCAACGGGCTTAAGGGCAGGTTCCTTGGACTTGGCAACTGACTTGCCTTTGCCCTTGGAGGAAGAGGCAAACCTTTTGCCCTTTCCTTTCTGCACCATCATAATGGCCTTGCCCTTACCCTTGTTGATGCTCTGTTCAGCCGTCCTCAACATGTTGAGCAAATCTGGCAGTGGTTTAACGATCTCGTTCATGTTATAGTTCATAATGAACTGTCCATAACTCTCAGGCAACGATTGCAACACGAGATCGGTTGCCAACTCTTGGCCGACCGGGAACCCTAGTCGGAGTCGGGCGAGATTCTCCAAGTACTCGATCATTCGGAGTACATGGGGTCCCACCGGGTTCCCTTCTGCCAGATGACATTTGAACAGTGCCTTTGAGACCTCATACCTCTCTACCCTCGCCTGCTCTTGGAAGAGCTGCTTTAGATGTTCGATCATATCGACAGCATTCATGTTTTCGTGTTGCTTCTGAAGCTCAGAAGTCATGGTGCAAAGCATTAGGCAGGCCGCATCATTAGCGTCATCAACACGCTTTTGATACGCCTTTAAGGCAGCAGGTGTTTGGTTCTCCGGACCTTCTGGAACATGCTCCTCTATTGCGTACAGTTTCTTCTCTTGCTTGAGAACAATTCTCAAGTTTCTGTACCAATCAAGAAAGTTGGTTCCAGAGAGCTTGTCCTTCTCAAGGACAGATCGTAGGGAATGTTGTGAACTCGATGAGTTGTTTGCCATTTGGAATTCTACAAAAAGGAAAATACGCAAGTTTTAGTATTTGTGAATTTTTGACTATATTTAATAATGGCTAGTTTATTAAATATAGCTCCGACTATTTTTCTACGGATTAATAACCCTCAAGATATTAATGCGGAAAATATCCTTATATTTTCTAGTGGGCCAAGATCCATCTTTCATCTCCTTATGAGCTTGCTTTGGCAAGTCACCCATAATTTGACTACTTTAGGTAGGAACAATTTCCAATTGCATCCCTTATGCAACTCTTGGTTCAATCGGGCAAATAACTCCTTATTTACCCATCCATATGGATAATCCCAATTGATTGCCTCTAGGTTTCTTAATCAAATTAATAGCCTAGTTGTGTTCAACCTCTTATCTAAACAATTGCACATTGTTACGTGCCATCGCATTCCATCATTATGAACCAAGTCGCCATGCTTTGGCACGCACGAGCTTGATAAATAATGATGATAATGAGTGTTTAAATAACGAGAAGGCAAGAACACAATATTTGAATTTTGAGGGATTTTTAAATTCAATTTTAATTGTTTTGTTGATCAATATCAACTAATCTATATATTTGAGTTTGGGCACAACTCCAAATAATAGATCCGGGTTGTCTAATTATCTTATTATCCTAATTGCATGCATCATCCATACACCAACCACACAAATAATAAGACAATAAAATTAAACAGCCACAAAACAGAAAATAAACGTGATGTGGATATGGCCTTTTCTAGACTAAGATAATTCCAAGCCAATGGAATTATGTATGAACCCTAAAGCAAACACATCTCCATGCGTCTTGATCTTTTGGTCCATCCTTCATAGTCTTGTGGATTGCTCCATGCTCCATGCTCCATCTTTTGTGGCTTCTTTGGCTTTGGGCTTCTTTTTCTCCAATCTTGGCTTACAATCTACTTTTCTAGCACTAGCTAATATCTATACTAAATAAAAATATATCTCACAAGTTGAGAAAAAATGGCACGCATGCCATAAAACCCTAATTAATTATTACAATTAATTGACCAGCTCGCAGGCCGTAAAACCAAACCACAAAATTAAACATCCACATCAAACCACATCCTAAGGCTATATCCAATCACCATGCGATTTGCACATAAACAGTTAAAATCCAATTTTAACGCGCTTGGTCAATTTTAATTGATTTTAGGATTTCTAGGGTTAAAACGGTCCATGGGCCCAACAATCAAATTGCCCGGGCCCATTAAAGTGAACCACAAGGCCCTAGGGCCGGGCCGGCCCAAAACCCGCAAGCTAGGCCCGCGGGTTAGGGCGGCCAAGCTTGGGCGGCAAGCAAGGGGGGCGGTCCCTAGGGGGGCCGAACCCCTTTACGGGAGTTGTTTCCAAAACAACTCCCTTGCTTGGTGCCCAAGTTTGGTTGTTTCCTTGTTTTGGGAGATCTCCTTCTTCCCCAAGGATGCCCAAACCCTAGATCTAAGATCCTAAAATTTCTCAAACTCACCAATTCATGCATCCAATGCAAAAATTGGATCTTGTTATGATTAATTATTGACAAATTGCATCCCATGCTTGATTTGTCTTGTTTTACGCGATAAACAATCAAAATAAGGTGTAAAACAACTAAAACGTAACACATAAACCACGTTTATGCTCTACGACCTGTGGCTCTGATACCACTGTAGGGTTTTGATTCATGGATCGCACAACGGAAGCATAATCAAACATAAAACCATGCAAAACCCTCCAAGGATCACAAGTCAAGATGCATAACGATGGTAAAGGTAAGAAATCATGAACACACCTTTGGGTTCTCCTTGATGACTTCAAACGCGAATAATGTCACGTTCTCTATAGTTGATCCACGCCTAGAGTTGATCCTAGATCTCCCAAACTCCTTGGTGCTAGCCCGGAATAGGAAGAGGAAGAAGAAATCACGCAAAACGAGACCCAAAAGAGGGTCTCGGCCTCTTTTGGCCGACGGGGACGAGGGCGGCGGCAAGGGGCGGCGTCGGGCCCTCCTTGTTGCTTGCTCTCTCTCCTTTTGTTCTCTCCCACTCTTGTTATGTTCACTAATGAGCATAAGTTATGGGAAGGAAGGAAGGAGGGTCCTTTATATAGTCCAACAACTCCTTGTTAACTACCTAAAGGACTTATTCTAGTCCAACTAGAATTCAATTTAGTCCCTTCCTTGCAAATTAATCCCTACTAAGTTTGCAAGGGTTTGCAAAGTGATCCTTCTAATTAATTAATTTAATTAATTAATTCCCAAATCTAGTTCAACTCTATATAGCGTGTGACCCCATAGGTTCTATCTAGTTGGTAGCAACTATTTGCTAATATGGAGCGGTTTCTAGCAAAACATCCATTCTAGCCAACTAATAGAATAGTCATCTTGACAACCTTTGTACAAGTAATTGTCTCATCCCTTTGCCTCCATATTCGGATTGGACACGAGACATACAAGTCACACTCGTATATCCAATCCATAGTTTCTCGATCCATGGGATTAGTCTTATTCGTGCAAATAACATCAATATCCCATATTGATTTATTTGAGTCTGGCCAGACATTCTATAAGCACTATCCCTCGAGTGGCCTAGGATATTTGCTCCCGTTATATGGGCGGGGCAAATCCTCTCTACGTCCACTACGATCTCTAAGCTTGCTTCTCATTGTATCCAGTACACGCCTTTATAACTACCCAGTTACGGTGTAGCGTTTAACGCTACCAAGATCACAATGATCCACAACTAGAATATCTAGTGACTTCAAGTCTAAGTATGACAATACCATTGCACCGCGAGAAGCGCTTGTGACTCAACATAACGTGTATGTAGCCTTCTCGGAGATGGGTCAATCCAGTGCAACATTCCGTAATGCACACCTATGTGATGGATCGTGATATCTCCATATCAATCCAACCCCATACTCGTCTATAGATGATTGTCCCATTTAATCATTATACTTGACTAGGGATATTTAAGATAAACAACACAATTGTAAATCTAAGGACTTCATTATATTAAATATCCAATAAATAATAAATGAATTTTTCTAGCCATATACAAATTCATACTAAACTAGATTGCCTCTAGGGCATCTATTCCAACACTTTCACCATTAACCGCGTTCCATCCAAATCAGTCATGAAGACACCATATGAGATATGAACTGGAAAGCGTCCCATGGTGTCGTTTATAATGATTTGGGGTTGCGATGTCTACGTAAAGCGTTTACAGACAGACAAGTTCGGACCCAAAGCGGATAAGTGTAAATTTGTGGGATATCCTAAGGAAACGAAAGGATATTATTTCTACAATCCAACCGAGAAGAAAGTGTTTGTAGCTCGGACCGACGTGTTTCTAGAAAGAGAGTTTGTCTCTAAAGAATAAAGTGGGAAGACTGTAGAACTTGAAGCGATTCAAGAACCACAAATCACTGATCCGATGATGGAGCATGAACATGAACCACAAACTGTTTTGGAAGAGCCTATTCAAGTAACACAGGAACTCCGGAGGTCAGGTAGGGTGCATCGTGAGCCAGAGAGGTACAGACTTCTCGTGACTGAACCCGATAAAATACCACTCATGGATGATGAGCCTACTACCTATGGGGAGGCCATGAAAGGGCAAGATTCTAAGAAGTGGCTAGAAGCCATGAGATCCGAAATGGAATCCATGTACACCAACAAAGTATGGATGCAACAACCCCCTTATCCGGCTCGGGACGAGACCGGGAGGGCGATGCTTAATAGAAGCGGCGGAGATCAAAAGCAATACAATTCACAACACTTATTCATATTATTAAACACCAAACTTCGAGTATTATACAAAATGTGCTACTATTACACAAAACTATTTCACAGAACTTATCTAACATTTATTAGATAGTCTACTGGTGACGTCCATACTCTAGATGAGTCTCGCGCCCCTTCTATTTTACAATCCAGCTCCTAGGCCTGCGGTGGGAAGAAAAACAAGAACCGCAGTTTCCAAAATCAGCTTGAAATGCTGAGTGAGGTACACCTTAGCGTGTAAAATAAGGAAGATGAAATGTATTGTGTAGTAACGAGTTAAAACAAATCATAGGATATGAGTAAAACATTTATCAGAGTTTGCAGCAGAACAAATAGTAATACCAGTAACATTCATCCCGATATAAACCAACTTTCATAGCAAGATATTGCTCACAGTAACCAGGGTAGACCAGGGTAGTCATAAGAACAGACCTCAATCGGATATCCAGATCGAGGGTTGGGAAAACCTTTCCCTGGGAAACCTTCCCGTGTAGGACGACAACGAGAGAGAAAACCTTTCCTCCGTGCCTGGCGTTGTGGAGAACCTCTCCCGCCCCTACTTAAATAAACCATACTAGACCTTAAGTGTCGACACCCTCTAATGGATCGTAAGTCCATAAGAGTAGTACTAGATGGGACTTTAGCCAATCAGGCAAAGAGCAGGGCCAACGAAGGGCCAAACTAACCCAATAAGGGTAAATATAGCCAACTCAGGGCAAATCCAAACCACTGGTTCCGGTACATGTGAGCTTAATTTCAAAACAATCATTCCGAACGTAATCAAACTCAAGGAAAGCATGTATTTCACAAAACTCATTTTGAGACGTATTATAAATCATTCGTTGACACGAAAGGAAGCTAAGGCTCAAGGCTAAGCATGTGAACTCACCTGAATCCAACTCAGCAGTCGTACAACGGATGTTCGACGAAACCTACGTCCACGTATCCGTCTCCTACAATATACAAATCTCTAGTCATAACGGAGTTATTTCTGAATAACGATTGCACTAGTCCTATACTAATGCTTGGCTAGGTCGTATACTAATTACACTTCTCACAGCTCTAATAAAACTCGTGTTCAAGTCTTATACATATATATATGTATCGAAGTATTTTAAAGATAAATTTGATATTAAACAAGTAAAATATTACTTATAAATAATTATTTGGAGAAGCATGTAAAATTTAGATGAACCGTTTGATTATAGTCAAAATTACTAAGAGTATTAAGAAAATATAATATTATCAAATAGTAATTATAATGAATTATTTCGACTAGAGAATTATAACATTATAATTGTTGTTAAAATGATTTAAAACTCGCTAGTAGACTAAAGCAACATTTAGTAAGTGACCAAATCAACATTGATTGCTTAAACGTATATATACACATATATACACAAGTATTTTACTTATTTTTCTAGAAAATATTCATTTTAACCGATTTTCGAAACATATATTTTCTCGCTACAAAATAAGACATTCATTTAGTTACTTATTTAGTTGAAAATAACTTTTGTAAATGAATATTATAAATACTTTTAATTTATCCTTTATACATACATATATATATATTTATGTATACATATACACATACATACACACACACACATATATGTATATAATAAACATATATATTATATGTAGATATAATTATGAAAACACATCAGCCCCCCCCCCCTTTAACAGTTTAGTATAGAACAACTAACTCCCCTAAAGTTTCTGAAAAATACAATTTAACCCCCCAAACATGAATTTCGGCACATATTCAATCTCATCAATCGAAGTATGAATTCAAGATACCATAACATGATTTTGATTATATAAAACAACTCAGGAGGTGATTTAGAGCTTACCCACTCCAAGAATCGCGAGAATCGGTCGAAAAACGAAGCGGGTCGAGACGCCGAAAAGGGTCGCCGGAAGTGAGCTCGACGGGAGCTGTTTCCGGTGGTTCTCGTCTGCTTCTGAGCACTCCTGGAGGTTGGTCGGGTACCTTAGGGTCCTGGGAATTGGAAGAAAGGAGGTGGGTGGCGTTGGTTCGAGCTTTCCGAAAGTTGGCCGGAAAATATGGAGTTTCGCCGGATTTTTCTTCGGCTGCGTGGTTGTTGTTGATTGCTGCTGGTTCTGGTGTTAATAGGTGCTAAATAGGGATGGAATCGAGATAGAGGAGAGGGACAAAGGAGAACGCAGAAGGTGGTGACGGGTTCGGTGGTTTCCCGACGGCAACGGCGGCGGCAGTGGCTCTGTTGCCGCTGCTGCTTCTTGCTCTGTTTTGGGGCAGAGACACAGAGAGAGATGAAGGGAGAGAGAGGAAGTGAGTTCGTGACAGAAAGGGGAAGAGAAGAAGCAGGGGATGGGTTCGGGTCTCCTTCCCGTCGGCGGCAGCAGTGGTGGCTGGTCCGGCTGTTGTTTGCTGTCGCCTCTTGCTCTGTTTCTGTTCAGATCAGAGGGCCAGAGAGAGGGGGACAGAGGTACAGAGAGTTTGAGAGGTGGTGGTGTTGGTGGTCGGGTTGGTGTTGGTCGTGGTGGTGATGGCGTGATGAATATGGAGATGATGATGATGGTGATGATGAAGTTGAGGATGGGGATGAAGATGATGATGATTGTGTTGTGAGGGAGAAGAAGGTGGGCTTTATAGAGAAAGAGAGCGGTGGAGACGGTGGCGGTGAAAGTGATGGTGGCGGTGATGTTGTCGTGGCAGTGAGGGAGAAGAAGAGAAGTTTGAGATGAAAAGGCAATGAGGAAGAAAACAAAACTGGTGAAAAAAAATCTTCACAATAGTTTAATTATTGTTGGAAATAATTGAGTGTGGCTCATGCACCGGTTGCTAGAGTAATTGGGTGTAGTACTCACTTCAAATATCGCGGTGGTTGCACACGCATTTGTAACCAAATAAAATATAATATTCGCGTTTCAAATTAACGTTATGTATTCTAACTTTTACTATGTTCTAAAATATGATGAATTACCCAAATATTATTTTTCGCAACTAAATTTATTATTATTATTATTATTATTATTTTTATTTTTATTTTTATTATTATTATTATTATTATATTTATATTTTGGTCTCTAAATTACTAAATAACCCCTAGTAATTAATCGGGGTATTACATCCTCCCCCCCTTAGACTAAGCTTCGTCCTCGAAGCTTGGACGGGTTCCTAGAGTCTCATTGGTTTCCTAAATGAGATGCACAGAGATTAAGGTCAGAATACTCACCTTTTGTATTGTTCAGTGCTTGTGCCTCTGTTTTGCTCAATACAAAGACTCGTCCAGGCGGCCTCTGGTTGTTTCCGTTTCGGTTATTGTTGCCAGCTTGGTTGTTCCCGTCATTGACTACATTCATGTTTTGTCCTACACCCATGTTGCCATTTCCATTGTTGTTGTTGTTGTTGTTGTTGTTGTTCCGGAACCGATCTCCTCCATCCTGATTGTTCTGTCGGTAACCATTCCCATTCAGATTCTGTCGGTTTCCTTGGTAACCTCGCCCATCGTTTTGGTCATTCCACTGGTTGTACCTTCTACTGTCGTTCTGTGGTTGCTCTGCTTTCTTCCTTTTCTCACATTCATATCCCCTGTGACCTAATATGCCACAATAGTTGCATGTTACCTTGTTTCCATTACAATCAACTCCTGGATGGTCCCCGTTGCACCTCCTACAGTTGTAATGACGATTGGGCCTTGCCATCTGGTTCTGATTCTGATTTCCCCAAACATTTGCTGACTTAGGACGCTTGTCCGCTCCTTGGTTGTTCCTGCCTTGTCCATAGTTGTCATCCTCTTGGCTTTCCGCTTTTCTCTTCTTTTGTTGTGTCATCACCTGATCGACTCTCCAGATGTTTGCAGCTACTCCATACGCCTCAGACAGTGTGTCGTATGTTCTGGTGAGCATGGTCCTCTGAATATCAAGCTTCAGACCTCCGATGAAACGAGTGACCAAGCGCCTTTCGGTAGGTACAGTATCTTCTGCGAAACGAGCTAACTCCACGAACTTGTCGTAGTAGTCAGTCACTGAATCGTTTCCTTGCTTCAGTGCAATGAACTCCTGGTACTTGTGCTCCTTAACATGCTCTGGATAAAAAGCAATTCTCATCGCCGTCTTTAGTGCCTCCCAGTTGAAACCTTCCTGAGCCACGAACCTTGCTCGATTGGCAGTCCACCAGTTGTCAGCTTTCCCCTTGAAGTAGAACGCTGCCTCCTTTACCTTTCTAGCTTCTGGGCATTCCATGGCCTGGAAAATCTTATCGAACTCCCTAATCCAATTCTCAAGCAACACAGGATCTTCTTGCCCAAAGAAGCAACTCGGGTTTCGACGAGCTATCTTTTTAGCCCAATCAGGTTCTTGTTCAACAACAACATTGTTATTGTTGTTCCGGTTGTTGTTGTTCATTGCCTGAACAAACTGGTCCATATGGCCGATCAACTGGGCTACTTGTGGGTGTAGGGCCTCTTCTCCTTCCATTTTTTACCTTCAAATATCTAACGGTGTTCTTGGTGATTACGTATCCTAAGCGATCTCTTACCGCCACACACGTACTTACACAAATAACAGGTCACAACTAATAAGTATTCAATACCAACTAATCACACGATATATCTCAGCGAGATATACAAAAGAACACACACATAAAGGATACTAGAGGAAACAACTTAAAGTCAAATAACACGTAGCAACTTGTCAAGCAAGAGGAAGTGACCAAGAACCCCCCAAATACCCGGCTTTTCAGTATTTTATCTTGCCCTATGCTCATTTTAGGTTACCCTACAGGTTTTAATTCCCTTGTTGGAAAGAACTGCTCTGATACCACCTGCAACAACCCCCTTATCCGGCTCGGGACGAGACCGGGAGGGCGATGCTTAATAGAAGCGGCGGAGATCAAAAGCAATACAATTCACAACACTTATTCATATTATTAAACACCAAACTTCGAGTATTATACAAAATGTGCTACTATTACACAAAACTATTTCACAGAACTTATCTAACATTTATTAGATAGTCTACTGGTGACGTCCATACTCTAGATGAGTCTCGCGCCCCTTCTATTTTACAATCCAGCTCCTAGGCCTGCGGTGGGAAGAAAAACAAGAACCGCAGTTTCCAAAATCAGCTTGAAATGCTGAGTGAGGTACACCTTAGCGTGTAAAATAAGGAAGATGAAATGTATTGTGTAGTAACGAGTTAAAACAAATCATAGGATATGAGTAAAACATTTATCAGAGTTTGCAGCAGAACAAATAGTAATACCAGTAACATTCATCCCGATATAAACCAACTTTCATAGCAAGATATTGCTCACAGTAACCAGGGTAGACCAGGGTAGTCATAAGAACAGACCTCAATCGGATATCCAGATCGAGGGTTGGGAAAACCTTTCCCTGGGAAACCTTCCCGTGTAGGACGACAACGAGAGAGAAAACCTTTCCTCCGTGCCTGGCGTTGTGGAGAACCTCTCCCGCCCCTACTTAAATAAACCATACTAGACCTTAAGTGTCGACACCCTCTAATGGATCGTAAGTCCATAAGAGTAGTACTAGATGGGACTTTAGCCAATCAGGCAAAGAGCAGGGCCAACGAAGGGCCAAACTAACCCAATAAGGGTAAATATAGCCAACTCAGGGCAAATCCAAACCACTGGTTCCGGTACATGTGAGCTTAATTTCAAAACAATCATTCCGAACGTAATCAAACTCAAGGAAAGCATGTATTTCACAAAACTCATTTTGAGACGTATTATAAATCATTCGTTGACACGAAAGGAAGCTAAGGCTCAAGGCTAAGCATGTGAACTCACCTGAATCCAACTCAGCAGTCGTACAACGGATGTTCGACGAAACCTACGTCCACGTATCCGTCTCCTACAATATACAAATCTCTAGTCATAACGGAGTTATTTCTGAATAACGATTGCACTAGTCCTATACTAATGCTTGGCTAGGTCGTATACTAATTACACTTCTCACAGCTCTAATAAAACTCGTGTTCAAGTCTTATACATATATATATGTATCGAAGTATTTTAAAGATAAATTTGATATTAAACAAGTAAAATATTACTTATAAATAATTATTTGGAGAAGCATGTAAAATTTAGATGAACCGTTTGATTATAGTCAAAATTACTAAGAGTATTAAGAAAATATAATATTATCAAATAGTAATTATAATGAATTATTTCGACTAGAGAATTATAACATTATAATTGTTGTTAAAATGATTTAAAACTCGCTAGTAGACTAAAGCAACATTTAGTAAGTGACCAAATCAACATTGATTGCTTAAACGTATATATACACATATATACACAAGTATTTTACTTATTTTTCTAGAAAATATTCATTTTAACCGATTTTCGAAACATATATTTTCTCGCTACAAAATAAGACATTCATTTAGTTACTTATTTAGTTGAAAATAACTTTTGTAAATGAATATTATAAATACTTTTAATTTATCCTTTATACATACATATATATATATTTATGTATACATATACACATACATACACACACACACATATATGTATATAATAAACATATATATTATATGTAGATATAATTATGAAAACACATCAGCCCCCCCCCCCTTTAACAGTTTAGTATAGAACAACTAACTCCCCTAAAGTTTCTGAAAAATACAATTTAACCCCCCAAACATGAATTTCGGCACATATTCAATCTCATCAATCGAAGTATGAATTCAAGATACCATAACATGATTTTGATTATATAAAACAACTCAGGAGGTGATTTAGAGCTTACCCACTCCAAGAATCGCGAGAATCGGTCGAAAAACGAAGCGGGTCGAGACGCCGAAAAGGGTCGCCGGAAGTGAGCTCGACGGGAGCTGTTTCCGGTGGTTCTCGTCTGCTTCTGAGCACTCCTGGAGGTTGGTCGGGTACCTTAGGGTCCTGGGAATTGGAAGAAAGGAGGTGGGTGGCGTTGGTTCGAGCTTTCCGAAAGTTGGCCGGAAAATATGGAGTTTCGCCGGATTTTTCTTCGGCTGCGTGGTTGTTGTTGATTGCTGCTGGTTCTGGTGTTAATAGGTGCTAAATAGGGATGGAATCGAGATAGAGGAGAGGGACAAAGGAGAACGCAGAAGGTGGTGACGGGTTCGGTGGTTTCCCGACGGCAACGGCGGCGGCAGTGGCTCTGTTGCCGCTGCTGCTTCTTGCTCTGTTTTGGGGCAGAGACACAGAGAGAGATGAAGGGAGAGAGAGGAAGTGAGTTCGTGACAGAAAGGGGAAGAGAAGAAGCAGGGGATGGGTTCGGGTCTCCTTCCCGTCGGCGGCAGCAGTGGTGGCTGGTCCGGCTGTTGTTTGCTGTCGCCTCTTGCTCTGTTTCTGTTCAGATCAGAGGGCCAGAGAGAGGGGGACAGAGGTACAGAGAGTTTGAGAGGTGGTGGTGTTGGTGGTCGGGTTGGTGTTGGTCGTGGTGGTGATGGCGTGATGAATATGGAGATGATGATGATGGTGATGATGAAGTTGAGGATGGGGATGAAGATGATGATGATTGTGTTGTGAGGGAGAAGAAGGTGGGCTTTATAGAGAAAGAGAGCGGTGGAGACGGTGGCGGTGAAAGTGATGGTGGCGGTGATGTTGTCGTGGCAGTGAGGGAGAAGAAGAGAAGTTTGAGATGAAAAGGCAATGAGGAAGAAAACAAAACTGGTGAAAAAAAATCTTCACAATAGTTTAATTATTGTTGGAAATAATTGAGTGTGGCTCATGCACCGGTTGCTAGAGTAATTGGGTGTAGTACTCACTTCAAATATCGCGGTGGTTGCACACGCATTTGTAACCAAATAAAATATAATATTCGCGTTTCAAATTAACGTTATGTATTCTAACTTTTACTATGTTCTAAAATATGATGAATTACCCAAATATTATTTTTCGCAACTAAATTTATTATTATTATTATTATTATTATTTTTATTTTTATTTTTATTATTATTATTATTATTATATTTATATTTTGGTCTCTAAATTACTAAATAACCCCTAGTAATTAATCGGGGTATTACAATGGACTTCGGTGGAACCACCTGAAGGGGCTCGGCCCATAGGGTGGAAGTGGGTCTTCAAGAAGAAGACTGACATGGATGGAAAGGTGATTGCCTATAAGGGGCGAATGGTGGCCAAAGGGTACAGACAGATTCATGGTATTGACTATGATGAAACCTTCTCTCCAGTCGCTATGACTAAATCCATTCAAATCTTACTTGCTATTGCAGCTTACTGTGACTATGAGATTCGGCAGATGGATGTCAAAATGGCGTTCATATATGGAAACCTCCTTGAGGATGTGTATATGACACAACCGCAGGGTTTTGAGGATCCATTGCATGCAAATAAGGTCTGTAAGCTACAACGATCCATTTATGGATTAATGAAAGCTTCTCGGAGTTGGAAGCGACGTTTTGAGGACCCGGTCAAAGAGTTTGGCTTCATCAAGAACGAAGATGAGCCCTGTGTTTACAAGAAGGTTAGTGGGAGCTATGTTGTGTTTCTGGTCTTGTATGTGGATGACATACTACTCATTGGAAATGACATTCCTACTTTGCAATCTATTAATGATTGGCTAGGAAACTGTTTCGCAATGAAGGACTTAGGGGTTGAAGCTTATATACTTGGTATCAAGATCTATAGGGATAGATCTAGAAAGCTGCTCCGCCTAAGACAAAGTACATATATAGACAAGGTGTTGAAACGGTTCAATATGCAAGATTCCAAGAAGGGATTCTTGCCCATGTAGCATGGAGTCACCCTCTCTAATGCTTACTATCCTTCCAATGAGATTGAGAAGGACCGCTTGAGTAGGATTACCTATGCATCGGCCATAGGGTCCATCATGTACGCCATGTTGTGTAATAGATCAGACGTATCATACGCGTTGAGTATGGTAAGAAGATATCAGTCTAATCCAGGTGAGAGTCACTGGATTGCTGTCAAAAACATCCTCAAGTACTTGAGAATAACTAAGGATGTGTTCTTGATATTTGGAGGTGAGGAAGAGCTCAATGTAATTGGTTACAGTGATGCAAGCTTCCAAACCGACAAAGATGACTACAGATTGCATTCGGGGTATGTGTTCTGCCTGAATGGAGGAGCTGTGAGCTGGAAGAGTTCCGAGCAAGAGACAGTTACTGATTCTACAACTGAAGCTGAGTACATTGCTGGTGCAGGCGCAGCAAAGGAGGTTTTTTGGATAAAGAAGTTTATCACTGAGCTTGGTGTGGTACCTAGCATTGTGGATACCATGACGTTGTATTGTGACAACTCTGGGCGATCGCACAAGCCAAGGATACTAGATCACACCAGAAATCAAAGCATGTACTTAGGAGATTCCATCTTATTCGTGATATGATCGATAGAGGAGATGTGAAGATGTGAAAGATTCCAACGGATGACAACTCACGAAGCCGCTCGTTCAGCGAAAGCATGAAGGGCGTACTCGATCCATAGGCATACGAGATGCACCAGATTGGCTCTAGTGTAAGTGGTAGACTGTTGGAATAGGTGCCCTAGAGGCAGTCTATATTTAGTATGAACAATCTTTAGCTAGAATATTCATTAATTATTTATTATGATATTTAATATAATGAAGTCCTTAGATACAATTGTTGTTTATCTTAAATATCCCTAGTCCATTATATTGATTAACAGGACGATCAACTATAGACTAGTATGTGGGTAGATAGATATGGAGATATCATGTCTAACACATGGATATGCATTAGGAGTAAAGACATACTGGATTGACCAACGACGAGAAGGCTACATTAAATTATGTCAAAAGTCACAAGGTTTTCTCGTAATGCTAATGGTATCGTAATCCTTAGACTTGGATTCACTAGATACTCGAGTTGTGAAATATCGTGCTTTGATATTATCAAACGTTGCGCCTTAACAGGGTAACTATAAAGATAGTTATAAGGCATGATAGGAAGCAAGCTTAGAGATCGTAGTGATGTAGACAGGATTCGTCCCTCCCACATAATGGAAGCAAATATCCATGGGCCACTCGAGGGATGGTGCTTATAGAATGTATGGCCAGACTCAGATAAATCATTATGGAGATATTGATGTTATCTGCTCGCATAATCATATTCCAAGGATCGAGAAAATATGAATTGGAAATACGATTTTGAGTGTGACTATTCAGTCTCGTTTCCAATCTGGATGTGGAGAAAAAGGGATAAGACAATACATGAACATTGGGCACAAGGTTTGTCGGATCACCGACTTATTTCTATTAGTTGAGTGACATGGATGTGTTGCTAGACATCGCTCATGTTAGTAAATAGTTACTACCAACTAAGTAGAAACCTATGTGGTCACACACCGAATATATTAAATTGGATATGGATATTAATTAGTTGGACTAATTAATAAAAGGATCATAACGCAATCACAAGCAAAGTTAGTAGGGACTAGTTTGCAAGTGGACTAATCCATGTAAGGATATGATTAGTATATAAAGGAACTCTAGCTTGTTATTTTCTCAACACAAGTCATTATTGAGAGAACATAACAAAGCAAGAGAGAGAAAGAGAGAGACAAAGTCTAGAGGCCGAACCCCTAGACCCGTCGCACCCCCCCCCTTACCGTCAACCCTCCTTAGGAGGCGGTTTGGTGCTCCGTTTTTCGTGATGTCTTCCTCCTTCTTCCGTTTCTAGCACTACACGGTGGAAAGGTATTCAATCAAAGATCCAAGGTGTGGATACTCGTAGAGACGAAGACATTATTCTTTGTGTGATCCCTCAAACTAAGGTACACACCTCTTCTACCCTTATCATGTTATGATGACTTGCCTGTGATCCTTTGAGGGATTTGAGCAGGATTAATTTTGTTATTCCGCTGGGTAACCTTCATCAAAACCCTACACTTGGTTCCAAAGAAACGTCCAAAACGGAGCAAAAACGCATAAGGAAACAATTCTAAATTGTCAGCCCACTGCACAGGTTGTGCGATCTGGATCATAGGTCGTGCGACCTTCCAACCTTGTGGTGAGACTGATTTTTAGGTCATGCGACCTCCTTGACATTGTCTTCCTTATATTCATCTTGATCTCCCGTTTGGCCTTGTTTCCTTGCACTCTTCGTTGCCTAACTTCTTGCCAAGCTTCTCGAGTCTATTCAAGGCATATTCCCAACAGCTCGGTACAACAAAGGAGGCTGCTACATTTTTCAGCGGCGGCACGGAGAAGACTTGATTTAGCGACCTGGTGGACGACGCACTAGTCCTCGGTTCGTGTTGGAGTATTGTCGGAGGTTGGAAGAGCTGCGGATGCAGCGTGGTTTGGCGCTCCTGGAGTTCTAAAAGGGGCGAAGAGAAAGCTTCTAGGTTCACCGGAGCTGGGGAAAACGGCGGCATCGAGGGTCGATCTTTCAGGCGTGAGATACGTTAACCCAGGTTCGTTTTCAACGGCGTGATACGATTTCCCAATCTTGCTTCCAAATCATCAAATCTTGTGTCCAAGTTTGTTATTGTGGCGACTTGGGTCTGCAAAGTCTTGATGGCAGCCATCATAGTATTGAATTGACTCTCTGTAATTGTGGGTGGGTTCCTCATGATGAAAGCACCAGATGATACGTACCATTATCGTACCTGTAGCGATTTGAGAGGCTATGAATCTCCAATATTCGATTTGAGAAGCAGAAATTCTCTAACTAGACTATGAAAACGGCTATGAAAGAAAACGAAAACTAAAATAATTCATTCAACTCCTCCAAAATAAAGTTGAACCCTAACACACATAAGTACTAAACGTTTTAGCTAAATACTCTCAAAACCCCTAAATAATCAAGAAAGTGCAATAATTCATCACTACAAATAAAGTAATATAAATAACGTCAAAACTAATGACTACTTAGGCACGTAGTCATTGAGATATTTTGGCGGAGCACGGGTCCGTTCCTCATGACAAATGGGCCGTTTCGATAGGCCTATCCTCCGGTAGATACATGCCCGTATCATTAGTCTTCTTCTTTGAGGCATATCATTAATCAAGACAATCAATTCTTTCTCTCTCTTTATGTGTGCAATGTTCTATGTATTACTTCATCTTTATTTTTAGAAACCCAAATTGGGCTTTTAATTCAAGTTAACTTTTCACTATTACAGCGTCTCACTGCGGGATTTCTATTTTTTTTAAAACCCCGCTGGTAAGATCACGGTATTGGGAGCTTAGTTACACAAAATTTGTAAGCTTGAGTCATCAGTTTATCTTTTATTTGAACTTTCTTGAAAATTTTAGATTGCTTAATCCTGATTGTGTTTCGTTACAGATGATCTTGGGTTCACTCCTTGCTGGGGAATTTCCGTGCCTTTGTGGAAGGCCCTTTCATGAGTCCTGAAATCTCCCGTTAGATCTAACGGCTTGGTGGGTGGGAGTGTTACATGGGCACGGATGCCTCCAACACCCTCTCCTCTAGCTTTATCACATAGGTTTGCTCCCCCCAACGGCGTTGTGGAGCCTACGTGTACAATTCCTGAGCCGTAGGTGAGAGAGTATATAATATAGCTCCCATAGCTGTCCTCAGTTGATTATGATTTTTAGCAATGTTATGCGTCATTTCCTCCATAGGCTGTGATCCTGGAGTGGAATTCACTCCCTGCGCAGTTCGAGTTACAGTCTAGTCACTGTTGGAGGCGCTTGAGTATTGCACGTGGTTGTTGTTGGATTATTCATCAGTCTTCCTCTACCCGAACTAACTCACTTCCAAAGTGAAGTCGCCGAAATGTTGATATGAGTATTCCAAGACCAAGTTATAATTTAGAGAAACTCTGGAATGCAAATGAACTCCACAGTAACTCACAAGGAACAACACCAATGAAATTTTGTGAGAATAAGCAAATATGAAGGAAACAACGAATTATGGAAAGTGAGAAATGCTATCAATTCATTATCTAATCTGATATTTCTGTATTCTAGAATTATGATAACGCCCCTTTGGAAGTAGTTGATCTCTCCTATTATAGAAAGCTCCTTTTAAGGCGTGCCTCCTTTTGTCTGTTGAGCATTGCTTACCTGTTCCTTCACCGAAGGTCTCCCAGGTTTCCAGCTAACTCCTCTGTCACTGAGACCTGTAGTTCACTCTTCACTCCATCCTTTGCCCAACTCAGCCTTGGGATAAGCTCGTTCTTGTGCGGACTCCCCACTCCACTATTATCAAACTTTCCACAATTTACACTTTTTATGACATTAGTGAAGCCCTTATATCAACACAAAACAATTTTCCATTTTACCTTTATAGGCCTTATTTCACCATCAAATTTGAGAGTTGAAATGATACAAAAACTTGTTAATGTTCTTATAATATTGTAAGCTTAGAACATTTGTACAATATACATTATAAAGATATCAACAAGTTGTTGATTTTTTGTGCATCCAGAATAAATAATCGATCAAAGTCTCCATGACAGGTATTAATTGATCAAAGTCGTCAGCCATGACAAGTATTAGTTGATCAAAATTGCCATGAATTGTCGGACGGAAGGTTCTGCTGGAGTAGGGGTTGTACGCATTTGTGCGTCTGACTATGATTTTTTAAGAAAATTACAAGCACAGAAATGAATTGATGCATGTGGATGAATTAGAAGAGGAAGCTGAGTCCTAATCTGTTTGGTTTCATTTAATGTTGTGGGCCCAACAATAACGCGATAAGTACATGTGGAATGAAAAGTCAATAGAAAAGGCAAATCAAAATATAAATACAAAATAAAAAGTCTGGCTAGAAATTTAGAATACCTCTTTTGAAGGTGATTAATTTAGTAATCCCCGGTACCCCACCCTTTGATGTGGGCAATGAAATCTTCAACCTGATGGAAGATTTTTCAACGAGTTGGTATAGCTGTGATACACAATTATGTGCCACTCCCTTCCCTCTATTTGTTCTCATGTTTTATTTTTGACTTATATCTGGATCATTTTGAATGGGTAATTTAAATCGCAAGATGATATGATTTTTTTTTTAGAAAAGATATGATTTTTTTTAGAAAATATATGATTTTTTTTTATAATATTTCACTGTGTTATAGAGCAACTTTTAATCTATAATACCATAAAAAATTATAAGAAAAATAAGGGTAAAAGACAAAAACAACCCCTTGAGTATGGGTGATATACAAAAAAACCCCTCGTGTTCGGGGATATACAAAAACTACCCTTGTGAGAGTCGAACGTTAGACAAAATACCACCCTTCTGTTACATTCAGTAGTTTTACCCCTAGTTGTATTTTTGTGTTTATTGTGTTTATGTTCTTCATGTTCTTCACCACCAACACACCACCACCACCACCACCACCAACACCACCAACACCATCTCTCAAATTGACAATCTCATACCTTTCGGTCTCAATTTTTCCATTTCAAAAAACCAATCTGTCAATCCTCCAAAAATCCAATCCTAACAAAGATCAGGACCACCGTCGGCGCCGAAACCTTAGAAAAGGAGAAGAATAAATAATTAAGAAATAACAGATTTACCTCATGCCTTCCTTCAACCCTAGTGAAGACAACCCCATCCTCAATTCCTCCAGTGTGATCAACCCATCTTTGTCCCCATCAAACACATCAAAAGCATCCTTCAAATCACTCTCATCACCAACCTCTGTTTCTTCCACTTTCTTCTCTTTACCCACAAACGAACCCAACAACCCACAAACGAACCCAACAACTCACAAAACTCGTCGATGTCGATCGACCCATCTCCGTTTAAATCCAATCTCTCCACCGTGTCGGCTATCTCTGACTCCGTCATGTACATCCCGATGTTCTTGAACGATTCCTTGAGCTCCTGCTTCGATATGAACCCGTCGTTGTTCTTGTCGAACGTTGCGAAGACTCGCTTCAACTCCGATCTGTGGCTTTGGGTTGAGTTGGGTTTCGGTTCTGGTTCTGATTTTGATTTGATTTCTGGGTAGTTGTTTTTGTTTTTGTTCTCTTTCTATCTGGGCTTGTGGTTGGTCGTCAGCCAGAACTCCATCACCGGCTTCGTTCGTTTGAGCAGATTCGTTGTTGTTTCGCCGGAATCCAGATCTGCCAACCCTCGGTGAGTCGATTCTTGAGCTCTTCTCTTTGTTTCAGTTGTTGTAGTAGGCGTAGGGGCTCAGGTATGTGTGGTTTTCGTTTGATTCTAGGGTTTATGTGGTTCGATTTGGTTTTTGATTGCAGTGATTCGATCGAAGGGCGAAAATGGAACCGATGGATATTGTAGGGAAGGCGAAAGAGGACACTTCTCTACCGAAATGTTCATTCCTTTTCGTTAGAGATGGGGAGAGGATGGAGAACGGGAGAAGAGAGGAAAACGAGAGAGGGGAGAGGATGAGGAGGAAGGGAGAGAAAGAGAGACGTGTGCCTTGGTGGAGAGGAAGAAATAGTATTTATATGGTGTAATTATGAATCAACATTAGGGGTAGTTTTGTCTTTTCAGCTCATCAGTTAGTTCCGTCAGTTAGCAGGGGTGGTTTTGTATATCCCCGAACACGAGGGGTTTTTTTGTATATCACCCATACTCAAGGGGTGGTTTTTTGTCTTTTACCCAAAAATTAATCATATTGGTATCCAAGTCTCAGGTCAAAGTGACCTAGTAAAGTCACTTGATGTGCGTGAATTGTCGGACGGGACAAGTATTAGTTGATCAAGTGAAGTCACCAGCCATGACAAGTATTAGTTGATCAAAACGGCCATGAATTGTCGGACGCGACGTTCTGCTCAGTGGCGGAGCCAGGATTTCAGTAGCGGGGTGGCACAAAAGTGCATGCCATAATTGTTGGGGTGCACTTATGTCAAAATATTTGTTTTGGGTGCACTTATGCTATTTAATGAAGGGAAAAAATGAAAAAACACAGAAAAAGAGAGGTGCAGTTGTAGTAAATGAAAAGTCTAGGGGTGCACTTGCACCCCGTGCCACCATGTGCCTCCGCCCCTGGTTCTGCTGGAGTAGAGGTGTACGTATTTGTGCGTCTGACTATGATTTTTTAAGAAAATTACAAGCACAGAAATGGATTGATGCATGTGGATCAATTCTAAGAAGATGAAGCCAGATCTGGTGGGTTTCATTAATGTTGTGGGTCCAACAATAACGAGATACCACTCCGTTTCTTCTGAATAGCCCCCTTTTGACTTTTCCACTCGTAGTTGGGTCACTTTAACCCGACAATTTGAATAGCAAAACGATGTAATTAAAATATTATATACAAAATAAAATAAAAAATGTCTTAATGTTGTAATAAGAGAGGTGGTTAAGAGTTAAGACAAAAGCAACGCTGGCTTTGAAGGTGATACTAATTTTGTAATCCCCACGCTTTGATGTCGGAAATAAAATATACATCCTGATAGAAGATTTCATCTAGTTGGCATATCTAGCTGTGATACACAATTATCTGCAAAGCCATAAAATTTCTGTGTATACACTAGTTGTTTGGGGCGGTATAAACCAACCATCATACATACTGATACCAGCTAAGATGGATTCAAAAGTTGAGGTGATTCATGAGGAGCTCGTAAAACCATCTTCTCCTACACCCAGTCACCTCAGAATATATGAGCTCTCATTCTTAGATCAAATCTCCCCCAAAGTGCATGGTCATTTCCTTTTTTTCTACAAAGGTGACCATCAAAATCATCAGAGTGAAGCCCAAAAGTCGCAGTTATTGAGACAATCTTTGTCTATAGCACTGACTCTTTACTACCCTCTAGCCGGAAGAATCATACAAAATGACTTCATTGATTGCAATGATGTTGGTGCTGTGTATAAGGTTGCTCGAGTTCATAATTCCGACAACATTAGCTTGTCCCAAATCATTGGAAACCCGAATGTAGAAGGTCATGATCGTTACCTTCCTAACGACTCTTTTCTCAATTCCCAAACCATCCCACTCCTAGTCCAAACAAACTTCTTTCCTTGTGGTGGGATTGTTGTTGCTATTTGCTTCTCCCACAAATTCGGTGACGCCTCATCTTTCGTAGCATTCATCAATACATGGGCTGCGATCTCTCGTGGGGTGCCTTTGGAGACCGTGCCACATCCCATTTTCTGCCTGCCTCGCCTGTCCCCTCGCAAGGACAACGTGCCTGATGATATGCGCATGTTAAACAGCAACACAAAGGTCGTTGCTAGAGCATTCGTGTTCAATGACAAGTCACTTGAACTACTCAAATCAAAAGTGATTGCGTCTGGATCAAAGGTGAAGAACCCAACTAGGTTCGAAGCTTTAGCTGCATTTATTTGGAATCACGTCAAGAAAGCTGTCGCTAAAAGTAGCGAAAACACAAGAGAAATCGCCGGCATCGGTATAGCAATGAATATGAGGCCAAAAATTATCCCTCCACATTCTGGAAACTCAATTGGGAATTGTCATAGGGCCGAACGGGCAATGTCTTATTCGGCACCAGATGATGTTGTCGTTGGGGAATTATTCGTCGAATTCCCGCCGCAACGGAAGCAAAAATACGTCACACGATCACACACCACACACACGCAATATAGGAGAAGAAAAACGCACACAAGAATTTAACGTGGTTCGGCAAAACCGCCTACATCCACGGGAGGAGGAGAATTTCACTATATCAATGAGGGAATACATCGTAGGGAAGAGACGGCTCAATCCGCGGACTACGTCGACGCGGTACTCTCATCCTCATGGCCTACAACCATGAAACCCTAACCTCACACATCCGCTCAAAGATATCTCTCACCAATCTCTCTCAACTCGACTCAATTAGAAACAATAGCTAGCACCTCTATTTATACTAATATAGAGGAGGTGGAAAAAGCCCAACAAGCCCTAGCCATCACCTCCTCAGAGATCACCTCCTCAGAGATCACCTCCTCAGAGGAAAAATCAGACGCATCGGGTACACCGATTCGTCTTGCGGAATTCGAGACAAAACCCAACAAACTCCACCTTGGCTTGAATTCTGCAGACGCCAGCAAATTCCTCAGCCAACTCCGTTGTCGATGTCAACTCCGCCGCATCCGCCATGCTCCACCTGCATGGACCACCATCGCATCACCACAGAGATGCTCTGCACCCCCTCCTTGGGCGCCGCCTCGCACCTCCAACACAGGTGCGTCCCAAAGCATGACACTTTGGGGAGTAGTGTGGCTCCATCTCTCCACTAGCTAGCTCATCACTGGAGAGTTCTCCACCAACCACATCAAGTGCAAACGAGACTCCGTTCCTCTTCACTACTGCAGTAGTATTCTTCATCACTATTCTCGTCACTTGAGCACCATCTCGAACAACTTGCAACTTCTGCATAGCCTGCACTATCTCCATGCTCCAGCGTCCTCACACGTCAACCACGTGTTTCTCCACGCCAGCCCTGAGTGCTTCTCCATGCCCTGTTGCTTCTCATGTTCGACCATACGCCTTCACCAAGACGTCTTGCAAAGCCACCGCTTTGCGTACCCTCTGTGACTTACCTCTCTTCTTGCCTCGAGTTGCTCAAGAGTTATCGTCACGAACCACACACACAGAGATATCAGGACGCCACCGCGTGCTATGGCCTCGTCAACCGCGTCCACCGCCTCGATCTCTGGCCTGGAGCTTCTTGTGAATTTCCTTGCAATAGTTGCCCACGTCTTTGACCAGACTCATCTGCAACTGTTGCGTCTCGTGCTCACAATCACACAACGCCTATGCTTCTTGCCTATGTTGAACAGCAGCTCCACCTGTCAATACACTCCCAAGCCTGCATAGGTTACCAATCGAACGTTCAATTAGGAAAACGTCTCTAATTGACCCCATCTGATTGGACTTGAACTTGATTGACCGTGATCGCATCCCGTCGTCTTCGATCTTCCTACCGATATCGATTGATGCCGATCTTCTCAATCCACTCAGAATCTAAAAATTCTGACCGTACCGATGAATCTGCAACGTCCAAAAACATAGGGTTAGACTGCTGACTCATCCCAATCCGATCTACAGGCACGCCGTAACCACCCGAACAATTTTGGACCGTTGGATCTCACCACAAACTTCCACGTCAGCATTCTGCAAAATCCAGCAACAATTTGCAGAATCTGACCCCGCCATCGCGTCGGGAACGTCCAAAAACCTAGGGTTCACCTCCTGTTCGAGCCCAATCGGACTTACAGGCATCTCAGAACACCCAAATCAATTTGGACTACTCGATCGCTTCTTCACGAAGCAAGGGCACAACGGATCTGCCACATTAGATCCTTTCTCAGCCCAGTTAGCCCACCTTACACCAACAGCCGCACATCACCCCATCCTCTATGTGCTACTCACAAACTTTGACCACAAGTCCTACTACATGACGAATTTAATGGCAACATGCAACACAAGCTCAAAGTCAAATTGAACTTACCACATGTATCGCCCACGTCATTACTCAAGGATGCTTAAGTCAACTTGAGTAGCAGCACACATGTCACGAAGAAAAACTCATGAACGGCTTAATGCTAACTTTTGCGTCTTCTTTTTTTTCAATTCTTTTATTTGTTTTTCTTCGTCCTTTCACCTGCGTGCTCCACCCGGATCGTGAACCAGACTATGATACCACTTGTTGGGGAATTATTCGTCGAATTCCCGCCGCAACGGAAGCAAAAATACGTCACACGATCACACACCACACACACGCAATATAGGAGAAGAAAAACGACACACAAGAATTTAACGTGGTTCGGCAAAACCACCTACATCCACGGGAGGAGGAGAATTTCACTATATCAATGAGGGAATACATCGTAGGGGAGAGCGGCTCAATCCGCGGACTACGTCGATGCGGTACTCTCATCCTCATGGCCTACAACCATGAAACCCTAACCTCACACATCCGCTCAAAGATATCTCTCACCAATCTCTCTCAACTCGACTCAATTAGAAACAATAGCTAGCACCTCTATTTATACTAATATAGAGGAGGTGGAAAAAGCCCACCAAGCCCTAGCCATCACCTCCTCAGAGATCACCTCCTCAGAGATCACCTCCTCAGAGGACAAATCAGACGCATCGGGTACACCGATTCGTCTTGCGGAATTCGAGACAAAACCCAACATTTGTTAGTCTTTTGAGGCACCTGAAAGAGAAATTCGACACAGAATATGTGAACGGGCTTCTTCTAGGCGAAGGGAGTACCCAGGACGACGAGAGCCAAAAGGGTATGATGGTCAAAGAGAAGAATGTGGAAATTGAGGTTTGCAGTTTTAGTAGCTTAATTCACTTCCAGGTCTATTAGGTGGACTTTGGATGGGGTATACCTGACTTGGTCTCGAAAGCAACAGCACCATTGAAAAACATGGTGCTCCTGATGAGAACAAGTTCAGGGGATGGAATAGAAGCCTGGATTAATTTGCTCCCTCAAGACATGGCTTTTCTGGAGCGTGATACACCCAGTATCGTACCAGTAGCTTGAGAGAGGCTACGAATCTCTACCAGTAGTTCGTGAGACTACGAAACAGTACGAATACGAAATAAAGCTGAAAATAAACTCAAAACAATAATTCTTATTCCATGACTATAACTCAAGAATTACACTGTTTAAATAGTAAAATAAACTAACCCTAACCTAGACAGCTTAACCTAGTGGGCTCGGCCCAGTCTACTAACAAATTAAATAAAGACCAAATAAACTAATTAACAAAATAATAGTACCTAAGTAAATAAATGAATTATACGGTAATAAATAAATATTAATGATACGGTTGATCCGTATCAACTCCCCCGCGGTTGAAAAACGCCTTGTCCTCAAGGCGGATCGTAACTGATGTAGTATATCCAAAAGAGTGTGTCCGAAAATTCAAATTGTGGATATTTGTGGAATTGGGCTGGCAGTTTATTTGCATAAGAGGGCAGACCATATGACTGCGGAAGCCCACTGAGAGAACTAAAGACATTGGGATAAATAGGCCCAGTAGAATAAGATGGCCCATCACTCTCACAATTAAGCCCAAAGTGAGCCCAACAGGAAAACAACCCTAGCTTGTTGGGTGGAGGCCAAGGCTGTCGTTCGGGGTCGTCGGAGAAGATGGTCTGGTGGCGATGGGAGGTGATTGGTGGTGGTTCCGGCGGAATTGCCGGGAGCTCTGGTCGGCAGAACCGTGGCGAAGTCGAGGTGGCGCCCCTTGGCTGGGCAGTGGCGAACGGTCCGACGACCTCTGTAGGTGGATTTGGCGACGGGGAAAGTGTCTGGTTCTGGTGTGCGACCCGAGAAAACAACGATGGTGGCGTCGTCTTGTCTCGCGACGGCGGAATCACCCCCCTGCTTTGCTCGAGTTGGTCGGCCGTTGTTCGGGGCCGATGGATGCCGGCGGTCTCCACGTCTGGAATCGACATCTCCGGTGGTTTCGCCGGAGGTGGGGGTGTTGGATCTGGCGGCTTTGGCGGCGCAAGGACGTGCTGGGGTGGGTTTGCGATCGGGTGGGGCTGTTGGAAGCTTGTTCCCATCGGACAAAGATCGCCGGAGTCCTCCGGTTGGTCGGCTGATTTCTGGAGCAGTGGAGTTGCCGTCGGCGTGGTCTCTGATTTCGCGGCCTGTGTCAGCTGCTGGTGCTGCGAATCGGAAGGTAAGGACTCCGAATGGCCGGTGATAGGCTGCTGTTGCTTGTTCGTCACCACTTGTCGCTGGATATGGGACGCCGGAATGGGTTCCGCTGGCGGCTGTTGGATTTCAGTCGGTAGCTGCAGATCCGTCAAAGGCATTGATTGTTCTTGCTCTTTCTTCTGTTGGTCTTGTAACCGCCATTAAGCGAATATTTCTTTGATCTCAGTTAGTTGTTGTATGATTTCATCACAGGTTTGTTGAAACGAATTGGACATGATGTCACCAGTTGGATGGTGAAATCAATGAAAGCACCAAATTGATACACCCAGTATCGTACCAGTAGATTGAGAGAGGCTACGAATCTCTACCAGTAGTTCGTGAGACTACGAAACACTACGAATACGAAATAAAACTGAAAATAAACTCAAAACAATAATTCTTATTCCATGACTATAACTCAAGAATTACACTGTTTAAATAGTAAAATAAACTAACCCTAACCTAGACAGCTTAACCTAGTGGGTTCGGCCCAGTCTACTAACAAATTAAATAAAGACCAAATAAATTAATTAACAAAATAATAGTACCTAAGTAAATAAATGAATTATACGGTAATAAATAAATATTAATGATACGGTTGATCCGTATCAGAGCGCGACTCTGAATTTCTTTCAATGACTACATTGAACAAGAAGAATGCTTACCGTATGCCAAAGCTGTAACATCGCTTTTCAGGGCATGATTTGTGTTGGGACTATTTCAAAGAAAAACATGGTTAAAGTCAGAAAAGTGGCTTCGGCCGAAAAGGTAGAATTAAGAGGAGAGGTCGTCAACTGCCCTGATTTTTTTCTGGCCAAAACTTATTACTTTTACCATATTTCTACGAAGTTCTCCATGCATCATTCAAACATTGGAGTAGTGTTTCAAACTTTAAATTGTCCAATATCTACCTGATTCTGTACAAGAATAATGTACCGTTTTGTTTTATGGTCTCCGTGTGCTATTGTTTGAATGTTGAATTTTGTTTCATTCTTTTACCAAGGAGTTTCTTCTCAATAAAAATTTGCCTACACATTGCTTATACCTAATTATTACTCACTTGTTTGAAAAAAAAAATTATTACTCACGGTTTAGACTTGGTTGCTTTTATGATTGAGATTAGATTGATGTTAAATTAATAATCATGTGCGTCCACCTATTTTCCTCTTTCTTTTGATAAACTGGATGTATTTAATGAAACAAAGACGCACTGGCTAGACTCTGGGAGAACATGCCCCTACAACTGGAGGTTACGAAATCCAGAGGCCAAAGACCAGCAATTATTTAATAGTAATAGTATTTTTATGTAAATATTTAATAGTAATAGTACTTTTATGTAAATAAAAGTCTCACAGACTTAGTCTTTAAATTAGAACAATGTACTTGTTTATTGAGATGTAAATAATAAATTCAGCCATGCAAGATTTTGGTAAAACTTTCTTGCTGGATTTATTATTTACATCTTAATATATAGACAAATACATTGTTTTAAATTTAAAGACTAAGTCCGATGTGGGACTTTTATTTACATAAGGGTGGTGATTCTTACACCACCAATATTTTATGGTTACACCATATTTTGCTTGTCAAAATAGTTTTACCCTCATTCAATAACATGCAGCCACCATTTCTCTCTCCTTCATAAAAAATCTGCAACATCTCCCTTGTAGGTATATGTGTTCACATTATTGTGACCCCGTCACCATTTCATCTGCCTTCACTTTCCAAAACTTTCCCACTTACTTTGTAGACTTTTGGCATTCTTTCTTCTTCCTACTAATATTTGTCTACACAAACTGAACATTCATAGATTCAAGTTTGTTCAAGCATTATGTCCATACTTCAACCTCCAGGTATGATTTTTTTGTTCTTACTTTCACTTTCTTTTGTTTTATTTTTGTCATCTTATTAAAAAACATATACATCGGTCTCATGTCTTCTTTCTATAACCTTAATCAAATTTGTAATAGTAGTTCACACCATGAACATTGTTGTAGATAAAGCAACTTACACTCGATCATATGCTTCAAACTGATATGCAAATCAAAAATGAATAAATCAATGGCTCGCTACATGGTTAAAGCATATCAATTACACAAAACTCATAGTCTGTTAACTCCTAAGTCAAAATTTGTGACATATCAGTTTGTCAACATTAGAGTCTGATTATAAACAACCATTGCATGAATCACGTATTCTAAATGCAACAACCACAATTCTTACGTTCACTTTGTTTTGTTTTATTTTTGCCATTTTGCTAAAACATATGTATTTGCTACACCATAGTATTGTAATGGGGATCTTCTTTTTCTTCTTCTTATACTTCTTCTATATGTAGTTTTCTCTCTAATTTATATACATTATATATGGACATGCATATGCATTTTTTTACTATCTTCAGGTCACAGTTCTCAAAATTTTAATTATGTCATTTCATTTTTTAATGAACTTGTGAACTTTCGTTACACTTTTATGTTGTAGAGCCGACGATGGGTAATGAAGAGCCCGATGAATGTGTTGGCGAAAATTTAGGTGATCAACTTTTACAAGTAGGTAGTGGGAAATCGGTAGATGGTGAAGTACATGTTGAAGTACTTGGTCATGTTAACTGGCGATTTGAATCTCGCGATGGCCTTATTAATACACTCAAAGAGTTCTTTTCAATGCAAGGATATGCAATATCAATCAAGAAGTCATGGAAAGATAAGTATGTCAACATTGGTTGCGATAGAGGCGGTTCGTACCGTAATAATTGGGACGTTCCTATGGAGCTTCGCAAAAAGAAGACTGCTAGTCGTCTTATAGATTGCCCTTTTGATGTTAGAAGTAGGAGACTTGTCGATGGAACGTGGATAGTCGAAGTAAAAAATGGTTCCCACAATCACGAGCCCTCAAGCGATATGTCCGCACATCCTTCTTGTCGTCGTTTGTCAAAAGATGAGATAATGTATGTTGAGGAGATGACTAGATCGGGTATCCCACCTCGTCAAATTATTTCTTCATTTAAGCAAAGAAACCCGAATCTTCAAGCGGTTTCAAGGACCATCTACAATATGAAGGCCAAATTGCAAAAGGACAACTTAGCGGGGCGCAATATGATCCAAGCACTAGTTGAGGAGCTACATGAATGTGGCTTTGTTTTTTATGTTTTGCATGATCGCGATGGCCATTTGACGCATTTATTTTTTGCTCGTCTATCTTCGATATTGTTGACAAAGAATTATCCAAACACTTTTGTGATGGACTGCACCTACAAGACCAACAAATACAAGATGCCCCTACTTGACATAGTTGGTGTTACAAGCTTCAACACTTCATTTTACTCATGCTTTGCATTTTGGAGAAAGAGGAAGAATAAGATTACATTTGGGCACTAGAAATGCTTAAGAAGATGTTGGGTCCCAATTGTCATCCTTCGGTCATTATTCCCGATAGAGAATTTGCTCTAATGAATGCTATCGGTGTTGTCTTTCCTACTACTGTGAATCTTTTATGTGTATGGCATATTCAGAAGAATATCTTGGCGAATTGCAAATCTTCATTTGGAACAAAAGATGATTGGGATTCTTTTCTATCTATGCAGAATCAAGTAGTAGAATCTCGAGATGAAACTTCATATGGGGAGATTTGAAAGTACTTTGAGCTCAAGTACAAAGAGAAGGAGAAGACTTTGGCTTATATAAGTAATACGTGGCTCCCATTCACAGAGCGATTTGTAAGGGCATGGACGGATAAGTATCCTCATTTCGGGAATCATGCTTCATCTAGAGCGGAAGGTGCACATGCCAAACTCAAAAAATATTTACAAGTGTCGACGGGGGATCTTCGTCAAGTGAAGGATTCCATATGTCTTGCAATTGAAATTGAATTTGGAGAGATCAAGACACGACTAGCAAGAGAAAAGATTCGAGTTTTTCACAAGTGTAACATTCCTTTCTTTAAGGAACATGTTACTAATGTGTCAATGTTTGCCATGAGAGAGCTACTTAAGCAATATGATATGGTAAAAAATGGCACAATGCAATCAAGATGCACCGAAAACTTCAACAAAAGCATGGGTCTTCCTTGTGCACATATGATGATGGCTCAAATAGGTACTCTACTACCTCTTGATATTATTCATTCTCAATGGAGAATTGATACAAGATCTTTCACACCTTCATCTATAGGACAAGTAGATGGTGGGGATGATTTTTTTAAATTGTTATGTGACTTACAAGCTCAATATAAAGAATGGCCTCAATCTCAAAGGGAACATGTCCATGGAGCGATTACTCAACTTGTAAATCCATCGCCTACTTTGCTTCTTGAGACAAATATTCGAGTGCACAAAGGGCGTCCCCAAGGGTCAAAGAAAAGAATTGGATCTTCCACTAAACGAGATCCTTCAAACTTCGAAATTGTGGAAGCAAAAAGAAAGTGTAGTTTGTGTGGTGGTGTTGGCCACAATATTCGAACTTGCCCGACGAAGCTTGGAACAAATGAGACTAATGCACATGTATTTGGGAGTGATATAGACATGATAGACCTTAACACAACACCTCTCTCATCCGATCAGGCTTACTTTCAATCGTGAGTTAAGATAATTGGGTTATATAACTTCTTGCACACAAATGGCTAATAGCTATTTTAGTAACTAGTGTTGATGTTTTATCTTTTTCTCTACAGAGTCCTCAAAGTACTTTTCTGATCGATGATTGTAAGCATTTTGGTGACATGAAGAGTTAGTTGCGGGAGACTATTGTTGACCAACTTCATGAAGATTGGAAGAATTTTTATTTTAGTAGTTTGTTAAGTTAGTATGAACTTCATGGTTTTTGTTTTGTAAGTGTTGAGAGTGAGCAAACTCTTGTCAATTTTCTTATGGACTGTAGTATTTGGCCTTTTGATTTCTAAGGATGGTTATGAAATACTAGTTTCGTTTCTTCTGAATCGTCTTACTTTGACTTTTTAACATGTAACTGGGTCACTTTGACTCGGTGATTTAGATAGCAAAACGATATAACTTTTTGAACTTTTTTTCATTGATTATAGTGTAAAGTTTACTCTACAAGACCTTGCAAGGATTATGAAATTCTTGTATCGTTTAGGCTGAAACAGACGAAACAGAGGTAGTATTTTGGTGAACACTTTATGCTATTTTTTCAAAGAAACTTTTATGCCTTGGTTAATTTTTTGCTATTTTTCTGGTGAAACTCTTGTCACTTTATGCTATTTTTATGGTGTAACTTTTACGCTTTATGCTATTTTTTCTATGAAACTTCTACCCTAAGAACTGATGTTCAAGTTTTAACACACAAAAAAATATCGAGTTGCATACTTTCTACCAAAATAAACATACATATACTAAAGAAACTTGAACACTACCACTATATTATGTAACCATAAAATATAGTGTAACCAGTAAATAACTGTGTTACCCCAAGATTTGATGTTCAAGTTTCATACTTTGTTTCAAAATAATCAACATACACATACTAAAAAAAATCGACACATTACTAAACTAACAGATTACACACATATGGATATGTAGTTCCATGTGTATTAAATGAATAATATACTAAAAAGAAGAGAAAACTTTGGAAAGTGAAGGCAGATGAAATAGTGTGGGGTCACAATGTGAACACATATACCTATAAGAGATTGGTGCAGACTTTTCATGGAGGAGAGAGAAATGCTGGCTGCATGTTATTGAATGAGGGTAATACTATCTTGACAAGCAAAATATAGTGTAACCATAAAATATTGTTGGTGTAAGAATCACCACCCTTTACATAAAAGTTCTATTACTATTACTCCCCCGCAGTCACAGCGGGAGGTTCTCGAACACTGAGACTGGAACGAAAACGCTAGAAGAGAGCTCGAGGAAGCCCTTTGGTGAAGATGTCTGCATACTGGTAATCTGCCGGAATGTGTAAAATACGAAGTTGACCCAACCGAACTTTCTCACAAACAAAGTGGAGATTATCTCGACATGTTTGGTGCGCTGATGTTGAACAGGATTCCAGATAAGTAGACGGCGCTGACGTTGTCACTGTACACCACCGAAGCCCGAGGTGGAGTAATACAAAGCTGGAGGAGTAGGTTCCGAAGCCAGCAGAGTTCAGATACAGCATTGGCCACGCCACGGTATTTAGCCTCGGCACTGGAGCGAGAAACGGTGGCCTGTTGCTTGGAGGACCAACTGGGGAGATTGTCACCCAGGAATAACAATAGCCGAACGTGGAGTGACGAGTGTCAGGGCAACCGGCCCAATCGGCATCAGTATAAGAAATAAGGTTGTTAGTACCGGTGGGAGATATCCGGAGTCCATACTCAAGGGTCCCCCTGACATAGCGTGTTGGAATAGATTGCCTAGAGGCAATCTAGTTTAGTATGAATTTATTTTTGGCTAGAAATTCATTTATTATTTATTGGATATTTAATATAATGAAAGTCCTTAGATTTACAATTGTGTTGTTTATCTTAAATATCCTAGTCCAGTATAATTATTAATGGGACAATCATCTATAGACTAGTATGGGGTTGGATTGATATGGAGATATCATGATCCAACACATAGGTGTGCATTAGAGGTAATGGCACACTGGATTGACCCATCTCCGAGAAGGCTACATACATGTTATGTTGAGTCACAAGCGCTTCTCGCGGTGCAATGGTATTGTCATCCTTAGACTTGAAGTCACTAGATATTCTAGTTGTGGATTATTGTGATTTTGGTAGTGTTAAACGCTAAACCGTAACTGGGTAGTTATAAAGGCGTGTACTGGATACAATAAGAAGCAAGCTTAGAGATCGTAGTGGACGTAGATATAATTTTTCCCTCCCACATAACGGGATCAAATATCCTAGGCCACTCGAGGGATAGTGCTTATAGAATGTCTGGCCAGACTCAAATAAATCAATATGGGATATTGATGTTATTTGCACGAATAAGGCTATTCCCATGGATCGAGAAACTATGGATTGGATATACGAGTGTGACTTGTATGTCTCGTGTCCAATCCGGATATAGAGACAAAGGGATGAGACAATTACTTGTACAAAGGTTGTCAAGATGACTATTCTATTGGTTGGCTAAAATGGATGTTTTGCTAGAAACCGCTCCATATTAGTAAATAGTTGCTACCAACTAGATAGAACCTATGGGGTCACATCCTATATAGAGTTGAACTGGATTTGGGAATTAATTAATTGGATTAATTAATTAGAAGGATCACTTTGCAAAACCTTGCAAACTTAGTAGGGACTAATTTGCAAGGAAGGGACTAAATTGAATTCTAGTAGGACTAGAATAAGTCATTTAGGTAGTTGGCAAGGAGTTGTTGGACTATATAAAGGACCTTCCTTCCTTCCTTCCCACAACTTATGCTCATAATTGATCATAACTAGAGTGGGAAAGAACAAAAGGAGAGAGCAACAAGCAAGGAAGGAGCCGACCGCCCCTCCCTCGCCGCCGCCCCTCCCTGTCAGCCCCAAGGAGGCCGAACCTCCTTGGTTTGGTCTCGTTTTGCATGATTCTTCTTCCTCTTCCTCTTTCCGGGCTAGCACCAAGGATTGGGAGATCTAGAAATCAACCTTAGGCGTGGATCAACTATAGAGAACGTGACATAGTTCGCGTTTGAAGTCATCAAAGGAGAACCCTAAGGTGTGTTATTGATTTCTTCCTTTACCATCGTTATGTCTCTTGACTTGTGATCCTTGGAGGGTTTTGCATGGTTAATTATTGTTTCCGTTGCGCATCCATAAATCAAAAACTGTACAATGATATCAGAGCCACGGGTCGTAGAGCATAAACGTGGTTTATGTGTTACGTTTTAGTTGTTTTACACCTTAAATTGATTGTTTATCGCGTAAAACAAGACAAATCAAGCATGGGATGCAATTTTTCAATAATCTATCATAACAAGATCTAATTTTTGCATTGGATGCATGAATTAGTGAGTTTGAGAAAATTTAGGATCTTAGATCTAGGATTTGGGCATCCTTGGGGAAGAAGGAGTTCTTCCAAAACAAGGAAACAACAAAACTTGGGCACCAAGCAAGGGAGTTGTTTTGGAAACAACTCCCTATAGAGGTTAGGACCCCCTAAGGGACCGCCCCTCTTGCTTGCCGCCCAAGTCTTGGCCGCCCTAGGGGCCGAGCGGCCCTAGCCCGCGGCCTAGCCGCATGGGCTAGGGGTCGGGCCGGCCCTAGGGCCTTGCGGTTCACCTTTTTGGGCCTGGGCAATTAGATTGTTGGGCCCATGGACCGTTTTAACCCTAGAAATTCTAAAATCAATTAAAATTTACCAAGCGCGTTAAAATTGGATTTTAACTGTTTACGTGCAAATCGCATGGTGATTGGATATGGCCTTAGGATGTGGTTTGATGTGGATGTTTAATTTTGTGGTTTTGTTTTACGGCATGCGAGCTGATCAATTAATTGTAATAATTAATCAGGGTTTTATGGCCTGCGTGCCATTTTTTTTCTCAACTTGTGAGATTTATTTTTATTTAGTATAGAAGTTAGCTAGTGCTTGATAAAGTACATTGTTAGCCAAGATTGAAGAAAAGAAGCCCAAAGCCAAAAGGAACCACAAAGAATGGAGCATGGAGCATGGAGCATTCCACATGACTATGAAGGATGGACCAAAAGATCAAGACGCATGGAGATGTGTTTGCTTTTAGGGTTCATAGATAATTCCATTGGCTTAAAATTATATTAGTCTAGAAAAGGCCATATCCACATCACGTTTATTTTTTTTGTGGTTTTTTACTATATTATCTTATTATTTTGTGGTTGGTGTATGGATGATGCATGCGATTAGGATAATAAGATAATTAGACAACCGGGATCTATTATTTGGAGTTGTGCCCAAACTCAAATAGATAGATTAGTTGATTTTGATCAACAAAACAATTAAAAATTGAATTTAAAATCTCTCAAAATTCAAATATTGTGTTCTTGCCTTCTCGTTATTTAAACACTCATTATCATCATTATTTATCAAGTTCATGCGTGCCAAAGCATGGCGACTTGGTTCATAATGATGGAATACGATGGCACAAGCTAGTAATGTGCAATTGTTTAAATAAGAGGTTGAACACAACTAGGCAATTAATGTGATTAAGAAACCTAGAGGCAATCAATTGGGACTATCCATATGAATGGATAAATAAGGAGTTATTTGCCCAATTGAACCAAGAGTTGCATAAGGGATGCAATTGGAATTGTTTCTACCTAAAGTAGTCAAATTATGGGTGACTTGCCAAAGCAAGCTCATAAGGAGATGAAACGTGGATCTTGGCCCACTAGAAAATATAATGATATTTTCCGCATTAATATCTTGAGGGTTATTAATCCGTAGAAAAATAGTGGGAGCAATATTTGATAAACTAGCCATTATTGAATATAGTCAAAAATTCTCAAATACTAAAACTTGCGTATTTTCCTTTTGTAGAATTCCAAATGGCAAACAACTCATCGAGTTCACAACATTCCCTACGATCTGTCCTTGAGAAGGACAAGCTCTTTGGAACCAACTTTCTTGATTGGTACAGAAACTTGAGAATTGTTCTCAAGCAAGAAAAGAAACTGTACGCAATAGAGGAGCATGTTCTAGAAGGTCCAGAGAACCAAACACCTGCTACCCTAAAGGCGTATCAAAAGCGTGTTGATGATGCTAATGATGCGGCCTGCCTTATGCTATCCAACATGACTTCTGAGCTTCAGAAGCAACACGAAAACATGAATGCTGACGATATGATCGAGCATCTGAAGCAGCTCTTCCAAGAGCAGGCAAGGGTTGAGAGGTATGAGGTCTCTAAGGCACTGTTCAAGTGTCATCTGGCAGAAGGGAGCCCGGTGGGACCCCATGTACTCCGTATGATCGGGTACTTGGAGAATCTCGCCCGACTAGGATTCCGGGTCGGCCAAGAGTTGGCAACCGATCGTTGCCCGAGAGTTATGGACAGTTCATCATGAACTATAACATGAACGAGATCGTGAAACCACTGCCAGATTTACTCAATATGTTGAGGACAGCTGAACAGAGCATCAACAAGGGTAAGGGCAAGGCCATTATTATGGTGCAGAAAGGAAAGGGCAAAAGGTTTGCCTCATCCTCCAAGGACAAAGGCAAGTCAGTTGCCAAGTCCAAGGAACCTGCCCTTAAGCCTGTTGGTGGCATTGCCAAAGGTGTGACTAAAGGTGAGTGTCACTACTGCAGTCAGCATGGACACTGGAGGAGGAACTGCCCAAAATATCTGGAGGACAAGAAGCTTGGAATAGTGATTCCACCACCACCAGGTATTTTTGTTGTAGATGTCAATTTAACTGTCTCTACATCATGGGTATTAGATACTGGATGTGGATCTCACATTTGTCGAAATGTGCAGGATCTAAAGAGAAGTAGAAGATTGGCTAAATGAGAGGTAGATCTGCGCGTTGGGAATGGAGCCAAAGTTGATGCGTTGGCCATAGGCGTGTGCGAGCTATCTCAGACTTCAGGATTAGTTTTAGAATTAAATAATTGCTATTTTGTGTCTGCTATGAGCAGAAACATTATTTCTATTTCTTGTTTGGACAAGGATGGTTTTATTATTTCAATAAAGAACAATTGTTGTTCCTTTTATTTAAATAATATTCACTATTTTAGTACGCAATTATTTAATGGACTGTATGTCCTTGATCTAAGCAATCCTGTGTACAACATTAAAACCAAGCGGATTAAAATAAATGATTTAAATCCTGCTTATTTATGGCACTGTCGTTTAGGCCACATAAACGAGAAACGCGTATCTAGACTCCATAAGGATGGATTGCTAGACTCATTTGATTTTGAATCATATGAGACATGTGAGGCTTGTTTATTGGGAAAAATGACAAAGTCCCCTTTCAATAAGAAATGTGAGAGGACTAGTGAGCAATTGGCGCTCATACATACTGATGTGTGTGGGCCATTTGCCACGCCTGCCAGGGGTGGTTATGTCTACTTCATTACATTTACTGATGATTACAGTAGATATGAATTTGTGTACCTTATGAGGGCAAAATCCGAATCCTTTGAAGTGTTTAAAGAATTCAAGAATGAAGTAGAAAAGCAACTTGGAAAAAGTATCAAGGCTCTACGATCGGATCGTGGAGGAGAATACTTGAGCCAAGAGTTTGACGACTATCTTAGAGAGTGTGGGATCGTGTCCCAACTCACTCCACCCGGAACGCCACATTGGAATGGCGTGTCTAAGAGGAGGAATCGAACCCTATTGGATATGGTTCGATCTACGATGTGTCAAACCGATCTTCCATTATAATTTTGGGGCCACGCTCTATTAAGTGTAGCTTTCACCATTAACCGTGTTCCATCTAAATCAGTCATGAAGACACCATATGAGATGTGGAATGGGAGGCGTCCCACACTGTCGTTCATGAGGATTTTGGGCTGCGATGTCTATGCAAAACGTGTAGGGTTTTGATTCATGGATGCGCAACGGAAACACAAACAATCATAAAACCATGCAAAACCCTCCAAGAATCACAAGTCAAGAGACATAACGATGGTAAGGGTAAGAAATCAATAACACACCTTAGGGTTCTCCTTTGATGACTTCAAACGCGAATTGTGTCACGTTCTCTATGGTGGATCCACGCCTAGAGTTGATCCTAGAATCTCCCAAGTCCTTGGTGCTAGCCCGGAAGAGGAAGAGGAAGAAGAATCACGCAAAACGAGACCCAAAAGGAGGGTCTCGGCCTCCTTGTGGCCGACGGGGACGGGCGGCGGCAAAGGGGCGGTCGGCTCCTTTGTTGCTTGCTCTCTCTCCTTTTGTTCTCTCCCACTCTTTTTTATGTTCAATAATGAGCATAAGTTATATTGGAAGGAAGGAAGGAAGGAAGGAAGGTCCTTTATATAGTCCAACAACTCCTTGTCAACTACCTAAAGGACTTATTCTAGTCCTACTAGAATTCAATTTAGTCCCTTCCTTGCAAATTAGTCCCTACTAAGTTTGCAAGGTTTTGCAAAGTGATCCTTCTAATTAATTAATCCAATTAATTAATTCCCAAATCTTGTTCAACTCTATATAGCGTGTGACCCCATAGGTTCTATCTAGTTGGTAGCAACTATTTGCTAATATGGAGCGGTCTCTAGCAAAACATCCATTCTAGCCAACTAATAGAATAGTCATCTTGACAACCTTTGTACAAGTAATTGTCTCATCCCTTTGTCTCTTTATCCGGATTGGACACGAGACATACAAGTCACACTCGTATATCCAATCCATAGTTTCTCGATCCATGGGAATAGCCTTATTCGTGCAAATAACATCAATATCCCATATTGATTTATTTGAGTCTGGCCAGACATTCTATAAGCACTATCCCTCGAGTGGCCTAGGATATTTACTCCCGTTATGTGGGAGGGACAAATTCTATCTACGTCCACTACGATCTCTAAGCTTGCTTCTTATTGTATCCAGCACACGCCTTTATAACTACCCAGTTACGGTGTAGCGTTTAACGCTACCAAAATCACAATAATCCACAACTAGAATATCTAGTGACTTCAAGTCTAAGGATGACAATACCATTACACTGCGAGAAGCGCTTGTGACTCAACATAACGTGTATGTAGCCTTCTCGGAGATGGGTCAATCCAGTTCAACATTCCCTAATGCACACCTATGTGTTGGATCATGATATCTCCATATCAATCCAACCCCATACTAGTCTATAGATGATTGTCCCATTAATAATTATACTTGACTAGGGATATTTAAGATAACAACACAATTGTAAATCTAAGGACTTCATTATATTAAATATCCAATAAATAATAAATGAATTTCTAGCCACAAATAATTCATACTAAACTAGATTGCCTCTAGGGCATCTATTCCAACAGTCTCCCACTCGCATCTCGTATTCCCATACTCTTAGTATGCCCTTCATGCTTCCACTGCGTGAGAGGCTTTGTAAGCGGGTCTGACAGATTATCATCTGTAGGAATCTTGCATATCCGAACGTCTCCTCTATCGATAATATCTCGAATCAGATGAAACTTCCTGAGCACGTGCTTGGACTTCTGGTGCGACCTGGGTTCCTTCGATTGCGCGATCGCCCCAGTGTTGTCACAGAACAACTCAACTGGATCCGCAATGCTAGGGACCACACCAAGTTCAGAAACAAACTTTCTGATCCAAACAGCTTCCTTTGCTGCGCCATTTGCAGCAATGTACTCAACCTCTGTTGTATAATCAGCTATCGTCTCTTGCTTGGGACTCTTCCAGCTCACCGCTGCTCCATTCAGGCAAAACACATATCCCGATTGTGATCTAAAGTCATCTCTGTCGGTTTGGAAGCTTGCATCAGTGTAACCCCTTACACGCAACTCCTCCTCACCGCCAAATATCAAGAAAGCATCCTTAGTTCTTCTCAAGTACTTTAGGATGTTCTTGACTGCAATCCAGTGACTCTCACCAGGATTGGATTGATATCTGCTTGTCATACTCAAGACATATGACACATCTGGTCTAGTACATAACATGGCGTACATGATAGATCCTATGGTCGAGGCATACGGGATTCTACCAATGCGTTCCTTCACAATCTCATTGGAGGGACAACCACTCTTCGAAAAAGTGATTCAATGTGACATGGGCAAGAATCCCTTCTTCGAATCTTGCATGTCGAACCGCTTCAACACCTTGTCAATATATGTACTTTGACTTAGGCCTAGAAACCTCTTAGATCTATCTCTATAGATCTTTATACCGAGTATATAGGCTGCTTCCCCTAAGTCCTTCATTGAGAAACACTTTCCTAGACAATCTTTAACAGATTGCAGCATGGGAATGTCGTTTCCAATGAGTAGTATGTCATCCACATACAAGACCAGAAAAGCTACAGATCTCCCACTAACCTTCTTGTAGACACAAGACTCATCTTCGTTTCTGATGAAGCCAAACTCTTTGACCATTAAATCAAAACGTCGATTCCAACTCCTAGAAGCTTGCTTCAATCCATAAATGGATCGTTGCAGCTTACAGACTTTGTTGGCTTGCTTTGGATCCTCAAAAACCTCCGGCTGTATCTTATACACGTCCTCGAGGAGATTCCCATAAAGGAATGTTGTTTTGACATCCATCTGCCAAATCTCATAGTCATGGTATGCTGCAATCGCAAGTAGGATTCGGATGGATTTGGTCATTGCGACTGGTGAAAAGGTTTCATCATAGTCAATACCATGAATCTGTCTGAATCCTTTAGCCACCAATCGGCCCTTATAGGTAATCACATTACCATCCATGTCGATCTTCTTCTTGAAGACCCACTTGCACCCTATGGGTCGCGCCCCATCGGGTGGTTCCACCAAAGTCCATACTTTGTTGGTATACATGGATTCCATCTCGGATCTCATGGCTTCCAGCCACTTCTGAGAGTCTGGGCCACTCAAGGCCTCCTCACAGGTAGTAGGCTCATCATCTATGAGCATCGTGTCACCGGAATCGGTTAAGAGAAGTCCATACCTCTCGGGTTCCTGGCGCACTCTACTAGATCTACAAAGCTCTTGTGTTACCTGAACAGGTTGCTCCACAACTACTTGTGGTTCCTGTTCATGTTCCATAATCGGTTCAGTGATTTGTGGCTCTTGAACCTCTTCAAGTTCTACATTCCTCCAACTTGCTTCTTTAGAGACAAATTCTCTTTCTAGAAACACGCCGGTCCGAGCAACAAACACTTTGTTCTCGGTTGGATTGTAGAATTAGTAACCCTTAGTTTCCTTAGGGTACCCAAAAAATTTACACTTATCCGATTTCGGCCCCAGCTTGTCTGATTGTAAACGTTTTACATAGACATCGCAGCCCCAAATCCTCATGAACGACAGTGTGGGACACGATCCTCCCACTCCACATCTCATATGGTGTCTTCATGACTGATTTAGATGGAACACGGTTAATGGTGAAAGCTGCACTTAATAGAGCGTAGCCCCAAAACGATAATGGAAGATCAGTTTGACACATCATAGATCGAACCATATCCAATAGGGTTCGATTCCTCCTCTCCGACACGCCATTCCATTGTGGTGTTCCGGGTGGAGTGAGTTGGGACACGATCCCACACTCTCTAAGATAGTCGTCAAACTCTTGGCTCAAGTATACTCCTCCACGATCCGATCGTAGAGCCTTGATACTTTTGCCAAGTTGCTTCTCTACTTCATTCTTGAATTCTTTGAACACTTCAAAGGATTCGGATTTTGCCCTCATAAGGTACACAAATCCGTATCTACTGTAATAATTAGTAAATGTAATGAAGTAGACATAACCACCCCTGGCAGGCGTGGCAAATGGCCCACACACATCGGTATGTATGAGCGCCAATTTCTCACTAGGCCTCTCACCTTTTTTATTGAAAGGGGACTTTGCCATTTTTCACAATAAACAAGCCTCACATGTCTCATATGATTCAAAATCAAATGAGTCTATTAATCCATCCTTATGGAGTCTAGATACACGTTTCTCATTTATGTGACCTAAACGACAGTGCCATAAATAAGCAGGATTTAAATCATTTATTTTAATCCGCTTGGTATTAATGTTGTAGACAGGATTGCTTAGATCAAGGACATAAAGTTCATTAAATAATTGCACACTAAAATAGTGAATATTATTTAAATAAAAGGAACAACAATTGTTCTTTATTGAAATAATAAAACAATCCTTGTCCAAACAAGAAATAGAAATAATGTTTCAGCTCATAGCAGGCACAAAATAGCAATTATTTAATTCTAAAACTAATCCTGAAGGCAGAGATAGCTCGCACACGCCTATGGCCAACGCAGCAACCTTTGCTCCATTCCCAACACTCAGATCTACCTCCCCTTTAGCCAATCTTCTACTTCTATTTAGATCCTGCATATTTCGACAAATATGAGATCCACATCCAGTATCTAATACCCATGATGTAGAGAAAGTTAAATTGACATCTACAACAAAAATACCTGGTGGTGGTGGAATCACTATTCCAAGCCTCTTGTCCTCTTGATATTTTGGGCAGTTCCTCCTCCAGTGTCCAGGCTGACTGCAGTAGTGACACTCACCTTTAGTCACACCTTTAGCAATGCCACCAACAGGCTTAAGGGCTGGTTCCTTGGACTTGGCAACTGACTTGCCTTTGCCCTTGGAGGAAGAGGCAAACTTTTTGCCCTTTCCTTTCTGTACCATCATTATGGCCTTACCCTTACCCTTGTTGATGCTCTGTTCAGCCGTCCTCAACATATTGAGTAAATCTGGCAGTGGTTTAACGATCTCGTTCATGTTATAGTTCATAATGAACTGTCCATAACTCTCGGGCAACGATTGCAACACGAGATCGGTTGCCAACTCTTGGCCGACCGGGAACCCTAGTCGGGCGAGATTCTCCAAGTACCTGATCATTCGGAGTACATGGGGTCCCATCAGGTTCCCTTCTGCCAGATGACACTTGAACAGTGCCTTAGAGACCTCATACCTCTCTACCCTTTCCTGCTCTTGGAAGAGCTGCTTTAGATGTTCGATCATATTGACAGCATTCATGTTTTCGTGTTGCTTCTGAAACTCAGAAGTCATGGTGCAAAGCATAAGGCAGGCCGCATCATTTGCGTCATCAACACGCTTTTGATACGCCTTTAGGGCAGCAGGTGTTTGGTTCTCTGGACCTTCTGGAACATGCTCCTCTATTGCGTACAATTTCTTCTCTTGTTTGAGAACAATTCTCAAGTTCCTGTACCAATCAAGAAAGTTGGTTCCAGAGAGCTTGTCCTTCCCAAGGACAGATCGTAGGGAATGTTGTGAACTCGATGAGTTGTTTGCCATTTGGAATTCTACAAAAATGAAAATACGCAAGTTTTAGTATTTGTGAATTTTTGACTATATTAATAATGGCTAGTTTATCAAATATAGCTCCCACTATTTTTCTACGGATTAATAACCCTCAAGATATTAATGCGGAAAATATCCTTATATTTTCTAGTGGGCCAAGACCCATCTTTCATCTCCTTATGAGCTTGCTTTGGCAAGTCACCCATAATTTCACTACTTTAGGTAGGAACAATTCCAATTGCATCCCATATGCAACTCTTGGTTCAATTGGGCAAATAACTCCTTATTTATCCATCCATATGGATAATCCCTATTGATTGCCTCTAGGTTTCTTAATCAAATTAATAGCCTAGTTGTGTTCAACCTCTTATCTAAACAATTGCACATTGTTACGTGCCATCGCATTCCATCATTATGAACCAAGTCGCCATGCTTTGGCACGCACGAACTTGATAAATAATGATGATAATGAGTGTTTAAATAACGAGAAGGCAAGAACACAATATTTGAATTTTGAGGGTTTTGAATTCAATTTTAATTTTTTTGTTGATCAACATCAACTAATCTATCTATTTGAGTTTGGGCACAACTCCAAATAATAGATCTGGGTTGTCTAATTATCTTATTATCTTAATTGCACGCATCATCCATACACCAACCACACAATAATAAGACAATAAAATAAACAACCACAAAACAGAAATTAAACGTGATGTGGATATGGCCTTTTCTAGACAAAGATAATTCCAAGCCAATGGAATTATCTATGAACCCTAAAACAACCACATCTCCAAGCGTCTTGATCTTTTGGTCCATCCTTCATAGTCATGTGGAATGCTCCATGCTCCATCTTTTGTGGCTTCTTTAGCTTTGGACTTCTTTTCTTCAATCTTGGCTAACAATCTACTTTATCTAGCACTAGCTAACTTCTATACTAAATAAAATAAATCTCACAAGCTGAGAAAAAAAATGGCACGCAGGCCATAAAACCCTAATTAATTATTACAATTAATTGCCAGCTCGCAGGCCGTAAAACCAAACCACAAAATTAAACATCCACATCAAACCACATCCTAAGGCCAAATCCAATTACCATGCGATTTGCACATAAACAGTTAAAATCTAATTTTAACGCGCTTGGTCAATTTTAATTGATTTTAGGATTTCTAGGGTTAAAACTGTCCATGGGCCCAACAATCAAATTGCCCGGGCCCAATAAGGTGAACCATAAGGCCCTGGGGCCGGTCCGGCCCAAAACCCACAAGCCTAGGCCGCGAGTTAGGGCCGCCCGGCCCCTAGGGCGGCCAAGCTTGGGCGGCAAGCAAAGGGGGGCGGTCCCTAGGGGGGCCGAACCTCCTTATGGGAGTTGTTTCCAAAACAACTCCCTTGCTTGGTGCCCAAGTTTGGTTGTTTCCTTGTTTTGGAAGAACTCCTTCTTCCCCAAGGATGTCCAAACCCTAGATCTAAGATCCTAAAATTTCTCAAACTCACCAATTCATGCATCCAATGCAAAAATTGGATCTTGTTATGATTAGTTATTGACAAATTGCATCCCATGCTTGATTTGTCTTGTTTTACGCGATAAAAAATCAAATTAAGGTGTAAAACAACTAAAACGTAACACCTAAACCACGTTTATGCTCTACGACCTGTGGCTCTGATACCACTTTAGGGTTTTGATTCATGGATGCGCAACGGAAGCACAAACAATCATAAAACCATGCAAAACCCTCCAAGGATCACAAGTCAAGAGACATAACGATGGTAAGGGAAAGAAATCAATAACACACCTTGGGGTTCTCCTTTGATGACTTCAAACGCGAATTGTGTCACGTTCTCTATGGTTGATCCACGCCTAGAGTTGATCCTAGAATCTCCCAAGTCCTTGGTGCTAGCCCGGAAGAGGAAGAGGAAGAAGAATCACGCAAAACGAGACCCAATAGGAGGGTCTCGGCCTCCTTGTGGCCGACGTGGACGGGCGGCAGCAAAGGGGCGGTCGGCTCCTTTGTTGCTTGCTCTCTCTCCTTTTGTTCTCTCCCACTCTTTGTTATGTTCAATAATGAGCATAAGTTATATTGGAAGGAAGGAAGGAAGGAAGGTCCTTTATATAGTCCAACAACTTCTTGTCAACTACCTAAAGGACTTATTCTAGTCCTACTAGAATTCAATTTAGTCCCTTCCTTGCAAATTAGTCTCTACTAAGTTTGCAAGGTTTTGCAAAGTGATCCTTCTAATTAATTAATCCAATTAATTAATCCCAAATCTAATTCAACTCTATATAGAGTGTGACCCCATAGGTTATATCTAGTTGGTAGCAACTATTTGCTAATATGGAGCGGTCTCTAGCAAAACATCCATTCTAGCCAACTAATAGAATAGTCATCTTGACAACCTTTGTACAAGTAATTGTCTCATCCCTTTGTCTCTTTATCCGGATTGGACACGAGACATACAAGTCACACTCGTATATCCAATCCATAGTTTCTCGATCCATGAGAATAGCTTTAATCGTGCAAATAACATCAATATCCCATATTGATTTATTTGAGTCTGGCCAGACATTCTATAAGCACTATCCCTCGAGTGGCCTAGGATATTTGCTCCCGTTATGTGGGAGGGACAAATTCTATCTACGTCCACTACGATCTCTAAGCTTGCTTCTTATTGTATCCAGTACACGCCTTTATAACTACCGAGTTACGGTGTAGCGTTTAACGCTACCAAAATCACAATAATCCACAACTAGAATATCTAGTGACTTCAAGTCTAAGGATGACAATACCATTGCACCGCGAGAAGCGCTTATGACTCAACATAACGTGTATGTAGCCTTCTCGGAGATGGGTCAATCCAGTGCAATATTCCCAAATGCACACCTATGTGTTGGATCATGATATCTCCATATCAATCCAACCCCATACTAGTCTATAGATGATTGTCCCATTAATCATTATACTTGACTAGGGATATTTAAGATAAATAACACAATTGTAAATCTAAGGACTTAATTATATTAAATATCCAATAAATAATAAATGAATTTCTAGCCACAAATAATTCATACTAAACTAGATTGCCTCTAGGGCATCTATTCCAACAAAACGTTTACAATCAGACAAGCTAGGGCCAAAATCGGATAAGTGTAAGTTTGTGGGGTACCCTAAGGAAACTAAGGGTTACTACTTCTACAATCCAACCGAGAACAAAGTGTTTGTTGTTCGGACAGGCGTGTTTCTAGAAATAGAGTTTGTCTCTAAAGAAGCAAGTGGGAGGACTGTAGAACTTGAAGAGGTTCAAGAACCACAAATCACTGAATCGATTATGGAACATGAACAGGAACCACAAGCGGTTGTGGAGCAGCCTCTTCAGGTAACACAAGAGCTTCGTAGATCTAGTAGAGTGCGCCACGAACCCGAGAGGTATGGACTTCTCGTGACCGATTCCGGTGACACGATGCTCATAGATGATGAGCCTACTACCTATGAGGAGGCCATGAAGGGCTCAGACTCTCAGAAGTGGCTAGAAGCCATGAGATCCGAGATGGAATCCATGTACGCCAACAAGGTATGGACTTTGGTGGAACCACCCGAAGGGGCGCGGCCCATAGGGTGCAAGTGGGTCTTCAAGAAGAAGATCGACATGGATGGTAATGTGATTACCTATAAAGGCCGATTGGTGGCTAAAGGATTCAGACAGATTCATGGTATAGACTATGATGAAACCTTTTCACCAGTCGCTATGACCAAATCAATCTGAATCCTACTTGCGATTGCAGCGTACCATGACTATGAGATTTGGCAGATGGATGTCAAAACAGCATTCCTTTATGGGAATCTCCTCGACGATGTGTATATGATACAGCCAGAGGGTTTTGAGGATCCAAAGCAAGCCAACAAAGTCTGTAAGCTGCAACGATCCATTTATGGATTGAAGCAAGCCTCTAGGAGTTGGAATCGACGTTTTGATGAAGTAGTCAAAGAGTTTGGCTTCATCAGGAACGAAGATGAGTCTTGTGTCTACAAGAAGGTTAGTGAGAGCTCTGTAGCTTTTCGGGTCTTGTATGTAGATGACATACTACTCATTGGAAACGACGTTCCCATGCTACAATCTGTTAAAGATTGGCTAGGGAAATGTTTCTCAATGAAGGACTTAGGGGAAGCAGCCTATATACTCGGTATAAATATCTATAGAGATAGATCTAAGAGACTGCTATGCCTAAGTCAAAGTACATATATTGACAAGGTGTTGAAACGGTTCAACATGCAAGATTCCAAGAAGGGATTCTTGCCCATGTCACATGGAATCACTCTTTCGAAGAGTGGTTGTCCTTCCAATGAGATTGAGAGGGAAGGCATGAGTAGAATCCCGTATGCCTCGACCATAGGATCTATCATGTACGCCATGTTATGTACTAGACCAGATGTGTCATATGTCTTGAGTATGACAAGCAGATATCAATCCAATCCTGGTGAGAGTCACTGGATTGCAGTCAAGAACATCCTAAAGTACTTGAGAAGAACTAAGGATGCTTTCTTGATATTTGGCGGTGAGGAGGAGTTGCGTGTAAGGGGTTACACTGATGCAAGCTTCCAAACCGACAGAGATGACTTTAGATCACAGTCGGGATATGTGTTTTGCCTGAATGGAGCAGCGGTGAGCTGGAAGAGTTCCAAGCAAGAGACGGTGGCTGATTCTACAACAGAGGTTGAGTACATTGCTGCAAATGGCGCAGAAAAGGAAGCTGTTTGGATCAGAAAGTTTGTTTCTGAACTTGGTGTGGTTCCTAGCATTGCGGATCCAGTCGAGTTGTACTCTGACAACACTGGGGAGATCGCGCAATCACAGGAACCCAGGTCGCTCCAGAAATCCAATCATGTGCTCAGGAAGTTTCATCTGATTCGAGATATTATCGATAGAGGAGACGTTCGGATATGCAAGATTCCTACAGATGAGAATCTGTCAGACCCGCTTACAAAGCCGCTCACGCAGTGGAAGCATGAAGGGCACACTAGGAGTATGGGCATACGAGATGCGCCAGATTGGCTCTAGTGCAAGTGGGAGACTATTGGAATAGATGCCCTAGAGGCAATCTAGTTTAGTTTGAATTTATTTGTGGCTAGAAATTCATTTATTATTTATTGGATATTTAATGTAATGAAAGTCCTTAGATTTACAATTGTGTTAATTATCTTAAATATCCCTAGTCCAGTATAATGATTAATGGGACAATCATCTATAGACTAGTATGGGGTTGTATTGATATGGAGATATCATGAATTAACACATAGGTGTGCATTACAGGTAATGGCACACTGGATTGACCCATCTCAGAGAAGGCTACATACATGTTATGTTGAGTCACACGCGCTTCTCGCGGTGCAATAGTATTGTAATCCTTAGACTTGAAGTCACTAGATATTCTAGTTGTGGATTATTGTGATTTTGGTAGCATTAAACGCTACACCGTAACTGGGTAGTTATAAAGGCGTGTACTGGATACAATAAGAAGCAAGCTTAGAGATCGTAGTGGACGTAGATAGAATTAGTACCTCCCACATAACGGGTGCAAATATCCTAGGCCACTCGAGGGATAGTGCTTATAGAATGTCTGGCCAGACTCAAATAAATCAATATGGGATATTGATGTTATTTGCACGAATAAGGCTATTCCCATGGATCGAGAAACTATGGATTGGATATACGAGTGTGACTTGTATGTCTCGTGTCCAATCCGGATATAGAGACAAAGGGATGAGACAATTACTTGTACAAAGGTTGTCAAGATGACTATTCTATTAGTTGGCTAGAATGGATGTTTTGCTAGAAACCGCTCCATATTAGCCAATAGTTGCTACCAACTAGATAGAACCTATGGGGTCACACGCTATATAGAGTTGAACTGGATTTGGGAATTAATTAATTGGATTAATTAATTAGAAGGATCACTTTGCAAAACCTTGCAAACTTAGTAGGGAATAATTTGCAATGAAGGGACTAAATTGAATTCTAGTAGGACTAGAAGAAGTCCTTTAGGTAGTTGGCAAGGAGTTGTTGGACTATATAAAGGACCTTCCTTCCTTCCCACAACTTATGCTCATAATTGATCATAACTAGAGTGGGAAAGAACAAAAGGAGAGAGCAACAAGAAAGGAAGGAGCCGACCGCCCCTCCCTCGCCGCCGCCCGTCCCCGTCAGCCCCAAGGAGGCCGAACCTCCTTTGTTTGGTCTCGTTTTGCGTGATTCTTCTTCCTCTTCCTGTTTTCGGGCTAGCACCAAGGAGTGGGAGATCTAGAAATCAACCCTAGGCGTGGATCAACTATAGAGAACGTTACATAATTCGCGTTTGAAGTCATCAAAGGAGAACCCTGAGGTGTGTTATTGATTTCTTCCTTTACCATCGTTATGTCTCTTGACTTGTGATCCTTGGAGGGTTTTGCATGGTTAATTATTGTTTCCGTTGTGCATCCATGAATCAAAAACCCTACATAGCGAAGGATGCGTTTTAACGCATGAAAATGCGTATCGGGCGGGTCATGTATGAAGAAACACACCTGCTGAACGGCATACTGAATATCAGGCCTAGTGAAGGTAAGATATTGGAGTTCCCCAGCAAGACTGCGGTACAAGGTGGGATCTGCAACTGAGGGCCCAGAGTCAGCCGTATGTTTACTTCCGGGCTTGACCGGGTGGCAGTAGGTTTACAAGCCGACATAGAAGCACGACAAAGGATGCCAGTCGCATATTGATGCAGAGACAAGAACAGACCAGAGGAATCCCGAGTGACCGCAATACCAAGAAAGTGATGAAGCTGGCCGAGATCAGTCATAGCAAATTCACCAGATAGGCAAGAAACAACCCGATCTAAGAGATGCATAGAGGAGCCAGTGATGATGATGTCATCCACATACAGAAAAAGATAGACAATATCAGTGCCATGGCTGTACACAAAGAGGGCTCATCACAAGAGCAACCGGAGAAACCCACTACATCGGTAAGAAACGTGGCAAACCGTTGCAACCAAGCACGAGGGGCCTGCTTCAGACCATAGAGTGATTTACGCAGACGAAAAACATAATCAGGACGTCGTGGGTCACAATACCCTGGGGGTGGTGCGTATAGACAGTCTCAGCAAGATCACCGTGTAAAAATGCATTCTTGACATCCAACTGCCGGATAGGCCAAGAACGTGATACTGCAATAGTGAGAACAGTACGAATAGTGGATGGCTTCACAACCAAACTAAACATCTCCTCACAGTCCACCCCAACAAGCTGAGACTTACCATTAGCCACAAGACCGCGCCTTATAGCGCTGCAACCAGCCATCTGCATGAAACTTGTGACGAAACAACCAAATAGCACGAAGTACATTGGCCCCAGATTGGCAAGGAACCAGATCCCATGTATCATTCTTCACCATAGCCCCAAACTCATCATCCATGGCCGCTTTCGAGTTAGGATCCGAAAAGGCTAGGATAAGGGACTTGGGAAGTGGTGAGATAGAAGCAGGGGAGTGGGCTGCAAAAGTGAGGCGCTTGTAGATACTGCTTTCTGACATGACAGATCTTGGCCACGTGGCAGCCATCCAGCACACCATATTGTGCTCCACACACACTGGATCACCAGCCGAGCTGATCCATGTGGGGGCTGCGAGACAGAGCCCTCGCATACCACTGCACGGGACTTGTAGGGACTTTGTGGTTTGGAGGCTAGAGTAAGCCCTGTCGCGTGCGAGCCAAGCCCGCACGCGACCTTTAGTAACTGTTTTGAGAGATTTATGGCACGAGCTCCATAAACCCGGTCAATCCGGTCAAACCCGGTCAACCTCGTAACGGTTCCGGTATTCGCGCACCACGTGCTCTAACGGTTCCTATATACTCGGACGAACGTGCCGTTATGGTTAAGCTAATTAAGCCGCCATTAATGGGCGCATTAACCACACTACAACGGTCATGTTCTCCAGTATATATAGATCGTCAACCTTTCCATACAAAGGGGGAACACATTGCCATACGCGGAAGCTCTGCCAAACCTCTGTCTCTCTCTCAGACATTGCTACTGCCTTACTCTCTCCCTACACACAACCTCACTCTTCCTGTGCGATCCTTGATCCACTACACACGGTGCACACGGAGGTCTCCCCGCCGGAATCTCTTGTGCACATTTTGGTGAACCCGACGTGAACTTACCAACAAAAGCAACCATGTCTCAGGAGGATGATGTCAGCAACCGATCGCCTTCCACCGAAACTCCCTCGGGAGACGAGACCCGCCGTACTCCAACGACTCCCGGCGAGGCACCGACGTTAGAGTCTTTGGATACCACTGTCCAAAGTCAGGCGAAAGCTCTCAAGGCTCAATCTGCGCAATTAGAACAAATCTTGGCCGTTCTGGGCACCCTTGCGCCAAACCCTTCATCAGCCGCCGCTGTCTCTCAGGGAGGAGGAACCCCTACCGCTCCAGGATTGGGAGTGTCAACCGCACCTCCCAACCCTCATCTGCAGACTCCACCGTCGGCTACGCAGCTGCCTTCGGTTCAGGGGTCAACGGCACAGATGCTGCCTCCTGCTGCTCACGCTCCTCAGCCCTCGGCTTTGGCGTCCAACCCAACTCTGCAGTACCCTTTGCTTCCCCCAACGATGATCTGGGGAAATGCGGGTAGCCAGTATGCTCCCAATCCTCCGGCGGCGTATGTGTCGCCACCGCCTGCGGCAACCCCTCCGTCAGCTACCGAGGGGAGCATTCCAGAATGCATGACGTCTTTGCAGAAGCGCGTGGACACTATCCTGGCCCATCAGTCATTCGCGGATACCATTATCCCAAAGCTAGACAACGATCCACCCATTCCACGGGAAATCTATCTCATGCCTAACCCGGCGGGGTACAAGGCTCCTAAATGGGATAAGTTTGAAGATGTCAACGGAAACGCTCATGAGCATGTCATGCGTTTCATTGATGTCATGGGTCCGTACGGAGCTGATCCCAAACTGCTGATGCGAGAGTTCCCAAAATCTCTTGGGAACGTAGCATACAAATGGTACCGAACATTGGAGGCCGGATCCGTGAAGACTTGGGACGACATGGTCCAGAAGTTCTACACCAAGTTCTTCCAGATGGAAGAAAAGGTGACGATGATCCATCTCTCGCGGATGTACCAGAAGCGCGAAGAGGACGGAATCACTTTCATCAAGAAATTCAGGGCGAAATCCTTGGAGTGCAAAGATCCAATGCCTGAAAGCCGGCTCGTAGAGATATGCCTTCAGTGCATGCGAGATGAATACAAAGGTATGCTAATCAATTTGCAAACACCTACATTTTCAAAGCTAATCGAATGCACGAAGAATATCGAGCCTATAGTCGAGAGACAGAAAAAGAAGAGCGCTCCAGAGCGACCTGTGAGCGGCACTACTTACAAGATCGGGAGGTTTAGCTACAAGCGGGGACGCGAAGCTGAGGTCAATACAGTTTTGCCCCAGAAACAAGCGAAGGTTGCGAACTTCGATGTACCGCCTCTGCCATGCTCGGTAGAGGAAGCGAGTGACCTCTGCAGACAGTGGCGCAAGGACGGCGTCCTGCCACCGCTCGAGAAAACGCCCTCAAAGGAGATGGTGAGGGACCCTAAGTGGTGCGAGTACCACGGCAAGGTCATGCATCCCACGGCCGAGTGCAAGAAACTCAGGTTCGCATTCGATCAGAAGATGAAGAATGGCGAGCTCATTGTCAGCGATCACCGGAAGGATGTGCGCAACAACCCGCTCCCCGCGCATGCGGAGCAGGGCTCGAAGGCCAAAGAGGTCGCCATGATCTCGATCGTCGACTTGGAAGAAGTCGCAGAGGATGGCCTGCCCATCGTCGCCGAGGTCCATGAAGACGAAGACTATAGCATGGACACAGAAGATGAACGTGCCGACCGCATGAAAGGGTCGCAAGGCTTCAACAAATTCTTCGACGAGATGAATTTCTCCGAGAAGTGCCGGACTGATATGGCGAAAGCGATTTTGAGGATAGCAGAGGACTACGAGGAGGACCTTGTAGTCTCTAATGGGAAAGTCATCAGGGCATCCCGCTCCACGGAAAAGATTATGACCTTTTCTGCCAGAGACAAGAAGACAGACGCGAGCCACCAGAGACCTCTGTACGTGACCGCCATCATCAATGGCGTCGAGTTCAAACGAGCGTTCGTCGATGGAGGAGCAGCGGTCAACGTCGTTCCGCTCCACACACTAAGGCTAGCAGGGATCCCCGAGCACAAGGTAGTCAGACGTCCATCTCCGCTGGTGGGATTCGGAAGCGACTCTAGAATGACAATCGGATGGATCCGCCTGGGCGTTCAGATTGGCAAAATCAAGTGCTCGGCAAAGTTCTATGTCATAGATGCGAACACCACGTACCACATGATTATAGGTCGAGCCTGGATTCATCGCTTCGACGCAGTCCCTTCGACGGCTCACCAGGTCATGAAAGCAATTTGGAACGACAGAATAGTCGAGATACCGGCTTCGACAAACCCGTTCAACTTGGACGAAGCACATCTCAGCGAGGCGGTGTGGTTCACTGAGATGGCAGATGAGCAAACACCCGGGCCATTCAACCCTACTCCTTTGCCTCTCTGGGAGGACATCAAGGACCAGTCGCCTGCAGGAGTAATGGTGACAAGGAAAGATGCCAAGGAAAAGCCGCCTACACGCGAAGAGGTGTCGCGCATCGCATATCATCGAAAGAACGTGTACACTCTGAAGAGGATCGCAAAGCATGACCCCGAGGGCAAGGAGATAGAGAGCTTCTACGCCAATGGGAAGAAATGCTACCGCATATGAAGGTGCGCGGGGATGTCCTCACGCGGGCATGGGGATATCCCTGGGCAAATCAATCAAATCGAGCAAATTGCGCTGACGGAAGAGCCAACACAGGGCACTCCAGACGAGAAACTCAAAGAAGCGCCAGAATGCATGGAAGACAGGCCAAGACCGCAAAAGCAAGAGCTGAAAGAAGTGTTCCTCAGCCCGAACGAGGAAAAGAAAAGGCCAGTCTTCCTGAGCGCAGATCTCACAAGCGAAGAAGAACAAGGGCTGCTACAGCTCCTAACGGAATACAAGTATGTGTTCGCATGGGAGTATGATGAGATGCCAGGTCTGGATACAAGCATCACCATGCACCGTTTAGACATCATCCCTGGGTCTAAACCGGTCAAGCAGAGCACGAGAAGCTTCAGGCAAGAGCTTAACGTGAAGATCAAGCAGGAGATTGTCAAACTCCTAGATGCCAAGTTCATAGATCCGAATCATCATCCCACATGGCTGGCCAACATCGTGCCAGTGGTGAAGAAGAACGGACAGCTCCGCATCTGCGTGGACTTCCGATACCTCAATCGCTTCTGCCCTAAGGACGATTTCCCACTGCCCAACATCGATTTGCTTATCGATTCAACAGCGGGTCATCGCATGTTCAGTTTCATGGACGGCTTCAGCGGATACAACCAAATCAAGATGGATCCCGAAGATGCGCGGAAAACAGCGTTCATTACTCCTGTAGGGGTATTCAACTACACAGTGATGCCGTTCGGTCTTAAGAACGCGGGCGCGACCTATCAGCGGGCCATGATGGCTCTATTCCACGACATGATGCACAAAGAAGTGGAATTCTATGTGGATGACCTGGTGGTTAAATCCAAGCACGAAGCAGACCACCTTGCAGATCTGCGAAAGGTGTTCAATAGATGCAGGCGCTTTCAACTGAAGATGAATCCCATGAAATGCGCGTTCGGAGTGACATCAGGGAAATTCTTGGGATGCGTGGTTCATCGCCAAGGGATCGAGCCCGACCCCGCGAAAGTATCAGCTATCACTGGCATGACGCCACCCCATGATCAGAGTGCATTAAAGACATTTTTAGGAAAGCTATCCTATCTGCGGAGATTCATCCCAGCAATTGCTGAAATCACATGCTGTTTCAGCACTCTTCTCAAAAAGGACGCCGCGTACAACTGGGCTCTGGAGCACGAAGTCGCATTCAGAAAGTTGAAGGATTTACTCACGTCCTCAAAGATAATGATCGTGCCTCAACTGGGATCACCGCTTCTGCTATATCTGACATCTACGAGGAGATCTATAGGAGCGCTCTTGGCTCAGGAGTATGAAGGCCAGGAGAGGCCTATCTACTACATCTCTCGCATCGTGCAGCCTGCTGAATCAAGGTACACAGACATCGAACGTCATTGCCTTGCCTTATTCTTTGTGATAGAGAAGTTGAAACACTATTTTGCATCACACAAAGTAGTAGTGGTCACCAAGAGCGACTCCATAAGATACTTGCTAACTCACACTACTCCGGGAGGGAGGCTGGCGAAATGGTACATGACCATTTCCCAATACGATATCACATGCGTGCGACCGCGAGCGATCAAGTCGCAGGCGGTAGCGGATCTGTTGGCACAGTTCCCTGACGACAGCCACGAACCCGTGATCGAAGAAGAGCTCGAAGGCCCTGAAATCTACGCAATCGACGTGCCCTATTGGACTCTCCACTTCGACGGTTCTTCAACCCGGAAAGGCGGAGGCATTGGGATAGTCTTGACAAAGCCAGATGGGGAAGTCATACAGATGTCCGCAAAGCTCAACTTCGCAGTCACAAACAACGAAGCGGAATACGAGGCTCTCATTGTGGGGCTCCGTGCGGGGAAAGCCTTGGAAGTGAGCAACCTAACAGTCATGGGAGATTCCAAGCTGATTGTTAAGCAAGCCTCGGGCGAATATGGTTTGAAGGAGATCAACCTCCTGTCTTATCGCACCCTAGTACAGAAGCTGATGCAGCAATTCTGCGATGTGAAGTACGAGCACAAGCCTCGAGCAGACAACAGGCACGCAGACGCCTTAGCAACCTTGGGGTCTAAGGTCAGCATATACAAATGCCCCGCAAGGATTTCCATCGAAGTGCGAACATCGTCGGCATTGACAGAAGATGCGTGCGACGACGAACACATGGATGATGCAAACTGGCGAAAACCAATCCTGCAAGCTATTGCGAAGGGCACCAGCAACGAAAGCTGGGCACTCACAAAAGGATACTGCATCCACGACAGCACCCTTTACTACAAGGGTCCTGGGGGAATACTCATGCGATGCGTCTCCGAGCAGGAGGGACAACAGCTGTTAGAAAAGATTCACCAACACGCTTGTGGAGAAAGCGAGGTGTCAATCTACAAGAAGGCTCAGAGATATGGCATCCATTGGCCAGACATGTCAATAGCCGCAGCCCTGATACAAGGGAAGTGCGAAAGTTGCGCACTAATCAAAGATTCTCTACTCATCGCCCTGATCGATGACGACACGGACTGGAGGAAGCCACTATTTGATTTCCTCACCCAGGGCACCGTACCCGAGTCAAGAAAAGAAGCCAAAAAATTGAAACGGAAAGCGTCTCGATACGTGGTACAGGAAAACCTGCTTTGGCGAAGAGGTCACGAGGGCAACTTGCTGCGATGTCTAGACAACAGAGAAGCACAAGAAGTCATGGACCTTTCTCATCAGGTGGAACACCAAGGAGGTGCGAAATTATGCAGGCAACTCCTCTCAATCGGGTATTTCTGGCCCACGATGGAGGTCGATTGCCGCACCAAAGTACGACGCTGCCAGGAATGCCAATTCAAAGGGAACCTAGTGCACGCTCCCGCTGTGGATCTACATGCACTAGGGACGCCATGGCCATTTCACACATGGGCTCTAGACTTTATCGGTCCCATCCGACCGACGTCGCACGGGAATCATTTCATTCTCACCGCAACTGAGCTGTTCACCAAGTGGGTGGAAGCAATACCACTAAAGACGGCAAGTGCGCTGGCTGTGGTCAACTTTATCCAGGAAAGCATCGTATGCAGGTTCGGAATCTCAAACACCATTCTTTCAGATAACGGTACTCCTTTTGTTAATCGCCAGGTAGCTGCGAAATTAGCGGAGTACAATATCAGGCAGATATGTTCTACCCCTTATTACCCAAAGGGAAACGGACAAGCTGAAGCGACTAACAAAACGCTGCTGAGAATTTTGAGCAAGATGGTCGCAGATGACCACAAGAAGTGGGCCGACTCTCTAAGCATAGCTCTGTGGGCTTACCGAACTTCTCCAAGGACACCCACAGGGGCCTCACCATTTCTGCTATGTTATGGAGCCGAAGTTGTAGTACCTGCGGAGGTTAGAGTTAACTCGGCAAGGCTGGCCTTCCATGCACTCTATGAAAATCAACGCGATCACGACTTAATCTTGCTGGAGGAAAAGCGAGAACAAGCCAAGAGAACCAATAAGCGATACCAGGAGAGAATCGCTCGCGCCTACAACAAGACGGTCCAGCGAAGAGATTTCGCAGTCGGAGACTTGGTCTTGCGCGCATCTGATCACTGCATGCGAGAAGCGACTCACCCGAAGTTCGCAGCCAACTGGGAAGGACCCTTCGAAGTCACAGAAGTCTTCGATAGTGGCTACTGCAGCATACGAAGGTTGCACGGCACAACCTCAACTCCGAGTTCAGTCAACATGCGCTGGATCAAGAAGTACTATCCCTGACTTCTCTCATTTCATACGTTCTATGATAACGTTGTTTAATGTCTCATGTGGCTACGATTTACGCAATCTCCTCTCCCATATGAGAGGATTGTAATCTCATCTCTCCCATATGAGAGCGTTGTAATAAAAGAATTCTCCCAAATGAGAAGTTCACATTTCTAGCTGTTTATGTTGCTCTATGCAGTTTGTTATTACTGTTAACGATTGTTTATTCGCCGCCATAGCAATCAATGCAAATGCGATCTTAAGTGATCATCTAAGCCTATCTCTAACGATAGCAATCAATGCAAATGCGATCTTAAGTGATCATCTAGGCCTATCTCTAACGATAGCAGCCAATGCAAAAGCGATCTTAATTGATCATCTAAGCCTATCTCTAACGATAGCAGCCAATGCAAAAGCGATCTTAAGTGATCATCTAAGCCTATCTCTAACGATAGCAGCCAATGCAAACGCGATCTTAGTTGATCATAAAAGCCTATCTGTTATGATAGCAACCTATGCGATCATAATTGATCCTTTAAGCCTATCTCTTACGATAGCAGCCTATACAAATGCGATCTCAATTGATCATATAAGCCTATCTCTTACGATAGCAGCCTGTACAAATGCGATCTTAATTGATCATATAAGCCTATCTCTTACGATAGCAGCCTGTACAAATGCGATCTTAATTGATCACCCAAGCCTATCTGCTACGATAGCAACTTATATGCAAAGTGATTTTAGTTAATCATCTAGGACTATCTGTTACGATAGCAATTTATATGCAAAGCGATTGTAGTTGATCGCCCAAGCCTATCTGTTACGATGGCAACGCATGCGCAAAATGATCTTATTAGATCTTCTAAAAGTCTATATGTTGCGATAGCAGTTTATGTGAGAAATGATCTCAATCGATTCGCTAATAAAGCCTATCTGCCATGATAGCAATTCGCACCACTTAACGATCTTAATTGATCTGCTAAAGACTATCTGCCACGATAGCAACTTGCAACATTGTGAAGATGATCTTAAACGATCCACAAAGGCCAACCACAAGCCCATCTGTCAGGATGGCACAGCTGCGAAAACGTGATCTCGAACGATCTAGCGAAGCATCAGCGAATTAATATTTCGCATTTGCGATATCATTACATAGTCCTATGCCAGGCAAAATATGCCGACGCGCATGCGGAATTGTATTTTGTTGTAAAGAGACAGCAAATAATACAAAAAGCTATTTATCATTACGAGTCAAATGACTTACAATTTATCTATCTAGATAGCAGCTTACAAGCGAAAGGCTCGAATCTAACTACGCAGCCAACATGGATTACAATACATTTGAAAAGTGGCTGACAAGCCAGAAACACACTACGGGAATTCCGACTAGAAAAGGATGAACCCACCGGTTTCAACACCGGCTACGCAACACGCAGATCTGCGGGTGAACATCTGTAGCGGGGGGGATCTTGCTCTAAAAGAGCCACATGAAGCCATACGCTCAAGATCCCGGTATTCGACAAGACCGTTGTCAGATCTGCACCCCATAACATTTGCCCAAGGAACCACCGGTTCCGGCGATCCACAGGCAAGAAGAAGCTCCAAAGGGCAAGGGCTCCTTGTAGACGGGGATGAACGCGACAGTTCGTCACCCCGAGCTCACAAACGTGAAGGTGACGGATTCTTCTCCAGGGATGCTGAAGAAGAATTTTTCCGTTCATTACGAGACGGTAGCACGGTCACTCCGGCGCTGCACCTCACCACGAGGCGGCCGGAAACATGACATGCACACATAATACACGAAGAAATTTCTTCGAACACACATGAGATATTATATGCATCTTCTTTATGATGGTTATAAAGAGCAATAAGCCTCATAAAGTGGATCTTGGAAACTATTTCTATAGCACAAAGCGCAAATTCAGGATTCAAAACTTGAAGTTGCCATGAATCAACGAAAAACAAGCGTTGAAGCCAGCAGTCATAAGGACTCACGGCAAAGCACATGTTTGGGATGAAGAACCCAAATAGCAAAGACAGGGTTTATATAGACCCTGTACAGACTCTTCGGTTGCCTAAGATGAGTCAGCAAAATTCAAAAAGAGGGTAAGTTCAATCACTTACGCCTTGAAAAGCGGTAACAATCAATTACCCTACTAAAGGCTACGACGATCCAGTTGCATATCCTAATAAATGACGGATGGTCATGATTCGGATGGACTTCCCAACGAAAGCGTGCATATCTGCCGAGAAATTAGCGCGAAAATCAAGCAGAGTATCAATTGCTGATGTCATAATTGGATATGCACAGAAATGTCCAATCAAATCCCGGAAAAGGGCAAAACGGGCAAATTCATTGTTTGTTGTTAAAAAAAAAGGGGGAGAAACCCTAGCAACATTACATTAATGTTCAAGACATTACATTAATGTTTCAGCTATTTTTTTCTTGCTATTTTTGCAAAATCCGAAAAATCAAAGCAAATTCTTGATTAAGGAGTCTTGGGGCGCGAACTGCTCGCTCAGCTTCTCTACCTGTTCCACTTCTTGCTTCAGTAGCTCGCACCTGGCATTCATCTCATGATATAGCTTCAGAGCTTCATCAACCTTTTGCTTCTGCTGCTCCACCTTCTGCATCTCAGCTGCGAGATTCTGGTGACCGAGTTTCAAAGTTACGGTCGAGCGAATCAGCGTGACTCTGTCCTTAAGAAACTTGAAGCCCATTCTGCCTTGAACTTTGGTCACGAGATTTTGGCACATGCCGCATAACAATTCAGCACTCGGGACCGAAATGGTCGCGGGCGTAGCCGCAGATAGCTGCTCCAAAATCCAAATGGCTTCAGTAAGGAACAGCCTCCTGTCAAAAGGCCCGATCTCCAGAGATCTCACAAACGATCGGGGGTACCTGAGACGCATTCGAACCACCCAGTCTACATCGATTTGCTTCAAACCTGAGGAGACGTCAAAAATAAGTTATGATGTCAAAACTCGCAAGCGAATAATGCGACGTGCGAACAGCAAAGCTCTACTTACCATTTCCTTCCAGAATCTCATGAAGGGAAGGAATGCGGGCTGCCGGGTTGTTCGAAGATTGCCCTCGCTCCATAGCTCTCCTATCAGCTGCGAGCTCCAATCTCTCGTAGTCGGGAGGAAGAGTGTAGGCCGCACCAGCTGCGACTGCATTCCTAACCTGCGAGCCCCAAATGCTCCACGCAGGAATAGGTGCCTCGGGCTCAGTTGTCGCCGGAGGCGAAGGGACAGCCGAATTCGCTTGGCGAAGAACGCTCTCAGATGCGAAAACATTAGCAGCACTTGTCCTTACTTCCTCAGCACCAGTATGGACATCTTCATCCATCAGCACAGCATCTGTCCCAGCATCGTCGGAAAGTTCGATGATGTCCTCGAGAGGCTCACCCGCGTGGTCAGCAGCTGCGACGGGCTTCTCGGTATGGGAGCTCGGAATTGGAACATAGGACGCAGAAGGATGACTTCTCTGCTCCAGCTCAGGCTCCCCAGCATGACCTGCGACATTAAAAGCGATGATATGAGGTAACTTGCGCTATAAGTTATTTTGCTATCTTTACTAAAGCTAAGAATAAGCACCTCCACGCGAAGGTGGGATTGAGGTATCTTCATCATACACTAAGGACGTGGAACCATGCCCTATCAGTGTGTCCACACCAAGCAAGTCTGTAAGAGGAGCGTGACCTGGGATGCGAATAAACCAGTCATGATTCTGCCTCAAAGTTTCTAAAGCCTAGTACATGCGTATCACTCAAATAATTACCTGAGGGTTCTCCGCATTTGTCTACTAACCAACGGCGAATGTCAGCCTTTGACACACCATGCTTTAACGCACCCACAATAACATCTCTATAAGTTACTGCGAGATTGAAGATCTCACCTTTATCGCCGCCTGCGATTTCCTCAAAATCCGCTTGGACTTGCTCCAAGGCTGCTGCATCCTCTCCGGGAACCTCATCTTCCTCCTCCGCATGAGGAGCCACTTCTTCGGGAAGCTCGTCTTCCTCGAAAACTGGACGCGCTAAGTCGTCAACATGCCGCTCTTCGAGGCTCCGCTGTTTTACACGCTCAAGCTCCTCTTCTTCCCGCCGCCTTCTTCTCTCAGCAGCCTCCGCGGCTGTCTTCCGGGACTCAGCCAGAACGTCCTCGCTTATGGGATCGTCTGGGATGCCAGAATGGGCATCTCTCTTTTGTCTCTTGGCCGCGAGGCCACCAATGGTCTCATCATCATCATCTGCGAATACACGAATGGTTTAAAGAAAAGAAGTGCAAAGAAGTTACGATGACGGGAAAGGAAATGCGACGGAGGTACCTCCTGATTCTTCCTCATGCATCACAACTGTTGCTTCTTCTTCTTCATCACTTGCTTGGGGCTCCTGCCTCTCTTCCTCTTCCTCTTGATAGAAGGGAACGAAAGACTCAACTGCGAGCTCTTTCCGCACTTTGCTGGGCATGCGACCTTTGCCTTTGTCCTTGATAGAAAGGGACCTCACTGGAGGAGAAGCTGGAGCACTTCTAGGGGAAGAAATCGTAATTCCCTTTTGCCTAGGTCTCTTCACTCTCGGCGCCGCAGTCGCTGGAGGGGACGGGTCATCTCCAGGAGGAGACGGAGCCGGAGGATTGTCTATCAGCGAGTCAGCAAAAGCATTCATGACTGCGCGAACCTTTGTTTCAACCTCAGCGTCCATCCTCCATGAAAGCCGGAACGGCTGCTTTTGTCTTCTGTTGGCAACAATGGTGTTGACCAGCGACTTGGAGCGATCACCAGCTGCGAATCTCCGCACATGACACTACAACAGTACAGAATAAAAGTGTCAGCATAAGGAAATCAAGAAACTTAACACATGCGAAGAAATTGCTTACCTCAGCAAAAGCCTTGCTGTATCTGACGACTTGCGTGTCGCTCTTCTTGACTGCGGCGACTAGCTCCTTCAGAATGACGTCAGGACACAGATGGTTCTCACGATCCAACAGTGAGTAGCAACCATACTCAGACTCGCTCAGACTGCAAATGGGGCGAAACGGAAAGGAGTTTCTTTTGATCAAGGGAGCTCTACCCGGCTGCGCGGCCGACTCTGTCTCGATCCTCGTTTGCTGGGCAACCCAGTATGCGAACCAGTTCTGGGAACAACCACCCTCGCGGGTTCCCGCGGGCTGCTCAAAAGGAAGATTGTTCATGAAAACAGTCTCGCACTCCTTTGTTAGCAAGCGCTTGTAGCATCCTCTGACAATAGACTGGGGCCAGATTGATGGGGCCACCGCATCAAAACCAAACTGAGGAGAAACTCGAGTGGGGTCAACGCCCACGGTAAGCTTCTCATACCTCGGCGCGAGCTCACGAATATGCTCTGCAAGGGCAGGAAGGGAACCTCGCAGACACCAGCAAAAGAACTCGCGGTAGCGCTCATGGAAATGAGGACCCCTTTCAAAGAGAAGCTCTTCTGAGAAGACCATGCCTTTAGAGGGGTACAGCTTTGGAAACCATCGCACATTCTCAATGCGCGTGGCATAGGGCCTGGCAGTAAACTCCTTCCGTTTGTCGCATATCAAACTCCAAACGCACTTGGTGTTGCCTGTTCCGAACCATCTCGCAGCTCTTCCGCTGTTGCGCGCTTCTGTCTCGCTTGGGGGACACCACTTGTCAAGTTGGAGAGCAGTTGGAGCATAAGACGGCCAGCGCTCGAAAACCCACATTGTCAAAAAGGAGATATTGACAAAAGTCAGTACATCGAGGCGGCCACGCGACTCCCTCATAGCCAGAACCAGCTGATCAAGCCTATAGTACAGCGTGCCCAGAACCAAGGGTCCGAGTGCGACTCTCTGGCCAAGAGCGAGCCTCACAGCAAGTGGCAACACATGGTAGAAGACTCCATCATGGGGGGTGACCATCAATCAGATACCTTGACAGCCAGGCACAGAGAAAAGCACAAAGGGTCAAATGGTAGCCCTTGCCCTCTACGTAATTCTCGGCCTCCGGATCTTCACTCAGAAGTTTCTTAGTAATGCTGCTGTTCGCATAGTCTCGAAAGAAGTACTGCAACCATTTGTTCCAGGTATTCTTCGCGGATGTATCAACCAGCTGCCAATTCGGAAGAGGCTTCGTAGTGGTCCACCGAGTGGAGATTTTCTTTACCTCTGCTAGGCATTCCTCCATCTGCGTGTATAAAGCAATCTCCGCAGATGTCCTCAAGGGACTCAAAGGGTCCACTTCGCCCATGGGGGAAAGCTCATACAGCATTTGAACGTCCTCGAGTGTGGGGGCAGCCTCGAACTCGGCAAAATGGAACGTATGAGTCGCAGGCGAGTAACGGGACAGAAGGTCTAGAAGCATGGACTGATCCAGCTTCACGGCGGCACCCTTCATAGCACGGATAGCAAAGTATACGCCGGCTTCATTAAGAGTCACGGCGTGATGGTCCAACACGTGGTCAATCCACTCATCCATATAGTCCAATTTCTGGACGAACGCCTGAGTAGAAATCGCAGTATATGGGAAGTGCCCGTTCTCGATCCCCAATCGAACTACATCCTCGGAACCAACAAACTCGAGCAAGGCTGAGTTAACTGGGCGAGTCAGCGTCAGCAATCGCTCAACTGGGACAGGATCAGGCATCCTCTTCGCCTTTACCCTCGCATGGTAGAAATCTTTGCCGCCTAAAAAGGGGGCTTTTCGCCACAGGGCCTGCGGAAGGTCGGGTATCTCTTCATCTTCCTTGACGGGTCTGGTTACTCTTGTCTTGGCCATTCCTGCGGAAGAGCAAGAAAAAAGGGGGGAGAAATACCACACTTCAGTTTGAATTTTGAAATTCAAGATCTACGCAAAGGAAGACGAACAGTTCTGGTATCAATTTCAGAAATTGGGGAGTTGCAAGATCTCATATTGTTGAAGGACTAAAGCAAATCAGGTTCAATGATCAAACCTTCTTCACAAATTTCATGGGTTTACAGATTCAACGCAGTTCAAGGCAAACACTGGTATCTTAAATCAAAAGTAAACAAGGCCAACCTTGTCTTCTTGAAGCCTGCTTGGATGAGCACAATTGAAGAACACGGATTGCAGTTCTGAACTGGTGATTGATTATCTGGATCTGCTCTCGGAGATCTCCGGGTACCATTCACTTTAAGATAAAGAAGTGATGCTTTGCAACAATGGGGGATACAAGGTATTTATCCAAAACAATGAAGGGTTGCGTCCTTTCGATAGTCGAATCGCAACCGTCACCGTCGAATCGCGCAATCACAGGACAAGCTGACGTCACGCCTAAAACCCTAAAGGTCAGACGGCACGACTCTAGGGGTTTTAGGTCATAATGGCATGCACGGGGGCTGAATTTACCCGTATTTGAATTGGTGCGTGGCGGCGACGCGTATGTTGGTTTCCGCGCATGGAAGTCTACACGGCTATGAGTCTTCACGCGCAGAAAGGGGGCTAATGTAGATACTGCTTTCTGACATGACAGATCTTGGCCACGTGGCAGCCATCCAGCACACCATATTGTGCTCCACACACACTGGATCACCAGCCGAGCTGATCCATGTGGGGGCTGCGAGACAGAGCCCTCGCATACCACTGCACGGGACTTGTAGGGACTTTGTGGTTTGGAGGCTAGAGTAAGCCTTGTCGCGTGCGAGCCAAGCCCGCACGCGACCTTTAGTAACTGTTTTGAGAGATTTATGGCACGAGCTCCATAAACCCGGTCAATCCGGTCAAACCCGGTCAACCTCGTAACGGTTCCGGTATTCGCGCACCACGTGCTCTAACGGTTCCTATATACTCGGACGAACGTGCCGTTATGGTTAAGCTAATTAAGCCGCCATTAATGGGCGCATTAACCACACTACAACGGTCATGTTCTCCAGTATATATAGATCGTCAACCTTTCCATACAAAGGGGGAACACATTGCCATACGCGGAAGCTCTGCCAAACCTCTGTCTCTCTCTCAGACATTGCTACTGCCTTACTCTCTCCCTACACACAACCTCACTCTTCCTGTGTGATCCTTGATCCACTACACACGGTGCACACGGAGGTCTCCCCGTCGGAATCTCTTGTGCACAGCGCTGCACTAGTTTGTTAATCCATGCATGGAACGTGTGGTCATCTGAGGTGAGAGAGAGAGAGGTGAAGGGGACAACTCAGGCGAAAAGCGGAAGACAGTCTCATCAAAAGTGACATGTCGAGACGTGTAGACACGACCTGAGCTCAAGTCAAGACACCGGTACCCTCTATGATTTGGGGGGTATCCGAGGAAAACACACCGGGTAGAGCGAGGGCAAGCTTGTGTGGAGATGTAGCGGACAGGTTGGGGTAACAGAGACACCCAAAAGTGCGAAGGTGTTCATAAGATGGGACACGATGGTAGAGGGAAACCAGGGGAATGTTGTCCTGTAGGACCTTAGTGAGAAGGATATTGTGGAGGTAGACAGCGGTCAAAAGAGACTCGACCCAAAAGGAGGAGGGTAGCGACGCCTGTGAAAGAAGTGCACGGATGATATCGTTAATGCGGCAAATCATAGGCTCAGCCTTTCCATTCTGAGACGATGTCTGAGGAAACGCAAAACGGAACACAAGGTCATGTTGAAGAGCAAAGGAATGAAACATGCCATTGTCGAACTCACCACCACGGTCACACTGAAAACTTTTTATGGGACGCTGGAACTGAGTTTGCACGAAGGTGCTGAATTGTTTAAATTTTAGTACCACGTCAGGTTTGTGTTTAGGGGAAAGACCCAGAGATTGTGTAGTCATCAAGTAGTAAGAGATAATATTTGTAGTGCGATTTATTCAAAATGGGAGATGTCCATAAATCGCTATGAATTATGTCAAAAGGAGCTACGATAGATGACAAAGATGTAGAAAAAGGCAAATGCACGTGTTTATTAACGTGGCAAGCATGACAAAGATTGTATGAGCTATCCTTATTACACAAAATCAATTGACTACGACTAAGAGAATCTAAAACTAGACGTCCAGGATGACCAAGGAGATTGTGCCAGACTGGAGCAGGGGGCGGCCAGAGAGACAGCGGAAGACGCAGGCAAGACAGAATGGAATTGATAAAGATCACCCGAACTGTTTCTCCTCAGCAAAAGGGCTCCCGTTTGAAGGTCCTTCACAGAAAAACGAAATAGATCAAACTCAATAGAAATATTATTGTCAGTTGTGAATTGACGAACATATACTAGGTTTTTGATAGTATTAGGTTTAAGGAGGACATTGCTAAGGTCTAAAGAACGGGAGGTGGTTGGGATAGTGTGATGGCCGGATCCTGTAACTGGAATGTTGTAACCGTTTCCTACCATCATGTTAAAAATAGCAGAAGATGACGAGAGAGAAGAAATAATACATGACTGGGATGTGAGTTGAGCAGGAGCACCTGAATCAAAATACCAAGTCTGATCAGGGACATTGAGAGTCATGTCGCTGCACTGAGATCCCAAATCAGTGGTGTTGGAGGCAACAGGAGCAGTAGTGAGGGCTTGAGTCGGGCCCGCTCGTGGAGGACCGAGTCGGCCGGCGATCGGGGGTCGAGAGGTGCTCCAGCCGGATGTCGGGTACGGGCAGGGGGGTGCAGGCCTGGGGGGCTGGGGCACCAGACCCAAGACCCGTGGGCTCCGGGTGGTGCAGCAGGTGGGGCCGAACCCACGGGTTTGTTGCCCGTTTTGCGGCGATTGTTCCGTCGTTCCCGGATTTTTGGTTTCCGGTGTTTGGGTGACCCCCGGTTGGAGGTGCTGGGGCGGCAGGAGCTAAAGGCTGACGCGCCGAGATGAGGACCTGTGGGGGGACTGGGACCGACCTGTTCCTGTCGAGCGAGCAGACGCTCATGGAGTCGCAGCATGGAAACCGCAGAGAGAAAATCAGGGGTGGGTTTAGCTTGCTGAATGAGCATAGCAACGCCACTGTAAGCAGAGGACAATCCATTAGTGAGTTGAATGACCAGACTTTGATTTGAGACAGATGAACCAACGTTCCCTATACGATCAGCCAGGTTCTTGATCTGAGTGAAGTAGTCATCAAGGGATGAGCAGTGTTCCATACGCGGATTGACAAAGTCAATCTCTAGCTCAGGCATGGGGGAACCCTGGTTATCCCGAAAGTAGTTTTCAAGCTTCACCCATGCTTCTCGAGTGGTTTGATTAGGGGTGAGAATAGCAAGCACCAAATCATCGCTGATGGTTTGGTAGATCCAGTCCAAGATCACGGAGTCCACAACTTTCCAGAGGGAATCAGGATTTCCAGTTGGAGGGTCAATGTGGTCTGAGACGCCAAAGGAGTGAGTCTGCAGTCGAAAAAAGGTAGCCCAATGATCATACTGAACTTTCTAAGTGTCCAGTATGAACCGCACCCGTTTCTCGATGTTGGTGACCGTAAAAACAGGTTGAAGAGGATCCTTGTTGTTCCGGGAGGCAGGGGAATCGCCGGTTGAGAGAGTAGACATGTTTGAGCAGAGGTTAGGTGGCGTCGGGTGGACCGGCTAGTGTTTCTTGTCCGTCGGAGGCGACGAGGAGGCGAGGGGAAACCCGCGGATTTGAGAGGCCGACGGCGGGCAGAGCACTCTGCGGAAGCGGGAAGAAGGAGGGGGAGGGAGTTCGTCGAACTCACTGCCGAGCTTACTGCCGAGCACGATGGACGACGAGAACGGTGTCGTCGGTGCTCGTGGTGGCGGACTGATGGTGGCGTGAGGCCGGCGACGGGAAGATGTAGAGACTAGGGTTTTAGTTAGGACCTAGGCTCTGGTACCATGCAAGATTTTGGTAAAACTTCCTTGCTCGATTTATTATTTACATCTCAATATATAGACAAGTACATTGTTCTAATTTAAAGTGTAAATCCGATGTGGGACTTTTATTTACATAAAAGTACAATTACTATTATTATTGACTGAAGTACCAAGCTATCATTGACTCCTAAATGCAGATGAACAAAATTTGATGAATGAAATTTGCACGCGTCTGCATTGGTAATTGGGTAGTGATTGTTACAAACAGGGACAGACCCAAAAAATTATGTTCGCAGGGGCCAAAGGAAAATGCGTGCCCCTTAATATAGGGTTTCTTTTTTTCTATACAAAATACTACTTCGTACAATCCAGAACTTCAAATTTACTAAAGGAAAATACAAAATAGTATAAATACCATTTGTAACCTTTTAGTGACCTTTAATACCTTCAATTTAACTACGGAATGCACATAAACAAAATTGATAAGGGGGGGGCCGTCAATTGAAACTTAATATCCAAGGTGGTATTGCAAGGGTATAATATAACTCTTTGAAGCAAACACTAAATTTCTGGGGGGAGGGGGGGGTGCTTCATAAGGCATAGGTCCGACCCTGCTTACAAACCAAAAAATTATTCTTACACTAACTTTATTTGTGTTACTTCATTGGTAAGAATAATTTAAGAATAACTTTTTGATTTGTAAGAATCATAACCTTTGGTAATTTAGTTGCTACAACAAATGATTCATAATTTTGTAATGACAGCCAGCTGATTTAAATTTCGATAGTGCAAGTTGTATAAAAAATTAACACTTCCAAACATTCATAGACCTATGCTTTCGTGCAAGGGTCCCGTCTCTTTATAATGAAACTTTAGAACTACAGTTCGTTTATTTTATACCCTGGTTCCGGGATAATATCTCCCAATGGTCTCCATGCTTCACAGTAGTGCAAACTGTGCAATTCGTCGCAGTACAATTGTTTTTTAATTAGATGTGATAGAATTGAAGTCTATTAGTCAAGTTCAAAAAAAAAAAAAAAAAAAAAAAAATCATCTACATACACAAACAGGGGGTTAAGATCGGCAATCCGTTTGCTTGGAAATGCGTAGCCGACGCAAACTCTAACTCTAAAACACATTTCTCTACTAGAAACCTATGTGCTCTCTTTCTCTGCCTTCACTTCGAAACATGGCAAAAGATCAATGCAAAGACATTCCAGATGATCTTCTCTTCAATATCTTCATGAGATTGCCTATCAAAAACATTGGGCTCTGCACTTGTGTCAGCAAATCATGGCAATCTGTGATCAAGACTCATCTCTTCATCAACAACCACCTTCACATGACCACTAAAAACAACACCAATGAAACCCACCATGAGACCAGGCACTACATGTTGTTCAGATACCCCGAAGTACTTGTCTATTCATGCAATGGCTCCGGAAAAACGGATTGTAAGAAGCTCAGATACAGAGCTAGCTCAAAGGGTCCAAAAGATCTAGTGGGTTGTTGCAATGGGTTGGTTTGCATTCTTGGGAATAATTTCTCCTCCCCTTCTTATTATTATTACCACGTCCTCTTATGGAACCCTTTGATCAATAAAATCAAGATCATCAAGAAATCACAGTTCAAGAACCCCGAGCCGGACCTCCAGAAAGTAGTTTTAGGGTTCGGGTTTGTTGGTGATTTCAAGGTGGTGAAGCTGGAGTACTTTAGATCAAATCGCGATTCACCTCGAGTCGAGGTTTATAGCTTGGAGCCTGACTCATGGAGGGCTATTACAACAACCCCACATTGTAGGGTTATCGGCAACCAAGAAGATCATTCTCCCAATTCTTTTGTTAGGGGTTGCATCCACTGGATTGCGGATAGAGGGGACAAAGGAAGGGTGATCTTGTGTTTCGATATGACAAGGGAGGAATTTCGCGAAATTGAACTGCCTACTCTTCCGGACCACAGCAAGCCATTGAGGGTTACGAAATTCGAAGAATCGCTTGCCCTTTTCGTGGACATGGGGTCTATTGATGGTGTTCAGCAGGTGGATGTATGGGTGATGAAGGATTTTGGCGTTGGAGACTCGTGGTCAATATTGGAACAGCTGAGACCGGAGAGTGGCGTTGAGTATTTAGAAATTGCTAACCGATTCGTTCTCACAAGAAAACGAATAAAAACACAGAAATCTGTACCTATTGCAGAACTTGCTACTTCTTACGAAGAGGGTGGCCTCACTTTACTCAATGACGGATTGATGTTTGAAGCAAACTGATCAACCGAATTTGACATCAATGGGGTATTCTTCATTCACCATATACAATTTATTTACTTTGATATACTATAATTACATATTTTTGTGATTCTACATGCATTGTAGAACTTCGTGACATTGATGCTATGATTTCAGTGGAGTTAGGGGATCAACGTATGTGCTCGTATGACTTAGAAACAGAAAAGTCGGTGTTTAGAAATAAGCGAATGCAAATGTTACTCAAATGCTTCATAAATTACTACCAGTTTTTTCAGATTAATTTATCAGTACCAACTGTTCCACTTCAATGCCAGAACGGTTTAGTTAACTTGACCCGAACTTTTGCACAGTTAACTATGTTGATTCAATATAGTTAAGGATACTTTTCGTTTCTGTACAAGGATTTTTCCCATGTTGTATCAATCGAGTTGTGTAGAATTATTTATGATTCTTGAAGTTGACAAAAACGAGAAGACTTGATAGACATGCAAAGCCTAGCTAAACAAATTCAACAAGAACAACGTCATCATCTTCAGCATCCGAAGAAAATTCTAGCAAACATCAAAGGAAAAAAAATAAAAGCCTAAGCTGTGTAAGCATCAAAAGCAAGCAATAAGCAGCAAAATAGACAACAATATCTTCATTCTACAGGTCTTCAGGAGCAATGTCAGAATGTTCCCAATTTTGTACGGAAATGATAAATAAATAAAATCGGAGACAGAAATCAAATCAAAGCAGTGGTATGATCATTATATAAACTGACCTCAATGTGGTAGTTCACTTTTCCTTGAAGGAGATGCAATTTCCCTGAAGCCTATCATATTACAATAGCAGCGGGTATAGTACTTTATCTTTGTACAATCTAAGGAAATAACATCACATCCTGTTACATTTCATACCAAGTCCATGCTCTAGTATAACTACAAATGGTCAGGAACTGACTCAAAATATGATGATAGTATATAAACTATTAACTTCTACATATTATGGAGCTTGAGACGGTATTGCCAGTGTATCGCTTCATCACATGCAGCTGGATGATAGCATCACAAATTGCTTTTAAAACCCTTGGAAGCAGCTGCGACAAGGTAATTCCAGCCTTGAACAATAGAAGCAAACCCTGTTTTATCCTTTCAGTGCTAGGAGTGGAGTCACACTTCTGAGTATTGCTTCTTGATGTGTTTCCATTACTATCAACTAACGCCTTCTCTACGTGGTCACGGAGATTCAAACTGCCACTGGAAAAACCAAACTGCCTATTTCCAATACACAATTGTAAACATCACAAGAGGTTGAAACCTTGTTCCCCATCCCCATATTCTGCAAGTTTACAAGATTATTGAACCACAAATGTGCACTTTTGTTTGAGAATGTTGGAGCTAACAAAGTTACTACAGGAAAACATGAGACCGGTAAAAGTTACTATCATTTAAGGTCTACATCACACTGTGGACTTTACTTCCACGTCATGGAGATATACCAATAGAGAGAATATGGCGTCTGAAAATTAAGTTAGAAAGAATTAATGGAGAAACATAATTAACGGAAGTTGTGTGATAGAAGGTATATACTGAACTGTGTACCCTGTATTATGATTCAAGTTCTCTTTCTATAGAGAGACTGGTGAGAAAGATTGCTTGAGATTAAGATTTACTTGTAATGGTAGAACCGGCTCTTGGACTCTTCAATTTTCACATTTAGTTTCTTTTTAGCGTGGTTTAATGTAGATCCGATTGAACAATTTCTTGAAAAAGAAGAAGAAGAAGAAGAAGAGGGAGGCTCATAGCGCTTTCATTGTTAAGGGAAAAACTAGGGTTCGATACATCCTGGAGCAGATATATGTTTTCAGGTATTAACCACAATCCAAGAAGAAAACAAGAAACAAATTAATAATGTAAGCATAAAACAATTCAGTCTTTTGGTACTTGCACTTTGCCACCAAATGCTTGAACCATCTTCCCAGAATTCACCACTAAGTCCCTGAACTTTCACTATTCTAACAGGCCCCCTCAGGCTGGAGAGTGTATGTCAAGCACTCCCAGCTGGAGGGTGTTCTCCATTTTGAGCACTCAAGTTTTTGCTACAATCCATGTGAGTGCTAGCTGGCTTGCAGCCCAAATATCCAGCATCATTCAGGATATCTAACACAAATTTTCTTTGACAGAGAGAAATGCCTTGTAGTTCTTGCAACCTCTAATCCCAAGAAGAAACTCAAATTTCCAAGATCTTTTAGCTTGAACTTCTCATTCAATTGTTGCTTGAGTTGATTTAATCTTGTCAAGTCACTGCCAGCTATAATTATATCATCAACGTATACAAGTAAAGCAATAAAAGAAGTACCTTCCTTTTGAACGAACAAAGTGTAATCTGCCTTCGACTGAACAAATCCTAAACTCTGCAATGCGGTAGAAAACTTGCTAAACCACTGCATTGATGCTTGTTTTAGGCCATATATTGATCTTTTAAGCTTGCACACAACTGGTTCACCTCTTGAAATAGCGGAGTTCGGAACTTGAAAGCCTTGTGGTAGTTCCATGTACACATCCTCCTCGAGCTCTCCATGTAGGAATGCGTTGTTTACATCTAACTGTAACAAGTGCCACTTATTAATCGCAGCCAAGGCCAAAACACATCTCAGAGTTAAAAGCTTAGTCACAGCTGAAAACGTCTCTGAGTAATCGATTCCCTCTGCTTGAGTGTACCCCTTCGCGACCAGTCTAGCTTTGTGCCTTTCGATTGAACCATTTGAATTATACTTGACCTTGTACACCCGCTTGCAACCAAGGGTTCTAGCTCCCTTTGGTAAATGAACAAGTGTCGAGGTTTGATTCTCTTCCAAAGCCTTAATTTCTATCATCATTGCATCTCTCCATTCTGCATACTTCACAACTTCTTATGTATTTGGTTCTCTTATGCTTGTTATTCCAGCCAAAACTCTCTTTTACTCAGGCGAAAGATGATTGGTCGATAGGTATTTAGAGATGTCATATTTTATAGTAGTTCCCACCTTTTTGGAGCCAACTTGATAGTCCTTTAAATAGGCTGGTAATCTCCTCTCTCTTGTAGAGACTCTCTGAGCTTGTTGTTCCGCTTCTTCCAATACTGGTGGCACTTCTGTATGGAATGAGAATTCATCCAAACTCGGTAATTCTTCTTGAGCACTTGATTCAGAGATAGCAGATCTCTGAGGATTCATTGATAACCGCGGGTAGAGAAAAATCTCTAATTCCTTCATTTTCATGACTCTGGATTGCACTGGCATCCATCTGAAAAGGAAAACTATTTTCATAAAATACGACGTCTCTAGAGATAATGAAGCTTTTTGTCTCGAGATTATACAATTTGTACTCCTCAACCCATACGGATATCCCATAAAAACACACTTTGCTGCCCTTGAATCAAATTTTGTTCTTCCTTGCTTGATAGTAGAAGCAAAAACAGAGACATCCGAAAGTTCGAAAATGATTGTAAGGCGGAGTCATTTTGTATAAAATTTCAAACGGACTCTTTCGACCATTAGTAGTAGAAGGTAATCTATTAATCAAATATGCGGTTGTTAAAATGCAATCTCCACAAAACTTTAAAGTTACCTGAGACTGAAACCGTAAAGCTCTCGCAACATTTAATAAGTGTTGATGCTTTCGCTCCACCACTGCATTTTGCTGTGCAGTTTTCAATGCATGAGTTCTGATGTATGATACCCTTGTCAGCAAAGAAGACTTTAAGTTCTAGCTCGGGAGCATTATCGGATCTCACTGTCCTTATATTGTGGTTGAACTGCGTCTCGATCAACTTGTAAAATTCTTGTATGATTGCGTCAACCTCTGACTTCTGCCTCATTATATAGACCCATGTTGTTCTTGAGTAGTCATCGACTATAGTGAGGAAATACCGATGGCCAGAAGTGGTGGGTACTTTATATGGTCCCCACATATCGCAATGAACTAACTGGAAAGGCATCTCACAACGTGTAGATGACAAAGGGAACATGAGCCTCTTTTTTTAAGCAAAGTGACAAGTCTCACGTCAGTTATCTCCCCCTTTTTACTTATACTTCAGAACATTTTTTCATCATCTCTACCTTCTTGTTAGAGGGATGTCCTAGCCTCATATGCCACATACTTTCTGAGACTGTGGACGCGATATGACTTTGCTCGAAACCCCTGGAATTCACATTTGGACTCTGAAGTACATGTAGGCCACCATTTTTTGTTCCAACTCCAAGAGTTTCCCACTTGGTAGTATCATGAATATAACACACACTTCCAAGACAAAAGACCATGCATTTTGAAGTCTCTGTTAACTTTGAAACATATAAAAGGTTGAAGCGGAAAGTTGGCACACACAAAACTCCCGTAAGTCTAAAACTAGGGCTCAAATCCACTGTTCCAGTGTGAGTGACCTTGATAGGGACTCTTGTAGGCAAGTGAACATAGGTATTGCTTACTTCTTTTGTTGTACCCAAGTAACTTAGTGAGCAGCAAATATGATCTGTCGCTCCTGTGTCAATAATCCAATAATAGGATATTGCATCTATACGAGGGACTAGTGAAGCCATGCTTTCCATATTCATGACCCCTGCATAGAAGTGATCCCCATAACTACTTGAACCAAATTGTTGTTGAAGCGGGGTGTCATAGCGCATTTTCGCATTGGATGCTGGTGGTTGTGGACTGTAGGAGCCAACTTATTCAGTTACCGAAGGTGCAGACGAGTGAACACGTGTCGCTTGAAGTTGACCATTTAACATACCCAACAACTGAAGGCATTGCCCTTGTTTTAAGTTCAGGTTTGTACTCGAATTCTCTGCCACCAATCTGTCCGGATTTTGACTTATTTGATTATCACAAACACCTCCATTATGTGTAACATTGTGAGCTTGCGATAGTCCTCTTATTTTATTCTTGAATCCTGGTGGAAACCCGTGTAGTCTGTAACACGTATCTTTCACATGCCCTTGATGTCCACAATAGTTACATGTAAATTTTGACTTCTTGTTTCTCCTGATACCTTGTCCTCCTTCCTGGAATTTGTTCTGGACACCATAGTTTTGATTTCCTTGATAATAACCCTGACTTCGATTGTTCTATGCATAGCTAGAAAGCACACTCTTGTCCTTGTTTCCTTGGTATCTTTGAGAACCATCCACTCTTCCATACATATCCATGTTGGATTTTTACGTAGGTTACGCAGCGGAATAACAAAAATTTATCCTACTCAAATTCCACCAAGGATCACTGGAGAAGCATCATAACATGATGAAAGGAATAAAGGTTACCTCATCCATGCCAGGCTGGTGACGATCACATACAAAGAATAGTATCTTTGTCTCTACGGTATCCACACGAATAGACCTCAACCGGGATTCTTCTCCAATGGTGCTAGCAATATGAGAAGAAGGATGAACTTGTACATGCACGGGCTGGATCACATCCATCTACGCGGCAAGGAAGAGACATGGTATCGCCATGGCGTGAGCACAAGAGAGGGGGCGGCACCTAATAAGGCCGACAGCCCCATGTGGGGCGGCTCCAAGCCCTAGGCCGAACCCTAGGTGGAGAAAACTCATTTTCTCCTTTCTCTCTAACTCTCTAGTAAATTATGGTGTGTAGGAATTAATTAGGCTTGAATTTTCTTAGCCTATAAATCCTATTTATAGCTAGAGAAATTCCTCTTTGCCCATTAATTCAACAATGTGGGACTTATTAAGTATGAATTCTCATAGCCTACAAATCCTACTTATAAAGCTAGAGAAATTCACATTTGCCCATTAATTCAACAATGTGGGACTAGATACATTCTAGCCCACAATTGCTCTTTAGTTCAACTAATGAGCATAGTTTACACTTTAGTCCACTTAATTCATTATTGTTATTTAGTCCAACTAATTAGCAATAATCCCGGCTTGATCTATTATTGTGTGTGACCCTGTAGCTTCCTAATTATGTGGCAGTAGTAATAATTATTACAAACATTGAGCGGTATCTAGCAATACATCAATGCTTCCAAGTAATAGGAATGTCAGTGATCTGACTAACCTTTGTGACCAATGTTACAGTGTTTTATAATCCCTTTGTCTCATCTATCAGGATTGGACACGAGACATGGAGTGTCACACTTGTATATCCAATCCATAGTTTCTCGATCTGTGAGTAGACTTAGATAAACAAGTTACATCAATATCCCATATTGATTTATTTGAGCATGGCCATGCATTTTCATAAGTCTCACTCATCGAGTGGCCATGGATATTTACTCCCGTCATGTGAGAGGGAAAAATACTCTCTACGTCACTACGATCTCTAAGATTGCTTCATATCATATCCGATTAAAGCCTTTATAGTTACCCAGTTACGGTGTAACGTTTGACGATATCAAAACATAATAATTCACAACTAGAATATCTAGTGACTTCACGTCAAAGCATCACAACACCATCGTCACTATGAGAAGCGCTTGTGACATTCACATAACTCCCATGTAGCCTTCTCATGGTGGGTCAATCCAGTACGCCATTACTCCTAATGCGTACCCATGTGTTGGATCGTGATATTTCCATATCAATCCAACCCCATACTAGTATATAGTTGATCGTCCTGTTAATCAATATAGTTGACTAGGGATATTCAAGAATATAACCTTTATATTCTAAGGACTTGATTCATGTTAGCATATCTCCATATCGATAACATAATGAATAGTAAGTCCATTAAATGTCACAATAAATTGATTGCCTCTAGGGCTTAATTCAAACAGTCTCCCACTTGCACTAGAGTCAAACTGGTGCATCATATGCCTATTGACCTATTGTGGCCCTCACGCTTTCACTGTGGAAGAGGTAAGAGAGACATTCACTGGTACTTTGCAAATATTCACATCTCCTCTATCGACAATCGAATGAGATCGAATATTCTGAGTATTTGCATCTAATGCAACAATACACTCAGTCCTCTGTGATAAAATCGGCAACTGAATCTTGCCTGGAACCTTTCCAGCTCACAGTCCCTTCAACTAAGGAAAAACACAAGACTTTGACTATATCTGAAATCATCCTTGTTGGATTGGAAGTTCGCATCATTGTAACTCCTTACAGTGAACCCTTCCTATCCTCCATGTATCAAGAATTCATCCTTAGTTCTTCTTAAGTACGTAAGGATTTTTTTTATCATTATTCAATGACTCTCATCTGGATATAACTGATATCTTTATGTCATTCCCAAATGACATGTCTGTCCCTAGCATATAACATGGTGCATCCTATGAATCTTATTCATACGGTCCATCACAATCTAATTGGAAAGACAATTAGTCTTCCAGAGACTAACTCCATGTGACATAGGTAAGAATCCATATTCTTTCATGTTGAACCGTTTCAATCACCTTTGTCATTTTATGCACTTTGAACTAAGCCGAGAAACTTCATTCATCTATCTCCATAGAATTTTATAAGTTGCTTTGCCTAAGTCATTTCATTGAAAATCAATTCCCTAGCCAATCTTTACCAGATTGCAGAGTAGGGACATCATTCCCAATGAACAGTATGTCAACCACATTCTTGATGGAATCAAACCATTTGATTGCATCATTGAATCAAATATTACAACTCCAAGAAGCTTTGATTCTATCCATAGATAGATTCCTACAAGCAAGATGTGAATGGATTTAAGCATCGCAACTGAGAAAAGATTCCGTCATAGTCCATACTATGAACTCATAGGAAACATTTAGCCACCAATCGTCCCTTAAAAGTAATCCTATTACCATCCATGTTAGTTTTCCTTAAAACCCACTTGCACCCTATGGGTCATACACTTTTAGGTGGTTCCAACAAAACTCATACTTTGTTGGTATACATAGATTCCATCTTATGGCCTCGAGCCATTCTTGAGAGTTTGGCCCACTCATGGCCTTCTCATAGGTTGTAGGCTCATCTCCATGAGTAATATATCAAAGGGTTATGAGAAATCCATATTTCCATAGCTCCTTGACATATCCTACTTAACCTACGAAGTTCTTGTGCTACTTGAGTAGGTTTGCTCCACAACGCCTTGTGATCCTACTCATGTTCCATCAAAGGATGAATATTTTATTGTGGTTCTTGAACTCCTACAAGTTCTACTATCCTCCCATTGTTTCTTTTAGAGACAACTTTTCTTTTAGAAACACAGCGGTTTGACCAACAAACACTTTGTCCTCGATTGGATTTTAGAAATAATATTCTTTGGAATATTCCACAAAGTACATTTATCCGAATTGGATCCAAGTTTATCTGTAAACGCTTTACATAAACTTCACAATCCCAAATTTTATGAAATACTAGTACACATCCCAGTCCATATCAAATATGGTGTATTCAAAACTGTTTTGATGGAACAAGGTTAAGGGCGAAATTGCTATAAGTAGAGCGTAGCTCCAAAAGTAAATTGGAAGTTATGTTTGACATATAATAACCAAACCGTGTCCAACAAGGTCTGATTTCTCCCTCTAGACACGCCATTCCATAATGGTATTCTAGGTTGAGTGAGTTTGGATCATATCCAACACTCCTTTAGATGCTTGTCAAACTCTTCACTTAAGCATCCTCATCCACGATCTAATCGTAGAGTCTTGATACTCTTGCCAAGCTAGTTTTCTACTTCATTCCTGAATTCCTTTGAGCCTTTCAAAGAATTCAGATTTGTTCTTCATAAGACCCAAATCCATATTTACTAAATAAGTAAATATGATGAAGTACCAAAACCATCTCTAGCACTTGTGCTTAGTGGTCCAGATACATCATTATGTATGAGTCCAAAGATCATATCTTTGCCCAATAAACAAGTCTCACATCTCTCACATGATTCATAATCAAATGAGTCCAGAAGTCCATCCATATGGAGTCTAGGAATGCGTTCTCATTCACGTGACCTAAACCACAATGCCAAAGTTACATCTTTAATGTTATAATGAAATTATCATGATCAAGGATCTACAATCCATTAGACAAATTAGCATTACAATAATGCATTTTATTAATATATATGGAACAACACTTGTCCATTATTTTAATAGGAAATCATTTCTTGTCACAACAAGAAATTGTGATAACGTTCCTACTCATAGCAGGGACATAATCGTACTTGTCTAATTCACGAATATTTCCAAAAGTTAGAGATAATTTCCTACGGCTAATTCACCAACCATTTCTTCATTGCCCCATGTGTAGGTTTCTCTTTTCCTTATTCAATTGTCTTCTTCTCTTGAGATCCCGCACATTTCTATAAATGTGAGATCCTCATCTAGTATCAAATACCTATGATGATGAGATAGACACATTGGTATTTTATAACAAATATATTTTAAATTGAAATTCATAATTCCCTTTTCCTTTCATGTACTTTGGACAGTTCTTCTTCCACTATACCACCTTTTGGGTAGCACTTTGTTCAGTGGTTCTCAATCATATTGAGTAAATCGCCCATGAACAAAACTCTAATTGCATCCAATGCAATTCTTGGTCCGATTGGGAGAATAACTCCTTATTCTTTATCTATCTTATAGATAACTCCTATCTTCTAAGCTTTCAATTTTATTGAAATAGCTTAGTTGCATTTGATCTCTTGCTTAAGCATTCACACATTAATAGCTTGTTTCGTCGCGTCACAACTTGATGAATCAAGTCGCCTTGCTTTGGCAAGCCCGAACTTGATTACATCTTGATCATTACGAGTGCTAAGCAAGAGAAGGTAAAACGCAAATGGAGCAACACTTCAAATCTTTCATTTATAGCTGGCTCTTAAAAAGAACTTATGATCATATCATATGTCTCTATGTTCTCATCTTGCTTCAAAAACTCAGAGTTTACGATAGCTAACATGAGGCAAGTCACATTCAAAGAACCATTCATTGATGTTCCACCCTTTAGTTTTTACTGTGTTTTGGTAGTTGGTGGAAGAAAATTTTATGCTCTAGGATATACAAAAATTTCCTTTTATTTGAGAACAATTCTCAATTTCTATACCAGTTTATTAAAATAGATTCCAGACAATCAGTCCTTCCTAAGGACATAGCGATAGAGTCGAGTTTGTTGGTTCAATGCCATATGTATTCAACACAAGAAGGATAATACAAAATATTGTGACGTTTGAACTATATTTAACAAGGACTTAAATTATTAAGTATAGCTCCCACTATTTTTTATCGGATTAATAGCCCTCTCCATTAATGCGGAAAATATCACATACTTTCTAGTGGGCCAAGATCCATATTTCTACCTCCTCTTGGGCCTGCTTTGGCACGTCACCCAAGAGTTGGTTATTTAGGTAGGAACCATTCCAATTGCATCCCATGCAACTCTTGGTCCAATTAGGCAAATAACTCGTTATTCCTTATCCTTTAGATAACGCCTAATTGTCATGTCTCTAGGCTCATCAATCCAATTGATATTACCCAGTTGCGTCCAACCTCTTGTTGTAACAATCACACATTACTTGCTTGTGTCGTCCGCAACACATTATGGTGAATTAAAACGCCTTGTTTTGGCAAGCTGATAGCTCCTCACTAGGAGTTATCGGTTAACCCAATTTGAGGGGTATTTTCGTTCGAAATGAGCGTTTTAGTCGATTTCTGCCCCGTTTGACTCAGGAATTTACGGTTTGCTGTTCTTATCTCCTAGGCGCATAAACTGCTTTATTTCACGCATATCGAGATATGATCACGGGTTTTTGTTTCGTGTCGTTGATGCAGGGACAGGACTTGTGCAGGAGCAGGAAATGAAGCAGGCATACGGGTGAAGGATCCAAGAAGGCTGAGAAGCCAAGCATGCAAGCCGAGGAGCCTGGCACGCATCCCGAGGCATCCTGAGCAGTTTGGCACGCATCCCGAGGCATCCCGGGAAGTTTGGCACGCATCCCGAGACAGACGAAACACACTCCGAGAAGATCAGCAGTCATCCCGAGACATCCCGAGGATCCTAGTACGCATCTCGAGACATCCCGAGGAGCCTGGCACGCATCTCGAGGCATCCCGAGGAGTTTGGCGCGCAAACCGAGGAGGCAGCTACCTACGCAGCTAGCGACGCAGGTAGCTACGCAGCTACCTACGCAGCCAGCTCCGCAGCTAGCTACGCAGGTAGCTCCGCAGCTACCTCGGCAGCCAGCTACACAGCCAGCTACGCAGCTACCTACGCAGCTAGCTACGCAGGTAGCTACGCAACTACCTACGCAGCTACCTACGCAGCTAGCTACGCAGGTAGCTACGCAGCTATCTTGCGCAATTGGCCCGTTTCCCGAGGCGGTGGCAAACGGCCCGTTTCCCGAGGCGGTTTCGGCCCAGTGGCAGTTTCGTAATATCGGCAGTTTTCAGAAACCCCTCCAGCACTATATAAAGACTCGTCCAGTGCTCACAGAACACAACAACTTACTGAAGGAGATCGCAGAGCACTCTCGGTGAGCACGGAAGCAGGAATTCAGAATCTACAGCACGCGTTTGATATCACTATCTCTCTTATTCAGAAACGTTGTTATTTAATTATTTCACTTAGTAGCTAAACCTTTTACCTAGGTTCTCGGTGAACCTAGGGTTTCGTATCCAGATTTTATTATAGACGTTTGATTATGGATTCATGATTGTTATCTTAAATTCATCAGCTTTATCTGTTATTCTGTCATTGACTGTTATCGTATATGCATGATCGGAGTTGCGAACTAGAATTGATATAGACCCGAGCCTGTAGGTGAAAACGTCAGGTTAGGGTTAGGAAGAAAAGACAGAATTCAGTACCTTACCCTGATGGACCGACCAGAGAAAGGGAGATAGGGCTAGCATAGAAAAACGTGAGACCGACTGTTGGAGAATCTGACCCGGGCCATTAGGACAGGTCAGAAACCCTAACAGGCTTAGAACGAGACTGCAGACTTAGGCAGCTTAACAGGAATCCGAACGTCTGTAGGATCGGGATTACGTGTGGAATCTGAAAGGTCACTGCACAACCGGTACGTTGCACAGATAACGAGACTGCTGAGTGTTTTCATATCAAACCGAAAAACGTAAAATCTGTAGAAACCCGAGGGGATCCAGGAGCCTAGTTCCCATCAACCCTAGAGTACAAAAAGCAAGTTTATTCCAGAAAACGTCACAAAAAAATATATTTACGTTTTTGCATTTTTAGTTTTACGTAGTTCCGTAACAACAAACACAACCCCTTTTCCTCGTTTTTTACACTTTGTCAACCAAAACTGCTTACTCGAGAAAACCCGAGACAGTCCCTGTGGGATCGATAACCCGAGTTGAAATACACCCGGTACTACTTGATTTCGTATACTTGCGAATAGCCCGTAATTTGCGCATCAAGTTTTTGGCGCCGTTGCCGGGGACTATTTTAGGGTTTATTTAGTAGTCAGAATTAGTTTTCAGAGTTTTTATTTTTTCTTTTTCGTTTTTCTCTTATCTAACTGCTCGTAATCTCGTTTTTCAGGAACCTTGAGTGAATGCCCAGATTGCCTCGCGATTTGGTCACACCGCTCGACAACCCAGAAAAGCTGTTTACAGAGCAGAACCGCAGACACCAAGAGAGCAGAATGGCTCGCACGGGCAATCCTGCTACCCCGACAGTCACTGGCCAAGAGGCTGAACCTGAGACACGTACCCCAGCCGAGATGGCTCGGTACATTGAAGAGCTAGTCGCAGCAGGCTTCAAGTCCATGCTCCATCAGAGGACGTACAACCGATCTGGAAAAGCTTTGGTGGAAAATTTCAAGGTCCCGTCCGGAGGACACGAACCAGCCATAGTAGTGCCTCCGATTACGGCGGAGCACTTTGACCTAAAATCCTCCACCATCCAGACGGCACAGACGCACTGTCCGTTCCATGGTAAAGCCGATGAAGATCCGAACGAGTTCATCGGGAAGTTCGATGATTACTGCAACAAAGTCAAGTACCGAGGGCTCGAGGCCGATACACTTAAACTGATCCTATTTCCGTACTGCCTGTACGGGGCCGCCAAGGACTGGCTCGAAAGCCGACCGCCCAAATCCATCACAACCTGGGAAGGATGCGTTTCGGATTTTCTGGCCAAATTCTTCCCCGCCTCCCGAGTGATTAAACTGCAGAGCGAGATCTTGTCGTTCAGTCAGAAGATGGGAGAAACGGTAGTGGAGGCATGGGAGAGATTGATGCGACTGGTGAAGAAGTGCCCGAATCACGGTTTCGGGGACGCAAAAATTCTGCAGGTTTTCTACCATGCCCTCGACAGGGACAACGCTGACAGAATTGACAGAGAAGCCGGTGGCAACTTTCTGTACCATGTGGACAAGGACGGAGCCTATGAATTGATGAAGCAATTAGCCAAACAGGATACCCGCCTGTTTGACGAGCACAGACTCACCGCCATGGCCGAGCCGGTTGCAGAAGATCGTATCGACAACCTGACCAAGGTTGTCACGGACTTAGTGCAGAAAGTATATTCTGAGAAGAAGACGGTTGAAGCGGTAGACGGTCCAGAGCTAGACGAGGCTATCGAAGATCTAAGGAAGGAGGATGTTAACTATGCCCAGCAGCAGCAGTGGGATCCGAGCCGGTACCGGCCGGGCACGAGAGATCACCCCGGTTTCCGGTACGGAAATCCTAATTCTGGGATGTACGTACCAGGGTTCCAGCACAAGCCACCGGTGCAGCTGGCCAATCAGACAACAGCCCCGGTTCAGCCGGCCCAGCCGGTATTGACAGCACAGCGATTCGAGGAGCAGATGAGTAAATTGGACGCCACGTTGCAGGCCATGGACGCCAGGTTCACGCAGTCCGATGCAAAAATTGACACAGCGGTCAACACTTTGACTGCCGACCTGCACCAGACCAAAACTGCACTACGGACACTGGAGGTCCAAGTCGGACAGCTTGCACAGCAGCAAGCCGAGAGAGCACCAGGAAACTTACCCTCTACCACCGTTAACAATCCACGTGCTCAGATCAATGCCATCACCACCCGAAGTGGAATAGCACTCCAGGATCCACCGTACCTCAGCCATGCACGTGCAGAAAAGTCGAAGGAAATCGAACACGAAGTATTTGGCTGGGAAAGCAACTCAGCCGACCGCCCCCAGCCAAAGGGCTCGGGTGAGAAGGATGCAGTGCAGACGGAGAAGGAAGCAGAAACGGTACCCGTCTCGAAAGAGGTGCTGTATCCTTTGAAGACACGGAAGAGGGATGATAGAAAAGACTACCTCAGATTTCTCGAGATGTTCAAACAGCTCCAAATCAACATACCCTTTGCAGAGGCGTTGGCAAAGATGCCCACGTATGCCAAGTTTCTCAAATATATCCTGTACGGGAGGAGGCGTATGAGCGATTTCGAGACGATAAATCTGACGGCAGAAGTGAGCAATTGTGTGAAGAATGGGTTACCAAAGAAGAGGAAGGATCCTGGCAGCTTCGTCATCCCGGTAACCCTGGGAAACGCATATACAGGAAAGGCCCCTGTGTGACCTGGGGGCCAGCATAAATTTGATGTCGTTGACAATTTTCATAAGCTTGAAGATCGGTGAACCGAGACCCACCAGGATCATGTTGCAGATGGCGGACAGGTCCGTCAAACAGGCATATGGGGTCATAGAATACATTATGGTGAAAGTTGGGGAACTGATTTTTTCGGCAGATTTCGTGATTCTGGACATGGTGGCAGGAGAGGTACCGCTCATTCTGGGCAGACCGTTTCTGGCCACCGGAGAGGCAATGATTAACTGCAAGAGCGGGGAATTGACGATGCAGATTAATGAAGACAAGGTAACATTCAATGTTTTCAAAAATCTTCAACTGCCTAACTACTATGATCACGAGGACATCTATGCCGTTGAGGTAGTGGACGAAGGTCTGGATGAGGACGAGATGGACAAGATGTGGGAAGAAATCGACAACATGTACTCGTCAGACAAGGAGAAGACCCGGTGTGAGCAGGCCATGAAGACGGAACATTGGACCACTTTGCACTTGGATGGAGACGGTGGGCAGAAACTGGCCCTGATCCCGTCACTCAAGGAGCCGCCTACACTGGAGCTTAAACAGCTCCCGAGTCATCTCAGGTATGCGTACATTGGGGATAACGATACACTGCCCGTAATTGTTTCGTCTCATCTATCTCAGGAACAGGAGCAAAAACTGCTGGAGGTACTGCGAGAGCACAAAGAAGCAATCGCCTGGACGATTGCGGATATCAGGGGGATCAGCCCCTCCTATTGCATGCACAAGATCAGAATTGAAGAAGGTAAAAAATCAGTGATTCAGCCCCAGCGGAGACTGAATCCGAATATGAGCGATGTGGTGCGAAAGGAGGTCATGAAGTGGCTGGAAGCAGGAATTATTTACCCCATCTCGGACAGCACTTGGATCAGCCCGGTCCAGTGCGTGCCCAAGAAAGGGGGTATCACGGTAGTGCAGAACGCGGCTCAGGAGCAGATTGCACAACGCACCGTCACGGGGTGGCGGATTTGCATGGATTAGCGGAGGTTGAATGAGGCAACGTTAAAGGATCACTTCCCTTTACCGTTCATGGATCAAATGCTGGACAGGTTGGCGCACCACGCCTATTACTGTTTTCTGGACGGTTATTCGGGGTACAATCAGATTTACATCGCCCCGGACGATCAAGAGAAAACGACGTTTACCTGCCCGTACGGTACTTTTGCGTGCCGTCGTATGCCGTTCGGGTTGTGTAACGCACCCGCCACGTTCCAGCGATGCATGATGGCCATATTCTCCGACATGATCGAGAAAAATATGGAGGTCTTCATGGACGATTTTTCACTGTTCGGGGACAGTTTTGAAGACTACCTCGGTCACTTATCCCAGGTTCTGATCCGATGCAAGAAGGCGAACTTAGTTCTGAACTGGGAAAAGTGTCACTTTATGGTCACCAAGGGTATCGTGCTGGGTCACAAAATTTCCAGTAAGGGACTCGAGGTGGACCGGGCCAAGATCGAGGTGATCAAGCAGCTTCCGTACTCGACAACCGTGAAGGCGATCAAGAGTTTTATGGGGCATGCGGGATTTTACCGACGGTTCATCAAAGATTTCTCCAAGGTCACGAAGCCGCTATGCGCCCTACTCGGGAAAGACGTGACTTTTGATTTTGACGGAGCATGTCAGCATGCCTTTGACCATCTGAAGGAGAAGCTGACCACAGCCCCGGTAATCACGACACTGGACTGGTCACTGCCGTTTGAGCTGATGTGTGACGCCAGCTACTACGCAGTCGGTGCAGTTTTGGGGCAGCGGAAAGACAAAGTCTGCCATGTCATATACTATGCCAGCAGGGTGTTGAACGACGCCCAGATGAATTACGGTACGACTTAGAAGGAACTGCTGGCAGTGTAGTCTATGCCCTGGGCAAATTCCGGCCATACTTGGTCGGGTCCAATGTGATCGTTTTTACTGATCACAGCGCCCTGAAGTATCTGCTGGACAAGAAGGACGCGAAACCGAAACTGTTGCGGTGGGTATTACTGATGCAGGAATTTGACTTGGAGACTCGGGACAAGAAGTGAGTCGAGAACGTAGTTGCTGACCACCTTTCGAGACTGGAAAAAACCAAGCCGGAGCGAGTCCCGATTCAGGAAAATTTCCCGGACGAGCATATTATGGCAGTTAAGCTCGGGAGACCGTGGTATTACGCCATAGCCAATTACTTAGTAACTGGCACGCTTCCCGAGGATCTTACCCCGTCTTAGCGGAAACGGTTTATTTCTGAGTGCGACAGTATTTCTGGGATGACCCGTATCTGTTCAAGCAGGGGGCCGACAACATTCTGAGAAGGTGTATTCCGACCCACGAAGCCTGGAACGTGATCAGACACTGCCACTCAGCACAGTGTGGGGGTCATTTAGGGGGAACGCGCACGGTGCATAAAATACTACAGTACGGTTTTTTCTGGCCGACAATCTTCAAACACTGTCACGACTATGTGCAGGGATGTGATAGGTTCCAGAGGACAGGAAACACGTCACACCGGGACGAGATGCCGATGACCGTGTGGCAGGAGGTAGAGCCGTTTGATGTATGGGGATTGACTTCATGGGTCCGTTCCCGTCTTCGATGGGAAATCTTTACATTCTGCAGGCAGTGGATTATGTGACAAAGTGGATCGAGGCGATTGCGTGTCATAAAAACGATGCAACTACGGTTGAGCGTTTTCTGAAACGTAACATTTTTACTCGGTTCGGGACGCCCAGGGCGATGATCAGTGACGAGGGATCACACTTCATTAATCGAGTTTTTGCCAAAGTTCTGAAACAGTACTGTGTGTCAGTTCACAAGGTGTCACTGCCTTACCATCCTCAAACGAACGGGCAGGCCGAGGTGTCGAACAGAGAGATCAAGAGCATACTCGAGAAGACGGTGAATCTCGGCCGGAAGGATTGGTCCTTAAGACTGGACAATGCACTCTGGGCCTACAGGACAGCTTTCAAGACACCGCTGGGAATGTCGCCATACCAGCTCATGTTTGGAAAAGCGTGCCACTTGCCGGTTGAGTTGGAGCTCAAAGTATACTGGGCTATCAAACTGCTCAACATGGACCAGAATCTAGCGGGAGATAAGAGAAAAATGGCGCTGCTGGAATTAGAGGAATTCCGCAGAACGGCATTCGAGAGCGCTAAAATCTTCAAAGAGAAGACGAAAAAGTGGCATGATCAGCGGATCACGCCGAAGCAGTTCAACGAAGGCGACAAAGTGCTTCTCTACAACACGAGGATGCGGTTCTTTCCGGGCAAGTTGAGGTCTCGATGGTCGGGACCGTTCATCCTCAAGAAGATATTTGCATGGGGAGCATTTGAGCTGGAGAATCCAAAAGACGAGTCCAGTTTCAGGGTGAACGGGAACCGGATCAAGCCATATCTCGAGACAGTTGAAGTCGCCAAAGTGGACCCCGTCTACTTTGACGACCCGTGAGAGGTAACCGGGTCGGGCCGTCGACCGTAAATCACAAGCGCTTGGTGGGAGGCATCCCATCGGATTACGTAAATTATTTATTTATTGCAGTTTTTATTTTACGTTCTGAATTTTGGGAGAGGCGAGATGAGTGTGTGTTAATGGGTAGACAAGTTTGTGCAGGAAATTTTAAGCAGAAAAACGCAAGCAGAAAATGTGCGGGTCAAAACCGAGAGGTCCGACACGCATTCAAAGAAGTGCAGAAAAACTGGCCCAAAAGGCCAGTTACGCAGCCCAGCAGGCCAATTACGCAAAAAAAAATGAAATTTATAGTTACGCTGGCCCAGAAGCCAGTTACGCAGGCCCATAGGCCAATTACGCAAGCCAGAGAAAAAAAAATTGTGGACCAGCCATGCAGCCGGCCCAAACACGCGGCCCGGCCACGCAGTCGGCCCAATTACGCAGCCCATCCAGAATGCCACGCAGCAGGGGAAGCAAGTGGAGCTTCCAAAACCTTAGGGGGTCAAAATGCCATTTCACCAAACTAGGGGGAGTTTTTTGAAATTTTCAAAAAGTTCCCATTATTACCCAAAAGTTATGGACGGGTTCACCAGTATACTTCCTCCATTGTTGGTATATTGAAGCTTTCTCTTTCCTCATTTTCTCTCCACCTTCAAAAGTCCAAATTTCACCAAATCAAAAACCGAGCACGTTTTTGCGATCCTCGTGAGAACTGGATCATTTTGGTGTGGTTGAAGCTGCAAAACAGTTTCCGAATTGGTGTGGGGGTCAAGACAAAATTTGTTAAAAATTTGAAGAAAAGCTCCAGATTCGTCGGTTTCGGGTCAAAATTTGAGAAAACACAAAGAAGAAACGTCGAAGAGGAGGGCGAGGCCTACACGGTGCCCAAGTCAGAAACTTTTTCCGGCGAGAAAAATTTTCCGGCGACTTTCCCGGCGACAGTTTGTTTACACTCGTTGACTCGCTCCGAGTGCTCAGGTTCACAAAATTCTTCTTTCGCTATTTTTTCAGTTTTCGGTACCAACCCGTACCCGGGTTTAGCATGCTACGTTCTTAGCTGTTTTTGACTGTATACTGCGTTTTTAGCTGCTTTTCTGCATTTTTAACTGTTACTTGCGTATTTAACGCAATTTTTACGTAATTGACCGTTAACTGCAAATTAGCATAGGGTAGCGTAATTGACTGTTTAAGTTGCGTATTTAGCTGTTTTGACTGCGTATCTGAATTTTGACAGCGTTTTTTGCGTTTTTTAAAAAAAAAAGTTGCGTAATTGACTGTTTTGACTGCGTATCTGCATTTTGACAGCGTTTTCTGCGTTTAAAAAAATATAAAAAAATAATAATACAAATATATTTAATTTCTGAATTTTCTGCTTTCGTTAGCTGTTATGGACTGGCTTGAGAGACCCGTGGCGTTTGATTTTCGTTTGCCTTTTGCCATTGACATCCCGTATGAGCAGATTACCGAGACCAACTTTGACAGTTTCCGGTTTGTGAGTTACCAGGCCCATCTACACTATCTAGAGACTTTAGACAGGGGATTGACACCGGACTATAGGTTCGAGGTAGATGACGAGAGGATGCCGATAGCTATGAGAAATTATGCGAGACGGCACGATCTCTTTGGCTGTGCCTTAGAGAACTTCCCCGAGAGGGCTAGTTCCGCGCTCAGTCGGGAATTTTTCTGTAACCTCATCTATCAGGAGTTCGGGGAGACAGAGTTGTACCCGAACTGGGTATACTGTCGTAGGGGGTTTATTTGGCTGACGCCCCTCGCAATCCGCTGGGCGTATGGTATACCTGGCGAATTCGAGGGTCGGTGTGCGTACGATATGCTCGTTCAGGACTCTCCTCCGCAAGAGGAGCTCTTGAGGACTCTGTGTGAAGGGGCGGATGAGGCCCGCTGGGAGACCAACGGGAGGTTACATGGCACGTTTTTGAGTCCGCCAGCCCGGTGGTGGTTTGAGTTTGGAGTGAACTGGGTAGTAGGGATTCAGCATATCACTAAGCTGCCCTACGAAGTGGTACTTCTGGTGTACTGCTTCATGTCCCGACGCCGGGTCGACATAGCGGCCCGGATCTGGTCGAACATTAGAGAGAGAGCCAACACGCATAGCCGGCGGGGTTTTGGGTTTTGCAGCCTGATTACCCGATTGGCTGCCCTGAATGAGATTGTCATCGAGGGTGAGAGAGATTTAGACCCCGCCTCTTTCCGGCCGTTCTGGCGAGTAGGTAGACGGGCCATAGGAATCCGTAGGGCACCCGAGCCGGCCGATGCGTTTGTGGACTTAGATGAGGATGAGCCGCGTGATGACCCGATGGACAAGGATGGGCAGGCCCCTTCCTCGGACCCTGACATTGGACCGCCCCCCGCCCCCGCGCCCAGAAGGCGCGCTACTCGACAGAGGGGGGGCCCTGTCCATAACCCCACCCCGCTCTCTAGTTACCAGCCGACCCAGGAGTACATGGCACCAGATCCTACCCCTATCCCGGCGAGGCGTTCCACACAGGAGCGTCCTGTCATGAGAGAGTTTCCGACCCGACTACATCGGTCTCGGTCGACTTATGAGCACGGTCAGTCTAGTGGGCCCGTCGAGCCTGAGCCTAGCCGGCCCACTCGCCCGACCAGGATCCCTGTTCCCGAGCCTGAGCCTGGCCGGCCTACTCGGCCAGCCCGGACCGCGGTTCCCGAGCCTCCCAGACCATCGAGGGCAGCTGCCACTGAGCGTAGCAGGTCATTTCGGGCCGATGTCCCCGAGCCTTCTAGACCGTCCCAGGCTGCTGTCCCTGACCGTAGTCGGTCGACCCGAGCTTCTGACACTACCATTCCTCCGTGGACTGCCTTTGAGCAGAAACTTACCCAGATTGATGAGAGGGCCGAGTCTGGTAGAGCGTCCAATAAGGACATGTGCAAGAAGAAGTTTGGTAAGTTGTGGAGACTGCTAAAGCACAACCAGAGGACCAACGACAAGAGGGGAAAGGATTAGGCTGCTGCGATGACCGCGCTTCGAGAGGAGCAGAGAGAGGCAGCCCGGAGCGCGGTTCGACAGGTCCCGCAACCGTTATTCTTTCCATCGACTTACTCCAGTGAGTTCGATACCAGTTGGTCTGGTGAGGCGGAGTCGAGTCACCATGACGATGCCCCGGCCTCGGCCCCGGCACATTCTGATAGTTGGTCCGACTCCGGGCCATACTGCCCACCCCAGGACACTCAGTCATACCAGACGCCGCCAGCGCCAGCGCGCCGAGGGGCCCGTGGCACGAGACCCACTGAGCCTAGCAGTCCTAGGTATCTATCTACCAGCAGTTCTGTCAGTAGCATGTCCGGTACTTCCGAGACCGGGTCAGACCCGCCCTATGTTCCAGACGATTCCGAGTGAGTGCCATGAGGGCATGCCACCTCTTTAGTGTGGGGGTGGTGGTCGTGTCTGCATTAACTAGGTCTGCACGTTTTTTCATGTTCATTTGCTGTTTTGAGTTTATTTATTGAGTCAGCACGTTTTTATTTTTATTTTTTTTATTTTTTTATTTTAGTCTACCCACCACAAATTTCTGGCCTTGCATTGTGTATATCTAAAAAAAAATCGAAAATTTTCAGAAAATCAAAATAAAATAAAAAATAAATAAATAAAAAATTTGAGAACGGGCAATCAAGAGAACAGAAACTGGGAAGAAATCGAGGTTAAATCCTTTGAGAGAAAAGAAAGCTTGCACCAAGGTATAGTAGATAGGTGAGAGCCAGTGACCCTTGGAAACCGCAAGTAGTTATCATCTGAGCTAAGGATCCGACTAGTTGCCACACCGCCGTCATCTAGGTAGTCGACAACCCGCCCACGGGCGCCGTCACAGTCATCGCATCTTTCGGTGGAGTGACTGGCTCAAGGGACCTCACGTCCTGTTTCTTACCCCTAGGTCCAACTAGTAAACCCGTTTGAAGCCATTTACCCCTTTTATTCTCAGCCACTATAGCCTAGGAAGCCTTCTTTGAGACCTCATCAGTCGTTAGTTGGCTATTCTACGAGTTATGACGGAGGGAGTGAGTTGGGGAGAGTTTCAGATGGGAGCACTTCATGATATATCAGTTTTGGACAGTTTTGACATTGACACGTTTTTCGAGGGAAGGACAGGGTGAGTGAGAGGCGATAGTGCATTAATTTGCGAAGGGAGATAGGGCTAGCATAGAAAAACGTGAGACCGACTGTTGGAGAATCTGACTCGGGCCATAAGGACAGGTTAGAAACTCTAACAGGCTTAGAACGAGACTGCAAACTTAGGCAGCTTAACAGGAATCCGAACGTCTGTAGGATCGGGATTACGTGTGGAATCTGAAAGGTCACTGCACGCAGTCAACTACGCAGGTAGCTACGCAGCTATCTTGCGCAGTTTGCCCGTTTCCCGAGGCAGTGGCAAACGGCCTGTTTCCCGAGGCGGTTTCGGCCCAGTGGCAGTTTCGTAATTTCGGCAGCTTCCAGAAACGCCTCCAACACTATATAAAGACTCGTCCAGTGCTCATCAAAAAAAACAACAACTTACTGAAGGAGATCGCAGAGCACTCTCGGTGAGCACGGAAGCCGGAATTCAGAATCTACAACACGCGTTTGATTTCACTATCTCTCTTATTCAGAAACGTTGTTATTTAATTATGTCACTTAGTAGCTAAACCTTTTACCTAGGTTCTCGGTGAACCTAGGGTTTCGTATCCAGATTCTATTATAGACGTTTGATTATGGATTCATGATTTTTATCTTAAATTCATCAGCTTTATCTGTTATTCTGTCTTTGACTGTTATCATATATGCATGATCGGAGTCGCGAACCAGAATTGCTATGGACCCGAGCCTGTAGGTGAAAACGTCAGGTTAGGGTTAGGAAGAAAAGACAGGATTTAGTACCTTACCTTGATGGACCGACCAGAGAAAGGGAGATAGGGCTAGCATAGAAAAACGTGAGACCGACTGTTGGAGAATCTGACCCGGGCCATTAGGACAGGTTAGAAACCCTAACAGGCTTAGAACGAAACTGCAGACTTAGGTAGCTTAACAGGAATCCGAACATCTCTAGGATCGGGATTACGTGTGGAATCTGAAAGGTCTCTGCACAACCGGTACGTTGCACAGATAACGAGACTGCTGAGTGTTTTCATATCAAACCGAAAAACGTAAAATATGTAGAAACCCGAGGGGATCCTGGAGCCTAGTTCCCATCAACCCTAGAGTACAAAAAGCAAGTTTATTCCAGAAAACGTCACAAAAAATATATTTACGTTTTTGCGTTTTTAGTTTTACGTAGTTCCGTAACAACAAACACAACCCCTTTTCCTCGTTTTTTTTTACACTTTGTCAACCAAAACTGATTACTCAAGAAAACCCGAGACAGTCCCTGTGGGATCGATAACCCGAGTTGAAATACACCCGGTACTACTTGATTTCGTATACTTGCGAATAGCCCGTAATTTGCGCATCAAGTTTTTGGCGCCGTTGCCGGGGACCGAACCCGAGTCACCCGCGTGACAGGCGGGAATACTTACCACCATACTACAACTACGCCAAAAACTTGATGAGCAAATTACGGGCTATTCGCAAGTATACGAAATCAAGTAGTACCGGGTGTATTTCAACTCGGGTTATCGATCCCACAGGGACTGTCTCGGGTTTTCTTGAGTAATCAGTTTTGGTTGACAAAGTGTAAAAAAAAACGAGGAAAAGGGGTTGTGTTTGTTGTTACGGAACTACGTAAAACTAAAAACGCAAAAACGTAAATATATTTTTTTGTGACGTTTTCTGGAATAAACTTGCTTTTTGTACTCAAGGGTTGATGGGAACTAGGCTCCTGGATCCCCTCGGGTTTCTACAGATTTTACGTTTTTCGGTTTGATATGAAAACACTCAGCAGTCTCGTTATCTGTGCAACGTACCGGTTGTGCAGTGACCTTTCAGATTCCACACGTAATCCCGATCCCACAGACGTTCGGATTCCTGTTAAGCTGCCTAAGTCTACAGTCTCGTTCTAAGCCTGTTAGGGTTTCTGACCTGTCCTAATGGCCCGGGTCAGATTCTCCAACAGTCGGTCTCACGTTTTTCTATGCTAGCCCTATCTCCCTTTCTCTGGTCGGTCCATCAGGGTAAGGTACTAAATTCTGGCTTTTCTTCCTAACCCTAACCTGACCTTTTCACCTACAGGCTCGGGTCTATAGCAATTCTGGTTCGCGACCTTGATCATGCATATACGATAACAGTCAAAGACAGAATAAAAGATAAAGCTGCTGAATTTAAGATAACAATCATGAATCCATAATCAAACGTCTATAATAAAATCAGGATACGAAACCCTAGGTTCACCGAGAACCTAGGTAAAAGGTTTAGCTACTAAGTGACATAATTAAATAACAACGTTTCTGAATAAGAGAGATAGTGATATCAAACGCGGGCTGTAGATTCTGAATTCCTGCTTCTGTGCTCACCGAGAGTGCTCTGCGATCTCCTTCAGTAAGTTGTTGTGTTCTGTGAGCACTGGACGAGTCTTTATATAGTGCTGGAGGCGTTTCTGAAAACAGCCGATATAACGAAACTGCCACTGGGCCGAAACCGCCTCGGGAAACGGGCCAACAGCGCAAGATAGCTGCGTAGCTACCTATGTAGGTGGCTGCGTAGCGAGCTGCGTAGGTGGATGCGCAGCTACCTGCGTAGCTGGCTGCGTAGCGAGCTGCGCAGGTAGCTGCGTAGCTGGCTGCGCAGGTAGCTGCGTAGCTACCTGCGTAGCTAGCTGCGTAGCTGGCTGCGTAGGTAGCTGCGGAGCTGGCTGCGTAGCTAGCTGCCTCCTCGGTTTGCGTGCCAAACTCCTCGGGATGCGTGCCAGGCTCCTCGGGATGTCCCGGGATGCGTACCAGGCTCCTCGAGATGTCTCGGGATGACTGCTGATCTTCTCGGAGTGTGTTTCGTCCGTCTCGGGATGCGTGCCAAACTGCTCGGGATGCCTTGGGATGCGTGCCAGGCTCCTCGGCTTGCATGCTCGGCTTCTCAGCCTTCTTGGATCCTTCACCCGTATGCCTGCTTCATTTCCGGCTCCTGCACAAGTCCTGTCCTTGCATCAACGACACGAAACAAAAACCCGTGATCATATCTCGATATGCGTGAAATAAAGCAGTTTATGCGTCTACAAGAAAGAACAGCAAACCGTAAATTCCGAGTCAAACGGGACAGAAATCGACTAAAACGCTCATTTCGGACGAAAATAACCCTCATAATGGGTAAACCGATAACTCCTAGTGAGGAGCTATCAAATTACCCCCGCACTAACCTTTGCTCGTCCCGAGCAAACATCCTGCATACTGCTCTGAAATGCATACATATCTGTCTTGCAAATACCCCCCTGCAAGTTCGAACCAAGACCTTTTCCCTTCCATTAGTTTGCATACTCTTTCTACCCGACCATATAAACCAGACGACTCGATCAAAAACTGACTCAGAAAGAATATACACAGACTCAATACACACGACTCAAAAGTACTAAACAGTTTTTTTTTTTGGTGAGATTGGGCAATCTCAAAAACATAACCGAGTGTCCTCAAAACCTCATCCTTTTTCCAGAAAATACTTCCCTGCAATCGATCGGTAAGTCTGAACAGATTTCTTTGGTGGATTTAAGCACTGGACCCGAGTACTATTACTTTTGCTATCAACCTGAGCGAATCCCTAATTAACCGACCATCCGAGCTATTTCCGAATCAAGGTTCTAAGTCTAACAGGCAGGATATATATGTGTAAAGGTACGGCATGATCCTACTCGTTATGACATTCTCACAATTTCCCCAAACTCACACCCCTCACCGAGTTCTCGAAAAACTGCCTGAAACACCTAAGTTCCTGCCATATCAATCTTCCTGTCCCCCGGTGTGTCTTCGCCGTTCTCGCGGCCACAAATGTGAAGCGGTGTAACTGTCTCGAAAATTGTGCTACTCACTCAGCTTTTTGACTCAATAACAAAAACAACATAAATAACTGAAAAACTGCAAAACTATATCATTTTCTTTTTTTTTCCATTCATTTTTTTTTTTATTTTCTTTCTTTCTTTTTTTCTTCTATTTTTTTTTTAATACGACTCTATATACACATAAATACACGAATAACAATAAATAAACTGACTAAAGCTGAGTGAGTAAAAATAAACTGTCGTCGTAGGGTATGAAAAATGTCCTCATATGGAATACCCCCACACTAATCCTGAAGCGCTGATCCTGTAGTCGGAATAATACTGTGCAGTCCCACTGAACCTCCTCATCACCAAAGATGTAGAAAACCTGCACAACCACCAATTAACCTCACAACCCCCAGGACCCCATTGTGTGCGGAAAGATGTCTCGCACGCGACTAACTCCTCCTGTGGTCACTATGTAATGCAGTGATCCACCTCCGCAAATTAATGCACTGTCGCCTCTCACTCACCCTGTCCTTCCCTCAAAAAACGTGTCAATGTCAAAACTGTCCAAAACCGATATATCATGAAGTGCTCCCATCTAAAACTCTCCCCAACTCACTCCCTCCGTCATAACTCGTAGAATAGCCAACTAACGACTGATGAGGTCTCAAAGAAGGCTTCCTAGGCTATAGTGGCTGAGAATAAAAGGGGTAAATGGCTTCAAACGGGTTTACTAGTTGGACCTAGGGGTAAGAAACAGGACGTGAGGTCCCTTGATAGCCATTCACTCCACCGAAAGATGCGATGACCGTGATGGCGCCCGTGGGCGGGTTATCGAATACCTAGATGACGGCGGTGTGGCAACTAGTCGGATCCTTAGCTCAGATGATAACTACTTGCGGTTTCCAAGGGTCACTGGCTCTCACCTATCTACTATACCTCGGTGCAAGCTTTCTTTTCTGTCAAAGGATTTAACCTCGATTTCTTCTCTGTTTCTGTTCTCTTGATTGCCCGTTCTCAAATTTTCTGATTTTTAATTTTTTTGGATTTTGTGAAAATTTTCGTTTTTTTTTTTTTAGATATACACAATGCAAGGCTAGAAATTTGTGGTGGGTAGACTCAAAAAATAAAAATGTGCTAACTTCAATAAATAAACTCAAAACTGCAAACGAACATGAAAAAACGTGCAGACCTGGGTAATGCAGACACGACCACCACCCCCACACTAAAGAGGTGGCATGCCCTCATGGCACTCACTCGGACTCGTCTGGAACATAGGGCGGGTCTGACCCGGTCTCGGAAGTACCGGACATGCTACTGACAGAAACCTAGGACTGCTAGGCTCAGTGGGTCTCGTGCGACGGGCCCCTCGGCGCGCTGGCGCTGGCGGCGTCTGGTATGACTGAGTGTCCTGGGGTGGGCAGTATGGCCCGGAGTCGGACCAACTGTCAGAATGTGCCGGGGCCGGAGCCGGGGCATCGTCATGGTGACTCGACTCCGCCTCACCAGACCAACTGGTATCAAACTCACTAGAGTAAGTCGATGGAAAGAATAACGGTAGCGGGACCTGTCGGCCCGCGCTCCGGGCTGCCTCTCTCTGCTCCTCTCGAAGCGCGGTCATCGCAGCAGCCTGATCCTTTCCCCTCTTGTCGTTGGTCCTCTGGTTGTGCTTTAGCAGTCTCCACAACTTACCAAACTTTTTCTTGCACATGTCCTTAATGGACGCTCTGCGAGACTCGGCCCTCTCATCAATATGGGTAAGTTTCAGCTCAAAGGAAGTCCACGGAGGAATGGTGGTGTCAGAAGCTCGGGTCGACCGACTACGGTCAGGGGCTGCAGCCCGGGACGGTCTAGAAGGGGGGACATCGGCCCGTAATGACCTGCTACGCTCAGTGGCAGCTGCCCTCGATGGTCTGGGAGGCTCGGGAACCGCGGTCCGGGATGGCCGAGTAGGCCGGCTAGGCTCAGGCTCGGGAACAGGGATCCTGGTCGGGCGATTGGGCCGGCTAGGCTCAGGCTCGACGAGCCCACTAGACTGACCGTGCTCATAAGTCGACCGAGATCGATGTAGTCGGGTTGGAAACTCTCTCATGACAGGACGCTCCTGTGTGGAACGCCTCGCCGGGATAGGGGTAGGATCTGGTGTCATATACTCCTGGGTCGGCTAGTAACTAGAGAGCGGGGTGGGGTCATGGACAGGGCCCCCCCTCTGTCGAGCAGCGCGCCTTCTGGGCGCGGGGGCGGGGGGCGGTCCAATGTCAGGGTCGTGTGAAGGGGCCTGCCCATCCTCGTCCATCGGGTCATCACCCGGCTCATCCTCATCTAGGTCCACAAACGCATCGGCCGGCTCGGGTGCCCTACGGTTTCCTATGGCCCGTCGACCTACTCGCCAGAATGGCCGGAAAGAGGCGGGGTCTAAATCTCTCTCACCCTCGATGACAATCTCATTCAGGGCAGCCAATCAGGTAATCGGGCTGCAAAACCCAAAACCTCGCCGGCTATGCGTGTTGGCTCTCTCTCTAATGTTCGACCAGATCCGGGCCGCTATGTCGACCCGGCGTCGGGACATGAAGCTGTAAACCAGAAGTACCACTTCGTAGGGCAGCTTAGTGATATGCTGAATCCCTACTACCCGGTTCACTCCAAACTCAAACCACCACTGGGCTGGCGGACTCAAAAACGTGCCATGTAACCTCCCGTTGGTCTCCCAGCGGGCCTCATCCGCCCCTTCACACAGAGTCCGCAAGAGCTCCTCTTGCGGAGGAGAGTCCTGAATAAGCATATCGTACGCACACCGACCCTCGAATTCGCCAGGTATACCATACGCCCAGCGGATTGCGAGGGGCGTCAGCCAAATAAACCCCCTACGACAGTATACCCAGTTCGGGTGCATTTCTGTCTCCCCGAACTCCTGATAGATGAGGTTACAGAAAAATTCCCGAGTGAGCGCGGAACTAGCCCTCTCGGGGAAGTTCTCTAAGGCACAGCCAAAGACATCGTGCCGTCTAGCATAATTTCTCATAGCTAACAGCATCCTCTCGTCATCTACCTCGAACCTATAGTCCGGTGTCAACCCCCTTTCTAAAGTCTCTAAATAGTGTAGATGGGCCTGGTAACTCACAAACCGGAAACTGTCAAAGTTGGTCTCGGTAATCTGCTCATACGGGATGTCAATGGCAAAAGGCAAACGAAAATCAGACGCCAGGGGTCTCTTAAGCCAGTCCATAACAGCTAACGAAAGCAGAAAATTCAGCATTTTTTTTTTAAAACGCAGAAAACGCTGTCAAAATGCAGATACGCAACTTAAACAGTCAATTAAGCAATTTTTTTTAAAACGCAGAAAACGCTGTCAAAATGCAGATACGCAGTCAAAACAGCTAAATACGCAGCTTAAACAGTCAATTACGCTACCCTATGCTAATTTGCAGTTAACAGTCAATTACGTACAAATTGTGTTAAATACGCAAGTAACAGTTAAAAATGCAGAAAAGCAGCTAAAAACGCAGTATATAGTCAAAAACAGCTAAGTACGCAGCATGCTAAACCCGGGTACGGGTTGGTATCGAAAACTGAAAAAATAGCGAAAGAAGAAATTTTTGAACCTGGGCACTCGGAGTGAGTCAACAAGTGCAAAAAACTGTCGCCGGAAAAGTCACCGGAAAATTTTTCTCGCCGGAAAAAATTCTGACTTGGGCACCGTGTAGGCCTCGCTCTCCTCTTCGACGTTTCTTTGTGTTTTCTCAAGTTTCGACCCGAAGCCGACGAATCTGGAGCTTTTCTTCAAATTTTTAACACATTTTGACTTGACCCCCACACCAATTCGGACACTGTTTTGCAGCTTCAACCACACCAAAATGATCCCGTTCTCACGAGGATCCCAAACACGTGCTCGGCTTTTGATTTGGTGAAATTTGGACTTTTGAAGGTGGAGAGAAAATGAGGAAAGAGAAAGCCTCAAAATACTAACAATGGAGGACAATGGCCTGGTGAACCCGTCCATATATTTGGGCAATAATGGGCACTTTTTAAAAAATGCAAAAACCTCCCCCAAAGTTTGGTTAAATTGCAATTAGACCCCCTATGGCCTTGGAAGCTCCACTTGCCTCCCCATGCTTCGTAGCTTGCTGGCTGGGCTGCGTAATTGGGCCGGCTGCGTGGCCAGGCCGCGTATTTGGGTCGGCTGCGTGGCTGGTCCACTTCATCTTTTTTTTTTCTCTCTTCCTGCGTAATAGGCCTCGTGGGCCGCGTAACTGGCCTTTTGGGCCAGTTTTTCTACACTTCTTTGAATGCGTGTCGGACCTCTCGGTTTTGACCCGCACATTTTCTGCTTGCGTTTTTCTGCTTAAAATTTCCTGCACAAACTTGTCTACCCATTAACACACACTCATCTCGCCTCTCTCAAAATTCAGAACATAAAATAAAAACTGCAATAAATAAATAATTTACGTAATCCGATGGGATGCCTCCCACCAAGCGCTTGTGATTTACGGTCGACGGCCCGACTCGGTTACCTCTCACGGGTCGTCAAAGTAGACGGGGTCCACTTTGGCGACTTCAACTGTCTCGAGATATGGCTTGATCCGGTTCCCGTTCACCCTGAAACTGGACTCGTCTTTTGGATTCTCCAGCTCAAATGCTCCCCATGCAAATATCTTCTTGATGATGAACGGTCCCGACCATCGAGACCTCAACTTGCCCGGAAAGAACCGCATCCTCGTGTTGTAGAGAAGCACTTTGTCGCCTTCGTTGAACTGCTTCGGCGTGATCCGCTGATCATTCCACTTTTTCGTCTTCTCTTTGTAGATTTTAGCGCTCTCGAATGTCGTTCTGCGGAATTCCTTTAATTCCTCCAGCGCCATTTTTCTCTTATCTCCCGCTAGATTCTGGTCCATGTTGAGCAGTTTGATGGCCCAGTATGCTTTGTGCTCCAACTCAACCGGCAAGTGGCACGCTTTTCCAAACACGAGCTGGTATGGCGACATTCCCAGCGGTGTCTTGAAAGCTGTCCTGTAGGCCCAGAGTGCATCGTCCAGTCTTAGGGACCAATCCTTCCGGCCGAGATTCACCGTCTTCTCGAGTATGCTCTTGATCTCTCTATTCGAAACCCCGGCCTGCCCGTTCGTTTGAGGATGGTAAGGCAGTGACACCTTGTGAACCGACACACCGTACTGTTTCAGAACTTTGGCAAAAACTCGATTAATGAAGTGTGATCCCTCGTCACTGATCATCGCCCTGGGCATCCCGAACCGAGTAAAAATGTTGCGTTTCAGAAAACGCTCAACCGTAGCTGCATCATTTTTCTGACACGCAATCGCCTCGATCCACTTCGTCACATAATTCACTGCCAGCAGAATGTAAAGATTTCCCATCGAAGACGGGAACGGACCCATGAAGTCAATCCCCCATACATCAAATGGCTCTACCTCCTGCCACATGGTCATCGGCATCTCGTCCCGGTGTGACGTGTTTCCTGTCCTCTGGCACCTATCACATCCCTGCACATAGTCGTGACAGTCTTTGAAGATTGTCGGCCAGAAAAAACCGGACTGCAGTATTTTATGCGCCGTGCGCGTTCCCCCAAAATGACCCCCACACTGTGCTGAGTGGCAGTGTCTGATCACGTTCCAGGCTTCGTGGGTCGGAATACACCTTCTCATAATGTTTTCGGCCCCCTGCTTGAACAGATACGGGTCATCCCAGAAATATTGTCGGCACTCGGAAATAAACCGTTTCCGCTGAGACGGGGTAAGATCCTCGGGAAGCGTGCCAGTTACTAAGTAATTGGCTATGGCGTAATACCACGGTCTCCCGAGCTTAACTGCCATAATATGCTCGTCCGGGAAATTTTCCTGAATCAGGACTCGTTCCGGCTTGGTTTTTTCCAGTCTCGAAAGGTGGTCAGCAACTACGTTCTCGACTCCCTTCTTGTCCCGAATCTCCATGTCAAATTCCTGCATCAGTAATACCCACCGCAACAGTCTCGGTTTCGCGTCCTTCTTGTCCAGCAGATACTTCAGGGCGCTGTGATCAGTAAAAACGATCACTTTGGACCCGACCAAGTATGGCCGGAATTTGTCCAGGGCATAGACTACTGCCAGCAGTTCCTTCTCAGTCGTACCGTAATTCATCAGGGCGTCGTTCAACACCCTGCTTGCATAGTATATGACATGGCAGACTTCGTCTTTCCGCTGCCCCAAAACTGCATCGACTGCGTAGTCGCTGGCGTCACACATCAGCTCAAACGGCAGTGACCAGTCCGGTGTCGTGATTACCGGGGCTGTGGTCAGCTTCTCCTTCAGATGGTCAAAGGCATGCTGACACGCTCCGTCAAAATCAAAAGTCACGTCTTTCCCGAGTAGGGCGCATAGCGGCTTCGTGATCGTGGAGAAATCCTTGATGAACCGTTGGTAAAATCCCGCATGCCCCAGAAAACTCTTGATCGCCTTCACGGTTGTCGGGTACGGAAGCTGCTTGATCACCTCGATCTTGGCCCGGTCCACCTCGAGTCCCTTACTGGAAATTTTGTGACCCAGCACGATACCCTCGGTGACCATAAAGTGACACTTTTCCCAGTTCAGAACTATGTTCGCCTTCTTCCATCGGATCAGAACCTGGGATAAGTGACCGAGGCAGTCTTCAAAACTGTCCCCGAACAGGGAAGTATCGTCCATGAAGACCTCCAGATTTTTCTCGATCATGTCGGAGAATATGGCCATCTTGCATCGCTGGAACGTGGCGGGTGCGTTACAAAACCCGAACGGCATACGACGGAACGCAAAAGTACCGTACGGGCAGGTAAACGTCGTTTTCTCTTGATCGCCCGGGGCGATGTAAATCTGATTGTACCCCGAATAACCGTCCAGAAAACAGTAATAGGCGTGGTGCGCCAACCTGTCCAGCATTTGATCCATGAACGGTAAAGGGAAGTGATCCTTTAACGTTGCCTCATTCAACCTCCGGTAATCCATGCAAATCCGCCACCCCGTGACGGTGTGTTGTGCAATCTGCTCCTGAGCCGCGTTCTGCACTACCGTGATACCCCCTTTCTTGGGCACGCACTGGACAGGGCTGATCCAAGTGCTGTCCGAGATGGGGTAAATAATTCCTGCTTCCAGCCACTTCATGACCTCCTTTCGCACCACATCGCTCATATTCGGATTCAGTCTCCGCTGGGGCTGAATCACCGGTTTTTTACCTTCTTCAATTCTGATCTTGTGCATGCAATAGGAGGGGCTGATCCCCCTGATATCCGCAATCGTCCAGGCGATTGCTTCTTTGTGCTCTCGCAGTACCTCCAGCAGTTTCTGCTCCTGTTCCTGAGATAGATGAGACGAAACAATTACAGGCAGTGTATCGTTATCCCCAATGTACGCATACCTGAGATGACTCGGGAGCTGTTTCAGCTCCAGTGTAGGCGGCTCCTTGAGTGACGGGATCAGGGCCAGTTTCTGCCCACCGTCTCCATCCAAGTGCAAAGTGGTCCAATGTTCCGTCTTCATGGCCTGCTCACACCGGGTCTTCTCCTTGTCTGACGAGTACATGTTGTCGATTTCTTCCCACATCTTGTCCATCTCGTCCTCATCCAGACCTTCGTCCACTACCTCAACGGAATAGATGTCCTCGTGATCATAGTAGTTAGGCAGTTGAAGATTTTTGAAAACATTGAATGTTACCTTGTCTTCATTAATCTGCATCGTCAATTCCCCGCTCTTGCAGTTAATCATTGCCTCTCCGGTGGCCAGGAACGGTCTGCCCAGAATGAGCGGTACCTCTCCTGCCACCATGTCCAGGAACACGAAATCTGCCGGAAAAATCAGTTCCCCAACTTTTACCAGAATGTATTCGATGACCCCATATGCCTGTTTGACGGACCTGTCCGCCATCTGCAACATGATCCTGGTGGGTCTCGGTTCACCGATCTTCAAGCTTCTGAAAATTGTCAACGGCATCAAATTGATGCTGGCCCCTAGGTCACACAGGGCCTTTCCTGTATATGCGTTTCCCAGGGTTACCGGGATGACGAAGCTGCCAGGATCCTTCCTCTTCTTTGGTAACCCATTCTTCACACAATTGCTCACTTCTGCCGTCAGATTTATCGTCTCGAAATCGCTCATACGCCTCCTCCCGTACAGGATATCTTTGAGAAACTTGGCATACGTGGGCATCTTTGCCAACGCCTCTGCAAAGGGTATGTTGATTTGGAGCTGTTTGAACATCTCGAGAAATCTGAGGTAGTCTTTGCTATCATCCCTCTTCCGTGTCTTCAAAGGATACGGCACCTCTTTCGAGACGGGTACCGTTTCTGCTTCCTTCTCCGTCTGCACTGCATCCTTCTCACCCGAGCCCTTTGGCTGGGGGCGGTCGGATGAGTTGCTTTCCCAGCTAAATACTTCGTGTTCGATTTCCTTCGACTTTTCTGCACGTGCATGGCTGGGGTACGGTGGATCCTGGAGTGCTATTCCACTTCGGGTGGTGATGGCATTGATCTGAGCACGTGGATTGTTGACGGTGGTAGAGGGTAAGTTTCCTGGTGCTCTCTCGGCTTGCTGCTGTGCAAGCTGTCCGACTTGGACCTCCAGTGTCCGTAGTGCAGTTTTGGTCTAGTGCAGGTCGGCAGTCAAAGTGTTGACCGCTGTGTCAATTTTTGCATCGGACTGCGCAAACCTGGCGTTCATGGCCTGCAATGTGGCGTCCAGTTTACTCATCTGCTCCTCGAATCGCTATGCTGTCAATACCGGCTGGGCCGGCTGAACCGGGGCTGTTGTCTGATTGACCAGCTGCACCGGTGGCTTGTGCTGGAACCCTGGTACGTACATCCCAGAATTAGGATTTCCGTACCGGAAACCGGGGTGATCTCTCGTGCTCGGTCGGTACCGGCTCGGATCCCACTGCTGCTGCTGGGCATAGTTAACATCCTCCTTCCTTAGATCTTCGATAGCCTCGTCTAGCTCTGGACCGTCTACCGCTGCAACCGTCTTCTTCTCAGAATATACTTTCTGCACTAAGTCCGTGACAACCTTGGTCAGGTTGTCGATACGATCATCTGCAACCGGCTCGGCCATGGCGGTGAGTCCGCGCTCGTCAAATAGGCGGGTATCCTGTTTGGCTAATTGCTTCATCAATTAATAGGCTCCGTCCTTGTCCACATGGTACAGAAAGTTGCCACCGGCTTCTCTGTCAATTCTGTCAGCGTTGTCCCTGTCGAGGGCATGGTAGAAAACCTGCAGAATTTTTGCGTCCCCAAAACCGTGATTCGGGCACTTCTTCACCAGTCGCATCAATCTCTCCCATGCCTCAACTACCGTTTCTCCCATCTTCTGACTGAACGACAAGATCTCGCTCTGCAGTTTAATCACTGGGGAGGCGGGGAAGAACTTGGCCAGAAAATCCAAAACGCACCCTTCCTAAGTTGTGATGGATTTGGGCGGTCGGCTTTCGAGCCAGTCCTTGGCGGCCCCGTACAGGCAGTACGGAAACAGGATCAGTTTCAGTGTATCGGCCTCGACCCCTCGGTACTTGACTTTGTTGCAATAATCATCGAACTTCCCGATGAACTCGTTTGGATCTTCATAGGCTTTACCATGGAACGGACAGTGTGTCTGTGCCGTCTGGATGGTGGAGGATTTTAGGTCAAAGTGCTCCGCCGTAATCAGAGGCACTACTATGGCTGGTTCGTGTCCTCCGGACGGGACCTCGAAATTTTCCACCAAAGCTTTTCCAGATCGGTTGTACGTCCTCTGATGGAGCATGGACTTGAAGCCTGCTGCAAGTAGCTCTTCAATGTACCGAGCCATCTCAGCTGGGGTACATGTCTCAGGTTCAGCCTCTTGGCCAGTGACTGTCGGGGTAGCAGGATTGCCCGTGTGAGTCATTCTGCTTTCTTGGTGTCTGCGGTTCTGCTCTGTAAATAGCTTTTCTGGGTTGTCGAGCGGTGTGACCAAATCGCGAGGCAATCTGGGCATTCACTCAAGGTTCCTGAAAAACGAGATTACGAGCAGTTAGATAAGAGAAAAACGAAAAAGAAAAATAAAAACTCTGAAAACTAATTCTGACTACTAAATAAACCCTAAAAATAGTCCCCGGCAACGGCGCCAAAAACTTGATGCGCAAATTACGGGCTATTCGCAAGTATACGAAATCAAGTAGTACCGGGTGTATTTCAACTCAGGTTATCGATCCCACAGGGACTGTCTCGGGTTTTATCGAGTAATCAGTTTTGGTTGACAAAGTGTAAAAACGAGGAAAAAGGGTTGTGTTCGTTGTTACGGAACTACGTAAAACTAAAAACGCAAAAACGTAAATATATTTTTTGTGACGTTTTCTGGAATAAACTTGCTTTTTGTACTCTAGGGTTGATGGGAACTAGGCTCCAGGATCCCCTCGGGTTTCTACAGATTTTACGTTTTTCAGTTTGATATGAAAACACTCAGCAGTCTCGTTATCTGTGCAACGTAGCGGTTGTGCAGTGACCTTTCAGATTCCACACGTAATCCCGATCCTACAGACGTTCGGATTCCTGTTAAGTTGCCTAAGTTTGTAGTCTCGTTCTAAGCCTGTTAGGGTTTCTAACCTGTCCTAATGGCCCGGGTCAGATTCTCCAACAATCGGTCTCACGTTTTTCTATGCTAGCCCTATCTCCCTTTCTCTGGTCGGTCCATCAGGGTAAGGTACTAAATCATGTCTTTTCTTCCTAACCCTAACCTGACGTTTTCACCTACAGGCTCGGGTCTATAGCAATTCTGGTTCGCGACTCCGATCATGCATATACGATTAGAGTCAAAGACAGAATAACAGATAAAGCTGCTGAATTTAAGATAACAATCATGAATCCATAATCAAACGTCTATAATAAAATCTGGATACGAAACCCGAGGTTCACCGAGAACCTAGGTAAAAGGTTTAGCTACTAAGTGACATAATTAAATAACAACATTTCTGAATAAGAGAGATAGTGATATCAAACGCGTGCTGTAGATTCTGAATTCCTGCTTCCGTGCTCACCGAGAGTGCTCTGCGATCTCCTTCAGTAAGTTGTTGTTTTTTCCTTGATGAGCACTGGACGAGTCTTTATATAGTGCTGGAGGCGTTTCTGGAAACTGCTGAAATTACGAAACTGCCACTGGGCCGAAACCGCCTCGGGCACCGGGCCGTCTGCCACCGCCTCGGGAAACGGGCCAACTGCGCAAGATAGCTGCGCAGCAAACTCCTCGGGGGTGCCTCGAGATGCGTGCCAGATGTCTCGGGATGCGTACCAGGCTCCTCGGGATGTCTCGGGATGCGTGCTAAACTGCTTGGGATGCCTCGGGATGCGTGCCAGGCTGCTCGGGATGCGTGCCCATCTCCTCGGGAAACGTGCCAATCTTCTCGACTTGCATGCTCGGCTTCTCAGCCTTCTTGGACCTTTCACCCGCATGCCTGCTTCATTTCCGGCTCCTGCACAAGTCCTGTCCCTGCATCAACGACACGAAGCAAAACCCGTGATCATATCTCGATATGCGTGAAATAAAGCAGTTTATGCGTCTAGGAGATAAAAACAGCACCTCGTAAATTCCCGAGTCAAACGGGGCAGAAATCGACTAAAACGTTCATTTCGGACGAAAATACCCCTAAAATTGGGTTAACCGATAACTCCTAGTGAGGAGCTATCAAATTACCCCCGCACTAACCTTTGCTCGTCCCGAGCAAACATCCTGCATACTGCCCTGAAATGCATACATATCTGTCTTGCAAATACCCCCTGCAAGTTCGAACCAAGACCTTTTCCCTTCCATCAGTTTGCATACTCTTTCTACCCGTCCATATAAACCAGACGACTCGATCAGAAACTGACTCAGAAAGAATATACACAGACTCAATACACACGACTCAAAAGTACTAAATAATTTATTTTTTTGGTGAGATTGGGCAATCTCAAAAACATAACCGAGTGTCCTCAAAACCTCATCCTTTTTCCAGAAAATACTTCCCTGCAATCGATCGGTAAGTCTGAACAGATTTCTTTGGTGGATTTAAGCACTGGACCCGAGTACTATTACTTTTGCTATCAACCTGAGCGAATCCCTAATTTACCGACCATCTGAGCTATTTCCGAATCAAGGTTCTAAGTCTAACAGGTAGGATATATATATATGTGTAAAGGTACGGCATGATCCTACTCGTTATGACATTCTCACAATTTCCCCAAACTCACACCCCTCACCGAGTTCCCGAAAAACTGCCTGAAACACCTAAGTTCCTGCCATATCAATCTTCCTGTCCCCCTTTGTGTCTTCGCCGTTCTCGCGGCCACAAATGTGAAGTGGTGTAACTGTCTCGAAAATTGTGCTACTCACTCAGCTTTTTGACTCAATAACAAAAACAACATAAATAACTGAAAAAACTGCAAAACTAGATCATTATTTTTTTTTTCTTTTTTTTTTCTTTTTCTTTTTTTTTATACGACTCTATATACACATGAATAACAATAAATAAACTGACTAAAGCTGAGTGAGTAAAATAAACTGTCGTCGTGGGGTATGAAAGATGTCCTCATATGGAATACCCCCACACTAATCCTGAAGCGCTGATCCTGTAGTCGGAATAATACTGTGCAGTGCCACCGAACCTCCTCATCACCAAAGATGTAGAAAACTGGCACAACCACCAATTAACCTCACAACCCCCCGGACCCCATTGTGTGCGGAAAGATGTCTCGCACGCGACTAACTCCTCCTGTGGTCACTATGTAATGCAGTGATCCACCTTCGCAAATTAATGCACTGTCGCCTCTCACTCACCCTGTCCTTCCCTCGAAAAATGTGTCAATGTCAAAACTGTCCAAAACTGATATATCATGAAGTGCTCCCATCTGAAACTGATATATCCAAATCGTAGGCCATATCCATCCACCATGCAACAAAAGCACATAATACAGTTAAACCCAATTTTTAACGCGTTTGTTCAATTTTAATTAATTAAATTAGAAAACTAGGGATAAAAAATTCAAAACGATCGCGCTAGTCCAACTACCTGAACCGAGCTGACCCGCCAAACCGGGCCCACCCGGTCGGTCCAGCCCGCCCGGTCAAACCGGTCGGCTGGCCTAACCGGCAAGGCATGTTGGCTTGGTCGGCACTCCAAAAGGAGGGGACGCACCTCCTTGGCCAAGCCCTCTAGGGGTTAAATCAAAATTTTCTCCTTCCCTTCCTTGGCCTAACCCCAATGTGGGACAAAAACACCTTTTCTCCCTACATTGTGCCCAAACCCTAGCTTTATGTCACCAAATAATTTATGCATCATATGTACATGCAAAACACTAATTTTCTCATCCTATGTAAAATTTGATGATTTCCACATGAATCATCTTCATGGCGTATCAAAATACGCATATTAATTTTATTACAATTTACAGTCAAACTGACATAAACGGTCAAAACTGACAAATTTAGTATATCAAATATATACCCAAAATTCATTATTTTCACATCATATGTAAAATAATTGAATCTACACATGAATCACATTCATGGCGCATCATATTACCCATATCAGTTTTGCTACAGTTTCACGGTCAATTTGACAGAACGGTGTAAAACTAATAAAACATATAACCACATAAAATCATTTTATGCGCGACCTGTGGCTCTGATACCACTGTTGGGTTCGTAGGCTACGCAGCAGAATAACAAAAATTTATCCTACTCAAATCCCACCAAGGATCACAGGTGAATCATCATAACATGATGAAAGGAATAAAGGTTACCTCAGCCATACCAGGCTGGTGACGATCACATACAAAGAATAGTATCTTTGTCTCTACGGTATCCACACGAATAGAAATCAACCGGGCTTCTTCTCCAATGGTGCTAGCAATCTGAGAAGAAGGATGAACTTGCATGCACAGGCTGGATCACATCCATCTACGCGGCAAGGAAGAGACACGGCATCGCCATGCCGTGAGCACAAGAGAGGGGGGAGGCACCTAATAAGGCCGACGGCCCCATGTGGGGCGGCTCCAAGCCCTAGGCCGAACCCTAGGTGGAGAAAACTCATTTTCTCCTTTCTCTCTAACTCTCTAGTAAACTGTGGTGTGTAGGAATTAATTAGCCTTGAATTTTCTTAGCTTATAAATCATATTTATAGCTAGGGAAATTCCTCTTTGCCCATTAATTCAACAATGTAGGACTTATTAAGTATGAATTCTCATAGCCTACAATCCTATTTATATAGCTAGAGAAATTAACCATTGCCCATTAATTCAACAATGTGGGACTAGTTACATTCTAGCCCACAATTTCTCATTAGTCCAACTAATGAGCATAGTTTACACTTTAGTCCAATTAATTCATTATTGCTATTTAGTCCAACTAATTAGCAATAATCCCAGCTTGATCTATTATTGTGTGTGACCCTGTAGGTTCCTGATTACGTGGCAGTAATAATAATTATTACAAACATTGAGCGGTATCTAGCAATACATCAATGCTCCCAAGTAATAGAAATGTCAGTGATCTGACTAACCTTTGTGACCGATGTTACAGTGTTGTATAATCCATTTGTCTCATGTATCCGGATTGGACACAAGACATGGAGTGTCACACTTGTATATCCAATCCATAGTTTCTCGATCTGTGACTAGACTTAGATAAACAAATAACATCAATATCTCATATTGATTTATTTGAGCATGGCCATGCATTTTCTTAAGTCTCACTCATCGAATGGCCATGGATATTTACTCCCGTCATGTGGGAGGGACAAATCCTCTCTACGTCACTACGATCTCTAAACTTGTTTCATATCATATCTGATTAAAGCCTTTATTGTTACCCAGTTACGGTGTAACGTTTGACAATATCAAAACATGTTAATTCACAACTAGAATATCTAGTGACTTCAAGTCAAAGGATCACAACACTATTGTCACTATGAGAAGCGCTTGTGACATTCACATAACTCCCATGTAGCCTTCTCTTGGTGGGTCAATCCAGTACGGCATTACTCCTAATGCGTACCCATGTGTTGGATCGTGATATCTCCATATCAATCCAACCCCATACTAGTCTATAGTTGATCGTCATGTTAATCAATATAGTTGACTAGGGATATTCAAGAATATAACCTTTATATTCTAAGGACTTCATTCATGTTAGCATATCTCCATATCGATAACATAATGAATAGTAAGTCCATTAAATATCACAATAAATTGATTGCCTCTAGGGCACAATTCCAACAATCCATTGACTGGTTAGTTGGAGCTGAACTTGCTCCCACACCATTGCTAATTTCTTCTTGCATCTCTTGTTTAATCACTTTTGCGAAGACCTTGTTCAAAGAAGGCAATGGTTCCATCAAGAATATTTGGTCTCTCACTTGTGTAAAACAATCGTTTAGCCCCATAAGAAATTGCATTATGCATTCCTCTTCATAACCATCATACAGAATTTTCAAAATACTACACGTACATGTTCTGAGATTTCCACAGGTACATTTAGGAAATATCTTATAATTTGATATCTCATCCCATAATTATTTTAGCTTAGTGAAATAACTTGTGACTGTCATGTCTCCTTGCTTGAGACCAGCAATGGATTTGCTCAATTGGAAAATTCTGGGTCAGTTCTTTTGGGAGTATCTCTCTCTCAAATCCTCCCATATCTCACAAGAAATAGCTCGGTATACTATGGAACAAGCAATCTCCTTGCTCACTGAATTTAAAAGCCAAGACATGATCATATTGTCACATCTCTCCCACTGACTATGTAACGCAACATCATCTACTGGATAAGCTATAGTTCTAGTTACAAAACCCAATTTATTCTTAGCTCTCAGTGCCAATGTCATGGACCTACTCCAAGTATTATAGTTCTCTCCTTGTAGAAGCTGAGAAACCAAAATCATACCTAGGTTATCAGGTGGGTTGAGAAAATATGGTGAACTTAAGTCAGCCATCTCTGAAACTCGAGCCCCCGGTGTAGCTCCTGCAGTAACGGTGGTGTTCATGATCTCGAGGTTGACACAGACGGAAAACCCAAATTCCCATGAGCAGAGCAAGACAATGAAATTGGATTGACTAAAATCAGAGTATAGGAAAGAGAACGGATGAAACCTAGAGTCGAGTCGTATCAAGCCAACCAGGCTCTGATACCATGAACAATTTCTTGAAGAAGAAGAAGAATAAGAAGAGGGAGGCGCATAGCGCTTTCATTTTTAAGGGAAAAACTAGGGTTCGATACATCCTGGAGCACATATATGCTTTCAGGTATTAACAACAATTCAAGAAGAAAAAAAGAAACAAATTAATAATGTAAACATAAAACGATTCAGTCTTTTGGTCCTTGCACTTTGCCACCAAATGCTTGAACCATCTTCACAGAATTCACCACTAAGTCCCTGAACTTTCACTATTCTAACACCGATGTAAAAAACTTGCCTCCTTATCCCCTAACCTCACCCCAAACTTTCCATATATGTTGCCATTTATGAGGTTATTCGCATGTGGTTATCTCCCTGATGATCAATTGCTCGTGCTCTTGGCCTGATTTTGTTTTACCGTTAGTTTTATGTTGAGCGTGGTTTGTTGTAGATCCGAGCTACATCAACACTGTTTGTTTAAGTCAATAATGAATTTTATTTTTCATCTCGATCATTAGTTTCTTCCTCTAATCAACAACTTAATCCAATTGGGAATTTTTTTTTTTAGCAAAACAAACGAGATAGCATTCTAGTTTCACAAGGTAGAACACCGTAAATTCACTTTTCATAAACGTGAATCCACATATTTGATTGCTACGAACAAAGAGGACAAGAGATAATGCTCACAGGGATTGTGAGACTAGTTAAGTGGACAATGTAGCACAACTGTCTCAACAGTGACTCCTGGTCCAAGACGCAAACACTAGCCATATTCCCGTACTCACTTAACACGTGCCTAGACGCTTCAAGCTTACAGGGCTTGAGGCCCATTTTCATCTCCACCTGATCCAAAATAGCAGGCCCTTCAGGATGTGAAACCCAAAAAATAGATTTCCAATCAGATATGCCCAATGGTTTGAATGCCTCCTCCAAACTAGCCTCAATGTTATTCCCAATTCTTGTTGGGACATCCTTGGCAAATTGCAGTTTAAGGCCCATATCACATAATTGTCATTCCGTTCCAGCGTCGTTACCCGGAATGAGCCACTGGACCGTTAAGACTATCTCAAACAAACTTTTCTCCACTCCAGGCACTGGATCTGATCCAACGATAACGGCCGCAGCACCATCACCAAAAAGGGCCTGTCCCACTAAGTTGTCCAGATGAGATTCATTTGGGCCACGAAAATTGTGTTTTGTAGTCTCATTGCAAACAACCAAGACACGAGCGCCTTTATTGTTATCTACTATGTCTTTGGCTACGCGAAGAGCTGTTCCACCTGCATGGAAACCTGCAAGGTGCAACATTAGCCTCTTGACGGAAGAGGAGAGACCACGAAGCTTAGTGAGATGGTAGTCAGCACCAGGCATTTCTAGAACATTGGTCGTACAAAAGATCAGGTGGGTGATTGTGGATGTTGGTTGCCCCCATTCTTGAATTGCTTTCTATGTAGCCTCTTTTCCCAGTTCAGGCACTTCCGTTACAGCCATTTCTTGTCTTGAGTTGATTGAAGGCTCCATAAAAGTGCATATGCTAGGGTTTTCCTTAAGGATGTCCTCCGTTAAGGACATGTAGCGCTTCTTAACTGTCGAATTCTCACCTGTGAATTTGATGAAAGAAAATGATTTAATGCTTTTCTTTTAATCGCTGCATATATGATGTTCGTAAGTTTTCCCTTGAATTAGATGAAATTCACCATAGGCTTAAGCGGGCACTTGATTGTAACAGAACTGGAAATTTGAGTACCAGCTAGGAAACATTGGGACAAATACTAAAACTATAACTACTCTCCCTTCCATTGTTTCGCTAGTCAAATCACAATTCATGAACATAAGGGACACAATATGAAGAGGAGCGCTTACATACTACGGTAGTACCATTTTCTTGCATCTACATGACATGATTTGTAAACTAAAATAACCCTTAATAAACCCTATTATGTTGTGAACTCAAAAATAGAGAAGAGAGAACAATGTTGGAGGAATATCAAAAGCTCTTTTACTCTCTACCAAAGCACTCTTTATATAGAGTGTGGGAGCCAATCATAATCTTCTAAGAGTCAATCATAATCTACTAGGGAATATTCATTATAATATTCTATAACACTTCCCCTTGAATATTCACTAATACGATGCCTCGTTAAAACCTTGTCAAGCGAAACCCGTTGGGACAAAAGCTCGGACGAAGGAAAAAGAGTGCATCTTGTGAGTGGAGATTTGATGTAGTCTTCAACTCATTCATGGCTGCATGCCTCATTAAAACCTTGCTTGGAAAAACCCTGTGGGATAAAAACCTCGGCTAAGGAAAAGAGTACAACGCCTTGTAATTTAATCTCCCCCTCTTTGCATCATCTTGATGTCACATTTCATACCTGAAAGTAAATTTATGGGGAATACATAATGTCTAACATAATATGATGCAACATGATCATTCAAGATAGTAATGAAAACTATCAGTTAACAAGTATGACATGTTATATACTCATGAGACATTCGTCATACTAAATAATATGCATATGCACCTAAAATACTCGCGAGTGTGAATCTTCAATTTGCTTCAGCAAAGAAGAATATCTCATGGTCAATGGGGCTCCATGGATTTCACATATAGTGATTCGTACGATCATTTTGTGTAACTAGTTACTTTCATATTCCTAGTCTTAAGACTAAACGAAATATCATAATCACTCTTATCAATAGAGGATTTGTGGGTTATAATTATAACCATGAGAAATATAATATAAAGGCATTGCTTCAATATAGCCTATTTTTCATTCAATAGTCTCACGCATTCAACCATTAGGGTGCGGACATTTGAATATGTTGTTCTATATGAAGATGGATGCTTGAGGCATCTCAAGTACTTCAAAGTACTTCACATATATGCTCGACGCATTAAATGCAGAGCTCGTGTATATTTGAATACACACGGGTGTTGACTTTGATTTTGGCCAATATGTAGTCAAACACGATCCCACTTGTAGTGGTTTAAGACAATCATATGATTTCAAGCGCTTTTCAAAGTAAATATCATTAATGGTCATATACATAGACTCAAATGTAGGAAGCTCTTCATCTACATGAGTTGTTACCTCTTCAAGGGCATTGATTTGATCATTTATTTATGATTCTCTTGTGTTCTCAATTTCTGTAGAATTCGAACTAACAAAATGATGATCCTTATAGAGGATATTGTAGTTGCATAAGCAACATTTACATGCTTCATAAATGTCATAATCTATAAGATTGTTTGGATCAAGTTTGAATGAGACATTTAAATTAAAATTCATGTCTTGTAAATGGTATTTCTCCCCCTCATGACATGAACTATGTGATCAATATCACTAAAATATACTTTAGGCATATTTAGATACTCGAGCCCAAACAAAACAAGGCGAGAATATATATGCTTAGAAGATACAATTTATCATAATTCAAACTTTTAGTCCTCAAAATTCTAAAATACTATCCTCTTTGGGATAGGAGTTTCACTTATGAGAATACAATAATCTCATGCTCCTCCTTTAAAGGGGTCCAAATGGGATAGTTAATGAGATAGAGCATGCATAAAAATTCACCCGAGTGGATAAATATTGCACAATTCATAAGAAGTGCATATACAGTCAGTCTAAAAATAATGATGAAGACTATTTGAAGTCTTATATCAATTATTTAAGCAACCAATCACTTAGTGATGCCAACGGTGACGAACTCAATCTTGATATTTCTGGACGAGTTCATGTCAAAAACCGTTGATCTCTTCTAGAGACGATATGTCTTCTAGGTGCTCGATAGAAGATATGCACATTTTTTAAATGTGAGATTGACAACATCCAAGCCACTTTAGGCGTTGAATAATAAATTTTGGGATGTTCTATGAGATTTTATATAGAATCACAACGCATAAAGTATGCGTCGGTTGGGCGATGCAGTGCATCAAGCCATTTTTATAACAAAATTATCTACGTTGGGTAGGCGATGTAATGCATCAAGCCATTTTTATGAAGAAATTGTCGACGGAGATGTCATTTATTTGTAGAAAACTGCTTCATGATCATAATTCAAGTATAAAACTTTTGTAGTTTCATTACTTTGATCTCAATATTCAAGGGAATTTCTTGTGTTAAAACAAACACAAGGTGCTAAAAATCTACCTTTGTGAGCCTTATAAGGTCTCATTTGCATCCTTGAATAGAGGGTTTTTTTTTCAATTGTCAGAACTTCTAGTTCGCCAAATTGTAGGTTGCCTCTTCTAGGGTACATTTTTCATGGACTCAAATGTTTCATAACATGAGTCAAAAAGCATAATAGGGGCTTATGCATTTTTTGCTATTGTCTTTTTTTTTCTTTTTTTTTCTTGTGCGAGCCATAAAGAAATAAGGACTTCATAACAATCAAGAGAGAAAAAAATCAATATGTAGAGACACTGTAAATAGAAGAAGCTAACCGTGATACTAATGAACCACATATTTTGTAGGATTTCTCCAGAATTAATAAACAAGAGAAATAAATATTTTCTGAAATTAATATGCAACTTCACAGTATTATATATCTTAAAATTATATGTAATAGATTTATGACAAAATAAAAGCATATTTAATTCAATGATCTGTCTCGAATAATTTCTTTTAAGAGTTCTTAAATTCAGAAATTAATAATCTTTAATCTAAATTGTATTGCCAAAAAAATGGTTTGATAAGTTCAATGTGAAACTTGTAATTGCCAAGGAGTTGGGAGGATCTTCAATCACTCAACCAAAAAAATTATTGCATAGATATTGGGAGGATCTTGAATCACTTCAACAAAAAAAAATTGTATAGATATTGGGAGGATCTTGAATCACTCAACCAAAAGATTGCATAGATAAAAGCATATCGGCAAATGACAAGTATGCATGACCACTTAAAAAGGTGACTTATTTGCAACTTATTTTTTTTTTCTCCCCCTGTTTTAATGTAGTCTTTTACTACAAATGGTATTATAGGGGATCAATATGGGATCCCCATGGTACCAAGACCATACAACAATCGCAACTAAGTCTGTGACTGTGCGGATTGTTTCGACAATATAACTTTTAGGATTCGCTTCAGGTGATGACTCGCCGTTTTTTTTGAGGATTGAGTCGAGCATAAAATCAATCATCCACTTCTGAGATCCAATACCATTCACACTTGGGAATATATATATTTTTCTTCATAACTTTAGGTTATGGAAAAATTAGCAATGATAATTGCTTTGACGTTCATATCCGTCAGTGATAGGCTCCTTATAGTATTTTTTTCTTAAAGAGGCGTAAAAGTAGAAATACAAAATGAGGAGTAATATATATATATATACATGGTTCAACTAAGCATATGAATAGCTTAGGACTAATGTATGGTTATGGGATCAAACCTCTCATGAGTTATGTGATAAAACCTCTCATGAGATTTCCCTTTTTTTCTTGAAATTTTAATAATAAAGAAAATTCCGACAAAACATCAACTCATCTAGAATAGATGATCGGGATTTGAATCCTTATGAGCTTTGGATGCTTTTGAATGCATGCTATCAAACATTTTTTTTTTCAATACATATGTACACATTCTTTTGAGGTTTCTATCCAACCGTGTAGACTATATATTTTTTTCTCATAGTTGAAGAGAAATGTGTATTAATATTGATCTGATGAGCCAGATGGACGATTGGAGTCAAAACCCAGTAGCAATATTTTTCATTTTCTTTCTCATCTCTGAGTGGTCACGAGTTTAAAACTCTAGCGACATAATTGTCGAAGAAGTCGTAATTCTCAGTCACGAGTTCGAAACAGATTATGAAACTCTAGTGACCCTCTTTTTTCCAGACAAATTGAATATACATAACACCAAGAAACTCGCTAGAGCTAGAGCTCAGCGGTATTGTCACGAGTTTGAAATTCTAGTGACTTGTATTTTTTTTTTTCTTTTACACTTCTTTCAGAGAGACTATATATCAAGAAAACTCGCTATATTTTAGCGATATTATCACGAGTTTGAAACTCTCGCTATTTTATTTTTTACTTTTATAGAGGTTTAATCAACGACATTATGAAATTCATCGCACCTTAGTTGTAATGTCACGAGTTACAAACTCCAATGACTTCACGCTTTTGTTTTCAGATAAATAAATGATAAAAACAATCGCTCATATGTAACAAGCATGACCATGTATATGATCGCAAATGATAGGGCTCAATATAGTGCACCAAATAGGTTTATTTGTTCACGCGTAATTGCTTAAATTGCGAGGTCACGAGTTTTAAACACTCTAGTGACTCTTTCTTTCTTTTTTTTTCGCGTATTGAGGTCACGAGTTGAAACACTCTAGTGACTTGTTTTAAATTTTTTTTTTTTCGCATCCTTGAAATCACGAGTTAAGAACTCTAGTGACACACGATAAAAGTTCAATAAGATCTCTTGCGTAATTGTTTCAATTGCGCGTTCTCAACGTCACGAGTTTAAAACACCTAGCGACTTATTTTATTTTTTTCACGTCTCGAGGTCACGAGTTCAAAACTTAGTGACATTCTTTGCAAATACCAAAATGACAATAAAGTTGCATAAAAAAATAAAAAAAAGTTCTAATTCCCAGTCACGAACTCAAGTGACAATATTTTGCTTTTCATAAGTCATTCTGGAGAGAATTTTAAAAATAAACTCACTTATTAGCGAGGTTACTCATTAAGAGAATCGCTAGAGTTTAGCGGTATTGTCACGAGTTTGAGACTCTAGTGACTTCTTATTCTTTTTCGGTCACTTGTATGTCACGAGTGTGAAACTCTAGTGACACCATTCTCTACTATTTTTTTTCACACAATATCGTGAGAATAAAACTCAACCAGCGCTAATAATTGTAGGTACAACTGGGAGTTCATGAAAAATGTAGTGACATTTTCTTTTAGAAGCAGTAAAGACAAATAAAATATTGTTGAGCCCTATACTAGAATGGGCCGTTAGTTTGTCTGGCTATAGGACATCATGTAAGAATCAGCTGTTATGCTGCTCGCCCGTGTTCATCCCAGTCATGACATGATTTTTTTTCTTCAAATAATAGCAGCTTTTTTTTCTAGGTCAGATTTGACATTATTTTTTCAACTGGGGGCGTGCTATTTTTTTTTCATGGACCTTGGTAGCAGACGTCGAATCAATATTAATATTATTAATTTCTGTTTTTGCAAAGTAGAGGCTGCTAGCTCAAGTGGCAGTAGCACAACTCACCGTGTGGTGGTCGCTGCAGGGGGTTCAAGTTCTCTCTGGGCCACAATTTCTTGTTTTTTTTTGGACGGGAATTTTCCAGCATTTTTTTCCGTAAAATAAAAAGTTAATAGAAAAACGCATAAAGCGTAGCACATAATTGCTCTAAATCATATGTTCATCTCTAGATCTAAATAGACCGAGACCTTCAAAAACACACAAGGCGGAGCACATAATTCCTCTAAATCATATGGTCCTCTCTAGATCTAGATAGATCGAGGTATAGAATTTGAAAACAACTTTTTTTTTCGATGAACCCATAGCATAGACAAATATTGATATAAAATAACAAATCGTAAAGATAAATAACAGATTACAGATACGATATTAAGTTGATTTGAATCAACCTTGAATCAAGCAAGAGATTAGACAATCAAAATCGAATATTAATCTTTTTCGTTTGATCATCTTGTTCTTGACAACATTATTAATAAATAATAATCGTACCTTTTCTTTTTGATAAATCTTCTCTTTCGGTAGAGCGTGCTGATAACGTGTTGTGAGCTCAAAAATAGAGAAGAGAGAACAATGTTGGAGGAATATCAAAAGCTATTTTATTATCTACCAAAGCACTCTTTATATAGAGTGTGGGAGCCAATCATAATCTTCTAAGAGTCAATCATAATCTACTAGGGAATATTCATTATAATATTCCATAACATGTTAGTTAATTTTAAGTTCTGAACCCTAAAATCTAAACTTAACCCTACAACATAACTTATAAAATTAGATTCACAATAAACTAGTGTTCTTGCGGTTTCAAACATCATTAGATGAAATTTGTGAGGCATTCAATTATCAGCCCAATGGAGGTATTTTGTCTGTCAACACATTTGTTTCCACTTTTTGTGTTAGTTTCTCTGGCTGTTAATTATTATTGGGAAAAAAATAGAAGGGCTAGTATAATTTAGGTACTGAGAGAGCAAAAATATCTTACAGATGCGTTTGAATTTCTGTTTGAGATCAGTCATGTGCTCGCTGTTGGTGACACGGAAGAAGTAATCCGGATACGTGCTCTGAAAGACACAGTTGGAAGCATTGGATGTCCCAATGGCCATTATGGTTGCTGGATCCAGTGATCGCTGGGCTCTAAGGAGTAAGGACCTCCTCGACGGTGACCATTCTTGTCAAAGGTGTAGATGCAGCTGCTGTAAATGACTAACAAATGTGAAAGATTTACTGATAGAAATGTGAGACTGGTTCATAATTTATACTACAGAAGGCAGAGGTACCTTGATGTGAGAGATCCTTTTCCGCATTTTACTAACTTTATCTGTACAACCGTCCTCAAAAAAAATTAAAAAAAAAAAAAAAAAAAAAAAAAAAAAAAAAAAAAACTTTATTTGTACAACCTATCGCTTTTTTATTCTAAGAAACGTACAACATAGTCCCTCAATTTTAGTAATTTACAAGGCCCTCCCCTAGGTCAGGGCGATACAGGTCAACCGTATTGTCGTCGTCCGTATTATTTATTTAGTATTCATTTAATTACTTATTTAGTGATTTTTTTATTTAATTAGTTGATATTCGTATTTAGTTAATTACTTATTTAGTTAAATAGTGACCGGACCTTGTCAAGCCCGTGAGAGTCTAGGGTTAGGTTTCTTTCTTTTATTTAAGCAAGTTGTAGTCTCAGTTTATTTTATGAATGAATTGAAAAGTTATTTCTTTGTTCGGTCAATCAATTAGTTTGTTAGGAACAACGCCATAGGCTATAAGTTACGTGGTCAGTTTTGTCAATTTTCACAAAATCGTCAACCCCCGATACCTTTACGGTATCACATGTTCTAGGGAAAAGGTTGAATAGCCTAATGCTAGGGACGGGCACAATGTTTGGTGCGTGATAACGAGGAGTTATGATATTGAAAATAACAAAATATGTAAAGATAATGACTGATGTTTTGTGTAATAATGAAAGTAACTGCGCGAGAATCAGTATGTATTTGGAGTAGTAAATTGTAAACTTATTCCTAAAGTTAAATCACGGCATGGAGTGTGACTAAACATTGCTTATCTATACTCTTATGCTTCTTCTTAGAGGTGAGATACATTTCTTTACAATGTCACAGAAAACAAATTATGTACTCCTAGTAGTATAAATTTAATAAATTCTTTTATAAATTCGGACATTCTGTAACACCATAGCACGCTTTGTATCCCCAATTTTAAGTCATCGTAACGCCCTACAAGCACAAGGTATTTTCTCTTGGTAGAGAAAGTAAAAAAAAAAATGCTTTGTCGATTACATTTCAAAGATAAGTTTGTCCAATCACTTACTTGAAAAACATTACATAAATGGTGGCGTTAAATGGTACCGGTTCATTTCACTCTTGACAAAAAAAAAGTGCAATAGCATGTGCAGATTGATGTTCATGTTTACTACAAAATAATCAAAGCATCGCATTGAAATATTAGGTAAGTACATTCCAATTTTCTAAGATAGATCAAACCATCAATGTTTGGTTGTCGGTTTTCTCGTAATGAAAGAGATGAGCTGGGAAGGTCTTCGTATAAGTAAAACTAATAGGGATTGATGTGAAAGCAAGGAATGCACATGATTATTCATAATACCCATAAAGGCTGAAGAGTAACCAAGATGGACAAATTTGCCGATCCGAGCCGTTTTTTATTTCACCAATACAGGGTTGAACGCCAACCGGAAAAGTGACTGTGGGGGTAATCGATGAGGGTGCAGCAGGCCGAGAGGTGTTGTAAGTTCCAATTATTCAGAGTATCAAGGCCAATCTACAAATGCAGTTTGTAGAATTACGACGGAGTGATTGTTGGGGTAATCCATGAGGGTGCAAGAGGCTGAGGGCAGTGGAAATTTTCAAGTTTTGAGAGTACCCAGACTACATTTCAACTTTTGAGGTTGGAATTTATCGCCCCAAGTGCTTTTAACAGTAGTTATTTTGTTAAACTAACAAAGATCGTGATGCAGGAGATAATTGGAGAATTAATCAGTCGCGTCCAGAAAAGCACTTTCGGTCAAAACGCAGAATCAGAGGCAGAATTGAAGGATGCGAGATTTGGGTCGAACCATACATAATTTTGAATGAAAACGATATTCTAAAAACAACCCGTGATATATCACGGGCACCGCCTCAATTTGGCCAAAATCAGCTGTTTAAGGGTCGAAATTGCCAATTTTTTATTTTTCAGAATATTTATTAATTAAATAGGATTTTGATTTGAACCCAATTTGGTTAAATCTTCTAGCTGAGTATTTTATTAGGTTAGAGTTATTATTTAGCATTAATTTTAGGATCTTTTCCCATATGTGAAATATTTAGAATTTTCAGCTATTTATACCCGGCTTGTGGGTAAAGTTCGGTCAGGCTTTGATTATTGAATTATTCCGAACTCTAGAGAGCTTCGTGCCCTAGTTCTTTAACCTTTTTTGGTTGATTCCTCTGTGAACCCTCGTTGGGAGAATAACCCGGCGTCAGTTTGGTATCAGAGCAAGTTCGACTTGGGAGGAAGATCATCATCAACGATGGTGCGTGGACGTCCTGGCGGCTGCGGGGTTCCGGCTGAGGAAGCCCCCCAACGGAGACGTAACGTCCAAGACGTTATGATGATACAAGATTTGCAAAGGCAAATTGCAGACCTAACCCATAGCCTTGCGATGCGGTATTTGCAGCGGCGAGTTGCGAATTTAACTCGACACTTAGCGGCGCGGGAATTCAAGGAGTGCAAGGCCTTTGATCAAGACTCGCAGCCCGCGTTCGAGATCCGCTACGACGGTGATTCCGGTGGTTGGAGCGAGCGTTATGGAGGAGCGAGTTTGAAGACATATGTTCCAGATTCTTCAGATATGTTACGAATCGAGCATATTTTCCGTGATGCGGTTTTTTATGAGCGTATTCCAAATTCATGTGAATGCGAGGTGGATTGGAAAAAACCTCCCGTTTACGATGACTATGGAGACGAAGACGAGGTAGAGCTATCAGACGCGACCAGTTTCGCACATGACACAGACGAGGAAGAGCTATTAGACGCGACCAGTTTCGCGCTTCGCTACCATGAATTGGAGGAATGCGAGGTCAATTCCGATGTCTCTGTTCAAGTTGAGGTAATTTCAAATCCTTCACAAGTTATTAGTCCATCAAGTACTTTTGAAGACGAAGTTTCATATGAAGACGATGAGGCGAAAATAATTAAATTTGACATCCTTCATCTTTCCGATTAAGCCACCATCATTGTATTGTGATCCATTCTTAGTGGAAACTTTCATTCATGTGTCTAGATTGAACTCGAGGACGAGTTCTTTTGAAGAGGGGGTGAGTGATGCAGGAGAAAATTGGAGAATTAATCAGTCGCGTCCAGAAAAGCAGTTTCGGTCAAAACGCATAATCAGAGGCAGAATTGAAGGATGCGAGATTTGGGTCGAACCATACATAATTTTGACTGAAACGATATTCTAAAAACAAACCCTGGTTTATCATGGGCACCTCCTCAATTTGTCCAAAATCGGCTGTTTAAGGATCGAAATTGCCAGTTTTAGATTTTTCAGAATATTTATTTATTAATTAGGTTTTTGATTTGAACCCAATTTGGTTAAATCTTCTAGATGAGTATTTTATTAGGTTAGAGTTATTATTTAGCATTAATTTTAGGATCTTTTCCATAATTGAAATATTTAGAATTTTCTATTATTTATACCCGGGTTGTGGGTAAATTTCGGTCAAAGTTTGATTATTGAATTATTCAGAACTCTAGAGAGCTTCGTGCCCTAGTTCTTTACCCTTTTCTTTGTTGATTCTGCTGTAAACCCTCGTTGGGCGAATAACCCGGCGTCAGTTACTGATGCAGGATGAATTTGGGGGAGATACGCGTTAGCTTCGGAGAAACTGTTTCGGTTCAGACGCAGAATCAGGGGCAGAATTGAAGGATGTCCGATTTGCACAAAATCATACATTATTTTGAGTGGAAACGACCTTATAAAAAGAACCCGTGATAAATCACGTGCACCACCTAATTTGGTCAAAATCGAGTGTTTAGGGGTCGAAATCAACAGCTTTCTATTTTTAGAATAATTATTTATTAATTCAGATTTTGATTTGAACCCAATTGGGTGGATATTTTTAGCTGAGTATTTTATTAGGTTAGGATTATTGTTTAGCATTAATTTTAGGATTTTTACCATATTTGGAATAATTAGAGTTTTCAGCTATTTAAGTCCGGCTTGTGGACTTATTTCATTATTATTGAATATTGAGTTTATTTCTGAAAACGTTGTGTTTTCTATGAACCCTATGGAGGTTCTTTCATGATTTTCCTTTCTGTTTGTTGCTTCTTGCTGCTCCCATAAAACGCCTCGATTCAATTCGGCGCCAGTTGGTATCAGAGCTCAGTTCGACGTGAGAAGAAGATCCTCATAACCATGGTGCGTGGACGACCTGGCGGCTGCGGGCAGGTTCCGGCTGAGGAAGCCCCCCACGGGAAATTAACCTCCAAGGGGTTATGATGATGGTGTCGGAAGGTCAAGCATTGAATCATGAATTGGAGCCCGCGTTCGAGATTCCATTCAACCACGAGCGATATGGAGGATCAAGTTTCATGATGAACAAGCTAGCTTTTTCAGTTATGTTGCAGATTGAGCACGTTTTTCGTGATGCAATCTTTTATAAACGTATTTCCAAATCATGTGAACCTGAGGTGGATTGGAAATCCCTCCTGTTTACGATGATTATGGAGATGATGAAGAAGTTGAAGTTGAAAAGGTTGAAGTTGAATTAGAGAAGTATGTCAATTGTCCGTTCAAGTTGTCATATTTCTATAGCGATTCATTCTTGGTGGAGACTTCCATTTGTTTGCCTAGATTGAACTCGAGGACGAGTTCTTTTGAAGAGAGGGTGACTGATGCAGGATGGATTTGGGGGAGATACGCGTCAGCTTCAGAGAAACTGTTTCGGTCCAGACGTAGAATCAGGGGAAAAATTGAAGGATGTCCGATTTGCACAAAATCATACATTGTTTTGAGTGTAAACGACCTTCTAAAAAGAACCCGAGATAAATCACGGGCACCGCCCTGATTTGGTCAAAATCGAGTGTTTAGGGGTCAAAATCAACAGTTTTCTATTTTTAGAATATTTATTTATTAATTAAGATTTTAATTTGAACCCAATTGGGTGGATATTTTTAGCTGAGTATTTTATTATGTTAGAATTATTGTTTAGCATTAATTTTAGGATTTTACCATATTTGGAATAATTAGAGTTTTCAGCTATTTAACTCCGGCTTGTGGACATATTTCATTATTATTAAATATTGAGTTTATTTCTGAAAACGTTGTGTTTTCTATGAACTCTATGGAGGTTCTTTCATGATTTTCCTTTCTGTTCGTTGCTTCTTGCTGCTCCCATAAAACCCCTCGATTCAATTCCGCGTCAGATCGCCTTATGTATCAAAGAATATTTTCTATAGCTGGCTGATTTGGAAATTTTGGAGGGTGAGGCCAGCACCTTTGAGAATGTGTGGTGTTAAATGTCAATTTCCATGCTACAATTATCGCAGTGTCAGAGGCAAATTGAAAGGTAGGTAAATATCGGAAATTCAAAATTGAATCATGACCAAAGGTCAGACAACTAGACAACTAAAGGGTTAAAATAAGTGTCGCAGTGCAAAAGTATTGTCACAAACAGGTCCTGACTTTTCTGATATTCACTCACTGAACATTCAAAGAACTACAACACGTTGATCATTCATCAGAAATCAGCCAACTAATGGTTAAAGTAACAGTTGCAGTGCAAAAGTATTGTCACAAACAAATCCTGACTGACCACTTTCTTTAGTTTCTGATACTCATTGACAGAACATTGTAAGTACATTAACACGTTGATGATTCATCGGAGATCGCGACCAACTGTTTGCCAAAGTTACGACCGGAGAAAAGGCCAACAAAGGCTGCTGGCAAACTCTCCAGTCCTTGGGCAATGTCCTCTACGCACGTTAATTCCCCGTTCCTCACGAGGGGCAACATCATGTCCAGAAACTCTTGATATTTCTGGTAGTGTTCCTGAATCAAGAATCCCTCCATACGTACTTGTTTAGTTACAAGGCAGAAAATGTTTTGCAATAGTTCAGGCTGCAAAAGGTTGTACTGAGAGATCATTCCACAAATACAAACTCGACCATTGACCCGCATGTTGGGAAGTACGGTGTCTAGCATCTTTCCTCCAACGTTGTCAAAGTAAATGTCGATGCCACTCGGAAAGTACCTATACAATCCCACAGAAAACTGATATCATACATACACTGTTACGTATAAAGTTACATGTTTCTGAAATTTGAAACTAAAGAGTATCTGACATAGTCACCTTTTCAGTGCGGCGTCCAGATCTTCCTCCTCCTTGTAGTTAAATGCCTCATCTAGCCGAAACTTGTTCTTCAGAAAATCAACCTAATTTGTAGATTAAAACAAGATGAATGATGGTATTAAACAAAACAAGAATCGAAATCTAGAGCTACAGCAATAACAAATCCCAACAGTATTAAACATGGGTTCGAACCTTATCTTTTGTACCGGTACTTCCAACAACATGGCACCCAAGTGACTTTCCAAATTCGCAAACAAGCTGACCGACAGCTCCAGCTGCATCCGAAATAAAATTCCGTCTCGTTTCTTTGGAGCGCAGACCTCATAGAAACCTATATAAGCTGAGAAACCAGGCATGCCTACGATATAGGATTTTAAGTCAAATATGCTATTGTATGTTGCAACATGTCCTAGTAAGGGAGAAAGAGAAAATGGCTCACCTAATAAGAACGAGGAACATCCGTGTGTTCAATCTTGAATAGGCAACGAAACCCAAATTTTGGAGTAGCAGGATTGTAGGGTTTAGGGTCTTTAATAACACTAAACTCTTCAAATCCAGTTTCCCTCCAGAAGAAATCGCCTTTCTTGAAATCGGGGTGTTTAGATTCCAGCACTCTAAACACTCCATGACCACTTATAGCCTGCATCAATATCAAACAATATTTGGTAAGTGCTCACTATCCACAAAATATAACTGAAACATGTTCTCAAAAAGCATATTTTCAACCCAAGGTTGGATAACAGATATGTAAATTAAGAGATTACATGACATGCATATTTTCAAACATAAGAAAAATAAAAGGGCCGCATTTCATCCATGTGTTGCTCCTGCAGAGAGAGGTTATGATTAACTTACAGAGCCAGGAGTAAAAGACTGCCCAAAGAAGTTACTTCCGACAAGTCTGGTCATACGCTTGCGTAGGGTTGACAAGACAAATAGAGATTCTTCACTAGAATGGCATTACTGGAACCCTCTTCACCGTCTTCAAGCTTGAGCTTGATTGTACTGTTAGTTCTCACAACCATGTCCGATTCTTGGGGGAAACCACTCACATAGTTTCTCAGAATGACCTGTTTGTTGATCACTGAACTTTGGTCTGCCATGGATTTCCAATCTATGACAGTCCAGTCAAAGAGGACTCTGTCTAACAATCTCTTCCTAAAATCTCCTTTCCTACAAGGTGGAACTCTAAATCAAAGTTAAGTTTGCAATATTTTATTTATGTTTCACCACATCCCAAACAATCTTTACACACTTGTATACCTGCTTAGGGAACACAATTAATTACTAAATATTTTACTCAACACCCAATAAGTTATCAGACGTTACAAATATATTATCATACCATGTCTAGAACCGTGCATATGTGCAGTCTCCCCAGCAGAAGAGAGTAACAAGCTCAAACTCCCATGCTTGAGTAGCGTAACTGGAAATCTAAATGCGGTACACAACTCCACACTTATAACTCAGCATATACACTATTTATTTTAGGGTTCCTGGGGCAAAGCACAATCACAGAAATTTCCTAGCTTGCTTTGGTATTGTTAGCATATATTATAAATGGGGAGATGGAGTAACGAGGAGGCCTTGGCAAATGAAAATATTTGTATCCAAAAAATTTCTAGCTCGCTTTGGTATTGCTAAGATTTGCCGTCAACTTCACTTCTCATTTACCACATTGTTCAATGTGAAATTGTATATTTTGTAATTTATCATATGTCCTTAGATTTTTCTACGAGAAATCTACTATTTGAGCACAAGTTCATTTACCAATCAAGTAGACATAGAACAGAGTAACAGCGAGAAAATGGAGGACCTGAAGCCAAGTCCTGTGAATTCGAACGCAAGTCCTCTGACTCCTTTGGGCTTTCTCGAGCGAGCTGCGACGGTCTACGGCGATTGCATTTCTCTCATCTACGAAGACAAGACATACACGTGGTCTGACACCCACCAACGATGTCTCAGGTTGGCCTCGTCCGTTGCCTCGTTGGGTATTGACAAAGGCAGTGTCGTTTCTGTCTTGGCACCCAACATCCCGGCAATGCATGAGCTCCACTTCACCGTCCCAATGGTGGGGGACATCCTCAACACCATCAACACGCGTCTCGATGCCAGAACGGTCTCCATTCAGCTCCAACATGCCGAGTCAAAGCTCGTCTTTGTTGATTACCAATCGACGGAGCTCGTTCTCCAGGCTTTATCACTGTTGCCAGCAGATGTGCTTGGGCGGCGGCCAATTGTTGTCATAATCGACAAAGATGATGATGATGACAGCAAGATCTCGCCGGAAATGGCGGGTGAAATGCTATGCAATTACGAGAGCATGGTACAGAAAAGGCTATCCGGAATTTAACTGGGTCCGGCCCGTTAGTGGGACCCAATGGTGTTGAATTACACCTCGGGGACGACATCAGTCCCCCCAAGGGGGTCGTTCACTGCCACCGTGGGATCTTCTTGATTGTCGTCAGTTCACTGATAGACGGGTCGGTCCCGAAACAGCCCGTCTATTTGTGGACGGTGCCTATGTTTCACGCCAATGGCTGGAGCTATAGCTGGGTGATGGCCGCCGTCAGTGGCACCGGTGTCTGCCTTCGCAAATTGGACGCTAAGATAATCTACGACGCCATAGGCCAACACGGCATCACCCACATGTGCGCCGCCCCGGTGATTCTCAACATGTTGGCTAATTACCCCGACCGGAAGCCACTAGAGAAGCCCGTGCATATCCTTACCGCAGCAGCGCCGCCACCCGCGGCGGTGATTCTCCGGAAGAAGGAGCTAGGTTTCAATGTTAGTCATCGGTATGGTCTAACAGAGGTCGGTGGGATAACGGTGTCCTGCGCTTGGAAGAGGCAGTGGAACATGCTGCATGCGAGTGAAAGGGCAATGATGAAATCAAGGCAAGGGGTGAGAAGGCGGCGTCGACGGCGGCGTTGGATGTCATCGCCGCGGAAACAGGAAAGAGTGTGAAGAGAGATGGATCCACCGTCGGCGAAGTTGTGATGAGAGGTGGGTCGGTGATGCGTGGTTACCTGAAAGACCCAGAAGCAACCTCCAAGTGTTTGACGCCGGAGGGGTGGTTCCGCACGGGTGACATAGGAGTTGTGCACCCAGATGGATACATGGAAATCAAAGACCGGTCAAAGGAGATCATTATCACCTGCGGAGAGAACGTGAGCAGCGTTGAGGTGGAATCGATTCTTTACACTCACCCTGCGGTGAAGGAGGTGTCAGTGGTGGCTAGACGGGATGAATTTTACGGGGAGACGCCATGCGCTTTCGTCAGCTTGAGGCCAACAGCGAAGGTGACGGACAAGGAGCTGATTGAGTACTGCAGAGCTAAAATGCCACATTACATTGCACCAAAGACAGTGGTGTTCCAGGAAGATTTACCCAAAACTTCCACTGGGAAACTCCAGAAGCATGTGCTCAAAAAAGTTGCCATCCCTATGGACTAGTAATCTTTTATTTGGGTAGTTATGATTTATTTGAATTACCAACGTATCTGTCAGTATCCAGGGTTAGGGTTTTATAACTTAAAAATAAATTAGCACATCATCAGAGTTATCATATCCCGCTACATCAATATCATAAAATCAATCATTTCCCATGGTAGACGCAGATTTTTAAGAAGTTGTATTTTATGCCTTTTGGTTGAAAAAACTGCATTAAAAAAATTGTTTGGAGTGGATTCTAACCTCCCTAATTTGACCCTAACACTAGGAACCCCTGATAATAAGACATTGATAAAATGAATAAAACAAGAAAGCATATAGGACAGGATAAATGAAGGAGTAAATCTTTTTTATTGAATTTACGGGTTTTGTTCCCATGTTAATACAGCTAGTCTATTGAAGTGAATACATCAGGACTCGTATAAAGAGACGTGTACAGAGCAGAGTAAAAAAGAAAGAGCGCGAGAGAGATATATGGGGTTTTGGATCCCTTTACCAGTTTGACGCCATGGCTATGCTTTGGCTTCTGTTGGCATCTTCGGGATCTCTGACCCTCTGTTATATTTTGCTCACTCATTAAGAACTTTTTTTGGATAATTTCTTATTTATTTTGTTTTTTTTTTTTTTGGCAAAGGTTAGGGTTTTAGCTATTTAAGTCTTAGGTTTTATAACTTTTGAAATAAATTACACATCATCAGCGTTATCATTTCTCACTTCATCAATATCATAAAATCAATCCTTTCCCATGGAAATACTTCTCGAGCACTTCTATTGGAGCATTTAGCCCAACCAAGCATCTAGGCTAGTTATATCATAATTTCAAACATTTCCCATGATAATACTTCTTTAAAACATTGCTACCAAGCACTTGAAGATCAACTGGTTTCTAGACTAGAGGCAAAACAATGAACACTACTCAAATGCCTAAGATAGTGAAATGCAAAAGCTTAACAAACTTGACACCGATTCAGAACATCACAAATCATTCCCAAATATTGCCAAATATGTAAGACTGATTCAGTAGAATCCAATAGGGTCACACATTCCATCACCATAGAATGTTTACCAATTGCACAAACTAGCAACAACTGTTATCAAACAATTTCCCATGTATTTATCTCAATCAGACATCACTATATCCAGATACCCAACTTCGGATTTTCCGTCGAGCATTATACAAAATAAGAATTATACAAAAAAAAAAAAACATATTAAATTTAAGACGTAGAGGCCCTCAATCCTGAAGGCGATATGTAACAGAATCCAAAGCAAGCCGAAGAGTATGAAGGTGGAGTGGGAGATCTATAGGAAATCCTTATATGGTCTTGGACCTTTTGTACCCATCAGGTGTTAGAAAATACGCAAGTCCCTCTGTGTGACGAGTCTTCTGCTAGAATCAGTCACTGTAACAACCCAAATGGATTACTGTTCCAGCAACTTTTTTACCCATACCATCGGATAAAAATGCCTCAAAGGTGACAGTAATAATCTACAAGGTTTACCATATACCAGTCACGTATACCCTTAGCTGGCGGCACACCGTCACGGAGCCTTTGTGGGACTAGGGTTGCCTCTGGTACCATTTGTGACAACCCGAGCGGACTAGTGTCCCAGCAACTTCTTTACCTGTACCACAGATAAAAATGCTTAAGCCTCAAAGGTGCTAGTAGTAATCCACAAAGTTTACTATATACCAAACATCTAATACACAATATCTCGATGTGGGACGGGGTATTACAGTCACAAACAAAGAAACTTCAATTGAAGATCTTGATGGTTTAAACAAGCGCTGACGGTTGTATTGGCCAAATACATAGTCAGTTAATGGGCTCTAAATACGGTAGAACTTTTAACTAGAGGACTTGAGAATACTATTGCAGGAGCAGGACTACAAGTGCGGCTCTTGTATAGAGAAAATGGAACCAATAATAGGAGGCACAAATATGTGGTAGCCGCGGGACTTATAAATTGGTGGTTTTCCTTGGGAAATCTAACCTTGGCACCCTGCTGATTAGAGATTACTTCATCATCAATTGTATTGTGATTCTGTGAATGCATCAGAAGTTCAACTGAAATAAATTGGTGGTTTTCCTTGGGAAATCTAACCTTGGCACCCTGCTGATTAGAGATTACTTCATCATCAATTGTATTGTGTTTCTGTGAATGCATCAGAAGTTCAACTGAAATTAATCGATCTATCAATCGTTTTGATTGTTGCCTTGTGTTTAAGATTTCACCAGACAGAATTTCACTCGCCAGACGGAGCTGATAATATCTGGATGCATCTGGTCTAGAATGCGTACAGTGTTTTGCATGAAGTGCTTGGCTTACTTGGACTTGGTCAAGAAAATTTCATGTTACAAGTTGCAAGCTTGTAATATGAAATTGTATTATAAGAATACAGTTTGGCTTCGTAGTTTGAGCTAGAAGCAGGTTTGATAGGGTTTGGTTTGTGTTGCATCTCATGCTCATAGTTGTATTCTTGCCATTCTGAGATTAAATTGTGTTTAATGAGCATAAACTGGATTAGTATACAGTTTCGTACTAAGTACATTTATCTCACAACCCTTACTTTTCGGACTAGGGGTCAAAACTATACACAATGAAGTGACAGTTTAGAAGACATGTCAACTTACTGACAACACAGAAATTATTACACGTAAACCAAACAACATTGATCCTGCAAATTAAAGTGCATACCATCCTGCAACTGTCACTCAATCTAAAATTTTTTGTTATATTACTTGTGCTAGCATATCTTTGCAACCCCTTAAACTCAACCTCATACGCCCAAAAAATGAGGTGTCTACACCATCTCAATCCAGATGAAAGTTTCATAAGCCAAAATGAGTGTGACATCAAAACCAAATTGACACATCGTTTATACTTCAGGATCATGCAATGGATCCTAAAGTTCTTGTATAGTTACCATATCATGCACTGAAATTTCTACAGTAAACCCAAATGCAACACTCTTATAGAACTTCAGCCAACACGGGTCAGTCAAATAATCACTAAAATCCATAACAACCATTCCTTTGTTGTTGCACGATCCACAACTTCAAGAGCAGCTGTTACTGTTAGAGCCTAGAAGATCCACCTTTGTTAGTGCACATAGGTCAGAATATCACTGCATAAATGTACGCATCATAAAATAAGCAATTAGGAGCCTGCATTCTTTCATCTTTCTCAACCCCACCCGCGCACAAAAAATTAGGCTGAAATCAGGATCAGCGAACATATGATGGCAATCTTTAGAGGTACTAGTAAATTGTGATTCATATGGAAATATGATAAGGAGCATATGAGGCCAGGAATGATGAGCTGTCTGACACGACAATAATGGAGCTGAATTACCATGAGATGGTAGATCAACGCTAAGGAAGTAAAGGTGAAATATTCCTAATTGGGGACTATTTCTTAGGCGTTCACTTTTTGGGGATAGTTTCAGAGTTTTTCCGTTTTAGACAAAGGTTAAGTTTTCAGATATTTAAGTTCGACTTGTGGGATGCTTTCTTCAGTTAACTACCTGCCAATGATTCATCTGGCAAACCTGTTTTTACTTACAGTTGCTCATTCAGGAATGGATGTTCTTTTTCTTCGCTCATTATCCAGCACCCAAATATAACACTCAAAACACAGGATGTTTGGGACAAGCTGGTTTGACAACAATGAACCAACACCAACCCAATTATGCCTCAGAGCTAGGTGATATATCATAACCACCACAAAATCTTGTCTCAGGCAGTGTAAAGAAGTTGGCACTAGCTTTTATTTGATGAATAAGTTAAATCATGAGACAATATCATCAAGCAGACCACTAGATGACTTAGACAATAGCCCAATGAGAGTCACCCATCATACCAACTTAATTCCTCGTCAATATATAAATATAAATCTATGACAGAAAAACATGTAATCAATAAAGTTATTCAAAACCAATGTGGATTTACCTCTTATCAAAGCGAGGACCACAACCAGAGACTAACAAACAACACGAGGTGACACGAAGACTCTCCAGGTCAGTCGAGTATCTGCAGTTGCTGAAAATTTGAATCTTGCTGTGAACAAACTCCGCTATCCTTCTTCGGCCTCTCCAAATAGTGAAAAATCCATAGAACTCCAGACCCGATTGCCAATGCCGCTGAAGCAACAAATTATTGTGGAACTTCAGGCCCAATTGCCAGTGTGGCTCTTCCACCAACGTGCACAGAACTCCTGAGGAGAGCCTTCTTGATCGCATGTAACTGAGAAATAGCATCAACAATGGCCATTCAATCCCTGGGTATCTCCTGATAACAAGCGATTCCAACCTTAAACAATGAAAGCAGACACTCTTTGATCTTTACACTGCCAAGAGAGGAGTCTTGATTCTGAGTATTGCTTGTTGTGGTGCTCCCACTCGCATCAAGTAGTAGCCTTGAATCAGAAACAATCTCTATTTGTTCAGGTCAGGCTTTCTCGACGTAGTCACGGAGATTCTAACAGACATCAAACAAATGATGGTCAGTAGGCCGTTTCCCGGTAAACATCTCTAGTATGATGATTCCATAGCTATAGATATCACCGTGAGTTGAAACCTCATTCCCCAAGCCATATTCTGCAATTCATATTTGTATCAAGTCACAGATAATGTAAAATAATGTATTCATTACTTTTGTTTGAAATAATGAAGCTAACAAAGTAATTGAGCTATATAGTTGAATGGAAACATGAATGATGTACAAGTTGCATCAGATATGGTTTAAATAAAAATAACAAAAATTCTGGACTTTACTCTGATGTTCATGGAAATATGTTTGATGAAACAAAGAAAAAAATGGATTTTACCTGGAGCAACGTAACCGACAGATCCTCTTAATCTGATGGTACTTGATTGATTTTCAGAAGATTGATTGGCGGTACCTTCTTGAAGAAACTTTGCCAATTCAAAATCTCCAACATGTGCAACCATATCATTGTCAAGAAGAATGTTGGTTGGCTTCAGATCACAGTAAGCAATTGGCTCTTCGCAGCGATGATGAAGGTATTCAACCGCGGAAGCCACATCTATGCAGATTTGACAAATATCTAGATTTCTTGCACCCGCTTGCATCTCATCTTGGCTTTCAGGCAAATGCAGCCACTCAGCTAGGCTCCCGTTGGGCATGAACTCGTACACGAGGGCTTTGAAATCATTGCCTTGATGGTCAATACTGGAACAAGCTGTTAAAACTCTGAGGAGGTTTCGATGCCTGATTCTTCTCAATGTCTTGCATTCTGCAAGAAAACTTCTGGAGGCTCCTCGGCGTTGAAGGTTTAAAACCTTTACTGCCACCATTTGTTGACCTTGATGTAGAAGTCCTTTGTACACACAACCAAAGCTTCCCACACCGATCAAATTGGTGGAAGAAAATCCGTCAGTAGCTTCATGTAGACTTCGGTACGACAACTTCAAGAGAGAGTTCCACGGATCACGAAATGATGGTAGCTTTCTAGGTTTCTTAGACAAACAGAGGTAGATGAATAACAACATCAGGAGGATAACTCCAGTGGCCCCAAATGCTAACAGCAATTTGGACTTCAATTTAACATTTTTTGAGTGACAACTATGTAATCCCAATTCAGGTACACCTCTAAAAAGTTTGATGTTCCCTTCCATATGAAGAGCGGTTGCCTTCTTAAATACGCCTGTGTTAGGATTCGAGAGATTTCCAATCAACTTGGGCAACTCTCCTCCAAAAGCATTCTTGCCCAGACTCAAAGTTTCCAAGTTGGTGGAGTTGGAAAAAGAAGACAGAAAGCTCAAGTCATGAAAGACTTTACCTGCATTCCCGAGATAATTATCAGTGAGATCTAAGATATGAAGATGAACAAGTTTCTCCATTGGAGGTACATCTCCAGTCAATTTGTTATAGGCCATCTCTAGCTCCTCTAGGTAGGAGGCGTTCGACATTGAAACAGGAATGGGTCCGGTAAAAAGTTGCTAAAAATATGGAGTCGGAAGAGACTGGAAAGATGATTCCTCCAAGCTCTGAAGGAAGCCTTCCTCCAATCTGATTAAAGGCACAATAAATAATTTCATAGAAGAGATACCATATAGGTGGAGAAATTATGCCAACCAGATTGTTGTAACCAACCCCGGAATTTTAAGGGTATTTTTAGGAGTATTTTGGGTCGTATTCGTTTTTATAAAAGTATTTATTATTTTATTAAATAAGATTTTTTTAAATATTATATATAGTTATATAAATACTGTTTTTTTTTTTTGAGAAATATATAAATACTGATTAGGTTATATGTAGTTATATAAATATAAATTCTTTTTATTACTTTATTTTAACAAAGATTATAATATTTAACTAGGTAGTTAGTTACGTGACGAAAACATTTTTATCATGTCCAAATGTCGCGTTTTAATTAATTAATTATGCGTAACTAACCACCGCAATGCCCATACACCTGCCACACCATAATATTTCCCTAGTCATCTTCCTCCCCCTCAACGAGCAGGAGACTCCATCTCCGCCTCCAACTGCGGCACCGCCTCCAACCACCACCAAATCACCCAAAATTCGTCTCAATACACTCCAATTTCGACGAAGACCGAAACTTTTGCACCAAGAAAATCAATTCCGCCCAAATAGTGGAAATCGAGAAAAGCGAGAATGGGTCTCCTAATCCTGGCCGGAATCCTCAATCACGGCCTATATAAACCCACATACAAAGCCTGAAAATTCACACCAACACCACCCTCAATTTCCTCTCTCTCGCTCCCGTTCGGTTCGCCGGAAAACCCAGCCGAAGTCCGACCGGAGCCATCCCCGACGAGACCGAACCCAGGTTCGTTCCGCCAATCCGACGCCACCACCGCCCTCTCCGTCGCCTCTCCGTCCGTTTCGCCGCCTCCTCTCCGACGCATCTCCTCGCCTCCGACAAGCTGCACCCAGTAGCTAGAAGAGGTCGAAGCCCTGTTTCTTCTCCACCCCTTTCAACTGGTAATGCAAAACAAAACCCACTTTTGATGTTGTTTTGTTTTTATGTTGTTTTATTAGTCTAATAATTGTAGGGTAGTAGTTCCTTCCTAGTTCCATCCCAAATTCAACAATGGATTCATCTAATCCGGTTGATATTGCGAATCTTGATCTTTCATACATCCTAAACCATCTTCAACTCACTGACCAAGAGAAATCAGCCACCAAGTTATCCGTTGAAGCAAAAGAGCAGGCGAAGAAGGTGTTCCAGAAAAGCATATTCGGGAAAATCTTCACAGCCAAAACCATTAACCTGGGTGTTCTACAGATGCAAATGTCAAAAGCATGGAAAGACCCACCTGGCATGTCGGTTGTGCCTAAAGGAGATCACATTTACCAATTCTCGTTTGATTCGGAGGAAACGGTGAATATGGTCTACAACTCACAACCTTGGTTCCTTTATGGTGACTTAATGGTTATGAGAAAATGGGATTCATGGATGGAAGACGTTTCCGACCTCGATTTTTCTGAAACTTCTCTAATGGTTCACATATGGGGGTTGCCAACAGGATGTCAGACGGAACTGATTGGTAAGGAGATTGGACATAGTCTCGGCACAGTGGAGGATACTTGGGTTCAGAATAAAGGAGTGTTAGCAGGGAAAACAGTGAAGATGCAGTTGGTGCTTGATGTGAAAGACCCACTCCCACGGACTAAGAAAGTTACAATCGAGAAGGGCAGGGACATCCATGTCTGGATTAGGTATGAGAGGTTGCCTAACGTTTGTTCTTTTTGCGGTCGTATGGGTCACGATGTCAAACATTGCCCTGATGTGAAGGCTAAACATTTGAATCCAGACTCAGCACCACTTCTCTATGGTCAATGGCTTACTAATAAAGCCATGATAAACTTTGCACTTGGTCTTACCACAGATTTGGCTCACGCTTTTGGTCCTTCGGCCTCCCCGTCTTCGAACACGGGGGATCTAGGAGTCCATCAGGCTCAGGGTTCTACATACACAGGAGGTCTCTTTGCTGAGGGAGAGGAAGATTTCGGTATGTCCACAGAAGAGAAAGAATTTCATAAAAAACAACAGAAAAAAGAATCCAGACGAGAGATGTTACATGAATTACAAGATGTGGATAGGGGTGAAGATGAAGAGTGTGATATACTTGAGGAGTCTAGACTTATCCGCCAGAAATATGGGCTCCCATATGCCAGAGGTGATGCGGCATCCTCATCCAAACAAAACTCTTCTGGAACCAAAAGAAAACAGACTCCTTCTCTCATTGAAACAGGGGATAATACAGCACAGTTTGAAAAGATTATGGAGGAATCAATGAACCCTGCTTCGGAGACAAAAAAGAAAAAGTCAGAGGGTACTTCCAGCGCTTCTGACTCGTCTTCGGGTAATCGAGACTGTTCTCTTACCCACCAAACGGCAGAGATCGGGGAAACTCGGTCCTGCCGAGCGCCATGAAGCTCTTAAGTTGGAATGTGCAGGGTATGGGAAAGCCCTGTACGTTCCATTCTGTTTTTTCCCTCTGTAAAAGTACTTCTCCGGATGTTTTATTCTTGCTGGAAACAAAACAAAGCTTTCACCAGGCTAATCGCTGTAAGTTTAAACTCGGTTTTCAATACGGAGTTTCGGTCCCTAGAGAAGGATTATCTGGAGGCCTTTCTCTATATTGGAAAAAAGATGTTGATCTGAAAGTTCTGAAAATGGATAAGTTTTTTATTCATGCTTCTGTTCGTCCGCCCGACGAAACTGACAAATCATTCTTTGCAACTTTCTTTTATGGGGATCCTGTAACCCAAAACAGAAAGTTTTCATGGGATTTGTTAAGACGATTAAACCCAGGTTCGTCTTCACCTTGGGTGGTTATTGGAGATTTTAATGAGATTCTATCTCAAAAAGAGAAAAAAGGAAAAAAATTGAGAAGTTGGAGGCAGATTGGCGATTTCAGGGAGGTATTGACTGACTGTGGGTTGCGTGATATGGGATTCAAAGGGCATGCTTATACCTGGAGTAACCGTCGCAGTGGCAGTGCTTTTGTAGCAGAACGTCTCGATAGAGCTGTAGTTAACAATGCTTTGGAACGGCAATTCTGCAACATAAATACTGAGAACTACCTTACCACCGGTTCAGATCATATCCCGATCATCTTGGTGCTCAATTCCAATCCGCCACAACGGCTTGGTCCCCGTAGATTTCACTTTGCAGCCGAATGGACGAAATCTCAGGAATGCAGGGACATAATCCAGCAGGTATGGCGTCAAAATCCAAGTACTACTTTATTTAATTTACAGTCTTTGCATATTAAAATAAAAGACGTTACTGCTAAGTTGCAACTTTGGGGTCGCACTAATCATAAAGAACAGATGCGGCTGCGTCGCTACTTGCACCAAAAATTGTCCACTTTGAATAATCTTCCGCCTACGGCTTCGAACCTGCATGATATCCAAAACACCATTAGAGACATCAATATTTTGAATGCTAACGAAGAACTTAAGTGGAGACAACAATCTAGAGCTGTTTGGCTTAAAGAAGGAGATAAGAATACTGCGTTTTTTCATAAAATTGCTTCTAATAGAAGAAGGAAAAATTTCATTTCCTGTATTCAGACTGAGAATAATGACATGGTTACTGACCCTACTCAAATTGGAAATATTTTCACCAATTATTTTACTAATCTTTTCACTAGTGAAAACAAAAACTACGATCCTGTCATACATGTCATCCCTCAAAAAATTTCTAATGAAATGTTTTCTGACCTTAATAAGCCTTTTACTCCTACGGATATCTTAAATTCTTTAAATGAAATGCACCCTCTTAAGGCTCCCGGTCCCGATGGTCTACCTGCGCTCTTTTATAAAACCTATTGGGATGAGATTGGGGATGATGTTACTAAATGTTGCCTTGATTTTCTTAATAATGGAACCGATATTTCTAATCTTAATGAGTCTTGTATCGTTTTAATCCCAAAAAAGAAGGATGCAAAAAAAGTGACTGATTTTCGTCCTATTAGTTTGTGCAACGTCATTTATAAGCTTATTTCTAAAACTATAGCCAATAGGCTAAGAAACTTTCTTCCTTTGATTATTGATGATTCTCAATCGGCTTTTCTTAAGAATAGACTTATAACTGACAATGCTATTATTGCTATGGAGACTCTTCATACTATGCATAACCAAAGAAGTGCTGTTGGGTCTTTTTCTTTGAAACTTGATATGGCTAAGGCTTATGATCGTATTGAATGGGGTTATCTCTTTCAAGTTTTACAAAAATTGGGTTTCCCTCCTATGCTTACTGATAGAATTATGCGTTGTGTGTCAACTGTTAATTTTACTGTCTTAATTAACGGTCAAAAAACTCCCATGTTCAAACCTAACCGTGGCTTAAGACAAGGTGACCCTTTAAGTCCTTACCTCTTTGTTATTTGCACCGAAGGCCTTTCTAGCCTTATCAATCATGCTAGGAATTCACAGTCTCTCCATGGAATTAAAGCTGGTAGACATTGCCCCAGTATTACCCACTTGTTATTTGCCGATGACTGCCTTCTTTTCGAAAAGGCTGTGTCCGAAAATGCAGGAACCCTTAATTCCATTCTCAATACCTACTGTGAGGCCTCTGGCCAGTTAATTAATAAAGACAAGTCTTCTTTGGTTTTTGGTCCTAGGGTTCCTAATATTGTTAAAAATAACATCTCTTCCATTTTTCAGATTCCAATTTCTACAGGACATGAAAAATATTTGGGTTTTCCTGTTATCTTGGGTAGAAACACCACTACTTTTTTTGCACCTCTCAAACAAAGAATTTTGGACAAAACTTGCGATTGGAAGAGTAAATTTCTTTCGTCTGGAGGGAAAGAAACACTTTTAAAGGCTGTTGCCCAAGCTGTCCCTACCTACATTATGTCCATCTACCTTATACCTACTTCTCTTTGTGATGACATTCACAAAATTCTTTCGAAAGTTTGGTGGACTAATAACAATGACAATAGAGGTATCATTTGGAGAAATTGGAATAAGTTGTGTATTTCTAAAAAACATGGGGGTATGGGCTTTAGAGATTTCCACTCTTTTAATCTATCCCTCTTAGCCAAACAAGTTTGGCGTTTATGGGAAAATCCTGATTCCCTAGTTTCCAGAGTCATGAAGGGCAAGTACTACTCCAATTCAAACCCTTTAGCTGCTTATCCTACCAACCGTTCATCTACCATTTGGAAGGGCTTTGTTTATGCCAGGGACATAGTTTTCAAAGGTTTTAGACATGGTATTGGAAATGGGTGTAATACTTTAGTCTATCAAAATAGGTGGATTCCTATGGGTTTAGGAAGAATTCCTTATTCCACCCCCACTCTCCCCCCAAATACCCTAGTGAAAGATTTATTCGACAACACTGGACAGTGGAATAGACACCTAATTTCCCAGAATTTCTCAACTGAAGAGGCAGAAGCCATCCTCAAAATTCCCAGGGTTAATATCAACGGAAATGACTCTCTTGTTTGGACTCAAACAGAGAATGGCCTCTACACGGTAAAAACTGGTTACCATGTAGCTTACTCAATCCAAAATGAAAACCTCCTTTCCAATATCACTAGTACTAGCAGTAACTCCAACAGAAACTCTCTACTCTGGAACATCAACATCCCCGACAAAATTAAGATATTTCTTTGGCGTTGCCTTCAAAACTTGATACCTACTAAGGTTAATCTGAGAAGAAAAGGTATCCAAATACCTGATACTTGTGTTTTCTGCTTGAAGAACCCTGAAAATCTTCACCACTTGTTCTTTCAATGCCCTTGGATTACCACGATTTGGACCTCCAAACATATGCCTTTCGATTTCTCACCAAAAAACATCCCTTTCCATTTGTGTATGCTTGATATTTTGCAACAGTTGAGTCCTCAACACAGAGCCTTGTTTAGCTTCATTATGTGGGAAATTTGGTGCTCTCGAAACAGAAAACACTTTGAATCAATTTCTACTACCCAAAACAGAATTATTATCACAAGCAAAGCTCTGTATGAAGAATTTTTTGAATCGACTTACACTTGTGGTAATTGTGTTTGTGCAGATCTGGATATCTCCTGCTCCAATTGGAAAGCCCCTCCTGTCGGTACTCTCAAATGCAACATTGATGCAGCTTGTTGCATGTCGACTAAATCGGCTTCAGGATCTGCAATTGTACGAAACTCAGCTGGAGATTTTGTCCGTGCGTGGACTTACCCAATTGCTTTCAACCACAACTCCACGATTCTGGAAGCAGAGGCTCTCAATAAGGGGCTGGATTTACTCCACGACTATGGCTTCAGATCGATTATGGTGGAAATTGACTCCAAGAATTTGCAGCAGAAGGTGAACCGCGTGTTGAAGACGAAGAACTGTTCTTCGCTCTCTCACCGTCTCTCTGGTTCGGAAATGAACCAACTCATTCAATGTTTAGCTACCAAGCTTTATTTACTGAAGACTACTGAAGTCGGTTGGGTTTCCCGAGAAGGAAACAAAACAGCTGATAGGTTATGTTTCTATGCATTAGGCACACCAAATGTATTAACTTGGTGTGTAGTATGTCCTGATTTTATTTGTAATGAATATTTGGCAGATAAAAATCTGTCCTAAGTCTATATATATCCCTATTTCAAAAAAAAAAATTGTAGGGTAGTAGTAATAATAGATTAGTAGTAGTAGTAGTATACTTCAATAGTAATATTAAAATGTTTATTGTAATAGTAGTTATCTATGTCTTATAGTATTATATTAAGTTAATAGGAAGATTATTAACTTCTATTTATTTTATTTTTATTTTTATTTTATTATTCTTATTTTGTGTGTGTATATATATAAATATATATATCATTTCTTTTAAGGTTTGAGATTACAGAAATAAAATGATGTTTCTCGTAAATAATAATTTTTCGGGTCAACCCAGTTTAGGGAAGAATACATGCACTTTTATAAATTAAAATATTTTTATTTTCCAAACATGTATAGTTGTTTATTTCAAATATTTATTTTCATATAACAGAATTAAGTAATTTTCTATAATATTAAGTCAAGATTTCTTTATTATAGTTTTGTTTTAGTATTTATATTTATAAACAATTGTTCTCTTAATCAAATCAATTTCTAAACGTATGTTTAAGATAATATATCTCAGTTTTGGGCATAAGTGGGGGTTACACTTGCATTTGCATCTAGAACTGTGTGTGCACTATTGTCGTGTTAGCAGTATTTTGATTAGGAACGATTGCTATTGTAGATTCTGAGTTCTTAGGAGGCGAGTTCATTGAGGACCCGTACTACGAGTAGTTGCGTGCTTGCTTTCGTGTGACGATCTCTCTTCAATCCAAGTAAGTTTATATGCACAACACCTTCAACTATCAAAATGTGTTTGGCGTGTGTTACTTGTGTATCGTCCAACTGTTTTAAGCTTTGAATTTCGAAAATCTCTTGCAAATATCTCTTTCGAAAGTATGCGGTTAGTAGAATGATCATGTGAGATATCAATGAACGATAAATGATATGGGGCGATGTACAGAGGATGTGTGTGAAGGCTACGGCCGGAGGCGCACGTGAGACGAACCTCCTAGGGTTTCATACCCTACCCTATATGGGTTTTTATATTGTGAAAGCTATAGAGTACTACCTATGCATGTGTGGGTCACAACTGTATAGGGGTGTCGACACTTAAGGTCTCATAGTTAGTTCAGGGGTGAATTGGGATGGACTGTGATATCCCGAGAGGTACTCTAATTATTATTTATTGCATCGTGACCTCTCTGTGGGCATTCGTTACCCGCTGGGCTCTAATATGCCTCAGCTCAACTAATGATTAAATGTGAAGTTACTTCAGTTATATTATGATTCACTCTTTAAGCCAAAACTCTGTTTTACATGTTGTGGTATATGCTTACTCAGTTTTTACTGACAAACTTTTACTGCGGTCGGCTGTTGCTATTTGAAAACCCGCAGGTTACGAATAAAGTGGGGGAACGCGCGCACGTGAACTGAAGATTAGGATCAGGCAGCTAGGACTATTTCATTTATTTATGAAGCAGATTTTCAAAATTTAGATTTGAACAATGTCATTTATTTCTTTCAAAACTATTTTTGGAGGATTTCTCCGGTTTTCAATAATAAATGCACTTTTGGATTATCGTTTGGTTGTACTAGCAGGGAACCGTAGGTTCCAGGGTTGTTTCAATATCACCATCAGAAAGCTGAGATTTCCGATAAGCGCTGAAATGGAACCCTTCAAGTGAAGATTGTTTAGCTCAAGTTATGTTTGGCGGTGCCGATGCCACATGTTACACCAAACCACTGGCAGAAATGTATGGAATGGTTCCATGAGTTAAGAACCCCAGAAGGATCATATGTAATTCTGCTCGTGAGTGCAAGCAATGATTGTACATCGGTTTCGTTCCCTGTAGCAGTCGCGAATTCAGTGAAAGAACCGCATGCATGATTTGGATATTCTGAAATATAAAGTATGAGAAAAGCAGCACACGGAAAAAGCAGAGACAAAATGGGTGAAGATGAAATTATCTCTAGGGCCATATTGGATAACGGTAATTGATAAGAGTTGGGAATTGGAATGATTAGGAACAATCTCCAATATTCTTGTGTTTTTCTTTCTCAGCATCATCCTTGGCATCATATATGTGTTTTTAATATGTACCAATTATCTTAGTTAGCAATTTCTGGAAGATGCATGAGAGAGCATTAATTATTATTGTTTCAAGTTTAGCAAGAAACTTCAACAGACGTGACAATCAAAGCCCAAGAAAATTCAACAGACATGACAATCAAAGCCCACGAAAATTCAACAGGCAACGCGTTTAATTGACAAAGGAGGATAAATAACTAAGAGACAGAACCAGAAATTCGAGTAAGTTAATTGGTGGGGACAAAACTGACTTGACATGAGAATTTGACAGATTAGTTGACCGACTTTGGAATAAACTCAGATTCTGAAATCAAAACACTAAGCATATTGAATTGATCTATCAGCTTCTTTCCACAAATTATCATCCGACACCGGTTACTTATTGTTAATCATCTTACATCATTCCATAGATTTTAATCCCCCGGTTTTGTAGCTGTTTCTGAAAATCCAAACTAAAGGGGCCCTCTATTGTTAAAGCCAGAGAAACCAGGAATGACCTGAGAGACACCTTACTTGAATATTCAAGTATTGACCTTAACATCAATCATGTAGTTAATTTAGTCCACCCAAAAAAATTAGTGCATAGTATTTTGAGGGGCCTCAAGGGGGGAACTCCTTGATTCTGTCACACACTTCATATAAAGTATTTTCATAATCAGTTTATTTCTCCAAAATTAGCAGCACTCAATCAACTATTGGCCAGGCAAACAAAATATTATCCGCACTTCAACATGGTGTGTACTCTCTGTTACTAGTACATATTGTATGCATCTATAAAACAAAACCACAGTAACAGCAAAGCCGGTGAAAAAAACCCATTAATTGTTAGGATGGAACAATATGAAATATAGAAACTAAGGAGCACATAGGTAGTCTTATATTCAATTTTAACAGCCCTGAGAAGGGACATCTCTCGATAACAAACAGCTGAAGATAGCCTTATTGTTGTCTGTTCCATCATTTGGTACTCCTTCATCTTATGCTTAAGCAGTAAATATCTATACCGGGGACAAAATAAACTTAGCTTTAACACCAGGAAGTGTAAATTCAAAAACCTTCTCACTTATGTCAAACCACATTAACTAACGAATGGATCACTTGAAAGCTTTTCATTTCTCAGGCGTAACACCCTACGAGGGTTGGAGCTGAATCAGAACTTCATATTCAGACTTTTTGACTCTAGGGATTGCAATTACGTAGATGCAGATCCGGCACATCTAAGGAAAGCTTGATGTTGCCTTTAATGCAGAAGGCAGCAGAATTCTTATATACGCCTCTATCACAAACTGCACCCACAAAATTGTTGAAGAAAATATCTTACCGTCAGGGAAAAGAGGAAGAAGCTATTTCGATATTCACGACTTTTTTAGTAAAATCACTCAAAGAAAGATTAATTTTCGCAAGTGGTATGATCAACTCTAGTCTTTCCCTTCTCCCCATAATAGAATAGGGGAAATGTTTCCCGTGGAAAAAATAAATAAATAAATAAATAAATAAATAAATAAATAAATAACCAAACACAACATTTACCAATATTGTCCTACCATACTGCCTCAATCTTCTTCTTCTCCTCCTACCGTATATAATAAAGGTGTTGGGTTGGAGCCCTGGTTCATGGGCCACCCGTTTTATGAATTTTGACCCGTTTTTGACCCGTTTGGGCTTGGATCCGGCCCGGTTTGATAGGTCGTCTATTTATAGAGTTCTTAGGGTTCGTAGCATGTTACGTTGAGCGTTCTGATTCGCTTGTAATTCTCTCTGAGATGTTTCATCTGTTTTAGTGAAATCTCTGCAACTCTGTGGAAGTAGGCTGTTTTGCCGAACCACGTAAATCTGTGTGTTTCGATTCTTTCTTTCTGCATATTTCGTTTTTTCACAACAAAAGGCATTCTAGTTGTTGTGGTAGAGGATAGGCAGGCAGGGTGGGTTTGTAAAGACGTCGTGGAATGCCTTTATTATCTATAGGATTGTTTCTGCCCCTATTACATTGAAGTTAAACTGGCATTGTTGTGGAATATTGGAATAATCTCATTGAGATATCGGAAGGTCTTCCATAAGCAAGACTTGGTTCAAATTCCGTCTCAGCTGTTCGTGTAACATGTCTTTTTAAAACGAACTTTTCGAATATCAAAAGATTGTATGTGTGTTTCCTATTTTACGTGTTGAGGTTCATGCTTTACTCAGTTCTAGCTGATGCTTTCAAACGTTTGTGTTTAGTTTTTTTTAAAACCACCACAGGTAGGGAATTATCTCGCGTTCACTTCTACAAGTTCGCGTCGAACACTTAGCATAGGCTTAGTCACATTTAACAATGTTTCTCATTTCCTTAGTTTAAACATCTTTCATTTTTCGAACAATCTAATTTTATTCTTAAATAAGCTAGTCCTGTTTTGGTTTGAGTTTAGGCTACTTATTCTCATTGCAGCTAAGAGCAATCTTGGTTGGGGAGTGGTTTGATGTGTCGCGATTGTGGTTTACCCGGAAATTTGGGGGTGTTGCACTCGTCTTTGTTTTTTGGCTTAGATATGAGGGATGATGGTACTGGAATTAATAGTGATGGGATTGATAGCACGGGGATTGATAGTGTTGTGGAAAAAAAGAGGTTTGTTTATTTATGGGATTGGAATAGTACTGACTGTAATCCATAAAATAATAATCTAATTGAAAAAAAAAAAAAAAGAGTGATAAATTTTCATATAGAAACGACATGTAATTTCACTACCAAGCCCTCACAATACATGATCCCCAGGTATTAATCCCGTGTTTGAAGGCTTATGAGTGGATTCATTAGTAAAAGTACCTAAACCAATTTAGGTACCAAACAACATTCTTGCATTGTTCAGGCTGGTGAATCCCATCCTGGATACACAAGCCACAAAACAAATTCTATTAATCATCTCCATCCTTGAGCACCCTGGCACAAACTCGGTTAATCAAGTACACAAATGGTAGAGTGTTAAGATAGACACGACTTGCAGTCCTCAGCTTGAAAGTGATTCTAAACCACCTATAGAGACTATATATGTTGGAGGCTATAAAGTATTCCACCATCTAGCACTAGGAAAAAATATTTGGTCTCTTAATTAGGTAGTTGGAGTGACTGTACAACTGGCATAGAATTTGAGAAGTGGAGATGATAAAACCTCAGTATTCGAGAATGCTGAGAGCACACATTCTATAGATGATATACAACTAGATGATTTGAGCAAAGATGCACCTTACATAAGGATCTTTCATGGAGTTAGAGGAGCAGACTCAGAACCATGGCATACTAACACTTAAGTGCAAGAGAATGTTAAAGTGAATTATAAATAACAACCTATCTTATAGCACGGATAACCAATCTTTTAGCATATAAATAGAAGATAAATAAGATATGATTCATTGAAGTTAAGAGATTAATCATCACATACTCACTTAGTGGACTGGATTTATAACTACCACAAGGTCAAATGATCTTCCATAAGCTTACTAAACTGGTATTCAGTCCTACTGATTTGATCTTGCACATAAGGGATAAACGTGCTGGTACTGCAAAATTTCAATGGGAAAAGAATACCCGCGGCATTAAAGCACTACGTAAATAATCCGGGAAATTAGTGAAACTCACTTGGAAGGCCAGTTTGTGCTCTTGATGGTAGGCACTGTACTCAAATGGTCGTTCTACAAAGTCCAGAATTGCCTCCATTTAGTCGACAATGAGTAATTGTGACGGCATCTGTGTGGCAAAAAGAAACAATTTTGGCAATTAGAAAGCTAGAATCTACACTAACTAAACAAATGAAACGCGTTATTTCCATGGTTCCTTGCAATGGAAGCATTACCAATAATGAGACAGTTGAGGTCACTTACCACATACAGCTTCCACTTTGAAATACTCCACTTGAAATTATTGAAGAACTAGAGATACATGCAGTTTCATATGGACCTGCATTGCCTGACCTTCTGAGGTATTTGAAAATACCATAGTGGACAGGTGAAATATGGGATGGTCATCTCATGCTGTTTAACACTTGAACAGGGGAAATATCTTAACTTTTGCCTGGCACCGCATATGGAACTAGTGCAAGAGCAGGATTGCAACACCAAAAGCATGAGCTCGCTTGCACTTGATACGAAACTTGTCTTAGCACAATACTCCACATAACACCGGGTTCATGAAACTAAAAGTCAATATTGATGAACAGCATATTTGGTGGGAAGGAAAGAGAGCTAGGTGATGCTAAGTATGTTGCTTATCCTGTCTTCACATTGAATTGCATCAATATGTTTACTGCCTTCAGGAATTAGGCCCATTGTAATAGTACATAAAACACCAAAATGTGATCTTAGGAATTTGGTCTGTTGTAGTTCCTTCTTGAGCATCCAAGAACCAAGTATCAACGAAAAGTACTATCTTATACCAAGAAAAGAGTAGTAACTCCAAACTCTAACCTATGTACAAATAAAAGATGAACAGAAAGACAATTAGGATAGAACCATATGCCTTGGCACAGTGTGAAATACAGGGAGAAACTGGAAAAATTGAGAAAAGCGTTAGTGAAAGAAGACATACCAGCCGTAGACATGGCTTTATCCGATGAAATTATAGGAATCGTCATGATCAGCTCGGGAGCCATGGGAGAATGATGAAATCAATGTGCACGTCTTCAGAGACAAAGATTGGAATTTCACGCAAAGCATATAGGGCTAAGTTTAACCAGAAACGATTGTAAATAAAATATGATGCGTCCAAATACAATTGTTTATTAAAGAAGCAAAACTCCTGCTTAAATATGAAACTAGGAATGTATATGAAGCAAAGCTCTAAAACAACACTTTCAAACAAGACAAAGTTGTCAATAAAGAAAACAAATGTTCAAAGCCATTTCTCAATCACCCAAATAACAATTAATCTACTTCATCAAGCGATTGTCAATAAACTTAGCTCTTCTCGTCATTACCTTCTCCAGACCTTCTGTGTAGCACTTCAAATAATCAACCAACCTCTTCTCGTCATTACCTCATCTGTGTAGCACTTTCAGATGATGGCGTACACAAGAAGGAACATAACCAGAGTTTCTTGATACAATTACCAGTACAAGAGTTTCAAGACATGGAGAGCTTTCAAGCAACTTGTATAGTATTAACAAATCGACACAGGGATGATGGATACACAAGGAAGTCAAATTAGGAAACATTACCGGCTGATGGTTGAAATATACAATATATTTTAAAAGAACACTGTGTCAAGTCAAATATTTACCAAGGTCCAGAAATATACAAGACAGAGAGAGCAAACCATAGCTACTGTAAATTAAGGTTGAATCAAATAAAAGAGATCACATGTAAGTACAAATACCTCCAGGAAATAACCGTCTAAACAAAGAGACTGAACATTTGATACCCCTTTCACCAAACTTGTTATAGCATCACCATATTCTGGGATCAAGTCTAGAAGAAATATTTGGGTGCTGGCAATTTGATTATGGTTATACAATGAATAAAATTGAGCTGGATCATAATCATGGATATGAAGATGACGAAGAGCCCGGGTGTCTAGCACAATAGACTCGACAGAAATTGAGTTGCCATAGCACAAATGACTCAGCCACAACTTCTTAAGCACTCGAGATGAATATTCAGAAAACAAAATCTCTCCCAATGCATGAAATCAAACTCAATTCTTCAAGCATGGGGCACCCAGAAAGGAGTTGATCGACTGAGTCCCCATGCTTCATTTGGACACCAGTGAGATGAAGGGTTTTGAGAGTCGATAGAGAAACCGATGCAGGTACATCCATGACAAACTGGTAAGCCAGTTTCAACACAACCAGGTTGGAACTTAACAAGAGGTTCCAAGGCATGACAAACTCAGAAGAACACTCCATCCGCAGATCGATATCTAATTCTCCGAGACTGGGCCTTAAGGCAGCAGAAAACCAAGCATTAACATGTGAACTACGAATCCTTCCAGCAGAACTGATCCGAAGCTTATATAAAAAGGGCACATTGTCAAGTGCTCTACACACAAAATTTATAAAGCGCAACTCAGCAAGTGGTCTGGAAGTTTCAGGACAACTGAATGACTCATCTTCCAAATCTAAAACTGTGATCATGGTCCAAAAGCGGCGCCATTTAGTTGATAACACGCTTGTTGCCACAGCTTTTGTTGTCTAAAGCAACGCGAGGATGTGGCCCATTATACACAAAGGTAAAATGCCGATCCTATCTTCACATTCCTTTTGATCAATTTCCACAGATAGCTTCTCACCTTTCACTGAACCCATCGGTATGAGACCCGAAATAAGAATCACAACTTCCTTATGAAATCTGTAATTGAAGGGAAAGAATATGATCAACAACTTCAACCCTTAGAGAATTAACAAATTGGAAAAAGAAATGAATAACATTACCATTTCAAATGAAGAAACAAAACTAGTCAAAAACACATTTTCCACGATCTTACAATTCACAAATCACTATATAGATGTTTATTCACCTATGACAGAATCTGAATCCTGGTACTAAGTACTAACCTTATCTGGAATAATATCAATTTCAGATTGAATCGTGATTCGGACAATAAATTATCAATCCAACTAGTTCAGCTAAAATCGCCCATACTTTCAAGATCAGGGTTTAAAGTTTCCATTAGTTCTGTATTCTCTAAGTTGAGGGATTCAATACTATGCAAATTCAAGATCTAACCCTGATTTTTGTCTTTTCATATAGAAAAATATACAAAATCGTCACTTTTAAATTGATGCTCCCCATGTTGAAACTGATTAACTTTTCAAAGAGAGCGAAAGAACACATACCAAAAGTTAGAAGGATGGTTAGCGAAACACGCCGGTGCCGATCTGTGCAAGGCAGGCTGTAAAACTAGGACAGAAATCAGCTATGACGGAGAGTAGATGTTGCCACTTCTAACGATTGACTTTAAACCGAAGAGCCGACAAAAAAAGAAACTAATGTCCATTTATTGGGCACTCACGAAGGTAATAAATTGACAGGTACAATAACTGTGTGATGAAGTAGCTCTAATGGAATTGAATGATGGTCAACATTTTAATGGAAGTGAATTCACAAAGGAAATCAGACCAGAAAAACTAGAGGGATGACAACGAACTGAGACCGAACAGAAGATTATAAAGAGTGATTGTAGACATGTGAATTGTAGACACTCTTTCTAATCTTTTGTTCGGTCTAACTTCCCAATCATCCCTCTAGTTTTTCTAGTAATATTTCCTTTGTGAACTCACTTCCATTAAAATGTTGACTATCATTAAATTCCAGAGGAGCCACTTCAACATACAGTTAAAGTACCTGTCAATTTAGTACCTTCGTGAGTGTCCAACAAATGGTCATTACTTTCTTCCTTGTCGACTCTTCGTTTAAACTCAATCTTTGGAAGTGGCAACATCTACTCTCCGTCATAGCTGATTTCTGCCCTAGTTTTACAGCCTGCCTTGCGCAGATTGGTACCAGCGTGTTTCATTAGCCATCCTTCAAACTTTTGGTATGTTTTATTTTCGCTCTCTTTGAAAAGTTTATCAGTTTCAACATGGCGAGCATCAATTTTAAAGTGACGAATTTGTATATTCTTCAATATGAAAAGACCGATCGGGGTTAGATCTTGAATTTGCATAGCATTGTATCCCTTCACTTAGAGAAGACGGAACTAATGGAAACTTTGAACCCTGATCTTGAAAGTATGGACGCTTTTGGCTGAACTAGTTGGATTGACGTTTTATTGTTCGAATCACAATTCAAACTGAAATTGATTTTATTCTGGATAATGTTCATACTTGGTACTGGGATTCAGATTCTGTCATAGGTGAATTAACATCTGTATAATGATTTTTGAATTGTAAGATTGTGTAAATCGTGCTTTCAACTAGTTTTGTTTCTCCATTTGAAATTGTAATGTTATTCAAATTTTTTTCTGATTTGTTAATTCTCAAAGGGTTGAAGTTGATCATTTTCTTTCCCTTCAATTACAGATTTCATAAGAAAGTTCCGATTCTTATTTCGAGTCTCATGCCAATAGGTTCAATGAAAGGTGAGAAGCTATCTGTGGAAATTGATGAAAAGGAATGTGAAGATAGGATCAGCGTTTTACCTTTGTGTATAATTGGCCACATCCTCACATTGCTTTCAACAAAAGAAGTTGTGGCAACTAGCGTGTTATCCACCAAATGGAGCCACTTTTGGACCTTGATCACAGTTTTAGATTTGCAAGATGAGTTGTTCAAATGACCTGAAACTTCCAGACCACTTGCTGAGCTGCGCTTTCGAAATTTTGAGTATAGAGCACTTGACAATGTGCCTTGTTTACATAAGATTCGGATCAGTTCTAATGGAAGGATTGGTATTTCACATGTTAAAGCTCGGTTTTCTGCTGCCTTAAAGCCTAGTCTCCACGATTAAATCTCGATCTCCGGATGGGGCGTTCTTCTGAGTTTGTGATGCCTTGGAACCTCTTGTCAAGTTTTTTCAACCTAGTTGTGTTGAAACTGGGATACCAGTTTGTCATGGATGTACCTACATCGGTTTCTCTATCGACTCTCAAGACCCTTCATCTCATTGGTGTCCAAATGAAGCATGGGGACTCACTCAATCAACTCCTTTCTGGGTGCCCCATGCTTGAAGAATTGAGTTTGATGTCATGCATTGGGAGAGATTTTTGTTTACGGAACATTTCATCTCGAGTGCTTTAAGAAGTTGTGGCTGAGTCATTTGTGCTATGACAACTCAATTTATGTCGAGTCTATTGTGCTAGACACCCCGGCTCTTCATCATCTTCATATCCATGATTATGATCCAGCTCAATTTTATTCATCGTATAACCATAATCAAATTGCCAGCGCCCAAATATTTCTTCTAGACTTGATCCCAGAATATGGTGATGCTATAGCAAGTTTGGTGGGGTATCAAATGTTCAGTCTGTTTAGAAGGTTATTTCCTGGAGGTTTGTCTACTTTCATGTGATCTCTTTTATTTGATTTAACCTTAATTTACAATGGCTATGGACCTTGTCAAATATTTGACTTGACATAGTGTTCTTTTAAAGGATATTGTATATCTCCATCAGCCGGGAAGGTTTCCTAATTTGACATCCTTGTGTATCCATCATCCCTGTGTCAATTGGTGGTACTATACAAGTTACTTGAAAGCTCTCCTTGTCTATTCTCTATCGATATCAAGTTCTCTAATGTCAGAATGTGCAGCAGCAGCAATCCATGCATTGACTTGTGGAACGTCATAATCTCTACATGTCCGGATGCAGAATTTGTGCAAGCAATGGATAGTAGTTATTACTCGACACACGAGATTCATAAAGCGTGTTTGCATCAAGAATCTTCGCTCTATAGGATAATCAAGGATTCTATCATCGAGATCCAGACAAGTGACCAGGGTCCAAAGGTATTTCCACTTTTTTTATAATACACTAGTTCCAACGGCTTGTTGAATATCCAAACACAATAGAATGAGTGAAAAAATATCATTCGGTAGCTCACTAATTATGTTTCTGCTGCTCCGCGTCAGATACCAATTTGCTCTTTTCTATTTTAGTGAATGAATCCATGATTATATCTGAAATACTCAAAAAGTAAATCCAGGATTGGTGTCGTAGAATTTAGTTGACAACGCTCTCGCTTTTCCATTAATTGTTTATGTATAAGTAATTTATTTACAAGACTTTTGTATATTCCTGATTCTACATTACAAGATCTCACAACAACGACAATAATATCAATAAACAATTAATAGACACACCAGGTGGGCCTACTGTTTGACACTTAACTACTCCATTCACATAATTAAGAAGAGACATAATTTGTTGAAAGGCAAATCTGTTTGGAGATTCTGACTGGTTAAGCAAACAAAACTAACAGAAGAAGAAATATAGAACTCATGCACATATTTGCAAGCCTGAGAGGAGAAAAAAAAAATTACTCTACCTTGGATACATTCATTCAACCAAAAAGGAGATCTAAAACATCAAGAGTCAGTGTGCTGTGGATAAATGTACAAAGTTTGGACCCACAAGAGATACTAAAGCATACCAGGTTTCTGTTGCCCAATCTGACTGGCAAGAAATGATGCAAGATCAACTATCGTGAATATCAACCCGTGGATGGTATGGTAACAGCCGTTTATATTTGGAACTTTTGGGGAAAATGAAGAGAAATTGAGCACGACCATCTTGAGTAGATAAAGAGATTCATACTTCATATTCTAGTTATGCAGAAACATTCTCCTTGAATTTCCACCAAAACTCTGCTTAATTTAGGAGCTTCATGTACCGCCACCAAAGATAAAGTTGTGAATCTCTCACAACCTGGGAGTAGTGCCCTCTCAGCATTTTCTAATAGTTTCAAGAAATCCTTAGTACCTGCTGATAGAATATGAGAAGAATAATATTATTGAATGTATTTTGTAATAATCTTTGCTATTACAGGAGTCTATAAATAGGAACCAATACTTAGTCAACAAGAAATAAACTGAACTAGGTAACAACTAAACTAGCAAACATTATATCGATGACTAACGTAGTAACTAAATAACAAACAATAATCTTCAATAATGGTAATATCTCTAACATCGCCCCTCAAACTCAATGTGCATTTGCAAGCAGACACTAGAGTAGCTGCAGAGATGGGCAAAGTGGCTGCGACCGGTTTTGGAAGACCAGTGGTGGAAGAGAGCAGCGACTGTCGCGATGGGCTTACGGTGCTGATTTTGTTAATGGCTGGGAAGAGGAGAAAAAAAAGGCCAAGTTTGCTGGCATTTGAGAAAAAGACAAAGAAAGTTGATTTACAAAGAAGGCCAGAGCAGCAGCGGAGAAGTCCAAAGTGGTTGAGAAGGAAACGGCGAAGATGATCGACATCTGAGGGTGATAGGGCCGGATTTGTCGGCAGGTGAGAAGAGGAGAAAAAGAGCTGGATTTGCTGGCGTTTGAGAAGAAAAGAGAAGTAATTATACGACATGTGTCTAGAAGAAGAAGAAAAAAATTAGCTTTACGACAGATTAAATGGAGAAAAATCAAAAGAAAAAGAAAATAGTTTTTATGACAGATTGTGTCAGGAAGAGGAAGAAAAAGAAAATGGCTTTACAACAAATCGTGTCCAGAAGAAGAAGAAATAGTTTTATGACATTGTGTTGGAAAGAACCGGACAATATAGCAAAGAAGAATCTGGTGTGATTTTTAGGAATTAATAAGGAGTTAGGGAGGCAAAGAGAGTATAAAAGCAGCTTGTGTCAAAAGAGAGGACAGGTGAAACTAATGAGGCTGAAGGAAAAATTCTCAGAATTAAATTTGGAGCTGGAAGCGACTAAATTGGGGTGAATGCGAGATAGACAAAGATTTTTTTTTTTTTGATGAAGATGAAGGTATAGGATATGAGAAAAATATGAAAATAGTAACATTATTGAATGTATTTTGTAATAGGGACCAATACTTGGTCAACAGGGACATAAACTGAACTAGATAACAAATAAACTAGGAAACATTATATCAGTGACTAATATAGTAACTAAATAACCTAACAATAATCTTCGATAATGGTAATATCTCTAACACCTGCACGAGGTCCCGTACTAGAGCATCCCACCCTCACCTTCATGAGCCCACATAAGTCATACACCTTTTCAAACATCTTATGCATTACGGAATGCTCATGATTTTCATTTAGAACTTCATCATCACCATATCGCTCCCCTTGACTTGTTTATATCTTGTAATCCGGGTTGAAATATGCTCATGCACTATATCCCCTACTGTAAAAATGCGATCTAGACATATCTTGCATGGGCAATTAATGTCTTCCCCGCAGTTGTTGCAAGCAAAAGCAAAGTTTATGAAAGCCTCACACATACATTGTTTCGTACCAATCCAACTCTTATCCATATCAAATCCCACTTACCTAATCGGTCAAAAATGTACAGAGGTTACAAAGACTAGTTAACTTATGAATGAAATGAATAACTTACCTAAGCTATCTTATCTTATTGATGAAATGAATTTTCAATTGAGTTTTAATTTTGTAGTAATAACTAATAAGATGTTTGAGGGGACTGATGAGTATTTATTATTCATCTTTCAATCAAGTGTGAGTTTATTAAATTACAGACGCCTTTAATAGAACTAATGATATACCTTAATGGATATAAGCAAAAGGTATTGAGTATTTAAGGATGTGTTAGTAATGTAACTAAAGTCGCTTAGTTTAGTAAATTTTTCCTTTAATAGTGTAATTGAGTTCATGATCCTAATAAGAGATACTTTCTATCTGGTAGTGTTTTTTTCTTCTTCTTCTTTAATTCATTTTATAGAAAATCAAAGATTATAGAACAGTTAAAATACGGGTAGTATTATTTTGGCTGTACATACAAAGTTGAAAGGTATACAGTGTGGGGACCATTGCTAGTTCATTATATGTTGGTAACATACAACAACGAGCAAATAACCGTAGCATACCAGATTACCAGGTAGAGGATTATTGTAAGCATACACAAACTATGAGGCAATAAATGGATAGGACTAAGTAGATGAGTTGCACCTCATGCAGACTGTAGTCAAGATGTGACAGTGACGCTGAGGTTGCTTCCGCCCAGCTGAAACTTCAAGAATTTGAATAGATCGATCTAGATCCAATCGCATAGACAGCCAAAGCAACCTCCAAAAACAATGACTTCACTAAGCTAACCACGAGCTCAATAGGAAAGCAAGAACGCACATGAAAATAATGAAGAACACAAGTATTGTGTAAAAATTATGATATGCTCATGTTGAAACTGGAAACCTGCCACTCCGATTGAGTTTCCTTGAGCAAAAAAGCCCTAGACAAATAGTGCAGCACACGAGAGGAACAGATAATGAAAGTATGTGGCCCATTTGTCAAGACAGTACCCAAAATCTTGAACATTTATTTCGAAATTTGATTGGACTATGAATGTTTGGAAAGCAGTCACCGAGATTTGTGGGCGTTTATTTCATACATAAGTTTAGTGACTGGATCACCAGCGACCTCAAGGATGAGAAAAGATTTCCTAGAGCTCAAAAATGGTGATATCTTTTTCATTACTCTTTACCAAGTTTGGAAGAGCAGAAACAGAAGTCTTTGATAACTAACTCACAGATAGCAAGCTTTTAGAACTAAGACATGTATCTGAGTAGGATAATGTCAGAATTGAACTCCAGGCAGAACAGGAACATGAACTTAGAGCAGCAAAATACCATATCCTACAAGTTCTCATTCTTCGTGCAAACAAACACCCACAACCTCTTGACAGGCAAAATACCACAGTGAGTAAGAAAAGAAAAAAACAATCAAGCACAAACCGAGGCTAAATCCCACAATAGATTGAGCTCGCCCCTTTGGGCATTCAAAACTAACTCCCACCATTGACTGGAGCTGAAAGAACGGAGCTAGATAAAGCAGCAACAAGAAATGAAGACAAAGACGAAGGTACAAGCTGTCAAGAATAGCAATTACCATAATTTTAATGACTAATTATGTGGGTAAATCTCGAATGAAGAACAAATAGCAATTACCATATGTGGGTAAATCTCGAATCAAGAACAAATGAGCACGGTTTCCCCAATTTCCTGTCCCTCTATCTAGCTTTGACAATTTCTGTTTCCCACTACTATTATTGTCTACCTAATAGAACAACGAGCCAGCGGTTCTACACGAACCAGAGCTTTGGATGAACCGCCTCTCACCTTAATGGCGTTCAAGGAAAACTGCTGTATTAACCCACGTTTCCCTCAAATTCCCAACGGGTATCAACCCATCCCAAAAATTTTCTTCAAATTTCTCACTCTCAATTCACTTGCAACTTTTATCTCCCTCGCGTAAATTGGAACTCAACACCACCATCGTCGGATCTTCAAATCACCCGCCAGCATCAGCGCCGGTAATCGCCGTCTCCGGCCAGATCCTCCACTGGCCAGTCTCTCTCCCTCTCCGCACACTTTTCCCCTCGTGGATTTCCGTTCTGGCCGAGTAGAACGCCTGGAACAACCTGAATCAGAGGCCCAGTTTCAGACCCTGTTTCGTAGCGGTCCACGCCCGTTCGTCTCGTCTTTTGATCCAAACTGCTGCTCCTCAAGTCAGTGAGTTTTTCTCCGACCAATTTTGCTGTTCCCCACTACTACTATTGTCTACCTAATTCATACACACATTTGCAAGCCAGACAATATGGAGAGGAAACAAAATGAATTATTTCCGAAGAATCAAATAAAAATAAACAAAATGAATATTACACTCTCGGATACCTTTGACCCAAAGCTGGTAGTGAAACACCTAGAATCTACATAAATGTTTCATACATGAATGTACAACTTTTGAACCCATAAATTTACTGGAGAGACTTTAAGAGAGGCTAAAGCGTACCAGGTTCCTGTTGTGAACTGACTGGAAATAGAGTAATACAAGGACTATCATGAATGACAATCTATGGATGGTACGGTAACAGTCTTTTCATATTAGGAACTTTGGAGGCGAAGGAAAAGAAATTGAGTGCGACCATCTTCAGTTGATAAAGAGATGGGCATTTATATTTCAGTTCTGCAGAAATATTCTCTTTGGATTCCCACCAAAAACATTGCTCGTTTAAGTTTTGGCGCTACACATCCCGCCACAAAATCAAATGGTATTTTACTAAAGCGCCAAAGATTCCGCCAAATACCCAAGGATTACTTCAATCTCAAAACATCCTTCCTTCTAGAAGAAAAGTGTCGTGTTCTACTTTGACACCCAAACATTTAATGCATAAGCGTATAAGATAGGTACCATATGTTATTATTTAACTAGTCCTGGGAGACTGATTATTACATCAGCAATTCTAAAACAATTCATGTAGATATCAATAAGAGGAAAATGCCCCCAGGTAAACACATAGTAAATTTGCTGTAACCAATTGAGGAAAGTTATAATTACACAATATATAAGTGTGCCAGTGGGGTTGGGGTTGATTACTTTTGTCTTTGGTAGATGCCAAAACAGAGATTAGCACCAATGTTACGGGATAACATAAAAGTAAAAACACATCCATACTACCATAATAGAACCATCAAAAACATGGTAAGACTGCGCTGAATGATTAAAGGGGATATTTTAAGTTTAGCTAGAAAGCGCAGAGACACATAAGCAAAGGAGACACTACAAAATTGTACTTTGTAGTAAAATATGAGAATCGTAGGCAAGCATATTACCTTTCTGTCACAGTTCAAGCAATCCAGGTATGACTTTTGACAATTCCAGAAAATAGACCAGGTAAATGCCTTGTTAAGACTTGAATAACGCTGTTCTTCAAGAGAAAATCTGTTGCAGCAAGTAAGAATGAAATGGTAATATTAGCACTAATTCTTCTAAAGAAAAATTGGCATTAATGAGACAATGAGGTCATTTACCATATGAAATATTCAAGTCAGAAGACAAGCACTTTCTTGCACCCGGAACAATCTGTTCTTCTCAGGTAGTAGACAAAAAGACCCATATCAGACATTGTGAGAACACATGTGCAAAAGACCTAGACCCCAAAAGCGAAGTGTTGGCTTGGGCCACAACTGTTGATCAAGGAGTGAGCTTCTTAGGAATCAGACTCCACCCCCAGGTTAGAGAACCTTCTGAGATGAGCTCCCTGCAGGCCTTCAAGAATAACCCAAACCTCAACATTCAAGAAAGAAATAGGACCAATGTACATGTAGTAATACTCAGTGAACAAAACACGCAAAACTTGACCGTGTGTCCTTACACTCCTCGAGAATAGTGATTAAGATCCACAAACTCTTCCACTTGGTTGATAATATGATGGTTGTCACCACATTCTCTGTGGGGAGCGAACCGATCTTATCCTCAGCTTCTTTGTTGACACCACAATTAGCAGTCTTTTTTTGACTTGTAGAGAGATATTGGAGGCATATTGATCTCTCTCAACTAGTCAAAAACGTAAAACCCATAATCGGCATTCTGTATCATTGGAGGATAACAATCACAGAGACCAAGTATTGCAGGTGTCTAGAAGAGCTGGTTTTAAAAAAACAAAATGTTGTTCTAGTCACAAAACAAGCTTGCAAGTATGTAGAGAGAGCCATGATCAAAGTGAATTTTTTTATCAAACAAATCTAAGTTTTGAAGATCGTCATAGCCTTGCTCTGATTAAACCCTAAGCAAGAAATCAACAGAGCGATGTCATTTTCAGGAGATCAGAAACGTCGGCTGTGCAGCATTGGAATTCAAAACCGCATAGTACATGGCAAGGGAGGGGTTTTGAGACAAAATGTAGACTGAGAAATACATACAGCTAATGCTTGGACTCGCTCATCTGATCGGCGGTATCGTCGACATTAAATCGCCGGGGCTTGTGAGAACTCAGTCCGATCCGATCATCACCGTCCGACTTTTTTCGTTCCCCACCTGCACCCCCGTTTCGTGTGGACAAGAATCCAGTTTTTCAATCCAAAAAGCAATATTAAAGTGTTTAGTTGAAAAACAGAGAATTTTTCGAGGACCCTTTTTTGTCAAAATTTCACCCCAAGTACCTAAAGTTTGTTTAATCCGGCAAATCAGTATCCAAATTTGAAACAAATTTGAAACTATCATGGTTGGGTCCAGATTTAAAAAATCCCAAATCGTATAATACGGTCCGGTTTCGGCTTGAGATAACTCAAAACTGTAAAAACCGAACTAAACCAAACCGTTTATGTATCATATTAGGCTATTCAACTGCCACACTTAATAAGTTATACACATATATCATATACAATAGATACTGTAACTTTTTTTTTAGGGAAAAAATCAAAATTATAAAAGGGACGTCAACCCCGAAGAATCAAAGCAGTGTACATCGTTTGCCCAAGTTGGGACTTGAGAAAAAAAGCTAATATCATCCTCATCAATAGCTTTAGGGGCGACTAAATGGGCAAAACTATTGCCTTCTCTCCTAACAAAAGAAAAACCTATCGTGTTAAACTTTGTCATCAATTCACGGCACTCTTTCAGTCTGTTCTTCAGGTCTGAGATCGCATCAATTTCTTTGAGTTTACCAGCCACACCATAACGACCGTAACGGAGTAGCTGCCACGCTACCAAATAATCAGTTTCCAGCTCGGCATCTTCGTATCCCCTCTCCGACCCGAAAAGCAAACCTTCTCGGACTGCAGTGAGCTCTGCCATTAGCGGGGAGCGTTCTCTTGGTATTCGGCATTGCTTTGCAGCTAGAAATCTTCCTTCGTAGTCCCGTACCGCTGACCCAACCCCTGTAGTCGGGCTATACTGCCTCCAATAGGCGTCGACGTTAATCTTTATTGTACCCAGCAGAGGAGGTGACCATTTGGAGTTACCGGAAAATTCCATTAAACTCTTCTCTTCAAACTTCCCTTCCAACTTGACTTCTTTGTACCAGAGATAGAATTCTTTAGACCTTTTTGTAATCTCCTCTGGATGTTGTCCTTGAGAATTAAAGACTTCTTCGTTTCGGTTATGCCAAATCGTCCATAGAGCAAGTACAAACAATTCACATACCTGGGTATTTTCTTTGATAAAGACGTCAACTATCATTTCTTTTATCCCCATGCCCCTGCAGGAAATAAAGGAGTCCCCAAGTAGGATCCTCCAAACCCCTTGTGTGTGAGTGCATTGGCAAAATAAGTGATCGGTTGTTTCTATCTCTTCGTCACATAAACGGCATATTGGGGAAACCATAACCCTCCTGTTTCGGAGCTTCGTCGACACAGGGATCGAGTCATTCCAGATTCGCCAACATGGCATCAACACCTTTTTTGGAATCTTTAACTTCCAAAATTTACACAACCACTTACCATTGGAGAATAAACCCGAAGAAGATGGATTTGCAGCAGTGAGTATCCGTTGAGCCTTATACCCCATTTTTACCGAATAAATGTCGTCTTCGGAATGAATCCAAAAGAGGGTGTCGGCTTGCTCGGTAGGTTCCAGAGGGACTGCAAGGACACCCTCCACATCAATAGGCCACAAAGTTTTTGCTGCACTTTTGTCACGTCCCACTTGCCTGTGGTTGCATCGATAAGTTCATCTACAGTTCTTCCTTCATCTCATGCTGGACATGTGGTGATGAGTCCAAAAGTATCTGGTCTCCGAAGCCATTAATCGCCAAAAATACGGATTTGTTTGCCATCCTTAACCTTCCACACTAAACCACTTTTTAGTAAATATGTTCCCGCAAGGATGCTTTTGAAGGCATAGGAGACTTGAGTAGTCTGTTTCTGTTTGTAGTCCAAAATAGAAGAATTCCTGAAATATTTATTTTTAAAAACTCGACATACCAGGGAGTTGGGATTTTATATGAATCTCCATGTTTGCTTTGCTAGCATAGCCTTGTTAAAATCTTGAAAATCACAGAATCATAATCCTCCTTGTTCCCGATAGGCTTTCATTTTTTGCCACGCAATCCAATGAATCTTTCTTTGATGCTCGTCTCTTCCCCACCAAAATTGTCGTACTACACGCTCTAGATCATGGCATGTTCTAGCAGGTAGTAAGAAACAACTCATAGTATAGTTGGGAACAGCTTCGACCACTGCTTTGATGAGGATTTCCTTGCCTATTGTTGAAAGAGATTTGCCCTTCCAGCCCTTCATCTTTCTGTAAACCTTCTCCACCAAGGGGCTAAACGTAAAAGTTTTAATTCTACCAATTTGAGTGGCAAGACCCAAGTAGTTTTTATGTTGCACATCCAGCTGCACCCCCGCACAAAGTTGCTAACGCAGCCCGGTCTGCATCCGACACATTGTCCGAAAACATCACAGAGGACTTTTGTAAGTTAAGCTTCTGACATGATGTTGTCTCGTATGCAGTAAATATATCTCTAAGCACTGAAATTTCCCCGGGTGTAGCCTTTGTGAACAGAATGCTATCGTCTGCAAAAAATAAATGTGAAACATTGGGGCCTCCACGTGACGCTTAGAGCCCAGAAAGTTTCCTTTTCTGCACAGCACCTGTTAGACATCTAGATAAAGTTTCACTAACTAATAGGAAAAGATATGGGAAAAGGGGACATCCTTGTCGTAATCCTCTACCCGGTGTAATATTGCCATGAACCTCGCCATTGATGATTAACTGTAGGAGACTGTAGAGATACAGTTCATCACGAGATTGATCCATATGTTGCTGAAACTCATCCTTTCCATAACTGCACAGAGAAAATCCCATTCTACCCGGTCATACGCTTTGCTCATATCTGCTTTTAGTGCTAGATAACCCACTTTGCCTTTCTTCCTGTTTTTCATCGTATGCAGCAACTGAAAGGAGGTAAGTATATTATCTGAAATTAATCTACCCGGAACAAAAGCAGATTGATTTTCAGAGATAACTGAATCCAGTACCAGCTTCAACCGATTAGCCATAGTCTTAGTTATAATCTTATAAATCGTAGAACAAAGACTTATAGGGAGCAATTCAGCAGGGTTTCTGACCTGCTTGACTTTTGGAATAAGAGCTATCAAAGTATGATTGAACTTTGAAATATTACCTCCTTCGTTAAGAATCTGAAGACATAAGCTTTCAACCTCATTAACCACAATAGTCTAGTATCTCTGAAAAAACGCTGCTGGGAATCCGTCATGTCCTGGGGCCTTTGAAGGGGATAGCTGCTGAAGTGCTGCGCGCACCTCTTGAGCCGTGTATACCTGCTCCAGCAATGCTCTCTATTCCAACGACAAGAGATCCTCCTCTACAGGTGATAACTCTATTTTATGAGTTATTTTTATACTTCCATATTACTTGTAATAGGCTTATTTCACATGATTTATATGTTATATTTGCACAAATATGTGAATTTGACGATTTATAAGCCTAAGAGTGAAAAGTTGTGTTTCTAGCCTATTTGTGCATGTTTTCTCTCATATTTGCTATGATAATTGCACGGGTTGTTTAGTGTTGTGTATATCAGGTAAAAGAGGTGCATTAGAGCTTATGAGATGCTTGGATATGCTTGGAATAGAGCTAGATGAATATGAGAAAAGGAGACGCAAAAACGAAGCAAAGTTGGAAAAGTCACACAGGACCAGCCTACACTCTTTTCGAAGCACAGGAAAATATACAAAGAATTTTGGAGCAAGGCCTGCGTCATTGGAAAGTAGATATCCGTAGCTTTCCAACGAAATATGGTAGGCCCAAAGACGAGTCCGTATGAGGGAGATACAGCCCGCGCAAGATCAGCAAATAATTCTGTCCGGGAATTACAAACTGGAGGGGCTGAATTGCAATTTCGGCAAAATTACATTAAAAATCGTGTCCAGCTGGTAAAAAACGCCAGATCAGACCTAAGAGACGGCGAATTGACGTATTTTGGAGGGGCACCGACATTGAGGAGCACCGGGGAGCAAGTCAAGGTTGGGGACGAAGCTTGGAGCGCGAAGATCATCAATCTTTGAAGATTTTAGCGTTTGATATCATCTTCTTCATCTCTCTTCTATGATTATGGATATTTTGACTTTGTTAAACTATTTAATGTCTAGCAAAACTCTCTAAGCTAGGCAATTGATGGAGAACTAGGGTTTTGATTAGTGTTTTTCCGGATTGATGACTTGATTCACGTTTATGCTTAAATCTAGTATATGTTCTAGTTAGCTCTTATGTTCTTGTGCTTTATTTTAGTATTCTTGGCTTGATCACCCGTAGGGTACTATTTTTTGAGATAGTTGCACGAAAGTGAACTAATCGAGACGCGTTAAAGAACATAGTGAGTAGTCTTGTAATTCTTTGAGACTCAGAGGAGATAAGAACTTGATTAACCAAGTGGGGGTTGTTTCGTTTGGAATTGGCTAGGACTTAGTGAAAACGGTGGACCGACAGGACCCGGTGAGCGAGCCTAACGAGCTAACTAGAACATGAAGGTAGACGGAGGTGGACCGAAAGGACCCAAAGTCAATCGAAACGCAAATTCACATGAGATCGACAGAAGAGTGTAATGAGTGTAACCCGGTATAATTAAACATAACTAGAGTGTTTCAAGCGTAATCCAGAAATTGCTAAGAACCCTAGGGACCATTGATTGCCTAGTTCTTCTCCATAATCGTATCAAATTACAGTCATTCTTTTCAGCAGAAAAGCATACAAAAACAGTTAGCTTAGTTGTTATTTAATTTTAAGTCGCTTGTTTGTGGGCGACGAACAATCAAAATCAAACCACTTCTTACCGGTTACTTAGGTACCTTCTAATTGATTCTTAATTAGCTAATAATCGTCTATTTCCCTTGGGTTCGAAACTCGGAGTCGTAAAATACTCCACTTACTACTTGATCGTATACTTGCGTTTAAGCGCGTTAAGAATTCGCGTCAAGTTTTTGGCGCCGTTGCTGGGAAATTAAACGGTTTATTAGTTTAGTTAAAAATTATTTTAGGATAGTTCTTTTAATTTATTTATGTTACAATCTGTTTACCTCACGGGTGTGCTAGTGTTGTTTTCTCAGGTAGCTATGGCGGAAGGTCAAGGGCAGATTAGCCTCACCACAGAGCAGCTACAAGCTTTGGTGGCTGAAGCTGTAGAGAAAGCACTTGCAACAACATCTAGACCGCGCCTGACCTCAATGCCATATAATCGTTCAGGAAAAGCGATAATCCAGGCATTTTAGGCGGATCTTAAAGGAAGGGAGCCAGCAATTGTGGTGCCACCAATTCAGGCAGAAACCTTCTGTCTCAAGCTGGGAACAATCCAATTTGCTCAAGACCAGTGCACTTTTGCTGGGACAGTCGAGGAAGACCCACAAGCATTTATTGGGAGATTTCAGAGCCACTGGGGGATAATCCGATATAGTGGGGTCACATCTGAAGCGCTCAAACTGATGCTCTTTCCTCATTGTCTCAAGGGAGTTGCTATGGATGGGAAGAGTGTGTCGCAAAGTTCATGAGTAAGTTCTATCCTATCTCACGTATGATTCAGCTTCAGAATGAGATCTGGATGTTCAGGCAAAGGCATGATGAATCACTTGTCAAAGCATGGGAGCGCTTCAATCATTTGCTACGTAGATGTCCCAACCATGGTATTGACAAGCGACAGTTAATCCAGGTCTTCTATGATTCACTTGGACAGCCCAATAGAGACAAGATGGATATAGAAGCTGGGGGAAACTTCTTATTTAACTGCGATCAGGAAGGGGCATATGCATTGATGAGATGCTTGGTTCAGCAAGAACAGAGCATGGATTACCAGTACAGGCAAAAGGAACTCGTAAGAGATAAAAAGATGGATTATGAAACTGTTCGGTGAACGCAATGGAGGTAGTGCACGATATAAATAGTCCAGAGATGCATCATCAGCAGCCATTACTACCTTCAGAGTTGACCGAGATGACAGGGATAATAAAGACGATGTCTTAGCACATGATGGACATGTCCACACAGGTCAGCTCTGTTGTAGTTTCACTACAGGTGGCTCAAGCAGAAATCAAGGATCTTAAGGAACAACTTGAACGAAGAGCATTGGAAAATATTATTGACACATTTGAGGGGCATGCTCTAGCCATCACTACTCGTAGCGGTATTGCACTTAAGGACCCTCCATACCCGAGTCATGCCAGAGCAGAGGAATCAAAAGCAAAAGAGCATGAGGTCTTCGATTCTGTGAAGACGCCTGTCATGGTCCCCCAATCAAAGGGCATGAATCCACCAGAAGAGGGGGAGCATACCGAGGTACCACTTTCATCTTCTCCTTATTCTTCAGAATTTCCATACCCATTACGTACTAGGAAGAAGAAGGATGATTCTGAAGAATACATACGTCTTTTGAATGTCTTCTCTAAACTGCATATCAATATCCCATTGATTGGGGCACTTCAAAAGATGTCTAAGTATGCTTGATTTATTAAGGATGCGGTCCTTGGAAAGAAATCAGTGGATGAGTTCCAGATAGTGAACTTAAATGAAAAGGTTTAGTTCATGTGTTTTGCATGGGCTACCTAAGAAGAAGAAGGATCTAGGTAGTTTCTGTAGGGTTTTGATTCATGGATGCGCAACGGAAACAGAAACAATCATAAAACCATGCAAAACCCTCCAAGGATCACAAGTCAAGAGACATAACGATGGTAAGGGTTCGAAATCATTAACACACCTTAGGGTTCTCCTTTGATGACTTCAAACGCGAATTGTGTCACGTTCTCTATGGTTGATCCACGCCTAGAGTTGATCCTAGATCTCCCAAGTCCTTGGTGCTAGCCCGGAAGAGGAAGAGGAAGAAGAATCACGCAAAACGAGACCCAAAAGGAGGGTCTCGGCCTCCTTGTGGCCGACGGGGACGGGCGGCGGCAAAGGGGGCGGTCGGCTCCCTTTGTTGCTTGCTCTCTCTCCTTTTGTTCTCTCCCACTCTTTGTTATGTTCAATTATGAGCATAAGTTATGTGGGAAGGAAGGAAGGAAGGAAGGAAGGAAGGTCCTTTATATAGTCCAACAACTCCTTGTCAACTACCTAAAGGACTTATTCTAGTCCTACTAGAATTCAATTTAGTCCCTTCCTTGCAAATTAGTCCCTACTAAGTTTGCAAGGTTTTGCAAAGTGATCCTTCTAATTAATTAATCCAATTAATTAATTTCCCAAATCTAGTTCAACTCTATGTAGCGTGTGACCCCATAGGTTCTATCTAGTTGGTAGCAACTATTTGCTAATATGGAGCGGTCTCTAGCAAAACATCCATTCTAGCCAACTAATAGAATAGTCATATTGACAACCTTTGTACAAGTAATTGTCTCATCCCTTTGTCTCTATATCCGGATTGGACACGAGACATACAAGTCACACTCGTATATCCAATCCATAGTTTCTCGATCCATGGGAATAGCCTTATTCGTGCAAATAACATCAATATCCCATGTTGACTTATTTGAGTCTGGCCAGACATTCTATAAGCACTATCCCTCGAGTGGCCTAGGATATTTTCTCCCGTTATGTGGGAGGGACAAATTCTATCTACGTCCACTACGATCTCTAAGCTTGATTCTTATTTTATCCAGTACACGCCTTTATAACTACCCAGTTACGGTGTAGCGTTTAACGCTACCAAGATCACAATAATCCACAACTAGAATATCTAGTGACTTCAAGTCTAAGGATGACAATACCATTGTACCGCGAGAAGCGCTTGTGACTTAATCATAACGTGTATGTAGCCTTCTGGGAGATGGGTCAATCCAGTGCAACATTCTCTAATGCACACCTATGTGTTGGATCGTGATATCTCCATAGCAATCCAACCCCATACTAGTCTATAGATGATTGTCCCATTAGTCATTATACTTGACTAGGGATATTTAAGATAAACAACACAATTGTAAATCTAAGGACTTCATTATATTAAATATCCAATAAATAATAAATGAATTTCTAGCCACAAATAATTCATAGTAAACTAGATTGCCTCTAGGGCATCTATTCCAACAGTCTCCCACTTGCACTAGAGCCAATCTGGCGCATCTCGTATGCCCATACTCCTAGTGTGCCCTTCATGCTTCCACTGCGTGAGAGGCTTTGTAAGCGGGTCTGACAGATTATCATCTGTAGGAATCTTGCATATCCGAACGTCTCCTCTATCGATAATATCTCGAATCAGATGAAACTTCCTGAGCACGTGCTTGGACTTCTGATCGCCCCAGTGTTGTCACAGAACAATTCGACTGGATCCGCAATACTAGGGACCACACCAAGTTCAGAAACAAACTTTCTGATCCAAACAGCTTCCTTTGCTGCGCCATTTGCAGCAATGTACTCAGCCTCTGTTGTAGAATCAGCTACCGTCTCTTGCTTGGAACTCTTCCAGCTCACCGCTGCAATCCAGTGACTCTCACCCGGATTGGATTGGTATCTGCTTGTCATACTCAAGGCATATGACACATCTGGTCTAGTACATAACATGGCGTACATGATAGACCCTATGGCCGAGGCATAGGGGATCCTACTCATGCGTTCCTTCTCAATCTCATTGGAGGGACAACCACTCTTCAAAAGAGTGATTCCATGTGACATGGGCAAGAATCCCTTCTTGGAATCTTGCATGTTGAACCGTTTCAACACCTTGTCAATATATGTACTTTGACTTAGGCCTAGCAACCTCTTAGATCTATATCTATAGATCTTTATACCGAGTATATAGGCTGCTTCCCCTAAGTCCTTCATTGAGAAACACTTTCCTAGCCAATCTTTAACAGATTGCAGCATGGGAACGTCGTTTCCAATGAGTAGTATGTCATCCACATACAAGACCAGAAAAGCTGCAGAGCTCCCACTAACCTTCTTGTAGACACAAGACTCATCTTCGTTTCTGATGAAGCCAAACTCTTTGACCACTTCATCAAAACGTCGATTCCAACTCCTAGAAGCTTGCTTCAATCCATAAATGGATCGTTGCAGTTTACAGACTTTGTTGGCCTGCTTTGGATCCTCAAAACCCTTCGGATGTATCATATACACGTCCTCGAGGAGATTCCCATAAAGGAATGCTGTTTTGACATCCATCTGTCAAATCTCATAGTCGTGGTATGCTGCAATCGCAAGTAGGATTCAGATGGATTTGGTCATAGCGACTGGTGAAAAGGTTTCATCATAGTCAATACCATGAATCTGTCTGAATCCTTTAGCCACCAATCGGCCCTTATAGGTAATAACATTACCATCCATGTTGATCTTCTTCTTGAAGACCCACTTGCACCCTATGGGCCGCGCCCCATCGGGTGGTTCCACCAAAGTCCATACTTTGTTGGTATACATGGATTCCATCTCGGATCTCATGGCTTCCAGCCACTTATGAGAGTCTGGGCCACTCATGGACTCCTCATAGGTAGTAGGCTCATCATCTATGAGCATCGTGTCACTGGAATTGGTTACGAGAAGTCCATACCTCTCGGGTTCCTGGCGCACTCTACTAGATCTACGAAGCTCTTGTGTTACTTGAACAGGTTGCTCCACAACTACTTGTGGTTCTTGTTCATGTTCCATAATCGTTTCAGTGATTTGTGGTTCTTGAACCTCTTCAAGTTCTACATTCCTCCCACTTGCTTCTTTAGAGACAAATTCTCTTTCTAGAAACACGCCGGTCCGAGCAACAAACACTTTGTTCTCGGTTGGATTGTAGAAGTAGTAACCCTTAGTTTCCTTAAGGTACCCCACAAATTTACACTTATCCGATTTCGGCCCCAGCTTGTCTGATTGTAAACGTTTTACATAGACATCGTAGCCCCAAATCCTCATGAACGACAGTGTGGGACGCCTTCCACTCCACATCTCATATGGTGTCTTCATGACTGATTTAGATGGAACACGGTTAATGGTGAAAGCTGCACTTAATAGAGCGTAGCCCCAAAATGATAATGGAAGATCGGTTTGACACATCATAGATCGAACCATATCCAATAGGGTTCGATTCCTCCTCTCGGACACGCCATTCCATTGTGGCGTTCCGGGTGGAGTGAGTTGGGACAGGATCCCACACTGTCTAAGATAGTCGTCAAACTCTTGGCTCAAGTATTCTCCTCCACGATCCGATCGTAGGGCCTTGATACTTTTGCCAAGTTGCTTCTCTACTTCATTCTTGAATTCTTTGAACACTTCAAAGGATTCGGATTTTGCCCTCATAAGTTACACAAATCCATATCTACTGTAATCATCAGTAAATGTAATGAAGTATACATAACCACCCCTGGCAGGCGTGGCAAAGGCCCACACACATCGGTATGTATGAGCGCCAATTACTCACTAGTCCTCTCACCTTTCTTATTGAAAGGGGACTTAGTCATTTTTTCCAATAAACAAGCCTCACATGTCTCATATGATTCAAAATCAAATGAGTCTAGTAATCCATCCTTATGGAGTCTAGATACACGTTTCTCATTTATGTGGCCTAAACGACAGTGCCATAAATAAGCTGGATTTAAATCATGTATTTTAATCCGCTTGGTATTAATGTTGTAGACAGGATTGCTTAGATCAAGGACATAAAGTCCATTAAATAATTGCGCACTAAAATAGTGAATATTATTTAAATAAAAGGAACAACAATTGTTCTTTATTGAAATAATAAAACCATCCTTGTCCAAACAAGAAATAGAAATAATGTTTCTGCTCATAGCAGGCACAAAATAGAAATTATTTAATTCTAAAACTAATCCTGAAGGCAGAGATAGCTCGCACACGCCTATGGCCAACGCAGCAACCTTTGCTCCATTCCCAACGCGCAGATCTACCTCTCCTTTAGCCAATCTTCTACGTCTCTTTAGATCCTGCATATTTCGACAGATATGAGATCCACATCCAGTATCTAATACCCATGATGTAGAGAAAGTTAAATTGACATCTACAACAAAAATACCTGGTGGTGGTGGAATCACTATTCCAAGCCTCTTGTCCTCCAGATATTTTGGGCAGTTCCTCCTCTAGTGTCCAGGCTGACTGCAGTAGTGACACTCTCCTTTAGTCACACCTTTGGCAATGCCACCAACAGGCTTAAGGGCAGGTTCCTTGGACTTGGCAACTGACTTGCCTTTGCCCTTGGAGGAAGAGGCAAACCTTTTGCCCTTTCCTTTCTGTACCACCATTATGGCCTTGCCCTTGCCCTTGTTGATGCTCTGTTCAGCCGTCCTCAACATATTGAGTAAATCTGGCAGTGGTTTAACGATCTCGTTCATGTTATAGTTCATAATGAACTGTCCATAACTCTCGGGCAACAATTGTAACACGAGATCGGTTGCCAACTCTTGGCCGACCGGGAACCCAAGTCGGGCGAGATTCTCCAAGTACCCGATCATTCGGAGTACATGGGGTCCCACCGGGTTCCCTTCTGCCAGATGACACTTGAAAAGTGCCTTAGATACCTCATACCTCTCTACCCTCGCCTGCTCTTGGAAGAGCTGCTTTAGATGTTCGATCATATCGACAGCATTCATGTTTTCGTGTTGCTTCTGAAGCTCAGAAGTCATGGTGCAAAGCATAAGGCAGGCCGCATCATTAGCGTCATCAACACGCTTTTGATACGCCTTTAGGGAAGCAGGTGTTTGGTTCTCTGGACCTTCTGGAACATGCTCCTCTATTGCGTACAGTTTCTTCTCTTGCTTGAGAACAATTCTCAAGTTTCTGTACCAATCAAGAAAGTTGGTTCCAGAGAGCTTGTCCTTCTCAAGGACAGATCGTAGGGAATGTTGTGAACTCGATGAGTTGTTTGGCATTTGGAATTCTAAAAAAAGGAAAATACGCAAGTTTTAGTATTTGTGAATTTTTGACTATATTTAATAATGGCTAGTTTATCAAATATAGCTCCCACTATTTTTCTACGGATTAATAACCCTTAAGATATTAATGCTGAAAATATCCTTATATTTTCTAGTGGCCAAGATCCATATTTCATCTCCTTATGAGCTTGCTTTGGCAAGTCACCCATAATTTGACTACTTTAGGTAGGAACAATTCCAATTGCATCCCATATGCAACTCTTGGTTCAATTGGGCAAATAACTCCTTATTTATCCATCCATATGGATAATCCCAATTGATTGCCTCTAAGTTTCTTAATCAAATTAATAGCCTAGTTGTGTTCAACCTCTTATCTAAACAATTGCACATTGTTACGTGCCATCGCATTCCATCATGATGAACCAAGTCGCCATGCTTTGGCAGGCACGAACTTGGTAAATATTGATGATAATGAGTGTTTAAATAACGAGAAGGCAAGAACATAATATTTGAATTTTGAGGGATTTTAAATTCATTTTTTTATTTGTTTTGTTGATCAATATCAACTAATCTATCTATTTGAGTTTGGGCACAACTCCAAATAATAGATCCGGGTTGTCTAATTATCTTATTATCCTAATTGCATGCATCATCCATACACCAACCACACAATAATAAGACAATAAAATAAACAACCACAAAACAGAAATTAAACGTGATGTGGATATGGCCTTTTCTAGACTAAGATAATTCCAAGCCAATGGAATTATCTATGAACCCTAAAACAAACACATCTCCATGCGATCTTTTGGTCCATCCTTCATAGTCATGTGGAATGCTTCATGCTCCATGCTCCATCTTTTGTGGCTTCTTTGGCTTTGGGCTTCTTTTCTTCAATCTTGGCTAACAATCTACTTTATCTAGCATCTAGCTAACTTCTATACTAAATAAAATAAATCTCACAAGTTGAGAAAAAAAATGGCACGCAGGCCATAAAACCCTAATTAATTATTACAATTAATTGATCAGCTCGCATGCCGTAAAACCAAACCACAAAATTAAACATCCACATCAAAACACATCCTGAGGCCATATCCAATCACCATGCGATTTGCACATAAACAGTTAAATCCAATTTTAACGCGCTTGGTCAATTTAATTGATTTTAGGATTTCTAGGATTAAAACAGTCCAAGGGCCCAACAGTCAAATTGCCCGGGCCCAATGAGATGAACCACAAGGCCCTAGGGCCGGACCGGCCCAAAACCCACAAGCCTAGGCCGCGGGTTAGGGCCGCCCGGCCCCTAGGGCGGCCAAGCTTGGGCGGCAAGCAAGGGGGGCGGTCCCTAGGGGGGCCGAACCTCCTTATGGGAGTTGTTTTCAAAACAACTTCCTTGCTTGGTGCCTAAGTTTGGTTGTTTCCTTGTTTTGGAAGAACTCATTCTTCCCCAAGGATGCCCAAACCCTAGATCTAAGATCCTAAAATTTCTCAAACTCACCAACTCATGCATCCAATGCAAAAATTGGATCTTTTTATGATTAATTATTGACAAATTGCATCCCATGCTTGATTTGTCTTGTTTTACGCGATAAACAATCAAATTAAGGTGTAAAACAACTAAAACGTAACACATAAACCACGTTTATGCTCTACGACCTGTGGCTCTGATACCACTGTAGGGTTTTGATTCATGGATGCGCAACGGAAACAGAAACAATCATAAAACCATGCAAAACCCTCCAAGGATCACAAGTCAAGAGACATAACGATGGTAAGGGTTAGAAATCATTAACACACCTTAGGGTTCTCCTTTGATGACTTCAAACGCGAATTGTGTCACGTTCTCTATGGTTGATCCACGCCTAGAGTTGATCCTAGATCTTCCAAGTCCTTGGTGCTAGCCCGGAAGAGGAAGAGGAAGAAGAATCACGCAAAACGAGACCCAAAAGGAGGGTCTCGGCCTCCTTGTGGCCGACGGGGACGGGCGGCGGCAAAGGGGGCGGTCGACTCCCTTTGTTGCTTGCTCTCTCTCCTTTTGTTCTCTCCCACTCTTTGTTATGTTCAATTATGAGCATAAGTTATGTGGGAAGGAAGGAAGGAAGGAAGGAAGGAAGGTCCTTTATATAGTCCAACAACTCCTTGTTAACTACCTAAAGGACTTATTCTAGTCCTACTAGAATTCAATTTAGTCCCTTCCTTGCAAATTAGTCCCTACTAAGTTTGCAAGGTTTTGCAAAGTGATCCTTCTAATTAATTAATCCAATTAATTAATTTCCCAAATCTAGTTCAACTCTATGTAGCGTGTGACCCCATAGGTTCTATCTAGTTGGTAGCAACTATTTGCTAATATGGAGCGGTCTCTAGCAAAACATCCATTCTAGCCAACTAATAGAATAGTCATCTTGACAACCTTTGTACAAGTAATTGTCTCATCCCTTTGTCTCTATATCCGGATTGGACACGAGACATACAAGTCACACTCGTATATCCAATCCATAGTTTCTCGATCCATGGGAATAGCCTTATTCGTGCAAATAACATCAATATCCCATATTGATTTATTTGAGTCTGGCCAGACATTCTATAAGCACTATCCCTCGAGTGGCCTAGGATATTTTCTCCCGTTATGTGGGAGGGACAAATTCTATCTACGTCCACTACGATCTCTGAGCTTGCTTCTTATTGTATCCAGTACACGCCTTTATAACTACCCAGTTACGGTGTAGCGTTTAACGCTACCAAGATCACAATAATCCACAACTAGAATATCTAGTGACTTCAAGTCTAAGGATGACAATACCATTGTACCGCGAGAAGCGCTTGTGACTTAATTATAACGTGTATGTAGCCTTCTGGGAGATGGGTCAATCCAGTGCAACATTCTCTAATGCACACCTATGTGTTGGATCGTGATATCTCCATATCAATCCAACCCCATACTAGTCTATAGATGATTGTCCCATTAGTCATTATACTTGACTAGGGATATTTAAGATAAACAACACAATTGTAAATCTAAGGACTTCATTATATTAAATATCCAATAAATAATAAATGAATTTCTAGCCACAAATAATTCATAGTAAACTAGATTGCCTCTAGGGCATCTATTCCAACAGTCTCCCACTTGCACTAGAGCCAATCTGGCGCATCTCGTATGCCCATACTCCTAGTGTGCCCTTCATGCTTCCACTGCGTGAGAGGCTTTGTAAGCGGGTCTGACAGATTATCATCTGTAGGAATCTTGCATATCCGAACGTCTCCTCTATCGATAATATCTCGAATCAGATGAAACTTCCTGAGCACGTGCTTGGACTTCTGATCGCCCCAGTGTTGTCACAGAACAATTCGACTGGATCCGCAATACTAGGGACCACACCAAGTTCAGAAACAAACTTTCTGATCCAAACAGCTTCCTTTGCTGCGCCATTTGCAGCAATGTACTCAGCCTCTGTTGTAGAATCAGCTACCGTCTCTTGCTTGGAACTCTTCCAGCTCACCGCTGCAATCCAGTGACTCTCACCCGGATTGGATTGGTATCTGCTTGTCATACTCAAGGCATATGACACATCTGGTCTAGTACATAACATGGCGTACATGATAGATCCTATGGCCGAGGCATAGGGGATCCTACTCATGCGTTCCTTCTCAATCTCATTGGAGGGACAACCACTCTTCAAAAGAGTGATTCCATGTGACATGGGCAAGAATCCCTTCTTGGAATCTTGCATGTTGAACCGTTTCAACACCTTGTCAATATATGTACTTTGACTTAGGCCTAGCAACCTCTTAGATCTATATCTATAGATCTTTATACCGAGTATATAGGCTGCTTCCCCTAAGTCCTTCATTGAGAAACACTTTCCTAGCCAATCTTTAACAGATTGCAGCATGGGAACGTCGTTTCCAATGAGTAGTATGTCATCCACATACAAGACCAGAAAAGCTGCAGAGCTCCCACTAACCTTCTTGTAGACACAAGACTCATCTTCGTTTCTGATGAAGCCAAACTCTTTGACCACTTCATCAAAACGTCGATTCCAACTCCTAGAAGCTTGCTTCAATCCATAAATGGATCGTTGCAGTTTACAGACTTTGTTGGCCTGCTTTGGATCCTCAAAACCCTTCGGATGTATCATATACACGTCCTCGAGGAGATTCCCATAAAGGAATGTTGTTTTGACATCCATCTGCCAAATCTCATAGTCGTGGTATGCTGCAATCGCAAGTAGGATTCAGATGGATTTGGTCATAGCGACTGGTGAAAAGGTTTCATCATAGTCAATACCATGAATCTGTCTGAATCCTTTAGCCACCAATCGGCCCTTATAGGTAATCACATTACCATCCATGTCGATCTTCTTCTTGAAGACCCACTTGCACTCTATGGGCCGCGCCCCATCGGGTGGTTCCACCAAAGTCCATACTTTGTTGGTATACATGGATTCCATCTCGGATCTCATGGCTTCCAGCCACTTCTGAGAGTCTGGGCCACTCATGGCCTCCTCATAGGTAGTAGGCTCATCATCTATGAGCATCGTGTCACTGGAATTGGTTACGAGAAGTCCATACCTCTCGGGTTCATGGCGCAATCTACTAGATCTACTGTGCACAAGAGATTCCGGCGGGGAGACCTCCGTGTACACCGTAAGTAGAGGATCAGAGATAGCACAGGAAGAGTTGGGTTGTGTGTAGGGAGAGAGTAAGGCAGTAGTAATGTCTGAGAGAGAGACAGAGGTTTGGCAGAGCTTCCGCGTATGGCTAGTGTGTTCTTCTTTGTATGGAAATGTTAACTTCCTATATATAACGGAGAGTGTGACCGTTGCAGCGTGGTTAATGCGCCCATTAATGGCGGCTTAATTAGCTTAACCGCAACGGCACGTTCGTCCGCCTATATAGGGACCGTTACAGCACGTTGTGCGCGAATACCGGAACCGTTATGGGGTTGACCGGGTTTGACCGGATTGACCGGGTTTATGGAGCTCGTGCCATAAATCTCTCAAAAGCAGTTACTAAAGGTCGCGTGCGGGCTTGGCTCGCACGCGACATGACTTACTCTAGCCTCCAAACCACTAAGTCCCTACAAGTCCCGTGCAGTGGTATGCGAGGGCTCTGTCTCGCAGCCCCCACATGGATCAGCGCGGCTGGTGATCCTGTGTGTGTGGAGCACAATATGGTGTGCTGGATGGTTGCCACGTGGCCAAGATCTGTCAGCTCAGAAAGCACTATCTACATTAGCCCCCTTTCTGCGCGTGAAGACTCATAGCTGTATAGACTTCCATGCGCGGAAACCAACATACGCGTCGCCGCCATGCACCAATTCAAACACGAGTAAATTCAGCCCCCGTGCGTGCCATTATGACCTAAAACCCCTAGAGTCGTGCCGTCTGGCATTTAGGGTTTTAGGCGTGACGTCAGCTTGTCCTGTGATTGCGCGATTCGACGGTGACGGTTGAGATTCGGCTACTGAAAGGACGCAACCCTTCATTGTTTTTGGATAAATACTTTGTACTCTCCATTGTTGCGAAGCATCACTTCTTTCTCTTAAAGTGAATGATACCCGGAAGTCTTCGAGAGCAGATTCAGATAATCAATCACCAGTTCAGAACTGCAAATCGTCTTCTTCAACTGTGTGTATCCAAGCAGACTTCACGAAAACAAGGTTGGCCTTGTTCAATTTTGATTTAAAATACTAGTGTATGCTTCGAACTGCGTTGGATCTGCAAACCCATTATCTGCTGAAAAACTTGTAAAGGGACTCACAATCTTTGAATTCAATTTCGATTTAATCCCCCAATGATAAGGACCTTGAATGTAGGGCTTTTGGAATCTCTGATAATGCAAACAATTCCAATCCCTAACTTCTGAAATTGATACCAGAAATTGTTCATCTTTCTTCCCATAGATCTTGAATCTCGAAATTCAAACTGAAGTGTGGCATATTTCTCTCCCCTTTTTCTTGCTCTTCCGCAGGAATGGCCAAAACAAAAGGAACTAGACCCACCAAGGAGGACGAAGAGATACCTGATCTTCCGCAAGCTTTAAGGCTAAAAGCCCCCTATCTGGGTGGCAAAGACTTCTACCACGCGAGGGTCAAGGCAAAGAAACTGCCTACTTCTGTCCCCAATGAGGGATTACTAACATTGACTCCTCCAGTTAACTCAGCCTTGCTCGAGTTGGTTGGCTCCGAGGACGTGGTTCCATTGGGAATCGAAAACGGGTACTTCCCCTATGCTGCGATTTCCACGCAAGCTTTTGTCCAGAAATTGGACTACATGGATGAGTGGATTGACCACGTGTTGACCGATCATGCTGCGACCCTCAACGAGGCCGGCGTATACTTCGCCGCTCGTGCTATGAAGGGTGCTGCCGTGAAGCTGGACCAGTCTATGCTTCTAAACCTTCTTTCCCGCTACTCGCCTGCGACTCACACTTTTCACTTTGCTGAGTTCGAGGCTGCCCCCACACTCGAGGATGTGCATATGCTGTATGATTTATCTCCCATGGGTGAGGTGGACCCTTTGAGTCCCTTGAGGACGGATGCGGAGATCGCTTTGTACACGCAGATGGAAGAGTGCCTATCGGAGGTAAAGAAAATCTCCACCCGGTGGACCACTACCAAATCCTTTCCTAACTGGCAGTTGGTTGATACATCTGCGAAGAATACTTGGAATAAATGGTTGCAGTACTTCTTCCGTGACTACGCGAACAACAGCATTACCAAGAAGCTTCTGAGTCAAGACCCAGAGGCCAAGAATTACGTGGAAGGTAAAGGCTATCACTTGACCCTTTGTGCTTTCCTCTGTGCCTGGCTGTCGAGGTACTTAATCGATGGTCACCCGCACGATGGGGTCTTCTACCATGTTCTGCCGCTTGCTGTAAAACTGGCCATTGGCCAGAAAGTCGCACTTGGACCCTTGGTCTTGGGCACGCTGTACTATAGACTGGATCAACTGGTTTTGGCCATGAAAGAGTCGCGTGGCCGCCTCGACATACTGACCTTCGTCAACATTGCCTTCTTGACGATGTGGGTCTTTGAGCGGTGGCCTTCATATGCCCCAACTGCTTCTAAACCCAACAAGTGGTGTCCCCCAGGCGAGATGGAGGAGCGCAACAGCGGCAGAGCTGCGAGGTGGTTCGGAGCGAACAATACCAAGTGCGTTTGGAGCCTGATATGCGACAACCGGTGAGAGTTCGTTGCCAGGCCCTATGCCGTGCGTATTGAGAACGTGCGATGGTTTCCAAAGCTGTACCCTTCTAAGGGTATTGTCTTCTCAGAAGAGCTCCTCTTTGAAGAGGGATCACATTTCCATGAGCGCTATCGCGAATTCTTTTGTTGGTGCCTGCGAGGTTCCCTTCCTGCTCTCGCAGAGCATATTCGTGAGCTCGCGCCAAGGTATGATAGGATTACCATGGATGTTGACCCCACTCGAGTTTCTCCCCAGTTCGGCTTTGATGCAGTGGCACCCTCAATCTGGCCACAGTCCATTATCAGAGGTTGCTATAAGCGCTTGCTGACAAAGGAGTGCAAAACAGTCTTTATGAACAATCTTCCTTTTGAGCAGCCTGCAGGTAACCGCGAGGGTGGTTGTTCCAAGAACTGGCTCGCATACTGCATCGCCCAGCACGTCAGGTTTGAGACGCATTCGGCTCCTCAGCCAAGCAGAGCTCCTTTGATCAAAAGAAACTCTTTTCCGTTTCGTCCCAACTGCAGTCTGGACGAGTCTGAATATGGTTGCTACTCATTGTTGGATCATGAGAACCATTTGTGCCCTGGCATCATTCTGGATGAAAAGATCGCCGCAGTTAGGAAAGGCGACTCGCATGTCATCAGATATAACGAGACTTTTGCTAAGGTAAGCAACTTTTTTTTTTGCATGCATTTAACTCGATTTTCTCATATTGACATCTTTATTCCACACTGCTTGCTGTAGTGCCATGTGCGGAGGTTCGCATCTGGTGATCGTTCCAAGTCGCTGGTCAACACCATTATTACCACAAGAAAACAAGGACAGTCGTTCCTGCTAGCATCGAGGATGGATCCTGAGGTCGAAACCAGGATTCGCGCAGTCATGAACGCTTTTGCTGACTCGCTGATAGATAATGCTCCGGCCTCGTCTCCACCCGGAGATAATCCGTCTCCTCCAGCGACTGCAGCGCCGAGAGCGAAGAGACCCAGGCAAAAGGGAATTACAATTTCTTCCCCTAGAAGCGCTCCAACTTCCCCTCCAGCGGGGTCCCTTTCTGCCAAGGACAAAGGCAAAGGTCGCATGCCCAGTAGAGCGCGTAAGGAGCTCACAGTAGAGACCTTCTTTCCCTTCGTCCAGGAGGAAGAAGAGGAGAAGCGGGAGCCCAGATAAGGTGATGAAGAAGAAGAAGAAGAAGAAAGAGCACATGTGATACATGAGGAAGAGTCAGGAGGTACCTCCATCGCGTTTCCCTTCTCACTATCGTAATTCTTTTTCAACTCGATCTTGAACCAATCGTTTCTTCGCAGATGATGATGATGATGAGACCATCGGTGGCCTTTTGGCCAAGAGAAAAAAGAGGGATGCTCATTCTAGCATTCCAGACGAACCCATAAGCGAGGACGTTCTTGCCGAGTCCAGGAAGAAAGCCGCGGAAGCTGCTGAAAGGAGAAGGCAGCGAGAAGAGGAGGAGCTCGAGCGCGTGAGGTAGCGGAGCCTCGAAGAGCAACGTGTTGACGACCTAGTGCGTCCAGCTGATGAGGAAGATGCGCTTCCCGAAGAGGTGGCTCCTCAAGTTGAGGAGGATGCGGTTCCAGAAGAGGATGCAGCAGCTTTGGAGCAAGCCCAAGCGGATTTTGAAGAAATCGCAGGCGGCAATAAAGGTGAGATTTTTAATCTCGCAGTAACTTATCGAGACTTTATTGTTGGTGCATTAGAGCATGGCGTGTCAAAAGCTGACATTCGCCGTTGGCTAGTATGCAAGTGCGGTGAACCCTCAGGTAATCACTTGATCGATATGCATGAACTAGACTTAACAACTCGAATCATAGTCATGACTAGTTTCTTCGCGTCCCAGGTCATGCTCATTTTAAAGACATGCTTAATGAGGACACACTAATAGGGCATGGTTCCACGTCTTTAGTGTATGACGAAGATACTGCAATCCCACCTTCGCATGGAGGTGCTTGCTCTTAGCTTTAGCAAAGATAGTAAAATAACGTACAATACGAGTTACCTCATACTATCGCATTTTGTATCGCAGGCGATGCTGATGAACCTATGCTGGAGCAAAGAAGTCAGCCTTCTGCGTCCTATGTTCCGATTCCGAGTTCCCATACCGAGAAGCCCGTCGCAGCTGCTGAATATGAAGGAGAGCCTCTTGAGGACATCATCGAACTTTCTGATGATGCCGAAGCTGACGCTGTGCTAATGGAGGAAGATGCCCATGCTGGCGCTGAGGTAGTAAGAACAAGTACTGTTGATGCTACCGCATCTGAGAGTTTCCCTCGCCAAGCAACTTCGGCTGCCACTATGCCTCCAGCGATGACTGAGTCGGCGACGCCACTTCCTGCGTGGAGCTTTTGGGGCTCGCAGGTCGGGGTTGCGATCGCAAATGGCGCGGCTTATACTCTTCCTCCTAACTATGAGGAGTTAGAGCTCGCAGCTGACGGGAGGGCTATGGAACGAGGACAGTCTTCAACCACTCCTGCCCCACGCATTCCTTCTCTTCGTGAGATCCTTGAAGGAATTGGTAAGTCGTGGTTTGCTGTTTGCATCCCGCATTATTCATTTGCGAGTTTGATAGCATAACTTAGCTTTGACATTGCTTTAGGTTTGAAGCAAGCCGATGTGGACTGGCTAGTTCGGATGCGCCTCACCTACCCCCAATCATTTGCGAGATCTCTTGAGATAGGGCCCTTTGACAGGAGGCTGTTTCTTACCGAGGCCATTTGGATTTTGGAGCAGCTGTCTGCGGCCACGCCTGCGACCATTTCTGCTCAGAGTGCCGAATTGATTTTTGGCATGTGCCAAAATCTTCTGACTAAGGTTCAAGGCAGGCTGGGTTTCAAGTTTCTTATGAAAAGAGTTACTTTGATTCGCGCAGCCGTAACTTTGAAACTCGGCCACCAAAACCTCGCAGCTGAGAAGCAGAAGGTGGAGCAGCAAAAGCAAAAGGTTGAAGAGGCTTTAAAGCTCTATCATGAGATGAATGCCAAGTGCGAGCAATTGAAGCAGGAAGTGGAGCAAGTGGAGAATCTGAGCCGTCAGTTCACCCCTCATGACTCCTTGATCAAGAATTTACTTTGACTTTTGAATTTGAAAAGTAGCAAACAAATAGCTGAAACATTAATGTAATGCTGAAACATTAATGTAATGTTGCTAGGGTTTCTCCCTTTTTTTTAACAAAAGAATCGGCGTGCCCGTTTTGCCCTTTCCGGGATTTGATGGAATATCTCTGTGCATATCTAATTATGACATCAGCAATTGATATTCTGCTTGATTTCCGCGCTAATTTCTCATAAGATAAGCACGCTTTCCTCGGGAAGTCCATCCGAATCATGACCATCCGTCATTAATTAGGATACGCAACTGAATCGTCGTAGCCTTTAGTAGGGTAATTGATCGTTACCGCTTTTCAAGGCGTAAGTGATTGACCTTACCCTCTTTTCGAATTCTGCTGACTCATCTTGGCAACTGAAGAGTCTCCACAAGGTCTATATAAACCCTGTCTTTGTCATTTGGGTTCTTCATCCCAAAAATGTGCTTTGCCGTGAGTCCTTACGACTGCTGGCTTCAACGCTTGTTTTTCGTTGATTCATGGCAACTTCGAGTCATGAGACCTGAGTTTGCGCTTTGTGCTATAGAATTCCAAGATCCGCTTTATGAGGCTTACTGATCTTTGTAACCTCTATAAAGAAGATGGAGATGATATCTCATGTGTGTTCGAAGAATTTTCTTCGTCTATTATGTTTGCAGGTCATGTTTCCGGCCGCCTCTCGGTGAGGTGCAGCGCCGTAGTGACCGTGCTACCGACTCGTAATGAACGGCGGAATTCTCCTCCAGCATCCCTGGAGGAGGATTTCTTGCCTCTTCGTTCTTGAACTCAGGAGGCTAGCCAATGCCCTTGTCTGTTAGGACAAGGAACCCAGTACCAGAGGAATGACTGCTTCCCCTGTTTTGCACGACTGCATACGTTGGAACAGGTAGTTCCTCTGTTACATATCTTGATCAGACAGGGGTCTCGTCAGATCCTGAGATCTTGGACGCAGAATCACCCAGATCTTTGCTGCTAGGGATGTAGTGAATGGCCAGTTGATCTCTTCGCAGAAGCATCCTACTTGCTACAGATCTTTGGCCGCAGATCTGCGTATTGCATAGCCGGTGTTAGGACCGTTAGGTTCATCCTTTTTCAGCTAGGATTCCCTCGATGTGTTACTTCGAGCTTGTAAGTTACTTTTTGAATACATTGTAAGCCATGTTGGCTGCCTAGTTAGATTTGAGCTTTTTCGCTTGTAAGCTGCTATCTAGACAGATAAATTGTAAGTCCTTTTGACTCATAATGATAAATCACTTTTGTATGATCTGCTGTCTTGGTACAACAAAATACAACTTCGCATGCGTATCGGCAGATTTTGCCTTGTGTAATGCTATATACATACTTCGCATTTGCTATCTGTCGTATCAATTCGCAGATATTTTATTAGATCGTTTGAGATCGTATTTTCGCAGCTGTGCCATCTTGGCAGATGGGCTTGTGTTTTGGATTCAAGTGCAAGTGTTATCTTATCAGATAAGCTTTCGTAAACCACTTAGGATCACTTTGCATAATGTTGCTATCACAATAGATAGACTTAACGACAATTTTCAAATCGCATTCCCAGAGTGCTACTATCGCGGCAGATAGGTTTGAAAGATCATTTTTAATCATGTTACATAATGTTGCTATCACGACAGATAGGCTTTTGGAAGATCAATTTAGATCATTTTTGCACAGGCTGCTATCATGAAGGATAAGCTTAGGGGATCAATTAAGATCGCATTTTCATAGGCTGCTATCATGAAGGATAGGCTTAGGGGATCAATTAAGATCGCATTTGCATAGACTGCTATCATGAAGGATAGGCTTAGGGGATCAATTAAGATCGCATTTGCATAGGCTGCTATCGTGACAGATAGGCTTAGAAGATCAGTTAAGATCGCATTTGCATAGGCTGCTATCGTGACAGATAGGCTTAGAAGATCAATTAAGATTGCATTTGCATAGACTGCTATCATGAAGGATAGGCTTAGGGGATCAATTAAGATCGCATTTGCATAGGCTGCTATCGTGACAGATAGGCTTAGAAGATCAGTTAAGATCGCATTTTTCGCATGAGCTGCTATCGTGGCGGATAGGCTTAGAAGATCAGTTAAGATCATTTTTCGCCTGAGCTGCTATCGTGGCAGATAGGCTTAGAAGATCAGTTAAGATCATTTTTCGCATGAGCTGCTATCGTGGCAGATAGGCTTAGAAGATCAATTAAGATCGCATTTCGCATAGATTGCTATCGTAGCAGATAGCCCATTGTTAACAGTAATAACAAACTAAATGAAGCAACATTAACAGCTAGAAATATGAAGTTCTCATTTGGGGAGAACCCTTTTATTATAGTGCTCTCATATGGGAGAGATGAGCTTACAATTCTCTCATATGGGAGAGAAGATTGTGTGAATCATAGCCATACAAGACATGAGGCAACGTTATAATAAAACGTATAAACTGAGAGAAGTCAAGGATAGTACTTCTTAATCCAGCGCATGTTGACTGAGCTTGGGGTTGAGGTCGTTCCGTGCAACCTCCGTATGCTGCAGTAGCCACTGTCAAAGACTTCTGTGACTTCGAAAGGTCCTTCCCAATTGGGTGCGAATTTTGGATGAGCCGCCTCTCGCATGCAATGGTCAGATGCGCGTAGGACCAAATCTCCGACTGCGAAATCTCTTCGCTGGACCGTCTTATTGTAAGCACGAGCGATCCTTTCTTGATACCGCTTGTTGGTCCTTTTAGCTTGTTCTCGCTTCTCCTCCAGCAAGACTAAGTCATGATCGCGTTGATTGTCGTACAATGCGTGGAAGGACAATCTTGCCGAATTAACTCTCACCTCCGCAGGTACCACAGCCTCAGCCCCATAGCATAGGAGGAATGGTGAGACCCCCGTGGGCGTCCTCGGAGAAGTCCGGTAAGCCCACAGGGCTATGCTCAGAGAATCAGCCCACTTCTTGTGGTCATCTGCGACCATCTTGCTCAATATCCTCAACAGCGCTTTGTTGGTCGCTTCGGCTTGCCCGTTCCCTTTCGGGTAGTAAGGGGTGGAACATATCTGTCTGATATTGTACTCTTCTAGCTTCGCAGCCACCTGGCGATTAACAAAAGGAGTACCATTATTTGAAAGGATAGTGTTGGGGATTCCGAACCTGCATATGATGTTTTCTTGGATGAAATGGACCACAGCTAGCACATTTGCCGTCTTCAGTGGTATCGCCTCCACCCATTTGGTGAACAGCTCAGTTGCGGTGAGAATGAAATGATTCCCATGCGAAGTTGGTCGGATGGGACCAATGAAATCCAACGCCCATGTGTGAAATGGCCATGGCGTTCCCAATGCATGTAGATCCACAGCAGGAGCGTGCACTAGGTTTCCTTTGAATTGACACTCCTGGCAGCGCCGTACTTTGGTGCGGCAATCAGCCTCCATCGTGAGCCAGAAATATCCAATTGAGAGGAGCTGCCTGCATAGTTTCGCACCTCCTTGGTGCTCCACCTGATGAGAAAGGTCCATAACCTCTTGTGCTTCCCTGCCGTCTAGACATCGCAGCAAGTTGCCCTCGTGGCCTCTTCGCCAAAGCAGGTGTTCTTGTACTACGTATCGAGATGCTTTCCTCTTCAATTTCTCAGCTTCTTTTCTTGATTCGGGTAAGGTGCCCTGGGTGAGAAAATCAAAGAGTGGTTTCCTCCAATCTGCATCATCATCAGTTAGAGCGATGAGTAGAGAATCTTTGATCAGTGCGCAACTCTCGCACTTCCCTTGTATCAGGGCGGCGGCTGTTGACATATCCGGCCAATGAATGCCATATCTCTGAGCCTTCCGATAGATTGACACCTCGCTTTCTCCACAAGCATGTTGGTGAATCTTCTCTAACAGCAGCTGTCCCTCTTGCTCTGAGACGCATCGCATGAGTATTCCGCCAGGGCCCTTGTAGTAAAGAGTGTTGTCATGTATGCAATACCCCTTTCTGAGTGCCCAGCTTTCGCTGCTTGTGCCTTCTGCAATAGCTCGTAAAATTGCTTTTCTCCAGTCCGTATCATCCATGTGTTCATCGTCGCACGCGTCTTCTGTCAACGCCGACGATGTTCGCACTTCGATGGAGATGCTTGCGGGACATTTGTCTGTACTAACCTTGGATCCCAAGGTGGCCAAAGCATCCGCATGCCTGTTGTCTGCTCGGGGCTTGTGCTCGTACCTCACATCGCAGAATTGCTGCACCAGCTTTTGTACCAAAGTCCGGTAGGACAGAAGATTTATCTCCTTCAAGCCGTACTCGCCCGAGGCCTGCTTGACAATTAGTTTGGAGTCCCCCATGACCGTCAGGTTGCTTACTTCCAAAGCCTTCGCTGCACGCAGCCCTGCTATGAGGGCTTCATATTCTGCCTCGTTGTTGGTGACTGCGAAGTCGAGCTTTGCGGACATCTGTATGACCTCCCCATCTGGCTTGGTCAAGACTATCCCAATGCCTCCGCATTTCCTTGTCGACGAGCCATTGAAGTGGAGTGTCCAATAAGGTACGTCGACTGCATATATCTCAGGTCCCTCGAATTCTTCTTCGATCACGGGCTCGTGGCTATTGTCGGGGAACTGTGCCAACAAATCCGCTACCGCCTGCGACTTGATCGCTCGCGGTCGCACGCATGTGATATCGTATTGAGAGATGGTCATGTACCATTTCGCCAATCTTCCCCCAGGAGTGGTGTGAGTCAGAAGATATCGTATGGGATCACTCTTGGTGACCACTACCACTTTGTGCGACGCAAAGTAGTGCTTCAACTTCTCTATCACGAAGAACAGGGCAAGGCAATGACGTTCAATGTCTGTGTACCTTGATTCGGCAGGCTGCACAATGCGAGAGATATAGTAGATGGGCCTCTCTTGACCCTCGTACTCCTGAGCCAAGAGTGCTCCAATGGACTTCCTTGTTGACGTCAGATATAGCAGAAGTGGTGATCCCAATTGAGGTGCGATCATTATTTTTGAAGAAGTCAGCAAATCCTTTAGTTTTCCGAACGCAGCTTCGTGCTCCGGAGTCCAACTGTATGCGGCATATTTCTTGAGAAGGGTACTAAAACAGCAGGTGATTTCGGCGATCGCTGGGATGAATCTCCGCAGGTATGATAGCTTTCCCAAAAACGTCTTCAAGGCACTTTGGTTATGGGGCGGCGTCATGCTAGTAATGGCTGATACTTTCGCAGGGTCAGGCTCGATTCCTTGGCGATGAACCACGCATCCCAAGAACTTCCCTGATGTTACCCCGAACGCGCATTTCATAGGGTTCATCTTCAGCTGAAAGCGTCTGCATCTGTTGAACACCTTCCGCAAATCTGCCAGGTGATCTGCCTCTTGCTTGGATTTAACCACGAGGTCATCCACATAAAACTCCACTTCTTTGTGCATCATGTCGTGGAATAGGGCCATCATGGCCCGCTGGTAGGTTGCACCTGCGTTTTTGAGACCGAAGGGCATCACCGTGTAGTTGAACACTCCCACTGGGGTGATGAATGCAGTTTTTCGTGCATCTTCAGGGTCCATTTTGATCTGGTTGTACCCGCTGAAGCCGTCCATGAAACTGAACATGCGATGACCCGCTGTCGAATCGATAAGCAAATCGATGTTGGGGAGCGGAAAATCGTCTTTGGGGCAGAAGCGATTGAGATCTCGGAAGTCCACGCAGATGCAAAGCTGTCCGTTCTTCTTTACCACTGGCACAATGTTGGCCAGCCATGTGGGATGATGATTCGGCTCTATGAACTTGGCATCCAAGAGTTTGACAATCTCCTGTTTGATCTTCACGTTAAGCTCCGGCCTGAAGCTTCTTGTGCTCTGCTTTACCGGCTTAGACCCTGGGATGATGTCTAAACGGTGCATAGTGATACTTGTGTCCAGACCTGGCATCTCATCATACTCCCATGCGAACACATCCTTGTATTCAGTGAGGAGCTGTAGCAGCCCTTTCTCCTCCTCGCTTGTGAGGTCCGCACTTAGAAAGACTGGCCTCTTCTTTTCCTCGTTCGGGCTGAGGAACACTTCCTTTAGCTCTTGCTTTTGTGGTCTGGGTCTGTCTTCCATGTATTCGGGTGCTTCTTTGAGCTTCTCATCTGGAGTGCTCTGCATTGGCTTTTCTGTTACCGCAATCTCCACGATTTGGTTGATTTGCCCAGGGATATCCTCATGCCCGCGTGAGGACATCCCCGCGCACCTTCATATGCGATAGCACTTCTTCCCGTTGGCGTAGAAACTCTCTATCTCTTTGCCTTCAGGGTCATGCTTTGCTATTCTCTTCAGAGTATATACGTTCTTTCGTTGGTAAGCGATTCGCGGCGCCTCTTCGCGTGTGGGCGGCTTTTCCTTGGCATCCTCTCTTGTCACCATCACTCCTGCAGGTGACTGGTCCTTGATATCTTCCCAAAGAGGTAAAGGAGTAGGGTTTAATGGTCCCGGCATTTGCTCGTCCGCCATCTCGGTGAACCACACCGCCTCGCTGAGATGTGCTTCATCCAGGTTGAATGGATTCGTTGAAGCCGGTATCTCGACTATTCTGTCGTTCCAGATGGCTTTCATGACTTGGTGAGCTGTTGAAGGGACCGCGTCAAAGCGATGAATCCAGGCTCGTCCTATGATCATGTGATACGTAGTGTTCGCATCTATGACATAGAACTTCGCTGAGCACTTGATTTTGCCGATCTGAACGCCCAGGCGGATCCATCCAATCGTCATTCTAGAGTCGCTTCCAAATCCCATCAGCGGAGATGGACACCTGACAATATTGTGCTCGGGGATCCTTGCTAGCTTCAGCGTGTGGAGCGAAACGACGTTGACCGCTGCTCCTCCATCGACGAATGCTCTTTTGAACTCGACGCCATTGATGATGGCTGTCACGTACAGAGGCCTCTGGTGGCTCGCATCTGTCTTTTTGTCGCTGGCAGAAAAGGTCATAATCTTTTCTGTAGGGCGAGACGCCCTGATGACTTTCCCGTTGGAGACTACAAGATCCTCCTCGTAGTCCTCTGCTATCCTCAAGATTGCTTTCGTCATTTCTGTCCGGCACTTCTCGGAGAAGTTCATCTCGTCGAAGAATCTGCTAAAGCCGTGCGACCCCTTCATCCGGTCGGCACGTTCGTCCTCCGTGTCTACGATGTAGTCCTCGTCATCATGGACTTCGGCAATGATGGGTAGACCATCCTCTGCGACTTCTTCCAGGTCTACAATCGAGATCATGGCGACCTCTTTACCTTTCGAGTCTTGCTCCGCATGGGCAGGAAGTGGATTGTTGCGCACATCCTTCCTGTGATCGCTGACGATCAGCTCGCCGTTCTTCATCTTTTGGTTGAATACAATCCTGAGCTTCTTACAGTCCGCTGTGGGATGCATGACCTTGCCGTGGTACTCGCACCACTTCGGGTCCCTCACCATCTCTTTGGAGGGTGTTTTCTCGAGCGGCGGTAGGACACCGTCCTTGCGCCACTACCTGCAGAGGTCGCTTGCCTCTTCCACCGAACATGGTAGAGGTGGTACGTCGAAATTTACAATCTTCGCCTGCTTCTGGGGTGAAACTGTATTGACCTCAACTTCGCGTCCCCTCTTGTAACTGAATCTCCCGATCTTGTAGGTGGTACCGCTTGAGGGTCGCTCCGGAGCGTTTTTCTTTTTCTGCCTCTCAACTATAGGCTCGATGTTCTTCGTGCATTCGATTAGTTTTGAAAACGTGGGTGTTTGCAGATTGATGAGCATACCTTTGTATTCATCTCGCATGCACTGCAGGCATATCTCTACGAGCCGGCTTTCGAGCATTGGATCTTTGCATTCCAAGGACTTCGCCCTGAACTTCTTGATGAAAGTTATCCCATCCTCCTCGCGCTTCTGATACATCCGCGAGAGATGGATCATCGTCACTTTTTCTTCCATCTGGAAGAACTTGGTATAGAACTTCTGGACCATGTCGTCCCAAGTCTTCACGGATCCGGCCTCTAACGTTCGGTACCACTTGTACGCTACGTTCCCCAAGGATTTTGGGAACTCTCGCATCAGCAGCTTGGGATCGGCTCCGTATGGCCCCATGACATCGATGGAACGCATGACATGCTCATGAGCGTTTCCGTTGACATCCTCGAACTTGTCCCATTTAGGAGCCTTATACCCCACCGGGTTAGGCATGAGATAGATCTCCCGCGGGATGGGCGGATCGTTATCTAGCTTCGGGATGATGGTATCCGCGAATGATTTGTGAGCCAGAATAGTGTCCATGCGCTTCTGCAGAGACGTCATACATTCTGGAATGCTTCCCTCGGTAACAGGAGGAGGGGTTGCCGTAGGCGGAGGCGACACGTATGCCGCCGGAGGATTGGGGACATATTGGCCGTTCGCATTGCCCCAGATCGCCGTTGGCGGAGGCAAGGGATACTGCGAAGTCGGGTTAGATGCCAAAGCCGGAGGCTGAGGAGTATGAGCAGTGAGAGGCAACATCTGAGCTGTTGACCCCTGAATTGAAGGTAGCTGCGTAGTCGCCGGTGGAGTCTGCAGATTAGGGTTGGGAGGTGTGGTTGACACTCCCAGTCCCGGAACGGTAGGGGCTCCTCCTCCTTGAGAGACGGCGGTGGCTGGTGAAGGGTTTGGCGCAAGGGTGCCCAGAACGGCCAGGATCCGTTCTAGCTGCGCAGACTGAGCTTTGAGAGCTTTCGCCTGACCTTGGACGGTGGCGTCCAAGGATTCTAGCGTCGGTGCCTCGCCAGGGGTCGTAGGAGTACGACGGGTCTCCTCTCCCGAGGCAGCTTCGGTGGAAGGCGATCTGTTGCTGATATCATCCTCCTGAGACATGGTTGCTTTTGTTGGTAAGTTCACGTCGGGTTCACCAAAAATGTGCACAAGAGATTCCGGCGGGGAGACCTCCGTGTACACCGTAAGTAGAGGATCAGAGATAGCACAGGAAGAGTTGGGTTGTGTGTAGGGAGAGAGTAAGTCAGTAGTAATGTCTGAGAGAGAGACAGAGGTTTGGCAGAGCTTCCGCGTATGGCTAGTGTGTTCTTCTTTGTATGGAAAGGTTAACGTCCTATATATAACGGAGAGTGTGACCGTTGCAGCGTGGTTAATGTGCCCATTAATGGCGGCTTAATTAGCTTAACCGCAACGGCACGTTCGTCCGCCTATATAGGGATCGTTACAGCACGTTGTGCGCGAATACCGGAACCGTTATGGGGTTGACCGGGTTTGACCAGATTGACCGTGTTTATGGAGCTCGTGCCATAAATCTCTCAAAAGCAGTTACTAAAGGTCGCGTGCGGGCTTGGCTCGCACGCGACAGGACTTACTCTAGCCTCCAAACCACTAAGTCCCCACAAGTCCCATGCAGTGGTATGCGAGGGCTCTGTCTCGCAGCCCCCACATGGATCAGCGCGGCTGGTGATCCTGTGTGTGTGGAGCACAATATGGTGTGCTGGATGGTTGCCACGTGGCCAAGATCTGTCAGCTCAGAAAGCACTATCTACATCTACGAAGCTCTTGTGTTACCTGGACAAGTTGCTCAACAACTACTTGTGGTTCTTGTTCATGTTCCATAATCGTTTCAGTGATTTGTGGTTCTTGAACCTCTTCAAGTTCTACATTCCTCCCACTTGCTTCTTTAGAGACAAATTCTCTTTCTAGAAACACGCCGGTCCGAGCAACAAACACTTTGTTCTCGGTTGGATTGTAGAAGTAATAACCCTTAGTTTCCTTAGGGTACCCCACAAATTTACACTTATCCGATTTCGGCCCCAGCTTGTCTGATTGTAAACGTTTTACATAGACATCGTAGCCCCAAATCCTCATGAACGACAGTGTGGGACGCCTTCCACTCCACATCTCATATGGTGTCTTCATGACTGATTTAGATGGAACACTGATAACGCCCAAATAGGGGTTATCTTTTAGCCTAATTTGACGTGTCTTTGTGTCGGAAAGCCGCGTTTTTGCCAGAATTCACCCTCGGAAAGCCTCGATTTTAGGAACGAGACGTTTATTTGCTCTTCGTGAATTTCTGCATGTTTCGTACTTTTATTGGATATGATCGTGGGTTTTTTCCTGCTTTTTCAGGAACAGGTTCGGAAAGCGCATTGGGATGCGTGCCGAGACAGAACCGGGATCGCCTCGGGAAACGTGCAGAAAACGCTCGGAGCAGGATTTGACCGAGACTGGTACAAGGGAGAGCGGAATGGAAAATGGAAAGACTTGAGGAAAAACGAGCAGTGAAAACCGACCGAGGAAGCTGAAAACGCCAAAATCGAGAATCACCGGGACGCGCTCGGTTGACGATATCTTGAGCTTGACTTGGAATTTTGAAGTGAAACCGGGGGCAAAAGAACGGAGACGTCAAGGGCTTTCCGAAAACAGGTTATAATGCTGAAACGGAGTCCGGCCGAAAAACCGACTCCCGTCAAGTGTGGGTCCCAGTCAGGCCACGCCCGAGTAAGGGGTCTCGGTTCTCGGTGTCCAGAGTCAGGAGCAACTATTTCATGTTCGTGACGATTTCCGGGACAGTTTTGGCCTAGGGGTATTTTGGTCATTTTGGCACCAGGCCCGGGTTTCCGGAGTCAAGTTCAGATTTTGTCTCCCAAATTCAGTCAGCAGTTTTCCTATGGCCAGATTCAGGATTGGATAGAATTTGGAGTGGTTTTGACCCAGGGGTATTTTGGTAATTTTGACAAGTTTCGGGTCAAAACGCAAGACGGGAACACGGGAAAGCAGGAAGACACCAAGGAAGGCAAACCGGAGATTTCAGGCAGAAGTGTGGGACCCAGGAGGCCCAACCGGGCCCACCAAAGGACCAACCAAGGGCCACCATCACACCCCCTGGTTGCGTATATACGCAGGCAGGGAGGTGATGGTTGGAGGATTTTGGCCCCTGGTTGCGTATATACGCAGCCAGTTTGACTTTTTTCCAGAGTCGGTGGACCGATGGCAGTTTTCGTAATTTCTGGCGCAAGCGTTTCGGGAAAAAACAGCACTATTTAAAGACTCGTCCAGACTCGTTTTGATCATCAACACCAGACAGCACAACCGAAGGAGAAGTCAGAGCATCCCGTGAGAGCACGGAAACGTGAATCCATATTCAAGACACTCGTTTGCTCTTCTTCTCTCTTATTCAAAAACTGTGTTATTTATGTTATGAATTTCAGTAGCTAAACTTTTACCTAGGTTCTCGGTGAACCTAGGGTTTCGTTTTCAGATTAGTTCTACGTTTTGACTATGAATTCATGATTACGTTATCTTAATATCAGCAGCTTTATCAGTTATTCTGTCTTTGAACTTGACTGTTTATGCATGATTGGAGTAGCTAACCAGAATTGCTACAGACCCGAGCCGGTAGGTGATAACGTCCGGTTAGGGTTAGGAAGAGAAGACAGGTTGAAAACCCTAGCAACCTTAGAACCAACTGTTAGAGAATTTGACCCGGGCCATCAGGACAGGTTGAAAACCCTAGCAACCTTAGAACGACTGCAGACTTAGGCAGCTTAACAGGAATCCGACAGTCTGCAGGATTGTGATAACGTGCAGGAAAAGAAAAGATACTGCACAATTGGTACGTGGCACGGATAACGAGACTGCTGTGTGTTTTCATGTCAAACAAAGAACGAAAATCTGAAGAACCCTAGGGGATCCCGGGACCTAGTATCTCAAACCCTAGCTTTACAACCTTAAGATTATTCTGAAAATTCTCGCAAAAAGATTTACGTTTTTAGTTATTTACTTTCAGTACTTAAGCAAACTCTCAAAATATTCCTCCTTTTTACACTCTGTTCGTTAAAACTGATTACTAGAAAAAACCTGCAAAGTCCCTGTGGGATCGATAAACCGAGTCGAAAATACTGTCTATATTACTTGATTCGTATACTTGCAAATAGTACGCTAAATTGCGCATCAAGTTTTTGGCGCCGTTGCTGGGGACTTTTTAGGGTTTATTTAGTAGTCCGAATTAATTTTCAGAGTTTTTATTTTTATTTTTTTATTTTTTATTTTTATTTTTCTGTTATCTCACTGCTCTTGAGATCTCTACTTTTTCAGGATGGGCGACAATACCGAGAGAACGCCAGAACTGCCCGAGACACGTGCTCCAGCCGAGATGGCTCGGTACATCGAGGATCTGATCGCAGCAGGATTCGTTGCCCGGAACAACCAGAGGACATACAATAGGTCTGGAAAGGCGTTGGTGGAAAATTTTGAGGTCCCGACCGGAGGACATGAACGAGCTATTGTGGTGCCCGAGATCACCGCAGAACACTTTGACATAAAACCCTCCACCATCCAGACTGTGCAGACCCTCTGCCCGTTCCATGGCAAAGCCGACGAAGACCCGAACGACTTTATCGGGAAGTTCGAGGATTACTGCAACAAGGTCCGGTATAAGGGAGTTGACGCAGAGTCACTTTTGCTAATTCTTTTCCCATACTGCCTATACGGAGTGGCCAACGACTGGCTCGAATCCCGACCACCCAGGTCCATCACAACATGGGAGGGGTGTGTCACAGATTTTCTGGCCAAATTTTACCCCGCCTCCCGGGTCATCCAGTTACAAAGTGAGATTCTATCGTTCCAGCAGAAGACGGGAGAGACGGTGGTAGACGCATGGGACAGATTGATGAGACTGGTGAAAAGATGCCCGAACCATGGTTTTGGAGACCCGAAGATCCTGCAGGTATTCTACCATGCCCTAGACAGGGAGAGTGCTGACAGGATTGACAGAGAAGCCGGAGGAAACTTCCTGTACCATGTGGACAAAGACGGTGCCTATGAGTTGATGAAGCAGTTAGCCAAACAGGACACTCGCCTGTTTGACGATCGCAGGATCACCGCCCGAGCCGAGCCAATGGAAGACGATCGGATAGATAATCTGGCCAAGATCGTGCAAGACTTGGTCAAGAAAGTCTACTCGGATAAGAAGACTGTTGCAGCAGTCGAAGAACCCGATTTGGACACGGCCATTGAGGAACTGAGGACCGAAGACACCAATTACGTACAGCAGCAGTGGGACCCGAGCCGGTACCGACCGGGTACGAGAGACCATCCCGGGTTCCGGTACGGAAACCCGAATGCAGCAGTTTATGCACTGGGGTTCCAGCACAGGCCACCAGCCCCGCAGGCTGCACCGGCCCAGCAGGTCCAATCAAGCCCATCTGCACAGCAGTACGACGCTCAGATGAAAGAGATAAAGTCCATGTTCCAGACCATGGAGTCCCGGTTCAAGCACATGGACGCCCTGACAGCAGACATGCAGACAACCAAAACGTCACTGCGCGCTTTGGAAGTACAAGTGGGGCAGTTAGCACAGCAGCTAACAGAAAGACAGGAAATCTACCCTCAACCACAGTAAATAATCCACGTGCTCAGGTCAATGCCATCACCACTCGGAGTGGATTAGCACTACAGGATCCGCCGTATCCTAGCAATGCACGTGCAGAAAAGTCGAAAGAAATCGAGCGCGGAATATTTGGCCAGGATAACAGCTCAGCCGACCGCCCCCATCCGAAGGGCTCGGTTGAGAAGGATGCAGTACAGAACGAAGAGAAGGAAGCAGAAACGGTACCTGTCTCCAAGGAGGTGCCATATCCTTTGAAGACACGAAAGAGGGATGATAGCAAGGACTACGCCAGATTTCTCGAGATTTTCAAACAGCTGAAGATCAACATACCCTTTGCGGAGGCGTTGGCAAAGATGCCCACTTATGCCAAGTTCCTCAAAGATATTTTGTATGGACGGAAACGTATGAGCGATTTCGAGACAATAAATCTGACGGCAGAAGTGAGCAATTGTGTGAAGAACGGGCTACCGAGGAAGAGGAAGGACCCTGGTAGTTTTGTCATCCCGGTGACCCTAGGTAATGCTTACGCAGGAAAGGCTCTGTGTGACCTAGGGGCCAGTATCAATCTGATGCCGTTATCGATTTTCAAAACTTTGAAAATCGGTGAAATCAGGCCCACCAGAATCAAGCTGCAAATGGCGGACAGATCCGTGAAGCAGGCTTACGGAGTTATTGAAGATATTCTGGTGAAAGTCGGAGAATTAATTTTTCCGGCAGATTTTGTGATTCTGGACATGGAGGTAGGAGACGTACCACTCATTCTGGGCAGACCGTTTTTGGCCACTGGAGAAGCCATGATAAACTGCAAGAGCGGAGAACTGACCATGCAAATCAATGAAGACAAGGTGAAGTTCAACGTTTTCAAAAATCTGCAACTACCGAATTATTACGAGCATGAAGACATCTTCGCAGTGGAGGTAGTCGAAGAAGGCTGGGAAAACGAAGAGATGGATGAGCTATGGGCAGAGATTGATATAGTGGAAAGAGAGAACAAGGAGAGATTCCAGGAGGAGCAGGCCATGCAAGCCGAAAACCGGACCACTTTACAGCTGGACGAAAAAGGTGGACAGAAATTGGCCCTGGTCCCGTCACTCAAAGAACCACCGACCCGAGAGCATAAACCGCTCTCGAGCCATCAAACTTCAGCACATCCAAAGCAGTTTCAAGAAAGGCAGAAAGCACTTCTCGGCGAGTCTCGGAAGCAGTTTTTTCCGGGAAAATTGAGATCCCGCAGGTCAGGACCGTTCATCATCAAAGAGGTACTTTCATGGGATGCAGTTGAATTGGAGAATCTGCATGACAGTACAACTTGCAGGGTGAGCGGAAACCGGGTCAAGCCATATCTGGGCCCGGGAGCAGACGTCAAGGTAGACCCTGGCGGTTTTGACGTCCCTTGAGCAAACATGAGGTAATTGGGTCGAGCCGTCGACCGTAAATTACAAGCGCTGGTTGGGAGGCAACCCAACGTAGTAAGTTAGTTTAAATTATTTCAAGTTTTATTTTCAGTTTTGAATTTTGAGAGAGGTAAGATGAGTGGGTATTGACTTTGAATTGAGCATGTGCAAATACGGCAGAGCAGAAAACGAGAACAAAAAGGAGTAGAGAGAGAAAAAAATTTATGTTTGAAAAAAAGAAATTACCTGCTGGTTGCGTATATACGCAACCCTGCGTATATACGCAGTCAGCAGCGAAAATTTCAGAATTAAAAAAAAAATATATTTTTTTTACCTGCTGTTTGCGTATATACGCAGGGTTGCGTATATACGCAGCCAGCAGCGAAAATCTGGAATTTAAAAAAAAAAAATTAAAATGTTCCCTGTTTGCGTATATACACAGTCCTGCGTATATACGCAGGCAGAAGTAAAAAAAAATGCTCCCTGTTTGCGTATATACGCAGGCAGAAAAAAAAATATTGTTTTTCGGACAGCAGCACGTTTTTGCCCCATTTTTCTCTCTCTCTACCTCCATACACAGATCCGTGGAGTTTGATGCGAATTCAGAAAATTTCGTAGAAGGAAAGACAGATTTTCAAAATCTTGAAGAATCGACCCCGGTGTGTCTGGCACACTCGACCGTCATAGGGACTCGTACGAGTTGGGGATTTTTCAGGAACAGTTTTTTTTTGCAGAACCGAGCAATCGACCCCGGTGTACGGAAGTATACTCGACCATATGGGAGCACATTGTCAAACGCAATGGTGCTCGGGGATTGCACATTTGAAGAGCGCATATAGAGCCCGGAAGATTGACAACTTCCGTCGAGAAATTTTCTGGCGACCGGTCAACGTTCCTGCTCCACCGGAATCTGCGAGAAATTAGGCACCTGTAAGAACTGACTCCGGGTGCACAGGTTCAATTTCTTTCTCTCGCTTTATTTTTCTGCATATGCTACCAGTTGTTTCCATTCGATGAGGCAAGCCAGCTCATCCAATCCAGATTATATGCCTGATGATTAGTACCATGAGAGCATGGCACCATCCAGTGTGGGGGTGGTGGCGTTGTAACTGCATTAAGTTTTATTAAAAAAAATATTAAAAAATTGAAAATTTTGAGACTGGGCGAAGGATTTAGCTTAAAAACTGGAGAGAGCTCAATGATAGAAAATTTCCCGAAGTGGACGAACTTAGGTGAGGAAGAGCTGCGAGAATCTGTCTAGGGGAGTTAATAGAGCCAATGCACTTCAGAAAACGCAAGTAGCTGTCTCCCGAGCTATGTATCCAACTAGCTGCCAGACCACCATCACCAGGTAGTCGTCAACCCGCCATCACGGTCACCACATCATTTGGTGGAGTGATAGGCCATAGGGGACCTCACGTCCTGTCTCACGCCTTAGGTCCACTAGTGAGCCCTGTTGATCCATTAATCCTTTTTCTTGGTAACCGTTTGACCTAGGAAGCCGTTTTTTGATACTCGCATCATTGTTAGTATTTTTACCTTTCTTACGCGTCATGGCACGAGGGAGTTGAGTTGAGGGAGATTTTCTGGGGTAGAGCAGAATTGTCATATGTGATAGTGCATGAACTTCATTGTTATATTTGAGGGTGTGTAAGGGTGAGATAGTGACGGCAGCACACTTCGGTGTGGTGGGGACTCACGACATTACACCGTGAGCACAGGAGGAGAGCCGTAGTGCGTAAATTTTCCGCAGGACATGGGGAACTTGGGTTGACAGGGTTATTTGGAGGACGCGTTGTGCGATTTAGACATCCTTGGAGTGAGGAGGATCGGTTGGAAAAGCGCGATTATTTTACAAATTGACTACATGGTTCGAAATTAGTGTGGGGGTGGTCGTTTCAGATTTTAAATCTTCAAAGGAAGAAAATTCAGGGTGCTTGATTGAGTTTATTTCAAAACGCCAGGCCGGCAATTTTTATCACAGTTTCACATTCGTTCACAGTTGTGGCCGCGAGAACGGCAGTTACACCGGGACTGGGGAAATTGAGTGTGTAGAATCTTAGGTGATTTGGGTCAGTTTCTATCATCTCGGTGAGGGAGTGTGAGATTAGGGTATTTGTGAGTGTGCTGTGACGTTTAGGACATCGCTTCTAAATGACTTATCCTACCGTCCCAAAACCGGCAGATTTACATTACACCCGGAGTAAAAGCACGGAAGGTGTGCGCTAGGGATACGTTCGGTTTGCGTGCAAAAGCGGAAGTAAGTAGTGTTCGTGCTTGTTCCTAACCTAGGCTGGCCGCGAGTTCTTCCGATCACCGCAGTTTCTGATGATGTTCAGTTTGAGTTGAAGAGATTGCCCAGTCTCACCGAAAAGAAATATAAACTGTTTTTATAGTATTAATACTGTTTTTAAAATAAGTGCAGTTACACCGCTCCGGATTGATTCGGGATAGTATGCATTGGTAGTATATTGCTGGAATTTGCTCGGGACGAGCAAAGTTTAGTGTGGGGGTATTTGATAACGCCCAAATAGGGGTTATCTTTTAGCCTGATTTGACGTGTCTTTGTGTCGGAAAGCCGCGTTTTTGCCAGAATTCACCCTCGGAAAGCCTCGATTTTAGGAACGAGACGTTTATTTGCTCTTCGTGAATTTCTGCATGTTTCGTACTTTTATTGGATATGATCGTGGGTTTTTTCCTGCTTTTTCAGGAACAGGTTCGGAAAGCGCATTGGGATGCGTGCCGAGACAGAACCGGGATCGCCTCGGGAAACGTGCAGAAAACGCTCGGAGCAGGATTTGACAGAGACTGGTACAAGGGAGAGCGGAATGGAAAATGGAAAGACTGGAGGAAAAACGAGCAGTGAAAACCGACCGAGGAAGCTGAAAACGCCAAAATCGAGAATCACCGAGACGCGCTCGGTTGACGATATCATGTGCTTGGCTTGGAATTTTGAAGTGAAACCGGGGGCAAAAGAACGGAGACGTCAAGGGCTTTCCGAAAACAGGTTATAATGCTGAAACGGAGTCCGGCCGAAAAACCGACTCCCGTCAAGTGTGGGTCCCAGTCAGGCCACGCCCGAGTAAGGGGTCTCGGTTCTCGGTGTCCAGAGTCAGGAGCAACTATTTCATGTTCGTGACGATTTCCGGGACAGTTTTGGCCTAGGGGTATTTTGGTCATTTTGGCACCAGGCCCGGGTTTCCGGAGTCAAGTTCAGATTTTGTCTCCCAAATTCAGTCAGCAGTTTTCCTATGGCCAGATTCAGGATTGGATAGAATTTGGAGTGGTTTTGACCCAGGGGTATTTTGGTAATTTTGACAAGTTTCGGGTCAAAACGCAAGACGGGAACACGGGAAAGCAGGAAGACACCAAGGAAGGCAAACCGGAGATTTCAGGCAGAAGTGTGGGACCCAGGAGGCCCAACCGGGCCCACCAAAGGACCAACCAAGGGCCACCATCACACCCCCTGGTTGCGTATATACGCAGGCTTGCGTATATACGCAGCCTTGCGTATATACGCAGGCAGGAAGGTGATGGTTGGAGGATTTTGGCCCCTGGTTGCGTATATACGCAACCCTGCGTATATACGCAGCCAGTTTGACTTTTTTCCAGAGTCAGTGGACCGATGACAGTTTTCGTAATTTCTGGCGCAAGCATTTCGGGAAAAAACAGCACTATTTAAAGACTCGTCCAGACTCGTTTTGATCATCAACACTAGACAGCACAACCGAAGGAGAAGTCAGAGCATCCCGAGAGAGCACGGAAACGTGAATCCAGATTCAAGACACTCGTTTGCTCTTCTTCTCTCTTATTCAAAAACTGTGTTATTTACGTTATGAATTTCAGTAGCTAAACTTTTACCTAGGTTCTCGGTGAACCTAGGGTTTCGTTTTCAGATTAGTTCTACGTTTTGACAATGAATTCATGATTACGTTATCTTAATATCAGCAGCTTTATCAGTTATTCTGTCTTTGAACTTGACTGTTTATGCATGATCGGAGTAGCTAACCAGAATTGCTACAGACCCGAGCCGGTAGGTGAAAACGTCAGGTTAGGGTTAGGAAGAGAAGACAGAATTTAGCACCTTACCCCGATGGGCCGACTAGCGAAGGGGAGTTAGGACTAGCCTGAAATCGTTGAGACCAACTGTTAGAGAATCTGACCCGGGCCATCAGGACAGGTTAGAAACCCTAGCAACCTTAGAACGAGACTGCAGACTTAGGCAGTTTAACAGGAATCCGACAGTCTGCAGGATTGTGATAACGTGCAGGAAAAGAAAAGATACTGCACAATTGGTACGTGGCACGGATAACGAGACTGCTGTGTGTTTTCATGTCAAACAAAGAACGAAAATCTGAAGAACCCTAGGGGATCCCGGGACCTAGTATCTCAAACCCTAGCTTTACAACCTTAAGATTATTCAGAAAATTCTCGCAAAAAGATTTACGTTTTTAGTTATTTACTTTCAGTACTTAAGCGAACTCTCAAAATACTCCTCCTTTTTACACTCTGTTCGTTAAAACTGATTACTAGAAAAAACCTGCAAAGTCCCTGTGGGATCGATAAACCGAGTCGAAAATACTGTCTATATTACTTGATTCGTATACTTGCGAATAGTACGCTAAATTGCGCATCAAACACGGTTAATGGTGAAAGCTGCACTTAATCGAGCGTAGCCCCAAAAAGATAATGGATGATCGGTTTGACACATCATAGATCGAACCATATCCAATAGGGTTCGATTCCTCCTCTCGGACACGCCATTCCATTGTGGCGTTCTGGGTGGAGTGAGTTGGGACACGATCCGACACTCTCTAAGATAGTCGTCAAACTCTTGGCTCAAGTATTCTCCTCCACGATCCGATCGTAGGGCCTTGATACTTTTGCCAAGTTTCTTCTCTACTTCATTCTTGAATTCTTTGAACACTTCAAAGGATTCGGATTTTGCCCTCATAAGGTACACAAATCCATATCTACTGTAATCATCAGTAAATGTAATGAAGTAGACATAACCACCCCTGGCAGGCGTGGCAAATGGCCCACACACATCGGTATGTATGAGCGCCAATTGCTCACTAGTCCTCTCACCTTTCTTATTGAAAGGGGACTTAGTCATTTTTCCCAATAAACAAGCCTCACATGTCTCATATGATTCAAAATCAAATGAGTCTAGTAATCCATCCTTATGGAGTCTAGATACACGTTTCTCATTTATGTGGCCTAAACGACAGTGCCATAAATAAGCTGGATTTAAATCATTTATTTTAATCCGCTTGGTATTAATGTTGTAGACAGGATTGCTTAGATCAAGGACATAAAGTCCATTAAATAATTGCGCACTAAAATAGTGAATATTATTTAAATAAAAGGAACAACAATTGTTCTTTATTGAAATAATAAAACCATCCTTGTCCAAACAAGAAATAGAAATAATGTTTCTGCTCATAGCAGGCACAAAATAGCAATTATTTAATTTTAAAACTAATCCTGAAGGCAGAGATAGCTCGCACACGCCTATGGCCAACGCAGCAACCTTTGCTCCATTCCCAACGCGCAGATCTACCTCTCCTTTAGCCAATCTTCTAATTCTCTTCAGATCCTGCATATTTCGACAAATATGAGATCCACATCCAGTATCTAATACCCATGATGTAGAGAAAGTTAAATTGACATCTACAACAAAAATACCTGGTGGTGGTGGAATCACTATTCCAAGCCTCTTGTCCTCCAGATATTTTGGGCAGTTCCTCCTCCAGTGTCCAGGCTGACTGCAGTAGTGACACTCTCCTTTAGTCACACCTTTGGCAATGCCACCAACAGGCTTAAGGGCAGGTTCCTTGGACTTGGCAACTGATTTGCCTTTTCCCTTGGAGGAAGAGGCAAACCTTTTGCCCTTTCCTTTCTGTATCATCATTATGGCCTTGCCCTTGCCCTTGTTGATGCTCTGTTCAGCCGTCCTCAACATATTGAATAAATCTGGCAGTGGTTTAACGATCTCGTTCATGTTATAGTTCATAATGAACTGTCCATAACTCTCGGGCAACGATTGCAACACGAGATCGGTTGCCAACTCTTGGCCGACCGGGAACCCCAGTCGGGCGAGATTCTCCAAGTACCCGATCATTCGGAGTACATGGGGTCCCACCGGGTTCCCTTCTGCCATATGACACTTCAACAGTGCCTTAGATACCTCATACCTCTCTACCCTCGCCTGCTCTTGGAAGAGCTGCTTTAGATGTTCGATCATATCGACAGCATTCATGTTTTCGTGTTGCTTCTGAAGCTCAGAAGTCATGGTTCAAAGCATAAGGCAGGCCACATCATTAGCGTCATCAACACGCTTTTGATACGCCTTTAGGGCAGCAGGTGTTTGGTTCTCTGGACCTTCTGGAACATGCTCCTCTATTGCGTACTGTTTCTTCTCTTGCTTGAGAACAATTCTCAAGTTTCTGTACCAATCAAGAAAGTTGGTTCCAAAGAGCTTGTCCTTCTCAAGGACAGATCGTAGGGAATGTTGTGAACTCGATGAGTTGTTTGCCATTTGGAATTCTACAAAAAGGAAAATACGCAAGTTTTAGTATTTGTGAATTTTTGACTATATTTAATAATGGCTAGTTTATCAAATATAGCTCCCACTATTTTTCTATGGATTAATAACCCTCAAGATATTAATACGGAAAATATCCTTATATTTTCTAGTGGGCCAAGATTCATATTTCATCTCCTTATGAGCTTGCTTTGGCAAGTCACCCATAATTTGACTACTTTAGGTAGGAACAATTCCAATAGCATCCCATATGCAACTCTTGGTTCAATTGGGCAAATAACTCCTTATTTATCCATCCATATGGATAATCACAATTGATTGCCTCTTAGTTTCTTAATCAAATTAATAGCCTAGTTGTGTTCAACCTCTTATCTAAACAATTGCACATTGTTACGTGCCATCGCATTCCATCATGATGAACCAAGTCGCCATGCTTTGGCAGGCACGAACTTGGTAAATAATGATGATAATGAGTGTTTAAATAACGAGAAGGCAAGAACACAATATTTGAATTTTGAGGGATTTTAAATTCAATTTTTTTATTTGTTTTGTTGATCAATATCAACTAATCTATCTATTTGAGTTTGGGCACAACTCCAAATAATAGATCCGGGTTGTCTAATTATCTTATTATCCTAATTGCATGCATCATTCATACACCAACCACACAATAATAAGACAATAAAATAAACAACCACAAAACAGAAATTAAACGTGATGTGGATATGACCTCTTCTAGACTAAGATAATTCCAAGCCAATGGAATTATCTATGAACCCTAAAACAAACACATCTCCATGCGATCTTTTGGTCCATCCTTCATAGTCATGTGGAATGCTTCATGCTCCATGCTCCATCTTTTGTGGCTTCTTTGGCTTTGGACTTCTTTTCTACAATCTTGGTTAACAATCTACTTTATCTAGCATCTAGCTAACTTCTATACTAAATAAAATAAATCTCACAAGTTGAGAAAAAAATGGCACGCAGGCCATAAAACCCTAATTAATTATTACAATTAATTGATCAGCTCGCAGGCCGTAAAACCAAACCACAAAATTAAACATCCACATCAAACCACATCCTAAGGCCATATCCAATCACCATGCGATTTGCACATAAACAGTTAAAATCCAATTTTAACGCGATTGGTCAATTTAATTGATTTTAGGATTTCTAGGGTTAAAACGGTCCATGGGCCAAACAATCAAATTGCCCAGGCCCAATGAGATGAACCACAAGGCCCTAGGGCCAGGCCGGCCCAAAACCCACAAGCCTAGGCCGCAGGTTAGGGCCGCCCGGCCCCTAGGGCGGCCAAGCAAGGGGGCCGGTCCCTAGGGGGGCCGAACCTCCTTATGGGAGTTGTTTTCAAAACTACTCCCTTGCTTGGTGCCCAAGTTTGGTTGTTTCCTTGTTTTGGAAGAACCTCTTCTTCCCCAAGGATACCCAAACCCTAGATCTAAGATCCTAAAATTTCTCAAACTCACCAATTCATGCATCCAATGCAAAAATTGGATCATGTTATGATTAATTATTGACAAATTGCATCCCATGCTTGATTTGTCTTGTTTTACGCGATAAACAATCAAATTAAGGTGTAAAACAAATAAAACGTAACACATAAACCACGTTTATGCTCTACGACCCGTGGCTCTGATACCACTGTAGGGTTTTGATTCATGGATGCGCAACAGAAACAGAAACAATCATAAAACCATGCAAAACCCTCCAAGGATCACAAGTCAAGAGACATAACGATGGTAAGGGTTAGAAATCATTAACACACCTTAGGGTTCTCCTTTGATGACTTCAAACGCGAATTGTGTCACGTTCTCTATGGTTGATCCACGCCTAGAGTTGATCCTAGATCTCCCAAGTCCTTGGTGCTAGCCCGGAAGAGGAAGAGGAAGAAGAATCACGCAAAACGAGACCCAAAAGGAGGGTCTCGGCCTCCTTGTGGCCGACGGGGACGGGCGGCGGCAAAGGGGGCGGTCGGCTCCCTTTGTTGCTTGCTCTCTCTCCTTTTGTTCTCTCCCACTCTTTTTTATGTTCAATTATGAGCATAAGTTATGTGGGAAGGAATGAAGGAAGATCCTTTATATAGTCCAACAACTCCTTGTCAACTACCTAAAGGACTTATTCTAGTCCTACTAGAATTCAATTTAGTCCCTTCCTTGCAAATTAGTCCCTACTAAGTTTGCAAGGTTTTGCAAAGTGATCCTTTTAATTAATTAATCCAATTAATTAATTTCCCAAATCTAGTTCAACTCTATGTAGCGTGTGACCCCATAGGTTCTATCTAGTTGGTAGCAACTATCTGCTAATATGGAGCGGTCTCTAGCAAAACATCCATTCTAGCCAACTAATAGAATAGTCATCTTGACAACCTTTGTACAAGTAATTGTCTCATCCCTTTGTCTCTATATCTGGATTGGACACGAGACATACAAGTCACACTCGTATATCCAATCCATAGTTTCTCGATCCATGGGAATAGCCTTATTCGTGCAAATAACATCAATATCCCATATTGATTTATTTGAGTCTGGCCAGACATTCTATAAGCACTATCCCTCGAGTGGCCTAGGATATTTGCTCCCGTTATGTGGGAGGGAAAAATTCTATCTACGTCCACTACGATCTCTAAGCTTGCTTCTTATTGTATCCAGTACACGCCTTTATAACTACCCAGTTACGGTGTAGCGTTTAACGCTACCAAGATCACAATAATCCACAAATAGAATATCTAGTGACTTCAAGTCTAAGGATGACAATACCATTGTACCGCGATAAGCGCTTGTGTCTTAATCATAACGTGTATGTAGCCTTCTCGGAGATGGGTCAATCCAGTGCAACATTCTCTAATGCACACCTATGTGTTGGATCGTGATATCTCCATATCAATCCAACCCCATACTAGTCTATAGATGATTGTCCCATTAATCATTATACTTGACTAGGGATATTTAAGATAAACAACACAATTGTAAATCTAAGGACTTCATTATATTAAATATCCAATAAATAATAAATGAATTTCTAGCCACAAATAATTCATACTAAACTAGATAGCCTCTAGGGCATCTATTCCAACAGTTTCGTCATTGAAGCTACGTTGGGTGACGCCTACACTGGAAGAGCTCTCTGTGATCTGGGAGCGAGCGTGAATTTGATGCCCTTGTCGGTATTCAAAAAGTTAAGTGTGGGGGAGCCTCTGAAAACCTGGATCACTCTCCAATTTGCAGATAAATCATCCAAGAGAGCATGTGGGATGATAAAAGGTGTGCTAGTGAGAGTTGGGAGCCTGATAATTCCAGCTGACTTCGTCATACGAGACATGCCAGCGGGTGATGTGCCTATCATTCTGGGCAGGCCATTCTTGGCGACTGGTCGTACTCTCATTGACGTAGAGAATGGCGAACTGACTATGAGGGTACATGATGACATGAAGACTTTTCGGGTCTTCAAACCGTCACCCCAGTGTTCATGGGAGTATCAGCCAGGTGTGCCATTTGCTGTACAAGTGAAACGCTAAATCCCAGAGTTGTCGCAATGGGATCCACCTGACTACTGGGAAAGAAATAAGCCATCAACGGTGCACGCACATGAAGTAGTGCTTAAAATTCAGCACAGGAAAGCAAAGCTGGAAGCGGCACAAAGTGCCAGACCACCCTCGTGAGGTGGCAGAGGTAACTGGGTCAGGCCGTCGACCGTAAATTACAAGCGCTTGTTGGGAGGCACCCAACATATTTTCAGGCTTTAGTGTAGAATGTGTGTTTTTAAATACCGTTGTGTGCGTTTTTAATACCGTTTTGTTATCTGAGGGGTGAGAGAGTGAGACTCTGACATTTTAATTAAGTCGTGGCAGGAATACAGGTTGGAGACGCGGTCCGGACTCCCCTTCTTGATGCGTGCCAAGAGGAAACGCAGAAAAATCGAGAAAGCGACGTAACACTCATGGAATTTGAGGTCATAAATTCTGATTTTACTCCAAAATGTTTAGAGTCACTTTTGCAAAATCAGAACGTGCGTGAAACGAGCTTTACGACGATATATTATATGCGTGCATCGGAGTCCGGGAGCGTAAACTAGAAGAAGAAGAAAAAGAAGAAGAAGGAAAAGAAAGGAGATAGCCGGCTGGTACTTAAAAACAAAATTGGCAAAGATTTCCGTGCACCTCACTGAAAGTACACGATCAAAATATGTGATCGTGTGAAAAAGTTTGCTGATCGCAAGATTAGCTTGTCTTGTTCGACGCTGAATCTCATTAAACAGGGGAATTTGTGTCATTTTGCCTTTTAAGTGAAAGAAAAGAAAAAAAAAGAACAAAAGAGAAAAAAAATCACAGCAGCGTCCAGAGCTTTTGTGCGGCAGACCCACGCAGAGAGACTCCAAGAACGCAGGCGACCTTCAAGAGCTCTACAGCCTGGAAAATCGCCGAAACTCGACGGGGTTTGGTAGGATCTGCTCGCCTAATCAGTGCACGGTGGGGTTTTCTTTTAGTTCAGACCCCCACGACTTCTCTCTCACAGAACACAGCAGCGACGTCTCAGGAACACTGCCGACCGGAGATTCGCCGGAGTCTGGTGCGTTCCGCTCGGCTTGGCAGAGGCTTCGACGTCCAGTGGTCAGGTTTCAAAGAATCAGCGTGGTTAGTGTGGGGGAGGCAGAGAGAAAGCTAGGGTTTGTTCAAGACAAATTTTCCAATTCGTTCTCAACCAGTGTGAATTTGAGCAAGCCGTTTGCGGGGTTGTGACGGGGACGGCCAGGAGAAGCTGTTGAGCTAAAAACTCACATCGCGAAAGTTATCGAAAAATCAGTCGACCGTACGGTCAATTCTTGACTGATTTTTTCGAACAAGCCCCGTCTGAATGGAACTCCAGGGCTGCAGGTATCGCTAAACTCTATCTTTAATGGATTTTAAGCACTTGCATAAGATTTGTTGAACTGTTTGCTGAATTCGCCTGAAATTTACGCTTAATTGGTCAATTTTGTCTACACTCCTTGTCACGTGCACGTAGCGAATATAATCTCTAATTTGAATTGCTACTTTTTGTGCAATGAAACTGTTGAGGATTAAGGCGCCTGAGTCTGACTGTAGGAAGAAACAAAAAGTAGTTGAGGCATGAGGATGATGGGGGTCCTGAGTAGATTCACCGCCCCTCGCATTAGAATTTCCGAGTCCTCTTGATTAATCTCTAAATTCGTTGAGGACAACGACGCAATCTAGTGTGGGGGGATTTTTAGTCTTGACTAGCCAGTCCGTGTCTGCATTAACCTGTCAGCATGTAGATTGTTAGTTCGTATTGTGTCGTATTCGTGGTACATGTCGTGTCTATTTATAGTGTCGTACTGTGATTTTATTAGCGGTGTATATATGTGTTAGTTGTTTTATTTTGCACATTTACTTAATTGAGTTCACCTACCCGAAATGAGTCAGTTTCGAGTCTTCTTTCGTGTCTGGCCTTGCATATAGAGTAGGAATTAGTCAGAAAAAACCATAAAAATTAAAAATTTAATATTTAAGAGAAAAGGACAATCAAAATGAGTTGAACTTGGCGAGGGCTTAATGATAGAATTCCCTAGGAGTATGAAGATCCGAAGTGAGGCAGAGACGCGAGAATCTGGAGTAGGAAGACTTATAGAGCTAATGCACACTAGAAATGCAAGTAACTGTCTCTCAGACTTAGATATCCTACTAGTAATACACCGCCGTCATTTAGGTAGTCGTCAACCCTCCTCGTAGTGGCAACGGAACAGTCGTGCGAGTGACTTTTATGGGGACCTCACGTCCCGTCTCACAGCCTAGGTCCACTAGTTACCCTCTTGGATCCATTTACCCCTTTTATTCACAGCCTCTAGCCTAGGAAGCCTTTTATTTTGACTTTCATCACTTGTTAGAATGGCCCTTTCCTATGCGTCATGATAGAGGGAGTCGAGTTAGGGAGGTTCGATGAGGGTGTGCTGATTTGATACATTCGTTGTGGATACTCTTACATGTTTCATCTTACGAGGGGATGTTAGGGTGAATTAGAGATGGCAGCACACTACGGTATGGCGGTGAATCGTGTCCTTACACCACGATCACAGGTGGAGTGCTGTAGTGCGTGACATTCTTTTCGCACGATATGGGGTGGGGTTGATTGATATTATAGGAGGACGTGCTAGTTTTTCATGTTATTCTCTATATCTTAGGTGATGAGGAGGATCGGTTGGAAAGCACGTATCACTTTGACTACCGGATTTTGTGAGTTGGTTTACATCGAGTGTGGGGGTGTCGACTATTATTATTATCTCTTTTATTTGACACATTCCACCCCCACGTGATCTACATGATATTTTTATCTCCTCGGGTTGATTCAGTATTATTTCTGCTCCATGTATTGATTATTTGTGGAAAGTTAAAAAGAAAAAAAAAAGAAAATAGAGAATGAAGGAAAGTGAAGGGAATAAAGGAGCGTGTTTTGGCAATCGCAAGGGAACCGAGGAAATCAACTATGATTCTGTCTAACACTCTTTCACATTTGTGGCCGCGAGAACGGCGTTGCACCGGGATTGAGGGCCGGAGTAGGTGAGATTCGGTTGGGTTCCTTGGAATTCGGTGAGGGAGTGTGAGAAACGGGTCAGGTGAGAATATCATGACGTCTAGGAGTATGCTTCTAAATAGCCTATCCCACCCGTCCTAAGCCGTCAACAGTTTTAACCCATGGATAAATAGCTCGGATGGTAAGTACTAGGGACATGTCTGATGAGTGTGTGAGTGCAAACTATTAAGTGCTCGTGCTTGTTCTGTCTAACGAAACTGGCCGCAAATCTGTCGATCATGGAGGTTGTAGAGTTTCCAAAGGGGATATGAGAGCCCGATGACTTACCAATTTGCTTATTGAAATTTCCCGATCTCACCCAAAAAGATAAAAAGTAGTGTTTATGTATATTTGTGATTATTTAGAATCGAGTTATAGTATTGCATTGCATCATATTGTTGCATGGTTGAGTCATGTATTGAGTCTTTGTTTGTGTCGAGTTGGCTAGTTAAGATTTGTATGCAACGGTGTTTCTAGTAAGTATGCAATTGTCGCGACTCGTATCATGTTGGTGGAATGGAAGTTGGAGTAAGAGTGTGGCCGGATTTTCATTTGTTGCTCGGGACGAGCAAAAGATAAGTGTGGGGGTATTTGATAAATCTCTTTTTGGAGTTATTTTTATACTTCCATATTACTTGTAATGGGCTTATTTCACATGATTTATATGTTATATTTGCACAAATATGTGAATTTGACGATTTATAAGCCTAAGAGTGAAAAGTTGTGTTTCTAGCCTATTTGTGCATGTTTTCTCTCATATTTGCTATGATAATTGCACGGTTTGTTTAGTGTTGTGTATCTCAGGTAAAAGAGGTGTATTGGAGCTTATGAGATGCTTGGATATGCTTGGAATGGAGCTAGATGAAGATGAGAGAAGGAGACGCAAAAACGAAGCAAAGTTGGAAAAGTCGCACAGGACTAGCCTGCACTCTTTTCGATGCCCAGGAAAATCTACAAAGAATTTTGGAGCAAGGCCTGCGGCACTGGAAAGTAGATATCCGTAGCTTTCCAAAAAAATATGGTAGGCCCAAATAAGAGTCCGTATGAGGGAGATACAGCCCGCGCAAGATCAGCAAATAATTCTGTCCGGGAATTACAAACTGGAGGGGCTGAAGTGCAGTTTCGGCAAAATTACATTAAAAATCGTGTCCAGCTGGTAAAAAACGCAAGAGCAGACCTAAGAGACTGGGAATTGACGTCTTTTGGAGGGGCACGGACATTGAGGAGCACCGGGGAGCAAGAGAAGGTTGGGGACGAAGCTTGGAGCGCGAAGATCATCAATCTTTGAAGATTTTAGCGTTTGATATCATCTTCTTCATCTCTCTTCTATGTTTATGGATATTTTGACTTTGTTAAACTATTTCATGTCTAGCTAAACTCTCTAAGCTAGGCAATTGATGGAGAACTAGGGTTTTGATTAGTATTTTTCGGGATTGATGACTTGATTCACGTTTATGCTTAAATCTAGTATATGTTCTAGTTAGCTCTTATGTTCTTGTGCTTTATTTTTAGTATTCTTGGCTTGATCACCCGTAAGGTACTATTTGTTGAGATAGTTGCACGAAAGTGAACTAATCGAGACGCGTTAAAGAACATAGTGAGTAGTCTTGTAGTTCTTTGAGACTGAGAGGAGATAAGAACTTGATTAACCAAGTGGGGGTTGTTTCGGTTGGAATTCGCTAGGACTTAGTGAAAACGGTGGACCGACGGGACCCGGTGAGCGAGCCTAACAAGCCAACTAGAACGTGAAGGTAGACGGAGGTGGACCGAAATGACCCAAAGTCAATCGAAACGCAAATTCACATGAGATCGACAGAAGAGTGTGATGAGTGTAACCCGTTATAATTAGACATAACTATAGTGTTTCAAGCGTAATCCAGAAATTGCTAAGAACCTAGGGACCATTGATTTCCTAGTTCTTCTCCATAATCGTATCAAATTACAGTCATTCTTTTTAGCAGAAAAGCATACAAAAACAGTTAGCTTAGTTGTTATTTAATTTTAAGTCGCTTGTTTGTGGGCGACGAACAATTAAAATCAAACCACTTCTTACCGATCACTTAGGTATCTTTTAATTGATTATTAATTAGCTAATAATCGTCTATTTCCCTTGGGTTCGATACTCGGAGTCGTAAAATACTCCACTTACTACTTGACCGTATACTTGCGTTTAAGTGCGTTAAGAATTCGCGTCAGCAGGTAGCATTGGTTCCATCTTAGCACGGGATGGATTCGTTGTTGTGAAAATAATCTTGAAATAATCCTCAAGAATAGCAGTAATTTGAACCTGCTCAGACTGCCATTCCCCTAATCCGTCTTCCAAGCCTTCAATACGATTCGTGTTTCTTCTGATTGAGGCCTTACGATGGAATTTTTTTGTATTCTGATCCCCTTTCTTCATCCATACTTCTCGTGAACGTTGTCTCCACATCTCCTCTTATCTAAGTAGTAAATGCAATATCTTTTTTCGAATGGTTTTGGATTCAGCTACTGTTGCTGCAGTCTGCACTCCTTCCGACAAAACTCTCAGTCTTGACTTAAGATTCCTCAATTGGAGCTTGACGCCCCCAAAAATGTCCTTGTTCCATACTGTCAGACCCGAAGCCATGCTACTTAGCTTACGGTCAACAGAACCACTCATTGGTCCAATAGTTTTGAACATACTGCGCACAACGTGAGTCCTGCATCCACATAGTTTTGAACTGAAAAGGTCTATTAACTTTGACATTTCTCAATATACCTGACTGCCATGTGACTTGCAAGGGAACATGATCTGATACTTCCGCTACAAGATGCTCCACTCTGCCTCTTCCGAATACATCTGACGAGCTATCTGTCACCATACACATATCAAAGCGCTCTCTGATCATCATATCGTCACTTTGATTATTCGTCCAAGTGTATCGGACTCCTAAGTAACCGAGATCCCGGAGCTGAAGACGGTTGATTACACCACTGAAACCTTCTATTTGATAAAAGGAGACTGATCTTCCTCTTTCCTTGTCTAAGATAGAAGATAAGGTGTTAAAATCACCTATCACGCACCAGGGTTGCCCACTTGGACAGAGACGCTCCAACAGGGTCAAAGAATCATTTCTCATGCGACGATCTGGATCGCTGACACGCTCCAACTGCAAGTGTACAGCTGTCGTGTGTAGTAATAAACCGGAAATCCGGGCTATCGAACCCAAGGGACTTTGTTTAAATTAATTATTATTCTAAACCTTATGTGGGTACGTCGCAAGTTGTGTTTTGTTCTAATTCTACTAAAATAAAGCGCAATATTCTCAATTAACCGAATGAAGTAGTTCACGATTAATAAAGAATGAATTTTAGGGTTTTTTGTAATATAAGGGAAAATACCGGGAATTCTCTAGGTTCACTAGGTTGATCTAAACTTATGTTTTGATTCGTAAAACAACCACGTGTCTTTCACTATCAATCAAGCAATATTAAACTTACCGAGTTACCAAGCAAGTTCACTATACTTTAAACCAAAACAAACCGAGTTACCAAGTCTATTTTAGCTTTAAGCATGCATTAAAACCATAATTCTACTTTAACGATCCTAGTTAACGATTTCGAGTTACCAAACATTGATTCGACTAGGTGGATTATTCAATTTACCGACTAATTCTCACGGAGTTACCACGTGAAAACTAATTAAGTTTATCTCTACGTTAGCTACTCGCAAAGATAATATGATTACAAACGTAAATAATCCATAATAATGAAAGAATATGCGAGATTAAGCTAAAACATGAATCACAATCATCAAAACACGGTATTTAGATCAAACCCTAGCTACACCAAACGAGAATTCCCAGCAAATAACGTTTAGCTACTCATATTCATACTCAAAACGACGAGTCTCATGAGTTTAAACATAAAAATCAAGAAAAGAGAAGAGTTGAGAATCCAAACGGATGATCCAAAGCTCCTAAGCTCTCCCAATAGCTTCTTGATCTCCAAAAGATGTTTCTAACGTGAAAAACTACTGAAAAAGTCGACCTAGAATGTTTAAATACGTTTCCATAATCCTATTACAAAGTTTGGATAAACTACGAAAAAGCCCTGAAAAAATTCTGCAAATCCAGCGAAGTCTTCGTACGAAGACAAATTGTCTTCGTACGAAGGTCTTCTTATATAGATACTGAGAGCTTGTTTAGGAAGACTTTCTGCAGACCCGGAATTTGGCTAAGTAAATTGTCTTCGTACGAAGACAAATATCTTCGTACGAAGACCCTCTTTTCCAGCTTCTTTTCTTTGACTTTCTTCTTTCTTCCTTTCACTTTCTCCTTGCTTCCTTTGCCTTTCTTCTTTCTTCATTTGACTTTCCTTTGAGTTCCTTGATTCCGAAGTTCGTTTCCATCTCCCGCATGATCCTCCAAGCCCTGTTTTCCTACGAATCACAACACGAAAACACAACCCGCGATCATATCACAATAAAAGCTCAAATAACTAAAGAAACGCCCGAATTTAACAAGTAAAGCATATGAACTCACATTATCACATTTAAGCTCAATTTACTCAAAATACGACGAATTTTCCATGTTGAGCACGCAAAACGTAGAAATAAAAGGCATAAAATAACTCTGAAAACAGAGTTATCAATTGCCATAGAATCCGGTCAAGTGTCCGTGCTTATTCTCACTATGAATATTGAAATAACCATGGATATAGTGATTTGACTTAGTTGCCAGAGCAAAATCAACTTCCTCCTCCCACAACAAAGCTAATCCACCTCTTCGATCTTCACAATCTTTAAAAATTCCGTTGCGAAAACCCAAACGATCTCTAATACGAACCATATCACTTGCATAATGTTTGGTCTCCATTAAGAAGATGATGTTGGGCTTCTATCTCCTCACTAGGTCGTGAAGAGAAATAATGCTACAGGGGTTCCCAAGCCCCCACATGTTCCAGCTGATGAGTCTCATTGCTCTTGGCTGGAATGCGTCGCAGCCTCAGCCATACAATATTTGGAGTTTTTATGGCGCTCCCTTTCTGTTGCGAATTCTGCTTCTCAAAAACTGGAACAGTAGTACCTTGTTGGATATTTACTTCTTGCTTCTTTTCAGCCATTGGGTTCTTGTGAGCTAAGTGATTGGCAGAAACATTCATCTTATCTTGTTGTTTAGGACGTCCCCATGGTGGGTTCTGTGCACTACGACCGCCACTGCCCTGCCCACGACCTGCATTCCTTCCCCCATAGCGACCAGAACCTCTCCCTCTGTAGCCACCACCAGCTCCTCTTCCCGACTCCTGAGACTTGTGCACTGACTTCGCATTCTGAGCAGGACTCAAGTTAGCTTCACTTACTTTGCGTTTTGACCCCGAGGAAAGTCGACCCGTTGCGCTAGTGACTGCTGCCTCACTGTTCTTTTCTGAGTTTTATGATCAGGGGCTTTTGCTATTCCTTTGGCTTTTTCAGCGGCGGAATATCCAGTTGCTTTCGGATTTTCAGCCAAAGGATTATCAAAAGTAGTTACCATTTCATCTTTCGATATGTCAACATCCACTTCCTCTATGTCCATCGATATATCTTCTTCCCCTTCGCTTTCACTGAAGCCCCAGTCCTCGTCTTCGTTGTCAGCTTTGTCATCTACTGAAGTCTTCTCTTGGTCATTGGTAACTATTTCAGCTTTATCTCCTTTAGCAGAACCATTTTCATCCTCTTGAAAAACATCAACGAGTCTTTTTCTTGGAGGAGGACGAAACAGGAGCCAATCACCATACCCCGGCTGATTTTGCCCCCTCTCAATGTCCGTTTTTGTCAAGCAATCTTCGTCTGAGTGAGTTATCAAGCCACACCATCCGCAAACACAAGAGATCCTTTCGTATTTGTAATCAAGCCAAACCTTCTTCTCCATAGCTATGATATTTCTTCCTTTGCTGAGCGGTTTGTTTAGACTCACTCGAACTCTTGCCCTCATATAATCTTCTCCTTCACGGGAGGAGATTTTAGGGTCAGTTTGTAACACTGTTCCCAGAGTTCTTAGAGCTCTGCGAAGATCGGCTTCTGTTTATAGAAAAAGTGGGAGATTAGTTACCTGTACCCAAACCTCAACCGAATCAAAAACTACATCCTCCGTATCAACTGCAATCTTCCACGGTTGGAGGAGTAGCATATTATCGTCAAACATCCACGGTCCCCCACCTAGAACAGTCACCATCGATTCGTTGGAAGGGAACTGGAATACGAATTTGTTTGAACCCATCTCATGAATGCTAATCTCGTCACCCTCCGGCCAAATCTTCTTAAAGAGCAGTTTCATCGCCCATCTGTTGAACTTTATCGGGTGAACAAACTTTCCAATCAAGCAAGGCCCTCTCGCTTTAATTGCAGCCATGCAATACTCAGTATCAAAGATTTCAGGTTCGTCTTCCTCGAGGGTTTATCTCCTGAAGTCCAGGACAGAGCTCGTGGGTCTCGCCATTGTTGTGTAAGACCGTCGAAGAAGAGAGGAAGAGAAGACACTAGGGTTCCGACGAAACCCTAGAAACAAGAATCGCCCTTTTTCGCCCTTCTGTTCTCCGATTTTCACAGAGATAATATTCCTAGCGAAAGTTTTTTAGCGTCGTTGATCACTGCAATAGATACTGTAACCGATGTAATGTTTTCTATTTTATTTTTAAATTGCTTGACATTGAAATTTTAGCAAATATTTAATTGGTGAATGAACTATTAAGAAATTTCAAATGAAATAATATATTTTCAGAAACCGCGGTTTGAAACCAACCCAAACAGGTCATTCAAAGCCCGATTCGGCTCGGTTTAGAAGCCATGAACGGTCCAAATTAGGTTTAGGTTTTTTCCAGACTGTTACATGCGAATCGGTTCGAATGGGTGCCGAAATAGGACCGAACCGAATCGTTTTCATCCCGATGTTCAGCCACAGCCTCTAACTTTCAAAATTTGTTCAATTGTGTACCATATTTGTCACCCCCTATTATTTTTTAAAAAATTGCAAGTTTGGCTATCAAATCAAAAAAAAAATCAACATAATGCAGATATATATATAATATAATACTCCCTCTGTCACATCACTTTAGTCCTCATCTCAATCAAACTACTGGGTGTGTTTGGTCGGGGAAAAATTAGAGAGGAACTAAAGTTTCAACAATCTGAAACTCGGTCATTAGATCTCACAAAAATTCCGGAATTCCCAAAGAAAAGAAGAGTCCGGTTTGTATTCGACCCGAAATTCCGGGCGAAAATTCGGAAAATCCGAATTACTCCGAAAAAATAGGTGGTCCAGACTTGTTCTTGCACAGATCTGGCTCAATTGTGTCCCTTTTTGGCCAACAATAGCAACACGTGTCACTATGTTGCTCTTTTATGCTTAGAGAAGTAACATCCACGGTACTTATTGTCTCGCAAATGGATTTCCGGATTTTTTAAGAATTTGGATTCCTCTTTTCCCCGGTTCATGGCCATTTTTTATATATTATATTATTATTTTTATATTAAAAATTACAAAACTCTAATTTAATCTATCATATCCAAAGACTTGAGATAAAAGTAGACTAACTACAAAGTGGACAACAATTTTGGAATAGCCACAGAAGGAATAAGAGATTAAAATTTTGGGATGGAAGGAGTATCATATATTTTCATCAAAATAACAAACCTACATACTTTTACATCCTTTCAATATACGAAATATGTTGCAATTGATATATATCCATCAATTTCAAATTCTTTTAAGCTTTCATAAGAAAGTGATTATTTTTTCTTAAAAAATCAACATTTCACATTTTTTTTTAACAAAAACAATAAAATACGGTTATACATGTACACTTTAAGAACCGACGCCTAGTTGACACTTGGCGTTCTTAAATATTTTTTATTGTACCAATTTGTATTTTGTAAGCAAAAGATAAGCTTGTTATTTTGTTATTTATAATATATTTTGGATTATTTTGTAAAATTTACAGTTTTTTTTAAACAAAGATGAAAATAGAGTATAATATTCTATCTAATTCAACCTGAAGTTCACGAAATGGTATCTAATTCAACGATAAGTTCACGAAATGGTATCTAATTCAACGATTTTTAAAATTTTGAAACTGTTACTATCCTATCTATTTCTATAAAACAGTATGGTTGACTCTTTTCGGTCTTTGGATTAAATTAACCACAACCCTTAGATCTCACCTACCATCCACTTAACTACTTACTACTTAAATACCACTACTTAACTACCCATTTAACTATTCACTAATTGAAAATTTACCCTCCCTCTCGAATTAATTTATGTAACTTATCAAAAGTGTGTAAGAACATGACTTGATGGGTATTATATAAAATTACCGGGGACACCATTTTTTAGGGTAGCGCCCTCGGGCATGGGCAATCCCATAGTCTATTCTATAAAATAAAACGATTGACTTCTTTTACGCCATTAGATTGAATTAACCTCAGTCCTTAGATCTCACATACTTATAGTCAGAGCATCTCCAACCCATGGCTTTTTACCCCTCCCCTCACCTCCCCCTCTCCCTCCCCCTCCCCCCACCGGCCTACCATTTCCCCCCTCCCCCTCCCCCTCCCCTTCCGCTAAACTACTAATCGTCTCCAACCCATTTCGTTCCCACCACCCAAAAAAGTAATTTGTAATATATATTTAATGATTTTAAAATGAATTATTGATACCAAAAAAAGTAAATGCAAAATTGTTTACCAATATATATACACACACACACAAAAAAAAAATGTTAATAATAACAACAATGATATTAATACTAATAATAATTAAAATAATATTAACAAACAAAACTATGTTTTGTATCGTTATCATTAAATAAATTGACGTTTTTAACCGTGTTTTTTAATTATTGAAATTATAATTGTTAACAGTATAAAATAATATTAACAAACAAAACTATGTTTTGTATCGTTATCATTAAATAAATTGACGTTTTTAACCGTGTTTTTTAATTATTGAAATTATAATTGTTAACAGTATAAAAATAAGTTTTATTAAACTAAAAAAAATAAGATAACGATGACTTTTCGTAAATATACTTTCCAACAATTGTGAATACATTATTAATTTTAAAAAATAAGACAAAATAAAATTTATTCATCATAATAATAAAATACATAATATATCACAAAATATTAGTATGTGTGATTAAAATTATCAAATATTCAATTAATTAATCATTCCATGTAGGGGGAGGGGATGTCCATGGGGAAATCCCCCCTAACCATCCCTCACCTAAGGCAAAATTTATCCCCTCACCTCCCCCTCCCCCTCCCCCCATGGGCTTGGAGATGCCCTCACAACTCCTAAAAGTTTAGAGATAATGAAGAAGATAATGGGTAATGATGGCTGGTGGAAAATTTTTAAGTTTCTCTCTCTTCCCCTACAGTTTGTATCTTAACACTATAGAGTCACCTGTTGAATGAGAAATTCTCTATGTAATCTTAATTTTGTTGCTACATTCAACTTATATATCTTCTGAATTCAATAATTAGGCGTTAATAAAAAAATTTTGCCAAATTTTTTCAAAATTAGCTATCATTATCAATTATTCGTTCTTAGTATTATTTGGGGTGGTGCCCTCGGTCTCAAGCAATCCCCTAGTAATTTTATAGTTTAGATACACACTTATCGAACAAACTATGACTACTTATCGAACAAACTATGAGCGGGAAATGTCATCGCAGAGCCGCATCAACTAGGGTTTTGTGAAAGACGAAGGAGGTCTTCAGCAAACTCAAAATCGGCCATGGCAACAGGTACCTACAGAACTCATTCACTCTCTTTTCCTACTCTACACCATTCTAGCTTCATTCCACTCTCCCTCCCTCTCACACCTTCCCCGAATCTTACAGATTTAGCTACAATAGGCAAGAATTTCAACCAGTTGGTGAAGGATCACAACAGATTCAACGACGAGGCACACAGAGCGGTCAAGATCTCTCACGAAACCGTCAAGATGACCTTCCTTCTCGGCTTCATCGCCGTCGCTACCTTCATTATTTCTCCTAATCGCGACGCTGTCTTTCTCGTCGCGCTCTACTCGTCCGCTCTGATCATCCCCTTGGCGGCATGGATAAACCTCTCGATTGCTTTCATGGCCCTCCGTTGTTCTGAGAGGTATTACAGGATGTTACGCGTAGATGAGATGGCCTTCCGACGAAGTGTTGAATGTTTACAGGCAGTGGAGAAGGGTGAGTTGGAAAGGTTTGAGAAGCTACCTGATTCAGATGGAGTGATGATGTCTTGTTATCGTTGGGTTTGGCTCAACACCGCCGTGGTCGTCCTCCTCTGTGTGGTGACTTTTTGGGGTGTCTTTTTCATGGAGGTGAAACCCTTTTTCATGGTTAGGTTAAATTAATGAAGCTGGATATTTAATCTTATAATGTTATTAATTTTTTCTATCTGAAGTTTGTTTGGGTGTAATTATTGTATAGAGGTAGGAAACTGGTTAGTTAAATAGGGAGTGAGCGGCTGAGCCTCAAGAGATACTTAGCTACATTGGCCTTAGCATGGTCATGAATGCAAATTCACAAAGTAGGCTGGTTATATTATCATACCCAGTGGTTAAGGAAACATTCCGGTGAGTTTGAATTCTACCATGGTTGTGACTAAGGCTAAACATATTTTGTTCAATTACAGAAGTATACACTCTGTCATACTGAACAAGGCAAATTACCACCGGTAGTATACTCAATCCTTATGGCACGTCGTCTCTTGAAATTGTGGTTCAATCAGTTGGGTATTTTGTGTTATTTGAAACTTGAAAGAATGAAACCAGAACTGTGAACGTTCATTACGTTTTCGTGAATGTACAATTAGTAAAGTTATGGCGACTTCTTATGTAGAATGGGCCTTTCTTATGTTTTGAACCAGGGCACCCTTGAAGGAAATATATCATAATATGGCTGATATTCTTCAGGGAAAACACATACCGCGTTTATTCATGCATTGGATCTCCCGATCCTCTTATAACTACCATTACTCTCTCATTGCTGAGTACAATGAACTATGAAGCTATAACACTGTTGTCACATGCAGTATTTATTCGATATGTTGTTCGTCCTGGAGGATCAGGGTCATACTATTGGTTGTTCATTTCGTTTTTTGTCATAGCAATTTGAACCCTGCCTTGTACAAGATAATAATGGCTTGTCATGTAGTCAACTTGGCCAGAACTATCTCTAGAAGTGTAGGAGTGTGTGAGTTGGGAGTTCCCTAATACTACCTCAGTTTCTTCTCTAAGTCCACAGTTTGACTTTTTGACTCGTAACTGGGTCACTTTGACCGGGTGATTTGGATAGCAAAACGATGTAATTTTGTCAGTTTTTTTCATGGTGTTGTAGAGTAAAAGTTAATCTACAGCACCATGAAAAGATTATAAAAAAAAAGCATCGTTTTGCTATCCGAATCACCGGGTCAAAGTGACCAAGTGAATAGTGGTATAAGTCAAAACGTGGACTTAGAGAAGAAGCGGAGGTAGTACTTGGTATCAAATGTTTCCAGGACGAATTTCAGATCCCTTGTATCTCCCGTCCTATAAGTGTCCCTTCTGGTTTAGAACGGTGGCATGCCTGGTAGTGGCCATCTAAATAATTTTATGATTAAACTGGTTCTTATTTAGGATGATGTTCTAGAAGAATCATGAATGATTGTGACATGGAAATTGGAACTTCCAATTTGGAACGCCTTTTTGCTGTAATAAGTTTGCATGCTCTTCTTTAGTTATGCAGCTTGATTTTACTAGTTCGACGGGAATGGCTGAAATCTGTTTGTGTTATCTCTTATTCTTTTTTTGTCCTATGCACGAGAAAATGGTTGACCATAGCTAAGGGAAATTACCACACCATCATGCAAGAAGCAAGAGTCTGACCAATTAAATTTATTTAGTTTAAATTATGCAAGTTTGTTTCTTTGGGTTAATGCATGTCACTTGTAAATGACGAGATTGCAACTCATTGACAGTAGCCCGCCCCTTCGAGGCAGTGTTGTAACGTACACATTTGCTGTTTCTTTTGAAGCTCTTCTTCTCTTAACTACAACGGGTTTCAGAAACTGAAGTCTTTTGCTAATTGTATACTACGATATTTTGTCTATACTCTACCTCCTACCTTAAACTGTTTGTAACTTCAGATCACTGCATTATCTCTTCTTGCTGCTGATGAGGACAAATTTACAATTTTACATAGGTGTTGCTATGTTTTCTGCTTCACCCGAATACCCTTCAACTTGCTATGAACTCTTCATACATATTAATTAAGAACCGAGCGCATCCACATTCGTAATTTTTTTGTATTCCTTAATCCTCCTCTGATTTGTCACTCCTTTTTTTTTTTTTGTTTTTGTTTTTAATGTGCAGGTGGAAGTATCCAACGAGCTACGTGATTTTCTGTGGTGGGCTACTTATGCGTCGACTGTTGGGCTTTTCTGGATTTAGTCTTCTAGTTCGGTGTCCGCTGTTGGAGTTGTCTGGATGTAGTTTGCTAACATCATCAATATTTTGAAGTCATGTACTCTTTGCAGGGTAATATTGTGTGTGACACACTGTTCCTGTTTCTACTGCTTAATCTAATCCTGACGTGTTTGTTGTACCCCCGACTGAACTATGAAGTTTATTCTTCTATTCTTCTGAACATATCTTTGTTCCCTTGGGCATTTGAGTAATACTATGTTGTCTTATATCTGGTCCAGAAGTTGTTTGCTTGAAAGTATCTGATTTACAAGTGCCTTGCTGCTTTTCTGAAGGTAGTTGTCCGTGGTGATTTTTCATTAATTTTTGTTTTCTATGTTTTCCTGCTCGAGTCTGATGTTGATATATATACATACATGAAAGTATCTGATTTACAAGTGCCTGGTTGCTTTTCTGAAGGTACTTGTGCGGGCTATTTTTTCATTATATTTTGTTTTCTATGTTTTCCTGCTTGAGTCTGAAGTTCATATGTGTGTGTGTGTGTGTGTGTGTGTGTGTGTGTGTGTGTGTACATATATGGTCGCTTTTTCGTTGGGGAAAATGTTGAGGTCAAGAACCGGGATGCTGTAAATTGTTCCCTCTGGTTTGCCATGGCCTTCAAGAGGCACAGTCTGGAAGAGATATTCTCTCTGAGCACAATCTGTAAATGTTTAATATTTTCCCTCTGATTGAAAAATCTGATTTCCAAGGGCTTGGTTGCTACTCCAATCTAGGGATTCTGAAGAAAAACTCACCAGAACCCATCACGGATATAGGTACATGATAGGAAATCGCTCACCGTTTGCGTACTGTAGGGTTTAGTAACCATTGGCGGATTCATTGGCATTAATCGGCTTTGCCTTCCTCGGTGTGTATTTTTTCGTTCTTGTTTTCAGACTTTGAAGCCATGAGTTTTCGGTGGAACATTATACTTTTAGAGTGCACTCTGACACCATGGGATACATTAATCTTAGACGGCAGTCTTCTTCGTTCGACGATTTACTCGGTGATGTGCATCTTCTGGCTGCTCATAACCTGGGCAAGGGCAGTTGCTCTTGGACTCCAAAAACATCTGCTGGTGGTTCTCTTTTCCTCTCTAGGGGGATTTACTTTGATAACCACGGGTATTGTCTACCTTTTGGAGTTTCCACCCCATGGAAATACAGTTACAGATTAGTCATGGAGGAAGGATGCTGGAGCTCCTTTGTTCTGAGATCCAGAGTTTCAGTAGTCTGCATGCTGGAATTGAGGAGGTGGCTGAATTTCTTCCTGAGCTTTGTGTACTTAGAAGTGATTGTTAGCGAGCGATGCGGTGATTCTTGTTCCACTACTGGTTGCCTTCAGTCCCTTTTAGCTGAGGTAAATCTTTACAAGATAATAACTCAATTTTTTTTTTTTTTTTTGGGTGAAATATAATAACTCAATTTGATTTCACTTAAAATTGCAGTTGTCTAGATCGATCGTGTCTACTATGGTTTTGTTAGGAACAGTGAATTTTTATTGTGAGTTTTATCTTATATTGGTAGCTACCGTTGTCTATGACAGGTTTTAGATGATGTCTAGTACTCTAGTTCAGAAATTGGTTGTGGTTGAAAGCAAGGTGTAGAAGGTTTTGTAATGAAGTGTGAGACAGCTGTTGGGTATTTCGATGATTCATGTGAACGAGGAATTAGAAAACTCTCATAGGTGACCTTTCAAGAGGTATGCTCAATGCAATTACGTGCGGTTGGATTGTGCAGTGGATGAGTTACTGATGTTAAGTTGTTGTCTGGTAGCGTGTTGGGTTATGAAGGTTGAAAGTGACATCCATTGCTCTACCTTCTTTTCCAGACTAACAATAATTAGAAAATGTCTCTTGATGAAGTTCAAATTAATGCATTACGATGTGATGCAAAAGTAAAGTGATGGTACAGTGTCAACTCATGGAGTTGCTAGAAAACATTGGTATCTTAATCTCCATTATGTTCATGACTATTGGCACGTAAATGTTATTCCACTTGAGGGTAATGCAGACATGCCTTCAAGTTTTAGACCCACAAGAATTCTCTTTTATAGGATAGATTGTATGATATGTACAGTCAGGACACAAGTGTGCCTTTTTCTCAATGAAGCTCAGGGTTTAATTCTCAGTCCATACCAAATTGCTCTGCCGTCTCAAAGGAGGATGGGCGTGGATTTATAGCTTTATTCTCTCTGACAGTGTGTTTCTTAAATAGAAAGAACCTGCTCCTCTTTTATTTGATCTGATGAAATTGTTAACATTTGGAATGTTGACCTAAGTGCACTAAGAGTCTAAGAAGGGTGAACTCTATTGGCTTCCCATGCTGCTTCCGAACTTGGATTATGCAGCAACGAAAGAATAGTTGTTCTGGTTTAGCACTTTAGCTTGTGTGGGTGCATATAAATGTACATCGATCTTGATAGGATGTACATTGCTGGTTGGGTCATAGTGGTTTATTGTTCTATATCTGAGTCGTGTTGTGGCCTTAGGCAAAAAGTTTGGGCGCACGTTAAGACGTTATGTCTAATTATAGACTTATCCTTGCCATCCGCTTCATGATCCCGAGTTTATAGATTAGGAAGGATTGTGTGCACTTGTTAGCATGATGATGATTGTTCGATTCATGCTATATCTAATCATAGACTTGACCTGAAATCCGTTGACAAAGTTCCTCATTTGGAGGGGGGAGGTTCGACTCTATTATGCTAACATGACCGGTCATGCCATGAAATACATAGGCTTGTCATAGATTTTTTTACTCTAACATGACCAATTACAAGGGCTTCAGTTAGATCTCTAAAGGCAACAATGTTTTCTTTTGTAATCCCTTGGTCTCAAAGTACACATTACCAATTCCTTCGGCCTCTTATATTCCAACATCAATGGGTTCCAGACATTCGATGTGACAACAGCCAGCATAGGAATCAGCATTTAATGGAAGTATTTTAACCTTAATCTCCCATGGATCACAAGTCAGCTTTTATATCAGGTCTTGGATACTCCATCAGGAAATTCAACTGTAACGCCTTCTCTGTATATGCTACAGAGACTATGTAGAGGCACTGTTTCTTGCTGCTCAAGCGTACAAATATACTAATCCAGATAGTTTTTGCTATATATTGTCCTACTTCACCTGCATGCCCTTCAGCTTAATCTGATTTTTTCGGACATATTATTGAAAGGACAGAGACAGAGTCATCTGCATTCACTATTTTTTCTAATGTAGCTCTGATATGTCATTACTTTTTCTAATGTGTAGAAGGGAATATTACAGGCACTTGGTGGGTAATCCTGAAGTCCTTGATTTTGAAGTATAATTTGTTACACTTTGTTATACACAATTATGTGGTCTGCTAACCACCCCTTGTTCAGTTCTGGGCAAGGCACTTTCTAGGCTGACGATGTTTGTTACATTTCAGCAACATTGATGTCTAATCATGGAGAAATTTTTGTTTGCTCTTAGAGAAAATGATGTGGATTTGCTCGAACCATACAACACGGGACACGTCTGGACCTAATCATGTACTCCCTCCGTCTCAATATTTTGGTCTCTTTTCACTAATTTTTTGTCAAGTCATTTACTTGAATACCCTAACTTTTTAACTGTTCGATGATGTCATCATTACTTTTGGGGGCAATTTAGAAAAACTACAATATTGAAAGCTACACAAAAGAAAAGTGCACAAAATTTAGGACAACCACAAAAGGCATAGGGGACTAAAATTATGGGATGGAGGGCGTAACTGTCTGTTGTGATTCTGTATCGAGTTTGTTACTCTGATGCATTTTGTTATCTTAGGCATTGGGTAGTATGTTGTTTCATTTCTGGTCCTGAAGTTAGCCGGTTTCTATATGCTTGGGAGCTATTTATTCAAGTTTGACACTCGTTGCTGAAAGCTACCTGAGTGGTTTCGTAGTTCCAGTACACATGATGTATAAGTGATCATTTTAGAGGCGACAAAGTCAAGATTATCGAATTTGAGTAAGGTTCTCGGAAAAAAGTAGAAGATATATTCACTTTACTACATGTAGTCTATGAAATATTCATGTAAATCATAGTCTATCCACATACTATTATATTTAGTCTCCCTATTCTGGAATATCATTGACCGTACCCTCCTTGTCACCTTAAACTGTTTGTAACTTAAGATCGCTGCATTATCTTTTTTTGCTGCCGTTGGGGACAAATCCACAATTTGACGTAGGTGTTGCTATGCCTTCTGCGTCACCCGCATACCCTTAAGGACCGAGGGCATCTGCATTCGTAAACTGTTTTGTATTCTTTGATCTGCCTCTGATTTGTCACTGTTTTTACAAATGTGCAGGTGGAAATATCCAAGGATCTACTTTATTTACTGTGGTGGGCTAGTTCATTTGGGATTTATCGACATTTGCCTAATGCAGGGTACTGAAGTGACATTAACATGGTGAATTTCTCAGTTCACTAATTCACCGGGATTTATCATCTCACGAATTCAACATCAGGTTTCCAGAAACTCTGGACGATCATGGACAGGAGGGGTGTGAAAAACCAAAATTGCTCATCCTGTTCTGTATGTTTTACTAGTTCAGTAACCATTGATTGATTTGGGGATTACCCGGTTTTGTATTTCTCTGTTTCTGTTTTCAGACCATAGCGACCATATTGCTCTTCAGATTGCCCTTATTCTTGATTAGTGATTAAGATGTCATTCACCTTCCATTATACGAAGCTCTTAGAATTTTTTGTCTGAAACATCTAAGGATCAAAACCACCCACATGTGAAGGGAACACTGGAAGTGCATTAAGTTACTCTTTGTTCTGTTTTGTCAACCAAATTTTTCACAAGCATTTTTAGTTATCTTTTACTCAAGAACATGAAATATGTAACCCTTAGAAACTACTTTCATACTTCGAAATTTGACAAGTTTCCCCACATGCGAAGCCTGTGCTTTGAACTAGTCAATATTCAAATAGTAAATGGAAATATGTTAACTGCTATATCATTTCACAAAGGGATGCCGCGGTGGAATGCACAGCTTAATGATTTTGTCCAACTTCTCTTTTGCAGGCTGCAGCTTGATCTCAAAGAGCTTTGGCCACATTTTCCCCGTAACTGCAGCAAAGATGGTACACAAGCAACATTATTAACTTAAATGACAATAGCATTGGCCTAAAGAGGGCGACTCATGCCCTTAAGTTAAAACCATGGAACACAGAACTCTCGTGATAAAGTTTCATTTCATGTAAAGTCCTCCGAGATTTCGAATACTTGGGAAATTGGATTTTTCTATATAGATCGGGTGAGTTTAGGGGTCCACCGCATGTGTTGGTTTTGGCGGTTTTGAGGAAAAACCATCACCAAACCAATGTCTAGAGTTGAAAGACAAAATCAAACTTGATATTTATGGAACCATCCGACCCTTAAAAGCGCCGTTTAGTTCTGTTGGTTTGATTCTGTGGTTTACACATTCAGCATTCAATTTTTTTCATAATATTTTAATTATTGTCATATATATTTTGAATAGAAAAGGTAAAAAAAAAATCAGTTCTAAAATAATTTATAGTTTATTCACAAAATATTGAGTTTGGATACTTATAAGTAAAATACTAGAACTCCAAGAGAAAGTATCAGAACTCACCAAAAGTACGGTTTCGTATGCGATCCCATGCAATGCCATTTGCAACATCATATCTCTGGAATGGAGAAAACATCACAAGTTTATCACAGTAACACCAAAAGACATTACTTTGTGAAGTTCTAAAATGAAATCACTAAGACCCATGTTAGGGTGTAAAAAATAGCTTACTCTGACTTCAGGAGGCAGGAACCCTTTCCTGTGATCATGCATAAACAACATGGTTACAGAAACTATCTGGAAGTACCTTTACTGTAACGATTACTGTAACGACCATCTAAAATAGATAAAGACAATAAAGATCAACCTTAAACTTTGAAGGAGAATCCAACCACGGACTTCACCCGTATGTTGCGATATTATAGCAATGCAGTCGGTCTGAATAGTAAAGACATTGAAACTTCAGAAAGAAAGAAAGCCAAGTTGGTATGAAACTGAATAATACCCTGGAGGGCAAAACAGTATGCAAAAACTAGGAGCTGACAAGTATGAGGAGATCACAACAAGCAAAAATATGACAACAGCCAATACATCACGGAAAAGAGGTGTCCCAACAGTACGACATTGAAATCGGGAATTTTAGTATTTTTCTTTAGTAACACCATAAAATATTTTCAACAACTTCCATAATATGACTAAAACTTTATCATGCCTCATACATTAAGTAAAAGGAGAGTGTCGTACCGGCAATACATTCGCCCAAATTTCGCCATTTACGTGCTCCAACTCATTGATATTGAACACTTCATGATCTTTATACTTGACAGTGTATTTCTGAGTGACTGCGCTTGCATCAAGAAGAAATAAATAATAGCAAGACAAGAAAATGACCCAGATAAAAGTAAGTCTTGTTTGTAAAAAATCATACTTTTCTGTGAATTAGGGTCGATGTGATACAATGTTGGCGTTCCATCACTTCCGAAGAGAATTTCCCCATCAGTTGTTAGTCCCCAACCATCTTTCATATTGTTAGTAAATGTCTCAAACTGGACAGTTTGAGCATAAAAACAAACAGAATGATCAGTGAAACACTCCAATAAAATGTAACATATATACAACAAACTCTAACAATAAGATTTAACAGCAAAGTATAGTAAGCAGACGGTGATACAAATGCTATACAAAAGAACTCACTACATTAGTATGATTTCGTTAATTATGATGGTTTTAACTATTTTTGGGAGAAATAAAATGGTTTAAGCTATTTCAACTATTCTATCACATTCAATATCACATTGATGCAACAGCTAGAAGAAGAGGCAGTCATTACAGTATTAAGTTGTGTTTAAACCACAACACACAATAAAAAACCTGTCCCGGAGATGTTCTGAAGATAAAACTGAGATGTCGTCGTAAAACATATACATTACAATACATACATTACCATGGTGTACGTAAAGTAAACAAGAAAGTCTAAGTTTTCAATTAGCCCTTGGACATTCACTGGTTCACTTCTATGCTTTTAAATGTCAACGGACTTCCTGGAATTCAGAAGATAAGCATAATCTCCTTTGAGAGGAAAATTTCCAGCTAATATGTCCAAATATTGGCTGTTAGGAGCCTATTGTCTTCTGATGTACCCTTATCTTCCAATCTTTATTTTTTTTAAACTCAAGTTACTTCTCCAAATTATTAGCTAGAGCACACCAGTAAAACGTAATTCCCACTTCTATATAATTTAAAATTCAAGCACAAATTTAATACTTTGCATATCCAAGTTTGCCAACTTCAAAGGCCGGCCAGAAAGCATATGTTCTCATCTGGTTCACCACCTTATTCCAGCATTTCTGAGTTTTCAACAGTTCCTATACTCCACCCTATAGCTATAGCAATAATTATCACTAGCAAGCATGTCCAAATAGAATGCAGATATGTAAAAAGGAATCACAATCGAAGTTTAATTTCTCAAGGTTCGTTCACATTGGACTAAAGAGAAACCTAAGGAAGATCCCAAACTAGAATACAAAAGTGTCTCCACAAGAGTTAGACAGACCCTTATAAATAAGAAACTGAATATCGTAACAAATAAATAGTAATATATAAATATAAAGAACATATAAGTCATTGATATAGAACCGAAGGAAGAACTAAAACAAGTAAGACATGTTACATAATGGAAGGTGGAGCACAAACCTTGCTCAAATTGTTTCGGTCATATATGAAACCAGTTTTGTTCACATAAGTTAATTGAAACAACCTACAAGATTACATGAGATTCCATATCAGAAATTCATTCTGGTTTTCCTATTACAAACTCAGCAAAAAAATTGTTAAACTACAAAATGAAAAGATACTTTTTTTTTTGTAGAAGCAAACAATACCGAGAATAACATATTAGAAACATCACAAGTTGTTTGTATCATTGGACTCCTTAACATAGAAACATAAAATCTTTATTTATATAATCCAGCTCAAAAACGGACTAATGGGTTTCAAGAGGGGAATAGTTAAGAGGGGAATAAACTGAAATAATAAGATATGAATTCTTCACAGACCTTTCACCTAAAAGTGCCAAACCCTCTCCAAAATAAGAGTTATCCATCTTGTGTATTCTCTGAATCTGTGAAAAGTAAATCACAACATAAGACTGTACAAGGAGAAGAGTCAAGGTTACGGAATGATAGCATAAACTATAACTCTGAATCTTGATCCCAATATTGATCGTAAATTGATAATATTACTCCGAATCTCCATCCCAATAATGATTGTTAATTGATAGAGAACATCATCTCGCATTTGTTACCATACATGGAAATATGTAACCAAGGCCACATAATATAACAGTTATTGCTGAAGAAATGTACCTTCCCGGTCGCCAGTGCTACTTCCCTTACAGATGACTGAAATAACATGTAACAGAGGGGTAAATATGGAATCCATTAAACACTTTGAAAGAACAGTAAATAAATGAAGATGACGAGATCACTCAATTATCTTCTGTGAAGATTAAGCAGTACATAGGGATTTTCGAGGAATAATACAGTAACACAATTGTTAATTGCCTTGATCAGAACTCCAACATAATGATCCCATCAAAGGTACGTTGTTATTAAGAAGGGAGGAAGAAGAAAAACTAAAACATGAAATAGTAATCACCCGTCCATTTAGGCCAGTTGACTCGAAAAGTGTATCGTTTCCAGCATAGAGAAGCCCCTGGAAGCATGTTGGGATCATTCACCAATAAATAAGGTAATCAATCAAACAATAAGAAAAAAACAGACGCTGCTATAATAAACCACAGGTATTCAACTATTCTTGGAGAGGGTTAAAATCGTATGGATAAGATCTCTGTTACCAAACTAGAATCCTTCTAAGCAGAGCCGCAAAAGATAAATCATGTTTATAAACCACATACAATTTAGTATTCGTGGTGAGGGTTGATGGGCATGTAATGCCTACGCAACGTATCTGGTAGAGATTCCAACTACTGATGCTTTTGCTAAAATTGGTGAGAAAACCTTTCCATAAACTCCGCATTAAGTTCACAATTCTTGCCTTAATTCAAGAACCGGATAGCAGTGCTTGGACTGTAATTGATATGATTGTCTTTCCTTGAAAATGGAGTGTGGAAGTTCTCTAAGTGTGTTTGAGTGACATTATTTTAGGGAAATTTATTTTTAACAGTCTAGGACTCTAAGTTGAACTGGTACGGACATGGGGATCCGACTGTTTAATCAAAACGAATCATTGCGATGCTAAGGCAAAGCAATTTCTTCCCAGTGCTATGAATGTCAAAAGTCACACTCCATAGTCTTTGGATTTTTTTTTTTTTTTTTTTTTTTTTTTAAACTTGAGGGAAAATAATCAAAATTGAATCATGTACATAACATAGAGTTCAAGTTCTTATCCAATAATAACTACAAAGGATTGCTTTCCTTGAAACTGATTTTAGAAGTTTTAGATTCACTTATATTCCAAGCCAAAAAATTACCTTTAAGATTTCTAAAAAAAACAGAATTATCTTTAAGTAAACATAATATGGATTAGCTTAGTTCATTTTAAGTCAGAAGAAACACCGAAACTGTGATCTTAATTCAAACTTCATGTCCAAATTCAAGAATGTGATGAGATTGTCGGTCCTTGAAAACGGTGTGTAGATGATCTCGAGAAGCATTTGAGAGAAACTATTTATGAGAAAGTCATTTTAAGAAGTGAAGGTCCAACTACTCTTTGGATTTATTGTTTTCTAGAGCTTGGGCAGAATATACTTTAACTAAACCATGCGCTTAGCTTATTGTTCAAGTTCTAATCCAATAATTACAAGAAGAAAAATGTTATACGTACGAACATACACCATCTACGAAGCTTACCACTATCTGAAATAATTTTTTAAGATATTTGTCAATATAGCAGATGTGCCAAGTTGGAACATTTTTAGGATATCAATATTGAGACATACATATAGCATTTTTGTAACAAGAAAGAATTACCTTGCCTCGATAACATTGCTCACAAGTTATAGGTCCACGTAAAAAGTAAGTCATCTTTAAGAGTCTATAGAAACTGTGAGATATCTTTGATCTTATAAGGTTTCTATGTCTTTAAGTTTTTGTGTTAGTTTTGGGACTTTGTTTGCTTGGCCATTTCATATCTACTGCGATACCTACAAGATACAACGAACACGTGGTCCCCCTAACTTCCACACTATTTGCGCTATGTAACCGTGCCTTCAAATTTCCCTTCCTACATAGAAAGGGGAGGAAAATGACACTAGTACCCTTATTTTAAAACAAAAAATCTTCCTTTCATTTATCTACAAGGTAAAATAGAAGCCATGAGTACTAAAATTTGGTGCGACCCTTGATGAGAGAACCACAACAGTGATGACCGGGGCGGAGCCAGGTATTTGAAACACCTGGCACTTTTGAAAGGTATTCAAAATACTTGGGGTACTATTGCAATTTTAAGAATGACACAATTTAAACTTTTTTGTATATTAGAGGGTAAAATTACCATTTTTCAAAATTTAGTGTAGGACACGTGCCTACCCGGCCTGCGGGTTGGCTCAGTCCCCGGTGACAACACTGGAGTCTATAACGTGACTTGAAATGGAGAAAGAAAGGTAGTGAAAATGTAGGATTGGAGTCTATCAGATTAACCAACCCCTTGATAACTCTATGCAACCAATGAGAACTGATTTACAACATACTACCATGGCTACACCAATAGATCTAAAAAAATGCCCTACCACAAATTGGTTCATATAGATTGTGACCACTGACCTCTGTGAAAGCTGCCCGATCATGAGGAAACTCATTGACTACTTCGATGGAGTAAATTCCACAGGCAAGATCCTCTGGAGCATACTTGATAACTTTGTCTAAGTGGTTACTTTCAGGGTATCCCCCAGAAACAGAACCACCCACTACTGCTACTAAGAGGATGGTTACAATTGTTATTTTTCTGTAGTTAGAAAATGAATACGAAGGACTTGATGAGGCCATTGAGGTATGAGGCTTCAGGTACAGAGGCACTGATGTTTGACAGGATTTCTCTGGAGGAATGAAGATGCCAATGTAATTAAAATAAATCTCTACCATCAGAAACATTGAACATCAACGGTGTAATCATTGATTATTAATGACACACTTATTACTGACATTCAATACTCCTACTGTGTCAAGAATGTGATCATTTTTTTTGAAATGAAACAAATGTGATCCTTGATTATTAATGACACACTTTTTTACTCATTTACTTTTTGAGAAAAGCTGACACACATTAATGACATAACATCGGCTATTTTATTTTGGACTAGATGATAATCCGTGTTCCTACCCGACGAATAAAAAAATGGAAGGAAAAATTGAAATAATATATTAAAGTTTGTGATTACATCTATATATACTATTTGAGAATGAGTTTTTGTGAGAGATTGCCACGTGGCATTGCAGTTTAAGTATTGCTGAAGTTAATATGAAGTTGAAATTTAAAATGGGTGAAATTTAAAAATGGCGCCGAAGTTAAAATTTAGACCACAATGTATAAAATGTAATTTCAATAATTAATATCTTATCTAAAATGTGAACACCCAAAACACTAACTTCAAATTAGAAGAAATGTATAAAAGGTATACATATATTATGAATGACAGTATTGATGGTATATATATAATTGACCGAATTGCCTATAATAGGTATGAATCTAATTGATTGTATATTTTATTTATCAAAATCGGACAATTTCAAAAGAAAAATCACAATTAGACATATTTACAGGAATTCATATCTCGAATACTTCTCATTTGATTACGTCAAATTATTAATAGTAATAACTAATAAATGGTAATGCAATTTTTCCTTTTAATTAGGTGACTCTTCTCATATATATATTTCACTAAATCAAGAGAAAGAAGTTCATATAACTCAATACTCACAACGACCAAGCAACGGAATTAGCCATTGACCAAGCAATCGATCTGTGTTGCTCTGAAGTTTCCTTTGAAGGTGATGATCTGATCATCATCTATATATACTATTTGAAAATGAGTTTTTGTGAGAGATTGCCACGTGGCATTGCAGTTTAAGTATTGCTGAAGTTAATATGAAGTTGAAATTTAAAATGGTTGAAATGTAAAAATGGCGCCGAAGTTAAAATTTAGACCACAATGTATAAAATGTAATTTCAATAATTAATATCTTATCTAAAATGTGAACACCCAAAACACTAACTTCAAATTAGAAGAAATGTATAAAAGGTATACAAATATTATGAATGACAGTATTGATGGTATATATAATTGACCGAATTGCCTATAATAGGAATGAATCTAATTGATTGTATATTTTATTTATCAAAATCAGACAATTTCAAAAGAAAAATCACAATTAGACATATTTACAGGAATTCATGTCTCGAATACTTCTCCTTTGATCACGTCAAATTATTAATAGTAATAACTAATAAATGGTAATGCAATTTTTCCTTTTAATTAGCTGACTCTTCTCATATATATATATTTCACTAAATCAAGAGAAAGAAGTTCATATAACTCAATACTCACAACGACCAAGCAACGGAATTAGCCATTGACCAAGCAATCGATCTGGGTTGCTCTGAAGTTTCCTTTGAAGGTGATGATCTGGTCATCATCGACCAAGTTTCCGGAAAGAATGAAGTGCGGGTGGAGGGTCGGACTTACTAAATCATCTGCGACAGAGCTATCGAGAAGACCAGAAGTTTCCGATTTATCTTTTTGAGCTTGGTTTTCTTCATTTGCCGTATTATTTTTGCTATATAATTTATTTATTCCTTTTGTGTGGTTTATTTCCAGGTAATTATGATGAGATACATAGTTGGAGAGATAAGAAAATGTTGCAATATGCGTTCCAAAGATCATACTATAAGTAAAATAATTTATACATTATCTTAGTCAAGCGTCCACTAATTAATTCATTTTCACTGATATAATCTTTTAGTATTTTGTGGTAGTCCATTTACAATATATAATGAAATTGAATGGGCAGACTATAAAACATCAATGTCATCCTTCATTTCAAACTAAGAATGCCCAACTTAACAGCGTAGATATCTTAGAATCTTTTTATTGCTATTTGAATTGCAAGATAAAATACATGGAGCGCGCGGTAGTAATAATATACCGTCATTCATCTTTTTTTTTGAGAATTACATCATATAACATTGCATGAGATAATAAAAGGTCACAATCAAAATAGACTTAATAATATTCTTAAACTATACATGTATACGGTGCATGTTACCGTGCATCGCACGGGTTCAAAGCTAGTTAGTCTGCTATTTTTTAATCAAAATACTATTTGGCCTGTGTTAAGTCATATATGGGGTTGTGAGTGTGGTTTATAGAAATATAGTTGCTATGCCTATGTGTAAATATTAAAAGCTGTAGGGTACTGGTTGTAATTACATGAACTTACTAACAACTTACTTAAGTAGGTTGTTAGTCACAGATTAATCAATACAATCAGTTTCATTTTTCCCTCTTCATTTTCTCTCTCTATTCTCTCTCTTCTGTACATTTCTCTGTTGATCTTTGATGATCAGTGCAACAACCCCCTTTATCCGGCCCAGGACGAGACCAGGAGGGTGATGCTTAATAGAAGCGGCGGAGATCAAAAACAATATAATCCACAACACATATTTATAACATTAAACAACTATATTAAATTTTAAGTCCTACACACTAGCTGATTACTATTACACACTAATTATCTAACATTACTATATGAAGTACTGGTGGCGTTCATAGTCTAAGTGAGTCTCGCGCCCTTCTATTCCAAGATACTCAGCTCCTGGACCTGCGGTGGGAAGGAAAACAAGAACCGCAGTTTCGAAAATCAGCAAAAAAGACTGAGTGAGGTACACCTTAGCATGTAAAACAGGAAGATGATATAACTTCCTGGGTTATGAGTTAAATAAAACAAAAGCGACAGAGTAACAGTAAAATGTTATCAAAGTACGCAAAAATATAAATAGGAGTGCAATTTTAAAATCGTGCCAATATAAAATCAAAGTACCAATCGTTTTTCACCATAACCTGTATAGTAATTCCAACAAAGGGCATTCCTTATAATAATGCCAACAAGGCAGTCGAATAAACAATTGTTTATTTCACAGTACCCGGGTAGACCAGTGACCACATCAGACATTCTAGACCTTAAGTGTTGCAACACCCTCCTAAGAGCGTTAATCGAAGGAGTGTTATCTAGAAGCAGTACTCCGGCCTACGGCGAAAGGATTCGGGGTGCACGTAGTGCCATATCTTTAGGGACCAAAGACCAGGGAATCATCACCCGTAATAAATTTAGGGACCGGTGCCCAGGGGATTAAACCCGATATAACTGGTTCCGGTACATGCAAATTATTTCACTCTACTCCAGGGATCTAACCCGAATATCTCTTTAGGGAAAAAGCCCAGGGAATCATCACCCAATATAACGAAATAAACACATAATAATACGATTTTTAGACAAGTATAAAAATCACGTTGTGACACGAAGGAAGCTAGGCACACAAGGCTAAGCATGTAAACTCATCTTAAGTCGATATAACAATTAGTTCGTAGTAGTCCTTACGGTTTGCCGACGTAGCCTTCGCCTACGAATCCATCGCCTAAAACTTACAAGTATCTAGTCACAATGATGCTACTTCCAAGTAAAAGAATGCATGGATGTTTGTCTAGGTCGGATACTAAGTCCATCCCTATAATCCTAATTAACCCGTTTTCTCAAGTGGTATACTCACGTGTCGAGTACAAGATGTACATGAATATCATTCTAAAAGTCACTAATGAACATATAATGATGCTCACATATCAAAAGAAGTCAACAAAACATTTATAAGTTCAAAAACTTGAATTTTCTAAAACATGTGAAACTACAATTCTGGACAGAATTGTAGCTATGGCTTTAGAACCACATTTACTATATCAAATCATCTCCTAAAATCATGAAATTAATTTAGGTTCAACTAACATGTGTCTACTTTCAAAAATATCAAGAAAACCATGCATATCTGTTATAAAACTCAAGTTACAAAAATAACAAACACTGATGTAGAGAGAAGTGTTTGGCAGAAACTTTCAACTTTGAAGAACAGTTACTACTACTTGGAGAATAGGAAAAATGCCCATCTTCTCCAGAATGAATCCCCTATGTGTCTAGTTTATTCAAAAAAAATATTGGGTTCTATAAGTTTTTTTAAATCAGGGTTTTAATAAAAATGGAAAGGTTGGTTTAAAAACAGATTTTCAGAAAACATGCAACTTAAAATGAGCATATCTCCCTAACCAAAATATCTATTGAGTAGATTTTTTTCTCAAAATGACCCCCTCTGAGTCTAGTTTTATAAAATGTAAGATTTAAATTTTTTACAAATACAACATTTGAAGTTATACTACGTTTTTGACAAACTGGTCAGATTGTAACAACATGCAATTTTACCAAGAACACTCAAAACATGATCAAATCAATCCTATGATACATGCAACTTGAGAAACATGTTTTTATACTCAAATACAGCCAATTAGACATACAAAAAGATATCAAACAATAATATTGGGTAATCATGTGAAGAGAAAACAAGTTTAAAGTCTCCAATTCATGTTCTAGACACACGTGCATCACAATCCAAGAAATCACGAAAAAGACATGATGTTAAACCAAACATGAACAAGCTATAAAAGAGATGTAGGGTAAATAGAACTACAATACCAGCTCTAAGAAGGATTAGAAGTGTTTGGAGGCCTTTGAAAGCTTGGGCCTTGAAGAGCTTAAGATGCTTCCATGGAGGATTTGGAGAAAAAGAGGAAAATGAATGAAGGGTATGAAGAAGATGATGATGGAGCTGAATTGATTGGGTTGTTTCAGCCCCAAATAGAGAGAGAGAGAGATAGAGGTGTATTGAGAGTGATGGAGAGAATCAAGTGAGGGTAGGTGTGATGGTATGCATCATATAGTCATAAGATGACTAGTAAGAGTAATATTTTAATTGAGTTGACTTGGTAGTGGGTAAGGGGTTTGAGTGTGAAATTAAAAGTCTCCCAACAAGTTAGTTGGGGTAGAGATTAAATTAACAAAAAAATAAGGGTTGCCATGAAAATACTAGAAATTGATGTAAGTACAAGATAACACAAACAAGAGGGGTAAAAATGAAATTTTCATTTACTATCTAGCACATAAAAGATCAATTTTACAATAAAATAAAATTACAAAATAACTCCAAATAAACTATTATGTCCTTAAAAGTCAAAATGCACTTTTGTAAAATTAAAGAAAACACGTCAAGAGTAAATTTGAATTATTACTATTATCATTTTTTAAAACTCAAGTATTTGTTTTATCGAAATTACAAAATAACCCTTAGCGAAAATACGGGGTATTACAATCAGGTTCATGAATTGTGTTCTTCAACATGGTATCAGAGCTAGCAATGGCTCGCTGCCGAAGATTATCGCTCTCAGTTGTGCCTTTCTGCGTTGATTTTTTGTTCGCATATGTCAATTTGTGGTTAATCCCCAATTTCTAGGGTTTCTTCACTCCCGATTCTGCTTGAAGCTTCGTGTTCTTCATCATCTGGCGATGACTACTGATTACTTGCCTGCCGAATTGAAGCTTCTTATCTCTAATTTGGCATCTCTTCTTCCAATTCGTCTGGATAGCTCCAACTATAATGTCTGGAGTGTGCAATTACGCACTGTTGTTTCTGCAAATCAGCTTCTGGATTATGTCACCGGTGTTACTGCAGCTCCGCCTGAGTTCATCTCCTCTGATTCAGGTTGATCTATACCAAATCCTTCTTTTAAATCCTGGTTAGCTATTGATCAACACCTCAAAACTTGTCTCATGGATTCTATTTCTGCTTCGGTGTTGCCCTTGGTTATGAATTTGCCTCATGTTGTTGATATTTGGAATAGTTTGGCTCAGCGCTTTGCTTCTATGTTTCGTTCTCATATTCATCAACTCAAAATGAATCTCTATCAGTTAGAAAAGAAGTCTATGTCCATGGAAGCCTATCTGAATCAGTTTAAACTCATTGTTGATAATCTCGCACAAGTTAATGAAGTCATTCATGCAGAAGATGTCATTCTCTACATTATTAAAGGCCTTCCCTCTGAGTATGATCATGTTAAAATCAATTTTAGACTCAGGGCTCAACCTATATATGTGGCTGAATTATCTGCATTTATGCTATCTGAGGAATTGCATCATGTTATGCATCAAACACACATTTCCTCACCAGCTATACCCTCATTGGCTTCCCCCTCTACTGAGTTACCTAACCTACCCTACTATGCTAACAGAGGGTCTTATAATCCAAGAGGTACTTCTTTTAGAGGTGGCAGGACTGGTTTCAGGGGAGGTCATAGTGGAAGGTTTACTGAGTCTGGACTACATTCAACAAAGTATCCATCTCAGCAGCTCTCTACTGATGAAGGCATTATCTGTCAAATTTGTGGAAAAGGCAAACATACATCTCTCAATTGTTGGCAGAAGATTAATATGCAGAAGTTTGCTCCTACTAAGACTAATCCTTATACCCAAAAGTTTGGATCCCAGGCTCTCACATGGCTTACAGGAGTGTTGTTAATAACTCTACTGGTTCTGGATATGGATCCTCCTCCTCTTATGGCTCTGCTAGTGATCATTAATTCAACAACTGTGGGTCACCTTACAATCAATCTTCAGTCTCCACTCCTGGATCTTACTATGCATGGAAAGGAATTCTTGGTGCGCCTACACCCACACTGCCACCACCACCTTGGCTATTGGATAGTGGTGCAAATAGCCATGTCACCAATTACACTACCAATCTGCAGAACCTTCAACCATATACTGGTCTACAGTCAATCTCAGTGGGTAGTGGTTCTAAAATTCCTATCTCTTTTGTTGGTTCTGGCTTATTACCTACACCTAATTCTAAGTCCTTCTCCATTACCAATGTGCTGCATTCACCTCTTATTACTTCTAACCTCTTATCTGTCTATCAATTCACTAAAGATAACAAGTGTTCTATTACTTTTAATGACACTGGTTACTTGATTCAGGACAATTTGACCAGTCAAATCCTGCTCAAGGGCCCATGTAAAGGTGGTTTGTATGAATTTTCCACTGCTGCACCACCACTTCATGTGTCTCCTACTGTCTCTCCAACTATTCTTACATCTGTTCCAGCACCTTCTTTGTGGCACCTCAAGCTGGGTCATCCTTCTAAGAAGATATTTGACAATTTGGCACACTCCTTGAAGTTGCCTTCTTCTTCTTCTTCTTCATTTAAGTCTTTTTGTCAACATTGTTGTTTAGCTAAAGCACACAAGCTTCCTTTTGTTAGGTCTAATTTTCTTTCTAAAGTACCTTTTGAGCTTGTGTATTATGATGTGTGGGGGCCTTCACCTCAACCTTCTTTTAGAGGTTACAAGTACTATATAATTCTCGTTGATGATTGCACCAAATTCTCTTGGTTTTATCCTCTTAAGTGCAAATCTGAAGCTTATCCTTCTTACATACATTTTACAAATCTTATTGCCACTCAATTCAAAGCTATTGTTAAAACTTTCAGAACTGATAATGGAGGGGAATACATCAATTATCAGTTTGGTCTTTATCTTCAAAGTCAAGGAACCTTGCATCAAACTACTTGTCCTCATACTCCCCAACAAAATGGGAGAGTTGAGAGGAAGCATAGGCATCTTGTTGATACAGCTCTTGCTCTTCTTCTTCATGCTCACTTACCTTCTTCTTTTTGGTTAGAAGCTCTCATTACTTCTAACTATCTCATTAATAGGTTACCTAAACATAAACTTGGGTTTAAATCACCTTTTTCTTTCTTGTTTCATATCAATCCAGATTACAATTTTTAAAAACCTTTTTGGTGTCTTTGTTTTCCTTGGATTAAACCCTACACATCTCATAAATTGCAACCCAAAGCAGCTAAATGTGTTTTTCTTGGCTATTGCCATGCTACCAAAGGTTATAGATGCTTAGAAATTTCTTCTCATAAAGTCTTCACATCTAGACATGTTCAGTTTCATGAACATGTCTTTCCTTACTCTACTGAAGTTGTGTATTCTCAGCCACATCTGCCTGTGTCACTCCAGTCCTTGTTTCCATCTATTTTCTTTTCTAATCCTTTTCCTTCTCTGCCTCAGCCATCCACCTCCACCGTGTCTCCCTCCTCTCCTTCTTCACCATTCTCTACAGAGTCAGAAGCCCTGCCTTCTCCTCTATCTGTGGATTCCCACACTCCCTCTATGTCTGCTAGCCCTACTACAGTTTCTACACCTCCTCTAGCCTCTCATCCTATGCAAACTAGATCTAAGACTGGGATTACAAAACCCAATACTAAATATGTAGTTCACACTATTGCTTCTCCTCCTATTTCTTCTTTTGTAACTTCAAAACCTACTACCTATAAAGAAGCATCCTCTTCTAATCACTGGGTTCAGGCCATGAATGAGGAATATCAGGCGCTGTTAAGTCAACACACATGGTCCTTGGTTCCTCTTCCAGCTGGTAGGTTCCCAATTGGTGCTAAATGGGTGTATAGGATCAAAAGAAATCCAGATGGTACTATTGCTAGATACAAAGCAAGACTGGTATCCAAAAGGTTCTTACAAGAATATGGGGTTGATTATTCAGAAACCTTCAGTCCAGTTGTGAAGCAGCAAACAATTAGGGTGGTTATTACTTTGGCTATACAATACAAATGGGATATTCTGCAACTAGATGTTTCATGCGTTTCTTCATGGTACAATTAATGAAGAAGTCTACATGGTGCAGCCTCAGGGGTTTGTCAATCCAGCACTACCTAATCATGTCTGCAGATTACATAAATCCCTTTATGGTCTCAAGCAGGCTCCTAGAGTCTGGTAGGACAAACTTGCCCACTTTCTGAAATCTCAACACTTCATTGCGAGTTTTGCTGATACTTCTCTTTTTATTCTTAAGACTTCTACCTTCATCACCATTGTGCTGGTATATTGGATGACATCTTGGTTACTGGTAGCAATCATGTGCATGTTAAGTCCCTTATTGCTGCTATGCACACTCAATTCTCTCTTAAAGAAATGGGTACCCTTTCTTACTTTCTGGTTCTAGAAGTGACAAAGACAGGAGACACTATTGTCTTCATCAGACTAAGTATGCCTCTGACTTATTGGTTAAGTCTGCAATGCTTGATTGTAAACCTATCTCTACCCCTGCTGCAGTCAAATCCTCCAATTCGGTAGTTGACTCTACTCATCTTAGTTCTTCACAGATCACCACCTGTAGGAGTTTGGTTGGTTATCTTCAGTATCTAACTATAACCAGGCCTGATATCCAGTTTTCTGTTAATACTTTATGCTAGCACATGCATGCTCCTACAGTTTCTCATCTTTAGGCTCAAAGAGAACACTCATATATGTCAAAGGGACTTTAGCTCTTGGTCTTCAGTTCACCTCTTCATCTTCATGATCTCTGCATCTGCATGGTTTTTGTGATGCTGACTGGGCTGGGTCTCTCACTGATAGAAGGTCCACTACAGGGTTCTGTCTTTTCTTAGGCAATAATTTGATTTCTTGGTGCTCTAAGAAGCAGCACACTGTAGCTAGATCCAGCACAGAGGCTAAATACAGAGCTTTAGCTGTTACAGCTGCTGAAATCAGGTGGTTACAGTTTTGCTTCATGATTTGGGTCTCTCTGTGGCAACTCCAGTTCTGTGGTGTGATAACTTCTCAGCTATGGCTCTAGCAGCAAACCCTGTGGTCCATGCTCGAACCAAACACATTGAAATTGACTTTCACTTTGTCAGAGAAATGGTGTTGAGAATTTTTTTGCATCTGGCCAAAGTTCATACTTCTCAGCAGCTAGCTGATGTGTTCACCAAAGCTTTGAGCTCTGCCCAACATCATACTCTCTGGTGCAAACTGAACTTGAGCTCTATTTCTTCTTCTGCTCCTAGTTCAGTTTGAAGGGGGTGTTAAGTCATATATGGGGTTGTGAGTGTAGTTTCTAGAAATATAGTTGCTATGCCTATGTGTAAATATTAAAAGTTGTAGGGTACTGGTTGTAAGTACATGAACTTAGTAACAACCTACTTAAGAGGTTGTTAGTCACAGATTAATCAATACAATCAGTTTCATTTTTCCCTCTTCATCTACTCTCTCTATTCTCTCTCTTCTGTATATTTCTCTGTTGATCTTTGATGATCGGGTTCATGAATTGTGTTCTTCAACAGCCTAGTTATATTTCTAATAAATCTTTTACTCTGCCGTTGTGCCCCAATATTAATTTTATATTTTTCATAATAGCATAATATAATATTACAAAATAGCTAAATTAACAGTATAGGTTTGTCCAAATAAAATAGCCATGTAAGAGTAAAAAATATGTTTTAATATTTGTGAGATCTAAAATTTATGAGAACTCTTCAAAAGGGTGGTTACATGCCATAGTTCTCAAAATTTTCCCACTACTAATTGTGGTCCATAGAAATTATATGTGCCCTAAAATTTAATTTACTATTATGAATTGTTGGACTAGTTTATTGGTGAACATACACTACATGTTGTAAACACATATGTATATTGGTATGGGCCTAGTATCCCACTGTAATGCCAATACAAGGAGGCTTAGGGTTGGAGAATAATACACATATCAGCACTATTCTCTCTACATAGTGTCTCTCTCTTTATTTCTAGTCTCTCTTAAATCTAATTTCACAACACGTTATCAACACGTTTGCTTTGGAGAGATCTGAAAATTCGAGATACAAAATGTATTATTAATATTGTATTTTTTCATGTCCAATTCATGAAAGAAAAATCGTGTCTAATGGCAATGAAGTTCCCATCACAAACCTCGAAAGCTCCTTCCCCTTATGTGAATCCCAAACCTATGTTGTCATTCTCTATTATAGCAGTGGGCTTTGTACAGTACCTAAACCTTTTGAAACATAAATCTTTATTATTTTAGAACTTATTATCTTCTATAGGTAAGAACAAAGCGAGAAGAGCTCTTCAGTATAGTTTAAAATCCCGCCCCATTACTACCAGTTCCGAGAATATTCATAGAGGTATATTTTTTTGTGGTTTTAGTTACCTTCGTGTTCCCTGATTTTACAATATTCTAAGATGTATAAAAGTATATTATACCTCCTCAAGAGGTTTGTGCTCATAAGCAATCTTGAGCTATTGATACATTATTAAGCACCACGTTTTCACACCTGAAGTTGTGTATTGGATATTCATTGTAACATGAAGTTACGATACTATTTTGTATGTGACCTGAAGTCATATTATACAATAATCGAATCTCCAGAAGAGGATTCATTTTCGTTAGTTATATTATTTTTTTCCTATCTAGCCTTATAACTTATACCTGAAGTACTATATTACATGAAGGTATGTTTGCAACCTGAAGTTGTGACAATTTTTATTATTAGAATTGTTTGTAACCTGAAGTTGCGAAATTAATTTTTTTATGTGATAAAGTCGCAAAAATATTTTTTTAACATGACCTGAAGTCATAACGTATTCTACCCAAAGTTGCGGCGTTTTTCTTTTGTATGACCCGGAGTCATGTTAGATCTCCAGAAGAGATGTCTAAAACGCCTAAAACGTTTGTTATTATTAAGACTCCTGAAGAGGTGGCGTTCCTTGTTCTATAATTTAGTTTATTTTTATGCACTTAAATTTTATGTACTCCAACTTTTTTTTTCTTATGATAGATTAAAACGAATTTCCAGAAGAAGTTTAGTTGTGGCTATTGATATTCTTTTATATAGCCAAGTAATTTTGTTCCTGAAGTAACAAATTACATGCAAGCGCTCATAACCAGAAGTTATGACTCCTATAACATGAAGTTATAAAACATGATAATTAACGATCTCTTGAAGAGATGACTATTTAATAATTGATTAACCCTCTTTAAGAGGATGAATTGCGTTTATGTTTTAGTTTTATTTATTATGTCCATATTTTGATCTAAAACTGAATATTCAGAAGATGTTCTTAGTCCATGAATTTTCATTGGATATAAGGTATGTGTGCGCTTTTAAAGTCATATATTCATACCAGAAGTCATGAAAAAATATGGAAATACTTATAACATGGGGTTATAAAGTTATGTAAAAATATCTCCCTGAAGAGAGTATATGCACTCATCAAACCCGAAGTTTCGATTGCATACTTTTATTTTTCTTTGTCAATTTACATTCCTTTGTGGTTTTATTATTTTTCTTGAATTACTGTTAAGAGCCTAAATAAATAAAGTTATATCTTCTGAAGAGATTTAGATTTTGTTCATTATTTCACATACGAAGTTGTGTAATACAATCATCATTGTCGGTTTAAATTAGAACATATAGTGTAACATGATTGATAGACTTAAAACTCTTAGTGAGTAAACATCTACAATGTTTGAATAATTTGACCCCATTCTTAGAAGTGAATGGTAGTTCATTCGACGAAGTGAATGACAATGTTTTACATGGGTACAACCCAAATGGCTATGGATGTGGTAATGAGAAATCATTGAAAATCTCTAAAAGATATTCCAATCCCTGAAGTGGTTGGAGCATTATAAATCTACCAATCTAACAATATTAAAGGATATGAGTCTTATAACAAGTCTCATGAAGACTTTTTTCATCTTAATTGACCCCTGAAGAGGGCTTATGTGGCTAAATATTGCGTTCATTACTCTCAATGTCACCAGAAGTGACTGATTCCTTTATTCAAAGATATACGACTAGCAATTTGTTCTAGCAAATAAGCAAATTGTTTTAAATTTCAGGAGGAATGTAAATACATCTATTTTTTTAATAAAAATATTGACATTTACATCTCTTTTAAGGTTTCATGAAGAATCTTCGATTAGAGAACTACGGAGTCCAAGAGATTTCTTTATTGTCAATGCTTTTATTTGAATTTGAGGATTGATTTACAATAAGTACATATGAGATAATTGGATGTCTGAAGCATCATCAGTATATCTTTATAATCATGGTTATAAAGTTCACGTAATAAGCGGGAGTATGGGTACTATTTCACGACGTGAACTAAAAATTTATTGTCTCTTTCGGGTATGTACTAGTGTAAGTTTAAAATTCTAACAAGATGGGTCTTATGAACTAATGGGCGTTTATATGGGTATACACATTAAGCTCCAAAAGGTTGCTTATGTACATATTTGGATCCTCCAAAAGATGAACATGGAATCAAAGCATCCAAGATATGTTAGAATATGGTTATAATGCTCTACAAATTAAGAACACAAGATTCTGGGAATTTTTTTGGGGTTCATATATACATCATCAATATTGGATCTAAATCAACGTTGGTAATTGAATAGCCCTCGAAGAAGTTGATAGCTCTGAAAGTATCTAAAGGTACCTTAATACATTAGTAGATCCTACTTATAATGATGATACAATCGAGGAAGCACTATAGAAATCATATGGTTATTTTGTGGGTAGAATGTTGACTAATTAGTTATTGGCCCATTAGCCCACCCTAAGGCCTATATAAGGAGGCTTAGGGTTGGAGAATAATACACATCTCAAACACCATTCTCCCTACATTATTTTGTCTCTTTTTATATTCCATCTCTCTCAATTCTCGTTTCGTAATCTCAACCATAATGATATTTCGTTGATGCTCTAGAAGAGGTACATGAGCATCCAAAATAAGTTGGGATATGAGTACATTGCTCTGCAAGATGGGAACACAAGATTGCGAGGAAAATATTGGAATGTCATCATTAATATGAATCAAAGCCAACGTTGGTAGTTGAATAGCCCTTGAGAGGCTCATAGCCCTAGGTGGGCGTATAGCTCTGGAAGTAGCTAAAGGTGTTTGAAATATGCCCTAGAGGCAATCTATTTGTTGTGACATTTATGGATTCACAATTCATTATGTTATCGATATGGAGATATGTTGACATGAATTAAGTCCTTATAATAGAAGTGCTATATTCTTAAATATCCCAGTACTTATATTGATTAAACAGGACGATCAACTATACACTAGTATGGGGTTGGATTGGTATGGAGATATCACGATCCAACACATGGGTATGCAGTAGGGGTAATGGCATACTGGATAGACCCACAACAAGAATGCTACATACAAGTTATGTAAAGTCACAAGTGCTTCTCGTAGTGACAACGATATTGTCATCCTTAGACTGAAGTCACTAGATCATCTAGTTGTGGAATATTGTGTGTTGATATCGTCAAACACTACACCGTGATTCGGTATTAATAAAGGCGTGTGTAGGATACAATAGGAAGCAAGCTTAGCGATGGTAGTGATGTAGATAGAATTTGTCCCTCCAACGTAATGGGAGAAAATATCCACGACCACTCGAGGGGTAGTGCTTATATAACGTCTGGCCAGACTCAGATAAATCAATAAGGGATATTGATGTTATCTACACGGATAAGACTATTCCTAGGATCGAGAAACTATGGATTGGATATACGAGTGTGACTTGTATGTCTCGTGTCCAATCCGGATATAGAGACAAAGGGATGAGACAATACTTGCACAAGGTTTGTCGGATTACTGACTATTTCTATTAGTTGGGTGCCATGGATGTGTTTCTAGACACCGCTCCATGTTAGTAATCGTTACTACCAACTAAGTAAAATCTATGGGTTCACACGCCATCTGGATTAAACTACACTTGGGAATTAATTAATATGATTAATTAAAAAGAATGATCAATACGCAACCACCAGCAAACTTAGTAGGACTAATTTTCAAGGTGGACTAATTCATGTATAGACATGTTTTGAATTTGCAAGGTGGACTAACCATGTATAGACATGATTAGGATTTGCAAGATGGACTAATCCATGTATGGACAGGATTAGGAGGGGGGATAATATGTAGTTAACAAGGAGTTGTTGGACTATATAAAAAGCACTCCTAGCTTATTTTCTCACTAATGCTCATAACACACATAGAGTGAGAGAAAACAAAGCAAGGAGAGAGAGCAAGACAAGTCAAGGCCGAATCGAAGACCCGTACGCCCCTTTCCCGCCGTCTCCACAAGAGGCCGAGCCTCTTTGTTCTCCGTTGCGTGATTCTTCTTCTTCCTTCTTCTACCGGTTGCTAGCACAAGACGTGGAAGAATTTAGATATTGATCCTAGTCGTGGGCTAGCTGTAGAGACGCGAAAAATATTTTGCGTTTGAATTCATCCAAGGAGACAAACAAGGTAATTATTACTAGAACCTTCACTATCGTTATGATTTCTCTTCCTGTGATCCTTAGAGGGTCTTGTGCGGATCTTAATTATTGTTTTTCCGCTGCGTAATTCGTTACAAAACCCTACAGTGGTATCAGAGCCACAGGTCGTAGATCATAGCGTAGTTCATGTGTTACGATTATGTCAATTTTATACTTTAATTATTGTTTATCGCGTAAAACAGACAAATTAAGTATATTGATGCAATTTTGAATATGATTCAACCATATAAAATCTAATATTACATGGGATGTATGGATTAGTGAATTTGGATCACATAGGATGTGAAAAGTTTAGATCTAGAAAACTAGGGTTTGGGCACAAGTTGGAAAAAGGGTTTTTTCCAATTTGGAAACAAATCCTAAAGGAGGTTCGACCCCCCTACAGACTGTTCCCCTCTTCCTTGCCGCCCAAGCTAGCCACGGCCAAAGGTTCGGGCCCCCTATCGCACGACCTAGCCATGGCGGTCCCTTAAGGGGTTCGGCCATGTATTGGTGCGCCCTCTTGGATTGTTTTGACCCTAGTATGTCCAAAATTAACTTAAAATGACCAAGCGCGTTAAAATTGAATTTTAATTGTTTATGGGATATTCACATGGTGATTGGATATGACCTTAGATGGGGATGTTGTGAATATTTAATTTTTGAGGTTTATTTTACGGCCTGCGAGCCGATAAAATTAATGTAATAGTTAATTAGGTTTTACGGCCTGCGAGTCGGTCTTCTCCTAAACTTGTGAGATCTTTCTATTTAGTATAGATTCTAAATTCTAGCTAGTATTATATAGAGTATATGATAGTTAAGACGTGGAGAAGAAGAAGACTAAAGAATTAAAGAACCACTAGATAGAGCATTCCACAAGGCTAAGGAGCATGGAGCATTCCACAAGCTATGGAGCATGGACCAAAAAGATGGAGGCAAATGGAGATGCGCTTGCTATTCTTGGGGTTCATAGATATTCTCATTGGCTTGGGAATATCTTAGTCTAGGAGGCCATATCCATATCACGGTTTTATTTTTGTGGTTGTTTATTTATTATCTTGTTATTTATTGTTGGTGTATGAATGATGCATGCAAAATTGATAATAAGATAATTAGCAACCCAAATATTTTATTTTGGGATTGCCCAACCCAAATAATTAGACCAGTTGATATGTTTTAACAAAATAATTAAGATTGAAAGGAAAATTTCTCAAATTTAAATATTGCATTTTGCCTTCTCGTTACTTAAACACTCATCATGATCATGCTTCACCAAGCTCCTGCGTGCCAAAGCAGGGCGACTTGGTTCATAATGATATGATGCGATGGTACAAGCAAGTAATGTGCAATTATTTGAGTAGGAGTTTGGACGCAACTGAGTAATTTTAATAAGATTAAAAACCTAGAGGCAACTAATTGGGATTATCTATGGGATAGATAAATAAGGAGTTATTTGCCCAATTGAAACAAGAGTTGCATGGGATGCAATTGGAATTTTTCCTAACTAAATAACTAATTTTTGGGTGACTTGCCAAAGCAAGCTAAAAAAGAGGTGAAATATGGATCTTGGCCCGCTAGAAAATATATGATATTTTCTGCATTAATTTTGAGGGTTATTAATCCGAGAAAAGAGCTATGTTTGACAATTTAATTCCTTGTTAAATATAGTTAAACGTCACAATAATTTGCATCATTCTTTTGTGTTGAATACCCATGGCATTAAACAAACAAAACGCGACTTTATGTCCTTAAGAAGGAAAAGCTGTTTGGAATCTATTTTCTAGACTGGTATAAAATTGAGAATTTTTTTCAAACAAAACAAATGAAAAATGTTGTACGTAGAGCATAAACTTCTCCTTCCATCAATTGCCAATAAAACTAAAGCCTAATGGAAGGAAAATCAAAGAATGGTTCTCTGGATGTAACTTGTCTCTTGTCAGATGGCATGAACTCTGAGATTTGGAAGCAAGATGAGAACATGGAGGCTTATGTTATGATCATACATTAAAAGAAGCTCTTTCAAAGAGCGAGCAAGAAATGAAAGGTTTGGAGTGTTGCTCCACTTTGCACTCACTTTCTTAGCACTCTTCATGATCAAGATGGAATGAGTTTGGGCTTGCCAAAGCAAGGCAACTTGATTCATCGAGATATGACGCGGCGACACAAGGTAGTAATATGTGACTGCTGAAGCAAGAGGTCAAGCGCAACTAAGATGCTTCAATGGGATTAAAAGCTTAGAGACTGGGAGTTATCTATGATATAGATAAAAAAATAGGTATTCGCCCAATTGGACCGAGAATTGCATTAGATGCAATTATAGTTTTGTTCAAAGGTGATTTACTCAATATGATTGACAATCGCTAAACAAAGCAACATAAAGGGCTAAGGCAAAACATGTTAATGGTTAACAACATGGGTAAGGGCAAAAGGTTTGCGCCGACCCCATGGGTATAAAGCAAGCTTGTTGCTAAGACCAAGTTGCCTTAAAGTCCCATAGGTGGTGTAGCGGAAGAGATACTTCCCAAAGTACATGGAAGGAAATAATAAAGGAATTTTGAATTCCAATTTCGGTACTTTTTTTAGAGATATCAATGTGTCTATCTCATCATCATGACTATATGATACTATATGAGGATCCCACATTTATAGAAATGTGGAGGATCTCAAAATATGTAGACAATTGGATAAGGAAGAATAAACCTACACGTGGGGCAATGAAGCAAGGAGTTGCTGAATTAGCCGTAGGGAATTATATCTACCTTTTTGAAATCATCTTTGAATTAGACAAATAAGATTATGCCACTACTTTGAGTAGGGACAGGATCACAGTTTCTTGTTCGGACAAGAAACATATTTTATTAAAATAATGGACAATTGTTGTTCTATTTATTTTGATAAAATGCATTATTGTAATGCACTTTTGTCTAATGGATTATATATACTTGATCATGATAAATTCATCTATAACATTAATGGCAAGAGGTTTTCATATAATGATATGAACCTCATTTATCTTTGGCATTCTTGTTTAGGCCACATAAATGAGAGACACATGTCTAGGCTTTGTGTGGATGGATTTCTGGACTCATTTAATTTTGAATCATATGAGACATGTAAGACTTATTTAATGGTCAATATATGATCTTTCGGAATCATAAATATTGATGTATGTAAACCGCTAAAGGTGGTTTTCAGTACTTTATCATATTTACTGATGACTTCAGTGAATATGGATTTGTGTATATGAAGAAACAAATCAGAATCCTTTGAATTATTCAAGGAATTCAAGAATGAAGTAGAGAGCCAGTTTGGCAAAAGTATCATGGCTCTATGATTGGATCGTGGAGGATAATACTTGAGCCTAGGGTCCGACAAGCATCTATAGGAGTGTTGGATATGATCCAAACTCGCTCAAACTAGAACGCCACATGGGTACGGTGTGTCTAATAGGAGAGATCGGACCTTGTTGAAAATGGTTCGATCCATTATGCGTCAAACATAACTTCCAATTTACTTTTAAGGTCCATGTTCTAATTACAACAAATTTTGCCCAACCTTGTTTCATTTAAATCAATTATGAAAAACACCATATGAGATATGGAATAGGAAGTGTCCTAGTATGTCATTCATAAATTATTTGGGGTATGAAGTTTATATAAATACTTTACAGATAAACATGGATTCAATTCGGATAAATGTACGATGTGGAATATCTTGAGGAAACAAATGATATTATCTCTACAATCCAATTGAGAAAAAATTGTTTGTTGCTCGAACCGCTGTGTTAGATAGAGATTGTCTCTTAAAGAAACAGTGGGGGGACAGCAGAACTTGAAGGAGTTCAAGAACCAAAACAGAAAATTGATCCTTTTCATGGAACATGAGAAGGATCACAAGGTAATGTGGAGCAACCTACTCAGGTAACACAAAAACCTCGTAGGTTAAGTAGGATATGTCAAAAGGCTAGAGAAATATGGATTTCTCATAAGCCGGTGATGTATTGCTAATAGAGATGAGCCTACAACCTATGAGGAGTCCACGAGTGGACCAAACTCTCGGTAATGGCTTGGAGCCATGAGATACGATATGGAATCCATGTATACCAACAAAGTATAGACTTTGGTGGAACCACCTGAAAGGGTAGGACCCATAGGGTGCAAGTAAGTTGTGAAGAAACCAACTTGGATGGTAATGAGATCAATTTTAAGGGAAAATTGGTGGGAAAAGTTTCTTGTGAGTTCATAGTATAGACTATGACAAAAAAAAATCCCAATTATGATGCTTAAATCCATTTGCATCATGCTTGCAGCAATCTGTCTACAAGATTGAGTCAAGCTTCTCGGAGTTGGAATCTTCAAATTGATGATGCAATCAAAGGAGTTTGGTTCCATCAAGAAAGAAGATGAAGCTTGTGTTTACAAGAAGGTTAGTGGGAGCACAGTTATATTTCTGATCTTGTATGTAGAGACATACTAATCATTGAGAATGATGTCCCTACTCGGTAATCTTGTAGAGATTGGCTAGGGAATTGATTTTCAATGAAATACTTAGGTGAGGCAATATATTGTAGGGTTTTGATCATGGATGGGCAACGGAAAAACAAATATAATCCATGCAATACCCTCCAAGGATCACAAGTCAAGAGACATAACGATGGTAAGCGAAGAAATCAATAACACACCTTAGGGTTTCTCCTTTGATGACTTCAAACGCGAATTGTGTCACATTCTCTATAGTTGATCCACGCCTGGAGTTGAATTCTAGATCTTCCTACTCCTTTGTGCTAGCCCGGAATGAGGAAGAGGAAGAATAAATCACGCAAAATGAGACAACAAGGAGGTTTCGGCCTCCTTGTGGGCCGACGGGGACGGGCGGCGGCAAGGGGGGCGGGCGAGCCTCTCTTGCTTGCTTGCTCTCTCCTTTTGTTCTATCCCACTATAGTTATGATCAATAATGTCATAAGTGTGGGAAGGAAGGAAGGAGTGTCCTTTATATATTCCAACAAATCCTTGCCAACTACCTAAAGGACCTATTCTAGTCCTACTAGAATTCGGTTTAGTCCCTTCCTTGCAATTTAGTCTTACTAAGTTTGCTAGTTCAACTCTATATGCGTGTGACCCCATAGGTTCTATCTAGTTGGTAGCAACAAATTGCTAATATGGAGCGGTTTCTAGCAAAACAGCCATTCTAGCCAACTAATAGAATAGTCATCTTGACAAATCTTGTACAAGTAATTGTCTCGTCTCTTTGTCTCTATATCCGAATTGGACACGAGACATACAAGTCACACTCGTATATCCAATCCATAGTTTCTCGATCCGTGGGAATAGTCTTATTCGTACAAATAACATCAATATCCCATATTAATTTATTTGAGTATGGCCAGACATTCTATAAGCACTATACCTCGAGTGGCCTAGGATATTTGCTCCCGTTATGTGGGAGAGACAAATTCTATCTACGTCCACTACGATCTCTAAGCTTGCTTCTTATTGTATCTGGTACACGCCTTTGTAACTACCCAGTTACGGTGTAGCGTTTAACGCTACCAAAATCACAATAATCCACAACTAGAATATCTAGCGACTTCATGTATAAGGATGACAATACCATTGCACCACAAGAAGCACTTGTGACTTATCATAACGTGTATGTAGCCTTCTCGGAGATGGGTCAATTCAGTGCGTCATTACCCTTAATGCACACCTATGTGTTGGATCATGATATCTCCATATCAATCCAACCCCATACTAATCTATAGATGATTGTCCCATTAATCATTATACTGGACTAGGGATATTTAAGATAAACAAAACAATTGTAAATCTAAGGAATTCATAATATTAAATATCCAATAATTAATAAAATGAATTTTCATAGCCACAAATAAATTCATACTAAACTAGATTGCCTCTAGGGCATCTATTCCAACAGTCTTCCACTTGCACTATAGCCAATCTGGCGCATCTCGTATGCCCATACTCCTAGTGTGCCCTTCATGCTTCCAGTGCACAAGCGGCTTTGTAAGCGGGTCTGACAGATTCTCATCTGTAGGAATCTTGCATATCCGAACGTCTCCTCTATCAATAATATCTCGAATCACATGGAACTTCCAGAGCACGTGCTTGTATTTCTGGTGTGATCTGGGCTCCTTTGATTGCGCGATCGCCCCAGTGTTGTCACAGTACAACTCAACTGGATCCGCAAATTCTAGGAACCACACCAAGTTCAGAAACAAATTTTCTGACAGCTTCCTTTGCTGCGCCATTTGCAGCAACGTACTCAGCCTTTGTTGTAGAATCAGCTACCGTCTCTTACTTGGAACTTTTCCAGCTCACCGCTGCTCCATTCAGGAAAAACACATATCCCGAGTGTGATCTAAAGTCATCTCTGTCAGTTTGGAAGCTTGCATCAGTGTAACCCCTTACACGCAACTCTTCCTCATCGCCAAATATCAAGAAAGCATCCTTAGTTCTTCTAAAGTACTTTAGGATGTTCTTGACCGGAATCCAGTGACTCTCACCCGGACTGGATTGGTATCTGCTTGTCATACTCAAGGCATATGACACATCTGGTCTAGTACATAACATGGCGTACATGATAGATCCTATGACCGAGGCATAGAGAATTCTACTCATGCGTTCCTTCTCAATCTTATTGGAAGGAAAACCACTCTTCGAAAGAGTGATTCCATGTGACATGGGCAAGAATCCCTTCTTGGAATCTTGCATGTTGAACCGTTTCAACACTTTGTCAATATTTGTACTCTGACTTAGGCCCAGCAATCTCTGAGATCTATCTCTATAGATCTTTATACCGAGTATATAGGCTGCTTCCCCTAAGTCCTTCATTGAGAAACACTTCCCTAGCCAATCTTGAACAGATTGCAGCATGGGAGCGTCGTTTCCAATGAGTAGTATGTCATCCACATACATGACCAGAAAAGCTATAGAGATCCCACTAACCTTCTTGTAGACACAAGACTCATCTTCGTTTTCTGATGAAGCCAAACTCTTTGACTACTTCATCAAAACGTCGATTCCAACTCCTAGAAGCTTGCTTTAATACATAAATGGATTGTTGCAGCTTACAGACTTTATTGGCTTGCTCTGGATCTTCGAAACCCTCTGGCTGTATCACATACACGTCCTCGAGGAGATTCCCATAAGGGAATGATGTTTTACATCAATCTGCCAGATCTCATAGTTATGGTATGCTGCAATTTCAAGTAGGATTCGGATGGATTTGGTCATAGCGACTGGTGAAAAGCTTTCATCATTGTCAATACCTTGAATCTGTCTGAATTCTTTAGCCACCAATCGGCCCTTATAGGTAATCACATTACCATCCATGTCGATCTTATTTTTGAAGACCCACTTGCACCCTATGGGTCGCGCCCCTTCGGGTGGTTCCACCAAAGTCCATACTTTGTTGGTGTACATGGATTCCATCTCGGATCTCATGGCTTCTAGCCACTTCTGAGAGCCTGGGCCTTTCATGGCCTCTTCATAGCATCATGTATGAGCATCGTGTCACCGGAATCGGTCACGAGAAGTCCATACCTCTCGGGTTCCTGGCGCACTCTACTAGATCTACGAAGCTCTTGTGTTACCTGAACAGGCTGCTCCACAACTGTGTGTGGTTCCTGTTCATGTTCCATAATCGGTTCAGTGGTTTGTGGTTCTTGAATTTCTTCAAGTTATACAGTCCTCCCACTTGCTTCTTTAGAGACAAACTCTCTTTCAAGAAACACGCCGGTCCGAGCAACAAACACTTTGTTCTCGGTTGGATTGTAGAAGTAGTAACCCTTAGTTTCCTTAGGGTACCCCACAAATTTACACTTATCCGAATTTGGCCCTAGCTTGTCTGATTTTAAACGTTTTACATAGACATCGCAGCCCCAAATCCTCATGAACGACAGTGTGGGACACCTCTCAATCCACATATCATGTGGTGTCTTCATGACTGATTTAGATGGAACACGGTTAATGGTGAAAGCTGCACTTAATAGAGCGTGGCCCCAAAACGATAATGGAAGATCGGTTTGACACATCATAGATCGAACCATATCCAATAGGGTTCGATTTCTCCTCTCAGACACGCCATTCCATTGTGGCGTTCCGGGTGGAGTGAGTTGGGACACGATCCCTCACTCTCTAAGATAGTCGTCAAACTCTTGGTTCAAGTATTCTCCTCCACGATCCGATCGTAGAGCCTTGATACTTTTGCCAAGTTGCTTCTCTACTTCATTCTTGAATTCTTTGAACACTTCAAAGGACTCAGATTTTGCCCTCATAAGGTACAAAAATCCATATCTACTGTAATCATAAATAAATGTAATAAAGTAGACATAACCACCCCTGGCAGGCGTGGCAAATGGTCCACATACATCAGTATGTATGAGTGCCAATTGCTCACTAGTCCTCTCACCTTTCTTATTGAAAGGGGACTTTGTCATTTTTACCAATAAACAAGCCTCACATGTCTCATACGATTCAAAATCAAATGAGTCTAGTAATCCATCCTTATGGAGTCTAGATACACGTTTCTCGTTTATATGGCCGAAACGACAGTGCCATAAGTAAGCAGGATTTAAATCATGTATTTTAATCCTCTTGGTATTAATGTTGTAGATAGGATTGCTTAGATCAAGGACATACAGTCCATTAAATAATTGCGCACTAAAATAGTGAATATTATTCAAATGAAAGGAACAACAATTGTTCTTTATTGAAATAATAAAACCTTCCTTGTCCAAACAAGAAATAAAAATAATGTTTCTGCTCATAGCATGCACAAAAGAGCAATTATTTAATTCTAAAACTAATCCTGAAGGCAGAGATAGCTCACACACGCCCACGGCTAACGCAACAACTTTTGCTCCATTTCCGACGCGCAGATCTATCTTCCCTTTAGCCAATCTTCTACTTCTCTTTAGATCCTGCACATTTCGACAAATGTGAGATCCACATCCAGTATCTAATACCCATGATGTAGAGAAATTGACATCCACAACAAAAATACCTGGTGGTGGTGGAATCACTATTCCAAGCCTCTTGTCCTCCAGATATTTTGGGCAGTTCCTCCTACAGTGTCCTGGCTGACTGCAATAGTGACATTCACATTTAGTCACACCTTTGGCAATGCCACCAACAGGCTTAAGGGCAGATTCCTTGGACTTGGGAACTGACTTGCCTTTGCCCTTGGAGGACGAGGCAAACCTTTTGCCCTTTCCTTTCTGCACCATCATAATGGCCTTGCCCTTACCCTTGTTGATGCTTTGTTCAGCTGTCCTCAACATATTGAGCAAATCTGGCAGTGGTTTTACGATTTCGTTCATGTTATAGTTCATGATGAACTGTCCATAACTCTCGGGCAACGATTGCAACACGAGATCGGTTGCCAACTCTTGGCCGACCGGGAACCCTAGTCGGACGAGATTCTCCAGGTACCCGATCATACGGAGTACATGGGGTCACACCGGGTTCCCTTCTGCTAGATGACACTTGAACAATGCCTTAGAGACCTCATACCTCTCAACCCTTGCCTGCTTTTGGAAGAGCTTCTTCAGATGCTCGATCATATCGACATCATTCATGTTTTCGCGTTGCTTCTGAAGCTCAGAAGTCATGGTGCATAGCATCAAGAAGGCCGCATCATTAGCGTCATCAACACGCTTTTGATACGCCTTTAGGGCTGCAGGTGTTTGGTTATCTGGACCTTCTGGAACATGCTCCTCTATTGCGAACATTTTCTTCTCTTGCTTGAGAACGATTCTCAAGTTTCGGTACCAATCTAGGAAATTGGTTCCAGAGAGCTTGTCCTTCTCAAGGACAGATCGTAGGGAATATTGTGAACTCGATGAGTTATTTTACATTTGGAATTCTACAAAAGGAAAATACGCAAGTTTTAGTATTTGTGAATTTTTGACTATATTCAATAATGGCTAGTTTAACAAATATAACACCCACTATTTTTCTACGGATCAATAACCCTCAAGATATTAATGCAGAAAATATCATTACATTTTTTAGTGGGCCAAGATCCATGTTTCATCTCCTTATGAGCTTGCTTTGAAAAGTCACCCATAATTTGACTACTTTAGGTAGGAACAATTCCAATTGCATCTCTTATGCAATTCTTAGTTCAATTGGGCAAATATCTCCTTATTTATCCATCAATATGGATAATCCCAATTGATTGCCTCTAGGTTTTTAATCATATTAATAGCCTAGTTGTATTCAACCTCTTATTTAAACAGTTGCACATTACTAGCTTGTGCCATCGCATTCATCATTATGAACCAAGTCGCCATGCTTTGGCACGCACGAACTTGATAATCATGATGATAATGAGTGTTTAAATAACGAGAAGGAAAGAACACAATATTTGAATATTGATAGATTTTAATTCAATTTTTTGATTGTTTTTGTTGATCAATATCAACTAATCTATCTATTTGAGTTTGGGCACAACTCCAAATAATAGATCCGGGTTGTCTAATTATCTTATTTTCCTAATTGCATGCATCATCCATACACCAACCACAAAATAATAAGACAATAAAATAAACAGCCACAAAACAAAATAAACGTGATGTGAATATGACCTTTTCTAGACTAAGATAATTCCAAGCCAATGGAATTATCTATGAACCCTAAAAGCAAACACACCTCCATGCGTCTTCATCTTTTGGTCCATCCTTCATAGTCATGTGGAATGCTCCATGCTCCATCTTTTGTGGCTCATTTTGGCTTTGGGCTTCTTTTCTTCAATCTTGGCCAACAATCTACTTTATCTAGCACTAGCTAACAACTATACTAAATAAAATAAATCTCACAAGTTGAGAAAAAATGGCTCGCAGGCCGTAAAACCATAATTAATTATTACAATTAATTGATCAGCCCGCAGGCCGTAAACCAAACCAAAAAAATTAAACATTCACGTCAAACCACATCCTAAGGCCATATCCAATCACCATGCAATTTGCACATAAACAGTTAAAATCCAATTTTAACGCGCTTGGTCATTTTTAATTGATTTTAGGATATTCTAGGGTTAAAACGGTCCATGGGTTCCAACAATCAAATTGCCCGGACCCAAAAAGAGAACCGCAAAGGCCTTGGGCCGCCCGGACCCTAGTCCACGCGGCTAGGCCGCGGGCTAGGTCTTCCCGGACCCCTAGGCCGAGCCTTGCTTGGGCGGCAAGCAAGGAGGGGCGGTCCCCTAGGGGGGCCGAACCTCCTTTGGGAGTTGTTTCCAAAACAACTCCCTTGCTTGGTGCCCAAGTTTGGTTGTTTCCTTGTATGGGAAGAACTCCTTCTTTCCATAGGATGCCCAAACCCTAGATCTAAGATCCTAAAATTTTTCAAACTCACTAATTCATGCATTCAATGCAAAAACTAGGTCTTGTTATGATAGATTATCCACAAATTTCATCATATGCTTGATTTGTCTTGTTTTACGCGATAAACAATAAATTTAAAGTGTAAAACTATCAAAACGTAACACATAAACCACGTTTATTTTCTACAACCTGTGGCTCTGATACCACTGTAGGGTTTTGATCATGGATGCGCAACGGAAAAACAAATATAATCCATTCAATACCCTCCAAGGATCACAAGTCAAGAGACATAACGATGGTAAGGGAAGAAATCAATAACACACCTTAGGGTTTCTCCTTTGATGACTTCAAACGCGAATTGTGTCACGTTCTCCATAGTTGATCCTCGCCTAGAGTTGAATTCTAAATCTTCTTACTCCTTTGTGCTAGCGCGAAATGAGGAATAGGAAGAAGAAATCACGCAAAGTGAGACAAAAAGGAGGTTTCGGCCTCCTTGTGGGCCGACGGGGACAGGCGGCGGCAAGGGGGGGGGGGGGGGGCGAGCCTCTCTTGCTTGCTTGCTCTCTCCTTTTGTTCTCTCCCACTCAAGTTATGATCAATAAGATCATAAGTGTGGGAAGGAAGGATTGTCCTTTATATAGTCCAACAAATCCTTGCCAACTACCTAAAGGACCTATTCTAGTCCTACTAGAATTCCGTTTAGTCCCTCCTTGCAATTTAGTCCTACTAAGTTTGCAAGGTTTTGCAAAGTGATCCTTCTAATTAATTAATCCTATTAGTAATTCCCAAATCTAGTTCAACTCTATATAGCGTGTGACCCCATAGGTTCTATCTAGTTGGTAGCAACAACTTGCTAATATGGAGCGGTTTCTAGCAAAACATCCATTCTAGCCAACTAATAGAATAGTCATCTTGACAAACCTTGTACAAGTAATTGTCTCATCCCTTTGTCTCTATATCCGAATTGGACACGAGACATACAAGTCACACTCGTATATCCAATCCATAGTTTCTCGATCCGTGGGAATAGCCTTATTCGTGAAAATAACATCAATATCCCATATTGATTTATTTGAGTCTGGCCAGACATTCTATAAGCACTATCCCTCGAGTGGCCTAGGATATTTTCTCCCTTTATGTGGGAGGTATAATTTCTATCTACGTCCACTACGATCTCTAATCTTGCTTCTTATTGTATCTGGTAAACGCCTTTATAACTGCCCAGTTACGGTGTAGCGTTTAACGCTACCAAAATCACAATAATCCACAACTAGAATATCTACCGACTTCAAGTCTAAGGATGACAATACCATTCCACCACGAGAAGCACTTGTGACTTATCATAACGTGTATGTAGCCTTCTCGGATATGGGTCAATCCAGTGCGTCATTACCCTTAATGCACACCTATGTGTTGGATCATGATATCTGCATATCAATCCAACCCCATACTAGTCTATATATGATTGTCCCATTAATCATTATACTGGACTAGGGATATTTAAGATAAACAACACAATTGTAAATCTAAGGACTTCATAATATTAAATATCCAATAAATAATAAAATGAATTTTTCTAGCCACAAATAAATTCATACTAAACTAGATTGCCTCTAGGGCATCCATTCCAACATATATAAAGATCTATAGATCAATATAGTTGTTCAGCTTAAGTCATGGCATATTGACAAGGTATTGTATGTTGGAATAGGTGACCTAGAGGCAATCTAGTTTAGTATGAACAATAAATCGGCTAGAACATTCATTGTATTATTTATTGGATATTTAATATAATGAACTCCTGAGATTTACAATTGTGATTTTTATATTAAATATCCCTAGTCCATTATAATGATTAATAGGACAATCATCTATAGACTAGTATGGGGTTGGATTGATATGGAGATATCATGATCTAACACATGGGTATGCATTAGGAGTAATAGCATACTAAATTGACCCATCTCCGAGAAGTCTAGATACAAGTTATGTAACGTCACAAGTTCTTCTCGCGGTGACAATGGTATTGTCATCCTTAGACTTGAAGTCACTAGATGTTCTAGTTGTGGAATATTGTGTTTCGGTAGCGTCAAACGCTACACCGTGATTGGTTAGTCATAAAGGCGTGTGTTGGACACAATGGGATGCAAGTTTAGATATCGTAGTGATGTAGATATAATTTATCCCTCCCACATAACGGGAGCAAATATCGTAGGCCACTCGAGGGTAGTGCTTATAGAATATCTGGCCAGACTCAAATAAATTAATATGGGATATTGATGCTATTTGCATGAATAAGGCTATTCCCTGGACTGAGGAACTATGGATTGGATATATGAGTGTGACTTGTATGTCTCGTGTCCAATCCGGATATTGAGACAAAGGGATGAGATAATACTTGCACAAGGTTTGTCAGGATGACTATTTCTATTTGTTGGCTAGAATGGTTGTCTTGCTAGAGACGCTCCATATTAGTAAATAGTTACTACCAACAAAATAGAACCTATGGGGTCACACGCCATATAGGGGTGAACTAGACTTGGGAATTAATTAATTAGAATGATCAAATCGCAATAACTTGGTAACTTAGTAGGACTAATATGCAAGTTGGACTAATCCGATGTTGAGTATGATTAGGAGAGGGCCTTTATGTAGTAACAAGGAGTTGCTGGTCTATATAACGGATGGTCCTAGCTTCCTTCCCAACAACTTATGCTCACAACATACATTAAGTAGGAGAGAAGGAAGGAGAGAACAAGACAACGAGAGCCGCCTGACCCCCTTCGTCCGCCCCTACCCGTCGGCCACAAAAGAGGCCGACCCCTCTCTTTTGGTGCTCCGTTCCGTGATTTCTTCATCCTTTTCCATTCATCCTAGCTAGAAAAAGGAGATAGGAAGATCTAGATCTCACCTCTAGGCGTGGATCAACCGTAGAGACGTGATATTTTTCACGTTAGAAGTCATCAAGGAGACCTCAAAGGTACATAACATAATTCTCTTACCATCGTCATGATTTCTCTTCTTGTAATCCTTGGAGGGTCTTGATCGGATAAATTTGTTGTTTTACAGCTACGTATCCATGATCAAAACCCTACACTGGTATCAGAGCCACATGTCGTAGAGCATAACATGGTTTATGTGTTACGTTTTTGTTTTTTTTCACCTATAATTGTTGATTATTGCGTTAAAATGACAAATTAAGCATATTAGATGCAAGTTGAATTCGATTCAACCAAAAAAGATCTAATCCTTGCATTGGATGTATGAATTAGTGAGTTCGAGAAATTTTAGGATCTTAGATCTAGGGTTATGGGCACAAATTTGAAACTAGTTTCAATTTGGAAACGTTTTGGACTTGGAGAACAAGGAAGGAATTGTTTTGGAAACAACCCAAGAGGTTCGCCCCCCCCCCATAGGGAGACCACCCCTCCTTACTTGCCTCCCAAGCCACGAAGGCCTAGGCGGTCGACCGACCCCATGGGATGGTCCGACTGGCCTAGGCTCGGCCCGGGCAGCTCCAAGGGTTCGGCCAAGTGTTTGGTTGAGCCTGTTGGACTGTTTTGACCCTAGTAATCCTAAAATAAACTAAAATTGACTAAGCGCGTTAATTATTGGTTTTAACTGTTTATGTGCAATTTTTATGGTGATTGAATATGGCCTTAGATGTGGTTTGTTGTGAATGTATAATTTGTGTTGTTTGCTTACGGCCTGCGAGCTGCTCAATTTGATGTAATAGTTAATTAGAGTTTACGGCCTGCGAGCCGATTTTTTTCTCAACTTGTGAGATTTATTTATTTATTATAAATGTTAGCTAGCACTAGATAAAATAGATAGATAGCCAAGATTGAAGAAAAGAAGCCCAAAGAATTAAAGGAGCCACAACATAGAGCATGGAGCATTCCACAAGGCTATAAAGGATGGACCAAGAGATGGAGGCACATGGAGATATGTTTTCTATTCTAGGGTTCATAGATATTCTCGTTGGCTTGGGAATATCTTAGTTTAGGAGGCCATATCCATATCACGTTAATTTTTTGTTGTTGTGGATGTTTACTTTATTGTCTTATTATTGTTGTTGGTGTATGGATGATGCATGCAATTTGATAATAAGATAATTAACAACCCAGATATTTTAGTTGGAGTTGTTCAAAAAACTCAAATAAGTAGATCAGTTGATATGGATCAACAAAACAATTTAAAATTGAAGTAAAATCCGTCAAATTAAATATTGTGTTTTTTCCTTCTCGTTATTTAGGCACTCTTCATGATCATGATTATCAAGCTCGTGTGTGCCAAAGCAGGGCGACTTGGTTTGTCATGATTATGTTGTGATGGCACAAGCAAGTAATGTGAAATTGTCTAAGTAAGAGGTTGGACGCAACTGGGTGATTTTAACAAGATCAAAAACCTAGAGGCAAACAATTGGGATTATCCATGAGATGGATGAATAAGGAGTTATTTGCCCAATTGAACCAAGAGTTGCATAAGGATTCAATTGGTATTGTTCCTACCTAAATAGCTAATTTTTGGTGACTTGCCAAAGCAAGCTCAAAAGAAGTGAAATAGAGATCCAAAGCAAGCTCAAAAGAAGTGAAATATAAATCTTGGCACCTACTAGAAAACATAATGATGTTTTCCGCATAAATATTTGAGGGTTATTAATCCGTAGAATATAGTGAAACTGCATTTAATAATCTAACCATTATTAAATATAGTTAATTGTTCACAAAATACTAAGACTTGCGTATTTTCCTTTTTTGTAGAATTCCAATGGCAAACAACTCATCGAACTCATCTCACTCTCTACGCTCTGTCCTTGAGAAGGACAAGCTGTCCTGGACCAATTTTCTAGACTGGTACAGAAACTTGAGAATCGTTCTGAAGCAGTAAAAGAAACTGTACGCTCTAGAGGAGCCAGTTTATGATGGTCTGGAAAACAATACTGCTGCAGCCCTAAAGGCGTATCAAAAGTGTGTTGATGACGCTAATGATGCGGCCTGCCTAATACTATGAACCATGTCCTCTGAGCTTTAGAAGCAACCTGAGAACATGAATGCAGTTGATATGATCGCACATTTAAAGCAGCTCTTCCAAGAGCAGGAAAGGGTTGAGAGGTATGAAGTTTCCAAGGCATTGTTCAAATGTCATATGTCAGAAGGAAACCCCGTAGGGACACACGTGCTACGTATGATAGGTTATCTTGAGAACCTCAGGCGCCTAGGGTTTCCGTTGGGTCAAGAGTTGGCCACCGATCTCAACTTGCAATCGTTGCCTGAAAGTTATGGACAGTTCATCATGAACTAAAACATGAATGAGATCGTGAAACAACTGCCAGATTTACTCAATATGTTGAGGAAAGCTGAACAAAGCATCAAAAAGGGTAAGGGAAAATCCATAATGATGGTGTGGAAAGGAAATGACAAAATGTTTGCCTCTACCTCCAAGGGAAAAGGCAACGTAGTTTCCAAACCCAAGAAACCTGCCCTTACGCCAGTTGGTGGCGTTGCAAAGGGTGTGACTAAAGGGGAGTGTCACTATTGCAGTCAGCCTGGACACTGAAGGAGGAACTGCCCAAAATATCTGGAGGATAAGAGGCTTGGAATAGTGATTCCACCACCACCAGATATTTTTGTTATAGATGTCAATATTACTTGCTCTTCCTCTTGGGTATTGGATACTGGATGTGGATCTCACATTTTTTGAAATGTGCAAGATCTAAAGAGAAGTAGAAGATTGACTAAAGGAGGGATAGATCTGTGCGTTGAGAATGGAGCAAATGTTGATGCATTGGCTGTTGGCGTGTACGAGCTGTCTCTGCCTTCAGGATTAGTTTTAGAATTAAATAATTTATATTTTTTGCCTCCTATGAGCAGAAACATTATTTCTGTTTCTTGTTTGGACAAGGAAGGTTTTACTATTTCAATAAAGAACAATTGTTGTTCCATTTATTTTGATAGTATTCACTATTGTAGTGCGCAATTATTTAATGGATTATATATCCTTGATCTAAATAATCCTGTTTATAACATTAATACCAAGATGATTAAAATAAATGTCCTGCTTATCTATGACACTGTCGTTTAGGCCATATAAACGAGAAACGTGAATATAGACTCCATAAGGATGGATTCCTAGACACATTTGATTTTGAATCATATGAGACATGTGAGGCTTGTTTATTGGGAAAAATGACAAAGTCCCCTTTCAATAAGAAAGGTGAGGGGACTAGTGAGCAATTGGCGCTAGTACATACTGATGTATGTGGGTCATTTGCCACGCCAGCCATGGGTGGTTATGTCTAATTCATCACATTTACTGATGATTTCAGTAGATATGGATTTGTATACCTTATGAAGGCCAAATCTAAGTCCTTTGAAAGGTTCAAAGAATTCAAGAATGAAGTAGAGAAGCAGCTTGGAAAAATTATTAAGGCTCTACGATCGGATCATGGAGGTGAATACTTAACCCACGAGTTTGACGACTATCTTAGAGAGTGTGGGATAATATCCCAACTCACTCCACCCGGAACGCCACAATGGAATGACATGTCCGAGAGGAGGAATCGAACTCTATTAGATATGGTTCGATCTATGATGTGTCAAACTGATCTTCCATTATCATTTTGGGGCTATGCTCTTTTGAGTGAAACTTTCACCATTAACCGTGTTCCATCTAAATCAGTTATGAAGACACCGCATGAGATGTGGAGTGGGAGACGTCCCACAGTGTCGTTCATGAGGATTTGGAGTTGCGATGTCTATGTAAAACGTTTACAATCAGACAAGATAGGACCTAAGTCGAAAAATGCAAGTTTGTGGGATACTCTAAGGAAACTAAGGGATATTATTTCTACACTCCAGCTGAGAACAAAGTGTTTGTTGCTCGGTCCGGCGTGTTTATAAAAGATAGTTTGTCTCTAACGAAGCAAGTGTGAGGACTGTAGAACTTGAAGAAGTTCACGAACCACAAATCATTGATCCTACTATGGAGCATGAGCAGGAACCACAAGAGTTTGTGGAGCAGCCTGTTCAAGTAACACAAGAGCTTTGTAGATCTAGTATAGTGCCCCAGGAGCCATAGAGGTATGGAATTATCGAAACTGAGTCTAGGTGACACGATGCTCATATATGATGAGCCTACTACCTATGAAGAGGCCATAAAAGGGCTGGACTCTCAGAAGTGGGTTGAGGCCATGAGATCCGAGATGGAATCCATGTACACCAACAAAGTATGGACTTTGGTGGAACCACCCAAAGGGGCGCGGCCCATAGGGTGCAAGTGGGTCTTCAAGAAGAAGATCGACATGGATGGTAATGTGAGTACCTATAAGGGCCGATTGGTGGCTAAAGGATTCAGACAGATTCATGGTATTGACTATGATGAAACCTTTTCACCAGTCGCAATGACCAAATCTGTTCGAATCTTACTTGTTATTGCAGTATAATAGGACTATGAGATTTGGCAGATGGATGTCAAAAAAGCATTCATGTATGGGAATCTTCTCGAGGATGTTTACATAACACAACCTGAGGGTTTTGAAGATCAAAAGCAAGCCAACAAATTCTGAAAGCTTCAACGATCCATTTATGGATTAAAGCTAGCTTCTAGAACTTGGAATCGACGTTTTGATGAAGAAGTCACAGAGTTTGGATTCATCAGAAATGATGATGATTCTTGTGTCTACAAGAAGGTTAGTGGGAGCTTTGTTTCCTTTCTGGTCTTGTATGTGTTGGGTTTTGACGTAGGTAACGCAACGGAATAACAAAAAATTTAATCCTACTCAAAGCCCACCACGGATCGTCAGGAGGAGATATCATAACATGATAAAGTACATAGTATTGTGTACCTTTTGGTTGCAGAGATCACACGAAGAATGATGTCCTCGTCTCTACGGTTGATCCACGTCTAGAGGTGAGATCTAGATTCTTCCTTCAACAAGTGCTAGCTTGAACCGGAGGAAGAGGGAAGAAAGAATCAAGCAACGAGGTGAAAAAAGGAGGGCTTCGCCCTCCTCTTTGGCGCCGACGGGAAGGGGGGGCGGACGGCCTAGGGGTGTGCGCCTCTAGGTCTTGTCTTGCTCTCTCTTTTTCTCTCTCCTACTCTCTTGTGTTATGTCTAATAACATTCACTTAGTGGGAAGGAAGCTAGAGCCTCCCTTATATACTCCAACAACTCGTTGTTGTTTCCATAAAGGTCCTTCCTAGTTCTCCATGAACTTGGATTAGTCCCTTCCTTACAAATTAGTCCTACTAAGTTTGCAAGGCATTGCATAATGATCATTCTTATTAATTAATCATATTAATTAATCCCGAAAATCTAGCTCTACTCTATTTGACGTGTGACCCCATAGGTTTCTACTTAGTTGGTAGTAACTTATTACCAACATGGAGCAGTGTCTAGCAACACATCCATGCCACCCAACTAATAGAAATAGTCAGTGATCCCGACAAACCTCTTGTGCCCAATATCTTATATTGCACTTTCCCTTTGTCTGTATATCCGGATTGGACACGAGACATAAATAGTCACACTCGTATATCCAATCCATAGTTCCTCGATCCTGGGAATATGCTTATGCGAGCAGATAACATCAATATCTCCATATTGATTTACCTGAGTCTGGCCAGACATTCAATAAGCCTCGTCCCTCGAGTGGCCGTGGATATTTACTCCCATTATGTGGGAGGGAAAAATCCTATCTACATCACTACGATCTCTAAGCTTGCTTCTGATCATGCCCGATAGCTATCTTTATAATTGGATGTTGAACCTCTTCAACACCTTGTCTATATATGTACTTTGACTTAGGCCGAGCTACCTTCTAGATCTATCTCTATAGATCTTTATAACAAGTATATAGGCTGCGTCTCCTAAGTCCTCATTGCAAAGCACTTTCCTAGCCAATCTTTAATAGATTGCAAAGTAGGAATGTCGTTGCCAATGATTAGTATGTCATCCACATACAAGACCAGAAATATTACAGAGCTTCCACTAGCCTTCTTGAAAACACAAGACTCATCTTCGTTCTTGATGAAGCCAAACTCTTTGACTTTGTCATCAAAACGTTGATTCCAACTCCTAGAAGCTTGATTTAATCCATAAATGGATCTTTGCAGCTTACATACTTTATTGGCATTCTCTAGATCCTCAAAACCCTCTGGTTGTGTCATGTACACATCCTCGAGGAGGTTCCCATAAAGGAACACTGTTTTGATATCCATTTTCCAAATCTCATAGTCATAGTATGCTGCAATAGCAAGTAGGATTCGAATGGATTTAGTCATTGCGACTGGTGAAAAGGTCTCATCATAGTCAATACCATGAATCTGTCTATACCCTTTGGCTACCAATCGCCCCTTATAGGCAACTATCTTGCCATCTATGTCGGTCTTCTTCTTCAAGACCCACTTGCACCCTATGGACCGAGCCCCTTCAGGTGGTTCCACCAAAGTCCATACTTTGTTGGTGTACATGGAATCCATTTCGGATCTCCTGGATTCTAGACACTTCTTAGAGTCTGGGCCTTTCATGGCTTCCCCGTAGTTTGCAGGCTCATCTTCCATGAGTGGTACGTCATCGGGATCAGTCACCAGAAGTCCATACCTATATGGCTCATGATGCACTCTTCCTGATCTACAGAGTTCCTGTGTTACCTGAACATGTTCCTCCACAATAGCTTGCGGTTCCTGTTCATGTTCCATCATCGGTTCAGTGATTTGTGGTTCTTGAATTTCTTCAATTTCTACAACCCTCCCGCTTGCTTCTTTAGAGACAAACTCTCTTTCTAGAAACACGCCGGTCCGAGCAATAAACACTTTGTTCTCGGTGGCATTGTAGAAATAATATCCTTTAGTTTCCTTAGGATATCCCCCAAATTTACACTTATCGCTTTGGGCCCGAGCTTGTCTGTTTGTAAACGTTTTACATAGACATCGCAGCCCCAAATCCTCATAAACGACACTATGGGACGCTTCCCAGTCCATATCTGATATGGTGTCTTCATGAGTGATTTGGATGGAACGCGGTTAATGGTAAAAGCTGCCGTCATTAAAGCATGTCCCCTAAAGGATATCAAAAGATCTATTTGAGACATCATAGATCGCACCATATCTAATAGCGTGCGATTCCTCCTCTCGGACACGCCATTCCATTGAGGCGTTCCGGGTGGAGTGAGATGGGATATTATCCCACACTCTCTAAGATACTCATCAAACTCTTGGCTTAAGTTTTCTCCTCCAGGATCTGATCGTAGAGATTTAGTACTTTTACCAAGTTGCTTCTCTACTTCATTCTTGAATTCCTTGAACAATTCAAAGGATTCGGATTTGGACTTCATAAGGTATACAAATCCATATCTACTGAAATCATCAGTGAATGTGATGAAGTAGGTATTACCACCTCTGGAAGGCGTGGGAATGGTCCACATACATCGGTATGTATGAGTGCCAATAACTCACTAGTCCTTCCACCTTTCTTATTGAAAGGAGACTTTGTCATTTTTCCTAATAAAAAAGATTCACATGTCTCATATGATTCCAAATCAAATGAGTCTTGAAGTCCATCCTTATGGAGTCTAGATATGCGTTTCTCATTTATATGGCCTAAACGACAGTGGCATAGATGTGTAGGATTTAAATCATTAGTTTTAATCCTTTTAGTATTTATGTTATAGATTGGACTATTTAGATCAAGGATATACAATCCATTAGACAAATGCGCACTACAATAGTGCATACTATCAAAATAAATGGAGCAACACTTGTCCTTTATTGAAATAGAAAAACCCTTCTCGTCCAAACAAGAAATGGAAATAATGTTTCTGCTCATAGCAGGAACATAAAAGCAATTGTCTAATTCTAAAATAAGTCCAGAAGGCAAAGATAGCTCATAAACGCCCACAGCTAATGCAGCAACTCTTGCTCCATTCCTGACGCGCAGATCTATCTCCCCTTTACTCAATATTCTACTTCTTTTCAAATCGTGCACATTTCAACAAATGTGAGAACCACATCCAGTATCCAATACACAAGATGAATAAATAGAAAGATTGACGTCTATAACATAAATACCTGGTGGTGGTGGAATCATTATTCCAATCTTCTTATCCTCCAGATATTTAGGACAATTCCTCCTCCAGTGACCCGGCTGGCTGCAGTAGTGACACTCACCTTTAGCCACACCTCCACTAAGCTTTAGGGCTTCCTTGGATTTTGCAACTTTCTTGCGCTTTCCTTTGGAAGTAGAGGCAACTTCTTTGCCCTTCTTCATATGCACCATCATTATGGCCTTGCCCTTGCCTTTGTTAACGCTCTGTTCCGCTGTCTTTGGCATGTTCAACAAGTCTGGCAGAGTCTTACTGATCTCTTTCATATTATAGTTCATGATGAACTGATTATAACTGTCAGGCAACGATTGAAAGACAAGATCAGTAGCCAAATCTTGTCCCAGTGGGAATCCTAGTCTCTCAAGGTTCTCAATGTACCCGATCATTCGGAGTACGTGAGGTCCTACTGGATTCCCCTCTGCAAGACTACTCTTGAATAATGCTTTGGAAACCTCATAGTGCTCATGACTCGCCTGTTTCTGAAACAATTGTTTCAAGTGTATGATCATATCATAGGCTTCAATATTCTTATGCTGCTTCTGAAGCTGAGGAGTCATGGTGCAAAGCATGAGGCAAGTCACGTCATTAGAATCATCAATATGTTTCTGACGTGCCCTCACTTCCGCTAGAACAGACTCATCTTGTGGTGGGCCTGGAATTGGAGTGTCCAAACGTACAGCTTCTTTTCTTGATTAAGGACAATCCTTAAGTTTCTGTACCAGTTAAGGAGATTCGTTCCAGACAGTTCATCCTTCTCAAGGAAAGATCGTAGGGATGAAATCGATGCGTTATTGTTTGCCATTTGGAATTCTACAAAACGAGAAATGTGCAATTTTAGTATTTTGAACAATATAACTATATTCAAAAATGGCTAGATCATCAAAAATAGCTCCCACTATTTTTCTCGGATTAATAGCCCTCACCATTAATGCGGAAATTATCATAATATTTTCTAGTGGGTCCAAGATCCCCTTTTCACTTCTTCTTGAGCTTGATTTGGCAAGTCACCCAAGAATAGGTTATTTAGGTAGGAACCATTCCAATTGCATCTCATGCAACTCTTGGTCCAATTAGGTGAATAACTCTTTATTCTTTATCCATGGATAACGCCTAATTGTCATGCCTCTAGGCTCATCAATCCAATTAAATCTTGCCTAGTTGTGTCCAACCTCTTGCTTCAACATACACACATTACTAGCTTGTGTCGTCCCCAACACACCATGGTAAATTAAAATCTCCTTGCTTTGGCAAGCCCGAATTTTAATGAACCCTGATCATGAAGGATGTTTTGGCAAGAGAAGGCAAAACACTATATTTAATTGAGGGATTTTTCTTTCTTAACTTGTTTGGTTGATCAAATCAACATGGTCTACTTATTTGGATAGGGAAATCCACAATAAAAGACCAACCTTGTTTATTATTATCTTGTTAACATTTTGCTAGTACCGCCATACACACAAAATTAAATAACAAGACATAAATAATAAACATCCACAAAATAAAAAATGTGGCATGGATATGCCCCCTAGACTAATGATATTATCAAGCAAATGATAATATCCAATTGCCCTAAAGTGATAAGCTCATCTCCATGTGCTCCACCATAGTCGCGCGCCTAGGGGTGTCTTCTTTGTCTTTTGGCTCCTTTGGTTCTCCGGTCTTCTTCTCCGTGCTCTTTGCTATCATATAAATATTTCAAATTCTAGCCTAACATCTAGAATGAATAAATAATAAAAGCCTCACATGTCGAGGAGAAAAGACGACTCGCAGGCCGTAAAACCTAATTAATTATTACATTAATTTGATCAGCTCGCAGGCCGTAAACCAAACCACAAAGCAATAAACATTCACAATCCTAGGTCATATCCATCCACCATGCAAAAAAGCACATAATACAGTTAAAACCAATTTTTAATGCGCTTGTTCAATTTTAATTAGATTAATTAGGGTTACAACGGTCCAATGGGTCCAAGCTAAGCCTAGGTCGAACCCGAAGGACCGCCGCCCGCCACTAGGCCCGACCCAAGGCCGGCCGCCCCATGTGGCCCGCGGCCTTTTCTTGGCGCGAAAGGAGGGGGGCGGACGGCTAGGGTTTTGGCCCTAGACTCATTCCCTTCTTCCTTGTTGCCAAAGCATGGTTGTTTCCTTATGGATTTTTCCATAAATTTGTTTCTATAATTGAAAACTCCCTTTTCAACTATGTGCCCATGAACCCTAATTTTCAAGAACCCAATTATTCACATACTATGTGATTAAAATCACCAATTCTAACATCCAATGTTGAATTAGATCTTGCTTATATTGAATCAAATTAAATTTGCATTTACAATGCCAATTATTTTCAGTTTTCGCGTAATAACAGTAATACGGTGTATGAACTGAAATCGTAACACATAAAGTCATGTGATGCTCAACAACCTGTGGCTCTGATACCACTGTTGGGTTTTGACGTAGGTAACACAGCGGAATAACAAAAAAATTAATCATACTCAAAGCCCACCACGGATCGTCAGGAGGAGATATCATAACATGATAAAGAACATAGTATTGTGTACCTTTTAGTTTGAGAGATCACACGAAGAATGATGTCCTCGCCTCTACGGTTGATCCATGTCTAGAGGTTAGATCTAGATTATTCCTTCAATAAGTGCTAGCTTAAACCGGGGGAAGAGGGAAGAACGAATCAAGCAACGAGGTGACAAAAGGAGCGCCCCGGCCTCCTCTTTGGCGCCGACGGGAAGGGGGGGGGGGGGGGGCGCGGACGGCCTAGGGGCGTGCGCCTCTAGGTCTTGTCTTGCTCTCTCTTTTTCTCTCTCCTACTATCTTGTGTTATGTCTCATAACATTCACTTAGTGGGAAGTAAGCTAGAGCCTCCCTTATATACTCCAACAACTCCTTGTTGTTTCCATAAAAGTCCTTCCTAATTCTCCATGAACTTGGATTAGTCCCTTCCTTGCAAATTAGTCCTACTAAGTTTGCAAGGCGTTGCATAATGATCCTTCTTATTAATTAATCATATTAATTAATCCCAAATCTAGCTCTACTCTATTTTACGTGTGACCCCATAGGTTTCTACTTAGTTGGTAGTAACTTATGGTGTCTAGCATCACATCCATGCCACCCAACTAATAGAAATAGTCAGTGATCCCGACAAACCTCTTGTGCCCAATATCTTATATTGCACTTTCCCTTTGTCTCTATATCCGGATTCGACACGAGACATAAATAGTCACACTCGTATATCCAATCCATAGTTCCTCGATCCTGGGAATATGCTTATGCGAGCAGATAACATCAATATCTCCATATTGATTTACCTGAGTCTGGCCAGACATTCAATAAGCCTCGTCCCTCGAGTGGCCGTGGATATTTACTCCCATTATGTGGGAGGGAAAAATCATATCTACATCACTACGATATCTAAGCTTGCTTCCTATCATGCCCGACAGCTATCTTTATAATTACCCAGTTACGGGGTAACGTTTGATAACACCAAGCACAATATTCCACAACTAGAGTATCTAGTGACTTCAAGTCTAAGGATTGCAATTATATTTGCACTACGAGAAGCGATTGTGACTTTAACATAATCTAATGTATCCCTCTCGTTGTGGGTCAATCCAGTATGCCATTACCCTTAATCCATACCCATGTGTCAGACTCGATATCTCCATATCAATCTACCCACATACTAGTCTATATTTGATCGTCATATTAATCAATATAGTGGACTAGTGATATTTAAGATAAACAACACATTGCATCTAAGGACTTCATTATATTAAATATCGCAATATAAGAATAAATGAATATTCTAGCCAAAACAATGTTCATACTAAATATAAGATTGCCTCTAGGGAATCTATTCCAACAGTATGTAGATGACATACTACTCATTGGAAACGACATTCCCATGCTGCAATCTGTTAAATATTGGCTAAGAAAGTGTTTCTCAATGAAGGACTTAGGAAAAGCAGCCTATATACTTGGTATGAAGATCTATAGAGATAGATCCAAAAGGCTTCTCGGCCTGAGCCAAAGTACATATATAGACAAGGTGCTGAAACGTTTCAGCATGCAAGATTCCGAGAGATTCTTGCCCATGTCGCATGGAATCAATCTTTTGAAGAGTGGTTGTTCTTCCGATGAGATTGAGAAGGAACGCAAGAGTAGGGTTCCCTATGTCTCGGCCATATGATCCATCATGTACGCCATGTTATGTACTAGATGTGTCATATGCATTGAGTATGACAAGCATATATCAGTCCAATACAGGTGAGAGTCACTGGATTGAAGTTAAGAACATCCTAAAGTACTTGAGAAGAACTAAGGATGCGTTCTTGATATTTGGAGGTGAAGAAGAGTTGCGTTTAAGGGTTTACACGAATGCAAGCTTCCAGACCGATATATATGATTTCAAATCACAGTGGGGGTTTATGTTTTGCCTGAATTGAGCAGCGGTGAGCTGGAAGAGTTCCAAGTAAGAGACGGGGGCTGATTCTACAACAGAGGCTGAGTACATTGCTGCAAATGGTGCAGCAAATGAAGTTGTTTGGATTAGAAAGTTTGTTACTGAGCTTTGTGTGGTTACTAGCATTGCAGATCCAATAGATTTGTATTGTGACAACACAGGGGCGATCGCACAATCAAAGGAACCCAGTTCACACCAGAAATCCAAGCACGTACTCATGAAGTTACATCTCATTCGAGATATTATCGAAAAAGGAGACGTTCGGATATGCAAGATTCCTACATATGAGAATCTGTCAGATCCACTTACAAAGCCGCTTGTTCAGCGCAAGCATGATTGGCACACTAGGAGCATCGGCATACGAGATGCACCAGATTGGCTCTAGTGCAAGTGGGAGACTGTTGGAATAGGTGCCCTAGAGGCAATCTAGTTTAGTATGAATAATAAATTGGCTAGAACATTCGTTTTATTATTTATTAAATATTTAATTTAATGAATTCCTTAGATTTACAATTGTGTTGTTTATCTTAAATATCCCTAGTTCATTATAATGATTAATAGGACAATCATCTATAGACTAGTATCGGGTTGGATTGATATGGAGATATCATGATCCAACACATGGGTATGCATTAGGAGTAATAGCATACTGGATTGACCCATCTCCGAGAAGGCTACATACAAGTTATGTAAAGTTACAAGTGCTTCTCGCGGTGACAACGGTATCGTCATCCTTAGACTTGAAGTCACTAGATGTTCTAGTTGTGGAATATTGTGATTTGGTGGTGTCAAACGCTACACTGTGATTGGTGACGCGAATTACTAGCGCGTATTACGCAAGCGCACGGTCAAGTAGTAAGAGTGGAGTATTTTTAGGACTCCGGGTTGTCGAACCCTCGAGGACAATCTCGCAACAGGTTTATATTTAACAATTTAGAGTAGTTCACTAGGTAACCGGAGTAAAAAAGTGATAATTTGTGGTGTTGCCACCCCCAAACAAGTGGCTATAATAAAGTCAGAAACAAATAATAAACTGTAATTAAGAAGAATTCTTAATCAATTAATGGAGAGGGCTAGGCAATCTCGCTGATCACCTAGGGTTGTAAACGATTTCCGGATTATCTGAGCAACACGTTAACTATATTCTAATTAAGCCGGGTAACAGCGCTGACTATCTCCTATCGGTCTCAAGTCATTCTACTTCACGGTAGAATACAATCTCCTATCGGTCTCATGTGTCTACCGGTCCGTTCTAGTAGGCTAACGACATGCACGGCAACGGGTCCTGTCGGTCCACCGTTGCACGAAACCGTCGAATCTCACCTACCGAATCTACCCACATTTGGCCAATCCTAACACGTCTCTTCTCAGTCTCAGTGATACGGGATTGATGTTCAGGTTCTCTACACAATTAGGTTGAGTCACTGTCGTGCACTCATCTAATTAGCTAGCATGTCCGGGTAGCTACTCCATTCATACTAAAGATTAAGCATAGAACAAGAACAATTGAATAAAAATAAGCTAACTTTAAGCATGAATCAACTATTGAGTGAAACCCTAGTTCTTGAACCCTAGTTTTATCTCCTAATCGTGTCACTCAATTAGGATTACTAACATAAACAAGAAACTAGAATTGATTCAAAAGAAGAAATCAAGAAATCATGAAGCAAAGATTAAATCCGGAAAATATTCATCGTTTACATGAACCCTAGGTTCTCAAATCGAGATGCCTAGCTATGGAGTTTTTAGCTACTCATAGTTGAATAAGCAAAAACAAAGAGTTTCTCCATAAAAATTGATTAAGAAAGGTAGGAAGAAGAAAAAGCAAACACTAGAGCTTCAATGGTGAAGCTTGTCTTCTTCTTCCTCGTCGTCTCCTCCTTCTTCTCTCGTGTGTCTTCCTCTTCTTTTGTTTCACTTTTCTGTTGAATGAATCATGTCAAAACAGCCCCCTTCTAGGTATATTCAGACCCGTACATCAATTAGGATTAGTACTTCATCCTTTTCACACTTTGACCCCTCCAAGAATGCTCGAGAAACAACAAACCCTAGGGCTGTTAGAAAAGAGCCCGTTCCTTCTTTCATTTTATTTCTTTTTATTGCGCCTCTGCCCCAACTTCACCGCCTGAAACCACCTCTGATCGTGCGACCTCCTTTGTGTGGTCGTGCGATCTGTGCAGCTCTTGGCCTGATCGTGCGATCAGGTCACTTGATCGCATAAAACAGAGACTTTAACATCTTTTTTGCTCGCAATTTCGGCTAAGTGTTCTCTTCTGATCGCACGACCAGGTGATGAGGTCGTGCGATCTCCTGGCGATTTCTGCTGCGCTTCTTCTTTCTCTAATTCTTCTTCTTCTTCTTCTTCGCTGAGTTCTTCTCTCTGCTGCCTTCTTTGATCTTCCTTGCCGCTGCTAGTGTTGAGTCAGGTTTTGGCTTGTGGACGCTGGGCTTATTTAGCGGGTTATTAACTGGGTTTAGGTTGCAGGTTGTAGATGGTTTAATGGTGGTACGAGGCTGAGATGGTGGTTGTTGCTGGTGGTTTGTAGATGAATTGGGTTCATGGAGGTTTGTTGGTGAAGTTGGGTTCGTGAATTGGTGGCTGGTGTTGATGGTGATGGTGATAACTGGTTCGGTAGTTTTCTGGGTTTTATGTAGCAGCTATGTGTGGTTGATGGTTATGGTTTGATTGTGATTAATTCATGGTGAAAGTTGTTAGTTAGGTAGGCTTGGGTGTTGGTACTGGTGGTGTTGGATGAAGTTATTGGTGGCTGTATTGGGTTGTAGCTTGGTTAGTAGTTGTTGATGGTGGTTAAGTTGGCAGGGGGTTTGTTTACAGTGGTAGTCCAGGTGGTTTAGGTAATCTGATGTGGTGGAATTAGGAGGTAACACTGTCTAAGAGGTGGCAGTAGGGGTCATGGTGTAGGATTCATGTGGTTAAATTGGAGGTTAGGTGGCTTTAAGGTTGCTAGGAGTTGCAGAGAAGTAGCAAGGTTGGTGATGGTTGAAGGCAGTTTGTTTAGTGAATTAGGTTGCTGGGTTTATTTTGGTAGTTACAGAGATGAAGGAGGTGGTTAATGGTGTTGGTGATAGGCCTGTTCATGAATTGGTGGCAGAGAATTGAGGCAGCAGTGGTCATGGTGATGGACATTTTGGTAGGCATGTAATGGGCTGGTTTGTTTGGCAAATGGTAGAAATAGAGCTAGGAGGTAGTTTTGGTAGTTGGTTATGGTAGAGGTGAAAGGTTAATAAATTGGGTAATTGCTAGGTGATGATCAGGTTGTTTGTATGAAATAATGGTTGGTGAAGGTCTTAGGTGGCAGTGAGTTGGAGATGGGCTTCATGGCTAGTACTTGTGATGGTTAATGAGGATGATGGTGAATTGATATAATGGTGAAATTGGGGGAATGGTTGTTGTAATGGTGGATTGTCATGTACTGGTAGTATTGGTTAGGTATTGAAGTAGGTTGTAGGGAATGGAGATGGATGTTGACAATGGTGTAAATGCAGCAACAAGTTTGAGCTTCCTTCTTATATCCTAAGTTCGTTTCCGTCCCCGTTCTATGCTCCAGAGCTTCCGGTACCTGTGTCACACACAACTACAAGTACCGGGCATAAAATGTGACAATTTTAGATCAAATAAACTCAAAAACGCCCGGACTAATCAAATACTCAAACACTTCAATATCACAACTTATTTCTCATGTATTTTGCCCGGAAATCACACAAAACGGTACACAAACGCAGAAGAAATATAACTCTAATATAGAGTTATCAAATCCCCCCACACTACCTTTTTGCGCGTCCCGAGCAAAATCAAAAACATTTCTCACACTATGATTTTCAATCCACCGAATTGCATTTAACTTCACTAGCCATGTGACACAAACAACACACACACCCATGCAACCTACATGACTATACAATGCAACTCGATTATCAAACAATGCAAAAATTGAAACAACACAATTTTTTTTTGTTAGAGATTGGGCAATCTCAAATAGTAAACCGGCAAGTCATGAGGCTCTCATATTCCCTCGGAAGTTCTATAACTTTGGTGATCGGTAGAACTTGCGGCCAGTTTCGTTAGACAGAACGGGCACGAACACAAAAAAATGTTGCTTCCGCACACTCATCAAACGTATCCCTAGCACCTACCTTCCGAGCTATTTATCCACGGGTTAAATTGTTGACGGCTTAGGACGGGTAGGATAGGATATTTAGAAGCGTAGTCCTGGACGTCATGATATAACTCACAAAACCCGATTCTCACACTCCCTCACCAAAATCCAAGGAACCACACCGAATCTCACTACTCCGGCCCTCATTCCCTCAATCTTGGTGCAACGCCGTTCTCGCGGCCACAACTGTGAAGAAGTGATCTCGAACAATAGCTAATCTCCCCGGTCTTCAATTTCAAGCTTGCTCCTTTATTCCCTTTCAATTTCAATTTCACTTTCACTTTCTATTTTACTTTTTTTTTTTTTTTATTTTTTTTCCACACAATAACATTATGCACATGGAGCCGACCATACGATAGTAATATCCGAGGAGATCAAATGTCAAAATTAGATAACATGGGGGTGGAATGTGTCAAATTAGTGATGTAATAACATAGATGTCGACACCCCCACACTTGATGCAAAGCAAATCACGAACCCAGTAGTCAATGTGTAAACGTGCTTTTCCAACCGATCCTCCTCATCACCTAAGATATAGAGAATATAAATAAAGCATAAGCACGGCCTCCTATAAGATCAACCAACCCCCACCCCATGACGTGCGGAAGAAATACCACACACTACGGTACTCCACCTGTGATCGTGGTGTAAGGACACGACTCACCGCCACACCGAAGTGTGCTACCGTCTCTAACTCACCCTCACATCCCCTCAAAAGACGACATGTAAGAGAATCCACGTAAGATGTATCAAATCAACTCACCCTCATCGAACCTCCCTAACTCAACTCCCTCTGTCATGACGCATAGGAAAGGACCATTCTAACAAGTGATGACAGTCACAATGAAAGGCTTCCTAGGCTAGAGGCTGTGAATAAAAGGGGTAAACGGTTCAATAGGGGTAACTAGTGGACCTAGGAGATGGAGACGGGACGTGAGGCCCCCATAAACATCACTCGCACAGCTGTTCCGTTGCCACTACGAGGAGGGTTGACGACTACCTAAGTGACGGTGGTGTAGCGCTAGTAGGATAACTAGTATGAGAGGCAGCAACTCGCATTTCTAATGTGCATTAGCCCTATAAGTCTTCCTACTCCAGATTCTCGCGTCTACCTCACCTCAGATTTTCATATTCCTAAGGAATTCTATCATTAAGCCCTCTCCACATTCACTCTCTTCGATTGCCCTTTCTCAAAAATTTAAAATTTTATGAGGTTTTTTTTTTTTTTTTTTTTTTTTTTTTTTTTTAATATTTCCTAATTCTATATGCTTTTGGCCACCTCGATTAAACACAAGTTTTGGGTAGGGGACTCAATAATGTAAAAGTGCTAACAAAATTCATAAACTACACACTCCTACCACAAACCAAAACAATATGAACACATAACTATATGTAACAAGGCGATGCAAACAAAGACATGGCTAGTGAACATAGATACAACCCCCCCCCCCCCACACTTAAGCGTTTCGTTGTCCTCAACGAATTTAGAGATAATGAAGGAGGACTCATCGCTTAAATGTGTAGGCGGTGGATTGCAGCATTCATCGCTCAAAAACGTAGACTTGAAAGAGAGTGTTAGAGGTACCTGAGTGCCCGGACCTACATGGGCACCGTCGCCGCGAAATTGCAACAAGAAGGGGTCTTCTGGACCGTTGACAATTTCCGGAGAAGTCTCTACGCGCCCGGATTCTGATGTGCGGCTAAGATATAAATTGTAGCCCTCTCATGCGTGTGGCAATCAACATATTGGAATCGCTCCTCGACCTCGAGCAATTCTCTATTCTTTTATGCATAATCATGTGGGACTTTTTCTTTCCCCAATTTCGTGCAATCTCTAGCATGCACATCAAGAAGGGGAATCTGGTGCGTCTTCTGTACCTGTGTCCCTGCACACTGATTGAAAAAATAAGTCCACTCTCTCTCACCCCTCATAGTCAAATATAGGGAACTCATAAATAAAAAAAAAAATAAAGCATCCTACTCTACATGGGTTGCCTCCCAAGCAGCGCTTTGTAATTTAAGGTCGACGGCCCGACCATGTTACCTCATGAGCCTCAGAAAGGTGGTTTGGCAGGTCGTGTCGCATCCAACTTCTGGCGCCGGATACTCATGACTACCTCGTGCGCCTGCACACTCGATTCTTTACCTTTAGGATCTGGCGGATCTTCCTGTGTCAGCTCTGAAATCCCACGCACAACTTTCACAGGAAATTGCAAGTCTGGCTTCACCTCATAAGTGTACTTAAAGGTCGGTTTGAAAACCTGAAAGGTCTCCACAGTATCGTTGACCCTCATGATTAACTCTCCATTCTCCACATCAATTAAAGTCCGACCGGTAGCCAGAAAGGGCGTACCAAGAATGATCAGAACGTCACCAACTGGCATGTCAAGGATCACAAAATCTGCTGGCATGATCAAACTACCAACCCTCACAAGTAAGTCTTCTACCACCCCAATGGCCTTCTTGGATGACTTATCTGCGAATTGCAGATTGATCCAGGTTTTACTAGGCTCCCCCACACCTAGCTTTTTAAATATTGAGAGTGGCTTCAAGTTGACACTTGCCCCCAAATCACATAGAGCCTTGCCTGTATATGCTCCGCCAAGTGTAGCCTCAATAACAAAACTACCTGGATCTTTCTTCTTCTTGGGTAGCCCATGCAAGACACATGAACTCACCTGCTCATTCAGTTTTACTGTCTGAAAGTTATCCATAGCTTTTCTCCCATAGATTGCATCCTTGATAAACCGCGCATACTTAGGCATTTTCTGCAGTGCCTCAATCAAAGGAATATTGATGTGCAGTTTGGAGAAAATATTGAGAAATCTCCTGTACTCCTCAGAGTCATCCTTCTTCTTCCTAGTTTTCAATGGAAAAGGTACATCTTTAGAAGAAGAGGGTGGTGGTAATACCTCATTGGAATTTCCCTCATCATGTGGAGTCATGCCCTTTGATTGGGGGACCATGACAGGTGTCTTCTCAGAATCGAAGACCTCATGCTCCTTAGCTTTTGATGTTTCAGCTCTGGCATGGCTCGGGTATGGTGGATCAGTCAACGAAACCCCGCTGCGAGTGGTAATGGCATTTACCTGGCGCACATTCTCTGTGTCAGATGGTAGAGAACCAGGTGCTCTAGCAGATAATTGCGTTGCAATTTGCCCAACTTGAACCTCTAGTGTACGAAGAGAAGTCTTCGTAGCCTGCAAATCAGAAGACATAGCATTGACCGTCGTGGTCATATCGTTCATGTTGTTACTCAGTTGTGTCAACGCCTTAGTGAGTACAGAAATCTCTGGGTTCGGCGCTACAACAGCAGGTGGTGGAGCCTGCGACACTGGTGCTTGTGGCATGTGCTGAAACCCAGGTGCGTATATAGCTCCAGACTGATCCCCATACCTGAAACCTGGATGATCTCTTTTGCCTGGTCTGTAGTTCCCTTGGTTCCAATTCTGCCGCGGTCCTTGTGCCCCCACAAAGTTCACATCTTCACTTGCAATCTGGGCCAAGGCTGAATCAAATTCCTGCTCCTCTACTCTTGCAACTGGCTTCTTGTCCCGATACACATGCTTGGCTAAATCTGACACCATCTTGCTGATCCCAGTCTTCCATTCATCATCTTTAGGTTCAGGCAATGCCGGTAATCTTCTGGAATCATAGAGTTGTGAGTCCTGCTTAGCGAGCTGCTTCATGAGTGCATAAGCTCCTTCCTCGTCAACAGAGTACAGAAAATTGCCTCCAGCTTCTCTGTTAATCAGCTCCTGATTGTGACGTTCTAGTCCATAGTAGAAGACCTGCAAAATTTTGTAATCCCCGAAATCATGGTTTGGGCACTTCCTGATCAAATGCATAAAGCGGTCCCATGCATCCACCACGGTTTCATCGGCATGTTGCCGAAAGCCTAGAATATCACCCTGTAGCTCAATCACCCGTTGAACTGGATAAAACTTGGCCATGAACTCATCCACACACTGAGCCCATGTAGTGATCGAATCTGGAGCTCTTGAGTGTAGCCACTTCTCAGCTGCACCCTTCAGACAGTAAGGGAAAAGAATTAGCTTCAACGCTTCTGCTGTCACATCCTTGTACTTGGTAGTCTTTATGTACGCGTTGAACCTCCCAATAAATTCATTGGGGTCTTCATCCCTGTTCCCATAGAATTGAAACTGATTGGTCACCGTCTGAATTGTCGCAGGCTTAAGATCAAAGTGCTCGGCCTGTATCTCTGGCACTACAATTGCCGGATTGTGTCCATAGGTGGACGACTGAAACTTCTCCACAATAGCCTGTCCAGACTTGTTGTACGGTGTCTGGGCGTTGCGATCATTGATCAGTTTAGATAACTCTTCCATCCGCTGATTGAGTTGCGCGTTGGTCAATTGCTCGCCCATGGTGCTCTGTTTTTGTCTTCTTTGGTCTCTGAACAACTGCTCTGGGTCTTCTAGTGGGGGCACAAGCTCTCTTGGGATCCTGTGCATGCATTAAGTACCTGAAATAGCCGAAAATCAGAAAACAAATGAGAAAGCAAAATAGCAAATATAACGGAAAAATAAAAGTAAACTAAACTAATTATTAACTAAAAACGTGTTGACCGTTGTCCCCGACAACGGCGCCAAAAACTTGACGCTAATTACTAGCGCGTATTACGCAAGCGCACGGTCAAGTAGTAAGAGTGGAGTATTTTTAGGACTCCGGGTTGTCGAACCCTCGAGGACAATCTCGCAACAGGTTTATATTTAACAATTTAGAGTAGTTCACTAGGTAACCGGAGTAAAAAAGTGATAATTTGTGGTGTTGCCACCCCCAAACAAGTGGCTATAATAAAGTCAGAAACAAATAATAAACTGGAATTAAGAAGAATTCTTAATCAATTAATGGAGAGGGCTAGGCAATCTCGCTGATCACCTAGGGTTGTAAATGATTTCCGGATTATCTGAGCAACACGTTAACTATATTCTAATTAAGCCGGGTAACAGCGCTGACTATCTCCTATCGGTCTCAAGTCATTCTACTTCACGGTAGAATACAATCTCCTATCGGTTTCATGTGTCTACCGGTCCGTTCTAGTAGGCTAACGACATGCACGACAACGGGTCCTGTCGGTCCACCGTTGCACGAAACCGTCGAATCTCACCTACCGAATCTACCCACATTTGGCCAATCCTAACACGTCTCTTCTCAGTCTCAGTGATACGGGATTGATGTTCAAGTTCTCTACACAATTAGGTTGAGTCACTGTCGTGCACTCATCTAATTAGCTAGCATGTCCGGGTAGCTACTCCATTCATACTAAAGATTAAGCATAGAACAAGAACAATTGAATAAAAATAAGCTAACTTTAAGCATGAATCAACTATTGAGTGAAACCCTAGTTCTTTAACCCTAGTTTTATCTCCTAATCGTGTCACTCAATTAGGATTACTAACATAAACAAGAAACTATAATTGATTCAAAAGAAGAAATCAAGAAATCATGAAGCAAAGATTAAATCCGGAAAATATTCATCGTTTACATGAACCCTAGGTTCTCAAATCGAGATGCCTAGCTATGGAGTTTTTAGCTACTCATAGTTGAATAAGCAAAAACAAAGAGTTTCTCCATAAAAATTGATTAAGAAAGGTAGGAAGAAGAAAAAGCAAACACTAGAGCTTCAATGGTGAAGCTTGTCTTCTTCCTCGCCGTCTCCTCCTTCTTCTCTCGTGTGTCTTCCTCTTCTTTTGTTTCACTTTTCTGTTGAATGAATCATGTCAAAACAGCCCCCTTCTAGGTATATCCAGACCCGTACATCAATTAGGATTAGTACTTCATTCTTTTCACACTTTGACCCCTCCAAGAATGCTCGAGAAACAACAAACCCTAGGGCTGTTAGAAAAGATCCCGTTCCTTCTTTCATTTTATTTCTTTTTATTGCGCCTCTGCCCCAACTTCACCGCCTGAAACCACCTCTGATCGTGCGACCTCCTTTGTGTGGTCGTGCGATCTATGCAGCTCTTGGCCTGATCGTGCGATCAGGTCACTTGATCGCATAAAACAGAGACTTTAACATCTTTGTTGCTCGCAATTTCGGCTAAGTGTTCTCTTCTGATCGCACGACCAGGTGATGAGGTCGTGCGATCTCCTGGCGATTTCTGCTGCGCTTCTTCTTTCTCTAATTCTTCTTCTTCTTCTTCGCTGAGTTCTTCTCTCTGCTGCCTTCTTTGATCTTCCTTGCCGCTGCTAGTGTTGAGTCAGGTTTTGGCTTGTGGACGCTGGGCTTATTTAGCGGGTTATTAACTGGGTTTAGGTTGCAGGTTGTAGATGGTTTAATGGTGGTAGGAGGCTGAGATGGTGGTTGTTGCTGGTGGTTTGTAGATGAATTGGGTTCATGGAGGTTTGTTGGTGAAGTTGGGTTCGTGAATTGGTGGCTGGTGTTGATGGTGATGGTGATAACTAGTTCGGTAGTTTTCTGGGTTTTATGTAGCAGCTGTGTGTGGTTGATGGTTATGGCTTGATTGTGATTAATTCATGGTGAAAGTTGTTAGTTAGGTAGGCTTGGGTGTTGGTACTGGTGGTGTTGGATGAAGTTATTGGTGGCTGTATTGGGTTGTAGCTTGGTTAGTAGTTGTTGATGGTGGTTAAGTTGGCAGGGGGTTTGTTTACAGTGGTAGTCCAGGTGGTTTAGGTAATATGATGTGGTGGAATTAGGAGGTAACACTGTCTAAGAGGTGGCAGTAGGGGTCATGGTGTAGGATTCAGGTGGTTAAATTGGAGGTTAGGTGGCTTTAAGGTTGCTAGGAGTTGCAGAGAAGTAGCAAGGTTGGTGATGGTTGAAGGCAGTTTGTTTAGTGAATTAGGTTGCTGGGTTTATTTGGGTAGTTACAGAGATGAAGGAGGTGGTTAATGGTGTTGGTGATAGGCCTGTTCATGAATTGGTGGCAGAGAATTGAGGCAGCAGTGGTCATGGTGATGGACATTTTGGTAGGCATGTAATGGGCTGGTTTGTTTGGCAAATGGTAGAAATAGAGCTAGGAGGTAGTTTTGGTAGTTGGTTATGGTAGAGGTGAAAGGTTAATAAATTGGGTAATTGCTAGGTGATGATCAGGTTGTTTGTATGAAATAATGGTTGGTGAAGGTCTTAGGTGGCAGTGAGTTGGAGATGGGCTTCATGGCTAGTACTTGTGATGGTTAATGGGGATGATGGTGAATTGATATAATGGTGAAATCGGGGGAATGGTTGTTGTAATGGTGGATTGTCATGTACTGGTAGTATTGGTTAGGTATTGAAGTAGGTTGTAGGGAATGGAGATGGATGTTGACAATGGTGTAAATGCAGCAACAAATTTGAGCTTCCTTCTTATTTCCGAAGTTCGTTTCCGTCCCCGTTCTATGCTCCAGAGCTTCCGGTACCTGTGTCACACACAACTACAAGTACCGGGCATAAAATGTGACAATTTTAGATCAAATAAACTCAAAAACGCCCGGACTAATCAAATACTCAAACACTTCAATATCACAACTTATTTCTCATGTATCTTGCCCGGAAATCACACAAAACGGTACACAAACGCAGAAGAAATATAACTCTAATATAGAGTTATCAATTGGGTAGTAATAAAGGCGTGTATTTGACACAATAGGAAGCAAGCTTAGATATAGTAGTGACGTAGAAACAATTTGTCCCTCCCACATAACTGGAGCAAATATCCTAGGCCACTCGAGGGTAGTGCTTATGGAATGTCTGGCCAGACTCAAATAAATCAGTATGGGATATTGATATTATTTGCACGAATAAGGCTATTCCCATGATCGAGGATCCATGGATTGGATATACGAGTGTGACTTGTATTTCTCGTGTCCAATCTGGATATAGAGACAAAGGGATGAGACAATACTTGCACAGGGTTTGTCAGGATGACTATTTCTATTTGTTGGCTAGAATGGATGTCTTGCTAGAGGCCACTCCATATTAGTAAATAGTTACTACCAACAAAATAGAACCTACGGGGTCACACGCCATATAGGGGTGAACTAGACTTGGGAATTAATTAATTAGTATGATAATTAATTAGAATGATCAAATCGCAATAACTTGCTAACTTAGTAGGACTAATATGCAAGTGGACTAATCCGAACTTGAGTAGGAGTAGGAGAGGGTGTACACACAAAATTTATGCTAATGGAAACAAAAGCGAGAAATCGGGTGAAAACAAATATTTTTATTGATGATATGATGATGTGGATTACAATCTCTGATAGTAAATTTCTAAACAGAAATTAAATCCCCTGATTCTTCTCCTAAAACGTCGAACGAGGGCTTCGCAGTTTGTTCTCGGATCGAACTGATGAGCGGCCTTCGATTTTGACGAAGAACGTGATGAAGGTCTCGAAGAACAGAAGCGTCGAACGAGGGATTTAAAGGCTTGATCTCGCATCGGACGGATGAATGTCTTCGATGTTGATGAAGAACCTGATGAACGCCTTGAAGAACATGAAGAAAAACTTGAAGATCTTCGAGTGTCTTGAAGAACACGGATGGAGATCTTCAACGTCTTCAAGAACACGATGGTGATCTTCAACGAACTTGATGAAGAACTTCGAGTGGCTTGATGTTGATCTTGATGATGGATGAACTCGTCAGGGCTTCAGTAGCTTGATCTTCAGAGCTCTCTCCTTCTTGCAAGATGTAACTGTGTGTGGTTTATGCCGAGGGATGACCCCTTTATATAGGCATGGGCAGTGGTGGACGCAGGTATTTGGTTGAGTGGGGGCCAACTTATAAAGAAAAACAATGGTTAACAATTTAGTTTCATTCCTCGTTAGTGTTTATTATTACTGTTTATAGAGAATATACTTGCAATTATTATAATTACGTTTTCGTAAATTCAAAATTAAATCAATCATATTGAACAATATATACGTACTTGAATATATAGTAGATTAACGTGTGTTTTTAAAAATTGAAAAGGCAAAATTGAGTTGATCTTAATGTTGAGGGGGCCGACGACTAATATTTTTTTTGAAAATACCAAAACTTTAATGTGATAGTTGTGCAAATACAATTTTGGAGGGGTCGTGCCCCCCCACCCGCCACTCCCTGTGTCCGCCAGTGGGCATGGGTCGACTTGTCGGCCAAAGTAGAAAATAAATTTATTTATTTATTTATTTATTTATTTATTTATTTATTTATTTATTTATTTATTTATTTTCTGCTTCAATTTGGCAAGACTATTGGCCGAGCTTTCTAGTCTTGATAGCTGCATTATTTTGACAAGTGGCACTCTTTGAATGGCCTTACTTGTTGAATTGTAGCCATATCATGTAGTGATGTGGCACCGCCATAATCAGTCCTTGCTTGCAAATAAGTTTTGTCTCATTCACAATTTAGTCCTCCATTAATTAATTAATGCTTAGGGGCATTAATTTGAAGAAGAGTGCTATTTGATCCCACCATTTAATTAGTCGATAATAGACACATGGCACTATTTAAATGTCCGCAAATTTTGCGTGTCTACAAATGCCCTCTCGGGACTTGTTTGTCGGCTCTTTAGCTTATTGGCGTGACAAGTCTCAATAAAAGTTTATCTTGAATACTTGCACTTTTTCCATACTCACCATGAAAATTAAGTCTCTATTTTCATGGTAGCAACGTAAGCAGCACATGCTAGCAATAACATTTGTGACCACCACCAAATGCTCTAGCTGCATGGTACTAGTATATTTCAAATCAAATGGGCTTGAATATTATAATCTATGTGAACGGGCCGAATAATCTTTGAGATGCTCCAGCACGATCATTCTGAGTAAAAGTCACTAACTCATCGAAAATAAATGTTTATTCCTTTAAGGGATTTTTACTTTTGGAAATATTTCCAACAAATTTGAATTGAAGAGATTTATTTCTTTCTCTCATTTGTACTGAGCCTTCCAGAATATTCTTTGCCGCCTTATAATGGTATATAAATAGGGCAGTGCCCTGCTTCGCATATCATGTATTCATACAGTTCAGTCATTATTTCCTCTTGTTGTACCAGTTTTTCTTTTTGTACTAGTTTTTCTTCTCAACTTGTTCTTAATATTTTTGTTTGTCCTTACAGGAAGAATCTGATCCTGGAAAGGGTTCACTAAGTCAGCGGCGTCTTTTCTTTTTTGGCCTTCAATTTTCTTGCTGCCTCTTGCACAACTGACGAGAAGAAGGCCTGCTCTGGCTTATGGCAACCTACTTTGTTCTCTGATGTTAACTTTCGGTGAACACGTTGATGTCCTTACCGTCTTTGTGTGGTGAAGCATCTATTTATTCTTGCTTGCTGGAAATACTTTGTCATGGCTCGTGGTGATCTTTAGCTCTCGTGTTATCGACTATTATCATTGACCATGTGGTTGCAAGCGTTCCGTGCCATTTCTTTCACAATGGAGTATTGTTTCCACTTTGCACTATCCCTGAGCTTTGATGTGCTTTTGGGGCGCATCTTATTGCTCCATGGCTATGCCGCTTTAGATGCGCTGCAGCTCAACGGCGTTGTGCGATTGGTACATTTACTTCCCTGCTGCTGTAGGTGAAGATTTCTCTTATTACTTTTCTGCGCCAACTCCCAGTGAAGCGGCCAGATTTACTACCAATTATGGTCTTGTAACTCATCTATAATATGGGGAGTATCTTGAGTGCGTAATTGGATAACTCCGTGCCATTATGTGCAATGTATATGCGTCTCTATCTCATCATGATCAGGATGACCAACATTCAGAAGTATTATGTGCGGCTCGAATATACCATTCTTTATTCTCTTGAAAATATGACTTCCAATCTTATTACTATTTCTAGCACTGCTTTCGGCGGTTGTTGCTCTCGTGACTCAGGACAGCGAAGCTTTGATTGAATTTTGAAATTTGTCCATATTTTCTAGTGGAAGTCTGCGCACAATGTTCAACGACTCGGTCTGACACCTACTTCTTCGCAAGGGTGTTCGGGTGTTCAACGACTCCGTCCGGCACCTGCTTCATCGCAAGGGTGTTTGTAGTGTTCAACGACTCAGTCCGGTACCTGCATCTTCGAGAGGGTGTTCATAGTGTTCAACGACTCGCTCCAGCACCTGTATCTTTGCAAGGGTTTTCGCAGTGTTCAACGGGTCGTTCCGACACTTGTTCTCTACAAGAGTCGTGTTAACACCGAAATCAACCGACTCCACACTACCGTTAAACTTGTGTTAGAACCGTGTTAATACTGGAACAAACCGAGTCACACTTGATCAACTCGCGCTAGAGCTGTGTTAATACCAGAATAAACTGACTCCACACTCATTCATCTTGCGTTAGAGCCGTGTTAACACCAGAACAAACTGACTCCACACTTGTCCAACTTGCGCTAGAGTCGTTTTAATACCGGAATAAACCGACTTCCCACTGTGTCTTCACGCCATGGTGGATTTCAAAGAACTTTCCCTTCATCACTTTGACGTCTACTTAAGTAACGGAGCCGTCGTGATGTCCATCCAAGCAAATGAGCCGCTAAGACGACCTAGCCATGGCGCCTAATGAAGCAATGGGGCCGCCATATTGTTGACGTGATGGATTCACCTTGATTTCCATCCAAGGACGAAGAAACAAAGCGACGGAGTCTTGGTGTCTCAACGACAACCCTAGAGATGAGCCGATGACCTCCATTCAAGCAACAAAGCGACCATGTTCTAGCGATGAAGCTTCTGGGAACCCCCATGTCTCACCACGACGAATTCCAAGCAAGCAAAGACCATTTTCAAGCATTGAAATCCAAAATTTTAATGCAATTGAGCTACTTGGAGCTTCCATGTACGACCTAGCAATGACGCCCACTTGTGTTCACTCGCGCAAAGGAGCTTCCATGTTTTTGAGCGAATGTTCCATTGTCCTTGTGCAATAAGATGACCACTCCTCCGCCTTTGCTAGTTCAATTCCGAAGTCGAGCCACCATGTTGCAGAACCGAAGCATCTTTGGAGTCACCATGTTCAAGTGACAAAGCATCTTTGGAGCCACCATGTGCAGCGACGAAGCATCTCTGGAGCCACCATGTGCGTCGAGGGGTGGAATCTGCTGCGACGTCCATCCAAGGGAAGAGGCAACGGATCCACCTGGAGCCACCTAACGATGTCGTTCATTCCGGCAAGTAGCTGCCATGTGAGAAAAGCGAGGTGTCCTTGTCCGAAAGTTGCTTGTTCATTCGCTTGAAGCTTGTCAGATGCCCAGGGTCATGAGGCTGCGATTTTGGGATTTTGTGCCTACTGTGATGTCACGACTTCTTACACATCACTTATAGCAGCGAAATTTGGATTCATAAGCTTCCTGAAAAGTTCATACCAACATTAATGTGTATGTATAGTTATGTGTGTCATGCATATACACACAGACATATACATTAATAGCTAGTTTTGGACTTTGATTAAGTTGTTTATAATGCCCATTGACTTCCTCTTCTCATTCCTTTCATTGTGATTTTCTCATGCACATGAGAGTGAAGCTTCTCATGCATGGCTAGATCATAACCTTATGACATGATTGAACATTAATATGCTATGTTTGTTATGTGCACTGTTTCATAATCTTTTCACAACATCCCCATATGAAGACATGAATTTATTTTCTTATATGAGAATTCCTCATAGGTTCATGATTCAAAATGACCAATCATTTTTTAGGGTATACACAATGTTCCACGTCCTACATTATTTCTTCTTATAATGTTCAAATTTCACAAGTCCTCGCAAGGGAAACACGAAATATCCATCCTTCTTACAAGTCAACTGGAAGTTCAGACCAACGTTTACCCATAAAGCACGATCAAATATGAGAAGAGAAGGCAACAACGTAAGAAAATACTATAAACAAGTCATCACCACCATGAGGATGATCTATGCGAAGCAGCACCACCATAGTTCCACCCTCGTCCCAGAATGCCTTAACTTTTAATGTAGCGACTGAACGTGAAGTGATGCCCCCAAGCTGCCTACATACCGTTTTCAGGATCAAGTCGAGCGTAGTTAAATTTGGGAGAGTGTTCACAGTTTATACACTTGTGTGAAAGGAGTAGTGAAGTGATTTATGCTCATGCCTTAGGAGCTGTAAAGCAGTTTATGCTAGTACTAAAGGAGCAAGAGACAATCTTCATATGAAAAGATTGAGAAACTTTAGGCTCTTATCCAGGAGCTATGGTGCAATTTATGCTCTTGATAGAGAGTCGAAGCGGTTTATTCTCATGCCTTAGGAGCGTTGAAGCGGTTTATGCTCATGCCTTAGGAGCGGTAGACAATCTTCTCATGCGAAGATCGAGAAATCTTAGGCTCTTATCCAGGAGCTATAGACAATCCGCATATGTGAAGATCGAGAAAGTTTAAGATCTTATCCAGGATATTTGACCAATCTTCATATGAACAGACGGAGAAAGTTTAGGCACTTTTCCAGGAGCTGTTGACAATCTTCTCATGCGAAGACCGAGAAAGTTTAGGCTCTTATCCAGGAGCGTAGACAATCTTCACATGCAAAGATTGAGAAAGTTTAGGCTCTTTTCCAGGATTTGTTGACAATCTTCTCATGCGAAGATCGAGAAAGTTTAGGCTCTTATCCAGGAGCATAGACAATCTTCACATGCAAAGATTGAGAAAGTTTAGGCTCTTATCCAGGAGCGTCTTGGTATCAATTTGTTGATTTTGGAGAAGTGACATACATGCCCTTCACATCACCTCGTCCTATCTTCGATTTTCCGTGAATATTTCGTGGCCATTGAACTAAAGAAATAATTAGTGTCTTCACACTTGAGTTCTTTATCTTTTGTGATTGGGTCGCTTTAACTTCACCCGGAGTACCCATCTTTAGCTTCATGCCTTGGAGGACTCCTTCATCTTGAGTTTGGTCATGATTTAAGGGGATAGCCAACTTGTCTAGAGAGACCTTCGTTGGCTGGGGTTTCTTCCTTTTCCACACCTTCCCCACCTCACGCATCTTTGAGTCATTCCATGAACATGTATGATGATCATTATACAGTTTTGGCTTACTTTGACGTTGGACCCACCTCTTCTTTTGAGTAACTAACATGCTTCCTTCGTCCCTGCGTTTGTTTAACTTTGTCTTTGCGCAACGACTGCCCCCATTTTGAGAATATGTTCTTTGCGTATGACTTTGCTGTTTTCCTTCCTTCTTGGCGTCGATAGGTGATTCCCGTAGCAGCATTTTGCAAGTGTTCTTTGTTAATCGCCATTCGAAGGGTTCAACCGAGATGGAGGTCACATTTGTTGCAGCATATCCAATTTCTTCTTCCAACAAGACCTTCCCTTCCTTGACAAGTTGCATGATCTTATCCTTGAGTACGAAGCACTTCGTAGTAGGATGACCAAGGAGGCGATGGTACTTGCAATACGTAGGATCGTTGAATTTGTCGGCTTCCTCAGGTCGCTTTGAATCCAAAGGTTCAAGGATCTTTTGTTCCACCAGCTGTTCGAGCATTGAAGGAACTTCATCGTCGGCAAACGGATACACTTTTTCTTGCAATTCTTTTAGAGTTTGTCGTTATGGTGTCTTTTCTGCATTAGAATTCACTTTCTCTATATTCTTCTTCTTTGCTTTGTTTGATATCTTTATCGGCGTGGTGGTGACAACCATGGACTCTTGATTGGAAGTCTTAAGTGTGAATTTCCCGCCTTTATTATAATCTTGTTTTCCTCCTCCTTTCCAAGCTTCAAAAGGAGGTGGTCCTTGGCTTCCACTTGACGCGATACTGTGTTCCATGTCATGAGCGCGAGTGTCAAGTTCCTCGAAGGAAGTTGGCCTTATTCCTTGAAGTATGTATCGCAGACCCCAATTCATGCCTTGGATGCACATCTCAACAGCCGAACCTTCTGAGAGTCTATCCTTGCAGTTATGGCTTAAGTTCCTCAGACGGCTGATGTATTCAATGGCCTTCTCGTATTTATTTTGGCGAGTTTTAGTCAACTCGACCATGCTGACGGTTCGCCTTGTGCTATAGAAACGGTTGAGAAGCTCCTGCTCCATCTCCCCCCAGCTGTCAATGGACCTCGGTTCAAGCTGACCATACCACTTAAAGGCATCATCTTTAAGGGTTCTAACAAACTGCTTCACGAGAAGATCTCCATCGGTTCAAGCGTTGTTACATGTCTTAACGAAATGGGCAACATGTTGTGCCTGAAAATTGTTGGAACTTAGGAGGATTGTAACCATCCGGCATGCTTAAGTTCTTGATTCTCTCCGTGTAAGGCTTGATGTAGGACTTAGATAAATTCAACGGTACTCCTGGCCTCCCATTCATGGTGTTCATGATGATCTCTTGTAGCTGGTCAAGAGGAATGGTGCCATTGGCTGACATTTGCACACTTGGTCGCGCTTCATGCCCACTACTTGTCGTTCTAGCTTCTGGCGCGACCTTAGGAGCGTGTTCAAACACTTGACTTGCTTCTTCGCGGGTTTTGAGTTTTTCTATAAGCTTTGCGAGCTGAGCATCACAAATTTCCACAATTTTCTTTAAGTCTTCAAGGCCCTTGGTGAGGTTCGCTACTTGCTCTTCGAGAGGGACCGCGCTAGTAGTCATGACGTGCATGCTGATATCATCATCCTGATCACACGCTGGTTTATGCTGACTACCCTTAGTGGCGGATTTAGAGTTGCTTTCGCAATCTTCCTCCCAAGACTTGTTGGCAACATAGGACTCTTGAGGAATGGGTGTATGTGACTTTGAATTCTCTGAGGCAACACCATCTTCCTTGCCCCCAGCAGTTAACATGGCCTTAGACATACTGCGAGTTACTGGACGAGTTACTTGGATACCAGAATTTGTTTCAGAAGTTGAATACTTTGCATCTCTAGCCTTGAATGATGGAAGTCGTTATCCTTCGTAGGAGAAATAACGAACACGTGTACTTAAGGAGAAGAGATGAGGGGCAGAGAAGTCCCAGTGGGCGTGCCAAAATTTGTACACACAAATTTATGCTAATGGAAACAAAAGCGAGAAATCTGGTGAAACAAATATTTTTATTGATGATATGATGATGTGGATTACAATCTCTGATAGTAAATTTCTAAACGGAAATTAAATCCCCTAATTCTTCTCCTAAAACGTTGAACGAGGACTTTGCAGCTTGATCTCGGATCGAACAGATGAGCGGCCTTCGATTTTGACGAAGAACGCGATGAAGTTCTCGAAGAACACAAACGTCGGACGAGGTCTTTAGAGGCTTGATCTCCGATCGGAAGGATGAATATCGTCGTTGTTGATGAAGAACCGAATGAACGCCTTGAAGAACACAAAGAACGGCTTGAAGATCTTCGAGTGTCTTGAAGAACGCGGATGGAGATCTTCGACGTCTTGAAGAAATCAATGGTGATCTTCGAAGAACTTGATGAAGAAATTCGAGTGGCTTGATGATGATCTTGATGATGGGTGAACTCGTCAGAGCTTCAATAGCTTGATCTTCAGAGCTCTCTTCTTCTTGCAAGATGTAACTGTGTGTAGTTATGCCTAGGAATGGCCCCATTATATAGGCATGGGCCGACTTGTTGGCCATTGTAGAAAATAAATATATTTATTTATTTATTTATTTATTTTTTGCATCAATTTGACAATTGGCGCAACACCATTGGCCGAGCTTTCTAGTCTTGATAGCTGCATCATTTTGACAAGTGGCACTCTTTGAATGGCCTTACTTGTTGACTTGTAGCAATATCATGTAGTGACGTGGCGTCGCCATAACCAGTCCTTGATTGCAAATTAGTTTTGTCTCACTCACAATTTAGTCATCCATTAATTAATTAATTAATGCTTAGGGGCATTAATTTGAAGACGAGTGCTATTTGATCCCACCATTTAATTAGTCGGTAATAGACACATGGCACTACTTAATTGGCCGCATATTTTGCGTGTCTACTGAGGGCCTTTATGTAGTAACAAGGAGTTGTTGGACTATATAAAGGATGCTCCTAGCTTCCTTCCCAACAACTTATGCTCATAACATACATTAAATAGGAGAGAAGGAAGGAGAGAGCAAGAAAAATAGGGCGCCCGACCCCCTTCTTCCGCCCCTACCCGTCGGCCACAAAGAGAGGCCGCCCCCTCTCTTTTGGTGCTCCGTTATGTGATTTCTTCATCCTATTCCTTTCATCCTAGCTAGAACAAGGTGATTGGAATATCTAGATCTCACCTCTAGGCGTGGATCAACCGTAGAGACGTGATACTTTCCGCGTTAGAAGTCATCAAGGTGACCTCAAAGGTATATAACCCAATTCTCTTACCATCGTCATGATTTCTCTTCCTGTGATCCTTGGAGGGACTTGATCGGATAAATTTATTGTTTTTCCACTGCGTATCCATGATCCAAACCCTACATTGAAATGGTTCAACATGCAAGATTCTTACCTATGTCACGTGGAATTAGTCTTTAAAAGGCTAATTGTCCTTCCAGTTAGATTGAGAAGGACCGTATGAATAAGATTCACAATATACGCCATGTTATGTACTAAGACCAGACATGTCATATGGTATGACACATAGATACCAGTCAAATTCGAGTGAGAGTCACTGGATAATTATCAAGATTATCCTTACTTGAGAAGAACTAAAGGATGAATTATTGATAAATGGCGGATATGAAGAGTTCACTGTAAGCGGTTACAGTGATACAAATTTCCAATCCAACAGAGAAGATTTCAGATTATAGTCAAGTTTTATGTTTTGTCCTAGTTGGAGGGATTGTGAGCTAGAAAGGTTCCAAGCAAGATTCAGTTGCCAATTCTATCACAGATGAATGAGGATATTAATGCATAAGATGCATATACTCAGAATATACTATCTCAATCGATTATCGATAGAGGATATGTGAATTTATGCAAAGTACCATCAAGGTGTCTCGCCTACCATGTCCCTTGCGCAGCGTAAGCATGAAGGGCCGCGCTAGATCAATGATTGACTCTAGTGCAAGTGGGAGACTGTTGGAAATATGCCCTAGAGGCAATATCTTTCTTGTGACATACAATTCATTATGTTGTCGATATGGAGATATGTTAACATGAACGAAGTCCTTAGAATATAAGTGTTATATTCTTAAATATCTGTAGTCCATTATATTGATTAAACATGACGGTCAACTATAGACTAGTATGGGGTTGGATTGATATGGAGATATCACAATCCAACACATGGGTATGCATTAGGGGTAACGACATACTGGATTGACTTACAACGAGAAAGCTACATAGAAGTTATGTAAAGTCACAAGTGCTTCTCGTAGTGACAACCAATCCAACACATGGGTATGCATTAGGGGTAATGTCATACTGGATTTACCCACAACGAGAAGGCTACATACAAGTTATGTAGAGTTACAAGTGCTTCTCGTAGTGACAACGGTATTGTCATCCTTAGACTTGAAGTCACTAGATCCTTTAGTTGTGGAATATTGTGTTTTGACATCATCAAACACTACACCGTGACTTGGTAGTAATAAAGGCGTATGTCAGATAAAATTGGAAGCAAGCTTAGAGATAGTAGTGTTGTAGATAGAATTTTTCCCTCCCACATAAAGGGAGCAAATATCCGCGGCCACTTGAGGGGTAGTGCTTATAGAATGTCTGGCCAGACTCAGAGAAATCAATATGCGATATTGTTGTTATCTGCACTGATAAAACTATTCCCATGATCGAGAAACTATGGATTGGATATACAAGTGTACTTGTATGTCTCGTGTCCAATCCGGATATAGAGACAAATGGATGAGACAATACTTGCACAAGGTTTGTCGGATTACTGACTATTTCTATTAGTTTGGTAGCATGGATGTGTTTCTAGACACCGCTCCATGTAAGTAATCGTTACTACCAAATAAGTAGAAACCTATGGGGTCACACGCCATGTGGACTAAACTAGACTTAGGAATTAACTAATATGATTAATTAAAAAGAAGGATCAATACGCAACCACTTGCAAACTTAGTAGGACTAATTTGCAAGGTGGACTAATCGGTGTATATACATGTTTAGGATTTGCAAGGTGGACTAATCCATGTATAGATGTGATTATGATTTGCAAGATGGACTAATCCACGTATAGACATGATTAGGACTAGTTTGCAAGATGCACTAATCTATGTATGGACATGATTAGGAGAGGGGCTAATATGTAGTTAACAAGGAGTTGTTGGACTATATAAAGAGCACTCATAGCTTATTTTCACACTAATGCTCATAAACACATTGAGTGAGAGAAAACAAAGCAAGGAGAGAGAGAGAGAGAGCAAGATAAGTCAAGGCCGAAGCCAAGACCCGTCCGCCCCCTTCCCACCGTCGGCCACAAGAGGTTGAGCCTCTTTGGTCTCCGTTGCACGATTCTTCTTTTTCGTTCTTCAACCGGTTGCTAGCACAGGATTTGAAGGAATCTAGATAATGATCCTAGACGTGGACTAGCCGTAGAGACGCGAATAATATTTTGCGATTGAAGTCATGCAAGGAGACAAACAAGGTAATTGTTACTAGAACCTTCACTATCGTTATGATGTCTCTTCCTATGATCCTTAAATGGTCATCTTAATTATTGTTTTTCCGCTGCGTAATTTGCTACAAAATCCTACAAAAGGTACCTTAATACTACACATGATCCTACAATCAATGATGATTATATTAAGCAATTTAAAAATCATATGGGTTGAACGGAAAATTGTTGATCATTAATGACCAAAACAAAGTCGACACATAGCATAAACAATTGTTCGGGTTACATAATCATTTATATATGTAGAGCATAACGTATAGTGCTTGAAGTACTAAACAAGCCGAAGCATAAATTGTAATATAGGCGAATACTACATATCCGCTGTTAAGCGTGGGATCCATGTAGATATTACATACTCGCTACTAAGCGTGGGATATATGTCCGTTGTTAAGCGTGGGGCTTACTTTTGGTTTTATGTACGCTTTTAAGCGTGTGACTAATAAATGAGAACATGGTAGGGTATTCATGATAAATTCTCATAAATATTATCTTCTCGTGGTGAGAATGATGATAATGTTGTGTTAGTCTTGGGGACTAAGGTACAACGAAATATGGGTTGAAAAGTAACTAGTTACAAGTACGATCGTATGAATCACAAGCTTGTGAAATTCCATGGAGGTTGGTACCCATGAGAATAATTTTCCTGAAGCACACAAAATGGAGTACACTCGCGAGTAGTTTTAGGTGCATATGTATTTTATTAAGTGTAATAACTGCATTTCTTAAGCTTATGTTACATCAATTTATTTCATATTTAATTTTTTAGTAGTTGATAGATGTACTCATAATTGCTAAACTATAAATGTTAAGCTCGACCAGAAATACACCGAAAGTCGTAATTTCTTATTCTATTTCTAAATTAAAGATAAAAATAATTAGGGAATGATTAGTGCTAATCACTAGTCTAAGTGTTAATTAATGTTAATCACTAGTTTAAGTGTTAATTAGTGCTAATTAGTAGTTTAAGTGTTAATCAGTGCTAATCACTAGTTTAAGTTTTAATTAAGTATTGTTTATGCATCTTGTGATATGTGGCTTGCTAAATGCTTGATGTGACTAAATTACATGTTTATTCGCCGCGGTGGTTGATGATAAGCATTTAGATTTAGCCGAATGAATGTGTGACACACAGGCAGACATGTGTCACGACATCTGCGACTTTCCCTACATGCGCGACACGTAGGTGGGTTACGTGTCATGCTCTAAGGCCATCCTTATCCATGTGTGACACACAGGCGACATGTGTCGTCGTGTGGCACAACTTTCATTGCTTGCGCGCCACGTGTCCCTGTGACTCGTCGCGATCTGATTGGTCGCTGAATTCTATAAATAGGGTCCAGTGCTATAGTTATTTCTCATTCTATATTCGATTCAACTACCGATAAGTGAGATAGAGAGATATTGGGAATATTCCGAGATAAAAGATTTGGAGCTACTCGTATCATTTCAATGCTGTTATCGTGAAGCTGATATAAAGGTAGGGGAAATATAGTTTTCTTTTTTTTACTGTGATTACGGTCTATACATGATTATCTTCTTATATGTTGATTGTTAAGTTATTGTTTGTTATTCGCATGAAGTATAAAGCATGATAATTATGTGATTCTTGATCGATGTTACACTTTAATTGATTGTTATATTTCTACGCCAGTGGTTAGGCGGTACCTACTGGGCTTTTTGCTCACCCTAAAATATCTACAGGTACCGGAACGGGTCGATTCGAGACTATAGACGGGCAAGATTTATAGCATTAGAAAATTAATTGTAATATTTGTCAAGATTCTTTTATTGGATAATTGTAAACGATATTGCTCAATTGAATAGGAAAATGACGTTTTTGTTGAAATTGAAAAGAGTTGTATATTTCAAAGCTTCCGCTATTTTTTTATCGAAAAGCGAAAAGGTTCGTATTTCCGTCGCGGCCGAAAATGAAGCGTTTACTCTGATGAATTATTAATCAACTTAAAGCGAAAGAAAAAGGTACGGGTCGTGACATTAAGTATGGTTATCAATCGTATATTATCTTTATTCTTGTTTTGAAATGAATTTATTTGTCAGGTATAAAGATGCTCCAACGAGGGGAAGATCTAATGAAATGCTAGTAGCGCGGCATTCTTTTTCATACGCTACGGTTTTTGTCCCACAGGGTTTTTCGTAACAGGATTAATGAGGCTGCAAAGATTATTCGAATGCGTTCCATAAGAATATCATCGCCAATGCTTAGCAAAATATAATTCACATATATACTCTTTTTCCGTAGTCATCGATTTTTCCCACTGGTTTTTTCATGACAAGGTTTTAACGAGACATCGTAGTGGTGAATATTTAAGGGGGAGTGTTATGAAATATTGTGCTAGTTTATTGGGGAATATCCACCACATGTTGTAAGCCCATTTGTATATTGTTATTGGCCCATTATCCCACCTTAAGGTCTATATAAGGAGGTTTAGGGTTGGAGAATAATACATATATCAGCAATATTCTCCCGACATATTGTCTCTCTCTTTATTTCTCGTCTCTCAAATTTAGTTTCACAACGTTTACTTAAAAATGGCTGGGAGAAATATGGTGGTCCAAATATTAAAATTGTGGTATCATAAAATGTCACCCCACACTTTTTTCAATCAACATTTTCTTAAGAAGGTGTGATCCAAAGGTTTATATTAAATTCATCTTACGGTACAAAAACCATTTCTGTTTCTTAGAACTTGAGCTGTATAATCTATTATAGGCAAAAGTTTGGTTTACTTCATTAGAATCTGACATAGAAATTAATATAAACTTTGAACTTTCATTTGTCTTAAAATGAACCCTTAACTTGCACTTTAGCTGTAAATTTATATTTTCATCCAACTAATGTTAGTGATGTGAGTAGCTGTAAGAAAACATAGATGGATAATTTTACTCATGTTGTCTCCAATTGCTAAATTTACTATTTAGGGTAATTGACACTAAACATACATGCAAATTGTATTTTGGGACACAAAATCTCATGCACTTTCAGTTTCCCGCTACAACCCCTGCAATATACATCCGTGGGACACATAACCCCGTGCAGTTTCAATTTCACACTAAACTCTCTGTAATATACACATGTGGGACATTTTCTCAAATTTCTAATGGAAATTCATCACATGCTAATGACGGAAATTCGTCACGTGCTAATGACGTGATGGTTTTTGAAGTTGTTTTCTCTTCATCCTATAGCTAGTACGTGAATAGCACAGAATGAATTTTTGTTAGAAATTTGATTTCCCGTTATCAATTTGAGGTTTAGTGTCCCACAAATATATGCAGGGGGTATAGTGGGAAACGGAAACTGTAGGGGGTCATGTGTCCCAAAGATGTATATTGCAGGGAATTTAAGTGGGAGATTGAAAGTGCAGGGGGTTTTGTGTCTGCATATAAGTCTAGTTTCTATTACCTTACTATTTAATAACCGTGAGTAATTGTAACAAAATATAGTGATACAATTTTACCCAGCTGTCTCCAAGTGTTAAAAAAACTCCCTCTTACCCACTCACAAAATAAATATAAATATTCAATTGTATCCTTTCATACAATAAATACCAAGCATTAAAATAGTACATGAGAAAAACCCTAGTTGTCGGGATTGACAAGAAAATTTTCACTTTTTATTCACTAGCCTATGAATCTCCGTTTTTGATTTCGATACGTTAAAAAATGTACAACTTCTAGCAAAAAACACAAGAGGGACTTTCAGCAAAAAACAATAAAAAAAATGAACACATTGTGATCAAAAGTAATAATTAATGCCGTTGTTTCCATCCTTAGACTTAGCACCCCCGGGGTTTGGGGTTCTTCAACTATGGGATCCTCTTCAAGTCGCCTCGCAAATCGATCTCGCTACAAAAATCTCTGTGAATGCAACTCCTTTGGAAATACTTGTCTTCTTCCAAAGGCTCAACTACATGTTCGTCCTGTTTAGTCCATAATTCAGCAACGTTTCTTTCCTATTATTTGCATAGGCTGATGGTTGCAGCGCCTCTATGTTATCCACACAATTATCTGAACTGTACTTCATTCTTCGCATATGCTACCTGGTCTCGGACGGCTCGAACCTCACTCTAACTCAAAACCCTAACTATTCTGTATCATATACAAATAGTGTTGGTAAGCATTAGCCACATGTACAAGGGTATTTATCATGATGAGAGAATTCGACTTGCCCTTTAATCCTAACATTTAGGTTTTGCTTAAACTTATGTCCGAAGTTTATAATTTCTATTTGATCAACTAATGAGAAATTAATTAAATTTCGATCCATTCTTGTGTGTGATTCTGTAGGTTCCTAATTACGCTGGCAGTAAAAATTACAAACACCAAGTGGCTTTTAGCTATACATCAGTGCTACCCAACTGATAGGATTACCAGTGATCTGACAAACCGCTATGACCAATATTACTGTCTCGTATAATCCCTATGTACATTTATCCATATTGGACACAATGCATGGAGTGTAACCCTTGTATATCAAATCTATAGTTTCTCGATTCCCTAACTAGACTTAGACAGAAAAATGACATTAATATATCATATTAATTCATATGAACACGTCCATATATTTTCTTAAGTCATACTCATCAAGTGGTAATTGATATTTCCTCCCATTATGTAGGAGGGAAAATTCTTATTAGTACAACAGAGGATATTAAAATATGCCACTCCTCATCTAAAGAATGTAATGACTTGAAGTCATGGGACCACAACACCATTGTTACTATGAGAAGCACTAGTGACACTAACATAAGTGAAACTTGGGGAATCCATTCGCCTGAACAGACTAGTGACTCTGATTTACTTGAGACCAATAAATTGAGGATCTAGGCAAATATTCAGCATTGTCTGGGCCCCTCAAACTATCCTGTTACAATGACCAACTTAATCAAACCTCTAGTATTGTGATTAAGGGTACAATAGTAATTTTGTGACCTAAGAGTTCTTCATGAAAGATTCTCAAAATGACTTTTGTGATATAAGGGGTAAAATAGTAATTTCACAGTTTCTCCCGTCAAACACTCAAATCTTAATGCAACACATGATCTCACTTCTCTGTGTCAGTTCTATAACTTCCGAAATTCAATTGTGTCCGTATGGACTTGAATCTGACTAATCATACTATAAAAGGGGCTAAAGTACCAAATAATTAGACTTCAGGGACCTGAGAGTAGATAGGCAGAACATGAAATTCAATTTTAAGTAGGCACCTCTGTGACTTAGGAGACTTATGAGACTTTCCAGTTGGGCATAGGGGTTCTGGAACGGTCAGGGACCGTACTGATAAGTCTGAGACAGCTGGGCAAAATGGTCATTCTGAGCTAGTCAGCTAACATAACATTTTCATGTGCATCTTACCTCACTATTAAGGACACGTACTGATAGTATGTATACATTTGTAAGTGCAGCGATTGTCGACATTGAGAATCAGCATCGCTGATCAGAAATACTAGGCAGACTACCATGGAAGCATATGGATGCTTATTTTCTATTGCAGAGCGGTGGATTAGATACATGTATGTTTCTATGAGTAGGAGGCACATGAATTATGGAATAACTAAATGACATATCACAACGTATCCATATAACTGCTTGCCAACTATGCTCCGCCATCCATTCCAAGTTTAGGGGGCTTGTACCTAGTATTCCGATCAAACAGCTGACGAAGGGGATGGGAGGAACAGGGAGTCTACTGGACGCGGTGCAACTAGCGGAGATTCTTGGCTTAACTGGAGTAAGAATTCCCCAAGTGAGCGTATTATGGGGGACCGTCAAGCACATCCGTCAAGGATCAAAGGGGATCGAGTTCTTGCACAGCTCAGGTCGGAGCAAGGTTTTGAGATATGGTTAAGCCCAATCTAACTCAAAAGAAGAGTTTAATCCTAGCTCAGAAGGAAGGCTAGCTATATGCTTAACACATGCAAGTCGAACGTTGTTTTTGGGGAGCTAGGCAGAGTGAAAATAGGCGCGGATTTGAGGGCTCACGTCATTCTTCACTGGACTAAAAGAGGAAACAAGATTTAGATGGGGACTCACCATTGATCTACTAGGTGTTGGAGGCAGGGGCGGAAGGGGACCATTCGAAGGGAGTTTTGGTAAAGCAAATGCGAAAACTCTCTTCTAGCTAGAAGATGAGTCAGATCAGGCAACTAGATGAGACATTTATATATGCACACATACATGTGAGTATGCATATTATAAATGCTTATTTCTGAATACTTGGTTGAGAATTGATTCTTATTATAATTGCGTATTATATACATTATAGTCTCCGGACGTCCAGCTGCTGCAGTGGCGGACACTCATGGGACCTGGTCTACATGCTTTCAGTTGGTACATTACTAGCTCCCGCCTGTAGGCAACTAGTACTAGTCTTTGGTCTGACTATCCAGTAGAGGGTGTGCACACTTGAGTTCTAGTTTGTCTTGGTAGATCATTGGATACTGGAATTCGAACTCAGTTTTAATATGTCATAAACGAGTATTAACCGATATTTATCTTACTGGTATAACATTCTCTATGATCTTTGATGTGGGTCAGGATACACGGCATATGCATTACAAGTCCGGTTTAAACGTTTTCAAATATGTATTTTGGTATAAATTCTATTGTATTCATAACAATCTTACGTCGTAAATTCAGAGACTTCTACACTTGGCATGTGAGTACGTGGGTGACCGGAAAGTAGATTATCACTTAGAAGTTATCACATCAGCATATGCAAGCTATAATAGTAAGTTTCTTTTAAGTTGCAGTTTCTTTAATAATGTCTTGTAACATAATTTTTAGGATTAGACTTTTTGCTGAGCATATTTCGTGCTTTGCTAAGAACATCTGGAGAATCATAAAATTTATATTTGAAGGACGAACATGATCTATCACATACAGATCTACAAAATGAATTATAGCGGAAGATTCATGTGTTTACCTTGTCTTTCTTAGCTCCTAAGCACAGAGGATGATCGTAGGATGCTTGCTTTCACGTGCCCACCTTGCTCCCACAGTCTGGCTCGAATCACTAGGACGAAAGCTATAATCCACACCAAGTTCCACCAATGGAGGCTAGTTAGAGAGAGAGAGTCTAGGGTTTACTGTATTATGATCAGCACATGATCTCTACAATAGTGTGTATATTATTATGACTCTCATATAATGTGTAGGAGGCTGTCTCCTTATATAGGCAGACTTATACCCAATTGCAACATTACCCCCTAGGGTTTATGTCCTTGCTACTAGCCCCATAAGGTTTGAGCTTGTCTCACCTAAACCCATAAGTTTAGGATAATTGCATTGGGCACCCCACATGGGCGCACCAAATGCTAACATCTCCCACTCGCACAGTGGGGTTGCACAAATACAGTAGGTCTAGTCTCCCTCAATCTCCAACTATTATCATCTGCCAAAGTGTTTTGTGGCCTTGGTGTGTGACTGTGAGATAACCTTCATTTCGGGAGTTCCATAGTCTAAACTCATACGAGGCGAGCTTGCAGCAGGCGCACTCAACCTCAAGAAATAATGCAATACATACATATATATATATATATATATATCGTATCCCCCAGATTCTGCCAATTGTCATCTCGTAGACTATGAGCACCTACCTTGTCCCGAAGGTCGTGCATCAATGAGTCTACATCTCCTTTATTACATTCATATCCTGCATGATCCCATAAGATCTTGTAGGTGGGCCCAATGAAAAGGATAAAGAGCGATGCAATGAGAATCTTCCTTTCCATCCATTGTTGATTTGATTCGGAGTCAACTGCATTCCTAGCAATGTCCTGGTAGGCCGAATCATTCATAGCCGTGAGGCGTCACGCTAAAGTAGCATCACCTAACCGTCTCTCCCCGACATGGATAAAATTACTAAGGGTATACAGTGTCAATCATTCTTATATGATCGACGAGGCTCGCACGGCGAGGAATCTCAGGGACTAGTTCTACTCGCCACCTCATGTCACTCATCAGCACGCGTCATCTCATAAGATGTGTGCCATAGTGTTTGGACTCTAATCAGAGCACATGTCCTATCCCATAGGGACCACTATACATATGTAAGTCCAACAGCCCATATGACCATTAACCCGAGTACTGAATATTGCACATATGCAAGTCGAAATCAGTTCTCTCATCTGGCTTTCTCTACGCAGACTATACATGGTTCCGGGTAGTAACCATGCTCGAATGGCCATAAAACCAATCTCACCTTGGAACTTATTCCAATGTAACAAATGAATCCGTCTGACAGGTTCTTGCACTATTGATAGATGTCCAGCTCTTGTCATAGGCCATGCGCCTCATATGACAGGAGTCACTTATCATATCATAGGCTGCTAGCACTTATCGGGATTCTGTCTCATCTTATACTCAACTGGACTATCCAATATATCGAAAAGGCGGTTGCTCGTGTGAAAGAGTCAACCTAGCGCCCGCGCGACATGTTCTATGCTAGTACAGGATGTGTAAACGTATCATACATGTATAGAAAAAACAGGTTGCATAATTAAACAAATCCAATTAAAATCCAGTTATCAATGTCTCATATGCTCATCAATCATATTGCCAGTGATTGAATACCGAGTCCCAATTTCCTAAAGCAATCCAAAAAGGCGATTCTTATGTGGTTTAGGAATGGGAGGTGCCTACCTTTGGCCCGTAGTCGATCTACTCCAAGATTACTCTTTAGGTAGTTATTTCACCTTTTGTGAAACAGTACCTTCTTCTATATGTTTGTCCTTATCAAAGTACTGTAGCCGTACGCTAGCACTAAAGGTTGGTTGATAGCTCATAAGCTTATCAGAAACCTTCATATCCAAACATGTTTCTGCTCGGTGACAGAATAGGCAATCGTGCTTCACTTCCATGATCGATGGAGCGGTCTAATACGATTATGCAACACTTATGCTGCAGTTCCATGCGATGTCATCTAGCATGGACTATAGCCTGAGGTGGATCCACGTGTATCTAGGTCCCCACCCTAGTCAGCATGCATAGCTGGCTAGTCGAAGCATCATCTCCGATAGTCATAGCACGTGATCCTTCGTACAGAGTATCCTTTTGGTTGCAATCTAGTGTCTTAAGTTAGATCTCCTGAAATCCACTCTTTCGATTACATAAGGTTTGTGGGGTCTCAGTATATACCATAGTATATAGCAGACTCACACTGCATCGGGCACTTTGGTCATTTGGTCAATCTTGTACTTTGTCTTCTAGGGCACATATTCAGGCTCATAAAATCCTGCAGGGAGCTATAGGAGCATCACATGGCATTCGGGTCCATAACATGGAATCGTTCAGAGTATCTTCTTGTTGTTCGCCTTATGCGTCAATATAAGAAGTCCTTTTGAACGTACGAGAATGCATCTCGCCCTACTAATATCCTTCGTCACAAATCGAGAGGATAAACACTCTACAGTGGATGTGAAATAGTCCTTAGACTCTCCTGGAAAATAGTGTGTCATCGATAATAAGTGACGTGATCATCTACTCTCTACTACTGAGAGCGATATGCAGCGGTTTTTCATCCATTGATAAAATACTGCTGACTTAGAGGACTAGTTAAGACCATACATGGAGTTAATTAGCTTGCACCTATTTGTGAATCTGATCATACATCTCGAAACCCTGTGGTCGAGTCATACAGATCGTCTCTCTGATTTCTCTATTGAGAAATTCAGTCGTCATGTTTATCGAGAATGGAGCCTTATTTCCATCATCACAACTATTACCGATATCTCTGCAAGTCGTATGCCTTACTATGCTTCCGTCTGTGTCACTCTGACTGACCTTGGAAATCCACTCACTTCCAATAGTCTGACATCAAGTCCGAAAAGTCAACCTAGTCTTAAACTTGGTTGGTCCTTTACAGACTCTAACTTTTCCTGTAAAGGTTACTTTTCATTCTTCATTATTAGGGAATGATAAGGCATAGTATTCTATCCTATCGTTTATGCAAGGTGATCCTTAAGATCATCCCTTCGATCTCAAACAGTCGATGGGGTATGCTCCTATGAGCAATTCCTTTGCATAGGAGGATCATAATTTGCTCTCACCCCTATGGATGGACACCTCGCTCAGAAATTCACTTCCACTGTCCAAAGGATCCTTGAGGGACTAATTCCTCATAATGGACTAAGGAACATGTTATTTTCTAGCGGTTTCTCCATGCGGAGATCATCATCTCTACGAACATTCTCTTAATTATGGACATCTCCTTATGAGAAATCATATATCTTGTGAATCCATTTGCGTTACACTACCAATCGGCTGTTGCGTTATGAATACGGGACCCCCTAGAGTACTCCGAATAGTATGGGAAGATATGTTACTCCATGAAGATACATTTCTTCCATCTAGGGTCTAAATTTCTTCTTGTCATTTGATGAAATATCCTGGGGCGATATCCTAGGTTCATCATTATCTTGCGCGGTGACTATCATGTCTTCCCTTCGATGTCGAATCGTCGACGGGGTACGCCCCAACGAGCGCTCCTACGCAAAGAGGGTTCTTCTTCAGCATTATTGTCATATACGATAGGCTGCTCACTAGGCGAGGCACTCCCACAGTTCTCAAGATCCATAGGAACAAATTCCTCTTGAGTAGTGGTGAATTGAGTTTCATCTAGTGGTTCCTCTTCTTCGTAGAGAATACCATCTCCACGTGCTTCTCCCTGACTATGAAAATTTAGTTAGCTCATAAGCTACCGATCCCTATGGCCTAAGGTGACCTCATATAGGTTGCCTTTTGGTCCACATCTCGTAGGGCGTAGTGGCTACAGACTTGGTGGATATTTGGTTGAGTACTTCGATAGCCGTTTAACAAAGCGTCTCCTCAAGATAGGGAACATGTACTTTGATCGTGCTATCATACATCAAACCATCTTCAGGCAGTATCCTACTCCTCCTATCTGCTACAGTATCCTGCTACGGAGTGCGGGGAATGCACAGCTGCCTTACTACTCCTTTCCAACACAAAGCTCTTGCTAAGATAGACACGTGCAGTCTCATTCTGGCTAAGGAGACATCCTTTTATCCAGACGGTTTTCTACCTTTTGTAGATACCTGTGTGAAGCACCCTTGTGCCTCAGAATTATGTGGCCCAAGCACACATAGTTGAGATGCATACAATAATCTACGAATTTGATGGAACAGTAAGCACCGTGTCTTTAGCTTTAACTTTTAATGGAACACAAATATAACTGAATGAATAATATGTAAAGACTCAATAATCCTTACTGCTTTACTGGATGGTTTGCCTTTCGCCTTTCATGTAAGGCAAGAATCACACACAGGTAAGGGTACCTTGGGCATATTCCAAGCAGGCCTACCTTAGCTAGCCTGAACATCCTTTCCTGATTTAGTGTGTCACAATCTAGCGCACCACATATCAGAATCTTAAGGCACAACCCTATAGGTGATATCCAAAGATCCCGAGGCGTTATTCATGCTAGAAATCAAGAGTGCATAACCATACATAACATGACCAATTCCAAAGTAAAACTGTGACCAAAACAACTTTTGGTGGCTACTCCCTCAAAGATAATCTCATGGATCCTTTAGACGAGAAGTTAGTGCCAGGTCTTGGCCTTCTAGTCTTAGGAAAACATCCTTTTCCTCCTTTCCGTTTGCCAGTCTTGGGCTATTGGTCATGTACCAATATTGCGCCCTCATTCTTTTATCCTTGCCCCCATCTGTTCCGCACGGTCCTAATACCGGTCTAGGGACTCCATCTGCCTATCATACTTTATTCACAGTCTTTTAGCAATCATATATTGCTTAGACTTCAGAAGTACGCTGAACTAGTATTCTTAGCAAACACTTGGTTTCTTAGATCCTAGAACGGAGCGATGTTTGGTCTTATCCAAGCATCTTGACACTCTCAAAGTGTGTCATATGACGTTTCCATGTCATTTTCATGAAACGTGGCAGAGATAGCAACAAATTGCTAATCGGATAACTTAAACATCTCATCATAAACGGCATGAATCTCGGATGCTATAGTTGAGTACTAATCTCAGACACTATAGTCGAGTGCCAATTTTTTATGATTTGAGTTTGAAAGTTTAAGGCGGGATTTATGAGTCATTACTCACAATTTTTAATGAGGCAAATGGCTAAGGTGGATCCAAGATTCTTCTTTGGCTCATTACTACAATCTTTGAATCTCAAAGTGGTCTTGAACTTGCTGATGAGGTCATTTCCCCACCTTGGCATAGCATGCTCTATGACATTATCTTGACTGCCTCCCACTATTGGTTAGCCTAAAGATAATGTTCATGTGCTGATGTGACAACTATTCATCTCAGTTTCAACCATACTTGTAGGTGGTTTGACAAACTATGTCCAACGATTTGGTTACATAGTCCGATGACTCGTCATATCGTTTATTGTCACCATTTTAGCTTTTAAAGTTTCGATTTAGACACGATTGATCTTGAGACATTGCATAGGAAATTAATACTAGCATTTTACTAGCTCCGAAATAACATGATACATAGATTAAAATTTCATAGTTCATCATAAGGACTCCACCAAAACCTAGTAGCAATTCTAGGAATCAAATATCGTCACTTATGATTCCCTGCTAGTTTCAATAATGTATAATCATGTGAGCTCTTTTGTTTTAGTTCCTTAGCAAGCGAGGTTATACAGTTATATTCAATCACACGCAGTTATAACATAAAACAAGCACAAGCATAAATAAATATGCAATGGATGTGGCCCCTAAGGTGCACTCCCACTATTGAGAGTACGTCTTGAGCAATTCTTGAACTTCTCGCCTCAGGGATCTCGCCTATCTCGAGTGCTCCTTGAAGCTTCCTTGTTCTTCTCTTTGCTCCCTGCACCTCGCGCCATAGCTTTTGGTTTGACCACCTCTCTTGAAGCTTCTAGTCTTCGATCTTCACTAACTATCTTATTTCTAATAAGAAGTAACCTCTAATAGGCGATTTAGATGAGAAGAGAAGACACTAGAGTATGTAGAAAGGCACGACACGCAGACCGTATTTTATTTGACTACATATTCAAAACCAAAACCAAATATAAAACCATCTAAGACACATTCATGCATCGAACACATCCATTCAACCCACAACAGCATGTATAATAATGATATAAACATACTGAAATTTTCTGGAAATTTCCAGAATTAAAGAATAATTACTGGAAATTATTAAGTAATAAAACAATCAACTAATAAGATCGAAAATTTCTCCCAACTACCTAGGATCTCACCTCCTATCTTATAAGGTAGGGAAAAATTTCCTAAGTCTCCAGAAAAAATTTGGGCTCAAAACAGTGTGTTTAAGGTCGTCTAACTGCCTCGGGAAGTGTGTTAAACACTTAATTAATTAATCTGGAAAATAATAATTAATCTGGAAAATAGGAAATTTAATTCCAAGCATGTAGAAAAAAATTTGGCAAAAAATGGTTGCCGGAGGAGGGCGCACGCGCCGACGTCGGCCCGAGTGCCACGTCAGAATGCCACGTGGCATTCCACGCTAGCCCTAGCTGACATCAGCTCCCATGTCACCCTCCACTTCAAATGCCACGTCACCATCCATGTGGTTGCGACATCATTTGCCACGTCAGCATAGGGATGACGTGGCACCGCCACGTCATCATGCCATGTCAGCAGCCGCCGCAGCCCTTTTGGCGCATGGCCGCGCGTGGGGGCGGCGTTGGTGGCGCGTGAAGCCCACGCGCCGCCTTCTCAGCCTCCGTTTCCGACGATCCTTATATTGATGGATTCGTCTTTTCACCCTGATTCCGATTATGTGTTCAAAACTCAATTTTAACAATTTTGAAAAAATCTTTTTACTGCTCAGATCTAACAGTCCAGATTTATACTGTTCCGAATCTTAAAATATTCATAACTAGTTCTCTGTTCGTCCAAAAATTATATTTCTGGAATCCTCGTGAAAAACCCTATCTAACCATATAGGTTTCACTAACAGATTATGAGTTTTCAGAAACACAATTTTCTAAACTGATTCGGGTAAGCATAACGAGGCACGAAAAACATGCCTAGGGCTCTGATACCAATGAAGGACGAACATGATCTATCAGATAAAGATCTACAACATGAATTATAGCGGAAGATTCATGTGTTTACCTTGTCTTCCTTAGCTCCTAAGCACAGCTGATGATCGTAGGATGCTTGCTTTCACGTGCCCACCTTGGTCCCACAGTTTGGCTCGAATCACTAGGACGAAAGCTCGAATCCACACCAAGTTCCACCAATGGAGGCTAGTTAGAGAGAGAGTCTAGGGTTTACTGTATTATGATCAGCACATGATCTCTACAGTAGTGTGTATATTATTATGACTCTTATATAATGTGTAGGAGGTTGTCTCCTTATATAGACAGACTTATACCCAATTGCAACATTATCCCCTAGAGTTTATGTCCTTGCTACTAACCCCATAAGGTTTGAGCTTGTCTCACCTAAACCCATAAGTTTAGGATAATTGCATTGGGCACCCCACATTGGCGCACCAAATGCTAACAATATCAAAATAAACTTTTGACATATCATCCCTCTAACATGACGTATTTGCTAACAATGCAACTCATGGCTAATGCCCACAAATTGTAGAACGCCTCAGCGTTCTAATTGTACTGATATCGGACACTAATTGCATGAGAACGGATACCTGCATTATATTGATAAAATCAATAGTGGGTTCGAATGATTTGACAAGTTGCATCATCACAAAGCATATACTGTATTTGTCAAAAGTTCTATCAAAATAAAGGATGCCCGAGATATATATCAACTTCAACTTGGGGCCTGCTCCACTAGTTAAGGGGAGGCTAAAGTCAATTCCTATAGGTTTCAATTGGCTCGGGTTCGAACCCCCTCATCATCCTAATATGTTAGGTGTTTCTTATCTTCGTAAAAAAGAAAGTAAGTAACTGAATGCTTTGAATTTTCACTACACTCCAAATGACAACATAAAGTAGTTCACAATTAAAAGCCAAAAAGATACCGATCACGAGAAGATCACTCCTCTTTCGTCGTCACTGAAGTTACGTTACTCAACTACTGCTTTGTAGTTGAATCAATTTGCGCGGACCACTTCTCTCGCCAACAACCTTCAAACTCTCTCTCTTTCTCTCTCTCGATCCCTATTCCACCATTAACTTCTCCATATCAAAAACCTCCAAGACACAGCCAATGCAAGCCACCAATAAACCCCACGTCGCCGTCCTCGCATTCCCCTTCGGCACCCACGCCGCCCCTCTCCTCACCCTAGTCTGCCGTCTCGCCGCCGCTAACCCCACCGCCGCCTTCTCCTTCTTCAACACTCCCTCCTCAAATGAGAAAATCTTCTCCAACATCAAAGACAACGATCACTTCCGAAGTATCAAGCCCTACAATGTTGAAAACGGTGTCTCAGAGGGACACGTGTTTTCCGGCAACCCCGTGGAGCCCATAGAGCTGTTCCTGAAGGTCGTTCCGGAAAACTTCAGAGAGGCTATAAGGGTGGCGGTGGAGGAGAGGGGCGTGAAGGTCACGTGCTTGCTGACGGACGCGTTCTTCTGGTTCGGGAAGGATATGGCGGAGGAGCTGGAGGTGCCGTGGATCGCGCTGTGGACGGCGTCGCCTTGTGCTCTCTCGGTTCAAATATACGCTGATCTTCTCCGGGAGAAGTTCGCCGGTAAGAGGCTTTAATGTTCATGATATCATAATTTCACATCCAAAAGTCAATTTGCCTTTTGTTTTCTTTCTAAGAATCAAACGCCAAACATGGTGCAAAACTTGCTCGCCTTAGTTTTGGAGCATCAGTCGTATTAATTGGAGCAATTCTTTCATAAAGCAAATCACACATGGTACTCAATTTTTAGTTATTATTATCTCCGTTTCTTCACTATCATTCCGGTTTGACTTTTTGACTCGTATCTGAGTCACTTTGATCGGGTTATTTGGATAGCAAAATGATGCGATTTTTTGAGAATTGCATCGTTTTGCTACCCAAATTATCGGGTCAAAGTGACTCAGTGAATAGTGACAAAATTCAGACCAGTGTGATAGTGAAGAAACGGAGGTAATACTAGTTAATTTTTTTCTTTTCATACATTAATTAAACCTTTGTTTAGTAATTCTCCACTATTTTTTATACCCCTAAATAATGGTGCTTAATAACTTAGATGAGGGTAAAGGACACTTTCACCTCCACTCCCCATCACCCACGTACTACAATAAGATCATAGGGTTGCATCTTAACATAATGGCCTTGTTTGGATATCATGGTTTTGTTAACCTCCACAAAAAGTTAACCAAACTTTAACTCAAAATTTATAGGACCCACATTCCAATCATTTTTCTACTCACATAAAAGTCAAAACATTAAAACCAACATCATCAAATTCAAACATGCACATGGTTTGGTTAACTAAACATGCCCAACCATGTTATCCAAACAGGGCCAATTAGTCTTCTGTTTCCTCTCCCTATAGTATAGTTAAATTGGTGAATTTTAATTTGATTCACCACCGTAAGATTCCAATTTGTTGAAAAAATCTATGGAGTAATAGGAACATTAATATTTTTCTTAAAAAGACTTACTATTCTATTTATTTTCTTATGAACGCAACAATCAGTATCACAATTGAACCACATGAAATTGAACTCACTACCTATACTGAAGACGAAGTTTTATTATTTTTTGAGAAAAGGAAGTTTTCTCTCTTTCAATCACCTTGGCCCTAGTTTTCCAAAAACGGAATAATTTTCTGTTTATGACAATAACTTTCTATGAGAAGGTATTTCAATCACCATCTAAAATTAGGTACACTATGCAAGGAGCTACGATTCTGATGTCCATGGATTCAGTTTCTTACCCCTACGGCTCTACTGTCTTTTATTCTTATTTAATTTTGAATTTAATTTCAATATTGTCACAACCTACTTATATGATCATTCTCTCGTCATGATTTCGATTAATACTACTTTCTCTTATCGTTCGCCCATTGACCCTTAAATGTTTGCTGTACGTTGTACTACTAGTTGACAATTTAGTGAAATAGGTGGGCTCATCAGTTAGACTCCAAGTATTTATTGAAGGCAAGGATTAGTACAGATTGTAGGAACTCCTATTGACATTTTCTATTGTGCCAGTGGAAATATTTAACTCAATCAAAATTTCCATTGAGTTGGATTCTTCTCTATGGGAATATTCCGTCAATTGTAGCCGTGGTCTGCCAACAATTTAGGTAATTGTGCAATCAGCATTGTTAAACTTTATCATTACAATCCAATAATATGAGATGATTCTTACAAAGCAAAAAAATAATCCTTACAAAGCCATTAACTAATTTTACTTGTAAAGTGACAATTTTAACCTAATTATTATTTGTCTAATTATCTATCACTTTACATAAATTTAAAGATTTAAATTCCAATGTTTTTATCATTCTCTTTCTATAGACTCACCCCCACCCCCAATTTTCCAAGAAAATTTGAGTTTTTATAATGGCATTCTTAGAAAACTTAAGAATGCCATTGCACCTGAGCTTGCTGCAGATATGGCGACAAATGAGAAGAAAGGGATACTGCAGAAAATCAAAGAAAAGCTCCTTGGGCATCACAAGAATGATGGTAAGGACCTCTCAAGAATGTACAAGTTTGTGTATCTTTGGTGAACATTCCATTATAAAGTTCTCTTTAAATGGTCTGTTCAAGCACTGCATGTGCTTGTAAGAGTTCAGTTTGAGGATTATGTATGTCTTCGTTGTTGGTTTTTTTAGTAGGTTTCCTTATCTAAGATATGTTTGTTTTTTTAGGTTTTGTGAAATTGAGTTTCACATTTGATTCTCTTATCATGATGTGTATTTCAACCATAATTGTTAAAACGTCCTAGCAACTTGAGGTGATCGAGTTCTCCCACTGCCCAAGTGATTGCTAGGCGCCTAGGCGATAACCCAACAATAATAATAACATAGTAGTAATAATGAAATTAAGATTTCGTAATTTTATCTCTATTATAGATAAAACTATATTAACTTGCATATTTTATAATGTATCCTACATAAAAAATGGCGTGCATAAAATATTCGACATACAAAAAAGTTATGAGTGTTTGAGTGAGGTATTTAAAATTAAAATTGTTTATTAATTCGAACCCAGAATCATCTTAATAGACATGTCAACAAGACAATAGGTGATTTCCAATTGAATATTTTTATAACAATTTCTTTGTATTAATTTGAATTTTATTTAATATGTTGTTACTAAATTAAAAAATACTAAGGAAATAATTAAAGTAGTTATATAAATAGAATGATAAAAAACATTGGAAACTTAAATCTTACAATTAGTGGAAGTGGTAGATAAATAGGCAATTAATAATGACGTTAAAATTGTCACTTTACATGTAAAATAAGTTAGTCCGTTGTAAGAATCATCTCCCTAAATTGTAATGAATTCACACAGGAAACTAAAAGAAATTTTTTAAGTAGTTATGTATTAAAAATTATAACATTTCTTGAAGAATTAAACGGTTGAACTTGAGAAGCCCTAAGATTAGAATAATTTTCAGACTCTTTTTCTAAATATTGGTTAATTTATGTTTATATATTTTTCTTAATATTACTAATTTATTTTTAAATCATTTAGTAGATATTATTGAAATTATATTTTGTTGAGTGCGGGAGAGGATTTGTTGGAGACGAATAGTTATTTTGGGGAGGGGATGTGGGAGAGGGAAAGGGAAAATAGTGGGCACGTGGGGGTGAGAGATGGGGAAGATAAAAACTAAATGGATTGGAGATGCCCTTAAAATGTTGTGCAAAAAATGTATGAAATGGAAAAGGTGTTTATTTAAAAATTCGCACAAAATGAAGTATTCAGAAACACAAATTAACTAATAAAAGTCCCTAAAAAACTACCAAAACTACTTTTCAATTGTTCTATATGATTTTATTTTATTTTTTTGCTAGAAAGGAGAGCATTATATTAAACAGAAAGTTGGGAGTACATACCAGAGGCCGTACGTACTATGATGACACCATACCCCAACCTAAACAGAACTACAAAAGACAACAAATAAACCAAAACCTAAAGCATCGAAAGACATGATCCACTAGTCCGAGAGACATCCACAAAACCCAGAAACATTAAAACAAGAATACAATCAAATTAAAACCGATCTTATCTATCTCACTTCATTTTTTTCGGTGAGGAACTCGATGAGCTCAGCCTATGCTTGTTCAACCTTTGGTGGTACCGGAATGGGGCTAGGGAAGCATCACAAGTACCTACAACCTTTCCCTTTTCAGCTAAAGAAGAACGAGGCTTTGAATTTCTTTTCTCTTTTCGGACCACTAGAGATGCAAATGATGATGTGAAGCATTAGAAACAGAGGAGAAAGCCATAACAGTATGACTCATAATACCAGTAGCTTCGAAATAGCACGAGTCAATGAATGATGTTGCATTTTTGAAGATTATAGAAATTCTAGCCTTCCAAAACGGCCAGAAAATAGAGATCCAAGCTACTCTTAAACATTGAAGATTTCTCGAGAGCCTAATGTTAGGATTCCAATACGTGAGAGAACAAGAGAAAGCAAGAAAATAAAAGCAAGATCAAGAACACAATAAATTTAACGTGGTTCACTAGTTTTGAGACTAGCTACATCCACGGCCAAACCAACCCAATTTATTGATGAGAGAAAGCCAACCCAATTACAATCACACACACCAAAAAAGTCTTGACCCTAGCATCTATTTATACTAGTACAAAACTTGGTGCCAAAGCTATGATCAAAACGAGTCATAGACAAACTAGAAGTGTATCTATCCAATATTGTTTCCTAAACAAATAAGGAGACTATCAATTAAAGCTAACAAAGATGTCCAAGTACATTGTCGTCCAAGTACAATGTACCTTGCTAGCTTCAATCGGAAAGTCATAGTAGGACTTTGCCACTTCAACGAATTGTGTTTGCATCACAATTCTAACAAATCTCCATATTTTTTGTTTGAATCAATCTAAAGTCCCAACAAACCTCCCCCTTGATTCAAACTCCATAGCTACCGAACCATTTCTTCTCATCAATCCAACAAACCAATCCGAGTGTATTCCCAATTTGCAGAATTGAACACACTCCCAATACGCCCCAACAAACGCCTCTTCAATGCACCATGACTAATGCATACCCCAACATCACTCCAACGACACTTAGTGACAAAAGTGCCTATCAAACAATGTCATGCCAATTTGCGCCGCCACCCGCACCAATGGGCAAAACCAATAACCGAAGCACGCCAATCCAAGATCCAACCGCGCCACCAACCGATGTGTGCACAATAACACACCACCAATCCGCGTGCCCAATAACACGCACCCATGCTCCATGCCAGGTGCCCGAGCCGCCCCCGAGGGGCCTAGAGAGCTACATCGTCCTTGGGCGTCCCTCCTCCTCCACCTGAAGCGAGATCTACAGGTGCACGATTCTTGGAACACTCCCTCTTCCAATGATGTTTCTCCCTCAATTCGCTAGTTGATTCGAGCCGCCTCCACCTAGGCTTGAATCCTCCTAGCCGCCAAATCCAGATATAGATCCAGATCACTCGCCTGGTTGAACACGCCATATCGATTGACGCATGGTGGAACCGAAATCATGTCGGATGTACTAAAACTAGATCCACAATTCCAATGTTCCACAACAAGAGCCCGATAGCTCCCCCCAACAAGGAATCCGATAGCCTCCCAACAAAGGCTTGGTGTGCTTGCACCCTCTGTTTCAGATGACAACCAGCGGAAAGCCAATCTTCCCATCAAACCCGACAGATCTTGATCAGTAACCAACGCCATTGCTCCTCTTGAATCTCAACGAACCTGGCTCTGATACCACTTGTTAGGATTCCAATACGTGAGAGAACAAGAGAAAGCAAGAAAATAAAAGCAAGATCAAGAACACAATATATTTAACGTGGTTCACTAGTTTTGAGACTAGCTACATCCACGACCAAACCAACCCAATTTATTGATGAGAGAAAGCCAACCTAATTACAATCACACACACCAAAAAAGTCTTGACCCTAGCATCTATTTATACTAGTACAAAACTTGGTGCCAAAGCTATGATCAAAACGAGTCATAGACAAACTAGGAGTGTATCTATCCAATATTGTTTCCTAAACAAATAAGGAGACTATCAATTAAAGCTAACAAAGATGTCCAAGTACGTTGTCGTACAAGTACAATGTACCTTGCTAGCTTCAATCGCAAAGTCATAGTAGGACAATGCCACTTCAACGAATTGTGTTTGCATCACAATTCTAACAAATCTCCACATTTTTTGTTTGAATCAATCTAAAGTCCCAACACCTTAACCAGGTTTTAATCCAATCCGAGAAAAGACCATTATAAGGAGGTAGGATAATGTTAAAACAGTTCCAAAGGGTTTTTAGAAACTCACAACTAATAAAAAGGTGATCGATAGTTTTAACATGAGTATGACAGGAAGAACAGGAAGTGTTTATAGAAATGTCCTGAGTTGCTAAGAAAACTTACGTGGGCAGAGCTTGATGGATTAAATGCCACATGAAGAATTTAAGTTTTGAGGAAATTTATAATTTCCAAATGTGCTTCCAATGAAAATTAAGCAAGCTAGGATAAAAATTATGAAAAGTAAGAGTCAGAGAGGAAGATGGGAGAGGAGTAAAAAGACAGTTATAGGCAGATTCGACACGAAAGGACCCTGGTCTTTCTCCAAACCATTTGAGCTCATCTTGGTCATGATTTATGTTAGTTGCAATAATATGACTGAAAACTCATGGAGGAAAAATGTTCGATAATAGATCTGTATTCTAAGAAGTTTCATAATAACTATTTAGAAAAGTTAAGTCCATCACCCACTTGATTCTCCTGGCCGAAGCATAAAGCTAGAAGTAATGATTAATTGTATTGACGGAATATTCTTTAGCCATAGATGCTTAGTCACAGAAACACGAGCACCATTAGCAAGATTCCAATAAATTCCTCTGAAAAGAAATTGCTTTTCTTTGACAAAAGCTCTCCAAACAGGAGGTGCAGGATGTGGAGCATTGTGGAGCCAAAATGAATTACCTTTATAATATTTACTAGTAAAATACTTAGTGGCTAAAGAGTTGGAGTTAGATAAAATATTCCAAGAATTTTTTCAGAACAAGCCATTATTGAAAGCTTTAATATTTTTAAAACGTAAGTCTCCCTTTTTTGAACTAAAACATAGAGAATTCTTGAAAGCCAATGCATGGACTTAAAGTAAGGGTTGCCAGTCCAAAAAAAATAATTAAAGATTATTGTGAAAGTTTTTGAAAGTTTAGCAGAGATATTCATAATAGAGAAATGGTAAACCAAAAAACTACTACCTCCGTTCCTTCTCTATGTCATCGCACGACTTTCGGGGGGTCACTTTGACCCGGTGATTTCGTCAGCAAAATGATGCGATAATTTGATAATTTTGTATATTGTTGTGCATCATAATTTGCTCTACAACCCCATGAAAAAATAATTATTTTCTTGCATCGTTTTGCTAATTAACCAAACCACCGAGCCAAAGTGACTCTTGAAAGTCGTGCCAGGACATAGAGAATGAGCAGAGGTAGTAGTAAGGATCAATTTTATTAAGGTGGTTCTACCTACTTTATTTATTTTAAACCCTTTCAAGTTTCAAGCAGCACATTTCTTAGGAATTTGGGCAATTAAAAGATTAGCATTCCTGATCTTTGAAAGAGTGTGGGTCTTGTCAAAGAAAAATCCCTAATAATTACCAATATGATCAGTACTAATAATATTAAGGCTGCAGAGGAGAGAATTAAGATCAGGAGGAGGACAAATAGGAGACACAGTAAGGGAGGATTTGTTAAAATTTATTTGTTGTCCAGATTAATTACAAAAAGCATTTAGGATGTCCAAAATAATAGAACCAATATTTAGAGAGATTTAAAAAAAGAATACTATCTTCAACAAATTGCTAATGAGAAATAGCATGCCCTGATGGGAAGGAATGAAAACCATATAAGTCCTAAACTGCAAGCATGAGAAATAGATTTGGAAAGAGTTTCAACACATAATAAAATAAATGGAGAAAGGGCGTTTCCTTGCCTCATACCCCTAGAAGTTTGAATCTATTAGTGGGAGAACCATGAATAATAATAGAGTAAGAAATTGTAGTTAGAAATTGCATAACCAAATTAATAAACGCAGACACGAAATACAACTGATGAGGCATAGCATAAATAAAGTCCCACGTAAGCCAATCAAAAGCACTAGAGATGTCAAATTATAAAGATCCAAAAGCATATAAAGAAGGACAGTTTAAGTTAAGAATTGCATCGAGAATGTCTTATGAGATTAAGATATTATTTCATATTAGTCTACAGGGTACAAAGTCATCTTGATTATTTGATGTGATAGTAGGTAAAACAGACTTAGCCAAAACTTTAGAATTAATTATATCAATAATATCACACAGGCTAATAGAACGATAATCATTTAAATACAATTTTGGGTAGTTAAATAAATCAAAACGGTAGCTAAAAGTTTCCAAAAGTGCTCAAGAAATACTTCCCCCATGAAAATTTTCTCCGCCCTCCCTTAGAGCATCTCCAACCCATTCGTTTCCTCCTCCTCCCTCAGGCCCACTATTACACTCCCCTCCCAAACTACTACTCATCTCCAATCCATCCCATTCGCCCACTGAACAAAATTAATTTTCAGTATATACTTAATAATTTAAAAATAAAATTAATACTACAAAAAATAAATACACAATACTATCAATATATATATATGTTTGATGTGTATCTGGTTACTATATATTTTGTATTGTTCTTAATCATGTTGTATTTTATTCCTCTTCGTCTTATTCTCGTAATGATTCAATAAATTTTAAATTTATTAACTGTGTTTTTCAATTATTTACTTACCATAAATGCTAATTCTCACAAAAAGAAGATGTGTCAAATTTTCAACAAAATAAAATAACAATAATTTTTCATTGACGTATTTTTCAATTATCGAGAATACATTATCTGTTTTTATAAATAATAATAAAAAATATTTAAAAAAATATTAATCATAATTTAAATTCAAATTATAATCATAAAATATTGTTAAGTGTAGTTAATACAGCCGAAAACTAATTAATTACTACTACATGGAGGGGATGGGGAGAGGCTAGTCCATTAGAAAATTCCGCAACCATCCCACACCCAAGATAAATATTGTCCCCGTAACACCCCCTCCCCCTCCTCCTCCTCCCACGTGGTTGGACTTGAACCGTATTTTTATACAATTTTTTCCTATCACTCTCCTCCTCCCATGAAGTTAGAGATACCCTTAAGGCTTCCTTCCATTATTCTCACTTGGGCATAGACGACGCCCTCTTCCTAGGGGCGGATGTATGTGGAGATAAGTTGGGGCTATAGCCTTCACTCAAGTTTTGAAATTTACATCCCCCTCAATATTTTGTTAATTCAATTACATTAGCTCCCGCTCAATATTTGATACTTACAATGTTTACCCCTACAGTTTGTTAATGTAACCAAATTAGCTCCCACTCATATTACATATTGCCTCAACAATCTATCAATATTATCAATCAATACCTAAATACTTTAAAATTTATCGAAAGATCCGTCATTGAACTCAATTTTTTATTTAGCCCTCAATGTGCCAAATTGCCGGATCGCCCCTGCTTCTACCCCTTCCTTAGTCTTCCCCCACCCTCCCCCTCCAGCTTTCCGAGATGCTCAAACCTCTAAGGTCCACTTACTTCCTCCGGTGCAATGAATATTTATTACCACTTAGCTTTTGCAAGTTTTCTGGAAAGACTAATGAAATTAAACAACTTTGCAGGCAAAGACAGAAACTCAGAGGAAACTCTCGATTTCATACCCGGGATGTCAAGAATTCGCGCCAAAGACGTACCCGATGATGTCCTCTGGGGAAACCTAGAAACGGCATTCTCTAACATGCTACGCAACATGGGACGAACAATTTCCAATGTAACAGCTCTTGCAATAAACTCTTTCGAAGAAATGGATCCCACCATCACAAACGACCTCAAGTCAAAGATCAAAACGGTCCTCAGCGTTGGCCCTTTCAATCTAGCTTCCCTGCCACCGCCCTTTCGCGATGAAAGTGGCTGCATATCGTGGCTAGACAAGCAAAAGCCTTCCTCAGTTGCATACATATGTTTCGGTACCACCATCATGCCCCCACCAAATGAGTTGACAGCACTGGCTGATGCACTAGCTGCGAAGAATGTCCCATTCCTTTGGTCTTTTAGGGACAACTCGAAAAGTCACTTTTTGGAAGCATATCTTGGTGAAGAAGAAACCCTAGGGAAGGTAGTCCCATGGTCTCCTCAGAAGCAGGTGCTTGAACATCAATCCGTGGGCGTGTTTATAACTCATGCAGGTTGGAACTCAGTTTTGGAGAGTATTGCAGGAGGTGTGCCAATGATTTGTAGGCCGTTTTTTGGTGATCAAGGGCTGAATAGCCGGTTGGTTGATGATGTTTGGAAGATTGGGGTTTGTGTGGAGGGCGGGAACTTTACTAAAGACGGTACAATGAAAGCATTGGAGGTTGTTTTGGGATCTGAAGAAGGGAAGGCGATGAGGGAGAACATTGGCGTCCTCAAGGAGAAAGCTAGAAAGGCGGTTGGAGATCATGGGAGCTCTACTGAGAACTTTGGGGCATTGTTGAAGGAAGTTTTCAAGTCATCACAGTGATTGTATAATTGAAGAATCATCTTAAACTGTCTTTGCATGCTACCAGTACTTATGTTTATGAACTCCCGAGTTTAATCATAAAGTAGAGGAACTGTAAGCGTAACTTTTAGTATTCAGTCCTTTTATTCTTGGTTCGAGTTTGGTAACCCGGAATTTACTCTTTTATAATTAAAAGAGTAATGATAAGTAGTCCACTCCCGTAGCCAGAACGGTAGCCAGAATGTGATGTGGCCACATCAACACATTGAGAGAGGAAAGGAAGAAAAATATTTATTATTTTTTTGTTTCGTTTAAGTATATGCCCTTTCAGTAGCCCACTCCCGTAGCCAGAACGGTAGCCCGAATGTGACGTGGCATGCCACATCAACAAATTGATAGAAGAAAAGACAAAAAGAATAACAAGAAAAGGCAGCAAATCAAAACAAATTAAAAAGAAAGGGCATATACTTAAACGAAACAAAAAAATAATAAATATTTTTCTTCTTTTCCTCTCTCAATGTGTTGATGTGGCATGCCACATCACATTCTGGCTACCGTTCTGGCTACGGGAGTGGGCTACTTATCATTACTTTTTTAATTATAATCGGTCGCTTTATTTTATTCCGTTTGTTAGGATACAAATTTTAACTTGAAAATCTGCTAATTAAAATTATCTCAGTGCAATTGTAGAATCTATAAAATTGGGGATTATGTGGTTGAAAATAAAAAAAAAATAAAAATAAATTAACGTGTTTTAAACATTAGCGTGATTGTAGTTCATTTATAAAGAGTATTAAAGTAATTCTCTATATACAAATATGTATTTTCTTTATGTTTTTTAAGTATGAATTTTAGTGGAATTGCATATTGTATTTGATTGCAAACTCCATTTTTAAAACTAGCTAACAGAATCTTGCGTTTGCAAAGTCCCATCATACTAAAACTGGTAAAGAATTTCATCCAAACTTAGTAGTTGTTTCGGGGGTAAAGTGATTAATCCAAACAAATGATAATCAGAAAAAAAAAACGTTCAAATAATTTGAAACGAATCTATGTAATAAATCAGAAGTTGTTTCCCTTAAAAATTTAGATGAAAAGATCCAAGCCATCGAATTCTAATGTCTCTGAGATATTTTGGTGCGTCCGTCCGACTGAACACTTTTTTTACACAAAGTTATTAAAACTCAATTCAGTTAAAGTAAGTCAGAGATAAAAATATTATTTTATTTTCAAAAAGTTCACATCTTATCTACGGGTCTCTATGATGCGAATGGGTTTTGGCAATAAGTTGACCAATCTAGTGCTCAAACTGTTGGGAATTATTCGTTGACCCGAATTCCCGTCGCAACAGTAGCAAAAATACGCTACACGATCACACACTCAAAGCACGTAATTTAGGAGAAGAAACACGACACACAAGAATTTAACGTGGTTCGGAAAAACCGCCTTCATCCACGGGAGGAGGAGAATTTCACTATATCAATGAGGGAATACAACGTAGGGGAGACACAACACAATCTGCGGATATCGTCGACGCGGTACTCTCATCCTCATGGAGTACATCTATGAAACCCTAACCTCACACATCCGCTCAAAGATATCTCTAACCGATTATCTACTCAGCTCGACTCGCTCCTCTAAAACAATAGCTAGCACCTCTAGTTATACTAATATAGAGGAGGTGGAAAAGTCCACCATGTAATACCCTGTATATTCGCCAGGTTTAAAACCGTAATTTGAAAGCTAGATACGACTTTATTTGCAAAATAGCACTAGGGTGATCTATCATAATTTGATAGATAAGAAAGGGTGTGACGATTCTAAAAAGGTTAGAGATAAAAGTCGTAGTATATTGTGAAAATGTGTTTATTTAGTTGTGTGTGTACGACCACCGCGACTTATCTTGAATCTATTGCCCCCAATCACATTTTTATTAGCTTGTGCACCCAAAGCACATTAGTCCATCACCCATCTTCTTGGGGAAGCTTTCTTCTCTAGATATTTTTTTCCCACCTCCATGGTCACTTTCACCCATCACCATCACTTAACTTCACTACACTTTGGTGCACATGAGAGCACATGCTTTCATACCTCAATTTGTATAAAATTTACCTCTTTTCTTCTCCTCATTAACCACCAGAGCAACTCATCACCACCACCATCCTCACCATTTCCAAGCTTCATCACCGCCACTCCCTCCTTCGGCAAAGCCACCCAGATTCACTCTCTATTCTCTCTCTCCCTCTCCTCCTCTCTTATTCACAACCCAGCAGAGGACCCATCCAGTGGCAGAGCCTCCATCCCCGCTGCACCGCCGGCGGAAATCACCGCCAAAGGCTAAGAGGAATTCTCTTCTCTCTATCTCTCCTCTCTCCCTCTCTAGTCACTGCCGAAATCCAGTAAGAAGGACACCAGGACAGTGGCATCGCCACCATCTCCGCTGCCACTGTGGCGGCAATCACCACCAAAGCCGAGAAAACCCTCTACTCCGATCTTCCCTCCATCTTGTTCTCTCTCTCTCTCTCGCTATACCTCTGCCCTGGACCAGAAGAAGGAAGAAAAATCAAAAGAGAAGTAGCATAGAGTAGCAGCAGCGGCGAAAGTTACAGTGGCCACCACTGGACCACCACTTTTACCGGCGACCGATTGGGACGAGAATCACCAGCGTCGCCCATGCCTTCAATTCGTCTCCAATCGAATCCTAGGAGGCCGACGAAGCTAGCAGGAGGTTCAGACGAAGCCAAGGCAGCCATTAACGCCGGGGCTGAAGGTCACGACCGATCCATCCGCGTGGGTTTCAACCCGACCCAATTTTTGACTGTTTCTCGCGATTCTTGATTAGGGTATGCTCTAAATCTTGTTGTGAGTTGATTTAAACAATCAAAATCGTGTCTAGCTGCTTCGATTCATGTCTAGATCGATCGATTTGAGAATGCATGTTTAGGGGGTTAAAGTGTCTTTTATACAAACCTGTTATAGTGTATAGTGGGGGGGACTGATTGTAGATAAGGGAATCTTGGGGGTAGTTGACACCTTTTATTGATTCTGGTTGTGAGTGGTTGGGGGTCCCAGCCGTCTTTAGGCATAACTAAGCGGGTTTTGCATGTCGTTTATCTAAACAGTACACTTTTCGCGAAAAATAAAAATGTGATTTTTGAATCAAAAATATTTTCTAAAAATACTAGTTTTCGTACTCGTCACGAAAAAATAATTTGGGTGTCCAAATGTTATCGGAAAATTTGATTTAAAAATTAAACTGGTTATGTTTTATTGTGAACTAAATAATATTGTGTTAATCACACAACTCTCATTTCGGTTTTGCTCAAGCGTTTGTAGAATGGTACTAGCTACGCTATAAACGTCGTTTCATCTTGTAGAATATTTAGAAGTCGTTTTCTCAATGAACTCAATATTTTACCTATCGAAATTGTTCATACTTTAGAACTATTTCTCTTATTTAATTGTAGAAAATATGAGTTAACATTTGATCACTATTTCTTCACTAAAATTTACAAGTTCTTCATACTAAAATTATTTTTCTAAACAAATAATCACTTTTGGACATACTAAATAAATCGGATAGTCGTTTTAAAATACACGAGTTACAAGAGTTTATAAATAACTTTCCTACTTAATATTTTATAGTATCCTTTATAAAGCTTGAGTGTCGTCATGTATAGCAAGGAATAGCGTTGCCCATGGGAGAAACGGGTGGTTTAAAAGTCAAGTAGTACTCTCGCTAGAATTTATAGTGTATATTCGAATAGTTGGACTTGTGTTAATTTAGGAGATATAATTTGTAGGTGACGAATTTGTTGACGCGGACTTCATAGGAACTCTTGCGTGATAGTAGCAAACGGATCAAGGTGAGTATACATGTCAAACGTTGCGTGCCTAGTTTCTTTCGTGTCCAAACATGACTTTTACTATTTGTCTCAAAATCTGCTTTATGAACTGCCTGTTTTATTTGAAATTTGATTACGTTTCAAAATAGTCGCTTTGCAATGTCACACGAGAACCATAAATTAAAATAACGCATAACAAGTAAAGAGAAAAGAACAATACGGGGATTATTACAATATCGATAGATTGGTCGTGTTGACTGCCGTTACACGACCCGTATTAGTTTAACCCGGTCGCAACCTGCCGGGTCGCTCCATGTACTAACCTCTCTGGCCGCAAGAAGTCTTAGGGGGGTGCCGGCACTTAAGGTCATGACTGCTAGTGAAAGGATAGCTTTTCTCCGTAACAGCAAGTTTATAATGAGGTAGTTGAGGAAATGATATTTACTATTGAAAAGGAATCGATAGTTTGGAAGCAATACTCCCAGTTTGACAATCAAAGGAAGTCTGAAACGCAAAGTAAAGAAAGAGAATGTCTTATGGGATGCAAGTAATTACACTTGATTTCTTAATATTACATTTTTAGCTATGATCCCTTATCCTCTTATGAATGTTTTAGAAATATTACACTTCCTCATCTATTTACAAGTTGGGGTGTTGCTCACTCAGTATTTCAATGCTGATTTTCGAAACTGCGGTTCCTGTTTCCTTCCCACCGCATGTATAAATTCTGGAGGCTGTGGGGAAGCTGGGTACGAGACTCACGTAGAGTAATGACATAATGAGCAGCTAGTCTAGTGGTAACATAGTAATTTGTAACTACCCGTGTAAGACTTGAAGACGTTTAAAATGTTTAATAGTATTGTAATGTATGGATGTTTAAGCTTATGATCTCCACCGACTCTTTTAGCATCACTCTCCTGGGCTTTCCGGTCCGGAACGGAAGGCTTGGGGTTCACGGGGTGTTGCAGGTGGTATCAGAGCCAGCAATCCAATAAAGGGATATAAAACCTGTAGGGAAATTTAAAATGAAGGTAGGACAAGGTAATTTTAAATTGGAAAAGCCGATGGGGTTATGGGTAGCCTAAGTATCAGTTTTGGTTTCTCCCGCCCACCCTCATCCTTTCTTGAGACATGTTAAGTATTCTGCAATATGATATGTATGAATTAGGTAGATTGAGTTGAGATGTATTATATTGGTTATGTATAGTTTTTACTTCCATGATGGAAGAAATAGATAGAGATGGAATTGATTTGTACTTGAAAGTACTCCCAGAGATCGGTCATATTACTTTATTGGCAGAAATGAATTACACTGGTGAAAATAAGCTATAGACTGATTTGAGATGTATTCTATTGGTTGTGTACAATGTTACTTTCGTGATGAAAGAAAGAGATGAAAGATAAATTTTGATTTGTACTTGATGTGCTACATTGTTTGCGAGAATAAGTTATTTGTGTTATGGGAAAGTTGCAGTATGATGCATGCTATGCTACTTTATATGATAATTGTGTGGTGTATACTTATAGATGTGCATTAAAAGACGAGTTTTCAGAATTCCGAAACCACGAAATCGTAATCAAGGATACCGTAGGATGTGACTGGAGCGTTACAGTACCACTCTAGGAAATTTTGACAGAAAACATATGACTGAGAACAATGACCACATGGGTAAATTCTTCATTCGATAGTAATGTTGTTGGAGTATGTTACTCTTATGAGAATCCTGAGGAAAGTATTGGGTTCTTACTATATGATACTTTGAGCTTAAGGGACAGAACAAGAATGCTAAGCTATCCGATTAGTGAACTCTAGTTCCACCACCTCTATTTGCAAAGAAATTGACGACGTATCAAGAAGCTGGGTGAATAGTAATTTAGAGCAGGAGCTACGAAAGCGAATGGGGAAGGATCTATGTGCTGACAAGGACCAAAGTAGAAGTTGTTCATGGAGATGTCATAAGTACTTTCCTTGCCTTTGGGAAACCAGCTTTATATCGTCTTCGTTAGTTGAGAAATTAGGGTTTTCATAAGTCATTTAGCATATCCGTCCCTGTTACGGCACCTACTGGCAATATAATTGTGTGTGACTTCATGTTCAGAGGAGTAGGAATGAAAACCATAACAAGTATCTTACCTGCCAACCTAATCAAGTTTGACCTAGGGGGTATAGACATGATCCTTGAAATGGACTGACTCGGGAAGTACCAGGCAGTCATTGACTACTATGATCAAAAGGTCCGATGGGACCCAAAGGAGAAAAGATTACCTACCTTGGCGTCACGATGGAACCTCGCATCAGACCAGTGTCAGCATTGACCATATTCAACCAAGTGAAGAAAAGAAATGCGGCCTACGTGTGTTATGTTCAAGACACGTCAAAAAGGAAAACTATGTTGGAAGAAATACGAGTTGTGAAGGATTTTACAGATGTGTTTCCGGACGAGATACCCGAAATGCCACCTCAAAGGGAAGTGGAGTTTACTATAGACTTAACACCGGGAACTGCCCCTATCTCAAAGGCGCCGTATTGAATGGCACCCGTTGAATTGAAGGAGCTGAAGGAACAGTTGCAGGAACTTCTACAGAAGGGCTACATACGACCAAGTGTGTCACCTTGGGGAGCGCCAGTGTTGCTCGCGAAAAAGAAAGACGGAAGTTTAAGGCTATGCATTGACTACCGAGAGCTGAACAGTACAACCATCAAGAACAAATACCCTCTACCCCGGATTGACGACTTGTTCGATCAGCTACAAGGGGCTAGCGTCTTATCGAAGATCGACCTGAGGTCCGGATATCATCAACTTCGCGTGGCCGAGAAGGAAATTTTGAAGACGACTTTTAGCACAAGGTATGGCCATTACGAATTCACAGTGATGCCATTTAGTTTAACCAACGCCCCTGCTGTGTTCATGGATTTGATGAACCGAGTTATGAAGTCATTCCTAGATCGGTTAGTAGTTGTCTAAATTGATGATATCCTGGTGTACTCGAAGAGCGAAGGAGATCATGAGGAACATCTCCGAGAAGTATTGCAGACTTTGAGGCATGAGCGATTGTATGCTAAGCTGTCGAAATGCGAATTTTGGTTGGAATGTGTGCCGTTTCTAGGCCACATCATCTCCAAGGAAGGGATAGCTGTGGACCCAGCGAAGATCTCAGCAGTTAAAGATTGGCCTACACCGAAGAACGTGTCACAAATCAGGAGTTTCCTTGGCTTAGAAGGCTACTATAGACGGTTTGTGAAGGATTTCTCCAAGATTGCCAGACCACTGACTACCCTGACGAAGAAGGCAGTAAAGTATTACTGGGACAATAGTTGTGAAGAGGCGTTCCAAGATCTGAAGGAGAAGTTGACTACAGCACCAGTCTTAGCCTTACCAAACGACTCTGGTGAGTTCGAAGTATACAGCGATGCATCGAAAAAAGGCTTAGAATGTGTGCTTATGCAAGAAAGAAGAGTGATTGCCTACGCCTCAAGGCAGCTAAAATCCCATGAGGAGAACTATGCCACACGTGACTTAGAGCTGGCAGCGGTGGTATCTGCGCTAAAGATATGGAGGCATCTTCTGTGCGGTGCAGTTTGCAAGCTCTACAAGGATCATCACAGCTTGAAGTACATCTTCACACCGAAGGAGCTGAACAACAGACAACGAAGATGGCTAGTAATTATCAAGGATTATGATCTACGCATCCAGTACCACGAGGGAAAGGCAAATGTAGTCGCAGACACGTTGAGCCGTAAGTCAAGCCATGGAGTGAATGCTATGATAGTCATGTTGGATTGGATATGCCATGAGTTCAGGAAGCTTGAAATTGAAGTCGTGGATCAAGGAACGGTGCAGAAACTGCTTGGGAGTATCCGCAACAAAGGAAGATGGTGCGTACCACAGAGGTGTTCGGAAACCAAGGAGAAGTTGATGCGGGAGGCGCACGATACGCCATACTCAGTCCACCCTGGAGGTGATAAGCTTTACAAAGACTTGAAGAAGACCTTCTGGTGGCCCAACATGAAAAGGGAAGTAGCGAAATTCGTGGCTAGGTGTTTGACATGTCAAAAAGTGAAGTTTGAGCATAAGAGGATGGGAGGTCTACTCCAACCATTGGATGATCCAGTTTGGAAATGGGACTCCATTTCGATGGACTTTGTGACAGCCTTGCCAAGACCAAAGAACAGGCTCAATCAGATATGGGTGATTATGGATAGAATGAACAAGACGGCGAGATTCATTCCGATGAAGGACAAAGGGAACATGAATCAAAGGGCGGATGCGTACATCAAAAATATAGTAAGATATCATGGAGTTCCAATTTCTATAATCTCGGATAGGGACCCTAAATTTCTCTCTCACTTCTAGAGAGCACTTTAGGAAGCGTTGGGAACGCAAATGAAATTCAGTACTGCTTTTCACCCAGCCACAGATGGACAGACATAGAGGACCATTCAAATGTTAGAAGATATGTTGAGGGTCGGTGTTATGGATTTCCAAGGCTCATGGGTCAATAGCTGCCGTTAATAGAATTCTCCTACAACAACAGTTATCATTCTAGCATTAAGATGGCACCGTACGAAGCTTTGTATGGAACGAAGTGCCGTTCTCCATTATGCTGGAGTGACATCATCTAGACGGTCGTAGCTGGACCACAAATGATTGAAGAAATGACGGACCAAGAACGGCTCATCCAACAAGGAATGAAAGCGGATCAAGACCGACAAAATTCATACGCAGATCTGAAAAGAAGGCCATTGGAGTACCAAGTGGGGGAAAAGGCATTCCTAAGGGTTTCACCCACTAAGGGAGTAACCAGGTTCAACCTGAGAGGGGAATTGAGCCCTAAGTTTATCGGGCCATACGATATCTTGGAGAGAATTGGAGAAGTTGTGCGTCGTCTAGATCTACCTGCCAATTCGGGGTGAGGACACAACGTCTTTCACGTATCCCAGCTAAGGATGTATATACCAGACCCCTCCCATGTATTGGACCCTGAATTAGTTGATTTTGACCCGTATCTTACTTACGAGGAGTATCCTGTCAAAATATTGGATACCGAGACAAGGGGCACACGTTCCAAGAGCGTCAAATTGGTAAAGGTCATTTGAACCAACTATCAGACTGAAGAAGCAAGATGGGAATCTGAAGAGGAAATGAAGAAGAAGTATCCACCTTTGTTTGTTGACGTAAATTGAGTTCCGGGGACGTCACTCTCTAAGGGGGAGAAGATGCAACCCTTCGTTTGTTGTCGTTACATTGTTACCCTTTATTTATTACTATCACGTGCTAGTACCCTTACACCATGCTTAGCCTTGACCCTTAGTGACTAATGAACTGTTGAAACTGTGACCCTACTTGGTATTGTGTGCATATATAGTATCGCGTTACTCGCTATTACTTGCTTGTATGACAGTACTTGTCCGTACGTGAGATAAATGCTTATAGGCATCGCATTTATTGGCTGATTTTAGCTTCGAGGACGAATCTCTCTTTAAGGGGGGAAGGATGTAATACCCTGTATATTCGCCAGGTTTAAAACCGTAATTTGAAAGCTAGATACGACTTTATTTGCAAAATAGCACTAGGGTGATCTATCATAATTTGATAGATAAGAAAGGGTGTGACGATTCTAAAAAGGTTAGAGATAAAAGTCGTAGTATATTGTGAAAATGTGTTTATTTAGTTGTGTGTGTACGACCACCGCGACTTATCTTGCATCTATTGCCCCCAATCACATTTTTATTAGCTTGTGCACCCAAAGCACATTAGTCCATCACCCATCTTCTTGGGGAAGCCTTCTTCTCTAGATATTTTTTTCCCACCTCCATGGTCACTTTCACCCATCACCATCACTTAACTTCACTACACTTTGGTGCACATGAGAGCACATGCTTTCATACCTCAATTTGTATAAAATTTACCTCTTTTCTTCCCCTCATTAACCACCAGAGCAACTCATCACCACCACCATCCTCACCATTTCCAAGCTTCATCACCGCCACTCCCTCCTTCGGCAAAGCCACCCAGATTCACTCTCCCTCTCCTCCTCTCTTATTCACAACCCAGCAGAGGACCCATCCAGTGGCAGAGCCTCCATCCCCGCTGCACCGCCGGCGGAAATCACCGCCAAAGGCTAAGAGGAACTCTCTGCTCTCTATCTCTCCTCTCTCCCTCTCTAGTCACTGCCGAAATCCAGTAAGAAGGCCACCAGGACAGTGGCATCGCCACCATCTCCGCTGCCACTGTGGCGGCAATCACCACCAAAGCCGAGAAAACCCTCTACTCCGATCTTCCCTCCATCTTGCTCTCTCTCTCTCTCTCTCTCTCTCTCTCGCTATACCTCTGCCCTGGACCAGAAGAAGGAAGAAAAATCAAAAGAGAAGTAGCATAGAGTAGCAGCAGCGGCGAAAGTTACAGTGGCCACCACTGGACCACCACTTTTACCGGCGACCGATTGGGACGAGAATCACCAGCGTCGCCCATGCCTTCAATTCGTCTCCAATCGAATCCTAGTAGGCCGACGAAGCTAGCAGGAGGTTCAGACGAAGCCAAGGCAGCCATTAACGCCGGGGCTGAAGGTCACGACCGATCCATCCGCGTGGGTTTCAACCCGACCCAATTTTTGACTGTTTCTCGCGATTCTTGATTAGGGTATGCTCTAAATCTTGTTGTGAGTTGATTTAAACAATCAAAATCGTGTCTAGCTGCCTCGATTCATGTCTAGATCGATCGATTTGAGAATGCATGTTTAGGGGGTTAAAGTGTCTTTTATACAAACCTGTTATAGTGTATAGTGGGGGGGACTGATTGTAGATAAGGGAATCTTGGGGGTAGTTGACACCTTTTATTGATTCTGGTTGTGAGTGGTTGGGGGTCCCAGCCGTCTTTAGGCATAACTAAGCGGGTTTTGCATGTCTTTTATCTAAACAGTACACTTTTCGCGAAAAATAAAAATGTGATTTTTGAATCAAAAATATTTTTTAAAAATACTAGTTTTCGTACTCGTCACGAAAAAAATAATTTGGGTGTCGAAATGTTATCGGAAAATTTGATTTAAAAATTAAACTGGTTATGTTTTATTGTGAACTAAATAATATTGTGTTAATCACACAACTCTCATTTCGGTTTTGCTCAAGCGTTTGTAGAATGGAACTAGCTACGCTATAAACGTCGTTTCATCTTGTAGAATATTTAGAAGTCGTTTTCTCAATGAACTCAATATTTTACCTATCGAAATTGTTCATACTTTAGAACTATTGCTCTTATTTAATTGTAGAAAATATGAGTTAACATTTGATCACTATTTCTTCACTAAAATTTACAAGTTCTTCATACTAAAATTATTTTTTCTAAACAAATAATCACTTTTGGACATACTAAATAAATCGGATAGTCGTTTTAAAATACACGAGTTACAAGAGTTTATAAATAACTTTCCTACTTAATATTTTATAGTATCCTTTATAAAGCTTGAGTGTCGTCATGTATAGCAAGGAATAGCGTTGCCCATGGGAGAAACGGGTGGTTTAAAAGTCAAGTAGTACTCTCGCTAGAATTTATAGTGTATATTCGAATAGTTGGACTTGTGTTAATTTAGGAGATATAATTTGTAGGTGACGAATTTGTTGACGCGGACTTCATAGGAACTCTTGCGTGATAGTAGCAAACAGATCAAGGTGAGTATACATGTCAAACGTTGCGTGCCTAGTTTCTTTCGTGTCCAAACATGACTTTTACTATTTGTCTCAAAATCTGCTTTATGAACTGCTTGTTTTATTTGAAATTTGATTACGTTTCAAAATAGTCGCTTTGCAATGTCACACGAGAACCATAAATCAAAATAACGCATAACAAGTAAAGAGAAAAGAACAATACGGGGATTATTACAATATCGATAGATTGGTCGTGTTGACTGCCGTTACACGACCCGTATTAGTTTAACCCGGTCGCAACCTGCCGGGTCGCTCCATGTACTAACCTCTCTGGCCGCAAGAAGTCTTAGGGGGGTGCCGGCACTTAAGGTCATGACTACTATTGAAATGATAGCTTTTCTTTGTAACAGCAAGTTTATAATGAGGTAGTTGACGAAATGATATTTACTATTGAAAAGGAATCGATAGTTTGGAAGCAATACTCCCAGTTTGACAATCAAAGGAAGTCTGAAACGCAAAGTAAAGAAAGAGAATGTCTTATGGGATGCAAGTAATTACACTTGATTTCTTAATATTACATTTTTAGCTATGATCCCTTATCCTCTTATGAATGTTTTAGAAATATTACACTTCCTCATCTATTTACAAGTTGGGGTGTTGCTCACTCAGTATTTCAATGCTGATTTTCGAAACTGCGGGTCCTGTTTCCTTCCCACCACATGTATAAATTCTGGAGGTTGTGGGGAAGCTGGGTACGAGACTCACGTAGAGTAATGACATAATGAGCAGCTAGTCTAGTGGTAACATAGTAATTTGTAACTACCCGTGTAAGACTTGAAGACGTTTAAAATGTTTAATAGTATTGTAATGTATGGATGTTTAAGCTTATGATCTCCACCGACTCTTTTAGCATCACTCTCCTGGGCTTTCCGGTCCGGAACGGAAGGCTTGGGGTTCACGGGGTGTTGCACACCAAGCCCTAGCTATCACCTCCTCATAGATCAACTCCTCAGAGGGATTACTCATACGCATCGGGTACACCGATTCGTCTTGCGGAATTCAAGACAAAACTCAATAAACTCCACCTTGGCTTGAATTCTGCGAGCGCCTACCATATTCCTCTGCCAACTCTGTTGTTGATCTCAACTCTGTCGCATCCTCCATGCTCCACCTGCATGGTCCGCCATCTAACCACTACAAAGATGCTCTGCACCCCATCCCAGGGCGTCGCCTCGCAGCCTCACATGGCGCGTCCCAAATTTTACTACTTTGGGGAGTAGTGTGGCTCCATCTCTCCACTAGCTAGCTCATCACTGGAGAGATCACCACCAACCAGGTCAAGTGCAAACGATACTCCCTTTCTTTCCACCACTGCTGTAGTTTTCTTCATCATCGTTCTCGTCACTTGAGCTCCTTCTCGAAAAACTTGCAACTGGTGCACAACCTGCATTATCTCCATGCTTCAGCGTCCTCACACGTCAACCACGTGTTTATCCACGCCAGACCTGAGTGCTTCTCCTTGCACTGTTACTTCTCATGTTCGATCATACGCCTTCACCCAGGCGTCTTGCAAATCCACCGCTTTGCGTACCCGTCGCAACTTACCTCTCTTTTTGCCTCGAGCTGCTCAAGATTTATCGTCACGAACCCACACATAGATATAAAGACGCCACCTATGCCATGGCCTCGTCAACTGCATCCACCACCTCAATCTATGCCTCAGGAGCTTCTTGTGAATTTCCTCGCAATAGTTTCCCACGTCTCTGACCAGACTCCTATGAAACGGTTGCGTCTCGTGCTCATAATCACATAAAGCCTATGCTTCTTGTCTTTGTTAACCAGACGCTCCACCTGCCAAAAAACTCCCGAGCATGCATAGGATGCCAATCGAAAGTTCAATTAGAAAAAAACGTCTCTAATTGACCCCACCTGATTAGGCTTGAACTTGATTGACCCTGATGGCATCCCGTCGTCTTCGATCTCCCTACCGATATCGATTGATGTCAATCTTCTCAATCTAATCGGAATCTCAAAATTATGACCGTATAGATGAAGTCGCCACGTCCAAAAATATAGGGCTAGACTCCAGAATCATCCCAATCAAATATACAAGCACGCCGTAACCACCCGAACAAGTTTAGGCCGTCGATTCACGTCAATACCCTGCCACGTCAAGAATTTGCAATATCCAGCAACAATTTGCAGAATCTGACCCAGCCATCGTATCAGGAATGTCCAAAAACCTAGGGTTCACCTCCTGTTCGAGCCCAATCGAACTTACAGGCAGCTCGAAACCACACAACCAATTTGGACCACCCGTACACGTGCTCAGGTACTTTGCAGCCGTAAGCATGAAGCATGTGAACGCTTCTCCCCACCAGCAGTACCCCTATGTGCATGTTATCACCGAACATACACATTACTCAAGTGTGTTGCCCTTCCTTCTCTTTGGACGGCCACAAACAAGAAGCAAACCTCAATCGGCCAATCCCAATGCACCAACACATCAAACAATTGATTTACAATCAATTCATAATGTTTGAAATTTGCCAACTAGCTTCCGAAGAGGGAACTTACCGCAACCAACTACCAAAGCTTCATCAGCGACACTATTTTTTTCTTTGTAATTCTTCCTCACTTCACTTGCGTACTCCACCAGATCATCAAGCAGGCTCTAATACCAATTGTTGAGAATTATTCGTCAATCCAAATTTCTGCCGCAACGGAAAAAAAATTCCACACACTCAACGCACACAATTTAGGAGAAGAAAACCACACACAAGAATTTAACGTGGTTCGGCAAAATTGCCTACATCCACGGGAGGAGGAGAACTTCACTATATCAATGAGGGAATACATCGTAGGGGAAAGACAACACAATATGCGGACCACATCTACGCGGTACTCTCATCCTCATAGAGTACATCTATGAAACCATAACCTCACACATCCACTCAGAGATATCTCTCACAGATTTTTTACTCAGCTCGACTCACTCCTCTAAAATAATAGCTAGCACCTCTATTTATACTAATATAGAGGAGGTGGAAAAGCCCACCAAGCCCTAGCTATCACCTCCTCAGAGGGAGTACTCAGACGCATCGGGTACACCAATTCGTCTTGCGGAATTCAAGACAGAACCCAACACAAACGTGTTGAATCAGCTACATTCAATTTAGTGCTAAAACGGGAAGTAGTAGGGCCTCGTTTGGGTAGCGGATAAGATACAGCGGATATGGCTTATGCTGGGGTACGAGGTAGGATATGTATGCTGTCGGATAAGGCCTGATATGATATGCTGGCTTACTGTGTTTGGGTGCTGCGGGATATGAGACAGGATAAGAAGCAAGATATGAATTACTATGTTTGGCCGATGCAATATAAGAAGCAAAATATGTTCCAAATGACTAAAATACCCTCAGTACAGTGATTTGTATAAATTACTTGTATTGAGGTCTGAACTGTATGAAATGTTTGTAAATAACGATGTCTTGTCAGATAATGCTCATTTTCGGTTGAAAAAAAATGTGTAAATAATCGTTGCCATATAATAGAGTAGTTTAATATAATATTGCTCCTTTGTCTATGTAGAACTAACTAAAAATGTCTAAAAAATGAGCACTCCTACTCTACAGTACAAACAACATGTTCCTCACTGATTAGTCAATAGAAAGAAAGACAAGAAAAACAATTAAAGTAAAAACTTTAAACGAAAGTGAAGTTTCACAATGGAGTAACTAGACAAGAAAAAAACTAAAGAAAAAAACTATTATTATTATTATTAATGGTTGAGGGTATTTTGGTCACGAATGGAACCCCTCTTATCCCCTCACCCTCTTATTCGGTGTATACCACCCTGTAGGTGGTATAAGAATCAAGGCAAAAAAATGGGGGAAGGATAAGGGGAGGATATGATTTCCCCTCCTTATCCGCTACCCAAACAAGGGATAAGATAAGGGAGGGGATATCATATCATATCCTTCCTCCTTATCCGCTACCCAAACGAGGCCTAGGGGAAATGATATCCAAGTATGGCCTTCATCAAGGTTGTCCTTTGTTGCCTTATTAGTTCCTTTTTACACACGAAGGGACTTACATATCAATCAAAGTGTCAGTGGCCCAAAAAAAGGATGCGGGTGTCAAAGCTTCTCGTAGTTGCCCAGTTGTGTCACATCTTCTTTTTGCTGATGACACCATCTTATTTACTTGAGATAGATTACAAGATGTGAATGCCCTACTATAGACTATTACAAGGTACGAAAAGATCAGGCTCACAATTAACTATGTACTCGACTAATGTTTTTCCTGAAGATAGATATGTTTATCAGTAGTGCATTTGGGGTTGCGAAGGCCTCGAAGCATAAAAAAAAACTTAGTTCTACTAATGAAAATTTTTAGGAATAAGAAAGAGACTTTCAGTTACACTCTGGAAAAAATTCAGCAAAAATAATGAATAGAAGGAGAATTTATTATCTCATTTGGGAAAGGAAATATTGCAGAGGTTAGTGGTCCAAGTCATTCCAAACATTGAAATGAGCTTCTTTATGCTTCCAGTTACAACCAGTAAAAAGATTGAGCAATATATGATAATTTTTTGGTGGTCCAACAATGATAAACATGGCATTAGCTGGCTAGCTTGGGAGAAGATCAAACTTGCCAAAGAGAAATGTGGTCTCAATTTAAGGTATTGAATACTTTAACAAGTCGATTCTAGTAAAGCAATGTTGGTGAGTGGTTACGGAACTTTGAAGAAAATGGCAAACTTTATGACAAATCGGGTAATGAGATTGCTCGTTCAGAATCATGTTCTTCTACCACCCCCGAATCATCACACAGAACTATGAATCACTCATGGACTAAAAATCTATTGAATTAAAAGTTTCAAAAAGAGCAGTGTTTCTAACATGGAGAGTCTACCGTTACATCATCCCAACTTGTAATAAACTTAGTTAGCATTTTTGGAAGAGGCGCTCCAACCTTCTCCAGACTAGCATCACCGAAAATGAAGTTCTGTTACGATAATTCATGTGGATAGTGTAGAGGCGCTACATCCTTCAGCATGATCGTCCCTAGTCAGTGCGACTGAGGTAAACCTCTAAATATCATATTATGCTCATTCATGTGGGTCCTAGTGGGTATTAAACAACAAAATTTTGTATTTCTGCTGCGTTTGATTGCCTGAAACCCAACAAAACACTACTTTTTTGCATTGAAATTGGTTATCCCCATTTCGATTTTTTCTGGGAGTTTTAACTCTCAAGAATATGTGGACAAATTGCAAGTATGAGAGCGTGGTGAGTTACACTTTGGAACAAGTAGAGCTTAACGGCATTGAAAAAAAGCACATACAGATCATTGTGAGTTGCCGAAATATTTGAAAGTCTATAAATACTGGAATATTTAGAAAGTCCCTCCATCTCCAATATATACTGGTGTTTTCTGAGCATAAAAGAAATGAAGAAATTCCGTTGTTCAGCCGGGATAATGAGAAAGTGTAAGGTGGGAGAAACTTGTATGTGTCGAACTCTCGATGAGACTCAGTGCAATTTGCAACCTCCCCTAAAAAACTTTAAAGTGTTAATGTTGATGCTTTTTGGTGCATGAAAACTAACAGTGCTCTGTTAGGGGTGGATCTTAACAAATGAGAAATGTGACTTGCTAAAATTGAGATCGGGAAAGAGTAACCTAGTTCAACATACATTGCACAATCTTTCGCTCTAGGATTGATTACTTGGAGAATGCAAGACAGAGGTGATATTTCCATTTGGTTTTAGGTAGATAGTAAGGTTGTGTATACTTTGAGCATAAGTCGAAAAAGATTGAGATTTCAAATTTGGGAGATATTCATTAGTCGATTGAGAAGGCTACAAGCCAGAGTGACTTAGATACCAAGACGTTACACATGTAGACAGGGCGGATGCATGATTCATCATCAAGGGGACACAATTTATACTTATAGAGTAAAAAAAATTACATAAAAATTAGGCCTAATTCTACATATAGTGAGAGTTTTGGGCCTAACTTGTTATATAGCGAGAATTTTAGGCCAAAATCATAAATATTTGTGTTCACGTTATGGGTACTTAAGTTATTTCAACAGACTTTGGGGGTACTTCGTGCAATTTTCAAAAAGGACATATATGAATTTTTTTGACAAAATTTGGAAAAATGTAGTAGAGTAAAAAATTCATGGTTGCCATAGGATTACCCCGAGTTAAGTGTGGATCCGCGCATGTAGACCATGTAAATATATCATTATTATTACATTTCAGGGTCGTCTTTTATATATAAAAAACAAACTCCTCGTCAGAATATCTAGGAAAAAATGCTCACTCCTCTGTCCTAAAAACTTTCCCATCATGTTAGTAGAGATGTGGGTGGTTACCTGCATTTAGCCACCATGCATGAACGTTATTGGAAGTTAGCAACAACATTTTGTGGGTTGGCTATTTATTTGCCATATATCTACTGTCGTAAAATACCACTTTCTGGTTCAACTACCGTACAAGGTTAGAATTTTTTCAGAGTTTTCTCTTTTTCTACAAAGTTTCTACATTCTTGTGTTTAACTGGGTGAGTATGGAAGCGATGGAAGCCAAACTATGAATCTCAATGCCTTTGAAGAGGATGAGATAACCATTTCAGATCTTTCCATGGAGGAAGGAGTGGTGTGGGGGTTCAAAAGGCTATGAATGTGGTGTGGAATGAGCCTAAAGAGTTTGCTCTAAGTCCTCTCGGTGATGGAATTTTCCAATTTCGATTTGGGGATAGCAGAGAACTTGAGACAGTGATGTTGGGTCAACCGTGGTTGATAAACAATTGTTTAGTTGTTCTTCAACGTTGGAGGGAAGGAAATGATATGAATTTGGTGGATTATTCGAAAGGGCTTTTCTCGATCCACATGTGGGGTCTTCCACCGGAGGGGCTTAGGTAGGCTTCGGGGAAGGACATTGGGAAGGCTTTGGGGGGATTTTGTGGACGCGTCTGTTCCTGACAAGGGAGTTGTAAAAGGAAGATTTATCAAAGTGAAAGTGTGGCTTGATTTTCCCAAGCCTTTGCGAAGGGGAGGAAAGATCCGGTTGCAAGGGGGTCAAGTTTCGTGGATTGATTTTTGGTACGAGAAGCTGCCTAACATGTGTGAGGGTTGTGGTATAGTGGGGCACGATCTCACAAAATTTATGAAACTTAAGGGTGCAGTGTCGATGGCTACAAAGTATTACAGAGATTGGGTACGCGCGTCGGCGTCTATGAATTCAGTGCGGAAGACATGAACGATAAATGATATGGATCTCAAGGGCTTCTCTCTGTTTGGAGTACAGACCCATGACGAAGGAAATATTGGTGAGCAAAATGATATGGCTAATTATGTTTCTTCAACTATTGCAAAAGGGAAAGACAATGTTGTCTGTGAGGAGGCTCCAAGGGTTCGGACGTTTAACAAAAGTGGGAGGAATAAAGCTGTGAAGATTCAAGAAGGGGAAAATGTAGGGTTTTGATTCATGGATCGCGCAAACGGAAGCATAATCAAACAAACAACCATGCAAAACCCTCCAAGGATCACAAGTCTAGATGCATAACGATAGTAAAGGCAAGAAATCATAAACACACCTTTGGGTTCTCCTTGATGACTTCAAACGCGAATAGTGTCACGTTCTCTATAGTTGATCCACGCCTAGAGTTGTTCCTAGATCTCCAATCTCCTTGGTGCTAGCCCGGAATGAAAGGAGGGTGAAGGAATCACGCAAAACGAGGCACCAAAAGGGGGTTCGGCCCTTTGTGGCGTCGGAGACAAGGGGCGGCGGCAAAGGGGGCGGCGTCCCTCTTTGTGGCTTGCTCTCTCTCTCCTTTGTTCTCTCCTACTCTTGTTATGTTCTCTCTAGAGCATAAAGTGTGTAGGGAAGGAAGGAGGAGAGTCCTTTATATAGTCCAACAACTCCTTGTCAACTACCTAAAGGACTTATTCTAGTCCTACTAGAGTTCAATTTAGTCCCTTCCTTGCAAATTAGTCCCTACTAAGTTTGCAAGGGTTTGCAAAGTGATCCTTCTAATTAATTAATCCAATTAATTAATTCCACAAAGTGACCCCATAGGTTCTATCTAGTTGGTAGCAACTCTTTGCTAATATGGAGCGGTTTCTAGCAAAACATCCATTCTAGCCAACTAATAGAATAGTCATCTAGACAACCTTGTACAAGTAATTGTCTCATCCCTTTGCCTCCATATCCGGATTGGACACGAGACATACAAGTCACACTCGTATATCCAATCCCTAGTTTCTCGATCCATGGAATAGCCTTATTCGTGCAAATAACATCAATATCCCATATATTGATTTATTTGAGTCTGGCCAGACATTCTATAAGCACTATCCTCGAGTGGCCTTGGATATTTGCTCCCGTTATGTGGGAGGGGCAAATCCTCTCTACGTCCACTACGATCTCTAAGCTTGCTTCTCATTGTATCCAGTACACGCCTTTATAACTACCCAGTTACGGTGTAGCGTTTAACGCTACCAAGATCACAATGATCCACAACTAGAATATCTAGTGACTTCAAGTCTAAGGATGACAATACCATTGTACCCGAGAAGCGCTTGTGACTCAACATAACGTGTATGTAGCCTTCTCGGTAATGGGTCAATCCAGTGCAACATTCCGTAATGCACACCTATGTGTTGGATCGTGATATCTCCATATCAATCCAACCCCATACTAGTCTATAGATGATTGTCCCATTTAATCATTATACTTGACTATGGATATTTAAGATAAACAACGCAATTGTAAATCTAAGGACTTCATTATATTAAATATCCAATAAATAATAAATGAATTTCTAGCCAATTACAAATTCATACTAAACTAGATTGCCTCTAGGGCATCTATTCCAACAGTCTCCCACTTGCACTAGAGCCAATCTGGCGCATCTCGTATGCCCATACTCCTAGTGTGCCCTTCATGCTTCCACTGCGTGAGAGGCTTTGTAAGCGGGTCTGACAGATTATCATCTGTAGGAATCTTGCATATCCGAACGTCTCCTCTATCGATAATATCTCGAATCAGATGAAACTTCCTGAGCACATGCTTGGACTTCTGGTGCGATCTGGGTTCCTTTGATTGTGCGATCGCCCCAGTGTTGTCACAGAACAACTCCACTGGATCCGCAATGCTAGGGACCACACCAAGTTCAGAAACAAACTTTCTGATCCAAACAGCCTCCTTTGCTGCGCCATTTGCAGCAATGTACTCAGCCTCTGTTGTAGAATCAGCTACCGTCTCTTGCTTGGAACTCTTCCAGCTCACCGCTGCTCCATTCAGGCAAAACACATATCCCGACTGTGATCTAAAGTCATCTCTATCGGTTTGGAAGCTTGCATCAGTGTAACCCCTTACACGCAACTCTTCCTCACCGCCAAACATCAAGAAGGCATCCTTAGTTCTTCTCAAGTACTTTAGGATGTTCTTGACAGCAATCCAGTGACTCTCACCCGGATTGGATTGGTATCTGCTTGTCATACTCAAGGCATATGACACATCTGGTCTAGTACATAACATGGCGTACATGATAGACCCTATGGCCGAGGCATAGGGAATCCTACTCATGCGTTCCTTCTCAATCTCATTGGAAGGACAACCACTCTTCGAAAGAGCGATTCCATGTGACATGGGCAAGAATCCCTTCTTGGAATCTTGCATGTTGAACCGTTTCAACACCTTGTCAATATATGTACTTTGACTTAGGCCTAGCAACCTCTTAGATCTATCTCTATAGATCTTTATACCGAGTATATAGGCTGCTTCCCCTAAGTCCTTCATTGAGAAACACTTTCCTAGCCAATCTTTCACAGATTGCAGCATGGGAATGTCGTTTCCAATGAGTAGTATGTCATCCACATACAAGACCAGAAAAGCTACAGAGCTCCCACTAACCTTCTTGTATACACAAGACTCATCTTCGTTTCTGATGAAGCCAAACTCTTTGACCACTTCATCAAAACGTCGATTCCAACTCCTAGAAGCTTGCTTCAATCCATAAATGGATCGTTGTAGCTTACAGACTTTGTTGGCTTGCTTTGGATCCTCAAAACCCTCCGGCTGTATCATATACACGTCCTCGAGGAGATTCCCATAAAGGAATGCTGTTTTGACATCCATCTGCCAAATCTCATAGTCGTAGTATGCTGCAATCGCAAGTAGGATTCGGATGGATTTGGTCATTGCGACTGGTGAAAAGGTTTCATCATAGTCAATACCATGAATCTGTCTGAATCCTTTAGCCACCAATCGGCCCTTATAGGTAATCACATTACCATCCATGTCGATCTTCTTCTTGAAGACCCACTTGCACCCTATGGGTCGCGCCCCATCAGGTGGTTCCACCAAAGTCCATACTTTGTTGGTATACATGGATTCCATCTCGGATCTCATGGCTTCAAGCCACTTCTGCGAGTCTGGGCCATTCATGGCCTCCTCATAGGTAGTAGGCTCATCATCTATGAGCATCGTGTCACCGGAATCAGTTACGAGAAGTCCGTACCTCTCCGGTTCCTGGCGCACTCTACTAGATCTACGAAGCTCTTGTGTTACCTGAACAGGTGGATCCACAACTACTTGTGATTCCTGTTCATGTTCCATAATCGGTTCTGTGATTTGTGGTTCTTGAACCTCTTCAAGTTCTACATTCCTCCCACTTGCTTCTTTAGAGACAAACTCTCTTTCTAGAAACACGCCGGTCCGAGCAACAAACACTTTGTTCTCGGTTGGATTGTAGAAATAGTATCCCTTAGTTTCCTTAGGGTACCCCACAAATTTACACTTATCCGATTTAGGCCCTAGCTTGTCTGATTGTAAACGTTTTACATAGACATCGCAGCCCCAAATCCTCATGAACGACAGTGTGGGACGCCTCCCACTCCACATCTCATATGGTGTCTTCATGACTGATTTAGATGGAACACGGTTAATGGTAAAAGCTGCACTTAATAGAGCGTAGCCCCAAAATGATAATGGAAGATCGGTTTGACACATCATAGACCGAACCATATCCAATAGGGTTCGATTCCTCCTCTCGGACACGCCATTCCATTGTGGCGTTCCGGGTGGAGTGAGTTGGGACACGATCCCACACTCTCTAAGATAGTCGTCAAACTCTTGGCTTAAGTATTCTCCTCCACGATCCGATCGTAGAGCCTTGATACTTTTGCCAAGTTGCTTCTCTACTTCATTCTTGAATTCTTTGAACACTTCAAAGGATTCGGATTTTGCCCTCATAAGGTACACAAATCCATATCTACTGTAATCATCAGTAAACGTAATGAAGTAGACATAACCACCCCTGGCAGGCGTGGCAAATGGCCCACACACATCGGTATGTATGAGCGCCAATTGCTCACTAGTCCTCTCACCTTTCTTATTGAAAGGGGACTTTGTCATTTTTCCCAATAAACAAGCCTCACATGTCTCATATGATTCAAAATCAAATGAGTCTAGTAATCCATCCTTATGGAGTCTAGATACACGTTTCTCATTTATATGGCCTAAACGACAATGCCATAAATAAGCTGGATTTAAATCATTTATTTTAATCCGCTTGGTATTAATGTTGTAGACAGGATTACTTAGATCAAGGACATAAAGTCCATTAAATAATTGCGCACTAAAATAGTGAATATTATTCAAATAAAAGGAACAACAATTGTTCTTTATTGAAATAATAAAACCTTCCTTGTCCAAACAAGAAATAGAAATAATGTTTCTGCTCATAGCAGGCACAAAATAGCAATTATTTAATTCTAAAACTAATCCTGAAGGCAGAGATAGCTCGCAAACGCCTATGGCCAACGCAGCAACCTTTGCTCCATTCCCAACGCGCAGATCTACCTCCCCTTTAGCCAATCTTTTACTTCTCTTTAGATCCTGCATATTTCGACAAATATGAGATCCACATCCAGTATCTAATACCCATGATGTAGAGACAGTTAAATTGACATCTACAACAAAAATACCTGGTGGTGGTGGAATCACTATTCCAAGCCTCTTGTCCTCCAGATATTTTGGGCAGTTCCTCCTCCAGTGTCCAGGTTGACTACAGTAGTGACATTCACCCTTAGTCACGACCTTGGCAATGGCACCAACAGGCTTAAGAGCTTGTTCCTTGGACTTAGCAACTGACTTGCCTTTGCCCTTGGAGGAAGAGGCAAACTTTTTACCCTTTCCTTTATGCACCATCATAATGGCCTTGCCCTTACCCTTGTTGATGCTCTGTTCAGCCGTCCTCAACATGTTGAGCAAATCTGGCAGTGGTTTAACGATCTCGTTCATGTTATAGTTCATAATGAACTGTCCATAACTTTCAGGCAACGATTGCAACACGAGATCCGTTGCCAACTCTTGGCCGACCGGGAACCCAAGCCGGGCGAGATTCTCCAAGTACCCGATCATTCGGAGTACGTGGGGTCCCACCGGGTTCCCTTCTGCCAGATGACATTTGAACAGTGCCTTTGAGACCTCATACCTCTCTACCCTCGCCTGCTCTTGGAAGAGCTGCTTTAGATGTTCGATCATATCGACAGCATTCATGTTCTCATGTTGCTTCTGAAGCTCAGAGGTCATGGTGCAAAGCATTAGGCAGGCCGCATCATTAGCGTCATCAACACGCTTTTGATACGCCTTTAAGGCAGCAGGTGTCTGATTCTCTGGACCTTCTGGAACATGCTCCTCTATTGCGTACAGCTTCTTTTCTTGCTTGAGAACAATTCTCAAGTTTCTGTACCAATCGAGAAAGTTGGTTCCTGAGAGCTTGTCCTTCTCAAGGACAGATCGTAGGGAATGTTGTGAACTCGATGAGTTGTTTGCCATTTGGAATTCTACAAAAAGGAAAATACGCAAGTTTTAGTATTTGTGAATTTTTGACTATATTTAATAATGGCTAGTTTATTAAATATAGCTCCCACTATTTTACTACGGATTAATAACCCTCAAGATATTAATGCGGAAAATATCCTTATATTTTCTAGTGGGCCAAGATCCATCTTTTTCATCTCCTTATGAGCTTGCTTTGGCAAGTCACCCATAATTCGATTACTTCTTAGGTAGGAACAATTCCAATTGCATCCCATATGCAACTCTTGGTTCAACCGGGCAAATAACTCCTTATTTATCCATCCTTATGGATAATCCCAATTGATTGCCTCTAGGTTTCTTAATCAAATTAATAGCCTAGTTGTGTTCAACCTCTTATCTAAACAATTGCACATTGTTACGTGCCATCGCATTTCATCATTATGAACCAAGTCGCCATGCTTTGGCACGCACGAACTCGATAAATAATGATGATAATGAGTGTTTAAATAACGAGAAGGCAAGAACACAATATTTAAAAATTTGAGGGATTTTTCAATTCAATTATAATCATTTTGTTGATCAATATCAACTAATCTATCTATTTGAGTTTGGGCACAACTCCAAATAATAGATCCGGGTTGTCTAATTATCTTATTATCCTAATTGCATGCATCATCCATACACCAACCACACAAATAATAAGACAATAAATAAACAACCACAAAAACAGAAATTAAACGTGATGTGGATATGGCCTTTTCTAGACTAAGATAATTCCAAGCCAATGGAATTATCTATGAACCCTAAACAAACACATCTCCATGCGTCTTGATCTTTTGGTCCATCCTTCATAGTCATGTGGTGTGCTCCATGCTCCATGCTCCATCTTTTGTGGCTCCTTTGGCTTTGGGCTTCTTTTCTCCAATCTTGGCTAACAATATACTTTATCTAGCACTAGCTAATATCTATACTAAATAAAATAAATCTCACAAGTTGAGAAAAAAAATGGCACGCAGGCCATAAAACTCTAATTAATTATTACAATTAATTGATCAGCTCGCAGGCCGTAAAACCAAACCACAAAATTAAACATCCACATCAAACCACATCCTAAGGCCATATCCAATCACCATGCGATTTGCACATAAACAGTTAAAATCCAATTTTAACGCGCTTGGTCAATTTTAATTGATTTTAGGATTTCTAGGGTTAAAACGGTCCATGGGCCCAACAATCCAATTGCCCGGGCCCAAATAGGTGAACCATAAAGCCCTAGGGCCGGCCCGGCCCAAAACCCGCAAGCTAGGCCCGCGGGTTAGGGCCGCCCGGCCCCTTAGGGCTCCAAGCTTGGGCGGCAAGCAAGGGGGCGGTCCCCTAGGGGGCCGAACCTCCTTGTGGAGGTTGTTTCCAAAACAACCTCCTTGCTTGGAGCCCAAGTTTGGTTATTTCCTTGTTGTGGGAGAACTCCTTCTTCCCCAAGGATGCCCAAACCCTAGATCTAAGATCCTAAAATTTCTCAAACTCACCAATTCATGCATCCAATGCAATAATTGGGTCTTGTTATGATTAATTCTTTGACAAATTGCATCCAATGCTTGATTTGTCTTGTTTTACGCGATAAACAACAAATTAAGGTGTAAAACAACAAGAATGTAACACATAAACTACGTTTATGCTCTATGACCTGTGGCTCTGATACCACTGTAGGGTTTTGATTCATGGATCGCGCAAACGGAAGCATAATCAAACAAACAACCATGCAAAACCCTCCAAGAATCACAAGTCTAGATGCATAACGATAGTAAAGGCAAGAAATCATAAACACACCTTTGGGTTCTCCTTGATGACTTCAAACGCGAATAGTGTCACGTTCTCTATAGTTGATCCACGCCTAGAGTTGTTCCTAGATCTCCAATCTCCTTGGTGCTAGCCCGGAATGAAAGGAGGGTGAAGGAATCACGCAAAACGAGGCACCAAAAGGGGGTTCGGCCCTTTGTGGCGTCGGAGACAAGGGGCGGCGGCAAAGGGGGCGGCGTCCCTCTTTGTGGCTTGCTCTCTCTCTCCTTTGTTCTCTCCTACTCTTGTTATGTTCTCTCTAGAGCATAAAGTGTGTAGGGAAGGAAGGAGGAGAGTCCTTTATATAGTCCAACAACTCCTTGTCAACTACCTAAAGGACTTATTCTAGTCCTACTAGAGTTCAATTTAGTCCCTTCCTTGCAAATTAGTCCCTACTAAGTTTGCAAGGGTTTGCAAAGTGATCCTTCTAATTAATTAATCCAATTAATTAATTCCACAATCTAGTACAACTCTATATAGCGTGTGACCCCATAGGTTCTATCTAGTTGGTAGCAACTCTTTGCTAATATGGAGCGGTTTCTAGCAAAACATCCATTCTAGCCAACTAATAGAATAGTCATCTAGACAACCTTGTACAAGTAATTGTCTCATCCCTTTGCCTCCATATCCGGATTGGACACGAGACATACAAGTCACACTCGTATATCCAATCCCTAGTTTCTCGATCCATGGAATAGCCTTATTCGTGCAAATAACATCAATATCCCATATATTGATTTATTTGAGTCTGGCCAGACATTCTATAAGCACTATCCTCGAGTGGCCTTGGATATTTGCTCCCGTTATGTGGGAGGGGCAAATCCTCTCTACGTCCACTACGATCTCTAAGCTTGCTTCTCATTGTATCCAGTACACGCCTTTATAACTACCCAGTTACGGTGTAGCGTTTAACGCTACCAAGATCACAATGATCCACAACTAGAATATCTAGTGACTTCAAGTCTAAGGATGACAATACCATTGTACCCGAGAAGCACTTGTGACTCAACATAACGTGTATGTAGCCTTCTCGGTAATGGGTCAATCCAGTGCAACATTCCGTAATGCACACCTATGTGTTGGATCGTGATATCTCCATATCAATCCAACCCCATACTAGTCTATAGATGATTGTCCCATTTAATCATTATACTTGACTAGGGATATTTAAGATAAACAACGCAATTGTAAATCTAAGGACTTCATTATATTAAATATCCAATAAATAATAAATGAATTTCTAGCCAATTACAAATTCATACTAAACTAGATTGCCTCTAGGGCATCTATTCCAACAGAAAAATGGTGTTCTTGTCAAGAATACCGGTGATCAAGGAATGAGTTTGGGTACGAAAAGAGGTTGATCGCAGTCGGATATGGCGAATGAAGACATCCATTTGAAACGACGGGGGGTGATAAGGCTCCCCCCCCCCCCCCCCCCCCCCGCCGAGAGTCATGTATCTCCTAAGTTGGAACATGCGAGGATTTGCCAATCCTTGCATGTTCAACTCTCTTCACTTTATGGTGAAGAGACATAGTCATGTTTTACCTTTTCTTTCCGAAACTAAGTTAGGTAAACATAAAGGAGATGAGATCCGATATAAGCTAGGCTTTCAAAGTGGTTTGTGGGTGCCTCGTCGAGGTCTAGCCGGGGGTCTAGCTTTGCTGTGGAATTTGGTAGTTGATGTTTTGGTTTTTTGTTACCATGATTTTTATATTCATGCGTGGGTGAAGGTTGTAGACTCACCTGAGTCTAGTTTTTTTACGGGTATCTACGGTAATCCCGATGCAGGTCAAAGATTTATGTCGTGGGATGTTTTAAGATGGTTGAAACAAAAAAATGATGTATCTTGGATTGTGTGTGGTGATTTTAATGAGATCTTTTCTGTTGATGAGTATGAAGGCTCTTCTTTTCCTAATCAAAGAGTCATGAATGAATTTGCTCAAGTGCTGCACTTTTGTGATTTAATTGATCTGGGTTATGAAGGCTACAAGTTTACTTGGCATAATAGAATGGATGGTCATGCAAATGTGAAAAAGAGGTTGGGTAGGGCTATTGCTACTAATAATGGTTAAAAATTTCCCAGCAACTACAGCTAAACATCTGGTGAGTACTGCTTCGGATCACTTCCCACTATTAAATCAAGCCCAAGTTGAGAGTGTGTGAAGTAATGTTCAGAAACCTTTTAGGTTTGCTGCTCAATGGAGTAAGTATGATGATTGTGCATATGTTTTCTCAACCAATTGGAAGGCTACCTCTAATGAGTATTGTCCATAATCCTTCTTACAGAAGATTACAAACACTGGGAAAGCTTTACAGTTGTGAAGTAAGAAGAAGATTTTTTTTAGCAAACAAGCTAAAGATAAATTGTTGACGCAAATTGATAAAACAACAAAGCTTCCTCCATCAGCTAGTAACCTGCAAAAGTTGAGAAGATTAGAAGATCAGTTCAATACGGTTCTAGTAGATGAAGAGTTAAAATGGAGGCAACTTTCTAGAGAGATGTGGCTAAGGGAAGGAGACAAAAATACAGCTTATTTTCATAGAAGAGCAACACAAAGAAATAGGATAAATACCATCAGAAGATTGCAAGACACTCAAGGTAACTCGGTTGAAAGAGGAGTGGATATCCAAAATATGTTCATAGATTAGTGTACTGAGTTATTCACTGCAGGCACAGTTGATATGGATGAAGTTGGAGTGCTATTCCTACTAAGGTTACTCATGATATGAACTGTGCTTTGATTAAAGCTTATGACGCAGAAGAGGTTAGAGTGGCTCTCTTTAGATGCATCCCTTAAAAGCCCCGGGATCGGAAGGGATTCTATTTTTTTTTTACCAAAAGTATTGGAATCCTGTGGGATATGATCTGGATAATATGGCACTCTTGGTGCTGAATCAAGGTATGGATTTAACTGATCTAAATCTGACAAACATTGTGATGATTCTTATGATTGATCGTTCTAGTACTGCCAAAGATTTTAGACCTACATGTCTTATTTTTTTATTTTTATTTTTTGCTACAAAGTCATTTCTAAAATGCTAGAAAATAGACTTAAGGTCGTTTTGGACCAAGTTATTGATGTTGCCGAGAGTGCTTTTATCCCCGGAAGGTTAATCACAGATAATGTCATGATTTCTTTTGAAACAATGCACACTATTAAAAAGTCCAAGGGTAAGGATGGGTATTTTTCTCTGAAATTAGCAAAGGCCTATGACAGGGTTAAGTGACCTTTTCTTCAAGCAGTGATGTGTAAATTGGGCTTTCATGAAACATTTGTGCAGCAAGTTATGAGGTGTGTCCAATTTGTTAAGTTCTCAATTGTGGTGAATGGTCAATCAGTGGGTAATATTGTCCCTACCAGAGGGATAAGGCAAGGGGACCTAATTTTCCCTTATCCTTTTTCTTTTATGTACTGAAGGGATTACAAACCTGATGAATAGATGAAAGAATGAGGGGAGGATTAAATGGGTGAAAGCTGCAAGAACTTGTCCTGACATTACCCATTTGCTTTTTGGAGATGAAAGTTTCTTTTTTGGCAAAGCATCTATTGGGGAAGCTAAAGAAATGAAAATGATTCTGGACATTTATGAAAAAGATTCAGAACAAAGTATAAATTATGATAAGTTTGCTATTTGTTTTAGCCCTAAGGTTATGCAATGTAGGAAGAAGGAGATTGCTGCAATTATGGGTGTAACTGCAGTGGAGGGTAATTCAAAGTATCCTGGCCTTCCTACTTGTGTGGCCAAGAACAAGAAGGGTTTGTTTCAAGGGGGGAAAGAGAGAATTCTGAGAAGAATCTTTGGCTGGTCAGAAAGGGGCTAAGTATAGCTAGTAGGGAAGTTATGGTTAAGTCTGTTATTCAGGCAATGCCTAGTTATGTTATGACCTGTTTTATGTTACTTATAAACTTAATCTCTGAAATACAAGTTAATTCTACTAGTTTCTGGTGGGGTGGTACTAAGGTGAAAAGGAAACTGCATTGGTGTAAGTGGGAGAGATTTTGTGCTAATAACGGGGAGGGGGTCTGGGATTCAGATGTTTAGAAGCCTTTAATCTGGCTGTTCTGGCTAAATAAGGCTGGAGAATTATGAGCAACCCCAACTCACTATCAGCCAGAGTTTTGAAAGGCAGATATTTCAGAGATTCACAATTCTTATCTGCTCATCTTGGATCCAATCCATCTTTCATGTGGAGGAGCATTCTAATAGGCAGACAATTGCTTTACGAAAGCTTCACCATGTTATTGGAGATGGTCAAAGTACACACATCTACAGACACAGGTGGCTTCCTATGGGGGGTGGAAGGAGGGTGTACAATTACCCAATTTTAGGGGTGGATGCTGAAGTGGCTGACCTGCTTAATGGAGATGGGCAATGGAATGCTGATTTAATTGCTCAATCTTTTGCCATTTGTGAAGTAGAATGCATTTTGCAAACTCCTCTTTGCCAGAATAAAACAAAAGACAATATAATTTGGGGTTACACAAAAACTGGGGACTATTCTGTTGCATCAGGGTATCATGTTGCTACTAAAATTGCTCCTCATATCCATGATGATGATCAAGAGGGTTCTAGTGAACAACACAATAGTGGTTATGAGAAAAATATTTGGATAATTGCCTCTCCCACGAAAAGTAAGAATTTTTTTCTTGGAGATTGTTCAATGATTATTTTCCGTTAAAAAACAGCTTGAGGAAAAGAGGTTTGCAAATACCTGCTCACTGCCCTTGCTGTGTGAAGGTGGTGGAAGATAGACATCATCTTTTTCAGTATTGTTCAGCGGTGAAGAATCTCTGGAGGAAGTCTTCTATAGGCTTGAATTTGTATAGTCCGGAGCTTCGAAGACTTGATTTTGACATGGCCAAACAACTAAAAGCCCAAGATCTGAAAAAGTTCGTTGTTCTCTACTGGATGATATGGAGCAGAAGAAATAGATTAGCCATGGAAGGAAAGAAGTTCGATACTCATTCTATTGAGGAATATGCAGATGGATACATGGGAGAAGTGGACTTAGCTTTGCCAACAAACCAAAACTGTGTGTTTCCGAGAGATCCCATCCCCCAGAATTGGTCTTCGCCGCCCGTGAATTGGCTCAAACTCAACTCTGATGCTGCCATGGATATGAAGAACGGAATCGCCCGAGCTGGCTGTGTTGTTAGAGATCATCAAGGGAAGTTCGTTGCTGCTATGAATGCTTAGATCCCCTTCTCTAGTGATGCTTCGGTGTGTGAAGCAAAATCTCTTCATATTTGCTTCAACTTGTTTAAAAATACTCTTCAGCGTCGATTCAAGTTGAGATTGATTCCGAGGTGGTGATTCACTATATGAAGAAGGGTGAGATTAATACGACCGAGAAGGGAAGGTAAATGAATGAATTGAAGAGCTGATTGGGGAATGAAACAGTAACAACTGTGAAGGGTGTTCGAAGGGAGGCGAACCACGCGGCTCACCAGCTAGTATCTTTTGGCCTGCAAGAGAAGATTCGGGCTACATACTTTGCTGACCCACCAAATTTCTTAGTGGGGCTAAGATCTTAGCCCATGCTGTTAATATGTAGCTTTGGTTTGGTTTTGTAATTTGATATGTTTTTTCTATTGGGTCAGGTTTGGTCCCCCTAATGACTTTAAGGGTTGGAAGCCCAATTTAATCTAAGCGGTTTATACCGCCCTGTCACCATGTAGATTCTTTAAAAAAAAGGTCGTTTGTTGTCTATAAAAAAAACTCCCTTTATTTAGCACTAATTAGAAGTAGAGAAGGAAAATGTAACAACTTGGTAATAACGATTCTTTTTTCTTTTACGGTCTGACAATAAAGAAACTTGTTCACGCATGTTTGATTTCATTTATTGAGTACTAGAAAATATCCCGTCCCTTTGGGACTATTGGCTTAGTTTGGCAAAGATAGATTATTAGATAGATTATTGAATGAGTGGTTGAGATGAAGTGATTTTGTCTCTCTCTCCTCATCTCAACCACACACTCAATAATCTATCCAATAATCTATCTTTGCCAAACTGGGCCATTAACATAGATGAGAGTGTGAATAATCACTGAATGTAACAAAGTTTGTTTTTATATCTTTCAAATCCAAACCAACTTTCTGACAACCCACTTGTCTCACTCCAACTCTCATCATTTTCAACCGTAGATGTACTTGAAATCAAATGGTCAATAAGAAGCCAACAAAGTAAAAGTGAATAGTAAAAGGCTACCTCCTTTAGTATATAGAAATCCTCGTTCATCTTCTCAATGCTTTTGAGTTTTCGTAGCTGGCTGCTTTTTGACGGTAAATGGAGTGCTTATGAAGGCTTTCTTACTGGGGGCGAACACAGAGAGAGGGGGAAAATTGAAGCGGTGTCATTGGTTGTGCTTAATTGAATCTCACATCTCCTGTATTCTGAAAGGTAAGTAAGCCCAAATCTCGCTTATCAAATCCATTCAAATTAATGTTTCCATTTTGTAGCAAATTTCAGTGGTTTGCCAGTGCCTTCATGCATCTGAAGGAACTGTGGGGGACTGGGAATAACTAAAAAAGAAAATTGCGAATTATCCACTCAACGGCTGGCAATATTGCAAACTGTAAATGAAAAAAGACTTGTTCAAACACCAATAAAAAATATCAAAACAAAAAGGAAATGAAAAAGCAACTGTTAATTTCACAAAATGCCGTGTAGATGGAAAAGTATTTCCTAAAGGAGATGATGTCTATACTTATGGGGCATCATGGGATGATGCTACCAGAAACCTCCCCAGAAGAAACGACCTGACGGAAGTTCATAGCTGAGATTTAAATTTCCCCTTGTTTATATATGTGATAATGTTGTTAAACTGTTGATCATAATACAAATAATGCCAAGTAGTGTACAAAATGTTCCTCATCAACATTCATAACAAGCTTATGCATCATCTTCATGGAGGGGTACAAAAGCTAAGTTCCTCTAGAAAGATGGTTAAATTTGTCCATATGTTGATGAGGTATGCAAAGGCAGTTAGGCAAGTTCATCTGTTCGTAACCAGATCACAGTGGATGGGTCAATCCCAAATTTCTTAGACCAGGTAAAGGAAGCATCGGTGCTTTGATGTCATGAAGAAAGTACGAATGCTGTGAAAAGAACCTTATGGACATTCTGTACCTAGGCATGCCACATGTGGTGCCGTGGAGAAATTCCAGAACAGAGAAGTGTCATGAAAGATGTTGTAATGGAGTTGGACAAAATGAAGTTGCATAATCCTTTCAGAACTTAATGGTTAAGATTTGAGTTTTCCTTGTTAGAATGTCATATTACATGATAATCTGTTGCTCGTATAGTTGATGTATTAACTACTAGTGTTAACTTTATCTTGTACGGTTTTATTGCATTTCATGTCATTTTCTTATCGTAGTTGATGTTACGTTTTTCCCCATAGGATTCACCTGTACACTATTTACTTATGTTATGTTTTCACCTAATGTTATTACATTTTTCCTGGCATAATCTGCATATAGTTTCTGTAAATGAATAGAGCTAAAAGGTTTACCTATATCTCAGACGGATGTATAAGTATATAGTTTCTCGTAACAGAATATTTTTAGATGGATCTCCAAGAGGTGATACATATAGTAATGGGATATTGGTGGTTTGTATTGTCATCTGTCACATATCGGTGGTCCTCTTTAACATATACTGAGGGTCAAACTTAGAGGACCAATTGTTTAAAAAATGTTGGACCATTTATTGCTGAACAAGTTGAGGTCTGAAGAAGACTCAAAGTTTCGATAATCATGTTGATGATCAGATAGAAGTCAGTCTTCCAAGTGTTAAATTATCGCACAACCATATTTGCGATAAATAACATCATTCAGTTAGTATATACATTAATCTTCTTTTCCTAAATGCTAGTAGAGCTCTCTGGTGCCATCCACACATTTCTCTTGAACTTCATCTTTTTCGTCATTGATTGACTGACTGACATATCAGCAGAATTATTTTAACTTCTAATCTGAAATCTGTTGTGCAGGTGAAGCTTGGCAAGCAATTGACATCTCATTGTGCTGCAAGTTAATGGTCTCTGTTATCATGATTCTTAGGTAAGCTCTGTACCCTCCTGAGTTTACTACTGACTACTGATGATAATTGTGTTTGTATACTCAACTGCTCATTTGGAAACTTGTTTGATTTCGTCTTACTACTCAGTTGTTGTGTGATACACACCTGGAAATACTGTTGCGTGTACTAGAAATTCCTGGTAAGTTGTCGGAATGTAAGCCTATTGATTGGTAAAGAGTGAACAAGACTTGAGCGTTGACCACAAAATTCAGGAAGACTCTTATGTAATCTCTGATTATTTATTAGTTGGCTGATGTAGCTTCACTTGATGTTACATAGGCCAAGCAGATTATTCAGAAGTTTTGCTTTAGTCTCCCAAATATTCTACACATAATGATTACATTCACATATATTTCATGTCATTTACGTTGCTAGAATAGATATTCTATTCGGTGATCGAGAAAGAATGGAAATTAATTTCACTGATGTCGTAGTCACATATGTCACATTGGTGGCCCTATTTAACTTGCATCAAGGGTTCAACTAAGGGGACCAATGGATTTAAATGTTTTGAGCATTTTCTGAACAAGTTGAGGTATCAAGAATAATTAAACACGGGGTACTCTGAACCATCTTCTCAGTTTACCTCTGAACATGTTCCCTCTATTCAACCATGATCGAGTCAAAAGAATTGGCAGAATCGTGGGCCTTCCATACTGCTCCGAGTTATTCTTCTTCTACTACATTCATCATTATTATCACCATCTTCATTGCCATCAAACTTCACTGATCAGCAAACCCTCCTTCCTTTCAAGTCCCAAGTCTTCACATTTTTCTCCTTGGAAAAAACAACCTCACCAGCAAATTCTGTCTTCTTTATCAAACATATTCACGTTGGAATAGCTTGGTGTGGAGTATATCGGATTCCGTGGTAACATATCTGGTCAATTAATTAATTTTTGAAAGTTGATATAAACATCCGCTCCAGTTAACTACTCCTCCGTGTTGCCAAAAAGTTCCCATTTTGACTTTGGCCACTATTCACCGGATCACTTTGAGGCGGTGATTTGATTAGCAAAACAATGTACGAATTTGGTAATTTTTCATGGTATTGTAGCGTAAAGTTAACTCCTGTAAAAGTGCATCGTTTTGCTATCCAAATCACCGGGTCAAAGGTGATATGGTTACTGGTGGAAAAGTAAAATTGGGAACTTTCTGGTGAAATGGAGAAAGTATCTCTCAGGGCCAATACCTCCATATTTACTCTATCTCCTCTTTGAAGCAATTGGGTTTACTGATAATGATATGTTAGGGTCATTGCCCATAGTGTTTCTACACATAAAATGTTTTTTTGCAGGGATCTTTGCTATAGTGTTTCTGCACATATTGTGCCACGAATTGCTCACCCTCTTGAGTGTAGTAAAGGGGATTTGGAGTATATTTTCTCTTGAACTACTCTTGTTGCGCTGCGATGTAAGTACCTTTTGGTTAACAAACATTGTGCATGTGGTTAATCCCAGATTCTTCTTCTTCATTTTTTTTTTAAATCTCATCAAAATCCGAACCACTTGAATTATGGCTCGCTTTTTAACTTGATCTGGTCGTTCTTGTTCATCTCTGTTTTGCAATGAGTGAGTGCGGATGTTAGATATTCTGAGAATCATATAACGTTAACTTATTTCTATAATTCAGTCTGCTAGTATGGACAGGTAAGATTGATTTAGTTTCTTTCCTCTTGTGATCATCAAGCCTATATACTGGCTCAAGTGTGGAACAACTAGTTTCATAATTATGCGTAGTCAAATGACACAACTGTGAAACTTGTGAGGAGAGAGACACATAATTTTCTTCCTACATTCTAGTTAGCTCAATATTTTATCTAGGTCTTTATATTTTTGCTAATAATGTTTTTTGTTTAACTTATTAGAAATGCTAGATCTCTAATATACTGATTGTGTTATTTTCGAAAGTTTGTGATTATAATATACTACTATCTGAACAAAGACTTTGAAGTTTCAACCCACCTAATAGTCCTCTTTACATTATGATGTCAACATCATATGACTCTTGTATTGTCCACCACATATTTAGTCTTCAACCAGCTTTGTCAATAGAGAGAACTCTTAGCCTGCAATGTTGACTGAAGAATATTTAGCAATTAAAGGGAAATAAAATTAATCTTTTTAAAACTCATAGTATATATTAACGTCCAACTTCAAAAGAATTGAAAAATCCCTATCTGAATCACTCATCCTCTCTTTGTCTTGCTCATTTCTCAAACATATCCTATGTTGCAGCAGAAACTGGGGATGACTAGAGCAGTATTGGCACTTGGGCTGTTCTTGCTGGTGCTGCCAACGTCGTCATTGTCTTCAAACTTTACTGATCAGCAGTCCCTCCTTGCTTTCAAGTCCCAAATAATTGGTCACAATGGTCTTTTAACCAATAACTGGACTGAAACCACCAACTTCTGTAGTTGGGTTGGTGTCTCATGCAGCAAACGCCGCCCTAGGATTACCTATCTGCGGCTGCGTGACATGGGTCTGGGAGGAACTGTTTCACCTCATATAGGTAATCTCTCTTTCCTCAAAGTTCTTGATCTTTCCAACAACAGTTTCCACGGCAATATAGTTCATGAGATTGGTCACTTGCGTCGCTTGCAAATGCTCGTATTAGAGCACAACAGCTTTGAAGGGATAATCCCTCATAGTTTGCAACACTGCCGAAATCTTCAGGCCATTTCTATTCTTTCTAATAAAGTATCTGGATCCATTCCCGAAGAGTTGAGCACTTTACCAAAGCTTCGCTTTCTCTACTTTGGAAAGAATAACTTCACTGGCACAATTCCAGCTTCTTTAGCTAATGTGTCGACATTGGAAGCGCTTGGTTTTGAGAAGAATAGACTCCATGGTAACATTCCTCATGAGCTAGCTTATCTCCCAAAATTGACAAAAATTTCCGCCGGAGCCAACTCTCTTACCGGCTCTATCCCTCCAAATTTATTCAATATCTCCTCTCTGGAAGCAATCGCGTTCGCAACTTGTGGACTAACAGGAGAGCTTCCTTCAGATGATGGTTTTTTGCTTCCTAATCTTGAAATTCTCGAACTTGGAGATAATCAACTTACTGGAAAAATCCCCTCCAACCTTTCCAATTCCTCTAGGCTCACCATACTAGATTTAGGATTAAACCAGCTTAGTGGAACAGTTCCAACAAGTCTAGGAAACTTAGAATTACTCACAGTTCTTAGTCTCCAAGACAATTTCCTAAAGCTAGAACCCAATACCCATCAGCTTAGTTTCATCACTTCTTTCACAAGGCTGAGATCATTGCAATATTTGACCTTAGGTAATAACCAGTTCAATGGGGAATTGCCACACTCTACAGGCAATTTTTCAAGTTCTCTTCAGATGATTGAAGCACCCGATTGCGAAATGAAGGGTCGTATTCCAGAGAGCATCGGCGCCTTACAGAACTTGACTTTGCTCAATCTGGCTGGGAATAGTTTGAGTGGAAGTATCCCTTCCACGATTAAGGGGATGAGAGCTCTGCAAAGGCTATATCTGAATGATAACATGCTTGAAAGATCCATCCCTTCTGAGATTTGTCATCTTAAAAATTTAGGAGAGTTAAGTCTACAGAATAACCAATTTTCTGGACCTATACCTGACTGTATCGGAGGAAATCTCAGTTTCCTCCAATCTTTGTTCTTGGGTTCTAATAAATTGAACTCCACGATTCCGTCCAGTTTATGGAGACTTGAGAATCTCATATCCTTAAACTTATCTTTCAACTCACTAAATGGAAGCATAAGTCCTAATTCTGGTGGTTCGACAAGATCTATGGGAAGCATAGACTTGTCCCATAACAAACTATCAGGACATATTCCTGGAAGTTTGGGGTCCTTCCAAAGCTTAAGTTCTCTCAACTTGTCACACAACTCATTCCAAGGTCCAATACCCCAATCACTTGGAAAGTTGATAGCATTGGATTTCATGGACCTCTCCTACAACAACCTGTCTGATTCCATACCAAAATCTCTAGAGTCCATTAGGAACCTCAAGCTCTTGAATTTATCTCATAACAAGCTATCAGGAGAGGTTCCGAAAGGAGGACCTTTTGCAAATCTCACAGCAGAGTCTTTCTTGGAGAATGAGGAACTTTGCGGACTTATTGTTGCAAAACCATGTAAGGATCTTGGAACTCGTAAATCAGAAAACAAACTTCGAATTCTGGCCTACGTTCTTCCATCGATTTTTGCTGTACTGTTGGCCTTTGCGGTCTCACTATTTATGCTAAAAAGACGGAACAGAACAAATGTGCAGAGTTATGGCCAAGACAACATTTTGCAAGGTAAAGAGCCTAAATTATATTCCTATCAAGAACTTTGCCGTGCTACGAATAACTTTAGTGAGGCCAATTTGCTTGGGATGGGAAGTTTTGCTTCTGTCTACAAAGGAACACTACGGAATGGAGAAGTTGTTGCTGTAAAAGTACTGAATTTGCAAGTCAAGGGTGCGATCAAGAGTTTTGATGCAGAATGCAAAGTGTTACGCACTGTGCGACATAGGAATCTTATCCGAATCATAAGTGCATGCACTAATGACGACCTGAGAGCCTTGGTTTTGGAGTATATGCCCAATGGAAGTCTTCATACGTGGTTGTATTCGCGCAATCACTGCCTCAGTCTGCTTCAAAGAGTTAGTATCATCATTGATGTTGCTTTAGCCTTGGAGTATCTTCACCAAGGCTTGGAAGAGGCTGTGGTTCATCGCGACTTGAAACCCAGCAATGTGATGTTAGACGAAGACATGGTTGCACATGTTGGTGATTTTGGCATCTCAAAGATCTTGGCTGAACATAGCACCTCGGTACAAACCAACACTTTGGGTACAATTGGCTATATCCCTCCAGGTAATTTCAGTTACTAATTGATACTATCATGTTCTTCTGTTCCTTTAAATTGCATTTATTTTTACATAATCCAGCACAAAACTATTATTTGTAGAACTACACTTGTTACATATATATTACTAAATACATATGTTTTACTTGGAAACAACTATATTTGACAGAATACGGTGTAGATGGAAGAGTATCTACCAAAGGTGATATCTACAGTTTTGGAGTATTGGTACTAGAGACCTTTACTCGGAAGAGGCCTACCGATGAAATGTTCGTTGGAGAGATGAATCTAAGGGAATGGGTAGGTGCATCAATTCCAGACCGAATCGCAGAAGTTGTGGACCAGAATTTGCTAAGAACAGATAAAAAAGGAAGCGTGGCTGCTTTGGGGAGGAACCTTTTGACCATTCTCGACGTGGCCATGAAATGTTGTGAAGAAGATCCAGAGAAAAGAGGAGACATAAAAGATGTGGTGATCAAGTTGAACAAAATCAAGTCGCATATCCTTTCCGATGTTCATGGTTAACATTTTAGCTTTCATTGTGCAAAAAATTGAGTTATGATATTGTAATTCTGAATTAATGGGCATAAACGTATGCGACACTGTTTATTCAATCTTGTCTCATAGATGGTAAGAGAGTTGCAATGAATCTTGTCCAGCATGACATGGGCTCATTTTGAGCTTATTCAATCTTGGGTCGATTCACCGTGGTATTTGGTCACAGAATACTTCAATTTCCTTACTGGAGATAAGTTAGGGAAGTTTTCTTTGGACAGAAATTTGCAAAGGGTTTGTTGGAAGGCTATGCACTGAAATGACTGTTGAAATTAAACCGTGTTGGTGTATCCCTTTCTGTCGATAGCCTCTCTTCAGTTGACTCATTTGATCAGACTGTTTTTGTGTTTGGTCTATACCTTTCTGTTGAATCTGAGTAAACAAAATCTGGGCCTTTGTGTTTGGTCATCAATGGTGAACGTCGAGATGAATCTATGCTTCTGTGCATAAGTTGATATTCTGGTGGAGAAAAATTATTTTGGTGTTAATAGTCGAAATATGCCCAAGTTTGGCGGAAGACTCCTTGCCTCATCCTACTGCTCACTTGTGGATCATCTCTTTCCACTGCTTTGTCTGCCCGTCAGTTTCTCCCCAAAGGTTTGATTTTATTGATTTAGTCACTCCTCAGTCTAGATGTTTGAATTTAGTTTTACAGACATCACTGTTGATTGATGGTGGTTGGTGTGCTGATGCAGACTTTTTGGGGCCAACACAGACAAGACGGAAAATTGAAAGCAGTGTTCATAAACACCTTGATACTTCATGAACAGCCCTTCGTTTCACACTTTGATTGGTACATTTGCGAGGTATGACACCAAACTTCTTGGATTATTTTCTTTCATTTTTGTAGTTAATGTTATGTTTTTCACCAAATATTGTTATCTTTTTCCTGGCATAATCCGCATATAATTTCTGTAAATGAATAGAGCTGAAAGTTTTACCTATATCTCAGACGGATGTGTCAGTATATAGTTTCTCGTAACAGAATATGTTTTAGCCTCCAAAAGGTGACACATATCTGTAGTAATGGCATATTGTTGGTTTGTAGTCTCGTCTGTCACGTATTGGTGGTCCTCTTTAACATATACTGAGGGTCCAACTTAGAGGACCAATGGTTTAAAAATGTTTGTGAGCATTTTTGCCGAACAAGTTGAGGTCTCAAGAAGACTCAAAGTCTCGACCACACGATAGTCATGTTGATGATCAGATAGAAGTCAGTCTTCCAAGTGTTTAATTATCGTACAACCCATATTTGCGATAAAAACATCATTCAGTTCGTATATACACATATTCTTTTCCTTGTGCTGTCCACACATTTCTCTTAAACTTCATCTTTTTGACCATTTGATTGGTTGACTGACATATCAACATAATTATTTGAGCTTTCTAATCTAAAATCTGACTTCTGTTGTGCAGTTGAAGCTTGCGTAAACAAGTGAATCTTCAAGTTAATGGTCTCTGTTATCATGATTCTTTGGTAAGCTCTATACCTCCTGAGTTTAGTACTGGCTGCTGATGATCATTGTGTTTGTATACTCAATTGTTCATTTGGAAACTTGTTTGATTCCTTCTTACGAGTGGGGCTGTTTGGATTTTGAAGTCAAGGGGTTAACCATAACCAAATGTCCTCGTGTGTGGATTTGAGAGTTTTGGTTTTGAGATTTAAACTTTTATGTGAGTAGAAAAATGAGTGGAATGTGGGTCTTCGAATTTTGGGTTGAGGTTTTGGTTAAACTATTTGATATCTTATGGCTCAAAGTGAGCCATATTAACCCCGAAAAAAGTGATCCAAAAATGGTTTTGGTTGAGGTTATCCAAACCGTAAAATCCAAACATGGCCGATGCATTGCTCAATTGTTGTGTGATACCACTCAGTCTCTTCTCTTTAGCCCCATTTTCTATTTTCGAACGTTCCCTCTTTCATCCCATTTCCTATTTGGGTAACCTTAAACAGTTGAAATGACCACAATACCCTCACAAATAATACCCCACATACTTTTTATCCTTTCCCAACCCCACCCACTCAGTCTTATCCTCTCACCACACCACTCACTCACACCACACAGACCAAACACAGTAGAGATAGAGAGAGGGAAGCAGAGAGAAACAAGCCCCCTCCACCCTCTCTCCGCCGCTCGAACAGAGACCAATGGCGATGGCGTGGAAGATCGAAGACCAATGGCAACGGAGAGACCGAAGTGGTTCTTCTGGTTCGGTGCTCTCTCGCAGAGGCCAGCGAAGAGCTGAAGCCACCGGCGAAGAGGGGACAAAGAACCAGTAGTGGCGGCGGAAGAACACTACCAGTAGTGGCGGCGAAGAGGTGAAGCCACCTATGCCTTTTCCTCTTCTATCACCTCTTATCTTCTCAGATCTAGGGTCGTCCACCTTGGTGGTGCTGGTTCCGGCAGTGGAAGGCGAGGACGAGGACACCGACGTCGATTTGGGTTCCAATCTGGCAGTTGAAGACGAGGACGAGGACATCGGCGTCGATTGGGGCTCTGATTTGGGTCCCTCTTCTTGTTTTATGCCTTTTCTTCTTTGGAATGATTTGTAAAGTATAATTTTGTTTAGATCTAAAAATTTGGCTTTATTGTTGATTGCATACCCCCAGTATACTGTATTAGGCTTATTGCAACCTCCACTTCTAAAATTAGCTGATTGCAACCCCCATTTGCAATACTACTAGCTTATTGCAACTGGGAAAAAGTCACCGTTAACTATGTTAGAAAATATTCCGTTAGTTTCCATGTGTATCCAATATATGAAGGCAATACTGTCAACTTCCTACTAATAAATAACTCTTTGTATTTCACCACATCTCCACCACTACTACCACCACCTCTAATACTAAGATCTCCACCACAATTACCGCTGATCACAAGCGCAAATGCTGGCACAAACACAGGTTCGGCCACATCATAAACCTAGTCTCCATGAAACGCAAACTAACACCGATCACTTCACCACTCATCACTATGGACAATAAATAGATTTACTATTACTTTATGGTTATTACTGTAATTATAATTTATTGTCTAGTCCCTAGGTCAGTCTATATAAGTGTAGTCCTGATTTTGATTCAATACACAATTCATTATTCCATCTTGTTTATCATGGTATCAGAGCAGAAGATCCGCGTCTTCTCTCAAAACCCTAACGCTAACCCTAGCCGCCCCACCCTCTGAACAGCCCCACCGTTCGACGAACACGGCGCAGCCACCATGGCTCAAACCACGCCGTTTTTCTCTTCCGCTCCCGTTGTTTTCGACGCCACCAAACCCTTGGTGGTGATCAACCCTACCAATTCCATCCAAAAACTTGATGTTGGCAACTACACCCTTTGGCAGTCACAAACCCTCTTCACCCTACGAGGGCATGGGCTTGCTGGGTTTATTGATGGCACGATCCTCCCACCGCCACCAACTGTGACGAAACAGGATGCTGCCGCAGCTCAGAAGCAGACGACGACCGAAACCACCGCTGCCTCCACCAGTACCGGCACTGCCACGTCCGGCGTGTCCGAATCCACCTCCGACACTTCGGCGACGCCGGCTGCTGGAAAAGTGGTCCCTAATCCCAGCTATATTGCTTGGTACCAGCAGGATCAGTTGATCGCTGCATACTTAGTCAGTACTCTGACACCCATAGCGTTCTCCCATGTCGCACGCGCACAATCTGCGGTTCAGATCTGGGATACACTTCGCAAGATCTACGCTAAACCCTCCAGGAGTCAAATTATGCAGATCAAGGAGCACCTGAAGCGTCCTCTCCAAGGAACTCGCACAATTGCGGAGTTTCTCCGCTTTGTCAAAAACAAAGCCGATGAACTCGCCCTCCTTGGCAAACCCATGGACGAAGTTGATGTGGTTGATCGGATCTTAGATGGCCTCAATGAGGTTTATCATCCAGTGGTTGCAGCTATCAGGAGTAGGGACACTGATATTGGATACGAGGAACTATTTGAAAAGCTGTCTCATCAGGAACTTACACTCCGATCAGTGGATCTCCTGCATCTGCCAATTATAGCACGGGCCTCATCCAAGAATAAAGGGCGCAACCGTGGCCAGCAGCAACGACAGTCGCATCCCTCTCAACCTGCTCAGCAGTACTGGCCGAACCCCCCGTCGCAGCAGTGGCCATCTCCACAGCCACAGCAGCGGTCGGCTCCGTCCGCTCCATGGAACCCAACCGATTCTCAGCAGCAGTCATCTGGTAACCGCGGTCCCAAACCCATTAAAGGGTTCTGTCAAGGGTGTAATGCCCAGGGTCATCGGATTCGAGACTGCCCTCAGTTCAGTGTCTCCGTTAAATCCGAACCTCCTCAGTTTGGATCATTTAGGCCTCCTGCCGGGGCTAATCTTGCCACTGCTCCCTCAGCACCTAGTCCAGTGACTCCGACGTGGCTCTTAGATAGTGGCGCCACTCATCACATCACTTCCAATCTGCAGAATCTCTCCTTTCATCAGCCTTATTAGCATACTGAGGATGTCATGATTGGTGATGGTACAGGTCTTCCGATTACTCACACTGGTTCTGTTTATCTTCAGCATGGTGCCCATCGTTTTTCTTTATCTGGAGTTTTATGTGTTCATTCAATTAAACAAAACTTGATATCTGTTGCGAAATTATGTGAACAAAATCATCTAACTGTTGAGTTCTAACGTACTGGTTTTGTTTTGAAGGATCAAACTACGGGGGCGCCACTTCTCACAGGACCTCTTAGGAATGGAGTCTATCTCTGGCCAGCCAACCATTCACCTCCTCTTGCACTTACCATAGAGTCCAGACCCACTTTCAGTTCTTGGCATCATCGCCTTGGTCATCCTGCTGTTCCCATTTGTCAGCATCTTATTTCTAGGTTTTCTCTTTCAGTAGCTAATAAGTCTGAGTCGCACATTTGTCCTGCGTGTCAGTGTGCTAAGAGTCATAAATTGCCTTTTCAAGCCTCTAGTATTAGGTTTACTCGGCCGCTAGAGTTTATATTTTCTGATGTTTGGACTTCTCCAGTTTACTCCTTCGATGGGTCTAAATACTTTGTCATATTCATTGACCATTTTTCGAAATATATTTGGTTTTATCCCATGAAGCGCAAGTCTCAGTTGTCTGACATTTTTATTCGCTTTCGTGCTCTAGTTGAAAAATATTTTTCCCTGCAAATCAAAACATTATTTTCTGACAATGGTGGTGAGTACATTGGTCTTCGTGACTATCTGTCGTCCAATGGAATCTCACATCTTACCTCTCCACCTCACACGCCTGAGCATAATGGATACGCCGAGCGCCGACACCGGCACATTGTCGAAACTGGTCTAGCTCTTCTCCACCACGCCTATATGCCCACTACCTACTGGCCCTATGCTTTTGCCACAGCTGTCTATCTCATCAATAGACTTCCCACCCGTACTCTCAACATGGTGTCTCCCTTCGAAGTGATTTTTAAACAAACTCCCAACTATCTCAAGCTTCGCATCTTTGGTTGTAGGTGCTATCCTTGGTTGCGTCCCTACACCTCCCATAAGCTTGAGCCACGATCTGTTCCCTGCATCTTTGTTGGCTACTCCCTTGCTCAGAGTGCATATCTATGTCTCAATCCCGTCACTCGTCGCTTGTATGTCTCCAGACATGTTCAGTTTGATGAGTCTCAGTTTCCCGTATCCCCATCACTTCTTCCTAGCACTAACACCGAGCTTCCTTTTGATGACTAGTTCCCTTCTGTCCAGTTCTTACCCCCTGTAGTGGCGCCCCCCACTGAGCGCCCCGTTCCTCCCACTCAGCGGTACTCTGGGTTACAGTACAGTAGACGGCCTAAACAGTCGGCTCCACCAGCATCTTCTGATCTAGTGGCCCCCACGGCCTCGCTGGACCCTGTGGTTCCCACTATTGCATTGGATTCCCAGGAACCGGCTCCCTCTTCAGTTTCCGCGGGTCCTTCAGTTCCGCCTGGTCATGGCATGGTTACTCGCTCTAAAGATGGAACACTACCGCCTCGTCATAAGTACTCTCTCAGTGCCACAGTCAGTTCTTCAGATGCTGAGCCGTCTACAGCCACTCAGGCTTTGCGTGACCCTCAGTGGCAGTCTGTTATGGCTGTCGAGTTTGATACTCTCCTGAGCAATGACACTTGGGACTTAGTTCCTGCCACTTCCGGACAAAATCTGGTTGGTTGCAGGTGGGTGTATCGCATCAAGCGACGACAGGATGGCTCTGTTGACAGGTATTAAGCCCGGCTTGTGGCCAAGGGTTTTCATCAGCGCCCTGGTATTGACTATCATGATACTTTCAGTCCGGTTGTGAAGCCGACTACCATTCGTGTTATTCTCGCTATTGCTGTCAGTCAGGGTTGGCCACTGAAGCAGTTGGATGTCAACAATGCCTTCCTACAGGGTACTCTTCATGAGGAAGTATTCATGGCTCAGCCTCAGGGGTTCATTGACCGGGATCGTCCTACTCATGTATGTCGCCTCAAAAAGGCGATCTATGGCCTTAAACAGGCTCCACGGGCTTGGTACGCTGAGTTGCGCCAATTTCTTCTTCAGCAAGGGTTCACTAACTCCAAGGCCGACACCTCTCTTTTTATGTATCGTGGTTCAGGCACGACTGTATTCCTTCTGGTTTACGTTGATGACATCATTGTTACTGGTTCTGATGCTTCCTCTGTCCAGAAGTGTATCTCTGCTTTGTCTCACATGTTTTCTCTCAAAGACTTAGGTGACTTATCTTATTTTCTGGGAGTTGAGGTTCTTCGCCATCGTGACGGTTTGTTGCTCTCTCAGAGTGGTTATGTTCGTGACCTCCTCCAGCGGCAGGGCATGACCGATGCCAATCCGGTTCAGACTCCCCTGGTTCCATCTGCAACTCTCTCCCTCACTAGTGGTTTGAGCTTGCAGTACTTGTCACTTACAAGGCTTGATATTGCCTATGTTGTTAACAAGTTGTCTCAGTTCATGCATCGTCCCACCACTACTCACTGGCATGCTGTCCGGCGTCTTCTTCGCTATCTACAAGGTACTCTCGATATGGGAATTGTTATTCGTCGTGGTCCGGCTTCCCTCTATGCCTTTTCCGATGCTGACTGGCAGGGGACAAGGATGATTTTTGCTCTACGACTGGTTACTTGGTCTACATCGGTGGTTCTCTCGTAGCTTGGAGTTCTAAGAAGCAGAAGACTGTGGCTCGATCGTCTACTGAGGCTCGTGCTGTGGCTGCCACTTCTGAGTTATGTTGGGTGTCTTATCTGCTTGCTGAACTTGGTGTTACCCTCTGCTCCTCTCCGGTTATCTACTGCGACAATATTGGTGCCACTTACCTCTGCTCCAATCCCGTTTTCCACTCTCGCATGAAGCATCTGGCATTGGATTTCCACTTTGTGCGCGAATAAGTTCAAGCACGTCAAGTACGTGTCTCTCATGTCTCCTTAGCTGATCAGCTTGCGGACTGTCTTACCAAGGCTCTTTCAAGAGTTACGTTTTTTGGTCTTCGTGGCAAGATTGGGGTCTTCTCTAGATCCTCCATCTTGCGGGGACGTATGGACGATAAATAGATTTACTATTAAATAGATTTACTATTACTTTGTGGTTATTACTATAATTATAATTTATTGTCTAGTCCCTAGGTCAGCCTATATAAGTGTAGTCCTGACTTTGATTCAATACACAATTCATTATTCCATCTTGTTTATCAATCACAACCAGCCACCAGATTATGTCTTCATAGAGCCAAAAGCCTCAATCAGATGAGAACTCACCTGGCATCGCACAAAACCAGTGAGTAGGATGGACACATTCTTCGGTTGTTATTCCAATTTGATTTTTTTTCGAAAATTTGTTATATTTTCGTGTCATGGGAACATTTACTGTATCAGAATTCGTAATGAGGAAACCCAAATTGAATCCCTAAACAAAAGAAAACTGCACAGAAGAGACACAGCTAAATCGGAACACCAATTTCTCGAATCCACAACGTATATCCGAATCCCCAAATCAAACTGATCAACGCCTAAAAAGGAGCATAAATTGAATTCGCGGGTTCGAACTTGAATCACAGAAATAACACGCACACACAGAGCCATCGCCAACAGATTGGAAGTGCCTAAATAGAAGCCTTATTCATCTTCATCTTCTATAAATCAGGTTGCCAGGCGTTGAGGTGGCGGTGGGTTGGGGTTATGACGGTGACTAGGTAGTGGTTAGGATTGTTGCAGTGAAGAACAGCAAGAAGGGAACTTACGCAGAAGAATCAAAAGGGAGCGACGAATGGAGGATGAAGAGAGGGAACCTGAGATACTGGAAGCAAGGGAAACGGAGAGAGACAGTAATTTTTAGATTTTTCTTTTTTCTCTAATTAATGGTTGTAATATTTGTTAAGGAAAGGGGTGAAATTGACACAAGGGTGTTTCCTGTTATTAATCCCTTCTTTAATGACAATTTTACCTTCCAAACACCAAATGGTGTTTAGATGAAAATCTTCCCAGTTGCAACAAGCTAGTATTATTGCAAATGGGGCTTGCAATCAGATAATTTTAGAAGTGGAGGTTGCAATGAGCCTATTACGATATACTAGGAGTATGCAATCAGCAATTAAGCCTAAAAATTTAGTCAATAACACTGTAAATTTGATGATGGTTTGATTGTGGTTGGATGATGGTTTTGGTTGTGATTTACTGTCCATGGTGGTTGACGGTGGTGGTGGTGGTGGTCGGTGGTGTTGATGGTCTACTGTTGATGGTTTACCCTAGGAGTTAGGGGAGTACTTTTTAGAGTTTGTCAAGGACGTTTTGGTCAAAAAACCTATTCTCTTAATCCCGAACCGCCATGGGGCTAAAGGGAAGAGACAGAGTGGTACGCCCCTGGATAGAGACCTTGGTGGCTCCATGTTCTCTGGGCACAAATTCTTGGAAAATGGCCAGAATCCAAACTATTGATTGATAAAGAGTGAACAAGACTTAAGTGCTGACCACAAAATTCAAGAAGACTCTTATCTATTTCTGATTAATTATTAGTTGGCTGATGTAGTTTCAATTGATATTACATAGGCCAAGCAGATAATTCAAAACTTTTTCTTTAGTCTCGAGAATACTTTACACATAATGATTACAGTCACATAATTTCTTGTCATTTACATTGCCTGAATAGATCTTCAGTTTGGTCATGGAGAGAGAATGAAAACAAATTCCACTGATATTGTAGTCACATCTGTGATGGTCCTTTCAACTTGCATTGAAGGTTCAACTAATGGGCCAATGGCTATAAATGTTTTGAGCATTTCTTGAGCAAGTTGAGGTCTCAAGAATAATTAAACACGGGGTACTCTGAACCAGCTTCTAAGTTTACTTCGGAGCACTTTCGTATTGAACCATGGTTGACTCAAAAACATTTGCAGAATCGTGTGCCTTTCATACTGCTCCTACCTTCTAGTTATGCTTCTACAGTTCTACTACTACATTCATCATTATTATCACTCAATCTTCATTGCCATCAAACTTTACTGATCAGCAAGCCCTCCTTCCTTTCAAGTCCCAAGTCTTCACATTCTTCTCCTTGGAAAAAAACAACCTCACCAGTAAAATTCCATCTTCTTTATCTAACGCATTCACTTTAGAATACCTTGGTTGGAATATATTGGACTCTGTGGTAACGTATCTGGTCAATTAAGTAATCTATCAAAGTTGATTTCCGCTCCAGTTAACTACTTCCTTTCTCTGTTTCGCCAAAAAAAAAAAAAAAAAAAAAAACCATTTTTTCAACCACTATTCACCTGGTTACTTTGCCACGTTGATTTTTAATTAGCAAAACGATGGAAGAATTCGATAATTTTTTCATGGTAATGTAGAGTAAGGTTAACTCTAGTAGTATCATTTTGCTATCCAAATCACCGGGTCAAAGTGACAAACTACATGTGAAAAAGTCAAATCGGGTACTTTCTTGCCGAACCGAGAGAGTATCTCTCTGGGCCAATGCCTCCACATTTACTCTATCTCCTCTTTGAAGCAATTGGGTTTACTGATAATGATATGTTAGGGTCATTGCCTATAGTTTTTCTGCACATATTGTGCCTATAGTGTTTCTACACAAAGTGTTTTTCTTGGGATCTTTACCTATAGTGGTTCTGCATATTGTGCCTCGAATTTCTCACCCTCTTCAATGTAGTGAAGGGGATTTGGAGTATATTGCCTCTTGAACTACTCTTGTTGCGCTGCGATGTAAGTACCTTTTGGTAAACAAACACAGTGTTTGCATGTGGTTAACCCCATTTCTTTTTATCTCATCAAAATCGATCCACTTGGATTATGGCTCGCTCTTGATCTGGTCGTTCTTGTTCACATCTATTTTGCTATGAGTTTGATTGAGGATGCTAGATATACCGAGATATACCGAGAATCGCATAACATTAACTTATTTCTATAATTCAGTTCCCTAGTATAGATAGGTTAGACTGATTTAGTTTTCTTTCCTCCTGTCATCATCAAGCCTATATACAGGCTCAAGTGTGGAACAACTAGTTTCATAGTTATGCGTAGTCAAATGACAGACTGTGGAATTCGTTAGGAGAGAGACATACATTTCCTACATTCTAGTTAGCTCAATAATTTATCTAGGTCTTTATATTTTTGCTAATAATGTTTTTTGTTTAATTATAAGAAATGCTAGCTCTCTAATACACTCACTGTGATAATTTCGAAAGTTTGTGGTTATAAATAATCTGAACAAAGACTTTGAAGTTTCAACCCACCTAATAGTCTTCTTTGCATTATTATGTCAACATCCTCTGATTCTTGTATTGACCTTGTCCACCACATATTTAGTCTTCAACCAGCTTTGTCAATAGAGAGAACTATTTGCCTCCAATGTTGCCTGAAGAAGATTGGGTAATAGACACTTTCACCCCATCTAGTTTCATTGAAGGACACTTTAACCCCCTCTAGTTTGGATAAATACACTTTCATCCCTTTACAGTGCCGAACTTCAAGTAATTTACACTCTTTGACTGTGATGCCCTAGTCTGGGAGTGGGGTCCGGCGCTGAAATAACTTTATAGACAAATTTGACCCCCATATCATGAAAAAAGTCTAATATACCATTAGGTAGTCCCTACAATTTTCATAACATGAGGGTAAATTTGTCATGAAATTTATTTTTACCGACAGTTCCCAATTCTAGACTGACGGTGTAACAATATAGGGTTTAGTTTTCTGAAGTTCGGCACATTGAAGGGTTGAAAGTGTCATTTCTCAAACAGGCAGGTGCGAAATTGTCCTCCAATGAAACTAGAGGGGGTGAAAGTGTCTTGTACCCAAGAAGATTTGGCAATTAAAGGGAAATGAAATTAATCCTTTATTGAACTCATAGTATATATTAAAGTCCAACCGCAAAATAATTGAAAAATCCCTACCCTGAATCATCTTCCTCCCTTTGTCTTGCTCATTTCTCAAACATATCCTATGTTGCAGCAGAAACTTGGGATGACTAGAGCAGCATTAGCACTAGTGTTGTTCTTGCTGGTGCTGCCAGTGGCGTTGTCGTCTTCAAACTTCACTGATCAGCAGTCCCTCCTTGCTTTCAAGTCCCACATAATTGATCACAATGGTCTTTTGACCAATAACTGGACTGAAACCACCAACTTCTGTAGTTGGGTTGGTGTCTCATGCAGCAAACGCCGCCCTAGGGTTACTCGTCTGTGGCTGCGTGACCTGAACCTTGGAGGAACTGTTTCACCTCATATAGGTAATCTCTCTTTCCTCAAAGTTCTTGATCTTTCCAACAACAGTTTCCACGGCAATATAGTACATGAGATTGGTCACTTGCGTCGCTTGCAAATGCTCGTATTAGAGCACAACAGCTTTGAAGGGATATTCCCTCCAAGTTTGCAACACTGCCGAGATCTTCAGACCATTTCTATTCTTTCTAATAAAGTATCTGGATCAATTCCAGAAGAGTTGAGCACTTTACCAAAGCTTCGCTTTCTCTACTTTGGAAAGAATAACTTCTCTGGTACAATTCCAGCTTCTTTAGCCAATTTGTCGACATTGGAAGCGCTTGGTTTTGAGAAGAATGGACTCCATGGTAACATTCCTCATCAACTAGCTTATCTTCCAAAATTGAGAATAATCTCCGCTGGAGCCAACTATCTTTCTGGGCCTATCCCTCCAAAATTATTCAATATCTCATCTCTGGAAGCAATTGGGTTCGCAACTTGTGGACTAACAGGAGAGTTTCCTTCAGATGATGTTTTTTTGCTTCCTAATCTTGAAAATCTCGAACTTGGAGGTAATCAACTTACTGGAAAAATCCCCTCCAACCTTTCCAATTCCTCTAGGCTCACCATACTAGATTTAGGATTAAACCAGCTTAGTGGAACAGTTCCAACAAGTCTAGGAAACTTAGAATTACTCACAGTTCTTAGTCTCCAAGACAATTTCCTAAAGCTAGAACCCAATACCCATCAGCTTAGTTTCATCACTTCTTTCACGAGGCTGAGATCATTGCAATATTTGACCTTAGGTAATAACCAGTTCAATGGGGAATTGCCACACTCTACAGGAAATTTTTCAAGTTCCCTTCAGATGATTTCCGCATTCAATTGCGAAATAAGTGGTCGTATTCCAGAGAGCATCGGCGACTTACAGAACTTGAATTTTCTCCATCTGGCTGGGAATAGTTTGACTGGAAGTATTCCTTCCACAATTAAGGGGATGAGAGCGCTGCAAAGGCTATATCTGAATGATAACATGCTTGAAGGATCCATCCCATCTGAGATTTGTCATCTCAACAATTTAGGAGAGTTAAGTCTACCGAATAACCAGCTTTCTGGATCTATACCTGACTGTATCGGTGGAAATCTCAGTTTCCTCCAAACTTTGGTCTTGGATTCTAATAAATTGAACTCCACGATTCCGTCCAGTTTATGGAGACTTGAGAATCTCATATCCTTAAACTTATCTTTCAACTCACTAAATGGAAGCATAAGTCCTAATTTTGGTGGTTTGATAAGATCAATGGGAAGCATAGACTTGTCCCATAACAACCTATCAGGAGATATTCCTGGAAGTTTGGGGTCCTTCCAAAGCTTGAGTTCTCTCAACTTGTCACACAACTCATTCCAAGGTCCAATACCCCAATCACTTGGAAAGTTGATAGCGTTGGATTTCATGGACCTCTCCTACAACAACCTGTCTGATTCCATACCAATATCCCTAGAGTCCATAAGGAATCTCAAGCTCTTGAATTTGTCTCATAACAAGCTATCAGGAGAGGTTCCAAAAGGAGGACCTTTTGCAAATCTCACAGCAGAGTCTTTCTTGGAGAACGAGGAACTTTGCGGACTTATTGTTGCAAAACCATGTAAGGATCTTGGAACTCGTAAATCAGAAAACAAACTTCGAATTCTGGCCTACGTTCTTCCATCGATTTTTGCTGTACTGTTGGCCTTTGGGGTCTCACTATTTATGCTAAGAAGACGGAACAGAAGAAATGCGAGGACTTGTGGCCCAGACAACATTTTGCAAGGTAAAGAGCCTAAATTATATTCGTATCAAGAACTTTGCCGTGCTACGAATAACTTTAGCGAGGCCAATTTGCTTGGGATGGGAAGTTTTGCCTCTGTCTACAAAGGAACACTACGGAATGGAGAAGTTGTTGCTGTAAAAGTACTGAATTTACAAGTTAAGGGAGCGATCAAGAGTTTTGATGCAGAATGCAAAGTGTTACGCACTGTGCGACATAGGAATCTTATCAGAATCATAAGTGCATGCGCAAATGAAGACCTGAGAGCCCTGGTTTTGGAGTACATGCCCAATGGAAGTCTTCATACGTGGTTGTATTTGCACAACAACTGCCTCAGTCTACTTCAAAGAGTTAGTATCATCATTGATGTTGCTTTAGCCTTGGAGTATCTTCACCAAGGTTTGGAAGAGGCTGTTGTTCATCGTGATTTGAAGCCAAGCAATGTGATGTTAGACGAAGACATGGTTGCACATGTTGGTGATTTTGGCATCTCAAAGATCTTAGCTGAACATAGCACATCGGTACAAACCAACACTTTGGGTACAATTGGCTATATCCCTCCAGGTAAATTGATACTATCGTGTTCTTCAGTTCCTTTAAGTTGCATTTATTTTTACATAATCCAGCACAAAACTATTATTTGTAGTACTACACTTTTTTTTTTTTTTTACTTATTGCATATATATTACTTGGAAACAACTATATTTTGGCAGAATACGGCGTAGATGGAAGAGTATCTACCAAAGGTGATATCTACAGTTTTGGAGTGTTGGTACTAGAGACCTTTACTCTGAAGAGGCCTACCGATGAAATGTTTGTTGGAGAGCTGAATCTAAGGGAATGGGTAGGTGCATCAACTCCAGACCGAATCGCAGTAGTTGTCGACCAGAATTTGCTAACAACGGATGAAAACGGAAGCAAGGATTCTTTGGAAAGGAACCTTGTGGCCATTCTCGGCTTGGCGATGGAATGTTGTGAGGAAGATCCAGAGAAGAGAAGCGACATAAAAGATGTTGTGATAAAGTTGAACAAAATCAAGTTTCACATCCTTTCTGAAGTTCAACGTTGAGATATTTTTAGGCGAAGATTTTTGTAGTTCTGTGTTACTTGGAATCAACATATGCTGTTTTGTTTTCTATGCATTTCTTTCATTTTTCGTGCAGGTTGTTATGTTGATGGTGATGTGTCTTTTTTTTTTTTTTGAATAAGAATTCGAATTGATTACCGGGGATTCCCCAGCTCAGTTACAAGTAGTTGTTGTGCCCAATGTTGATGGGGGATGATGTGTCTGCAACAAGGTTGGAGATTTTTTTTTTCAGGGATCAAGGTTGGAGATTTTAATCTCAAAAAATTTGTCAAATAATTTAATCTTGTTTCGTAAATTTTCGAAGGAAAATTTTAATTGAAGTTCTAATAATTTGTAGATTAAATAATCTCAATTTCTGGAGATGTTTTTGGTGTAGTGTCTGAATATTATATTATACCCTCTCTATAATGTATAAATTGTTAATTTATGCAAACGGATAATATCTTATTTTATTTTTGAGGAAAAAATGTACAATATCTTAGACATGTCATAAGTTTAAATAAACACATTTATTGTAAATTTGGGAGTAAAGCTACACATGTTGTCTAACGCAACAAAATTTGAATTCATAATTTTTTGTGCATGTCGAACACTGTTCTGAAATTTCACTCAAGTTATTAGTTCCAAATTATTTTTATCATATTATTGAGACTATAAGTTGGAACCAAATGCACGCTTATAAAATATAATTAAAAGAAGCAGCTAGGGCAAGTGATAGAACGTTGGAAGTCTCTGCATGAAGTTTCGGGTTCAAAACAGGTTGACGACAAAAAACCCCACCGATTATGACTTGACTAAGGAACAGATGTTAAATTCTGGACGGCTCAAATGTGTAAGACTCTTCATTTTGTTGCAATAAAAGTCAACTGGAATTAATAAACTTATTAATAAACTTTTTGGTCTTCAAATCTTTAACACGATATGTATGCGAAGTTGACACATTTACTTCACTCAAAATATTTTTTTTGCCATTTTAAAGTGTGTTCCAAAAAGAATGTATCATATCACATTACGTCATCAATTTTTGGATTTCTCTGTAGACTTTCTTAACGGTTCGTTTGGATGGACATATATTCGGGCCCGGATTTGGATTTGGTGGGATTTTGGCCCAAATCCACTGTTTGGGTGCTTAAATTGGTATTGGATTTGATTTGGCCCAAATCCTTGGTTGATTTCGCGTGCTTTAAGTTGGTCATTTCAATTCCCGTATCAACCCATGTCATTTCAATTCCTCTCTGCGAGAGAAGGTCTCACATGTCGTCTTCTTCATCGAGCGCTCACAGGTCGTCTTCTTCATCGAGCCTCACATGTACGTCTCTCTCTTACTCTCTTCCTCTGTCTCACTCTCTTCTGTCTCACTCTCTTTCTCTGTCTGATCTCGTTGGTGAAGAAGTTCTCGCTCCATAAGTTGGTTCGTCGTCTTCTTCATTGATTAGGTTTTGTGGTTCTCTCTCCATCTCAATCTCCCGATCTGAAGCTAGTTTCTCTCCTCCTATCTCCCGACATGATTCGTACAGATTAGGGTTTTTACTGATTCTCTTTTAATTGATGATTTTGTGTATTATGGATCTGATTTCTGCAAGTATATATGCTAGAGGAATATTCATCTAGCATATATCATTTCTTTTCTGAAACGACAATCAAAAATTTCTAGAGGAGTATTATGGATCTGAAACGACCTCAAAAATATGCTCTATAATATTTTTGAGGTCGTTTCAAAAATATATGCTAGAGAATATTCCTCTAGCATATATCATTTCTTTTCTGATTTCACTTGTCGAACATTCTAAAGAGTGTTTCAGGCTATATCGAGTTCCAATAAATACCAAGGGTACTCCCATAAACAAAATCATAAATTCTCCCTCATTCTCTTCTACTTTTTCTCTAGTACGTTTGCGTCCAGCATGTTGATTCCCTACACTTTCATCCATTATGGCCTATGTATTACAATTTCAAAATTAAATAATCATTGGTAGATACGAGAAACAAATACCACCCTACAAGTTGTGCAGAACAGGAAGAAAGAATGAAGATAAAAAGACAAAAAATGTAAGAAAACGACATTTAATAGTTTTTTGGAGTTCTGAAATCAGGTTGTATCCTTCTATTAGCCTTATGACTTCAAGGTCACAATTCCAAACTGAACAAGAGATATAAACATATGAAACTACTGTCCAAAACGCATATGAATGATAATGTCTTGCTTTTTCATAATATTAAAATTACAGCATTTGAAAACAAGAAGAACGTACTTTCAGAAAACTGAAACATCAGAAGGTCTACAAAACGGTTCAATTCAACAAACAACCAGCGAGTTATCAGATAGAAAGGGAGAGAACTTATTAATATCTCCCTGAAAAATTATTTGCAAGCATCTGGATGATCAGAACCAATCATAGTATCATTGCATCTGCAATGATATTACTACTACTAGCAACTAAAACAATACCATTGAAACAAGAACAGTGTAAATCATTATTTGTTATTAGACCTGGCAAATGAAACCCGAACCCGTCAACCCGCCCGTTTCCGCGTAAGTTGGTCGGGTTCGGGTCTCATTAAAAACATAAACAGGTCGTTCTGGGTCGACCCATTCAACCCATGTGATGTTAAAGGGTTAGGCGGGTCAACCTTATAACCCGTCTCTACCCGTCGCCTCCAAACGTTAACAGGTCGTCTCTCTCTCCCTCTCTCAGATCCGTCCATGGTGGAGGAGGAATCGCAAGCAAACACGCCCTCGATCTCCTTTTCTCCCTCTCTCAGATCCGCAGGTAGTCTATCTCTCTCTCTCTCTCTCTCTCTCTCTCTCTCCGTTCTTTCTCTCTCCCACTCTTTCTCACGCACATCTCGATCTCTCTCAGATTCGACCCGAGTTCTTGGATTGGGTTTTTGGGTCTGCTCAATTTGAGATTTCAGCTTTCTGGGTTTTTGGGTTTCTTCTGAATACAGGAAGGGTTTTTGGGTTTCTTCTGAATACAGGTATTGTCTTCTTCGAATTTGTATCTTCTGTGAATCTGATTGAATGGTAGAATTGAATTAGAAACTGAATTGAAGCTTTCTGCTTGAGACACTGATATGGGTTTAGCCTGTGAATGGTCGTTTACAGTTTTTAATGATTTTGTTTATGGTTTTTTTTGTCTATATGGCTGTTTGTTTGGTAGCATATGCTGCTTGTTTCCTCAGTACAAACCTGTACATAAGTATGCATAAATGTGATTCTTGAAGGGTTGTGAAAAATCCCGTTTTGTGAATATGGGTATTTATGATATTACTATAATTATTGAGGGGTAATATGATAATATTATAAGTATTGGGTGTTAATATGCTACTATTATATTTTATGGTATTATTTGGTGTCAATATGACATTAGTAGAAGTGTTGGGAGCTAATCTTATTGATAGGAAGTTAATTTTTATTACTAGTAACTATTTGGGGTTATTATGTATTTTCTCAACTTTATAAAGAGTCTTTTATTCAGTTCAGGGGGGGTGCTTGTGACTTTTATCCAAAACAGTGGGGGTGAAAGTGTCTTTAACCCTAAAAATAGTCATCTTCTTCCTCAAACTCTCCCATGGAGGAAGAACTCCATCTCCAACCCAAACACCACCATTACCACTCCGAATCTTCACCAAATTCGTTGATGTTTGTCCCAAATCACTCCCTATTCGATTTAAACTCATCAAGGCTCGATAATTTAGCATCAAGCAAACCCAATTTCGTCAATTTTTGGTCCCGATTCAAAATCGAAATTTTCGAAGTGGGTCTCCTAATCCTCGCCGGATTTCTCACCCTCTAGCCTATATAAACCCCCCAATCTCAGAGCAATTCTCATACCAATTCATAGCTCTCAATCTCTCCTTCAATTTCTCTCAATCTCTCTCTCTCTCTCCCGGCTGCCGCCGCCCGACCGTCGCCACCGCCGTCTCCGTCGCCGGCCGCCGCCGTCCTCGTCGTCAGCCACCGCCGGCATCTCTGGCGGCGTCCTAGCCACCATCTCTGTCCGTCTCTCTCTCTCTCGGGTAAACAAATCCGTTTCTCTCTCTCACTCTTTCTTCTTTTGTTTTGTTTTTGTTTCTCATTATTTAATCTGGTTAGTTAGTTAATGTTAGTAGTTGGGAAGAGAGAAAGAACAAAGAGGTAGCTGTTGGGTTTTTTGGTTGATTCAAAATCCTATCATGGGATGGTCAAAGGAGGCTAATAGTTTTGGAAGTAATTACATTACTTTGATTCCTTGTAGGGGTCTACTTTGACTAATATATTTGGTAGTGTCCTTATTGGGTCAAGAAACAATTTAGGAATTATTTCCTAGTTTGTCTCGGATTAGTTTTGGACATTACTTGGGCTCCAAGTCTTGTACTAGTATATAAGTAGATGCTAGGGTCATGACTTGGTGTGTGCTTGTAATTGGTTTGGGTTCTCATCAATAAATTGGGTTGGTTTGGTCGTGGATGTAGCTAGTCTCAAAACTAGTGAACCACGTTAAATTTCTTGTGTTCTTGATCCTACTCTTGTTTTTGTTTTCTTGCTTTCTCTTGTTTCTCGCGTATTGAAAATCCTAACAAGTGGTATCAGAGCCAGGTTGCGTCGAGATTCAAGAGGAGCTTGGCGAGTTCGTGATCAAGATTTGTCGGGTTTGATGGGAAGATTGGGTTTCCGCTGGTTGGCCTCTGAAACAGGGGGTGCAAGCACACCAAGCCTTTGTTGGGAGGCTATCGGGTTCCTTGTTGGGGGAGCAATCGGGCTCTTGTTGTGGAGCATCGGAATGGTGGATCTAGTTTTAGTACATCCGGCACGCTTTCGGTTCCAGCATGCGTCAATCGATATGGCGTGCTCAACCCGGCAAGTGATCTGGATCTATATCTGGATTTGGCAACTAGGAGGATTCAAGTCTAGGTGGAGGCGACTCGAATCAACTAGCAAATTGAGGGAGAAACGTCATTGGAAGAGGGAGTGTCCTAAAAATCGTTCACCTGTAGATCTCGCTTCAGGTGGAGGAGGAGGGACGCTCAAGGTTGGTGATGCTCTCTAGGCCCCTTGAGGGCGGTTCGGGCTCCGGGCATGGAGCATGGGTGCGTGTTATTGGGCACGCGGATTGGTGGTGTGTTATTGTGCACACATCGGTTGGTAGCGCGATTGGATCGTGGATAGGCGCTTCGGTTATTGGTTTTGCGCATTGGTGCGGTTGGCGGCGCAAATTGGCATGACATCGTTTGATAGACACTTTGTCGCAAAGTGTCATTGGTGCGACGTTGGGAGTATGCATTAGTCATGGTGCATTGAAGAGGCGTTTGTTTGGACGCATTGTGAGTGGGTTCAATTCCGCAAATTGGGAATACACTCGGTTTGGGTTTGTTGGATTGATGAGAAGAATTGGCTATGGGGTTTGAATCAAGGTGGAGGTTTGTTGGGTTTTTTGGTTGATTCAAAATCCTATCATGGGATGGTCAAAGGAGGCTAACAGTTTTGGAAGTAATTACATTACTTTGATTTCTTGTAGGGGTCTACTTTGACTAATATATTTGGTAGTGTCCTTATTGGGTCAGGAAACAATTTAGGAATTATTTCCTAGTTTGTCTCGGATTAGTTTTGGACATTACTTGGGCTCCAAGTCTTGTACTAGTATATAAGTAGATGCTAGGGTCATGACTTGGTGTGTGCTTGTAATTGGTTTGGGTTCTCATCAATAAATTGGGTTGGTTTGGTCGTGGATGTAGCTAGTCTCAAAACTAGTGAACCACGTTAAATTTCTTGTGTTCTTGATCCTACTCTTGTTTTTGTTTTCTTGCTTTCTCTTGTTTCTCGCGTATTGAAAATCCTAACAGTAGCTGGCCTAGTGGTTAGTTGGTAGCACTTAAAGCTTTGGTGAAGTTTGAGAAGAAGGTCATGGGTTCAAACTCTATAAGGGACAATTCTTTTTGCACAAGCTTAGAATGATATTTTGGTACTCATCTTTACCCAGAAATAAAAATATAATATGAGGGTGATAAAATATATATTTCTAATTTATTTTTATAAGCTTATAACAAATTAGAATAAGGTATTTTCCTCAAATAAATTTGTTATTTCTTTTAAATAAAGTTAGTTAGTTTATAACTTATATTCTCTACTAAGCCTTGTTTGGTTGGGAGAAACTACTACTTGAATTAAAAGTGTTTTTGAGGTAAAATAATATGCTTCTCTACTCTAAATAATAAAAATGATATTTTTATTCAATATTATAAGTTATGTTTATATAATTATAGCTTATTGTGCTTTTACAAATAATAAACGTTAAAAGCGTATTTTATTATAAAAGGGGTTGTTCACCTTAGCAAAGGTTGGGGAGAGTTAGTAAGAGATTTATTTCATTTACATATAGGACTTCGTGTGCAATGTGTTGATTAGGATATTATTTAAATTTGTAGGCGACAATTTCGTTGACGAAGGACACGTCGAGTATTACTAGGAAGTGATTTGCTTTGCTTGAGATTAAAGGTAAGTAAATATGCCAAGCCTAGTTGTGCTTATCTCTTTCGTGTCAAAACGAATTCTTGTATTTCTTTACGTCTCAAAATGTGTTTATGTGACGTGACATGCAATATGTGATTTCTACTTGATAAATGTTTTTCTTGGAAATATCACCATGTTAATGATAATGCATTAATACGTAAAGTGGAATAGTTGTGCGGGGACATTTATTATTATTGTGGTATGGTTACCATTGGCATTGTACGGTTTGATCTCGGTCTTCCGTTTCAATTTATTTTTATTTTAATCCGGTTGCAAGTCCCCGGATAGCTCCCTGTACTCACTCCTCTGGACGCTAGATTCTTTGGGGGGTGTCGACACTTAAGGTCTTGGATGCTTGCGAGATGGTTTGGTTTCTCCCGTCACAACGAATTAATAATGGATTTTTGGTTTTTGTTAACGGAAAGAAGTTAACGATGAATTTTGGATTTTCCTAATGATTATGGAAATTGGTTGGAAATATTATGGAATTGGGAACTCTTAAGTTTTCATACAAGAGTCAACTTTATTAACGTTGTGTTTGCGAAAAACTCTTACTTACAAATGAGTCATTGTTTTATAACTACCTCATCATCGTTTTACATGTTTGGATGTTTATTTAACAGTATTTCATGCTGATTTTGTACTGTGGTGTTTCTTTTTCATTCCGCACCACAGGTTTAGAAGATGGTTATCTGGCGTAGAAGGGGACGCGCATCACATGGAATAATAGAAGTAGTATTTCATTTGGATTTGAATTCCTTATTAGTTTAAACACTTTAGTTTGTTATGCCGGTTTGTGGCTAGGATGTTGGATTTTTAATAATGCAATATTTTCAATTGGATTTAATTATTATTGTGGATGTTTTGTGCTTGTGAACCATGTTATAAAATCTCCTTGTATCCGGGCTCCTCTCGGGTACGGAGTGACATCCCCGGGTTTCCGGTTTGGTCAATTTGGGGGTGTTACAGTTGGTATCAGAGCCAGACAATCCAAAAAGAAAATTTAAAACCTGTAGGGAAATTTAAAATGGACATAGGTAAAGAATTTAAAATTTGACAAGCCGTTGGGAATTTGGGTAGTCTTGAATAGGTCTATTATGTGTTTAGATATTTAGAAAATAGACTTAGTAAGTGAGTATCACCACCCACCCTCTCCTAGCTAAGAGCTTTAGCCCATCCAATTTAGGTGAGCGTTTGAATTTGAGGCTTTTCATTGGAGTTAGGTTAGGTGTCTATTGTTTGGGTGATCAAAAGTTGAAATTGTTTTCGAAAGTCTCGTGTGATCAAAAATTAAAGTTTTGGGAGTATGTACTTATTTCATAAGGGCAAACATTTTGGTCTATGATACAAGTTGTGGAGTAAGAGAGTATATGGAGTCGTTTCCTTTTTATAGATGACTAGAACTAAGAGAACCGCAAGGAAGCATGTTATGCCAGTATTGTGAGGATAAGTTTAATGCGTTGGAGTTTACTCAATATCGGAATCCCGCTTTCCAAGCTTATTTTATGGTGAAGGCTCTACTTATGGGGCCCATATTTAGGGAGATTATCGCCAAGTAGAGCGATATTATGGCTAGGTTCAATAGGTTGAACTATGATGACTACTTATACCAAAGTGAATGGATGGTGAATGCCGACTCTATGTGTAAATTGTTGATGGAGGCTTATGTGAAATGAAAAAGGATCATGGTGATCGAAATATATTCTAGTGAAGATGATGAGATTGAGGAAGACCCTAACGAGAACATTGCGATTGAGGAAGACCCTATTGAGAATGATGAGTTCGAGGATAACCCTATGGAAGACGTGGAATCGGAAGCAAGTGTGAATAACTATGAGAAGTAGACATATTTGGCTTCTTTGATTTCTTAGACTTTTAATGCTTTTGGAGTTTTAATTTAGAATAAAACCATGAAGCCAAACAATACTTTAATGTTTCTTACAATGGTTTTTGCATAAGCCACTTTTAGGTTATTTTTGCGTAGGTTAATTTCGCTGCTTGGTGAAGGATGATACTTAAGTTTTGAGTATCCATTTGGGAATATAATTAGTTTTTTTTTTTTTTTCTTATTGAGTTGAAGTATGGTTTGAAGTTAGAACGCGGGAAACTTAATGTTGGTAGTGTTTGAATCTCTGCAGCAGATGGTATTTGGTGTAGCAGACGTGTTTAAATGTTTAATTATTTTTCTCAGAATTTTCCCAGGTAGCAGACATGTTCAGGAACATGCCATAAGAATTTCAATCCCAAATAAGTTCTGGAGATTTGGATACGAATTTTCAAAGTTTGTTGTTCAATAGCAGAATTTCATAATGGCCATCTGTAGTATTTTTTGAGTTTACATATTTACAGATCTTGGATGGATCTCAAAATCTTTATGGTGATGAATAGACACATATGGCTATAGCTAGGTGAAATCCTAGCCCATTTTGATATAGTAAAAGTCAGTTTAAGACTTGGTGAAGTTGAAGTTTCTGTTCTGGTGGCTTATAACAGCAGCTATGCTATTCTCTGTGTAACTTGGATTCTATAAATTATTTTGAGTTGATTCTTCTTGATTATGAAATTAGACTCAGAGAGGTAGTTTCACACCAAATTTCATAAACTTTCCTACCCGTTTGATCACTTTTTAAGTTTTTAAAGAAACATGAGAAATAAGGTGTGTTCAGTCTATGTGAAAATTGTATGTGTAATTGATTGTATGATAATAAATGTGTTATATTCCATGCATAATTGATATTAGATGCCATGTATTTATGTTTATTTGAACTCCATGATACTCTATGAATGATACAATAGGCTATAGTGTAGGACATTAGACCACACATACAACACTAGAAATAGTTGTTACAAAGAGGGTAAAAAAATTTCTTACCTTTTCGAACCCGACGAATGAGGATTCAAAATAATTTTGGTAGTGAAGCAAATACCATTCAAGCAAAGTTTGTACGAACGGGAAAAGAAGACAAATGAGCTCGTATCGAGGAATTTTGAAGTACCTATGCATTGGGTTTGTTACGAGTTTTATAATAATGTAGGAGGAACGACATATTTCTTTGTTCATGGTTTGCCCTTGGAGTTACGCTAGACGTTGGGTTGTGTCATCATTCTTGTATAAGCGTAATGTATTTGTTATTTTAATTTGATTGGGAGTTCCGATGTTCAGCCTTGGACAATCTGAAGACCTTGTTTCTCGGGGGCAAATAGTTTATAATGTTGTAACGGTTATCAATGGAGTTATTGATTTTGATTTCGGGAATCTTTCTAATACCTTGGTGCTAGCAATGAGATAAATTTTTAGTGTAGTCTAACTTATTTTGGTACAGTCTTACGTTGGAGTAGTTAGCATATAGCGTTGTTTTGGCGTATGTGATTGGAGTCTTTTCACTAAACCAATGTTTGGACAATTGAATGGTTATTAACCTCTAACAGATTTGTCGATTTTTATGCTTATATTGAATTCCTTGGAGTTACATAAATCGTTGGTGTACCGGGATCAATGAGTCTACTCAGTTGTTGTAATCTTCTCAGACGATGTACTTGGAGCTTGGTTAACAGAAATATGTTTTTAAGGATTTATCACCAAAGGCGACTTCGGATACTAGCTTGCGAGTCTTGTTATTGTTAAACCTATTTGAATATGAATAAGATGCTTGGAGTATGTGCCTCAGTAACGTAGTATTTTTGGTACACATGGTTTATTTTTATTTTCTTAGCTCGAGGCGAATTTTCAGATGACGGTAGGAAAACAACGGTAAAGGGAACCACCGGGTAACATCGTATATCATAGGCTATGGTTAAGTGTCTAAGGATAGGAGGAACCATGTCGCTTTGGAGTCGTGTGCACTATCTCTTCGATTGTCTATTTTGTTAGATAAGACGTTTTGTACCATGCGGATATAGTTTTGACCTTGGGAATCAGTTTTGGAGTTCACTTAAATATTGTTAAGGGAACGCGATATTTCCTTGTTTATGAATCGTCTTTAGAGCCATACAAATTCGTTTGGACGTGTTTTCATTGTTTAGGGAATCATAATCTAATATCTTTTAATTGGGTTATGTTTACGTTCACTAAGAGTACTTTATTTCAAACTTGGGAGATTTTATGAGACAACAGCTTATGAGACAATAGCAATGGTTACCGGGGTAAATGATTGAAGCAATGAATATATTTTCTTTGGCACTGATTAAGTTGAGGACGTGATCTCACTAGCCATGTTCTAATCTAAATCTTGATGTAATTGAGGCACTTTGTCATATGTTGTGTATTATTGGAGTCTTGTCACTCGAATCATTGTTCGATTAATGGGATGGATGTCCACGGAGGAGCTAATCTAGAAGTTGCATGTATTCAAGAGTGTGCTTGTAATCATTTGGAAGGAGGATTATAATAAAGACTATTATATAGGATACCAAAGACCATGTTCAAAGGTTAGACCCAACAACTAAGAGACAAATCCGCACGTGAACTTTCTTTTGACATTGTTGTTATATACTTGGAATACTCGAACGAATAAATTTATGTAGTAATCTTGACTCTGGCCCAGATTATTGTGATTGTTTTACGATGTTACTCCTATATGGAGAACACTAGTATCTTTGTGATACCTACTATGGGAATGTAAGCCCAAGAACAACATTGTCCTTGGAAGATTGGTTATAAATGATCAATGATGATCAAATTTGAGTGGCATGATATATGTGATATTATTACATCTTCGTAGTGTTGCATGATAAGATAGAAAATGATCAATAGGCGATAGTTGTGATCCCGACCCCATAGCCTTACCACCTGATCAGATGATCACGTACGACTATGACTTGAAGAGAAATGCCAAAGTTTCGGGGAATACCTTGTCCCATGTATAGAAACTTAGGAAGTGTGTTCTATACCATTTCATGTATTGGATCTCGAACCATAAGTTTTGACCCTGTTAAGATCCTAGATATCATGACAAGGGGAACGTGTACCAAGAGTGTTTGAATTTTAAAGGTCTTATGGACAAATTACCTCACAAGGGAGGCAACAAGTGAAGCACGAGATGCTATCAGGAAGAAGTATGAAGAGAACAAATAAAGTAGTATTCTGTATCATATCCTTCCCATATCCTCTCTCCCACATTTTGCCTTCAAACATATACCACCCCCTAGGTGGTATACATCAGATATGATATGGTCTAATTTTTCTTGACCAAAATGCCCTCGTCACATTACTAAAATTACAAGTATAAAACAAAGACAACCTACTATTCTCATTCTTTCTGATAGCATCTCGTGCTTCACATGTTGCCTCCCTTGTGTAGATTGTAGTTCGGTCTTCCATTGGCTAGGATCTCTTTCTCTCTACCATAAATCGCCAAAACATTCGCCTTTTCCGTATTCCTTGATATGACTTTTACATTAGAGTTCAAATAGATATGCAAATCTGGTCGCTTTATGCTCCACATATCGAAATAGGTACTTGTGTTCGATGATTGTGTGGGCTAGTTTCTCACGGTACATGCTTTGATCAATATGAGTGTGGCGAATTTCAGGTTCACGACCAGGACAAACAAGTAGATGCCGAAGCATGTTACTAGTGCCTGCATTTGAATCTGCAAGATATTCTTGCTTACACTTTGAGCAACTAGCCATTTTTTCCCATCTTCACCAATAAATTTCTCAAAGGTACCCCAAACTGCCGAAGTTGATTTCCTATGTCGTTTATTACCAGAAACACTCTCCCCTACATGGTCACCACTACTTTCCTCCATTTTTCAATACAATATAAAACAGCTCAGCCCTAGAATAAGAACAAACCAATCAAAAAAATGAAAGCAATCAAACAAGGTTAGGGTGTAAACATGCAACAAACACAAACATAAGCAAATCCCAAGTTTTATCAAGATAAACCATGTGAATACAGAGAGAAGGGTACATCAAATCCTAAGTTTCCCAAATAAGCAAAAGCATGTACAGCATAATTAAACCATGTGAATATATCGAGGTAATCCCAAGTTTTATCAAGATAAATCTCAAAAACTCTTTCTGCCCTAGTTCAGATTCAGCCAAGTAGGAAACAAACACAAACATAGTCCTATGTCAATACCTCGTATCCAGGTTATGCTTTGATTCATTTTAAACTTCGACATTGGTGGTAAGAAGAATTTAAAAACTAGCATGGTGATATAGATTGTATACTACCATGGTACATTATCTAAGATTCTAAATCGATGGAAAGCGTTTTCTATGATACACGATCCATACAATGGGAGAAGCGAAAACTACCTTTTCTCGATCAAACCTAAGACTAGAATCGTAGACATTGATTATTAGTCTGCATTAACCCGGTAACATTGATCAAGTATTTCATTCATGAACAGATCCCTCATGTCAATGATCATTGTCATCATCATAAGATCACAACATTAAGTATTCAGAAGATCACAACATTAATTTGTACTATACTAAAGTATGAATAAGTTTAAGGTGCTTTAGACACTTAAGAGAATATCGCCCACTTTACATACCACAGCTTCATCTTAAGAGAATATCGCCCACTTTACATACCACAGCCATCACCATTGTTGCATTTGCACAATAGATGATTTAAATTAATTAGGTCTTTCTCTAATCGCTCTCTTTGATTATTCCAGAAGAGGTATTAAAAAAACTGGAGATTGGAGACTTGAAAATGGTCTTCCGAAACCCTATATTGGATGAGCGTAGTGGGTTTCGGAAACTTTTTGCTGGCAATGTGTTGAGTCTGTTGACCAAGGTATGAGAAGGAAGACAAACTATAGTGTTCTGACACTTACAAGGGCAGCTTAAGGTCTGCTACAATAACTAGCAACTTATGTAGAAACCACAAGATTCACATTGATGCCAAACAAACACCAAATAGGCAAACCCCATTAAACAAAATCACTCTACCTTTAAGAACCACAAATGCACATACCTCTCTATCTAGACTTCACATATGGTACCAAGTATTTACTAATAGATACAAACCCATCTAGAAAAGTCACACAACCTGTAACACCCCCAAATTGACCAAACCGGAAACCCGGGGATGTCACTCCGTACCCGAGAGGAGCCCGGATACAAGGAGATTTTATAACATGGTTCGCAAGCACAAAACATCCACATTAATAATTAAATCCAATTGAAAATATTGCATTATTAAAAATCCAACATCCTAGCCACAAACCGGCATAACAAACTAAAGTGTTTAAACTAATAAGGAATTCAAATCCAAATGAAATACTACTTCTATTATTCCATGTGATGCGCGTCCCCTTCTACGACAGATAACCATCTTCTAAACCTGCGGTGCGGAATGAAAAAGAAACACCACAGTACAAAATCAGCATGAAATACTGTTAAATAAACATCCAAACATGTAAAACGATGATGAGGTAGTTATAAAACAATGACTCATTTGTAAGTAAGAGTTTTTCGCAAACACAACGTTAATAAAGTTGACTCTTGTATGAAAACTTAAGAGTTCCCAATTCCATAATATTTCCAACCAATTTCCATAATCATTAGGAAAATCCAAAATTCATCGTTAACTTCTTTCCGTTAACAAAAACCAAAAATCCATTATTAATTCGTTGTGACGGGAGAAACCAAACCATCTCGCAAGCATCCAAGACCTTAAGTGTCGACACCCCCCTAAGAATCTAGCGTCCAGAGGAGTGAGTACAGGGAGCTATCCGGGGACTTGCAACCGGATTAAAATAAAAATAAATTGAAACGGAAGACCGAGATCAAACCGTACAATGCCAATGGTAATCATACCACAATAATAATAAATGTCCCCGCACAACTATTCCACTTTACGTATTAATGCATTATCATTAACATGGTGATATTTCCAAGAAAAACATTTATCAAGTAGAAATCACATATTGCATGTCACGTCACATAAACACATTTTGAGACGTAAAGAAATACAAGAATTCGTTTTGACACGAAAGAGATAAGCACAACTAGGCTTGGCATATTTACTTACCTTTAATCTCAAGCAAAGCAAATCACTTCCTAGTAATACTCGACGTGTCCTTCGTCAACGAAATTGTCGCCTACAAATTTAAATAATATCCTAATCAACACATTGCACACGAAGTCCTATATGTAAATGAAATAAATCTCTTACTAACTCTCCCCAACCTTTGCTAAGGTGAACAACCCCTTTTATAATAAAATACGCTTTTAACGTTTATTATTTGTAAAAGCACAATAAGCTATAATTATATAAACATAACTTATAATATTGAATAAAAATATCATTTTTATTATTTAGAGTAGAGAAGCATATTATTTTACCTCAAAAACACTTTTAATTCAAATAGTAGTTTCTCCCAACCAAACAAGGTTTAGTAGAGAATATAAGTTATAAACTAACTAACTTTATTTAAAAGAAATAACAAATTTATTTGAGAAAAATAGCTTATTCTAATTTGTTATAAGCTTATAAAAATAAATTAGAAATATATATTTTATCACCATCATATTATATTTTTATTTCTGGGTAAAGATGAGTACCAAAATATCATTCTAAGCTTGTGCAAAAAGAATTGTCCCTTATAGAGTTTGAACCCATGACCTTCTTCTCAAACTTCACCAAAGCTTTAAGTGTTACCAACTAACCACTAGGCCAGCTACCTCTTTGTTCTTTCTCTCTTCCCAATTACTAACATTAACTAACTAACCAGATTAAATAATGAGAAACAAAAACAAAACAAAAGAAGAAAGAGTGAGAGAGAGAAACGGGTTTGTTTACCGGAGAGAGAGAGAGACGGACAGAGATGGTGGCGAGGACGCCGCCAGAGATGCCGGCGGTGGCTGACGACGAGGACGGCGGCGGCCGGCGACGGAGACGGCGGTGGCGACGGTCGGGCGGCGGCAGCCGGGAGAGAGAGAGAGAGAGAGAGAGAGAGAGAGAGAGAGAGAGAGAGAGAGAGAGAGAGAGAGAGAGAGAGAGAGAGAGAGAGAGATATTGAGAGAAATTGAAGGAGAGATTGAGAGCTATGAATTGGTATGAGAATTGCTCTGAGATTGGGGGGTTTATATAGGCTAGAGGGTGAGAAATCCGGCGAGGATTAGGAGACCCACTTCAAAAATTTCGATTTTGAATCGGGACCAAAAATTGACGAAATTGGGTTTGCTTGATGCTAAATTATCGAGCCTTGATGAGTTTAAATCGAATAGGGAGTGATTTGGGACAAACATCAACGAATTTGGTGAAGATTCGGAGTGGTAATGGTGGTGTTTGGGTTGGAGATGGAGTTATTCCTCCATGGGAGAGTTTGAGGAAGAAGATGACTATTTTTAGGGTTAAAGACACTTTCACCCCCACTGTTTTGGATAAAAGTCACAAGCACCCCCCTGAATTGAATAAAAGACTCTTTATAAAGTTGAGAAAATACATAATAACCCCAAATAGTTACTAGTAATAAAAATTAACTTCCTATCAATAAGATTAGCTCCCAACACTTCTACTAATGTCATATTGACACCAAATAATACCATAAAATATAATAGTAGCATATTAACACCCAATAGTTATAATATTATTATATTACCCCTCAATAATTATAGTAATATCATAAATACCCATATTCACAAAACGGGATATTTCATCCTTCCCCCCTTAAAGAGAGCTTCGTCTTCGAAGCTTAAACCAACCTCTCAACAACCACTAAGGTATGGATCTCCACTTTAGGGTATAATAACTAAGTGCAAACCTAAGGCTTCAAAAATGACGTTCTTCAAAACCAAAGACTTCAAAACCGAAGGATTACATCCTTCCCCCCTTAAAGGAGTGACGTGCTCGGAACTCAAACTATCTCGTCTAAAAGGTGAGGATACTTCTTCCTGATAGCATCGCGTGCTTCACATGTTGCCTCCCTTGTGTAGATTGTAGTTCGGTCTTCCATTGGCTAGGATATCTTTCTCTCTACCATAAATCGCCAAAACATTCGCCTTTTCCGTATTCCTTGATATGACTTTTACATTAGAGTTCAAATAGATATGCAAATCTGGTCGCTTTATGCTCCACGTATCGAAATGGGTACTTGTGTTCGATGATTGTGTGGGCTAGTTTCTCACGGTCCATGCTTTGATCAATATGAGTGTGGCGAATTTCAGGTTCACGACCAGGACAAACAAGTAGATGCCGAAGCATGTTACTAGTGCCTGCATTTGAATCTGCAAGATATTCTTGCTTACACTTTGAGCAACTAGCCATTTTTTTCCCATCTTCACCAATAAATTTCTCAAAGGTACCCCAAACTGCCGAAGTTGATTTCCTATGTCGTTTATTACCAGAAACACTCTCCCCTACATGGTCACCACTACTTTCCTCCATTTTTCAATACAATATAAAACAGCTCAGCCCTAGTATCAGAACAAACCAATCAAAAAAATGAAAAGCAATCAAACAAGGTTAGGGTGTAAACATGCAACAAACACAAACATAAGCAAATCCCAAGTTTTATCAAGATAAACCATGTGAATACAGAGAGAAGGGTACATCAAATCCTAAGTTTCCCAAATAAGCAAAAGCATGTACAGCATAATTAAACCATGTGAATATATCGAGGTAATCCCAAGTTTTATCAAGATAAATCTCAAAAACTCTTTCTTCCCTAGTTCAGATTCAGCCAAGTAGGAAACAAACACAAACATAGTCCTATGTCAATACCTCGTATCCAGGTTATGCTTTGATTCATTTTAAACTTCGACATTGGTGGTAAGCAGAATTTAAAAACTAGCATGGTGATATAGATTATATACTACCATGGTACATTATCTAAGATTCTAAATCGATGGAAAGCGTTTTCTATGATACACGATCCATACAATGGGAGAAGCGAAAACTACCTTTTCTCGATCAAACCTAAGACTAGAATCGTAGACATTGATTATTAGTCTGCATTAAACCGGTAACATTGATCAAGTATTTCATTCATGAACAGATCCCTCATGTCAATGATCATTGTCATCATCATAAGATCACAACATTAAGTATTCAGAAGATCACAACATTAATTTGTACTATACTAAAGTATGAATAAGTTTAAGGTGCTTTAGACACTTAAGAGAATATCGCCCACTTTACATACCACAGCCATCACCATTGTTGCATTTGCACAATAGATGATTTAAATTAATTGGGTCTTTCTCTAATCGCTCTCTTTGATTATTCCAGAAGAGGTATTAAAAAAACTGGAGATTGGAGACTTGAAAATGGTCTTCCGAAACCCTATATTGGATTGCGTAGTGGGTTTCGGAAACTTTTTGCTGGCAATGTGTTGAGTCTGTTGACCAAGGTATGAGAAGGAAGACAAACTATAGTGTTCTGACACTTACAAGGGCAGCTTAAGGTCTGCTACAATAACTAGCAACTTATGTAGAAACCACAAGATTCACATTGATGCCAAACAAACACCAAATAGGCAAACCCCATTAAACAAAATCACTCTACCTTTAAGAACCACAAATGCACATACCTCTCTATCTAGACTTCACATATGGTACCAAGTATTTACTAATAGATACAAACCCATCTAGAAAAGTCACACAACCTGTAACACCCCCAAATTGACCAAACCGGAAACCCGGGGATGTCACTCCGTACCCGAGAGGAGCCCGGATACAAGGAGATTTTATAACATGAGTTGTTGTAACCTGAATCTTGTGGTTTCTACATAAGTTGCTAGTTATTGTAGCAGACCTTAAGCTGCCCTTGTAAGTGTCAGAACACTATAGTTTGTCTTCCTTCTCATACCTTGGTCAACAGACTCAACACATTGCCAGCAAAAAGTTTCCGAAACCCACTACGCTCATCCAATATAGGGATTCGGAAGACCATTTTCAAGTCTCCAATCTCCAGTTTTTTTAATACCTCTTCTGGAATAATCAAAGAGAGCGATTAGAGAAAGACCCAATTAATTTAAATCATTTATTGTGCAAATGCAACAATGGTGATGGCTGTGGTATGCAAATGCAACAATTGATTGATTCATTTTGAAAGAAACAATGCAACAATGGTGATGGCTAAGAGATGATCTCTCGCACGTCTAAGATTAGAAATTGAAGTAAATTAATTTTAAACATGTGTAGTTTTACTTTTATACATGTCAAAGCGTTTTGTAGACTTAAGGTTTTGCTTTTATATTTCTCCAAGCTTTCTCTACATAAATACTTTTATGTCAATTATGATATTACTTAACATCATATTATGTTTCTCTCAAGTCACAATTCAAGTTGTTGTATACCTCATAAAAAAATTAAGTTGTTGTAGTCTTTCACTATTCTTCTTTTAAATTTTTTTTAAGAAAGACAAGATAATTGTTTTCCGGCAGTTACTTTCGGAGTTAATTGATACTACACCACTACGGAAAACGAATGAGAGTTACTCGATTTACATTAAAAAAAATGTTGAGGGAAGACTTGCATAAAATTTGGATAAACAATAAGTTATTTCTGAAAACGTTACATATATGGTCAAATTTTTTATTATTTTTTTTTTCCGAGATAATTATTTTCTTTTCTTTTGAGAAAGCATGTGGATAAGTTTTAAGAAGAATCAAATTTTTATCTTTATTTAGATAGGGTACTTTTTTTTTTTTTTTTTTTGCAGACTTCTTTGTTTAGATAGGTGGATTAGTTTTCATTCTTTACCTAGGGCGGGAGCGTGAACTGGAGCGGGAGCCGGACCACGTCTAATTTCAGAAGGATTGCATTTGAGAGCGTCACGAGATTACCATAAATTTATGAAGAAAACTAATATTTACATATGATAATGTAATTTTATACATGAGAATATTTTTCATTAAAAGGGTTGTCAGTATTCATGTCAAATGTGTTGCTTTAATATGGAAGAATAATGCTCAAATAGTTAAATTATCAAACTGACACATTATAAGTTGAGATTAATCATGAAATATAGTCCAGAGTAATGGTAAATTGGCTTTAAAAAATAATTCGCCTACGAAAACGAGCTCTCTATTTTTTAAAGCGCCTTTAGAACGAGGTTTGGTTTCGAAAGCGCCAGAGCGAGGCTTGAGAGCGGAGCGATGCCCCTTCGAGGTTTTAGGCGACTAAGTGACCAACCACCGATTCTAATTCCCTGTCCCCCCCCCCCCCCTTTCTTTTTTTAAAATCCTGTAGTTTTCTTCTAAAGTACAGTAACCAATGCTACATGATAAATTATATTTTGACTAAAAATGCTATGGTATTTTTCCAAAATTTTGTTTAAATCAGCTTGAAGAAAATACTACTAAACCGCAAGATTAGGAACCAATGCTACATGAACAACTAAAAATTTATGTAAAATATCAATTTTAAAAATTATAACTTTAGAAAAGTAGGGTAGAAGAAAGAACAATATTAACCGAACGAATAGTTGGGGTAAACATTTTTAGGTAATTTATTTTTCTCCTAAACAGAAAAAAATAAAATTTAGGATTTCTTTTGGAGATTACATCAGGAATTCTAAATTAACTATATCTACAATTACAATTTTAAAATTTATTTTTTAAAACCGATAAGTGATATTAATTACCACTCTGATTCGCCTCTTCCTGTTCAATTTGACTTTTTACACTATTCACCGGGTCAAAGTGACCCGGTGATTTGGATAGCGAAATGATGCAACTTTTTGATAGTTTTGTCATAGTATTGTAGAGTGAAAGTTATTTTATAACACGGTGAAAATTTATCAAAAAATTGTATTGCTTTTGCAATTCAAATCACTCGATCAAACTCACTCAGATACGAGTTAAAAAGTCAAATTGATGGGGAAGAGAGGAATCAGAGTGGTACTAAATAGATACACCTCCTTTTGGTGTATAGTGTTCACATGTTCCAGGTGATTGAAACTATGTTGTGAATACATCTATTCATCTATTCCGACAACACTCGCACACAAGTCACTCTGAAAAAATGTACCAAATATTTTGTCTTTATCAAATATCTATTTTACTCCACTTCTACCTACGTTTCTATCAGATGCATTGATGTTTTTTCTCCTAGGGCAATTGAACATGTTCTTTCCGACTGCTATTATGATTGGTAAAAGAAAAGAGTGGGAAATATTTGATATATGTTAGTCATATCTTTCCAAGTCAAGTTTGTTATATTAATTCAACCTCTATTATAGACGGTACTATATATAGAGATGCGATGCAGCATGCTCAAATGTTAGTATGATTTATGTTGCTTCAGTTAGATGCAGTACAAAAGCTCTATTTACAATTAATTTGTGTTTATATATCCACTGACCATACTACGTAATTGATCGGTATCTCTCACTGCATATGATCAGGTAATGACAATAATTGTGATAATTTGTTGGAATTTTTTCAAAAAGTATTTGTAGTTTTAAATATTGGACTGGCCTATGGTTTGACAGGATGGATCGGTGAAGCGGAATCTGAAGGGTCTGGTTCAGTTATTGGATCAGTCATGCAAAAGCTGGATAAAACGAATGTTCTTGCTAGAACCAACGAAGTGGTTAATATGTCCAAACGTCGAGTCATTCAATTTCGAAAATAATTTTTTTTTTTTGAGAAATAGTAAAATTCTTCTTATGTTAAATATAAAATAAATCTCTTAACTTAATATATACATACTAGGCCCCACTTTCTTTACCTCTTTTTTTATGACTTCTTAGCTCTTTTTAGAAAAAGATAAAAGTAATTACTTATTTTGATATCGATAAATTTTCTAAAAAAATTTAGCATCTTTTTTGAAGGAAAAATATTGCTTACTTATGTTCATTTTGTTCTTAAAAAGCAATTTTTTGAGGTAAAAGTTCCAGTAAAAAAGCTAACTTTTTTTGGTCTTCTAAAAATCCAAAAAAAGTGACCTGAAATAAGTTGTAACAGAAATGAGCAAATTAAAATTTTTTTAACTAAAAAAGAAAAAGAAAAAAAGACCCCTAAAATTATGCAAAGAAAGCAGGTCCCCTGTTACTGTTATTTTTATGAACATATCTAATTCTTTTGTCCAGTAAATGAACTTTTTTGCAAACTTCTTTTTTTACGTTGGTTAGGTATATGCTGGTTATATTTAATTTTATTTATGTTTTTCAATTAAAAACTGTATAAAAATAATTTTTTTAATATTTTTACAAAAATATTTATGTAAAAATATGTAACTATGTCTCATTTTAGAAATATATGATTTGACCGGCTGAACCACGGATCCGATTGATTGAACCATAAATCAATACTTGCCGATGTCCTGTCCGATATTTAAAACTATGATTTTAAGGGCCATGATAATTTTTTGGTAATCACTAAAATTGTATTTCATTTATTACTTAAGGGCATTTTCGACGGTTTGCTAGTAAATGTAAAACATAGCAAATTAAGCCACAAAGTAACGAGGTCTAGGAGTTAGAAATAACCCTTAATGAAGGTTGGTAGTCACCTTTGAGCTCCTTCCTTGCATTACCAAGCAATTCTGGATATCAAAAATCATAGTCAATACTAATAAATACACAGAATCAGTACTTAAATGAGAATCAAGGAGAAATCCTAGTATATACTTGCAAAAATCAGATCCATAATACACAAAATCATCAATCAAAAGAGAAGTAGTTGAAACCCTAATATGTACGAATCAGATCGGGAGATAGGAGGAGAGAAACTAGCTTCAGATCGGGAGATTGAGATGGAGAGAGAACCACAAAACCTAATCAATGAAGAAGACGATGAACCAACTTATAGAGCGAGAACATCTTCACCAACGAGATCAGGCAGAGGAAGAGAGTGAGACAGAGGAAGAGTGTAAGATAGAGAGAGACGTATCTGTGAGGCTCGATGAAGAAGACGACATGTGAGCGCTCGATGAAGAAGACGACCTGTGAGCGCTTCTCTTGCAGAGAGGAATTGAAATGACATGGGTTGATACGGGAATTGAAATGACCAACTTAAAGCACGCGAAATCAACCAAGGATTTGGGCCAAATCAAATCCAATATCAATTTAAGCACCCAAACAGTGGATTTGGGCCAAATACCCACCAAATCCAAATCCGGGCCCAACTCTATGTCCATCCAAACGAACCGTAAGATAATTTCTTTTAGAATTACACCATATAGCCGGTTCGAACCCGGGACCTCATGTAAGGGTTTCAAACGCTCTACCACTGAAGTGTCATATATTTGCAACGATAAGATAATTAAGGTTATCAAATTTTTATTGTTTAGTTGATTTGATACTAGCAAACTATGCCCTCAACAAAAGACTAACAAATTGTCTGTGCATTGCACAAAATTTGTCATTTGTTCCACAAATTTATAAAATAATTATAGAAATTGTGAGGTTTAGTTGTCAAATAATATAAGAGCAAAATAAAAATAAATTGAAATTGTACATATTTTTACATCGTTGTTCTAACTGTTCTACTCCCAGCCAACAGTATCATATGCCCATTCAAGATTATTATTCAGACTCTATCATATTTATACTTTCTTTCTTCCCTAAAAAATTAAATTCATACTACCTTTGTTTATATTTTGTTTTGATAGCTGAATTAATATTCAAGCCCAAAAGAGCACAAGGCTCAAACCCATTTCACTGGCGAAACCCTAAGCTGTGAAGCCCATTATTATGTACGTAACCCATCTGTATTAAGGTTTCTTGTTTATTTCTATCGTTTTATTCCTACCGTTAGATGGATGTTCATACGCATCCAAAGGGACGATATCTTGTATATATATTCTCTTTGTCTCCCTAATTAGGGTTATTGTGACAGACAGAACAATATATTCTCTTCATCTTCTTCCTTCTCTTTGGTCCTCTCCACATTTCTTTAAATCCTTTAGGATTCCTTTCATGGTATCAGAACATGTCGCTCATACCGACCACACAAGTTTCATAACATTTATACTTACTCTCAAATATACATAATCCTTTAACGTTTAAACTTGATAGCAGCAATTTTGTTCTATGGAAGCATCAAATTACGTGTATTTATCGAACTCATACTTCTTTTGCCTACTCTATGGCTCGATTGTGTGTCCATAAAAACACATCCCCGCCTGTGACTGCATTATCGTTAATCCGACGTTTACATCGCCGGTTTTGCAGTACAAAGTGGTCCGTACGCCACTATTTCGACTAAAGCTCTGACTCAGGCAATCGATTCATTTACCTCTTGTGAAGCTTGATAAATACTAGAGAGCCGATATGCTTCTCTCACCATATCTAACATCCTTCAACTCAAATCCGACCTTCAAACCACAAAGAAAACTATCAGACTCCATAGATCTATACTTCTAGAAACTCTCTACTATCAGAAACAAACTTGCAGTATCTTCCTTTTCGTTGATGATGAAGATGTGCCCCCTTTATGTCCTTAACGCCTCCCTTTTGAATATAACCATTTTCGTTCTTTGCTCGAACCCATTCAAACCCTATCTTCTTTGAAGAACTCCATGTCTTGCTCAAATTCGAGGAGCTGATGGTGGAACATGGGATTCATCGAAAAACCCTTAGTCCAGAAAAAATCTTTACTAGCAAATGGCATTGCAATAAACTCAAATTCAATAGAAGATAATGCAATGCAAGATTGTATTTTAGAAGACCAATAATAATAGGACAACCTAAAGTAGATAGCCAGACACTAGTTGTTTTGGAAGACCTCCTATCGGAAGCCCAACTTGCATCACTATAACATTCTAACAAAACTAGAACATTTATGATGCATACTATAATCCAATGTATGATTCAAATATCTCATAACTCTATCAAGTTCATTCCACAGTTCATGACTACGATTACTAGAAAATCTACTCAAAATACCAACACACATGCAATATCGGGTCTAGTATAATTCATGGCATAAATCAAACTGCTAATAATCTTAGCGTGCAATTCTTGCTTGACATGTTCACCACTATTAAGAACAAGTTTAGTAGAAGGATTAAATGTGTTCGACTAGGCTTATAATGAAAATAACCGAACCTTCTCAAAACTTCCTCAATGTAATGTGATTGTGATAAAATAAACCCACCATTTTGCTTAATTACTTTAACACTAAAATTACGCCTACCGGTCCCAATATTTCATTTCGAAATATTGAGTAAGAGAACTCTTTGCTTCATTAACACGATCAATATTAGTACAAAAACTAGTAAAATATCCACATAAAAAGTAAGTTAAACTTTTATAACTATGAGGGCATTTAAGAAAAACACAATATTCTACTTCACTACCCTTAAAGTTAAAAAGTCTAATTTATTTTCTAAAACTTATAAAATTGTCGAGGGGCTTGTTTCAGACCATACAAAGACTTGTTAAATTTACAAACATTATCTTCTCCACCTTTAATAACTTAACCTTCAGGTTGGTTAATGTAAATTTTCTCGTCTATTAGAAGTTCCGTTTTAACATTCAATTGATGAACGTACCTAAATTAAATATGGAAGCATAGCAAATATGATTATAACAGAATTATATTTAGTAACGGGCGAACAAATCTCAAAGTAATCTATACATTCTTTTTGGCTATAGTGGTATCCCTTAGCCTGTCTAACCTCACTTATATCTGTCGATGCTCCCATCAACCTCCATTTTTTCTTTAGAATTCACATACACTCAATAGGCTGGGTAATTGGTGGAAGATTCGTCAAGGTCCATGTATTATTGTTGAGTATGACTTCATCTCGTCGTCCATTTCTTTTTATTCCCATAAACCTGCATATGGTAAAGTCATAGTTTCTCGAGATATTTTGGGATCATCCTCAATTGTGTATGTGAAGATACATGGATCAAAAATCTCTTATGGTTCTCATTCTTTTACTCTTTCTCAATTCTGGTGTAAGAGTAAGCATCTCATTAAAATTTTATACCAAACTCTTTGAACTCTCACATTTTTATGTTCATTAGAACTCTCTTCATAAAAATTAGAATCAAGTTCTATTCCGTATATACATCCCTCTCCATTTCAAGCTTATCGACACCCCTTGTCGCTAAATGGTCAAAAATAAATAGCATGGACGGACTCAAAAAAACTAGTAGTATAAAGATTACGAAATTAATCTATATGCTTGACTATACATGGAATAATCAATAGAAATACACTTAGTCGCTTTGGAAACAAGTTAATGCCTCTTTTTAGTAACATCCAAAATATATGCAATACAACTCCAAACTATAAAATAACCAATACTTGATTTTCTATTGTGAAGAAACTCATATGGGTTTTTGTCTTGGTTCTTATGAAAAATTCTATTAGAAATGTAACATGTGGTATGTAAAGTTTCACCCCAGTTTCTCAAAAAAGAAAAAAGCTTCACCCCAGAAACTCATAGGCTTGTGAGAATGTAAAAGCATAGAACTTGCTATCTCAAATAAAACTCTATTTTCCTTTCGATTATACCATTTTGTGGAGGAGAATTATGTGCGAATAATTCTCTAACAATTCCAATTTGCTCACAAAAAGAACAAACTCATTAAAAACATATTCTTAACCTCTATACGACCCTACCTTCTTAAGTTTCTTACCCGTCAAATTTTCAATTTCCTCCGTAAAATGTCTCAAAATCCCAATCTTTATATTCTTAACAAATAAACATAAGTAAACTTAAAAAATCGTCAATAAAAGTAATAAAATAATGTTTTCCTCCTCTAGTATAAGGAATTGCAATTTTGACCATCCGACCACTCTCGCCATAATTACATCATCGACCATACAAAAAAAAAAGTGTTCTTCTACGATAGACATATCTGTGACATAATCAACATAATTAAGATTGGTCAGATATATGACATGAGAGTGTATTTGAATGAACATGAATCCACTTATTCTCTTTTTTAGATTAGACCATAGGGAATGGAAGACCTTGTTTTCTCGGGCATACATATTAGACCAGGTTACCTGTGGAAGATTCTTATAAAGAGGTGGATAACCCCGATAGTGATCCCTTTATATAGAGTCGAGAACGGTCATGGTACATGAATGCCCAATACAAGCTTGTCTGTTATCTTATAGTAAAGTATTTTTATGCTGGTTTAGTTGGAAGAACTCCCTTCTTTCGGCCACCGATGATAATAGAAGCTATCGCCATCCAAGGCGGCCTTCAGTTTGCATCAGAGACGGGATTCCGAGTTTTGATACTCGAAATTGATGCAGAGAACATCATCACACATATCAAGGAGAGAATGAGGAACACAGACAGTGGCATCGGAGATCGGTAACGATGGAAAGAAGTGCTAATGAGGTGGCACACTCTTTTGCACAGTACTCCCTCCGTCCCACCAGACATGTGAAAAAGGATGGAGTTGATTTATTAAAAAATCCACGATAGGTCTCAAATACCCCACTTATTGTGAGAAACTGGTTAGTGGAAGATCAGTCACCAATTTTTTAAAAGGGCAAGATGATATTTTCTAAGTAAAAAGTTGTTATTTTGAGAATATTTAACGTATCTGGTGGGACGGGGGAGTATGCTCTAAGAGCATCTCCAAGAGATAGCCTATAAGTTGTCCTTGGCACAAATTTAGGCCAGTTTTGCCAACTCCAACAGCTGGTGCAAAATCTGGCTTAAATTTGAGCTAGCCTGTGACGCCTCGGAACCCAGGGGTCAATTTTAGGATAAAATAGTGAAAAATATAAAGCGGCACGACGATCCAACCGGCACCACCTGCGGATCACCACCGCGGGTACCAAAACAAAGACGCGTCTGCCAAACAGGTACGTTCTGATACACCAGCTCAGGTACCAAGCATCGTATTTCAATAAACATTTATTCATTTATTTAATAAAAGCCGATAGAGCGGTACGTGACTCTCAATTTGAAAAGTGATATTTATAGTTTACAAATAATCTGATACAATGATCCAAATAACACGTCTATAACAAATAAACTATCTCGCTAATTCTACTGTCCGATCCGTTCGCGTAACCTGCAAGACTTTTAGGGGGTGAGCTCGCGCCCAGTAGGTCGTTCACCACAACAGTAGGGTGAAATGCAATAAACAATATAATTATGGCAGGTTACACGCAATATCACATTTCACGTAATAATCACATAGCACACAATAGCATGCGAAGTGACAATAACAATAATATATGGATCGACATATAATTAACACGAAGCATGTTGATATACCGTAAGCGATAATCATATTGTAAAGTGCGTAACCCCCTACCTCAATAATAGCATCTGATAACGACTTTAAAATAATAACAGCTGCTCCAAGTTTAGATAACACTAGTACCTCTCTCTCAATTATGAATTACTACTCGAGTCTGGAATGAGAAACAACTATAACACTGGACCCTATTTATAGAAGTAGTCGACCAATCACGTCGCGATGTGTCATAGGGACACGTGGCATCCATGCAGAGGTCAGAGGCCTGATTAACGACACATGTCGCATAGGTGTCACGCATGCAGATGCAGGAGGCTACAGGAGTGACACGCATGGGGGTTACGTGTCAGAAGCATCTGACTTGCAGTAGGACACATGTCGAGCATGTGACGAAAGCGGCCACACAACGACACGCAGCAACGGCGCGTGTAAAGCATCTGGGACAGGGGCCAAGGCAGTGACAAGTGTCACCGTACGTTTCTCCTGGTACACACTTACACCTATACAAGCTATACACACTCTACAATACTTGTCATTATGAGCTAATCACAATTAACTAAGCTAATTAACACTTAAACGAATGATTAATACTAATTATTTCTTAAATATTCTTATCCTCAATTTAGAAATCAAAGAAAATATTAATAATTCCGATGTATTTCTAGACAAGCTTAACTATCATAGTTTCACAATTATGAGTTCATTTATCAGGATACTAAATAACATAAATATAAGCTTCAGAAACACAACCACTACATAATGAAACAACTAGACTGCATAAAATAGCAATTAAGCATACTAACAAGTTATGTGAAAAATACATATTCATAGTAAGTACCAGTATTTCACACTTTCTAAAAATCAGGGATATTACATAGACCTATAATTGTACCAGTCCTGGCATAAACTGAGGACAATTTGAAGCTGGTGTAAAAAATAAAAAAACTCTGATTTATTACTCTGCTCCTCTTCCTAATCCTCTACTGCTCCTCCAACATTCGTTGTCACCGTTGCAATAGTAAATTTATAAATACTTGTTAACAATCAAAGTGAAAGACACAAAAAAGTTACACAAATTACCTTAAACTCGCTTCAATAGTATAATTAATTCGATATTAGTTCAATAAAGTGTGATAATTATTAAATATAGTAACATAATTATTTAATAATGAAAACTATAAAATAATAAAATGATGCTGGTGGCCTATATTTAGGCCAGGTGCTGGAGCAACAAATCAAAAAATGCATGTGTAAAATTTAAGACAGGTAGAAATATAGTCCAAGGACAATTCAACTGTGGGAGATGCTCTAAGTGTAGAAAGTGTGGAGTTTTATCCGCCCATTTGGGTCATACATGGTTTGGACTTTGATGTAATAGCCTCTAAGCCCAGTTTGACATTTAATGGGGCTATTTGGATTTAACGGTTTTGGGGTTAGGTTGAACCGAACCTGTTATCGTTTGGATTTAATGGTTGGGGTTTTAGGTTTAGTGGGTGGGGTTGATTTTTTCCGGTGACCGGTTTAGTTAGAGCCGGTCACCGATTGTTTTTTTTTAAAAAAAAAATTGTTTTCTCTAATAACACCCAGCAGGGCACCGGTATATACCGGCCGGTGACCGGCTCCATTTTGGCCGGTGGTCGGCTTGTGTGGCCGGTGACCGGGTTCATCATATTCTTTTTTGTTTTTTCTCTTTTCTTCCCATGAATTGTTTGGCAGGCTTGTTTTTCTTCTCCTTTCTTCTCATTACATGTGAAGTCCAACCAAACAAAGCAAAGCAAAGAATAAAAAAAAAAAAAAACAAAAACAAAAGAGTAGACCCGCCCACCTGCAAAACACACCCGGGCACCAGACTGAGTCCAGCCGGGCACCGGGGGTTTCGATTTCTTTTCACATGTCGGTGACTGGTAATCACGTCCGGTGACCGGGTTTTCTTTCACGGTTAGGGTTAGGTTCGGTTCAACCTAACCCCAAAATCCGAACCTAACCCCAAAATCCAAACTGGCCCAATCACTCATATCTTTCTCAAAGAACAAAAAGGTGGGCCGCTCATGGTAATCTACCAGCAACTAAAGGACCAAACAGCAATTTCCGGAGATGGACAACGTCTCCTTTTTAAGCATAAAACCCTCTGCTTCCCCTTTTACCAAGGGTTTTGTGCTCATCATTTCACAGAAAAACCCTAGAAATCAACCTCTCACTCTCTTGATCACACACAGAGTTCTCAGCAATGTCGGACTGCCTCCTCCCTGAGGTCGTGACCGAAATACTCTCGAGGGTACCAGTCAAACCCTTGCTAACATTCAGGTGCGTATGTAAATCATGGGATTCACTCATCACAAGCCCTAGTTTCATCAAGATTCACCTCAACCAGGCCAAAAAGAAGAAGCTTCTGCTGACCAGGTACTACATGTCCTCAAAATCCCCAAAAGAGCAGTACTCGTTGTGTGTTGACAATGCTGACTTTGGTGAGGTTGCTGCATTTGAGAGCCCCTTTAAAGCTGAGATTGCATATTTTAGGGTTGTGGGCATATGTAATGGTCTTATTTGTCTATCTGATGACTTATTTGGTTATACCTACACGCTTATCGTTTGGAATCCTGCTATCAAGAGGTTCTTGAAGCTCCCAAAGCCCTCTGTTAATTTCGATTCCCATGGTCCATACATGTTTGCTCTTGGGTTCGGGTTCGATTCTCGGAAAGATGAGTACAAGGTAGTTAGGCTTTCTTACATTCAGCAAAAATATGGGAAAACCATGTATTTGCCCACTCCTAAGGTTGAGGTTTATGCTGTGGGTACTGATTCTTGGAGAACCATTAAACACGGTGTTCCTTCGTGCGGTATAGCGGAGTATAGTTGGGCGCAAGCTTTCCTTAATGGTTGTGTGCATTGGACTGGATTTGAGAATGATAGGAGTAGGGGTCGCCGAAATGTGGTCTTGTCATTTGATATGGCAGATGAGAAGTTTGGAATATTCGGATTTCCTGATTATCATACTGATACGAATCCCTTGCACTTCTCTATTGGATTACTCGGGGATTCACTCGCTCTGTTCGTTTATAACAATCCAGTAAATTGTGCAAGTTTTGCAGTGTGTGTGATGAAAGAGTATGGTGTGGCTGAATCTTGGAGTAAAATATTCGTGGTTGAGATGAAGATAAGAAAGATGCTTGGGTTTAGGGAGGATGGGGAAATGCTTATAGTGACGCAAGATAACGAGATTGCTTCCGTTGAACCTAATTCAAAGCAGACAAAGAAGCTTGGGATCCGGGGCTATCAGGGCTCATTGTATGCTGCTGGATATGAGGAGAGTTTGGCTTTGCTGAATGGATTAAAGGGAGACTTAGCCAGCCAACTCAAATCTTACGAGAGTTTAGTTGCTGCGGAGGGTTCTTCAGATGAGGAGCACGAAGGCGATGAGGAGTACATTGAAGGTAGCATAATGATGCAGTCCGTGTGTGCTGCTGTTTCTGTACTTGGATTTACTCTGGATCAGCCTTCAGCATAATTTTATGCATTCAGTGATCTTTTGGCTGACATTGTTTTTCTTTTTGATTAATGTTTAGCTATGGGTTAGTCAGTTGGTGGATGCAAACCAATGAATGATGATTGTCCCCATGCTGAATGTATTGGCCACCCAACTTTGTAGACCATTACAGCCACTGTATTGTGTTCAAGATTACTCTTGAATGGAGAAGTGGACGACTGAAAGATGAGTGTTGCTTCGTGTTTAATTTTTTGTAGTTATGTTCTAATTTGAAATTGTTCCCATGGATCTATTACTATTAGATAGTGTATTAGGGTTACGAATATTAGAGTATTTTATCTTGTATGTTGTGTCTGATACCTTATCAGTTTTAAATTGTTTTTATATGATGTGTAACTGCGTTTTCGTACCCCTGCCATCTTGATAGTTCATAATTCTTCAGCTGCTGTGATATACTATGTGAATATTTTATACCGAAGGTTCTGAAGTAGTGAATTTGGCGATCGTTCGAGATGGGAATGGGATCAGAGGTATCTGTACCCCTTTTCCACAAAATGATCTTTTTCAAACTTAAAGGTTGAAAGTCATGGATTTTGCTTTCAGTATTAGCAGGGCTGAAGTGGTATTCCATGTGATTGAAATTCTGAGACTTTTAGCCTGAGTTTGTAGTGAACACGTATCAGTTGGCTATTTGGGGATCTATTGCTCTTTTCGTATATTTTAGTGGTCTTAACTGCTCATTATATGTTGATGAGTTTGTAGAGAACTTTGTTTCAAATTTTTCAGTTAAAGGAGGCGATGCAGCCAGCCAAATGAGGTGAATTACTTTTATTGTTGACCAAAGGATTCATGTGTTATCAGGTCTAGGATATCTTCCCTAACCTGAATGTAGTCGCTAATGTTTTTGGACTTGCAAGATTAGTTTCGAACCGAGAACTGGACACATAATATCTGAAGGTTGTCTTGTGCCCGAGCTTCATGTGGAGTTAAGTTGCTTTGCAATTATTAACATTTGTGATTTGTCTTGTCTTGGATGTTTTGATTTAGTGAACCAACTTTATCACTTTTCAATATGGTGGGAATGAGATCACCACCTCGCTGATTCACTCATATCCAAGACTGATGCTGTGGTGCCATTTATTTAACGAGCAACTAGTCTGTGCATATTTATTGAATTTCTCCTCTCTATTTAAGTGATCTCATAATAAGATCACAAAATTTCTTAAGCAAGAAAAAATAGTTATCCAGCCAAATCATATCAAATGGGTTATTAGTGCTGATGCTAATGCAACTGCTCTCTTTTACCCAAACATGTCTCTAGTTCTTAGATTTATTAGGGATCGTGCATGATAGCCATTTATTGATTGAAGGGTATGCTTAAGGATATCGTTTTAGAACTTGAGTTAATAACAGCTACTTCACTTCATTTTTCTCTTGTAGTGATATCTTATCTGTTGCTTTTGACTAGAGAAGTTGGGCTCTTTGTCACCCTGGTACATGATCAATCGGGCGTATCTCTCACTCTTGCATTAATCACAAAACCATGAAGGTTTGGAGGAAGCGATGAAATGGAAGGCGGAAGTGAACTGGTACGAATGGAGTAGAGGTCCAACTCATCCTAGGTTCTTTTTCAAGTGGACTGAGTTGGAACCTTCAAGCATGACTTGATCAGCGAAAAGGACAAGTCCACATACACCAACCTGTAAGTCCTGAGACCATATAACTTGTGTGCTACTTTTGCCGCTTGCTACTAACTTGGGAAGTACGCCGTCAGGTAAGTCTAGTAGTGTGTGTTCACCTAAGCACTACTCCCTCCTTCCCAAAATTATTGTCCGGGTGGACTTTTTATAGAGTTTAGGATATGCTTTTGACTTGATAAATTTATTGAAATGTCCTCCGTCCTTATGTTACTTTTTTTGAAAAGTGAAAAAGTAAGAGAATGAAGAAGGGTATGCAAGGGAGTAAAGTGCATAGGTAAATGTTTAGAAGTATTACAAAAAAATGGATTTCAATTTTTTGTTAGAGAAATTGTGATTTCCATTTTAGGAAAGTACGGCAATAACAAAGGGAGGGGAGGAGTTATTGTTAGGGCTTACTGCTTTTTGACACCGTCTCCATTTCGTATGGAGCGAGATCTTTGGTGTTAGACCCTTGAAATGGATTTTCTTATCTTCAATATCCAAGATTTTTCGCGGTTGATGCCTTTTATTTATATGAATTACGAGCTTGCTTTGTTTAACTATTTATAATGTTAGCTAGGAGACACGCGGCTTATAGATGTTTTGTATTGCAGTAACTAGGTTGATATTTGCACTAGAAATCTATTTGCAGTTATTAGGTCGATAGTCGAGCTATATTTCTCTGTAACCCCTCAATTCGCAGATACATGACCCTACCTTCACCCACATCATCCCTTGAGAGTTGTGATAGAACTGTTATCGGGTTTGGTTTCAGTTGAAAACTATAAGGTCGTTGGAATCTCTATCTTCTCGAGAATAATAACCGATACTTGTTTCCCCATTGTCGAGGTTTATACGCTCGGCAGTGGTTGCTGTTTGTTAGTTCTCAATGCTTGCTCAATCTTGTAATACGTTAGATGACATGTCACATGTTTCCCTTAGTGGGGCTTGTCATTGGATTGGGTCTAGGCGCTCCGATGGTGGTTTCTGCAAGGTGGTGGTGTCGTTTGATTTCAGGGACGATGTGTTCTGTGTGATGGAGTTGCCAGAAAAGTTGGCTGATATTCTCCCTCGACGAATGGGTCTTCATTTGTTACAGGGAACCTGAGTTCTTATTTACTGACTAGGGTCAGCTCAGTTTTCCAAGCTTCCCCAAAATCTGATGCTGGAGAATATAGGGGATTGGATAATGGTTCATCTTTTTCTTTTCTTTGATTTTTTATAAAATGAGCTTGTACCTTCTACCGATCAAACTAGAGCCATACCTGCTGAATCAGAGTTGTGAAGGAAGTATGGAGAGGAACCATCCACGGCGCTTCGAGATCCCAGATCTCCAGTAACCCTAAATTGTGACCCACTCGCATCAACATCATGAAGAGACATGATTCAAAAACACCAGAGCCGGATCCTAATACGATGGACTAGATCGGTGTACAAAGACAACCCTAGCCCAGACACCACACCGCTGCCCAACGAAAATACGCCGCCGAGCTTCAAACATGTAGCTCTGATACCATATTGAAAGAGAGAAGACGAGCTAATTTTGATTGATGAAAAAGTGAAGTAAACCCTGCAGTATAAACATGTACTTATCCCAAAATTAGAATAGTGCCAGGTGATAATAGAAATAACTAAAAATAACTAATCAGCCTACTAACCACCAATAGGCTCATGCCACGTGGACCTATTCGTTGGCTAAACGAGACAGAATGACAAGGCATAGAAACGGCACTGTTCCATAACAGAACAACTTTGTCCCACTTTTTTCCAAAAATAAAATACGTTAAGGAAATTGCTTAGAACGGCCTCCACTTAGGATAAATTCCAATAAGAACCATAAAACACGGTATTTCTTCATGCGGCATGGCGGAGTATACTTGGGCGCAAGATTTCCTCAATGGTTGTGACTGGATCTGAGAATGGTAGGAGCAAGGGTAGACAAATTGTGTTCTTGTCATTTGATGTGGCTGAATGTAGTCGCTTATGTTTATGAACAGAAAATTGGACACATAATATCTGAAGGTTGTCTTATGATCAATATCTTGTGCCAGAGCTTGATATGGAGCTGAATTGCTTTGCGATTACTAACATTTATGGTTTGTCTGTCTTGGATGTTTTGATTTAGTGAATCAACTTTATCACTTCTCATTATGGTGGTCAGTTTAATGAGAGTCTCATCACCAGATCACCTCCTCGCTGATTCACTCAACTCCAAGAATGATACGGTGGTGCCATTTATTTAACGAGCTACTAGTCTCTGCATATTCATTGAATTTCTACTCTCTATTTAAGTGATCTCTGTAAGATCACACGATTTCTTATGCAAAGAAAAATAGTCATCCAGTCAAATCATGTCAAATGCGTTATTTGTTCTGATGCTATTGCAATCACTCCCTTTTTATGCTTAAGGATATTATTTTAGAACTTGTATTACTAACAGCTACTTCCCTTCAGTTTTCTCTTGTAGTGACATCTTATCTTTTGCTTTTGACTAGAGACGTTTGGTTCTATGTCACCAGGTACACGATCAATCAGGCATGCTGAACAGGATTGAACCACAGAGTATCTCTCATTCTTGCATTGGTTGCCTTAATCCAGAAAACCATACAGGTTTGGAGGAAGCGATGAAATGGAAGGAGGCAGTGAACTGGTTTGAATGGGGTAGAGGTTTAACTCATCCTAGGTTCTTCTTCAACAGGACTGAGTTGGAACCTTGAAGTGAACTCTTGACTGGATCAGTGAAAAGGACAAGTCCACATCCAAAGACAAAAACTTGTATTTACGTTTTTGTCCACAGACAAAAACTTGTAAGTGCTGAGAACGTATACCTTGTGTGCAATTTTACCGTTTGCTCTTAACTTGGGATGTTTGCCGTCAGATAAGTCTAGTAGTGTATGTTCACCTAAGTACTAGTAATTGTTAGGGCTTATCGCTTTTTTACATCGTCTTTGTTTCAGATGGCGTGCCGCGTGAGATCTTTGGTGTTGACCTTGAAATGGATTTTCTTACCTTCAATATATAAGATTTTTCGCGGTTGATGCCTTGATTCGTGTGAATTATGAGCTTGCCATGTTTAATCATCTGTAATGTTAGTTAGGAGAAATGAGGCTTTTAGATGGTGTCTCACAGTTTTTTAGGTTGATATCTCTGTGAAATTATATCCCTTGAAGATCTTGTCACCAACCTAAGACTCTCCTGGGGCTATGAAGAACTGAAAATGAAGAAATCCTTGCAGATTGTCATTTGACACGGCTCAAGTACAAGTAGTACTCATTGTGATTGAAATCCTGAGACTCTTGAACTCTTCTTTGTATATGATGACCGCCTGAAATATTCGTTCTTTATATGGTGAATTTAAGAACATACCAACACAGTCTTCCCTGAATGCATTGTCAGATGGTGAAGGAGCCAGCAGAGCCAAGTCCTACAATGCAATTGTGAGATTCCGCGTCTTATGAAGCTGCACGTTCCCACTGGTCAACCAAGCGCACGACATTGTGTGTAGCCTAACATATATAGCCAGATCTAGGCCCCCAGTGGTAGTAGTAAGTTTTTTCGCATGTTATCTTGGGGTATGTACTGGAGCTCCTCGTGAGCATTGAGTTCTTTGTGATGATGTACTCTACTAACTTTTCTTAATGTTATCCTTTTCATTTCACGTGAAGAAAAAGTGATTTGGCATAGCCCCTGGTGGCTTTATATTGTTCTTGGGGCTACTGATGCAAATCCTTGGATTCTTTAGCGGTTGTGTTGGTGTGTGTTTTCTTTAAGTGAGCAAAGACACGTATCCCCCCTCCACCCCCCCCCCCCCCCCCCCCCCCCCCCCCCACGGAACACTTGGTTTTTTAGCCAATCAAAATTGTATTAAAAACCAACTCAACCACATAACTTACAACTATCCCTTCTAGCAGCCTCAAAAAACAAAGAATCTAACTTAAACTGGTCTTTAGACTTTGCTAAGTTTACAATTTCATCAGCAGCCTCATTTCTTGACCTGGGAATCCACAATAGCTCTGCCTTCAAATCTTGCAAACCTCTTCTGATATCTTCAACTATAATGCTGAGATTCCACATTTCTTTTAGCCCCTTCACAGCATCTACAACACCTTTGTTATCACTTTCAAAGCTAATCTTCTGATCTTTCCACTTTGAGCATTTCCAGATAGCTAATCTAACAGCTACAGCTTCACTTAGGATCACAGAATCAGAGCTTACTCTGTCCCAACCCCAATCAAGCACCTCTCCTTTATGATTTCTTACAATCCAGCTTAGGTGAGCTACCTGATCTTCTTCATTCCAACCTGCATCCATATTACATTTTAGAGAATTCAAGGATGGAGCTTCCCAATTTTTGTTAGCAACCAGTGCAGCTCTTCTCTTAGCTTTTGTCTTCACTTCTAGTTCCTGATCAGAAGAATTGACTTCAAATAATTCTGAGCAAAGTCTAATACATGTGACAGCAGTTTTCTCAGGATTTGGAAGCTCTCCTTCATAGATTAATTTGCATCTTTCTTTCCAGATCATCCAGCAGCACATCACACATTTCCACATCCAGACCTGAGAAATTTCTTTAGCAGAGACTTTTTCAACCATTTCAATGAGCCACCTTTTAATACTACCTATTCCAGCACACATATCAGGGGTTAACAAACCCATAGTGAACCATAATGGAATAGTCCAAGCACAATGAAATAGGCAATGCTCAACTGTTTCTTCACCTTGTTCACAAATCCTGCACTGATAGCTTTCACTGCATTTTCTTTTCCAAAGATTTCTTTGAGTTGCCAAGCCTTCATGACTTAGCTTCCACCAGAAATGAGACAATTTAGGAGGCAATTTTGGATTCCACACTTGCTTCCAGTATTCCTTAGAGTAGTAGCAAGAAGAAGAAGCTTTAGACACATTCTTTGACTGGTTCCTTATACTATCACCAGTAGCAGTTATAGTACCAGATCTAACAGTGAAATCACCAGTACTCTCTTTAGGCCATACCACTTTATCACTCTCATTAAACCAGGACAAAGGGGTGTTCAAAATAGCATGAGCTTCCAGAGAACTGAAGAGATTTCTTACCATAGACACTCTCCACCTTCTTGTGCTGGGATTGATTAAGTCTGCAACTTTCATCTCATCACTAACTCTGGTAGAGGGATTGATTAGCTGTTGCTTTAAAGAAGGAATCCACCTATTGCCCACCACTTTAATCCTCTTACCATTGCCTACCATCCACATCACATGTTTACTAAGAAAATCTCTTCCCTCTAACATACTACTCCACACCCAAGAAGGGTTATGGCCCTTTTTTGCTTCCCACATCTCACCACTGGGGAAGTGCTTTGCCTTAAGCACTTTAGCCATCAGAGAATCAGGGAATTTTTCTACTCTCCAACATTGTTTAGCTAGGAGAGAAGTGTTAAAACTTTTTACCTCCCTAAAACCAATCCCACCTTCTTCCTTTCTTCTTGAAACTGAGTCCCAATTCAACCAGTGAATTTTCTTTTCAATAGGAGAACCTCCCCACCAAAATTTCCTAATAATTTGTGCAATTTTATTGCACACTTTCTTAGGAAAAGCTATGCAGGACATAGTATAGCTGGGTATTGCATAAGCAATGGCTTTCAACACCACCTCTCTCCCAGCAGTTGACAACAGATTCTTCTTCCATCCCTGTAAAACTTCAAGAATTCTACCCACAATATAATCCAGAGCTTCACTTCTTGATTTACCCCAAAAAGCAGGGATTCCCAGATATTTGATTTTTTTATCTAATGCAGGGATCTTACAGAGAGCTGAAATCTCTTGCACCCTCTCTTCAGTTGTGTTTGGAGAGAAAAGAATTCCTGATTTATTCAAATTCAACTCCATCCCAGAGGCTTTGCTAAAATCATCCATTATACATATAAAAGTAGAAACTTCTTCTTTAGTAGCCTCCATGAACATTAGGGAATCATCAGCAAATAACAAATGATTTATCCACACCTTTTTCTTTGCAATAGCAATTCCTCTAAGTTGACCTTCTTCTTGAGCTTTCTTTAATTTCAAAGATAAAACTTCCATTACCAGCACAAAGAGGTAGGGGGAGATTGGATCCCCTTGCCTTAGCCCTCTTTGTGTTTTGAAATACTCACCTTCATTCCCATTAATCTTCACACAAGCAGACACAGTGTTAACACACTGTAATACTAAATTCACCCAACTTGCACAAAATCCAAACTTCAAAAGAACTCCTTCCAAAAAATCCCATTCAACTCTATCATAAGCTTTGTTTAAATCCAACTTTAGTGCCAAAAGTCCTTTTTTACCCTTCTTCTTACTTGTAATATAGTGAAAATACTCTTGTGCAATGATGACATTATCCTGAATTAGCCTCCCTGGCACAAATGCTGATTGCTCTTGGGATATCAATCTTGGAAGAACTGTTTTGAGCCTATTAGCAATCAACTTTGCTATTACTTTATAGCAAAAAGTACATAGTGCAATAGGTCTGAATTGAGTTACCTGTTCTGGATGGGGTACTTTTGGGATCACTGAGATAACAGTCTTGTTCACACTTTCCTTTAGCTTCCCAGTTGTGAAAAAGTCCACTATAGCTTCCACTAGCTCCTTTTTGATGACTTCCCAATTGTCTTGATAAAAGGCTCCTGTAAGACCATCAAAACCAGGTGCTTTGCCTGGATCAAAACTGAAAACAACCTGTTTAACTTCCTCTTCAGAAGGCAATCTCAAGAAAGTTTCATTCTCTTCTTCTGTAATGGATGGCTGAATCACCTCCAGACAAGACCCCCAATCTCTTTCTCCTTTTGTAGAAAAAAGGTTAATGTAATAATTCTGGAATAAAGTTTCTATCTCTTTCTACCCCTCCACCCATCCACTTTCTACTTTTAATCTATTAATCTTATTCTTTTACCTTCTGAGTAAAGTAGATAGATAGAAAAATTTGGTATTTCTATCCCCTGCTTTTAAGTACACTACTCTTGATCTTTGTTTCCAATATAGCTCCTCTTTTCCCCAAGTTTCTCTTAACTTGGCCAGAATTTCCTCTTGAGCTTTCCAATTAGTACTAGAAGCCTCCTGCATTTGAATATTAAGTAATCTGCCTTCCAGAATTTCTATTTGTCTTCTGAAATTTACTCCATTATCCTTCTTCCATTGTCTTAACTCACTTCTGCAATTGAACAGTTTCTTGATAAATTTTTGAAATCCATAACCTCTTACCTCTTTCTCCCAGCTATTCTTTATCACCTCATGACATCCTTCTTGATCTTTCCAATTTGCATCATAGTAAAAAGCTGGCTTCTTTTTGGTGTAATTTGGCTCTGTATCAATCCACATGGGAGCATGATCTGAAGCCACTATTGCATCTCTCCTGACAGTTGCTCTTTGATTATACATTCCCCAACTTGGAGAATACAGTGCTCTATCTAGTAACTCCCTTACTTCCCCTCCTTCTCTTCTATTAGACCATGAATAACTCATACCCTGAGATTCCAGATCCACTAGCCCACATTCAGACATAAATTGGCTAAATCTTCTCAACCTCCACCTTGAAGCTGGGCTACCTCCACTCTTCTCTTCCATATGTAAAAAATCATTACAATCTCCTATCACAACCCAAGGATCAGAGAAACCTTTGGCTAGAGCTTGCAACTCTTTCCAGAACTCACCCCTTTTTCTATAATTTGCAGGAGCATAAATGAACACCCACAGTTCCCACCTATCTTGCTTAACTTCAATTCTAGCAATTATCATATTAGAAGAATGCCAGACCACTTCTAGATTTACCCCATTTAACCACCACAGCACCAGACCTCCAGCAGTATTGTTTGGCTCAACTACAAAACTGTTGGGGATTCTCAATCTTCTTTGCAAAGACACCACCTTTCTTTTTTTGTTTTTTGTTTCAGCAATAAATATAACACTAGGCAACTGGGTTGTAATCAACCCTTTTAATCTCTGGAATGTGAGGGTGTTACCCAAACCCTGCACATTCCAGCTTAACACTAACATTCCTCTTGTGGCTGTATTAGGCCAGCCACCACAGCCTTTTCTTGTAAGTTATTGCTTCCCTCTTTTGACAAAATTTGCAGTCTTGGTTTTGGCATTAAGAAACCCACAGTACCAGCTACTAGTAACTCCTCTCTTTTATCTCTTCTTTTCTGTTTATCAGCTTCCACCTTCCTCATTTCAGCTTCTGCTAATTCTTCAACATCTTTAAACCACCCTTTCCTGGATACTGGTACTTCACTTAAAATCTCATCCTTGTAGCTCTTATCCCCTTTTTGCTCAATCAATCCCACCTCAGATACTCCTTCATTACATCCCTTGAAGAATCTGAAACTGTATACTTCTGAGGACAATCCAGCTTCCTTTCTAATCTTGTTAACTTCTTGTGCATAAACAATGTCCTTAACCATACGAGGTTTAGCTCTGTAAGCTTGTGTTTCCAGCTTTGCCTCATAATCTTTAATAACTCTTCTCTTCTTGACTTCTTCATCTACACGATACATCCTTGCTCTACGCTTTAAATGCACAAATCTATTGAAAACATCCGCCATTGAAATATCAAAAAAAGGATTACCAGGTAACGGCTCATCTTGTTCGTCGTTGCTTCTTAGTAGAGTTTCTGGATTCCGTCGTCGGATCTTCACCCTTCGGGTCGGGTTCTTAACTTCTCTGATAGCCCACTTCTCCTTTTGGGCTTGAATTTCATCTTCAGTTTCCTCTTCAATATAATGTTTTGGGATAATTGGTTCTTCAACGAAATATTCCACCTTTTGGGCTTCATTTTCTTCAGCCTGGCCCAGTCTGTTAAAGCCCAATTCACTGCTATAGCCTTCTTCCAGCTGTGTCGTATCTGTTTCACGAATCGTACGAATCATTGAGCGCACCTTCTCGGTACTACCCTTGCCAGCTACGACTGTCCTTTGTCCTTCCCTGCTACTCTTCACGCGCTCATCTTCATCCTTTTGTTGCTGTTCTTCACGCTCCGGCGCTCCGTTCACCTTCTCCGGCGTTTCATTGCCTATCTCCGGGCACCTGTTCTTGAAATCTGAGAGCTCTTTATCACGCCTTTCTTTAATTGCTTTACCTACTCTTGCCCATACCGCTTCCCCTGCCTCCTTATTTATTCTCTGCTTTTCCTCTTTCACTGCTTTCTGTTTTTCCGTGATTACTCTAAAGTTTGATCTGAGCTCCGGCCCGAATTCCGGTGACATAGTCTCATCCCATGCTACAAATCGACACTGAACATCCATGTGGCCTATTCTTCCACATCGATAGCAGAAATCACCAAGTTTTTCATACTTGAAATTGATAACTGCTTCATCCCTCTGCCCCTTATTGATTATCAGCTCCTTCTTCAACGGATTTTCTGTATTCACCATCACCCTCAGCCGGAAATATGGCCGGATACCCACTATTCCATTCTCAACCCCATCTGTCTCAAGCAGATCTCCAATCCAACCCCCAATTTTTTCTGCGTTGGATTTAGACCTCTTCTGTAATGGGAGTCCTCTCACTTGAACCCAGAAGGGGATCTTTGAAAAGTCCTTCTGATCTAGCCCTTCTCCGATCGTCCATTCTTGAAGATGGAGATTCATGTTACTAAGAACCCAGGGTGTTCTATTCTTGATTCTGTTGTAGTCCTCTTCTTCTTCAAACAAAAACAGAAACAGATTATTTCCCATCGATTCTATTTCCAGACCTCCCTTGATATCCCAGATCCCATTTGCTACACTCATCATCGTGTTTCTTCCCAAAACCTTATTACTGAAAAGTTTCCCAATCAGAATCCTAGTCGTGAGGGTTTGGGAAATCTCCTCATCATCTTCAAGCACCAGTTCATCATTTCTCGCCATTTCACCGGCTAGATCTACAGACTACTCGTTTAAACCCAGATCTTATCGATATTCAGGGGAATAAGCCGTCTGAATATTAGTACGTGACTGCAATCGTGGTGTTTTCTGCTGTGAAAAGCCCTCGATCAGAAGTTACAAAATAACAAAGAAAAAGAAACCCCAAATTTGGAGTAAGACAAGGAATAAGGAAAATCCCCACAATTGGAGTAAGAACACTGGCAAACAGCGTCGCCACACTTTTTAGAGGACAAAAACCTCTTTGCAGAAAATTCCCATCTCTAAATCTCACAAGAGCAATATCCGATCATACGTCTCGCTGGCATCATTTCAGAACCCTTACCTCAATATTTTAACAGCATGAATTTATCTGAAGTGGGGCAAGTAAACACTGTTTACATCAATCATGATCCATTCCTTGTCCTTCTATTGATTGAATCAAACGAAAAAGGTGTCAACATATTCCAGGGTCTAGGTTGCCACATGACAGGGTTGATAAATTCTGAAATCCCGTTTCAAAATTTACGGCTTCGGGTTTGGACAATTATGCAGATTGATTTTTGGAATCAAATTATGAGATGAAAGGTAGACTAGCTGGTTCAAGAGAAGCTCATATTCATTATAGGAATGACTTGTCCATGAAAAACAAACATTGACATCAAATAGGGAACCAGCACAAATTAAAATGACCTAATCCACAATTTCCGAATATTTTCACAAAATCAGCTATGGTACCTCTGCTCTGATTATCTTCTAGGGTTTTAGAGCAAAAGGAGAAAAACCCTAGAAGATATCCAATCATGCGTTTTGATAATTCTGCTGGCAAGGTACATGTCTCCCCAAATGAAACCCTAGATCAAGCTTGTATGTTATTGTTTTATTAAAAAAAATAACATACAAGGGGTATGGGTTAATAAAAACTTAATTCATATCTTAAAATGATGTAAAATATGTAATTTTGATTAAATATATTGCATTATTTTATATATATTAAATTATTAAATTAAAATTTTATTATTTTTAGATTTGTTAGTAAAATTTGTATTTAAAAAAAGTTGGAGGTGAGAATAAGGGGTACAATAGTCTTTATATATTTCTCCGTCCAATATGGAGAGAAAGTTAACGGAAGGATACTCACTTACACGAAAATTCAAAGTTTGGGATCCGTAGTGCACCATTTTAATGTATGAGTACCCACTTGTATGTTTTCGCAAACTATGGATACCTCGGGTGCAATTTAGCCAACAACAGAATTTGAGACTTCAGGGGGAGCAAACCGATATGTGCTTGTTGCTGCTTATATACCTAGATGGCTGGATTTATTCTATGGCTTTTATCGCAACTGATGTGGACGACGACTTCATTGAACATGGAATGATCATGCAGTGTTTAACCCAATGATCCATGACTGATTGGATGACTACAGTTGTGTTTTTTTCCTGAGTTATTAGTTTCATCAGACAATAATTTTCTATCAAAGGATAGTACTAATTATAAGTTCACACCTAACACAACTTATAAGTCGGAATTTTACTTATAACTCAAAACTAACTTATGAGTTACCTCTAAGTCATACCAAGCTCATCCATATTTGGGGTAGTTTTCATCTAATCATAATTTCCTCATTTTACATGAATCGAATTAAATAGGACCCTTTTGAAATTCTTACAATTTAATTACTCATAATGTCCCAATTTCCTTATAATTTGAACTGTTTCCGCTTCAACCCTTGCACCAATGGTTAATCAATGTCTATAAGGGCCTTGTTGTAACAGAACTCATGTTTCAGAGCTCGGTTACTAGTTTGTTATAACCTGGGGGTATTCGAGCAAGAACGACGAAAGCAAAATCAAGAACGAGACAGATATAACGTGGTTCACTATCGAATTCGTAACCAAGGTTTTCAGGATCGTGATCCTAGGTAGGATCGGAGACTGCCCCACGGGATCGAGGATCGTAGGATCGGATCGGATCGTAAGATCCTATCAAAACAGTATATATATATATATATATATATATATATATATATATATATATATATATATATATATTTTTATTAATTCTGTGACTACTTATACTACTTCTTCTCAAGTTTTTAATGTTATGAAAATGTCAATATACAAGCTCAAGACATAATATACCATAGACACATCATCACCATAATTAATCTCATCATAAATCATAACATAAAGCATATGGTGGCTGCCTTGCTGGAGTCCAGCGACCTTGCTGGAGGCCGGCGATGGTGGCTGCGCAGTCGTCGTAGTCGCCTGACGACTCTGCTTCTTCGTCGTTCCCTTTTCTTCTCACTTCTTCTCACTTTCTCAGTCGTAGGCAACAACAAATCTTATCCAGATTGAGAAATATTTGACCTAGGGTAAGTTATGTTTTTTTTTTTGCCTTTTGGGTCAATTATTATTAGTACAAACAATTGGGCTAAGCCCAAAAATTTATTTTTTTCAATTAGCTGACCCAACAGAATGGCCCAAAATGAAAGAAGGGTGGGATCGTCAGGATCGGTGGGATCGTAAGATTCTACCCGATCCTACGATTTTGCTCCTGATCCCACATGATCCCACCAGAAAACGATTTTTCACACGATCCGAATCGCAGGTCCCCTCCTGGATCGTAGGATCGTAAGATCCCACGATCCGGATCGCGATCCTGACAACATTGTTCGTAACGAAGCCGCTAGCTACTCCACGGCCAGAACCAGATATTTTATTGAGAAGAGAACCCGATTACAATGCACCCCGTGGGCAAAACGGCCACGGCGGCGACCAGAAACACCCACCCGAAGACACACACAAAAGCTCACAATATTTATCTAAAACAAACCCGTCTGTGTGTGCATACTACAAACCAAAACAAGCACTGCCCTTATATAGCAAAGTGCTGGTGTGGATGTCACTAGCTATTTAGGAATTACTTTACCTTCAAGGCAAAGCAATTGCCTACATGGAATGAATCCACCGCCCCAGATTTTGACTTCTCAATTTTCCTAATTTGATTACAAGTCAATCCAACAAATCTCCACCTTGACTTGTATCATCTCAGCAGCCGGAACCCGAACCTGATGCTTCTCTTCTCAAACCCAAACCGGATGCGTCTCCAGAACTTGAAACGAGCACGCCTCCCCAAATAGATTTTTTTTTTCCGCAGCTGTATGCGAAACCCGAATCGCCAAATCGTTACTCCAACTACCATCCGTTCCTGCAACGACTGCGCCCGATGTGGTTGCACTTCCGGAAGCAGAAACAAGTGCTCCACCCAGAACAAGACTCGAATACATTCACTGAGAAAGCAGGACCGAATGTATTCCCGATGCGCCCAATTGCGCCAGACAGATGCACCATGACAAGTGCCCAGATGTCATTCAGACCAGATGTACCAATGACGAGTGCCCAAATTGTCATGCCAGTTGCACCCCGTATGCCTCAGATGCGCCAGATGCTCGCCAAAAACAGATCGCGCCACATGCGAGCTCAATGCGTGTCATGGTACACGCTCTAAAACCATATGCACGCCAGAACAAACTCGTGCATAATGCGCGCCAGAACCCGATTCACGTGCCAGAAATCTCACACGCCAGATGCTCCATGTCGTTGCTTCAACTCCGACGAGTTCCTGCAACGCATGAGCCAGAACCAGATTCAATTCACACGTCAGATGCTCCACGCCGGGAGTCGGAATGCGCCTGAAAGTCAATAGCCAAAATGCCAGATGCGCGTGAACCGCCAGATTCGCGCGTGTACCGAGTGCGTGTTGGATTTGCCAGATCCCTCGCACGCCTAATCAGATGCGCGCCAGATGGTGGGTGTACATGTAATACCCCGTAATTTTGGGGGTACTTTTAAGAGTTTACTGGATATTTTGGGGGCGTTAGTAGGAATTATAAAAGTAGTTTTTTTTTTGAGATATATATTTTATTTATATATATAATTATATGTTAAGAAAAATCATATTTGAACTTCTATATATTTTTTTTATATAATATTTTTAGTAAAAATTATAAAAGTTATATAAGTTTTTAGTTATTAAAAGTTGGGGGTCGTGTAACATTTTATACGTGACCGAAACGAAACGTTTTAGTTAATTTTACGTGGTGGACCACCGCGATACCTTGTACATGTGCCACACCCTAAAACTTCTCATGTCATCTTCCCCATCTCAGCAGGAGACTCATCTCCGCCATCTCCGACACCGCCTATAACACAGCCACCGTCCATTGCCGCCTCCAAACACCACCACGCGACCCGAATTCTGTTCCAATTCAGTCCTTATTGCACCCAAACACGAATTCAAATCTCAAACTCCGAATCTCGCCCAAACCTTCGACCCAATTCAACCCGAAAAATCCCCAAAATCGGACTCCTCCTCCCGGACGAATTCTCACATGACAGCCTATAAATACCCCTTCAATCGGCGATCAAACCCATACCATCAAACCCAGATCTCTCTCTCGGTCTTACCCTCTCTCTCTCGCTGCCCTGTTTCGCCGGAAAGCACCCAGCCGAAGCCGAAGCCGCTGCCGCCCCTTTTCGTCGCCGAACCTGTCCCGTCGTGCGACGCCACCACCATCCTCCTCCGACGCCTCTGTCTCCGACGAGCTGCTGGAAGCCACCCGAGGATCACACCAACGCCGCCCTGTTCCTGCTCCGTCCCTTTTCAACTGGTAACTCAAATACCCCCTTTTTGTTTTTGTAGTCTGATAGGGGTAGTAGTAATAAACTAGTACTTGGTAGTAATAATAGTATAGCAATAAAGTAATTATAGTAGTATATGTTGCAGTAAAGGTAATAGCAACAGAGTGGGATTCACTCCTTATTGTTTGCTTGACTCAATTTTGAGACTGTTTGGGACTATGAGATATTTTGTTTTTATTTCTTATATATGTTTTGAAAATTAAGAATAATTGTGAATAAGGGACGTATGTATGTTTATATGTTGGGGGTGTAATATTAATGGTTTTAGTAGGAAAAGAGTAGTAGGTCAAAAGTATTATTTTGTTTTTATTATTATTATGATTTGGGTTTTGTAGGTTGTATGAAAAATGTATTTTGGTAAAATAAGTTATTTCCAAATGAAAATATGTATTTCGGATACTACTTATTTAAAGGTTGTTTCTTATTTATACTTTAACAAGGGTGTAAAATAAATTATGTTTTGAAGACCAACTAATTTAGTTATTTTAATAACAATAAGTTTGAGACTACCTTATAAGTTTATAAATATAAGTTTTTTTTATTTACACACACACACACACACACATATATATATATATAATAAACGTTAGCTTTTATAAACAATATTTTAAATAAAGGTCATATGTCGCCTTAGTAAGTTTCGGGGGAGTTAGATAAGGGAGTATATACATTTGCATATAGGACTTGTGTGCACTATTGTCGTGATAGCTGTGTATTAATTAGGAACGTAACGATTGTTATTGTAGACGCCGACTTCGTAGACGGTGAATTTGTGGAGGACCCGTACTACTAGGACTTCGTTTGCTTTCGTGTGACGATCTCTCTTCAAATCCAAGTAAGTTTATATGCACAACACCTTCAACTATCAAAATGTGTTTGGCGTGTGTTACTTCCGTATCGTCCAACTGTTTTAAGCATTGAATTTCGGAAATCTCTTGCAAATATCTCTTTCTAAAGTATGCGGTTACTAGAATGATCATGTGATATATTAATGAACGATAAATGATATGGGGCGATGTACAGAGGATGTGTGTGAAGGCTACGGCCGGAGACGCATGTCGGCGAGTCTCCTTTGTATTTATATATGGCTACGGTCGGAGACGCATGTCGGCGAGTCTCCTTTTGTATTATGGCTAAGGCCAGGGAAGCATGTCGGCGATTCCCTATGTTTATTGTGAAAGCTATTGAGTACTACCTATACATGTGTGGGTCACAACTGTATAGGGGTGTCGACACTTAAGGTCTCATAGTTAGTTCAGGGGTGAATTGGGATGGACTGTGATATCCCGAGAGGTACTCTAATTATTATTTATTGCATCGTGACCTCTCTGTGGGCATTCGTTACCCGCTGGGCTCTAATATGCCTCAGCTCAACTAATGATTAAATGTGAAGTTACTTCAGTTATATTGTGATCTAGTCTTTAAGCCAAAATTTTGTTTTACATGTTGTGGTATATGCTTACTCAGTTTTTACTGATAAACGTTTTCTGCGGTCGGCTGTCGCTATTTTAAAACCCGCAGGTCGAGAATAAAGTGGGGGAACGCGCACACGTAAGCTGGAGTTAGGATCAGGCAGCTAGAAAGTATTTCATTTATTTAGGAAGCAGATTTTCAGAATTTAGATTTGAACAATGTCATTTGTTTTATTTCAAATTATGGTTGGAAGATTTCTCCGGGTTTTATTAAATAAATGCGCTTGGATTATCGTTTGGTTGTGCTAGCAGGGAACCGTAGGTTCCAGGGCTGTTTCAGTTGGTATCAGAGCCGACGGTTCCAACGCTAGTGCGACCTTTCGATTTCCATTAAATAAAGATAAAACATAAATTGAAACTTTTTGAAATTTAAAATGGACATAGGCTATCTAAAAATTGAATATGAAACTAAACAAGCCGGGGTTATGGGGATAGTCTACTCTTTAATCGTTATTGCCTCTTTTCCTATCCTACCAGGTTGATTGTTCGTAGTTGGATAACGTGCTGGTGCTTGCTATTCTCTTATTGCCTGTTTTGTGAGTATGGTGTTGCTATATGTGTTATAAAGATTTCTATTTTATTGTCGTGTGATGTGTCCGCACCTAAAACCTTTTCTGAGACTTCTCTATCTGCCTTGCCTGCCATATGGCCTACTCTTCTATCCCCACCATTGCACCAGACGAGGAGTCCTGCTGCTTATGAAATATCAAGAAGGTGAAAGCACCCATAAATTGCTGCCAGTGGCCGATCGTTGTCAAGATTGGAGTTGGATACGAACTTTCAATTGTTGTCTTCGAAACTCGTTGATATGCTGCCATTACATTCTTAACGATTTGACCGACGTTCTATCATGGTTACTATTGAATCCGAGTACATGAGTGTTCTTGGTGAGCTGTAGAATGTCAAAACCGATGAGGTCATGACCGAATAAGTTCCCCATTTGTTCGAACATTCACTGAATTGGGATCTGGGGACATCACTCCTCTAAGGGCAAGAGGATGTGACAACCGGTCCCATTTCAGGCCTTCTCTCTTTGACTTTAGTTGTTGCGTGCATGTATTGTCACCCTCTTTATTGCACTTAGGCACATTGGGCGTCACGGTAGTGTCACGCCATCGTGTTAGTTATAGGAAGTCGTTGAGAGTAATGGTGCTGGAGGATTAGTTTAAGCTTCGGGGACGAAGCTTTGTTTTAAGGGAGATGTGATGTAATACCCCGTAATTTTGGGGGTACTTTTAAGAGTTTACTGGATATTTTGGGGGCGTTAGTAGGAATTATAAAAGTAGTTTTTTTTATGAGATATATATTTTATTTATATATATAATTATATGTTAAGAAAAATCATATTTGAACTTCTATATATTTTTTTTATATAATATTTTTAGTAAAAATTATAAAAGTTATATAAGTTTTTAGTTATTAAAAGTTGGGGGTCGTGTAACATTTTATACGTGACCGAAACGAAACGTTTTAGTTAATTTTACGTGGTGGACCACCGCGATACCTTGTACATGTGCCACACCCTAAAACTTCTCATGTCATCTTCCCCATCTCAGCAGGAGACTCATCTCCGCCATCTCCGACACCGCCTATAACACAGCCACCGTCCATTGCCGCCTCCAAACACCACCACGCGACCCGAATTCTGTTCCAATTCAGTCCTTATTGCACCCAAACACGAATTCAACTCTCAAACTCCGAATCTCGCCCAAACCTTCGACCCAATTCAACCCGAAAAATCCCCAAAATCGGACTCCTCCTCCCGGACGAATTCTCACATGACAGCCTATAAATACCCCTGCAATCGGCGATCAAACCCATACCATCAAACCCAGATCTCTCTCTCGGTCTTACCCTCTCTCTCTCTCGCTGCCCTGTTTCGCCGGAAAGCACCCAGCCGAAGCCGAAGCCGCTGCCGCCCCTTTTCGTCGCCGAACCTGTCCCGTCGTGCGACGCCACCACCATCCTCCTCCGACGCCTCTGTATCCGACGAGCTGCTGGAAGCCACCCGAGGATCACACCAACGCCGCCCTGTTCCTGCTCCGTCCCTTTTCAACTGGTAACTCAAATACCCCCTTTTTGTTTTTGTAGTCTGATAGGGGGTAGTAGTAATAAACTAGTACTTGGTAGTAATAATAGTATAGCAATAAAGTAATTATAGTAGTATATGTTGCAGTAAAGGTAATAGCAACAGAGTGGGATTCACTCCTTATTGTTTGCTTGACTCAATTTTGAGACTGTTTGGGACTATGAGATATTTTGTTTTTATTTCTTATATATGTTTTGAAAATTAAGAATAATTGTGAATAAGGGACGTATGTATGTTTATATGTTGGGGGTGTAATATTAATGGTTTTAGTAGGAAAAGAGTAGTAGGTCAAAAGTATTATTTTGTTTTTATTATTATTATGATTTGGGTTTTGTAGGTTGTATGAAAAATGTATTTTGGTAAAATAAGTTATTTCCAAATGAAAATATGTATTTCGGATACTACTTATTTAAAGGTTGTTTCTTATTTATACTTTAACAAGGGTGTAAAATAAATTATGTTTTGAAGACCAACTAATTTAGTTATTTTAATAACAATAAGTTTGAGACTACCTTATAAGTTTATAAATATAAGTTTTTTTTATTTACACACACACACACACACACATATATATATATATATATATAATAAACGTTAGCTTTTATAAACAATATTTTAAATAAAGGTCATGTGTCGCCTTAGTAAGTTTCGGGGGAGTTAGATAAGGGAGTATATACATTTGCATATAGTACTTGTGTGCACTATTGTCGTGATAGCTGTGTATTAATTAGGAACGATTGTTATTGTAGACGCCGACTTCGTAGACGGTGAATTTGTGGAGGACCCGTACTACTAGGACTTCGTTTGCTTTCGTGTGACGATCTCTCTTCAAATCCAAGTAAGTTTATATGCACAACACCTTCAACTATCAAAATGTGTTTGGCGTGTGTTACTTCCGTATCGTCCAACTGTTTTAAGCTTTGAATTTCGGAAATCTCTTGCAAATATCTCTTTCTAAAGTATGCGGTTACTAGAATGATCATGTGATATATTAATGAACGATAAATGATATGGGGCGATGTACAGAGGATGTGTGTGAAGGCTACGGCCGGAGACGCATGTCGGCGAGTCTCCTTTGTATTTATATATGGCTACGGTCGGAGACGCATGTCGGCGAGTCTCCTTTTGTATTATGGCTAAGGCCAGGGAAGCATGTCGGCGATTCCCCTATGTTTATTGTGAAAGCTATTGAGTACTACCTATACATGTGTGGGTCACAGCTGTATAGGGGTGTCGACACTTAAGGTCTCATAGTTAGTTCAGGGGTGAATTGGGATGGACTGTGATATCCCGAGAGGTACTCTAATTATTATTTATTGCATCGTGACCTCTCTGTGGGCATTCGTTACCCGCTGGGCTCTAATATGCCTCAGCTCAACTAATGATTAAATGTGAAGTTACTTCAGTTATATTGTGATCTAGTCTTTAAGCCAAAACTTTGTTTTACATGTTGTGGTATATGCTTACTCAGTTTTTACTGATAAACGTTTTCTGCGGTCGGCTGTCGCTATTTTAAAACCCGCAGGTCGAGAATAAAGTGGGGGAACGCGCACACGTAAGCTGGAGTTAGGATCAGGCAGCTAGAAAGTATTTCATTTATTTAGGAAGCAGATTTTCAGAATTTAGATTTGAACAATGTCATTTGTTTTATTTCAAATTATGGTTGGAAGATTTCTCCGGGTTTTATTAAATAAATGCGCTTGGATTATCGTTTGGTTGTGCTAGCAGGGAACCGTAGGTTCCAGGGCTGTTTCAGTTGGTATCAGAGCCGACGGTTCCAACGCTAGTGCGACCTTTCGATTTCCATTAAATAAAGATAAAACATAAATTGAAACTTTTTGAAATTTAAAATGGACATAGGCTATCTAAAAATTGAATATGAAACTAAACAAGCCGGGGTTATGGGGATAGTCTACTCTTTAATCGTTATTGCCTCTTTTCCTATCCTACCAGGTTGATTGTTCGTAGTTGGATAACGTGCTGGTGCTTGCTATTCTCTTATTGCCTGTTTTGTGAGTATGGTGTTGCTATATGTGTTATAAAGATTTCTATTTTATTGTCGTGTGATGTGTCCGCACCTAAAACCTTTTCTGAGACTTCTCTATCTGCCTTGCCTGCCATATGGCCTACTCTTCTATCCCCACCATTGCACCAGACGAGGAGTCCTGCTGCTTATGAAATATCAAGAAGGTGAAAGCACCCATAAATTGCTGCCAGTGGCCGATCGTTGTCAAGATTGGAGTTGGATACGAACTTTCAATTGTTGTCTTCGAAACTCGTTGATATGCTGCCATTACATTCTTAACGATTTGACCGACGTTCTATCATGGTTACTATTGAATCCGAGTACATGAGTGTTCTTGGTGAGCTGTAGAATGTCAAAACCGATGAGGTCATGACCGAATAAGTTCCCCATTTGTTCGAACATTCACTGAATTGGGATCTGGGGACATCACTCCTCTAAGGGCAAGAGGATGTGACAACCGGTCCCATTTCAGGCCTTCTCTCTTTGACTTTAGTTGTTGCGTGCATGTATTGTCACCCTCTTTATTGCACTTAGGCACATTGGGCGTCACGGTAGTGTCACGCCATCGTGTTAGTTATAGGAAGTCGTTGAGAGTAATGGTGCTGGAGGATTAGTTTAAGCTTCGGGGACGAAGCTTTGTTTTAAGGGAGATGTGATGTAATACCCCGTAATTTTGGGGGTACTTTTAAGAGTTTACTGGATATTTTGGGGGCGTTAGTAGGAATTATAAAAGTAGTTTTTTTTATGAGATATATATTTTATTTATATATATAATTATATGTTAAGAAAAATCATATTTGAACTTCTATATATTTTTTTTATATAATATTTTTAGTAAAAATTATAAAAGTTATATAAGTTTTTAGTTATTAAAAGTTGGGGGTCGTGTAACATTTTATACGTGACCGAAACGAAACGTTTTAGTTAATTTTACGTGGTGGACCACCGCGATACCTTGTACATGTGCCACACCCTAAAACTTCTCATGTCATCTTCCCCATCTCAGCAGGAGACTCATCTCCGCCATCTCCGACACCGCCTATAACACAGCCACCGTCCATTGCCGCCTCCAAACACCACCACGCGACCCGAATTCTGTTCCAATTCAGTCCTTATTGCACCCAAACACGAATTCAACTCTCAAACTCCGAATCTCGCCCAAACCTTCGACCCAATTCAACCCGAAAAATCCCCAAAATCGGACTCCTCCTCCCGGACGAATTCTCACATGACAGCCTATAAATACCCCTGCAATCGGCGATCAAACCCATACCATCAAACCCAGATCTCTCTCTCGGTCTTACCCTCTCTCTCTCTCGCTGCCCTGTTTCGCCGGAAAGCACCCAGCCGAAGCCGAAGCCGCTGCCGCCCCTTTTCGTCGCCGAACCTGTCCCGTCGTGCGACGCCACCACCATCCTCCTCCGACGCCTCTGTATCCGACGAGCTGCTGGAAGCCACCCGAGGATCACACCAACGCCGCCCTGTTCCTGCTCCGTCCCTTTTCAACTGGTAACTCAAATACCCCCTTTTTGTTTTTGTAGTCTGATAGGGGGTAGTAGTAATAAACTAGTACTTGGTAGTAATAATAGTATAGCAATAAAGTAATTATAGTAGTATATGTTGCAGTAAAGGTAATAGCAACAGAGTGGGATTCACTCCTTATTGTTTGCTTGACTCAATTTTGAGACTGTTTGGGACTATGAGATATTTTGTTTTTATTTCTTATATATGTTTTGAAAATTAAGAATAATTGTGAATAAGGGACGTATGTATGTTTATATGTTGGGGGTGTAATATTAATGGTTTTAGTAGGAAAAGAGTAGTAGGTCAAAAGTATTATTTTGTTTTTATTATTATTATGATTTGGGTTTTGTAGGTTGTATGAAAAATGTATTTTGGTAAAATAAGTTATTTCCAAATGAAAATATGTATTTCGGATACTACTTATTTAAAGGTTGTTTCTTATTTATACTTTAACAAGGGTGTAAAATAAATTATGTTTTGAAGACCAACTAATTTAGTTATTTTAATAACAATAAGTTTGAGACTACCTTATAAGTTTATAAATATAAGTTTTTTTTATTTACACACACACACACACACACACACACACACACACATATATATATATATATATATAATAAACGTTAGCTTTTATAAACAATATTTTAAATAAAGGTCATGTGTCGCCTTAGTAAGTTTCGGGGGAGTTAGATAAGGGAGTATATACATTTGAATATAGTACTTGTGTGCACTATTGTCGTGATAGCTGTGTATTAATTAGGAACGATTGTTATTGTAGACGCCGACTTCGTAGACGGTGAATTTGTGGAGGACCCGTACTACTAGGACTTCGTTTGCTTTCGTGTGACGATCTCTCTTCAAATCCAAGTAAGTTTATATGCACAACACCTTCAACTATCAAAATGTGTTTGGCGTGTGTTACTTCCGTATCGTCCAACTGTTTTAAGCTTTGAATTTCGGAAATCTCTTGCAAATATCTCTTTCTAAAGTATGCGGTTACTAGAATGATCATGTGATATATTAATGAACGATAAATGATATGGGGCGATGTACAGAGGATGTGTGTGAAGGCTACGGCCGGAGACGCATGTCGGCGAGTCTCCTTTGTATTTATATATGGCTACGGTCGGAGACGCATGTCGGCGAGTCTCCTTTGTATTATGGCTAAGGCCAGGGAAGCATGTCGGCGATTCCCTATGTTTATTGTGAAAGCTATTGAGTACTACCTATACATGTGTGGGTCACAACTGTATAGGGGTGTCGACACTTAAGGTCTCATAGTTAGTTCAGGGGTGAATTGGGATGGACTGTGATATCCCGAGAGGTACTCTAATTATTATTTATTACATCGTGACCTCTCTGTGGGCATTCGTTACCCGCTGGGCTCTAATATGCCTCAGCTCAACTAATGATTAAATGTGAAGTTACTTCAGTTATATTGTGATCTAGTCTTTAACCAAAACTCTGTTTTACATGTTGTGGTATATGCTTACTCAGTTTTTACTGATAAACGTTTTCTGCGGTCGGCTGTCGCTATTTTAAAACCCGCAGGTCGAGAATAAAGTGGGGGAACGCGCACACGTAAGCTGGAGTTAGGATCAGGCAGCTAGAAAGTATTTCATTTGTTTAGGAAGCAGATTTTCAGAATTTAGATTTGAACAATGTCATTTGTTTTATTTCAAATTATGGTTGGAGGATTTCTCCGGGTTTTATTAAATAAATGCGCTTGGATTATCGTTTGGTTGTGCTAGCAGGGAACCGTAGGTTCCAGGGCTGTTTCATGTACCTTCTTCTCTCTCACGAAGAAATTGATCTTGAACGCCAAACCAAACATCGTTCTTGGCGGAATCTCGAAACCCAACCTCCCGATAGCCTGCTCCACCTGAATCGCGAAACCCTAGCTTTGAGTTCCACCAAAACGTGAAACCCTAGCTCTTGGCTCCACCTGGATCTTGAAATCCAGGCTCTGATACCAGTTTGTTAAAACTGGTGATCCCCCGACCTGGCTCTGATACCAGATTGTTGTAACAAAACGCCTGTTTCAGAGCTCTGTTACTAGTTTGTCATAGCCTGGGGGTATTCGAGCAAGAACGACGAAAGCAAAATCAAGAACGAGACAGATATAACGTGGTTCACTAACGAATTCGTAACGAACCCGCTAGCTACTCCACAGCCAGAAACAAATATTTTATTGAGAAGAGAACCCGATTACAATGCACGCCGTGGTCAAAACGGCCACGGCGGCGACCCCGAAACACCCACCCGAAGACACACACAAAAGCTCACAATATTTATATAAAACAAACCCGCCTCTGTGTGCATAATACAAACCAAAACAAGCACTGCCCTTATATAGCCAAGTGCTGGCGTGGATGTCACTAGCTATTTAGAAATTACTTTGTGTTGATGAATTGAAATTGCATATTTTAGTATGTTAACGAACTCTTCATAACTTGCTAATATGTGTAATTTATCTATTTTATCTCTCTTTCTAGACTTATGCTTGTTTTCGTAGTTTTGGTTGTTTTTCCCTAATTTTGTAGGTAAAGACGTGCTTTAAAACGCAAGAGGCGAGCTAGAGGGAGCTTAAACAATGAATTTGAAGAGGATTTGCGGCTCTAGAGCCATTAAGAAGAGACTTGGAGGACCTAATTTGAAGAATAGTTGAAGATTTAAGGGCATATTAGAGAAGACAAGAGAAGAATTGGAGTCATTATTGAAGATCTAGAAGTCAAAAGTGAAGGTCAAGGGACAAAAAGATAAGTTTTTAACGGAATTGGGGCTTAAGTGCAAGTTTCTAAACCTTTTAATGGCTATTTTGAAAGTTTTTTAACAGACTTGGGGTGTTTCTGCAATTTTCCAAAATGTTTAAAGAGGAGATGGGGGTATTTTAAAAGGTATCAGCGAACTAGGGGGGAGCCGAGTGCCATTTTTGCTTGAAGTCTTACGCGTGTACACCTTCTCTCTCCCCGTCGTCGCACCAGAAGAACAAACCCACAGGAAGCCTCCATGGAAGCTTCGAACGAAGCTTTGGCCAGCCCATAACCGGACCAAATCGCCACCAAATCGCGTGAAACCGGTCCCAATCTTCTCCTTGTCCAATCCTCTTCCTAACCCACTGCTCAATTCGGCCCAAGAACAACCTAAACGGAAAGCCCCAAATCAAACCTAGGGTTCATGAGCTCTACAAATCAACGCTTCAGAGGGTCTAAGATGAATTGAAGGGTAGGGATGAAGTCTTGGTGGCTACGCAATAAGGTCTGGAGGTCTATATAAACGGAAGTGGAAGAATAAATCGAGCTCTGTCTTCTCACACCCGTCGGTTCTACACGCCTCTGTTCTTGGGTCTCTGTTTCTCCTCTCTCTCTCTCTCTCTCTCTCTCTCTGATTTCGCCCAGATTTGGGTTGTTATTGAGCTATAACGTAGAAAGAGGAAGAGAGGGAGAGAGGAGCATCATTCTTAGTCCAATTTCCGGGCTGTTTTGTTGAGTTACAGTGCTCTGTTCTTGAGCGAGTTTGGGTTTGTTATGTGATTGCTGCTGCTGTTCTCTTCTCTGTTCATGCTATGTTTCAGCAGCAGCAGCATTTGTTAGTCTTTGTAGTGAATTATATTTTTTGTCAAGTTTTGTAGTTTGAATCAAGTATTGGGGTTGAATTGGTGAAAACAATTGGTTGATTCAAGTGTTGGCTATGAAAATATCATTTCTGTTTGTTACTCTTAAATTTATCATGTCTAGCTAGTTAACTTGCTTGGGTGATTTGCGACTATCTAGTGCCCTAATCCTCTTATTGATTCAAGTTGGACTTCAAGGATGGATGGGTTGAATTGAGTAGCTTCAATACGTAGTTTAATAATTGAATTTCTCATGTTCGAGTATTTGATGCATTGAATAGGTAGATGTGCGAATGTTCTTGACATGTTTGATTCGAAATTTCTCTTGCGTTGAAGTGACTCGTCAATCCTAACTTTGAGTAGTTGAGTGTTATTTAGGTGAATCGAGTGAGAATTTAGGAATCTCATTTGTTGCTTGATATTTCATGTGGAAACACCTAGGTGTGTTTACATATGTTTGATGCTTGAGGCACTTGATATTTGGAAAATCTCATTTGAATCGCTTCTTTAGTGCTTAATTATCGTGTGTTAGAGTTATGCACTTAATTTGTGGCAAGTTGGATTGCAATGAGCAATCGATTCTTGAGGCACTTGTCTTGTGGAATTCTACATGTGATATGAGAACCGGGCTTGAATATAATAGGGGGATTGGTCACAAGAGAAACCGATGATCCCTAGCCCCTCATTACTTGTTATGTCACTACTTTCTTGAATCGTAGTTTTAGTAGTTGTTTACTTTGTTCTTTAAATTCTCAAATCTCAACTCGTCCATCAATTAGTTTTGGTGGATTTGATAGCTTGGCTAGCTAAAAAGCCTACGAGAATTTACATTACTTGCTCTAGTTAGTAGCTTAGTTTCTTCTATTGCTAGTTTAGTAAGTCATTGACTAACCCTCCTCTCCTTGTGGATTCGACTCCGGACTTACTGGATTATTACTTGAGACGATGGGATTTTGTCGAACACTTTACCTTCAAGGCAAAGCAATTGCCTACATGGAATGAATCCACCGCCCCAAATTTTGACTTCTCAATTTTCCTAATTTGATTACAAGTCAACCCAACAGACCTTAATTCTCATGTGATGACTTGCTATTATCTGTCAGTCGTTTTCAGCATCGACATCAAGGACCTTTCCTACTACACCACAAATGACTTCTGAGTTCATTTTTTGATATTATCTCCAATGACAAGCCTTTGACTTTCAGCCAGAAAAACGGAGACGCGACAGAGCGCTGAAGGGTGTTTACCTTCTTGAAACATCTAGAAAGCGAGCTGCTTATTCATGACCGTCCAAGGGGTTCCGTCCAAGATTCTCTGGCAATCCTCGCTTTCATCAAAGAGAAGTGTTAAGATGTTGTTCCCTTGCGACATAGAATTTTTCTTTGGTTTTCCACGCAGATCGAAACAAGGTTGTGATACCATGTAGCACGACTTCACGTTTTGCCCAAACTTTATCACATAAACATCTTTCTTTCAGAAACTCCAGATGAATTGGCATCATCTTCAGGTTCTAGATTGAGGATCTCTGGTTCCTCCCACGGTTGGGATTAACGTGAATTCAACATTGTAGCTTAGATCCATATTAAACGAAGATAGGTGAAGAGCTGAGAAAATAGAGAGTAGTCTTAGACGGCTAAAGAAGAAAGCTGGAAAATCAGTTAAAAAATCGATTCCTGCTAACCTGAGTTTCTTTTCCATAGTCTCGCTCATGAGCTCCAAAAATTTCTAGAGTAGGTTACACTGAAGACAACATTTCTATAGAGAAACCTTTCTCTAGAAATATCTCTCCGGGGATTCTTTTTTTTGTTAAATATAATTACCAATATTTTCCATCTCAACTAGCAGTATGTCTGCTCAAACTAGGGGTGCAAGTGTGAACCGGAAAAACCCCACACCGAATCGAACCGAGCTAAATCGAACTGATATAAATCGTAAAAAACACAAAGCGAACTAAACTGAATTGGTTAAACCGCACTAAACTGTTTGAATCATATTGCATATATTTCTCGTACTATAAACATAATATTACGTCTCTCTCACGTAGAATGTTGAAATTACGTTCAGATTCCTTTAGTTCAAGCTCCAGTAAAAAATTATAGAAAATCAAGCAAATGGTTGTAGATTTGATTGAGTTTAATTTAGTCTCTATATTTTAACTCCGTTTTACATAATATTTTCTCTTTTTTATGATATAAATATGATTTTTACTTTCAAGAAAAAAGTAATAACGGGTATCAATATGTAAACCGACAGGTTAAACCGAACAGAACCGCTTAAAACCGAGACCGAGACGAAACCGAACCAAAATTGATCCGAACCGTCTAGGTTTGATATTTTTGTGCTCAAACAGGACCGGACCGGACTGAACCGAACTTTTTGCACCCCTAGCTCAAACTAATTTACCCCCTTATATCGTTTGCATACTGTTGTCATATTGTGGAGAAATTTTTGTTTGCTCTAAGAGCAAATACACGTGGTGCTCTATTCAATACAGCACATGACACGTCAGGAAGAAAGAGAATGAGTGGCAGACAAAACAAAGTGGATTTCTACATGTTCCTGACGTGTCCAGTGATGTATTGATTAGAGCACCACGTCATATTTGCTCTTGGAGCAAGCAATAATTACTCCATATTGTGAGTCGCCCGTGCGCACCCGAAGCGTAAGTAACAATTTTCACACACTATAGAAAATACATTTTCTCCTCCTCCTGTCTCACAGGCAAAACATATCTTACACCCAAATCGTCTCAGAGCAAGCAAAACCCTAGAAATGTCGGACTATCTCCCACAAGACATTGTGGTCGATATACTCTCACGGTTACCACCCAAATCGCTTCTCAGGTTCAGGTGCGTATGTAAGCCATGGCGTTCTCTCATCACAAGCTCCGATTTCGTCACCAAACATCTCAACCGGACCAAATCCCGCAAGCTTCTCCTCGTCAGGTATTTGCCGGTGAGCTACTTGTCTTCTCAGGATCGGACCTCAGTAAATGAGCAGTATTTGTTGCGTTTTGACAACGATTCTTTCGATGGGTATGCGGAATTCAAGTGCCCATTTGTTACTACTAATGTCTATTTCAGGATTGTGGGTATCTGTAATGGCTTGGTTTGTCTATGTGATGATCGGTTTGGTTATTACAATACTGTTATAGTATGGAACCCTTTGATTCATAGGTATTTGTCACTCCCAAAGCCCGAAGTTAATCTCTCTGGATATTACTTGTTTGCTCTTGGGTTTGGGTTCGATTCGCGAAAAAATGATTACAAGATGGTTAAGCTTACTTACTCTCCAAAGAAGCCGATTGATATGTTTGATATTTTCTGTGACCCTCCAATTGTTGAGATTTTTGCTGTCAGCACTTGTTCTTGGAGAACCATGAAACACGGTGTTCCTCCAGTGGGGGTCGTTCAGTTTTGCCGGGAGCAAGTTTTTCTTAATGGTTCTGTGCATTGGCTTGCATATAAGAATGATGGCAAGATTGCTCGTAATGTTGTTTTGTCATTTGACATAGCTGAGGAGAAGTTTACGATTATGGAATTTCCCGAAGTACTTGCTCACGTCCGTTCGGTGAACTTCAGTGTTGGATTGCACAAGGAGTCACTTGCCTTGTTTGTATACAAAGAATTCAGAAATCTATCCACATCTTTTGAAGTCTTTGTGATGAAAGAGTATGGTGTGGTGGAATCTTGGAGTAAAATGTTAGAAGTTGCTGAGGTGGATTGTGGGATAAGGTATCTACCTTGTTTTAGGGAGGATGGAGAGTTACTCGTGGTAACCCAAGATTATGAACTGGTATCTCATGATCCTAAGTCCAAGTGCACGAAGAAACTGGGCATCTGTGGTGTCAAGAAGTCAGTGTATGCTGGTGCTTATGCAGAAAGCTTGGTTCTCCTGGATGGGTTAAAGGGTCACCTAGCAAGTCAAGTGAAGTCTTATAAGAAGTCAGCTGTTTCCAAGGCTGCTGCAAATCAGAAGCGTATACTGGATGAAAATGAGATTATCTCTTAAGTACACGAACCGCATATATCTGTGATTCGACTCCTAGTTCCTCGATCAGTACTTGAGGTTTTTCTAAACTCCTCTTGTCAATGTGTCTTTGGACTACTATCTGTTTGTTCTGTTTATGACTATGAGTTGATGGGTTCTAACCCAAGTAGTGATTATCATCAGGTTCTTACCTGAATCTAATGACATCTGTAGCTTTTTGCAAAGACACTGTTATTTCACAAGGCTGTACTAATGGATATCCAGATGATTAATGTCATGCCATGGTTGTATCCAGTATCAATATTTAATGATGTTCTATGTTTCATGATTATTAGTTTATTACAGTTTAACTAATTGCTTTTCTATGATGGCTAACTGCATTTCTTATCTCTGGTATCTTGATAGTTAGTAATTCTTCTTTGCTTCTGTATTTGCCATTAGGTATAGCTGTTGTGTGTGATTCATATGAAATACTAGTGTTTTATGTCTCTGTTAAAACAGGATGTGTGCTCTTTTAGAGAAGCTAAGCACCTTTTGTTTCTCCTCCCAGCATGATACTATTACTGGGAGAACCTAATGTTCATGCTAATTGGTTACTTTGACTTGGACTCGTTTTAGTTTTTCTCGTACTTCCCAGGATTGTAGAAAACATTCTGTCTAGGGCTTTAAACTCCTTCAGTTCTAGCAAGGATTGTCTCATTCTTAATTTTCTTTCCCAAGAGTGTTCTCCACCTTCCTAACATATAGAGTTTTATTTTGGGACGTAACTTCACAAGTGTTTATCTGTGGTAAGTCAACTGCTTGCTTCTCTTACCTTTCGCAAGGGACTTTGGTTAAGCAGATATAGACTGTTCCCACACTAGTTGGAGACGGTTAACAGAATTTTGCTTCTATGGAAGAGGCATCCTGTTGGCAATCAGTGCATAGGAGAAGAAACAGAAACCTGAAAGCTGAACCCAATAGCTATGTAAGAAGGAAAAGGGGAGACATATATTTTTAGAATCGTGAGTGGGAATCTGACTTATTTGTTTTCTTCAGTATGTTGGATACTCCGGCTGAAGAAACAAGATAGTGTGACCCTGGTTCTTTGCAGAGGAATTTGAGATTCGAGTGGTCTGTTGCTTAACTACAAAACGACCAAGTTTACTCATTATTTCCCGTCTTAGTATTTTCTTAACTAGAAGAGTGCACATCTCATTTTGATGACAGAGCGGCTGGGTACTCTAACTGCTTGTTCTGTCAGAGTGATGAGGGTCTAGGACTCTAGGTAACATAAAACTTATGATTATTGTAGTAGTATTTGTTGCATTCATTTGGTTTAGGGTTCAAGATGAGTAGTTAGGACTAAAAGAGTGTTCAAATTGCTCGATGATTCTGTCCTTTGGTATGGCATACATATGATATGGTCGGGGAAATGAGATGTTCAAGGAGATTCGAGAATAGGTGGCTAGTGTTAGTTTCAGTGTAAGCATCTGTTTTCCATGTGATATGGTTTTGATGTTTCGGGTTGCTACGCAGGAGAGGGCTAGAAGTAGGAATTCAGACATGCAGTTACTTTTGGAATGTTTAATCTAGTGGACTACATTCTTCCCTTATGTTTTGTCTAGTTATGGACTTTTTTTGCCATTTTTCCCCAGAGTTAACGGGCAATTTTTTCTAGCAATGAGTTTATACCCTGTCACACCCAGCTGCATTTTTACCATTTACACTCTTATTACTGTAGCATATTTGCTGCTATCTTTTCACTGTTCTTCATCGTAATATCTTCACGATTAATACAAAATTACTTGTCGAATGCGGTGCCCCAATTACCTGTTAAAGTTGCTTTATGGGCTGAAATAGCAGTCATGCTCTTAGATTCTTGCAGAAACTTGCCACAACCACTTCTGTTTGTAGGTGATTTTGCATAATGTTGCCAGTAGCAGCATCGTTTCCTCATTGCCAGCGGTCAAGGATTATTGGGATCAGTGGTTATATATAGGTCCTCATTGTTTTTTGCTGCTTATGAGGATAGCCAACTTGTGTTGCTTCTTAGGATTCTTCAAATGAGAAAGCTGAGGTGGATGAGGAATAAATTAGAAGAGATAGGTATTTACGTCTAGCTATGGGGTATCCTTTAGGTTTGTCAATACCTTGGCAAAAGGTAAGCTAGGTGGTAGATGTTAAGGACTGATGGTTATCAGGTCTATCAAACTTCAAAGTCGCTGCTCCAACTTTTTTATTGAAGTTTCAAACTCTCTGTGATGCATGTTTGCAGCTCATTAACTCATGGATTCAAACATTTTAGTATCAAATTGTGTTATGGTTTACCTGTGGGTTCCGTAAACTTAAGTTGCATTAATTTGTCCTTGGACTGCTATTCTTTTGTCTAGTTACATAACTTCGGCCTAGATAATTGAATTGACGGAGGGCTAACCCGAGTATTGATGATTATTGATTTAAGTCGAGAACATCAATGAAGTGCAAGAAACTGAACAATCACTCCCAAGGCTTTTAAACTTGATACATTAACTCTCTATGTAATGCCTTCATATCCACTAGGCTGTATGCTGTATACATTCCTTATTATAGTCTGTTGATGCGTTAAGTTTTGTGATTACTAGCAAATCTTCTAAACTTTATTGTGAGACATATTTCATTGTTATTTCTTTCCTTATGATGGTTAACTACATTGTCTTACCTCTTTTTTCTTAACTTAATTTATTCTTTGCTCATCTGGTTATCGTAAATGTATGGTCACTGTGTATTTGATCGATGTCTCGAGCATGTTGTATTGTGTTTCATTGTTGAAGTAGAACACACGTTCTTCTGTGAAGTGGCTGAAAAACTAAGAGTTGCAATGTTTGCATTTCCTAGTCCATCTTAGTAACGATCTAGCGGATACACTAGATACTGTATGTTTCTTCTCCCAGTCTGATAAATGGTTGGAAAACTGAAATGTAATGTTCATTGCCGTTTCGCTACCCATGACTATTCGTGAGGTGGTTCTGGTGATGAAGATCCCAGAAAAGGTAGCCGGTGTGTGTTCTTCAGTCTTTGGTAACTGTTTTTTGCTTATGGTTTTTGCTGCCCTGGAGAGGACTACAAATATGGATTCCAGAGGTTAAGTCTTCTGTAAAGGCTAGATCTAGTCAGACTTCATACATTTGTAATTGCTAACGCTAGTCTTGTCAGCAGCAGCATCTATTTTCAGTTACTCTGTCTCAGACTCTCAGTAGAGCTGTCAAACGGGCTGAACTGGCCTGGGCCCGGGCCCTGAAACTTAGAGGAGGACCGCTGGGCTGCAGGCCGGTCCCATTGTGCACCGGGCTGGTCCTGAAGTCAAGAACCCCAGGACCAGACCCCCCACCGTTGTTTGTAAATTATATATATATATATATATATATATATATATATATATATATATCTATATATATATATATTACTTATATGACTTATACATATTATATAAAAGAATACAATGTAATAATAGTGAAAAGCAATTTTGGCATAGAAATAAGTGGTTCAAGCGGGCCGGGCTGTGTTTAGGGACCGGTTCAGTGGCAGGCTGGGCTGGTTACTGTACTTCCCGTTGTCTGGACCACTACATGTGCGAGCTTGGGCTGGTTCCGGACCACTGTGGTTCCACGCCCGTCTGGGCCAGTTTGGCGGTACTCTAGCCCATTTGACAGCTGTATGTCTTGGTATAAGAGAGAGTTAAAGGGGAGCTAAGATAAAAAGGACTATGTCATGGTTTCTAATTTGTATCTCGCTTTATATATCGGACAATTCCTTGACAATCATGTCAAAACATAACCTAACAATTTGACAGCTTGAAAACCACATTGAAATGGTTGTAATTGCTCCAAAGTTGTAACCCACAACTTATTTACTACTAAAAAGTTCGATAATTTGGGAGTCACAAATTCAAATAAATCGTGTTTGTGAAAGCAATAGATAAGATGAAGACACATGCAAGGATCACATAGCCGCAACAACGACGATCCACTAAATGATGTGCTTGCTTTACAGATTAGAGAGCTGTGATTAAAATTTGTTTGTTAAGGTATATGAATCGGGATTCAGAATACTTGTGTCGATTTGGAATCCCACCTCCAATCTCTAATTAACATAACTATCAAGATGGTATTTCCAAATTGCATTTGCGTTCCCAGTCCACTTTTCTGTTGGATTACATCTGGGCATTTGCTCTGTTAGTATATATAGTAGTAACCTGCATAGTGCACCTATAAGCAACTAAAGACTGCATTTCGAAAGGTTTGGTTTGAAACTACCAAATACTAGAAAGAAAAGTTCTGCATTCTACTAAACAGTATGGTGCTATTTACTTTCAGAAATTGTTTTGGAATATTGCAACTCATGAAGAAATAGTTTAATTACGGACTACATGTGACGGTGTTTATCACATTGCATTTGTAGACAGATTATGAGGGATGCAACACTCCAGTATCCTACTAGACCACATGCATCAATTTGTTAAGGGTCATTTTGATGAAATTTTCCCATCCACCATTTAATTTGTTAAGGGGCATTTTGAGAGTTCAAACTTTACCAGCAAACACTCTCAACCAGCAGCAGTCTACCTTCATCAAGCCTGAACCAGGTTAATTGTAACACAACCCGCAGCAGTCTATCAACTTGTCCTGTTGGTGCTAGTGCATGTTTGGTAACCTTGTTTTTTGACATGTTTGCTGAAATGTCCTTTCTTTTCAAACGGGAGTTGAAATATGCATGTCTTTCGGTGTTTTCATACATATTTATCTTAGCTGCCATTTCTTTTCAAACAGATGCCAAACAAGCGCTAAGCGTAGATTGTTGCCAAGGGCTAGATTTATCATTCAGAATTTTTTTAAAAAACTTGTGGCAGGTAGTTGTTTCATTGTAGTGTTATCCTCCCACGTCGCATTTTTTTTTTTTTGGAGTCTGAAAGGAAATTCAACATTTTAGTTGCTTTTCCAAAACTGTTTTGTTATTCTTCTCAAAAAAATGGAATTGTGAAGTTCAGGAGTCTTTGGGTGATGGTTTATGCTGTACGAAAATTAGGCTTTTGGTAGCTTTTTCCAAAATCCTCATTTTGGTAGATTTTTCCAGAACAGAACTCTTATGGTTTCAGGTATTGGGAGTCTCATCATATAATGCGATTGTTGCTGTCATCTTCAGCGCTGAAGTGTGATTGGTAAGGTAATGAAGCTGCTAAAACAGGAAATCTGTTCAAACTCTAATTTCAGAAGGGTAAGCAACCAGTGAAGTTTTTATTTGGTTGCGAGATACAAAAATATGCTGATTGATTGCACCTATCATCCAAATCCTTTATAGGAGCATCCGAAGCAATTGATCATCATCATTCGTGGAGACAAAACTGCAGACATCTAGCTTCTTAATGTTCTTCTTTGTACAATAACTTTTTATTTGTTCCTAGGACTAGTTGCCCACTGTAATGCCAAAGGCTGACTTTGTGTTAAATGAGGTTTTAGTGGCTTGTCCTTGATTGTCCTCGAGTTACCCCATTTTTGAATAATATTGTCAATACCGACAAACATGTAACACTATCAGCTCTAATTTCACTAAATTCATATTTTGTTGTATCTCATAGCTTGTGAGTGATGAGATTGCTTTCAGGTCAAGAAAGTACTAATATGGTTTTTTTTCTTTTGTCTTATCCTCGATTTAAATTATACGTATTCCTTAACTCCCTTCTCCCGTATCTGAACTCAGATTGTGACTCCCTCACATATAACATATGCCACAACAGGTCAAAAAGAATGCTAGTCATTGCCAGCTAGGGGTGAGCAAAACTCACCCAAACCGGCCGCCCCGAACCGGACCGCATCAAATCGGTCCGAATTTATCACCAGTTCATGCTACTTGATTGGGTACGATTATAAAATCGCAAACCCGAACTAACTTTGATTGATCATGGTTTTAGATTTAGCAAACCCGTTTAGAACCGGTCCGGTCCGATTAAATTTTTTACATGAAAAAATTACATATTGTAGTTAGATAATATTGTCCGATAACTAAATTTATATCCCCGAATAATAGTTTTAGTTGATTTTCCTCAAATAACTCATCTTTTCTAATAAACTATGTTAAAATTTTCAATTTCAAACACGAAGCTTATGCATCTTTATTTTTTTTAACTAAATTTATACATTTTCCAACTAACTTATTTAGATTCAACAATCCGTTCAACCCGGTCCGAACGGGGCCGAGTCGATAAGTTAAGTTTGGTTTGGGTATCGAGAACAATTGATTGGGTTTGGGTTGAACATTTTCCAACCCGTACCTATTGGGTCGGGGAAAAAATTTCGACAATACCCGCCCAAACCGGTCCGTGCTCACCCCTGTTGCCAGCCTCATCTTCAACTACCAGCACGTTTTTATCATTTCTATTACCTATGTTGTAACTCTTATTGTTTGTTTTACTTTTCTAGTGGTTTGTAGTAAACATAAAACTTTTGTTTATGGTTGCAGGTTGTAATTGACTACTTACTAATAAGATTTGCTTTTCTTTCAAAAAAATGATAGACATTAGATTTGAAAGATGCCAACAACTTGATATCATTTAATCTTTTTTTGACTTTACGCACCATTTTACTCTAATTGACATTTTTGACTCTCTTTTCTTTTGTAGTAATCCCCAAGGGACGGGTCTTTCCCTAGTTGTTACAAAAATGAGATAATTGTACTGGACTCATCGTAATGCTACATTTTTCTAGAAATGTACTAAAATCGTACACTTGCGGCACTTGTCTAAATCATCAAAGGCTTGAAGTATAGAATAATTCTTTCTAAATGGTGGGTATAATAGAGGTGTCAAGGGGGCATGAGCCCACCAGAACATGACCAAGCTTGCCTCATCAAAGCCTTATCCCTATGCAAGGACATATCAAGAGCAACCCCTATCCCTACGCAAGGACGGATCCACCTTGAGACTAGTGGGGCTATAGTCTCCACTAAACTTGTAAAAATTAAACTCATATTTTGTAAAGTTTTTTCAACTTAGCCCCCACATTAATTACAGTATAGCCTCCAATCAATATTGCAAAACTTAAATTTTACCCTTACATTATTAATTTTCCTCTAAGTTAGCCCCCATTGTCATGAAATCTCGAATCCACCCCTGCTTCTACGTGTCCTGATCAAGCATACATATGTTGAATCGAGCCCTAACTGTCCCGCTTAGAGTCCGGGAGGAACAAGGTTGGTCTGGAATAGGCCAAGGCCCACCTCAAGCCCACCGTAGGCGAACGCCTAGTTTGGGATTTTCTGGACCAACTCGAGCGGACCCTGGGCCCGGCGGCTGGGCCAGCCCATTTGACACCACTGCGTATCATCAAGGAACTTTCAACACAATGCATGGAATTCACCATCAGCTGCATTGTGGCTTCTAGCAAGTCCCAACTCCCAATGAACCAAAACAAGATGGGAGTGAAAAGCATTCTTCTTCAAGCTATAGGGGCCATATTGGCAATAAAATAAAGAAGGGTTTTTACAGGTTTGGGCAAGAGAGTGTAAAACTAGGGTTTAACAGGAGCTTGTAAAAATGGCGAGGTCAGGGTTCTTGGAGAAATGGATTGGTGTATGCAGAAGAAGAAGACGTACACCGAACCAATCCCATTCTCAACTGAAAAAAGAAGAAGAAGAAGAAGATCCACCTCAATCTGAGACCAGAATCGAAGAAGACGACGACGACGGTGGTGGACTGGTAGAGATCGTCGTCGACTCCTTGCCCAAAGATGAACCTGGATCTGGAATTCGACGCTTACCGAGCAGTAATGTCCAGAGATGGTATGAATCCAAAGCTCGGCTCATGAAATTGGGGTTTAGTTGTCTCCAGAACTGTGCCGGTGTAATCACAAGAGGAAATGAAGGAGAATCTGGGACCACAAACGAAGAAGAAGAAGATGATGAAAGCAGAAGAAGCTTACCGGACGAGATTGTGGTGGATATCTTGACAAGGGTCAGTTTCAAAACACTCTTAAGATGCAGGTGTGTTTGCAAAACGTGGAGGTCTTTGATTTCACAGCCTTTGTTTATTAAAATGCAGCTTCTTAAGAATCACAATACAACAAATGGTGATGATGAAATTGGGGATTATGTTGTCTTCTCTAACAAAAAAGTTGGTTCAAGCAACTTTAATTTCCATTCCTTGTGTGGCTATGACTGTGTGACCAAGAAACTCCGACTTCCTATTAAACCCTCTTTGGGATTTCGGCACTTTGTCCCCTCTGGGGTAGGAAAATTTCGCCCTTATTGCCCACTCTTTAATCGCACATCTCTTGTTGAGTTTGAGGTCTTGGGATACTGTAACGGTTTACTTTGTCTAATAAGTTATGATGGTGCAATTCTTTGGAATCCTGCACTTAGCAAGATGAGGAGGGTCGTAGAGGAAAATGAAATGTCCCGAATGGGCCTAGCAGGATTGAGCGTAGCAGTAGGCCTTTGCTTTATCCCTCAAACAGTGGATTTCAAGGTTGTAAAGATAGGGCATGGATACGGTACCACGCCACCTGATGTCCGTATCTTCAGTACATCGACAAATTCGTGGAAAGTTTCTGCCCGCAACGACTCCCGAGAATGGATGATCACACAACAAGGCCCTCCGCCATTTGTGGAAGGAGCTCTCCACTGGTGTGCAGGCCAAATGTTGCAAAAGGAGGTCATTTTGTGTTTTGATGTGTTGGAAGAAGCATTTCACGAAATTGATGTGCCGTGTAATAAAAGAATCTCCAAAATCTAAGAATTTCAAGGCACAATTGCTTGTTTCTTAGACGACAGAATCAATCAGTCTTGGGAAGTGTGGGTAATGAGTGTATACGGTGTGGAAGATACTTGGACTGTGTTGTATACTTTTGGGTATGCGCATGGGATTCCTCGAGAGATTATGAATGATGGTGAAGTAATGGTAACCAGTTCCAATGGTGACTTCGTTTTGTTTGACCCGACAACACAAAATCATAGGATGAGAATTGAAGTGAATCCGGGGTGTCATGACATGGTTGCTTACAAGGGGAGTCTTGCCTTGCTCAATGAAGGAAACCAGTCAAGAATCTGCCTTTGGTGTAGTTTGATATCTATCATTTTGCTTGTTCAGTGTATTGCGAGGGTTCTTGATCTTCTACTTTTCTGTCTGAGTTGATGTTCAGCACAAGAAGGGAGTGACGGTTTCTGGTTAAGGTTTCCCGGGGTTCTTATATCTATCGTATTCGTGCTCATGCAAGGAAGGATCGATCCACAATGTGAGGTGAAGGTTGATGGAAAATTTCGGATTAGCAGGTTTGTTAATGAAGTAACCATCTTGTTCGCCTTGGTCTTTGACTTCGTAATACTTCAGATGTCTTTTTGATGGTTTTCTTGGTGAAACTGATGTGCATGCGATTATCTTTGACGTATGGTTGTAGTACTTGAATATTTTTGAGGTTCTTAACGAAACTAGTTTGTTGAAGCCTTTAGACTCGCGTGATGTATTGAGTTTAGTTTTCTGAAATGGAAACAAAAATTAAAAATTCACAAGAAATCTGAGTTTTGGTTATTGCTAACTTGGCTTATCTTTGTCTGTGGATCTGGAATTCGGATTGTGAGATGTTCTGGATTTTATTAATATTATTCATGTTCCTGGTTTGTTATCAATCATTTCAGCTCAAATTTCATGTCCGGAAAATACTAAACATGTTTTTCGTCAAGCACTCTATCATCGATGTCTAAGAACCTTTATGACATTTACCAACCAACTTAGAAATCAGTGTTATTGCGACCTCCTGCAGTAGTGATGACGAGAAATACCCTTTCGTGGTCTTCAAGCAAATAAATATTGCAAAATTCGTCACATTAAATGCCAAGATACTCATGACCTATTTAGGATGTTCCTCCGGCTTTGATAGTCTTTTGTCTAGAGCTAAAGTACCTGTGCACACAATGATGATAGATATTGGTAGGTTATGGGTGGTTCAAGTCTATTCTATGTATGTTCCAGTTTTTAGGCTATTGTTTCCCAGTTTGGGTAATCCATGTTTTATTTTTGATACCTCAGAAATATGAGCTTACAAAAAGAAGAAAAGAAGATCCAAGATACTAGTAAAAAAGGAACTACCAAAGCTTTGCTAATGCAATATGAAATTTGTGCTTTAAGACCCAGCTTATCCTGAAAGAGTTTGGTTGGCATTTACACCGGTAGGTCTTGGCCTTTGCAAGGTGATCTCGCTTCTTCTAAGCATCTTATGTCTGGGATCAACGAGTTGTTCCCAAAATGACTGTTACTTCATTGATCAAATTTAGTGTTAAATGAGTTTTTTTCCACTTGGACATCAAAATATCAATACTGCTGAAGGATCGAGAGGACTCTATATATACCCCCATTTGACTCAGGTTGTGTCACCATTATCTCAACTCGCTGAAGCTTAAGACATGAGATCCACATTCTGACTTCATCTCTCAGCAGTTCTAGAGAACCATCGGTATTCATATTTGCACAGGTATAGTTAGTTGCTAAATTTTCCTTTTCATGTTGAAATGCCTGGCTTCTCAATGGCATAGTGATAACTATCAAGAAATCAATTCTGGAAATGCACGTGTCCTTTTTCTGTAATACTTTTTTGTTCCTGCATTTCCAGATTCACCACGGGGTACATAAGAAAGTATCATTCCAGCCAATGTTTCTGAACCCTTTTATCTTTCTTCTTCAGATTTAATTGCCTGTTTGTGGGAGAAATCCAAATCTGAAGCCACACAAGGCTATTGTCACCTACTTAGGGGTTGCAATTCTGATTCTTGTCTCCTGAAGTTCTCCATAGTACTCCCTCCGTTCAATTTTATATGCCGGGGTAGACTTTTCACGGAGTCCTAGGACAGAGTTTTGACTTGATAGGTTATTAAAATTGCCCCTTGTCTCATTTATTAGTTTTGCTTGGGAAGTGCAGAAAACTAAGGCTAGGAATGAAAGTAAAGTGAAAAAGCTGTTACTTTTGGTTCTAATGCATCTTCATTCCAAAGCTGAATTGTATATGCACATGTCCCGAATCTGATTCTTTTGAGATTTTGATTCCGTATAGTAGTATGTCTTGTCCAGATTAGCCTGAAGTTGAAAGATTGCACGAATTTTGGTTCCTGGTCCAAGGTCCAAAGGATCCTTATGCTTTTGACAATGTATGCTGCTGGGTACATGTAATGGAACTAACTCCTTTAGAGATTTTGAACGATGGTGGTGCTGGAATGTATACATAGATGAAGTTCTTCATATGGCTCTGCCTTCATATGACTCATTCAAGTTTCAATGCTGTATCTCTCGAGCTGATTGCATAGTCTTATCAGGCTCCTAATCACCTGTTTCTGTGACAAAAGCTTTGTTGCCACTTGTTCGTTGCGTCTTTGGATCTGGATTCTGCCTTTTGAGATGTTATGAACTTCTTGATTCTGGTTTTCTAGAAATATTTTGTTGTGGGTATTTTGTTTCTTCATAACAATGTACTACGTTCTTCGTACCGGTGAGCATATTATTTATCGCTACACAGGGTCTCAGTTTTCATTTTCATGATTTCAAAGAAAAAAAATCATGATTTCATGGACAATCATGTCAATGAATGCTTGTTTTACCATGTCCCGAATGCAAAATGACCAGTCCCCAGATTCCAATCTGGGAAACTGGAAGGCTCGGATAAGGCCAAGTTACTGAAAAATTTAACGGAACAAACCATTGTGTTGCCTTCCATGAAGCCATAGCTAGATCAAAGTAATCGCACTGGAGACACTGGCACAAATATAACTCAGACACCCTGTAAGCAGTAAACAAAACAAACATGGCGCGTCTTTCCAAATTCCAGTTGGATAGCTTGGGCTAGAGGGGAATGTAAGTATGTAACTACTTGACAGTTAGTATAAATTAGCCACAAAACTTAAATGTTTCCAATATCAGCAGCCTAACTCTTATATGTACAAGTTACAATAAGGGAAAGTTACAATATAGTATTGTATTTAAAAGTTGCAACATTTTTGCCTCTTGGCCATCCACAAAGCATACTGGATCCTTTGGACCATGAACCAAAACTCGGGCAATCTTCCAACTTCGAGCTAACCTTCACATACATAAAACGGAACCAAGTCTTGTGAGAACCAAAGAGCAAGAACAAGATTTGGGGCACGTGCATATAGAATTCGTCTTCGCAGTAAATAGGCGGAAGACCCCTTTTTTTCTCAAGACAGAAACCAGGTTAGGAGAGCCGCCTCAGGGAAACAACAATCACAGCAGGTAAAATATCCTACTTGTTTTGCGGAAATAACTAAACATAATTTGATATGTGGCCCTCTTGGGATGCTCATATTGGAACTCAAAGTATGTAATGAAAAATGTATGCGTAACAAAAACAGGTGATGAAACAAGCAATGTTATGTGAAAGGTATTGATGTGGTGGGCTGGGGGCTTCAGTGTAGTTCATAAACGAAGTTATACCTCATTGTACCAAGGCTTCATGGAAAAACTTCGAAGTTCAGACTTCCTTAGAAACCTTTCCCTTTTCTATGCTCGACAGATTTGGCCAAAAGTTTGCATAGAAAAAGGTCAGAGCAAACATCCACCCAATTAATGTAACACAGCAAAAGATGCCAAATCATACTGTCTAGGTGTTTTCATTAAGGACGGTCACATTAAGCTGGAGTGTTTATGTAAGAACAATGAACAAGCAGCTAGGGTGGTAGCTCAAGTCGTAGACCGTTGGAAGCCCCTGCATGAGGTTCCGGGTTCAAAATCGGTTGACGACAAAAACAATTTCTCAAAAAAAAGAACATTAAACAAGATGGCAAGCTATGCAACAGAGATCAGGTAAGGACCAAGAACTTATCTAATAACGAACTTCATTCTGTCCTAAAATGAGTTCTACTGATTTGTTGCTAGCATTTTGAGGGGGTGGGTTAACTAGCAAAACAATACAAGAACTTGCTAATATTTTCACAATGTTGTAGAGTAATCTGAATTCTACAGCAGCGTTATGAAAAGAATAACAAGTTTCAGGATCATTGTGGTAGTCAAATCGGACACTGATTTTGAGGCAGGGGGAGTAAGTAATTGATTGCTCCCACTGCAGGAAACAAGAAACTTAAGCTCCGTTTGGCTGGTGGTAAAACATTTTTCTGTAAAATATTTTTCCTTGTTTTGGAATTTTGGTACTGTTGGTTGGAGGTAAAATATTTTCCCTCAAATGATGTAAAATGATTTACACATTTCAAATCCGTGCGCCATTTTCTGGAGAGTGAAGGAGCAAAATGGGAGAACATGGAGGTTGCGGTAGGCTATGGAGTAGTGTTAAGAGATGCTGAATGCAACTGGATTGGAAGGAAACTCTGCAAACATAGGGTATTGCTTGGTTTTGGAAGAAGAGTTGGGAGATCTCAGAGGATTTAACCATAACTCACAAAAGTACAAGGGAGGAGGTTAGACTGAATGTGATTCAGCTGAAGTAGTGGCCACAACTGAGGAAGGAGGATTAAGTGGCAAAATAACCACTTCCACAAGAGCTTGGTGGAGGATATCAGAGTTACATTGAAACTCAAGACAGTCTGTAAATGCAATATTCAAGCAATCACCAGAGACGGAGTAGAGACACAAATGAAGTTCGCAGATCTGCTTGCTAAGAAAGGGACACAATAGAATGAGCATCATCTGATCATTTTCAAAAGACCTCGCAAAGAAATCAGAAGCCAGCTAGTGAGTGAAGGCATTATAGACGCGCACAGTCTTAACTTTCACGGATGCTGTTATGCTTTGTGAAGGGCAGGAAGGATCTATCACATAAAGATCTACAACATGAATTATAGCGGAAGATTCATGTGTTTACCTTGTCTTCCTAAGCTCCTTAATGCAGCGGATGATCGGTTGTTGCTTGCTTTCACGCGCCTCACCTTGATCTTGCTCCCACCAATCTAGTGTGAATCTCGAGGACGAACACTGATTTCCACACCACGTTCCACCTCCTTGGATGAAGTTGGAGAGAGACTAGGGTTCTCTACAACTAGTGTGAATCTAGATAGAGTAACTTTATTCTCTGGAATAGCAATTAGCCTTAGCATTATAGCACTCTATAATGTGTAGGAGGCTGCCTCCTTATATAGGCAAAACTTCTCCTAGATTTGCACATAAACCCCTAGGGTTTGAGCCTTAGCTACTAACCCTTCTAGTTTGTGCATTAGTGCAACTAACCCCATAAGGTTACGATAATTACATTGGGCACCCCACATGGGCGCACCAATTGCTAACATCTCCCACTCGCACAATGGGGTTGCACAATCCATCCAGTCTCTAATAATCTCCAACTTTCTATCATCTACAAAAGAGTATTGTGTGGCCGTGGCGTGTGACCGGTGAGAGTACCTGCATTTCGGGAGATCCGTACACCAAACTCGTATAGCCAGCATGGGAAGGCACCCTCTCGGGAGATCCACATACCAAACTCGTATAGCCAGCGCAGGAAGGCACCCTTAAAACATATAACATTAATAATGCTCTCTGTAACTCTCGTATTCCCCAGATTCCTCCGATTGTCATCTCGTGGATCATGAACCTGCCTTGTCCCGAAGGCCATGCTCCAATGAGTCCACATCTCCTTTATATTTTCATATCCTACATGATCCTATAAGATCTTGCAGGTGGGCCCAATGAAGATAATAAAGAGCGATGCAACGAGAATCTTTCCTTACATACATGTGTCACTCAGATTCGGCTCAGCTGCTTTCCCAGCAGTGTCCGGAAGGCCGAATCATCCATAGCCGTAAGGTGTCACGCCAAAGTAGCACCACCGACCCGTCTCCTCATGACACAGACGTAAGTACAAAGGGTATACAGTGTCAATCACCTTTATGTGATCGACGAGGCTCACACGATGAGGAATCCCAGGGACTAATTCTACTCATCACCTCATGGTCACTCATAAGCGCGCGTTATTCAAGGGGGAATATGCGCCATAGTGTTTAGACTCTGATCAGAGCGCATGTCTTATCCTTGCAAAGGACCACTATGCAGATGACAATCCAGTAGCCCTTATGGCCACCAGCCCGAGTGCTGCCATGTCACACTATTGTGAACAATTATCAGCTCTCGCATCTGGCTTTCTCTACACAGACTGTTCATGGTTCGGGGTAATAACCATGTTCGATTGGCCATAACCAGTCTCACCTTGGAACTTATTTCCAATGCGACAGTTGAATCCGTCTGACAGGCTCCTAGCTCTACTGATAGACATCTAGCTCTTATCATAGGCCATATGCTCGTATGATAGGCATCTCATATCATATCGCAGGCTTTCAGCGCTTATCGGGATTCTGTCTCATCTTCCGCCACACCCAGACATATCCAGGATATTGCGAAGGCGGTCGCTCGTGTGAGTGAGCCGACCTAGTGTCTGCGTGACATGCTCTATGCTAGTAGCGGAAATGTAACATATCATACATGCATCAAAACAACATGTTGCTTAAAACAAATCCAATTAAAATCCAGTCAATCAATGTCTCGTGTGCTCATCAATCATATTGCTAGTTATCGACTACCAAGTCCCAATTTTCTAAAGCAATCCACAAAGGCAATTCTTAAGTGGTTTAGGAATGGGATGAGCCAACATCCTGGCCCATAGTCGATCCACTCCAGGATTACTCTCTAGGTAGTTATTTCACCTTTTGTGAAATAGTACCCTCGACTATGTGTTTGTCTTTACCGCAATGTTATAGCCGTATGCTAACACTACTCATGGTAATAGGTTTGTTGATAGCTCATAAGCTTACAAGAAACCCTTTTCGGTCAAACACATTTCTGTCCTTTGACAGAACAGGCAATCGTGTTTCGCTTCCATGGTCAATGGAGCGGTCCAATACGATCATGCAACACTTATATTGCATTTGTTCCATGCGAGTCTATCATCGAGCATGGACGATAGCCTGAGTCGGATCCAAGTGCATCTAGGTCCCCACCCTAGTTAGCATATGTGGATAACTAGTTGAAGCATCATCTTCGATAGTCATAGCACGTGATCCATCATATAGAGTATCCTGGTTACAATCTTGTGTCTTAAATTGGAATATCTTGAAATCCAATTCTTCCGATTGCATAGCGTTCGCTAGGTCTGAGTATACACCATAGTGTATAGAAGACTCCTAATGCATCGGGCACTCTGGTTATCTGGTCATTCTTATATGGTGTCCTTTAGGGCACATGTCTAGGCTCGTGAAGTCTTGCGCTGAGCTACAGGAGTACACATACTCCTTAGGGGACTCGAACAATCCTTAAGCTCCACTAGCCAATAGTGTGTCATCGATATTAAGTGACTTGATCATCAACTCTCTACTAGTAAGAGTGATACACAGCGGTTTCCATTTGTTATCGTAAACATATAGTAAACGATCCCTGATGAAATACTGCTGTCCAGAGGACTAGCTAAGATCCCATATGGACTTAGTTAGCTTGCACACATTCTGTGCATTTGACCTTAGTCACCTCTAGGATTTCTCCATCGAGAAATTCAGTCGTCACGTCTATCGAGAATGGATCCACAACTATTGATGCTATTAAGCGAATCAACGTAATCCTTATCACCCAAAACCTTGGGAAGGATACCTCGTTGAACCAACGCAAATTCGTCGGATCGACTCAAACTCGTCGATGTCTATCCTCAGAATGAGTGTAGACTTATTCGCTTCTACGCAAGTCATATGCCTTACCACGCTTCCGCCTGGGTCTCTGATTGACCTTGGAAATCCATTAATCTCCAATAGTCTTCCATCCAGTCGGAAAGTCAACCTAGCCTTAAACTCGGTTGGCCCTTTATTGACTCTAATTTATACTGTAAAGCTTACTATTCATTCTTCATAATTAGGGAACGATAAGGCCTAGGATTCTATCCTATCGTTTATGCAAGGTGATCCTTAAGATCATCTCTTCGATCTCAATTAGTCGATGGGGTATGCTCCTATGAGCAATTCCTTTGCATAGGAGGATCATCATTTGCTCTCATCCCTTATGGATGGGCACCCAGCTTGGAAATTCACTCCCACTGTTCAAAAGATCCTTGAGGAACTAATTCCTCATAATCGATTTAATGAACGGGTATCTTCCAGCGGTATCCTCCATGCTCGCGGAGATCATCATCTCTACGAATATATCCCTTAATTATGGACATCTCCTATGAGAAAACAAATATCTCGTGAATCCATTTACGTTTCACTACTAATCGGCTGTTGCGTTTCAAATACGCAACCCCTAGAGTGCTCCGAATAGCATAAGAAGATACGTTACTCCATGAAGATACGTTTCTTCCATCTAGGGTCTAAATTCTAATTCCTTCCTGTCAGGTGATGAAAAATCCTGGGACAATATCCTAGGTTCATCATTGTCTTGCGTGGTGACCCTTATGGTATCCCCTTCGATGTCAAATCTTCGACGGGGTACGCTCCAAAGAGCGCTCTTACGCAAAGAGGGTTCCTCCACATAGTCATAATCTATGATGGGCTGTTTTACTAGGCATGTTACTCCCACTGTCCTGAAGATCCGTAGGAACTATTTCCTGTTGATCATTCAGGGATGGGGTGTCTTCCAGTGAGACTTTGTTTCGTAGAGACTGTTTCTCAACGAACCTCTTCCTGACTTGAAATTTAGTTAGTACATAAGCTGCCGATCCCCCATGGCCTAAGGTGACCTCATTTAGGTTGACTTTTGGTCCTCATCTCGTAGGGTGTAGTGGCTACAGACTTTGTGGACTTATGGTTGCGTATGTTGATAGTCGTTTAGCAAAGTGTCTCCTCCGAATAGGGAAATTGTACTTTGCATGCTCTATCATACATCAGACCATCTCTTACAGTAACCTATTCCTCTTATTCTCTACAGCACCCTGCTGAGGCGTGGGAATAGCTAACTGCCTTACTATTTCTTTCCATCACATAGCTCTTGCTAAGATAGATATTTCCAGTCTCATTCTGGCCAAGGACATATCCTTTTATCCAAACGGTTTTCTACCTTTTGTAGAGACCTGTCTGAAGCACCCTAGTGCCTCAGACTTATGTGGCCCAAGCACACACAGTTGAGACGCGGACAATCATCTACGAATGTGATGGAATAGTAAGCACCATGTCTTAGCTCTAAAAAATAATGGAACACAACAACAAAATGAATACTATACAAAGACTCAGTAGTCCTTAATGCTCTACTGGATAGTTTGCGTTTCGCCTTTCTTGTCCGGCAAGAACCACACACAAGTAAGGGTACCTTGGGCAAAATCCAAGCAGGCCTGCCCTAGCTAGCCTGAACATCCTTTCCTGTCAACGTGTGTCTTAATCTAGCGCGCCACATATCAGAATCTTAAGTCATACCCTTAAGTTGACATCCAAGAGTTCTGAGGCGTTACTCATGCTAGAATCTTAAGAACGCAAACACCATGATATAACCATATCCAAAGTTAAAACTGTGACCAAAACAAATTTTGGTGGCTACTCCCTCAAATATAATCATATGGATCCTTAGATGAGAAGTTAGTGCCAGATCTGGCCTTTTCTCTTAGTCTTAGGAAGACTCCTTTGCTCTTTTAGCGTTTGCCAGTCTTGGGTAATATTGGTCTTATACCAACATTTCCCTTAAATTCATTTATCCTTGCCCCACCTGTTGCCTTGGTCCTAATACCGGGCTAGGGACTATATCTGCCTATCATACTTCACTAAGTATGATCATACTTCTCCAACAGCCTTTAGCAATCATATATTGCTTAGACATCCGAAGTATGCTGGACTAGTATTGTTAGCAAACTCTTTTTGCTTAGATCCTAGAACAGGGTGGTGTTTGGCCTTATCCAAACATCCTGACACGTACAAAGTGTCATATAACGTTTCATGAAACGTGGCAGAGATTGCAACAAATTACAAAACGGATAGCTTATACCTGACAACTCTTAACTCTATTATCATACATGGCATCAATCTCAGACGGTAAAGTCGAGTGCTCAATATTATGACATGAGCCATAACTCATAGTAGAGGTAGGATTATTATGAGCCAATGCTCAGAATTTATGTACGCAAATGGCTAAGATGGATCCAAGTTTCTTCTTTGGCTTCCTACAATTTTAAAAGTGGACATGAACATGCTGATGAGGTCATTTCCCCACCTTTTCATAGCATGCTCTATGACATTATCTTGACTTGCTGCCTCCCACGATAGGGTGAGCCTAAAGATAATGTCCATGTGCTGCTGTGACAACTTATTCATCACAGGTTTGACCATGTTTGTAGGTGGTTGACAACCTATGTCCAACGGATGGTTACATAGTACGACGACTTATCATGTCGTTGTTGTCACCATTTAGCCTTTACAGTTTATATTTAGACACGATTGATAGAGACATTGTGGAAGTTAATCACTAGCATTTACTTAGCTCCAAAATAACATGTGACATCGATTAAACTTAATAGTTCCTCACAAGGACTCCACCAAAACCTAGCGTATATCCTAGGAATAAAATCTCATCACTTGTGATTTCCTATCAATTTTAATCATGTCATCATGTGAGCTCTTTTGTTTTAGTTCTTTAGCATGCGAGGTTAAACATATATATCCAATCACACGCAGTTATAACATAAAACAAGCATAAGCATAAATAAATATGCAATGGATGTGGCCCCTAAGGTGCACTCCCACTATTGAGAGTACTTCTTGAGCAAGTCTTGAACTCCATCTCATGCCATCTCGCCTACTTGAGGACTCCAAGCTTGAGGCTCCTTTAGACCATCTAATTGCTCCATGCACCTTGCGCCATAGCTTTTAGTTTGGCCACCTCTCTTGAAGCTTCAATCTTCAATCTGTACTAACTATCTTATTTCTAATAAGAAGTAACCTCATAGAGGCGAGTGGATGAGAAGAGAAGACACTAGAGTATAGAGAGGCACGACACACAGGCCGTATTTTGATTACATATTCAAAAACCAACACCAAAACCAAAATATAAAATATCTATGCCACATCCATGCACCAAACACATCCATTCAACCCACAACAGCATGTATAACAATATAATAAACATACTGGAATTTTCTGGAAATTTCCAAAATTAATCTCTAATTACTGGAAATTAATAAGCAATAATCTAATCAACTAAAAAGATCGATAATTGCTCCCTACCACTTAGGGTCTCACCACCTATGGCAAAACGTAGGGAAAAATGACCTAAGTCTCCAGAAAAAATTTGGGCTCAAAACAGTGTGTTTAAGGTCGTCAAACTGCCTCGGGAAGTGTGCTAAACACTAATTAATTAATCTGGAAATTACTAAAATTTTCCGTCGCTCCAAAAATTATGAAAAAATATCCACAAAATAGGAAATTTAATTTGGAGTCCCTAGGGAAAAACCGGACGAAAAATGACGGCGGGAGAAGGCCGCACGCGCCCTCTAGCGCCGCCGCGCGTGGGCGCGTCCGCCTCCTCCACGTGTCGACGTCGGCCATGTGCCACGTCAGCATGCCATGTGGCATGCCACGTCAGCACCTATGATGACGTCAGCTGCCACGTCAGCACCTATGCTGACGTCAGCTGCCACATCAGCCGACACGTGGCTGCCACGTCATCGCCACGTCAGCCTTTTGCTGACGTTACACCGCCACGTGATCTGCCACGTCAGCCCTAGAGACACGTCAGCAGCCGCCGCCAGCCCTTTGGCGCGTGCGGCGCGTGGCGGCGCGTGGCCGCGCGTGGAGGCGGCGTCGGTGGCGCGTGAAGCCCACGCGCCGCCTTCCCGTGCTCCGTTCCCGACGAAACTAATTTTTCCGGGATCGTCTTTTCGTCCTGATCCCGATTATGTGGTCAAAATCCAATTTAAACAAGTTTTTGAAAAACGTGTTCTACTGATTGGATCTAGCAGTCCATATTAATACAGTTCCGAATCTTTGAAAAATCATAACTAATTCATTGTAAATCCAAAAAATATAAAATTTATATTTCTGGAATCCTCGTGAAAACCCTACCTAACCATATAGGTTTCGTCTACTGGTTATGAAATTTCAGAAACTTGATTTTTAAATCAGATTCGGGAACGCTTATCGAGGCACGAAAAACAAGCCTATGGCTCTGATACCAATGAACGGCAGGAATGATCTATCACATACAGATCTACAACATGAATTATAGCGGAAGATTCATGTGTTTACCTTGTCTTCCTAAGCTCCTTAATGCAGCGGATGATCGGTTGTTGCTTGCTTTCACGCGCCTCCTCCTTGATCATGCTCCCACCAATCTAGTGTGAATCTCGAGGACGAACACTGATTTCCACACCACGTTCCACCTCCTTGGATGAAGTTGGAGAGAGACTAGGGTTCTCTACAACTAGTATGAATCTAGACAGAGTAACTTTATTCTCTGGAATAGCAATTAGCCTTAGCATTATAGCACTCTATAATGTGTAGGAGGCTGCCTCCTTATATAGGCAAAACTTCTCATAGGTTTGCACATAAACCCCTAGGGTTTGAGCCTTAGCTACTAACCCTTCTAGTTTGTGCATTAGTGCAACTAACCCCATAAGGTTACGGTAATTACATTGGGCACCCCACATGGGCGCACAAATTGCTAACACTTTGGTTTATGTTTCTACATGTTAAGTCTACTATGTAGTGGTACTATGTTCTCTAGAGAGCCTAATACTGGAGAAATCTACACTTGCCTCTCTGCAAGAGAGCTATTAGGCTTCTAATGAGGATGGACCAATTATTTAGACCCCATATCAGCTTGCGATATATAAGGGTACACGGGGAATAGTCATAAAACAACATAGAACTTCCATATACTCAGAAACAATACAAGTTACGTCAAACTAGGTCAGGATAAACTGAAATGTTCAGTACTCAAGGAACTTAAGAGTAGAAATACGAGCAGGTGACCAAAGGCTGTAGTGGAATATCACTAAATGTCTAAGAGTATTATCTGAGATGTGTTGCCAATCCAAAAATTAATAAGAACCGAAAGCACCGAATGTCTGTGTTTTACCAATCTCAGAAACATAATAGATATATATAAAGATTCAAACACGATCAATATAACAATCAAATGGTGCATCAAATGTGTTTTGCCTTCTTTCCACTCATGTCTTCGCCGATTTCCTTCCCCATGCACATTTCTCGCTGATAACCTCATTATAGAAATCTGCCCCTTTGTCGAGCAATACCAGACTATCACTATAGGTACCTTCTGACCAAAGGAGAACTCTTCTTATCCTGATAGGAAAGCTTCAAAATCTGATTGACCTTGTCATTATAAGAAACCAAACCACCATCAACCGTAGCGAACAGAAGCTAAAAAATAGGACTTAATTGTGCAGCAATGCTCTGCCCTCTCTCCTCATCCCTCTCTCCTCTTTCCTCATCTATTTCTCTCTCCTCTGCTCCTCAACTGTTCTTCACCTCTTCCCCTTTTCTTTCTTCTCAATCATCTCTGCTCCTCTTCACCATCTCCGTTCCTCCATCAGTTTCCTATAGTTCTCCTCTATTTCGTCCGATCGACAGGATTAGGGGCGCTGCCCGTCTCCGACAAGTCAGTCGATTGCGGCGACCCTTCAACCGGCCGAAAGTCGAGTGGAGAGCTTTCTCTTCGCTCTAGTTGGTATGGATCTTGAGGCCCCTCCCTCCCTTTTCAGTCGGTTGCCCTCTTTTCTCCTTCGCCGAATTCAGATTTTGGCTCCCTTGTTCCGATTTTTGCTGTTTGCGAGTTAGGGTTACACTGTGGCACTTTTTACCAATCCCCCTTTCACCAACAGTGATCCCTAATTCGGTTAACCTCCTCCTCCCCAACATACCCCTGTTTGGCGATCACTTCCGCCTCCCGCCGCTGCCGGAGCCTGGAGATTTGAGGCGCAAGTGGCTGCTGCTTAGCACTGCAGGTTTGTTGGTGACTATGTCAGAAGTTCCTGTTGTTGGCACTGCAACAATTTCCAAATCCACTTCGCCGCTGGAACTTGCAAGACAAGGGACAGTCTTGCGCAACTCGTTCAACAGCTTCATTGTCCCATTATGTCCAGTTAAGTGTTTTTCCCTGTTGGTGTGTTGAAATAAAGTTGTCAGCCTGTTGGGAGTTTTGTAGCAGAATTTCCTTCGCCTCTCGCCTTGTTCTTGATAGTAGGGTTGTCTCAAGGGTTCGCTAGGTTTTTTCAACTTCCTCTTGTTTTTAATCGTCCCACCAAAAGACTGAGTCCAGTTTTGGCGGTAGGAATTCCACCTCTATCGAAGCTTTGACACGCTTCTACGCCTCGCGACATCTTGGATTTTACCGGCCTCTCCACATCAGGGATCTAAACTCCCCCGGTTTATGTGATCCTCTTATAACCCAGCCCTGGATAATTTATTATCCATTTTTCTTGTCCTTCTCTCCCTCCCCAGCTTCTTACTCATTTGTATTGGGATTATCTGATATCTTGGATTGGTTCTGTTGCGATGGCTCCCCTCCTGCAAGTCGGTGCTCTTGGGTTGATTATGTGTGTCACGACCCCCTTTCCCGTACCCCGATTTTATTAATTCGAGACCGAGGGTCGAGACCGGCCACCAAGACCTCGAACGAAACTCATGTGGCTTGAACCGTTTGAAAAATTTAGTTATGAAATTTTTCAGTTTGGTCGAATTCAGAAACACAGAGGAAATCATATTCGTTCTTGAAGTCTCTGTTTTATCCGATTGGAGATTTCGTGCACACCGCCGAAATACTTTAATCTGAGAGTGATATCACGACTCAGAGATAATCCAAGCCATATTTTTTCCGTTCTTAACACCCAAATTCCTACAAAGATTAAAGTATTCTGCATCATGACGAACGAAAACACTGTTCAGGACATGACTAGCAAGTTCATGAAATTGGAGAAGTTCGAGGGGCAGGATTTCCGAAGGTTGCAGAAGAAGATGCACTTCCTGATGACCACGGCCGGCTCTAATATTTTGGGTGCCCTAAGCGAACAACGAACATTATGCCCTGTATATATACGAATGTGAATTACAAAATTCAACAACTACATTGAAACTATATCAAACTCAGCTTTGTTTTTGGATTAAAAGGAAACTCCATTGGTTGAAAACTGAAAAGATTCTACCATAGCCAAGTTACAAGAACAGTTCCACTCTCCATACAAGGTTAGGAGAGAGCCACATAATTTCTAGCACAATTTTGAGTAAAGAAATTCACATTACTCAACACAGAAACAACATATGATGAAATAATTTAATTAATAAACATACTGTCTTTGAGGATGGTTGGACAGATCAGAAATAAAATGCATTCTTTGTTTTGAGTCTGAGCTCAAAAGAATTTTGAACAACACTTCATTCATGAGAGCCTTTTAGTGTTAGCCATAGCTTCAACTTCAAGAGTTTAAAAGATCTATGTAAGGTCTTCAATTTGAGGGTGAGTTCTGAGATTGATTTTAGTGAAACGGGAGCTCTGACTGTACAAAATTATCTTTATAGAAAAATTTGGAGATAAGTAGTTGCTAGAGGGGAGGAAACATTTATGAGGGGTTTTAGGCCAAAGTTTTGGAGAAAAGAAGAGTAAACCGTGAAGTAATCTCAGGGAAGAGAAGATAAAACAATTATGAGAGATTTAAGGAGAAAATCTTGGAGAAAGATAAAAATGATCACTCCTGGAATTGGCGATAAGAATTTGAAAAATTGAACGGAGAACATATAGATTTATAACTGAATGTTTTTTCTATTAATTATATATTCATTACTATCCCACGTTTTCGAAAATTTTGGTGCCCCCGAAAATCTTGGTGCCCTAAGCAGATGCATAAACTGCTTACCGTTAGAGCCGGCCCTGCTGATGACGACGCTGAATGTTGTGTACGTTCTCACCACCCCGATGCCTGAAGCCGTGGAGAACGAAACCCTGGAACAGACAAGGAGGAGATCAAAGTGGGAGAATGATGACTACATCTGCCGCGGACACATTCTTAACGGTATGTCTGATTCCTTGTTTGATGTTTATCAGAATGTTGAGAGTTCAAAAGAACTGTGGGATTCTCTTGAATCAAAATACATGGCTGAAGATGCTTCAAGCAGAAAGTTTCTGGTCAGTAATTGGAACAATTACAGAATGGTTGATTCAAGGCTTGTGATGGAGCAATACCATGAATTGCTTCAAATCCTACGGCATTTAATCAACACAACATGAAAATGGATGAATCAATTTATGTTTCTAGTGTGATTGATAAACTGCCTCTTTCATGGAGGGATGTTAGGCATAAGTTGAAGCACAAGGAGGAAGAACTTTCCTTGGTGCAATTGGGCAGTCACTTTCAGATTGAACAGTCCTTGAGGGATCAAGAAAGTGACAACCCCAAGGACAAACTTACTGCTGATCCAGTTTCCGTGAATATGATGGAGGAAAGGGATTCTTCTAAGGGAAAGAATAAATCTGGGAAAAGGAAATTTAAACAGCAAGACAAGAAACCTAACAAGAAGCCAAAGATTGCTTGTTGGAAGGGTGGTAACCCAGGGCACTTCAATAAGGATTGTCGTGTGGGAAAAAGTAAGAAAGGTGAAGACACAAGTGGCAAGGGAAAGGGGCAGAAAGGCCAAGATCAGCAACAAGGTATGTTCATTGAACAACCTGAAAATTCAATTCAGAATTATGTATCCCTAAATTCTGATGCATTTTATGTGCAGGATGATGACATTTCATGGTGGGTTGATTCGGGTGCTACAACACATGTATGCAATGATCAAATATGGTTTACAACCATGCAAATCGTTGAAGATTGATCCATAATAAGAATGGGGAATGTTGCAACCGAGCCAATCCATGGAGTTGGAAGTGTTAACCTAGTATTTACTTCTGGAAAATGTTTAAGTTTGTATGATGTATTGTTTGTACCCGGGATTCGAAAGAATCTCTTGTCTAGAATGGTGTTATATAAGCTTGGATACAAGCAGGTTATTGAGTCGGATAAGTTTGTATTGTCAAAACATGGTTCTTTGTTGGCTTTGGTTATTTATGTAATGATATGCTTCGTTTAAATATTGTTGCTCCTTTTGGTAACAATTCAGTTTGCGTTGCTAGTGCTAGTATTGATAAATCAACACTTTGGCATGCACGTTTAGGACATGTACACTTTAAAAGGTTACAAGATATGTCCAAAATGAGTCTAATTCCTTCATTTGATATTAATACCGAAAGGTGTGAAACTTGTATGCTGAACAAGATAACTAGACAACCTTTTAAGGATGTTAAAAGGGACTCTAAGGTGATTGAATTAATTCATAGTGATCTATGTGACTTTCATGCAACACCGTCTATAGGAAACAAAAAGTATGTTATTACATTTATAGACGATAATACTCGGTTTTGCTATGTGTACTTGTCACACTCTAAAGATGAAGCTTTAGATAAATTCAAGACATACAAAACTGAAGTTGAGTTGCAAAATAATGGTTTAATAAAGATTTTATGCACGGATAGAGGAGGCGAATATTATGATCCTAAGTATTTCCAAGAGGTTGGTATTATTCACCAAACCACTGCTCCTTATACACCTCAACAAAATGGTGTATCTGAGAGGAAGAATCGAACTCTAAAGGAGATGGTTAATTCCATGCTTTCCTACTCGAGTTTGAGTGATGGATTTTGGGAAGAAGCTATGTTAACAGCTTGCTATTTGCTTAATAGGGTTCCTAACAAAAGGAACAAAATTACCCCATATGAACTTTGGTATGGTAAACCTCCAAACTTGCATTATTTGAGAGTTTGGGGTTGTAGAGCCATTGTTAGGCTCAATGAACCCAAGAGAAAGAATCTTGACGAAAGAGGTATAGATTGCATCTTCATTGGATATGCCATGCATTCCAAGGCTTATAGGTTCTATGTGATTGAACCTAGTGACTCAGTATCCATTAATACTGTAATAGAGTCAAGAGATGCTATCTTTGATGAAGAAAGGTTTTGTTCTATACCTAGACCACAGGACTTGGTTCCGAATTTGAGAAATGCTCAAAATGAAGGAACAAGTGACGCCATCACTTTACCTGAAGTAAGAAAGATTAAAAGAGGTAGAGTAGCCGAAGACTATGGTTCTGATTTTCAACTATATTTAGTTGAGGGATCTAGGGATGAGATTCATACTCAGTATGCTTATTGTTTTAGCATAGAGGAGGATCATAGAACCTATAGCGAGGCTATGGCATCTCGTGATGTTGCATTATGGAAAGAAGCAATAGAAGATGAGATAGATTTGATCATGCAAAATGGGACTTGGGAATTATCTGATTTGCCTCCTGGGTTGAAACCACTTGATGCCAAGTGGATCTTCAAAAAGAAGATGAAAGTAGATGGTACCGTAGAAAAGTTTAAGGTCAGACTGGTTGTACGTGGTTTTAAACAAAAAGAGGGTATCGACTACTTTGATACATATGCTCCTGTTGCTAGGATATCCACGATTAGATTATTAAAAGCTCTTGCGGTTATACATAATCTTGTTATTCACCAAATGGATGTGAAAACTGCATTCTTGAATGGTGATTTGGATGAGGAGATATATATGAAACAACCCGAGGGATTTGTTATGCCAGGAAATGAGCATAAGGTGTGTAAGCTTGTTAAATCACTTTACGGCTTAAAGCAAGCTCCTAAACAATGACATCAAAAATTTGATGATATTGTGTTGTCTAGTGGTTATCATTTGAACCAAGAAGACAAGTGTGTAAATAGCAAATTTAATGACTTTGGTAAATGAGTCATAATTTGTTTATATGTAGATGACATGTTGATCTTTGGTACCAGCCAAGATCAAATGGATCAAGCGAAGGAATTTTTGTCATCTAAATTTTCAATGAAGGATTTGGGGGAGGCTAAAGTAATCCTAGGTATTAGGATTAAACGTGAGAACAAGGCCATTACTATTTCTCAATCTCATTACATTGAGAAGGTGTTAAAGAAATTTAACTGTGAAAATTGTTCTCCGGTTAGTACTCCGATGGAACCAAATGTGAAATTGTTGCCTAACCAAGGCAAGGCTGTATCTCAACTGGAATACTCTAGGGCTATTGGTTGTCTAATGTATGCCATGATTAGTACACGACCAGATATAGCATTTGCTGTTGGAAAGCTAAGTAGGTATTCTAGCAATCCAAGCACACATCATTGGCAAGCGATAGGGAGAGTATTGAAGTATTTAAGGAAAACCATGAATTATGGTTTGACATACAGTGGAAGTCCTTCGTTTCTAGAAGGATATTCTGATGCAAGTTGGATAAACAGTATGGAAGATCTCCTCAACTAGTGAATGGGTTTTTCTACTTGGAGGAGGGGCAATCTCATGGGCTTCAAAGAAGCAAACTTGCATTACTAAATCGACAATGGAATCTGAATTTGTGGCATTGGCTGCAGCCGGTAATGAGGCTGAATGGCTAAGGAATTTAGTGTATGAGATTCCATTGTGGGCCAAACCGATTTCACCAATATCTATCAGGTGTGATAGTGCTGCTACTCTGGCTAAGGCATATAGTCAGGTGTATAATGGCAAGTCTAGACACTTGGGTGTCAGACATAGCATCATTCGGGATTTAATCATGAATGGTGTGACATCGGTTGAGTTTGTTCGTACACAACAAAATCTTGCGGATCATCTAACCAAAGGGTTAGCAAGGGACTTAGTGCACAAGTCGGCCGTGGGGATGGGATTCCATCTAAAAGATCTCTTATGATAAGATACCCAATTCCCTTCTAATACAACGTTAGAAGCTGAATTCAATGTGGAACTCTTACATGAAGAAATTGGAACACAAAGATCATCCCAAGGTATGCGTTCAGACCTGCAAGTTAAGGAGGTTGAAGTTTACACTTCTTAATGGTTCTTTTGAAAAATGGTATGGCAGATACAAGAAGAAAAGAACCACCTATATGAGTATGGAGTTTAGCCGCTTCAAGAAGTTGGGACTTGGCTTCTATATGCTCATTGAAGGATAGTGACACTAGGCTAGTAAAAATAAGTGTCAAGTTAGAACATGGAATATGTTGAACTTATGTGTATTTTACTTTCATGTATTCATCATGAGTAGAAAGAGTTCAATCCATAGGACACCCCTATACTCGAATATTTGAAAATGTATTTTACTAAGATGAAAATTCAATCTTCGAGATATTTTCATTTATACATAAGTTTGCTTTGTTATTGAAAGGATAAGTGAATCAAGGATTACACTAAAATGGGGGAGGATTGTTGGTGATTTTAGTGTCATCGGCCATTTGTGTAATCGGATTTACTTACGACCAAAGTAGACATTGGCATTATGTTGTACACGTTAGGAGGTGTGGAGCACACGCGTGCACACAACTTTAATGTCTTGGAAAACGAACTCGCGGACGACTGCGGGGGTTTGGGGGCGGAGCCTCCGACGGGGTTCCGGGGGCAGCGCCCCTAGTGGGGTCCAAGGGGCAGCGCCCCTGGCGGCGGTCGCGCTGAAATATGGCGGTTGTAACCGACAGATAACCGCCTTGTCTCCCTCCCTATTTGTCAGTTTGGTCGAATTCAGAAACACAGAGGAAATCATATTCGATCTTGAAGTCTCTGTTTTAGCCGATTGGAGATTTCGTGCTCACCGCCGAAATACTTTAATCTGAGAGTGATATCACGACTCAGAGATAATCCAAGCCATATTGTTTCCGTTCTAAACACCCAAATTCCTACATATATAGTAAAACCTATATAAGTTAATACTTGATAAATTAATAACTTTGATAAAATTGATAATTTGTTCAGTCCCAACTTGGGACCAGTACAAAATTAGACCCCAATCGATAAAATAATAAGATAATAATTTTTTTGAAATCACAATGTACATATATTGGTCTCAACGAAACTATAAATTAATAATCACTAAAATAGTCCAAATATTCTAAGATTGTCTTGTTAGAAATGAATCTATATTCACTTTTTTTTTGAACTTCAAGTATATATTGAATTCATCTTTAAATCTCTTCTTTGCACTTACATGTGAAGAAAAATAAACCATTCTTTAACTTTCGAATTTAATTTAAAGATGAATATGTGTTGAGCATAGTGCCTTCCACCCTTGATGATGACGGTTCAATTATAACTACTACTACCTCCGTTTCTTCTCTATCACACCGGTTTGAGTTTTTGACTCGTATCTGGATCACTTTTACTGGGCGATTTGGATAACAAGACGATTTTTTGACAATGTTTTCACCGTGTTATAGAGATACTTTTACTCTTCAACACCTTGAAAAAATATAAAAAAAATTGCATCGTTTTGCTACACAAATCATCGGGTCAAAGTGATCCAGTGAATAGTGACAAAAGTCAAACCGGTGTGATAGAGAAGAAAGGGAGGTAGTAGTTTAGAGCATGTGTTGCACGTGGCATTTTATTTACTATAAGGGATTAAATTGTTCTCTACAAAAGCACCAGCAAGTATGACTAATGGAAAGTATACCTCAATCCATTTTGTGTTATAATTGGGAAGCAAAAATGAAAGACTTGATGCGCCACAATATTTCAGAGTTGAAAATATGTTGAGTTCATCTTTAAATCTCTTCATTGGACTTGAAATTTTGAAAGTCATACATTAAACCTCTTTAAATTAAGGGATTATTATAGTTAAAGCATCAAATTAAAAACTATTTACTGTTAAGGCAGAAAATGAAAAATAATTATTTATAAAGGAAATTTTAGAAAACTATTTACTAACAAGGCAAAAACTTCAAATTCGATACTTCAAATGACATTTATACCCATTACTCAACAATAAAATAATTACATTACATTTTCACCTGTATCATTATTATAAAAAAATCAATGCGAACTATTAGAGATTCGCCATAGAAATAAATGGTCATCTCAAACGTGTGTAGTTCATCAAGCTGGAAGTCGGAAGGCATAAAAGTGCTCTTTGAAATCTTCTAAAAAAATAGTACTCTTTATTAGTTTCTCCCCTCTTGCTTTTGAAAGCACTGTACAAGGTTGACGTGGTCTTTGATGAAGATGAAACATAAGACAGGTTAGTGGAATAGAAATCCACATGTCTTCCGACTTCCAGCTTGAACAAAAAAGACAATGATTGACATACCTTGAGGTTTGAAGAAATGAAGATCTTCTCATCCATAGTAAAAAAAATCGCTACAACAAAATAGAGTTAGGGTTTCTGCCGTATGAACGACGACACGGCAAGAAATTGATCAAGTAGGGTTGAAGGCAAAGATAAAAGATTACAATATTTTTTAGCGCAGAAAAAAAAATTACAATATTTTAAGTAAAGGGTAACATTGGAATTATAGGTTCTAAAATACAAGTTTTTGCCTTGTTAGTAAATAGTTTTCTAAAAGTTCCTTTATAAATAATTATTTTTCCTTTTCTGCGTTAATAATAAATAGTTTTTAATTTTTTGTCTTAACTATAATAATCCCAATTAAGGGAAAATTAATAAATTATTAATTTATCGATATAATAATATCTCGCTAAATTAATAAAATATGCCAATCCCAACATTATTAATTTATAGAGGTTTTACTGTACTTGTATCCACAGCAATTGCTTACCCCATTTTAAGTATCCAGTCTGTCAATGCCCCTTCTGTTAATATCAAATGCATATTACTTTTTTTTCTTTGAGAAACGAAATGCATATTACTAATGCAGAATACAAAGCTATTTTTTACCAGCATGTTTTAATAATATAAATAAAGAGGAATGATGACTAAATGATAGTCAAATTATGTGCGGAAAGTGTTAAACCTTCAATTCCTCTGCTTCTACGCCACTTTACTTAGGAAGCCAGATTTATCTTTGATAGAAATGTCATCTTTAAATTTCAACAATAACTATGCCATAAAAGGAATCACAGTTCAATAATAGTCGGATAGTGCATAAACAGTGTTTTACCTTCTCTTCCTCCTTTTCTTGGTCGCTTTCCTTCCTTAGCCACCTGTTTCTCTGGTAACCACGTCGTTAAAAATGATCTCTATTCTCCACATACCCTGAATGTAAGATTTGAAACCACACTTTTCTCGTACTCTTAAGAAAGGAAGAAGATCCGAACTCAGAAAACACTTGGGGGTAGATGGAACCCAAAACAAAAAAGAAAAACACTGCAGAGGAACAATTATCCTGCATGAGATCAAGAGACCAAATACAGGAAATGCACACCTCTTAGGAGAAAGTATACAACATAGAACCAATAACCAAATGCTTCCCCAAGATCACCTTGCCTGACATTGTTTACAAGTATATGATTTCACCATTCACATTCAGCAGCCAAAGGGATATTGTCATTCCTATGATGCAAAAGCTCGGGAGGACTGCACTTGCCAACTCGAAAAAGTTTTTGGTGGAACTTGGATACACCATGTAATTTTGGAGTAGTTTAGACAGTAGACCATACACTATATGAACTCATTTATGAGTGCCAAACACAAGAATGCATCACGACATTCAATTTTCTATTGAAAGAATATGATGCAAGAAACAAAATAAAAACACTGCATGTGGATTTTCGATTGTCTAATGTCCTCTTTTTGGTTAATATGACCCTTCAAGGGGTTGAGATTTTTAACCACAAAGTAAAAAACTGTGATTGCTTTTGACATATGCTTCTTCACTGTTTCGCTCAAGTAATCTCTTAGGGAAGCAGATCTCAGTCACCAGTAACCACGTTTTGTGGCCACCTAAGGTCAATCTAGCTCACTAAAGTTTTTAAGGGAAAAAGAACAAACCTCGTAAGCATCAAGCGAACAACTGTGGAAAACCCAACATATTTGTGACACTAGGAACCAACTAACTAATACGAGCACCCAAGCATAATGTTCCTGACGGCTTAACAGCTTTCAAGTAGTTCTTCATTGAGAAGCTGATGTAGAAGCAGGTGACTTGTTACATCACAAATGTAGAAGCCGATGACTTGTTACTGTCTTCATTTGGTATATTGCAGATCAAGGCCTCTTGTGCTCTATTGGTGCAGGAGGTATGCTCAACAAAGTTGCAAAAGCCTATATATCCCATGCCAAAGACCTATCTGCCCCTTTGTATGTCTGCCTGTTCATCACACTGGATCTAAACAGAAACCAATGTCAACAAAAAATGGCAACAGTTACTATTTTCAAATAACAAAACATCGAGTATGCCCACCTTCAATGACTGGCGTTTGGAGTCTGGCAACTACTTTTGAGATTTCCCCATAACTCCAACTACGGTACATCTGCCTTAGTTGAAATAAAATATAAAAGGGGAATCCCACAATCTATAGTCAGGGTTCAGATATGTAGTTACATACCCCTTTTTTCAGGAGAATCATCACAGTCAAACCTCAAAGCCAATGAGAACCAATACTTGGCAGTCCAAGTATTTGTTCAGACCATAAATTGGCTCGCCCCAGTCATAACAAGAAACTTAGAACTTAACATTGTCTAGTCACATCACAAAAAACTAAGCAGGTAACGGAAACATTGGTTTGTAGTATACAACAAACAGGTAATTGTTTTGATGGCATGGGATGTAGTGGCAAACTCTCCCAGGTGCATGGCAGAGGGCTGGGTTGCCTATTGTGTCGTTGAACCCCAACCCACAACTCACATCTTTTACAGTATGGTAATGAAAACCAGCGACACGCCACACGATTTATAGTTGGTAAACAATAATAGATGCATATCCACGAGTATTAACAAAACAGTTAATTGTTTTTCGTGTCGCTGGTTTTTAAAACCATACAGTGGCGACAAATGCTGAGTCACAAGTGGGGTTCGATGACACGCTCGGCGACCCAGCCCTATTCCCCCTTTGGTGATATCAAGCCAAAGCATGCATCTGAGAGCACTTGCAATTACATCTCATGCCATGAATGCGAGAAGCTTTTTTTTTTGTACTACAAATCGAGATTTCTGATATTACTTTCCTCTTGATATTTTCGGGACTAGACAACGTGAAGTTCTTACGTTTGATGCTTTCTATGACCAGAACGAGACAACGTATAAGTGGTTTGAGCAAATGTATGGACAGACAAGTTTGGGTTTTCGGTTGGTATGCGGCTTTAGATAAGGTTTAAAGGCAATATTATGCTGAGAAAAGGTATATACAACTGATTATCGGGGTTATGACAGTGAGTTGATGCTCTTTTGACCTAAAATTTCATTTTACTTCTCTACTTTAGCAGATTTACAGACACCGTAGGGGTTGGGGAGATATCGCAACATACTCTGAACTTGAAATGGCGGTCAAAGAAGGTTGGAATACTCTAGGGTTTTGTTATCTGAAAATAAACAGACATTTAGAGTAGCCACTGTTGCGATATCTCCCAACCTCAATGATGGTGCATATGCCTAAACAGAGAATATGAAATTTTAGGTAAAAAGGGCAACAACTCTCAGCCATGGTTCCAATGATTAGTTACATACATACCTTTTCTCAGGCGAATCATTTACGGCAAACATCATCTTGAACCCCATATCAACCGAGAGCCCATAATTGGCAATCTCAAAATATTTGTTCAGACAAATTATAAATTGGTTCATCCTAGTCATTACAAGCACCAGGCTACAAGAAACTCAGAACTTAACATAGTCTACATCACAAAACATTAAACACGTAACAGGAACCTTTGTTCGTAGTACACAACAAAAAAATGCTGTTAGAGTGATGGCACGGGATGTAGTGGCAAGCACTCCCAGATAAGTACATGTTTTGGCTCCATATCACCTAGGCTAGCATAGGGCTGCGTTGTCGAGCGTGTCGTAAACCGCAACTCGTCAATTTCACCACTATAGTTATGAAAACCGAAAACCAACGACATGCAACAGAATTAAGAGTTTGGTAAACAATAATGGATGAATATTTGCTTCGATTCATGATTGTTTATTGAGAACTGTAAGAAGATATAAGGGTGAATTTGTCAGTGTGTTAGACTGTGAGGGCAGTATTGTCATTATTAGTGTAATGGTTGTTAAATTTGTTAGAGAAATAGAGTGTTGTATATATACTTTTGATGTCCTGTATTGAATAACAATGAATAGAGTATCTTTCTCATTTTCCCCTTTCTTCATTTCTCTCTTTCTCTCTGTAAACATAATTCTCATCATGGTATCAGTGCGAAATTGAAGCTCGTCGCTCATAAATTTCTCCCGTGTAACTTCTTCCTCGTCGACACCGGCCATGACGACTCCATCACCACCGTCTGTCACGGCCAATTTCACCGGAAAATCTTTGATCTCGTCTCTTCCGCTTGGGCTTGTATTCCTCATCGCGAATCTCAAATCGTTGGTTCAATTGAAGCTTAATGCCTCCAATTACTGCATCTGGCGTGCACAAATGGAGACGGTGCTTCAGGCGAACAATCTTCTTGATTTTGTGCTCGGAAAAGTTCTTTCTCTGGGTTCGCCTAATTCTGCGTTGCCGCCATTTATTAACTCGATCGGTGAGGTAACTTCTTCGCCTTCTGCGTTTCTCCATTGGAAATCAATTGATCAACATCTCAAGAGCTGTTTAATTGCGTCCATATCTGCTTCTATTCTACCGTTGATCTTGCATCTTCCACATGCTTCGTCTATTTGGTCTAGTCTTGAAGCTCGGTTTGCATCTCTCTTTCGGCCTCATATACATCAATTGAAGTTGCTTCTATGTACAATTGAGAGAGGTGATTTGTCCATGGAACAGCCTTTGAACAAAGTCAAGTCTCTGGTAGATAGTTTGCTTCAGGTTAATGAGATAGTCTTGGAAGAGGACTTGATTCTCTACATTCTCAAAGGTCTGTCATATGAGTATGAGCACCTTAGAGCTGGTATTAGAGTGAGGTCTGCTCCTTTGACTGCTGCTGAACTAAGTTCTTTGCTCCTCGCTGAAGAATATACAAATCCATGTCCAAGCTTCATGTTTACTTCACCTCCTCAGTGCAATGCATTTGACAGACAGTAATCTTGATGCTCAAGCTTGTTTTGCTGGCACGTCTAGGCCTTTTTACACTACTAGACCTTCCAAGCAGAGGTTTCCTAGTTCTAGTTCTTCTAGTTCTGGTTATGTACCACCTTATTATGCTACTGCGCCTCACCAATCTGGTTCTGGTATCTTGATGCTCAAGCTTGTTTTGTTGGCACGCCTATGCCTTCTTACACTACTGGACCTTCCAAGCAGAGGTTTCCTAGTTCTAGTTCTGGTTATGTACCACCTTATTGTAGGGTTTTGATTCAGCGCAGCGGAAAGAAAGAATTCATCCAATCAAGACCCTCCAAGGATCACAGGAAGAGAATCATAACGATGGTGAAGGATTCGTTTGAATTACCTTAGGGTTTCTCCTTGGATGACTTCAAACGTGAATAGTGTCACGTTCTCCTTGGATGACTTCAACCAAGAGAGGCTCGGCCTCTCTTGTTATGGCTGACGGATAGGACGACGCAAAGGGGGCTTCGGCCCTCTTTGTGTTGTCTTGCTCTCTCTCTATTGCTCGCTCTCCCACTCTTTTGATTAGTGTATCAAATAGCACATCAAGTGGGAAGGAAGCTAGAATTATCATTTATATAGTCCAACAACTCCTTGTCAACTACATAAAGGCCCTTCCTAATCCTACTCAAGTTCGGATTAATTCTATCCTTGCAAATAAGTCCTACTTAGTTTGCAAGATGTTGCAAAGTGATCCTTCCAATTAATTAATCACATTACTTAATTCCCAAATCTAGTTCAACTCCTATGGCGTGTGACCCCATATGTTCTATCTAGTTGGTAGCAACAAATTGCTAATACGGAGCGGTCTCTAGCAAGACATCCATTCTAGCCAACTAATAGAATAGTCATCCGACAAACCTTGTGCAAGTATTGTCTCATCCCTTTGTCTCCATATCCGGGTTGGACACGAGACATACAAGTCACACTCAGTATATCCAATCCATAGTTTCTCGATCCTGGGAATAGCCTTATTCGTGCAGATAACATCAATATCCCATATTGATTTATCTGAGTCTGGCCATACATTTTATAAGCACTATCCCTCGAGTGGCCTCTAATATTTGCTCCCGTTATGTGGGAGGGACATATTCTATCTACGTCTACTACGATCCCTAAGCTTGCTTCATATTGTACCCAGTACACGCCTTTATGGCTACCGAGTCACGGTGTAGCGTTTGACGCTACCAAAATCACAATATTCCACAACTAGAGGATCTAGCGACTTCAAGTCTAAGGATGACAATACCGTTGTCACACGAGAAGCACCTGTGACTATTAACATAACTCGCATGTAGCCTTCTCGTAGATGGGTCAATCAAGTATGCCATTACTCATAATGCATACCCATGTGTTGGATCATGATATCTTCATATCAATCTAACCCCATACTAGTCTATATGTGATCGTCCTGTTAATCAATATAGTTAACTAGGGATATTTAAGAATATAACATTTTATTCTAAGGACTTCATTCATGTTAGCATATCTCCATATCGATAACATAATGAATTGTAAGTCCATATAAATGTCACAAAAAATAGATTGTCTCTAGGGCATCTTTCCAACACTTATTATGCTCCTGCTCCTCACCAATCTGGTTCTAGTTATAAACATGTTGGAAGCGGAAGAGGACACGGTACCTCTGGTGTGGTATGTTAGATATGTGGCAGAGGCAAACATTCTGCACTAAATTGTTGGCATCGGTTGAATACTACTCAGTTTGCTGCTACCAAGCCAAGACCAAGGCCTCAGGGCATGATTGCAACTACTGTTGGTCCACCTCCATATGGCCCCATATACATACTGCTGGATCTTCTTATGCAGCTTCATCAATCATGCCACCATTGTTGTTGACTCCTTCATCTTCACATTTTCCTGCATGTCCATCACCATGGTTGCTGGATTCAGGAGCTAATAATCATGTGACAAATACTACAAGTACTCTCAAATGTCACAACTTATCATGGTGATGTCACTGTTGTTGTTGGCAATGAAGCATCTATACATATTTCCAGTACAGGACAGGTTACTCTATCTACTCCCTTCACTTCTTTTTCATCTTCATAATGTGCTTCATTCTCCAAGTTTCTCTTCTAATCTGTTGTCCATTTCCAAACTTACCTCTAACAATAACTGCACACTGATACTCAATGCTCTTTGTTATGTCATTCAAGGCAATATAACCAAGACTGTGTAGGGCCCTGTGAGCATGGTCACTATGCCATTCCATCTTCTCTTTCTTCATTCATTTCTCCAACTCAATCTTTAACTGCATCAATTTCTCCTCATGATGTTCCTGCACCTTCTGTTTGGCACACGAAGCTTGGGCATCCATCTCAGAAAGTGTTCAATCATTTAGCCAATGTGTTATATCTACCTAAACAGTCTTCCACTCATGTGTGTATTGCTAAGAGTCATAAACTACCATTTCCTGTTTAAGTGTCTAAATCTACTCATTTGTTTTAAATTGTTCATGCTGATGTATGGGGTCCTTCCCCTATTGCTTCCCCTCAACATTTCATAAATTACCCTCTCAAGTCCAAATCTCAAGCTTTTGCCTCTTATGAACATATCACAAGTATGGTGTCTACTCAATTCAAATCTTCAGTTCAAGTTCTTAAAACGATAATGGATGTGAATTATTAAGTAATGAGTTTGCCTCTTTCCTTCTTATTCATGGCACTACACATTCAGCTTATATGTCCTCATACTCTAGAACAAGCTGGGAGAGTAGAGAGGAGACATTGGCATATTGTTGAAGTAGTTGTTGCTCTTCTTCATCTGGCACATCTCCATCTTTCTTATTGGCTGCATGCTGTTGCCATATCTAATTTTCTTGCAAATAGACTACCTAAATCTACTTTTTTTTTTAAATTATCTTATCAATTTCTTTTTAACACCATGCCTGACTACAACTATCTTAAGCCATTTGGGTGCATGTGTTTTCCATGGCTTATACCTTATTCAGCTAACAAGCTGGTTCCAAGGTCCTCCAAATGCATTGGGGTATTGTGCTCATAAAAGGGGTACAGATGCTTAGATTAAGCCACGCATGTTGTATACACCTCTAGACATTTTATGAGCACATATTTCCTTATGCATGCTCTACATCATCTCCTCAGCCCGAGTCTTCTACCATTGATGCATTCTTCACCAATCACTTTATGTCTTACTCTGACACTTCTGTTTCTAAGCCTCCAGTTATTCCTCATTTCTCACCACCATTATTCAACACACCTTCTTCACCTTTAACTGCTTTCTCTCAACCCTCTTATGTGCATTCTTCTTCTTCTGCAGTACCTTGTTCTGTTACTGGCAACATTAATTCTATGCTGACCAAGTCTAAGGTGGGTGTCCCAAAGCCCAATCCTAGATATCAACTCATTTAGCAGCCACAAATTATTTGACCACACGACCTTCTACTTTCACTCAAGCAAATTCTTGCTCTCATTGGCAAAAGCAATGTCTAAGGAATATTCAGCTTTAATTCAACAACATACATGGCTGTTGGTACCAACAAGAAGCCTAATGGTTGTAAGTGGATATATAAAATTAAAAGAGCTCCAGATGGGTCTATTTCCAGGTATAAGGCAAGATTGGTTGCTAAAGGCTATCTGCAAGAATTTGGAGTAGACTACGCTGGCACACTCAATCCAGTTGCAAAACATGTTACAATTAGAGTGGTCTTCTCTTTGGCATTATCTCAACACTGGCCTATTAGACGGTTATATGTCTCTAATGCATTCCTGCATGAAGATCTATCAAAAGAAGTCTATATCCCTCAACTAGATGGGTTTGTACATCCTCAGTATCCTCAGCATGTGTGGAAATTACAAAGATCCCGCTATGGATTATAACAAGCTCCTGGGGCTTGGCACCAGAAACTCTCTAATTTTCTGGTAAAGATTGGTTTTGTTCCAAGTTTGGCTAATACCTCACTATAAGACTGCTTCTGCTTTGCTGCTTCTCGTGTATGTAGATGATATCCTACTTGCTGGGAGTAATCAAGAGGCTGTGAATCCTCATGCAGTCTATGCAGCAACACTTTGCTCTAAAAGACTTGGGAAATGTGCTCTATTTTCTTGGGATTAAGGCGACTAAGTCTTCTAATGGTGTTGTTCTGCATCATACCAAGTATGCCAAAGATTTACTTCATACGGCTGGTTTAGCTGACAGTAAGCCAGTAGTGACACCTACATATGTGGCTACATCTGCCAGTGATAGTCATTCTGGCACTGATTCTGGTGGTGCTGTGGATTCGGCATCTGTTACCTGGTTTAGGAGCTTGGTTGGTGCTTTACAGTACTTGAGTGTAACTAGACCAGATGTGCAATATGTAGTTAGTGTTCTCTGCCAGCATATGCACTCTCCATCTCCTGAACATTTTCAAAATCTTAAGAGAAATCTGAGGTATATCAAGGGTACTTTAGCCAAGGGTTGTTGTTTGTTCCTTCAAGAATTCCTTTTCAAGTTTCTGCCTATTGATGCTGATTAAGCAGGCTGGAGGGTTGATAGAAGGTCAACAACTGGATATTATGTGTTTCTTTGTGATAATTTGGTCTCATAGTGTTCCAAGAAGCAACCTACAGTTGCTAGATCAACTACTAAAGCAAAATATATAGCTCTTGCAGCTGCATTAAGATAGTAACCCTAAATTGTGTTATTCATACTAACACAATTTCTAAAGTTCTTTGATATCCAAAAAGGGTAAGAGAATGAGGAATGCAGCAATAGTGCAAATGGGCATAACATCTAGCAAGTACCTAGTACTTGTGAGCAGCAATAGTGAAAATGGGCATAACATCTAGCAAGTACCTAGTACTTGTGAGCAGCAATGAAAACCATAGTTGTGCGCTCTGGGGCACCACAACTCACAAGTGATTCGATGTGTACACTTGAATTCAATGATAAATAAAACAATTATTCTTAGTTGCATCCGCACAACGACCCGCTTGTTTAGGGTTACTATCTTAATGCAGTACGAGGAAGCTTTTTTTAAGTTGAAATCACGTGCTTTCAAATAATGAGAACTCCAAAGATAAGGAAGTCCCCCCTAACCCCTATTTTCCAGTGAGACGAACTCAGCAGATACAGGTCAAGCAACCACTGAAGTCGCATCTCTTTGATACAAAAACTGCAGAGAAGACGAATAAACACCACCACAGTCAATCAACCAGGCCCCTGCATAAACACTATGACATGGAGGACTCCTGAGGTACAAGTTCCAAAGGTCTCCAGTGAAATAACAACCAAAGAGGATGACTACACTTTTCCACTATCCTAATTGACTAGGAAGGCATATGAAAGCAATTGAGTTATTTCAAACATTACATTGGCTAAAAACACCAGAGGGGCAATGTTTCAGATATCGCACCTATTATCCATAATGTCTCAACATTTAATAATTAAGAACATGATTACAATGACCTAGCATAGTGGTAGTCCCTTCCGCTGCCCCTCACCTTCTATTTAAGCAGAAAAGCACACCTAATCCGCAAATAGGGTAACAATATAGCACAAACTGAACCGTCATATTCCATTTCAGTGACATGAAGTATCATTTGTCAGATTTCCTTGTATGTTCGAACAATAAATATCTCAGTTTCTGTATCTTAATAACAAATAAGTCACAATGTAGAAGAAACGAACCAGACTTATCAACATTAAATTAGCCAGATTCAAGCTTTAGGATAGACCAGTTATAACAACACAGACAAAAAAACTAAATTGTAATAATACTGTATCTTATTCCTTCAAAAAGAAGTTGGTCAGTACATTAATTCCTACTTACGGCTTCACATAAAATTTAAAGTGATTTTACTTCCAAAACTCAAGTCAATAGAGCTCATGCCTTCAGTTAAAATCAAATGCAGAATATAAAGAGAACATTAATATCAGCATGTTTTAAAAAAATATAAATAAAGAGGCATGAAGACTAAATGATAGCCAAATCCAAATCAAGCATACATGTTAAGTGGTTTACCTTCTATTCCTCTCTGCTTCCTCGTCACTTTCCTTCGATACCCAGATTTATCTTTGATAACCATGTCTTATGAAAGAAAGAAGATTAAAGAATAACTGACATATAAAGGATTGAAATGAAAATAATAGACGAGTGCATAAAAAGTGTTTTACCCAGATTCATCTCAAAAGTCGTGATCAGATTCTCAACAGCCTGGCTTCTAGCAAAAGCATGCCAAATGCACAGCTTCGAGAACACAAGCATTCTGATGTCCCCGCTCAGTGCTCAGCCTTAGAAGGAGTTCCATCACCTTTTTTGTCCAATGTCCCTTATTCAGTGAATAAACTTGAACATCAGAGGTGTTTCCTGCAAAGCTTATGAGTCATTGCACTTATGCAAGTTATCCAAATTATTTTATAGTCATTTGCGATGTATTTTAACCCAAACAGAAGAACACACATAACGAGATGTGACCACTGTGCTGAAACATTAAGCTTTGGAACATTTATGGACTTCCGAATCACTGGATTCCATAAAAAGGTCTTTCTACTGTAACCCAACTGATCAACAATAGAAAAACAAGCTGACCCATTACAGCCACTAACAGTTCTTTAATGTGTTCTTCATACTGAGAGAGTATTGATCTTGACAGTGGTATTCAGTTTGGCACTTGACAAGTGATTGCGCTCTGTCTTCCCAGAGATTGATAGGCTGAAGTCAACGGGATGGTATTCCCCCAAACCCATCAAACCTTACTCCCCAAAATCTTCAACCCTGTAAATTCCGAATAAGTTGTTAATGCTTGCGTGTTCCATGGCCGCAAAACTTGCGAACAATAGACAAAAATATGAACTTTCTCTAGCCGTTCTTGATTTGCATGATTAGTAGCTCATCTTCATACAAGTTATGTTTCACGGCCCTATACAAGCAAGTTATAATACAATTCATATATACTTCATACAAGGCTTGCTAGATTATTGTTAGCTCATCTTCAGATAAGCATGGCTTGATAGGAGCCCTAAGCATTCGGTAGCTTGTTCAAAAACAGTAAAAACATTTGTTTCAGTTTTGAAATATTTGTTTTCAGAACGCACTCCATATCTGCCAGAGAAGACCAACCAGCTTAAAGTAAGTATCATTTGGTTTATAATGATGACGGATGGTGTTCTGCAAACTGACAACAGATATACTGAACCTAGCTGAGAGCATATATAGTTGAACATCTAGTGAGAAGCTAGGCTGAACAGAGCTAAGAACCATTTGATTATCTAGCGAAAGATGTAATAGCCCAATTGAAATCAGAAAACTGGCTGGAAAAGCTATCCAATCTCTCAAGAAAGCAAGAAGATCCCGATTAAAAAGAGTAGGCAGATGGACCAAAACAAAAAAGAATGGCATACAAAAAATCATTCTGCATAAGATTAGAAGGCTAGATACCAAAAAAGAACGCCTCTTATGAATAAACATAGAACATAGAGCCAATAAACAAATTATACTCCTGTCTACGCCTGTTTGGCCTCATTTGCAATTCGATAATTCCAAACTTCACATTCAGCAAGCAAAGGAAAAATGTCATTTCTATGAATGCAAAAGTTATGAGATGACAGAACTTGCTAACTTAAAAAAGCCTGTAATTGACCTGTAAGCAGGAATGCAGGGTATACTTGTAAATCTGAGGCAAAAGATCTCAATCACCATGTTTTATGGCCACAAATGGTTAACCTAGCTCACCAGTGTTTCTAAAGGGAAAAGCCCATGAAGCTTGTAACATCACAGTTATAATTTCTTCAACTCATTTGAAAACCCCCCAGAATGCTGAGAGGAAAGCTGTGAAAAAGCACAGATATGTTTTATGTTAGTAACTAATGCGAGCAGCAACGAAAAGCATAATGTGACCGGGAACCACTTTAGGTTGCCTTGCTAGGAAAACTGACCACCTCAATATTTATTGGTTACAATCACAAGTTCAGTGACCCAATATTACTTACTTCTTCTGCCTATAACATTCTTCTTTAGCAATTAACACATACTCCATTCATCACACTTAAAATGTTTTCCTTTTCTAATATGGTAATCTCCGAATAAGTGCCCTAAAGTCCTACAGCTTAAAAGTTACCTTATCAGTTTACTTCTCTTCATACCCAATAAAATTATAATTTTTTCACTTGCCAATAAGAATTACGAGATAAAAGAATAGACGTTTGGTGAATCGACCAACAATTTGAGACCAAGGGTGTAGGTGACAATATAATACACAAACAGACCTGCTATGTTATGAAGCACATTACTTCATCGGACGTCTACCTAAAGTTTAAACTATATGTCTATATCTCAATATAGTCTTTCACAAAAAAATGCTCTAAGTAACAGAAATTGAGACTAGCAATATTCTAAAGCTTCACTGTCAAGCTTGATGATTTTATATTTTTTTTAAAACAACTAACAATATTGTCTAAATTCTAGTTCCACTTCCTTCAAGAGATGCTATCAGAATTTTGGTTTGAGTGAACTGAATTTAGCTGAAGTTGCTAATGCGAAGTGAACTCCCGCTCCAGAATAAAATTACATAATCCTCAAATAGTGCACATAAAGAATTACCTTCTCGTCTTCTCCGCTTTCCTTTGCTAGCCAGATTTTTCTTTAATAACTGCATCACAGATCCTTGAAATGACATATGTCCATAACCTTGACTATTTCATATACACGTCATCTGTCATAAAATATAACATTTATGAGTAACCACTCATTAAACTGACACATGTATCGATAAAATATCAAGTATTGAATACTTTCCATAAATTGACTCGGCATGTAAGAAGTTATAGTCCAGTGAAGTTTTATTTGCTAATGGCTAGCATCCCATAAATGCATAAACTAATTATTATCTTACTCTTTCCAAATTAAGAAATGTTTTTAACATTAGATTAAAAGATGCATGGAAGTCAAAGACAAGAACTTCGTGCAATAACCCAAACGTTCAATTTTTGGCAATAATCTGAAAGTTAACTGCACAGATCCTCTAGCAATATGAATAACAATGCCACGGCAAAGAGATTAAAAAAAAAAAAAAAAAAAAAAAAAAAAAAAAAAAAAAACTAGATTGATACCCTGACTTCAATGACATTCATTCATTATCACTACCGGCTTTTTCCCTGTGGTTAAGGAAAAAACTACCGGACGGCATCTTTAGGATCATTTTGCAGAAGATCTTGTTCAAACAAAGTGTTATAAGCTACAAAGAGTACATGCCCTGAGCTCGATGTCACGTGTAAGGTGGTTATGCGAAGTCGCTACAACCAGAGCTGAAATTCAGTAAATTAACCAGTCAGAGAGATGGAAATTCGGCCGCCCATCTTTAGCCAGACTTGCATAGAAATGGGAAACAAAATAAGGGAGTTTCAGAATCTTTTGGCTAGTGACTTTTTTACTCTCCAATCTTTACTTGTTTAGTAATATCAGACAAAAGTTAACACATCCAGATTAAGGAAACATTATAAGTTGGCTGACTAGTATATCTTGGTTTATTTTGGTTCTGAAATTTAATCTCTAAAAGGTACCCTATGTGCTGTTCACTTACACTAAACCAACAACTAGAGTACGACCGAAAGTTGCAAAAGCACAACACTATCCACTTCTACTGTTCACAAAATTAAGGCTAGATTATCTTTTTCTTCATTAGACACAAGACAGCTCTACTAGGCAAAACTGTGAGCTTTCCACTTATAGATTTTTCGTTGCAGCTATTCGCAGATGCTCCATTGAAAACAGGTATTAACAAAGACAATCGTCATGTGTCTTGGTTCAATAATCACAACAATCACATAATGCCCACTGACGTGAACATCTATTTCTAAAACACCATTTCATTTGGCAAAGGACCTTAAATTAACCTTCGGGAAATTATGTCAACTCTGACAAGCGCTGCTGACAAAAGACGTCAAAATTGCAACACAATGTGCTCTAATCAATCGAATAAAACCACTGACTTAAGTTCTTGATAACAAAACAAGACATAAGTTTTCATGTGATCCCGCAAAAGTTAAGACCAGAATAGTTTGAGGGTACATAACAAGCACAGTTTTTAAAGATGCAAAAAAGTAGCTACTGATCTTTGCCATGAGTTCTGAATTTCTGTCATAATAATGGCTTCTTAGGAGTCAAGTTCAATGACGACTTCTTTGTAGATCTTTCTATAATTGCTGATTTTACCCACAGTAATTTAACTGCTATGTTCCTCTTTTATCTTTTAACAGACCTTCGAAACCACCATTTGCAGTTGAAACTTCCATGTCGCCTCAGCTACAGTCGACCTGCCATATGATTACACCAGTTAGTTACAGGCTTTTGAAATGCACAGGTTGAAGCTCTGGAAGCTTCGAAAATTGCAGTGGTCTCCCACCATATATGCCAGAGACACAGAACAATTTCACTATTTAGCAGTAGTAGAAATAGACGGATGAATTTCAGAAATCCAGTTGAAATGGTTCCCAAATAACCCATGAAGATGCAAGAAGATCCATGCTCAAGAAACTTGTTGGATGGACAAAAACTACAAAATGACATGCAGAAAATCAACCTGCATAAGATGAACAGTGAAAATTCCAGGAGGAGGCCCAGAAATGCACATGTCTAGTGAACGTAGCCTATACGACCAAGCTAACTCCACAGTTAACCTCCAGCAACCAAAGAAAAGATACAATTTCTAAGAATCCAGAAGTTCGGGAAATACTAGACTTGCCAACTTGAAGAAGAGTCTACTCAGCCCTTTTCAGTAGTCTAGGCAGCATACTGTATAAGCTTGACAATGAGTGCCAAATACAAGGATGCGAGAAAAAAGGTCACAAAACTATACATGCAAGGATGCGAGAAACAAAGCCAAAAAACTATATATTTTCATGTCTATTTCTAAGTTACCAGGAACGCAGGTCGTCGCGGTACGTGCGACCGGAACGGGGATATGTCATGGTACGGGGTACGTTAGGGGAAGGCTTCTTCCAAATGGTCTTTGGAATGAGAGATGGTTTAACCTATAATACAATTGCATAACTACACACATAATCTACTTCAATGACAGATACCCAATAATAAGCATTAACACATTGTTAAAAATACTCAATAAATATCTTATGTAGTGCAATTGTGATTGATTAACCAAGATTATCGTCGCCTAGAGGGAGAAACCCTCAACAAAAAGTCGTGTAATAGGCAGGTAAACAATCAAATAGTCTCGGGACCATTGTAGGCAAACTGTCTTCTTCTCAACTACGTGAAAAGATTTCGGGTCGCCCTATTTGCGTTACAGATCGCAAACGCACCCGGTTCGGGTCGTGCGGCCCCGGAACGAGAAACGCGGCCAGTCCATCGTTTCCGGTAACCTAGGTCTATTTCCCACTGTTTGGTAACATGACATTTCCAAGGTTACTAGGTGTAGTTTAACCTTAAGGTAAAGTTTAATGGAAAATATCAAATTCTAGACGCTCATATATAGTGACCTGCAGAAAAAAGTGAAATGAATATCTCAGATGCATTGATAGTAAGCTAAATTGACAAAATCTCCAGGTATCCAGTGTCTATATTGTATATATACACAATTTGAAATTATCCATATATGCCTTGCACTCAATATAAAGATAATGCGAAAAATGTCATTTAAAATGAACAGACAAGTAATTCAACAAATATGTCTGTAAAATTTAAGGAAGCTGCTATTAGATTCTTGAATGCCAATCTCACGTTCTTTGGCTCTCATTGTGGTATGTTTACTTCCTTTTATATAATGTTCCCAGATTAGGACCAACTCCCTCCGTCCCACTTTAAGTGTCTTCCTTTCGTAAAACAGGAATCCCAAAATAAGTGCTCTGCCACCAAAAAGTTGATTATTTTATTGCTTTACTTCCCTCCATACCTTTTTTAAAAATGTTTACTTTCTGACTTCCCACTTCCCAGTGATATGTAGTACCACATAAGTCAAATTACATTATAATAAATCTACCAATTCAAAAGCTCCTCCAAAACACCATGACATGTCTAACCCGGCCCTCATTTTGGAACCGAGTGAGTACTGAAATTGTTCATGTGCATTTAACATAGTAACCAATACAGTATGCAAGGTGGCAGTACCTACTATGAATTGCGGTGTTAAGAGTAATGTGCCTGAGGTATAACAGTTTGCAAGTAATTTGTCATGCACACTAAGAAATTTAATTATAAATAGCAACCAAGATTCTATTCTTAATTACAGCCACGCAACCAGCCACTAAATCTAATTTAGGGTCATGCACACTCAGAAATTTTAAAAAATAAATAGCAACCAAGATTCTAATCTTAATTACAGCCACACAACCAGCAATTAATCTAAATATAATTTAGGGTCTTGCACTAGTCTGACTACAAAATGAGATATAGAAGTTCCAAGACAAGGATGCAAGAAACAAATTAGCGGAACTATACATTCTTATTTATCTATTTTCCCCTTTTTCGGTAAAACCAATACACGATTCTAAATTAATCGATTTTCTGCTTTTCATTAACACCAAGCAACTAATCTTAATTACAGCGACATAATCCAGCCAATTGAATAATTTACGGGAATCTAACTATCTTAGTTAATGAACATAAGGGAACATTTCTTCATTTTAAGTCACATGCATCCTATGATTCAGACAAGACAATCCAGCACCACCATAACCCATGAACCCAGGCCCCACATCAACACTAAGACATGTATCGAGGATTCTTGGAGGTAGATATACCTGAGATTTTCAGCGATACAACAGAAGGGAACCATTATGCTTGTTCACAGTTAAATGTTGACTAAGAAGGCGTATGATACGAATCTTAGTTAGTGATTACCATTAGGATCTTGGAGTACTTGACATATGAAGCATCTTGAAAATGTGCCCAAACTGAAGCTTTCAGTGGCCTTATGAGTTCTTTGTCTGCATCAGTGCATCCCTAGGCAACTAGAAGCCTAATACCCTCTGAATTGAAGTGATTCCGGCATCATGTTAACTATTTTTATTTTACACAATTCAACACCTATTGTAATCAAGATGAGGTAGAAGGAAGGAATCGGATCGGAAAGAAAGAAAAAAGAATTATGACACTGCACAGCGGCCTCTCCGAATTCCATGGGGATACGGGACACTTGTCGGTTTTCGTTGATGAATCAGCTGAATTTATTTCTGTTTCCCACTTGACCCACTATCAATTGAATGCCTTGTATAAGCATCAATGAGAGATCTATAAATGCAACACTCTCCACTGACAGAAAAGAGTGCGGTTTTCCAAATCTGTCATCTATGAATGGCTTTTATTTACGTTACCCTAATATATATTTTAACCTTATATTAGCCTTATTGCCTTATGTTCCTTCTATCTCCCGTCTGATGCGCTATTAATTTAATGTGTTGTAGCTAATGTACTGCTCGCAAAATGACTCAGAAATCATCATTGATTAAAAGCGCAAGTTCAATCACCCCAGCAGTAAAAGTAGTTACTTCCTATGCCACAGACATTCTATTTGGCCAGAAAAGCAAACCTAATTAACTCTGAACTCATATCTGACAACATAATACACATGGTAAATATTTTTATACATGAAGCGCATAACTTTTTTCCATTTCCTTAGAAGTCTAAACAATATAGTTCACAGTAAATATGATAGGAACTAGGAAGTAACAGAAGCCAACTAGACCTTTCAATATTGTGTTATTTAACTTTGCCGGTTTCAAACTTTAGCTAGCCATATTGTCTAAACACCATTACTACTTTCTTCAAATGAACCTATTGAGTACATAAAGACCTACTATGTCTTAACGTTAAGGTTCAAATTATGTTATTTCTTAAACTCAAGATGGTAGCAGTTGGTGCAGCCAATGCCCCTGTACATCTGAATAGAATTTATACGGAATTCTTGTTCTATCACATTTTAGAAGATTATATACATTTACGAGAACGAAGATGAAATAAGAGTCATGCAGTGTGATAAAAAGTGATCTACCTTCTCTTTCTCCTCTTCTACGTCCCTTTTCTCCACTAGCTTGATTTCTTTGGTCACCAAATTATGAAAATCTTCTCCTTTATCTAGCAACACTAGACTATTGGTATAAGCACCAACATAAAATAGTGACTGACGGTCAGCTCCATGCATTGAGTATTTGAGATGTGAAACCACATTTTTCTCGCAATCATATGAAACCAACTCGACATCACCGTCCAATGAAGGGAATAAAAGTTCACCGTTTGATCTCAATCCAATTGGGTTTACCAATACTAATGCTTGGAGATCAACTTGAAATAGTCTAGCCCAAGACTGCGGTACGCCGTACTCTCTCATCACCCAAACAGTACAAAAGAAACCATAACCGGGGGTTAAGTGCTGATAGAACAATGAGATAGACTCCTGATAAACTTGAAGGTTTACCTTATTCGTACCTAGAATTGTGTGATCATAGAGTACACTTTCAGGAACCGGCATCTCCCTGTATATCTCATCTTGCATTCCAAATACCGCGATCAGATACTCCCGCCCACGCTTATCATAAACGATCCAGTGAACAGATCCATGAACATAAGCTTGATGATGTACAGTTTCAACCGCCGCGTACGGAGGAGGGGTCTGATCGCTTACTCTCCTCCAAAACCCCTCATTAAGTGAATAAACCTGAACACCACACGTCTCCTCCGGGTTCCTGACCTTAAAATCCGGGTACGATATCCTAACAATCTTGTAGTCATTATTGAGAGAATCATAGCCAAACCCAAGGCTATGCTTTGCACCAAGTTGCGTAAAATGCGAAATACGCGGCCAGGGAACAGGTAAAGCCTTGTTAATTACAGGGTTCCATATGAAAATCACTTTTTTATTTTTATCACCCGTGCAGTCAAGACAAATCAAGCCATTAGAGCTACCAACAATGTCGTAATCCCAAATTTCAGAGTTTTGAGACAGGGGACGGGGAATGGTATACCTCTTGTAGTCACGAAATGTGGAGTCATCATCATCATCCATGAGCAGAGAAACGCGATCTTCAATGTCGTCATCGTAATCGTAGTGTTTGTAGCTGAGGAGTGGGTGATGATGGCGGTGTTTGTCGGCGAGCGATAGTTTGAGGTGATGAGAGATGAAAATGGGGGTTTTGATGAGAGAGTACCATTTCTTGCAGACGAGGGTGAATCGCACCACATCCTCGGCCGGAACCCTAGATAGGATCTCGGTTATCACGTCGCCAGGAATATAGTCCGACATTGAGAACAAGTGTTGTTTTGAATTTACATAACAAGAAAACTATCCTATTAAAATAACAAGTTTGACTAAACTATCCTATTAAAATAACAAGTTTGACTAGGTTATTAGCTCCGAGATTCTCGGAAAGAGAGAAGTCTGCAGGAAACCCTAAGTACGACGACTATGGCTGAACGTCCGACGTTGGAGGTCACGGAGGAAGAAGAGAACGACGTGGTGGAGTTTGCCGACGACAGAGTTCTTGCAGCGATCCAAGGTTTCAAGAATTGTCTGATCGGAACATTCATTCTTGCTGGAAATATCAACGTCTGGGCGATGAAACTCCTTTTCCAGACGATCTGGATCGGAGGCAAGGACATCGGAATTACTGAAACACACCCAAATCTGTTCATCTTCAATTTTCCGAGCACGGAGGCAATGAACCGGGTAGCAGCAGGAGGGCCTTGGTTGTTTGACAACAATGTCTTACTGTTACAGCCATGGGAGATCTTGAAGCCTGTAGACAACATCTCGTTTGATTGGATTGATGTATGGGTCCAACTGAAAAGTCTTCCGCCATATTTACAAACTGTTACTGATGCGAAGCAAGCAGCATCCGTGATTGGTACGGTGATTGATTCCGATGATCGTATTACGACGGGGGATGGGGATTACATGAGGATTAGGGTTCGTATGAACGGGCGAAAACCCATCCGGCGGGGCAGTTACATCAAGCTTTTGGACAAACGGGAGTGGTTGGACTTCAAGTATGAACGCCTCAGCCACGTGTGTGAATGGTGTGGGAGGATCGATCATTACTCTTCTGATTGTTCTAAACAACCAAAGGAAGGCGAAGTTAAGATGCCGGGGTATGGTAGCTGGCTCACATACAGACCTCCCCCTCGTAAAAAGCTTCATGCAAAGAAAACTCCCTCACACACATCAGATCAGCTTGAAGGGTCAATAAGTGACGATGACTTCGAAGGTTCAGAGAATGGGTCAGACGACCCCGAGGGGCAATCGATAGCGGCTTCGGAAGAGGACATGTTACTGGACGAATTAGAAGGGGAAGTAACGTTGCAGAAAAGAGCTGGAATGGCGATACATGAGAACCCACTTAGTCATAGTGGGAACCATGATGACATACCAAAAGAAGACAAAGGGAAAGCATTGAAGATGGACAGTGGTCAGGGAGTAGGAAAACCCAACACGCAGCAACGGAAGACAAGGGATCATAATAGAGCCGAAAAGGAACAAACTCAGACTACTCAATCAAGGAAGAAGACAAAGCCGTCAATTCCCAAGGTTCCTACTGTTACCCGATGAAAACAAAAAGAGAAGCACGAGTAGAGAGATGCAGTGACTAGTCCGATAGCTAGCAGGAAAATTCCCAATACTGAACAACAAAGCTCGACTACAAAAGGTGAAGGAAGTAACGTAACTGATTATAAGGTTTCCGACCACAGGATTCTGACTCCGGAGGAGGGCGCCATTAAAAACCCTACTGTGAGATTGGCGGTGTATGCTCAGCAGAACCGCCAGGCACAATGAATCTCCTAAGATGGAACGTGCGGGGGCTTGGGAACCCCCGTAACGTTACCTCTCTTCACGATTTAGTGAGGAGGCAGAAGCCCAACATGGTTTTCTTGATGGAAACCAGACTTTTTGCTAGAGAGATGGAAGCAATAAAGAACATGTGTGGGTATGCAAACGGTATTTTCTACGACTGTGATGATCAGAGGGGTGGGTTGGCTCTTCTCTGGGATACGAGTGTCGATTTCACTCTTATCAGGTACTCGCAGTTTTTCATCAAAGGTACAGTACTTATGCATGGTTCGGATCAACCATGGACCTTCACAGGTTTCTATGGTGACCCGGTCAGCAGTGGCGGACGCAGGATTTTGATTAAGCAGGGGCCAAGTTACATTATGTACGCACGCTATAAGAGGACTCAAGTCTAAAATTTGAGATTTAAAAATATATTTAGGTTAAATTTGATATTTTGCAGGGGCCAAAATATAATATTTATATAAAAATACGTCAAATTGCATGGGCTTAAAGTGAAATTTCTGGACCTTGGAGGGGCAGTGGCCCCCGCCCGCCACCCCCTAGGTCCGCCACTGCCGGTCAGAAGTGAAAGAAAGCACTCTTGGAAGTTGTTCTCTCGAATCAGACCCCCTAATCAACCATGGTTGGTTGTTGGGGACTTTAATGCGATCTCTTCGTATGATGAGAAGGAGGGTGGAAGAGAAATCACCTTCAGACATATCGAAGATTTCAATGCAGTTATTCATAATCTGGAACTCCGTGACTTGGGGTTTTCAGGTAATCGTTATACTTGGTCAAACAATCAACCGGATGGAAGAGCTATTCGCGAGCGTATTGACCATTGTGTGGTAACTGATAGTTGGTTGGAAAAATTTGGTAGAGCCAGGGTGAATCACTTAATTGCGGATACTTCTGATCACGTCCCACTTGAGATCATTATCGGCCCTGGAAAACGTATCAGTACTTCATGTCGATTCCAATTTGAATCAATGTGGATGGAACATAGTACCATCAAAGAGACGGTCACTGGTAGTTGGCAAGAATCAACAGGTTCTATGGGGGAGAAGTTACAAGCGTTGGCTGCTAAACTCAGGAATTAGGACAACGAGGTTTTTGGAAGCGTGAGGAAGCGGCTCAAATCATTGCGTCACCAACTAGAAAACCTTGGGGGTCGACCTCAAACAGCTAGTAATCTCGATGAAACCCGGCGTGTGAAGAATATGATCTCGCACTTGCTTAGGCAAGAAGAGATTATGTGGCGACAGAGATCCCGAGACTTGAGGCTGAATAGTGGGGATCGCAACACTCGTTATTTCCATGGTAAAGCTACAATTAGGAGATCAAGAAATAAGGTGGAGGGTATTGAATCAGAAGGTGGTGATTGGGTAGAGGACCCGAAGGAGGTAATCGGTACAATTGTACAATATTTTCGAGCCATCTTCTCATCTTCGAAGCCTACTACAGAAGTAATGGAACCCCTATTGGGGCCTATAGAGGGGCTGCTATCAGAGGATAACCGAAGGCTCTTGGAAGAACCTTTCACGCTGACTGAAATTTTCGAGTCATTGAAGTCAATGCCGGCTGAGAAGGCGCCGGGTCTAGACGGCTTTCCTGCGCTATTTTATCAAAAGTTTTGGCATGAAATCGGTGACGAGGTAACAATTATTTGTCTTAAAGTTCTAAATAAAGGTGGCAGTGTCTCGGAATACAACCACACTTTGATAGCTTTAATTCAAAAAGTTAAACGAGTGAGGAAAGTTTCCGACTTCAGACCTATCTCCTTATGTTCTACTATTTATAAGATAATCACCAAGACGTTAGCTAACCGTCTTAAGATTATTCTGGGAAGTCTCATTTCAGAAAATCAGAGCGCATTCGTCCCTGGACGTCTGATTTCTGACAACATTGTGGCAGCCCATGAGCTTATTCACTCGATGAAGACAAATAAGGGAAACACAGGAACTATTGCGATGAAGCTTGATATGAGCAAGGCTTACGATCGAGTGGAGTGGGAGTTTCTCCGGGTTGTGATGGATAAAATGGGTTTTGGTACAAGATGGGTGTCGGTAGTGATTGAGTGCGTCACAACGGCCTCGTATAGCATACTTTTAAATGGTTCTGCTCAGGATAAGATTGTACCAGCTAGGGGACTCCGTCAGGGATGCCCCTTGTCCCCCTATCTGTTCTTATTAGTTAGTGAACTTCTTTCACGCAATCTGACGAAGTCCGTGGATGATTAGTCAATTTTGGGGGTTGTAGCCTCAAGAGGAGGACCGGTGATTTCACACTTTTTTTCTGCCGATGACAGCCTTATATTCACAAAGGCAAATCGGGAGGAATTAACAAGCTTGTTTAATCTTTTACAGGTTTATGAATCAGCTTCAGGACAATGTCTCAATGTGCAAAAATCTGCAATGGTTTTCTCGGATAATGTTCCTGAAAATGTGCGGCAAGAACTGAACAATCTTTGTGGAATTCCTATTGACAACAGTTATGATAGCTACTTGGGGTTACCCACGACCTTTGGTAGAAACAAGAAATTGATGTTCCAAAAGATTATCGAGAGTATTTGCTCAAAGCTTAAGGGATGGAAGGAGAAGACTCTCTCAGTTGCAGGTAAAGAAATATTCATCACAGCAGTGATTCAAGTTATCCCTAATTATGCGATGAGTTGTTTTCTGCTCCCTGGCAGTATATGCCAGGATATCGAGAAACTAGTGCGCCAGTTTTGATGGGGACACTCAGGGGACACACGGAAGATTCATTGGGTTAACTGGTCTCGTCTGAAGATGGCTAAGGAGGTTGGGGGCTCAGTTTCAAAGACTTTCTAGATTCAAATATTTCTTTGCTCGCGAAACAGACACGGAGAATCATAAAGCACCCCGCGAATCTCCTCAGCAGAATTCTAAAGGCAAAGTATTTCAAGAATGGTGATTTTCTTGGTTATTCTCCAAAGAACCAAATTTCGTACGCTTATAGAAGCATATTGGCTGGCCGTAAGTTGCTGAAGGAAGGGTTAGAGTGGAAGTTGGGGGATGGAAGTAAAATTAATCTTTTTAAAGATAGATGAGTGCCGAGGGGGTTTAGTGCTAAGGTCATTACCCCCAGCCCTGATTATGCGAATATGAAAGTTGCTCATTGTATTTCTAATGGGGTGTGGGATGAGAATCGCTTGAGAACTTATTTATGGGATGTATATGTAGCAGACATTTTGCAAATTCCAATTCAACAAGACCTGGGTCAAGACAGGTTTAGGTGGAGTTTTACGGAACATGGCAGCTATACTACTGCTTCGGTGTATAAGAGGCTACAAGATCCGCGTGGTGGAGGTGAGATTTTGTCCACTGGAGCTACCCCTGGGTGGCTTAAGTCACTATGGACAACAAAAGTACCAAGGAAAATCCTGCATATAATTTGGAGGCTTTGGAGTGATGCACTCCCAGTTGCAACCAAGCTGCGTGAAAGGGGAGTCAAAGTGTCCTTACAGTACTGTGGTTGTGAGGAGGGTATTGAGAGTTTAGAACACTTCTTTATGCACTGTCCTGCTTCAAGATCAGTGTGGATAAACAACTTCAATGCAGAGTTTTTCAACTCAAGGGGGAGCAGCTTAAAGGATTGGATTGAATGGATTTTTTCTTCCCAAACGCAAGAGGTGAAAGAAAAGTGGGCTGTCACGGCGTGGTATCTTTGGCTTTCCAGAAATGACGCAAAATTCAATGGCTCAATATTTGATTCGGCTGGGATAGCGCAGCGAACTCAGAGGAAATTCGCTGAGTTTTGTCACCATATCCAAACTAAAATTCAAGTAGAAGGAGAAAATGAAGCTGAGAAGTGGTGTCCCCCGCCGGAGGACTGGGTCAAAATCAATGCAGATATAGCTTGCCAGAAAAACTTGAGGATAGCTGGGTCGGGTTGAGGGATGCCTCAGGCTCCTTTGTTGCAGGTCGGTACGAGCGGGTTGATTATTCCGAATCAGTCCAAATGATGGAGCTTCTTGGTATTGAAAAGGGTCTGCAAATGGGGTGCAATGCTGGTTGTTCGAAAATTATTCTAGAATCTGATTCCAAGCTCAGTGCCGATTTTGCTCCAAAAGATCCGGAAAGGTAGAAGGGTGGAGGTGGATTTGTGCGAAGAGATGGAGCAGATTGTTGATCGGTGTTACTCCCTGTGGCAAAACTTTGAAGCCTTTGATATCCACTTTGTACATTGAAGCGCAAATAGGGTTTCTGATCAGTTGGCAAATAGATCTTTGTTATCCTCCCAATATAGCATTTACACTAGACCCCCAGAGTGGGTGAATTATGTACTGGAGGATGATTATTTGGGCTCTTCTAGCCTTCTTTAAATGAAAGTTCTTTCCTCAAAAAAAATAAAAATAAATAAATAAATAAATAAATAAATAAATAAATAAATAAATAAATAAATAAATAAACTTTCCTATTAGAGTCTAATTTTTTCAGCTTTTTTTTTGTCAACCCAAATTATACTAAGCAAGAGGAGAAAACTCAGAAATACACCCTTACAAAAGTCTGGGTCTAACATAAGCCAACAACTATCATCACCTAAACTGGAAACCAACTTAACTAATTTGTCAGCAGCACAATTTGCTTGTCTTCTAACCCAAGCCACTTGAATGTTTTCATCACCAATCAGCAACTTAACATCTTCAAGAACTTTTTTCACCTCCCAATCCCCAGCAAGATTGCTCTTCCATATATTAACTATCTGTAAGTTATCACCTTCAAAAGTTAGATTGTGTCTACTTGCGTGATTTAGCTGAACAGCCTCTCTTAAAGCTATTGCTTCAGCAACAGAGCTCGAATTGGCATAGTCAGATCTCAAACCACTATCCACAACCAACCCCCATTCATTTCTAACAATCCATCCAACAATCATGCGTTTACTACCTTCATCCCAATGAGCATCAAAATTACATTTTAACCTTCCTGGAGGAGGCCTTTTCAAGGTTTTAATACTCTCTGAAACATGAACATTTTCCATACCTCTTTCTTCTCCAATCTCTGCAACTTTCATACTGTTCTTTAAAAAATGTTCCACCTTATAAACAACAACAGCTGGAGAAACTACTTTCTGAGAAAAAATGAACTCATTTCTTGTTTTTCGAATCAACCAACACACCACAACTATCTTCTCCATAAATCTAAGAGAAGAAGGTAGAGAAGCATCCTTCTCTCAAGTATCCATTTGCCATTTTTTAAAACTCCCTTACTTCCTTGATTAATATCAACTTGAACTCCCACATATAACCAAATGGGTATAGTCCAAGCACAACCTAGCCATAGATGCCAGCTATCTTCCTCCTCCAAACTACAGACTGGACATATTTTCAAAAATCAACAACCTCTTCTTACCAAATTGCATTGAGTAGCAATAGCCTCCCTACACAATCTCCACCAAAAAAATTTAATTTTGGGTGGAATTTTAAGAGACCAGCTTCTCCTCCAGAACTCTTTAGAAAATCTCAAAGAAGAAGAAGTTTTAGAAATTGCATATTCAGAATAACCTGCCTTTTTTTGACTAGCAAATCTCTCAAACATCTGTTTGGCAATAGTAGTAACTGACCTCACTGTGTAGACACCAACTCTAGTAGCATCCCAAACAACTTGGTCCTGCTTATCACCCCAAGGAATAGGGATAGCCACAATAGCTGCCACCTCAGTTGGAGAGAAGAGATTACACAACAAATTTATCTCCCAGCTTCTTGAAGAGGCATTGATTAAATCACAGAATCTGTTTGGGCCTTTATTCTGCATAGGTTCCTGAATCTTGAAATTACCTATTTTAGGAATCCAAACATCATAATACACTTTAATGTTTCTACCATTGCCCACTTGCCAACACATTCCTTGTTTGATAACTTCTAAACCAGCCTTCAAACTCCTCCAAGTCCAAGAGGGATTCTTATCCATTTTTGCCTCCAATATAGAAGAAATGGGAAAGTGTTTTGCTTTCAACACTTTAGCACATAAAGTGTTGGGGTTATGAAGGAACCTCCACACACTTTTAGCCAACATGGCCACATTAAAAGCTTTGAGATCCCTGAAAGCAAGACCACTTTCATATTTAGGAGCTGACATATCAGACCAAGCAACCCAACACAGTTTTTTCTCTGTAGGTTTGCCTCCACACCAGATATTTCTCATCATTTTGACTAGTTTTGTATAGAAAGACTTGGGGAGTTGTAGACAACTCATAATGTAGCTAGGCACAGACATAGCTACTGCCTTAAAAATCAATTATCTACCAGCATAGGAGAGATAATTCATTTTCCACCCCTGCAAAATGCTTTCCACCCTCTCTAGAATGAATCTCAAGCATTCAGCTTTAGAATTGCCCCAAAATATAGGAATACCAAGATACTTAATGTCCAAATCAATAGGAGGAATAACACACATATTTTTAACATCCTCAGCTATCTGATTTGGAGTATTTGGAGAAATGAACATACCAGATTTGTTTAGATTTATTTCCATCCCAGAAGCTAAGCAAAATTCCTTGAGAATTTCCAGAAAGTAGTGCACATCCTTTGTCTTTGCTTTCAAGAACATTATGGCATCATCTGCAAATAATAAATGGTTAATGGCCACAGCCCCTCTGCTAACTTGAATTCCTTGAAGCAAACCTGTCCTCATAGCCTCTTGTAGATTCCTAGACAAAACTTCCATAACCAGCACAAAGAGATAAGGAGAAATTAGGTCTCCTTGTCTAATCCCTCTTTTGGGTTTAAAATACTCCCCACATTCTCCATTAATCTTCACACAAATAGAAGAAGTACCAATGCACTGAGAAATCATTTTAACAAAATCTTCCCCAAAACCCAATTTACAAAGAATCTGATGAAGAAAAGGCCACTCAACTTTATCATAGGCTTTCTGCAAGTCAAGTTTGAGTGCTAACAACACTGATTTCCCTGACTTCTTGCTCTTAATCACATGTAACGTTTCTTGAGCAATAAATATATCATCCTGGATAGCTATCTTGGGCACAAAAGCAGACTGTTCTTCAGAAATAAGCTTTGGCAAAACCTCTTTCAATCTATTAGCTAAGATCTTAGCAATAACCTTTATACATGAAAGTGCATAAAGCAATAAGTATAAATTTCCCCATTTTCTCGGGACATTTCACTTTAGGGATCAAAGCCAAAACTGTCTTGTTAATACTTGGGAGATGAACCTGAGATTTGAAGAAATATTGGATAGCTTGGACCACATCTTCACCAATAATGTGCCACTGAGATTGATAAAACACTCCCGTATATCCATCAAAGCCAGGGGATTTGTTAGGATTAATAGAGAAAACCACCTTTTTAATTTCATCATGAGAAGGAATAGCACATAAAGCTGCATTTTCTTAAACTATAATAACCCCCTCCACATTTCTTAAACATTGCATATCAACTTCAGTTTGAGTAGAACTGAACAACTTAACAAAGTAATCCTTAGCCACCTTCTGAATATCTGTTTTGTCATCTTTCCAAGTACCTTGATCATCTCTCAACTTATTAAAAAAAAGAACTTCGAACATCTATCCCCTTCCTTAATATACTGAATTCTATATTTTTCCTTCCAAAATTGTTCCTCCTTATTCCATAACTCCTTCAGTCTCTGTTTTATAAGCAATTGACTCTTTTCATTAGAAACACTCCAAGGCAGCATTTGAATGGCATAAAGATCAGCTTCCAGCTTCTTAATCTGCACAGCAGAATTACTACACTCCTCTTTACTCCAATCAACCAGGCCTTATCTACAATGCATCAGCTTTGAAGTCAAATTTGAATAAGAATTACCTGAACCTTTAGCTCTCCACAGCTTTTCAATGGTAGGATTTAAATAAGTATGACTCAACCATCTTTTGCCGCCTCTTGTAACCATACCTCTTCAAATCAGTATCCAAAATAAAGGGAGAATGATCAGACCCCATAAAATAATCCCTCTTGAGTTTTGCTCTTGGATGTATCAAGCCCCAAGACCTACTAAAAAACATTCAATCAATCAATTCCCTGACATTGCCTTGAAGCCTTGAGAATCAAGTTCCATCAGACCACTCCCATTAATGAAGCTTCTGAACCTATCACATTTTCTTCAAATTTTACCTAACAAAATTGATTTAAATAATTTATTGGAGATGCTCTTAGTGAATCAAGTTAGAGTTTCTTTTTTCTAATCTTTTAAATCATCACCACGTGTCAAATTTTGAATGGAGGACCTACCTAGAACTGTTCTACATGAATTTTTTCCATCTTTAATAGTGATATGCAACTGTAATGCAAATATTATATAAAAGTTGTGTTTTGCATTTGATCTTCAGTCAAAACACTTGCAACTAATGAACTGTGGATGAGAGAAAGATAGATTGTATGACATGATGTAGAAAATGCAGGAGAAAAGATGGAGAGAAAATATGAAACATGTCTAAAAGAATTTGCGAAACCAATTGTCCTTGCCATGTTTGGTGAGGCTTTTGCATGTTCTGCATTTTTGACGCTGGGTTATTACCCAAGCGAGGGATCAGAGCAGAATCAACAATGAAAAGGCAAAGAACTAGGGCACGAAGCTCTCTAGAGTTCTGAATAATTTCAATAATCAAAGTCTGACGAAAAATAACCCACAAGCCGGGTATTGTAGCTCAACCAAATTTTGCCAAAAATAGCAAAATTACAAAATTGGCTCAAAACTATAGGCCTTATTGCAAGTAATACGCACATAGTTTGACCCAAATCGGGCTAAATAAAGAACTCAAAATGCGAAAAAGGAAAAACTGCCAAAAATAGTAAAATTTGTCTTCAAAGCTCTCGTTGACTGGTCAAACGCCATTTTTAGGCTGAAATCTTGCGTGAGCCACGACAATCGTGTCGGTCGCGTCGAGAGATTTCCGAAAATATATTATAATAGGCATTCTGATCTATGTAGCTCAAGTTATGCCCAAAACAGTGTGGCGTGACCAAAAATGACCATTTTGCGCCTCTCTTGCGCCTGTCTTCATTGTCGTGGTAGTGAAGCGCCAAAGTAGTTGCGTATGACAGCTCGGCCTCGTCAAGTTCATCTGCTCCTGCATTAGTCTCCCCTGGTTGGAAAGAAATCATCCTCGAGTTCACTCCCTCGTCTTCAGAATCCACAAAGCACCGTGTGAGGTGTTTGACATTAAACATGTCAGACGTCTTCAGGTGACTAGGAAGCCGCAACCGGTAAGCATTGTCATTGATCTCCTGCACAATCTCGCAAGGTCCAATCTTCCTGTCCTTCAACTTACTGTATTCTCCCACAGGAAAACGATCACGAGTCTATACAGCCTCACACGCGGAATGGGAGCCAAGTCTAACACCCCTGACGGGTTCTGAACATAGACAATCTGGAAGGGACTCATCCCCGTAGTCCTGTTCACTGACTTGTTATACGCAAACTCCGCCTGAGAAAGCGCCAAATGCCACTGCTTGGGTTTGGAACCCGCCAAACACCTGAGAAGATTCCCTAGGCTGCGATTCACCACCTCCGTCTGTCCATCAGTCTGCGGGTGATACGCACTGCTGAAGTTCAACTGAGGGCCCAACTTCTCCCAAAGACTCTTCCAGAATTGGCTCATTAACTTCGTGTCACGATTTGAAGTGATGGATCGTGGCACCCCATCCAGTTTCACAATTTCTCTGAAATAAAGATGGGCTATCTGCACAACATCCATGGTCTTTCGACATGGTACAAAGTGTGCCATATTGGAAAACCTGTCACAACAACAAGGACAGAATCTGCCGCTCTCTGTGTGCGGGGTAAGCCAAGCACGAAATCCATACTAACATCAAACCAAGGCACCTCAGGGACAGGTAAAGGAGTGTAAAGACCTGCATTAGTGAGAACTCTCTTCGAACGCTGACACACATAGAAACTGTCCACATAGTGCGTCACATCAGCACTCAATTTTGTCCAATAAAAATCAGCAGACACAAGAGCAAACGTCTTGTCTCGGCGAAAGTGCCCTTCCTGGTGGAGCTCCATGATAATCTGTTGCCGCAAAGAATAATCTTGAACGCACAAACGCCGTCCCTGAAACAGATAACCATTATGAAAAATAAAATCATGGCGCTGACCAGAAATTACCTCAGAAAAGATCTTCCTGAAGGAAGGATCAGCCCCATACATCCCTGCATATGCCTCAAACCCAGGAACCTGGTTGCTCATGGAGGTAAGAAGCATATTACGACTACTCAAAGCATCGGGTACCCGGTTCAAACTTCCTGCCTGGTGCTTCAATGCAAAGGTGAATTCCTGCAGATAGGCCACCCACTTGGCATGTCGTCTACTCAACTTGTGCTGCCCATTAATGTACTTCAAATCCTCATGATTGGTAAACAAGATGAACTCCTTCTGCACTAAGTAATGACGCGAATGCTTCAATGTCTGAATAATGGCGTAGAACTCCAGATCATAATTCGAGTAATTTTTCCAGGCTCCGGACAACTTCTCACTGGAAAACGCAATCGGACGCCCTGACTGGCTTAGAAAACCTCCAATGCACAAACCTGAGGCATCACAGTTAACCTCAAACATCTTGTCAAAATTAGGGAGTGCCAGAACTGGTGCCTCTTTCATCATCTTCTTAACTTGATTGAAACTAGCCTGTGCTTCATCCATCCACTTGAAAATCGCGCCCTTTCAGACACTCAGTAATGGGTTCCACCAAAGTGCTGTTCCTGATGAATCTGCGATAGAAAGATGCCAACCCATGGAAACTGCGTACATCATGCAGTGTCTTAGGCCTGGGCCTGTCCACAATTTCTTCAATTTTGGAAGGATCTGCATGCACACCATCAGTAGACACTATGAATCCCAAAAATTGTACATAAGTAGTGAAAAAGAAACACTTCTTCCTGTTAATGAACAAATTCTCTTCCTTCAACGCTTCAAAGACAACTCGCAGATAATCGAAATGGATAGCCCATGTGGGACTGTAAATAAAAATGTCATCGAAATAAACGACAACAAACTTCCCCATAAAAGGCCTAAGAACCTGATGAATGAACAACATAAAATTGTTGGGCGCGTTGGTGAGACCGAAAGGCATCACCATCCACTCGTACAACCCATGTCGTGTCTTAAATGCGGTCTTCCACTCGTCTCCCTACTTGATCCGAATCTGATGGTATCCACTCTTGAGGTCAATTTTTTAGAAGACCTTAGAACCGGACAGTTGATCTAACATATCATCAAGCCGCTGAATGGGAAACATGTACTTCACAGTGATCCGATTAATGGCTCTACTGTCAACACACATGCGCCAAGAGCCATCCGTCTTTGGGACTAACAGGGCATGTACAACGCAGGGACTCATACTCTCCCTAATGTAACCCTTCTCAAGTAATTCAACCACCTGCCTCTGTAACTCTTCTGCTTCCTTGGGAGTGAGACGATAGGCATGTTTGTTTGGAAGACTAGAACCTGAAACTAGGTCTATGACGCGATTTCTTAACGCGTATGCGCAAGTGCATGGTCAAGTAATATAGGGGTGGTATTTCAACCCCGAGTTATCGATCCCAGAAGGACAGACTTTAGATTATTTATTTAGTCGATTAACTTGGAGTACGGTACAAGGAGGAAAATTGAGTGATTAAAATAGTTCGTCACCCACAAACAAGTGACTAACATGTAAATAAACAACAAATCTAATATTTCTGTATTTATATTTTTAATAAACAAGATATGGAGAAACTAGGCGATCTCTAGATCACCTAGGACTGTAGACAATTTCCGGGTTATCTGAGTAACACGTTAATTCTATCCTAATCAAGCCGGGTAATAGGCTATGACAATATCCTGTCGGTCTCATGTCATTTTACGTCTCGGTTGACTAAAATATCCTCTCGGTCTCATGTCGTCTACCGGTCCGTTCTAGCAGGTCATCTACTGGTACGATAACGGGTCCTGTCGGTCCATCGTTTCACAAAACAGCAGAATAATCCTTCCAAATCTACCCACACTAGGCCAATCCTAACACTTCTCCTTTTCGCTCTCGGTGATTCAGGGTTGTTATTCACGTCTCATCCTAGCTAGTTAGAATCACTGTCGCGCATTCGCTAGCTAAGTAGTATTTCCGGGTCATGACTCCTTCAACACCAAGAATTAAGTGTAGCACGTGAACAATTGACTTAGAATGATATTAACTTTAAGCATGAATCAAATTTATGAGCCAAACCCTAGTTTATGAACATTATATCTTCTCCTAAACTTGTCAATAGTCTAGGATTACTAACAATAATAAAAAACTAACATTGATTCAACAAGTTGAAATCAAATACGCATGAAACTAGATTCAATCCGGAAAAGTATCGTTTACATAACCCAGGCTCTCGTAGATATGCCTAGCAAAAGTGCTTAGCTAATTAAAATAAACCAAACAAGACTTACAAGTTTCTCCATACTAGATTTGAAAGAAGAAGAAGAAGATGAAACCAAGATCGTCAATGGAGGAGGAGTCCTCCTCTTTGCGTGCGTCCCTCTTCAAAACAGCCCCCTCCCGTTAGTCTTTATTTTAGCTCTAGGGTCTATTAATTAATCCCCAAAAGAGTGTTAGTTAATAACCCTAAAATCTGACTTTTTTCCGTGCGTGGGCTGGAACTTCCTTCTGGTCGCACGACCAGGATTTTCTGGTCCTGCGACCAACTTCTGATCGTGCGACCAAACCCCCTGGTCGTGACATGCAGTTAGGTTGGATAGTTTCTGATCGCACGACCAGGATTTTCTGGTCCTGCGATCAGCTGTTGATTTTTCTTCGCTTTTTCTTTCTTCTTTCTTAGGCTCCCGCATATGTTCCGAAGTTCGTTTCTCCTCTCCTCTTGATCCATGAGCTCCGTTTCCTGTCAAACACAACACGAAAACACCCTGTGCGATCAAAAGTGACAAAATAAATGTAAATAATGTGAGAAACGTCCGGATTTACAAATTAATGCTCAAAGCTAAACTCCTACGTTTTCTCTTTATTCGTAGTGTAAAACTAATATAATCAACCCGAAAAGCACGCAAAACAATATAAAACGTGCGAGAATTATAACTCTAATAGAGAGTCATCAGTTCCCCCACACTACCTTTTTGCGCATCCCGAGAAAAATCAGTTCTCACACTACGTTTCAATCCACCGAATTGCATACCACCTTACTAGCCATGTGACACAAACAACACACACACACACAATGAAATCTACATGACCATAGACAATGCAACTCGACTATAGAACAATGCTAAAATTGAAACAACATACTTTTTCCCTTAAGAGACGGGCAATCTCGCTATCACTAACCAAAATCATCAAGTTCTCACAAGTCTCTTTTCAATTCACACAACCACAATAAGGAATTGAAAATACAATGATCCTACCCACAACCACAATAATGAAAGAATTTTTTTATTTCAGCATTAGAACTCTAGGAGAAAGAAAGTGGAACAATATTTGAAAGGATGTCTTCAATTGAGTCTTCTATTAAGTCTTCTATGTAAGTTTCCTAGTATGTCTCTCCTATGATGTCTTCTATTAAGACTTCTATGTAATGTACTAGACAATATCTAATTTTGTCCTCCATCATTTTGTATAAGCAAAAACCAATTGGAAGTCACCCTTTCTCATATTGTTTCACTTTCTTTCTCTAGAGTTCTAATACTTCCCTCTTCCACCAAAATAGCCTACAAAACATCTTCCCAACAAAACATCCTAGAGGTTTAAGGCAGGGTGATCCCAATTCACCTTACCTATTTTTACTCTACTTTCTAAAGGATTTACCGGTATTATTAATCAAGTTGTGGCTAGAGAAAGATTGCAGGGCTTTAGATCAACTGGAAATGGTCCCATTATTACTAAACTTTTATGTTCTTTGGAAAGGTTGCACATGAAGAGGCCACTACTATGAGAGGCATTATTGATATGTATTGTGCTGGTTCTGGACAGAGGTTTGATGGAGATATATCTCTACTTGTTTTCTCTCCTTCACTCTCTTGTATGGAAAAAAAATTCTCTTCAAAATATCTTTGAGGTTTCAGCCTCTAGTGGACACGAAAAATACCTTTGCGCACTTCAATTGGCAACAGAAGGAAGATGATTTTTAGTATTTTAAAGGAGAAAGTCTGGAAGAAGATGTCCCCTTGGAAAGATTTTTTTTATTTCAAGCTGGAAAAGAGATTATTCTCAAATTTGTTATCCAGGCAATCCCAACTTACTATATTTCCTGTTTAAACTACCTCTTTTGATTTTGAAGGATATTGAATGCCTAATGGCTAGATTTTGGTGGGGGAAGGATCTGGATTAAAGTTGTCTGCATTGGTCTTCCTGGAACCAATTGTGTGTGCAGAAATCTGATAGAGGTATGGGATGAAGAATTTAGAAGCTTTCAACAATTCACTGCTAGCAAAGCAAAGTCTGGAGAGTCTTCTCCATGCCTCATCTATTCATCTACCAAATTCTTAAAGCAAAGTATTAGTACCATTCTTCATGGAGATAAGAGATATGGTCCATCATATATGTGGGTGCGCTTAATTTCTTCTAAAAACATCATTCTCCAGGGCTTAAGGCATGTTATTGGTAATGGAAGTGGTATTTCTCTCTAAAATGACAAATGGGTAAATGAAGCAGGTGGAGAAAGATGTACATCAGCCCTAATTTGCCAATTACTACTAGTACTACTGTAGATATTTTAATTGGTCCTAATAGGAGATGGAAGTATGATGTTCTGGTACAACATTTTATCCCTATGGATGTCAATGCTATCCTTAAAACACCAATCTCCATTTATTCTCATCAGATAGTGTGTTTTAGGGCTTCACTCATGATGGTAACTATACTGTTTGATCTGGGTATAAAATTATGCAAAATATTTGGGCAAGGAACACCGAAAAAGTTAATTTTGGGTGATTCAAGTACTGGTACAGCTTCAAGAACACTATTTGGAATTTACCTGTGCCTGCGTTCCACAAATAAACAAACGAGTACATGCGTTTTCTCATTCTTTCATTTATGTTCCTGAATAATTTATTTATATACTTCTGAAGTTTCGACATTGAAACTATCTTGCAGTTTAAGCCGATTGATACTTAGCTACATGCAATTACACTCAATTACATGTAATATTTAAATTGTTGACAGTCACACTCACTGGTCATATTTTGACAATACAGTAGTGCTGTCAAGCTTGCTTCTTCTGCTGCAAAAAACTATTTGGGTTACGTTGATTAAACCTCTTGAAGGTGGGGTAAAGTGAATATTGATGGAGCTTTTAAAAGTGGCATTGCTTGCTTGGGCCGTGTCATTAGAGACCATGAGTGTAACTCGATTAGAGGTTGTTGTGGTACTCAGATCAACCCGCTAGGGAATATTTCAGTTTAAAGTGACAGTTTGGAGCTTGTTTCTGTGATAAAAAGAACTGCAGCAGTTCTCACAAATAGGATCTTTTATTCTCACATCCCTGGCACTTGATAAACGAGCTTGAGATCACCCCATCAGCCCACTTCTTCACAGAAGGGAATGCTTCTACTAACAAGCTAGCCAAAGAGGCCTTCTGTCTTTAATGCTATTTCTTCCGTATTGTATAATCCTGTTGATGTTTTTTTCTACAAACGTGTTTTTCTTTCATGCTCCTCAACTTATTGAGGAGGTTTCTGACTGTAATGGTAGTGCTTTGCCCTAGGCGTGCAGCGTGCTTTAGCCTACTGTTTTATGATACTCTTTCTTATAAAAAAAATAAAAGAAGATAACCCAGGTTTTTACAACCAAATTTAGACATAATGCATCTAGACATTGTGTGGTAGTTTGGGGTGTATATATAGTTAACTTCATATTTCAGGAAAACTGAGCTCCAACACGAAGTACACTACAGAAAAACATTATTCTCCAAAAACATTAGGGTTTTTCCTAAAACCCTTTTAGGAGAAAACAAAAGAGCCGAATGATACGGGCCAGGACACGACTACGGTGCGACGTTCTGACCGGATTCATCGTCAACCAAGTTATCTCAAGGATTATGCTACGTAATTAGTTAATTTTCGTCATTATTCTAATTATTAAGTATTTAGGAAGTTTATTTATTATTTTGGGGTTTTTAGGTAATTTCAGGATAGTTGGAATCCTAGTATGAGTCGGATAAGGAAACGTTTCTAAGTCCAGGATTGTCTAGTAGTATTTATAGGTTGTGTTGCTTCAGCTTTTGATAATCAAGGAATGAGAATTAAGTTTATTTAGTAGAAACCCTAGTTTTGGAGATCTCAGCTTCTAGAATTGCTGAATTGGAGACCGAAGCTTCTCGAACTGCTTCTCTATCGATAGCATCTGCTATCAACTTGTGCTTTCATTGAGAGCGAACTCGTCAGAAATTTCCGCAGATTTGGGCAAGCAATTGCTCGCTTCATTCGCCCGATTGGAATCCAGAATGGACAACTTCGAGTCAGGCCTTGCCGCTGTCCAGGCCAGGCTCGTTGCCCTTGAAGCTCACCCGGAGAATCCCCAGCAGCTACCTGCTGTCCAGATCCCTCCACCAGAATTGGCGGCCGACCCAGTAGCCGTCGACCACAGACTCACCGCTGTAGAAACTACCCAGGCAGCGTTGCAGGTCTCTGTAGCTGACCTTCAGGACAAGTTGCAGGCGACCACTCAGCAACAGCAGCTGCCCCTGCCTCACCCAAACACGACGGCAACGCCAATGACCAGCGACCCTGGTACTTCGCAGATCCTACCACTGACTGGTGGTTGAAGAAGAGGCGATTGCCCAGCTGCTTCACCGTGAGGACACGGTGAATGTCAACAGGGGGGGAGGTTGATACGGGCCAGGACACGACTACGGTGCGACGTTCTGACCGGATTCATCGTCAACCAAGTTATCTCAAGGATTATGCTACGTAATTAGTTAATTTTCGTCATTATTCTAATTATTAAGTATTTAGGAAGTTTATTTATTATTTTGGGGTTTTTAGGTAATTTCAGGATAGTTGGAATCCTAGTATGAGTCGGATAAGGAAACGTTTCTAAGTCCAGGATTGTCTAGTAGTATTTATAGGTTGTGTTGCTTCAGCTTTTGATAATCAAGGAATGAGAATTAAGTTTATTTAGTAGAAACCCTAGTTTTGGAGATCTCAGCTTCTAGAATTGCTGAATTGGAGACCGAAGCTTCTCGAACTGCTTCTCTATCGATAGCATCTGCTATCACCGAACCACGACTCAAAACATCCACAAAGTTAGGACGGGGACAGGTCTGTGTTTCATCGTAGACAGTGTACGCTTCCATTGCCTTTTTTTCTGGTGGCCGAGTTGGTGCATATGGGCAATGGACTGTTAGCCTTTCAGGGATGTTAATTATAGATGCAGCAAAAGATAAAAGCAATTCACTTCTTTCCAAGAGGCACTAAGTCACTAACACTTCGTTTTCATTCATAACCTCTAACAGACGTCCCAAGACGGTACTCAAACTACAAAATTCAGAACTAAAACAAAGAATAAATCATTGCAATAAATGTTAAAACTCACCGACCCTAGGAATTAATGTGACGATATGAATAGAGGTTCGGAGTACTTGCTTGACGTGGAAGAAAAATTTGCAACGTCATGCTGCACCATATATATCTTCTAAAGTTTCTTCGTGTTTAATACACGGAATCGCTCAATTCGTGTTTTGCAACCGGATGCATTTATCTGCATTTTCTGAACTAAAATAAAATGTCTTCGCCTTGTTGGTTGCAGGATCATATAAAATGATAATACACCCCCCGTCTCTGCTCGCCAAAAGAATTTTCCCGTTGTTCATGATATCACAATTATAATCACGAGCTTTGTATATATAGAATATGCACATTCTTGACCATGAGTCCGCAATTCCATATTCCTTCATCACCCAAACTTTAATTTCATTGTCGCTCAAGATGACAGTAAGGGCAAGCGTGTCCCGAAAAGCTGAAACTTGTGCCAGTATTGTTCCAATCCGCGCAGTTGGCATATTAATTTCACGAAATTCCTCCTTTAACATGTCAAAACACAAGATAACCTGCTCTACTTGTCCTTCTCTGAACGCGATCCAGTGGGCAGATCCTCTCACAAAAGCATTCGAAGATAGACAACGTTGTTCCGTTGAGAAGGAATAGTTAGCTTTCTTATTAATTGTCTTCCATGAACCTGACAACAAGCTATATGTCTTAACTTCATAATCCCATTTCAGATATCTGTCGTACTCTACTACTACGACCTTGTAGTCCTTCGTCTGAGGGACAAATCCAAACCCTAGAAGTAGTTCAGAATAAATGTTGTTGTACTTCTTCACAACCTTGATTTTCTTGATAAGGGTGTTCCACAAAATGATATCATATGACATAACCAGCGAATCATATGGAGTACAACCAACAATGCATGCCAAGCCATTGGAATAGCCAATAAGATATCTACTGTTAATGGATGAACTAGATGCGGTGATTTCCACCTCCTTGGGCTCGATCAAATTGTCATTGCAACCGTTGAAAGAGTAGAGGTATACCTTAGAACCGTCGGATGTCATGCAGGCCGTAGTTTCATTGTCGGTTATTAAACCACGAGTGATGTCTCCGAGGTGCTTTGCGATAAAAGAGCGCCATGTACTGCAAACCCACCGGCACCGTCGGATGGGTTCTGATTGCAACCTTGAAATAATGATGTCGAAAAGAATATCCTCCGGCAAGGATGTCCATCGATCTGGTTCCATTGCTAGCTGTTTCTTTTTGAGTTGGAAACCTAATCATAATATAACAAAATTTATTAAAAATTGATAACACGAATAGCATAATACATGTTATAGATACTCAGTTGATAGCTATCCCAGAACCATATTAACCTAATTTGATCTACAGCTAGCCGATCCTTTTTTATTTGGGAAAACCTAATCATCGTATGAGACAAAACCAAGCTGGAATTTGATCTGTAACGTTTGAACTTTGAACTGCCCTCATAATGAAATTTAGAATAAAAAGTTACACGTCGGTATAAATAAAATGAAAACAGATACCAGTGAAAGCTCCCAGTGCTTGAAGCTGTGGTTCTTTGATTCTCTCTCTTTGGAACCCCTTGACACAGAAAAGCTTATGGTTTAAGGGGAAATAGGAGGGGTTAACAGACCGAACCAACATGTAATTGCAGACCTAAGGACCTTTGTAAATTGGAAATTTCAGGGCAGACCAAAGACCTTTTTTGAATTAGAAATTTCAGAGAAGACCAAGGACCTTTTTGTAAACTGGGAATCTCATAAAAGGCCTCGGAGTCAAGTCAAGCATAGGATGCAAGTCAACCTTTTTGTGAACAGTGTCTTTTCAAAGATCTCGTTAAAAGCTTGTTCAGGTTAGTTTGTTGAAATTATATAAAACTCTTGTAGAAAAGTTGTTTGATAAATAAACAAACAAACCCAAGTTTGTTTCTTTACCCGAGTCTGTAGTGCTTCTTGAGCAAATCTATGCGGAGACCTATTCCACCTGCGTGGAACGTGTTTAACCACGTAGTCCGTTACAACTTCCAATGCGACTTTACAACTATCTAGAATCCTCTCCACTTCTGTATGATCTGTAGCTCTTCCGTTTTGAATGAGAAAATTCATTTCTCTCACTAGCACGAGAGAATCCATCTCTATCTAAATTCGATTCATGTATGTCCGAGCTGCAAATTTGATACCTTCTCTCAGAGCTTCAGCTTCCGCCGCCTTGGCTGTGTGGGAGAACTGGATCGGTTTGGAGATGCCGGCAATGAAGACACCTTTCCGGTCACGGATTACAGCGCCTCGAGCTGCCGACCTCAATCTGGGGTTCCAGGCGGCATCTGTGCTGATAATTACCCATCCTGGTGGCGAACTCGCCGGAAAAGGACGGGGAACTGGTCCGACCCGGAAGAGAAAAGATATGCTTCTGCATGTTGGTTTTTACCTCACTCAGGTACCTTTGTGTCTCTTCCACCACTGCTTTGACTTCAGATCTGGCATTCTAAAGACAATATCGTTTATGTGTTGTCAAATTTTCCAAAATAGCATACTCATCATCTCCCTTTGCTGTGTGTTCGCTGTTAGAAAGGCAGACGGCCACCAGATCTGGATACTTTCTTGAAAAAGGTCCACAAAATATTTTCCAAAAATTGCGAGCCAGCAATCTTTCGCAAAAACACAGTGTAGAAAGAGATGTGATTCTGTCTCTCTTCCATTTTTACAAACAGGGCAGAGATTGTCCACATCCATACCCCTTTGTTTTAGATTTTCACGAACCCGCAACCCTTTTGAGAGGGCTCTCCAAATTGGGAAGAGTGTTCTTTTTGGGAGTTTTTGTCGCCAAAAAATACTCCACCAGTCTGGGTTTGGGTTGGAGCTGTTACCCGTTTGCTTAATTTTGGCTCTCTCGTTTTGTGAAACTAGCAATTAGTAGCCAGAACTAACTTGGTAATTACCGTCGTTGGAATAATGCCAGATCAAGCGATATGCACATGGGATTTCTGGGATTGAAACTCTGTGAATCTCTGTTGCATCTTCTTCCCAAAAAACTCTTTAATCTTTTGATCATCCCATTGCCTATCTTCTGTGATAAGATCAGCCACCACGACTTTGGTGTTAGGGTTTGGGTTTGGGGTGAAAGGCTTAAACGACCCTTCCCTGAATAACCAAGGGTCTGAGAAGGCGTTTAATCTTTCCACATTTCCCAATCTCCATCTGGACCCACTAAGCACTAATTTCTTGCTAGACAAAATGCTTCCCCATATATATGAGCATCCAGTTTTGGCTTCTGCACTTAGCATACCAGAAGCATTGTAATACTTGTGTCTGAGAACTTTTGCGTGGAGAAGATGAGGTTTGGTTAAAATTCTCCAAAATTGTTTACCTAGCATGGCTGTGTTAAAAAACTGCAAGTGATGGAAGCCAAGACCTCCTTCGGATTTACTTGTCTTCATACGATCCCAGCTGACCCAGCTTATTTTCCTCTTGCTATCATTTGTGCCCCACCAGAATTTTGACATCTCTCCTTCCAGTTTATCGCACAGGTTTGTGGGAAGTTTGAAGCAACCCATGGCATACTTCGGGATTGCTTCAATAACCGACTTCAGCAGCACTTCCTTTCCCGTCGGAGACAGGTATCTCTCTTTCCATCCATTCATCTTGAACTTTACTTTGTCTGATATATTCTGAAAATTGATCATACCTTTCCTTCCAATTTACGTTGGCAGCCCAAGGTATCTGTCGTGGAGAGCCTCCTTCTTTACCCCACACAGCAAGATCAGTTGGTCACCTAAATCATCCAGGAGATTGCTCGAAAAGACAGCTGAAGATTTTTGTAGATTAATTTTTTGGCCAATTGCCCTCTCGTAGTCTTGTAAGATGTTTGATAGGGCTTGTACTTCCGTAGCTGTAGCATTAGTGAAGATCATGCTATCGTCCGCAAATAAGAGGTGTGACACTTTCGCTCCTCATCTTGAAGCGGCAATCCCTGTAATAACACCCTTATGCATAGCTTGCGTGAGAGAACGAGAGAGAACTTCACCGCAAAATGAAAAAAATAAGGCGAGATGGGAAATCCCTGACGAAGCCCCCGCTTGGGCACGATATTTCCCACCACATGTCCCTTAAAACAGAAAGAAAAGGTAGGTGTTGAAACACAATCATTCACTAGATTGATCCACTTTGGGCCGAAACCCGTTTTGGATAGGACTTTAGTGAGGAAAGACCATTCCACTAGGTCATATGCCTTACTTATGTCCATCTTCAAGGCTAAGTAGCCATCTTTTCCTTTGATTCTTTTCCTCATCGAGTAAGGCATCTCGAAAGCCGTTATAATGTTGTCCGTGATTAGTCGGTCGGGGGCAAAAGCACCTTGACTCTCGGAGATGATACTATGCAGAATTATCTTTAATCCGTTCGCCATCGTTTTTGAGACGAGTTTGTAAATCACCGTGCATATACTAATGGGTCTAAGATCCGAGGGACTTCGTACTTGTTTCAATTTTGGAATTAGGGCTAACAGTGTATGGTTGAATTCAGCCACACTCTGTTCCCCATTGAGGATTTGTAGGACACAACAACCAACATCCTCTTTCAATGTATCCCAGTATCTTTGGTAAAAGAGTGATGGGAAGCCATCGACTCCGGGGGCTTTGAGAGGTCCCATCTGCTTCAGATTCTCTTGAACCTCCTGGATTGAGTATGGTTTCTCAATAAAATTCCTTTTCTCTAAACTGATCCCGCTTGTGACATGAAAAAGCATTTTATTTATATCATCTTCTGACGGGTTGGAAGAAGCAAAAATGTTATTGAAATAACTAGTGAGAACCTGGATGATTTCGGCATCTTCTGTCTTCCAATTTCCTTCATTGTCCTCAAGACCTTTGATGGTACTTATTCTTTTGTTTGTGTTAATAAAATCATTATCTTAACATATTTATCTTAACATATATATATATATATAATTGACATAAAACCTACCTGCACTATTACATTAGTGACACAAAACCCTCTGCACTTTCAATTTTCCACACCAACCCCCCGCAGTTTACTATTCTGTGACACTTAACCCAAAATCGATAACGCCGTTGATAAATTGGACGGGACAAAGTCACGTGACCAAAGTGAGAAATTACCAATAAGTCCATCATGTGTTGGTCACGTGACTTTGTTCCGTCCAATTCCTCAACGGTGTTACCGATTTTGGGTTTAAGTGTCACATAATAGTAAACTGTACGGGGTTGGTGTGGAAAATTGAAAATTCGGAGGATTTTGTGTCAAAAATGTAATAGTGCAGATAGATTTTATGTCAATGACCCTACATATTTTGTTTAAATATATGAGCATTTTTTGTGTGTGGCGAAAGCGGTTTGATCAACAAGTAATCGTAATAAAAGCTAAATAAGAAAAGGAACAAAGTATTTAGCGTGGTTTGGGAAAGTCTACATCCACGGCTAAGAGCACAATCCTCTTATTCAACCTGTAAGAAGAGAAAAAGAGTACAATTTAACATGAGTGTTCTGTGTATCCTAGCTACTATTGACTTCAGCATAAGTGTGATGCACAAATTCTCGCAACTCTCATTTCTCGTTCTTTTTGTTTCTGCTCTTTTGTGCCCAATTATGAAGGGTAACACTCTATTTATAGAGTTAGGTCACCTCCTCGGAATATAAGGAAACAAATCTAGAGTAAAAATTTCTATCCAAACAAGGACAAATCTTGTTTGGGCACCAAACAATTCTTTCCACACAAAAGGAGGTTGGAGGGGAATTCCAAAATAGCCCCTATACATGGGGCGACTATGCTTTCGGATCCAGGCCTTCCCTCACCGGTTAGCCACCCTCATGGCTAAGGCTTGGGTCAACAATCTCCACTTTGGTGATAGATTTGTAGAGATCTGTTGGTCCTAACTTGTCTCTGCATATATGTTATCTGATATTCTAGCCCTTCGGGAATCGTTTATCGACCTCCCTCTGAATCAAGTCTTTGCATTGACTACCTTAGTCAACATATCTGATAGATTCTTCTAAGTGTCAATCTTATGAAGTAGATTTTCACCAAAAACCTTCCACAATATCTCTCATAAAGTGAAATATCACGCCGATATTATTTGTCCCGGTCGTTCTTCTAGATGAATAGCACCCTGCCTATCACAATATATCCCATCTTCTTCTAAACGTTCCCCAAATATGTTATCAGACATGTGATCCAAATGGGTTCTTTCATAGCAATTGTGGCCGCCACATAATTCAACTTTTCCATAGACAATATCTCTCTCGATTCAACACGTTTAGTTATTGAGCCACCCACTTGCTATCGAGTCAAGTGTGGATTCTATTATTTTGTGTCAGCATGTGCATATAGGCTAGGAAAAAAATATTAAAAAATAAAAAATAAATAAATAAATTGAGTACCCCTTGAAGGGGTGTACAGTAGGTAGAAATACATGATCAATACTCTAGAAGGGGGGGGTGTGGTTTAATAGAGTATGCAGACTTTTGCTAAACTTTGCAAGAGTATTGCAAGAGATTTGTAAAGAGATTCAAGGCCTTGAAATGAGTTTCAAGCCCTTGGAATCAAATAGTTAGAGTAAACAGAATAATAAGTCTATTTCAAGGCCTTGAAAAGAGTTTCAAACCCCTTGAAATGAACTTGTTTTGAAAGCTCTACAAGTTCTAAGTTTGTAACAAAAAAGTAAATGCAAGAGACACAAGATATATAGAGTTCAGTCCACTTGGACCTACGTCTCTACCTCAGGGATCTTCTCCTTGCAGGATTTTCAACTCAATTCTTATTAATCAACTACTAAGCCCTTGATCTCAAGCACAGAGAGATGTCCTACTTTGTTACAGCTTGCGGTTCTCATTAACCTATCTAGTACCTGCTCTAGCTATCTGATTAACTAAGAATTCTCTATTGTTCACCTTTAACAATCCTTGATAATAAGAACGGAAGTAGTATAATAATGACATATAAATAAAGTTCAGAGATGAAGAACACAGAGAGTGAGAATTCAATGAAAGTGCAGTGTTCTTCAAATGCTTGGATTGGGAAAGAATGATCTGCTTTCTTTGTTTCTTGACAATCCTTGTATTTTCAGTGTCTCTAGCTTTTTTTCCCATTGAGTTGTATCTTCAAATGCTTCAAACTGAGCTCCTTATATACAGCTCACTTGATCAGCAAATCTTTAAGATCTTTAATAGCAAACTTTCCTATTTTTTAGGCAACAACTTTGACTTCTCTAACATTCTTCTCCAACGGATAGTTGCTTAGTATCTTCAGGGATACTGATCTGATCTTTTCCATAAACATGTTGAGAAGCTCTTACAATCATTACATTAATTGCAGAATCAAATCAATCCTGAATTTCCTTCCCTGCAAAACTCATGTTAGGAAATAAATCCTGCAGAATAGGAAATAAACTTTCCCTGCAAGACTGAGTCAAACAGATGGATTAGGTAATGTTAAACATATCAAAATACTTTTTATTTCATCATCAAGTAATAATAGATCAAGCATAGGGGTTTAGGAGTTTAAATAGAATCAGAAACCCCCCTAAGTTCATGCTTATAAGTCTCAGTTAGTTTCAAGGATTTGAAAGCTGTTTCAAGGCCTTGAAATAGACTAGCTATTTCAAGTCGTTGAAACATTGAAACTGCTTTGAACTTACGATCTCCCCCTTGATGAAAGAAAAAACCAAGGTCTTCCAATCTGTTTGATATTGTACTTCTGCAACAAATACTCATTAGCACATAGCAGAATTAATCATATAGAAACAACACATACTGTCCAAAAGATCCAAATTATTAAACAAAGTATGCAGATAATCCTAACTGACCAAAACCAGCTCATCTAAACACCAAAAATAACAAAATAAAACAACCTAAATTTTCTCCCCCTTTTTGACTTTCATAAAAAAAGAATGAGAATATGTTGGATCAGTGTTTGGAGAGATATTTAAAAGTATATTTTTGAAGATAAAATTTTCAAGGCTTTGGAAAGGAGTTCAAAGCCTTGAAAAATATAAAGAAAGATTAGGCAAGAATTAAGGGGTAGGGTCTTCATCTCCTTGCTTCTCTGCATCCTCTTCCTCATCATCCTGTTCTTCTTCTTCTTGATCCACATCATCACCTTTTTCACTTTCTCCCTCAAACAACTCAGCAGCAGTTACAATATCTGGTATAGTGGACTTCTTAGGTTTCTTCTTCTTGAGATCTATGAGCAGTGCACCTGAGTCTGGACTGTCTTCCTCTTGATCTTCATCCACTTGGTCAAACTCCACATGTTTTCCTTTTCATTTGATCTGAGCAACCCTATCTAGAGTTGAATGCTCACTAGATAGATCCTTTGCTTATTCAGCCTCCTTGGTACTCTTCTCAGCTTGAGACACTTCCTCAGCTACATCAAACAATGTCATGCTCTTGAACAAGTTTTCAACCATGTACTTCACCTGGCTGAGATCAGTGTCAAACCCATGTTGATTCTCCTTTACTTCATCAATATCCATCTGAAGTTCTTTCAACAACTCGGGGGTCAAGGGGTTGTCTTGTGACTGAGAGGTTTGGCTAGAAGTGGGAGTTAAAGATTTAGGTTTGAGAAACTTAATGGAGCCCAACTCTTCCTATGTCAATTCTGAGTAGTGCTTCCAAACTTTAGCACTGGTTTTCACCACACCAATCTTCTCAAAAACCTTCTCATTGAGCATACCAAAACCATTAGTCACTGATTCTTCCCTATCACTTGGAATTTCAAAGTGTTGGACGAATAAGGTGAGAAAGTTGGCATATGGCAAAGAGTGTTTCCTCTGGTTGGTTTGGGTATAAAGCATGTGTTCCATCACCAGCTTTGGAAGATCAATTTCATAACCATGCATAACCAAGTACATATAGTACAGAACTCTATTAGTTACCAGTTCCTTTGAGTGTTCCCTAGGTACCACACATCTCATAAAAATGGTAACCAAAACTTTGGCTTTAACAGTTAGCACAGAGTGTGTTAACTGCTTGAATGAGGTAGGGGTATTTGGTAGAAAGAATTCTCCCTTCGCTAGTTTCAGGGCTTCACTCTTATGAGGGTAGTTACTGGTGTCATATATCTTAGGACAACCTAGAACAATTTCAAACTCAGCATGATCTAGTTCCATGTCAATGCTAGCAACCTCGGTCTCAATCAAGAGACTTGCAGACTTCTTAACTTGTTTCATGTTTAGGTAAAAAGAACATGGTGAGTCTAGGGTAAGCTATCTCTGGAGGATTTAGAATAAACCATAGAGAGATTTTCTTCAACATTTTGGTGCATTCCAGATTCATACCATGTAACATAGGCATACTAATCAGACCACAGAAACCAACTGGTCTAGAGGCGAATCCATCAAGCCACAGACCTCTAGCAACATTAGTAACAAACCATGTATTATTAGGAGCTGATTTCTTACCAGTGGATTTCTTCTTCTCTGAATACATCTGCAGTGCCTTTTCAATGTTATCATCTGCTTCATCTTCTGGTTCATCCTCTTTAACATTTTCCTTTCCTTTGCCCTTGTCTTCTTTGTCAACCTTCTTCTTTGACTTCTTTGGGCTACCAATATGAATACCCTTCTGTTTCTTTGGTGCAGTCTCCACTGCCTTCTTCTTCTTTTTGATGGACACTGGGGTTTCATATTTCTTTGCCTTCTTCTTGGGAGGATGAGGAGCTATATCTTATGCAGTAGGGTTTTTTTGAACTGGAGACCCAACTAATGGTCTGAACCTCTTCCACATTGGTCTTTCTTTTCTTCTCTGTTGTAGCCTTTGATCCACCAGCCATCTTGATTCTGTCTGAGGCTCTTCTGGTGCTCATTAGGGTTTTGAGAAGAAGATAGAGATAGGATAGATACGAAGGAGAGAAATAAGGAAGGAGATAAATAGAAGAGAGTTTCAGTTTGAAAAGGAAACTAAATATTTTCTCTAATCCTTGAAGATCATGATAAATCAAAAAGATTCAAAATTGTGTATAATATTATTTTGGCTAAAAGGGGTTTTTCAAAAATGAGGGGCAACATTGAGAAATTATCTAAAAAGATAATACCAAATATTGAAAGCTCCAGAATTATTGACTAATTAACATGCAGTCTTACTTTCAATGCTTTGGAAAGAATTTCAAGGCCTTGAAAAGCTGTATCATGTAATGCATATAAAATCAAAGCTTTGAAAGGATTTTCAAGGCTTTGAAAATCAGTTCAAACCTTTGAAACACATAATACTTACCTGTTTCGCCCCCTAAACCAAATCTTCTTTATTTAGCATGCCTAACTCCAATCTTAAGCCTGGGAATCTTTCATCTGACAATGGTTTAGAGAAGATATTTGCAAATTGCAAGTTAGTAGAAACAAATTCAAGAACATTATCACCTTTTTCTGCATGATCTCTAATGAACTGTTGTCTAACATCAATGTGCTTTGTTCATGAATGTTGAACTGGATTCTTTGTAATCGATATTGCACTTTTATTGTCCCACTTGATAGGTTTATCTATGAAATCAAATCCAATATCTCTCATTTGTTGTGCTATCCGTAACACTTGAGAACAACAAGCTCCAGATGCTATGTATTCAGCTTCAGCTGTTGATAGTGCAACTCAGTTTTGCTTCTTTGAATGCCAGATTATTAAAGATGATCCAAGAAATTGAAAGCACCCTGATGTACTCTTTCTGTCAACTTTGTATCCTGCAAAGTCAGCATCTGAATAGCCACAGAAATAGAAGTTAGAATGTTTAGGATACCAAAGTCCCAAGTCTTTGGTACCATTGAGATACTTAAAAATTATTTTAATTGTAGGACCAGCTTGAAATCTAGCACACATGCACATACTGAACATTATATCTGGTCTACTAGCTGTGAGGTAGAGTAATGATCCAATCATACCTCTATACTCTTTCACATTCACACTCTTACCAGATTCATCCTTGTCTAAAAACAATTTAGAACTCACGGGAGTCTTAATCTCTTTGGATTGAGACATATTATACTTTCTTAGCAAGACCTTTGTATACTTTATTTGATGTTGGAAAATTCCCTTATTCATTTGATGAATCTGAAGTCCAAGGAAGAAGTTTAATTCTCCCATCAAACTCATTTCAAATTCCCTGCTCATAAGATTTGAGAATTCCTTGCACAAAAGATCATTAGTAGCTCCAAACAGAATATCATCAACATAAATCTGTACTACAAACATATCTTTCTCATGAGTCTTTATAAAAAGGGTTTTGTCTACCAATCCTCTTTTGAAATCATTTTCAAGTAGAAACTTTGACATTCTTTCATACCAAGCTCGTGGAGATTGTTTTAAACCATAAAGAGCTTTGTCAAGTTTGTAAACATGATCTGGAAACTTGTCATTTTCAAAACCTGGAGGTTGAGAAACATAAACTTCTTCTTCCAGATAGCCATTTAGAAAAGCACACTTTACATCCATTTGAATAGTTTCATGTTTTTGTGAGATGCAAATGCAAGTAGAATTCTAATTGCTTCTAACCTGGCAACAGGAGCAAAAGTTTCTTCATAGTCAATACCTTCTTCTTGATTGTAGCCTTGAGCTACCAATCTAGCTTTGTTCCTGATTACCTTTCCATTCTCATCTAACTTGTTTATGAATATCCATCTGGTGTCAATGACAGAATGATTTCTTGGTGGAGGAACTAGATTCCAGACTTTGTTCCTTTCAAGTTAATTGAGTTCACTTTTCATAGCTATAATCCAGTCTGCTTCTTGTAATGCCTCCTTCACAATTTTAGGCTCTACAAGAGAAATAAAAGCATTAAAAGCACAAAGATTTTTCAACTGTGACTGGTTTGTGTACCAGTGGTTGGATCAGAAATAATGTTATCAGTAGGATGAGATGATAGATATTTGAATCTCTTTCTTGGTGTCCATGGTTCAGGCTTTCCAATTTGCTTCTCAAATCTCTGAGAACTTGAAGTAGTATCTTGTTCTCCTATTTTCTCTGGAGATTCTGTTTCAAGGATTTTAACCTTTGTTTATAGGCCTTGAAAGTGCCTATCTTGTTCCTGTGACATTTTCTTAGATTCTTGAGGATTCTTATTCAATATCTGAATCATGCTTATTCAGATTGAGATCTGCAAAACCATCACTCAAAGAATCAACATAGCTTTCATCAAAAATAACATGAATGCTTTCTTCAATAAGCTTGGTTCTCTTATCATAAACTATATAGTCTTTTCCTGTCTGTGAATACCCAAGAAAGATACCTTCATCACTTCTTGCATCAAACTTACTGATAACTCCCCGCTAGGAGTTATCTTATAGCCTGAAGAGATGTGTATGTGTGCCGGAAAACGGTGTTCTAGCCAGAATTCACCCCTAGAAAGCCTCGGAAATGAGAACGAGATGTTTATAAGCTCTTAGTACATTTCTGCTTATTTTGCGCATTTCGAGATATGATCACGGGTTTTTGTTCGTTTTGTCTACCCAGGGACAAGACTTGTGAAGGAGCCGGGAATGAAGTAGGATTGCAGGAGCGAGAGCCGAGGAAGCTGAAAAAGCCAAAACCTAGAATGACCGGGATACGCTCAGTTGACAATATCTTGAGCTCTACTTGGAATTTTGGAGTGAAACCTGCGGCAGAAGAAATGAGACGTCAAGGGCTTTCCGAAAACAGGTCATAATGCTGAAACGAAGTCCGGCCGAAAAACCGACTCCCGTCAAGTGTGGGTACCAGACAAAGCCTCACCCAAGTAAGGAGTCTCTGTTCCCGGTGTCCGAAGTCGTGAGTAACTGTTTCATGTTCGTGACGATTTCCGGGACAGTTTTGACCCAAGGGAATTTTGGTCATTTGGCACCCGGCCTGGGTTTTCGGAAGTCAGGTTCAGTGTCTCCCAAATCAGTCAGCAAATTTCCTACGGCCAGATTCAGGATTGGGCAATTTTGACCCAGGGGTATTTTGGTAATTTTGACAAGTTCTGGTTCAAAACGCAGGCCGAGGCAAGGAAGGCAGAAAGTATGGTGAGAAGTTTACTGTGTGCGTATTTTTACGCACACCCTGTGCGTATTATACGCACAGAGCAAGGAGAGGGGTTGATTTCTAGCAGACCAAGGCGCTGTGTGCGTATTATACGCACACTCTGTGCGTATTATATGCACACAAGGGGTAAAATACGCACAAAGAGACAAAGATGAGGACATGGTATGCACTGTGTGCGTATTTTACGCACACCCTGTGCTAATCATACGCACACTGCGTATTATACGCACACAGGAGGTAAAATACCAACATCGGGAGAGATACATACACACCCCAGAGCTACTGTGTGCGTATCTTACGCACACCCTGTGCGTATTTTACGCACATAGCACGTACTCCGAGGCGATTTCGGTCGGTGGCAGTTTCGTAAATATAGATAGTTTCCAGAAATTTCTCCAGAATTATATAAAGACTCGTCCTTGCTCGTTTAAAAAAAAACAACAACACATCCACGGAGATGTCTGAGCATCACCGGAGAGCACGGAAGCGCTAATCCAGATCCGAAGACTTAGTTTGATCTTATTCTCTCTCTTTATTCAAAAACTTTGTTATTTACGTTATGAGTTCTAGTAGCTAAACTTTTTACCTAGGTTCTCGGTGAACCTAGGGTTTCGTACCTCAGAGATTAGTTCTACGTTTTGATTTTGAATTCATGATTGCAGTTTCTTATCAGCTGCTTTATTCGTTATTCTGTCTTTGATTTTTACTGTTTATGCATACTCGGATTGATCACCCAGAATTGCTACAGACCTGAACTGGTAGGTGAAAACGTCTGGTTAGGGTTAGGAAGAGAAGACATAATTTAACACCTTACCCCGATGGGCCGACTAGCAAAGGGGAGTAAGGACTAGCCTGAAATCTTTGAGACCAACTGTTAGAGAATCTGACCCGGGCCATCAGGACAGGTTAGAAATCCTAGCAGCCTTAGAAGGATACTGCAGATTTTGGCAGCTTAACAGGAATCCGAAAGTCTACAGGATCGTGATAGCGTGCAGGAAAAGAAAAGATACTGCACAATTGGTACGTGGCACGGATAAGGAGACTGCTGTGTGTTTTCATATCAAACTAGAACGAAAATATGTAGAGACCTTAGGGGCTCCTGGAATCTAGTATCCCAAATCCTAGTTTTACAACCTTAAGATTATTCAGAAAATTGTCACAAAAAGATTTGTGTTTCAAATATTTACTTTTAGTACTTAGTTCGTAATCAAAATATCAAACTATTCCTCCTTTTTACACTCTGTTCGTTAAACTGATTACGAGAAAAACCGGCAAAGTCCCTGTGAGATCGATAATCCGATTCGAAAATACTCCCTATATTACTTGATTCGTATACTTGCGAACAACACGCTAAATTGCGCATCAAGTTTTGGGCGCCGTCAGCGGGGACTTTTTAGGGTTTATTTAGTAGTCGGAATTAATTTTCAGAGTTTTTCATTTTTTTTGTTTTATTTTTTCGTTATCTCACTGCTCTTGAAGTCTCGTTTTTCAGGACTGTTTATTTAATGCCCAGATTGTCACGCGACTTGGTGCAGCCACTCGACAAGCAAGAACATATTTAAAGAGACAGAAACCGCAGAAATCGAGAAAGCAGGATGGTAGAGAATTTTGAGGTCCCCACGGGAGGACATGAGCGAGCTATTGTGGTGCCCGAGATCACCCAAGAACACTTCGACATAAAACCTTCCACTGTCCAGACCCTCTGCCCATTCTATGGCAAAGCTGACGAAGATCCAAACAAATTCATCTGGAAGTTTGAGGACTACTGCAACAAAGTTCGGTATAAGGGAGTTGATGCAAAGGCACTTATGCTATTTCTCTTCCCATACTGCCTGTACGGAGTGGCCAAAGACTGGCTCGAATCCCGACCACCTAGATCCATCACTACATGGGAAGGATGCGTCACGGATTTGATGGCCAAATTTTACCCCGCTTCTGGGGTCATTCAGCTACAAAGCGAGATTCTTTCATTCAAGCAGAAGACGGGGGAGACGGTGGTAGGCGCATGGTACATATTGATGAGATTGGCGAAGAGGTGCCCGAACCATGGTTTTGGAGACGCGAAGATCCTGCAGGTATTCTACCATGCCCTAGACAGGGATAGTGCTGAAAGGATTGACAGAGAAGCCGAAGGAAACTTCCTGTACCATGTGGACAAAGACGGTGCCTATGAGCTGATGAAGCATTTAGCCAAACAGGACACTCGACTGTTTGACGATCGCAGGATAGCGGCCCGAGCCAACCAGCGGAAGACGACTGGATAGATAATCTAGCCAAGATCGTGCATGACTTGGTTAAGAAAGTCTACTCGCAAAAGAAGGCTGTTGCAGCAGTAGGAGAACCAGATTTGGACGCAGCCATTGCGGAGCTCAGAATCGAAGATACCAATTACGTACAGCAGCAGTGGGACCCGAGCCGGTACAGACCGGGCACGAGAGATCTTCCGGGGTCCGGTACGGAAACCTAAATTCTGCAAACTATGCACCAGGATTCCAACACAGGCCACCAGCTCAGCAGACCGCGCCAGTACCACAGGCACAACCAGGCCTATCAGCACAGCGATTCGAAGAGCAGATGAGTAAACTGGACGCAACACTGCAAGCTATGAATGCCAGGTTTGCGCAGACGGATACGAAGATTGCCTCAGTAGTCAATACCTTGACAGCCGACCTCCATCAGAAAAAAACTGCTCTACGTACGCTAGAAGTACAGGTTGGGCAATTACCACATCAGCTAAATGAGAGAGCACTGGGGAACTTACCATCGACCACAGTTAACAATCCATGTGCTCAGATCAATGCCATCACCACTCGGAGTGAGTAGCACTACAGGATCCGCAGTACCCTAGCCATGCACGTGCAGAAAAGTCGAAGGAAATCGAACACGAAGTCTTCGGCCAGGATAACAGTTCAGCCGTAGGCCCCCAGCCGAAGGGCTCGGTTGAGAAGGAAGATGAAACGGTACCTAGCTCCAAGGAGGTGTCGTATCCTTTGAGGACACGAAAGAGGGACGATAGCAAAGACTACGCCAGATTTCTCGAGACGTTCAAACAGTTGAAGATCAACATACCATTTGCAGAGGCGTTGGCAAAGATGCCCACTTATGCCAGGTTCCTCAAGGACATTCTGTATGGAAGGAGGCGTATGAGCGATTTCGAGACAATAAATCTGACGGCAGAAGTGAGCAATTGTGTGAAGGATGGGATATTGAGGAAGAGGAGGGACCCTGGCAGTTTTTGTTATCCCGGTGACCCTAGGTAATGCTTACACAAGAAATGCTCTGTGTGACCTAGGGGCCAGTATCAATCTAATGCCCTTGTCGATTTACAAAACATTGAAAGTCGGTGAACTCAGGCCCACCAGAATCAATCTGCAGATGGCGGACAGATCCGTGAAGCAGGCTTAAGGAGTTATTGAAGACATTCTGGTGAAAGTCAGAGAATTTATTTTTCCGGCAGATTTCGTAATTCTGGACATGGAGGCGGGAGATGTACCGCTCATTCTGGGCAGACCGTTTCTGGCTATCGGAGAGGCCATGATAAACTGAAAAAGCGTAGAATTGACCACGCAGATTAATGAAGACAAGGTAAAATTCAATGTTTTCAAAAATTTGCGACTGCCCAATTACTACGAGCATGAAGACATCTTCGTGGTGGAGGTAGTCGAAGAAGGCTGGGAAAAAGAGGATATGGACGAGCTATGGGCAGAGATTGATAGAGTGAATAGAGAGAACGAGGAGAGATTCCAGGAGGAGCAGGCCATGCAAGCTGAAAACCGGACCACTTTACATCTGGACGAAAAAAGTATGCAGAAATTGGCCCTGGTCTCGTCACTCAAAGAGCCACCAACCCTAGAGCTGAAATCGCTTCCGAACCATCAAGGTTCAACTCAGCCAAATTAGTTTCAAGAAGGGCATGAAGTACTTCTCTGCGAGTCTCGGAAGCAGCTTTTCACGGGAAAAATTGAGATCTCGGTGGTCAGGACCGTTTATCATCAAAGAGGTGTTGTCATGGGATGCGGTTAAATTGGAGAATCCGCATGACAGTTCAACTTTCAGGGTGTGCGGAACCTGGGTCAAGCCATATTTGGGCCCGGAAGCGGACGTCAAGGTAGACTGTTTTGACGTCCTTTGAGCAGACATGAGGTAACTGGGTCGGGCCGTCGACCGTAAATTACAAGCGCTGGTTGGGAGGCAATCCAACGTAGTAAGTTAGTTTGAATTATTTCAGTTTTGTTTTCAGTTTTGAATTTTGAGAGAGGTAAGATGAGTGGGTATTTACTTTGAATTGAGCATGTGCAGATACAACAGAGCAGATAAATAGAGAGAACGAGGAGAGATTCCAGGAGGAGCAGGCCATGCAAGCTGAAAACCGGACCGCTTTACATCTGGACGAAAAAAGTGTGCAGAAATTGGCCCTGGTCTCGTCACTCAAAGAGCCACCAACCCTAGAGCTGAAATCGCTTCCGAACCATCAAGGTTCAACTCAGCCAAAGTAGTTTCAAGAAGGGCATGAAGTACTTCTCTGCGAGTCTCGGAAGCAGCTTTTCACGGGAAAAATGAGATCTCGGTGGTCAGGACCGTTTATCATCAAAGAGGTGCTGTCATGGGATGCGGTTAAATTGGAGAATCCGCATGACAGTTCAACTTTCAGGGTGAGCGGAACCTGGGTCAAGCCATATTTGGGCCCGGAAGCGGACGTCAAGGTAGACTGTTTTGACGTCCTTTGAGCAGACATGAGGTAACTGGGTCGGGCCGTCGACCGTAAATTACAAGCGCTGGTTGGGAGGCAATCCAACGTAGTAAGTTAGTTTGAATTATTTCAGTTTTATTTTCAGTTTCGAATTTTGAGAGAGGTAAGATGAGTGGGTATTTACTTTGAATTGAGCATGTGCAGATACAACAGAGCAGATAAATAGAGAGAACGAGGAGAGATTCCAGGAGGAGCAGGCCATGCAAGATGAAAACCGGACCACTTTACATCTGGACGAAAAAAGTGTTCAGAAATTGGCCCTGGTCTCGTCACTCAAAGAGCCACCAACCCTAGAGCTGAAATCGCTTCCGAACCATCAAGGTTCAACTCAGCCAAAGTAGTTTCAAGAAGGGCATGAAGTACTTCTCTGCGAGTCTCGGAAGCAGCTTTTCACGGGAAAAATTGAGATCTCGGTGGTCAGGACCGTTTATCATCAAAGAGGTGCTGTCATGGGATGCGGTTAAATTGGAGAATCCGCATGACAGTTCAACTTTCAGGGTGAGCGGAACCTGGGTCAAGCCATATTTGGGCCCGGAAGCGGACGTCAAGGTAGACTGTTTTGACGTCCTTTGAGCAGACATGAGGTAACTGGGTCGGGCCGTCGACCGTAAATTACAAGCGCTGGTTGGGAGGCAATCCAACGTAGTAAGTTAGTTTGAATTATTTCAGTTTTATTTTCAGTTTTGAATTTTGAGAGAGGTAAGATGAGTGGGTATTTACTTTGAATTGAGCATGTGCAGATACAACAGAGCAGATAAATAGAGAGAACGAGGAGAGATTCCAGGAGGAGCAGGCCATGCAAGCTGAAAACCGGACAACTTTACATCTGGACGAAAAAAGTGTGCAGAAATTGGCCCTGGTCTCGTCACTCAAAGAGCCACCAACCCTAGAGCTGAAATCGCTTCCGAACCATCAAGGTTCAACTCAGCCAAAGTAGTTTCAAGAAGGGCATGAAGTACTTCTCTGCGAGTCTCGGAAGCAGCTTTTCACGGGAAAAATTGAGATCTGGGTGGTCAGGACCGTTTATCATCAAAGAGGTGCTGTCATGGGATGCGGTTAAATTGGAGAATCCGCATGACAGTTCAACTTTCAGGGTGAGCGGAACCTGGGTCAAGCCATATTTGGGCCCGGAAGCGGACGTCAAGGTAGACTGTTTTGACGTCCTTTGAGCAGACATGAGGTAACTGGGTCGGGCCGTCGACCGTAAATTACAAGCGCTGGTTGGGAGGCAATCCAACGTAGTAAGTTAGTTTGAATTATTTCAGTTTTATTTTCAGTTTCGAATTTTGAGAGAGGTAAGATGAGTGGGTATTTACTTTGAATTGAGCATGTGCAGATACAACAGAGCAGATAAATAGAGAGAACGAGGAGAGATTCCAGGAGGAGCAGGCCATGCAAGCTGAAAACCGGACCACTTTACATCTGGACGAAAAAAGTGTGCAGAAATTGGCCCTGGTCTCGTCACTCAAAGATCCACCAACCCTAGAGCTGAAATCGCTTCCGAACCATCAAGGTTCAACTCAGCCAAAGTAGTTTCAAGAAGGGCATGAAGTACTTCTCTGCGAGTCTCGGAAGCAGCTTTTCACGGGAAAAATTGAGATCTGGGTGGTCAGGACCGTTTATCATCAAAGAGGTGCTGTCATGGGATGCGGTTAAATTGGAGAATCCGCATGACAGTTCAACTTTCAGGGTGAGCGGAACCTGGGTCAAGCCATATTTGGGCCCGGAAGCGGACGTCAAGGTAGACTGTTTTGACGTCCTTTGAGCAGACATGAGGTAACTGGGTCGGGCCGTCGACCGTAAATTACAAGCGCTGGTTGGGAGGCAATCCAACGTAGTAAGTTAGTTTGAATTATTTCAGTTTTATTTTCAGTTTTGAATTTTGAGAAAGGTAAGATGAGTGGGTATTTACTTTGAATTGAGCATGTGCAGATACAACAGAGTAGATAACGAGCACAAAACGGAGCAGAAATACTCTGTGTGCGTATTTTACGCACATCCTGTGCGTATAATTCGCACACAGGGGTAGAGAGAGAAAAAAATTCTATGTCCAGGCTGCGGTGTACGTATTTTACGCACTGTGCGTAAAATACGCACACCGCAGCCCAGACTGACAAAATTTTGAAAAAAAAAATTACAACGATGAGTTGATGTGTGCGTATAATACGCATAGTCTGCGTATAATACGCACACAACAGCCCAACCTTGTACAATTTTTTTTGAAAATATTCAGCCCAATGCCACAGTATGCCTATTATACGCACAAAACTTCAGTTTTTTTCAAATTTTAAATGAAGGGCACTTTTGTAATTTTTTTAAAGTAGGGTTTTTAAGGCCGACAGGTATGGGGTCATTTTGGCCTCTCTTCTTTCTCTTTCTACCTCCATAGCTCTCAAGCTCCAAGAACACAATTTTTCAAAAGTGCTTGAAATGAAGTTTTGAAGACGTTTCTGGATTCCTCTCGCCGCATGGATCATCATACTTGCTTCGGTTTTCAGAAACTTGTACCGAGCAATTTCGGGGGTGGAAGAAAACCGAGAGGTTCTATTGAGGGAGAACACAGATCCGTGGAGTTTGAAGCAAATTCAGAAAATTTCGTAGAAGGACTCCGGGTGTACGGGTTCAATTTCTGTCTCTCGCTTTATTTTTCTGCATATGCTACCAGTGGTTCCCATTCGATGAGGCAAGCAAGCTCATCCAATCAAGATTAAATCCCTGATGAATATTACCATAAGGGCATGGCACCATCCAGTGTGGGGGTGGTGTCTTTGTAACTGCATTACTTTAAAAATATAAGTGAAAAAATATTATTAAAAAAAATGGATAAAACATTGAAAATTTTGAGACTGGGCGAAGGATTTAGCTTAGAACTGGAGAGAGCTTAATTATGGAAAATTTCCCGAAAGTGGACGAACTTAAGTGAGGAAGATCCGCGAGAATCTGTCTAGGGGAGTTAATAGAGGCAATGCACTCTTGTAAATGCAAGTAGCTGTCTCCCGAGCCATGTATCCGACTAGCTGTCAGACCACCGTCACCAGGTAGTCGTCAACCCGCCATCACGGTCACCACATCATTTGGTGGAGGGATAGGCTATAGGGGATCTCATGTCTTGTCTCGCGCCTTAGGTCCACTAGTGAGCCCCGTTGATCCATTAACCCTTTTCTTGGTAACCATTTGACATAGGAAGTCGTTTTTTGATACTCGCATCATTTTTAGTATTTTGACCTTTCCTACGCGTCATGGCACGAGGGAGTTGAGTTGAGGCGGATTTTCTGGGGTAGAGCAGAATTGTCATATTTTATAGCGGATGAGCGTCATAGTTTTATATTAGAGGGTGTGAAAGGGTGAGATCGTGACGGCAGCACACTTCGGTGTGGCAGTGACTCACGACATTACACCGTGAGCACAGGAGGAGAGCCGTAGTGCGTGACATTTTTTCCGCACGATACGGGGGAGTTGGGTTGACATGGTTATTAGGAGGATTGTGCTATTTTGTCATCCTTGGAGTAAGGAGGATCGGTTGGGAAAGCGCGATTATTTTACAGATGGACTACATGGTTCAAAATTAGTGTGGGGGTGGTCGTTTCCGATTTTATTTCAGTATTTTTCTGCCACCACGTTTTTTATTTATCATAGAGTTGGCCTGGTTTATATTATTGTTGTTTATTGTGTTGCCCCGCATTGAAACGCAAAAAAAAAAAAAAAAAAAAAAAAAAAAAAAGAAGAAGAAAAAGAAAAGAGAAAAAAAAGAAAAAAAAGAAAAAAAGGGAGTGTCAAAGGCAGAAAATTCAGGGTGCTTGATTGATTTTATTTCAAAATGCCAGGCCGACAATTTTTATCACAGTTTCACATTCGTTCACAGTTGTGACCGCGAGAACGGCAGTTACACCGGGACTGGGGAAATTGAGTGTCTAGAATATTAGGTGATTTTGGTCATTTTCTATCATCTTGGTGAGGGTGTGTGAGATTGTGGGGTGTGTGAGTGTGCTGTGATGTTTAGGACATCGCTTCTAAATGACTTATCCTACCATCCCAAAGCCGGCATATTTACATTACACCCAGAGTAAAAGCACGAATGTTGTGCGTTAGGGATACGTACGGTTTGCGTGCAAAAGCAGAAGTAAGTAGTATCCGTGCTTGTTCCTAACCTAGGCTGGCCGCGAGTTCTTCCGATCACCGCAGTTTCTGAAATCTTGGGGAATATGAGAACGTAATGATGTTCAGTTTGAGTTGAAGAGAGTGCCCAGTCTCACCAAGAAGATAAACTGTTTTTATAGTACTAATAATGTTCTTAAATAAGTGCAGTTACACCTCTCTGGATTGATTCAGGATAGTATGCATTGGTATTATATTGCTGGAGTTTGCTCGGGACGAGCAAAGTTTAGTGTGGGGGTATTTGATAACTCCCCGCTAGGAGTTATCTTATAGCCTGAAAAGATGTGTATGTGTGCCGGAAAACAGTGTTCTAGCGAGAATCCACCCCTAGAAAGCCTAGGAAATTAGAAAGAGATGTTTATAAGCTCTTGGTAAATTTCTGCTTATTTTGCGCATTTCGAGATATGATCACGTGTTTTTGTTCGTTTTGTCTACGCAGTGACATGACTTGTGCACGAGCCGGGAATGAAGCAGGATTGCAGGAGCGAGAGCCGAGGAAGCTGAAAACGCAAAAACCGAGAATGACCAGGGTACGCTCGGTTGACATTATCTTGATCTCTGCTTGGAATTTTGGAGTGAAACATGCGGCAGAAGAAAGGAGACGTCAAAGGCTTTCCGAAAACAGGTCATAAAGCTGAAACGGAGTCCGGCCAAAAACTGACTCCCGTCAAGTGTGGGTCCCAGACAAACCAAGCCCAAGTAAGGAGTCTCGGTTCCCAAAGTCCAGAGTCATGGGTAACTGTTTCATGTTCGTGACGATTTCCGGGGCAGTTCTGACCCAGGGGTATTTTGGTCATTTCGCACCGGGCCCGGATTTTCGGAAGTCGAGTTCAGATTTTTTCTCCCAAATCAGTCAGCAGTTTTCCTACGACTAGATTCAGGATTGGGCGGAATTTAGAGCGATTTTGACCCAGCAGTATTTTGGTAATTTTGACAAGTTTCGGGTCAAAACGCAGGCCGAGGCAAGGAAGGCAGAAAGTGAGCTGAGAAGTTTACTGTGTGCGTATTTTATGCACACCCTGTGCGTATTATAAGCAAACAGCAAGGAGAGGGGTTGAATTCTGGCAGACAGAGGCGTTGTGGGGGTAAAAGACGCACAAAGAGAAGAAGATGAGGACATTATGCGTATTATACGCACACAACGTATTATACGCACACAGGTTGTAAAATATGCACATCGGGAGAGAGACAGACACACCCCAGGGCCACTGTGTGCGTATTTTACGCACACTACGCACACATCACGTACTCCGAGGTGGTTTTGGTCGGTGGCAGTTTCGTAAATATAGGAAGTTTCCAGAAACTTCTCCGACACTGTATAAAGGCTCGTCCGTGCTCGTTTTAAAAAAAACAACAACACATCCTAGGAGAAGTCTGAGCATCCCCGGAGCCCACGGAAGCGCGAATCCATATTCGAAGACTTGGTTTGATCTTATTCTCTCTCTTTATTCAAACACTTTGTTATTTACGTTATGAGTTCTAGTAGCTAAATTTTTTACCTAGGTTCTCCGTGAACCTAGGGTTTCGTACTCAGAGATTAGTTGTACGTTTTGATTATGAATTCATGATTGCAGTTTCTTAATATCTACAGCTTTATTCTTTATACTGTCTTTGATTTTTACTGTTTATGCATGCTCGACTTGATCACCCAGAATTGCTACAGACCGGAACCGGTAGGTGAAAACGTCTGGTTAGGGTTAGGAAGAGAAGACAGAATCTAGCACCTTACCCCGATGGGCCGACTAGCGAAGGGGAGTTAGGACTACCCTGAAATTAGTGAGACCAACTGTTAGAGAATCTGACCCGCGCCATCAGGACAGGTTAGAAACCCTAGCAGCCTTAGAACGAGACTGCAGATTTAGGCAGCTTAACAGGAATCCGAAAGTCTGCAGGATCGTGATAGCGTGCAGGAAAAGAAAATATACTGCACAATTGGTATGTGGCACAGATAACGAGACTGATGTGTGTTTTCATATCAAACTAGAACGAAAATCCTTAGAGACTCTAGAGGATCCTGGAATCTGGTATCCCAAACCCTAGTTTTACAACCTTAAGATTATTCAGAAAATTCTCACAAAAAGTTTGTGTTTTAAGTATTTACTTTTAGTACTTAGTTCGTAATCAAAATATCAAACTATTCCTCCTTTTTACACTCTGTTCGTTAAACTAATTACTTGAAAAACCTGCAAAGTCCCTGTGGGATCGATAATCCGAATCGAAAATACTCTCCATATTACTTGATTCGTATACTTGCGAAGAACACGCTAAATTGCGCATCACTTACAAAGATTGTCCTTACCACTATTGTGGACAAAACATGTACATCCAAAAGGTTTGAAGTAAGAAATATTTGGCTTTCTTCCTTTGAACAACTCATAGGGGGTCTTCTTCAGAATAGGTCTGATCAAGCACCTGTTAAGAATGTAGTTTGCTGTATTCACAACTTCTGCCCAAATACTTTGGAATTTGTTTTCCAGAAGCATTGTTCATGACATATCTTCAAGAGTCATGTTTTTTATTTTGACAAATCCATTCTGTTGAGGAGTTAGGAGCAGAAAAGTTGTGAGAGATGACATGCTTAGAACAGAATATATCAAACTCAAGTTGATCAAACTCTCTACCATGATCACTTCTGATTGACGCAATAGGTAGGTTTTTCAAAGTTTGAAATTCTCTACAAAGTTTTTAAAATTTAAAGAGAGCTTCAGATTTTTCTTTCAGAAACATTACCCAAGTATATCTAGAGAAGTCATCAACAATAACAAGCATGCACTTCTTACCCTTTGTAGTTGGAGTTCTCATAGGACCACAGAGATCCATATGCAACAGTTCAATGGGTCTAGTAGTACTTTCAAAGTTATTTGGCTTGAATGAGCTTCTACTTTGCTTGCCTTGTGCACAAGCCTTGCATACTTCTTCATCTTTGAACTTGATAGAGGGTAAGCCTCTTACTAAGTTCTTGGAAACTAACTTGTTCAAGGTATGCAAGCTAATATGTCCCAACTTTCTGTGCCAAAGCTTTGAATCTTCTTTCAAGGCCTTGAGACACTTCAAGTGTTCACCTGCAACCTTGTTAGTTTGAAAAGTATAAACATTGTTTGATCTAGAGGCTGTGATGATGCAGTTGCCAGATTTCTCATTCTGCACCACACACTTCTCTTTATCAAAGATAACTTTGTTGCCATTGTCACAAAGCTGAGATACACTAAGCAGATTAAATTTCAAGCCATCAAATACATATACATCAGAAATGGAATTTTCAGAATTTGTACCAACTTTACCAATACCAAGAATGTTGCATTTGCCTTTGTCACCAAGTGTAATTGATCCTTCAGATTGCTCTTTCTGTTCTCAAAATAGAGATATCTTTCCACTCATGTGTCTTGAGCAACCACTGTCCATAAACCACTTTTGCTCTTTGATCTTGGTAACACCCTGCAAACACCATTCACTGCCTTACCCAGCTGTTAGACCAAGTGCTGAATTTTGATTCATATTCATGGTCAACCATGTTAGGTGGTCTGACACCTTTAGGAACCCAAATCTGTCTAACTTGTCATTTGATTTGGAAGGGAAAAGTGTTCCTCATCATGTGAGGGTCTCTTCTTCTAAAAGGACAAGTCATTTTAACATGACCAATCTTATTGCAGTAATGATATTTAGGAGATGTTTTGCTTCCAGCTTTCACAAATTTGGTATTGTTTTTTTTTTGGAAAATTTTGGTTGTATCCAATACCAGTTTTGTGAACAGACTTCAAGATACTTCCAAGAATCAAGTTCAAGTTGTGTTCTGAGCCTGCAAGTTTGGTTTTGAATAATTCAGATTCTTAAAGTTTCTCAGTCAGAGTAGTCTTTTTTTGTCCAATTCATCAACTTTATGTCTTAGATTAACAAGGCTATTACTCAAGAGAGAGTTCTCAATGACTACTTCCTTGAATTGTGTTTTCAAGGCTTTGAAACTGGTTATCAAGGTCTTGAAATCACTGTCAGTTTTCTTCTGAGAGATTTTAAGATTCTGATTTAGACAAACAATATGTAAATTTTATTTTGCTTGCTCATGAACTTTTTCTTTCAAAACTCTATGTTCTTTCAGATAGTCCTCTTCATTTAAAAGCATTGTTCTAAGATAATTAGATAGGGCTTCTGTTGGTTTTGAAATCAAACAATACACCATTACCTCATTGTTCTTTTCAGAACTTTCATCATGCTTGGCAATAAATCATAGGTTGACAGCTTCTTCTTCAGATTCAGAGTCACTTGAGGTATCCGAATCACTCCATGATGCTATCATAGCTTTCTTTCGTCTATCATGATCTTTCTGCTGAATGTTCTTGCTTTTCTTGTGTGGACAGTCTCTGATCAAGTGTCCTGCATCACCACACTCAAAGTAATTCATGAATTTAGGCTTATTATTATGTGAAGAAGATTTACCTTTGTAGTCTTTGCTACTCGAGGATCTGTGTATTTCTCTGTTGAAGTCTTTGTTACCAAAGATTTTCTTAATTTTAAGAATTCTGGTCAAGGCTTTGGAAATCAAAGCAATTTGATCTTCTTCATCATCCTCAGTTTCATGGATTTGAATTGTCTCATTCTCCTTAGCCTTGAGATCCAAATTCTTGACACCTTCAGGCAGTTCTCCATCATCTTCATTCATGGATATCTCATGTGTAAGGAGCTTCCCTTGTAGGTCATTAAGTTGAAGTGATGAGAGATCTTGAGCTTCTTCAATAGCAGTTGTCTTTGGTTCCCATTTTGCCTTTGGAAGACTTCTCAAAATCTTCCTCAACTTCTCTTCATTGAAAATATGTTTTCCCAGAGAATGTTCCCTGTGAGAAACCACCATCACCTACAGTACTCATAATCACAAGATGGTTAAATCTATGCAGTGATACAAGATCTGATACCAATTTAAGGGGTGTACGGTAGCTAGAAATACAGGATCAATACTTTAGAAGAGGGGGGGGGTTGAATAGAGTATGCAGACTTTTAGTAAACTTTACAAGAGTAGTGGTTTCAAGAGATTCGTAAAGAGATTCAAGGCCTTGAAATGAGTTTCAAGCCTTGGAATAAAACAGTTAGAGTAAACAGAAGAATAAGTCTATTTCAAGGCCTTAAAAAGAGTTTCAAACCCTTGAAGTGAACCTGTTTTGAAAGTTGCACAAGTTCTAAGTTTGTAACAAGAAAGTAAATGCAATAGACACAAGATATATAGAGTTCAGTCCACTTGGACCTACGTATCTACCTCAGGGATCTTCTCCCTGCAGTATTTTAAACTCAATTCTTATTAATCAACAGCTAAGCCCTAGATCTCAAGCATAGAGAGATGCCTTACTCTGTTACATCTTGTGGTTATACCTAACCTATCTAGTACATGCTCTAGCTATCTGACTAACTAAGAATTTTCTATTCTTCACCTTGAACAATCCTTGAGAATAAGAACAGTAGTAGCATAAGAATGATATACAAATAAAGTTCAGAGATGAAGAACAAGAGAGTGAGATTGCAATGAAAGTGCAGTGTTCTTCAAATGCTTGGATTGGGAAAGTATGATCTGCTTCTTTGTTTCTTGTCAATCCTTGTATTTTCAGTGTCTCTAGCTTTTTGCCCGTTGAGTTGTGTCTTCAAATGCTTCAAACTGAGCTCCTTGTATACAGCTCACTTGATTTGCAAATCTTTAAGATCTTCAGCAACAGACTTTCCTATTTTGTAGGCAACAACTTTGACTTCTCTAAGAGTCTTCTCCAACGGATAGTTGCTCACGATCTTCAGAGATACTGATCTGATCTTTTCCATAAACATGTTGAGAAGCTGTTAAAATCATTAGATTGATTGCAGAATCAAATCAATTCATAATTTCCTTCCCTGCAAAACTGAAGTTAGGAAATAAATCCTGCAGAATAGGAAATAAACTTTCCCTGCAAAACTGAGTCAAACCGATGGATTAGGTAATGTTAAACATATCAAACTACTTTATCTTTCATCATCAAGTAATAATAGATCAAGCACAGGGGTTTAGGAGTTCAAACAGAATCAGAAACTCCCCCTAAGTTCATGCTTTTATGTCTCAGTTAGTTTCAAGGCTTTGAAAGCTGTTTCAAGGCCTATTTCAAGTCTTTGATACATTGAAACTGCTTTGAACTTACACAATCAAAATAAAATGTCAAATTAGGATTGGGAAAAAGAGTGAACATGAAACTAGATAGAGCTCGATGATGCGGTTAGGGAGACTGAAGACGACATAACTTATTGAGAGCCCCTAATTTTCATCTAGAGAGTTCATAAGCTCGGATACCTAGCTGTTTTTAAAAAACCTCGGATGGTTTGAATCTAAAAGGGTGTGCTTGTTTTTTGGAGTCTCCAACTAGTTAGTCGATAATGTAAAACTTCAGTCTTTAGGTAGTCGATATCATGTCGTCACGGTCACCATATCTTTTGATGGAGTTATAGGCTTAAACGGGGTACACTAGTTTGTCTCGATCCATAGGTCCACTAGTGTGGCCGTTTGATCCCCATTCTTCACAGCCTATGAGCCCATGAAGCCATTTTTGGAACTTACATAATTTGAGCTAATTTATTAATGGCAGATGGAGTTGAGTGAAGAAGGGGGGGATAGAGAGCATATGTGCTGATTTGATATATCTTTATTGTTATTATGTTAAATTTGATTCATTAGAGGGGATTAGAGGGTGAGATAGAGGAAAAAATTGCACCACGGTGAGGGGATGTGAATAACCACATTACATAGTGATCGCAGGGGGAGTGTCGCGTGCGAGGTATATTTTGCATTGGGATACTTAGGATGTTTGAGATTCATTGGTGAATGTGCAATATTATTTTCCTTCTCGGTGTTGTGGAGGTTTGGTGGATTGGCATGTACTTTATCTTGACAACAATTGGGGATATGCTTTCAGTGAGTGTGTCTCTGTGTGTGTGGTTGGGGTGGGGGGGGGGTAATTATCTTATTACAACTTATTTTGCATCCCCATAATTTTCATTTTTTATTTTTTGCCACTCAATCCATAGTGTGTGTGTGTCTATATATATATATATATACATATACATACATATATATATATATATATGTATGTATATGTATATATATATAATGCTCCACATTGAAAAGGAAAAGAAGTAGAAAAAAAGAAAAAAATGAGAAAAAAACAAAGGAAAGAAAAAATGGAATACCAATCGGGTGCATTATTCGTACGTCAGATGCTGAGTCTGTTAGGAAATCTGGCAATTTCCTTGCGATGTGGTGAACCCACTGCAATATGCGATAACAAGTGTAGAAAGTGAACACAAGGATTTACGTGGTTCAACCCAAAGAATGGCCTACATCCACGGTGCAAAGAGTGCTACTTCACTGAACAAATGAGAGACGGTTACAATGTTTGCGATAGAGAATTAATCTCTCAAGGTAACCTATGCAATTCTCTCTGCTACTTTGTTCTACTGCAATTTCTCACTCTCTCACTTGCTATATCAATCTGCTATCAAGTTTCTCAATATATAGGCTAACACAGCCTACAATATTGACTACGGGAGGAGACAAGATTTTGCCTCCGCGATTCATGAGCCGTCCAAGGACTTTTGTGTTTCACAGCTGCAATAACTCCGCCGCTAAAGCTACAGTTCCGAACTTGACAAATGCGGCTGCTCAATTTCTGAGCCACATGCTAAACGCCAACAGAGTCAACTGTTTCTAGACTTACAAATTTTCACATTTTTTGCCGCGAGAACGACAATGCACAACGGGGGTGATAAATTGAGTGTCTCGGATATTTTAAGCGATTCAGGTCAGGTTTCACATACTTCGTGAAGGGTTGTGAGTTTGAGAATTTCGTGAGAGTGTCATGAAAAAATGGGACTGCGCCTAATATAAACTTATCTCATTGTCCTAAAGACGTCAAATTGTGAACCTCTGAATGGACTAAAAAGTATGATGACGTATTAGACTAGGCTAGGAGACCCTTTCCTGTTTACAGCACGCGCGAGAGAAGTTACACATTTTTCAAAGAGTGGCTCTACATTCTCTATGATATCTAGGGGGACTTTGTAATGTTTAAAAGTAAGTCTTTACTCGCTTGTCACACAAGGACCACAAAACGCACTACGCCATGAGAGACTGAGAGCTTGAGTTCTTCTATTTTTATTTTGAGTTAAGGAGATTTTTCAATCCCGCGAAGTCGAGTCATTTTGCTATTGAGCTAAGGATATTTTCCAATCCCGCTATGCATATCATTTTGCCCCATAGTTTACAGTAATCGTTGAGTCGAGTCAGTCAGGTCTGTTGGACAGAATGTATGCAATTGGAGAACTTATGCAAGGTAGTTATCTCAGAGATTCCTCGTGACGAGAATTTAATAAGTGTTAGCGTATTTGATAACTCGCGGTTAGGATGCCCTGAGCTTAATCAAATATGAACTACACGAATTTCCGTAAACTTTGAGCCGTTTTGAGCCTAAAAAGCCTTGCTAATGCACATGATTTGCAATTGAGCTTTAGTTTGGATTTTGAGTAATTTTAGAATGCATTTATGTATATTTTGAAATGACAGCAGGTTGTTTTTGGTTTAATTGACGAAACAGGACTGGGAGATCTTTGGAAGGCTACATAATAACTCGGGAAGGATCTGACCAAGGCAAAGAGCAAGGAAAAGATGACTGAATTTGCTAGCTGAGTTCATATGCATGCCTGTCTACGTTCATACATAGTTAGGGGATTAAGGAAGTACTAGAAGGAGATTTCATGCGTTCATTCGCAGGCTTGGTTGCGTTAGTACGCAGTCAGGGGATAAAGAGCCTACAGATTGGCTAAGGAAGCAACACCTGATGCACTGACTGCGTTTGTACGCAGGACCTACCATGTTCATGCGGAGTCAGGAAAGAAGAATGAGAGATAGTATGTACTGGTTGCGTTCATAGGCCTGGCCCTTTGCATTCTTACATGAGGAGGAAGATGAAGAATCTGGCTAAGTATGGAAGCATGGAGCTCTCAGTCTCAGTTCACACGCAGAAGCCCCTGTGTACATCGCAGCCCCTGGAGAAATCTGAGGTGGCTAAGGGCAGTGGCAATCTGGTAATTTCACCAAGATTTACAGAAATACGTGCAGTATTTATAGCAGCTTGATCCAGCAGCTAGAGATAACCAGAAACACTTTGGAAGCAGCTTTGGGAGCTTAGGTGCAGTTCACGAGTCACATATTTCTTCAATGTCGTTGTATTCGTCTTCTTCTCTCTTTAGTGTATGAAACACAGATTTAGTATTATGAATATTTTCAGTAGTTGAACACTTTACCTTGGTTCCTCAGTGAACCTATGATTTTTATTCTGTTTTTCTAAGTTTTTATAGAACAGAATATGTTATTGAATGATAATAATAGTGCAAGACCACATCTCTTTATATAGAATACTAAGAAGCTACTAGAAGTTAGGTCAAACTAATTGCTGTTTAGTCCCTATAGTTCCTATACGCCCCCGCAAGATGGAGGGTCGTGACGAGACTCCAATCTTGGTCTTCAATGTAGCGCGGAAGAGCAAAGTGGTATTGGTATGGTTATCGGCGCCATGTTTTTGCCGATTAAGAGGGAACGAGCTTCGATCCTCTTCGGTTGGGGACGACAACCATGCAGGGGTTTTGCTTGTTCCAACGCCGATTTTGGAGACGGCAACTAGAAACTAGGATTTATTGAATAGAAAAAGAAAAGCAGAAGGGAGGCACTGCTTGGATCAGCGGCGAGGCATCTGTTGGGTCTAAACCTGGACGAGCCCGGAACGGAGGTCACCGAATGGAGGGAACGAGAGATCGATCCTCTTGAGCGGTAACGGTTCCGGTGTCCGACTGGTAAAAACGCTGTAGAAGCTGAGAGAAGCCGTACTGGAAAACGGCTCGAATGGAGCCACACAGAAGCCGGCTGGTAGGTTGGCTCGGTTGGAGCAGATCTGGAACAGCTGAGGCGGCGCGAGACTGGTGACGCAGTGGCGACGAACCAGTGTGAAGTTGCCGCCGATTGAGGGAACGACCTGGTCGATCCTCTGGAACGGCGGAGAACCTGGAAGCAGCTATAGACGTTGCTGGCAGCTGGAGGATGGTCCTCGTGTGTTGTGGGGTCGCCGAATGAGGCGGCGGTGATGAAGGCTGACTGTGAGGAAGCCAGATCTGTGACGGGAAGAGCTTTGTTTTCTTTTTCTTTTTTTGGTTACTGTCGACGTTCTGGACGGCGACGAAGAAAAAAATATAATATTTGAAGTAGGGAAACACTCCAGGAGAACGGAGAACAACTGAAGCGGCTCAAAGTCCAGAATAGGAGCAAACTATGAGGTTGAAGGAAAAAAAGAGAGAGCTAACAGTTCCAGCGGGCGGCTTGCGGTGGTGCCGCCCGCCAGAGGCGGTAGCAATTAGGTCACCAAGAGCGTAGCCGCTCTGATACCATATAGAATAGAATATGTTATTGAATGATAATAATAGTGCAAGACCACATCTCTTTATATAGAATACTAAGAAGCTACTAGAAGTTAGGTCAAACTAATTGCTGTTTAGTCCCTATAGTTCCTATAGTTTTTGCTATGAACTCTTGACCAGAATATTCTAATGCAGTTTTATGTCCTCTTTAGATTTCTGTCTTGATTATATTTTTTATATATGAACGGAGTGATCGACTAGAATTACTTCAGATCTAAACAAGTGTGTGGGAGTGACAAGATAAGATTAGGAAGAAAACAAAGACTTTGTTCCCATATCACGGTGGACTGAGTGGCGAAGTGTTAATAGCATGAGCGTATAGACCAACTGTTACCACATTTGAGGCAGACCGAGAAGAGATCTCAGAGATTGTAGCACCCTTAGAATAGATTTGCAAATCTAGCTGGACCGAGATGAACCAAAATGTAGAGACATGTGATAGAGTGTATGAGACCGTGAGTAGATTACACAACCTTGTTGTGTGTCATAAATTGAGCATACTCTGCGTGTTTTCATTCAAATTCTGGAAATATGAAGAACCTTAAATTCTCCCAAATCAGAGCTTTTACAATGCAAGTCATTGTCACAAAATTACCTAAAAAAATATTAGTTATTTCCGTTTAATTACTTTCATACATAGATTAGCATAAATCAACTTAAACAAGCTCCTCCCATTTTATTTTATTATTTAAATTAGTTTCTACTTACGCGACAATCATGTCTTGGTTAGAAAGATATTTCAAGTCCAAATACTCAACTTTCCTACTTAAACAGTATACTTGCGATAGCACATAAGAAATCGTGTGAGATTGGAGGCTCAAATATGGAAGAGTAATAGTGAAGCATGATCTCTTTGTATGGTCTTATCACTACCCACTGTTAAGTTAGATCTCTAGCCTACTAATGAGAGTGAAGAAAAGGTTCAAGTTTGAGGTAGGTTAACGAAAGAGGGTTGTAAGCAGGTGGAGGAAACAGGCCTAGAAACAGAAGGCTAAAGGCTCCCCTCTTTTTTTGCTAGCCCCAAAACTGGCCAACTGTAGAAAAGCCCATGATCATTTGGAGCCACAATTTCTTGGGTAACAACACGAAAAAGATTTCATCATTACAAGAACAGATAAGAGGGCTGGCTGGATCAAGGATTATGGAATCAAGAAAAGAAAGACATATTGCAAGAGTTAGAAGAAGTCTGGGTTAGGAAAGAAACGTACTGGAACCAAAGATGAAGGCTGCAATATTTGAAATTTGGCGATTTAAACTCAAAATTTTACCACTACAAAAGCAGAGAAAAGGGGCTTAAACCAGATTGTGAAATTATGAGAAGACCATGGAACATAGGCGGAAGGACAAGAGGAGCTAGGTAAACTCATTACCCTTCTACAACAGTTCAGTTACAAACTGACCTTCTGAATAGATTTACCTGTAAGATAACTTCTTCCATTAATGAACTGCTTGTGGCTATCCCTAGCCATAATGAAGTCAAGCTATGGGTTTTCAAGAATGTCGTTACAATTTTTTTTGGCTTCTGCCACAGAACCAACTTACTGCAGCCATCTTATTGTTTTCAAACTACTCGTATTTTGAAAAGTTAGAATTTGACATGCTCTGCTTTCATACCAAAAGGAAAAAGTCCCGTTTCAACTACTCAATTCCGACCCATCTCTCTCTCTCTCTGTAGCTTCACTGACAAAATTCTCTCTAAGCACCGACAGATTAAAAATATATCTTTCATGTTTGATTATCCAAAACCAGTTGGCATCTATCACTAACATGCGCAGGGATTATTTTCTTTCTTGAGGAGACTGAAGGAAGGGATAAGCGGTGTGATTGCAAACTAGGCATTGCCAAAGCCTATGCCAGACACAAATGACAGTCAGATGGCTAGTTATGTGACAGATGAAATTCATTGAGAATTGGAGAGATTGGTGAATGTCTTGCCACAGTGAGGTTCAATGTCCTACTTCAATTCAGGAAAGAAGGGGGTTAGCCGATATGTTGTCTTAGTAGCTCAATAATGTAGTGATGGATGAAGATAAAAGGCATCAAGTTAATTAGCAAAAATGAACCAAAGCTGAAAATTTTAAATTTTGCTGATAACTCCTCCATATTCATACAAGCCACCAAAGAGGAGATATCTAGCTTTACGTGGATCCTAAAAAAATTCGGAATAGCATTTGGACTCAAGGTAAACCCTGCTAGATCTCGTTATATCATATCCCCCAACACCATTGAAGAGATGATAGACTACATCACTCCATAACTGAGGACTCCTGTGAAGAAAGGAGGAAAATACCTGGGTCTGCCTATGTTTTTGGGAAAAGTCAACAACACAATATATTAACTACATTTCGGAAAAAAACATGACGTAAAATGCAGTGCGAGAAGGAGTTCCTATCCCAAGCAGGAAATGATAATTTTCACCGCAATTATTCAATTTGGCTCTTCCAAATTAAACCTGTGCAGTATTAAAATTTCAATCGTGAAGGGAAAATGCTATGTGCAGGAAGATACAATTTCGCCGACACATTTTCCACTGAAAGAACACAGTAAATGTGGGTACGCTCCTCAGCATTATCTTTGAAATTAATTTCGAAACTCATAAATTCATGTTTAGAAACCGATAAATGTCTATAGAAATTACCCGAAGTGAAAAAGGAAAATTAACATAGATTTTACTGGTTAACACATCAAGAACAATGCTGCCAAAGATGAGACAGCACGAAGATCATTTTTCAATTCCCTATTTTTTTTTTTTTTTTTTTTTTTTATCTAGGCAAAATTTGCAGTCCTTCAGGGTCTGGTTACCTTTGAAATCCAACCAAAATCAGAGAAGTTTATACGCACCATGTCAGTGTCTCTCTTCACCACCCATTCCTGCGTTGGTCTATACCCGATACCTGTTTCCTTCTCAATGTTTGTATCCGTCAATGTTTCTAATCTCCAATCCAGTCTTTCCACTACTTCCTCATACACAATAACGAAGTCATTGTGTTTGTGATTCACAGGTGCGATTTCCTTGAAGGAAGAATCAATATCATATCCATAAATAGATCTCCCAAGTTGCATCCAAACTTCGCGTTTCTTTTCATCGCTGTAAAAAAGCGGCATCGCGATGATATCATCCCACACCGTTCTAGTGTTGAATCTGAACAAAACTGTCCACGATTCTCCCACACCATACCATTTCATACTCAAAACCTCAAGAGTAATACAATTTTCGCGGCGAGTCATAAGTATCCGCCTAATGCTCCCACACCAAGTATACGACGTCCAGCCTTCTTGGCTGTGGACAACGGCATATATTTGAATTCCTCTATTTTAGAATCGAAATAAACAATTCTGTCACGAAACCACCAATGAAGATTATTGTTGAATGCTAGACCCGGTCTCTTGAGTCTAACATTATCGAGGACGTTAACTGTTTTCCAAGATTTTGTTATAAAGCTGCCCACCATTACTTCACCAGATTCTGAAAGTTTATGCCTCGAATCCAACACCACCTTGTAATCTTCGCTGCCATAGTCGGAGCAACAGAGTCCTGAGTACATTTCTTTGGTTGTATAACCTGTTAAATGATCGCAGCGCAATATTGATCTGCTTCCGGAAATCGCAGGGTCCCACAAAAATAGAAACACACCTACGTTAATAAGCAGGGGTTGTCTATGGTGCGTCCCTAATTAGGGTTCCTGACAACTTTTTTTTTTTTTTTTTTTTTTTTTTGTGGTCCCCGCTACTACAGGACAAAAGATGTTACCGGCTATAGCAGGTAACCTCGACTGGAGATATAGTTGTTAAGGGTTTTTCTCGCTTTAGATAAAGTTCTTAATATCTACGCGGCTAAAAGATAGAAAAGACTACCATATAGTTAGTAGAGTTTAACAGGTAGAAGGAGTTCCCTCATTTAAGAAAGCATTGTTAACAATTTGAGTTTTATTGTTAATAAATAACGATGAAATTAACTACAAGCAGACCAATATCAACTCAAAAGTCCTTTAAAGGCATGTTTAAAGATTAATACCAGAACAATTCCACAATAACATTAAAATAAGGTGGTACTTGTTCAATATCATCTCCCGGGTCGTCTTTCTTGTCAAGAAATCACGAATAAAATCACTCTAAACAGACCTATATCATTCATGCTTGTTTTTCTTGGACTGACTACTCGATTGAGACCAGAAGTATTCCTCTTTAACATCAAACTCAAGTGGCAGTTCTGCAAAATCGTCTTCCGGATCGTCCACTTGTTCGACGGAGTCCACCGGAGGATTGGGGCATGTTGTCCTGTTGTGTCCCAGCTCCTTGCAATTGCCACACCTCCTTCTCTTGTCTTTCTTTGGTCCCTTTTGACATTTAGTGTCCGGGGGGTCCGGATTCTTCACATGGGCGTAGGGATTTTCTTCCTTCTTAATCTCTCCTTGTGTCCCGGCTCCTTGTGTACCCTGAAAAGTTTTAGAAACCATTCTCTGCATTTTTCGAATCCCGTCGGCCATATGCTCTTTGAAGAACCTCATTGTCTCGCCAGTAGTACAACCCAAACGGTAATACAGTTGAACTTCGTTCCTCGAGGAAGCCCGGCGCAAGGTTTGCAAATCTGGGTCATCACTTTTCTTCCCAACAGGCTCCTTCATTGATGGCTCGGTTCGGTAGAATTCTTTGTCAGTTTTGGTCCACCTTTTGGCAATTAAAGAGTTTGGGATCCTCTGTACTCCCTTTTGTTTCAGAACAAAGAACATGTGTTTGCAAATCATATACGATGTTTCCCAACGAAAACACGTGCAACGGAGAAGCCTATTATCATGACGACATTGAACAACTTGCTGAAGCAAGAAAAGATAGGGTGGTTAGAAATTAAGAAGGAAATGAAAATACAAATGAACACAAGGATAGACAGATTGTAACCTGGTACTAGATAGAAGAGGACAATAGTTCAAAGACTGTGACATCAATACTTATTTGTTACACTTTAAGACTTAAGATATCATTAATAACATTAAGGAAACATGACAAGATTATTTAGAAATAAAAATGCAGTACACGAGTACATAGTATATAAATATGTAAATTGAAGCAGATGTACATACCATGGATCTCTTCATTTGACCTCTCATCACGTAGAACAAGTTCAAGCTCTCTTCTGGAACAGTTTTGACTTCAAACACTCTATAATCATCACCCTTTCAAGCTTGTTTCCTAAACATGTTGAAGACATTTTCGGTGAAGACCTCTGCTGCATGGCGTTCGAGTTCCGTGAACCCTGTTGTTATCACCGGGTCTGATTGGTCGGAGCGATGGTGTGCCTTACGCTCGTTGTTGCGTAGCTTGTCAACCCCTGTCGTGAATCCCTTGCAAGCATTGGTCAATTTGTCCGAGTAGGACATATAATCCTTGACAAAACTATTGATGCTCTCGCATCTCGAGGTCGTCGTTTGCAACGCAAAAAAATGATCCTTCAAGTATGTCTCCGCCCACAAGTGGCGGTTCATATATGTGACCTGGACCCAATTCCTATCAGCAATGTTCCATCTGGTAAGCATTGCATGCCAATCATCATGCCAAAATTTTTCAGGTTTCCTACTATGCAAGCACTTTTTAAAATCAACTATGAAGCCTTCTCCCAACTTCAGATTAGCCTGGGCGTTCCGACAAAGATGCCAAGAACACAGACGATGTCTTGCCTCTGGGAAATTATCCATAATAGCTTTTCTCATTGCCAAATCGCCATCCGTGATGACGGACAAAGGCTTCTTATTATTCATTACCTTCATCAGGCACTTCAAAACCCAATCATATGTTTCTGCTGTCTCGTCGTTGAGAAAAGCACAGGCAAAAATAGTCGTCCGGTAGTGATTGTTCACGCCAGATAGAATTACAAATGGTTTTTGATAGATGTTGGTCTTGTACGTTGCATCAAAAATGAGTACATCGCCAAATCTGTGGTAATCTACCACTGATCTCCTATCACACCAGAAAACACTTTCAAGCTCATGATTTTTACCTGTTCTGAACCTACAAAAACAATAAATAACACTTAGGGAAACAGAAAGATTAGTTACATAAATGATGTTAAATCTAACAGGTTAGAAAGTAAGTTTAACAAATAAGTATGAGCGTAACTGAACAGTAGATAGACCTTAACACATAAGATAGCACGCTTAATTGTTAAGAAGTAAACTTACTCCCTGAACACGCCATAGTGACTGTGCTTCAAACTGTCAATGTACATCAAGGTCTGCTGCCCATCTCCTTCATTTGAATATATCTTGTCCATAGAGGCCATTTTATTGTAAAGATCTTTCTGTGTGTAACCCAACTTGTTATAACCGCCGGCTTGTTTAACCATCAAAAGAAAGCTTTGGCAATACTTGATCCCCACCTCCTTCAAAGATCTGACCAGTTCAACATCAGCCTCAGAGACCTTTCGGTGTGACCGGTGGTTGCTCGCGCATTGTGGTTCCGAAAGTTCGTGTGAATGACCGGGTTCGAATTGAACCACCTTAATTAAAAGGCTCGGTAGGTGAAGTTCTTGATATTTTTACACGAGCTTTGCATACACACCTAGTGTTTCTGGTATGCTCCCGTTTCCTATTTTCTTTGTACAGGACCTTCTCGGAGCGCAAGCCTTGTCGGGCACACACGTATATCCTTGACTTTATGCATTATTTCGTTTCCGGGTCGAAGTACCGGCGGTTGCACCTTCTAATCCCAAAGACAAGAATCAGTTCGTAGAGGTTGTACCAGTCATAAGCTTGAACCTCATTTTCAAAAGTCATTTCCATAACATCTTCCTTGGTAACCATTATTCCTGCATAAAACTTAAAATTCCTATCTGTATAACTACAGTCATTAACTTAAACTGTTAGATCGCATACCTGGTATGATCTCTCCATTTGGAACTTCCATAATAGAGTTTCTGGTTGCATCTTCTCCATAGCTCTATGTAAGATTGATGTCCAAACATTCATCTTCATCGAAGACCTCAAAATCGTATTCTTCTTCCTCATAATCATGAGGCAAAGATACCAAACCTTTGCCACGAAATCCACTCTCACAAATTTCCCTCCCTCTCATCTGAAATTGGTTTGTTTCACTTTCTGGTTCTCAGATTGACCTCCTTCTCAACCTGATATTCAAAGAAGAAGACCCCAACAACCAAAAGGTAGTATTGCACTATTTTGGATACAAAATTTTAAAAGACATGAAGAACGCTTTAATTTTTTACCTTAATGAATACGAAATCTCTGAAAAGTTTATCTCCTCATTAATATATGGATGTAATATAATAAATTCCTCAGCTACCAAGACTGTGGTGTCAGTGAGATGAAACTTTAATATTCTCGAACCTAGTTTTAAGATTTAAGATAGCATCCTTAATAGTTTAAAGAGAAACAGTTCACTAAGCTTATTTTGTGGGCAGCAGAACCATTCAATGCCTAACATAAATGAGCCAGACCAACCATATCCTTAAATTCTATCCACTTTGGCAGGAAAAGCTGAAGTTTCATCAATGATACTTTAATTCTGCTAACTACCATGCCATATGAGGTGTTCATATGAAACTGTTCCATCCTATCTAAGATTGTGAGATACCTTAAAATAGCGGATTTTCAAAGAAGAAGACCCCAACAACCAAAAGGTAGTATTGCACTATTTTGGATACAAAATTTTAAAGACACATAGAATGCTTTAAGTTATTACCTTAATGAATATGAAATCTCTGAAAAGTTTATCTCCTCATTAATAGATGGATGTAATATAATAAATTCCTCAGCTACCAAGACCGTGGTGTCAGTGAGTTGAGAATCTAACAATCTTGATTTTACTTTTTAGATAGCATCTTTAAAATGTTTAACTGCTCATAAAGATTTAAGATATCATCTTTAATAGTTTAAAGAGAAACGGTTCACTAAGCTTATTTTGTGGGCAGCAGAACCATTCAATGCCTATTATAAATGAAGCAGACCAACAATATAATACAATTATAGCCACTTTGGCAGGAAAAGCTGAAGGTTCATCAATGTTGATTTAACTCTGCTAACTACCAAGCCATATGAGGAGTACAAAAGATGCGACATCCAAAACAACCCACAACATCCAAAAGGACAGAAACATTGTTCGTAAAACAAAGTCACAACAACATTACACATATTTACTTTTTCTGCTGCTTCTTCCCCGCCGTCTTCTTCTTCTTCTTCTCCGCAGACCTCAATGCAACAAAGAAAACAGTCGAAAACTTGCGGTACAAACTGTAAAATGCATACCGGTGGTCCTCATCCTCCATCAGTTCCTTTAACCCAAGATAATTCTTGTTAAATACGCAGTTATAGCTCGATCTCCCCATTTCATTCGCAATCCATATTCTGAGGTTGGGAGCCTGGACAGAGAACTTCTTCTTTGGAACTGGAATCAGGTCCCTCAAATGACTCATGAAGAAGCAGACATGAGGACCACAGTCATTCCTGACAGATGAAAATAGAATGCAGCCTTAATATATATCACAGATATGTAAATAGATTAGTTAGCTATGTTAAATAGTTAGCTTATTACCCATTTGATTGCTGGGGAACATCGTCGTTCATGTACCACACCTGCCAGCGTCGTATGTCATCATTGTATTCTGAGTAGTTGGTGAGCATTGTGTGCATTTGCCCAATTTTGGCAGCAACTTCGAACTCAGAATACCCCATGCCGGTATGCGAGTCCAAGACGAATATTTCTTGGTCAACAAAGGAAATAACCATCATGAACCAGTGCAGGTGATCGACATTCAACGGAACGGCGATCTAATCATTAAAAATTCAAGATAAAGTAAGTTATACAAAAGAACAAAGTAGCTTGTATTGATAGTATTCGGAATACTTACGTATCCCATCTCGCTCCACTCTCCTCCCGACTGTTCGTGTGCCTTGACGTATTCGAGGACTTTTGTGGGCTGAACAAAAATTATAACTAATCAGGTATTTTCCTAGATGAATTTTGAATTGAGTCATATCATAAAAATGACAAGGCAGTGAACTTACAGAATAACACGTGCCGAGGAACCAAATCCGCTTGATTCCTTGGAACTCCCGGCTACGTTCATGAAGATGAAGGAATTGCATGTAAGCATCCATCACCTCATCGTCAAACCATTTTTCATCCAGGAGGCGCCAAGCGGACGACCTCGTCAGTTTGGCCATGCCACCCATATCATCAACTATCTCACTGCATATTATATATGATACACAACCAGAAGTATAAACATAATGCATGCCACACATAAGAATTATTTAGGAAGTTTGAATGTAAATAAAACTTACGTTGCCAATTCTGGGGGAACATAAAAATTCTTGTTGGTGTGTTCGTACGTGCTCGCATACTTGTGCGACATCTAGTAATGGAGCCAGCAATGTTCTGCTTCAGGCATGGGTGGGATAAGAGTCAATTCTTTAGGATTCATGTGTTGCTTATACAACGATATCCTCGAAGACGCTCTAATGATCCGATCTGCCTTTCCCCGGACAGTCCCAACCAAGTTTCCCCTTGGGTTCTTCGGAGAACCATGAACAAGGAATGGCTGGGGAGGTACATTGGAGGCCACCTAATAAATCAACAAAATCATTAGGGGTGTTAAAACTTTAAAAATAAATCTCAAATATTAAGATATCAACTTTAAGACATTTACCTCAGTGCTGGAGCTGATTGTGTAGACGACCTTCTTGGGAGAGTTAACCTCAGCCTCCTCTATCTTCTGCTTCTTCTTAGCTCTTAATTCTTCTTCACACTTTTCCTTCTCTTTCTTCTTCTGAGCTCCTTCCTCTTCCCCCTTTTTCTTACCCCCTTCCTCTTCCTCCTTCTTCTCATCCTCTTCATTCTTCTTCTCTTCTTCCTTCTTCTTCTCTTCTTCCTTCTTCTTCTCTTCTTCCTCATCCTCCTTCTTCTTCTGTTCTTCCTTCTCCTTTTCCTTCCACAGGGACATAAGATACTCTTTGTCAAGCTTTTCAACCACCTGTCCCACAATGCACTTCCAAAAATCCTCTGGTAGAGGTGGACGCAGTAGTTGGACTACTGGTGCAACAACTTTTTCAGTTTTGGGCTCATCATCAGCTTTTTTCAACTTCAACTACATACAAAAACAGAGTTGAGAGACATAAACTTAAGATAGTAATCTTAATATATAAACAGGAAACTTTAATGTCAATGTTAAAGTTCACTCACATTGTTGTTTTGTTGGACATACTTCCATCTCTTGGAAACATCAGAGGTTTCCCAGAATTTCAACCTTGGAATTGCTTCCTTATCCTGAAATCCTTTTGGGTTTTCCAGATACTTTGGGCAGAACTTTTCCATGTACAAAAGCTAGAAAAGTAAAATTGAGATGGCAGCATTTAAGAAAGTGCTATTAATATTTTAAACTTCATGGTTAAAATAACTGAAACAGAGTTAGAGATTTACCAAAGGAATCAGCACGCAACCAGTTCCGCGAAGGGTTGTTCCAGTCTGAGCCTTAACTTGCTGTGTCTTGAAGTGATCCAGCCATAAGGCTGCCCAGTTTACCTCTTTCAGGTGCTCCAAATTAACAACAAGATTATCAAGACCTCTCCGGTCTCCTGCTCGTCCTATCGGCATTCCCAGTGCACCCAAGATCAAGCAAACAGCCCTTCGTTTCCACTCATCATTCAACAGCAGCCTGTTCTCATCCGCCTTGAACCACGGAACGTACTCACCGAAAGTTGTTTTGTCCTTAACGAGGCCGATACTTTCTTCAACTCTGAGGAGTAGCATCGGATCGACCTCCAGGAACTCTGTTTCTCCGTAGCATCGGATTCCAAATAGCCACCCGACAACTTCCGGTGTTATCTCCACGGTGCGGCCGTGCGCTGTCAAGTACCCGTCGGTATCGTAGCACTTGTAAATGAATTGGTTGAATTTCTCTGGGGTTTCCGTGATCTTTAGGTGTTGTAGTCCTCCAATGCCCACTTCGTGCATCCATGCTTTCTGTTCAACCGTCATTTCTTTAAAAAGATTCTGAACAGAGGGCAGGCTCATGTAACTCTGAAATCGCCTTGGATTCTTCAACTTTTTAACTGACTTACCCTTCAGCTTGGCTTCAGCCGCCTTCTTCTTCAACTTTTCCTTCTCCCCCGGCGACTTCCTTTTCAAAGAACCTTCTCTTTTCCGCTTGTCTTTTTCTTGATGAGCCGCTGTGAGATAAGGTTCCTTCTGGATATTGGTCATGCATTTCCACTCCAAGTTGATGCTTTGTAGGACCGCTTTGGTCATCCTCATTTTAGGATCTATTTTCCGAAGACTGTGCATCCTCACATTTCTGAAATTATGAAAATCAACCCATAATTTAAATTTACAGAGGCATACAATAAACTAAAACAGCAACAAACAATTAAAATTAAAGCGAAAGCCATTAGAGATGAAGTAATAACATGCAAACTTTAACAGAAAGGGCAGTAAATATATTAGATTGAGGTTCTAATAGATAAGAAATTAACTGCAGATCAGGAGACACATTATGCAAACTTTAACAGAAAGGGCAGTAAATATATTAGATTGAGGTTCTAATAGATAAGAAATTAACTGCAGATCAGGAAACACATTATTTAACAAACTTTTCGCGAGAGTTAAATCATACTTGTATCTGATGTAGGCACTCATGGAATTGCCATGGTGAGCTTCATCATCACTCTCATCCTCATCTCCTTTGTATTCCTCCACATCTCCATTCTCTTCCTTCTCTTCCTCATCTGACTCCTCCTCATCTGACTCCTCCTCATCATCTTCTTGCTGTTCAATCTGTTTGTCCTTCTCATTCTTCCTCATCTCAAAGCTGTACTTGCTTACATCATGATCCTCATCACTAGAGGATTCCAAGGCCCTTTTCTCGTAATTGTCTCGTTGCTCCTGTGGTAAATTGCAAAATAGGGCATACATCTGTACCAAAAGTTGGGGAGGCATATCCTTGTCTTTCAATTTGAAAGCATATTTCCTCTCCTCACTGTCATATGTAAACAGTTGCAAATTAACAGTCATATGTAAACAGTTGCAAAAAACAGGCTATCAGTTTTATAACAATAGTAAGATTTATAAATAATTAAGAAAAAGCAATTAACAGTAAAAGTCAGCAGAACACATTACTAAAGTTTGAAAGGTCAATTCTTTAGATAGCATATTTAATAAAGTTCATGTTTTTGACAGATGATTACTTACATGAACATGTCAAATCCAGGTGTGTGCTGGATGTTCTTTACTTCATCTTCTAAGCTCTTTCCCCTTTTCTTAGAAACCTTTTTCTTTCCCCTTTTCTTCAATGGTCTTGGTGGGGCTGGCTTTTTCCTTGGTGACCTCCTTGGGATGTTCACAATTTTGTCCTCCTCCGAAGCGAAGTGAAGCTGCTTCTTGGCTTTCTTCTTCCTCTCAATGTCTTCCGTCTCTGGATTCTTTCTCTTCTCAACTGAGGCAGCAGCATCGGCCAATTGGATTATGCCACTAGCATCCTCGAACTGTGGTCCTTCGACCATTGATAAAGGAAGGACTTTTGTTGAATCTTCCCAGATTTGTCTACCAATTGAGTTGGTGGGTGAGCCTCCTTTGCCTCTTCATGCGAATCCCCTCCTCCAATTTCGGTTTTGCTGGGGTTTCCCTGTTCTGTTTTGGAGCCCCCATCTCCTACTGGTTCTTGAGGGCTAGATCCTCGATCTTTGGTTGGGTTCAAGACAGGAGTGAGGGGATTTGTAGTTAAAAGGACTTCCAAATTAACCGGGCTTACCTCCTGGTTTAGATCTGAAATCACCTTATCGATGTCTTTGGAAGGTGAAATCTGCTCCCCTACGCCTGTATATTCCTGGTCCGCCATGGATTTGTGATAGAGATGGAAGGGAAAGTTGAATTCGGGAAACTGATGAGAGAGAGAGAGAGAGAGAGAGAGATTTGTGATAGGGCTGGACTCGGTTCGTCTGGTTTGCGGTTGCCAGTAATGAAGAAACCTCGGAGAGAGAGAGAGATATTTGGTTGTGTGGTTGCCAGTAATGAAGAGGATGGGACAACTAACTTTAAAATTTTCAAATTTCAAATTTTTCATAAAAAGCTATCTACATATTTAGACAAAAACACAAATATTTTAAAGACTCCATCTTAACGTAACAAACATATTGTTTTTTTAATTTCTTTAGTTGTGGAGTGTCATAATTAATTTTATTTTGTATTATTGGTATATTATTATATTAGTATTGCCATGACAGTGTGTACAAATGTAGAAAACACAAGTATCGCCATCTTTGCGTTTGCATTTGACTGTCTCTTAACATCTCCTTCTAAATATATTAATATAATTTCCATAATTCTAAACTCTAGAGAGCACTCTATCTTATTTTTTAATATACTCATCACTGTAAAATTTTATTAACTTTTTGTTTGTTCATCGATTGGTTAACTCAGGGATGCCTATTTGTGGGTTTTTGGAGGTTGTGCACACTGCCATGCATGGTACAAACACAAGGCAGGCACAAAGTCCTCAAATTGGGTACAGAATTATGTTGGTGATGTAGTTAATGGGAAAGAACAATGTTTCCAACGGGTACGCGTTACCCAAATTGAGTTTGATTGACGTCTATGCATCTCATTTGTGCCACCATTCAACACATACTAGCACTATGTGACATTTTAAGACCAATTCTGATACCTACAACACACGGTCACTTCTCACAACGTCAAGTCTCACAATGTCGATAGTCGGTTACACCATTATCCCTCGGTGTTCAAGTCCCATGGTTGGGTGTGACCTCAAAACTCCCTGTCTTGTTAAAATGACCCAAATACAACATTAAATCAGAGTTTGCATGCTGGGGGCACATTTCATGGCTAAACTCGTACAATTATCGAGTTTCATTCGATTTTTTCCCCTTTATGTCACTTAGAGGAGCAAAACTTGAAGTCATTTCAAAATAACTCCCAGCACTGTCCTTGGCATGTTTTCCAGGACACATGGTGACACCCCGAGTCATTCCATCGACGAAGAAACCAAAATAAGTGGCATTTTAAAGGGAAATACATTATAAAGTTTAAGATAGACCCCTCTCTAGGGTTTAGCATTTAAGAAGATACATACATTTTTTTAGAATGAGTTGTTAATATTCCATCAAATCAATAGTCAAAGATGTCTATTTGTGGGTTTTTGGAGGTTGTGCACACTGCCATGCATGGTAGAAACACAAGGCAGGCACAAAGTCCTCAAATTGGGTACATAATTATGTTGGTGATGTAGTTAATGGGAAAGAACAATGTTTCCAACGGGTACGCGTTACCCAAATTGAGTTTGATTGACGTCTATGCATCTCATTTGTGCCACCACTCAGCACATACTAGCACTATGTGACATTTTAAGACCAATTCTGATACTTACAACACACGATCACTTCTCACAACGTCAAGTCTCACAATGTCGATAGTCGGTTACACCCTTATCCCTCGGTGTTCAAGTCCCATGGTTGGGTGTGACCTCAAAACTCCCTGTCTTGTTAAAATGACCCAAATATAACATTAAATCAGAGTTGGCATGCTGGGGGCACATTTCATGGCTAAACTCGTACAATTATCGAGTTTTCATTCGATTTTTGCCCCTTTATGTCACTTAGAGGAGCAAAACTTGAAGTCATTTCAAAATAACTCCCAGCACTGTCCTTGGCATGTTTTCCAGGACACATGGTGACACCCCGAGTCATTCCATCGAGGAAGAAACCAAAATAAGTGGCATTTTAAAGGGAAATACATTATAAAGTTTAAGATAGACCCCTCTCTAGGGTTTAGCATTTAAGAAGATGCATCTATTTGTTTAGAATGAGTTGTTAATACTCCATCAAATCAAGACTCAAAGATGCCTATTTGTGGGTTTTTGGAGGTTGTGCACACTGCCATGCATGGTAGAAACACAAGGCAGGCACAAAGTCCTCAAATTGGGTACAGAATTGTAATGGTTATGTAGTTAATGGGAAAGAACAATGTTTCCAACGGGTACGCGTTACCCAAATTGAGTTTTATTGACGTCTATGCATCTCATTTGTGCCACCACTCAACACATACTAGCACTATGTGACATTTTAAGACCAACTCTGATACCTACAACACACGGTCACTTCTCACAACGTCAAGTCTCACAATGTCGATAGTCGGTTACACCCTTATCCCTCGGTGTTCAAGTCCCATGGTTGGGTGTGACCTCAAAACTCCCTGTCTTGTTAAAATAACCCAAATACAACATTAAATCAGAGTTGGCATGCTGGGGGCACATTTCATGGCTAAACTCGTACAATTATCGAGTTTTCATTCGATTTTTTCCCCTTTATGTCACTTAGAGGAGCAAAACTTGAAGTCATTTTGCAGTTTGACACTTGTGACACTAAACCACCAACACTTTCAATTTCAAAGAAAACCCCATGCACTTTTCGTTTTGAGACTAATAGCCTCCAATCGTGAACAATGTTAGATTAAATTTACAAAATGTACTGTCAAACCTATCACGTGAGCTCACGTGATGGGCTGTAATACCCATCTATTGATGGATATTATTGTGTCACAAATGTGAAACTGCATATCGGTTTAGTGTCACAAGTGCATGTATGACATAGAGATGCGGGCTGTTGATCACATTTTAGAAATCACTGGCTCCAAAGCAAAAGCAGGGAGGGTCAACCACCCTCTGATAACATTCCATCTCCCGAGCCTCATTCTTGAACCTGCACCATGTAAAGAACTCCAAAGAGCAATGAACAATAACATCCCACGGTGTGAGTGTCATTTTCCAAAACTTGAAGAGGTGAAAGTGCCCTGGTGTAATATCCCCCGTCCCACATTGAGATATTGTGGATAAGACATATATAAGGTGCGGGGATCGTAATATTCCGTCCCATATCGGAGATTTGTGAGTTCGACATCTGATAGATAGTACACCTTGTGGATTACAACTGGCACATTCAATGATTAAGCATTTTCATCCGGTGGTACGGGTAAAGAAGAAGTTGCTATAGTAATTTGTACGGGGTGTTACACCTTGTGTCAAGCTAGAGAGGGTGAAAGAATCTTTTACCCTAGCATTTCATCAATTTTCACCACCACCGCCACCACCTCCATTAATGTTGATGTGCAATATATTTTCTTATTTGGGGAGGCTCAGATCTGTGAATGCAATCAGACTAGTATGATACCGCCATGGCTGCAACAGGGAGAGATGAGGCTCCCTCCGGGTTGCCATGCCAAGATACGAGTCGAATCATAGCCTGAATTGTTCAGGCTCTAGAAAGCTATCATCACAGCCTCTCACAACAACATCAAGGGTGCAAGAAGTTTCTTTACTTGTGTGAGAATCGCTACACTTTAGATCATGATCATGAATGCAAATGCATGTATGACAAAGAGACGAGTGAGGGTGGTTGATCACATTTCTGAAATCACCAGCTCCAAAGCAAATGCAGGGAGGGTCAAACCACCCTCTGAAAACATCCCATGTCCCTGCAGAGAGCCTCATTCTTGAGAGAGGGCGTGGCAGTTCAAGTTTTTGTTATGTGTTTGACGCTCAAGGCCTCAACTGAGGCCAATACTTCTCACAAAGTCAACCGAGGGTAGATGCCAAATTTGATTCACCAGCCGGTTCAACACCCAATTTTTTACTTGGAAGAGGCTCAGATCTGTCTAGAGTGATCCACACCGATACCGACTCCACTGTGGCTACAACAACAGAGGTCAAAAATCTCTAAGTTGCCCCGCCAACACGCGAATCCCATCTCCAGGCCTGAACCATCTGCTAGAGAAATTCATCATTACAGCCTCGATGTATATACAGAAGAGGATGGGGGTATTTTCTTTTTATAGAATTACATCATATAGCCGGGTTCGAACCCCGGACCTCATGCAAGGGGCTCAAACGCTCTACGACTGAGCTAGCACCCATATGCAGAGAGAGAGAGATATGTGTTGTCATGATCTTTCACTCTCCGGAAAAAGGGGTACGGATTTTAAACGTGTAAATCATCTTATATCATTTGAGTGAAAACATTTTACAGGTATTTTACCCAAACCAAACATTTTACAATAGCCTGTAATGCTGCACCGCTGATGTTGTTGTGCCATATATTTTCTTATTTTAGGAGGCTCAGATCAGTGAATGCATTCAGACTAAGATGACGCTGCCATGGCTGCAACGGGGAGAGATGAGGCTCCCTCCGTTGCCACGCCAAGATACGAGTCGAATCCTAGCCTATACTGCAGGCTCTAGAAAGCTATCATCACAGCCTCTAACAACATCAAGGCCTCATTTGGGTAGGGGATATAAGACAGCAGGATATGATGTTTACTTGGTCCGTTTCTCCTGTATCTACCATAGGTGAAACGGAGGTAGTATATGTGCAAGAAGCTGTTTTTTTTCTTTTTTTCTCATTTACTTGTGTAAGAATCACAGCGTTTGAGGTCATGAATGCAAATGCATGTATGACATAGAGATGAGGGAGGGATGTTGATCACAGTTCAGAAATCACCGGCTGCAAAGCATATGCAGGGAGGGTCAACCACCCTCTGAGAACATCCCATCTCCCGACACTGAGCCTCATTCTTGAGCCTGCACCATGTAAGCAACTCCAAACAGCAATTAAGAATAGTATTCCATGGTATGTGGCATTTTCCAAACTTGAAGGGGTGAAAGTGTCATTGTGGGATGAAAGGGTCTTTTACCCTGGCATTTCATCAATTTCCACATCACTACCACCAGCACAGCCGTCGGACCTAAGATCTCCGCAGATCGAAGGCTAGGGAGAGGCTCAGGTCTTCTTCGAGTGATTCACGCCGAGAGCGACTCCGTCGTGGCTGCAACAGAGGTCAAAAACCTCCAAGTTGCACAGCCAACACGCGGATCCGATCTCAAGGCCTGAATCATCTGCTTGAGAAATTCATCATCACAGCCTCGTGTGTGTGTGTGTGTGTGTGTATGGGTAAAAGAAAATTTCAACCCCTCCATTATGGGTTAAATCAACCCCTCAGAGGCAATCACCCCCGTCAGTGGATGGGGAGTGGACAGATACCACCCTTCTGTTAAATCAAACTTTTGTGTGACCATTCTACCCTTAGAAGGGTGGATTTACATAAATGCCCATACCACTAATTTGCCCTTTGGTGTTCTTGGTGTTCTTGGAGTTCTTCTTCACCACCACCTAATCCCCACCAGCAACACCACCACCACCACCACTGAATCCCCACCACCAACACAACAAAAATAAAACAAACAAACAAACAACAACAAAGAATAAAATTTAACAAGAGGTTCAAATCTATAATTGAAAACAGGCAAAGAAGATTGCACCTACCATGGTTGCAAAACTAATTGCCCCGCCAGGAAAGTAGCAATTTTCTCAACACATATATTCAACAGATCAAATTCATCATCGCCTAATAAAGGGGGAAATCAAGAGAAAACCAACTCAGTAACAACAAGAACACCAATAAACAGCAAATAGAATCCTCAAAAACCAGATTTCGAATCATCAGAACACAAATAACATCAAAGCCCCCAAATTAGCCTAATACCCATTTATGAAATAATGCCCGATTAAACCACCGCTTAACCTCGATGGTTGCCAACCCAGAAACTTCAATCGAAAACCACATCCACCACCAATACCGAAATTGAATTCATTTAAATCCAAATCAGAAATTTCATTTGAAAGAGAAGTGGTGGCAGTGATGATACAATAGCCTGTAAGGCTTGAACCCCCTTACAGGGAGAGATAAGGCTCAGATCTGTGAATGCAATGAGACTACGATGACACCGCCATGGCTGCAACACGGAGAGATGAGTTTCCCTCTGAGTTTCCATGCCAAAATACGAACCGAATCATAGTCTAGATTGCAGGCTCTAGAAAGCTATTATCACAGCATCTCACAACAACATCAAGGCATCATTTGGCAGGGGATATAAAACAGGGGGATACGGTAATTACTAGGATATGATTACTGCGGCATAAGGCATATGTATACGAAGCTCTTTTTTTCTTTTTTCTTTATACTTGTGCAAGAACCACAATACTTTAGATCATGATCATGAATGCAAATGCATGTATGACATATAGATGTGTGAGGGCGATTGATTACAGTTCAGAAATCACAGGCTCCAAGGTAAATGCAGGGAGGGTCAGCCACCCTCAGAAAACATCCCATCACCCTGCACTGCAGAGAGCCTCATTCTTGAACTTGCGTGTAAGTGTCACATTCCGAACTTGAAAGGGTGAAAGTGTTTTTGCATCAAACCTGAGAGGGTGGAAGTGTCTTTTACACAATCAGGGGATGCAACTTTTCTGAAGTTCGGCACACTGAAGGCATGAAATTGTCATTCAAAACTGGAATGGGTGAAAGTGTCTTTTACCCGAATTTCTTTCGTAAGAGCCTGTTTAGCGAAGTCATAACAGGGCGATTCTGTGAAGATTTTCGCATGTAGGGAATTCATCATATATATATACACATATACATATACATATATATATAAGAGAGAGAGAGAGAGAGAGAGAGAGAGAGTGGTGGCACTGATTATATAATAGCATGTAAGCTTTGCACCGCTGATGTTGTGCCATATCGGCTCCGTTTGGTTGGTGGTAAAACATTTTCCTGTAAAATGGTTTCCCTTGTTTTGGTGCTGTTTGGTTGGAGGAAAAATATTTTCATGTAAATGTTTTCCCTCAAATGATGTCAAATGATTTACACATTTCAAATCGTTAAGCCATTGTCCAGAGAGTGAAGGAGCACAACAACTCATACTAACACCTCCATCACCACTACCATATACTTCCCCCACGACCCATCATAGCCACCCACCTTCACAGCCACTGCCGTAACGGCCGACAGTTTCGGCAAGTGTCAACAAAACACGAAAAAATAATTGCAGAGAACTTTTTCACACAAATATTTTACGCGTAGAATATTTACCCGTGTAAAACATTTTACAGCTAACCAAACACAAACAGAGCCTTCTCTCAAAAAAAAAACACAAACAGAGCCATATATTCTTTTGTGGGGAGGCTCAGATCTGTCAATGCAATCAGACTAGGATGACGCCAACATGGCTGCAATGAGCTTGCCATGCCAAGATATGAGTCCAATCCTAGCCTATAATGCAGTCTCTAGAAAGCTATCATCACAGCCTCTCACAACAACATCAAGTCTTCATTTGGGTAGAGGATAAAAACAACACTTCCGATCATGAATGCAAATGCATGTATGACATAGAGATAAGGGAGGGCAGTTGATCAGAATATAGAAATCACCGGCTCTAAAGCAAGTGCAGAGAGGGTCAACCACCCTCTGAAACATCCCATCTCCCTGCAGAGAGCCTCATTCTTGAGCCTGCAACATGTAAGCAACTCCCAGGAGCAATGAATAATATTGATTGTGCAAGTGTCATTTCCCAAACTGAAAGGGGTGTAAGTGTATTTGCATCAAACTTGAAGGGGTGAAAGTGTCTTTTACCCAAGAGCCATTGGTAATCCCATTCATAAGAGCCAGTTTAACAGGGCGATTCTGTGTGGCTTTTCGCCTGTATGGTACATCAATTTTCACCACCTCCACCGTCGCCATTGGACCTAAGATCCCTACAGATCAAAGGCTAGGGGAGGCTCAGATCTGTTTAGAGTGATCCGCGCTGAGAACGACTCTGCCGTGGCTGCAACACCAGAGGCCAAAACCCTCCAAGTTGCCCCGCCAACACGCGGATCCGGCCATCATGCCTGAATCATCTGCGCGAGAAAATGCATCATCACGGCCTCGTATATCTATCTATCTATCAATTTTTCTATCTATATAGATAGAGAGATTTATCTGTATACAGAGAGAGGGAGAGAGAGGATTTTGTGATAAAATTGCAAGATATATCTTTTTAATGGATGCTCAAATCCATTGGACCTAAGATCCCTACAGATCAAAGGCTAGGGGAGGCTCAGATCTGTTTAGAGTGATCCGCGCTGATAACGACTCCGCCGTGGCTGCAACACCAGAGGCCAAAACCCTCCAAGTTGCCCCGCCAACACGCGGATCCGGCCATCATGCCTGAATCATCTGCGCGAGAAAATGCATCATCACGGCCTCGTATATCTATCTATCTATCAATTTTTCTATCTATATAGATAGAGAGATTTATCTGTATACAGAGAGAGGGAGAGAGAGGATTTTGTGATAAAGTTGCAAGATATATCTTTTTAATGGATGCTCAAATCCATTGGACCTAAGATCCCTACAGATCAAAGGCTAGGGGAGGCTCAGATCTGTTTAGAGTGATCCGCGCTGAGAACGACTCCGCCGTGGCTGCAACACCAGAGGCCAAAACCCTCCAAGTTGCCCCGCCAACACGCGGATCCGGTCATCATGCCTGAATCATCTGCGCGAGAAAATGCATCATCACAGCCTCGTATATCTATCTATCTATCAATTTTTCTATCTATATAGATAGAGAGATTTATCTGTATACAGAGAGAGAGAGGATTTTGTGATGAAGTTGCAAGATATATCTTTTTAATGGATGCTCAAATCTCTGAATGGGAGAAGACTAGGATGACCAAGCCATGGCTGCAACAAGAAAAGATGTCACTGCAGTTAAATACTAGTGCTAGAATCAAGATAGCTAGAGAATCAAAAGAACACCTTATACATTGAACACAATTTTCCAACTAAACATACCTACAAACAAAACAGGGCTACAAACATGCAGTGAGGCCTCGTTTGGGTAAGTCGACAAAGGGGATGTGGCATATATTGGAATCGATTCTGTGAGACAAGGCAGCATCCAGAAAAGTAAAAGATTATAGACAAAATTTGAAGAGGGCTACATAAATGAAAGTACCTTACCTAAATGCAAGATGTGAAACCATGGGCAACACATATACCTCTTCTTATCCTTTACTCAAACGAGGCCTGAGTCAAGTTCCATTGCGCCGATTTAGAGAGAAACTCAGATCGATGCTACAACCAGACAGGATGGCCACACCATGGCTGCAACTGTGGAAGACGAGACCTGGATGCCACACCAATATACTCATCTAACGAGACTATCTCGGATTATAATGCAATTAATCTAGCTCATCCAAACAACCCCAATATCTTGTGAATTGCCAGTAGTAGTATATGTCGCCGTTGACCTAACAGCCTGTTTGGTTCCAGCTTAAAATCTCAATAATCTGATGAAAATAACCTGCGGTGAATAAGCTTGAAATCTCAATAACCTGCGGTGATAAAAATCTCCAACCAAACATGCACTAAGTCTCCACCATCACCACTGCTTTTTGACCTGAGATCTATGTGTTTGAGCTAAGGTCAGCAGATGCTCTGATATGTTCTGAGTGATCCGAGAGAACAAACGACATAACCGTGGCTGCAATTACAGAGTTGCCCCGCCAAAATGCTAGTCGGATATCGCTGCCCGAATCATCTGCCCGAGACGGTTCGTCGCCACAGCCTCATGTATGTTTGTATGTACTATATGATTCAGAGAGAAACAAGGATTGATGATGGTGGAAGAAGAGAAAGTGCAGTATATGTTGGCTGACAGTCCAACATATGCACTATGAGAATTGCACCAGGAGAGGCTCAGATCTGCTTAGAGTGATCCACTCCGATAGAGACTCCGCCGTGGCTGCAACAACAGAGGTCGAAAACCTCCAAGTTGCCCCGCCAACAGGCGGATTCATACTCCAGGCCTGAATCATCTGCTCGAGTAAGTAAGAATCTTTAATAGATCACTAGTCCCGTCATCCCCTGGGATATGAAACAAGAAATTATGGTATGATTACTAACCCATCCGACCTCTGAAAACTATAACATTTTTAAATCTAGATAACTGGTACTGAATGGCTGTATCGCATATCGCACTGCAGTAAATTGAATACTTGGGACTTACCAATCACTTTTCCTTTCATTCAGGAATTTTTCAGCCAGAGTAATTGACCCCTTCTGTGCTACCTGAGGGATCCTAAATCAGAAATTTCATTTGAAAGAGAAGAAACAATGGCCTGTAATGCTTGCACCGCTGATGTTGCTGTGCCATATATTTTCTTATCTGGGGAGGCTCAGATCAGTTAATGCAATCAGACTAGGATGACAGCGCCATGGCTGCAAAAGGGAGAGATGAGGCTCCCTCCGGGTTGCCACGCCAAGATACAAGTCAAACCCCAGCCTATACTGCAGCCTCTAGAAAGCTATCATCACAGCCTCTCAACAACATCAAGGCCTCATTTGGATAGAGGATATAAAACAGCAGGATATGATGTTTACTTGGTCTCTTTCTCCTGAATCTACCCAGAGGTGAAACGGGGGTAGTATATGTATAAGAAGCTGTTTTTTTCTAGTTTACTTGTGTAAGAATCACAACGATTGAGATCATGATCGTGAATGCAAGAGCATGTATGACATAGAGATGGGGGAGGGATGTTGATCACAGTTCAGAAATCACCGGCTCCAAAGCATATGCAGGGAGGGTCAACCACCCTCTGAGAACATTCCATCTCCCTGCAGTGAGCCTCATTCTTGAGCAGGCACCATGTAAGCACCTCCAAAGAGCAATGAATAAAAATAGGGTAAAAGACAGTTTCCACCCCTGCATTATGGGTTAAATACGAATACCCCCCTGCATTATGGATAAATACGGATACCCCCCCCCCTGATGCCCCCTGTTAGTGGATGGACTGTGGACAAATACCACCCTTCTGTTACAATCAGTTAGTGTCAGATACGATCTGACTTTTTGTGACCATTTTAGCCTTGCAAGGGACGAATTGTGGAGAAATACCACCCTTTTGCGTTTACTGTGTTCATGTCCTTGACATTCTTGGTGTTCTTGCACCGCAGATGTTGTTGTGCCATATATTTTCTTTTTTGGGGAGGCTCAGATCTGTGAATGGAATCAGACTAGGATGACACCGTCATGGCTGCAACTGGGAGAGATGAGGCTCCCTCCGGGATGCCATGCCAAGATATGAGCTGAATCCTAGCATATACTGCAGGGTCTAGAAAGCTATCATCACAGCCTCTCACAGCAACAACAAGGCCTCATTTGGGTAGGGGAAGTAAAACAGCGGGATATGATGTGTACTGTGGGATAAAGTAGTACTACCCCCGTTTCACCTGAATCTTTTCATGGTATGAACAACACGATGAAAAGATAACCATATTCTTGCATCGTTTCTAACCAAATCACCGGGTCAAAGTAACTGCAGGAGAAACAAACAAACTATCTATAAGAAGCTGCTTTTTCCTTTGTTCTTTTTACTGTGTAAGAATCACAACCATTTAGATAATGATCATGAATGCAAGCACATGTATGACATAGAGATGTTGATCACAGCTGAGAAATCTCCGGCTCCAAAGCAATTGCAGAGAGGGTCAACCACCCTCTGAAACATCCCATCTCCCTGCAGAGAGCCTCATTCTTGAGCTTGCACCATGTAAGCAACTCCAAAGAGCAATGAATAGCAGTAATATTCCATGGTGTGTCATTTTCGAAACTTGAAAGGCTGAAAGTGTCCTTGTGTAAAACTAGAGAGGGGTCTTTTACCCTAAGGCTCTGTTTGGTCCACAGTAAAATGTTTTACAAGGGGAAATATTCTACGCGTAAAACATTGTGTGAAAAAGTTTTCTCTGCAATTATTTTCTCGTGTTTGGTTAACACTTGCCAAAACAGTGGGCCGTGACGGCAGTGGCAGTGATGGGTGGCGGTAAAGGTGGGTGGTCGTGGTGGAGGTAGGCGGTAGTGGTGGTTATTGGTGGTGGAGGTGTTAGTATGAGTTGTTGTGCTCCTTCACTCTCTGGAAAATGGCTTACGGATTTGAAATGTGTAAATCAGTTTACATAATTTGAGGGAAAACATTCTACAGGAAAATATTTTTACCTCCAACCAAACAGCAACAAACACCAAAACAAGAGAAAACATTTTACAGTAAAATGTTTTACCACCAACCAAAAGGAGCCAAAAATTTCATCGATTTACACCACCACCGACACCGCCATTGGACCTACTATCTCAGCAGATCGAAGGCTAGGAAGAGGCTCAGATCTGCGTAAGAGTGATCCGAGCCGAGAACAACCCGCCGTAGCTGCAACAACAGAGGTCGAAACCTCCTAGTTGCCCCGCCAACACGGAGCTCCGATCTCCAGGCCTGGACGGCTGGACCATCTTCTCGAGAAATTCATCATCATAGCCTTGTGTATATAGAGATAGATAGAGATTTATGTACACAGAGAGAATGAAAGCGAGTGATGGAGGTTGGCAGAGAGCATACTCCTGGAAGATTCCATCGTCAACAAAAAACTCGTTCAATCTCTCGAGTTTGGAAACTAAGAGCATGTTTGGTATCCGTTGAAAAACAGGAAAAACAGCGGGGGACAAACATGCTGAAATTTTATTTGAAAGAGAAGTGAGTAAGTGACAGTAGCCTCTAATGCTTGCAGCGCTGATGTTGCTGTGCCATATATTTTCTTATTCGGGGAGGCTCAGATCTGTGAATGCAATCAGACTAGTATGACACCGCAATGGCTGCAACAGGGAGAGATGAGGCTCCCTCCTAGTTGCCGTGCCAACATATGCGTCAAATCATAGCCTAAATTGCAAGCTCAAGAAAGCTATCATCACAGCCTCTCAGAACAAAATCAAGGCCGCATTCGGGTAGAGGACATAAAACATACCACTCCGTTCCTTCTCTTTCTCCTCAATTTGACTTCAAGAAATATAAAGTTGCCTTAAAGGGAGAGATGAGGCTCAGATCTGTAAATGTAATCAGACTACGATGACACCACCATGGCTGCAACAGGGAGAGGTGAGGCTCTCCAGCAACTTCACAGCTGATTTTACCCTCTCAAAGCAACTTCACATCTGATTTTACCAAACACAAAATTACTATACCAATATTTCACCGCAACTTTTACGTAATATTTACCAAACAACATTTTCTCAAGAATTCACAGCAGCTTTTCCACAGTGTTTTCACACAGCAGCTTTCTAGCACCACCACAGCATTCCCAAACTAGCCCTAAGTCATCCTTAAAATGTGACATATGGAATAGTCTATCCCCAGTATATTCTTAGAACCAAATCCTTCATAATAACACAATCTCAACATTCAAATTTAGAGAATTATCATACTTTTTGTGCACTAGTTTGTGTACGAAAACACTTTAGATCATGTTAATGAATGCGCATGTACTACCTCAATTGGTGAGCATGCAGTATGACATATAGATAAAGGAGGGCAGTTGATCGCATTTCAGAACTGTGAGCCTCATTCTTGAGCGTGCACCATGTAAGCAACTCCAACGGAGCAATGAATCATAATTTGTCATTTTCCAAACCTGAAGGGGTCAAAGTGTCCATTGTATCAAACTAGAGGGGTGGAAGTGTCTTTTACTCTAGCATTTCCTCACCACTCATCGCCACCACCGACAACAGCACCGCCGTTGATCGAAGGCTAGGAAGAGGCTCGGATCTGTTAAGAGAGATCAGCGGCGAGAAGGATTCCGGCGTGGCTGCAACAACAGAGGTCAAAAACCTCCGAGGTGCCCCGCCAACACGCGACTCCGATCTCACCAGGCCTGAATCATCTTCTCCAGAAATTCATCGTCACTGCCTCGTATGTACATAGATAGATAGAGAAAGCGATGTGTACTGTGAGAGAGAGAGATGGTGGTGGTGGTGATGGAGGAGAAGTGAGGGCGGTTGAGAGAGTGAGGGTGAAATCATCGGCTCCGGCGAGTAGCGGCGAGGGGCAACCACCCTCCGGTAACATCCCCGTCGTCGGCTTTTCTGCTGGAGCCTCATTCAGTCGATAAATTTTTTAGTGCTCCATTAGAGAGCACCACTCACTCGAGCATAGAAAGAAACCCTAGTCAGTATAGGAGTGAAAGATATATCCGTCCACAAGGAAGACCCTCGTAGCTCTTTTCTTTAGAAGGTGTCTGAGTAGCTCTCACAATATATCATTAAAAAAATTATAATATTTATTTTCATCTTTTTTAAAATTATTTTTCGAGTTTGGAAATCACAAAGATCAGATGGGGGAATTACACGAAAGACGCTTTTTATCTACGTTCCAAGTGGTTGAAGTGAAGCATAATTGTGAGGTGAAATCAAAATTCTCGAAGATTTTGCAGATATTGCGACCCTTTCGGGGTTAAAGATTAATCTTTCAAAATTCAAAGTCTTTTTCTCGGATAATATGTCTCGGTATATCCAAAGAGAAATCAACGCGATTATTAAGATCCCGGACACCCGTGATTTTAGTAAATTATTAGGCATTAATTTGGTGCATGATAGGTTCAGTAAAAGTCATGTCAATGAGATTATTATCAATATGCAAAGAAGGCTCTCCGGTTAGAAATTTGGTTTTTTATCTCTGGTCGGGAGAGTGGTTCTTACTAAGAGTGTGTTTGCGACCTTCACGTCCCACCAAATGCAAGTCATTCCCTCCCTATGGAGACTTGTAAATAAACTGATCAAGTTTGTCGGAACTTTGTTTGGGGTGATACTATTGCCAAAAAAAAAAAAAAAAAAAAAAAAAAAAAAAAAAAGATCCACTCAGTTAAGTGGGATACGATATGCCTTCCCGAATAGGAAGGGGGCCTTGGCTTAAAAAAAGCAAGTGTGTTGAAGTTGGAATTTTCTTCATGGTCCAGGTACTCTCTGGGCAAGAGTACTTAAAAGAAAATATTTGCAAAATTCCACTTTTCTGAACTGCAATAACCATCCCTACTTGGAAGGGAATCCTGAAAACAAAAAATGGTCGAGGCCAATACCAAATGGAATGTGGGCGATGGTACCAAAATCAATTTCTGGACGATTGGTGGTGTGGTGATCACAGTTTGGTGTCATGGAATAACTCGAACCCCCCTGATATTGCTGTTAATGTTGCTAATTTTATTGAGCATATAGCTAGCTAGAATCTAGAAAATATGAGCCACCTCCTCAATGCTGAGGAGATTCAGAACATTGGCTCTACGTGTATTCCCACTCAGGGAACCCCATGTGATGCTCCGTTTTGGATTGGTGCAAAAAATGGATACTTCATTGTTTCAATTTCTTGTTCTATTTCCCCTATTCAAGGAGTTTTTCATGGTTACTGGATTAATTTAAGGAAGTTGAAGGTCCCTAACAAGGTTATTACCTTCTTATGGACCACCAAACATAACAAAATTGTGTCTAATGTCAATAGAAAAAGAAGAGGGCTTACAACTAACGAGTATTGCCCTCTTTGTGCTCGGGGCAAAGAAGATCTTGACCACCTGTTTAGATTTTGTGTTCATTCTAGAAAAATCTGGATCTCCCTGTGAGATCAAAACTGGTTTGACATTCATGCTCACTTGAGTTTTGAAGCTTGGTATAGAGAAAATGTTTTTAATCATTGGTGTGAGAATGGTGTTCCCCACAGTACTCTTTTTGTGCTGACCATCTGATGATTTGGATCAAAAACAATAAAGTTTTTAATTTAGTCCTTGATTGTGAAGATGTCATTGTGAGAGAAATCATTAACTACATTCATCACGTGAATAATGTGTTCTTTGAGCATAGTAATGATGTTTAATTTACTCTTGATAAACCTAATTCTTGATGGTCGTTTCCGCTTGCAGACACTATTAAGCTTAATGTTGATGGGTGTGTAAGAGGTAACCCGGAGGAAGGTAGTTTCGGTGGAGTGTTCTGTGATAGCAGATGCAAGTGGATTTTGGGCTTTGTTGGGAAACTCAAGGACTGCACAACTTTGGAGGCTGAGATCTGGGCTATCTATCGAGGAATTATAATTTTTTTCTAAAACAACTTGAAGAAAGTTCGAGATCGAGAGTGATTGTGAGGATGTTGTCCATATTTTTATGAAGTTTATCAATGAGCCGACTGCAATGACTAGACAGATCTCCGATGGAATAGCATTGATGGAACGATGCGTAGCTACCATCAAGCATCTCACTAGAGATGCCAACGAAGTGGTTGATGCTTTGGCTTAACACCGGTACCGAACAAGATGAGGAGCTAAGCATTCTTTGTGATACACCAGATGTGGTGAAGAACTTCCTCATTGCAGATATCATGGGTGTGGGTTTGTTTCTTTAGTTTCCCCTGTAATGTTTTTATTTTCTGAAGGAACGAAAAAAATAAATAAAAAATAAGCATAATTGTCGCGAAGGAAACTGACACGTCCCAACTGCAAGTGCATGATAACTCCGTTTTCGGAGTTATTTTATGCCTTACTTTTCTGTGTTTTGTGTGCTCAACATGGAGAATTTATGCTCGTTTCAAGTAAATTACGCTATTATTTGTGAAAATGAGTTCTTGAGCTCTTCTTGTTAAATCAGGGCGTTTTTAGTGTAATTGCGAGCTTTTATTGTGATATGATCGCGGGTTGTGTTTTCGTGTTGTGATTCGCAGGAAAACAATGCTTGGATGATCATGCGGGAAATGGAAACGAGCTTCGGAAACGAGGAAATCAACAAGGAAGCCAAAAGAAATCAAGGGGACTGGAGGTGTCTTCGCACGAAGACAAGAATCTACGCACGAAGACAAAAAGACTTAGCCAAATTCTGAAAGTCTTCGTGAAACAAAAGAACTGCCCCTTACTGGCCTTCGCACGAAGAGGGAAAAGTCTTCGTACGAAGACTCTTCGTGCGAAGAGTAGTGTGTTCGTACGAAGAAGCTGCTGACGGGGGCGGTTCTGTCGGGGTTTTTCTGCAATTTCTCCAAACTTTGTTATAACATTATGGAAACGTATTTAAGCATATTAGGTCGTAATTATTAGTAGTGAGAGATGATTTTTGGACGTGTTTGAGAGCTAGGGAACGCCATTAGAGCTTTGGGAGCGATTGGATCTTTTCGTTTGATTACTCTTTCTTGTCTCTAGTTCTTGGTTATGATCATCAAACTTGTTATTTTGATCATGTTTTGTAGTAGCTAAACCCTCCTATTGCTGGGGATTCTCACTAGGTAGCTAGGGTTTGGTTTGGATTCAGGTTTTGAGGTTATTCTTCATGCTTAAGCTTAATTAATGCGAATCTCTCTCGTTATGATTAGTTTATGCGTGAATATTCATCTTTCTTACGCTTAGCTACCGTAGGATTGATTTTAATTGCAATCAACGTAGTAACTCCGTATGTTGTAGTCGGGAAATTGAACTAATCACATAATCGTATCATTACTTGGTAACTCGGTAATGTTAATTGGGATCTTTAAAGTAGAATAGTGAATTGTAATCCATATTTGGAACTAAATCAAGCTTGTAACGCGATTAGAATTAGCTTTAAGTATAGAGAGATTGTTTGGTAACTCGGTAAGCTTTATCCGTGCTTGTTTAACGAAAGAGGCGTGTTAGTGTTGCATAAATCAAAACGTATTTCGTAACTACCTTAGTGGTCCATGAGAATTCCCGGCACTTGTCTCATATAAGTACTCTCTTAATCATTCCTCGTTAATCGTGCGTTCATCCAACCGATTAACTAAGTAGTTGTTCTTTACTTTAGTAGAATTATAAAAACAAACAATTGCAATTTGCCCACATAAGTCTTGAATATATTAACTAGTTTACAAAGAAGTTCTTTGGGCTCGACAAACCCGGATTACCGGATTTATTACTGCACCGACAACTGTACACTTGCAGTTGGAGCGTGTCATTGCACAGCCGTCGTGTGTAGTAATAATTCTGGTAAATCCGGATTTACGAACCCAAAGGACTTCTTGTAAACTAGTTAAGATTTCGTAACCTTATGCGAGCAAAGCGCGTTGAGTTTTTTCTAAATTCTACTGAAAATAAAAGGACAAATATCTCAATTAATCAAATGAATTACTTCACGATTAACAAAGATTGGTTTATTGCAAGTGATTTAATAAGTGGACAAGTTCAGGATATCTCTACGGGTTCACTAGGGAATTCACACCACTTAGGATTTACGTTCAAGTAACACGGATGTGTTTTACTTAGCCAAACGAGCACTTATAACTTGAAGATTCCTCAACCAAAATCTATATTCAAACTCTTGTACGTGATTCCTCTATCCTACTCAAGTTCAAATAAGCATTATGTTCTTGTAGTCTACTCTTAGCTCTAGCTAACTAGCAAGATTCCTCAACCCTAGATACGGCTAGTGCTTGATTCAAGTTTTGGCAACAAGTGTTGATTCCTCTAACATTCACTACCTACATCAATCCTATTGTGATATCAAACAATACGAAAGATATATTAAGCTCATAAACCAAGCATAACTAAGTAGAAAACATTCAATTGAGCTAAAAGCATGAAACACGATCCATGAATCACCAAACGTGGTGTTCAAACCCTAGCTACCTACGAGATATTGCGAATAGAGTGTTTAGCTACGATAAGGCATGATCAAGATAGAAAGTTTGATCATAAACCAAATACTAGAGAAAGAAGAAGAGAAAAAGATCGAAACGAATGATCAAACGCTCCAAGCACGTTTCTCAGCTCCAAAGAACGCCCAAAACCGTCCACCCCTCTGGAAAATACGACCTAGATTGCTTAAATACGTTTCCCACAAGATTAGACCAAGTTTGGCTAAATTATGGAAAAGCCCTGCTAAAATCTCGCCCAGTCTGCAATGTCTTCGTGCGAAGACCTTCGTGCGAAGAGTTTACAGTCTTCGCGCGAAGACCTTCTTATTTCGAGACTGAGAGTTGTTCCCCGAAGACTTCTGATATTTTGGATAAGTAAAGTCTTCGTGCGAAGAGAAATTCTCTTCGTGGGAAGGTCTTCGTGCGAAGACAAATTGTCTTCGTACGAAGACCCTGTAGCTCCAGGATTCCTCAGTTGCTTTTGCATCCTTTTTTGTTTTTCTTCTATTCCGAAGCTCGTTTCTTCTATCCAATTGATTCCCGCACGCGTAATTTCTGTCAAACAACAACACGAACACTACAGCGAAGATCAAATGTGATAAATTATCAAAATCATACTCAAACCATTAAGAAACGTTCGGATTGTATGTTTAAGCTCAAAATCATCCAAAAGTGCATTTTCTTCCCAAATCAGCCCAAGATTCATTACTTTGCACCGAAACGCACACAAATAACAATGTAAAATGTACTAAAGATAACTCTTATAAAGGATTATCTGAAACTCCTCAGCTCGTGCTTTTGATGTAGAGAGGCTTACTAAGGAGACTAATTTTTACGTCGAAACGCCTAATTGGGCTATTGATGTAATTCAAACTGATTTTCGGGACACGGCTAGCCCATAATCAAATTTTCCCTAAAAAAAACCACATCATTGGATTTTCTCCAAAAAAATCTTCGAAAAAAAAAGCCAATTCATTGGCTCGGGTTCGTGCCCCATCCCCCTCTCCCTAGGAGTAGGCAAGTATTCTTACCTATGTACCATATATATATATATATCAAGGCTCCTTAACCATTTTCTCATCAAGCGAGATTGGAATGTCAGTAACAAACAATCTTGGAAGGAAGATGGAATTGGGAGACATGTCCTAGGATTTATAGCAAATAAGATCCTAGCAAACCAGCTCCAAGAAGCAAGTGTGATGGATGTGGCCTTTTACGAAAAGGGGAGAATACTCATAAAAGTTAGGGTACAATCTCATTGAAAGCACTTCCAGAGAGGAACATCTACCAGGAGGTTTCCTTCACCCTATGCAACTTTCAATCTACAACAATGCTAAGTGGGGTAAATTTTGGGGGCTCGATATCCCCCCAAAATGGAAGATATTCCTATGGAAGTGTTCCCACTTCAAGCTACCTACTAAATATGTGCTCTTCACACGATTTGGTTTCATTTCTGACATGTTCCCTCTATGCGATCAAAGCTCAGAGACAGTGAACCATCTCTTCTTTAAGTGCCACACCACTTTTCCCATGTGGGACTGGTATGGTATACACATTTGTGATGATCATCTTTCGAGGATACCCTTTGGAATTTTGTTCTGGAAAAAAGAATCACTGCTATCCATGTCCGTTGGGCTATTTGGAGAGGCCGATGTGACAAAGTTTTCAACAACAAAGCTCTCCAAGTAGAAGCTATCAGAAGAAGGTTGGATAATGAGGCCATGTTGCTATCCACTGACTCAAATGAAGCTAGTCGCGACATCTTAGTCCCATATAGCCCCCCTCAAGTCATTGCCATCATCACAAATAGAAGCCACTCCCATACAACACATGATACCAGAGAAATCTATGTGGACGGAGCTTGGAATTCAGGAGACCTCTCGGGAAGTTGTGGTCTCCATACTCACGGAGCTACCAACTCTGACTTGACTTGTGGGAAGAAATGTTTTGCCTGTAGTGCGCACAAATGGAGCTCCTTGCAGTGGAGCATGCTATTAATTTTCCAATTCTTTTCAAGATTAAATGTGTTAATATTAATATTGATTGTCTCCCTATCTTGCATTGCCTTCAGGAAACCAACAGAGTGGCGCTTCAGGATGAGCCAGTCATTCAACGGATCAGAAAGTCCGCGGAGTGTTAGCGAAAATCCCAAGTATAGGATTATCGTTCTAAGTAGTACCCGGGTAAGTCCGTGGTCGAATTCCACAAGGATTGGGAAAAATGAGATCTGACACTTGATTAACAAAGAAACAAGCTAAACTAAGCTAACTAGTTCAACGAAAGTAAATTTCTCAAGGGCGTTTTAAGCTAGCCAAGCTTCAGGTAGAGCAAGGATTTGAATTTTAAAGAAACTAAGCAAACAACTAGTAGATTATAGAGAACCTAAAACTTGAGAAGAGTTTGTAGGATTGAGAGAATAGTTGGTCTTAGTTGAATCCTCTAGGTCTGTTGTGAATGAATCCAACATCCAAATGATCTTACAAGGAGAAGTGTGGATTCTATATGAAATCCAAGTATGATTCATGAGGAACACTGGTGAAATCCAAAACTAAGTTGTATCAACTATCGATGATATGTATTCAATCATGAATCCACATACAAGATGAAGCTACAAATCGGATTTGTATTCCAACACTTGTTCACCCATGAATCACAAGAGGAATGTCCGAAGAAATCCCAAGTATAGGATATCGCTACAAGTAGTACCGGAGTAAGAACGGGGTCGGTTTCCACAAGGATTGGGAAAGAGAATAAACAATTTAAGCCAACTAGCAAACTAAGCAACTAACTAAAAATTAAAAGAAAAATTTCTCATAGGCTTTATAGCTAGCCAAGCTTTAAAATCCACCAAGAGAAACTTGATGGAGCAAGTATATTTGTTGAACAATTCAAACAAACTAAGCAAACAACTAGTAGATTAAAGAGACTCTAAAACTTGAAAAAGAGTTTGTAGGATTGAGAGAAGAGTTAGTCTTAGTTGAATCATCTAGGTGTGTTGTGTAAGAATCCAACACCCAAATGATATTACAAAGAGATGTGTGGATTTTAATGTCAAATCCAGGTATGATTCACAAGGAACACTAGTGGAATCCAAAACTAAGTTGTATCAACTATCAAGTATGTGTATTCAAGCATGAATCCACATACAAAATGAAGCTACAAATCGTATTTGTATTCCAACACTTGTTGAATCATGAATCACAAGAGGAACTTCTCAACTCACTGATTTAACAATTGAATCCACACCCAACACACCTAGATTCATCAACTCCAACCAACAACAAACTTAGCTACTCATGTCTAAGAGAGAAACACAAGAGATATCAAGCATATTCATGAAAATTTTCATTCAATTCAAGTTCCAACTCAAAAAATACACAAGCTATTCTCCAATATCAACTCAAAATGATGAACAAAGTCACTAATACTTGATTCGAACTACTACATTTGATATCAAGCTACAATAAATCAACTACTAATAGCCACGTAACCCAAAAAATGAGGAACAAACTAAGAACAATGAAGAACAAGAGATGAGAACTAGCTAAATCCGAAATCTCCCTCCTCTATGGTTGTACTTGGCTCTGCAATAGCTCAAAACGAGCTCAAAAACACCAAGAACAACCCAGAATTAGCCAAGGCCGAGAGAGAGAGGGGGGCAAGAATTTCGGCTTAGCTTTTGCGTTGGTAGAGAGCCCCCTTCTTCATTCTTCGTCCTTAGCTTATATAGGCAGTGGGTAAGGGGTTTCTTGGCCTCCAAGAACACATCTCAACCTTTAAATTGAACCAATCTTCTCTCAATCGTTGATTTTAGGAAGCTTCATGAACCCTAGGTTAATTGGGGCTTTTCTTGTTGCTGAGTTTTGGGCCGAATTAAGGGGTGGGCTATGTAGCTCTCGGTCTTAGGATCAATTTGAGACTGATTTCACTTGATTTCGTGAAGAAATGAGGCCGGGGTGGAGGTTTGAAGAAGCTTGGTCGAAGCTTCCATGGAGGATTTCGTGGGTTCTCTTTGTGCAACGACGGGGAGAGAGAAAAAAGAGAGAGAGACGCGTGAGAGAGGGCTCCATTTCACCATAATTGCACCCGGCTCCCCCTTTGTTTGCTAGAAGCTTTTAAAATACCCCCTTGCCTCTTAAAACGTTGAGAAAATTGCAATTAAACCCCCATCCGGTAGAGATGCTCCAAATTAGCTCTTTAAAATGTTTAGAACCTTGCACTTTAGCCCCAATCCGATAGTTTATCTTCAAATAAGCCTCTTTGATGTAACTTTGGCCTTCTAACTTTCTTTGTCTTCAATCTTGGCCTCTCAAATCTTCACTATTCTTCTAATCAAGCGCTCCAAGTACCGTCTTCATTTCTTTTGCCCCTCCTAAGCTCCCTTGAATCGCCTCTTGGGTAGAAACAAGCATAAGTCTAGAAATAAGGTTATAATACACAAGTTACACATAAAAGTAAGTTATCAAGAGTTCAATAACATACTAAAATGTGCAATTTACGTTCCTTAACCAGGAACTTCTCAACTCATTGATTCAACAATTGAATCCACACCCAAACACACCTAGATTCATCATCGTCAACCAACAATTAGTCTAGCTATTCATGATCAAGAGCAAAGCAAGAGATATAACAAGAACATTCATAGTCATTCTCATTGAATTCAAGCTCCAACTCTTAAGTACACAAATATTCTTCAAATTTCAGACCCAAAACATAATACTAAGCTACAAATTTGATTCTAACTTGATGAAATGGAAGCTAAAACAGCCTATAGTTGTTGTTGCTGCATGTAATCAGGCCTGAAACTGAACACAGTAGCAGCAAGAACAGAACCAGACCTGAACAACAGATGAAATGTAACAAAACATCCCCTAACTGGACTTGAATGCGTCCTCTCTCCTTCTATGGTTGCTACTAGCTCCGAGATAGCTCATAACGAGCTCGGAATCACCAGCACCAACCCAGAATTGGTCAAGTACCAAGAGAAAAGAGAGAGAGACAGAGCTTCGGCTTGCAAAAGCGTGAGGTGGGAGAGTCCTTCCTCTTCAGCTTCGGCTTTTATTGGGTGTGGGGGAGGGTTTCGTAGCCTCCAAGACTTCATCTTTACCCTCCAATTGATATGAGAGATCCTCCTTCTTTGATTGTCAGCTTCTCAGGAACCCTAGGTGAATTTGGGGCTTTCTTCTTGAGGAGCTCTTTGGGCCAAATTGAGGACATAGGTAGTTACAGGATGGGCTGGGGAGATATGTGGATCCGTTCTTGGTCGATTTGGTGAAGATTTGGAGTGGATTTGAGGAGTAGTTCAGAGCTTGGTAGAGCTTCAATGGTGTTATTGGTTCTGTTCCGTGTCTCTTTGTCGGGTAGAGAGAAAGACTTAGCTTGTGATGAGTTCTTCTAAGAAATTGCGCTTTAGCCCCCTGAGTTTGCTGGGCGATTTAAAATGCCCATAGTGCTTGAAATAATAGCACATCGACCCTCAACCGTTAGAATCTCTTGAAGGCAGCCCTTAAAAAGTTTAGAAAATGCCACTTAGACTCCCAATCCGTTTGAACCTTCCCTCTTAGGCCCTTGACTTTACTTTTGACTTGCACAATAGCCTTAAAATATTCAAATTAAGTCTTCTAACTTCTTATTCATGTATGTTGGCCCTCCAAATCTCTTTAGTTCATCTTTAATCACCCCCACGCTAGCCTCTTGCGTTCCAAAGCACGTCTTTGCCTACAAAATAAGAGAAAAACAACCAAAACTACAAAGACAAGCATAAGTCTATAATTAGGGATATAAAATGTAAATCACACATAAAAGCAAGTTATGAAGAGTTTATTAACTTAGTAAAATATGAAAGTTCAAGTCGTTAACACGGAGCAGCTTATTTTTTGCTCTATCACTAAAGTCTCCCGGTTAATGGTCTAAAAAGCTCACAAAGCGGACAAGGATGTTCTTCTGGACAATCACCGTTTGTATTTGTCTAGTTTATCTCTTGTTGTTAGTTATTAGTTTATTTGTAGTAGCTTGTACCCAATAGTCTTGTTTAGCTTTTCGTTGTTGATGTTGCTTTCTAGTTTGGACTGTAGTTTCTAACTATTACTTTTCGTTGTAGCTGTCTGTTCAGGCCATCTTTGTGCCTTTTCATGTACTGGTTCTAGACTTTCTCTTTTATGAAGGATGAACTTTTTATCAAAAACCATTTAGAAGTGCAAGTTCCCGCTCATATGGGGATTATCATTCGGCACAACTTCTACTAAGTCCCAGATTCCTTCAGCCATTGGAATGCCATTTTGGCTAATATATTACAACCTCTTCTATTGCTATTTTTACTAATGCACAACATATCTTTCTACACCAGTATCAGCTGAAGCAAGCCCACACAAGTCATCATAGACATTAGTAGGATGCCAGCCACTCCCAGACAACTCTCTCCCAAGCTCCAACGGAGTCACAACCCCACCAGGAACCAAGCATTGCAGCGGCAGTCTCCCCAATTAGCAGCGACAATCCCATCAGCAACAAAGCCTCTGACCCCCAATGATCATTCCAAGTCAGCTAACTAAATGTTGTTGTGTTAGAATCATTTTTGTGAATTTCCAGACATCTACTATTCTGACGACTTCCTTTCTCCCCCCTCCTCCTTTCTGCGACATATTTTTAAATGATATGTTTATCCCTTTGAAAAAAAAACAGTGCAGAGAATCAGTTGTAAGTTGAGAATCATTTCCTTTTGTTTAAGGGGGTGGTCAAATTTACAGAGCTTGAACACCAAAAACATATTATAGTGGCAGGAACATCATTACAACGTCAAAACATAAACTACAACTAGCATGAAAGACCACTATTACCTCCAACATTACTAATTACAACTCCCTATCATGGACAAGAATCTAACTGGCCAGTCACCAAACACCACCAACACCTCCCTCTCGATCGATCTATTTATAGCTACAACACTGTATTTTTATAAATTTTGTAAACTCCCTTCATTAGCGGGTCTCAAAATCAAACAATTTTATGAAACATCGTCCTTTTTTCTTTACATTATTTTGTTTTCACTGGGAACGGACCTCTCACTCGAGATATTTTATTATATCCCGTGATTGTGTACGTAATCAAGATTACCCCTCTTAATATCTCGCACCCGGAATGTATATGCCTAATCTACTACCTGTCTCTCGCTACTAGGAATCTCTCGATACTAGTTGAGTTGAGCAAACTATTATGCTTAGAGCATCTCCAACAATAAAATTACTTATTAGCTAAAATTTAACTAGTACGAACTCAAGTTAACATGACTTCTTATTGTTTGCTCCAATGATGTTATGTATTTTACATAAGTTTGTGGGTATTGAATTATAAATAAAATATTTAAAATTAAAGTATGAGAGAGATAGACACAAAAAAATAACTACCTACATTCCAGCTAGCTACTTGTAGAGAGTGAGATACATAATATGTAAAATATTGAGTCATTTAACTAGCCCATTGGAGTTTTTATTTCTTCTACTTATGTAAATTATAACTAAACTAATTCTTTTATATAATAATTGGAGATGCTCCATGTATATATGTTTATTTATGTTAACACGACATGCACAAATAAATTCTTTAAAAAAATTAATATAAATAAAAGCGTAAAATGAAGAGTTCGGGTCGTACCGAGCTGTGGCCAAAAGTACAAAACCCGAAACCAACTCATATGGTGATTGGGTTTAAATATTGAAACCAAGCACAAGGGGGGCTGCCGAATCCAAACCCTTACAACCCTGGTTGGGATGGGTGGGTAGGTCGATCGACTGGGCCAATGGACAACCATAATTATGAATGTGTATATTATTATGTCCCTGCTCTTTCTTCCCGATTCGACTTTATCACTATTCACTGGGTTAATTTGGCCCGGTGATTTGGATAGCAAAATGATGCAATATTTTGATAATTTTTTCATGGTGTAGTAGAGTAAAAGTTGTTCTATAACATGGAGAAAAAAGTATCAAAACATTGCATCGTTTTGTATTCAAATTATCCGGTCAAAGTGACCCAGATACGAGTCAAAAATTCAGCATGGGAAGAAAGAGCAGGGACGGAGTAATACTAAGAATGAACAGTCTTTTACAATTCACAAATATGTTTGGGCCTCGTTTGGGTAGCGGATAAGATACATCAGATATGGCTTATGCTGGGATATGAGGTAGGATATGTATGCTGTCGGATAAGGCCTGATATGATATGCTGGCTTACTGTGTTTGGGTGCTGCAGGATATGAGGTACGATAAGAAGCAGAAGATGTGTCTAAATGACTATAATACCCTCAATGCAGTGATTTTACCCGAAAATAGGTTCAATGAAGATGAGTAATAACTCCGTATTAGAGTTATATTTTATTATGATATTACTACCGTTTTGCTTTTTACGTGATTTCCGAGTAAAATGTATTAAATTTACACTATGATGTTGAGGAATTTTAAAGTTTAGCTTTACATGCTTGATTGCAGTAATTTCGAGTTATTTTTCTTATATTTTATGTCCGATGTGTTTAGTTTGTGTGTTACACACCGGAGGCTCGGAGCACGATAACGCACGCGGAAACGAACTTCTAACCAACAGATCCAAATTAACCATAGTACCAAACCTCCTAACTACATCACAAGTTACAACTCGTAGCCACCATTATACAACCAAAAACTCCATGCCACAATCACCATTTTCAACTTCTCCTACAACCTGACTTTATCACCAATGCCAAAACCTCCATGAAATCTGACCACATAACCCTCCCCAATACAACCTGTAACCACCTGAAATTCATTCACCTAACACCATTAAACCATCTACAAACTAACCACCATAACCACTGCCCTCACCAAGCCACATACAAACTAACCACCTGAAGTTCAAGCAAGCAACTGAAAAGAAGAAGATTGTGAACAGAAATTGAACCCCAAACCCAGAAATCGCAGACCAAAATCGAACCCCAAACCTAGAAATCGAACCCCCAACCCTCATCGGTGCGGCCGTGTAGAACCCTAACTCTCACACCCACCTCAAAACGGTTCTTGCGATTTGCTCCAAGTCTCTTCGACGACGTCTCCAAATCGAACCCCAAATTCCAGTGGGCTTTGATTTGGGTTTCTCCCATATGGCCTCCATTCTCGAACCCGCTAAGAGGAGAGGGACGACAGAGGAGGTAGGATAGAGATGAATGGATAAGGTAGAGGAGGAGGAGGATGACGGAGGAGGAGGAGGATGGTGGTGGTGCGGCGGGAGGAGGACACACAGAGAGGGAACGGGTACACAGAGAGAGACGAAGTGATTTGGGTTGTGATTTGGATGTTTATAGCATGTAATTTGGTAATTCCACTAAGGGCATTTTCGTCCAAAACATTAAGTCCATACCTTCCCCATATCTTATCTGATGTATACCACCACCCGCATGGTATAAGATTTTAGGCGAAAAATAGGAGGGAGGGTATGGGTCTGATATGATTTCCCCCTCATATTCGCAACCCAAACAAAGGATATGATATGGGAGGGGATATCATATCATATCCCCCTCCTTATCCGCTACCCAAACGAGGCCTTGTTGTCCAAATTTTTACATTATCAGGTGGCTTCATAATGACACATTATTCTCATCTTCTCCTGCTCACCATCACTATCTAATGGTTTATAGTCCCATATGTAAAAACCAGTACCTTCTTTTATCCTAACACGTCAACGACACACGCCAACCGTAGGCACTTAAACAAATATTACCCCACTTTGCATATTTATTAACTTCGACATATTCAAATTTTGATGATTATTTTAATTATTTCGTGAATTATCATTGTTACTTTTGCGTCCTGTTTGTCTCACTTGTTTTGATAAACACTTCCACCCCCTCAAGTTCGATGCAAAGACAATGACACTTTCACCTTTATTGTCGGTCAAATTTCATGATATTTGACATTGTTAGTATGGAGGTGGTTGTTGGTCACTATAGTAGTTTTGGCGACAAATTCGCTCTCCTAGAGTATGATATTATAGTGGTGCAAGTGTAAGTTTGGAAGACAAAGGGGTGAAACTGTCATTTTTGAAACTAGAAGGGGTTGAAAGTGTCTTTCCATCAAACGGGGTGCAAGTGTCTTCTATCCTGTATATAGGACTAGGGATGGCAATGCGGTCCGCTCCGATCCGAGATCCGGGGTGATCCGACCCTAATGGAGCGGTCGGAATCCGATCCATTTCCCTTTGGATCGGAGTTGGATCACAAGTATGCGATCCGTTCGGATTTCGGATCATATCTGTAAATATCCGATGATCCGACCCGATCCGACCCGATCTGATATATACATAAAATACCCGATAATCCGACCCGATCCGAACTACATATAATATATGTATAATTATATAATACATTTATAATTATATAATATAATCATATATTATGTATATAATTATATAATAATATATAATTCGACCCGATCCGATTTGTGATCCGTTCTTGTGATCCGTGATCCGTTTTCTTTATGGATCGGATTCGGATTTTTTGGGTGATCCGTGTTATATGATCCGATCCGAATCCGATCCGGACCCGAACGGATTCAGATCGGATTCGGATCAGGAGGTATCATTTTCGGATCGGATCGGATTATTGACCGATCCGATCCAAATCCGATCCGTTGCCATCCCTATATAGGACGCAAGGTTAAGAAGGTTTATAGGGGTTTTCAAAACAACAATTCTGGTCAATGTCGGACTACATTCCCGGCGACGTGATAACCGAGATCCTATCAAGGGTTCCGGCGGAGGATCTCGTGCGGTTTACTCTCGTCTGCAAGAAATGGTACTCTCTCATCAAAACCCCTACTTTCATCTCCTATCACCTCAAACTATCTCTCCACGACAAACACCGCAATCATCACCCACTCCTCAGCTACAAACATGACGATGACGATGTCATTATTGAAGATCGCTTTTCTCTGCTCATGGATGATGATGATGACTCCACATTTCGTGACTACAAGAGGTATACCATTCCCCGTCCCCTGTCTCAAAACTCTGAAATTTGGGATTACGACATTGTTGGTAGCTCTAATGGCTTGATTTGTCTTGATTGCTCGGGTGATAAAAATAAAAAAGTGATTTTCATTTGGAACCCAGTGATTAACAAGGCTTTACATGTTCCCTGGCCGCGTATTTCGCATTTTACGCAACTTGGTGCAAAGCATAGCCTTGGGTTTGGCTTTGATTCTGTCAATAATGACTATAAGATTGTTAGGATATTGTACCCGGATTTTAAGGTCAGGAACCCGGAGGAGACCCCTCCTCCGTACGCGGCGGTTGATACTGTACCTCATCAAGCTTATGTTCATGGATCTGTTCACTGGATCGTTTATGATAAGCGTGGGCGGGAGTATCTGATCGCGATATTTGGAATGCAAGATGAGATATACAGGGAGATGCCGGTTCCTGAAGGTGTACTCTATGATCAAACAATTCTAGGTACGAATAAGGTAAACCTTCACGTGTATCAAGAGTCTATCTCATTGTTCTATCAGCACTTTACCCCCGGTTATGGTTTCTTTTGTACTGTTTGGGTGATGAGAGAGTACGGCGTATCGCAGTCTTGGGCTAGACTATTTCAAGTAGATCTCCAAGCATCGGTATTGGTGGACCCAATTGGATTGAGATCAAACGGTGAACTTTTATTCCCTTCATTGGACGGTGATGTCGAGTTGTTTTCATATGATTGCGAGAAAAATGTGGTTTCAGATCTCAAATACCCAATGTATGGAGTCGACCCCAAGTCACTATTTTATCTTGGTGCTTATACCAGTAGTCTAGTGTTGCTAGATAAAGGAGAAGATTTTCATGATTTGGTGACCAAAGAAATCAAGCTTGTGGAGAAAAGGGACGTAGAAGAGGAGAAAGAGAAGGTAGATCACTTTTTATCACACTGCACGACTCTTATTTCATCTTCGTTCTCTTAAATGTATAAAATCTTCTAAAATGTGATAGAACAAGAATTCCGTATAAATTCTATACAGATGTATAGGGGCATTGGCTGCACCAACTGCTATCATCTTGAGTTTAAGAAATAACATAATTTGAACCTTAACATTAAGACATAGTAGGTCGTTATGTACTAAATAGGTTCATTTGAAGAAAGTAGTAATGGTGTTTAGACAATATGGCTAGCTAAAGTTTGAAGCCGGCAAAGTTAAATAACAGAATATTGAAAAGTCTAGTTGGTTTCTGTTACTTCCTAGTTCCTATCATATTTACTGTGAACTATATTGTTTAGACTTCTAAGGAAATGGAACAAAGTTGTGCGCTTCATGTATAAAAATATTTACCATGTGTATTATATTGTCAGATATGAGTTAAGAGCTAATTAGGTATGCTTTCCTGGCCAAATAGAATGTGTGTGGCATAGGAAGTAACTACTTTTACTGCCGAGGTGATTGAACAGGCGCTTTTAACCATCAATGTTGAGGCATTGTGGACCATTGATGAGATTTCTGAGTCATTTTGTGAGCTGTACATTAGCTACAACACATTAAATTAATACGCATCAGACGGGAGATAGAAGGAACATAAGACAATAAGGCTAATATGAGGTTAAAATAAATATTATGCTAACATAAATAACAGCCATTCATAGATGACAGATTTGGAATACCACACTATTTCTGTCTAGTGGAGAGTGTTGCCTTTATAGATCTCTCATAGATGCTTATACAAGGCATTCAATTGATAGTGGGTCAAGTGGGAAGCAGAAATAAATTCAGCTGATTCATTAATGAAAACCGACACGTGTCCCGTTACTCCCATATCCCTATGGTACTCGGAGAGGCCGCTGTGCAGTGTCATAATTATTCTTTCTTTTTCCGATTTGATTCCTTCCTTCTACCTCAATCTTGATAACAATAGGTGTTCAAATTGTGTAAATAAAATAGTTAACATGATGCCGGCATCTCTTCAATTCAGAGGGATTAGGCTTTGAGTTCCCTAAGGATGAAGACAAAGAACTCATAAGAATGTATAGTTCCGCGAATTTGTTTCTTGCATTCCTTGTCTTGGAACTGTTCCATATCTCATTTTGTAGTCAGACTAGAGCATGACCCGAAATTAGATTCAGTGCTGGTTGTGTGGCTGTAATTAAGAATAGAATCTCGGTTGCTATTAATCATTACATTTCTGAGTGTGCACGACGAGTTACATGAAAACTGTTATTCCTTCGCGCATTACTCTCAAGTCTTAACACCGCAATTCAAAGTAGTTACTACCACCATACACATCTGTGCTTCTCGTCATCGTTCTCCCACCATTCCGGCGGTTTTCATAGAAGTATAAGTAATTAGTATAGCGAAGTTACGGATTTCCTAATGTGGGGGTTTGCTTACAACTCTGGGGACTAAATGGTAATTGGTAATGTCAGCTTGGTTGCCGAGGAGATTACTTCACGAAAACAGCGATGCAGCTTGTTAAATGCACATGAACTATTTCAGTACTCCCACAGTTCCAAAATGAGGGCCGGGTAAGACATGTCATGGTGTTTTGGAGGAGCTTTTGACTTGGTAGATTTAGTTAAATGTAATTTTTCTTATGTGGTACTACTTATCACTGGGAAGTCAGAAAGTAAATTTTATAAAAATGGGATATGGAGGGAAGTAAAGCGAAAAAATAAGTAACTATTTGGTGGTAGAGCAGACACTTTAAGTGGAACGGAGGGAGTAAACATACTACAATGAGAGCCAAAAAAAAAAAAAAAAAAAAAACGTGAGATTGGCATTCAAGAACCTAATAGAAGCTTCCTTTAATTTTACTGACCTATTCGTTGAGTTACGTGTTTGTTCACTTTATTGACATTTTTCGCTTTATCTTTACATCGAGTGCAAGCCATATATGGATTACTTCAAATCGTGTATATATACGATACGGACCCTGGATACTTGGAGAATTTGTCAATTAAGCTTGCTATCAATGCATCTGAGATTTTCATTTCATTTTTCTCTTCTTCTGGAGGTGACTAGATATGAGCGTTTTAGTATGTCTAGGATTTGATATTTTCCATTAAACTTTCCCTCAAGGTTAAACTACACCTAGTCATCTTGGAAATGTCATGTTACCAAACAGTGGGAAGTATGCATGAAAATATATATTTTTTTGACTTTGTTTCTTGCATCCTTGTATGCATAGTTTTGTGACTTTGTTTCGCGCATGTATTTGGCACTCATTGTCAAGCTTATACAATATGCTGCCTCGACTACTCTAAAGTTACAAGTGCATCCTGCTTAAAAGGGCCGAGTCAACTCTTCTTCAAGTTGGCAAGTTTAGTATTCCCCAACTTCTGGATTTTTAGAAATGGTATCTTCTTTGGTTGTTGGAGGTTAACTGTGGAGTTAGCTTGGTCGTATAGGCGCTATGCTCACAAGACGTGTGCATTTCTGGGCCTCCTCCGGGAATTTTCACTGTTCATCTTATGCAGGTTGATTATCTGCATGTCATTTTGTAGTTTTTGTCCATCCAACAACAAGTTTCGTGAGCATGGATCTTCTTGCATCTTTGTGGGTTGTATGGGAACCTTTTCAACTGGATTTCTGAAATTTATCTGCCTATTTCTACTACTGCTAAATAGTCAAATTATTTTGTGTCTCTGGCATATATGGTGGGAGACCACTGCAATTTTCGGAGCTTCCAGATCTTGAACCTGTACGTTTCAAAAACCTGTAACTAATTGGTGGAATCATATGGCAGGTCAACTGTAGCGGAGGCGGCATGGAAGTTTCAACTGCAAATGGTGGTTTCGAAGGTCTGCTAAGATAAAGAGGAACATAGCAGTTAAGTTACTGTGGGTAAAACTCAGAAATTATAGAAAGATATACGAAGAAGTCATCATTGAACTTGACTCCTAAGAAGCCATTATTGTGACAGAACTTCAGAACCATGTGTGTGGAAAAGATCAGTAGCTACATTTGTGCATCTTCAAAAAACTGTGCTTGTTATGTATTCTAAAACTATTCTGCTCTCTGCTCTTTACTTTTGCGGGTATTACATGAAAACTTAGGTCTTGTTCTTTTTATCAACAACTTAAGTCAGTGGTATTCTTCGATTGATTAGAGCACATTGTGTTGCAACTTTGAGGTCTTTTGTCAGCAGAGCTTGTTAGAGCTGACATAATTTCTCAAAAGATAAGTTTAAAGTCCTTTTCAAATGAAATGGTGTTTTAGAAATGGATATTCACGTAAGTGGGTGTTCTGTGATCGTTGTGAATATTGAACCAAGACACGTGATGACTTTCTTTGTTTATACCTGTTGTCAATGGAGCATCTGCGGATAGCTGCATCGACAAATCTGTAAGTGGAAAGCTCACAGTTTTGCCTGGTAGAGCTGTGTCGTGTCTAATGAAGAGAAAGATAATCTAGTCTTAATTTTGTGAACAGTGGAAGTGGATAGCGTCGTGCTTTTGCAACTTTTGGTGCTACTTGAGTTGTTGGTTTAGTGTAAGAGAACATCACTTATTAAATTTTGTGTGTCTGGGTGATACCTTTTAGATATTAAATTTCTAAACCAAAATAAATCAAAATATACTAGTCAGCTAACTTATAATGTTTCCTTAATCTGTATGTGTTCTAATTAACCTGGAACGCGGATCGTTCTGCTTCGTGGAACGGGAACGCGGAATGCCATACCCTATAAAATTCGGTAGGCTTCTTTGGGTACCTTCATAGGAGTTTTACCATTTTTCGCAGATCATAAAGTGTAAGAACTGCTTAGTATATGCAATATTAGAAAAGTTATTATTCTAAAAAGGGGTATAACTTATCAAATCTACATGTAATTCCCTTTCTACATAGATACATTAGGTGAAATTAGTGAGAACATATGGAATCACCATATTAAGCAATCTGAATCGCTGGCGTTCCATGTTTTGGAACGCGTGATCCAATTCGCAATTCGCAGGGGTACGAGTGAATTGTGGTAACGCTGGATGTGTTAACTTTGTCTGATATTACTAAACACGTAAAGATTGGAGATTAAAAAAGTCAGTTTCCGAAAATTCTGAAACACCCTTATTTTGTTTCCCAGTTCTATGCAAGTCTAGCTAAAGATGGGCGGCGGAATTTCCATCTGTCTGACTGGCTGATTTACTGAATTTCAACTCTGGTTGTAGCGACTTTGCATAGCCACCTTACACGTGACATTGAGCTCAGAGCTTGTACTCGTTGTAGCTTATAACACTTTGTTTGAACAAGATCTTCTGCAAAATGATCCTAAAGATGCCGTCCGGTAGTTTTTTCCTTAACCACAGGGCAAAAGCCGGTAGTGATAATGAATGCTTATCACTGATGTCAGGGTATCAATCTAGGGATTGTTTTGATCTCTTTCCTGCGGCGTTGGAAACATTGCTAGAGGATCTGTTTAGTTAACTTTCAGATTATTGCCAAAAACTGAACGTTTGGGTTATTGCACAAAGTTCTCGTCCTCAACTTCCATGTATCTTTTAGTCAAATGATAAAAACATTTCTTAATTTAGGAAGTGTAAGATAATAATTAGTTTCTACATGTATGGGATGCTATACATTACCAAATAAAACTTCACTGGACTGTCAATTTATGGAAAGTATTCAATTCTCGATATTTTATCGATACATTTGTCAGTTTAATGAGTGGTTACTCATAAATGTTAAAATTAATGACAGATGACGTGTATATGACATAGTCAAGGTTATGAACATGTGTCATATCAAGGATCTGTGATGCAGTTATTAAAGAAAAATCTGGCTAGCAAAGGAAAGCGGAGAAGACGAGAAGGTAATTCTTTATGTGCACTATTTGAGGATTATGTTAATATTTATTCTGGGGCGGGAGTTTACTCTACATTAGCTACTTCAGCTAAAATTAGCTCATTCAAACCAATGTTCGGATAGCATCTCTTGAAGGAAGCGGAAGTAGATTGTTAGTTGTTTTTACAAAAAATATAAAATCATCAAGCTTGAACCCAGTGAAGCGTTAGAATATTACTAGTCTTTCAATTTCTGTTACTTCTTAGACCATTTTTTTGTGAAAAAACTATATTGAGATATGGATATGCAGTTTGAACGTAGGCAGACGTCCGATGAATTAATGTGCTTCATATAATGGAACATATCATGTCTGTTTGTGTATTATATTTTCACCTACACCCTTGGTCTTAAATTTAGTTGTAGATTCACCAAATGTTTATTCTTTAATGTTGTAATTTTTATTGGTGAAAAAATATAATTTTATTGGGTATGAAGAGAAGTAAACTGATACAGAAACTTTTAAGCTGTAGGACTGTAGGGGGTTGTCTTCTCAGCTATTCCTTTAACCTGGGCACCTTGGGGATGTGTATTTTCAGGAGCCATCCATATCATTTCTAGTAAGTTACAAGTTCACATAACTAGACAATTTAAGTGGTTTCTTGACCTTTATTTTCAGATCCCATACGGATAAAATATAGGAGGTGGTCAGTTTTCCTACCAAGGCAACCTAAAGTGGTTTCGGATCACATTATGCTTTTCGTTGCTGCTCACATTAGTAACTAATATAAAAGACATCTATGCTTTTTCACACCTTTCCTCTCAGCACTCTGGGGGTTTTCAGTTAAGTTGAAGAAATTATAAATGTGATGTTACGAGCTTCATGGGCTTTTCCCTTTAGAAACACTGGTGAGCTAGGTTAACCATTTGTGGCCATAAGACATGGTAACCGGTGATTGACATCTTTTACCCCAGATTACGAATGTATCCTGCATTCCTGCTTACAGGTCAATTACATACTTTTTCAAGTTACCAAGTTCTGTCATCCCAGAACTTTTGCATCCATAGGAATGGCAGTGTTCCTTTGCCTGCTGAATGTGAAGTTTGGTCATCCAAATTCAATAATATTTGCAAATGAGGCCAAACAGGTGTATACAGGGGAAGTTAGCTCTATGTTCAGTGATTTCTCATAAGAGGTCTTCATTTCTGGTATCTAGCCTTTGATCTTATGCAGGGATGATTTTTGGTATGCCATTCTTTTTTGTTTGGTCCATCTGCCTACTCTGTTTAGTCGCGATCTTCGTGCTTTCTTGAGAGATTGGATAGCTTTTCCAGCCAGTTTTCTGATTTCAATTGGGCTATTACCTCTTTCGCTAGATAATCAAGGTTCTTTGCTCTGTTCAGCCTAGCTTCTCACTAGGTGTTCAACTATATATGCTCCCAGCTAGGTTCAGTATATCTGTTGTCAGTTTGCAGAACATCATCCGCCATCATTATAAACCAGATGACAATACTTTAAGCTGGTTGGTCTTCTCTGGCAGGTATGGCTTATGGAGTGCGTTCCGAAAACAAAGATTTCAAAACTGAAACAAATGTTTTTACTGTTTCTGAACAAGCCACCGAATGCTTTGGGCTTCTATCAAGCCATTGAAGACGAGCTAACAATGATCTAGCAAGCCTTGTGTGAAAAATATATGAATTGTATAATAACGTGCTTGTAATTATACGGCCGTGAAACATAACTTGTATGATGATGAGCTATTAATTATGCAGATCAAGAACGGATAGAGAAAGTTCATATGTTTGTCTATTGTTCGCAAGTTTATCGGCCATGGAACACACAAGCGTTAGCAACTTACTCGGAATTTACAGGGTTGAAGATTTTGGGGATTAAGGTTTGATGGGTTTGGGGGAATACCATCCCGTTGACTTCAGCCTATTGATCTCTGGAAGACAAACAGCGCATCACTTACTTGTCAAGTGCCAAACTGAAAACCACTGTCAAGATCAATATTCTCTCCATATGAAGAACACATTAAAGAACTGTTAGTTGCTTGTAATGGGTCAGCTTGTCTTTCTATTTTCTACTGCTGAGCACTAAGCGGGGACATCAGAATGCTTGTGTTCTCGAAGCTGTGTATTGGCTTGCTTTTGCTAGAAGCCAGGCTGTTGAGAATCTGATCACGACTTTTGAGATGAATGATGACATAAATCTGGAGATGTCAATTCCTGCAAGTTAATGGTGTGCAGCTCGTTTCTCGGATCAGAATGGTCAAGTTCTGATCACGATTACTGACACCTCTGATGATATGGTGCCCATAGTCTTGGCAAAGGTCAGCTGGAGAGAAATCTAATGGTGAAGTATTTTTCGCTTCGAGGGATGGGGAGTTGTTTTCTTATGAGTACTAGAAAAATATGGTTTTGGATCTTATGGGGTAAGTGGAGTTCATCTTGGATCAGAAAATTTTGGGCTAGGTAAAGGGTTAAAATTGTGCATTATGGTTACCAGAGAAAAACATGGCTAGGGAAGGAGATCGACAAAGAAAAGGAGGAAGAGAAGGTAAGACACTTTTTATGCACTCGTCTATTATTTAACTTTCATTCCTTTATATGACAGTTATTCTTTAATCTTCAGTCCGTCATAAGACATGGTTATCAAAGATAAATCTGGGTATCGAAGAAAAGTGACGAGGACGCAGAGAGGAATAGAAGGTAAAACACTTTCCATATATGCTCGATTTGGCTATCATTTAGTCTTCATGCCTCTTTATTAATGTTTTGTAAACATGCTGACATTAAAGTTCTCTTTGTATTCTGCATTTGATCTTAACTAAATGGTCATGAGCTGTATTGACTTGAGTTTTGGAAGTACAATCACTTTAAATTTTATGTGAAGCCATAAGTAGTTATTCATTTACTTACCAATCTTATATATCTTATATAAAAGTAGAAAAGTACCCAGATGTAACCACGGTCTGACATTTTTGTTGTATAATCATTATGAGTATGACATGTGTAATCTTACGTGTCAATTTTTAAAAAATCAACCAGTGACTTTTTGACATGTACTTATGTATATTGCATTGTCATTAAATTTCCTTTTGTTTGTAACTCATGAGCAATTGATATTTATTTAAAATTGGTAATGAATGTTCATTCTTAATTTTAAAACTTGAAAATAAATATATTCTACAAGAAGTAGTTTTTCTTAATATTTAAAAAGAATTAATTGTGTCATGAACTCTTAGCTGATGAATGTTATATAACATGAATTATGATCTAATATTCAAATTTAAAATTTACGTAAATAAGATTATATGTAGTTACATTATTTTGATGAGAAAATAAAATTACATTCTTAAAGAGATATGGTGTAGTCATTCAATATTTAATACTAAAAATATTCAAATATTGCATCTACGTGTATACAAAAGACATTGGTGACATTTTTTGAGAAAAATGTTACATTTTTTTCCAGCACCATGGCACACTAATTGATTCTTTTAAGATTGCTGAATTTAATTATATGAGTATAAATATATTTTTCTATATCAGTTCATGCTAATTTCGTCAACTTTCGTTCCAACTAATTATGTTAATATCATAATAAATTTAACAAATAATATAGGTACATGATGTTCAGTAGTAATTCTTCTTATTCTCTACAAAGAAAATACTTCTATGAGTTCTCAGTTATGCATAGTATTGTATAGTTATAACATTTGATAACATGATCCATGATCTCATACTCAAATTAGAAATTAATGTATATAAATTTGTAAAATTTTTTGTAAATAAATTTGTAAGATATTTTGGGGAAATAAATTTCATTATTAAGATATTTGTAGAATGCATTTGGTAATGTAACGAATTGAAGTAAGTTCATGTGCATGTGTGTAAATGACATTGGTGGTTTTATGATAAATGTGTTTCAATAATTATTTCATACTAATTTTCTTTCAATTTTCATCTTATTTAGTTTTTGTTAGACGAGTTTATTAAAATTTGTTATGGATCATACTGTTTTCACAAGGAAGATGGCAATACAGTAATTAGTCGGTATTTTAACACTGAGAATATTGTACACTAGCAATTCTAAGAGAGATATTGTGGGAAAAAAATTAAAAGGAATGACTTGAAATATCATATATTTAAAAAAATTAAGAGTCGCCCATTGATAAGAAAAATTAGGAAGAGAAAAAAACGTGATTTGATTGCAATAATTTTTGGAAAGAACTGTTTCGAGTTTTTCAAAATTGTAAACCAAATTTCTTTTGCAGATTTCACATTTATATAAGTGATTACCATCATTTCATGAAAGCCATATATCCACTGGCCCCGCACCATGGCGCGGGGTAACGCCTAGTTTCTTCTTCAAGGAACAAGATACAATATCATTACAATTTGGTTATTTCAATCCTAAAGCTTGAATCTGGCTAATTTAATGTTGAAAAGTCTAGTTCGTTTCTTCTACATTATGACTTATTTGTCATTAAGATACAGAAACTGAGGTATTTATTATTTGAACATACGAGGAAAATGGCACTTCATATCGTGGTATATGACAGACATATCAGTTCGAGTCATACTTGCGAATTAGGTATGGTTTTCTGCTTGAATAGAAGGTGAGGGCCAGCGGAAGTGACTAGCACTACTGCTAGGTCATTGTAATCGTGTTCTTAATTATTAAAGGTTGAGACATAATGGATAGTAGGTGCGATATCTGAAACATTGCGCCTCATGTTTTTAGCCAATTTAATGATTGAAATAAATCAATTGCTTTCATATGCCTTCCTAGCCAATTAGGATACTGGACAAGTTAGTCATCCTCTTTGGTTGTTATTTCACTAGAGACCTTTGGAACTTGTACCTCAGGAGGGGGCCGGGTTGATTGACTATAGTGGTTGTGATTTGTCTTCTTGTTTCAAAGAGATGCGACCTCAATTGTTGCTTGGCCTATATTTGCTGAATCCATCACTGAAAAGTAGGGGTTAGGGAGGACTTTCTTATCTGTCGAGTTCTCATTATTTGAAAGCATGCGATTTCAGCTTACAAAAATCCTCCTTGTACTGCATTAAGATAGTACCCTAAATTATACAAGCGGGTGGTTGTGCGGATGCAACTAAGAATAATCATTTTATTTATCATCAAATTCAAGTGTCAACATCGAATCACTTGCACGCTGTCGTGCCCCAAAGCACACCACTATGGTTTTCATTGCTGCTCAGAAGTATTAGTTACTTCCTAGATGTTATGCCCATTTGCACTCACGGTTTTTATTCCTGCGTTCCTCATTCTCTGACCCTTTTGGATTGTCAGAGAACTTTTGTGTTCGTATGAAGTAACAAGCTTTCTGAGTGTAGGCTTTTGCTTAGAAACTCAAGTGAGCTAGATTAACAAACCATAGGTGCTAGAGCAAAAAATGGTAGCTGGTAAATTAGGTTGGGTTTTTGGCATTCAAACGCTATATTAAAAAAAAAAGAAAAAAAAGAAACCACCAATGATCCATGTGAATGGACATAATCTCATGATTACATGTCTACCTTGGTCGCACAGTGACGATCACGGACACTGAAAGTTGTAGCGCCTCTACGGCATCCACACGAATGATCTAGGTTAGACTCTCTCTTCGCCGGTGCTAGCTTCCAGAGGAAGGTGAATGATCTTGTCTCACGAAATCTTCTGAACTCGAACGGCTCGAACCTCGTGAAAGAAATCGAAGATTTCTTATGAGAAGGGGAAGATTTAACAAAGACAAACCCAGAAATACCAAGAACACATAAGAGATTTCATTGAGAATTTTGACAGAGCTTTGCTGCAGATTTACCGACTCAAGCCATAGAAACCCTGGAGCCACAGACGAAGACTTAAATACTAAGCATATCAAACGGTCTTATTTATAACCGTTTGATCAAGAGGCCACATCTCAGCCGTTCACAAGTTTGACAGAATTACACAGAGGGCAACAATTTAAGAGAAATTATAGAGAGGCACAGAAGAGTTGGATAGTTTTTTTTGGCAATGAAATCGTCGAGAACTTCATTGAAAAGAAGGTCACAAAGTACACCAAAAGGAAACCAAACACGGGAAGAAAGACAAAGCAGAAATAAAAAACGATTGAGCATTCACCTACAATGCTCAACCCTCAAACCTAACAAACATCCCCATGCAATAAGACCTGAACAGAAAATAACATCGTTCGAAAACAAGATCAATACACAAGACCGAAACAAGAAGCGAATTTGCACCCTGAACTGACTTTCCCTTCATCTTTGATCCTGACTTTTCTTCCAGATTTGTAAAGAGCTTCTTCATTTGGATCCACCATTTTCCCGTTAACCAAGATAAACCCTTGAGACTTGGCGTTGTACATGGCATCTATCTCTTCCATCCTCCTTTCCTCCTCTCTGACCTTCAATTTCCATCGCTCTTCGGAAGGGCTGTCCTTCATGAAACGTTCCAAAGCAGCTTCTATTATCTTGGTTTTCTGCTGGCTTTGTTGTCATCCACAACCATTGGTGCTTTCCCTTTGGCTGACTTTTTGATCTCAGTATTTCTCTTGCTTGCAGGACCTGAAATGGAAGCTTTTGGGTTTCTCTTCTCCTCTGAAACTAGAGCTAAAGCTGCGTGGAGGTATACATGAAAACATTTGAAATTTGAGAAGTTAGATTGGAAACATGATAATAGCAGTTGTCAATCATTGGTGGGATTCCTCTGAAAATGGTTTCATTTCTCTGCTTCCAAATGACCCAACATGCCATTATCCAGTAGATGTGGCGAGAGTGAGATTTGGTAGTGCTCTTGATCCAAAAGTTCATCCATTGAGTGAAGTCCGTGGTGAAAATATAATTTATATTGAGTTTCTGGAATAGGGTTTTTGAGAAGATACAATTCATGAAAAGATGACTAACGTTTTCATTTTCTTGACAAAAAATACAGTGAAGGTCACAATTCATCCCTCTAGAGCTTAGCAAATCTCTGGTTGGAAGGATTTGATGAGCAAGCTGTCAAATAAAAAAAATTATTTTGTATGAAAGTTTAAGTTTCCAAAGGTGTTTGGAAATCAAGTTAGGGTTAAAGGAGTGGTTGCTAATTTTGAAATTAGGACGGGGAAGGGGGTTATATAGTTGGTTGTAAAGGGATTTAACTGAAAAAGATTTGTTATGGTTGATCCACCATTGTGGTTCATTTTTGGAGGAATTGAGGGGGGTAGTAAGAATAAGATTAGTTAACCAGGGAGGGAAAATAGATGAAATAAGGGAGTAGTTCCATTGAACTCCTCCTCCATCACAAGGGCTTGTTAGATCCTTGACCCATTTGATATTCGAATTGTGAGCCAAACTTTGCTTGATAGAGTCTCCTGGGACATCATCAATCCAATGGTGTTTAGTAATTGAAATCTGATTACCATCAGCAAGCTTCCATTGGAAACACCCTCGCAAGAGGTTCTTACCTTTGACAATTGCCTTCCACATCGGAGATGCATTTGGAGGAGCATTGTGTAACCAGAAAGCATTTCTCTTACAATATTTTGCAGTAAAAAAACGCGAGGTTAAAGAATTCTGATTCGAAATAAAATGCCAAGTGTTTTTACAGAAAAGAGCGTTGTTGAAGGCTTTTAAATTTTTAAAACCAAGTCCGCCTTTGAAAGTAGTAAGACACAACTTGTCCCAAGAGATGCAGTGAAAGGTTTTTTTAGAGGGGTTTCCAGACCAAAAGAAATTATTAAAGATAGACGTAATAATATTGGTTGTTTTGGAAGAAACAAGCATAATTGATAGGGGATAAACTAGGAAACTAGAGAGTATGACCTTAATAAGGGTAGCCCTTCCAAATTTGTTTAAGAGCAACCCCTTCCACGAGGCACATTTTCTTCTAATTTTCTCAATAAGAAGAGACTCATTTTTATTTTTGGATAGAGAAAACGTTGAGTCAAAGTAGAAGCCAAGGTAGTTCCCAATGTGAGAAGTGTGATTAACATTGAGGGTTGAAATTAAATTATTATTATCCTGTTGATTACAGTTTGCCGAGAAAGTAACCGAGGATTTTGTGAAATTAATAATTTGGCCTGATTGATTGGCAAATCTGTTTAGTAAGTCTAAGATGACATTTCCGACATTAGGAGTAGTTCTGAAAAATAAAATGCTATCATCCGCAAATTGTAGATGTGAATAGAAGGACCTCTAGCATTGGATGGTGCTCCGTAATTAGGCTTCGAGTTACTAGCAAAAGTTAAAGATTTTGATAAAGCTTCCGCACAAAGGATGAAAAGAAATGGCGATAGTGGATCTCCTTGTCTTAAACCACGATGAGGTTTGAATTTCTTTGTGGGGGACCCATTGACAATAATGGAGTAGGAGACTGTTGTTATACATTGCATTATAAGGCGCGTGAAGAAGGGTGAAAAATGAAATTGGTGGAGGGTAGCTTCAACAAAATCCCATCTTAGTCTATGAAAGGCTTTGGATAAGTCAAGTTTCAGGGCTGCATATTTTGGTAACGAGGGGTCCGTTAATTTTGATAAGTAGTGTAGGATATCTTGAGCTAGGATAATATTGTGGTGAATATTTCAATTTGGTACAAAACCATTCTGATTATCTGAGATTAGAAAAGGTAAGACCACTTTTAAACAGTTCGCTAAAACTTTGGAGATAATCCGATAAAGGACATTACATAAACTGATAGGTCTAAAATATGTGACTAAAGTTGGGTTCTCAACCTTAGGAATAAGAACAATTTCGTATTGTTAAGCTCTAAAAGCATATAACCAGAGTTAAGGAAGGAAAGAGCCGCCGTTAAAATTTTGTAGAAATGAAGGACCAACACTTTTGAAAGAAGATAGGTTGGAATCCGTCAGGCCCTGGAGCTTTTAAAGGGTCTATATCGAACACAGCTAATTTAATTTCATCCTCTGTGAAAGGAGATGTTAAGAAAGTTTGGTGCTCGAAACTTACGAAAGTGTCAATGTTAAAGAGTAAGTCATACGCGCAGTCACTACCATACATAGTCTCTAAATCAACTTGTGAAGGAGTAGGAACAGAATAAATATCTTCGAAGTATTGCATGAAGACATAGGAAATCTCATTGTGATCTGAAATAATTTGATTATTATTATTTTCAATACTGTAATTTTGTTCTTACCTTTTTTAATCCTAGCATAATTATGGAAGAACTTTGAATTTCCGTCACCTACTTTAAGCCATTTACACCTAGCTCTTTGTGCCCAAAAAGTCTCATAGTCAAACAAAAGGTTATTAAGGGCGTTTTGCAGTAAATTAAAACGATTAAAAATTGACTGATAGAGAATACCATGAGTGAGAGTGCCTTGCAAATATCTGAGAATCCTTTTTGCTCCCAACATATGAATATTGGTAGGTTGATCCATAAATTGGCATAGAGAGTTAACAGAGAAAGCAATGCCAGGTCTGGAAAAAGTAATTGGAGAGCACCCAAAAATTGTCTGTAAGGAGTTGGATCATCAAGAACATTACCATCATTAACATGAAATTTAACTCCAGAAGCAGTAGGACTAGAACAAGGTTTGCAATTCTGCATGTTAAACATTTGCAGTAAATCAAGAATGTATTTATGTTGATGCATGAAGATACTTGAATTTGTAATCCCAAAAAATAGGTTAAATCTTCAAGATCAGTCATTTCAAACTCAGTGTGAAGTTTGTCAATCAATAAGTCTATGCCAGGAATGTCATTTCCAGAAAGAATGATAACATCAACATAGAGCAATAAAACAGTAATGCCTGCAGTGTTCTTTTTGGTAAAAAAAGAATAATATGCTCCAGATTGTTTGAAACCCAAAGACATTATAAGTGGTGAATCTTTCAAACCAAGCTCTTGGAGCTTGTTTGAGGCCATAAATAGATTCGTTGAGTTCGCACACATTTTATTTGAGTTTAAATCCAGGTGGTTGTTGCATGTAAACATTTTCTTTTAACTAACCATGCTAAAATTCATTTTTGCCATCTAATTGTCTAAGTGGCCAATTGAAATTGACAGCAAGAGCAAGAATGGTTCTAACAGTGGCATGTTTAACAACATGGCTAAAAGTCTTATCATAATCAGTGCCTGGGTTTTGATGAAACCCTTTGGCAACAAGTCTAGCTTTGTGTCTAGAAATGGATCAATCTGTGTTGCATTGTGAGGAGGTGGAACTAGGGTACAGGTATTTTGATGTGTGAAACTTTGAAACTCATCAATCATAGCTTTTAGCCACTGTGAGTGTTTCTTAGCATCATTGAAACAAGTAGGTTCATAATTGAAAGTAGAGATGGAGTTACAAGTATTAGCTGTGTACCCAAATTGCTTCTTCTTTATGATACCAGGCTTGCTTCTGGTCTGCATAGGGTGTTCACTGATGGTGTTGGTGGCTGGAGCAGTGGCAGGTCCCATACCAGTTAGTGGTTGCAGCTCTGAAGCGACTTCAGACACCTCTACTTCAGTGGCATGCCTGTATGCTGACCCAGGTGTAGCAGTGTTCTCAGACACAAGAGTAGCAGTGTTCTCATCATTGTTCATATCAGCATTTATAGGAGGCATGGGATCAAGTAGTAGTAACATGAGGGGTGTTCTTATCTGAAATACCTGGATCAATAACTACAAAAGGATTAGTGATGTAAGAAACAGAATCAGATGAAGGTATATCAGAGACTGTAGAAGTATCATGATAAGGGAGCAAGTTTTCATTGAATATGACATCTCTACTAATGTAAAACTTTTGATTCGATTTGTCATAACTTAAGTAGCCTTTATAGTTGTCAGCATAGTCCATAAAGATACACATTTTGGTTCTTGCATCAAGCTGGGAAGAATTGTAATGTCTTAGATAAGGATAGCAAGCACAACCAATATTTTAAATCTAGAGTAATCAAGTTTGGTTTTGCAGAAAAGTTCCCATGGAAATTCTACCAGGCATGCAATTGATCAAATAGACTGCAGTAGACATAGCATGATACCAGAAATGTTTAGGCAAATTGGCATTTTCAAGTAGAGTGACAACTGTTTCAACAATGTGCCTATGTTTTCTTTTAGAAACCCCATTCTGTTGAGGTGTGTGTGGACAACTTTTTTGATACACAATACCATGGGAAGATAGAAAAGAGGTAAACAGATAAGATGTGTATTCACCACCTCCATCACTTCTTAGAATTTTAATATGGCAACCAATTTGTTTCTCAACAAGTAGTTTGAATTTAGGACAAACAGTAGCAAGATCAGATTTAGCATGAAGAGGATATATCCAAGTAAATCTAGACAGGACATCAATGAACAACACATAATATCTATAACCATGCAAGGCTTAGTATTAGAAGGACTCCAAACATCAGTGTGTATGAGTTGAAGAGGATCATTAACAGTAGTAACATACCTTTTATAAGGAAGTCTAGACATTTTACCCTTCAAACATTGTTCACACATAGCTGCAGAATGAATATCTGAAAGTTTTAAGTTATCACAGATAGAAGAGCTGGTAAGAAATATAAGTTTCATCACTTCTTCAGAAGGATGACCCAATCTGGCATGCCAGATGGGATTGGAGACTTTCTTTCCTAAATAAGCAAGCTTTGATTTGGGCTGATTTTGACTTTGAATTGGACTTGGATTTTGACTGAAATGACTTTGACCTTGACTCTTGAATGGGTGAGTGTAAATGGGGTAAAGCCCCTTTACTCTGTCCTTGATAGAGAATTGTGCCCTGAGCCTTGTCCTGAATATGGAAATAGTCAGCATCAAAGTAAAAAGAACAATTGTGTTGTAACACACATTTGATAAACAGACAGAAGATTTGCAGACAATTGAGGAACATGAAGAGTGTTAGGTAAATGAAAAGTAGAAGAAGAGGTTTGAAGAGTGGCGATACTAGTGTGAGAGATGGGAACATACTGACCATTACCAACTGACACTTGTTCGTTACCAGTGTAGTTATCAACCAGAGAGAGACTTCAAATCAGCAGTCGATTTGTAGCACCAGAATCACTTAACCAATAATTGTTTGCAATAGCATAAGGATTATCAATAGTACCAAGATTCTCAAAGTAAGCAGCAAGTTGAGTCACAACGATCATAGCAGTTAATTGGTTTGGGGGCTTTTTACCCTGATAAGCATGATCCATTCTGTGCCAACAATCCAAAGCAGAATGGTAATCATAACCACATATTTGACATGTAACAGGAGGCTTTCCACCACCTCTGCCTCCTCTAGCTCTACCATTCCCAAAAGAGTTATTGTTATTGCCACCATTGTAATAGTAATTAGGTTGTTGATTCCCATAACTATTGTTGCAATTAGATCTACCTCCAGAGGTTTGGCCACCTCGTAGCCAGAACTGCCTCTCCTAGGGTTGTCAAACCCTTGGTCACCCATTATGTTCATTCCACGACCAGAATTAGGATAAGGAGAATAGTTAGGGTTTTGATCGTAATTGTTTCCTCTACCAGCATAACCATTACCACGACCTCTATCAGTATTAGAGTTGTTAACTTGACTCACAAAAGCAGATGCAGATATTTCAGAAACATGAGACACTTGAGACTCAAACATTTGTTCTTCAGCAAAAAGCAAAACATGAAGGTCTTCAACAGTCATGAAGTCAGTATTAGCATGTATACGCAGAGAGGTACGAAAAGTATTGTATTCAGGAGGCAAACCATTTAAAATGTAAACAATCATGTCTTCATCATTCACAGGGTATCAGAGCTCTTTTTCAACGACTGCAGATCAGATTTAAGTTGAATAACATTTGAGGGAGTGAGTGAAGCATACCGATTTTCCAGTGCTTGCCAAACAGATCTAGAGGTGGTCTTACCGATCACTTGTATAAGAGCCTTGAGTAAGAGTAGCCGTAAGGAGAGTCAAAACAACTTGATCTTGAGTAACCCAAGCGGCGTGAGCCGGATTAGGGTTTGTTTCGCTGTTCTCGTCGACCGGTGGAAGTCGTTCCGGCGGACATGCAATTGAACCGTCAACATATCCATAGAGATTTTGTGTTTTCAATAGGGAAGAAATTTGAATTTCCAGAGAATATAGTTGGAAATATCCAACTTGAAAGTAATCAACTGAATGATATTTGAGAGGAGATAAAATGTTTCGAAGAACCAGAAGATGGATTGTATAGAGCCAGGCTCTGATAACATGAAAGAAATCGAAGATTTCTTATGAAAATAGGAAGATTTAACAAAGACAAACCCAGAAATAGCAAGAACACAAGAGATTTCATTGAGAATTTTGGCAGAGCTTTGCTGCAGATTTACAGACTCAAGACATAGAAACCGTAGAGCCACATACGAAGGCTTAAATACTAAGCATATCAAACGGTCTTATTTATGATCGTTTGATCAAGAGGCCACATCTCAGCCGTTCACAAGTTTGACAGAATTACACAGAGGGCAACAATTTAAGAGAAATTATAGAGAGGTACAAAAGAGTTGGATAGGTTTTTATGTAGATCTAATGAATTGCAGAGAAGACCTTGTTCTTTGAGAAAACTCTATTCTGGCCGTGAAGATCCTTTTGACTTTACAACCAACACCTTTTCTTCAATATTTCTTCAATCTTTATCACCAAATTCAGCAACACTTCATCACAAATTCAGCAACACTTCAAGGACTCCATTTTCTCAATCACTTCCGCTAATAACTCTATCACTCTCTCTCTCAAAACCCTAACTATTTCTTAAAGTATATGAATAGTTTGTAAAAGCATGAGAACCCTAGCCAAGGTGCAAGGATACTTATAGGCATGAAAAAGAAGTAGACTAATCCTAATGTTATGATTAGTTTGCATTTAAGTCCGAAATTCCTTTGCTCTTATCGTAAATCCTAGAGTATCACTACCTACGACGAACGCTATCTAGAGTTTGGCCATCGTTGCGGTATCTACTCAACCCCAACTATGGGGACAGTAAATCTGCCAAAGTAGACAAGCAAAATGAAAATTTAGGTAAAAAAAGCAACACATGCAGTCATGATCCTGATAATTAGTTGCATATACTTTTTCTCAGAAGAATCATCGCCTTCAAACCTCATCTTAAACCGCATAAGAGAAACCGTACTTGTATGTCTCTCTCTTCATATATATATAGTTGTTTAAACCACTTATAAGTTGGCTCGTACTGGTCCTGTCAACCATAAAGCGTTAGAACTTACTATAGTCCAATCACGAAAAAAATGTTATTATAAAAAAAAATCACGAAAAATGCAATAGGAAAATAATATCAGAAACCTTGATTTGTAGTACACAACAAAAAAAGCTTCTTGCATTGATGGCATGAGATGCAATAGCAAGTACTCAGACGCATGCTTTGGCTTGACATCGCCAACGGGGCATAGGGCTGGGTTGCCGAGGTGTCGTCGAACCCCGACTCGCGACTCAACATTTGTCGCCACTGCATGGTTTGTGACACGAAAAACAATTAATTATTTGGTAAACACTCGTGGATCGGGGCAGATATGCATCTATTATTGTTTACCAACTATAAATTGTGTGGCGTGTCGCTGGTTTTCATAAACATACTGAGAAAGGTGAGCTGCCGGTCGCGGTTCGACGACACACTAGGCAACCCAGCCCTCTGCCACGTAGGCGATATCGAGCCAAAGCATGCACCTGGGAGAGCTTGCCCCTACATCCCATGCCATCAAAACAATTACCCTTTTTGTTGTATGCTACAAACCAAGGTTTCTGTTACCTGCTTAGTTTTTTGTGATGTGACTAGACAATGTTAAGTTCTAAGTTTCTTGTTATGACTGGGGCGAGCCAATTTATGGTTTCCAAGTATTGGTTCTCATTGGATTTGAGGTTCGACGGTGATGATTCTCCTGAAAAAAGGGGTATGCAACTACATATCTGAACCATGAGTCCATGACTATAAATTGTTCCACTTTAATATTTTATTTCTACTAAGGCAGATGCACCATAGTTGGAGCAGTGTTACCACAATTCACTATTACCCCTGCGCATTGCGAATTGGATTGTGCGTTCCGAAACGTGGAACACCAGCGATCCAGATCGTTTAATTTGGCGATTCCAGTTTTTTTCACTATTTTCATCTAAAGTATCTATGTAGATGGGAAAATAAAATATAGATATGTTTAATAAGTTCCATATATATCTAGAGTATCAACTTTTAAATATTGTATATATTTAAGCAGCTTAATACTTCATGATTTGTGGAAAATGGTAAAACTCCTATAAAGGTATCCAAAGAAGCCTACCCTCGGCGTACCGAATTCCATAGGGTATGGCGTTCCGCGATCCCGTTCCCATTCCACGAACCGGAACGATCCGCCTTCCAGGTAACTTAGAGTTGGAGTTACGGGGATATCACAACAGTGGCCAGAATCCAAATGCCAGTCATTGAAGGTCGGCATACTCGATGTTTTGCTATTTGAAAATAGTCAACTGTTACGATTTTTTATTCACATTGGTTTCCGTTTAAATGCAACGGGATGAACCGGAAGACATACAAAGGGTCAGATAGGGCTTTGGCATGGGATATCGAGGCTTTCCTAACTTCGCCTTCCCTGAGCATATCTCCTGCACCGATAAAGCACAAGAGGCCTCGGTCTGCAATATACCAAATGAAGACAGTAAGAAGTCATCAGCTTCTACATTTGGTATGGTGGATCTATATTTTTTCAATGCAATGAAAACCAACTCGTATTGGTTAGTTGGTTCCTAAAGTCACAAACATGTTGGCTTTTCCAGAGTTGTTCGCTTGATGCTTACAAGGTCTTTTTTCCCCCCTAAAAAACTCTTGTGAGCTAAAATTGACCATAGGTTGCCATAAAACTTTGTTACTGGTGATTGAGATCTGCTGCCCTAAGAGATAACTTAAGCGAAACAGTGAAGAAGCATATGTCAAAAGAAATGAAAGTTTTTTTACTTTGTGGTTAAAATCTCAACCCTTAAATCGTCAAATTTACCAATAAAAGGAAACTAGACAATCGAAAATCCACATGCAGTGTTTTTACTTTGTTTCCTGCATCATATCCTTTCAATAGAAAATTGAAAATCATGATGCATTCTTGTGTTTGGCACCCATAAAGGAGTTCATATAGTGTATGGTCTACTGTCTAAGCTACTCTAAAATTACAAAGCATATCCAAGATCCACTAAATACTTTTTCAAGTTGGCAAGTCCAGTCCTCCCGAGCTTTTGCATTTATAGGAATGGCAATTTTCCTTTGGCTGCTGAAGGTGAAGTATGGAATCATATACTTGTAAACAATGTAAGGCAGGTGTTCTTGGGGAAGCATTTGGTTATTAGTTCTATGTTATTTGTTCATTAGTTCTATGTTCTTGGGGAAGCATAAGAGGTGTGCATTTCCTGTATTTCTCTTGATCTCATGCAGGATGATTTTTCCTATGCATTTCTTTTTATTTTGGGTTCCATCTTCCCCCTAGTGCTTCTTCCTTTCGTATGAGTACAAGAAAAGTTAGTTTCAGATCTTACATTCAGGGTATGTGGAGAATGGAGATCATCTTGGATCCGAATTGTGTGTGAGTTCTCACACTGTTAGTCTTTTGTTTCTAAATAGAAGGTTAGAATTGAACTATGTGGTTTCCAGAGAACCATATGGCTAGGGAAGGAAAGCTACAAAGGAAAGGAGGCAGATAATGCGAAACATTTTTTATGCCCTGTATGACTATTATTGAACTGTCATTCATTGTAATTTAATCTTAAACATGGCATTTTTATCAAACGTGAACCTGGCTTCCTAGGTAAAGTGGCTTAGAAGCAGAGGAGTAGAAGGTTTAACACTTTCCGCACACAATTTGACTTTTCATTTAGTCATCATTTCTATTTACTTATATATTTTTTAAACGTGCTGAACAAAAATTAGCTATGTATTCTGTATTAGTAATATGCATTTGATATTAACCAAACGGTTATTCTTAGACTGGATACTCAAATATGGGTAAGCAATTGCTGTAGATACGAGTATATTAGTATGTCTAAGGTTCTAACTTTACGTTAGCTTATGTCGAAGGCTAAAATCTATTGATAAGCATTGGTACATATTACCTAAAAGAGGGAAATAGATAAATAAAAGTACGTAGTTTTATGAATTGGTTTCTCGTATAATTGTATATTTGAGTAGGAACTCAGATTCCTCACTCCATTCATGTATGTGGCACACATACACGAGCTCATATGGTATACCTATGGCAGGTCAATGGGAGTCCTCAATCGGGAATGCTGGTTTGGAAAGTCTGTTAAGAAGTGAATTTCGTGAGATATGGACACAATGTGAGAAGATTAGTTATTATTGGAGAAGAGAAAGGCTATAACAGTACCCAGTCCTAATTTTACAAGCACATACTTCCACATGTAATCCAGTGATTGGAAAGGCTGTAATGGTACCCGTAAAATGACAAGGTCATTAAGATTTTGAAGCTTCTGTTCGCGTTGATGGTGGTTTGGTTTCTTACAATGAAGGTTAATAAGATTTTGAAGCTTCCTATCAGGGGAAGACGAGTTCTTCTTTGGTCAGAAATCTATGTGGGTGGACTTCTATAATGCGGTTATCAGCGAGAAATGTGGATGGGGAAGGTTTGGCCAAGACATGAGTGGGAAAGAAGGTAAAACGCATTTGATGCACCATTTGATTGTTATATTGATCGTCTTTGAATCTTTATATATATTTATTATGTTTCTGAGATTGGTAAAACACAAACACTCAGTGCTTTCGTTTCTTATTAATTTTTGGATTCGCAACACATTTCAGATAATACTCATAGACATTTGGTGATATTCCACTAGAGCCTCTGGTCACTTGCTCGTATTTCTGCTCTTAAATTCCTTGAGTACTGAACATTTCAGTTTATCCTGGCCTAGTTTGACGTAACATGTATTGTTTCTGAGTAGACTATGGAAATTCTAGGTAGTTTTATGACTGTTCCCCGTGTATCCTTAATGATTCTTGTATATGACGCTGCTACACAAGCTGATATGGGGTCTAAATAATTGGTCCATCCTCATTAGAAGCCTAATAGCACTCCTGCAGAGAGGCAAGTGTAGCTTTCTCCAGTATTAGGTTCTCTAGAGTACATAGTAGACTAACATGTAGAAACATAAACCAAAACATAACACCATCCGTGAAAGTTAAGACTGCGTGTCTATTGGCACCTCACTAGCTGGCTTCTTATTTCTTTGTGAGGTTCTTTGAATATGATCATATGCTCATTCTGTTGTGTCCCTCTCATAGCAAGCAGATCTGCAACTACATTTGTGTCTCTACTCTGTCTCTTGTGATTGCTTGAATATTGCATTTACAGACTGTCATGAGTTTCACCGTAACTCTGATAACCTCCACCAAGCTCTTGTGGAAGTGGTTAGTTTGCCACTTAGTTCTCTCCTTCCTCAATTGCGGCCACTATTTCAGCTGAATCACATTCAGTGCTAACCTCCTCCCAAATACTTTTGCGAGTTATGGTTAATCCTCTGAGACTTCCCCAGAACCCTTCTTCTAGAACCAAGCAACCAAGCTATACCCCTATGTTTCCACAGTTTCCTTCCAATCCAGTTGCATTCAGCATCTCTAAACACTACTCCATAGCCTGCCGCAACTCCATGTTCTCCCATTGTGCTCACATCTGCGTTTAAGTTTCTTGTTTCCTGCAGTGGGAGGAAGCCATCAATTACTAACTCCCACCTTCCTAAAATGAGTGTCCTTGACTACCAAAATGATCCTGAAAATTGTTATTCTTTTCATAATGCTGCTGTAGAGTTCAGATCACAACTTTGTGAAAAATATTAGCAAGTTCTTATATCCGTTTGCTAGTCAACCCACCCCCTCAAAATGCTTGCAAAAAACAGCAGGAAACTCCCTCAATATTAGCAAGTTCTTATAGCCTGCTATCTTGCTTTACTGTTCTTACATGAACACTTAAGCTTAATGTGACCACCCTTTATGAAAGCACCTAGACAGTATGACTTGGAATCTTTTGCTGTGTTACATTAATTGTGTGGATGTTTGCTCTGACCTCTTTCTCTATAAACTTTTGGCCAAATCGCTCGAGTATAGAAAAGGGAAAGGTTTTTAAGGAAGTCTGAACTTATGAAGCCTTGAGTACAATACTTGAGGTATATAACTGAGTTTTTGAACTAAACACTCTTTCACATAAGATTGCTTGTTTCATCACCCATTGTTGTAATAGAGGATGCATACATGTTTCATTAGATACTTTCTGTTCCAATATGAGCATCCCAAGAGGGCCGCATATCGAATATGTTCAGTTATTTCCGCACAAATGTAGGAAGGATAATTTACCTGTTGTGCTTGCTGCTTCCCCAAGGCTTTCCTAACCTGCTTTCTTTGTTGAGCAAAAAGGGTGTTCCACCTACTACTGCAAAGACGGATTATATATGCACGTGCCCCAAATCTTGTTCTTGTTCTCGTAGGATTTGATTCCGTTTGTCTGTGCAGGTTAGCTCGCAGTAGGAAGATTGCCCGAGTTTTGGTTCATGGTCCAAAGGATTCAGTATGATGCTTTGTGGATGGCGAAAACGGCAAAAATGTTGGAACTTTTAAACACAATGCTATGTTGTAACTTTCCCTTATTGTAACTTGTATATATAAGAGTTAAGCTACTGATATCGGAAACATTTAAGTTTTGTGGCTAATTTATACTATTTGTTAAGTACTTACATTCCCCTCTAGCCCAAGCTATCCAACTGGAATTTGTAAAGACAGTCATGTTTGTTTGTTTAGGCTCTGTTTGGTTTGCAATTAAATGTTTTACAAGGAAGAATATTCTAAGCGTAAAATATTGTTTGAAAAAGTGTTCTCTACAATTATTTTCTCATGTTTGGTTGGAGAAATTTTTTAGTGCTCCAAAAGAGCACCAAATTGCTCGTTTGGTTGACACTTGCCAAACTAGTGGGCCATGACGGCAGTGGCAGAGATGTGTGGCGGTAATGGGTCGTGTAAAGAATCCATAGAGTTTCACCTCAAAACCAATTGGCAATGAAGGAAGTAGTCCAAGAGACTTGATGATTCTTTGTTTTCCTCTTGAATTTCCCATGCGGGACTTCTCTACAGGTCGTTGTGGAGGTCGTGGTTGTGGTGGTTACTGGTGGTGGAGGTGTTAGTATGAGTTGTTGTGCTCCTTCACCCACGGATTTGAAATGTGTAAATCATTTTAAATCATTTGAGGGAAAATATTTTTACAGTAAAACATTTTACCTCCAACCAAGTTGCACCAAAATAAGTAAAAACATTTTACCGCCAACCAAATGGAGCCTTAGTGCTTACAGGGTATCTGACTTATAATCGTGCCAGTGTCTCCGGTGCGATATCTTTGATCTAGCTATGGCTTCATGGAAGGATATGGTTTGTTCCATTAAACTTTTCAGCAACTTGGCCTTATCCAAGCCGTGCTGTTTCCAGATTGGAATCTGGGACTGGTCATTTCACATTCGGAAAATGGTAAAACAAGCATTCAGTAACATGATTTTCCATCAAACGATGAACATGAAAACCTGAGACCCTGTGGAGCCATAGCCAATGTGCTCATCGGGACAAAGAACTGACATAGTACATTATTGTGAAGAAACAAAAAACCCACAACAAAATATTTCTAGAAAACCAGAAAATCAAGAAGTTCATAACATCCCAAAAAGCAGAATCCAGATCCAAAGACGCAACGAACAAGGTGGCAACAAAGCTTTTGTCACAGAAACAGGTGATTAAGAGCTTGATAAGACTATGCTATCAGCTCGAGAGATATAGCATTGAAACTTGAATGAGTCATATGAAGGCCCGGCCTTATGAAGAACTTCATCAATGTATACACTTGAGCACCACCATAGTTCTAAAGGAGTTAGTTCCATACTGTAACCAGCAGCATACAGCTTCGAAGCATAAGGATCCTTTGGACCAGGAACCAAAATTCGTGCAATCTTTCAACTTCAGGCTAATCTGCACAGGACATACTTCTATACGGAATCAAAAATCTCACAAGAATCAGATTCGGGACATGTGCATATAATTCAGCTTTGCGATGAAGATGCATTGGAACCCTTTTTTTTTTACTTCTCAGAACAGAAAACAGGTCAGGTAAGCTTAGGGGAAAATGCAATTCACCAGATGAATCCTTAACCCTTAACCCCTAGTTTTACTACCAAAAAGTAACAGCTTTCTCATGTTACTTTCATTCCTTCCTAGCCTTAGTTTTCTGTACTTCCCAAGAAAAAACTTATAAATGAGACAAGGGGCAATTTTAATAAACTATAAAGTCTGGAGTGCTATGGAGAACTCCAGGAGACAAGAATCAGAACTGCGAATCCTAAGTAGGTGACAATAGCCTTGTGTGGCTTCAGATTTGGACTTCTCCCACGACACAGGCAATTGAATCTGAAGAAGAAAGATAAAAGGGTTCAGAAACATTTGCTGGAATGATACTTTCTTGTGTACCCCGTGTAAATGCAGCAACAATAGCTTTGATCTGGAAATGCAGCAACAAAAAAGTAATACAGAAAAAGGATATATGCATTTCCAGAATTGCATTCTTGATACTTATCATTATGCCACTGAGAAGCCAGGCCTTTCAACATGAAAAGGAAAACTTAGCAACTAACAATAGCTTTGCTAATAGGGAAGCCCCTGGTGCAGGTAAGTCAAATCTGAATACCAATGGTTCTCCAGAACTGCTGAAAGATGAAAGTCAGAATGTGGATCTCATGTCTTAATTAGCTTCAGCGAGTTGAGATAACGGTTACACAATCAGAGTCAAATGGGGTATACATAGAGTCCTCTCAATCCTTCATCACTGCTAATATTTTGATGTCCAAGTAGAAAAAACTCATTTAACACTAAATCCGATCAACGAAGTAACAGTCATTTTGGGAACAACTCGTTGATCCCGGACATATGATACCTTTTGGTTCTTAGAAGAAGCAAGATCACCTTGCAAAGGCCAAGAAGTATCGTTGTAACATACCAACCGAACTCTGTCAGGATAAGCTGGGTCTTAATGCACAAATTTCATAATGCAATTGCTTAGTTTTTGGTAGTTCCTTTTTACTAGTATCTTGGATCTTCTTTTGTTCTTTTTGTAAGCTCATACTTCCGAGGTATCAAAAATAAAACATGGATTACCCCAACTGGGAAACAATAGCCTAAAAACTGGAATATACACAGAATAGACTTGAACCAACCAAAACCTACCAATATCTATCATTGTGCGGACAAGTACTTTAGCTCTAGACAAAAGACTATCAAAGCCAGAGGAATATCCTAAATAGGAACGAGTATCTTGGCATTCAATGTGACGAATTTCGCAATATTACCAAGCAAGGGTATTTCTCGTCATACTGACTGCAGGAGGTCTCGGTAACACTTATTTTTAGGTTGGTTGGTAAATGTCATAAAGGTCCTTAGACATGGATGATGGAACGCTTGACGAAAAACAAGTTTAGTATTTCCCGGACATGAGATTTGAGCTGAAATTATTGATAACCAACCAGGAATATGAATAATTATAAGGAAATCCAGAACATCTCATCCAAATTCCAGATCCACAGGCAATGATAAACCAAGATAGCAATAAGAAAAACTCAGATTTCTAGTGAATTTTAAATATTCGTTTCCATTTCAGAATACTAAACTCAATACGTGAGTCTAAAGGCTTCAACAAACTAGTTTCGGTAAGAACTTCAAATATATACAAGTACTAAAACCATACATCAAAGATAATCACATGCATATCTCACCAAGACCACCATCAAAAAGGCATCTGAAGTATTACGAAGTCAAAGACCGAGGTGAACAAGATGGTTACTTTCTTAACAAACCTACTAATCAGAAATTTTCCATCAACCTTCACCTTGCATTGTGGATCCTTCCTTGAATGAGCACGAATACCATAGATGTGTGAACCCCCATAGGAAACCTTGACCATAACTATCACTCCCTTTCTTGTGCTGAACTTCAATTACTGAGACAGAAAATTAGAAGAGTATGAACCATCCCAATATACTGAACAAGCAAAATGATCAATATCAAACTACACCAAAGGCAGATTCTCGACTGGTTTCCTTCATTGAGCAAGGCAAGACTCCCCTTCTAAGCAACAATGTCATGACACCCCGGATTCACTTCAATTTCCCTCCTGTGATTTTGTGTTGTCGGGTCAAACAAAAGGAAGTCGCCATTGGAACTGGTTACCATTACTTCACCATCAATCATTATCTCTCGAGGAGTCCCATGCGCATGCCCAAAACTATACAACATAGTCCAAGTATCTTCCACACCTTATACACTCATGACCCACACTTCCCAAGGCTGATTGATTCTGTAGTCGAGGAAACAAGCAATTGTGCCTTGAATTTTTTTTATTTTGGCGATTCTTTTACCAACCAGCGCATCAATTTCGTGAAATGCTTCTTCCAACACATCAAAACACAAAATGACTTCCTTTTGCAACATTTGGCCCGCACACCAATGGAGAGCTCCTTCCACAAATGGCGGAGGGGCTTCTTGTACGATCATCCAATGGCGGGAGTCGTTATGGGCAACAACTTTCCATGAATTTGTCGATGTACTGTAGATACGGACATCGGGTGGCTTGGTACCGTATCCATGCCCTATCTTTACAACCTTGAAATCCACCGTTGATGGATAAAGCAAAGGCCTACTACTACGCTCAATCCTACTCGGCCCATTCGGGACATTTCATTTTCCTCTACCACCCTCCTCAACTTGTTAAGTGCAGGATTCCAAAGAAATGCACCATCTTAACTCATTAGACAAAGTAAACCGTTACACGATCCCACAACCTCAAACTGTACAAGAGATGTGCGATTAATGTTGTGAAAAAACGAAATATGCAGAAAGAAAGCTAAACACACAGATTAACGTGGTTCGGCAAATCAGCCTACATCCACGGAGTTGCAGAGATTTCACTAAAACAGACGAAACGTCTCGGAGAGAATTACAAGCGAAATCAGAACGCTCAACATAACATGCTACGAACCCTAAGAACTCTATAAATAGACGACCTATCAAATCGGGCCGGATCCAAGCCCAAACGGGTCAAAACGGGTCAAAATATTTTTTTTGTGGGCGCCGCCCCCGAACCCCCGGGAGACATGTTCGTGATCGCTACGGCTTGTGCCTACCGGCCCAAGCCTTCGCTCCACGAATCATGTCTCCCTTTTCGGATCGTAGCAAAACATGAACCGGGGCGATTCATAAAACGGGTCGCCCATGAACCAGGGCTCCAACCCAACAATTAAAGAGTGGGCAATAAGGGCGAAATTTTCGGACTCCAGAGGGGACAAAGTGCCGAAACGCCAAAGAGGGTTTCATCAGCACCTTTAACCACCATTCATAAAGATTCATGATTCAGGTACATCACGAATGAATCTTGACGGAGAAAGTAGTTATACCTCATGCAACTTCTGAGGATACATGGTTTTCAGTTTCACATTCAAACCACACGTTGCAGTGTGAAAAACTAAAGACTTTAGTTTCGAAGATAAAATGTTTCAGAGTTGATACTACTGAAATAGAAAACGGAGAATGCTCTGAAGCAGGCTGCTTCTGGAAAAATCGCATTATATGATGAGACTCCCAATATCTGAAACCATAACAGTTCTGTTTTATATGCATGGTGAGGGTTTAGGAAAAAGCTATCAAAAGCCGAATTTCCGTACAATATAAGCCATCACCCAAAGACTCCTGAACTTCACAATTCCATAACAAAGCAGTTTTTTTCTTTTCTTTTTCTTTTCTTTTTTTTTTAAGAGAATGACAAATCAGTTTTGGAAAAGCAACTAAAATGAGGAATTTCGTTTAAGACTCCCAAAAAAAAGCGACATGGGAGGATAACACTTAGATGAAACAACTATCCGCCACAAGTTTTTTACAAAAAATCTGAATGAGGCAGCAATCGATGACCACCAGTTCAAATGCGAAGAGAAACTTAGGGCTTGTTTGGAATCTGTTTGAAAAGAAATGGCAGCTAAGATAAATATGTATGAAAGCACCGAAAGACATGCATATTTAAACTCCCGTTCGAAAAAAAAGGACAAGTTGATAGACTGCTGCGGGTTGTGTTACAATTAACCTGGTTCAGGCTTGATGAAGGTAGACTGCTGCTGGTTGAGAGTGTTTGCTGGTAAAGTTTGAACTCTCAAGATGCCCCTTAACAAATTGAGTGGTGGATAGGAAAATACCATCAAAATGCCCCTTAACAAATTTGATGCATGTGGTCTAGTAGGATACTGACATACTGTAGTCCGTAATTAAACTATTTCTTCATGAGTTGCAATATTCCGAAACAATATCTGAAAATAAATCGCACCATTATCTTTAGTAGAAGAATGCAGAACTTTTCTTTCTCGTATTTGGTTAGTTTCAAACCTAACCTTTCGAAATGCAGTCTTTAGTTGCTTATAGGTGCACTATGCAGGTTACTACTATATACTAACAGAGCAAGTGCCCAGACGTAATCCAACAGAAAAGTGAACTGGAAACGCAACAATGCAATTGGGAAACACCATCTAGATAGTTATTTTAACGGAGATGGAGGTGGAATTCCAAACCCACACAAGTATTCTGAATCCCAAGTAAATACCTTGATAAACAAATTTTAATCACAGCTCTCTAATCTCTTAAGCAAGCACAGCATTTAGTGGATCGTCGTGTTGCGACTATGTGATCCTTGCATTTGTCTTTATCTTATCTATTGCTTTCACAAACACAATTTTACACCAAGACATAGTCCTTTTCATCTTGCTCCCCTTTAATTCTCTCTCTTATACCAAGACATAGAGCTGTCAAATGGGCTGGAGGACCGCAAAACTGGTCCAGACGGGGCTGGGACCGCGGTGGTCCGGAACCAGCCCTAGTTCGCACATGTCGAAGTTGTTCGGGCTGGTTTCTTATTTGGGAACTGACAGCTCGACCCAGACAACGGGAAGTACCGTAACCAGCCCACCCTGCCACAGAACCAGTCCCTACTAAACACAGCCCAGCCCGCTTGAACCACTTATTTCTATGCCAAAATTGTTTTCTTCACTATTATTACATTGTATTCTTTTAGATAATATGTATATATCATATAAACAAGTAATTTATATATGTGTGTGTGTGTGTGTGTAATTTTACAAACAATGATGGGCTGGCCCAGCCCGGTTATAGGGGGTCTGGTCCTTGGGTTCTTGACTTCAGGACCAGCCCTGTGCACAATGGGACCGGCCTGCAGCTCGGAGGTCCTCCTCTAAGCTTCTGGGCCCGGCCCCAGCTGGTTCAGCCCGTCTGACAGCTCTACAACAGACATAGTAACTGAAAATAGATGCTACTGCTAACAAGACTAGGGTTAGCTATCACGCAAGTATGAAGTAGACCAGAGTTAGCCATTACAGAAGACTTAAACTCTGGGATTCATATTTGCAGCCCTCTCCAGGGCAGCAAAGAACAAAAAACATGAGAAACAAACAGATACCGAATACTGAAGAACACACACCGGCTACCTCTTCTGGGATCTTCATCACTAAAACCACCTCACGAATAGTCACAGGTAACGAAACAGCAATGACCATTAGGTTTCAGTTTTCCAACCATTTATCAGACTGGGAGAAGAAACATATGGTATCTAGTGCATCTGCTAGATCTTTACTAGTAAGATGGACTAGGAAATGCAAACATTGTAACTCTAATTTTTCAGCCACTTTCAGAAAAACATGTGCTGTGTTTCAACAATGAAACACAATACAACATGCTCGAGACATAACATCAAATACACAGTGACTATACCTTTTCGGTAACCAGAGATGAGCAAAGATTAAATAAATTAAGTTAAGAAACTAGAGATACTAAAATGTACTATGTCTGACAATCAAGTTTAAAAGATTTGTTTGTTATCACAAAACTTAACGCATCAACAGACTATAATAATAAGGAATGTATACAGCATTACAGGTATGATCAGTTTGAAGTCAACCTTGAAGAACAACATTTTTACTACAAAAGAAATGATACCAAGTTTGAAGCTCAAGCTCGAGACATAACATCAAGTTAATAAGGAATGATATCATTTAATCATTTGGGTCAAATGATATACATAAATAACCTGATAATCATCAATACCGAAGTACTCATATAGCCTAGTGGGTAAGAAGGCATTACATAGAGGAGTTAATGTATCAAGTTTAAAGCCTTGGGAGTTGTTTTGTTTCTTGTACTTGACCATTGATGTTCTTGACCTGTATCGATAATCATCAATACTAGGGTTAGCCCTCCGTCAATTCATTTTTTCATGAAACGAAACAAAAGAATAGCAGTCCAAGGGCACATTAATGCAACTTAAGTTTACAAAATCCACAGGTAAACCATAACACAGTTTGATACTAAAATGTTTGAATCCACGAGTTAATGAGCTGCAAACATGCATCGCAGAGACTTTAAAACTTCGATTGAAAAGTTGGATGAAATTCAATAGACCTGATAACCATCAGTTTACCAGCTAGCTTACCTTTTGCCAGGTCATTGACAAAGCTAAAGTTTACCCCAAAGCTAGACAAAATCCAGGTATAGAAGCAAGCAGTAAATACTTATCCCTTGTAATTTATTCCTCATCCACATCATCTTCCTCATTTGAAGAATCCTAAGAAGCAACAAAGGTTGGCTATCCTCATAAGCAGCAAAATACAATGAGCCCCCTATATATAACCACCGATCCCAATTATCCTTGACTACTGTCAACGAGGAAAAGATGCTGCTATGGGCAACATTATGTCAAGTAACCTAGAAACAGAAATTGCCGTGGCAAGTTTCTGCAAGAAGCTAAGCATGCTGCTATTTCGGCCCATCAAGCAACTTTGACAGGAATAGGTGAATCACATTTAGCAAGTAATTTTGCTTTACCTAAGAAGATATTCCAATGTAGAACTGGGAAAAGATAGCAGCAAATATGTTACATTAATAAGAGCTTTAATGGTAAAAACGCAGCTGGGTGTTACAGGGTATAAACTCATTGCTAGAAAACTAAACTCAGTACATCACGCTGTGTCTATAGGCTTCAACAAACAAGTTTCGTTAAAAGCCTAAAAAATACCCAAGTAATTCAACCATACATCAAAGATAATCGCATACACACCAGTTTCACGACGAAAACCATCAAAAAGACATGTGAAAGTATTATGAAGTCAAAGACCAAGGCGAACAAGATGGTTACTTCGTTAACAAACCTGCTAATAAGAAAGTTTCCATCAACCTTCACCTCGCATTGTGGATCCTTCCTTGAATGAGCACGAATACCATAGATGTGTGAACCCCCGCAGGAAACCATAACCATAACTATCACTCCCTTTCTTGTGCTGAACTTCAATCACTGAGACAGAAAATTAGAAGAGTATGAACCATCCCAATACACTGAACTAGCAAAATGATCAATATCAAACTACACCAAAGGCAGATTCTCGACTGGTTTCCTTCATTGAGCAAGGCAAGACTCCCCTTGTAAGCAACCATGTCATGACACCCCGGATTCACTTCAATTTCCCTCCTGTGATTTTGTGTTGTCAGGTCAAACAAAAGGAAGTAGCCATTGGAACTGGTTACCATTACTTCACCATCATTCATAATCTCTCGAGGAATCCCATGCGCATACCCAAAAGTATACAACATAGTCCAAGTATCTTCCACACCGTATACACTCATTACCCACACTTCCCAAGACTGATTGATTCTGTCGTCCAAGAAACAAGCAATTGTGCCTTGAAATTCTTTGATTTTGGTGATTCTTTTATTACCCGGCACATCAATTTCGTGAAATGCTTCTTCCAACACATCAAAACACAAAATGACCTCCTTTTGCAACATTTGGCCTGCACACCAGTGGAGAGCTCCTTCCACAAATGGCGGAGGGCCTTGTTGTGTGATCATCCATTCTCGGGAGTCGTTGTGGGCAGCAACTTTCCACGAATTTGTCGATGTACTGTAGATACGGACATCAGGTGGCTTGGTACCATATCCATGCCCTATCTTCACAACCTTGAAATCCACTGTTTGAGGGATAAAGCAAAGGCCTACTGCTACGCTCAATCCTGCTAGGCCCATTTGGGACATTTCATTTTCCTCTACGACCCTCCTCATCTTGTTAAGTGCAGGATTCCAAAGAATTGCACCATCATAACTTATAAGACAAAGTAAACCGTTACAGGATCCAAGCACCTCAAACTCAACGAGCGACGTGCGATTAAATAGTGGGCAACAAGGGCGAAATTTTCCTACCCCAGAGGGGACAAAGTGCCGAAATCCCAAAGAGGGTTTAATCGGAAGTGGGAGTTTCTTGGTCACACAGCCATAGCCACACCAGGAATGGAAATTAAAGTCACTTGAACCAACTTTTTTGTTAGAGAAGACAACATAATCCCCAATTTCATCATCACCATTTGTTTTATTGTGATTCTTAAGAATTTGCATTTTGATAAAAGAAGGCTGTGAAATCAAAGAAAGCCATGATTTGCACACGCACCTGCATCTTAAGAGTGTTTTGAAACTGACCCTGATCAAGATATCCACCACAATCTCGTTCGGTAAGCTTCTTCTGGTTTCATCTTGTTCTTCCAGATGAAAAGACCCTTCCTTTCCTCTTCTGATTGCACCGGCACAGTTCTGGAGACACATGAACCCTAATTTCATGAGCCGAGCTTTCGATTCAAACCATCTCTGGACATTACTGCTCGGTAAGCGTCGAATTCCACATCCAGGTTCATCTTTGGGCAAGGTGTCGACGACGATCTCTACCAGTCCACCACCGTCGTCGTCTTCTTCGATTCGGGTCTCAGATTGAAGTGGATCTTCTTCTTCTTCTTTTTTCAGTTGTGAATGGGATTGGTTCGGTGTACGTCTTCTTCTTCTGCATACACCAATCCATTTCTCCAAGAACCCTGACCTCACCATTTTTGCGAGCTCCTGTTAAACCCTAGTTCTCTCTGGTTTCATACACTGCAAAATACACACTCTTTGCGCAAACCTGTAAAAAAAGGGAAAACCACAAGCCTTCTCTATTTTATTGCCAAACCTGATTTCACTCCCATCTTCTTTAGGTTCGTTAGGACTTGCTACAATGCAGCTGATGGTGCATTCCACGCATTGTCTTCCTTTGGAAAATATAGATTTTAGGATTGATAGCTTATCAAAAACTAGGGATTGCTCGTGGTCGAGGACACTATCCCAAAAACACTATTGTAATGTCATAAATAAAATAAGTATTTTTATCTACAAACATGGGCAGAAAATGAAAACAACATAAATAATTATAATAAATAATCAGGAATAAAGGAAGCCCATTTTTATATAATTATGATAAAAGGAGTGTGTAGTTAATGGGTGGTAGGTGAGATCTAACGGCTGGGGTTAATTTAATCTAACGGTCGAAAAGACATTTTAAAGTCAACCGTCCTAATTTATAATATAGATTTGAGTTTGAAATGTACATTTTGCGGGAAGGGGATCAGGATCCGGGTGAGAAAGAAAACACGTATTTTTAAGGCCGAATGACACGTGGCTTTGTGGGAAATGGTGGTTAAACTATTAAGCTGGGACCCATTCTTGGTCAGCCAGATCTAGATAATCATGTTTAGGCATTTTTTTTAAACAAAAATGAGAGAATTGCACTTTAAAAATATCCGAAACGCGCTCAAACCAGGAACTGGATCCAGTTGACCCAAAAAAATCCATGAAAATCTAGCTTATCCAAACAACCTGAATTAATACTCAAAATCAATCAATCTATCATTTAACTCAGCTCTCCCAAACTAGCCCATTATGTTGAAAGTTCTTGTGATGATACCTACTGGTGTCAAAATGGGCTGGCCCAGCCGCCCAGCCCAGGATCCGCTCGAGCTGGTCCAGAAAATCCCAAATTAGCCGTTGGCACTAGTGTGGGCTTCACGTGGGCCTTGGTCTATTCTAGGTCGGCCTTGTTCCTACCTGCCTTGAGACGGGTCGGTTAAGGCTCGGTTAAACATATGTAGGCTTGATCAGGACACATAGGGGTAGGGTGTAAGGCTTGATATGTCCTATGATGGGTGTGGTTTGGGACTGAGCTTGTCCTAGTCGGGCAAGCTTGGTCCTGTTCCGATGGGGCCTGTTCTTGTGGCCTCATGCCCCCTTAAACCACTATTATACCCATTTACAATTAACTATTCCATGCTTCAAGCCTTTGGTGATTTTGAGACAAGCGCTGCAAGTGTATGATTTTAGTACATCTCAAGAAAATGTAGAATTCTGATCAGTCCAATACAATTATTGCGTTAACATTTGGGCGGTTTGGATGAGCTTATACAAGAGGAGTGGAATTGAGATTATTGAAATAAGTGGTTGGAGTGAGGAGAGGCCCCATTGTCTCATTTTCTTATACAATTTTATGGAGGATAAGACAAAAGAAAAGACCCTATCTGATAGTACTTCTTCATCTGAAAACAATCTCATCACTGACAATACATGAGATATAACAAAATATGAATTTAGTGAAATTAAAGCTCATAGCCTTACATATTTGTCGATATTGACAATATTGTTCAAAACCTGGGGTAACTCGAAGACAATCAAGAACAAGCCACTAAAACCTCATCTAACACAAAGCCACCTTTGGCATTACAATGGGCAACTAGTCCTAGGAACAAAGAAAATGCTACTGCACAGAGAAGAAAAATAAGAAGCTGGATGTCTGCAGTTTTGTCTCCATGATGATGACCAATTGCTTCGGATGATAGGTGCAATCAATCAGCATATTTTTTAATCTCGCAACCAAATAAAAACTTTTCTGATTGCTAACCCTTCTGAAACCAGAGTCTTAACAGATTCCCTGTGTTAGCAGCTTCAGTACCTTACCACTCACACTTCAGCACTGAAGATGACAGCAAAAAAACACTTTTTTCCGAGGTTAACTCCCCTGAGTTGATGCTCTTTGCATTTAGGTATAGACCAGGTCTCAAGATCCATTGCTCTGCTAATGCGCTGTTGCTGATCCATGCTAGACCACCATTTCATCAGCACCTTCAGCAATGACCTTTAACCACCATTCATAAAGAGATAATCATCCTGGTACATCACGAATGAATCTTGACGGAGAAGTAGTTATAACTCATGCTGGGAACGCGAACCGAGAATTGTAAGCTGCAAATGTAACATTTCCAGCCTGTTCTTCTATTTCATGGTTTCCTTCTACTACCATTATTGGAACTTTTGACAAGAGAGGCTGCATACATCTGCAATGTCATTATGTAACCATAAGTTCTTAACGCCCTTAGAGCATCTCCACTCTCCAGGTCTGAAGATTCATGGTTTTCAGTTTCACATTACAACCATACGCTGCAGAGTGAAAAACTAAATACTACACTTTCAAAGAAGACATAAGGTTTCAGAGTTGAGACTACTGAAATAGAAAACGGACAATGCTCTGAAGCAGGCTGGTTCTGGAAAAATCGCATTATATGATGAGACTCCCAATATCTGAAATCAAAGAGTTGAGGGTTTTGGAAAAAAGCTAACAAAAGCCAAATTTCTCTACACCATAAATCCTCACCCAAAGACTCCTCTCCTGAACTCCACACTAACAAAGTAGTTTTGAAAAGCAACTAAAAAGAGGAATTTTGTGTAAGACTCCCCTTATGAATAGCAAAAAAGAAAAAAATACATGGGAGGATAGCACTGCAATGAAACAACTATCCACCACAAGTTTATTACAAAAATTCTGAATGATAAATCTAGCTCTCGGCAGCAATCTATGACCACCATAGTAAAAATGCAAAGAGAAACCTAGGGCTTGTGGAACCTGTTTGAAAAAACAAAATGGCAGCTAGATAAATATGTATGAAAACACCGAAAGACATGCTTCTTTAAACTCCCGTTTGGAAAAAGAAATGGACATTTCAGCGAACTTGTCTAAAAAATGGTTACCAAAGACGCACTTGCACCAACAGGACAAGTTGATAGACTGCTTGATGAAGGAAGTTGAGATCCCGTCTGTGCAATGTTTGCTGGTAAAGCACGTCATAATCTGTCTACAAATGCAATGTGACAAACTACGTCACATGTAGTCCCTAAACTATTTCTTCATGAGTTGCAATATTCCAAAAACAATATCTGAAAGTAAATAGCCCCATTCTCTCTAGTAAAATGCAGAACTTTTCTTTCTAGTATTTGGTTAGTTTCAAACCAAACCTTTCGAAATGCAGTCTTTAGTTGCTCATAGGTACACTATGCAGGTTACTACTGTATGCTAACAGAGCAAGTGCCCAGATGTAATCCAACAAAAACGTGAACTGGAAACGCAACAGTGCAATTTGGAAATACCATCTTGATATAAATGTCAATGGAGATTGGAGGCGGGATTCCAAACCCACACAAGTATTCTGAATCCTGATTCATTACCTTAACAAACCAATTTTAATCACAGCTCTCTAATCTCTAAAGCAAGCACAGCATTTAGTGGATCATCGTTGTTGCAACTATGTGATCCTTGCACGTGTCTTTATGTCATATCACTTTCACAAACACGATTTTACTCATACATTTTGAGTTTCTGCGATTCCCAAATTATCAAACTTTTTAGTAGTAAATGAGTCGGGGGGTTACAACTTTGGAGCAATCACAACCATTTCAATATGATTTTCGAGCTGTCAAATTGTTATGTTATGTCTTGACATGATCATCAAGGCATTGTCCGTCATATAGTGAGATTTAAATTAGAAACCATGGCATACAGTCCTTTTCATCTTAGCTCCCCTTTATTTCTTTCTCTCATACCAAGACATAGAGCTGTCAAGTGGGCTGGAGGACCGCCAAACTGGCCCAGACGGGCGCGGGACCACGGTGGTCTAGAACCAGCCTTAGCTCGCACATGTAGCGGTGGTCTGGGCTGGATTCTGTATTCGGGAACCGATGGCCCGGCCCAGACAACGGGAAGTACCGTAACCATTCCAGCCTGCCACAGAACCGGTCCCTAAACACAGCCTGGCCCACTCGAACCACTTATTTCTATAGCAAAATTGTTTTTCACTATTATTACATTGTATACTTTTAGATAATATGTATAAATCGAATAAATAAGTTATATATATATATATACATACATACATACATACATACAAACAGCGGTGGGTAGTCTGGGACTCTGGTCCTGGGGTTCTTGACTTCAGGACCAGCCCGCTGCACAATGGGACCGGCCTGCAGCCCGGCGGTCCTTGGGTCCAGGCAGGTTCAGCCCGTTTGACAGCTCTACTGAGAGTCTGAGACAGAGTAACTGAAAATATATGCTGCTGCTGACAAGACTAGGGATAGCTATTACAGAAGACTGAACCTCTGGAATTCATATTTGCAGCCCTTTCCAGGGCAGCAAAGAACAAAAACCATAAGAAGAAACGGCGATGACCAAAAACTGACACCGACTACCTTTTCTGGGATCTTCATCACCAGAACCACCTCACGAATAGTCACGGGTAACAAACCGATGATGACCCTCAGGTTTCAAATATCCAACCCTTTATCAGACTGGGAGAAGAAATTTGCAGCCCTTTCCAGGGCAGCAAAGAACAAAAACCATAAGAAGAAACGGCGATGACCAAAAACTGACACCGACTACCTTTTCTGGGATCTTCATCACCAGAACCACCTCACGAATAGTCACGGGTAACAAACCGATGATGACCCGCAGGTTTCAAATATCCAACCCTTTATCAGACTGGGAGAAGAAACATACGGTATCTAGTGCATCCGCTAGATCGCTAAGATAGACTATGAAATGTGAACATTGTAACTCTAAATTTTCAGCCACTTTACAGAAGAACCTGCGTTGTTTTCCAACAATGAAACACAATACAACATGCTCGAGACATCACATCAAATACACAGTGACTATAACTTTTCGCTAACCAGATGAGCAAAGAATAAATTCAGTACAGAAACTAGAGATAAGAGAATGTAGGTAACCAACATAAGAAGAGAAATAACCATGTCATATGTCTCACAATCAAGTTTAGAAGATTTGCTAGTAATCACAAAACTTAATGCATCAACAGACGATAATCTTGCAAGTCCAAAAACATTAGCGACTGCATTCAGGTTAGGGAAGATATCCTAGACCTGATAACACATCAATCCTTTGTTCATACAATAACAGTAATTCACCTCATTTGGCTGGCTGCAATGCCTCCTTTAACTGAAAATTTTGAAACAAATTTCTCTACAAATTCATTAACATATAATGAGCAGTTAAGACCATTAAAAATATACGAAAAGAGCAATAGATCTCCAAATAGCCAATTGATACGAGTCTCAGAATTTCAATCACATGGAATAGCACTTCAGCCCTGCTGTGATAAATATTTATTGATGAATATGAAGAATCCTTCGCATATTGTTATCCAAGAACTAATACTGAAAGCAAAAGCCATGACTTTCAACCTGTAAGTTTGAAAAAGATTATTTTGTGGAAAAGGGGTACAGATACCTCTGATCCCATTCCCATCTAGAACGATTGCCAAATTCACTACTTCAGAGCCTTTGGTATATTCACAGAGTATATCACAGCAGCTGAAGAATTATGAACTATCAAGATGGCAGGGATACGAAAACAAAGTTACACATCATATAAAACAATTTAAAACTGATAAGGTATTAGACACAACATTCAAGATAAAAGACTCTAATATTCATAACCCTGATACACTATCTAATAGAAATAGATGCATGGGAACAATTTCAAATTAGAACAGAACTACAAGAAATTAAACATGAAGCAACACTCATCATTCAGATGTCCACTACTCCATTCAAGAGTAATCTTGAACAATACAGTGGCTGCAATGGTCTACAAAATCAAGTTCAAAGTTGGGTGGCCAATACATACAGCATGGGGACAATCATCATTCATAAGTTCGCATCCACCAACTGACTACCCCGTAGCTAAACATTAATAAAAAAGAAGAACGATGTCAGCCAAAAGATCACTGAATGCATAAAATTATGCTAAAGGCTGCTCCAGAGTAAATCCAAGTACAGAAACAGCAGCACACACGGACTGCATCATTATGCTACCTTCAATGTACTCCTCATCGACTTCGTGCTCCTCATCTGAAGAACCCTCCACAGCAAATAAACTCTCGTAAGATTTGAGTTGGCTGGCTAAGTCTCCCTTTAATCCATTCAGCAAAGCCAAACTCTCCTCATATCCAGCAGCATACAATGAGCCCTGATAGCCCCGGATCCCAAGCTTCTTTGTCTGCTTTGAATTAGGTTCAACGGAAGCAATCTCGTTATCTTGCGTCACTATAAGCATTTCCCCATCCTCCCTAAACCCAAGCATCTTTCTTATCTTCATCTCAACCACGAAGATTTTACTCCAAGATTCAGCCACACCATACTCTTTCATCACACACACTGCAAAACTTGCACAATTTACTGGATTGTTATAAACGAACAGAGCGAGTGAACCCCCGAATAATCCAATAGAGAAGTGCAAGGGATTCGTATCAGTATGATAATCAGGAAATCCGAATATTCCAAACTTCTCATCTGCCATATCAAATGACAAGACCACGTTTCGGCGACCCTTACTCCTATCATTCTCAAATCCAGTCCAATGCACACAACCATTAAGGAAAGCTTGCGCCCAACTATACTCCGCTATACCGCACGAAGGAACACCGTGTTTAATGGTTCTCCAAGAATCAGTACCCACAGCATAAACCTCAACCTTAGGAGTGGGCAAATACATGATTTTCCCATATTTTTGCTGAATGTAAGAAAGCCTAACTACCTTGTACTCATCTTTCCGAGAATCGAACCCGAACCCAAGAGCAAACATGTATGGACCATGGGAATCGAAATTAACAGAGGGCTTAGGGAGCTTCAAGAACCTCTTGATAGCAGGATTCCATACGATAAGCGTGTAGGTATAACCAAATAAGTCATCAGATAGACAAATAAGACCATTACATATGCCAACAACCCTAAAATATGCAATCTCAGCTTTAAAGGGGCTTTCAAATGCAGCAACCTCACCAAAGTCAGCATTGTCAACACACAACGAGTACTGCTCTTTTGGGGATTTTGAGGACATGTAGTACCTGGTCAGCAGAAGCTTCTTCTTTTTGGCCTGGTTGAGGTGGATCTTGATGAAACCAGGGCTTGTGATGAGTGAATCCCATGATTTACATACGCACCTGAATGTTAGCAACGGTTTGACTGGTACCCTGGACAGTATTTCGGTCACGACCTCAGGGAGAAGGCAATCCGACATTTCTGAGAGCTCTGTGTGAGAGGACGAGAGTGAGGGATTTCTAGGGTTTTTCGGTGAAATGATGAGACAAAACCCTTGGAAATGGGGAAGCAGAGGCTTTTATACCAGAAGCTGATAAAAAGGAGACGTTGCACATCTCCTGAAATTGCTGTTTGGTCCCTTTAGTTGCTGGTAGGTTACCATGAGCGGCCCCCTTTCTTTCCTTTGAGAAAGAAATGAATGATTAAATATTTAAAGGGTAAAAGACAAAATACACCCTCCTTAGATGGGTTATATACAAAAACAACCTCATTGTTCGAGGATATACAAAAACCACCCTTGTCAGCTAACGGTGACTAACGGCAACTAACAGAGGGACAACATGACATATTTACCCTCACCTTCAAGAAAAATTACACAGCTATATAACCATTTCTTCTCCTCACCCCTCATTTGTAACCCTAATAGCCCCCTCTTTTCTCTCTCTCTCTCTCTACTCCTCTCTCTCTCTCTCTCTCTCCTCTACACCTCCTACACTACACATGTTCATCAGATCGACCATTTCCCCTATAGATTCTCCTCCTCCTTCAGCTTTTTTACTGTTTTCAACTCCGATTCTCACTCTGCAACATCGAGCTCCGTGAGCCGATAAAAGATCAGAATCAGCAAACTTCCCTCTTGCTCTCTCTCGATCCCTCCTTCTATTTCCCAAACCTAAGAAGGAAAAATGCAAAGGGATATTCCTTATTGGGAACTTCTTCACTAGCTTCAAGCCCACACCCACCACTGATTTGAAATTTCTTGTGAAGGGTTGTGGTAGTTTCACGGAGTTGAAAGAATTTTTGTCTGCTTCAGGAGTGAAGATCGGTGACGATTGATTCGATCTCTGGCGACAAAATTGGTGGTTGAGTCGGCGAATTGATGTTTCCACCCACTCCTTCTCCTGCCCCTCTTGCTTCCCCTTCTGTTCGTCATCGCCGTCGTCCTCTTCCAGATCTTTTCAGCTTTCAACAGATCGGTGGGATCGAAGCTTAGGACCCTAATTTGGGGCTGATTGGATCTGAACCCAATCACCACCATCGTTCTCCCTCTCTTTCTTTCTCTGTCGGTGCCTATTTCTTCCTCAGCTCCCTCGAACCCATAATTTCTGGGTTTTTATGGGGGATTGTGAAATCTTGCTCGTTGGAGGATGGAATCGAGAGACTAGGAGTGTGTTTCAGTCGATTTAGGTTTTTTCTGGATTAGGTGCTAATTTAGTGTTCTAATTTGGTGACTTGGTGTGGTGGTTGAGATTAAAAATTGAGGAATAGAGGCACAGAGGCACTGGTGGGCGATTCTTGCGTGAATTGGGTTGAATACATTTCAAAGCTTGTTGGGGAGGTGGCAAAAGTACATTGCAATATGACTTTTACCCTGTTGTTGAATTGTTTGTGTCTTGATTTTCCCGGTGACGATGAACTTTAGTGGTTGAATTTAGGTGTTGAAAAATTGCTAATTTCTTGTTGTTGGTTGTTTGTGTTGGTGGTGAGGAAGGTGGCGGTGTTGTTGGTGGTGAATCAGTGGCGGCGGTGGAGGTGGCAGTGGTGGTGGGGAAGTGGTAGTGGTGGAGGTGGTGACCAAGAACACCAAGAACAAGAACAAAATAAACCAAAAAACACAAATAAGGGCAAAATGGTCATAAAAAGGTCAGATTCCACCCCTCTCAACTGACATTAACAGAAGGGTGGTATTTGTCCAACGTCCGTCACTCACAAGGAATTTTTGGTTTCTGACAGGAGTGGTTTTCGTATGTCCCCAAACAATGAGGTTGTTTTTGTATATAACCCATCTATGGAGGCTGTATTTTGTCTTTTACCCATATTTAAATGTTAAACTGGGCTAGAGGCCATTACATCATGGCCCAAACTAGCTCAAACCATGGGTAGCCCAAATGGGCGGATAAAACTCCTTAGTTTCTATACTTAGAGCACTCTATGCTGCATTTGATGAAGAAAAGTTAAACCCATAAGAAGTTTTGAAGAAGGCTCTGTAAATGGAGATGGGATTTACTTAAAAGCCATGCCACAGAGGAGAGGCACAAAATTTTGAAGCAGATTCAAGGTTATGGTATGAAAAGTTGGAGCCCTCCTAGTAAGTCAAAGCAAAAATTCAAATGTGATGCTTCTTGGTGCAGTAAGTCGGGTTGCATGGCTGGTAGCTGGATCCTGAGAAATCACAAGGGAGAAGTGATCATGGCAGAGGCCCAGAGAGGTATTGTTGCTTCTGCTCTTCAAGCAGAGAGATGTGCTCTTAGAGAAGCTGTCAAAGTGAGTTGTAACTTGCTAGAGGTGGAGATTATTGAAGTGGATAATCAAGTGTTGTCTAATATGTGCAATGGTAAGGTTAGTGTGCAAGCCAAGGTTGCCAATCTGATTTCAAATATTCAGATTTTGTTGGCTAATTCAAATTCAAAGATTAGATGGATTCCAAGATCAGCCAACAGAGTAGCAGATAGGGTTGCTAGTTTATTTGCTTCTACAGCCATTAGAATGGACTGGGTCTACCACCCACCTGATTGTTAGACAGCTTCTTGTAGATGATGCAAAAAATGTAGTCCGGGTTTGAGTTTCTTAATACATATCCTTTTGACCTAAAAAAAAGACCACTCTATACAAAAGAGTGTGCCACTTCATTAGCACTTCGTTCCATCCACTGTAACTCCACTTACCTAAATTTACTATTCAACATTTATACAGTCTCTTCGACAATGTTACCGATCTCCGACGCCATTGTCTATGTTCCTCCTCCCCGTATTCTCTCATCCATCTGTGTGATGATGTTCTTTGCATCACTTTCGAGTATTAGATCACGGGATCCTATCTCTGGTGCAAACTGAAGGTCGTCTCGGATGGCAATAGCTTCTATTATAGTCGGTGACCGAAAGAAGGGGGTTCTTCCAACTAAACCGGCATAAGAAATATGTTACTATAACATAACAACTTAACGAGCAGCTTACATTGCGCATTCATGTACCATGACTGAAAGAACCCAAAAATCTAATTACGTATTTTAAGGATAAATTTGCATGTTTTATGGTAATAGAGAGTGTAAACTGACATCTTGACCTTAATATTTTGTGGTACTATTTTTATGTGGCTAGGTTCTAATAAAAATACACGGTACTATATGTCTACCACACAAATATTTGATAACGTGTACACTATTATAGTATCACATATTTTACGTGGCGACTTTTATCACGCTATGCCTATTGTTACGGTACAATCACCACACCCAATTATTTACAACATGTCGGTAACATATCTTCTGCAAAGTCTTCAACTGCATCAAAGAAAAATATAGTCAAACAATTAATTCCCTAAAAACTGGATCTTGTTCAGGTGAAAAGCAATTCACCTTTCACCCCTGACAAGTTTTACCTTTGTTTCTATTCATTTTAACCATTTTCTTCCTATAAATAGCATGAACCTCCATGGCTTCTTCACGGCAAAACCAACAAGCCTTAGCCACCACCGTCACTCACACTGCCATCATCAACTCTTCCATCTCCAACACCAACACCACCTCCACCAACACAACTCCTTCACCTCGCCGGAAAACTCCATAGCCACCAAGCTTTGGTGATTTCCTGAGAGAAATACATAACCACCTTATTCACCAACAACACAAACAACCACCATTTGAGCCACGGTTACTACCACTCATCCCGTGACACTCTAGAGACTCTTCTACAACCATCCGCAGAAACTCACGAGGTCCCGAAAGCTCATTCCATTTCACCATTCATTTTAGCGACAAATTTGTACAACTTCCTTGCCTTACGTCGCATTTAAAATATTCTTGCATATTCATGCTCACACATTTCTCTAGAGTCATCCATGTTAATTTGGTCGAAAACGGTCGTTGTCTTTTACAATTACTTTCGGTCAATACTATTCCGAATTAAACGTTCTAAAAAGAGCCGAGTTTGGAACTACCGTCCATATATTTTTACAGAAAAATGATAATTAGTGTCCCGGGAACCACCCACGCTATTTTCGTCGAAATCGAAAAATAGTTGAAAAATAATATTTTGTAATGGGGGTAAAAGTGTCTTTTAAGAAACTAGGAACAACTATCTTTTGAGAATTAGATTACTTTAAGGGTAAATGTGCAATTCATACCCTACCCATACTTTACTATAAATATAAATGACTACCATTGTTTTATGATGGTAAGTTAGTACTTGATTAGTAAACTAATGTTAATTAATATTAAGATTAGTAGTTAGTGTATAAATAATTAGAGGTACTAAACTAAGATTAAGATGTGTAGATTAGTATTAGTTTAGTAATTATTTAAATAAATAAATAAATAAAGACTAAATATTTTGGACAACTGAAATGTCCTAAGTATCTAATTAACGGAACACCGTTAAGACTTAAGTAGGTCACGTACCTAATCACCGCCGGATAATTAACTAGGATCAACCCGCATAGCACACATACTATATTAGACACTTGCATATTAAACGATTAAGTGTTAATTATGGTTTATCCTTATTTGTAGAAACCGAGTTTACCGACGAATGCTACGTCGAGTACATTTGAACCACAATCGGATGTGTAGGTGAGTTCGTAGTTTCAACCCTTACTCTTCAAAATGCGTGTTTAACTATAATGTCTCTACTTGCTTTGACTTGGATATTAAATATTTTAAACTCATGCTTACTCGTTACTTGTGTTTACTAAATATGTCATTTCGTTAATTAATCTCCATTCTTTTACACGTTCAAATTCAATATTTTAGTGACTTAATATGGTTAACCAAGCAAAGTTTGGGACTTAATATGGTTTGACCAAGCAAAGCTCGAAACATGAGTCGAAGGTGACTCTATGAGTACCCCTGGGGTACATTAGCACAGGTTAAGGCTCTAGTACTACTCTCTTGGGACAAAAGTTTCCCTCGTAGGTGGTGTCGACACTTAAGGTCTAGTTGCTTGTGTGGAATTGGTTCGAACAAACGAATTATTTCGCCGTCGACAATGGATATGATTATTGGTTATGGATCATCCCGATTAAATAATTAAACTACCTTCTGAAATAAATGAACTTAGAATAACTTGTTGTGCCTTATTCTTGTTTACACGTTGTGATACGTTCTCACTCAGTTTCAGCTTTAAAGGGGCTTTCAAATGCAGCAACCTCACCAAAGTCAGCATTGTCAAAACACAATGAGTACTGCTTTTTTGGGGATTTTGAGGACATGTAGTACCTGGTCAGGAGAAGGTTCTTCTTTTTGGCCTGGTTGAGGTGAATCTTGATGAAACTAGGGCTTGTGATGAGTGAATCCCATGATTTACATACGCACCTGAATGTTAGCGACGGTTTGACTGGTACCCTCGAGAGTATTTCGGTCATGACCTCAGGGAGAAGGCAATCCGACATTGTTGAGAACTCTGTGAAATGAAGAAAGTGAGTGATTTCTAGGGTTTTTCAGTGAAATGATGAACACAAACCCTTAGAAAAGGGAAAGCAGGGGCTTAGAAATGAGTGATTAGATGTTAAAATGGGCTAAGAGGCCATTAAATCAGGGCCCAAACCATAAGTAGCCCAAATGGGTGGATAAAACTCCTCAGTTTCTACTTTCTACTTTCTACACTTGTACGAAAGAGTATGCCACCTCATTAGCACTTCTTTCCATCCACCGTGGCTCCACTTTCCTAAACTGAATGTTCAAAATTTATACAGTCTCTTTGATGATGTTACTGGTCTCGGACGCCATTGTCTATGTTCCTGCTCCTCGTATTCTCTCCTCCATCTGCGTGATGATGTTCCTAGCGTCACTTTCCACTATATTAGATCTCGAAATCACGTCTCTGATTCAAACTGAAGACCGTCTCGGATGGCGATAGCTTCTATTATAGCCTGTGACTGAAAGAAAGGGGGTTCTTCTAGCTAAAGTTGATTCATATTAGTTCGAAGACACTCCTCTGTCCTACATCTGACCAATCTTAATTGTGTTTATAAGACTATCGCAGAAGAAAACCCTTTTTTCTGTTTGATCATGTAATTATGGCGAGAGTGGTCGGTGGTCAAAAGGGACATTGTAACACCGGCAAAATGACCAAGCCGGATGTCCGGGGGTGTCACTCCGTAGCCGAGATGAAACCCGGATACAAGGACATTTAAACAATAGATCCCAAGCAAAACAAACAACAAAATACTTATTATAATTCAATTTTTTGTGTCTCAAACACGGGCATCAACCAAACTAAAAGCTAATGAAACTTAACGGGGTTCAATTATTAAAGTGAACTACTAAACGTCTAAGTGATGATTCGCATACCCGCTAAGGTATGCTCCTATGATCTAGACATGTGCTGAAAATAAAAAAGAGAACACCACAGTTCCAAAATCAGCAATAAATACTGGCAAGCAAACACCCAAGCATGTACAATGATCATGAGGCAATTTATAAAACAGTAACCAACTTGTCATGTAGTAATTTATCTTAAACACAACGGAAATAAAATTTGACACTTGTAAGAGAACATGAGAGTTTCCAATTCCATTGTATTTTCCAAAACAAGTTCATTATCCAAGATGGGGATTCCAGAACCACATATTATTTCATTTCCCATTAATATCAAATCCAAAACCAACTTGTTAATTTGTTGTTACGGGGGAAAGAACCAACCATCTCGCAAGCATCCAGGACCTTAAGTGTCGACACCCCCTTAAGGCTCTTGCGGCCAAAAGAGTGAGTACAAGGAGCTATTCGGGACATTGCAACTGGATTAAATAAAATTAATTGGACGAGTGATCGTAGTCACCACGTCCAAGCCAATAGTAACCATGTAACAACCCATCACAACTCTTACACTTAACGTTATCATCAATTATTAGACTTTTGTGATATTTTCAATACAATATTTCATCAAGTGGAAATCAAGTGTTCAAATAGCACATAACACATTAACTCATTTTGAGACAAGTAGGAAGAAATTATTTGATATGAAAGGGCGTTAGGCACACTAGGCCTGACATGTTTACTCACCTTGAATCTCAAGCAAAAGCAAATCACTTCCTAGTAATACTCGACATATCTAGCCAATGAAATTGTCGCCTACAAATTTAATAATTCACTGATCAAAATACAATACTAAAACAACTAGACAATGCCTACTTAACAAGATAATGAGCCTACAAGGTTTAGTTTTTAAGTCTCTTGTTTACCCCTTAATTCATACTTCAAAACACAACTCAAAACCTTGCCCCAATTCCTATAACATAATGTGCACATAACCTAACATAACTCGACTAATTTATTACTCCAACTTCCCAAACAGATCATGACTCAAAAATAGTCTCACTAGATCAAAAACACTCTGATAACTAAGTCTGGCATCAAACATATCCGATATTCATTTCCCGCATCAAAAGATATGCATGTTTTAACTTCCTAGTCACACCCCCATTACCCATACGGGAATTATGGATTTTCATATAAACTATCCTCCAAAACATCTAGTTAATCCCGTATTTAAACTAAATTCAAGGTTCAATGAATACCCACTTCATCAAGTTACTACCAACATACTAGGATCATCCAATCATCCAAATCAATTAATCAAACGTCCCATCCATAACTAGGGTTTATGGGTAAAACGTAAACATGAACGAATCTAACTATTCATGAAAAATAATGCGATAATAATCGTAAACTAAGATGAAAATTCTGAAATTGGCAAACGATAGGAACTTACAGGTGAGCACAATTGATTCCAACAAAGAGATGAAATTGACGAAGAGAATAGAAGGTGATGAACTAACCCGATTAGGTTCTTGGCACGCAACTGCAACAACCCCTTATCCATCTCGGGACAGGACCGGGAGGGCGATGGTTAATTGAAGCGTTGGAGATCAAAAGCAATACAATCCAAAATTCATACTTATATTATTAAACAACTTTATACAGTATCTTACACACGCTGATTACTATTACACAATACTTATCTAACATTATTACATAAACTACCGGTGACGTCGGTAGTCTAGATGAGTCTCGCGCCCCTTCTATCTTACAGTCTCAGCTCCTAGACCTGCGGTGGGAAGAAAAACAAGAACCGCAATTTCCAAAGTCAGGAAGAAATGCTGAGTGGGATACACCTTAGTATGTAAAAAAAGGAAGATGAGATATATTGCGTAGACACAAGTTAAAACAAAACTCATAATATGAGTAAAACATTTATCAGATTTTACAACAGAATAAATAGTAGTACCAGTAACGTTCATCCCGATATAAATCAACTTTCAAACTAAGTTATTGCTCATAGTAGCCAGAGTTGATAAGAACAGTCCTCTGATCGGATATCCAGATCGAGGGTTGGGAAAACATTTCCCTGGGAAACCTTCCCGTGTAGGACGACAATGAGAGAGAAAACCTTTCCTTCGTGCCTGGCGTTGTGGAGAACATCTACCGCCTACTTATATAAACCATGCTAGACCTTAAGTGTCGACACCCGCTTATGAATCGTAAGTCCAAAAGAGTAGTACTAGATGGGACTCTAGCCAAGAAGGCAAAGAGTCGGGCCAACTAAGGGCCAAACTAACCCAATAAGGGCAACTGAAGCCAACAAAGGGAAAATCCAAACCACTGGTTCTCGTACTTGTGAGATCAGTTTCAAATCAGTCATTTCGAACGTATTCAAACTCAAGTAAAGCATGTATATCGCAAAACACATTTTGAGACAAGTTATAAAAGCATGTAACGACACGAATGAAGCTAGGCAAGCAAGACTAAGAATATAACTCGCCTGAAGTCGTTTCGGTAGTTAGTACAAAGGATTGTCGACAAAGCCTATGTCCACGATTCCGTCTCCTACAATTTACAAATCTCTAATCACAACGGTGTTATTTCCGAATAAACGAATGCATGTGAGTTCGTCTACGTCGGACTAAGTCTATCTTAATAACCTCAATGAATCCCCGACTCCAATTATATTCTTATTAATATAAAGAAGAATTATTTAGAAATAACTTAGTTATTAAATAATTGAGAGAATATTTATCAAAGTAACAAGTAGTATTATAATTCATAAAAATAGTAATTTTAGTTAGGAAGATTATTTTGAATGCAACAATATTAAATTTTAAACATATATTCTTTTTAGTAAAAACAAGATTGATAATTATTTGAGAGTTATGATTTATTCGAATAAAAACAACGGGACAATTAACAATTTATTAGACAACGTTATTTTTGAAACATCTACACTTAGCTTATTTTTATAAAAAAGATTTACTACTACAATTATTTTCTTAAAATTATTATTTTATTTTCTTGAGATATATCATATACATATACATATGCTATAGATAACACCATATACTATATACTATAGCTAATACCCTAGTTACATTAAAGAATAAATACCCCACCAAATTTTTTATAAAAGACAGCACCCACCCCAAATAGTTTATGAAAATAAAAAAATTTACCTCCACACTAGAACTCACGTCAAACTCGATTCCAGATGGGAATAATAGCTATCAAGAACTATCTTTGACAATAAATAATGAACTAGTAGAAGATTTAGATCATACCCAACCCAATAAACGCGAGAAACGGCGAAGAAATAGAGCGAGTCAAGTCGTCAAAAAAACGGCGCCGGAGGTGAGCTTGACCGGAGCTGTTTCCGGTGGTTGTGAATGCGGTTGAGCACTCCAGGAGCCCAGTCGGACCCTAAGGATTTGAAACCATTGAAATGGCCAAGGTGTCTCTGGTTTGGTTTGGCCGAAGCTTTGGCCGGAAAAAAATGGAGTTCGCCTGAATTTTCTTCACCTACTGTTGATGCTATTTTTGACCTTTGTTTCTCCTTTTTTTGCTACTAATGGGGTCGAAACAGGGTGGAAAAGAGAGAGAGGATACAAGGTGAAGTGAAGTGGAGTTGGTGCTGTCGCGGGTTGCTTCCCCGACAGTGGCAGCGGCGGTGGTTGGTGGCTTTTCGCTGCTGCTTGTTGCTACTGTTTCTGTTTCGTTCAGCAAGACGGAAAGAGAAAGATACATAGGGAGAGAAGAGAGAGTGGTTAGAGATTTGGTGTGGTGGTGTTGGTGTTTGCCGATGAAGAGGAAGAAGATGATGGTGGTGATGGTGATGGAGGCAGTGGGTGTTGTGTGAGGGGAGGGAGAACTGAGCTTATATAGAGAAAGAAAGGGAGTGGAATCGGTGGAAGAAGTGGCGATGAAAGTGGTGGTGGCGGTGATGCTGTCGTGGAAGAAGAAGAAGAAGAAGAAGTAGTAGAAGACAAAGAAAATAAGAAATATCTGGTGATAAAGAAGACTACTTTGGGAGATGTTTTGGTGTGGCACGTGTATAGGTTATCGCGGTGGTTGCTATCGCGGTATTGTCTAGAAATAAATAAATAAATAGAATTGCGCAAAAAATTAAGGTCTCGTTCTAAATTCTCACACGAGTTTCCCGGTTAATAAAACTTCGGATAATTAATCAATTATTATTATTATTATTATTATTATTATTATTATTATTATTATTATTATTATTATTATTATTATTATTATTATTATTATTATTATTACTACTACTACTACTACTATTACTATTTTTTTGCAACTACATTTTTGTTTTAGCTATCCGAATAACTATTTTACCCTTGGATTATAGGCGGGGTATTACATACTCCCCCCTTAGACTTAGCTTCGTCCTCGAAGCTCGGGCGGAATTCTAGAATCTTGGTGGTTTCCTATATGAGATGCGCAAAAATTAAAGTTATGAGGCTTACCTTCCTTGTTATTTATTGCCCGTGCCTCTGCTTCACTCATCACACAGATATGACCAGGTGGCCTCTGGTTGTTTCCATTTCTGTTCCCGTTGTTGCCAGCCTGGTTGTTTCCATCATTGGTTGCATTCCTGTTCTGTCCTCCATTTCTATTTCCATTTCCATTGTTATTGTTGTTGCGGAGCTGATTCCCTCCATTTTGATTGTTCTGTCAGTGACCGTTCCAGCTTTGATTCTAATGACGACCATGTTCGTTGTCGCCTTATTCATTTTCAGTTGCCATCCTGATCCTACAATCGCGAGCTATGTGACCCTGGATACTAAAATACCTACAAATCATCGGTGTACCCTCACAAGTGTACCCACAATGATTACGACCACACCTGTTGCAGCTGGACTGATACTTGTTGCCTTCATTTTCGCGGTTCTGGTTACGATTTCCTCCACCATTTCCTGGCTTAAGCCGCTTGTCTGCTCCTTGTTTGTTCCTACCTTGTCCATAATTATCATCCTCTTGGCCTTCTAAAGATTTGAAACAAGTATATCGGAAACAGCAGTGACTTTCCAAAGACCTCAAGAGGAAGAGTTAGTATACAGGAAGCGGTCATTGAAAAAAAAACATACATCGGAAGTGGAGAACGAGTATCAGCTTCTCTCTCTCTTTCTCACTCTCACGACAAGCACGCAGTTGCTTTCTCTCTCTCGTTGGTCTCTCTCCCGCTCCGTCCGCTGCTCTCTGCCACCGGATAGCAAAAGCAGTGGCTACAGTCCAGGTACGTTGTTCTTCTTCTCTTCTTCGTACTCTGCTTCTTCTCTTCTCTTCTACTGCCCTGTTTTCTTCTTATCCTTCGTTCTTCTTCTTTTTATCCTTTTTCTTCTTTCTCCGCAGTCTCTTTTCATCAAGAAAGAGGGCCAATACTGACCCTGTACTTTCCTAAAGTTTGTTGCGTGCCAAGAACCCAATCGGGTTAGTTCATCTCCTCCTCTTCTCTTCGTTAATTCCATCTCTTTGTTGGATTCAATCGTGCTCACTTGTAAGTTCCTATCGTTTGTCAATTTCAGAATTTTGACTCTTAGTTTTATCGCATTATTTTTTCATGAATCGTCAGATTCATTCATGTTTACGTTTTACCCATAACCCCTATTATGGACGGGACATTTGATTAAATGATTTGTATGATTTGATGATCCTATTATGTGGGTAGTAACTTGATTTGAAGTGGGTATTCATTGTACATTGATTTTAGTTTGAATACGGGATTAACTAGATGTTTTGGAGGATAGTTTATATGAAAATCAAGAATTCCCGTATGGGTAGTGGGGGCGTGACTACAAAGTTAAAACATACATATCTTTTGATCCGGGAATCGAAATTCGGATCCGTTTGATGCTAGACTTATTTTCAGAGTATTTTGGATCTAATGAGACTATTTTTGAGTCATGATATGTTTGAAAAGTTGAAGTAATAAATTAGTGGAGTTATGTTAGGTTATGTGCACATTAGGTAATAGGATTTTGGGGCAAGGTTTTAGTTTGTGTTTTGAAGTATGAATTAAGGGGTGAACTAGAGACTTAAATACTAAACCTTGTAGGGTCATTATCTTTAAAGTAGGCATTGCCTATTTGTTTTAGTATTGTATTTTGATTAATGAATTATTAATTTTGTAGGCGACAATTTCATTGGCGAAGCATACGTCGAGTATTACTATGAATTGATTTGCTTTTGATTGAGCTTGAAGGTGAGTAAACATGCCAGGCCTAGTGTGCCTAACGCCCTTTCGTGTCAAATAATTTCTTCCTACTTGTTTCAATATGAGTTTATGTGTTATGTGCTATTTGAACACTTGATTTCTACTTGTTGAAACATTGTATTGAAAATATCACAGAAATCTAATAATTGATGATAACGTAAAGTGAAAGAGTTGTGCGGGGTTGTTACATGGTCACTATTGGCTTGGACGTGGCGACTACTAGGGGCGAGCAGAAACCCGCCCAACCTGAAAAAATCGACCGGTCCGGGCCGGATTGATCAAAAAAAGAGTTAAAATTCGGTTCAATGATAGGGTACATGATGCGTTTAACCAGACCCGCCGAAAAACGGGTGGGTCGCGGGTGCCAAATCCCGAGATCCGTTATTATCCGGTCCGACCCGGCCAACAATTCATGTACCAGTACTGCATAGAACATCCAACCCTAAGTACTATTATTATATGATATTTTAGTGAATGTGTAGTACAAGTACTATCATGTAGTACACGTATTTATTAATACAGTAAAATATATATTAATTTCACATTAATTCTACACAAAGACAACCACGGAGGGAGTAAAGTAGTCATTTTGAACAGAGTTTTTTTTCAAAGGTTTCGAGAATGAAGGAGAGAAAGAAGGGAGGTGGGGAGAAGAAGTGGAAGAAGAAAATGGTGTGAGATATAGAATTAATTGGCTGCTGTGAAGGTAATTTCTCATTTCGTTCTCTAGATCCTATCTCAGCAAAAGAGAGAGCTTCAACAACTAAAAGGCCATAACCTGTAGAGGAGAGCTTCATCGTCGTCTCTGATCGACATAAACCTCTTCTTCCTCCATTTTTCCGGTGATTTCGTTGCCGAAATTTCAGCTTTCGGTGATTTCGTTGCCGAACGAAGACCCGATGAAACCCGCCGGACCCAACCTGGTCCGAACGAACCCGAAGATGTCGCTTTTGTAGCGGTAACGATTGGGGTCGGTTCTGGATTCTCTCTACCCGGCTTGACCGGGTCGGTTGGCCGTTTGGCGAAATCCCCGGCCGAACCGACCCGTGCTCTGCCCTAGTAACTACGATCACTCGTCAGATTAATTTTATTTAATCCGGTTGCAATGCCCCGGATAGATCCTCATACTCACTCTTCAGGCCTAAGGAGTCTTAAGGGGGTGTCAACACTTAAGGTCCTTGATGCTTGCGAGATGGTTGGTTCTTTACCTCGTAACAACAAATTGACAAGTTGGTTTTGAATTTATAATATTAATGAGAAATGAAATAATATGTGGTTTTGGAATCCCCTTCTTGGATGATGAACTTGTTTTGGAAAATACAATGGAATTGGAAACTCTCATGTTCTCTTACAAGTGTCAAACTTTTTTTTACGCTGTGTTTAAGATAACTTACTACATGACAAGTTGGTTACTGGTTTATAAATTGCCTCATAATCATTTTACATGCTTGGGTGTTTGCTTGCCAGTATTTATTGCTGATTTTGGAACTGTGGTGTTCTCTTTTTTGTATTCTGCATCACAAGTCTAGATGATGGGAGCATAGCTTAGGGGGGGGGACGCGAATCATCACTTAGACGTTTAGTAGTTTGGTACGGGTCGCTGTATCATATTATCTAGTTTATTTAATCATTGTTTTGTTATTACTTAGTGTTCATTGTTTGGTTATGTCCGTAAAGTAGGCCCGTAGGCTAGGTTAGGGTTATTAGTTTGTCTATTTAAGTATTTTTAATCCCCCCGATTATTCCTTCAAGAAATAAGAATATCAATCTCTCCCTTAAACTCATGTCTCTCTCTTTTTTGTCTATCTCTCTCTCTCGATTCTTCACTCGTCTATCCATTTCTTCCCTTCACGATACTATCACGTATCATCTGGTGCTCTCGTTGAGAGAATGGCGGATGCGGGTAATATCCCTCGCGCTGTTCTCGAACTCAGTCAAGAAGACATCGACAAACTAAACCGACTAGTCGACAAGCTCTATGGTATGCAAAAGCGGTGGGCAGAAGAAGACGCCGCCCGAGCCGTGCGCATATAAGAAGAACGAGCCAGGCGTATGGAAGCAGAAGCCGCGTTCCAAACATCCTTCGCAAACTTCGCCGAATTATTGGCGCAATGGGTGGAACAGGAGAAACAACAAAAACAGCCACCACAAGATGAAGAACAGATTCAACCATCGCAGGCGTCGCAAGAGCAACAGCAGCAGCAGCAGCGAAAAAAAAAACCCAACAACTCATAGACACAATGGCAACCACCACGGTACTCACCGCAGCAGACAATCACGCTGGGCATCATCAAGAAACAATTCCTTTGTTACCCAATCATTACGCAGTGGCCACCGGATTCCCCAATCACTACACAATCATTCCCTTACCTAATGACTCTCACCAAGATTACCCCTTCAGTACTCCCTGCCCAAATCCCGTCAACTCTCATGAAACCTTTTCTTTTCCTAGTCATCCTCCTACTCCCAACTATCCCACTTCATGTGATTTAACCCACGATATCCCTCCACCACCTTCGAACAACATACCAGAAGCTTCCGTCATAGCCCAGCTATCACAAACCCCGCTGCCGTTGTCCACGAGTCAGAGCACCCGCCTGCAACATCTCACTGGAGACCCTTCTGGGCTTTTTCCAACCGAATGATTCTAGGGTTTTTTCTCTTGGGCTTCACTTTTCTTGTGGGCTTCCCTCAATTTTTGGGCCACCAATAAGTATGGATCTGTTAACTAATTTGAGCCATGCTACTAGGGGTGAGACCAATAATAAATACCCAGCAACTTACAGCCCATACCACTATCCAACTCTAACCCAGCTTCGCAAAATTGTTCGACGACAATCTGATTCGGGAAAGAATGTTGCGGACTTTTCAACCTCCGCCTTGATGGCAAGGCAGTTTTCAAGCGTAGGGGAGATGATACGGGTCGCCGTATCATATTATCCAGTTTATTTAATTATTTTTTAGTTATTTAATTAGTGCTTTTTATTTGGTTAGGTCCGTAGAGTAGGCCCATAGGCTAGGGTAGGGTTACTAGTTTGTCTATTTAATTATTTGAAATCTCCCCACCCCAATTATTCAGTCAAGCAATAAGAATATCAATCTCTCCCTTAAACTGATGTCTCTCTCTTTTTCGTCTATCTCTCTCTCGACTCTTCACTTGTCTATCAATTTCTTTCCTTCACGATACTGTCATGTATCATAGTTTCACTTTAATAATTGAACCCTGTTTAGTTTCATTAGATTTTAGTTTGGTTGATGTCCGTGTTTGAGGCACAAAGAATTGAATTGTTATAAGTATTACTATAAGACTTGTTGGTTGTTTTTCTTGGTATCCACTGTTTAAATGTCCTTGTATCCAGGTTTCATCTCGGGTACGGAGTGACACCCCCGGGCTTCCGGCTTGGTAATTTTTGGGGTGTTACAGACACTCCTTATACTAGAGTTGGAAATCATTATTTTATTACTTTTATTGGCGATTTTTATTAGTTCTCTATATTTATTTGTTAAAAATATAAGGCTTTTGAGAATATTAAATTTTAAGGAGGAAATTGAAAATTTGACGGGTAAGAAAATCAAGAAGGTAAGGTTGGATAGAGGTTAAGAATATGTGTTGAGTGAGTTTTTTCTTTTTGTGAGCAAAGTGGAATTGTTAGAGAATTATTCGCACCTGATTCTCCTCCACAAAATGGTGTAGTCGGATGGAAAAATAAATCTTAACTTGAGATAGTAAGTTCTATGCTTTTACATTCTCACCAGCCTGTGAGTTTATGGGATGAAGCTTTTACATACCGCGTGTTATATTTCTAATAAAATTTTGCATAAGAACCAAGACATAGCCCCGTATGAGTTTCTTCATAATAGAAAATCAAATCTATTCTATAAAACAACATGGTTGACTTTTTTCAGCCTTTAGATTATGGGTTTCTTCTTAATTTTGCACTCCGTCATGTTATACAGTTTGTATCCCTTCATGCCAAAGACATAGCCCAAAAATACACATGGCAAAGCCGTGGGATTAAACTTATTTCTCCCTTTCAGCAAAGTGGAGAAATAACACAAACAGCCAAAAACTTTAAGTGAGTGATACTCAGAGAGTATTTTGTACAAGCATTAATATGGTGACTTGTTCTCTTAAACAAGTGTTAGAATAATGTTAATGAGGTAAATAGTTGTTAAAACACTGTCTCCCCAAAACTTGTGTGGTAAAGAGGACTAAAATTTGAGGGCTCTAGCTACATTCAGCAAGTGCTGATGTTTTCCTTCCGGCACTGAATTTCGTTCATGTGCTTCTACACAACTCAACTGATGTATGATCCTCTTTTCAAGCATAAAATATATGAGAGACAACTCTTTGGCATTGTCACATCTGATATTTTGTATCGTGAAATGGAATTGGGTCTCAGTCATAGTATATAATTGAGGTAAAAGAACTTTAGCTTTAGACTTGTGAACAGGAAGGTACACCCATGTCATTCTTGTAGCATCATCAACTAATGTCAAGAAGTATATGTGTCCTGCATATGTTGGTACTCTGTAAGGCCCCCAAATGTCACGATAAACCAAAGTAAAAGCCACAGACTCCTTTTTCCAATATTAGGATAGTGCAACTTCTTCCGTTTTTCTTGAGGACATACTTCACATTGTGAGTTGTCAACCAAAATGTCATTATCCAGAACCTTGTGCAGCCACTTAAGTTTGTTCAGGTGAGCAGAAGCATTGCAAGATCTCAAATGAACACCATGTAAACCAACCTTTGTTTCCAAATCTCATTGGAAACATGGTGTTCAGCTGAGCAGAAGCATTGAAATATCTCAGTCCACAAGTGTTAAGTAGATTGAATCCATTGGACTTTTGTCTTTCTCCCAAAACCACCTTGGTTTCTTCATGTAGCATCTTACAATTGGTTGCAGTGCAGATGAACACACACTTTGAATTTCTGCTAATTGAGTCATAGAGATCATAATGAATTGAAAATTCGGTATGTACAATACTCCTTTTAGCTGCAAAACATGAGTTGATTGAACAACTCTCGTCTGTGAAACTTTCACCCTCTTTCCATTAGGGAGTTAGACATAAAGCAACCTTAACATCTTCACTTAGAAGACTTAGATAATATGATATGTGGCACCGCTATCAATAATCCATGTATCATTTTGAAAACATCGATACTAAATGAGCTACGAGAACTGAAAGTGTTCAACACATCTCCCATAAAGTGTTGATAGTAGACATAATCACCATTTGAGTACTGATGAACTGGACTCTCCATTAACCCTGAGTGGTTATTGTGAGATGAAGAACTAGAGCTAGAGTCACTATGTGTTCCATGACTGACTATTGCATTTGAGACTTTATATATTGCATCATCTCGTGGCATTGGCTTTGTGTAAAAGGAAAAGTTCCTCAAGTTATTCCTTCACCATTACCACCTACAACATTGTGCACATGTGGTTGTGTTTACACTTAGAGTTTTCAAGATATTCATGTAATTTATAACATTTGGCTTTGATGTATCCTGTTTCTCCACAGTGATGACATGTGAGATTTGACTTTAGATTGCCTCCTTGGGAGCATGATGCGCAAATTAGCGTGCTAGTCGCAAGTATACGAATCAAGTAGTGTATAGAGTGTTTCAAACCAGATTATTGATCTCACGAGAACTTTTACAGGTTTTTTCAAGTAATCAGTTTCAACGAATAGAGTGTAAAAAGGATGAGTATTTTGAGAGTTTGTGATTATGAACTAAATACTGTAAGTAAATAACTGAAAAGTGTATCTTTTTATGATAGTTTTCTGAATAATTCTTAAGGTTGTAAATCTAGGGATTAAGATACTAGATTCCAGGATCTCCTAGGGTCTCTTCAATTTTTCGTTATTTTGGTTATGAAAACACACATCAGTCGATTTATTTGTGCCACGTTACCTCCGATGTAGTCCCCTCTGAGCTCCTACACACTATCGCAATTCTGCAGATTGTTGGTCATGTCGGCTCACCTAAATCTACAGTCTCGTTCTGAGGCTGCCAGGGTTTACGACTTATCCTTTCGGCTTCGGTCAAAACCGTTAACAGCTGGTCAAATGTTCAGGCTAGTCCTATCTCCCCTTCTCTGTAGGTCTGCCGGGATAAGGTGCTAAATTTTGTCTTCTCTTCCTAACCCTAACCCTAACCAGTCACTCTCCCACACCGGGTTGAGTCTAGCCGAGCATAAATAATGAAAAATCTCGATTAGAGTTATATTTCTTGCACGTTTGATATCGTTTTCTGTGCTTTCCGGGTTGATAATCTTAGTTTTACACTACGAATATACAGAAAACGTACAAGTTTAGTTCTAGTCGTTAGTTTGTTAATCCTAGCGTTTCTCATATGATTTTATGTACTTTTATCACAATTGATCACACATGTTGTGTTTTGTGTTATTTTGGCAGGGAAAGGAGCTTGGGAGATGAAGCGGAGAGGAGAAACGAGTGTTGGAGATTATTCGGGAGCTAAAATGGATAAGAAATCATGAAGAAAATGGTGTAAAGACATGGAGAGGGGAGGCAAGTGTCATTTAATCAAGTTTGTGTAATGACACTTTAACCCCCCTCCCCATACTTAGCCAAAATTCGGAGGAGAAATGTAATACCCCGTATTTAAGTAAGGGGTTATTTGGTCATTTCGGAAAAATATGTGAAAATTTTGAGAAATTTGTATTTCAAACTTATCAATGACTTTTCTCAATTTTAAAGTATAAGGGTATTATTTGACAGCTGTGATGATATAAATTTTTAATTTGGAGTTATTTTATAGTTTTTGAAACTTGAAGGATACTATACGAAACTTATTAGTATACTTGAGATATACTTGTAGTTTTCTAAAAGTTGATTTTTGACATTTATATACAAAGTGGTGTATTCGAAATTTTCTGGAAATTTTATTATTTATGGAAATTAACTTATATGTGTGAGCTATTAATTGGAAATTATCTTTTCACCCCTCAACTTTTTTTGTTTTCACAAAGAAACCTCTCATTTATCAATCTTATATTTTCTACCCCAACTAGCAATTCAACTTTTACAAATACATGTCAATCCTCTTTTTATTGTTATTCCAATTTCCACCCCAACCAATGTGTTGGGTTACCTGTACTAGAACTTCAATCCTCCCTCCACCAATATCTCTATCAACCCCATCCATCTACTCATGTAATTGATATTTTCACCCCAAGTATTCTCACCATCATATTGGTCGACACCAATAAAATAATGTCTCCTAGTGACTACTACCGACAATCTTTTATGTAAATCCTCTTGGGATTCTACACCATCAACCTTCACAATCAATCAAATTTCATTCATTCTCCTTTTATTCCATATTCTCTCTTGAAGAACACTCATAGAAGCAATATTCTCTCTCCCAAAACTCCATTCCCGTTTTTGGAGCTTGTTCTCCACAAAACTTCATCAAAACTCAATTTCTTTGGCTCCAAATTATGGAAAACTTGAGTCTAACCTTAATATCATCATTGAGGGGTGTTCTTCCACCATCTTACTCAAGAATTGAAGGCAAAATTCACTCATTTCCTCCCATCTTCTTGAATCTTGGGGTAAAGTTTTGTTCTACCCTTCAATTCATTCTTGCAAATATATGTTTAGATTTGATTGATGAAAATTCATCTTATATTTCTTCATCTCCAAACTTGATTCTTCATTTTCTTGACTTGATAATGACTTTGATACTTAAATATTCTCTATTTCGTGAAACTCACACTAGAAACCCACATGCACTTTGTGTATTTTGTTTTATTTGCACTTGAATCTCAAGAACACTTTAATAATTTGTTTCAAGAGCATGTGAAAATATTATTTAATTCTTAAAATTATGTTATTTTGGTGAAAATGTAGTCTTCTTAACTTGCATGTACTAGTAGAACCATTCTTGTTGATTTTTGAAAAAAATGCATGTTCATACAATCTGACCAGTTTGTCAAAAACGTGTATTATCTCCAAATTATGTCTCTGTGAACTTTTGAATATTTTAAAACTAGACTAAGAGAGGGTAATTTTGAAAGAAAATTCAACTCCGTAGCCTTTTTGGTTAGGGAGATATGCTCATTTTAAGTTGCATGTTTTCTGAAACTCTGTTTTTGGACAAGTTTTGCCATTTTTGTTAAATATCTCATTTCTAGAAATATATTTCACCCAATATTTCTTGTGATGAAACTAGACACATAAGGTATTCATTCTTGAGAAGATGGGCATTTTTCCTGTTCTCCACGTAGTAGTAATTGTTTTTCAAAGTTGAAACTTTCTGCCATACTTGTCTCTGCATAGCATTATTTGTTATTTTTGTAACTTGAGTTTTACAATAGCTATGCACGATTTTCTTGATGTTTCTGAAAGTAGACACATGTAGGATCATCATAAACTTATTTAATGATTTTAAGAGATGTTATGATATAGTTTATATGCCTCTAAAGTCAGAACTACAATTCTTTTCAGAATTGTAGTTTCACCGTTTTTAAAAAACTTAATTTTTTTTGAAATTCTAAGTGTTTTGTTGGATTAATTTTGATAAGTGAACATCCTTATATGTGAATTAGTGACATTTAGGACTATGTGACATGTAGTTTTGCATCTATATTATGCATGTAAAAATTGGTTATAACGAGTACGTCATACGTGTGATTGTAGACATCGACCTCGTAGCAGAGAGCGGTTGTCGCCGGAGTGCTAGGCTTTGTTTCTTACTTTTGATTGTGCTTCATCTCAGTGGTAAGTACATATGTGAGTCTTTTACTTATCAAAATTTGAGTGTTTGTGTGATGTCTCGAATGAATATTTGTTGATTGAAAAAGTATGCAAAGCATGATTTATACTCGAAATTGTTTGGATATAAATTGAATCATCTTTATAAGTCTTGGAACTTTACTTGTGATAAGTTGATAATCTGATATTTTTTATGGTAAATAGAAGAAATAAAATACATATGTGCGAACTTTAATTATCACATTGTGCCATGTTTGTGACGTTTTAAATGAATATCATCTTATTTGGAAGAGTATGAAAAGCATGATTTATACTGAAAAAATCCGATTATTGATTTATACTGAGAACTCTAGGAAATGACTTGTGAAGATTGTATACCAACTTTGGTTATGGGATATAAAGATAATAAGATACCTCTATTAGATTAGGACGATGTACATAGTTGTGTTATTAATGCGAGGCGCCAAGCGATCCTCCATTTTCTTATGGCTAAGACCATTGAAGCAATGCTTCTTATTATTGGATAGAACTTAATTATTCACAAATCCGCCCCCGATGAGCAGAAATGTACCAAGGTATTGCGGCCAAGGGTTTGTTAGAGCTATAGAGTGCTACTTATACCTGTAAGGATCACTACTGTATAGGGGTGTCGACACTTAAGGCCTTTTAGCTATTGTTGTGAACGGGGATTGACGTATGGGCTCCCTTAACGCTCAGGTGAAATAGGGTTTGATATACAGGAACCCTTTGTGATTATTTCGTAATCCCTCTGTTTACATCGATCCTGCTGGTGGCTCTGGACATGCATCAGCTAAACTTAATGGTTAAATTGGACTTGAAAGAAAGTTGAATACTCTATTGATGTTGTTTGTGGCCCTAGATATGCCCTAATCGAAATAAATGAGTTGAAAAACATTGGCCACTTGTGAATAAATATTGTTATCAGTTCAAAGAAACTTGTTTATTCTGGAGATTCTACTGGTTTACTAATTCCTTTAATACTCGTGGTATATTCAATTTTTAAAGTTTGGACGTTCTTGCTACGCGATTACTTATACTTGTTCATAAAATTCCAACATGGTTTTAGAATTTAAAATTGACTAGGATAACCCAGTTTTATAATAAATGAAGTAAACAAGCCGTCGGGGAGTTTGGGTACTTACGTATTGTTAAACTTGATTGTATTGTACTTGTTAATTAAATGTTGACGTCTAATTGAGACGTGATTCATGCAACATTTACTTGCCTATTTACATGCGCCGTACTTATGTGACATGCTTATTTATAACTAAATGCTTGCTATAATTGTGTGATATGTGTCTAGGACACTTTATGTTTCGATGTTAGTTTGTCGACGAGAGGGTGGCATCGTTTTGACTTAGAAGACCATGAGACCATTCGTTTCATACCTACGAGTGTGAATTTTAAGATAATACATTGTTTGTTTCATTTTGAGTTAATTTGACATGGTCATTTCTAAAGTTAGAAATTTTTGACAATAAACTATTTAAAAAAAGAAAAAAGAAAAAAAAGGTTTCTGAAAATTGTTGGCGTGTAGAGATACCAAATGCCAAGTGATATGAACCACTTTGTTTAGTAGTCCGCTGGCGTGACTCTTAGTAGACGGTACTATGAGTTGTACCCGCTGTGTAGACTAAGTTTGAACATTTGAAACACGTGCGAGGTGTGATGGAGAGACACGTTGTGTGACGACACATAGTGTTCTTTTCCCCCTCGTATGCGTGGAACACTTGAGGTGATTGGTTTATCTAACCCTATACAGGTAAGACAATATTTTTCATGCGGATGAGCAAAGTAAAATGATAATTTAGTTTCGATCAAAGTATTTTGTGTCTAAAAGATTTCAAGACTTGTTCAAATGCTCGAAAATTTCGAATCGCTTTGTAAAAGTGGTAACTTGTGTGTTCGTCTCGACCTTTCAAAATTTGTGCCGACCTTTTGCTTGAGCTAATTGTATTTGAATCTCTAGTATGGTACGAGTGAGTGGAGATGTAACCGACCGAGAGTGCCATTCCCGTTAATTAAAGTGTTGCATGTGTATTAGCATTGCATACAAGTTTCATGTGCATTAGTTTCATTCTCTTGAAATATGTTCGTAATTTCACTCAAAAAAATTCTTAAGCTTCGGGGACGAAGCTTATTTTAAGGTGGATATAATGTAATACCCCGTATTTAAGTAAGGAATTATTTGGTCATTTCGGAAAAATATGTGAAAATTTTGAGAAATTATATTTCAAACTTATCAATGACTTTTCTTAATTTTGAAGTATAAGGGTGTTATTGACATCTATGATGATATAAATTTTTAATTTGGGGTTATTTTGTAGTTTTTGAAACTTGGATGATACTATACGAAACTTATTTGTATACTTGAGATGTACTTGTAGTTTTCTCAAAGTTGATTTTGACATTTATATACAAAGTGGTGTATTTGAATTTTTCTGGAAATTTTATTATTTATCAAAATTAGCTTATATGTGTGAGCTATTAATTGGAAATTATCTTTTCACCCCTCAACTTTTTTTGTTTTCACAAAGAAACCTCTCATTTATCAATCTTATATTTTCTACCCCAACTAGCAATTCAACTTTTACAAATACATGTCAATCCTCTTTTTATTGTTATTCCAATTTCCACCCCAACTAATTTGTTGGGATACTGTTAATAGCACTTCAATCCTCCCTCCATCAACATCTCTATCAACCTCATCCATCTACTCATGTAATTGATATTTTCACCCCAAGTATTTTCACCATCATATTGGTCAACACCAATAAAATAATGTCTCATAATGACTACTACATACCATATTTTATGTGAATCCTCTTATGGGATTCTACACCATCAACCTTCAGAATCAATTCAATTTCATTCATTTTCATTTTATTCTATATTCTCTCTTGAAGAACACTCATTCAAGCAATATTCTCTCTCCCAAAACTCCATTCCCGCTTTTGGAGCTTGACCTCCACAAAACTTCATTAAAACTCTACTTTCTTTGCTCTAAATTATGGAAAACTTGAGTCCAACCTTAATATCATCATTGAGGGGTGTTCTTCCACCATCTTACTCAAGAATTGAAGGCCATTCACTCATTTCCTCCCCTCTTCTTGAATCTTGGGGCAAAGGTTTCTTCTACCCTTCAATTCATTCTTGCATGTATATGTTTAGCTTTGTTTGATGAAAATTCATCTTATATTTCTTCATCTCCAAACTTGATTCTTCATTTTCTTGGCTTGATCATGACTTTGATACTTGAATATTCTCTATTTCATGAAACTCACACTAGAAACCCACATGCACTTTGTGTATGTTGTTTTATTTGTACTTGAATCTCAAGAAAACTTTAATAATTTGTTGCAAGAGCATGTGGAAATCTTATTTCATTCTTAAAATGATGCTATTTGGGTGAAAATCAAGTCTTCTTAACTTGCATGTACTAGTAGAACCATTCTTGTTGATTTTTGAAAAAAAATGCATGTTTATATATTCTGGCCAGTTTGTCAAAAAACGTGTATTATCTCTAAATTTTGTCTCTGAGAAATTTTCAACTCTTGAATATTTTGAAACTATACTCAGAGAGGGTCATTATGAAAGAAAATTCAACTCCGTAGACTTTTTGGTTAGGGAGATATGCTCATTCTAAGTTGCATGTTTTCTTAAACTCTGTTTTTGGACAAGTTTTGCCATTTTTGTTAAATATCTCATTTACAGAAACATATGGCACCCAATCTTTCTTGTGGGCATTTTTCTTATTCTCCAAGTAGTAGTTGTTGTTTTTCAAAGTTGAAACTTTCTGCCAAACTTGTCTCTGCATAGCATTATTTGTTATTTTTGTAACTTGAGTTTTACAATGGCTATGCATGATTTTCTAGATGTTTCTGAAAGTAGACACATGTAGGTATCATAAAATTATTTCATGATTTTAAGAGATGTTTTGATATGGTAAATATGTCTCTAAAGTCAGAGCTACAATTCTATCCAGAATTGTAGTTTCACCGTTTTTAGAAAACTTGAATATTTTGAAATTCTAAGTGTTTTGTTGGATTCATTTTGATAAGTGAACATCGTTATATGTGAATTAGTGACATTTAGGACTATGTAGCATGTAGGTTTGCATCTATATTATGCATGTAAAAATTGGTTATAACGAGTACGTCATACGTGTGATTGTAGACATCGACCTCGTAGGAGAGAGCGGTTGTCGCCGGAGTGCTGAGCTCAGTTTCTTGCTTTTGATTGTGCCTCATCTCAGTGGTAAGTACACATGTGAGACTTTTACTTATCAAAATTGAGTGTTTGTGTGATGTCTCGAATGAATATTTGTTGATTGAAAAAGTATGCAAAACATGATTTATACTCGAAATTGTTTGGATATAAACTGAATCATATTTATAAGTCTTGGAACTTTACTTGTGATAAGTTGATAATCTGATTTTGTCTATGGTAAAGAGAAGAAATAAAATAATATGTGCGAACTTTAATTATCACATTGTGCCCATGTGTGTGACGTTTTAAATGAATATCGTCTTATTTTGAAATGTATGAAAAGTATGATTTATACAAAAAAAAATCGATTATTGATTTATACTGAGAACTCTTGGAAATGACTTGTGAAGATTGTATACCAACTTTAGTTATGAGAAATAAAGGTAATAAGATACCTCTAATATATTTAGGACGATGTACAGAGTTGTGTTATTAATGTGAGGCGCCAAGCGATCCTCCATTTTCTTATGGCTAAGACCATTGAAGAAATCCTTCTTGTTGTTGGATAGAGCTTAAATGTTCACAAATCCGCCCCCGATGAGCCAAAATGTACTCAGGTATTGTGGCCAAGGGTTTGTTATAGCTATGGAGTGCTACTTATACTTGTAAGGGTCACTACGGTATAGGGGTGTCGACACTTAAGGCCTTTTAGCTATTGTTGTGAGCGGGCATTGACGTATGGGCTCCCTTAACGCTCGGGTGAAATAGGGTTTGATATACCATAGAAGGAACCCTTTGTGATTATTTTTTGATCCCTCTGTTTACATCGATCCTGCCGGTGGCTCTGGACATGCCTCAGCTGAACTTAACGGTTAAATTAGACTTGAAAGAAAGTTGAATACTCTATGGATGTTGTTTGTGGATCTAGATATGCCTTAATCGATATAAATGAGTTGAAAAACATTGGCCACTCGTGAATTAATATTTTTATCAGTTCAAAGAAACTTTGTTTATTCTGTAGATTTTACTGGTTTACAAATTCACTCGTTGTATATTAAAGTTTTAAAGTTTGGACGTTTTTGCTACACGATTACTTATACTTGTTCATAAAATTCGAACACTTTTACTTATTAATGTTTCAGATCTCTTTATTTATTTTAACTCATGCTTGTGTGCCACTCGTTGCTTTACATATCGTAGTGTGTATTTACTCAGTTTTTACTGATCATTTTCTTTAAAACTGTGTCGGCTTTTGCCATTTTAAAACCGCATGTCATCAATCAAGTTGGGGGATGGGAACGCATATTCAAGACGAAGTCGTCACTTAGTAGATCACAATATATTTTTTTCTTGTCTTTATCCAAATTGCACTCATTTTTGAAATATTTGGTGTACATTAAATGAGATGTAATCTTAATAGTTAACTTTCTACTTTTGGTTATCGATTTCTCTTTAACACTGAACCGAGATCCCGGGTTGTTTCTAGAAAGTTATACCAACTCACTGTTTTGCATGATCAGAAGAGCATATCGCATGATCAATTTCTGATCGCATGATCAGAAATGGCAGATCGTGCGATCACCTGGCAAAATTTCTCACGGGATAAACACTCAGTTCGCACGACCAGAAATGGTAGATCGTGCGATCTGCGAAATCCAGATGCACGGATCTACTTGTTTTTGGTCCAAAACTACGTCGTTTTGAGTTTATTATTACCTAACATAGTTGGAGAATAATTGATACACGATTCATTCGTCATTCTATCACTCACGATGGTAGAAGACACAGAGGGAGACGAAGAACAAAGACGGACGAAGAACTCGAGCTCACCATTGGATATCTCTAGGTTTTGAGTTTTCTTCTTCTTCTCTTCTTCTTCTTCTTCTTCTTCTTCTTCTTCTTCTTCTTCTTCTTCTTCTTCTTCTTCTTCTTCTTCTTCTTCTTCTTCTTCTTCTTCTTCTTCTTCTTCTTCTTCTTCTTCTTCTTCTTCTTCTTCTTCTTCTTCTTCTTCTTCTTCTTCTTCTTCTTCTTCTTCTTCTTCTTCTTCTTCTTCTTCTTCTTCTTCTTCTTCTTCTTCTTATTCTTCTTCTTCCTCTCTCAATCTTTGTTATGGAGAAATTATATTGTTTTGTTTGGTTGATTCTCATTAGCTAGACGTTTTTCTAGGCGTCTCTATGAGAGTATAGTGTTTTATATAGACAATTAATTTACGGATTCAAGACTTGTTTCGTGCTTTATGATTTGATCTTTGGATAAAAATTAGTTTGATGAACTTGTTATTGAATCTTGTCTATTGACATGAATAGATTAGGATGTTGACGTTAATGAAAACTAAGGTTCTTCGTGGATTTAATCTTGCTTAATGTTGATTTCACTATTGTCCATTGTTCACGTGCTACACTTAATTCTTAGTGTTGAAGGAGTCATGACCCGGAAATACTACTTAGCTAGCGAGTGCGCGGCAGTGACTCCAACTAACCTTGATGAGATGTGAACAACAATCCCAAATCACCGAGTCCGAAAATGAGAAGTGTTAGGATTGGCCTTGTTGTGGGTAGATTCGGTAGGATTATTCAGCTGTTCCGTGAATGAAAACGGTGGACCGCTAGGACCCGTTATCGTACCAATAGATGACCTGCTAGAACGAATCGGTAGACAACATGAGATCGAGAGGAGATTGTAATTAACCGAGACGTGAAATGACATGAGGCCGACATGATATTTTCATAGCCTATTACCCGAATGAACTGGAATAGGATTGACGTGAGACATAGCTGAACCGAAAATTGTCTACGGCCCTAGGTGGTCTAGAGATCGCCTAGTTTCTCCATATTTGTTTCTTAAATATAAAAATACATAAATATTAGCTTAGTTGTCATTTCAATTTCATTCGCTTGTTTGGGGGCGACAACTCTTTATTTCATAAAATTTTCCTCCTGTTATCGTGTTCTAAACTAAACAACTAATTGAATAATCTCAAGTCTATCCTCGTGGGATCGTTAACTTGGGGTCGAAATACCACCCCTATATTACTTGACCGTGCACTTGCGCATAGGCGTTAAGAAATCGCATCACATAAACAGTAAAATCAAAAACAGAATAACAAATAAAACTGCTGTTAATTAAGATCCGGAGATCATGAATCTATAAACTAGAACTAGATACTGAATACGATAACCCTAGTTTCACCGAGAACCTAGGTAAAGTGTTTAGCTACTGAACGACATAATTAACTTACAAAGTTTACTAAAAACTAAAGAGAGAGTAAGATCAAACGAGTGCCTTGGATCTGAATCTGCGCTTCCGTGCTCTCCGAGGGTACTTAGACTTCTCCTTCGGTGTTGTTGTGTGTCAAAAACGAGCTCTGGACGTTACTTTATATAGTACTGAGAAGCTTCCAGAACGATTGCCTCAAATTACAAAACTGCCGCTGGCCAAACCGCCTTGACTTTTGCACTGTCTGCTTAGCTACGCACATAGCTACGCATAGAGTGCCTGATCAGCCTCAAAATCTTTATCTTTTCCTCCTCTGTGTGCGTAGCTAATTTTCACGTACGTAGCTACCCACACGGGGTACGCACACAGGTGTGCATAGCTTCAGTTTGCAGCAATCTCTTCCCTCTGTGTGCGAAGCTAATTTCCCTTGTGCGTAGCTACGCACACAAAGCCTCCAATCTTATTCCTGCTTCTGTCCAATGTGCGTAACTACGCACAGAGCGGCTGTACTGGTCCATGCCTTAGCCAAATTTCTCATCCCTGCTTGCTGTGTGTGTAGCTAATTTTCTCCTATGCATAGCTACGCACACATCAACCTTAATTCTTCTGCCTTGCTTCCTCAGCCTTCTCGTTTCTTCCTGCTTTGTCTCCCGTTGATCCACAAGTCTTGTTCCTGCATAGACAACATGAACAAACCTCGGGTTCATATCCAAAAGATGCATAAATTAACGCAGTAATTCACGAAGAGACTCAAAACATTTAGAAATGACTTCCGAGGCTAGGCAAGGCTAAATCCTGGCTAAAATACTCATTAAAGACACAAATAACTCTCAAATTGTGCTCAAAGATAACTCCTAGTGGGGAGTTATCAGGGCCTGCATTGTTGCTTGTATCAGTCACATAAGAATTACTGCCACAACTTGGACTGTGACTACTGTGAGGTGGTGTACCATAACTCTGACCATGATGAAATGGAGAAGAGTACAAAGTTGTCTGTTTGAAGCAAAATAATGCATAGCCATGGCAGTTATGTTAGAACTGGAACCAGTAATGGCACAACGCATTTCTTGTTGCACAATTTTGGCAAACACCTTGTTAAGATTAAGAAGAAGATCCATAAGAAGAACATGGTCTCTAGCAGAAGAATGACTGGAATTGAGCCCCATCAAGGACTGCATTATGTGCTTTTGTTGCAACTTATTGTGTATCATCCCCAAGACACTGCAAGTGCAAGTGTGCAGAACTCCATAAGTACATATTGGCATTTCTATGAAATTTTCCAACTCATCACACAATGGCTTCAACTTTGTGAAGTATGCAATAACACTCATGCCACCTTGTTTCAAATTAACAATGTCAGTACTAAATTGGAAAACCTTTGGTAAATCTTTCTGAGAGAATCTCTCTACCGAATCAAGCTAAAAATTTCTAGCTTTGCCATAATAAACCACACTAGAAGCAATCTCATTACCGACTGAATTACTATTCTATCACACCTCTTCCGAGAATATAGTATAATATTACTCCCTCCGTCCCGCAAAGATTGTCCATTTCTGAAACTACAACTTTTTTTGGAGACATGCAATTAATGCATCCCACTACATGTTTTTGACATGCTATTTCCACTATTGTCATTGATTTTGTTTTCTCCACGAATAGGTGCATTGAATATGAATGGGCAGTATTGTAACTTCATTGTATTTTTTACCTTGAAAATGTAAGTGGACAACCATTTTGGGACAGACCAAAATAGAAAGATGGACTATCTTTGCGGGACGGAGGGAGTATATTATATCCTCTCTTTAATGCATGAATTGTTAATTCTATCACACATCTTCCGAGAATATTATACTATGTCCTGTCTTTAGTGCTATAATTGTTAGTCAAACGTTATTTTTAACTCAGACAGGGGTGCAAAAAGTATTTATCGATAAATTAGGGTAAAATGTATTGAATCGATGCCCTCGGAGGGTGGAAAGTGTCTTTTACCCTATTATGATTTTTTTTTTTTTTTTTTTTTGAGAGCCCCTATTATGAAATATTTGATTTCCCTCCTCCATTCTCTAATACACTTCTCTTCTCTCTTCTGTTCGTCCTCTCCAATCTCGAACTCTCTTCTAATCTCCGGCCGATCTCCGGTCAAATTAGCAGCTACCGACGTCGCCACACCACCTCGACGTCACATCATCCGCCTATAAAAGGTGCAGCCCCTCTCTTTCCTTCCTCTTCCCGGAGACGTTCTTCGCTTGAAAACCTAACCAGTCTCTCACTCGATCTCGAAGAAAAATACAAGCAAAGGTGTGTGAAAGATGCGTCTTTTTCTAGAATGTTCCTGCTGATTTGCGTAGATCTGACGGATTTTGAGTGTTCCTCAGTTCAAATTGATTGCGATGTGGCCTGCGATGCACATTTACTCGTTTTTTTTTTCCCGCCAAAATGATGTTGCTTTTTTTGAGTGTTTGTGTTCTGCTTGTTCGATTCATGTACTGTTAAGTAAATAAAGAGTTTCCAGTTCGATGAGTGCTGTTTTTACATCCGGATTTATCTTTGAGAGGCTGATTTAAGCTTTTTGATCTGGTTTCAGTATACTGTCTTCCATGCCTTCCGTTCCACGAAACAGTTGATTCTATTTGTGCATTTAGAAATGGGAAACAACACTTTCAGGAATATCATTTGATGATTTGGCGATGATATGAAAATGTGGCTATCGATGGTGCTAATGTGAGATAATGCCCTAAATTTTGTTTCTCACAGTCAGGCTATGTAGATTAGAGATGTTAATTGGTTACCTATTGTCATGTTGATGTTATAAGCTCTAGTTTATGTTTTTCTGTTACCATGCTAAATACAGATATGCGTTAAAATCCAATCAAATGTTGGTTTGATGTAATGCTGCTTCTTCTATGTGCAGTATCTTAGTCGTTGCTCATAACTACGTGATAATAGTGTTAAGGTTCTTCACATTACACCGGTTACATTAGGTAAATATGGCATAAGTAAATAACTAGAACTCTTGAGAAATATCATGCAGTATAGTAGACTTTTGTATATTTGGAACTGAACTGAAATTGTGGCCACTGATGTAGTTAGTTCAGATAAATCATAAATGCCCTGAGTTTTTTTGTCTAACAATAGGTCAACAAAAACTGGACAATGCCCCTAGGTGAATTCCATTTTTTCTCACATTTTTGTCAAAATTTTTACACGAATTTACCGTTTGTACAGAATGGGGGAGAGCCAGAAGGAATGGTACTGCCGCACGTGCAACAGAGGAAATATGACCAAAGAGGAATTAACAAATCACCGCCGGGTGAGAAAAATAAAATTTAATCCACTATTTTTTTACATTTGATTATTTTTTGTCAATAAATCATGAGTGTGTGTTGGTTAAATAATGTTTTATGTGCAGGTTGCCCATTTAGACGAATTCATTGCTGATGTTGAGGCAACCACTGCTCAGGCGAAAGCAGAAGCGGAGGCACAGGTTCAGGCACTCATCGCAGAGCCAAAGCTAGACGTAGCCATGGAAGACCTTGAGGAGGAATACGCAAAGCTAGTGGCAGCTCTGGCAAAGGAAGATGATGCTCGCCTGAACAAAGAAAATGAATCGCCATGCTGTCGTACGAAATTCTGCTTGTTCAGGAAAGTACCCCATTCTAGAAGACATCAATCTATCTCAGAAGACCTTGAGAAGGAACACGCAAAGGCAGAGGCAGCTCTGGCAGAGGAAGATCATGCTTGCCTGAACAATCAATTGATCTCAGATGCAGAGGAGTCTCCTGCGGCTGCAGATGCATCAATCTATCTCAGATGCAGAGGAGTCTCCTGCGGCTGCAGATGCAGCTGCTTCTGAGTAGGGTATATACCTCAAACGCCTTGAATTATTTACTTCGAAACCAGTTTTAGAAATTCTTTGAGAGGCTGATTTTAGCTGTTTGATCTGCTTTCAGTATACTATCTTCCATGCCTTCCGTTATTGTGCATTTAGAAATGGAAAACAACACTTTCAGGAATATCATTTGATGATCAATTTTGTTGATTCGGGAATGATTTGAAAATATGGACATCAATGGTGCTGATCTGAGAGAATACCCTGTATTTTGTTTCCCACAGTCAGGCTATGCAGATTAGAGATGTTAATTGATTACCTATTTTCATGTTGATGTTATACGCTCTAGTTAATGTTTCTCTGTTCCTATGCTAAATACAGACATGCTTTAAAATTTAATCAAAGGTTGGTTTGATGTAATGCTGCGTCTTCTATGTGGAATTTAGGCCTTTCTCATTACTCCAAGGTAATAGTGTGAGGTTCTTCACATTGTTCGGGTTACATTAGGAAATATGCCATAAATGAATTACCAAACTCTCCAGGAACATGATGCCGTACAGTAGAATTTTGTTTATATAGAAATGATCTGTAAATGTGGCCGTAGATGTGGCTAGTGCAGCAAAATGCCCCGAGTTTCATGTCTCACAGTAGGTCAACATGAACTGGACATACCTCTACTGATCAAGTATTGTCATTTTGGTGTTTTAGATTCTGATTAATGCACCTTGTTCCTATGCTAAATACATGTGTTTTAAACTCTAATTAATGCACAGTTTTGTTTCCCTTCTTCGAGGGCTCTATTACTGGTCTCCATGTATCATTAGAGTAGGGTATACATGGTGTTGCCTGCTTCTACAGTTGATATTTGACCACGACTTCCGCATGTATCTTAGTTGATCATAACTTACCCTGGTGATTTCAGTAGGTTGTGGACATCAATCTGGCTGCGTCTACTGTTGAAATGTTGAATATAGCTGCTCATTGAGGTAGTCAAGAACCTGTGTAAACGTGAAGTCTGTCTCTAGTCTTGTTACCTCTCAAGTACGATAAAGTAGATTAAAAATTTACAGATATTCTGCATGTGGATCAGTATCTTATTAATTACGTTGTGCCTTGGGAAGGCTGACAATCTTTAAGAAAACCATGACAGTTGGAAACCTGCTAGTTCTTTGAAGGTTCCTCTGGTGGAATGTGAATGATTAAGGATTTTTGAAAATGTAGCATTTCTAACCTGGAAGTCCCTAAATCATGTCCAGTGAACTGAATGAAGTGTTAAACTGATTGCTTCCTCCCCAAAGTGACTTTTACTATGCACAATGATACAGATGGCTGGATTGATTCATTCTTTTCCGAATGCCATTTGATTGTCGAAACTAAAAAAGATTCAGAAACGAGGACACCAGGCTTACATTGTTTGGTTTAGGTGTTACTTCAACTAGGATTACATTGTTTCAAAGTTACTCTTCCCTGACAGTTGGTTGTGGTTGGAGATGTTGGTAAGTATATTAGCTGCAGTAGTGGAGTCCATGAATGACCTTCATTTCTGTAATACACATTGCAAATAATCTCTTAGGGAGAAAAGAAAGAGTCAAGTAATTGCTCTTTCCATATTATTTAGGCCCTTCAAGTATGCTTTAAGTTTCTATCCGGATCCCATGACATAAGTAGATTACAAAAAAATGGCTATAAATGCTTGAAATCAGTCACTGGATTTTCGTTCCACGACGTAAGGGGAACTTCTGGATTGTCACATCTCTTCAAGATCAAGTATGTTTGTTTTGTTTTGTTTTGTTTTGTTTTGTTTTTTTTTTTGTTTTGTTTTTGTTTTTGTGTGTTTTTTTTTTTTTTTTTTTTTTTTTTTTTTTTCTTTTTGTTTTTTCTGGAACTGAATTTTACTAACTTTTTTGTATGCTGTGTCTGGTATGATTTGTACTGATTAGTCAGTTGCGTTTTGGTGTGTTTTCATATGGTTTCAGATCGTCATGGGAGACCGATATGTTGGGCACTCTGGGTGGAGCAATTCAAATGCCGTTTCAACTCGAGGAGGACATCAAAAAGATGTGCAGCAGACCAGCAGTGGACTTCAAGGGTGAAGCACGAAGACAAGTCAACCGGTAGCTACGAGCCTACGAGCGCTACACTGAAAAGGAGAAAGTCAACAGTGGGTATTGAAAGTGGGTATGCCAACAGTGGGTAGTACTATAACAGTGGATACGCTAACAGTGGTTACAATGACAGCGGATACGCCAACTATGGTTACAATGATAGTGGATACGTGAACAGTGGGTACAATAACAGTGGATACGCCAACGGTGTGTAGTATGACAGCGAGAGTGATTACTAGTAATTGTTAGTCTTTTGCTATCTGTAGGATCCTTGGATATTACAGTCTTTCCTGTAGGAACTTATGTTAAATGACTGGGTTTGCTTGTTGAGCTAGTATAACTGATCAAGGTGACTAGCAATGGATATTAGTATTTGAACCTGAAAACTAATAATAGTAGTATTTTACCGAATTCTGTTTGTATGACGATAATTGATAATGTTGAGTGTCTTTTTCAAGTTGGAGAGTGTTTTGGAATTTCTTGCTTAACCCCCCTTTCTAGTAACATTCTTCTTCTATTGTAAGACAGGTTGTTCCAATGGGTTGGCACATCCCGGCCAGGGACCGGCCCAGCTGAAGGAGGACAGCAGGCTAGGACCGGTCCTGGACTGAGGCAGCCGGTCTCGGTCCAGGCCTAGCAGCCAGACTCCCAGGACCAGCACGGACCGCAGGCTGGACCACTACGGGCGGGCCGGTTCAGGGTGACCCGGTCCTACCCTGTGGACTTTCCTATGTTATATGTAGTATCTACTAGGCGGTACCCCGCGCTAAAGCGCGGATTCACAAAGAAAAGTTGATTAGTACTAACCGAATATAATCATTTTCATAGTAGATTAAGAAATATAGCATGTCGGAATTTTAAAAATGTAGCCAATTTAAATGTGAGTTTCTTGTAATCAAATGAATACTTAGACCCTAAATATGATTTTGTACATGTGTACTAAACTATATTATTCTAATTTTCAAAAAAAAAAAAAGTATATTATTCTCTTTGTCCAGTTTTGTAATATTTTAAATCTTGAAAATTCACTTTTCCTATACAATAAATATTCCGGAATGAGTGTTTAAACGATGTGAGCTTGATAGAAAGATCATATACATCCACGTTGTTCTCAGCAATAAATATTTTCCATAAAATACTGACCCACCTTGGTTTGTATCGTATTAGTCAATCACTTTTGCATGCCAAGTTTATTACTATGAAACATCATCTACAATAAAAATTTAGAAGTAAATTTAATTTAGAAAAAATTTCACCAAAATTACCTATGATTATAATAGATTAGGGTAAAAGACAAAAACCACCCCTCGAGTATGGGATATATACAAAAAAACCCCTCGTGTTCGGGGATATACAAAATCCACCCCTGTCAGAGTTAGTGGCTAACGGCACACTAACGGAGGGGTTAAAAGACAAAAATACCCATAACAATTTAGAAAATTGCACACTATTAATACAGTTTCCTTCCTTTCTCCTCCCCCCTTTCTTAACCCTAAATCATCTCTTCCACACTCTCTCTCTCTCTCTTCTCTCCCTTCTCACGGCAGCAGCTACAAGCCAACAACAGTCAACCACCACTGCTGCCCCGTTGACGAACCTCACCCGAAGCCACCACCAACAGTAGCAGACGAACCTCACAATCAACCTCTCTCACCCTGGTATGCCCTTCTCCGTTCGCTCTCTCCCTCTCTGTCTCAGATCTGGGTTTTGAGAATCGATATCAGAATCGGAGCTCTTGGGATGATTCGGGTCTAATTCTATTCGGGTTTGTTTCTGGTCTAAAGATAGAAGAGGCCGAGAGAGGGGAGCAGGTGAAGGGATGGGGGGGTCGGAGATGATGTTGAGGCGGTCGAGTGCGGATTTGCAGGCGGAGACGAGGTGGGCGTGTTTTCGCCAGGCGACGTTTTTGATGATCTTGTCCAGGGATGGGCCCAGGACCCAGCCGCACCGGGATGGGCCGCCTAGGGTTTGCGAATCGATCATGTTCGGGGACTATTCGCAGCTTCTGGTGATTGTTCTGGTGGTCATCGTCGGAATTGAAATCTCCCTCTTCACCTCTCGTCGAATTTGGGGGAACCGGTGTGGTGCTTCTCCGATAAGGAGGAGGCGGAGCAGCGGAGGGGATTGGATTACCGGCGGCGGTGGTGGTGGTTGTGGTGGCGGTGAATGAGGGAGGGGTTGAGGGAGAGAGATCCCCTTATTCCCACTCCCCCTCGTCCTCTTCCCCGGCGCAATCCTCCCCTTGCAGATCTTCGAGTCCGCTACCGCAATCGTCCTCAATGCTCCGCCTTCTCTGAATGAGGGAGGGGTTTAGCAGGCAAGTATCCCCTTATTCCCACTCTCCCTGTTTTATGTGAATGAAACTTCTCATATGTGGGTTGTGGGTTGAGGAAGACAGTGTTTTTGTTGGCTACTTGCCTGCTAAACTTGTGGCAGAGGAGTGGTTGTGGTGGTGATGTTGAAGAATGATGGAAATGGTGATGTTGAAGAATGATGCTAATGACGATCCTCTTATTTTTGGGGTTGAAGTGAAAAAGATTGAAATTTTTCTCTGGGTTTCTTTATGGTATTGGTGGTGTGCTGGTGGTGGTGTAATGGTGGTGGAGGTGTTGCTGGTGGTGTGTTGGTGGTGGAGGTGGTGGTGAAGAAGAACACCAAGAACATAATACACACAAACACAAAAATTCAAATAGGGGCAAAATGGTCATAAAAAAGACAGATTGCTCCCCCATTCTTATTGATTGTAACAGAAGGGTGTTTTTCGTCTAACGTCCATCCACTGACAGGGGTGGTTTTTGTCTCGACAGGGGTGGTCTTTGTATATCCCCGAACACGAGGGGTTTTTTTGTATATACCCCATACTCAAGGGGTGGTTTTTGTCTTTTACCCGAGTCAATGAATTCTTAACATTATTTATACCCTTTAAAGTACACATATCTATATATGTATATATGTACGTATGTATATATGACAATCGGTGTGTGTGTATTTCCAAAATTACCATCAAAACACCCCAGTTAATATCTAAAGTTGTTGATCTTTTAAATGAGACTTATTCACATCCTTTCTGTTTTAATCTAATTTCAGCAAAGTAAGACCAATACTTTTCTTGTAAAAAAAAAAGACCAATACTTTTCCCTTCTGCCAATATACTTAACAATCATTTACGGAAAAGCCAACTAAATAAGTGAACTTTGGAAATCCTATGTATTAATCATTCAAATAATTAATTGGGACTTACCTAATTTTAAGCGACTTTAGTCTTTTTTAGGAAAAGATAAAAAGATTGCATAATTTTAAAAAATAAACATTATACAAAAATGTCATTACTTTTTTCTAGAAAAATTGACACTTATTGATCTTCTATTTTATGACCTACAAATTAAATTTTAGATATCAAAAGTAAAAAATTATGTAGTTAGAAAAAACTCACCTTTATATGTGTGCAAATAAAATATAAAAAATAAAAATAAAAAAATTTGTAAAATATGAGCAACTATTGAATGTGTTATATATCTTAAAGTATATATACATATTCATATATAAATATAGATATTTGTATATATGTATAAGTCTACATTGACCATCCAAAGACTCCAATTGACCCTTGGAATTGTTGGTATTCCAAGTGAGACTTATTCATACTACTTCCTTTATGTTTTAATATGTTTCAGCAACAAAAAAGCAAGGGAAACCAAAACTTTATCTTTCTTCTGCCAATATACTAAACCATCATTTACAGGCTAGGAATCTAAAGAAATGTACTCTAAAAAGCGCAGTCTATCAATTAACTAAATAATTGAGACTAAACCTAATTTTAGGTGATTTTTTTTATCTTTTCTAAAAAAACCTAAAAATGCTGCTTAATTAAAAAATTAAAAAAATTAAGAAAAAGTGATAGTTTCTTAGAAAAAATGCCGCTTACTTATCTTCTATTATCTCCTAAAAGTAAATTTTAGATAAAAGTAAAAAAAAAAAAAATTATAGTTCAAAATATCAACTTCTGCAAGTCTTTATTTAAAAGAGGAAAAAAATTATCGAAAAATTAGATGTAAAGAATGAGCGAAATAGAACTCTGTTAAGACTAAAAAATAGATAAAGAGTCATTTAAATGAATAATTAAAGTAAAGTCTAATTGTTTATTTTATTATCTAGCAAATTCATGTATCAAGATGTTCTTGTGAGAGTTCATAGAATTTATTTTTTCATACAAGTAATTAGACATTTGATAATTTTAAAATTTGGGAAACTAATTCAACTCCGCCATGAATTCACATGTGCCTAGTAAATCACTAAATATGTCAATAAGATCATCACTCATTAATATAGGTATTTCATATTTTCGAAAATTAGTTCACCAAAAAAAATATAATAGAAAATTATTTAAAAAATTACACTGTCATATTGTAATTTTTGGGAAATTACAAAAAACACGTGTATTTAATGTAATTTAATACTAAAAATTAGCTACAAAAATATTATAAATTTTATGCCTAATAGAATGAATGTGTAATGTAAATCTTGAGTATTACATTTCAGCTTTCGAATGTGATATATATATTCAATTTGGTAGAAGAAATAAAACATTATATATGGGCTAAAATTTGACAATTACATTAAGTGATTTTTATATTTTCATTAATAGATAATCAATGTGTTTGGTTCGTAATTTTCATTTTAAAATTCAATGATATAATTCATTTGTATTGGTTTAAAAATTGACTTGATCGATGTCATACTAACATCACGTTTCGATGAAACTTTCTTGTTTTTACTAATTTGATACTATTCGTATTTTACATGGAAAAATGAATGAGAGTATTTAATATATATATATATATATATATTATCTCTACTTAAATTTTAGAAGTCTAACTAAGAAATAATTTGATTATTATAAACGATTCACATAAATCGGATTAGTGTTGATTTATAATCAATGGTGGCTTTTAATTGGGAAGTTAAAATGTTAATTAAAAACTACTAATACGAAAATTACATTATGACACTACAAGAAAATAGGGGTTTGCCGACGGTTTTTTTGCCGGCGGATTATAGAACCGCCGGTAAAAACCACAATAACCGCCGCTAGAAAGATCACTCTAGCGACGATTTCTGTAAGCGAGGGGATAGCTATGTTTTTGCCAGTAGTTTTTTTGTGAACCCCGGAATGTTTCTATTATACCGGTGCTTATGTAACCGCCGCTACAAATGGTGTTATACATGCGGTTTTTTAGAGAATTGAGAAAAAAAATGTATCTAGACGGGACTCCAACTCATAACCTCTCATCTTGTTCCCTTTATTCTTACCGCTATGTCAATATGATACTAGTGGTCATTTGAGTTAAAACTTTATATATTATTCGTATACCTCATGTAAAACCATTATATTTTTCAAATGTTTATGTTTCTACAAATAATGCCTACATGTATATCTTTTTTCAAAGACTCTGGTGAAACAAAATATTATAAATTTGCTAATAATTAGCTTTCCAATTTTGATAGATCTCTTAACTACCAATCATGTTTAACAATTTCAATCGAACTTCTAATTCATGAAATTTAGCCATCACTTCATCCTCAACACTTAAGTACTTTGTGCGTCAACCCTCAATTGGGTTGTTGATCACAACTAATAAACTTAAGTGAACAATTATGTGATTAATTTGAACTCTCGGTTGAGGCTCACCCGTGCACCCCTCAAATAGATTGTCGATATATACTAATGTACCCAGTCGAACTACTACTATACCAAATTGGACTCTCGATTCTGACTCACAACTCATTTAGACGTGCGATCTCTACTAAATTACTTTATTTACATTATGTGCATGGTATAGTGTGAAAAGAATGTCGGCGATGTGTTTACAATCAGACAGTTGTCAAGGACAGGGAATAGAGAGATGATAGTGGAAATGGGTGGAAATAAGTAATCTGTGCCACTGAGAACTCAACCGAACTTCGAATCGGTTAGATCAGGCTCTTGTTTCTAGATCGCACCTCGATTGGACCGTCGAGCCCTACTAATGAACTAATTAAAAATATTAATTGATCTACTATGTTTATGCGAGGGGATAGCTATGTTTATGCCAGTAGTTTTTTTGTGAACCTCAGAATGTTTCTACTATACCGGCGCTTATGTAACCGCCGCTACAAACGGTGTTATACATGCGGTGTTTTAGAGAATTGAGGAAAAAAATGTATCCAGACGGGACTCCAACTCATAACCTCTCATCTTGTTCCCTTTGTTCTTACCGCTATGTCAACATGATACTAGTGATCATTTCAGTTAAAACTTTTTATATTATTCGTATACCTCATGTAAAATTATTATATTTTTCAAATGTTTATGTTTCTACAAATAATGCCTAAATGTATATCTTTTTTCAAAGACTCTGGTGAAACAAATATTATAAATTTGCTAATAATTAGCTTTCCAATTTTGATAGATCTCTTAACTACCAATCATGTTTAACAATTTCAATCGAACTTCTAATTCATGAAATTGAGCCATCACTTGATCCTCAACACTTAAGTAATTTGTGCGTCAACCCTCAATTGGGTTGTTGATCACAACTAATAAACTTATGTGAACAAGTATGTGATTAATTTGAACTCTCGGTTGAGGCTCACCCGTGCACCCCTCAAATAGATTGTCGATATATACTAATGTACTCAGTCGAACTACTATCACACCAAATTGGACTCTCGATTGTGACTCTCAACTCATTTAGACTGGCGATCTCTACTAAATTACTTTATTTACATTATGTGCATGGTATAGTGTGACAAGAATGTCGGGGATGTGTTTACAATCAGACAGTTGTCAAGGAGAGGGAATTGAGAGATGATAGTGGAAATGGGTGGAAATAAGTAATGTGTGCCACTGAGAACTCAACCGAACTTCTAATCGGTTAGATCGGGCTCTTGTTTCTAGATCGCACCTCGATTGGACCGTCGAGCCCTACTAATGAACTAATTAAAAATATTAATTGATCTACTATGTTTATGCGAGGGGATAGCTTTGTTTATTCCAGTAGTTTTTTTGTGAACCCCGGAATGTTTCTACTATACCCGCGCTTATGTAACCGCAGCTACAAACGGTGTTATACATGCGGTTTTTTAGAGAATTGAGAAAAAAATGTAACTAGACGGGACTCCACCTCATAACCTCTCATCTCGTTCCCTTGGTTCTTACTGCTATGTCAACATGATACTAGTGGTCATTTGAGTTAAAACTTTATATATTATTCGTATACCTCATGTAAAATCATTATATTTTTCAAATGTTTATGTTTCTACAAATAATGCCTACATGTATATCTTTTTTCAAAGACTTTGGTGAAACAAAATATTATAAATTTGCTAATAATTAGCTTTCCAATTTTGATAGATCTCTTAACTACCAATCATGTTTAACAATTTCAATCGAACTTCTAATTCATGAAATTTAACCATCACTTGATCCTCAACACTTAAGTACTTTGTGAGTCAACCCTCAATTGGGTTGTTGATCACAACTAATAAACTTAAGTGAACAATTATGTGATTAATTTGAACTCTCGGTTGAGGCTCACCCGTGCACCCTTGAAATAGATTGTCGATATATGCTAATGTCCTCAGTCGAACTACTACTATACCAAATTGGACTCTCGATTGTGACTCACAACTCATTTTGACTGGCGATCTCTACTAATTACTTTAACTAGGCGATACCCCACGCGATGCGCGAGTTTGCCATAAAATTAATTTATTCACTTTTAAGAAGATAATAATCAAATAAATGAATCTAATTGTGATAGTTGAAATCTCACGAAAAAAATACAACAAATATGACCAGGATTTCTGGGAAGTTAAGCTCAAGAAAGTTCATATCGTTTTTTTTATATAAATAGTGTAGCTGAAATTAAACTCCAATTGAATCTCAGAAGAAAGAAGTATAGAAAATTATTATATGATCAAGTGTACAAATAAGAAAAAATACATAAATTTAAACTATTGTAAAACGTACTTCTTACAAGATCGCTTGCATTTAATGAAAAGTATTTTAAACTATCAAAACATTTTATTTATTTCTTTCCCTTTTGAGGTATTCTAAAAGTTATATTTTGTGATGTTTGAAATTCCCTTGTTTAACTTTTTTTCACGTGAAATGACATATTACGTCTTATAAAATACATTTCATGTGTTGTGTCTCCGAACTACAAGAACTTCCTTAAAAATTACGAAGAGACACGTTAAAAAGAAAACTAAAAACAATGTAATCCATAGTTTTCATATAAAATAAAATAATATAAAAAATTGTGTAATTGTCCACATACTATGGTGTACTGAAGTATAGGAAGAGAAATTAAACCAGTGACCTTTTCATAAAACGAAGGACATCGAATTCGGTATGAAATTTTCGACTTTTGTTGCTCAAAATGTAGGTATGTATAAATTAAATAATACTAATAATTTCTTTCTCGTGAAGTCTAAGTGATAATTACACTATTGTGGATGGTGTCTTTTACCCGAGGGACCACATACACCAGATTGTCAAGCTGACTTATAAAAAATAAAACAGACTGTAAGGAGAAAATAGATATTACAAAATAATTTAATAATAAATTGTAGCTTGAACTTCAATTATTCGATATGAGTTACAAATGATACTGACATTCCTCTAATATAGTATTGCAATTCTTCTTTGATCAATAGTTCTCTATGTTGTGTCCGTTGTTGTATTGCAAGTTATAATGCTTTGACATCTTTGGTGGGTGCACTTGAGCAACAATCCTATATTCGTTTCATAGTAATTAGTATTTATCGTTCAAATAAGGTTTTGTTGATAAATGAATTTAAATTCAAGGTCATTTATTATTTTCTCACATGTAAATCCGAGAACGTAAGGAATTGGCTCTTTATTTAAAAAACACGCAAATAAGCTCATCTCATTAAAAAAGAACGAAGTATGTACCAATAAGAGTTTTTCTTGCTTACCTTAATCAACAGTGCGAAATATGAACAATAATAAATTTCTAAGAGAGTCAGGCAAATTAAAAAATTTGCAATAAAAGTTTGAAGCATGGATTTAGATGAAAATTAAATTTTCTTGTTTTGTTTTCATATTTGAGGTTATTTATCTTAGGAGCGTACGCCATTTAAACTTTTATAATGATTCATATAAATAACTTATCATAGTTCTAACAGCCCTGGTGGTTTAATTTGCGAGAAATTTGATCATTTAGAGTTTTATCTCCTCTTTCTGAACTTAGTTGATACAAAGATACATAATTGCACAGTTAGATGAAAAAAATTGAACATCATCTGACCAAACTAACTAAACATAACAACTCGATTGGAAAATTAGATCTAATAAAAATAAGTATTCTAGATATAGTACGGAGCTAATGCAATAGAAGAAGGAATAGAAGAGTGCGAAAATAAAACAACAATTTTATTTCACACAACAAAACATTATTATACAAACTCATTGAAAATGATATTGTATAGTGTATATAATGTAAATTTGTAGTTTCTTTTTAAGACTTATCTATTTTCGTCTACCGGGTTTAAACCCGAGACTTCGTGCAGGGGATTTTAAATACTCTACAACTTATATATTTGTGTGTATATATATATATATATATATATATTAGATTATACAAAAATAAAAAAAATATATATACTTCCAAATATAATTAAAAAAAATGAATTGTTCTCCTCTACTTGAGATTACAATAAGGTTCTACATTTTGGGATGTTCCTTTTAATAATAGTGGTTAAGACAACATATTTTTTTTTTTTTTACAAATTTGGAACGAAATAATTGTTACACAGTCTCCTTGAATGTAATGAATATTTAGAACTATGACCATAATTACTGGGTTGCTTAAGATGAATTTTGCATCGGTATGCACAAAACGATAGCTAATCTCACAAATTATATTATATAAAAAAGACAGATTATGGTATAACATTGTAACTATTCATAGTTTCATTGATAACAACATTTCATGAGTTCACCAGCGAAACATAATTTTGATGCAGAATACGGGTATGCATGAACACAATCTCCTAGAAGACATGTATGAAAGAATGATGTTGCATCCAAATAATCAGCTATCAAATACAGAATTCTTCTCTAGCAAGAAAGAAATCCGTATTAAATCACTTTATCAAACTGAGCTCATATGTCCTCCATTAATGGAGAAAACGAAGAAGGAAGATGCAGAGAAGAAGAACAAATTGAAGAAGGTAAAAATACTTTCTTAATGATGAAGAGTACCACATCGCCTCTTATAGGCTCAGTACCAACGGCCACAGTGAAACAGCCAATTGGAGACTGACACGCATACAAGCGCCATGTGTTTAGCTAGAGTTTCTGAGTGTCAAAACGACACCGTTACATTAGGGCAATAGCATAAAATAAAAGAAGTAATATAAGAAGCAGAAAATACAATATAACCCCAAGCAGCTCCTTTGTAATTCTAATACTCCCCCTCAAGTTGGACAGGGGTGATGAAACACATCCAACTTGCTGAGAAGAGATTGAAAAATTGGAGAAGACAGTGCCTTGGTAAGAAAATCCGCAAGCTGCAGAGTGCCTGGAACATGATGAAGAGTGAGAACTCCCTTTTGAACAAGATCTCTTGTTGAATGACAATCAAGCTCTATGTGCTTTGTCCTCTCATGAAAAATAGGGTTATTGGCTATGTGAATAGCAGAATTATTATCACAAAGAACCCTTGGAGGACCAGCTAAAACAATGTCAATTTCTTGAAACAATGAAAGCTTCCATTGAATTTCACAATAGACCAGAGCTAGACTTCTATACTCAGCTTCAGCTGAGCACATAGCTACTACTTTCTGCTTCTTTGACTTCCATGAGACAAGTGACTTTCCCCAGAAAAACTAGATATCCACTTGTAGATCTTCTAGTGTCTAAACACCCACCCCAGTCAGCATCCGCATATGCTGTCAGGTGCATATCTTTCACAACAGAAAAATGTAGTTTTATATGTAATGTGCCTTTCAAATATCTGAGAACATAGTTCAGTGCTTCTTGATGATCAGTAGTAGGAGCAGCCACATATTGAGATAATTTGTGCACAGCATAAGTCAAATCAGGTCTTGAATTGCATAAATATAGAAGCTTACCAATAATTCTTCTGAATTTGGTTGCAGATTCCTCTGTTAGAAGATCTCCAGAAATGCTACTAAGATGAGTACTAGGCAGCATTGGAGAGGGTGTTGGCTTGCTGTCCATGTACCCAAATTCTTCCAATATATTGATTGCAAATTTGCATTGACCCATGAACATGCCTGAAGAAGTTCTGTTAAACTCAAAACCCAGAAAATAATGCAAGCTTCCAAGATCCTTGAGCTTGAATTTATGATCAAGTAGTGTCTTGATGGAGGATATTTCAGAAGAATTATCACCAACTAAAAGAATATCATCCACATAAACTAGTAACAAGAGAAATGAAGTAGAATGCCTTATGAGAAAGAATGTGTAATCACTCTTACATTGCTTGAATCCCATCTCTAAAAGAGTAGTTGAGAACTTAGAAAACCACTGTCTGGAAGCTTGTTTTAAACCATATAAGGCTTTCTTGAGCAAACAAACAGGATTTGAAACATTAGTTGAAGTAATGTAGCCTTTTGGCAAGCTCATATAAACATTTTCAGTGAGATCTCCATGCAGAAATGCATTGTTCACATCAAGTTGAACTAAATGCCAATTATTCATGACAGCAAGTGCTACAATACACTTAAGTGTAGGTAGTCTTGCAACTGGGGAAAATGTCTCTGAGTAATCAATTCCCTCCTTTTGGGTGTAACCTTTAGCCACTAACCTGGATTTATGCCTTTCCAAAGAACCATCAACTTTGATTTTGGTCTTATAGACCCATCTTGAACCTATCACTTTCTGTTTATATGGCAAAGTAACAATCACCCAAGTGCCATTTTCTTCTAGAGCTTGTAGTTCTGCTTTCATGGCATTCTGCCATTCGGAGTATGCAGAAGCTTCAACATAGGTGGTGGTTTCAATGGGACAAGAAGAGATGATGTTAAAAGTGGCTTTGGACCTGGGTTTGGTGAGAACAAAGTCTTTCAAATGAGAAGGCATCTTGCTGATTCTTGTAGAAGTTATAGAAGTTTGAGGAGTGGAATTATGGTTGTGTGTTTGAGTGCTATCAAAAGAGGGTGTTGAAGTAAAAGGTGGTGGCATATCATTGGTGTTATTGTATTGCTGGATTTGTGAAGGTGGACAAGAAATTGGAGAAGGTTAAGTCACAGAAGTAGATTCTGCAACATTGTTTGGCAAACAATAAGGAGTGTGTATATGTTGATATGAATTTGTATTCATATAAGGAAAAATTCCTTCATGGAAAATGACATCCCTGGAAATAATGAGTTTTTGATTAATTAAATCAAAAACCTTATATCCTTTAATCCCAAAGACATAACCCAGAAAAAAACACTTCAATGCTCTTTCTTCAAATTTTGTCCTCCCATGTTGTAATGTAGATGTGTAACATAAACAACCAAAGACCTTCAACTGAGAATATTCTGGAATTTTACCATAAATAATCTGAAAAGGTGATTTACCTTGTAGTCTAGGAGAGGGAAGTCTATTGATCAAGTTTGCAGCAGTTAGTATGCACTCTCCCCAGAATTTTATAGGCAAATTTGATTGAAACCTTAAAGCTCTAGCCACAGCAAGAAGGTGTTGATGTTTCCTTTCTACTATGGAATTTTGCTCTGGTGTTGCAGCACAACTAAATTCATGCATGATGCCTTGAGTAGTGCATAAATCTTTTAATTCCAGTTCAGGAGCTTGATCACTTCTGATCTTCTTGACTGAAAGATTGAATTGTGTTTGAACAAACTTACAGAAACCTGGAATTGCTTGTTGTGCTTCTGATTTGAATTTGAGTAAATAAATCCATGTAGACCTAGATGCATCATCAACAATGGTCAAGAAGAACTTGCAGCCATCATGTGTAGGAGTGTGATATGGCCCCCATGTATCACAATGAATCAATCCAAACACTGTACTGGAAATAGTGTTCTTCTTTGGAAATTTTAGCCTCTTTTGTTTTGCCAAAGGACACACTGTACGGCAGGTGTTGTCTGGCAAGGTCCCACATCTCAAGTTTGAAGAAAGCTGATTCAATTTCTTATAAGAAGGATGCCCCAGCCTCATATGCCAAAGATTGACTGATGATGTGGGATCAGGTGCAAGCAGCAAATTCACAGAACTAGATTTAGGACTTTGAAGTAAATATAATCCATCTTTTTTATATCCAGAAGCTAAAAGGACTTTTGAGTGTGTGTCATGAATTGTGCAACTATCCATCTAACACACAAAACTGTATTTGCCCTTGCTGGTAATTTGAGAGATGGATATGAGATTGAATTTAAAATCAGGCACACATAAAACATTTTCTAGAATAAGTGAATCATTCACAATGACTTGTCCCACATGAGAAACCTTGACAGCTTTTCCATTTGGTAAATGTACTGAGACATTTTTGACTGGAATAGGATGCTGCATCAAATGTAATTGAGAGCACACATGATCTGTTGCTCCTGTGTCAATAATCCAAGTTCCAGAAGGCAAATGACTATGAGACAAAGTAGTTTGCATAGAGTAGGTACTGAAGACCCCTCCTAAGAAATGACTGCTGCTGCTAGAAGATTCATGTTTCATGAATAGAGGATTATCATATTGTGCATTAAGATGAGAGGCATCATAAGGGACTTACTGAACCAGCCTCACTTGCAGCTCCTTTGATCCCCTAAAGTTGTAGTTGTGAACTAATTAGAGAAGCAATCTGCTGGCATTGAGCTGGAGTAAATTCCAAAGAGGTGTTTCCCAGAGAATGACCAGTAGAACTATTCATGGAATTTTTATCAGCTCCCATAATAGCATTCACATTATTAACAACATTTGGCTTTCCTTTGTGTCTGTAATTAGCGAGGTAACCATGTAATTTCCAGCATTTGTCCCTTGTGTGCCCTGAGCCATTACAATAAGTACAAGTAAGCTTGCCTTTTGAATGTGGCTTAGAAGTGGGATGTTGATTGAATTGAGTGTAATTTGCCCTATGTATTTCTGAATTTCCAATTGCTGACATAGCCATTCCAGGATTAGGCAAAACTCCATAATAATTAGCATTGAGAGCCATTTGATTCTCATGTTGTACAACTTTAGAAAACACATGATTAAGAGAAGGTGTAGGCTCCATAAGAAGTATTTGTTCTCTTACAGCTGAGTATTGATCAGTCAAACCCATAAGAAATTTCATTGTTCTTTCTTCTTCAAGAAGCTCAGAAAAAGCAGAAAGATGACCACATGTGCAGCTGGGTAGACACTTATAATTCATCAATTCTTCCCAAAGAGTTCTTAACTTGGTGTAATAAACAGTCACACTCATGTCTCCTTGCTTCAAATCGGGAATCATGGTAGATAATTGATAGATTCTGGGCTTATTGCCCTGAGAAAAACGCTCCAAAAGATCAATCCAGATCTCTCTGGACGTGGTGCGATATACAACACTAGTTGCAATTTCTGGGGAGATGGAATTTAGCAGCCATGAAATGACCATGCTATCACATCTCCGCCAGATTTTAGCATGCTCAGATCCTGGATCTGGTTTGGGTATAGACCCATCTACAAACCCCAGCTTATTTTTGGCATCCAATGCAACATTCATGGATCGTTGCCATGGGTAATAATTAGGTCCATTTAGAACCTGAGAGACCAGTAGATGTCCTGGATTGTCAGAGATAGAGAGAAAATAAGGAGAGGAGGGATTAATACCTCCATTAACGCCAAATTCAAGGTCACCAGTCGGAGTCGCCATTAGATCTGGTGAATAAGAGAAAGTGTGACCCAGAAATAAACCAGGTCACTCGTTGAAGAAGAGAAGCTGTTGACGAAAGAAGAGCTCAGGTAAAAAATGTGTCCTCGCAACCTGGCTCTGATACCATATCAAACTGAGCTCATATGTCCTCCATTAATGGAGAAACGAAGAAGGAAGATGCAGAGAAGAAGAACAAATTGAAGAAGGTAAAAATACTTTCTTAATGATGAAGAGTACCACATCGCCTCTTATAGGCCCAGTACCAACGGCCACAGTGAAACAGCCAATTGGAGACTGACACGCATACAAGAGCCATGTGTTTAGCTAGAGTTTCTGAGTGTCAAAACGACACCATTACATTAGGGCAATAGCATAAATAAAAGAAATAATATAAGAAGCAGAAAATACAATATTTACCCCAAGCAGCTCCTTTGTAATTCTAATACACTTTGTGATCCTTATTTATAAGACAAAATATTTCTTGTTTGTTGCATTTCCTGTTTACATTCATAGAGTACTACATGTAACAAATTAATAATTCACCACGGTGCCAATATGAACCAAGAAAATAAAAATATAAGAATAAAAAGAAAAGCCCATGACATTTTAATTGATCGATACTAATTGATTGAAAAATATATTATTATTTTTAGAAGAAAATAAAATTTACTCTTTCTTATATGTTGCATATTTTCTTTACTTTAAGAAGTATTTTAATTCTTATTAGCAATATAATAACAACAAAGTTAGAAAATACTTACGTTACAATATTTTGGTTGAATGACATGGTACTTCAATGATTTCATGAATTTAGTTTTTATGTGTACTACCAAAAATATATCATTATTTATAGTAAAAGGAGATTAGACATCTTAGCAAACAAATTAATGAAAAATGGATTAGAACAACATTTGTTCATTTTTATCGTCCTATTTAATTTAAAATATTTTATTATTAATTATAAATAACATAAAAATTAAAGAAATGGAGATTTGAAATATTTTTTGAACTTCAAAAATATTTCAACTCTTCAACAACTGCGAGATTTGAAATATTTTTGAAGTTCAAATTGTTATCTTAATGTTGACATTTTTTCTGTTTTATATATAACTAGAAACAAAATAACAAATATAAGCTTTCGAAAAATGAGAGAGAGAGAGAGAGAGAGAGAGAGAGAGAGAGAGAGAGAGAGAGAGAGAGATTAATGAAACATAGATAAGAAAAAAATTGATTATTTTTGTCGTCTTCTGTGATTTTAAAATATTTTATCATTAATAAATAGTTCAATAACATGAAAATTAAAGCAATGGAGAGTTTAAGAAATTATAGTCTCAAAGAATTATTATTTCATTTATTTTTTTATATATACCCCAAATAAAATAACATATATATTGGTTTATCTTAAAAAATAATTAGAGAAAAAAAATTAGTGTTTAGGTTACGTATTTTCGATTTTAATATATAAATATGTATATTTGTAGTTTCTATAAATAACTAATATGATGACTATGAATTAAGAAAATGACGCGTTACAACTATTACAGATATTTCATATTAAAAAGCTTTGTTATGATAATTTGTTGATTCTTCATTACTATATTTATAGAGTAGCAGGACATTAGTTTTTCACAAAAACATAGATTAGTAGGAAGATGCTATTATAATTTATAATCGTGTATTCTACATAAATCAATACTTAGAATTTAAATGGTTATTGTATGACATGAAAATTGATCAGAATAAAAGTTGATTATTTTTATCGTCTCATTCAATTTTAAATATTTTTTAAACTAAATAGTTCAATAAGTTGAAATTAAAGAAATGGTGAGTTGTAATTTTTTAAGTTCAACGAATTTTCATCGCCATATATATTTGTTTTGAGAGGAATCTCAAATATTTTGATAACTAAAAAATTGTTATATTTTTTTTATATACACCCACAAACACAATAACAAAATTTAGTTTTCACTTTTACTATTGTCATTCTAAAAGATACACACACACACACACACACACATATACACACACACACACACACACACACACACACACACATATATATATATATATTTATAGTTGCTATAAATATTTAATATCATAATAATGAAATTTAAAAACGATGTGTTACAACTATTGTAAATACTTCATATTAAAAAAACATATTTATTTGATTCCTCATAGTGTAAAAAAATAGATTGGTAGATAGATGATTTTTTATGAGGAAGTTAATGTATAATTAGTATAATATGGATGTCATTAAACGAAGAGTTACAACTATTGCATTTACTTCAAATTAACTATCAATTTTATGACTCATCAAATTTTAAATTTATGGATGAGGTGGAACATTTTAATTGGTTATTACATGACATGTATGTCATGATGTGGATGACAAATGTCATATGGTTAAATTTATAGATATCACACATGGCATATGGAGAGTGAATTTATGCTCACCTCCTAGCTTTTATATATAATATAAATTACATTATGTGCATGGTATTGTGTGACGAGAATATCGGGGATGTGTTTACAATCAGACAATTGTCAAGGAGAAGGAATAGAGAGATGATAGTGGAAATGGGTGGAAATAAGTAATGTGTGCCACTGAGAACTCAACCGAACTTCTAATCGATTAGATCGGGCTCTTGTTTCTAGATCGCACCTCGATTGGACCGTCGAGCCCTACTAATGAACTAATAAAAAATATTAATTGATCTAAATGAGCTCTTGTTGCGACACGTCTCTCAATTAGAAAATTGACCTCTACCGATTAACTCAATAGAATTACTTATTGATCAAATTGGACTGCCCACGGTTAAATCTCTCATCAATTGACCACTGATTGATTGAATTGACTCTCTATTGTAACTCACCCCTATATTGGATCGTCGAGTGTAACTCACCCCTCCAGTTTGGACTCCCGTTCTAAATCCAGCTACTAATTGATCTAAATGCACTCTCATGAGTCATTTGACATGTATATTTATTTGATATGTTGAAGCTTTAAACTATTTTTACTGGTTAACATTCCAAGTAAGCGTACACATGTTTACACCTAACTAAATATTAATTGACAGATGACAATTCCAAATTAACTCTCGGCACTTTTTCTGCTTTTATGTAGATATATATAGATTAAGAATTTCAGTCACATCATTAAAGAACTCTAGTCATGCCGTAATCATTATGCCCCTCCAACAATCTACCCAGGTACCATTCTGTCTCTGCTCTTTCTATATATCTATTTGGACTTTTGCAACTATTCACTTGATCACTATGATCCGTTCATTTGAATAGCAAATCAATGCAATTTTTCGATAATTTTTTCATGGTGTTGTAGAGTAAAATTTTCTTTATAATACAGTGAAGAATTTATCAAAAAATCACATTATTTTGCTATCCAAATTACCCGGTCAAAGTGACCCAGATACGAGTCAAAAAGTCAGTTTAGGTAGAAAGAGCAGAGACGGAGTGGTATCAAAGAAGAAAAGCTAACACTTCTGCTTTCTATATAACATAAACTTCTGGGGACCCATTTAAGTCCAACCCAAAGGATAAAGTTTTGGAAAACATTGGAACAAAGACGCGTACATCATCTACTGAGTGAATCAGTGGCCTTTGTTAGAAGAAGTTGCGAACCGTACCATGAAGGCTACCGACATTCTTTTCCTTTCAATTTTCACTAAACAAGGGTTTCTTCACTTATATTTTCATTACATTCGGTATCTGGACAACGTAAGCATTAGAAGTTTTACATGCCCTCTATATATACCATGAGTAGGTTTAACTTTTATTTGGATATTTTGGTGTTCGTGGGCGACCGGCCCGGATTTTAACTGAACACGACGACCCATGCCCGATTGGACTGAACCGGGACCGTAACCATATATTACCGGGCTAGGGCCGGTTAGAGTCTGTTGATCCGAGCCCGGCCGGAACCAAACTTAAGCTCGGTCGGTTAGGCAACCCAAAATCGAGGCTGTCGGCCGAATTTCCCACTAGCCTAACCGAGCCCGAGCCCAAACCGGTATACCAGTTACGGTTAACAGGCCCGGGCCTCGGGGCTGGTAAGGTGTTTTGGGCAAATGGCCGGTCGGTTAATCGTAACTGCAACGCCTCGACCCGAGCCCGAACAGAACCGAGTCCCGACGGTTCAAGCAATTCCGGGCCGGGCCTGGTGACGGTTAACCGAAAGTGCAGCTTTAATCTTATCATTCCCTCTCTCTTCATGGTGATAAACCCAACATCCATAAGTCAAAATTTTGGTACAAACTTTTTCAGAGTGTAGTTGAGTCAGTCCTGTTTATATTGTCAAGTTGTTGAATGTTTGTCTAGAAGAAAAAATTACCACATTGTGAGAGCCATTGGAACAATTTACAGAAAATTGTGTCCTAGTCGTGATTACTGAATATTTAAGAGGAGAATTCACAATTAACAAAAACTTACAACGCCCCATCGCGTGACGGCAGTGTACAAGGCTCACAGAAACGTCCAGAATAGTACCTGCATGGTCCGCCTATAAACCCCCCTCCTTCTCCTTCCTCTTCCTGGAGACGTTCTTCGCATGAAACCCTAACCAGTCTCTCACTCGCTCTCTCTCGAAGAAATATACAAGCAAAGGTGTGTAAAATCGTTTCTTACTCTGCTTGCTTCATCTTCCACTTACATGTGTTTATTTCCGCTTCGATTTCTGTATGAAGATGCGTCTTTTCTTGAATGTTCCTGCTGATTTCGCGTAGATCTGACGGTTTTTCCAGTGTTTTCTCAGTTTTGAAGTGATTGAAATGTGGCCTGCGATGTAGATTTACTCGTTTGTTTCCGCCAAAAAAATGTTGCTATTTTGGGAGTTTCTGAATCGTCTTTGATTTTTCCAGAATGCGTCTGTGTTTTGCTTGTCCGATTCATGTACTCTGAAGTAAATACAGAGTGGCTAGTTCGATGAGTGATGTTTTTCACATACAGATTTCTCTTTGAGAGGCTGGTTTTAGCTGTTTGATCTGGTTTCAGTATACTTCCATGCCTTCAATTCGATGAAACAGTTGATTCGATACTATAGAGTTTAAAAAATATATGTTAATGATATTTCTAGATTCGTGCATTTAGAAATGGGGAACAACACTTTCAGGAATGTCATTTGATGATTTGGCGATGATACGAAAATGTGGCTATCAATGGTGCTAATGTGAGATAATACCCTAAATTTCGTTTCTCACAATCAGGCTATGTGGATTAGATATGTTAATTGGTTACCTATTGTTATGTTGATGTTGTAAGCTCTGGTAAATGTTTCTCTGTTCCTATGCTGAATACAGACATGCTTTAAAATGTAATCAAAGCTTGGTTTGATGAAATCGTGCTTCTTCTATGTGCAATATTTTAGGCCGTGCTCATAACTCCATGATAATAGTGTTAGGTTCTTCAAATTATTCGGTTTACATTAGGAAATATGCCATAAATGAATTACCAAACTCTTCAGGACATGATGCAGCAAAGTAGAATTTTGTTTATTAGGAAATGATCTGTAAATGTGGCCCTTGATGTTGCTGATGCAGCAAAATGCCATGAGTTTTATGTCTCACAGTATGTCAACATGAACTGGACACAATTGATTAATTATTGTCATTTTGATGTTTTAGATTCTAATTAATGCACATTGTTCCTATGCTAAATACATATAAATTCTAATTAATGCACAATTTTGTTTCCCTTCTTTGAGGGCTCTATTATGGGTATGTATCATTAGAGTAGGGTATACGGAGTGTTGCCTGCTTCTAACTTTCACAAGGTTAACTAGCAACCTAACAGTGATGTTATACTATCTTAGTTGCTCATGACTTCCCCTGGTGATGTCAGTAGGTTGTGGACTTCATTCTGGCTGTGTCTACTGTTGAAATGTTGAATATAGCTGCTCATTAAGGTGGTCAAGAACCTGTGAAAACGTAAAGTCTGTCTCTAGTCTCCTTACCACCCAAGTAAGATAAAGTAGATTAACAATTTACAGATATTCTGCATGAGGATCAGTATCTTAGTAATAACGTTGTGCGTGGGAGGGCTGGCAATCTTTAAGAAAATCATGAGTTCATGACAGTTGGAAAGTAGCAAGTTCTTTGAAGGTTCCTGTGGTGGAATGTGAATGATTAAGAAGTTTTGAATATGGAGCATTTCTAACCTGGAAGTCCCTAAGTCATCTCCAGTCAACTGATTGAAGTGTTAACATGATTGCTTCCTCCCCAAAGTGACTTTTACTATGGGCAGTGATAAAGATGGCTGGATTGTTCATTCTTTTACGATTGTCAACTGATATTGTCGAAACTATATATATCAGCAATATCAGCATGAAGTACTGTTCCCTTTTTAACTAAAAAGGATTCTTAAACTAGGACATTAGGATTTCATTGTTTGGTTTAGGTGTTACTTCAACTAGGACATTAGGATTACTTGTTTGGTTTAGGTGTTACTTCAACTAGGACACTAGGATTACATTGTTTCAAAGTTACTCTTCCCTGACAATTGATTGTGGTTGGAGATGTTGGTAAGTATATTAGCTGCAGTAGTGGAGTCCACGAATGTCCTTACATTTCTGTTATAAACATTGCAAATAATCTCTTAGGAAGCAAAGAAAGAGTTAAGTGATTGCTCTTTCCATATTATTTAGGCCATTCATGTATGCTTAAGTTTCTATCCTGATCCCCTGACACAAGTAGATTCCAAAAAAGCCGATAAATGCTTGAAATCAGTCACTGGATATTTTTTTCTCTATATCTCACTTTCTTAAGAACTTCTTGATTGTCACATCTCTTCGAGATCAAGTTGTCTTTTCTGGAACTGAATTTTACGAACTTTTATGTATGCGTGGTCTGGCATAATTTGTACTGATTAATCAGTTGGTTTTGGTGTGTTTCCTATGTTTTCAGATCGTCATGGGAGACCGTTATGTTGGGCACTCTGGGTGGAGCAGCAATTCAAAGGCCATTTCAACTCAAGGAGGACAGCAGCAAGATGTGCTGCAGTGGACTTCAAGGGTGAAGCATGAAGACAAAGCAACTGGTAGCTACGAGCGCTACACTGAAAAGGAGAAAGTGTCGAGTGGACAGCAGTTTGTTGAGCGGTCAACTGGCAGAGTTGGTTACAAGGATGAAGCACAGAGGAGCTCCACCGTGAAGTTTGGCGACAAAAGTGGATACACTGAGGTCCACACCGAGCAGAAGGTTAAGACGGTCACCTATGATAACAGCCCTGGATACAACAGTGAGTACATTGACAATGGGCATGCCTACAGTGGGTACAAGTACAACAATGGGTATAATGACAGCCACAACCTCAACAGTGGGTACATTGACAATGGTCAAGCAAACAGTGGGTACGCCAACAATGGGTACTATGAAAGTGACAACGCCGACATTGGGTACAATGACAGTGGGCACGTCGACAGTGGGTACGTCAACAGTGGGTACTATTACAGTGGGTACGATGACAGTGACAGTGATTACTACTACTAATTGTTCTCGCCTACCACTTTCTGTTTTCCATACGATCCTTGGATATTCAGTCTTTTCTGTATGAAATGATGTTAAGTGGCTCGGTTTACTTGTTGAGGACTTGAGGTAGTTAAAATGGTCAAGGTGACTAACAATGGATTTTAGTATTTGAACCGAAAACTTTTCATAGTAGTATTACGTTATTGTTGTCTCTATCGGTGATTGGTGATGTTTAATGCAGTTTTCAAGTTGGCGACTGTTTTGAAATTTCTGGATTCATGGCCCGTTTATCGTAACATTCCTGCAACACTTAAATTGTAGACAGGTTGATCCAGACTCTAGAGTCCCATTCCTGAAATGAGGTTATTTCCTCCAACAGCCCCATTCATCCAAGTCAAGTGGAAAGGTTTAAAGATTTCAATATGTATGGTCTTCTGAAGCTTCAATGCCAAGACAAAGTGAGACAGAAGAGGAAAATTCAGGTTGGTAGCTGGGCTGAATAGACTGGAGCTACATATTGTGGGTGACTTTTAAGAAATAGTGCTGGTATAGTCCAAAACTTAGCTTGTATTGATAAGAGAAGCTGGAATTTTGACACAAACCAACTCACAAATGTAAGGAAGGAAATGTTGGAGTAATACAGATTTTAATTTGGACAAAAATATTAAAAATTAAAAATAGTCAGCTTGATCCAGAGGCATAGTAGGCCTCAATCGCTAACCAATGTACTAAGGTTCCAACTGCTCTTTTTATTCATGGAGAAAACATCTCTACAGGGGGGTGTTAGAGCTATATGACATTACATTCACCATCATAAGGTGATAAACGAGACGACGAACGCAATCAACACAAAGCAGTAAAGCGGTCCTGGATTCAGTAAGGCCTCTGTCCTTCATAATTTCCAGGAGGATGATACTCGCAGACAAAGAAAGTATTACCAGTGTCGCAAATCACCTTAGCACACCCAACCTTCCTTGTCGTACGCCACACGATCTGAGTATAATGCGTGCAGATCCTACCTTCTTCGCACGAGTTGGTGTTGTAATGGTACCATCTCTTTTCAGCCTCCCAAATAGCCGACACGTTGCTAGCAGTCCAGCTCTTCCCTCTCCCCACAAACAAATTCTCACCAAAATCTTCGCTTGGTGAGTGAATTAACTTGCAGTCTTTACTCCTTTGGCTGGCGTACAACCTTGCATAATTTGCCAATCTCGAGCTCCATTTCAAGAGCGGCACTCCCACGGCTTTCCTTTCGCCGTTGTGGCAGGTCAGGACCTGTTTTGCCATTATGATGGTTTTGTTGCTTATCACAGCCTGCGAAAAATTCAGCCATATCAAGACTAAGAAAAGAGTGAGGAGCTTGGAATGAAGAGTAGCCATTATTGGAAGATAATGTTGGATTATTGATATTCGCCATGTATGGTGATTTTGATGATATAAATAGATAAAAAGTCAAGGGTTTTTGGCTTGGTTAATTGTGATTGAAATGAAGCGGTCTTCTTGGTGATTGCATTGTACTCAAAGGTGTTAATTGCGATTTTGAACATTATCATAAGGCATAATCAAGATATAGAAGTAGTTTATGTTGCAAGTAACTGATCTGGAAGTTTTTTTTTTTTTTTTGTTGACTTTGCTCTTTAGATGGAGAAAGCACCATCACATGCATGCAGCTTATTTCTAGGAAAGGAAAGCTTAATTGAAGAATACAACATCGCAACTTGAAGGAAAATGAAACTGGAAGTTAATTAAAAACAGTATGAAGACTTTTTAGTGAATGTCTAATTATAACTAGCCTAGTTTTTTTGTGTGGTAGACTTAACCTTTAATTCAGACTTCAGAGGTATATTTTATACTTAAAGTGTGACAATGAGCATGTTTGGACAAGCTAGTTTAAAGGATCATGGATTGAACTTTTTGCTAGTTCTTGAAAAGTCATAGTCACAATATGAGATTATTGGCGTTGAGACCAGAGCTCTCGGCGCGACAGAAATCGAATCTGGGTTTTGAGAACCGATCTCTAACTGTCAAGAAAATCACATTTTTCCGAACAAGGACTCATCAGTCATCACAATTGGTTTTTTGACGAAAACCGGACCCCGAAAAACCTGATACATAGATATGGAGACAGGGAATCCGCACGCTATCAAGGTAGAGATTATGAATTTTTCATGTAAAGAATATCCAAATTCTTCGATTGTTGGAGCCATTCTGGTTTTGAAATTAGCCCAAAGAATAATCATAACTCATCCAACCATCTGAGGATAGCTCATATTAGAATATTATAATTCTCAATAATTCAGCTCATCCAAACAAGCCCAATTACTCGAAACTTTGAAAATCTCTGTAAAATCAATCTCAGGTTCACACTCAATCGGAAAGAGTATGTAATTCTTAAAAGAGATAGCTACATGGTGAAAACCCGCAGGTAATTCTGGGAGAGACGAGAGAGTATATCAGTATATGACCCTCAATCTGAATCGGACAGAGTGTGTGGTAGCTACAATAAACCTATACTAAAATACCAATATCGGTATATGCCATCAAGAGCCACCTGCAAAGGAGATCTTTCTTGTGGATGCAGCGTGGAAGCATCCACAATAGTGTTATGCACAAGTTAGCTAAATTTAAGTCTAAATTCAACTTATCTATTTTAGCATGGTAATTTTGCTCTAGTAGTTGTGTACCGATAATATTTAAAATTAAGATAAAAAATAAAAAAGCAAATGTTGTTGGGATATTTTGACTCGCTCTAGCTAGCAAGAATTTATGAGGTGAAGGCAGGAAGGATCTATCACATACAGATCTACAACATGAATTATAGCGGAAGATTCATGTGTTTACCTTGTCTTCCTAAGCTCCTTAATGCAGCGGATGATCGTTTGTTGCTTGCTTTCACGCGCCTCCTTCTTGATCTTGCTCCCACCAATCTAGTGTGAATCTCGAGGACGAACACTATGATCCACACCACGTTCCACCTCCTTGGATGTAGATGGAGAGAGACTAGGGTTCTCTACAACTTAGAGTGAATCTAGACAGAGTAACTTTTCTCTCTGGAATAGCATTATAATATGTAGGAGGCTGCTTCCTTATATAGGCAAAACTTCTCCTAGGTTTGCACATAAATCCCTAGGGTTTGAGCCTTAGCTACTAACCCCTCTAGTTTGTGCATTAGTGCAACTAACCCCATAAGGTTACGATAATTGCATTGGGCACCCCACATGGGCGCACCAATTGCTAACATCTCCCACTCGCACAGTGGGGTTGCACAATCCATCCAGCCTCAATCAATCTCCAACTATCTATCATCTACAAAAGAGTATTGTTGTGGCCGTGGCGTGTGACCGGTGAGAGTACCTGCATTTCGGGAGATCCGTACACCAAACTTGTATATCCAGCATGGGAAGGCACCCTCTCGGGAGATCCACATGTCAAACTCGTATAGCCAGCGCAGGAAGGCACCCTTAAAACATACAACAGTAATAATGCTCTCTGTAACTCTCGTATTCCCCAGATTCCTACGATTGTCATCTTGTGGATCATGAGCACCTGCCTTGTCCCGAAGGCCATGCTCCAATGAGTCCACATCTCCTTTATATTTTCATATCCTACATTATCCCATAAGATCTTGCAGGTGGGCCCAATGAAGATAATAAAGAGCGATGCAACGAGAATCTTTCCTTACATACATGTGTCACTTAGATTCGGCTCAGCTGCTTTCCCAGCAGTGTCCGGAAGACCGAATCATCCATAGCCGTAAGGTGTCACGCCAAAGTAGCACCACCGACCCGTCTCCTCATGACACAGACGTAAGTACAAAGGGTATACAGTGTCAATCATCTTTATATGATCGACGAGGCTCACACGATGAGGAATCCCAGGGACTAATTCTACTCATCACCTCATGGTCACTCATAAGCGCGCATTATTCAAGGGGGAATATGTGCCATAGTGTTTAGAATCTGATTAGAGCGCATGTCTTATCCTTGCAAAGGACCACTATGCAGATGTCTATCCGGTAGCCCTTATGGCCACCAGCCCGAGTACTGCTATGTTACACTATTGTGAACGGTAATCAGTTCTCGCATCTGGCTTTCTCTTCGCAGACTACACATGGTTCGGGGTACTAACCATGTTCGATTGGCCATAACCAGTCTCACCTTGGAACTTATTTCCTATGCGACAATTGAGTCCGTCTGACAGGTTCCTAGCTCTATTGATAGACATCAAGCTCTTATCATAGGCCATATGCTCATATGAAGAAGGCATCTCATATCATATTGTAGGCTTTCAGCGCTTATCGGGATTCTATCTCATCTTCCGCCACACCCAGACATATCCAGGATATTGCGAAGGCGGTCGCTCGTGTGAGTGAGCCGACCTAGTGTCTGCGTGACATGCTCTATGCTAGTACCGGAAATGTAACATATCATACATGTATCAAAAACAACATGCTTCTTAAAACAAATCCGATTAAAATCCAGTCAATCAATGTCTCGTGTTCTCATCAATCATATTGCTAGTTATCGGCTACCAAGTCCCAATTTTCTAAAGCAATCCACAAAGACAATTCTTAAGTGGTTTAGGAATGGGATGAGCCAACATCCTGGCCCATAGTCGATCCACTCCAAGATTACTCTCTAGGTAGTCATTTCACCTTTTGTGAAATAGTACCCATGTCTATGTGTTTGACTTCACCGCAGTGCTATAGCCATATGCTAGCACTACTCATGGTAATCGGTTTTGTCGACAGCTCATAAGCTTACAAGAAAACCTTTTTAGTTAAACACATTTCTGCCCTATGGCAGAGCAGGCTATCGTTCTACGCTTCCATGGTCAATGGAGCGGTCCAATACGATCATGCAACACTTATATTGCATTTGTGTTCCATGCGAGTCTATCATCGAGCATGGACAATAGCCTGAGTTGGATCCATGTGCATCTAGGTCCCCACCCTAGTTAGCATATATGGCTAGCTAGTCGAAGCATCATCTTCGATAGTCATAGCACGTGATCCATCATATTGAGTATCCTGTTTACGGCAATCTTGTGTCCTAAATTGGAATATCCTGAAATCCAATTCTTCCGACTGCATAGCGTTCACTAGGTCTGATTATATACCATAGTGTATAGAAGACTCCTAATGCATCGGGCACTCTGGTCATCTGGTCAATCTCGTATGGTGTCTCTCAGGGCACATGCCTAGGCACGTAAAGTCTTGCGCTAAGCTACAGGAGTACAATTACTCCTTAGGGGACTCAAACAATCCTCAAGCTCCACTAGCCAATAGTGTGTCGTCGATATTAAGTGACGTGATCACCAACTCTCTACTAGTGAGAGTGATACACATCTCTTTTCATTTGTTATCGTAAACATATAGTAAACGATCCCTGATGAAATACTTGCTGTCCAGAGGACTACATAAGATCACATATGGACTTAAATAGTTTGCACACGTTCTGTGCATTTGACCTTAGTCACCTCTAGGATTTCTCCATTGAGAAATTCAGTCAACACGTTTATCGAGAATGGATCCACAACTATTGAGGCTACCAAGCGGATCAACGTAATTCTCGCCACCTAATTAGGAGAATATCTCGTCAGATCGACACAAATTCGTCGTTGTCTACTCTCAGAATGAGTGTAGCCTTTTTCGCTTCTACGCAAGTCGTATGCCTTTCCACGCTTCTGTCTGGGTCTCTAATTGACCTTGGAAATCCATTAATTTCCAATAGTCTTCTATCCAGTCGGATATCCAACCTAGCCTTAAACTCGGTTGGCCCTTTATAGACTCTAATTCATCCTGTAAAGCTTACTATTCATTCTTCATAATTAGGGAACGATAAGGTCTAGGATTCTATCCTATCGTTTATGCAAGGTGATCCTAAAGATCATCCCTTCGATCTCAAGTAGTCGATGGGGTATGGTCCTATGAGAAATTCCTTTGCATAGGAGGATCATAGTTTGCTCTCATCCCTTATGGATGGGAACCCAGCTTGGAAAGTCACTCCCACTGTTCAAAGGATCCTTGAGGGACTAATTCCTCATAATCGATTTAATGAACGGGTATCTTCCAGCGGTATCCTCCATGCTCGTGCAGATCATCATCTCTACTAACATATCCCTTAATTATGGACATCTCTTATGAGAAATCATATATCTCGTGAATCCATTTACGTTACACTACTTATCGGCTGTTGCGTTTCAAATACGCAACCCCTAGGATGCTCCGAATAGCATAAGAAGATACGTTACTTCCATCTAGGGTCTAACTTCAAATTCCTTCTTATCAGGTGATGAAATATCCTGGGACAATATCCTAGGTTCATCATTTTCTTGCGTGGTGACCCTTATGGTCTTCCTATCGATGTCAATTCATCGACGGGATATGCTCCAAAGAGCGCTCCTACGCAAAGAGGGTTCCTACACATAGTCATAATCTATGATGGGCTGTTCACTAGGCATGTTACTCCCACTGTCCTTAAGATCCGTAGGAACTATTTCCTGTTGATCATTCAGGAATGGGGTGTCATCCAGTGAAACCTTTATTTCGTAGAGACTTACTTCTCAACGAACCTCTTCCTGACTTGAAATTTAGTTAGTACATAAGATGCCGATCCCCCATGGCCTAAGGTGACCACATATAGGTTGCCTTTTGGTCCACATCTCGTAGGGTGTAGTGGCTACAGACTTATGAATGAGTATCTTGATAGTCGTTCAGCAAAGTGTATCCTCCGAATATGGAACTTGTACTTTGCACGCTCTATCATACTTCAGACCATCTCTTGCGGTAACCTATTCCTCTTATTCTCTACAGCGTCCTGCTGGAGCGTGGGAATAGCCAACTGCCTTACTATTTCTTTCCATCAGATAGATACTCGCAGCCTCATTCTGGCCAGGGACATATCCTTTTGTCCAGACAGTTTTCTACCTTTTGTAGAGACCTGTCTGAAGCACCCTTGTGCCTCAGATTTATGTGGCCTAAGCACACACAGTTGAGACACGGACAATAATCTACGAATGTGATGGAACAGTAAGCACCATGTCTTAGCTTTAACAATTTAATGGAACACAACAACAGAATGAATAAGATATAAAGACTCAGTAGTCCTTAATGCTCTACAGGATGGTTTGCGTTTTGCCTTTCATGTCCGGCAAGAACCACACACAGGTAAGGGTACCTTGGGCATAATCCAAGCAGGCCTGCCCTAGCTAGCCTGAACATCCTTTTATGCCATCGTGTGTCTTAATCTAGCGCGCCACGTATCAAAATCTTAAGTCATACTCTTAAGTTGACATCTAAGGATTCTGAGGCGTCAGTTATGCAAGAATCTTAAGAACGCAAACACCATGATATAACCATATCCAAAGTTAAAACTGTTACCAAAACAAATTTTGGTGGCTGCTCCCTCAAAGACAATTTTATGGATCCTTAGACGAGAAGTTATTTGCCAGGTCTGGCCTTTTCTCTTGTCTTAGGAAAAGTCCTTAGCTTCCTTCTGCGTTTGCCAGTCTTGGAGTTGTTTGGTCTTATACCAATATTGCCCCTAAATTCCTTTATCCTTGTCCCACCTGTTGCCTTGGTCCTAATACCGGGCTAGGGACTATATCTGCCTATCATACTTCACTAAGTATGATCATACTTCACCAACAGTCTCTTAGCAATCATTTATTGCTTAGACATCTGAAGTATGCTGGACTAGTATTCTTAGCAAACTCCTTTTGCTTAGATCCTAGAACAGGGTGATGTTTGGCCTCATCCAAATGTCTTGACACTTACAAAGTGTGTCATATAATGTTTCATGAAACGCGGCAGAGATTGCAACAATTTACAAAACGGATAGCTTGTACCTGGCAGCCCTTAACTCTTTTATCATATATGGCATCAATCTTAGACGTTAAAGTCGAGTGCTCAATATTATGATATGAGCCATAACTCATAGTTAAGGAAGATTTATTATGAGTCACTACTCACAATTTATGTACGTAAATGGCTAGGCTGGATCCAAGATTCTTCTTTGGTCAATTCCTACAATTTTAAAAGTGGTCTTGAACATGCTGATGAGGTCATTTCCCCACCTTTTCATAGCATGCTCTATGACATTATCTTGACTGCTGCCTCCCACTATTGGTAAGCCTAAAGATAATGTCTATGTGCTACTGTGACAACTCATTCATCACAGGTTCGACCATGTTTGTAGGTGGCTGACAACCTATGACCAACAGATGGTTACATAGTACGACGGCTTATCATGTCGTTGTTGTCACCATTTAGCCTTTACAGTTTCGATTTAGACACGATTGATAGAGACATTGTGGAAGTTAATCACTAGCATTTACTTAGCTCCAAAATAACATGTGACATTGATTAAACTTAATAGTTCCTCACAAGAACTCCACCAAAACCTAGCGTATATCCTAGGAATCAAATCTCATCACTTGTGATTTACTACCAATTTTAATCATGTCATCATGTGAGCCCTTTTGTTTTAGTTCTTTAGCATGCGAGGTTAAACATATATATCCAATCACACGCAGTTATAACATAAAACAAGCACAAGCATAAATAAATATGCAATGGATGTGGCCCCTAAGGTGCACTCCCACTATTGAGAGTACTTCTTGAGCAAGTCTTGAACTCCATCTCATGCCATCTCGTTGTTGGAATAGATGCCCTAGAGGCAATCTGGTTTAGTATGAATTATTTGTGGCTAGAAATTCATTTATTATTTATTGGATATTTAATATAATGAAGTCCTTAGATTTAGAATTGTGTTGTTTATCTTAAATATCCCTAGACAAGTATAATCATTAAATGGGACAATCATCTATAGACTAGTATGGGGTTGGATTGATATGGAGATATCACGATCCAACACATAGGTGTGCATTAGGGAATGTTGCACTGGATTGACCCATCTCCGAGAAGGCTACATATACGTTATGTTGAGTCACAAGCGCTTCTCGCGGTGCAATGGTATTGTCATCCTTAGACTTGAAGTCACTAGATGTTCTAGTTGTGGATTATTGTGATGTTGGTAGCGTCAAACGCTACACCGTAACTGGGTAGTTATAAAGGCGTGTACTGGATACAATAAGAAGCAAGCTTAGAGATCGTAGTGGACGTAGATAGAATTTGTCCCTCCCACATAACGGGAGCAAATATCCTAGGCCACTCGAGGGATAGTGCTTATAGAATGTCTGGCCAGACTCAAATAAATCAATATGGGATATTGATGTTATTTGCACGAATAAGGCTATTCCCATGGATCGAGAAACTATGGATTGGATATACGAGTGTGAATTGTATGTCTCGTGTCCAATCCGGATATAGAGACAAAGGGATGAGACAATTACTTGTACAAAGGTTGTCAAGATGACTATTCCATTAGTTGGCTAGAATGGATGTTTTGCTAGAGACCGCTCCATATTAGCAAATAGTTGCTACCAATTAGATAGAACCTATGGGGTCACACGCTATATAGAGTTGAACTAGATTTGGGAATTAATTAATTGAATTAATTAATTAGAAGGATCACTTTGCAAAACCTTGCAAACTTAGTAAGGACTAATTTGCAAGGAGGGACTAAATTCAATTCTAGTAGGGCTAGAATAAGTCCTTTAGGTAGTTGGCAAGGAGTTGTTGGACTATATAAAGGACCTTCCTTCCTTCCTTACCATATAACTTATGCTCATAATTGAACATAACTTATGCTCATAATTGAACATAACAAAGAGTGGGAGAGAACAAAAGGAGAGAGAGCAAGCAACAAAGGGAGCCGACCGCCCCTTTGCCACCGCCCGTCCCCGTCGGCCACAAGGAGACCGAGACCCTCCTTTTGGGTCTCGTTTTGCGTGATTCTTCTTCCTCTTCCTCTTCCGGGCTAGCACCAAGGACTTGGGAGATCTAGGATCAACTCTAGGCGTGGATCAACCATAGAGAACGTGACAAAATTCGCGTTTGAAGTCATCAAAGGAGAACCCTAAGGTGTGTTATTGATTTCTAACCCTTACCATCGTTATGTCTCGTGACTTGTGATCCTTGGAGGGTTTTGCATGGTTTTATGATTGTTTGTGTTTCCGTTGCGCATCCATGAATCAAAACCCTACAGTGGTATCAGAGCCACATGTCGTAGAGCATAAACGTGGTTTATGTGTTACGTTTTAGTTGTTTTACACCTTAATTTGATTGTTTATCGCGTCAAACAAGACAAATCAAGCATGTGATGCAATTTGTCAATAATTAATCATAACAAGATCCAATTTTTGCATTGGATGCATGAATTGGTGAGTTTGAGAAATTTTAGGATCTTAGATCTAGGGTTTGGGCATCCTTGGGGAAGAAGGAGTTCTCCCAAAACAAGGAAACAACCAAACTTGGGCACCAAGCAAGGGAGTTGTTTTGGAAACAACTCCCATAAGGAGGTTCGCCCCCCCTAGGGACCGCCCCCCTTTGCTTGCCGCCCAAGCTTGGCCGCCCTAGGGGCCGGGCGGCCCTAACCCGCGGCCTAGGCTTGTGGGTTTTGGGCCGGGCCGGCCCTAGGGCCTTATGGTTCACCTTTTTGGGCCCGGCCAATTTGATTGTTGGGCCCATGGACCGTTTTAACCCTAGAAATCCTAAAATCAATTAAAATTGACCAAGCGCGTTAAAATTGAATTTTAACGGTTTATGTGCAAATCGCATGGTGATTGGATATGGCCTTAGGATGTGGTTTGATGTGGATGTTTAATTTTGTGGTTTGGTTTTACGGCCTGCGAGCTGATCAATTAATTGTAATAATTAATTAGGGTTTTATGGCCTGCGTGCCATTTTTTTTCTCAACTTGTGAGATTTATTTTATTTAGTATAGAAGTTAGCTAGTGCTAGATAAAGTAGATTGTTAGCCAAGATTGAAGAAAAGAAGCCCAAAGCCAAAGAAGCCACAAAAGATGGAGCATGGAGCATGGAGAATTCCACATGACTACGAAGGATGGACCAAAAGATCAAGACGCATGGAGATGTGTTTGTTTTAGAGTTCATAGATAATTCCATTGGCTTGGAATTATCTTAGTCTAGAAAAAGGCCATATCCACATCACGTTTAATTTCTGTTTTGTGGTTGTTTATTTTATTGTCTTATTATTGTGTGGTTGGTGTATGGATGATGCATGCAATTAGGATAATAAGATAATTAGACAACCCGGATCTATTATTTGGAGTTGTGCCCAAACTCAAATAGATAGATTAGTTGATGTTGATCAACAAAACAATTAAAATTGAATTTAAAATCCCTCAAAATTCAAATATTGTGTTCTTGCCTTCTCGTTATTTAGACACTCATTATCATCATTATTTATCAAGTTCGTGCGTGCCAAAGCATGGCGACTTGGTTCATCATGATGGAATGCGATGGCACGTAACAATGTGCAATTGTTTAGATAAGAGGTTGAACACAACTAGGCTATTAATTTGATTAAGAAACCTAGAGGCAATCAATTGGAATTATATATATGGATGGATAAATAAGGAGTTATTTGCCCAATTGAACCAAGAGTTGCATATGGGATGCAATTGGAATTGTTCCTACCTAAAGTAGTCAAATTATGGGTGACTTGCCAAAGCAAGCTCATAAGGAGATGAAAGATGGATCTTGACCCACTAGAAAATATAAGGATATTTTCCGCATTAATATCTTGAGGGTTATTAATCCGTAGAAAAATAGTGGGAGCTATATTTGATAAACTAGCCATTATTGAATATAGTCAAAAATTCGCAAATACTAAAACTTGCGTATTTTCCTTTTTGTAGAATTCCAAATGGCAAACAACTCATCGAGTTCACAACATTCCCTACGATCTGTCCTTGAGAAGGACAAGCTCTCTGGAACCAACTTTCTTGATTGGTACAGAAACTTGAGAATTGTTCTCAAGCAAGAGAAGAAACTGTACGCAATAGAGGAGCATGTTCCAGAAGGTCCAGAGAACCAAATACCTGCTTCCCTAAAGGCATATCAAAAGCGTGTTGATGACGCCAATGATGCGGCCTGCCTTATGCTTTGCACCATGACTTCTGAGCTTCAGAAGTAACACGAAAAACATGAATGATGTCGATATGATCGAACTTCTAAAGCAGCTCTTCCAAGAGCAGGCGAGGGTAGAGAGGTATGAGGTCTCAAAGGCACTGTTCAAGTGTCATCTGGCAGAACGGAACCCGGTGGGACCCCATGTACTCCGAATGATCGGGTACTTGGAGAATCTCGCCCGACTAGGGTTCCCGGTCGGCCAAGAGTTGGCAACCGATCTCGTGTTGCAATCGTTGCCCGAGAGTTATGGACAGTTCATTATGAACTATAACATGAACGAGATCGTTAAACCACTGCCAGATTTACTCAATATGTTGAGGACGGCTGAACAGAGCATCAACAAGGGTAAGGGCAAGGCCATAATGATGGTACAGAAAGGAAAGGGCAAAAGTTTTGCCTCTTCCTCCAAGGGAAAAGGCAAGTCAGTTGCCAAGTCCAAGGAACCTGCCCTTAAGCCTGTTGGTGGCATTGCCAAGGGTGTGACTAAAGGTGAGTGTCACTACTGCAGTCAGCCCGGACACTGGAGCAGGAACTGCCCAAAATATCTGGTGGACAAGAGGCTTGGAATAGTGATTCCACCACCACCAGGTATTTTTGTTGTAGATGTCAATTTAACTTTCTCTACATCATGGGTATTAGGTACTGGATGTGGATCTCATATATGTTGAAATATGCAGGATCTAAAGAGAAGTAGAAGATTGGCTAAAGGGGAGGTAGATCTGCGCGTTGGGAATGGATCAAAGGTTGCTGCGTTGGCCATAGGCGTGTGCGAGCTATCTCTGCCTTCAGGATTAGTTTTAGAATTAAATAATTGCTATTTTGTGCCTGCTATGAGCAGAAACATTATTTCTATTTCTTGTTTGGACAAGGATGGTTTTATTATTTCAATAAAAGACAATTTTTGTTCCTTTTATTTAAATAATATTCACTATTTTAGTGCGCAATTATTTAATGGACTTTATGTCCTTGATCTAAGCAATCCTGTCTACAACATTAATACCAAGCGAATTAAAATAAATGATTTAAATCCTGCTTATTTATGGCACTGTCGTTTAGGCCACATTAATGAGAAACGTGTATCTAGACTCCATAAGGATGGATTACTAGACTCATTTGATTTTGAATCATATGAGACATGTGAGGCTTGTTTATTGGGAAAAATGACAAAGTCCCTTTTCAATAAGAAAGGTGAGAGGACTGGTGAGCAATTGGCGCTCATACATACCGATGTGTGTGGGCCATTTGCCACGCCTGCCAGGGGTGGTTATGTCTACTTCATTACATTTACTGATGATTACAGTAGATATGGATTTGTGTACCTTATGAGGGCAAAATCCGAATCCTTAGAAGTGTTCAAAGAATTCAAGATGAAGTAGAAAAGCAACTTGGCAAAAGTATAAAGGCTCTACGATCGGATCGTGGAGGAGAATACTTGAGCCAAGAGTTTGACGACTATCTTAGAGAGTGTGGGATCATGTCCCAACTCACTCCACCCGGAACGCCACAATGGAATGGCGTGTCTGAGAGGAGGAATCGAACCCTATTGGATATGGTTCGATCTATGATGTGTCAAACCAATCTTCCATTATCATTTTGGGGCTACGCTCTATTAAGTGCAGCTTTCACCATTAACCGTGTTCATCTAAATCAGTCATGAGAACACCATATGAGATGTGGAGTGGGAGCGTCCCACACTGTCGTTCATGAGTATTTGGGGCTGCGATGTCTATGTAAAACGTTTACAATCAGACAAGCTGGGGCCGAAATCGGATAAGTGTAAATTTGTGGGGTACCCTAAGGAAACTAAGGGTTACTACTTCTACAATCCAACCGAGAACAAAGTGTTTGTTGCTCGGACCGGCGTGTTTCTAGAAAGAGAGTTTGTATCTAAAGAAGCAAGTGGGAGGAATGTAGAACTTGAAGAGGTTCAAGAACCACAAATCACTGAATCGATTATGGAACATGAACAGGAACCACAAGTAGTTGTGGAGCAACCTATTCAGGTAACACAAGAGCTTCGTAGATCTAGTAGAGTGCGCCAGGAACCCGAGAGGTATGGACTTCTCGTAACCGATTCCGGTGACACGATGCTCATAGATGATGAGCCTACTACCTATGAGGAGGCCATGAGTGGCCCAGACTCTTAGAAGTGGCTGGAAGCCATGAGATCCGAGATGGAATCCATGTATACCAACAAAGTATGGACTTTGGTGGAACCACCCGATGGGGCGCGGCCCATAGGGTGCAAGTGGGTCTTCAAGAAGAAGATCGACATGGATGGTAATGTGATTACCTATAAGGGCCGATTGGTGGCTAAAGGATTCAGACAGATTCATGGTATTGACTATGATGAAACCTTTTCACCAGTCGCTATGACCAAATCCATCCGAATCCTACTTGCGATTGCAGCATACCACGACTATGAGATTTGGCAGATGGATGTCAAAACAACATTCCTTTATGGGAATCTCCTCGAGGACGTGTATATGATACAGCCGGAGGGTTTTGAGGATCCAAAGAAAGCCAACAAAGTCTGTAAGTTGCAACGATCCATTTATGGATTGAAGCAAGCTTCTAGGAGTTGGAATCGACGTTTTGATGAAGTGGTCAAAGAGTTTGGCTTCATCAGAAATGAAGATGAGTCTTGTGTCTACAAGAAGGTTAGTGGGAGCTCTGTAGCTTTTCTGGTCTTGTATGTGGATGACATACTACTCATTGGAAACGACATTCCCATGCTGCAATCTGTTAAAGATTGGCTAGGAAAGTGTTTCTCAATGAAGGACTTAGGGGAAGCAGCCTATATACTCGGTATAAAGATCTATAGAGATAGATCTAAGAGGTTGTTAGGCCTAAGTCAAAGTACATATATTGACAAGGTGTTGAAACGGTTCAACATGCAAGATTCCAAGAAGGGATTCTTGCCCATGTCACATGGAATCACTCTTTCGAAGAGTGGTTGTCCCTCCAATGAGATTGAGAAGGAACGCATGAGTAGAATCCCCTATGCCTCGGCCATAGGATCTATCATGTACGCCATGTTATGTACCAGACCAGATGTGTCATATGCCTTGAGTATGACAAGCAGATACCAATCCAATCCGGGTGAGAGTCATTGGATTGCAGTCAAGAACATCCTAAAGTACTTGAGAAGAACTAAGGATGCTTTCTTGATATTTGGCGGTGAGGAAGAGTTGCGTGTAAGGGGTTACACTGATGCAAGCTTCCAAACCGACAGAGATGACTTTAGATCACAATCGGATATGTGTTTTGCCTGAATGGAGCAGCGGTGAGCTGGAAGAGTTCCAAGCAAGAGACGGTAGCTGATTCTACAACAGAGGCTGAGTACATTGCTGCAAATGGCGCAGCAAAGGAAGCTGTTTGGATCAGAAAGTTTGTTGCTGAACTTGGTGTGGTCCCTAGCATTGCGAATCCAGTTGAGTTGTTCTGTGACAACACTGGGGCGATCGCGCAACCAAAGGAACCCAGGTCGCACCAGAAGTCCAAGCACGTGCTCAGGAAGTTTCATCTGATTCGAGATATTATCGATAGAGGAGACGTTCGGATATGCAAGATTCCTACAGATGATAATCTGTCAGACCCGCTTACAAAGCCTCTCACGCAGTGGAAGCACGAAGGGCACATTAGGAGTATGGGCATACGAGATGCGCCAGATTGGCTCTAGTGCAAGTGGGAGACTGTTAGAATAGATGCCCTAGAGGCAATCTGGTTTAGTATGAATTATTTGTGGCTAGAAATTCATTTATTATTTATTGGATATTTAATATAATGAAGTCCTTAGATTTACAATTGTGTTGTTTATCTTAAATATCCCTAGTCAAGTATAATGATTAAATGGGACAATCATCTATAGACTAGTATGGGGTTGGATTGATGTGGAGATATCACGATCCAACACATAGGTGTGCATTAGGGAATGTTGCACTGGATTGACCCATCTCCGAGAAGGCTACATATACGTTATGTTGAGTCACAAGCGCTTCTCGCGGTGCAATGGTATTGTCATCCTTAGACTTGAAGTCACTAGATGTTCTAGTTGTGGATTATTGTGATGTTGGTAGCGTCAAACGCTACACCGTAACTGGGTAGTTATAAAGGCGTGTACTGGATACAATAAGAAGCAAGCTTAGAGATCGTAGTGGACGTAGATAGAATTTGTCCCTCCCACATAACGGGAGCAAATATCCTAGGCCACTCGAGGGATAGTGCTTATAGAATGTCTGGCCATACTCAAATAAATCAATATGGGATATTGATGTTATTTGCACGAATAAGGCTATTCCCATGGATCGAGAAACTATGGATTGGATATACGAGTGTGACTTGTATGTCTCGTGTCCAATCCGGATATAGAGACAAAGGGATGAGACAATTACTTGTACAAAGGTTGTCAAGATGACTATTCTATTAGTTGGCTAGAATGGATGTTTTGCTAGAGACCGCTCCATATTAGCAAATAGTTGCTACCAACTAGATAGAACCTATGGGGTCACACACTATTTAGAGTTGAACTAGATTTGGGAATTAATTAATTGGTTTAATTAATTAGAAGGATCAATTTGCAAAACCTTGCAAACTTAGTAAGGACTAATTTGCAAGGAAGGGACTAAATTCAATTCTAGTAGGACTAGAATAAGTCCTTCAGGTAGTTGGCAAGGAGTTGTTGGACTATATAAAGGACCTTCCTTCCTTCCTTATCATATAACTTATGCTCATAATTGAACATAACTTATGCTCATAATTGAACATAACAAAGAGTGGGAGAGAACAAAAGGAGAGAGATCAAGCAACAAAGGGAGCCGACCGCCCCTTTGCCGCCGCCCGTCGCCGTCGGCCACAAGGAGGCCGAGACCCTTCTTTTGGGTCTCGTTTTGCGTGATTCTTCTTCCTCTTCCTCTTCCGGGCTAGCACCAAGGACTTGGTAGATCTAGGATCAACTCTAGGCGTGGATCAACCATAGAGAACGTGACACAATTCGCGTTTGAAGTCATCAAAGGAGAACCCTAAGGTGTGTTATTGATTTCTAACCCTTACCATCGTTATGTCTCTTGACTTGTGATCCTTGGAGGGTTTTGCATGGTTTTATGATTGTTTGTGTTTCCGTTGCGCATCCATGAATCAAAACCCTACACTCGCCTACTTGAGGACTCCAAGCTTGAGGCTCCTTTAGACCATCTATTTGCTCCATGCACCTTGCGTCATAGCTTTTGGTTTGGCCACCTCTGTTGAAGCTTCTATCTTCAGTCTCTACTAACTATCTTATTTCTAATAAGAAGTAACCTCATAGAGGCGAGTGGATGAGAAGAGAAGACACTTGAGTATAAAGAGGCACGACACGCATGCCGTATTTTGATTACATATCCAAAACAAAAACCAAAACCAAATATAAAAACATCTATGCCACATCCATGCACCAAACACATCCATTCAACCCACAACAACATAGTTTTAAAAACCGGACCGGACCGGCCGGTTCGACCGGTCGGACCGGTGAACCGGCCGCTGACCGGTCCGGTTCAAGTATTAGACCGCACATGCAAAAAACCGGTCAGAAACCGGTCAAAACCGCGCTTTTTCAAGGGAACCGCTGAACCGCCCGGCCTGACTGGTTCAACCGGTTCAAGAAAAATTCGCTGAAATTCATTCATGCAGAGAATCGAACCCCAAACTAAAGAGCAGAATGGCCGAAGGCTTAACCACCGGACCAACTCTTGACTTGTTTTCAAACTAGAAACTTAAAGTACATAATATAGAATACTACTATCAACTATTAAGTACTTACTATTTACAGTAGTTGTTTTTTATAAAGTTATTTTTTAAAATTATCTACTTATATATTAAATAGTAAAAAAATCTAATAATTAAACATGCAGTTAATATATAAATTGATGTTTCAATAACAATGTGTTGTTTTCTATTTCTCTCGCCAGCGAAAAAATCTTTGTAACAATTCTTAATCTAGTTGTATGCTTGAATATGTAATTTATATAGATGATGTTATTGTTTATTTTAGGAACACTAGTCTTGTATATTGATCATTATACGAGTCATATTAAAAATGGGTTATTGTAATTTTATTTAGTATATAGTAATATAAAAAAATCATGTTATTAGTAATTAAAAAAACATGCGGTCAAACCGGTTGAACCACCGGTCCGACCGGTTGAACCGTGAACCAATGGCTCGTCGGTTCGATGCCCGGTCCGGTTTTTAAAACTTTGCACAACAGTATGTATAACAATATAATAAACATACTGGAATTTTCTGGAAATTTGCGGAATTAAACAATAATTACTGGAAATTAATAAGCAATAATCTAATCAACTAAAAAGATCGAAAATTGCTCCCTACCACTTAGGGTCTCACCACCTATGACAAAACGTAGAGAAAAATGACCTAAGTCTCCAGAAAAAATTTGGGCTCAAAACAGTGTGTTAAAGGTCGTCAAACTGCCTCGGGAAGTGTGTTAAACACTAATTAATTAATCTGGAAATTACCAAAATTTTCCGTGGCTCCAAAAATTATGAAAAAATACCCAAAAAATTTGAAATTCAATTTGGAGTACCTAGGAAAAAACCGGACGAAAAATGACTGCAGGAGGAGGTCGCACGCGCCCTCACGCTTCAGCATGCCATGTGGCATGGGACGTCACCACATACGCTGACGTCAGCTGCCACGTCAGCCCCGCCACGTCAGCTGCCACATCAGCCGACACGTGGATGCCACGTCATCGTCATGTCATCTGCCACGTCAGCCCTAGTACCACGTCGGCAACGCCGCCAGCCCTTTGGCGCGTGGAGGCGGCGTCGGTGGCGCGTGAAGCCCACGCGCCGCCTTCCCGTGCTCCGTTCCCGACGAAAATAATTTTTCCGGGATCGTCTTTTCGTCCTAATCCCGATTATGTGGTCAAAATCCAATTTTAACAAGTTTTGAAAAACTTGTTCTACTGATTGGATCTAGCAGTCCAGATTAATACAGTTCAGAATCTTTAAAAATTCATAACTAATTCATCGTAAGTCCAAAAATTATAAAATTTATATTTCTGGAATCCTCGTGAAAAACTCAACCTAACCATATAGGTTTTGTCTACTGGTTATGAAATTTCAGAAACTCGATTTTTAAATCAGATTCAGGAACGCATAACGAGGCACGAAAAACAAGCCTAAGGCTCTGATACCAATGAAGGGCAGGAAGGATCTATCACATACAGATCTACAACATGAATTATAGCGGAAGATTCATGTGTTTACCTTGTCTTCCTAAGCTCCTTAATGCAGCGGATGATCGTTTGTTGCTTGCTTTCACGCGCCTCCTTCTTGATCTTGCTCCCACCAATCTAGTGTGAATCTCGAGGACGAACACTATGATCCACACCACGTTCCAACTCATTGGACGTAGATAGAGAGAGACTAGGATTCTCTACAACTTAGAGTGAATCTAGACAGAGTAACTTTTCTCTCTGGAATAGCTTTATAATATGTAGGAGGCTGCCTCCTTATATAGGCAAAATTTCTCCTAGGTTTGCACATAAACCCCTAGAGTTTGAGCCTTAGCTACTAACCCCTCTAGTTTGTGCATTAGTGCAACTAATCCCATAAGGTTACAATAATTGCATTTGGCACCTCACATGGGCGCACCGATTGCTAACATGAGGATAAAATAGTACTACTGCAGACCGTACTTATTTAAATTGACTTTCTACTGCGGTGATAAATTTCATTTAAATAGTCTATTGTCGATGCTCTAATGCGGCAGCTGAGTAGACTAACGAAACCAAACAAAGAGTTAGATGTTCCTCTACTTTCTTTGCGGGCAGTCCAATCCAAGCAGAAGCACAAGTGATCTCAGATGCCCTCAAATAGATCATCTCTCACGCTTACGCTAACATTGCATTGAAGATTTACTGCAAGAACATCATGTCTTCTCTAAGGATGATTCTTACCCTGTGAACATTTGCAGCATTCTTTTTTATATTCGGTGCTCAATGTCCTTGTTTAAATCTTGTATCTTAACTGTTGTCAAAAGAGATGATGTCTCTTAAACACGTCCTTGCTAAAGACGCATTCAGACTATGTAACCCTCCTGATAGTTAATAAAGTTTTCACTTCAAAAAAAAAAAAAAAAAAAAAAAAAAAATCTTAATCTCACGTTTCTGCTAATGACGCGTTCATAGTTCAGACTATGTGTAACCCTCCTTTTTTTTTTTTTTTTTGAAACGTATGTAACCCTCCTATTAGTTCTTGGTTTCTGGCAATTAAAAATAAACTACCTTATCCCTAATCAAACTTGTCAAATACTCTTTTTTTCAAATCAATTTTTTAAAAACTAATAAAAATAATATTCCCTTCTTAAAAAAAAAAGAAAGAATGATGATATCCCAACTTTCTTATCCTACATTATTGTTGGTGTGTACTAGTCAGTTCCCTCTCTTCCTTCCCACTTGGATTTTTTTACCCGTAACTGGGTCACTTTGACCCGGTTATTTGGATCGCAAAATGATGCAAATTTTTAGTAATTTTTTGGTAGTATTGTAAAATAAAATTTACTATACAATACCTTGAAAAGATTATCAAATTCTTGCATTATTTTGTTAATCAAATCATCGGGTCAAAGTGACCCAGTGAATAGCGGTAGAAGTAAAAATGGGAAGGAAGAGAGGGAACGGAGGTGGTACGACTTTGTCTCAGCTCTTCCTTTGATTTTCACCACTATTTATTGGGTCACTTTGACTCGGTGACTTGAATAGCAAAATGATATAATTTTTGGATAATATTTTCATGGTGTTGTAGAGTAAAAATTGATCTATAAGACGGCGAAAAAATTTTCAAAAAATCATATGATTTTGCTATCAAAATGACCCGGTCAAGGTGACCCAGAAACGAGTCAAAAAGTCAGAATAAGGGAAAGAGCTGCTAGAGAGTGGTACTAGTCAAAACATGTGCCCGTTGGAAACATTTGTAGAGTGATTGATGGGACAACTATTTTTATTACTATTAAATTTTGGAGTGAATTCTTTCAACCATTGATCTTTTAGTGATCCAATGGTTAATATTGATGGAGTGAACAGTAAAACCCTCTCTTGTTTTAGTATATAGATGGTATAATATAATTTTTGTGCGGTCTAACATGTCATAACTTTTGCAAAAAATTTGTTCGAAAACCTTCCGTCAAATGCTTCTATGTTTTATAAACTTGTCTCAATTTAAAATTGGACATCTATCCTCTACCATTTGTGAGAGGCAAAATTATTTGTCTTTTGTCGGACGGTAGATTTTCAATTTGGAATTGTGGTCTAACTTTTGAGTGTCGATTCTCCTCCCATAGAACATGTCAGAGGTTGGGAAGGTCAGCACGCTACCACGGATCCAAAATTTAATGCAACGACTGGTAGTCGTAGAGAGTGATGGTGGGTAGTGGAACAGTGAGGGGCAGTTGAGGAGTTTTCTTCGTGGGTAAGATAATAGTAGACGTTTGGTAACTTCTCCACCCACGAAAATTCTTTAAATCCAATATCGTCCATCAGTTAATTTCCACTTTCCTTACTCTGCTTCATCTCACAGTCTCCAGTCTCTCAAATACCCTAAGGTATGGTTGGTTACTCTCCCTTGTACAAGTCATCTCGTTTCATTGTTCTTGGGCTCTGTTCGTTCTATTGAATCGTGAGTCTTTGTGCTTATTGAAACATAGATTTTGTTTTACCAAAACCTTTTGTTGGTATTTGTTTTTGGTGAGTTTGGGTTTGTTTGTTTGTTTGTTTGTGGTGTATTCTGGACTTTGTTCGTTCTAGGGTTTAGTGAACTTTTGGCAAGAGAAGACCTTTTCGTGGATTTGTTTTACTTTGAGTAACCATGTTATACGGCAAGTGCTTTGCATTTCTGAGCAGTAGGAAAATTGTTGGATTGGTTTCCAGTGACTTTGCTAACTAGCTATCTTGTTGACTACAGAGAACCTGTGAAATGGGAAAAGGTAACAACAATGATCACTACAACCACCCTGTTTCATTTACTGGATACACTAAGGTTGTATCCACTCCCTCAATTATTCACACTTCTGGGTTAGTGACAACTACGCCTAAGGTAAGATTACTCTCTGGTTTACTAGTCATATAGTTGTTGATAGAATAGCATATTCAGTTTGTGGAATTTTCAAAACTTCGGCAAATTCCCCTCAAAAAAAAAAAAACTTCGGCAAATTGGAACATGGTTTATGTATCTATTCCATTAACCGGTTCACAATGGCAACAATGGAAACAACCTACTTGTTGGATTTTTATTGTTTTAATTTTGTGCATCACTAGGATTTAGTGAATTCTCTTACTTTAATTTTGGCAAGACGGCATTTTAATGGTTTCTGTTACTTTTGATGGCTGGTCATATGGACTTGTATTCACTTCTTCCCTTGATTTCGTTTGAGGGTCTAGGCAATTATGGAATTGTAACAGCCTCTTATCATGTTTCTTTATTATTTTAAATAAAATATATCTTGAAATGCAAGGGATACATCTGATATTTGCTTGTGTACTCAGTAACTGGTAATCTGCTATTGCGTCGGTACTATCCTAGAAGGCAATTTTAGATGAAGTTTAATATTTATTTGAGTTTTTAAATCTTCTGAGTGAAACCGTATTGTACAGCAATTGCATTGCATATTTGTATTTCTTATCCCCTTATATGGTTGTCAGTCAGTAACTGCTAATCTGCTATTGCATGAGTACTATCCTTGAAGGCAATTTCAGATGAAGTTTTTCTCTGTAATTGAGTTTTTAAATCATCTGAGGAAACCATATTGTACCGCAATTGCATTGCATTTCTTATGGGCAGAAAATTGTTGGATTGGTTTCTGGTGACATTTAACTGACAATCTTATTGACTTCAGACTAATCACTACAACTATGCTGCTGGATTTAGTGGAGGATCCAATTCCTCAGGGTATCACACTTGTGGGATAGTGACAACTACGCCTCTGATCAAGCCAGTAGTCTCTCATAGCTCCAAGCCAAATCAAGGGCAAAACAAGCATGTGAAGGTGCAAAACAAGTCTGTCATTACTTACAGCTCCAAGCCAAATCAAGTGCAATCTTATGAGACGACTTCAAAGATCAAGCAAGTGAACAAGCAAACTGGAAACTACCAGAATGTTACCCAGAAAGCAAAGGTTTCCAACTCAAATTACCACAAGGAGAGAGGTACAGGACAAGTTGGCGTCAAGAATGAGATAAAAAAGACTTCAACCGTCAGGGTTGGCAACCGCAGTGGCTACACTGAGTACCACACAGAACAGAGGGTGCGGAAAGTGGATTTTGGCAATGGTGGGAGCAACAAACGCCTGACTCGTGGTGGCTATTAGAGTTTGTTCCACCAGCTATCTTATCTCTTCCTCGCGAAGAGTTATCTGGGTTCTATCTTTGCTTTTACTGTTTGAACTAATGGTACTGTTAGTAGTATGGATTTCGCACAAGTGACCTTATTGTGTTGTCTTGAGTGGTAAACAAGTTTGTTGGATATGCTAATTCTCTTGGGTAATTTAATCTATGTAAAAATGTCGGTTAATCTATCTTTTCTTCAGTGACTTGAATGGTTGTGTTGCCATCGCAAGTGTGAAACTGTAGCATCTGTAAGGCTCAATAGCCTGTATGATTTATGAAATCATAACAGTGAGTACTACTTCAGGCAGAGTAATCATAGACTGCAAATTTGCGCATTGCTACCATATAGTGTCAAAGTTCTATTTCAAACAGATGTTCTTGTGAATTTTTGCTGTATGCATGGCAGGGCATTTAGTTTTATCCTGGAAGTGAGCAGTGTGGGAGCAGTTGATAGCTCTATGGGCTTGAAGAAGCTCTATGATGCATTGTGCTTTTCGTTTGCACACATTGTTTGAGCTACATGTAATGTCGATGAGCAGGTTAACTAGAAAATAACATACACTAACATTATTAGAAAGAACATGAAAGAACCAAGATGTTGCAACTAATAGATAATAGAAGACGAAGGTGAGTATTTATGGGTTAGCTCCATTGGGCCAACACCACTCACGATTAAGTTTTCACATTGGATATTCAACGACGAAGAAACAATTTTTTTTTTTTTGCTAGAAAAGAGAACTTCATTAGGTAATAAGTTTAATACAAGAAGACCATTAAGCAAGCTAGCAAAACAGCCCAAAACATCCATAAGCTAACTAAAACATCAACAAACCATAACTGAGCCATAGAATTAGGATACATGAAGTCAAACTAAACAGGACCAACAAGAACATTATTCCATAATATAGGGGATGAGAGCAGACGAGGGGAGCTCCACCACTGGCAAGGAGGAATCAGTTGAGACAGTGAGAGCAGAAAGATCATTTCCAGCTGGATCAAGACCTGAAGCCTCCAAAGGAACCATACCAGCAGGCACTGAAGGTGACATCCCAGGCATGAAAACTGATGCATCAGAGCCTTGCAGGGGTGGGAAGGAGGCAATAGGATCCACTTCTAGAACTTCTTGAACACTGGAGCAAACTGCAAATTGGTCACTAGCCTTAACCCAAGCAGGAGCACCATCAACTGCAGCAACCTTAACCAAAGCTGTTAAATCTGGGTAGGCATCAAAGAGGTGTTTTTATTAGTAGTTGTACAGATATCAATAAGGCCATGAAGAGCCTGAGCAGAATAAAATTTTTGATCCACATTGTGGCTAGCTCCACGAAAGATCATCTCATTTCTGGAGGTCCAAAGAACCCAAAGAATAGCATGTAACCAACTCCAATGTGGATCAGTATGAAGGACTTTTCTATTTCTTAACCAACTTTTGATCCAGTAATAGATATTTAAAGAAGAGGAAGAAGGAAAAGAGAAACCAGCCTTATGCCAAAGTCCTTGAGCCCTAGGACAGAGAAGAAAAAGATGAGTAGTTGTTTCATTAGTAAGAGTACAGAAATGACAAATAGGTTTTATAGAGTTAATACTAGAATGAAGGTTGTGAAGAGTGGGAAGAGAGTTAGTAAGAATTCTCCAAAAAAGACCAATGATCTTATGAGGCAAACCAGATTTCCATAAATTTGACCATTTAAAATTATAACTAAGAGCCTTGAAATGAAGACGGGAGGAAGATAAATTTGGAGAAGAGTTGTTAAAATTTAGTAAGGAGTAAACTGAAGACACTGAAAAGACTCCAGAGGTAGAGGCATTCCAAATACGGAGGTCAGTTTGAGTGAAATGGCCACAATCATGTTGTAAAATCAACTCCACCAGCCATCTTGGAAAGATTTGATTTAAAGTTATAATACACCATCTACCACTGCCATCAATAGCTGAGTCCAACAGTTGATCAACAGTTTTAAAACTATTAGATGGATCAGAGACTTTTAAAATTTCTTGAATAGAGTTTGCTGGAACGAAGGGATCCAACCAGAGGACCTGATCATTTTGCTCTTCCCATTACCAATCTTCCAACTTAGGCCTCTAGAGAGAGTATCCTTCCCTTTACAGATGGTTCTCCAAGCAGAAGATGCTGAGGGACCAGGCTTGACCAAACTAAAGGATTGTCTCTTACCATATTTTGCAGTGAAGTATTTTGAGAAAATAGTATTTTTAGAAGACATCATTCTCCAACTATTTTTATCTATAAGTGCATTGTTAAAAGCAGAAACATTTTTAAAACCCAAGCTCCCTCTATTAGTCTTGTTGCAAAGGTAATTCCAGGGCAACCAATGAAGGCCTTTTTTAGTAGTGCTCCCCATCCAAAGGAACCTTGCTAGCATAGATGAAATTATGCTACATGATTTAGAAGGAAAGACAGTGACTGACATTGGATAGACCAAAAAGCTATTAAGAACAGCCTTAATAAGAGTACATCTGCCCATGAAATTTAATAGCAGACCTTTCCAACTAGAGCATTTGTTAGAGATCTTAGATATAGTATACTGAATAAGCTCCTTATTGCTACCCATCTGATTAAGGGTGATGCGTAGATATCTTCCTAAGCTAGGTTTTTCAATAATATTAAGAGCATGATTAATAGAGAACTTATCATCTGGAGTGCAATTGGGACTGAAAACAATAGATGACTTATTCACATTGATCTCCAAGCCAGATTGTCTAGCATAATCAGCGAGTAGAGCTTGTAAAGAAGTTCCTACATTTTGGGTGATTTGAAAGAACAGAAGAGTATCATCTCCAAATTGCAAATGAGAGATGTCTTCTCCTCTAGAGAAGGGAATACCCTTAATAAGCCCTATTGAGTTGGAATAATGGAGGGAAGAGGAGAAGACCTCAGCACAGAGAGTAAAAAGGAAGGGAGAGAGTGGATCTCCCTGCCTTAAACCTCTATGTGGAGAGAAAGCAGCAGAGGTACCACCATTAATTACTACTTGATAAGAAACAGTGGTTACACTTTGCATAATGATTTGAATAATATGGGAGGGGAAGTGCATTTGATAAAGTAAGGCTTCTAAAAAATCCCATCTAACCCTATCAAAAGCTTTAGAAATGTCCAGCTTTAAGGCACCCAGTGTTGGATGAGAAGGGAATTAGATTTGTGGATGGTGTGGACAATATCCTGAGCAATGAGGAGATTGTCTTGAATGAGTCTGCCTGGGATGAATCCATTTTGATAACTAGACACTAGAGATGGAATAACGAATTTTAATCTGTTAACAATAACTTTAGCTATAATCCTATAAATAACATTGCAAAGACTAATTGGACGGTAGTCTCCAGCTGAGAGTGGATTGTGAGTCTCGGGGATGAGAACAATAAGAGTTTTATTTAGTTCCATAAGCATACGAACATAATTCATAAATGAAAGAATGGCTGTAGTAATTTTAACAGAAATAGTAGGCCATGCTTTTTGAAAGAAAATAGCTTGCATGCCATCAGGGCCTGGGGCTTTAAGGGGGGATAATGAAAAAATCGCATTTTTAACTTCAATAGCAGTAAAAGGTGAATTAAGATAGGCTTGTTGGTCAGGATTCAAAGTTCTTCTAACGTCGAACAGAAGATCAAACGCGAAAATATCATTATTATCTTAATAAAGTTCACTGAGAGAGGGGGAGGGGTGAGTACAAGAGTTTGAAGTGATTAATAAAATCTTTAGATATAAGGTGGGGTCAGTGAGAACAATGCCATTGCTATCCTGCCAAGATCTAATAGCATTCTGTTGTCTACGGACCTTGGTATAGGAATGGAAAAATTTGGTATTCCTTCTACCATCTTTGAGCCAGGAACATATAGCTCGCTGGACCCAATATGTTTCTTCACATTTTAAAAGAGTTTCAAGAAAAGTTTTCTTTTGGAAGAAAGCATGTGAAGTAATAGGAAGGTCATTTTGTAACAGAAGAAGATCCTTTTTCACCTGGCTGATTTGGTTGGAAAGAGTAGGTCTGGTGTTAGCCCATGCCTTAATGGAGTGGAGAGTTATGTATAGGAGTTTAGCCACTCTAAAACAAGGAGAGCCTGGGATGGGAGATTCCAAACAAACTTAATAATATTGTGAACATCATCAAAATTTAGCCACCAGGCTTCAAAATTTGGAGTTTTAAATCCAATTTGGGGTTTAGTGGGGGTCAAATTGAGGAGCATGGGAGAGTGGTCAGAGACTGTGATTCCCATATTTTCAACAAACAAGTCAGGGAATAGATTAAGAATTGTAGAAGTGCACCAAGCTCTATCCAGTCTTTCAAAGGTAGGGTTTGAGGAGGATCTATTGTTTGTCCAAGTGAACCAAGGACCTACATTTTTAACTTCCATTAATTTCCAATTATTTAGATAATGGAGAAGAGAGTTGGATCCTCTAAGATAAGAAGAACCAGGGCCTGATTTATCATGTGGAAAAATAACCTGATTGAAGTCTCCAATGAGAAGAACATGTTCATTATGAGGAAGAATCTCATCAAACAAACTCCCCACTTGGTCTCTTTGCTCAAAATAAGGAGAGCCATACACAAGGCCTAAGAACCAATGTGTGCTACTGAGATCAGAGATTCTAAGGAGGATAAGATTGGCAGAGGAGAAGCAAACTACACAATCTAACAGGAGATTATTCCAGCAGCACCAGAGACCTCCTCTGGTATCTGAAGAATCAACTCCAAAAGAGGAAGAAAATCCTAACTTCCTAAACTTGTTATTTAGAAAAATTACTTCTTTCTTGGTTTCAGACAAGAAAATTAGAGTGGGCTTGTGTTTTTTGGCCAGATTGAAAACTTCTGAAACTGCAGACGTCTAGCCAATTCCTCTGCAGTTCCAACTTAAGAGTTTCATGAGTTAAGGGATGGTTGTTTTGGGAAAACCATCATAAACCCTAAAAAACTTTTTGAGAATTTGAAATTGGAGGGGAGTAAATCATTAGGTACCTCTTCTCTTAATCTTTTCTTAAACTTAAAATTTTAAAAAAGAGATGAGAATGGATTAAAAGTGAAAAATAAATGGGTACCTTTCTGCATGGGCTTGCTAATCTTTGTTCTTGGTTTCTTACCCTTGATCTTGCTAAAAGGATGATCCATCTGCGAGGTTTGGACATCTCTCTTCAGGACAGGATTCTGCACCTTTGCACCCTTCATTTTTTTAACAATAGCAGGCTTCTTCTTCATTTTGAGAGAAACTCCATCTCCTTTTTAACTTTGATGCCTGCTGTGTCCTTTGATCGAACTGCTCTTGCTCTTGGCTTTTTGGCCACCATCTTTTCCTTCCCTTCCAAGATTCTGTCGATCTGTTGGAGATCCTCTTTTCTTGAATTATCAATGTCTTGGTCGGTGGTCACTGAGGGTGTGAAATCAGGAGCCTTCATGCTAAAACCAGAGTGACTCAACATTTTATAGGTGGTTGAGAGAGTACGCATGTCGTCAGAGAAATTATGGTACAACTGAGTAGGGGTCTGTTGAGAGGGATGAATGAGGGTGGGTGGAGAAGCTTCCTCAACAATGACTTCTTTCCCTTTTGTAGTGACTATGGGTGGTAAACGAAGCAGGTCTTGGGAAAGGGAATCGTCAAGGGGCACCGGGACCGACACATTTGTTTGTTGGGAAGATGATACTGCTTCATGCATTTGGGAGGAAAGGGAAACGGTGGGAACTGGAACTGTTTCTTGGGAAACTCCCACATTAAACAGATTCAAATTATGCGAAAAGGGGGGGGAAGTAACTGCTGGTTGGATTTGATCAGGCCACTGAAAGGTTTGAGTGCTATTTAATGAGGTGCATGGATGTTTGGTAGGAGAAACTCCTATAAATTCAGAATCCATAGGAGGGTTATGATTTCGGAAATGATCTTCACAGTGAGTTTGAGAGCATGGAATATAGAATGGTTCATCAGGTGAGGAGGAGAGACTGTCTATAGAAAATATCAGACCATCAGGTGGTGTTTGGAGAGTGTCATGGTTTGTTGAGGGGGCTGTGAAGTCGTAGATTGGTTGGAGCCTTGTATCAAATTTCATGGTACGAAAGGGGACATTTTTTGAGTGAGGTTTGAGGAGATTTGTGAAGAGGGGCCTTTTAGGGTTGACATGAAATGGTAGGCTAGAAAGAAAATGGGATTGTAGGTATCTCATTTCCAATTGTTCCAGAACCTCAACCAGATTTGAAGAACAATCCTTGTTGGTATGTCCAATAATTCTACATCTGTAGCACACTTTGAACACACGTTCATAGCTGAAATAGACCCATTTGAGTGGCTCATTGGCAAGTTTCAAGTAGGTTCCAGGAACCAAAGCATTATTGAGATTAACTCTCACTTTGATCCTTAGCCCATGCATGTTCCTAACTCTTTCATAGGACCAATCAATCACCAAAATGTTTCCAACTAAAACACCAATCTCATTTGCAGTGTCAAAATGAAAACCTTCAAGAGGACAATTAGGGACGTGGAACCAGAGATCAGCAGTAAGAAGTCAACCTCAATCAAGGCTTGACTAGGCAATCTCTCCTTGAAAACAAGACTCAAACCATGAAAAGTAACAACTGACTCATTGAGGAAGAAATCCTTATCTTCTTTTTTTCTAAAATTGAAACAAGTAGAGAATATCCTTCTTTGTGATTTCTGTCTTATCAATCCAGACATTACCCAATGTTTTCCAATTTTTTTAAATTTCACTTTGCATGACAGAGGGAGAAAGTGATTTTGGCCCTATGAAATTAGCTATCAGGGTGTTCTTCATCAGCTCCCTGTAAGCAAAAGCTTTCACATGATTAAGAGCCATAACTGATCCCCTTTCATCTAGCCTCTCCTCTTTGGAGTCATTGGAGGAAGAACTATTGAAATCAACTCTATATGGGTTTGGCATAGTGAAGAGTCGAAGAGAAACATGATAGGAAAGCAAAGAAGGGATTGAACTGAAGAGAGTTGAGGAAGAAACTGGAATGTTAGGGGGACCTAAATAGAAACAATCAAGACCTGCAAACTGAGCAAACAAAGCAAAAAGATTAGAAAAGATTTTTCAAGATCTGTGAAGAAAACCATCTTCACACGAAACAAGCCATGCAAAATGATTAATCCTAATCTAAGATGAGTGTGCAAGAGAGTGACTGGGGAGTTTCTTAGGCGTTGAAAAAATTAGATAATGAGTGTGGTGAAGTTGATGGACTCAAGGAGCTGGCAGTGCTCATTGGGGAGCAAGGGTGGCTCGGTTGAGAGCAAAGAAATCCCGAAGAAACACATTCAAATTAAAAACTTCAAATTCTAGAATATAAATAGTAATCCAAACAAAGGAATTTAATCCCTTCATATTTTAAATTTTAAGATTTCAAAGTTTTAATTTGAAAGTTAAATTCAATCATGGCTGCCAAACGCAACCTTCTGTTTCCGAAGTTCCAAACACATTTAAATCAATTTTAAGAGTTAGGACTTCAAATCAATTTCTATAAGTTCATATTCATAATCAATTTTTTCTAGAACTCTCTTGCTTGGAAATCAAGTAACCTCTCATACAAATATAAAATTAGAGTTGAGAGAAAATTAAGTTGAAATAATGTAGAACTTAAGGTTAGTCACTCATACACGAGAGAGAGAGAGAGAGAGAGAGAGAGAGAGAGAGAGAGAGAGAGAGAGAGAGAGAGAGAGAGAGAGAGAGAGAGAGAGAGAGAGAGAGAGAGAGAGAGAGAGAGCTCTTCAGAGGTTCCACCACCACCTCCAGATTGACGGTTGGACTTCCCGTGGATGACAGTTCGGCTTCCTGCTCCCTGAAGCGACGATTCAACTTCCCTCATCTTCGATTCTTCAAATCATAAATTGTTGAATACTCATCTAGGATCTATCCATGTATTTCTGATCTAGGTTTCATTGAGTCTCTTTCAATTTCATCTATTGATCTAAAACATACTCCTATCAGTTTACCTTGTCTAGAATCGAGTCTTTAATTGTTAGACTAAATCAAAATCTTTTCAAGTTTATTCTTAGTTTGGTTTTGCGTCAGATCTGTGTTTTAGAATGTCTCTTCTGAGTAGATGTCTCACAAAATCTGAACACTATGATTACTCTTTTAAAACTGTCCAGAGTCTAAGTTGTTTTCAACTATGTTATTCATGAACAGTTGAATTAGCTTTTGTTAGATCTGAGTATTGTTTCCCCTATCTGGGACGTGTAGTGTAATCCGTAGTGCTTGTCTCTGTGTATATGTTACGTCTAGGGTTCATTAGCGTTGTCCAGAGTCTACTACCCTACAAGTACATGATCTTATCTTTATACAGAGTTGTTCACTCACGAACTAAACGGTGATAGAGTTTTTCACTTGATGAAATACCGAAGTTAGACTGTTATCATCGACTAGATCAAGTGAGGCTTGAATTTCCATGGGCGTGGGGTGAAACACAAGAGCTTGCATAAACTAGGTAGGCAAAACGTAATGTGGTGAGTAACTGGTCCGAGGACAACTCGTTATCAATCTTGTATAAGACATTTCATAAAATAATGTGTCTAACACTTGCTGGTGCTAGCAGGTGGTGTTTTACTACTAACTGTCCTTCTCATGCGGAAAACACATTGGTGTTGTAGCCATTAGAAGTGACATAAATGTAATATTGTTGATATTCAACAAAATATGTACTCCGCCCCAAAATATTTGTCATCTTGTCTTCTCCCAAAATTGTGTCTTCTTTGCAAACAAAATAACTTCTTATCATTAAATTTTCCACTATTACTCTTCATTAAATTTGCATGATTGCAGTCTTTATATACGAATTCACTCAACCACATGTACTATCATCATTAATATGTAAGTGTAGTTTTGGCAGTGCATAATCTTTTTAACATCTTTTACCACTACCTAAATATGTGTAAGAAATCAAACACACAAACAAAATGAGACGTATGGAGTAATAATATACCCAATGATTGGCAGTTGGATAATGGTAGTGATCTCTTTTCAATAACACATTTGTAATTTTTAAGAATTACAGAGGGTATGTTGATATAAAACACAATAACGTCATGTCTGTTGAGAGGTCTCACATCGGACAATCAAGAAGAAGAAGTCGCAGAGTGCGACAGTGCGAGGCAACGATCGGCGCTTGTGCAGTCGATGTCGCAGAGTGCGACAGAGAGAGAGGGAGCGGAAGCGATCGGAGCAGGCCGTTGGGGCGGCGACGGCGGCGGCAACACACGGTGGGAAGGTGTGCGATGACGGCTTAGGGCTAGTTTGGGAATGTTGTGCCTTGGCTTAAAGCTGCTGTGAGAAAGTCGCTGTGAGAAAGCTGCTGTGAATTCTTGATAAAATGTTGTTTGGTAAAAGTTACGCAAAAGCTGCTGTGAAATATTGATGTAGTAATTTTATGTTTTGTAAAATCAACTGTGGACTTGCTGTGGGAGGGTAAAATGACAAAAAATATGACACATGTCATTTTCGTAAAGATAATTATTGATATTTAAAAAAATTGTAAGGTTAAAATCGGTTGTAGATAAATTAATCAAAAGCACTTTCTGAAAAAGCATCTCCCCCCTTGCTTCCTGAAAACTGTTGTGTGACAGCAGAAACTGTCCACAAAAGCAAAAAATTATTTTTACCAAACGCACTAAAACTGCTTCTGCTGTTGAAAAGCAGCTGTGCTGGCAGCAGAAGCATTCCCAAACTCACCCTTAGGCATCTAGGGTTTGCTCTGATACCATGATAGATTGTGAAATTGTCCTCTCTTGATTTCTTATTTATCACTCAATATATATACAAGTACATTGTTCTAATTTAAAGACTAAGTCCGATGTGGGACTTCTATTTACATAAATTACTATTACTATTACTCCCCCGCAGTCACAGCGGGAGGTTCTCGAACACTGAGACTGGAACGAAAACGCTGGAAAAGAGCTCGAGGAAGCCCTTTGGTGAAGATGTCGGCATACTGGTAATCTACCAGAATGTTTAACACGCGAAGTTGACCCAACCGAACTTTCTCACGAACAAAGTGAAGATCAATCTCGACGTGTTTGGTGCGCTGATGTTGGACAGGATTCCCAAATAAGTAGACGGCGCTGTTGTCACAGCGCCGTCTACTTATCTGGGAATCCTGTCCAACATCAGCGCACGGTCGAGCCTACAATGTCAAGGTGATGTTCACTCAATTTAAGCTGACGTTTTCTCTAAGAATGTTTAATTTTTCTAAAAATTTGAAAGTTTGTCATCGTGGGATGGAAATATAGACTTCACATACGTAAACTATATTATGAATGAAGTCTCACATTAATCTTGTAAATTTTATGCAAATATTATCTTTCTCACATATGATAGGACGTGGTTACGATTACAATCTTACATATGAGAAGGGTGTGGTTACGTTCACCCTCTTACGTCGAACCGGTAGATAATGTGAAACAACTCCTTGCACCAAGTCTTCTAGCATTCAATGAGGAGACACTTGCCATCCGAGGTTTGTAGCTCGCACTCGATGCGGAGACACTCGCCATCCAAGGTCTGTAGCTCGTAAGAACATACCGACTCGAGAGGACGGAGTGTTCCAACTTATTTGGGAACCCTAATTTTACTCAAAATTAATCAAAACCAGCCAATTTAAATAACTCCATAACGCATCTTTCTTTAGATTTTGACTTTTACTATTCACCCGATCTTTTTGATCCGATGATTTGGATAGCAAAATGATCTGACTCGGTTAAAGTCACACAAATAAGGTTGTTATTTACTTTCTAAATTTTAATTTATATCCGCGAAAGGAATTTAAGTTTCAAAAGGAAGTAAGGAATTTGAATTAATCAAAAAGGCGATTCTCTGAAGCTTTTCGTCGTGTAGGACATTTCATCAATTTGTTTTCCCGGGGTGAGCTGAGGACTTTTCTTCGTGGGTAAGAAAGAAGAAGTTCAGTAACTTCCTCCCCACCAAAAATTCTTCAAGTCGAAGAAGAGCATTGATCGATTTCTCTCCACTTCTCTCTGCTTCATGTCAGTCTTCAATCTCGCGAAAACCTCAGGTATGCTTACTCTCTGCCTCTGGTTCTCGTTTACGAGTCATTTCACTCCATTGTTTGCTTACTTAATCCGCGACATAGTATACAAAATCACGAAGTGTTATGTTCCGATTCATATATTTCAAAACTCGCGCTAATTGAAACATGGATTTGTACGTTTCTATTCCATGAATCGGTCCTCAACGGTATCAATCTACCAAGACCTGTTGTTGATATTTGTTTTTGGTGAGTTAGGGTTTGGTTGTTTGTGGTATTTTGTGGTCTCTGTTCGATCTAGGGTTTAGTGAACTTATTATGATATTTGGGCAAAAGAATAGTACATTTTCATGGATTTTTGCTACTTTTAATGTCTAGGTGCTCTCTTGGTTTTGGTTGAGGGGCTGGCCAATTATGGACTTGTAAATGCCTCTTACCATGTGTGTTTCTGGATTTTCAGAATAAAATATTTCCTGAAATGGGTAACCGATGAATCGGAGTATTTGTTTGTGGCTATTACCCCCTGTTTATATATATGGTTATTATTGTTTTTGGTTTAAATGTTTGAACACTTGAGCCTAGAAATTTCTTATCACGGTGAAGTAGTGAAATAGAGATAGCTCTTAGGTTCATTATTTACTATAGAAATAAGAATCAAGTAGTTCAGTGGTGAATTTTGAAGCTGTGTCCCTTTCGTGTTAATGATATCTGTCTAGGGCTAGTCCCGCCTTATTGTGTAAGTTAGTGCAGTAGAAATGAGAATGTTACGCAATAACACTATAATGGTTCAGGCATGTGTATCTTTGGGTTTGGGATGTACTTATTTGAAGAGTGATATGGTTCCGATCAACTGTGCTAAACAATTGATAGATGGAGACCAAGACGAATTTAGATTGAGACAATAACATGGAAATTAGTCTAGTTGAACCTCTGTGATCAAATGGTTGTGGGCACGAGTTTGATCCATGTAGTGCGTAAAAAAAGAGCTTGTTGTTTTTGAGTTGTTCATGTCTTGGGCTGGACCTTATCCGTAGTTTTGAGCTTCTTTTCAGTGTATACATACTCGATTGATATGCGACTCAAACCATGAGGGAGAAAATGCCTTCAAATTTGTGATACTTGAGCCTAGAAATTTCTTCAATCTGTTTCTGTGAATCATATAAAATCACACTTTTTGTGTTTGCTTATCTAGAATCTGGAAGGCATTGAAATTTGCAGTCGGTAAGACTACATGAAGTACCACTTGCTTGTCACTCAGTTACTGATGTTGCTTGCTTTAGCTTGATTGCAAGTTTGCAACGCTTGTCCAAGTCATTCCAAGTGAAGTTGGTTTTGTGTATATGACTTGTTGCATTTTCGGCGAGGATCACATTATGGCAATTGCATTTCTTATTGACAGAGAATTGTCCGGTTTTCTCACTTCTTGGCCAGTATTGCCATATAAACACCTTGGTCAGAATTTGTTGGTTGATGTGTCTTCATCTTAGAGTATCGTTGCTGGAATAGGGAAATTCGACTCCGAGTCACTCATGGCGCTTCCAAGTCTCGCGACTCAGTGGTTAACTCACTGGACTCACTGGAAAAATCGATTCACTTTCAGAAGAGGACAGAGAAACTCCTCACTAGAAAATTTCTCTCTAGCTCTCAGGAATTTTTGAGTTCATTTAGTAGTCTTTGTAGTTGTGACTTGTGAATAAAGGAATTTATGATCAAATCATTTTGCAAGGACAGTATTTAAATTTCAGATTTCAGGATTGGGTCCTTTTTCCAGTTGGCCATTACGAGCACCGTCGACTCCTTCCTAGAATAAATAGGTTTATTTCCTATATTTTGTGTTTTACCGTTTAAAAAATAATACCTATGTAAGCATGGTTCCTTAACCTATAGGGGGGATGTCGACCTTTAAGTTGACCCAAAGCACATAGTCAAGCTGCATAATCTTAATTCAATAATTTTACCCCCCAGACGGGACATTGTCATGACTCTTTCCAACTTCCAACCCGAAGGGCAAACGAATTTTTTTTGCGATTAGAAGAGGAGAGTGATGGGTAAGGAATACTTGATCCTAGAAATTTCTTTAAGCTGTTCCTATGAATCATGTAAAATAACATTTTTTGCATTTGCTTCTCTGGCATCTGGAAGGCATTGAACTTGCAGGTGGTAATATTACATGAAGTTCCTTTAGTGCGCCTGTCACTCAGTTACTGCTATTGCTTGCTTTAGCTTGATTACTATGCTTGTTTTAGGCAATTTAAGGTGAACTTGACTTTACCTATTTGAGTTGTTGAATCTTTTCCGAGGAACCATATTATATGACAATTGCATCGCATTTCTTATTGGCAGAAAGCTGTTGGATTTGTTTTTATGAGAGTGCTAACTCACAATCCTTGTCTACGACAGGGAACCTGCGAAATGGGGAAAAGTAGCAAAACTACTCACTACAACTTCTCAGGCAGCTTTAGTGGATACTGTGAGGTATAGTTACTCTCTGGTTTACAAGTCATTTCATTGTTTGCTTATTACCGAATAGCATGTTCAGATTTCATAAATTTCAAATTTTGTTCTAAATGAAACCTGGTTTTTGTATATATTCCCTTCATTGGTTTACAGTGCTAACAATCTAACTGACCTATTTGTTGGAATTTGTTTGTTGTCTGAGTATTAGGGTTTGTTTGTGGTATTTATATGGGCTCTGTTCGATCTAAGGTTTTGTGAATTTCGCTTACAGTAATTTTGGCAAGACAATGCATTTTCATGGATTGGTAGTTATGAGTTATGATTTCTGGATATATGGACTTGTATTTATTTCATTCCTTGATTTTGTTCAAGGAGCTGGCCGATTGTGTAAATCATGTGTGTCTTGATTTCTTGAAAACAATATTTCTTGAAATGGGTAAGGGATAAATCTGATATTTTCTTGTGGCTAATTGGCGATTAACCCTGCTTATGATATGCTTATAGACTAGTCGTTTTGTTCAATTGTTTAAAAACTTAATTTGTGGAATAGCTGATCACTATCTATATACATCGGAGGGAATCATTTTATTGTGAAATAGTTAAAATGTATGTAATTCTTAGCTTCATCATTTAATATGGATAGAAGAATTCTGTGTTGGATTTCAAGTTCCCTCCTTTTCCTGTGGTCCTTAATGCTACTGGTTGGACTTGGTGTCTGTTTTGGGCTAGGCTGCTTTGTTGGATGAGGCGTGAGAGCGGGCCATTAAGGAAAAATATAATAAAAACTAAGTGTAGTAGAAATGAGAATGATAAGGGGCAAGAGTGGTGGAACTTGGGAAGATATTATAGTTCGGTCATTTGTATCAATAGGCGTGGAAGAAAGCGGGGATACGGATACCCACTAACACTATTATTGTTCATTCATGTGTATCGATGGGTGTGGAATGTACCAATTAGGAGAGTGATACAGCTCAGAAGGGAGAGACGGATTCCAAGATGAAAGGTGGTGACAATAAGACCGGACTTAGTCTATTAAACCCGTGTGAGGAAATGGCCTTGGACAGATGAACTGGAGGAGTTTGATTCATGCAAGGCTTGTTGTCGTTGAGATGTTCTTGCCTCGTGCTAGACCATATTCACAGCTTGAGCTTCGTTTCGACATACACTGCTTGCATGATACGTGACTCAATCCACAAGGGACAAATATCCAAAATTGTGTATGATACTTTGATCCATTTATTTTTCAACCCGTTTCTATGAATGATGTAAAATTACATTTCTGTATATTCTTTTCTGGAGTCTGGAATGAAATTGAATTTGGGGTTGGTAAATTACCTGAATTTCCTTGTACTGTTGTTCTATGCTTGCCACTGAGCTGCTATTGCTTGCTTTAGCAGTTTAGCTTGATTACAACACAATTCTAGGTGTCTTTGCATTGCATTTCTTATTGGTGGATTAGTACTATTGGATTGGTTTCGGAAGACATTGCTAATTTACAAACTTGTCTGACTACAGAGCACCTGTGAAATGGGAGAAGGTAGCAAAAGTTACAGCCAATCTTTTGAATTCAGAGCATACTGGGATATGAAGCCCAAGCCTGTTGTCTCTCGGAGCTCCGAGCCTGTCCCCTCTCCCAGCTCCAAGCATGTCCCCTCTCCCAGCTCCAAGCCTGTCCCCTCTCCCAGCTCCAAGCCCGTCCCCTCTCCCAGCTCCAAGCCCAGCCCAGTCATCTGCGGGAGCTCAAATCCTGTCATCCCTCACAGCTCCAAGCCCAGGCCCGTCATATCAGGGAGCTCCAAGCCTGTCCTCTCTCCCAGCTCCAAGCCAAATCAAGGACAGAACAAGCCTGTGAAGCCAATACAAGTAAACAACAAGTCTGTGGTCACTTCCAGCTCCAAGCCAAATCAAGTGCAATCATATGAAACGTCTTCAAGAACCAAGAGCCTGGACAAGCGATCTGGAAACTCCCCGTGCCTTACCACGAAAGAGAAGGTTTTCAAACTCGAATAGGCTCACGGCAAATTGGTGTTAAGAGCGAAATCAAGAAGATTTCAACAGTCAGGACTGGCAACAGCAGCGATTATCTTTCTTAGCCTTTACTCTGAACTAAGATAGTGGTTCTACAGATTTCTCTATGCTTGGTCTCTTGGATGATTCATCTATGTAAATAAAAAAGTCGATGTATGACTTTGTTCAGTGCTCCAAATTGGCATTCGCGACTGTAGCCTCTGTGAGTGTTAGCAGCCTGTATGGTGTATGATATCGCAATTTGGAGAAGTAAAAATGGAATTTCGTTTACCCTCTTGCATGAAGGTTTGTGTTTAATTTCTGTTAGATGTTCTGGATAATTTTGGTTGTTTGCATATCCCGGCGTTCTTTAGTTTTCGGAGCAAGTGTGTGCAGTCTCGGAGCATTCGATGATTCTAAGGGCTTGAAGAAACTCAAGGACGTGTCACCACTCACCAGGCCAGTTTATGCATGTCCAGGTACTCTTACAAGTTACACATTTTTCTCTTTGCCATGGCCATGATAAGTTAGTACGCGTAGGAGAACTTTTAGGAGATGATAACTTTTTAGTCTATAGGCTGACGCTGATCTATAGATTTAGAATACATAGGGCTACTCATAAGTGGCGATACAGATCTCTTTGTCTGGATGATGCTTAGAGCATCTCCAACCCATTGCTTTTTCACCCTCCCCTCACCTCCCCCTCCCCCTCCCCTCAAGGGCCCACCATTTTCCCCCTCCCCCTCCCCCTCCCCTTCCACCAAACTACTAATCGTCTCCAACCCATTTATTTCCCCCTCCCCCCAAAAAAAATTTAATTTGTAATATATATTTAATAATTTAAAAATAAATTATTAATACTAAAAAAAGTAAATGCAAAATTGTTTACCAATATATATACACACACACACACATACACACAAAAAAGATGTTAATAATAATAACAATGATATATTTTGTATCGTTATCGTTGAATAAATTTGACGTTTTTAACCGTGTTTTTTAATTATTGAAATTCTAATTGTTAACAGTATAAAAAATAAGTTTTATTAAATTTCAAAAAATAAGATAACGATGACTTTTCGTAAATGTACTTTCCAATAATCGTGAATACATTATTAATTTTAAAAAATAATACAAAATAAAATTTATTAATCATAATAATAAAATACATAATATAATCACAAAATATTAGTATGTGTAATTAAAATTATCAAATATTCAATTAATTAATCATTCCATGTAGGGGGAGGGGGAAGGGATGTCCATGGGGAAATCCCCCCTAACCATCCCTCACCCAAGGCAAAATTTATCCCCATAGCACCCCCTCCCCCTCCCCCTCCCCCCATGGGGTTGGACATGAATCGTATTTTTATACGATTTTCCCCTTCCCCCTCCCCCTCCCCCCATGGGGTTGGAGATGCCCTTAGAAGATCTTTTTTTTTTTTTTTTGAACCAAATTCAATATATAACAAAACTAGGAAACCCCATTACAATCACTAAACAGAAGCTTTTCTAGCTTAATTGGCGGGACATCCACCCAATTCCAATGTAAGCACCTAGCAGCTTCTTCCTTAACTACCCAATCTACTACATGATTTGCTCTTCTATTAATCCAACTAATAGATTTCAACAAAACTGAATTATCTAAATAATACCAAATGTCTTCCACTAGACCTGCTATTTCTCAGGGTGGAGGCTTCCTCTTTGTGATCAATTTGACCAACATTTGGCAGTCTGATTCTATCAAAGCAGGACAGTACTCTTCTCTAGCTCCCAGACATGTCAATCTCAATGCTAGAGCTTCAGCTTCCAGGGCATTATTTGCTCTTACTTTGCATCTTCTTCCTGCTTTTAGAGTTCCATTTGAATCTCTAGCAATCCAAGCAATTGTAGCTTCTTTCTTTTCTTTCTCCCAGCTAGCATCACAGTTGTACTTCCACATACCTCTTGGAGGTCTCACCCAGTGATACACCTGATCTTCATTAGTCTTGGCTTTAATCTTCTCACTTCCTACACTCTGCACACCAGCAGCTTTGCAGTCTTCAAAACTTTGTTTGCATCTCTTCATTGCTTCCAGAGGATTGACATTTTTGAGGTCAAAAATGGCTTCATTTCTGGCTTTCCATATATACCAACAACCACTTATAAAAAGAACTAGCCAATCCTCCAAGATTTCCTTCTCTTGCCATTTTTTAAGAAAATCAGAAAAACAAGCTTTCACAGACCCATAGTTTGCAAGGTCTCTATTTTGACAACCCAGCAGTCCAAACCAGAAAGGACAAGTCCACTTACATTGAAATAACAGGTGAGCTCCACTTTCTATTTCTTCACTGCAAATTTGGCAGACAGCAGACTGAGCACACTTCCTTTTATAAAGGTTTTCTTGCACAGGTAAAGCATTATGACAAGCTTTCCAAACAAACAGCTTCTGTCTTGGGGGGATTTCCAATTTCCACAAGGATTTCCAGTCCTTCTGAGTCAAATTATAGGAACTCTCTGGGTTGTGCCTTAACAATTGATTTTCCTCCATCTGACAATGATAACCAGACTTCACAGAGTAACTCCCATTACTATTCCAGGGCCATACCAGGGTATCTTCAGCTTTAAAATGTGAGAGAGGGGTAAGGAGAATTGCTTGAGCAGTATTCTGGGAAAAAGTGTTCTTTATGAAATTTGTCTTCCAGCATCTAGCTTCCTCATTAATCAACACTTGAACTTTTTGTTCTTCCAGCTGTATATGGACTTCAAAATTTTGGTTTGCTCCTTGTTTGATCCAATTATCCTTGATCTGGATTCTACTTCCAGAGCTTACTCTCCAAAAGCTCTTCTTCTTAATAAGGGCTCTTCCTTCTAGAAGACTAGTCCAGGTCCAACTTGGGTTAGTACCTTTTTTTGCTTCCAAAAAATCACTATTTGGAAAGTGCACACTTTTCATGAATCTATAGAACAGGGAGTTGGAGTTATTTACTAATTTCCAGCCTTGTCTTGCTAACAAAGCTATATTAAACTCCCTGAAGGCTCTAAAACCCAGACCTCCTCTCCATTTAGGAAGAAACATCTTATCCCAAGCAACCCAGGCAATTGATCTTTTATCACAGTTTCCACTCCACCAAAAGTTTCTCACCACTTGACTTAGTTTATCACAGATATTTTTTGGTAACAGCACACATTGCATCAAATAGCTAGGAATGGCTTGGGCTATGACCTTTATCATAATTTCTTTCCCTGCTGGAGATAGCATTAAACCCTTCCAACCCTGCAACTTCTTCTTTACTCTTTGCACCACATAGTTAGTAGTTGCAGATCTAGATCTTCCCCAGAAAGCTGGAATACCCCGATAAACTGCATTTTGATCCATTTCTCTCATCCCATAAACATTCAGCAGATATTCTTTAACAGTATCATCACAATTTGGGGAGCACAGAACTGCAGTTTTGTTGACATTAAGTTTCATACCTGATGCTTCCTCAAACAGCTGGAGCACATTGAAAAAATTAGCCACTTCCTCCTTTGTTGCTTGTAGAAAAATTACCACATCATCAGCAAACATTAGATGTGACATGGCCATAGCATATCTACTAATCTTGACTCCTTGAATCTTCTTCTCAATCTGAGCTTTTTGCAGCATACAAGAAAGCACATTTACTATAAGCACAAAGAGATAAGGGGAGAGTGGATCCCCTTGTCTCAACCCTCTTGTGGGTTTGAAAAAGTCAGTGTATTCACCATTGATAATAACTGCAGATTCAACAGTGGTTACACATTGGGTTATCAGTTGGATCCACTTCTCACAGAATCCCATCTTCCTCATAACCTTCTCCAAGAATCCTCAATTTACTCTATCATATGCTTTTGAAAGGTCTAACTTCAGAGCCAAACTTCCTCTTTTCTCTGACTTCTGCTTCTTAATATAATGGAAGATTTCATGTGCCATGAAAATATTATCTTGGATTGACCTTGAAGGAATAAAAGCAGCTTGAGACTCCTCAGTTATTGAGTCAAGAAAAGGCTTCAGTCTATTTGCTAAAAGTTTAGCTATCACTTTATAGCTAAAATTGCAGAGGCTGATTGGTCTATACTCCTCTGGCTTAACTGGACATTTCTCTTTTGGGATTAAAGCAATTAATGTTCTATTCCAACTCTTTAAAATAAAGCCAGTCTTAAAGAAATATTGGGTGGCTTTCACTACATCCCCCTTTATAGTTTCCCAATTTTCTTGATAGAACTTACCATTATAGCCATCAATACCTGGAGCTTTCATCCCTCCTAATTGGTAGACAACTTCTTTTATCTCTTCTAGAGTAGGAACAACCACTAGGGAGAGATTCATATCATCTGAGACTTTATTATCAATGAAGTGCAGCACCTCTTCCTCATTTGAATTCCCTTCCTGTTTAAAGAGGTTTTGAAAATACTCCTTAAACCTGTTTTTAATAGCCATCTCTTCATCAAGCCAGTTACCATCCTCATTCTTTATTTTCACTATAGCACTTCTGCCTCTTCTATAAATAGTTGTAGAGTGAAAAAACTTGGTATTTTTATCTCCCTCTCTAAAATACTTCAGCCTTGACCTTTGCAGCCAGTAGGACTCTTCTTTTTTCTCCTCAGCTTCTAACTCCTTCTTTAGACATACTTGTTCCATCTCTCTATCAACAGTGGAGGGTAGATTTTGGATTTGAGAGAGTGCACTCTTTAGGGACTGAATCTTTCTTCTTGAGTTTCCAAATGTAATAAAGCTCCATTTCCTTAGAGAGTTTCTGCACTGATTTAGCTTTGCTTGCAAAATGTACATGTCAGAACCTTTGGTATCAGTAAACCAGCTATTTGCCACAACTTTCTTGTAATCATCATGATTTGACCAGCTAGCTTCCACCTTGAACTTGTACTGTCTTTTCTGCTTTTTTGGGTTTGTGCTAAGAACCACTGGACAATGATCTGAACCCAAGAAAAGCTCATGTGTTACCAGGGCTCTTGGATTGTTCAACAGCCAATCTGTGGTCACAAGAACCCTATCCAGTTTTTCTCTAATATTTCCTTCCCACCTGTTATTTGCCCAGGTGTATTTTGTGCCTTTTCCTTCCAATTCCACTAGCCCCCACCTTGAAACAATATTTGCAAAATGGTCAATTTTCCATCTTTCCACCTGATTACCTCCTTGTTTCTCAGAGTCACTCAACATTTCATTTAGATCTCCCAACATTATCCAAGGATTAGTCCAATTTGTGACAACTTGATTAAGATCTCTCCACATCTTCTTTCTTTCTTCAAAATTTGGGCAACCATAAACAAACAGCCAATTCTCCACCAAGCCTTCACAGTTTTCTATTTCTGCTGCAATTACATTCTGGTTACAAAATAGAATCTGCACTTTGATATCCTCAGTCCAGAACAGAGCCAAACCACCAGCAAGGCCTATTGGATCCACCGGAAAACTATTAGCAAACCTGATTCTTCTCCTTATTCTCTCCACCTTCATTTTTTTGTTTTTTGTTTCCATTAAAAACACTAAGTTAGGTCGATGGGCATCACACAGCCCTCTCGATTGCTGGACTGTCAGGAGACGACCTAACCCCTGACAGTTCCAAGCTAATACTAACATTGGTCTTGTGGCTGTTCAAGGTCAGCCACCACCACCTTTGATTTGTTCTGGTTATTTCTCATCATCAACTTTTCAAACTCCTCCATGTATTTATCATAAATGTAATCTTCCTCATCCACATTCTGGGTCGAGATGCTTACCTTTTGCTCCACCGTTACCACAAGCTTTTGGCCTCCTGGTTTCGCCTTCTGGGATTGACATACCATCTGAGCATAGATCTTATCCTCTTCCGTTAAGCTTTGGAGATCATCCTGCACTTTACTCCTTGTAATTCCTTCCTTGCAAATCCTTTTAGCCACCGCAAGTTCTCCGATTCCATCTTCGTTTTCTTTTCTCTTCAGGGTAGTAAATCGATCAAAGACCCTAGCAAGAGTTACTGATGTGAATGGATTACCTTCAAATTCTCCACTCAAGTTTTTTGGAGATAAAGGACTAGAATGCCCTTCTATCATTCTTGGCCTTATTGAATTTTTAATGGGCTGGCTTCTGTTAAGTCTCTTCCACCTCTTAGACTTTAGTGGGCTATTTCCGTTCGGCCCACTCAAAGGCCCATTAACACATTTTGCTTGTGGATCAAAAACAAATTGCTCCTCATCTCTATTCAAATTTCCAACATTAAGGGGGTTCGGGTTTATGATATTTACATTCACACCCCCGTCCTCCCCAAATTGGGTTTCTGGAACACTCTCATCTAAATATTCATCTTCTGAAAAAATCTCGGTTGGAATTTTACTCAAGACCTGCGTGTCATCCTTATCCTCTTCATAATTGTCACCATCTGTTGCCAAATCGTTATCCCCTTTCATCATTTCGGTACTATTTCTGTCCTCCGTATCGTCCCTGCTGTATAGTACGATTGTACCCGAATCCACGCGCTCAGGCTCTGTTTTTTCGGGAGTCTCCAATCTATTCACGCGCTTACTCTTTTCTGCTTGTTCACTCGCCGGCGATTCTTCCTGTCCCTTCACCGGAGCATCTTCTTCATATTCAGGCACCGGTGTCCCCCAAATTTTCAGGGATCTCTCGGCATCTGGCGTCAACCAAGCAGGTTTCGGACCTCGCCCTTTCTTTGGCTCACACCGCAAAAAGAACCCATAATCTTGACAACCCCTTTTTTCCGGTTTTAGAAACCGACAGTCGCGATCTATATGACCCAGCCTTCCACAATCATAACAATAGTCACCTAGATGTTCATAGTAGAACCCCTCTCTAATTCTCCGATTATTGTTTGTGTAAAAGAAAGCTTGCGGTAATGGTTTATCTACCTCAACCATGGCTTGAAATCGGAGATAGGGGTACCTTTGATCTGTGCCGATTGTGTCCTCATCAATATCCAGGAGTTCTCCGACTGTTGCGTTGATTTTCTTCACATTCTTCTCCGTCTTAAACGCTGGTGGTAAACCACATATTTGGACCCAGAATGGTGACCTGGAGAAATCGATTTCCTTCAGTGCTGTTTTCGCCGGCCATGTCTTCAGAATCAACAAATTGTTGGCGATGTTCCAGGGAACCCCTTCCATAACCTTGCGACAATCACTCTTATCCTTAAATCTGATGATGTATTTGTTTCTTTCCCACATCTCGATCCTCAGTCCGTCTCGTAAATTCCAGATTCCGGTCGCAATCTTCAACACCGTTTTCGCGGATACCGGTTTCTGGGTTAGTAGCTTACCTACCAAAACATGTTTAGAAACTTCACTCGCGACCTCTAAATCTTCTTCCAGATCCAAAACTGGTTCAGATTCCTCCATTCTAGACTTGCTTTGGTCACAGAGATCTGGGTTTTCAAAAAAGAAGACTCCAAATGTTGACCAAGAGGAGAACTACTAAAAAAATGATTTGGAAGGCGAGAAAACAGTCTCGACAATTCCGATTAAACGGTAAAAATGGAAGAATCCACACTAAAAACTCACACCTCACAGAGAAACCAAAAATGGTTTTCTAGAGAGAGAGACTCTTGTTACTAACATTCGTATGAAAGCTCCCGCTTGACTCTCATGAATGATGCTTAAAAGATCATCAACCCTTTTTGATGAAGTCTTGGTACTTGGTTGGCTTGAAGGAACCTAACTGGGCTTCCAAGCACAGATTGCTGTATGTTTCATACGAGGAAACAAGGAAGGTCTCCTGTACAGGACCAGCCGACCAGCCCAGTACTTTTCGTGGGCTGTGGCAAGTGTTGAATTTGGGGCCTCTATTGATTTTTGAAGTTTACATAATTAGAAATTTTACATTATAATTCAATTAAATTATAAGTATGTACTAAACAATGATATTCTGACAAAAAAACTATAATATGGTCGACAAATTAGAAGTTTATCCTATCAAAGAAAGTTAGATTTAAGAACAGGAGTTTAAAAGGGGGGCTAAAACAGCAGGGGCTTCGATGATGGCTACTCACTTGCCTTGTGGTGGGGCCGGCCATGTTTCTGTAAGCCATGTCAAGGGTGGGTTTGGTATAACTTTTTAGACTTTTAAGTCGACTTTTAAGTTGTTGTGAAAAAAGTTCGTGACAAAGAAGTTGATGAAAAAAGATGTATGGGTTTGGTGAAAAAAGTTATGCTGTAAAAAAGTTATGATGCAACACTTTTGTTTGTTAGTGAAAATTATCATTTTATATTTTTTATATTTACTAATAAAATTATAGTAGGTCTAATTAGATGTCATAGTATGTTGGTACAAAAAAAGTAGAGGTAAATTGGTCATTTGTATTGTTTAGGAAGAAAAAAGTCCAAAAAAAGTTTATGAAACCCAACTTTTTTCAAAAGTCAGTTTTACACTACAAGACAAAAGCCAAAATCCAAAAGCTGTCACAGAAAAAATCATACCAAACCTTTCAGAAAAACTCAAAACAGATTAAAAGTCCAAAGTGAATTAAAAATAAGTCATACCAAACCCACCCTAAACCTTGAGCCTTGAGCTGACCCTGAGCTTGAGCCCGAGTCATAGTGCATCATATTTGTACAAATTGTGTGAAACACTCATATTTGCTTACAGAATCTTTAGGGTGGAAGTGGCTCCAGATCATGCCCAGTGTGGATGCTAGCCGGGCCGGATTTGAGCGGACACGGGCCAGGGTGTAGTAGCTTGCAGAGCGAATCTTAGTGGGGCGGGTATTTGGGTTCAATATCGGTCCGAGTTGGGTTCACTGGATTCTTGCCTGAACCTGCAGCCTGACTGCCATCCATAACTAGATCCTAAACACGTGTAATCTTTCGTGATCTGCTTTTTTTTCTTCAAAATATAGTTCATTAACTTAAACAATGCTAAATGGAGTCTTCCATACTGTCTTACATAGAGCCATTTTTCTCAAAAAAAAAAAAAACATAGAGCCATTGAATAAATTTACCGTAAGGTTCCATCATATAATAATTATATATATTTACTAAGCTTATGTATAAACAACTTGAATTTACCAAATAATCATATCATATACAGAAATTGTTCTACACATGAACTTGACAAGTTGTAATACTACTGGATTCCTCTAAATTAGAGGAATCCAGTACTGTTATGGTGTCTAATATTTATGCCGAGTCCATGACTTCATTTAACATATTTCCAATTAATTGAGTCAACCATAGAATTTTACTTGCCTCTTATACCAGTCCGTCCCAGTTCTTTCTTCCCATCTGACTTTTTTGACTCGTATCTGGGTCACTTTGACCGAGTAATTTAGATAGCAAAATAATACGATTTTTTAATAATTTTTTCACCATATTATAGAGCAACTTATACTCTACAACACCATGAAAAAATTATCAAAAAATTACATCGGTTTGCTATTCAAATCACCGGTCAAAGTGACCCAGTGAATAGTGACAAAAGTCAAATTGGGAAGAAAGAGCTGGGACAGAGTGGTATGCAACAAAATTGACCCAACCACAGGGAATCAAGTGAAGGGTTTTATTTGTTGTTGGTCACGGTCAAAGATTTGTCCTGTGTCCTGGCACCCGGTACCTTATGAAAATCTCTCCAAACCGCGTTTTGCTTGAATGACACGTTTGAGTAGTTGAATGAATCAAGCGAACCCAAGTCTCTACTTTGTTTTGAAGGTGGTAGTGTGAGACTGAGCACAAGCAAGAAATTGTTCGCCCCATGGATTGGCTAGCATCATAACAAACTATGGCGGAATTGCTTCAAGGCAGAGTGCCTGAACCTTGTCCTGACCTTGATTTTAAACTTGATGATTACTCCACCTTCTCGTATTTACTAGTTAAGTTGTGTCGTTTACTTTTCAAACCTAGTTAAATTCAGTTGAACGTCAAATAGAACCGATACCTTTAGATAGGGGGAGTTTTATTTTTACTGCAAGATATTGTTCTTGTAGCATCTTAAACCGTATGGGGCGGAACCATTCTAGGACTAGGGGTGGCCTGTGCCATCACATAGACCATAGCTTTTTAACTTTCCACGAGTACCTAAATTTTGGAGTATTTTAACAGTGATACAATTTCATTAACTACAAAGGTCCCTTAGACATGGCCAAACCATTACAGTTGTGACTTTGTTATTAATTTCACATAGAATGGTGCCAAATTATTCCTAATTTGTAGCTCTGTCACTGCAAACCATGTTCCGAAAACATATGTTCTCATTTTGAAAAGATTGATCTGATGAGATCTTTCAGTTACCCCTTGATGATTTTCTTTTGTTTTTCTGCTTGTTTTGAAAGTGAAGCAAATTTGATCAACAAAGTACAAAGAGCTAGCAAATGTACATGTACTGATATTTGTGGAGAATCAAATATTTTGTTGTTTCCAACATGGGGTCAAAGAACTTGACTCATGTCACTCCATGTTGTGTCTTTGAAATAGTAGTATCATTTTCAACATGTACTTTGTTTGAATCATACCTTATTTGCTCTTCAGGATGGGGTCTTGACAAATGGTATGTCATTGTACTGTAATTGTCATTGTACATAAATTCTAGATCTTTCCTAGGGTAGGGTACTAGGGTTTATCATCTTAATGTCCTCTAATACGCGCCGGACAAGAGACACAGACACAGATTATAGAAGATATCGAGTAGAAACCGCAGGAATTTTTTTCCAATAAGCATGCTCGGAAACTGAAAAAATCTGAATGAAAAAACTAAAATTCAGTGACATATCATCTGGAAAACAAAGAAATTGAACCTAGTCATGCTTGCCTGACAGAAAGTATATATATGGCAAGAAACTAAAAGACACAACATTATTACTCCTTATTATTCACACCCCTTTTACAAATTCTTCATCTTAATGAGCCCAAAATACTACTCGATTCCTCAAATATAAAAAATAATTAGAGGAATCCAGTTCAAAATAATCCCCAGCACGCGAATTCTTCTCCTTTCATATTTTTGTTTTTGTTGCACATGAACTTGACAATTATAGATAGTGCATTCTGAGCAGATCAATCATCGTCCACGTGGCAGCCATCCAGCACATTTAATGGTACCCCATATGCACCCTATCATACATTTATATTCAAGCTTGTCCACATGGGGGTTGTGAGAAAGAGTCACTCGCGATACTAACCACACGGGAGTTGTAGGGACTTATTGGCTAGGAGGCTAGAGTAAGGGACGTCGCGCGAGAGCAACAACCACGCTCGCGCGCGACACTTGGTGACTGTTTGAGAGATTTAATGCCTATGTGTCCCATAAATGCGGTCGATCTCATAACGGTCCCCTACTTATGCGGATGAGTGTGTAACGTGCCCTAAATAGACGGTCGAACGTGCCGTTACGAGGCTTTCATTAAGCCGCCATTTATGGGCGCATTAACCCCTCATAACGGTCACTTCCCCACTATATATAGGAACATTAGCCTTCTGTGGCAACCTCTTGAATATCTTAGTCAATTTGATATACTGTCTCTCTCTCAATAACAGTTAGAGGTGTACACTTGGATCTCTTCCCAGGATTTCCTTGTACACATTTGATGAACCCGACGTGAACCAACCTTCAAGCTTTCCCAGATCTTTGCAACCATGTCTCTTGAAGCTAACCCCCGTGATGGTGACCATTTTCTCCGAGGGGAAGAAACCCTAAGAGAGGAGCCTCCACTCAACAGCGCCACTGCCCAGACCCAGACAGCTTCTGGGAACAATCCTTCTTTGGAGATGCTGAATGCCACGATTCAGAGTCAAGCCAGGGTTATGCATGCCCAATCTGCTCAGATAGCTCAAATCATGGCTATTCTTGGAGGGCTTGCACAAACTGCTACCCAGGAAGCCTTGGCTCCACCTGGATCCACTATGGCACCCACGTCTACACCATCAAATCCCCAGGCATCCCTGCCTAATGGGCTGTGCCCCAACCAAGGTCATCCTCAGAGTCTCCCCTTGTGCCGAGTTACCAACCAGAGCGTGGAGCTGCTGGCAATCCATCCTGGTACCCTGCGTTGCCGTCATATGCGACTGGAGTTCAGGCTAGCTACACGCCTCCACCTCCCTATGATCCAAACATGCCTTACATCTCCGGGCTTGCAGCAACCCCATCGTCGACCCCAGGAGGAAGCGCGCCTTCTAATGTGATAGCCCTGGAGCAAAGGCTATATAATCTTATTGCGAATCAGTGCTTCGCGGATACCATCATCCCGAAGGTGGATAACGTGCCGCCAATCCCGCGCAACATTTACTTAATTCCAAATCCTGCTGGGTACAAGGCACCCAAGTGGGAGGAGTTTGATGAATTCAGCGGGAATCCACAGGAGCACGTGATGCGGTTTGTTGATCTGATGGGTCTGCATGGGATCGACATCAGGCTGCTGATGCGTGAATTCCCAAAGTCTTTGGGAACGGTCGCATATAAATGGTAAAGGAACCTCAAAGCTGGCTCGATCAAGACCTGGGAGGACATGGTCAAGAAATTCTACACCAAATTCTTCCAAGTAGAGGAGAAGGTCACCACAATTCACTTGTCGCATATGTACTAGAAACACGATGAGGGAGGCGTCGCGTTCATTAAGAAATTCAGGACCAGGTCAGTGGAATGTGTTGATGAGGTAGCTGAGAGCCGTCTTGTGGAGATATGTCTCCAGGTCATGCGTGACGAGTACAAAGGTATGCTATTCAATCTGAATATGCCCACCTTTTCAAAGTTGATTGACTGCACCAGGAACATCGAGCCACTGGTGAAGAGGCAGAAGAAGAGATACACGAACGAGCGGGCATCGTCAAGTACTGGATTTAAGATGGGGCGGCTTAGCAACACGCGAGGACGCGAGCACGACTTTAACTCCGTCTCTGCTCCAAAACAGCCGCGAGGTCCACCAAAGGATCCACCTCCACTACCATGCTCGATCGCAGAGGCCACTGATAACTCTGTATTAGAGTTATATTTCTTCTACGTTGGTGTACCGTTTTGTGTGAATTTCGGGTAGATTATATTAGAAATACACTATGAACTTGAGGAAATTTAGTAAGTTTAGCTTTGAGCGATAAATTGTAAATCCGGGCGTTTCTCGCGTTATTTTATGCTATTTTGTCACGTTTGATCGCACGGGTGTGTGTCGTGTTGTTTTGACAGGAAACGTAACTCGGAGACTGAACGAAGAGGAGAAACGAACTTCAGAAATTGAGACAAAGCTTGGGATTGGTCAAGAAAGGAAAAGAGAGGAAGTAGGCGCAGAAGAAAGAAGACAAGTTCAGCAGATCGCACGATCAGCAAAACTGAGGTCGTGCGATCTGGAGCAAGACTTAGAAAAAATTCGGAGAAGAAAATTGAGCAAACTCACTATTATAACGATCTGAGTTACTGATCGTGCGATCAGTTAATTAGGTCGCACGACTTGATATTGGAGATCGTGCGGCTAGACTTGGTCCTTAGAAGCATATCGCACGATCTGAGGCAAAAGGAGAAGCTGATCGCACGATCAGCTTTACTGAGGTCGTGCGATCTGCTTAAGAAAAAATAAACGGCTGGAAGGAAAAAAAAAAGAAAAAGAACTGGCTTTGTTGGTTCAAAACTACGTAGTTTTGTCTTGATTATTTCCTAAACCTATTGGAAATAATTAATACCCTATAACTACAATTAATTGAAGAGATTGATTGGAGAAGAACTCTACCAATGGGGGAAGAAGCAAGGGACGCACTCAAAGAGGAGGACTCCTCCTCCATTGAAGCTCTAGGTTTCATCTTTTTCTTCTTTCAAATCTTGTATGGAGAAACTATTGCACTTTGTTTGGTTGATTTCAATTAGCTAAGCACTTTTGCTAGGCGTCTCTACGAGAGCCTAGGGTTATGTAAACGATACTTTTCCGGATTGAATCTAGTTTTATGCGTATTTGATTTCATCTAGTTGAATCAATGTCAGTTTTTGATCATTGTTAGTAATCCTAGACTATTGACACGTTTAGGAGAAGATATAATGTTCATAAACTAGGGTTTGGCTCATCAAGTTGAATCATGCTTAAAGTTAATATCGTTCTAAGTCAATTGTTCACGTGCTACACTTAATTCTTAGTGTTGAAGGAGTCATGACCCGAAAATACTACTTAGTTAGCGAATGCGCGACAGTGATTCTAACTAGCTAGGATGAGAGGTGAATAACAATCCCGAATCACCGAGACCTAAAAGGAGAAGTGTTAGGATTGGCCTAGTGTGGGTAGATTCGGTAGGATTATTTAGCTGTTCCGTGAAACGGTGGGCTGACATGACCCGTTATCGTATCAGTAGATGACCTGCTAGAACGGACCGGTAGACAACATGAGACCGAGAGGAGATTGCAGTTAACCGAGACTTAAAGTGACATGAGACCGACATGATATTGTCATAGTTTATTACCCGGCTGAACTAGAATAGGATTGACGTGTTACATAGCTGAACCGGAAATCGTCTACAGCCCTAGGTGATCTAGAGATTGCCTAGTTTCTCCATATATTTGTTTCTAAAATAAAAAAATAAAAATATTAGTTTAGTTGTTATTTTAATTCTTAAATCAATCAAATCTTTCCTCATGCACCGTACTCTGAATTAAATAACTAATTATATAATCTAAAGTTTGTCCTCGTGGGTTCGATAACTCAGGGTTGAAATACCACCCCTATATTACTTGACCGTGCACTTGCGCATACGCGTTAAGAAATCGCGTCAAGTTTTTGGCGCCGTTGTCGGGGACAGCTGTAACACCCCTAATTCCTTAGAGAATTCTTAGTGTAATATCAAGACTTTGGGGGCGAATTTGTAAATAGTTTGTCACGGTTTTAAAGTGGGCATTTTGGAGTATTGACAATATTTGGAAGTTTTTAGAATGATTTTGAAGAACTAGAGGTGCTCGGGGTGGTTGTGCAATTATCCGAAATTAAGTAAGAACCTCTAATTCTAGTTGTACCCCAAAGTTTGTAAAACTACACTCTCACCCCCCTATGCATGTGAGACACTTGTTTAACTTCTTTTGTCACCCCCACCACTTAGGTGGAATCACCTTCTTCATCTTCACCATCCTACTGAGAGAGAGGGAGAGAGAAATAGAGAGAGAGAGAGACTTCATCATCTTCCTCCCTCTCTTCTCATCCGCCATGAACAACCACCAACACATCCACATAACCACCTCCACCCTTCACCTCGTCGAGACCTGCTGTACCTGGGAGCAACCCATACTTAGGAGAGAAGAAGCCCTCAAACGCCTCCGCGAATTGTTGAGCGACGAGGGAGAATTCGACCAAAAACGGTAAGAACCCTAGTTGTTTCCCGAGCTGATTTCTCCTTCCCTGTTCGAATTCGGTGAAATTAAAGTAGTTTTTGTTGGTCCTGAGGCTGAGGCGAGGTCGGGAAGCCCATGCATGTCGCCCATATCGTCGGAATAAGTGAGGTCGCCGGAGCTGTGACCGGTTTAGACGCCGGAAAACGCCATGGCCGACGAACCTTCGGTACGGCCTCAATCTTCGCTGTAATTCGTTTTAAATTGATGCCTCTTGATCCTTGAAACACCCCCAGCATGATAGAAACCTCCATCTCTGCCCAGATCGAGATTTAGTTGAGTTTTAAACTGATTCTTGATGCATTTTCTGGTAAAGAACGGTATTGAGGCAGCCGCGTTTCAGGGGTTGCAACTCTCTAATTTCAATTCCGTTTTGGACCGTTTTTAGCTCTCTGGAAAGCTTGCTCAAAGATCTACAACTTTCCTGTTACCCAATTCATGTGATTCGATCGTTAACTTGCTCTAAATTGGCATCAAAGTCAGCCACAATTGCTAGTACTTGTTCTTGGGAGTTTGTTTCCTTGCTAGTTGTGAGGACTAGAACTTCCTCATTTCTTAATGAATTGGGCTAAATCTTTCTCCTGTGAATTCTTCATCTTAACAGCTGCGCGTGTATGTAAACATTCACCATCAAATTGATCTTTATACCCTCTAATCATTGGATCAAACTTGCTGAAAATGAGTTAGGAACACACATGTGTTCTTGAGTTCTTGAAATTTTGCAATTATTATCAACTTAAGAATCTTGTATCTCCCTCATCAATTCATGAATTGATCTGATTTCTCCTCCTGTGTGTCCATTGATCTTAATACTTCAAATAGTAATCGATAGTCTATAACAACCTGTAAATGGCTTGTTTCTTGGCTTAAAGTTGATACAAAAAGGTGGAAATTATCAACATCCTATGAATTTGGCTAAGTATAGATTATTGCTTGACTTTTTTCCAACTTTGCCTGGTGATATCTCCATCAATAGTTTGATTCTTCAGGAACTTGAACATGTTCTGGTATCCTTGATTTGCCCTCTTCAAAGTCCAATTCTCAGATTTCCTAAACTCTTACTCAGTTATCCTTAAACTAGCTCTGAAGTTGCCCAATTGTGCTAATTTCTCTTAAACCCCAACTTGTACTTTGTCAGTCAAAATGACTATTCTTGCCTTCGAACCCTTGATCAAAGTGGCTCATATTGCTATTCTGAATTTATTTGTCGAATCCTACCAAGTTGTCTCCTAGGAACCCTGATTACACTAAACTGTGTAAGACGGGCAAAATCGCAATAATTAACATAATAGTTGAGTAAAGTTGAAATCGTTGTGTTGGAGTTTGTCAGTATGTCTTGTTTGGATATTTGGAGTACTCGTATGTCATTCTCGGCTAGGGTTGGCCAAATCTACAGTTGGGGGTCTTTTTGAAATTTTACTAAACTTTAGGGGCATAAGTGCAATTTATTGAAAGTTGTAGATTTCGTTGCTAAGTTCATACAGAAGAGTTTGGAGTTGATTCTTGCATGTTTTCGGGCTAATATGAGTATAATTTGGGATATAGGAAGTTTCAGACACTGTACTAGACAGTTTTGGAGTATCAGGGGCGTTTTGGCCAATTAGGTTGTATGACCTGCATTTCATTGAATTCTTGCATACAACCTCATATAGAGGGCATATGCTAATATGTTGTATACTTTACTTGTGTATATTCAGCTGTTGTTAAGGACCGTTCGAAGTAGACGTATGTATTCGTGATGCCGCATTGACTGTGAGACCCATCTTCGTATGAGACCAGTGTCCTCCCTGGAGTGCTAGATTTGCCTTTCGCTTTTCTCGGCTCAGTGGTAAGTACATATGTACGACCTTTTTATATCAAAATGTGCGTTTGTGTTTGATGTTTCAAATGAATGTTTGTTATATGAAATAGTATGAGAATGCATGTTTTCCACTCGAATGTTGTTAAACTATTTTATTCATCTCCTTTGAGAACTCTCGGAAATTACTTGTGAAATTTTGATATTCCGATTCTGGTTATGCGAAAGAGAAGAAATAAAATACCTCTAATAGACTTAGGACGATGTACAGAGTACTGTTATTAATGGGAGGCGTCAAGCGATCCTCCATTTTCGTATGGCTAAGACCATTGAAGCAATGCTTCATATTATTGGATAGAACGTCAATGTTCAAAAATCCGCCCCCGATGAGCCAAAATGTGCCAAGTTATTGAGGCCAAGGGTTTTATAGAGCTATAGAGTGCTACTTATACTTGTAAGGGTCACTACGGTATAGGGGTGTCGACACTTAAGGCCTTTTAGCTAATGTTGTGAGCGGGGTTGACGAATGGGCTCCCTTAACGCTCGGGTGAAATGGGGTTTGATAGACCCTAGAAGGAACCCTTAATGATTATTTCGTGATCCCTCTGTTTACATCGATCTTGCTGGTGGCTCTTGACACGCCTCATCTAAATTAAATTGTTGATTGAAGTCGAAATCAAAAATTGACTACTTATTAATGTTGTTTGTGGCTCTTGATATGCCCTAATCGATTGAATGAATTGTAAATCTTGGCTACTCATGAACTAATATCGTTATCAGTTTAAATGAACTTGTTTACTCTGGATATGTTACCAACTACTCGTGGTTTCTCAATGTTACTAAATTGAGAGGTTTTTGTTACTCGGTTACTTACAGTTGTTCCAAATTCTCCAACATGATAGCTTTACTGTTTAAATCTTCTGATTTGTTTCAACTCATGCTTCCGTACCACTCGTTGCTTTACATGTCGTAGTATGTATTTACTCAGTTTTTACTGATCATTTCTTCAAAACTGCATCGGCTTTTGCCATTTTAAAACTGCAGGTCGTCAATCAAGTTTGGGGAATGGGAACGCGGATCGAGACGAAGAAGTTTAGCTTAAGTCAAATCACTTAGTAGATCACACACGATTTGTTTTAGATTGTTCTTATTATCGAGATTTTGTAATGTAATTTAACCGATATGTAAACTTAATAGTTAATGATCTACTTTTGGTTATAGATTGTCGCGTTAACCCTGAACCGAGATCCCGGGTTGTTTCAACAGCGGTAGATTATTTAATTAGGAGTTAGCTTTGAGTACTTCTATTTTAGTTTTACCTTTCATTTTTTTATTCTATATCTCTGTGCTTCACGGATGTCTTGTGAGTCTGTTTTTCAGGAACGTAGGAAGCAAGAGACACTATAAGCATGTGGAGCGAAGACTGTTATTCGGGTCCCCCCTACTGTTTCCACTGCAGGGGTAACCATGAAGACGAGGACACATGCATAACTTGGTGCTACGTATGCGGCATTTGGCACGACCGTAGAGACTCATGTCTAGTACATGCCCTCAGCTTTATCAGCACCAGGAAGACTCATCAGCAAATATGGCAGAACAGCGTAGTATTATGGAGGACATCCAAGTGTGCACAAAGTTTTTGTCCATAGCTGCACAAGTGCCACAAGAGGATTCAGCCATAGGTATGGAATACGTGAGGGAGATGATGGAGAGGATAAAGGAACGACTAGAGAAACTGTCAACAGCACGGGAATCAAGTATTCAAGAGCCACAAGAAGAGACCTTGCCATATGACAGTGAGCCAAAAATTGAACCTTCATCACCCCCACCACAAGTGGAAGAAGAGATAACTGAGCCGAGCGAAGAATGTAGTGTCCAAGAACCATTGGTGGACTCTGCCCCGTATGAGGACTCAGACTCTGATTCAGACTGGGGTGGACTTGTTTGCCCAAGATGGGAGGACCTTCCGTATTGCCAGCCAAAACTGCAAGAGCCCTCACTTACTTGGCATGAATAGGAAGAAACCGACATTGGAAGCCTATGGTGTAACACCCCTATTTTTCAAGCCGACTCTAAGTGCAATATCAAGACTTTGGGGGCGAATTTGTAAATAGTTTGTCACGACTTTAAAGTTTGAACTTCGGAGTGTTTGCAATATTTGGGAGTCGTTAGAATGATTTTGGAGCACTAGCGATGGTCGGGATGGTTGTGCAATTCTCTGAAATTAAGTAGAAGCTCTAATTCTAGTTGTACCCAAAAGTCTAGAAAACTACACTTTCACCCCCCCAATGCATGAGAGACACTTGTCCACTCCAATTTGACACTCTAGTGTGGTAGAAACAACATTCCACTCTCCCATTCACCACCTGCTGAGAAAGAGAGAGAGAGAAAGAGAGAGAGAGACTTCAATTTCCTCCTCATCTTGTCCTCCACCACAACTCCACCATGAAACCACCACCACCACCAAGGCAGCCACCTCTTCCCCCTTCCAAACAAGGATCTGCTGCTACCACAACACCTACTCAGCCCTCTAAGCAAAAGGCACAAATCAATTTGAGATTTCATCGGGTTTTGATGTCCAAAATCGAAGGTAACTCTCAAGAACCCTAGCTTGATTCGTTGTCAAATTCTCTCTGCATGTTGTATATCGCGGAATCTAACCCTCATAATCCAACTCCTGAGGTCGAGGGGAGTCCAACGCACCCACTCTCATCATCTGAGTCGCCGGAATTGCGCTCGCCGGCGTCTGGGTTGAAGAACCCGACGGGGACGACCGGCAAGCGACGGCAGCGGCGGTTTTCACCGTTTTCGGCCATTCCTTCCCTCCTAGAAGGTTACCCATGACCTCTGGGCGTCGTAGAGCAACCTAGGCAACTCAAACACCGCTGGGAGGTCCGTTGGAGCACTGAATCTGGGCGGTTGGACGCCGGATTCCGCCATTAACGCCGGAGAAGCGGTAAGCTTCCATTCGTCGTTGTTTCTTGCCAATTTTTGTTCCATATTGACCCCTAGGACCTCGTGAGCTTGATAGGATCCCTCAATCGCGCCCGGAACATGCTTTGATTCACATTTGAATTCGGTTTCTTGCATTTTCCGGCGAGTTTTTGCGCCATGTTTGCGCCTCTGTATTTCCCTCGTTACTGAATGGTTTGTCTTGATTCTTGGCTTGTTAGAAAGCCTACATATAGCTCTGTACTCGTAGGTTGATTACTTCGGCCAAAACAGCCTCTAAGTATGTCAAATTTGTAATCAAAGTCTGGTGGATTTCGTTGTTCTTGAAGTTGTTGCTCCCAACCTGCAAAAAGTGTCGACTTTGAATGTTGATATCTCTCTCGTTGTTGATCCGTTTTAAATGATTCTTAGCTTTCTGGAAAGCCTGGACATAGCTCTACAACTCTCATTAAGATTTCTTTGTTTGATTTCAAGTCTAAACTGTCTAAATTTGGCCTTGAATAGGGCTGGTTTGATGTGTTTTTGAACCATTAAAAGCTGAAAATTTTCCAAGTATAGAATCCTATGGTGAAACACCCATTTTGTAACACTTGTATCTTCTTCAAAACTTAATGAAATTTAGATCTGTTTTCTCCTATGTGTAGCTGGTATATAATACTTCAAATCATCGTCTCTGGGTCATGTTCAAATTTATAACGGATTGCTCACAAAACGAGCCTAAAGTTGCTAGTTTCAACTCATAAAACTCTCTCGAATTTTACTAAGTATTGAATCGTGATTTTTGTCCAACTTTGACTAGCGATATCTATTTGAATACTTGGAGTTTTTAGGAGTTCAAATATGTTCTGGAATCCTTGAAATGTCATCTTCAAAACCCAATTTCCAGTTTCTCAAAACTCATTCGCAAATGATCGGAAATCAGCCGCAAAGTTGACTACTTGAAATGACGTTTCGTTATCTTAACCTTCGATTTTGAGCATTTGAATGACATCTCTTGCCTTAGCGTTCTTCACGAAACTTGTTCGTATTCATATTCTGAGTCTAAATATCAATTTTGACCAAGTTTGACTTTTCGCAAACCCTAGTTTGACTGAACTGTATAGGAGGGGCAAAATAGTCATTTTACTTAAACTTTGAATTGAGGTTAGTTTAGTAACTTGGAGTTTGTCAACATGTCTTGTATGCGTGTTTGGAGTACTTGTATGTAATTCTGGGCTAGGGTTGACCAAGTCAAATGTGGGGGTCTTTTTGCAGTTTTACTAAACTTCGGGGGCCTATGTGCAATTAATTAAAACTTCGCATTTGAACAAGTTAATGATTTGAGACCAACAAACTAACTTAGAAGGATACTTGGAGCCTTAAGAACGAATTATTTGACTCGGGAGTTATCAAATCAATGGTGGGGGTCTTTCTGTAATTTTAGCAAACTTTAGGGGCCTAAGTGTAATTTACTGAAAGTTGTAGATCTCGATGCTAAGTTCATATGGATGAGTTAAGAGTCATTCTTGGTTGTTGTTGGACCAGTATGAGTGTAATATGGGGTCCAGGCACAATCAGGGACTGTACTGGACAATTTCAAAGTATTAGGGGCATTTTGGTCAAGTTAGCTTGCGTGACCTGCATTTTATTGCATTCTTGCATACAACCTCATATAGAGGGTAAATGCTAATAGACTGTATACTTGACTTGTTTATAACCAGCCGGTGTTGAGGACTGTTCCACGATAGACGTATGTGCTCGTAGTGCCGCTTTGACTATACGACCCGGATCCAATGTGAGACCAGTGTTGTAGGAGTGCTAGCTTTGCTTTGCGCCTTTCATGGCTCAGAGGTAAGTACATATGTACGGCCTTTTTATATCAAAATTTGTTTATATGCTTGATGTTTCAAATGAATGTTCGCTATATGAAATAGTATGAGAATGCATGTTTTCCACTCGAAGTTGTTAAACTATTTTATTCATATCCCTTGAGAACTCTGGAAAATTACTTCCGAACTGTTGATATCTGATTCTGTTTACGTGAAAGAGAAGAAATAAAATACCTCTAATAGACTTAGGACGATGTACAGAGTACTGTTATTAATGGGAGGCGTCAAGCGATCCTCCATTTTCTTATGGCTAAGACCATTGAAGCAATGCTTCTTATTATTGGATAGAACGTCAATGTTCAAAAATCCGCCCCCGATGAGCCAAAATGTATCAAGATATTGAGGCCAAGGGGTTTATAGAGCTATAGAGTGCTACTTATACTTGTAAGGGTCACTACGGTATAGGGGTGTCGACACTTAAGGCCTTTTAGCTAATGTTATGAGCGGGGTTGACGAATGGGCTCCCTTAACGCTCGGGTGAAATAGGGTTTGATAGACCCTAGAAGGAACCCTTAGTAGTTATTTCGTGATCCCTCTGTCTACATCGATCCTGCTGGTGGCTCTTGACACGCCTTAGCTAAATTAAACTGTTGATTGAAGTCGAAATTCAAAATTGGTTACTTATTAATGTTGTTTGCGGCTCTTGATATGCCCTAATCGATTGAAATGATTTGTAAATCTTGGCTACTCATGAAGTACTATCGTTATCAGTTCAAATGAACTTGTTTACTCTGGATATTCTACCAACTACTCGTGGTTTCTCAATGTTATTAAATTGAGAGGTTTTGTTACTCGTTTTACTTCCAGTTGTTCCAAATTCTCCAACATGATAGCTTTGCTATTTAAATCTTCTAATTTGTTTCAACTCATGCTTCCGTGCCACTCGATGCTTTACATGTCGTAGTATGTATTTACTCAGTTTTTACTGATTATTTCTTCAAAACTGCGTCGGCTTTTGCCATTTTTAAACCGCAGGTCATCACTCAAGGTGGGGGATGGGAACGCGCACCGAGACGAAGACGTTTAGTTTAAGTTATATCACTTAGTAGATGACATAGATTACCTCACACATTGCTTTTGTAAACTTTTCTTTTCAAATATAGTTTTATTAGCTAAATTGTAATATTCTTAAGATAATTTTCTACTTTTGAAAGTCGATTGTCGCATTAACCCTGAACCGAGATCCCCGGCTGTTACATATGGTGTGCTGACGATGAAGCTGGTGAAACACTTATGCTCAGTGATATTGGGGTAAAAGCCCCAACTCTGATTAATGATGAATTATCTATATCCTATGTCACGTAAGTCTCTGATGAGTTGGAAAGACTTGTGTATGGAGATTCTTAAGGGGAAGAGCATCATGAGAAATTTTCAATTTCGTGTCATACTGGCTATTATGATGATCCAAACGCCATAGTCAAGGAGTTGAAAACAAACAAGTGTGGGGGTGTGGATGAATTGCATGGGTCATTTGATGAGAATCTAGCCCCAAAGAGGTATTACTAGGATGAATTTATGGAGAGCGACGCATATGAGCCCAGCGGTACTTGGTGGAAGCTGATAAAGAAGATAAATTGCAAGATGAAAAGAGTTACCTTTCACAGTTGTCCACCATTGCCAGAGCAAAGGGGTGCTCGTGAGAAAATGCTTATCGAGAAGAGATGGTGGAAGAAGAAGAAGTGGAGGGATAAAGCAGTCTCCACAATCCTTTTCGGTGGAGGTAACCGGGTCGGGTTGTCGACCTTAAATTACAACCGCTGCTTGGGAGACAACCCAATGTAGAGTAGGATGCAATTTGTTTATGTTTTTGCTTTTAGTTCTCCATATTTAATTTTGAGGAGTGAGAGAGATTTGTGTTAATTCTTCCAATCAGTGTGCAGGGACACATGTACAGAAGACGCTCCAGGTTCCTCTTCTTGATGCGTGCGATAGAGAATGTGAGTAGGCGCATCGGAATCCGGAAGCGAGGTGAGACTTTTTTGGAAACTGTCAACGGTCCACAAGACCCCTTCTTGTTGCAGTTTCGCGGCAACGGTGCCCATGTAGGTCCGGGCACCACAGTTATCTCTAACTCTCTCTGTTCTACGTTTTGAGCGATAATTGTGTAGATCCACCGCCAACACATTTAAGCGATGAGTCCTCCTTCATTATCTATAAATTTGTTGAGGACAACGATACGCTTAAGTGTGGGGGGTTTGTATCTACTTTCACTAGCCATGTCTTTGTTTGCATCGCCTTGTTACATATAGTATGTGTTCGTATTATGTTGGTTTGTGGTAGGATTGTGTAGTTGATGCATTTTATTAGCAATTTTACTTTATTTGAGTTCCCTACCCAAAACTTGTGCTTAATCGAGTTGGCCAAAAGCATATAGATTCTAGGAAAATATGAAAATACGAAAAAAATTAAAAATTCAAAAATCATAAAAAAAATGAAAATTTTTGAGAAAGGGCAATCAAAGAGAGTGAATGTGGAGAGGGCTTGATGATAGAAATCCTTAGGAGTATGAAAATCTGAGGTGAGGTAGACGCGAGAATCTGGAGTAGGAAGACTTAGAGGGCTAATGCACATTAGAAATGCGAGTAGCTGCCTCTCAGACTAGTTATCGTACTAGCGCTACACCACCGTCACTTAGGTAGTCGTCAACCCTCCTCGTAGTGGAAAAGGAACAGCTGTGCGAGTGATATTTATGGGGGCCACACGTCCCGTCTCCATCTCCTAGGTATACTAGTTATCCCTATTGATCCGTTTACCCCTTTTATTCACAGCCTCTAGCCTAGAAAACTGTTCTTTTGTGACTTTCATCACTTGTTAGAATGGTCATTTCCTATGCGTCACGATAGAGGGAGTCGAGTTAGGGAGGTTCGATGAGGGTGAGCTGATTGATACATCTTGAGTGGTTCTCTTACATGTCGTCTTTTGAGGGGATGTGAGGGTGAGTTAGAGACGGTAGCACACTTTGGTGTGGCGGTGAGTCGTGTCCTTACACCACGATCACAGGTGGAGTACCGTAGTGCGTGATATTCTTTTCGCACGTCATGGGGTTGGGGTTGGTTGAGCTTATAGGAGGTCGTGCTTATGCTTCATTATATTCTCTATATCTTAGGTGATGAGTAGGACGGTTGGAAAAGCACGTTACACATTGACTACCGGGTATTTGATATGCTTTACATTGAGTATGGGGGTGTCGACACATATTTGAATATATCACTGATTTTACACATTCGACCCCCACATTATCTTCTTTGATATGGGATCTCCTCGGATATTACTATGCTAGTATTGGCTCCATGTGTTAATGTTATTGTTGAGGAAATGAAAAGAGAAATTGAAAGAAAAGAAAAACAGAAACTGGAAGTGAAAGGGAATAAGGAGCTGAAACTGAATTTCTTGAAGACCGGGGAGATTAGCTATGGATCTTGGTCACTCTTTCACATTCGTGGCCGCGAGAACGGCGTTTCACCAAGATTGAGGGAATGAGGGACGGGGTAGTTAGATTCGGTGGGGTTCCTTGGATTGTGGTGAGGGAGTGTGAGAATCGGTTTTTGTGAGTTATATCATGAAGTCTAGGACTACGCTTCTAAATATCATATCCTACCTGTCCTAAGCCGTCGACAGTTTAACCCGTGGATAAATAGCTCGGATGGTAAGTTCTAGGGATACGTTTGATGAGTGTGCGGAAGCGACTTATTTTGTGTTCGTGCTGGTTCTGTCTAACGAAACTGGCCGCAAGTTCTATCGATCACCAAAGTTAAAGAATTTCCGAGGGAATATGAGAGCCTTATGACTTGCCAGTTTACTTTTTGAGATTGCCCGATCTCTAACTAAAAAGAAAATAATATATATTTTTGTGTTGTTTCAATTTTTGCATTGTTTGATAATCGAGTTGCATTGTTTATAGTCGTGTCGATTTCATTGGGTGTGTGTGTTGTTTGTGTTACATGGCTAGTAAAGTTGCATGCAATTCGGTGGATTTAAAACGTAGTGTGAGGATTGATTTTGCTCGGGACGCGCAAAAAGGTAGTGTGGGGGATTTGATAACTCTGTATTAGAGTTATATTTCTTCTACGTTGGTGTACCATTTTGTGTGAATTTCGGGTATATTATATTAGAAATACACTACGAAATTGAGGAAATTTAGTAAGTTTAGCTTTGAGCGATAAATTGTAAATTCGGGCGTTTCTCGCGTTATTTTATGCTATTTTGTCACGTTTGATCGCATGGGTGTGTTTCGTGTTGTTTTGAGAGAAAACGTAACTCGGAGACTGAACGAAGAGGAGAAACAAACTTCGGAAATTGAGACAAAGCTTGGGATTGGTCAAGAAAGGAAAAGAGAGGAAGTAGGCGCAGAAGAAAGAAGACAAGTTCAGCAAATCGCACGATCAGCAAAACTGAGGTCGTGCTATTTGGAGCAAGACTTAGAAAAAATTCGGAGAAGAAAATTGAGCAAACTCACTATTATCACGATCTCAGTTACTGATCGTGCAATCAGTTAATCAGGTCGCACGACTTGATATTGCAGATCGTGCGACCAGACTTGGTCCTTAGAAGCATATCGTACGATCTGAGGCAAAAGGAGAAGCAGATCGCACGATCAGCTTTACTGAGGTCGTGCGATATGGTTAAGAAAAAATACACGGACCGAAGAAAAAAAAAAGAAAAAGAACTGGCTTTGGTTGTTCAAAACTACGTAGTTTTGTCTTGATTATTTCCTAAACCTAATTGGAAATAATTAATACCCTACAACTACAATTAATTGAAGAGATTGATTGGAGAAGAACTCTACCAACGGGGGAAGAAGTAAGGGACGCACGCAAAGAGGAGGACTCCTCCTCCATTGAAGCTCTAGGTTTTATCTTCTTCTTCTTTCAAATCTTGTATGGAGAAAATATTGCACTTTGGTTGGTTGATTTCAATTAGCTAAGCACTTTTTCTAGGCGTCTCTACGTGAGCCTAGGGTTATGTAAACGATACTTTTCTTGATTGAATCTAGTTTCATGCGTATTTGATTTCATCTTGTCGAATCAATGTCAGTTTTTGATTATTGTTAGTAATCCTAGACTATTGACACGTTAAGGAGAAGATATAATGTTCATAAACTAGGGTTTGGCTCATCAAGTTGAATCATGCTTAAAGTTAATATCGTTCTAAGTCAATTGTTCACGTGCTACACTTAATTCTTAATGTTGAAGGAGTCATGACCCGGAAATACTACTTAGCTAGCGAATGCGCGATAGTGATTCTAACTAGCTAGGATGCGACGTGAATAATAATCCCGATCACCGAGACCTAAAAGGAGAAGTGTTTGGATTGTCCTAGTGTGGGTAGATTCGGTAGGATTATTTAGCTGTTCCGTGAAACGGCGGGACGACATGACCCGTTATCGTACCAGTAGATGACCTGCTAGAACGGACCGGTCGACAACATGAGACCGAGTGGAGATTGTATTTAACTGAGACGTAAAGTGACATGAGACCGACAGGATATTGTCATAGTTTATTACCCGAATGAACTAAAATAGGATTGACGTGTTACATAGCTGAACTGGAAATCGTCTACAGCCCTAGGTGATCTAGAGATTGCCTAGTTTCTCCATATATTTGTTTCTAAAATAAAAAAATAAAAATATTTGTTTAGTTGTTATTTTAATTCTTAAAATCAATCAAATCTTTCCTCAGACACCGTACTCTAAATTAAATAACTAATTATATAATATAAAGTTTGTCCTTGTGGGATCGAACTCGGGGTTGAAATACCACCGCTGTATTACTTGACCGTGCACTTTCGAATACGCATTAAGAAATCGCGTCACCATAGGTTTATGCAAACAATGGAGGAAAGACGGGATCTTACCAGCATTGGAACATAAACCCTTCGCAGAGCAGCTACAGTACCCCACGCTGTGTGAGTGTCATGGTCAAGTCATGCACCCAACCAAGGAGTGCAGGAAATTGAGATGGCTGGTGGGCAGAAAAATCAAGGAAGGACAACTTGTCATTGATTAACCAAAAGATGTGTGCAACAATTCACTGCCCTCCCACTCACAACAAGAGCCTAAGGGAAATGAAATAGCAATGATATCCATTTGTAATTATGAGGAAGTCGCAGAAGAGGGTATCCCAGTCATAGCTGAGATCTGCGAGGATGAATATTACTCCTTTGACAAAGAAGACTCTCGAGCTGAACGAATGATGGGCTCGCGCAAGTTTGAGAAGTTCTTCGATGATATGAACTTCTCCAGCAAGTGCCGACAGGAGATGAAAAAAGCAATCTTAAGAGTGGCTGAAGATTTTAGGGAAGAATTGCTGGTTTCAAATGGAGAAGTTGTCAGGGCTGCGCGATCCACTGGCTTGGAAATGACATTCACGCAAGCAGATAAGAAGACAAATGCCAACCACCAAAGACCATTGTATGTGACAGCAGTATTCAATGGGTTCGAGTTCAAGAGAGCTTTTGTCGATGGAGGAGTCGCAGTGAATGTGGTACCACTCAGTACTCTTGAGTTGGCAGGAATCTCGGAGAGTAAGATCATCAAGCGGCCATCGCCTCTGATGGGCTTTGTGAGTGATTCGCGGATGACTTTTGGATGGATCCGCCTGGGAATTCAGATTGGCCAAATCAAGTGCTCTGCAAAGTTTCATGTCATTAATGCTAATACCACCTACCATATGATCATTGGTCGAGCGTGGATTCATCGCTTCGACGTTGTGCCATCCACAACCCACCAAATGATGAAAGCCATCTGGAAAGACAGAGTAGTGGAAATACCAGCCTCAGTGAACCCTTTTAACTTGGATGAAGCGCACTTGTCTGAGGCGGTTTGGTTCACAGAAATGTCGGACGAGGTAACTCCATTACCGTTTCAGCCAACTCCCTTGCCCAAGTGGGAGGACATTAAGAACCAGTCACCAGCAGGTGTAATGGTGCTGCGAGAAGCCCAGGAGGAGAAGCAGATTGTGCAAGAGGAAGCACCAAAGATAGCCTACCAAAAGAAGAACGTTCACACCCTGAAGAGGGTCGTCAAACATGATGATAAAGGTAAGGAAGTGGGAAGTTTCTATGCCAACGGGAAGAAGTGCTATCACATCTGAAGGTGCGTGTGGTCATCTTCGACCCCTCCCATCGAAGATGTCCCTGAGAAAATTTATGAGCTGACAGAAGCTCCATACAATGAAAGGAAAAGGCACCACTGGAGGAATTGAAGGAATCTCATGAATGCATGGAAGATCGTCCAAAACCCCATAAGCAAGAACTAAAGGAAGTATTCTTGAGTCCAACAGAGGAGAAGAAAAGACCATTCTTCCTGAGCGCGGATCTCGATGTCGAGGAGGAGCAAGGATTTCTGAAGTTGATGGAAGAATACAAAGATGTTTTTGCATGGGATTATGATGAAATATGAGGCTTGGACAGAGAAGTTACTATGCATAGACTGGATGTTATTCCAGGGTCGAAGCCAATCAAGCAGAGCGCGAGAAACTTTCGCCCAGAGATCAATGTCAAGATAAAGGAAGAGATAGTGAAACTTCTGAATGCGAAGTTCATCGAGCCCATTCACCATCCCACCTGGCTTGCTAGCATTGTAACTCTGTTGAAGAAGAATGGAAGCCTTTGCGTATGCGTCGACTTCAGGGATCTGAACCGGTTTTGCCCAAAAGATGATTTCCCATTGCCAAACATAGATCTCCTAATCGACTCTACTGCGGGCCATCACATGTTCAGCTTCATGGATGGATTCAGCTTACAATCAAATCAAGATGGCCCCTGAAGATGCGAAGAAGACAACTTTTATCACACCTGTGGAAGTGTTCCACTATACAGTTATGCCTTTGGCTTGAAGAATGTGAGTGCAACCTATCAATGTGCGATGATGGCACTCTTTCATGATATGATGCATCAAGAGGTTGAATTATATGTGGATGATCTGTTCATCAAATCAAAGCAGAAGGGGGAACACTTGAAGGATTTGAGGAAGGTATTTGAGAGATGGAGAAAATTCCAACTGAAGATGAACCCATTGAAGTGCGCGTTCGGGGTGACCTCATGGAAGTTCTTGGGATGGGTGATCCATCGTCATGGGATTAAGCTTGATCCCACGAAGGTCTCAGCTATTACTAGCCTGCCAGTGCCTCAGACTCAGAGTGCGTTGAAGACGTTCTTGGGAAAGCTCTCATATTTGCGAAGGTTCATACGAGCAATAGCAGAATTAACATTCTGTTTTGGCAACCTACTTAAGAGGAATGCAATGTATACTTGGACAGCAGAACACCAAGTCGCGTTCGAGAAGCTGAAGCAGCTGTTGACGTCTCCACGGGTCATGATTTCACCTCAGCTTGGATCGCCGCTGCTTTTATACCTTACCTCGACGAAGAATTCCATCGGAGCTCTGCTAGCTCAAGAATTTGAAGGTCAGGAGAGGCCCATCTACTACATCTCGCGCGTGGTGCACTCTGTGAGTCTAGGTACACATATATTCAACGCCATTGTCTTGCTTTATTCTTCGTCATAGGGAAATGAAAGCATTACTTTGCCTCCCACAAAGTTGTTATCATAACCAAAAGCAACCCCATTCGATATTTTTTGGGACACTCTGCTCCCTGTGGGAGATTGGCAAAGTGGTACATGACTATGATATAACGTGTGCGCGCCCCAAGGCCATCAAATCTCAGGCGGTGACGGACCTGTTGGCACAGTTTCTAGATGAGAATTATGATCCTATGTTGGAGGAAGACCTTGAGGGACCAGAAGTATACGCGATGGAGTCACTATATTGGAAGCTTCTTTTCGATGGATCGTCGACAAGGTCAAGAGGGGGAACTGGAATCGTACTGACCAAGCCTAATGGAGAAGTTATCCAGATGCCAAACAAGCTCGCCTTTGCAGTAACAAACAACAAAGCGGAATATGAAGCTTTGATTGTTGGTCTCCTTGCGGCCAAGGCTCTGGAAGTGCAAAATTTGATAGTGATGAGAGATTCCAAGCTGATTTTTAAACAAGCCTCGGGCGAATACGGTCTGAAAGAAGTAAACTTGCTGAGCTACATGACGATCGTGCAAAAGCTGGTACAAAGGTTTGAATCCAGTAAGTATGAGCACACTCCTAGATCAGACAATCGGCATGCAGATGCCCTGGATACTTTAGGGTCGAAGATCAGTTCAGGTAAGTGTCCAGCCAAGATCTCTATCGAGGTCAAAACAGCTCCTTCTCTGATAAGGGATTTATGCGAGGACGAGTTTGTCGAAGCTGAGGACTGGAGGAGACCCATCATGCGCGCAATGGCCGAAGGAACAAGCAAGGAAATTTGGGTTTCCACAAAAGGGTTATGCATACATGACAGCCTAGTTAATTACAAGAGACCTGGAGGAATTCTTATGAGATGCGTCGCAGAAGAAGAAGGTCGAAATTTGTTGGAGAATATACATCGACATTCTTGCGGAGAAAATGAAATCTCTATCTACAGGAAGGCACAGAGATACGGAATTCATTGGCCACAGATGTCATCATTTGCCGCGATTTTACAGGGAAGCTGCATGAAATGTGCACTGTTGAAGGATTCTTTGGAAACTTCTGCGATCGATGATGAAGCAGATTGGAGAAAGCCTCTGATTGACTACCTGCAAGACGAAATTCTTCCAAGTGACAGGAAAGAGGATTAGAAGCTCAACAAGAAGTCAGCGCGGTATGTGCTGAAAGAAAATTTGCTATGGCAAAAGGGACATGAAGGGAATTTGCTCAGATGCTTGAGTGGCCAAGAAACGCAAGAAGTTATGGAAATGTCTCACCAAGTGGAACATCAAGGAGGAGCAAAGCTTTGTAGGCAGCCCCTGAATGTTGGCTATTTTTGGCCAATTATGGAGTCTGATTGTCGCGTGAAGGTTAGAAGATGCCAACAATGCCAGTTCAACGGTAATCTAGTCCATGCTCCTGGAGTTGATCTGCACGCATTGGGAACCCCTTGGCCATTTCACACTTGGTATATGAACTTCATTGGTTCCATTCGTCCTCCATCGCTCGGAAATCAATTTATTCTGATGGGGACAGAACAATTGGGTTGGAGCAGTTCCGCTCAGACAGCAAATGCATCAGCGGTCGTCAAGTTCATTCAAGAGAATATCATATATCATTTTGGGATTCCCAACACGATCCTATATGATAATGGAACCCCCTTTTTCAATCGCCAAGTCACCTCAAAGCTTATGGAATACAAGATCAGGCAAGTGTGCCCAACACCCTACTATCTGAAGGGAAATGGGCAAGCAGAAGCTACAAACAAAACCCTGATAAGAATTCTAAGTAAGATGGTCGCGGATGATCACAAGAAGGGGGAAGATTCTTTGGGTACAACATTGTGGGCGTATTGCACATCACCAAGAACTCCTACACGGACTTCTCCATTTTTGCTTTGCTATGGAACTGAAGCAGTTGTGCCTGCCGAAGTTAAGGTGAACTCTACAAGATTGGCCTTCAGTGTTTTATATGAGAATGAACGCGACCACGACCTCATCTTGCTTGAATAGAAACGCGAGCAAGACAAGAGGACAAATACAAAGTATAAGGAGAGAATCTCTCGAGCCTATAATAAGACTGTCCAGCACCGAGACTTCGCGGTGGAAGATCTAGTCCTCCGAGCGTTCGACCACTGCATGCTCGAAGCAGCTCATCCCAAGTTCGCTACCTACTGGGAAGGACCTTTTGAAGTCAAGGAAGTCTTTTACATCGCTATTGCACTATTCTACGTTGCCATGGGACTGCCACGACTCCCACCCCGAGCAACATGCGATGGCTTAAGAATTACTATCCCCAGCCTTCTATTTTTGCTTTCCATCTGCATTGTACATTTCTTATATCCTCCCATATGAGGATTCAATTAATGATAATGACTCTCCCATATGATAGCTCTTTTATCAACTGCTGGCTTCATTTTATCATTTGCATTATTTGCTTTAAGACTGATAGTCAACTACTTCGCAAATATAAGCCTATCTGCCTAGATAGCACTGATTCATGTTTTGTAAGCCTATCTACCTAGTGGAAATCTCTCCTACATAAGCCTATCTGTCTAGATAGCAGCAATATGCAAACTAAAGTCTATCTGACTAGATAGCAACTAATAAAGTCTATATGTCTAGATAGCAGCCATATGCAGAAATAAGCCTATCTGTTTAGACAGCAGCAATATACAAACTAAGCCTATCTGTTCAGATAGCAGCCATAAACAAACTCAAGCCTATATGTCTGGATAGCAGCAATATACGAAATAAAGCCTATCTGCCTAGATAGCAACAATATGCAAATTAAAGCCCATCTACCTAGATGGCATCCATGCGCGAGATTTAAGCCTATCTTCATAGATAGCAGTTTTCCTGACTAAGCTCATTCGTATATACTTAAAACCTATCTACTTAGATAGTATCTAAATACGATTACAAGAACATTCATCTCAAATAAGCATATCCATTCACATTCGTTCAAACAAACATGGACTCGCGCAAACATTTGACAAAACAAGTAGTCTCATAGAATTAAGTTCAAAAAGATTGTGTTTACATTTGAGACTGGGAAATCAAAAACTAAAAGTTTACATCTTCTGAGAACAAGTCTTTGAAGAGCGAATCTTCAGCAGCTAGCTTGATGCTATTAGCAGCGCATTGATCCAGGTAAGCCTTGTGCTGCTGATGCTTCGCCTTGGCCTCCTCGTATTGATTAAAAGCATTGATAATTGCTCCCCTCTGAGTGCGAAGCCTGGCTTTCTCAATGTTTTAATTCACATAGTCGAACTCGAGGTTCACATAATTGTTGATCTTCATCAACCTCTTAACGAGAAACTCGAGATTGAGCGTGCCCTGCGAAGCAATTTGGAGACCCTGCACTTTCGTCAGAAAGTATTGCGCATTCGAGACAGAAATAGTTGTTGGAGTAGTTTCACATATCCTCTCCATGAGGCGCGCTATCTCTTGAAAGAGATACTTCATGTCGTTAGCTGGAATCTCCAGGTCCTTTGTAAAGGTCTTCGGATACGAAATACGAATCTTCATAAGTCACTTCAAGAAAGACTCGCTTACACCTACATGTGAAAAGGAAGTTAGGAGATTTATTCTATCTTTTAAAACAAATCAATAGTTGGCCATGATTTCATGTTTGAAGATGCTTAACAAGGCCTGCAACTATTTCGCGAAGCGAAGGACTTGGGGTCGACACCGATGGAGCCCTACTCGAAGCTCCCGTATCAGCCAATCGCTGGTCTACAAGGGCTTCTCGCGCCAAATATTCCTCAGGACTAGCATAATTCACTTCAACATCAATGGGTTCAAAGGCATGTGTGGCCCAAGCTCCCCAAGGATTCTGAGCGAGAATCGTATCCAAATTTAAAACAAGCCCTTGAGTTTCACCATGGGATTCTTCTAGCAGATTGGAGAGTTGAATGTCCTCACTTTGAGTGCTTCTTTGATTAAATCCCGCCCTGACTACGGGAGTGTTTGATCTTGATGATGCATTTCGGGTTGGCTCACTCGCAGTCGTATCTACCCAACCTTCCTCAAGGCGGACGGCACTATCTGCCTGCGCGTCTGGTTCTTGCGGTGTGGTCGCACCTCTAACCTCATCTGCTGGCAACACGTTTGAGGGAATAACAGTTGTTTTGTCTTCTCGAGCTGAGGTATTTCCTTTTGGAGTTGAAGTATCTCTTTCTGGTTGAGTATCAGCTTGCTTGATGCTGCCACCAACAGTTTCTGCTAGTGGGACATTTTCAACAGCGACATTTGAAGTACCCTCGGTGGATGGCATGACCACCCCTTAAGGTAACTCAACTTTATTAATTTCCTCTGATTGAGGAAGAACAACCATAGTGGTATCGGTTAGAGGGGCATTCTCAGGAGCGACACTCGATGGAGCTTCAGGAGTAGCGGTTGCTTCCCGTTGAGAAGTTTCTCTTGCAGCGCGCGAGCCGGTTTCTGGAAGAGAAGTGATTCTCTCCTTATTAGTTAGACTTTGATTGGCATGTTCAGCACTTCGCTCCTGCCCTTGTTTAAGCTCCTCTTCCTCCTGCTCCTGCTCAATGATGAGTTCGAGACACTCGCTTTCAGGATCAGCCATTTCAGCATCAATAGGCCTTTGAGGCGCGACATAAGCTCCTCTATCAGTCATGTCTTGGCTCTCTTGGTTAGCCTCAATAATAGATTGAGGCACGCAAGCAACAGCGCTGGGAAGCCGGCGAGATCTCTGTATCAATGGCTCTGCGTCTACTACAAAAGAAAAATTGTGGCATTTTAATTCAAGGTGAAAGAAGCACGAAGAATGCTACCAAAAGCTTAAGGAGCTTTGATGACAATACCTCCACTTTCTTATGGGGAATGTGCGCAAAGGTTATCATCAATTCCTTTTAATTTTGCATGACCTGATTGGGTGTGGAAGATTGCTATTATGCGCGAAAACGCTTATCATCGTTATCTAAAGGTGATAAAATGAAGCATGGTGACACTAAGGAAGGAGATGTACCTGAGGGTTCTCCACATTGATTTACTAACCATTTGCGAATATCACTCCTAGACACTCCCTGGTATAATACGCGCAAGATAAGTTCATGGTGTGATAGAGCAAATTTAATAATAGTACCTTCTTCATCCTCATCACCAACAAGCTCATGGAAGTTATTTTGCGCCTGCTGCATCTGAAGTTGAGTGCGAGCGCTTCTCTTGATCCTCAAGACTTTTCTGAAAGGCTTCTTGAATCTGACGATCTTCTTCCTCCTTTTCTCTTCTTTCTCTCTCCTCAGCCATAGTCCTGGACTTTGCGACTACATCCTCTTTAGTCATACCTTATACTTCTTGAACAGGGCTACCGCTATCTGTAACAAAGGAAACAATTGAGTATCATGACAGAGCTTATCATAACTCAAAAAGGAATATGAATGAGTACCTTCTCTCGCGACATAGTGATAGTACTTTGTCGCACAGTATATGTCTTCTTCGCAGCCACCTTCTTCGCAGGGGCAGGAGGAGCCCGGAGAAATAGGGACCTCAGGCTGATTTTCTTCTCGCGGTAATAGTCAGTGAAGTCTACGCCGCGATCCCCAGACGCGAATCGCCTCAAACAACATTATCATGAAAAGTCAAGTCAGAGTTTGTATTATTAAAGGCAAGACAGATTTTGCACTATTTATGAAGAACGATAAAGGAAAAGCGTTTAAGCGTACCTTATTGAAGTCATCCGCGTACTTAGTCCTCGCCTTGTGGGACTTCTTCTTGATTTTGGCCGTCTTCTCATTAAGGATAAATTGAGCGCACCAGTGATGGTCTTGGTCCATCAGAGAATAAAACCATATTGTGTCGCGTCCCGGGAGCATTTTGACTTGAATGAATACTCCTTTATCAAAAGCGCGGGAGCTTTGTTGGCCCGAAGTTGAGCTTGAGATCTCACAAGACGACGAATCTGCGAATTCCAAAAAGAAACCCAACTTGGGATGTTCTGCCCTCGTCTTTCTCTAGAAGGTTAAGTCAATGGATGCTCAGCCATTAATTGATCATTGCCCTTCCCGTACAGCAACCCGTCATAGAAACCTTTGACGATGAGAACATACCATAGAGGTGGCGTGACGGCATCAAAATCCAGTTGGGGGCTCACGTGAATCGGATCATAATGAACCGTTATGCGTTCATAACTTGGGGTTTCGGGGTTTAGCCACATACTCAGGAAGAGCAGGCAAATATCCCCTCCTGCACCAGTTGACAAACCTCCCGTAACGCCTGGACCCTTTGGTGATATACTCAGGTTCGTACTCGGTATCTACCTCTGGATACATGTTTTCTAGAAAAACAATGTTGTCCAATTGGTTTACATAGGCTTAGAATCAAAGTAGTTGATGTCGTCGCACACCAAAGAAAAGGTACGTCGAGGGACTCTGGTTCTGTACCAACGCCATGTTGAGGGCAGAGGTTCTCATGTTTGGCGTTAGGTGCGTTCCAGAGCTTTACTTCTGTTGGGATTGGAGCGTACGCAGGCCACCTTTCAAAGACCCACATTGTCAGGAACGCGATGTTGACGAAGGAGACAACATCGACTCTGCCTTGCGACTGCTCAACATGTGTCGCAGCCTAGTCCAAGCGGTGGTACAGGGAACCCAAGACTAGAGGCCCCAAAGCAACCTTCTTACCGAGCGAGAGTTTGACTGCAAGCGCGAGCACATGAGTAAAAACCCCATCACGTGGATGCCCATCTATCAGGTAGCGCGACAACCAGACACATAGGAAACCACATAAAGTCCAATCAGTACATTTTCCTTCGAGGGAGATGATCGCCTTTGGGTCTTCCTCCGCTAACTCTTGAGCAATTTTTGGCTTGGAAAAATATCTGAAGAAATACATGATCCATTTTGACCAGATATTCTTCGCGCCAGAGGAAACAGACATGTATGTGTTGCAGTAGGTAGTTGAGTTCGGCTTCCATCTTGACGCAGCTTTCTTCATGTCAGCAACACACTCTTCATTTGTGTGAAAAGAGTGAGCTCTTCATCAGAGGCCAGAGGAGCTAAGGGGTTAATAGCTCCCATTCTAGGGAGTAGCAACAACATCTCCATATCTTCGTGGGTAGGTCCAGCCTCGAAGGTAGCAAAATAGAAAGAGTGGGTCTTTTTGGAGTACCTTGAGAACATGACTCTCAGCATATCACTATCGAGCCTGAGATTGAGTCCCTTTGTCACGCGTACGGCGTGGAAGATCCTAGGTTTTGTCAGTTCTTTTTCATAATTGTCGAGGATGAACACCGTCCATTCCTCCATCCATACGAGCTTTCCCATGAAAGATTGAAGAAGAAGATCTGTGAAAGGGTACAGGCCAGCTTCGAGACCGAGGCGCTGCATGTCTTGAGTACTCGCCAAATCTCAGTCGTCCCTCTCTGGTTCAGATACTAATTGCAAAGAATCTTCCACTGGAGATTCCTGAAGGGTGGTCCCTTTAACGGTTGCTAGGAAGAAATCATCTCCACCCAAATAGGGGGCTTTGAACCACAAATTCTTGGAAAGTTCAGGAAACTCAACCGCTTCCTTCTGAGACTTCTTGGAAGTTATTTCTATAACACAAATAATAGGTGCAAAAGATGGATTGAAGATCAATATCATGTTAGGGTACGAAGAACAGTGAAGAACAGTGAAGAACAGTGAAGAACACCAAACCCATAGTGGGTTGCATGCCAAGAACAAGTATGAACGCTAAACTCAGGATGGGTTGCTAATCTGGTTTTAAAATAAAAATGGAGCGAGGGATAAGAAATGCTAACCTTGTTGTTTCTTGAGTCCTTGAACTGCCTGGGTAATCTTGTCAAGAATCTGATCGAAGACTTCAACTTGCTGCTGAGGATTCTCTATCTTGCTCATAAAATTTGAGATAGCAACAATGGTGGAAAAGTGCTAATTGTTGCATTAAAGGGGTTTATATAGGGTTCAAGCCTGAAGAGTCGTGACTGCTCATATTCGCCGAGTCAGCATTATCTTGATAACAGGCAAAATTGACGACATATCAGATCATTTCGAATCATTCTTGCCACGAAAATCGGCAAAAATATGTGGATGACGCCTGGTTAGCTTCGTAATGGTCATGCCTCATTAAAGACTACTCAACGATACAGAGGCAATCATGGCTACTTCTGGGGGCTAGTGTTTTCGAATAATATTCGAACTGATACGAGGATCTGCGTGGGGCCACGCGCGGCTGGTTTTGCGCGTCTACAGAACGACGCGCGTCGTATACGCGCAAGGGGGCTAATGTAGATAGTGCATTCTGAGCAGATCAACCATCGTCCACGTGGCAGTCATTCAGCACATCTATTGGTACTCCGTATGCACCCTATCATAGCTCTATTTTCAAGCTTGTCCACATGGGGGCTGTGAGACAGAGTCACCCGTGATACTAACCACACGGGAGTTGTAGGGACTTAGTGGCTTGGAGGGTAGAGTAAGGGACGTCGCGCGAGAGCAACAACTACGCTCGCGCGCGACCCTTGGTAACTGTCTGAGAGATTTAATGCCTATGCGTCCCATAAATGTGGTTGATCTCATAACGGTTCCCTACTTATGCGGATGAGTGTGTAATATGCCCTATATATACGGTAGAACGTGCCGTTACGAGGCTATCATTAAGCCGTCATTTATGGGCGCATTAACCCCTCATAACGGTCACTTCCCCACTATATATATGAACGTTAGCCTTCTATGGCAATCTCTTGAATCTCTTACTCAATTTGATATACTGTCTCTCTCTCAAAAACAGTTAGCAAGTGCTTACTCTTTCCCCTACGCCAACCCTCAATCTCTGTGTGCTCTATTCTTGTTCTTGTTCTTGTTCTCATCTCCTGTTAGAGGTGTACACTTGGATCTCTTCCCTGAATTTCCTTGTACACAACATTACTACTTGATTCCTCTAATATCGAAAATAATTAGAGGAATCCAGTTGTGTTATGGTGTCTAAAACTTGTGCCTCGTTCATGACTTCAGGTAACATATTTCCCATTAATTGAGTCAACCATAGAATTTTACTTGCTTCTTATACAACTATGCAACAAAATTGACCCAACCATAGGGAATCAAGTGAAGTGTTTTATTTGTTGCTGGCCACGGTCAAAGATTGCCAGGGCACGTTATGAAAATCTCTCCAAACCGTGTTTTGCTTGAATTACATGTTTGAGTAGTTGAATGAATCAAGCGAACCCAAGTTTCTACTTGGATTTGAAGACGGCAATGTGAGTACAAAGCAAGAAGATGTTCCCCAGATGGATTGGCTACCATTATAACAAACTATGGAAAAATTGCTTCTAACGCATAGTGCCTGAACCTTGTGCTGACCTTGATTACTCAACCTTTCTGGATTTACTAGTTATGTTCTTCTCTTTTTATTTTCAAATATGGTCAAAATTCAGTTGAAAAGATAAATAGAACTGTGTTGTATTTGTACTGCAAGATATTGTGCTTGTGGCACCTTAAACCGTATGTGGCGGATCCATTATATGACTACGGGTGGCGCATGCCATCCCATTGGCTTTATAATTTCCACGAGTGCCCAAAATTTTGAGTACTTTAACAGTGTTACCAATTCATTAACTGCACAAGTGCCTTAGACACGGCCAAACCATTACGGTTGTGACATTGTTATTCATTTTACATAGAATTGTGTCCCAATGTTCCTAATTTGTAGCTCTGTCAAACCATGGTCCGAAACATATGTTCTCATTTTGAATGGATTGACCTAACGAGATCATACGGTTAACTCTTGATGATTATATGGTTCCTTTTTCTCTTCTTGTGATCAATTTGGTAAATGAAAGTGAATCAAATTTGATCAACAAAGTACACAGAGCTAGCAAATGTACATGTCCTGATATTTGTGGAGAGTCAAATATTTTGTTGATTCCAACATGGGGTCAAACAACTTGACTCATGTCAATCCATTTTTGTGTCATTTTCAACATGTACTTTGTTTGAATCATACATCTATTTGCTCTTCAGGATGGGGTCTTGACAAATGGTATTGTCATTGTGCTGTTATTGTCATTGTACATAAATTGTAGATCTTTCTTACGGTAGGGTACTAGGGTTTATTATCGTAACGTCCTCTAGTTCGTGCTAGACAAGATATACAGACAGATATGCGAATAACATGACTAGGATGCACACGAGACATTTCCTAATAAGCATGCTCGGAAACTGGAAAAATTTGAATGAAAACTGAAATTCAGTGACAGATATCATCTGGAAAACAAAGAAATTAAACCTAGTCATGCCTGCCTGAGAAGTATATATATGGCAAGAATCTAAAAGACACAACATTATTACTCTTTATTATTCACACCCGTTCACAAATTCTTCATCTTCATGAGCTCCAAAATAATCTCCCATCGTCTTTTCACAGATATGCGAATTCTTCATCTTTTCATGATCTTGTAGTCACTGCATGTTGTAACCTAGTACATAATTCTGGTACATCCCATCAGATTGGAGAACAGCCGAGTTGTTGTCCCAAGAACTCGATGAAACGGATTTGGAATCCATTTCATTAGACCACCAGATCATGCTGTTGTCCTTTGAACCATCCATGTCCTTAAAACAATCGAATTCAGCCATCTGATGATCTCCTTCCTGTGATTGAAAACCAACTGTTTTGTTCTTGTTGCTGATGTTGTTGCTGTTGTTGATCATGTTGGTGTTGTTGTTGTTCATGAGCTCTTCAAGCTCAGCCCTGAAAGCTGGAGCTGTTTCAATCTCACCATCTAATTGCGCTTTTCCATCTGGCTTGTTCACCATAACCGAATCCTGAAAGGGGTTTGAGTTATCGGAAGATGACACCGTGTTTAAGCAGGCGATTCTTGAGTAATTTTGCTCTAGATGGGGATGATCCTGAGGGAGATAAGACATCAGAGAGTTGGTGCTTTGGTTCAGGAGTTGAAGGCTTTGAATCATCTTCTCCTGAATAGGATGCAATTTAGGCAAAAGTGAGTTGCTGTTGCTGTTGCTGTTGTACATGGAATAAGAGTTCTGGAGGCTCTGGAGTTGCATGTGGAGCTGAAGCCTCTCCAGTGCTGAGGTGCTGAAAACCGGCGACTCGAGGGCGGTTTCGTCTTTCACATCGCCGTGAGACGTGGAGGCGAGACGGTGGTTGTTGGGCTGTTTGCGCCGCCCGAGGAGCTTCTTCTTTAGCCTGGTGTTCCAGTAGTTCTTGATATCATTGTCTGTTCTTCCAGGCAATTGTGCAGCAATTATAGACCACCTGGAAGAGTAAAGTTTTGATGAGAAATGACATTTTTTTGGCCTAAAAAACATGTTAGACACATGAAATGGTTCCTTGAACAAAAGCTATGATGACAAAGAGGTGAAGACAGGAGTTTTAGGTTGAAATTTGCACTCACACATGGAGAGAGAGAGATGAACATACCTGCTCCCAATACTTATGTAGAGGCTGCATATGATGTTGTCCTCTTCTTCAGTGAATCCACCATGCTTGATGTTGGGTCTCAAGTAATTCAGCCATCTCAGTCTACAACTCTTTCCACATCTCTTAAGACCTATTAATCATTACAAAATTTTAGTTTGGCTTTCAGTAACCAGATTAAACATAAGTGAGAAATAAATTTGAAGAGACAGAAACTAGATGAGTTTAACAGAAGAATCAAGAGAGAGAAAGTTGGGGGATACCTATTTTCTGGGGAAGAGCAATCCAGTTATTCCCAGTGCCATAGTTGTCAATATAAGCTTTGAGCTTAGCATCTTCTTCAGGAGACCATGGGCCTTTCTTCACATTGGCTTTGTCACAGCATGGAGCTCTACCCATTTTTGACCTTGTGTATCTTTCTCTTGCTTTCTCCTTCTCTATCTCTCTCTCTGTGTATGTTTATCTTTCTTTCTCCAACTTGATTCTGATTGTTGGAGAAAATCTCAAGGGGGAAGACCAAGTTTTATAGGTAGGAGGAGTGGGTGATGTGATGCTTTGAAGAATCAAAAACTAGTCCCACACACTCTCACCATCTCTTCTTCTAGGGTTTGCTCTCTCTCATTTGGATTAGTTTCTCTCCTGCATTGACATATTTTTATTTAGAATAAACACATGCAAAATGACAAGATTTTTAGAGAAGTTTTCTTCTGCTTTAATATATTTAATCCATAGCTTTTTGTGTGTCATGATTAATTTATTATTGGCAGGGCAAGGGGGATAAAGTGGTGAAATTAAGAGAGAAAGCTCTATCCTCTTAGCTTGTCCACAATCCACCTTGAAATCTTGAATAATTGATCAGCTATGTTTTTCTGGGGATTGGTCAGGGATTAATTACAAAAAATTGGTAGAAATATAATCAAAAAATTAATTAATTATCTCAAAGATAACAGACCATCATGATAATTTATTTATTTTTTAGTTTTTTGAGGGAATGATAATTTAGATTATTGGAAAACTTTCATATTTACAGGAAGTTTTAGATAAGAAAATGCACAATATGCAAGGTGTAACTGTGTGGCTCTTGTAAGCATATGTTTGTTTGTTAATAGGTTCATAGAAATAACCATTTCTAGCATGGACATAAAAGTTAATACAAAAAAGCTATATGTCCTTTGTTTAACAGGTGCTACTACAACTACACTCTGGCAGCTGGGGCGGAGCGAGAATTTAAAATTAGCAGGGTGTTAAGGCATATTTCTAAAAATAATCAGAGGCTCTTATGTCATTTTGGCAAAGGCACTATTGTTTAAATGTGCCAGTGAAGAGGGGTACTTGGATCCGTTGGACTCGTCCTGGTCCTGCTCAGATTGCCCTCCATTTTGTGTAGGAAAACTGGGTGGTGTTTAGAACGGGAACGATTGAACTTGGATGATCTCTGAGTCGTGATATCACTTTCAGATTAAAGTATTTCGGCGTTGTGCACGAAATCTCCAATCGGATAAAACAGAGAATTCAAGAACGAATATGAGTTCCTCTATGTTTCTGAATTCGACCAAACTGACAAATAGGGAGGGAGAAGGCGGTTAATCTGGCGGTTACAACCGCCAGATTTCAGTCCGTTTTTTAACAGAAAATTAAATCGGAGACGTTTTTTGTGAAGCACTGAAACGTCAAAAATCCAATTCGACCGCCGCCAGGGGCGTTGCCCCTTGGACCCCACCGGGGGCGCTGCCCCCGGACCCCCGTCGGGGGCTCCGCCCCCGAACCCCCGCAGTCGTCCGCGAGTTCCTTGTCCAAGTCATTAACATAGTTGTGTGCACGCGTGTACTCCACACCTCCTAACGTGTACAACGTAATGCCAATGTCTACTTAGTCGTAAGTAAATCCGATTACACAAATGGCCGATGACACTAAAATCACCAACATTTTGATGGGTCAGTTCGGTTAGGGCAGGGGGAGGGATTTTTCGAGATCATGATGGTGGTTTCATTGCGGCATTTGCGTATAGCTTTGGTTCGGTTTCCTCAGTTGAGGCAGAGGCCAAAGCTCTCTTATTTGGTCTCACTTTCGCTTACAGTAGAGGCTTGTCTACAGATGTTGTTTTTGGTGATTCTATGCTGGTGGTTCAAGTTGTTTTGGGTACAACAACGATCCCTTGGGGTATCTTCCCCATAATTATGGCATGTTGTGCCCTTTTGTTCGGCGCTCAAATAAACCACACTCATCGACAGGGGAATATGGTCGCGGATGCCTTGGCGGCTCACGGCCACGATTGCCATTCTTTTCAAAGTTTTGAGTATCAGGTTGATCTCCCATCTTCTATTAGTAGCCTATGTAGGCATGATGTGTTAGATCTTATGTACAATCGTCCTCCTTGAATTCTCTTTTTTCCTTTATTCTACCTCTAATTAGAGGCTCTAGTTCTTGTGGGTAAGGCCTTATGTCCCCCCAGCTTGTATTTTACGGGTTGGAAGCCCGCTTTTGTGAAATAATATGCGGGGTTATGTCGCCCTATTTGCCGGGTAGGTTCTTAAAAAAAAAGCACTATTGTGTTATCATAATTTTCGAAAGTTAACGTGGGACATGTAATGCTGGCTCCGTCCTTTCTCATCAAGAAGGCCTTAGCATTCACTTGTCCCATACATGAAGCATTAGCTACATAGTACACCACTCTGTCTCTTATCTTTAGCCCCATTTTGACTTTTACCACTATTCACTGTGTCACTTTGATCCGGTGATTTGAATATCAAAATGATGCAATTTTTTAATAATTTTTTCATAGTGTTGTAGAGTAAAAGTTATTCTAAAATACGGTGAAAAAATTATTAAAAATCATAATATTTTGCTGTCCAAATCATCCGGTCAAATTGACCCAGATACGAGTCAACAAGTCAGAATGGGGTTAAAGAGAAGAGACGGAGTGGTACCTTATAAATCATAGAAAGTCTATACTCATATAACATCCTCGAGCATAGTGTCATATTATTTACACTTTTATGGATCTTTTATTGAGTTATCCGTTTCACTAAAGGGAAAACAGATAATCTTAAAGAGAAGGTTGAAATTATGGAAACAACTTTGTTTCTCCGGCCATAATTTCCTTGAGTTTAAATGACCTAAGAGCAAGTTCCATTAGTGACGCTGAATTGAATAGAGGCGTGTGATCAAGCAATAGAAGCAATTGTTGAAAATGCACACGCCTTTAGGGTTCGAAATAATTTCAATAATCTCAAAAACTGATGAATTTTGTCCACATGCTAGACAGTTATAGCCGAGAACTCAATTTTACAAAATTATGATAAAATTACAAAATTGACCCAAAACATTGACCTTATTGAAAGAAACGTGTACGCAAAGTCTGACCCAAAATGGGTTAGAATTGAAGTTCTCAACAAGCGAAATATTATCCGAAACAGAAAAAAATAATAACTTAAAATGCCCTGCTTAACAGGTCAAACAGAGGATTTAGGGGTCGAATTTGGGTCCATGTGCGTCTCGTCGCGAGCTTTCCGAATTGCGGTTGCACGCGTAATTTTGATACTCATAGCCAAAGTTATAGCCCAAACTGCACGGCAACCCAAAAGCTGTAATTTCTTCCGTCCATTGCGCTTATCTTTCATCTCATGGTAGAGAAGCGTCAAATTAGTCGCGTCTAACAGCTCGGCTGCATATAGATCATCCGCTCCTACATCAATTAGTCTACTTGGTTGCAAGGGAAATTCTTGGAGAGTTAACAAGGCTGTGTTTGTTTAATTGTTTTTTTTTTTTTTTTTTAATATTTGTGCAAAGCTTAGCATGCTTAAAGATTCACAAGGCTTTGTTGCCCCCATCACTTATGAGTCATATTATTTTCTACATTTCTGCATTCATCTAAAGCTTTTCAGTGCTATCACCACAATCTTAGAGCATGCTATGTTTTGCAGAAAAATAATATTCAATCCACATAAAAATTGTAAGGAATATTTTTGAACGTATACATGTGCTTATGTTTACATAAAAATGAGACACCGTGCTATTTCCCATGTTCTTAAAATTTGAAAAGGCGATATGTATGTGTGTGTGTATATATAGCGGATTATTTCTTCACTTCAAAATCAACCTTGCGTGTGGCCTACGCGTAACCGGGTAAATTTCTTTAGACTTTTAGAGCGTCGCTAAAGGTGCTATCTTGATTATATCTTATAATTTCACAAAATATTTGTCAATCAACCCTAGTAAACACAACTTGGCTAGGTATTTTATACTAAAAGTAATAAGATATTTAAACAAACAAAGTAGAAAAAACCAAAAACATATGGCCCTAGTGAATTAAATCAAAGTAGAGTGAGAATTATTAGTCATTGACCTTGGCTTCCTAATTAATGATTTTGATAATGAAGGAGAAAGAAGAAAGGGGCATGGAACCACACTTGCAAGGAAAACACAAGAGGAAAGCTTCCAAATTTTCAAAAAGCACTCACTCCCACAGAACCATTAAAAATGATTAAATCATCATCAAATGGACTCAGATCTTAGGGAGAAAGAAAACATGCTTCTCCTTGTCTTTGTCTCATAACTAGAATCTCAATTAATTCTCCTTCCCTCTCTCTCCATTGACACTCCATTTCATGTATAGATCATCAACATAGACTATTCTTAAAAGACCTTTAGAAATAGTGAGCTGGTGAAGCTAGGTTTTCTTGATGATAAGAAGATAAGCCTGGGCCAGTGTTAGGGCTAAACTTCAAAATATGTGGAATCATTGGTGCTAACTCAATTGACTTGCATTCTAAACTATGTTGCTAAATTAATCCCCCAATCTCTCTTTCTATCTCTCTCTCAAGTTACATTTTTTTTGTCCTTTGGTAAGAATTTTGGTGTTCATGTATTTTAAATACGGTGGACAGAATTGTCTTCCTCAAACAAAATGAGAACACAGTAATTACATGAGAAATCGGACAACTAGATTGATAAAAAAGAAGTAGTACGGAAGGGAGAAGCGATAAGGAAGAAGAATATGATGCATTCAAAACCTAAGGAAATAGTGTAAATCAAACAAACAAGATCAGTCATCATATATCTCTAGTTGAACACAACGTCTCCTTTCTTTTCTTTCATTTTCTTTGTCGTTTAGTTAGTTGGGGAGGGTACTTATTAACGGTTCACTTGGAACGGGTTTGAGTGAGATATAATTCACCTCCACAACCACATTTATGTAACTTACATCTTCTTCCTTTGATTTTCGTATTGAATAAGTTTAAAGGTTTTTCCTTCGCATCCATTTTCTCTTCTTTGATCCGTTTTGCAACATGGTATTAGAGCCTGGTTGCAGCAATTAGCTATGTTTCCAATGTTGGTTGCGTTCCAATTTAGAGCAGGGAAGTAGTGAATCTGCATATTCTGTGACGATTGATTCAGACCTGAGTTTGAAATGGCACTTGAAGCTGGCTTTCGAGATCGGTTGCCGGTGACTCCAGAATTGTCGCCATACTTTCTGGAACACTCGGATAATTCAAATATGGTCCTGGTTACCGATATTTAAGTTGGGACTAAGAATTTTTATACTTGGCACATGGCTATGATATTAGCTCTTACTGCGAAAGTTAAAAACGGGATTTGTGGAAGGTAAACTGCTAGAACCACCATTAGGATACGATTTGAGACCCCCAATGGTTGAGGTGTGTACTATATATGATCATATATTGGTTACTTAATTGTGTGTCAAAAGAAATATGTGGGAGTGTAGTTTAGAAGAGGACTTCACATGAGATTTGGAGTATTTCCAGAAAAACAGACATAGAGTATTTCAATAGAAATTTGCAATTGCAGCTACTAAACAAGGGGATATGTTAGTAACTGCATATTATACAAAGTCGAGGGCATTATGGGATGAACTTGACAACTACAGACATCCAACTCTTTGTACTAGTGAAGCGTTGAGACCATGTACTTGTGGAGTGTTCAGAATTTTGATAATCACTTATGAGGGAAATTGCACAATGTATTCTCATATAGTCAAAGTGACCCAGTAAATAGTGGCAAAAGTCAAATTGAGAACAATGAGTAGGAACGGAGGTAGTATGAAATTTTACAAACATAGTTGTGTTGAGTGTTGCCTCTAATAGTGGTAGTATATTTCTCTCTTGCCTCAAGTTACCCTTTTTCTTTTCGCTCTCACCTTAATTCACCCTTTTTATTTACGGTAACAGCCTTAATCTACCCTTCAGAACATTTGTCATTTGGCAATTCATTTCACTTTAGTAAGGCCATATTTTGCACTCAGTAATTCAAAATGGCCTTACATTGAAGCCTTATTATCAAACTGATTCCGGAGTTTATATTCAAACAACTCTAGAAATGGCCATATTTTGCACAACCTTAATCTACCCTTCAAAGCATTTGTCATTTGGCATTTCATTTCACTTTAGTAAGGCCATATTTTGCACAGAGTATTTCAAAATGGCCTTACATTGAAGCCTTATTATCAAACTAATTCCAGATTTTAATTTCCAAACAACTCTAAATAAGTTTTTTTGATTTGATAATGTATTTCTTGTTTTCTCAAAATATCACTAGCTAGCTATTTTGACTTTCAGCTGTCAATGAAATCAAAATGCTGCTTTTCACCTAAAACACTACCTTCTACAATGAATAAAATGCCTGCATTGACAAAATCATCCCCTAGAATATGACTTCCCAATAGATTGCATGACTCCTCAAACACATTATCCGCTAGAGCTAGAGAAAAAAGGAGAAAACCTTTCCAACTTCTAGAAGTTTTTTTTCCTTGTAAAAATATTGTTTGAGATATTGCCTGAATCAGATTTTACAAGTCAATGACGTTATATCAAACGGTTTAGCAGTAACTCGCCAAACAGAAAATTTAGATATCCAATACCAATCAATGTTCTACCGTTCCTCAATAAATTGATGCCATGAATGAAAAGTGTTATATTGATTAGTCGCCAAATCTATATGTGGTGACGCTGCATCATTACCTCACCATACGTGGGCGCTCATTGAAAGTCTGTTGTACAAGTTAAGAGAATTATATTATTACAGAAGTTGAACTCGTTAATCATTAGCCCGCTCGTATACATCATATAAGTTTCCTTCCTCTCTTCATCTCCAATTGGATTCAAAGAAACATCGGACTTTGACATTTTGGCAAGAAGAAATGACACATAAACACAATATTTGGTTTATTAGTAAAGAAAACCGTGCATGTGTTTGATGACCCTGAATAGTACCAAGGCTAATGCATGTCTCAAGAGTCATTAAGTATATATTATGCAATATATTCTATTAATCATTTCAATTTGCTATATAATAATGCAGTGTTTAAGTAGGATGGAAATAGATTGCGGAAAGATTAATTAGTTGACTTTTAAGGACTCTTCCTTGGTTACAAACAAAAAAAATGCAACAATATATTATTAGGTTTTCTAATTATAAAACTAATGAAGACTTGCATAGCCAAAAGAGGACTGTCCTCAATTCTAGAGTTGACAATCATGCCTCGTACCTATTAAATTTATTTTTGTGTGTATGTTGTTCATTAATCGGTCTACCACATATTTTTTCCACCAAAACATGAATACCAGTTCAAATAACATCATGAAGGACGTACAAGATCTATCACATACAGATCTACAACATGAATTATAGCGGAAGATTCATGGGTTTACCTTGTCTTCCTTAGCTCCTAAGCGCAACGGATGATCGAAGGATGCTTGCTTTCACGTGCTCTTCTTGCTCCCACAGTCTGGCTCGAATCACTAGGACGAAAGCTCTGATCCACACCAAGTTCCACGCAATGGAGGCTAGTTAAAGAGAGAGTCTAGGGTTTACTGTATTATGATCAGCACATGATCTCTACAGTATTGTGTATATTATTATGACTCTCATATAATATGTGTAGGAGGCTGTCTCCTTATATAGACAGACTTATACCCAATTGCAACGTTACCCCCTAGGGTTGATGTCCTTGCTACTAACCCCATAAGGTTTGAGCTTGTCTCACCTAAACCCATAAGTTTAGGTTAATTGCATTGTGCACCCCACATGGGCGCACATAATGCTAACATCTCCCACTCGCACAGTGGGGTTGCACAAATACAGTAGTTCTAGTCTCCCTCAATCTCCAACTATTATCATCTGCCAAAGTGTTATGTGGCCTTGGTGTGTGACTGTGAGAGAACCTGCATTTCGGGAGATCCATACTCTAAACTCATACGAGACGAGCTAGCAGCAGGCGCACTCAACCCTTTAAGAAATAATGCAATACATATATATATCTCTCGTATTCCCCAGATTCTGTCTATTGCCATCTCATAGACCATGAGCACCTACCTTGTCCCGAAGGTCGTGCGTCAATGAGTCTATATCTCCTTTATTATATTCATATCCTGCATGATCCCATAAGATCTTGTAGGTGGGCCCAATGAACATGATAAAGAGCGATGCAATTAGAATCTTCCTTTCTATCCATTGTCGCTTTGATTCGGAGTCAGCTGCTTTCCTAGCAATGTCCTGGTAGGCCGAATCATTCATAGCCGTGAGGTGTCACGCTAAAGTAGCACCACCGAACCGTCTCTCCCCGACATGGATGAAAGTACTAAGGGTATACAGTGTCAATCATTTTTATATGATCGACGAGGCTCACACGGCGAGGAAACTCAGGGACTAGTTCTACTCGCCACCTCATGTCACTCATAAGCACGCGTCATCTCATAAGATGTGCGCCATAGTGTTTGGACTCTATCAGAGCACATGTCCTATCCCATAGGGACCACTATACAAATGTAAGTCCAACAGCCCATATGACTATTAACCCGAGTACTGAGTGTTGCACATATGCAATCGAAATCAGTTCTCTCATCTGGCTTTCTCTACGCAGACTATACATGGTTCGGGGTAGTAACCATGCTCGAATGGCCATAATCCAATCTCACCTTGGAACTTATTCCAATGCGACAAATAAATCCGTCTGACAGGGTCTTGCACTATTGATTGATGTCCAGCTCTTGTCATAGGCCATGCGCCTCATATGACAGGAGTCATCATATCATAGGCTTCTAGCGCTTGTCGGGATTCTGTCTCATCTTCTACTCACCTAGGCAATCCAGGATATTGTAAAGGCGGTTGCTCGTGTGAGGGAGTCAACCTAGTGTCCGCGCGACATGTTCTATGCTAGTACAGGATATGTAAACAACATGTAGCATAACAAATCCAATCAAAATCCAATTATCAATGTCTCATATGCTCATCAATCATATCGCTAGTGATCGACTACCGAGTCCCAATTTCCTAAAGCAATCCACAAAGATGATTCTTATGTGGTTTAGGAATGGGAGGAACCTTCATTTTGTCCCGTAGTTGATCTACTCCAAGATTACTCTTTAGGTAGTTAGTTCACCTTTTGTGAAACCAGTACCTCTTTCTATATGTTTGGCCTCATCAAAGTATTGTAGCCGTACGCTAGCACTACAGGTTGGTTCACAGCTCATAAGCTAATCAGAAACCTTTTTATCCAAACATGTTTCTGTCCGGTGACAGAATAGGCAATCGTGCTTCGCTTCCATGATCGATGGAGCGGTCTAATACGATTTTGCAACACTTATGCTGCAACTCCATGCGATATCATCTAGCATGGATTATAGCCTGAGGCGGATCTACGTGCATCTAGGTCCCCACCCTAGTCAGCATGCATAGCTGGCTAGTCGAAGCATCATCTCCGATAGTCATAGCACGTGATCCTTCGTACAGAGTATCCTTTTGGTTGCAATCTAGTGTCTTAAGTTAGATTTCCTGAAATCCACTCTTCCGATTGCATGAGGTTTGTGGGGTCTCAGTATATACCATAGTATATAGCAGACTCACACTGCATCGGGCACTTTGGTCATTTGGTCAACCTAGTATGGTGTCTTCTAGGTCACATATTCAGGCTCATAGAGTCTTGCAGCAAGCTATAGGAGTATCACATGGCCTTGGGTCCATAACATGGAATCGTTCAAAGTATCTTCTTGTTGTCCGCCTTATGCGTCAGTGTAAGAAGTCCTTTTGAACGAACGAGAATGCATCTCGCCCTACTAATATCCTTCGTCACAAATCGAAAGGATAACCACCCTATAGTGGATGTGAAATAGTCCTTAGACTCTCCTGGAAATAGTATGTCATCGATAATAAGTGACGTGCTCATCTACTCTCTACGACCGAGAGTGATATGCAGCGGTTTTCATCCATTGATAAAATACTGCTGACTTAGAGGACTAATTAAGATCATACATAGGCTTAATTAGCATGCACCTATATGTGCATCCAATCTTATATCTCGAAACCCTGTGGCCGAGTCATGCAGATTACCTCTCTGATTTCTCTATCGAGAAATTCAGTCGTCACGTTCATCGAGAATGGAGCCTTATCTCCATCATCACAACTATTACCGATACCTCTGCAAGTCGTATGCCTTAGTATGCTTCCGCCTGTGTCACTCTGAATAACCTTGGAAATACATCCATTTCCAATAGTCTAATATCCAGTCGGAAAAGTCAACCTAGCCTTAAACTTGGTTGGTCCCTTACAGACTCTAACTTTTCCCGTAAATGCTACTTTTCATTCTTCACAATTAGGGAACGATAAGGCATAGTATTCTATCCTATCGATTATGCAAGGTGATCCTTAAGATCATCCCTTCGATCTCAAATAGTCGATGGGACATGCTCCTATGAGCAGTTCCTTTGCATAGGAGGATCATAATCTGCTCTCACCCCTATGGATGGGCACCTCGCTTAGAAAGTCACTCCCACTGTCCGAAGGATCCTTGAGGGACTAACTCCTCATGATGGACTAAGGAACAGGGTATTTTCTAGCGGTTCCTCCATGCTCGCCGAGATTATCATCTCTACGAACATTCCCTTAATTATGGACATCTCCTTATGAGAAAACATATATCCTGTGAATCCATTTGCGTTACACTACTAATCGGCTGTTGCGTTTCAAATACGCAACCCCCTAGAGTACTCCGAATAGTATGGGAAGACATGTTACTCCATGAAGATAAATTTCTTCCATCTAGGGTCTTAATTCCTTCTTGTCAGGTGATGAAATATCCTGGGACAATATCCCAGGTTCATCAACATCTTGCATGGTGACTATCACGTCTTCCCCTTCGATGTCAAATCGTCGCCGGGGTACGCTCCAACGAGCGTTCCTACGCAAAGAGGATTCTTCTTCAGCATTATCGTCATATACGATAGGCTGCTCACTAGGCAAGGCACTCCCACTGTTCTCAAGATACATAGGAACAAATTCCTCTTGAGTAGTGGTGAATTGAGTGTTATCTAGTGGTTCCTCTTACTCGTAGAGAATACCATCTCCACGAGCTTCTCCCTGACTAGGAAAATTTAGTTAGCTCATAAGCTGCCGATCCCCATGGCCTAAGGCGACCTCATATAGGTTGCCTTTTGGTCCACATCTCGTAGGGCGTAGTGGCCACAGACTTGGTGGGTTCTTGGTTGAGTAAATCGACAGACGTTTAACAAAGCGTCACCTCAAGATAGGGAACATTTACTTTGCACGAACTATCATACATCAAACCATCTCAGGCTGTATCCTATTCCTCCTATCCGCCACAGCAATCTGCTGCGGGGCATGGGAATAGCCAACTGCCTAACTACTCTCCATCACATAGCTCTTGCTAAGGTAGACACTCGCAGTCTCATTCTGGCTAAGGACATATCCTTTTATCCAGACGGTTTTCTACCTTTTGTAGATACCTGTCTGAAGCACCCTTGCGCCTCAGACTTATGTGGCACAAGCACACATAGTTGAGATGCGTACAATAATCTACGAATGTGATGGAACAGTAAGCACCATGTCTTAGCTTTAACTTTTAATGGATCACAAGTACAACAGAATGAATAATATGTAAAGACTCAATAATCCTTACTGCTTTACTGGATAGTTTGCCTTTCGCCTTTCGTGTAAGGCAAGAGTCACACACAGGTAAGGGTACCTTGGTCATATTCCAAACAGGCCTACCTTGGCTAGCCTGAACATCCTTTCCTGACATAGTGTGTCTCAATCTAGCACGCCACATATCAGAATCATAAGGCACAACCCTAGTTGATATCCAAAGATCCTGAGGCGTTTTATTCATGCTAGAAATCAAGAGTGCATAACCATACATAACATGACCAATTCCAAAAGTAAAACTGTGACCAAAACAAATTTTGGTGGCTACTCCATCAAAGATAATCTCATGGATCCTTAGACGAGAAGTTAGTACCAGGTCTGGCCTTCTAGTCTTAGGGAAACATCCTTTTCCTCCTTTGCATTTGCCAGTCTTGGGCTATTGGTCATGTACCAATATTTTGCCCTCATTCCCTTATCCTTGCCTATTCCTCACGGTCCTAATACCGGAGTAGGGACTAAATCTGCCGATCATACTTCATTCACAGCCTTTAGCAATCATATATTGCTTCGACTTCAAAAGTATGCTGAACTAGTATACTTAGCAATCATATATTGCTTAGATCCTAGAACGGAGTGATGTTTGGTCTCATCCAAACATCCTGACACTTTCAAAGTGTGTCATATAACGTTTCCATGGCACTTTCATGAAACGTGGCAGAGATAGCAACAAATTGCTAATCGGATAATTTAAACACGATAGTTTAAGGTAGGATTTATGAGTCATTACTCACAATTTTAATGAGGCAAATGGCTAAGGTGGATCCAAGGTTCTTCTTTGGCTCTTCCCTACAATCTTTGAATCTCAAAGTGGTCTTGAACTTGCTGATGAGGTCATTTCCCCACCTTGGCATAGCACGCTCTATGATATTTATCTTGGCTGCCTCCCACTTATTGGTTAGCCTAAAGATAATGTTCATGTGCTGCTGTGACAACTATTCATCACAGGTTCGACCATACTTGTAGGTGTTTTTGACAAACTATGTCCAACGATTTGGTTACATAGTACGATGACTTGTCATATCGTTTATTGTCACTATTTTAGCCTTTACAGTTTCAATTTAGACACAATTGATCTTTGATACATTGCATAGGAAATTAATACTAGCATTTGTTTTAGCTCCTACAAACATTTAGATAAGATTAAAACTTCATAGTTCTTCATAAGGACTCCACCAAAACCTAGCAGCAATTCTAGGAATCAAATATCGTCACTTACGATTCCCTATTAATTTTAATCCTCTCTTAATGCGAGCTCTTTCGTTTTAGTTCTTTAGCATGCGAGGTTATACAGTTATATCCAATCACACGCAGTTATAACATAAAACAAGCATAAGCATAAATAAATATGCAATGGATGTGGCCCCTAAGGTGCACTCCCACTATTGAGAGTACGTCTTGAGCAAGTCTTGAACTTCTCGCCTCATGGATCTCGCCTCATCTCGAGTGCTCCTTGAAGCTTCCCTGTTCGTCTCTTTGCTCCATGCACCTCGCGCCATAGCTTTTGGTTTGGCCACCTCTCTTGAAGCTTCTATTCTTCAATCTTCACTAAATATCTTATTTCTAAGAAGTAACCTCTAATAGGCGATTTAGATGAGAAGAGAAGACAATAGAGTATGTAGAGAGGCACGACACGCAGGCCGTATTTTAATTGATTACATATTCAAAACCAAAACCAAATATAAAAACATCTAAGCCACATCCATGCATCAAACACATCCATTCAACTCACAACAGCATGTATAATAATAAAATAAACATACTGGAATTTTCTGGAAATTTCCAGAATTAAAGAATAATTACTGGAATTTAATAAGCAATAAATCAATCAACTAATAAGATCGAAAATCGCTCCCAACTACCTAGGATCTCACCTCCTATCTCATAAGGTAGGGAAAAATGTCCTAAGTCACCAGAAAAAAGTTGGGCTCAAAACAGTGTGTTTAAGGACGTCTAATTGCCTCGGGAAGTGTGCTAAACACTAATTAATTAATCTGGAAAATAATAAAATTTTCTGTTTTTCCAAAAATTATGAAAAAATCCCAGAAAATAGGAAATTTTATTCTGAGCATGTAGAAAAAAATTTGGTGAAAAATAGTGGCCGGAGGAGGGCTCACGCGCCCACACGCGCCGCCGCGCGTGGGCGAGTCCGCCTTCGTCACGCGCCGACGCGGCCCGAGTGCCACGTCAGCATGCCACGTGGCATGCCACGTCAGCCACGTGCTGACGTCAGCTGCCACGTCACCCTCCACGTCACCATGCCACGTCAGCAGCCCCGCATGGCTGCCACGTCATCTGCCACGTCAGCAATTGCTGACGTGGCACCGCCACGTCATCATGCCACGTCAGCCCTAGCTGACGTCAGCAAGTCCGCCGCCGCCCTTTGGCGCGTGCGGTGCGTGGCCGCGCGTGGAGGCGGCGTCGGTGGCGCGTGAGGCCCACGCGCCGCCTTCCCGGCCTCCGTTTCCGGCGATCTTTACATCGTTGGAATCGTCGTTTCACGTAGATCAAGATTATGTGTTCAAAACCCAATTTTAACATGTTTTGAAAAAATCTTTTTACTGCTCAGATTAATCAGTCCAGATTTATACTGTTTCGAATCTTAGAAAATTCATAACTAATTCTCTGTTCGTCCAAAAATTACAAAATTTATATTTCTGGAATCCTTGTGAAAAACCCTATCTAACCATATAGGTTTTACTAACAGATTATGAAATTTCAAAAACTCGAATTTTTAAACTGATTCGGGAACGCATAACTAGGCACGAAAAACAAGCCTAATGCTCTGATACCAATGAAGGACGTACAAGATCTATCACATACAGATCTACAACATGAATTATAGCGGAAGATTCATGTGTTTACCTTGTCTTCCTTAGCTCCTAAGCGCAACGGATGATCGAAGGATGCTTGCTTTCACGTGCTCTTCTTGCTCCCACAGTCTGGCTCGAATCACTAGGACGAAAGCTCTGATCCACACCAAGTTCCACGCAATGGAGGCTAGTTGAAGAGAGAGTCTAGGGTTTACTGTATTATGATCAGCACATGATCTCTACAGTATTGTGTATATTATTATGACTCTCATATAATATGTGTAGGAGGCTGTCTCCTTATATAGACAGACTTATACCCAATTGCAACGTTACCCCCTAGGGTTGATGTCCTTGCTACTAACCCCATAAGGTTTGAGCTTGTCTCACCTAAACCCATAAGTTTAGGTTAATTGCATTGTGCACCCCACATGGGCGCACATAATGCTAACACATCAAAACCGTTATTTCTAGACAGATTTTTTTATTTAAAAACTAAATTAAGAACAAACAAATCAAGAACCAAATTAAGTTTGGGTATCAAAGTAACTAACATTTCGGGAAGGCTTCTATTCATCCACAACCAAGCATTTACTCTGCATCAACTATTTCTATGTTTTCTGTTCACTTTAATCGTCGTTTTAAGGTCGTTAGGCTCAGTTTCTAGTAGTAGCCCATGCTATCTACTGCTTGTTATGTCGGTTGTAACATGTGTTCTATAATTTATACATTATGGTATTCTGTAAAAAAATAGAGAATCAAAGTAGTTTTGGTTTTTTTTTAAAAGTTGCTTTCAGATAAAAATACTACCTTTAAACAAATATGTTGCTAACACGGTAGCCAATTGTAGATAGTGCTTTCTGAGCTGACAGATCTTGGCCACGTGGCAACCATCCAGCACACCATATTGTGCTCCACACACACTGGATCACCAGCCGCGCTGATCCATGTGGGGGCTGTGAGACAGAGCCCTCGCATACCACTGCACGGGACTTGTAGGGACTTTGTGGTTTGGAGGCTAGAGTAAGCCCTGTCGCGTGCGAGCCAAGCCCGCACGCGACTTTTAGTAACTGTTTTGAGAGATTTATGGCACGAGCTCCATAAACCCGGTCAATCCGGTCAAACCCGGTCAACCTCGTAACGGTTCCGGTATTCGCGCACCACGTGCTGTAACGGTCCCTATATACTCGGACGAACGTGCCGTTATGGTTAAGCTAATTAAGCCGCCATCAATGGGCGCATTAACCACACTACAACGGTCACGGTCTCTGCTATATATAGGACGTTACCCTTTCCATACAAAGGAGAACACACTGGCCATACGCGGAAGCTCTGCCAAACCTCTGTCTCTCTCTCAGACATTGCTACTGACTTACTCTCTCCCTACACACAACCCCACTCTTCCTATGCGATCCTCGATCCTCTACATACGGTGTACACGGAGGTCTCCCCGCCGGAATCTCTTGTGCACATTTTGGTGAACCCGACGTGAACTTACCAACAAAAGCAACCATGTCTCAGGAGGATGATATCAGCAACAGATCGCCGTCCACCGAAACCGCCTCGGGAGAAGGGACCCGCCGTACTCCTACCACTCCCGGCGAGACACCGACGCTAGAGTCTTTGGACGCCACTGTTCAAGGCCAGGCGAAAGCCCTCAAGGCCCAATCCGAGCAGCTAGAACGGATCTTGGCCGTTCTGGGTACCCTCGCACCAAATCCTTCGTCGGCCACCGCCGTCTCTCAAGGAGGAGGAGCCCCTAACGCTCCGGGACTGGGAGTGTCAACCACACCTCCCAACCCCAACCTGCGAACTCCACCGGCGACCGCGCAGCTGCCTTCGATTCAGGGGTCAACGGCTCAGATGTTGCCTCTCACTGCTCATACTTCTCAGCCCTCGGCTTTGGCGTCTAACCCGACTCTGCAGTACCCTCTGCCTCCTCCAACGGCGATCTGGGGAAATGCGAGCAGTCCATATGTCCCCAATCCTTCGACGGCGTATGTGTCACCTCCGCCTGCGGCAACCCCTCCTTCAACGACCGAGGGAAGCATTCCAGAATGCATGACGTCTCTGCAGAAGGGCATGGACACTATTCTGGCTCATCAGTCATTCGCGGATACCATAATCCCGAAGCTGGACAATGATCCCCCCATTCCACGAGAGATCTATCTCATGCCTAACCCGGCGGGGTACAAAGCTCCCAAATGGGACAAGTTCGAGGATGTCAACGGAAACGCTCATGAGCATGTCATGCGTTTCATTGATGTCATGGGGCCATACGGAGCTGATTCCAAACTGCTGATGCGAGAGTTCCCAAAATCTTTAGGGAACGTGGCGTACAAGTGGTACCGAACGTTGGAAGCCGTATCCGTGAAGACTTGGGACGACATGGTCCAGAAGTTCTACACCAAATTCTTCCAGATAGAAGAAAAGGTGACAATGATTCATCTCTCGCGGATGTATCAGAAGCGCGAGGAGGACGGGATCACTTTCATCAAGAAACTCAGGGCGAAATCCTTGGAGTGCAAAGATCCAATGCTCGAAAGCCGGCTCGTAGAGATTTGCCTGCAGTGCATGCGAGATGAATACAACGGTATGCTCATTAATTTGCAAACACCTACGTTTTCAAAGCTAATTGAATGCACGAAGAACATCGAGCCTATAGTCGAGAGGCAGAAAAAGAAGAACGCTCCGGAGCGACCTCCGAGCGCCACCACCTATAAGATCGGGAGGTTCGGTTACAAGAGGGGACGCGAAGCTGAGGTTAATACAGTTTCACCCCAGAAGCAAGCGAAGGCTGTAAACTTCGACGCACCACCCCTACCATGCTCGGTAGAGGAGGCAAGCGACCTCTGCAGGCAGTGGCGTAAAGACGGTGTCCTGCCGCCGCTCGAAAAGATACCCTCTAAGGAGATGGTGAGGGACCCTAAGTGGTGCGAGTACCACGGCAAGGTCATGCACCCCACAGCGGAATGTAAAAAGCTCAGGTTTACATTCGACCAGAAAATGAAGAACGGCGAGCTGATCGTCAGCGATCACCGGAAGGATGTGCGCAACAACCCGCTTCCTGCTCATGCGGAGCAGGGCTCGAAAGTCAAAGAGGTCGCCATGATCTCGATCGTCGACTTGGAAGAAGTCGCAGAGGATGGTCTACCCATCGTTGCCGAGGTCCTTGAAGACGAGGACTACAGCATGGACACGGAGGATGAACGTGTCGACCGGATGAAAGGGTCGCACGGCTTCAGCAGATTCTTCGACGAGATGAATTTCTCGGAGAAATGCCGGACAGATATGACGAAAGCGATCTTGAGAATAGAGGAAGACTACGAGGAGGATCTTGTAGTATCCAACGGGAAAGTCATCAGGGCGTCTCGCTCTACAGAAAAGATTATGACCTTTTCTGCCAGCGACAAGAAGACAGATGCGAGCCACCAGAGGCCTCTGTACGTGACAGCCATCATCAACGGCGTCGAGTTCAAACGAGCATTCGACGATGGCGGAGCAGCGGTCAACGTCGTTTCGCTCCACACACTGAAGCTAGCAGGGATCCCCGAGCATAAGATCGTCAAGCGTCCATCTCCGTTGATGGGATTCGGAAGCGACTCTAGAGTGACGATCGGATGGATCCGCCTGGGCGTTCAGATTGGCAGAATCAAGTGCTCAGCAAAGTTCTATGTCATAGACGCGAACACTACATACCACATGATTATTGGTCGAGCCTGGATTCATCGCTTCGATGCGGTTCCTTCAACAGCTCACCAAGTTATGAAAGCTATTTGGAACGACAGAGTAGTCGAAATATCGGCTTCGACGAACCCATTCAATCTGGACGAAGCACATCTCAGCGAGGCGGTATGGTTCACCGAGATGGCGGATGAGCAAACACCGGGACCATTCAACCCTACTCCTTTGCCTCTCTGGGAGGACATCAAAGACCAGTCACCTGCGGGAGTAATGGTGACAAGGGAAGATGCCAAGGAGAAGCCGCCTACACGCGAAGAGGCACCGCGTATCGCATACCATCGGAAGAATGTGTATACTCTGAAGAGAATCGCAAAGCATGACCCCGAGGGCAAGGAGATAGAGAGCTTCTACGCCAATGGGAAGAAATGCTATCGCATATGAAGGTGCGCGGGGATGTCCTCACACGGGCATGGGGATATCCCTGGGCAAATCAATCAAATCGAGCAAATGGCGCTAACAGAAGAGCCAATGCAGAGCACTCCAGATGAGAAGCTCAAAGAAGCGCCTGAATGCATGGAAGACAGGCCCAGACCACAGAAGCAAGAGCTAAAGGAAGTGTTCCTCAGCCCGAACGAGGAAAAGAAAAGGCCAGTCTTTCTAAGTGCGGACCTCACAAGCGAAGAGGAGCAAGGGCTGCTACAACTCCTAACTGAATACAAGGATGTGTTCGCATGGGAGTATGATGAGATGCCAGGTCTGGATACAAGCATCACCATGCACCGTTTAGACATCATCCCAGGGTCTAAACCGATAAAGCAAAGCACAAGGAGCTTCAGGTCGGAGCTCAACGTGAAAATCAAGCAGGAGATTGTCAAACTCCTAGATGCCAAGTTCATAGAGCCAAACCACCATCCCACATGGTTGGCCAACATCGTGCCAGTGGTGAAAAAGAACGGACAACTCCGCATCTGTGTGGATTTCCGAGATCTCAATCGCTTCTGCCCCAAGGACGATTTCCCACTGCCCAATATCGATTTGCTTATCGATTCAACAGCGGGCCATCGCATGTTCAGTTTCATGGACGGCTTCAGCGGGTACAACCAGATCAAGATGGATCCCGAAGACGCGCGGAAAACTGCATTCATCACTCCGGTGGGAGTTTTCAACTACACAGTAATGCCGTTTGGTCTTAAGAACGCGGGTGCGACCTATCAGCGGGCCATGATGGCTCTGTTCCACGACATGATGCATAAAGAGGTGGAATTCTATGTGGATGACTTGGTGGTTAAAACCAAGCACGAAGCAGATCACCTCGCGGATCTACGAAAGGTGTTCAATAGATGCAGGCGCTTTCAACTAAAGATGAATCCCATGAAATGCGCATTTGGGGTAACATCGGGGAAGTTCTTGGGATGCGTAGTTCATCGCCAAGGAATCGAGCCTGACCCTGCGAAAGTATCAGCCATAACCGGCATGACGCCGCCCCATAACCAGAGTGCATTGAAGACATTTTTAGGAAAGCTATCCTATCTGCGAAGATTCATCCCAGCGATTGCCGAAATCACATGCTGTTTTAATACTCTTCTCAAGAAGGACGCCATGTACAACTGGGCTCCGGAGCACGAAGCCGCATTCGAAAAGCTGAAGGATTTGCAGACATCCTCGAAAATAATGATCGTACCTCAACTGGGATCACCGCTTCTGCTATATCTGACATCGACAAGGAGATCTATAGGAGCGCTCTTGGCTCAGGAGTATGAAGGCCAAGAGAGACCTATCTACTACATCTCTCGCATCGTGCAGCCTGCTGAATCAAGGTAGACAGACATCGAACGTCATTGCCTTGCCTTATTCTTTGTGATAGAGAAGTTGAAACACTATTTTGCATCACACAAAGTAGTAGTGGTCACCAAGAGCGACCCCATACGATATTTGCTAACTCACACTACTCCTGGCGGGAAATTGGCAAAATGGTACATGACCATCTCTCAATATGATATCACATGCGTGCGACCGCGAGCGATCAAGTCGCAGGCGGTAGCGGATCTGTTGGCACAGTTCCCCGATAACAGCCACGAGCCCGTGAGCGAGGAAGAGCTCGAAGGCCCTGAGATCTATGCAATCGACGTGCCCTATTGGACGCTCCACTTTGACGGCTCGTCCACAAGGAAAGGTGGAGGCATTGGGATGGTCTTGCCCAAACCATATGGGGAGGTCATACAGATGTCCGCAAAGCTCAACTTCGCAGTCACAAACAATGAAGCAGAATATGAAGCCCTCATAGCGGGGCTGCGCGCAGCGAAAGCTTTGGAAGTAAGCAATCTGACGGTCATGGGAGACTCCAAGTTGATCGTCAAGCAGGCCTCGGGCGAATACGGTTTGAAGGAGATTAATCTTCTGTCTTACCGCACCTTAGTGCAAAAGCTGGTACAGCAGTTTTGCGATGTGAGGTACGAGCACAAGCCCCGAGCAGACAACAGACATGCAGACGCTTTGGCAACCTTGGGATCCAAGGTCAGTACAGACAAATGTCCCGCGAAGATCTCTATCGAAGTGCGAGCATCGTCGGCATTGACAGAAGACGCGTGCGATGATGAACACGTGGATGACACGGATTGGAGAAAAGCAATCCTACAAGCTATTGCGAAAGGCACAAGCAGTGAAAGCTGGGCACTCACAAAAGGGTACTGCATACATGATAACACTCTCTATTACAAGGGTCCCAGCGGAATACTCATGCGATGCGTCTCCGAGCAAGAGGGACAAGAACTGTTAGAAAAGATTCACCAACACGCTTACGGAGAAAGCGAGGTGTCAATCTACAGGAAGGCTCAGAGATATGGCATTTATTGGCCAGACATGTCAACAGCCGCAGCCCTGATACAAGGGAAGTGCGAGAGTTGCGCACTAATCAAAGATTCTCTACTCATCGCCCTAACCGATGACGAAACGGACTGGAGGAAGCCACTATTTGATTTCCTCACCCAGGGCACCGTGCCCGAATCAAGAAAAGAAGCCGAGAAATTGAAAAGGAAAGCATCTCGATATGTAGTACAGGAAAACCTGCTTTGGCGAAGAGGTCACGAGGGCAACTTGCTTCGATGTCTAGACGGCAGAGAAGCACAAGAGGTCATGGACCTTTCTCATCAGGTGGAACACCAAGGAGGTGCGAAATTATGCAGGCAGCTCCTCTCAATTGGATATTTCTGGCCCACGATGGAGGCCGATTGCCGCGCCAAAGTACGACGCTGCCAGGAATGCCAGTTCAAAGGAAACCTGGTGCACGCTCCCGCAGGGGACCTACATGCATTAGGCACACCATGGCCATTTCACACATGGGCTTTGGACTTCATCGGTCCCATCCGACCAACGTCGCACGGGAACCATTTCATTCTCACCGCAACTGAGCTATTCACCAAGTGGGTGGAAGCAATACCACTAAAGACGGCAAATGCGCTGGCTGTGGTCAACATCATCCAGGAAAGCATCATATGCAGGTTCGGAATCCCAAACACCATTCTTTCATATAACGGTATTCCTTTTGTTAATCGCCAGGTAGCTGCGAAATTAGCGGAGTACAATATCAGGCAGATATGTTCTACCCCTTATTACCCAAAGGGAAATGGACAAGCTGAAGCGACCAACAAAACGTTGTTGAGAATTTTGAGCAAGATGGTCGCAGATGACCACAAGAAGTGGGCCGACTCTCTAAGCATAGCTCTGTGGGCCTACCGAACTTCTCCAAGGACACCCACGGGGGCCTCACCATTTCTACTATGTTATGGGGCCGAAGCTGTGGTACCTGCGGAGGTGAGAGTCAATTCGGCAAGGCTAGCCTTCCACGCACTCTACGAAAATCAATGCGATCATGACTTAGTCTTGCTAGAGGAAAAGCGAGAACAAGCCAAAAGGACCAACAAGCGATATCAAGAAAGGATTGCTCGCGCTTACAATAAGACAGTCCAGCGAAGAGATTTCGCAATTGGAGACTTGGTCCTGCGCGCATCTGACCACTGCATGCGAGAAGCGACTCACCCAAAGTTCGCAGCCAATTGGGAAGGACCCTTCGAAGTCACAGAAGTCTTCGACAGTGGCTATTGCAGCATACGAAGGTTTCACGGCACAACCTCAACCCCGAGTTCAGTTAACATGCGCTGGATTAAGAAGTACTATCCCTGACTTCTCTCATTTCATACGTTTTATTATAACGTCGCCTAATCTCTTGTATGGTTACGATTTACACAATCTCCTCTCCCATATGAGAGGATTGTAATCTCATCTCTCCCATATGAGAGCATTATAATAAGAAAATTCTCCCAAATGAGAAACTTCATATTTCTGGATGTCGATTTTACTTTATTAGTTTGCTATAACTGTTGACAATAAGTTATCCGCTACAATAGCAGCCTATGAAAATGCGATCTTAATTGATCATTTAAGCCTATCTGTTACGATAGCAGCCTATGCAAATGCGATCTTAATTGATCATTTAAGCCTATCTGTTACGATAGCAGCCTATGCAAATGCGATCTTAATTGATCCTTTAAGCCTATCTGTTACGATAGCAGCCTATGCAAATGCGATCTTAATTGATCATTTAAGCCTATCTGTTACGATAGCAACCTATGCAAAGGCGATCTTAATTGATCATTTAAGCCTATCTGTTACGATAGCAGCCTATGCAAATGCGATCTTAATTGATCATCTAAGCCTATCTGTTACGATAGCAGCCTATGCAAATGCGATCTGAATCGATCATTCAAACCTATCTGTTACGATAGCAGCCGATGCAAATGCGATCTGAATTGATCATCCAAGCCTATCTGTTGCGATAGCAGCCTATGAAAATGCGATCTCTATTGATCTTCTAAAGCCTATCTGTTAAGATAGCAACTCATGCGCAAAATGATCTTAGTTGATCTTTTAAAGCCTATCTGTTACGATAGCAACTCATTCGCAAAATGATCTTAATTGATCTTCTAAAGCCTATCTGTTGCGATAGCAACTCATGCGAAAGATGATCTCAATTGATCTTCTAGTAAAGCCTATCTGCCACGATAGCAACTCGCACCACTTAACGATCTTAATTGATCTACTAAAGACTATCTGCTACAATAGCAATATTGTGAAAATGATCTTATGTGATCCACAAAGGCCAATCACAAGCCCATCTGCCAGGATGGCACAGCTGCGAAAATATGATCTCGAACGATCAAGTGAAACATCCGCGAATTCATATAGCAGATCGCAAATGCGAAACCATTACATAGCATTATGCAAGGCGAAATATGCCGAAACGCATGCGAAGTTGTATTTTGTTGTAAAGAGACAGCAGATAATACAAAAGGCTATTTATCATTATGAGTCAAAAAGACTTACAATTTATCTGTCTAGATAGCAGCTTACAAGCGAAAAAGCTCAAATCTAACTACGCAGCCAACATGGCTTACAATACATTCGAAAAGTAGCTGACAAGCCAGCAAGGGCGCACTTCGGGAATCCTGGCTGAAAGGGATGAGCCCACCTGTTTCAACACCGGGTATACAATACGCAGATCTGCGGGTGAACATCTGTCGCAGGTGAGATCTTGCTCCAAAGAGCCACATGAAGCCATACGTTCAAGATCCCAGTATTTGACAAAACCCTTGTCAGATCTGCACCCCATAACATTTGCCCAAGGAACCACCGGTTCCAGCGATCAACAGGCAAGCAGAAGCTCCAAAGGGCAAGGGCTCCTTGTAGACGGGGATGAACGCAGCGTTCCGCCACCCTGAGCTCACGAACGTGGGGGCAACAATTTCTTCTCCAGGGAGGCTGGAGAAGAATTCCGCCGTTCATTACGAGACGGTAGCACGGTCATTTCGGCGCTGCACCTCGCCGGGAGGCGGCCGGAAACATGACCTGCAAACATAATACACGAAGAAATTTCTTCGAACACACATGAGATATCATCTCCATCTCCTTTATGATGGTTATAAAGAGCAATAAGCCTCATAAAGTGGATCTTGGAAACTATTTCTATAGCACAAAGCGCAAACTCAGGATTCACAACTTGAAGTTGCCATGAATCAACGAAAAACAAGCGTTGAAGCCAGCAGTCGTAAGGACTCACGGCAAAGCACATTTTTGGGATGAAGAACCCAAATGGCAAACACAGGGTTTATATAGACCTTGCGGAGACTCTTCAGTTGCCAAAGATGAGTCAGCAGAAGTTGAAAAGAGGGTAAGGCCAATCACTTACGCCTTGGAAAGCGGTATCCATCAATTACCCTACTAAAGGCTACGACGATTCAATTGCGTATCCTAATAAATGACGGATAGTCATGATTCGGATGGACTTCCCAACGAAAGCGTGCTTATCTTCCGAGAAATTAGCGCGAAAATCAAGCAGAGTATCAATTGCTGATGTCATAATTGGATATGCACAGAGATATCCTATCAAATCCCGGAAAGGGCAAAACGGGCAAGTAAATTCTTGTTGTTAAAAAAAATGGGGGGAGAAACCCTAGCAACATTACATTAATGTTTCAAACATTACATTAATGTTTCAGCCATTTCCTTGCAATTTTCAAAATTCAAAAAGTCAAAAGCAAATTCTTGATCAAGGAGTCATGGGGTGCGAACTGATGGCTCAGCTTCTCCACCTGCTCCACTTCTTGCTTCAATTGCTCGCACTTGGCGTTCATCTCATGATAGAGCTTCATAGCTTCTTCATCCTTTCGCTTCTGCTGCTCCACCTTCTGCTTTTCAGCTGCGAGGTTCTGGTGGCCGAGCTGCAAGGTTACGGCTGCGCGAATCAGAGTGACTCTTTTCATAAGAAATCTGAAACCCAGTCTGCCCTGAACTTTGGTAAGAAGATTTTCGCACATGCCATGAAGCAATTCGGCGCTCTGGACAGAGATGGTCTCAGGCGTGGCCGCAGACAGCTGCTCCGAAATCCAAATGGCTTCGGTGAGAAACAGCCTCCTGTCGAAGGGCCCTATCTCCAGAGATGTTGCGAACTATCGGGGGTAGGTGAGGCGCATCTGGACTAGCCAGTCCACATCTGTTTGCTTCAAACCTGAAGCAATGTCAAAACTAAGTTATGCTATCAAACTCGCAAATACACCATGCGAGATGCAAACAGTGAATCACTACTTACCAGTTCCTTCGAGAATCTCACGGAGAGAAGGAATGCGCGTTAATGGGGTCGTCGAAGACTGCCCTTGCTCCATGGCTCTCCTGTCAGCTGCGATCTTTAACTCCTCATAGTTAGAAGGAAGAGTGTAGGTCGCACCAGCTGCGACTGCATTCCCAACCTGCGAGCCCCAAAAGCCCCACGCAGGAATAGGTGCCGCCGACTCAGTCATCGCCGGAGGCGAAGTGACAGCCGAGGTCGCTTGGCGAGGAACATTCTCAGATGCGGAAGCATCGGCAGTATTTGTCCTTACTTCCTCAGCGCCAGCATGGGCATATTCATCCATTAGCACAGCACCAGCTTCAGCATCGTCGGAAAGTTCGATGATGTCCTCGAAAGGCTCACCTGCATGATCAGCAGCTGCGACGGGCTTCTCAGTATGGGGGCTCGGAGTCGGAACATAGGATGCAGAAGACTGACTTCTTTGCTCCGGCGCATGTTCCTCAACATTGCCTGCGATACAAACGCCCATGGTATGAGGTAACTCGCATTAGATAATATTTTGCTATCTTTACTTAAGCTAAGAGCAAGAACCTCCACGCGAAGGTGGGATCGAAGCCTCTTCATACACTAAAGACGAGGAACCATGTCCTATTAGTGTGTCCTCAAGCAAGTCTTTAAGAGGGGCGTGACCTGGGATGCGTAGAAACCAGTCATGATTCTGTCTCAAGCTGCTAAAGCCTAGTACATGCGTATCGCTCAAATAATTACCTGAGGGTTCTCCGCATTTTTCTACTAACCAACGGCGAATGTCAGCCTTTGACACACCATGCTTTAACGCACCCACAATAACATCTCTATAAGTTACTGCGAGATTGAAGATCTCACCTTTATCGCCGCCTGCGATTTCTTCAAAGTCCGCTTGGACTTGCTTCAAGGCTGCTGCATCCTCTTCTGGAACCGTATCCTCCTCCTCCGCCTGGGGAGCCACTTCTTCGGGAAGCTCATCTTCCTCGTCAACTGGACGCACTAGGTCGTCGACATGCTGCTCTTCGAGGCTTCGCTGTCTCACACGCTCGAGCTCCTCCTCTTCTCGCTGCCTTCTTCTTTCAGCAGCCTCCGCGGCTGTCTTCCTGGACTCAGCAAGAATGTCCTCGCTTATGGGATCGTCTGGAATGCCAGAATGGGTATCTCTCTTTTGTCTCTTGGCCAAAAGGCCACCAATGGTCTCATCATCATCATCATCATCATCATCATCTGCGAAGATATGATTGGTTTAAGAAAAGAAGTGCAAAGAAGTTACGATAATGGGAAAGAAAATGCGACAGGGGTACCTCCTGATTCTTCCTCATGTATCACAACCGTTCTTTCTTCTTCTTCTTCATCACTTTCTCTGGGCTCCTGCCTCTCTCCTTCTTCCTCTTGGTTGAATGGAACGAAAGTCTCAACTGCGAGCTCTTTCCGCACTTTGCTGGGCATGCGACCTTTGCCTTTGTCCTTGACAGAAAGGGACCTCATCGGAGGAGAAGTTGGAGCACTTCTAGGGGAAGAAATTGTAATTCCCTTTTGCCTAGGTCTTTTGACTCTCGGCGCCGCAGTCGCTGGAGGGGACGGATCATCTCCGGGAGGTGACGGAGCCAGAGCATTGTCTATCAGCGAGTCAGCAAAAGCATTCATGACTGCGCGGATCTTGGTTTCGACCTCAGGGTCCATCCTCCATGCTAGCCGAAACGACTGCTTTTGTCTTCTGGTGGAAACAATGGCGTTAACCAATGACTTGGAGCGATCACCAGATGCGAATCGCCGCACATGACACTACAGCAAACAATACAAAATAAAGGTGTCAGCATAAGGAAATCAAGAAGCTTAACGCACGCGAAGAAATTGCTTACCTCAGCAAATGCCTTGCTGTATCTGACGACATGCGTATCGCCCTTCTTAACTGCGGCGACCTTCTCCTTCAGAATGATGTCAGGACACAAATGGTTCTCGCGATCCAACAGTGAGTAACAACCATACTCAGACTCGCTCAGACTGCAATTGGGGCGAAACGGGAAAGAATTTCTCTTGATCAAGGGGGCTCTACTTGGCTGCGCGGCCGACTGCGTCTCAATCCTCGTTTGCTGGGCGATCCAGTATGCGAGCCAGTTCTGAGAACAACCACCCTCGCGGGTCCCTGCAGGCTGCTCAAAGGGAAGATTGTTCATGAATACTGTCTTACACTCCTTTGTCAGCGAGCGCTTATAGCAACCCCTGATAATGTACTGGGGCCAGATTGATGGTGCCACTGCATCAAAGCCAAACTGGGGAGAAACTCGAGTGGGGTCAACATCCACGGTAATCCTCTCGTACCTTGGCGCGAGCTCACGAATATGCTCTGCGAGGGCAGGGAGAGAACCTCGTAGACACCAGCAAAAGAACTCGCGATAGCGTTCATGGAAATCCGGTCCCTCTTCGAAGAGGAGTTCTTCTGATAAGACAACACCCTTAGAGGGGTACAGCTTTGGAAACCATCGCACGTTCTCAACACGTGTGGCATAGGGCCTGGCGGTGAACTCTTTCCGTTTGTCGCATATCAAGCTCCAAACACACTTGGTGTTGCTCGCTCCGAACCACCTCGCAGCTCTGCCGCTGTTGCGCGCCTCTGTCTCGCCTGGGGGACACCGCTTGTCGGTTTTGAGAGCAGTTGGGGCATAGGATGGCCACCGCTCGAAGACCCACATTGTCAAAAAGGAAATATTGAAAAAAGTCAGTACATCGAGGCGGCCACGCGACTCTCTCATGGCCAAAACCAGTTAATCAAGCCTGTAATACAGAGTGCCCAAGACCAAGGGTCCGAGCGCGACTCTCTGGCCAAGGGGGAGCCTCACAGCAAGTGGCAGAACATGGTAAAAGACCCCATCATGGGGGTGACCGTCGATCAAGTACCTCGACAACCAAGCACAGAGGAAAGCACAGAGGGTCAAGTGATAGCCTTTACCCTCCACATAATTCTCGGCGTCTGGGTTCTCACTCAGAAGCTTCTTAGTGATGCTGATGTTCGCATAGTCTCGAAAGAAGTACTGCAACCATTTGTTCCAAGTGTTCTTCGCAGATGTATCAACCAATTGCCAGTTTGGAAGGGCTTTCGTATTAGTCCACCGAGTGGAGATTTTCTTTACCTCTGCCAGGCACTCCTCCATCTGCGTGTACAAGGCAATCTCCGCAGCCGTCCTCAAAGGACTCAAAGGGTCCACTTCACCCATGGGGGAAAGATCGTACAGCATCTGCACGTCCTCGAGTGTAGGAGCAGCCTCGAACTCAGCAAAATGGAATGTGTGAGTCGCAGGCGAATAGCGGGACAGAAGGTCTAGAAGTATGGACTGGTCCAGCTTCACGGCAGCACCCTTCATAGCACGGATAGCAAAGTATACGCCAGCTTCATCGAGAGTCGCGGCATGATTGTCCAACACGTGGTCAATCCACTCATCCATATAGTCCAATTTCTGGACGAAAGCCTGGGTAGAAATCGCAGTGTAGGGGAAGTACCCGTTATCGACCCCCAATCGAACCACATCCTCGGAACCAATCAACTCGAGCAAGGCTGAGTTAACTGGGCGAGTCAGTGTCAGCAATCTCTCAACCGGGACAGGATCAGGCATCCTCTTCGCCTTAACTCTCGCATGATAGAAATCTCGGCCACCTAGATAGGGGGCTTTTCGCCACAAAGCCTGCGGAAGGTCGGGTATCTCTTCATCTTCATTGACGGGTTTGGTTCCTTTTGTCTTGGCCATTCCTGCGAAAGAGCAAGAAAAAAGGGGGAGAAAGGTGCTACACTTCAGTTTGAAATTCGAAATCCAAGATCTATTATGAAAAGAAAGACGAACAGTCTCTGGTATCAATTTCAGAAATTAAGGGTTGCATTATCAGTGATTTCAAGATCTCACATCCAAAGCCCTTATTATTGAAGGATTAAAGCAAAAGTGGGTTCAAAGATCAAAGCTTCTTCGCAAGTTTCAACAGATTATATGTTCTGGGCTTACAGATTCAACGCAGTTCAAGGCATACACTGGTATCTTAAATCAAAATCGAACAAGGCCAACCTTGTTTTCTTGAAGCCTGCTTGGATATGCACAACTGAAGAACACGATTAACAGTTCTGAACTGATGATTGATTATTTGAATTTGCTCTCGAAGATCTCCGGGTACCATTCACTTTAAGAGAAAGAAGTGATGCTTTGCAACAGTGGATACAAAGTATTTATCCAAAAACAATGAAGGGTTGCGTCCTTTCAGTAGTCGAATCGCAGCCGTCACCGTCGAATCGCGCAATCACAGGATAAGCTGACGTCACGCTTCAAACCCTAGAGGCCAGACGGCACGACTCTAGGGGTTTTAGGTCATAATGGCACGCACGGGGGCTGAACTTACCCGTATTTGAATTGGTGCGTGGCGGCAACGCGTATGTTGGTTTCCGCGCATGGAAGTCTATACAGCTATGAGTCTTCACGCGCAGAAAGGGGGCTAATGTAGATAGTGCTTTCTGAGCTGACAGATCTTGGCCACGTGGCAACCATCCAGCACACCATATTGTGCTCCACACACACTGGATCACCAGCCGCGCTGATTCATGTGGGGGCTGTGAGACAGAGCCCTCGCATACCACTGCACGGGACTTGTAGGGACTTTGTGGTTTGGAGGCTAGAGTAAGCCCTGTCGCGTGCGAGCCAAGCCCGCACGCGACCTTTAGTAACTGTTTTGAGAGATTTATGGCACGAGCTCCATAAACCCGGTCAATCCGGTCAAACCCGGTCAACCTCGTAACGGTTCCGGTATTCGCGCACCACGTGCTGTAACGGTCCCTATATACTCGGACGAACGTGCCGTTATGGTTAAGCTAATTAAGCCGCCATCAATGGGCGCATTAACCACACTACAACGGTCACGATCTCTGCTATATATAGGACGTTACCCTTTCCATATAAAGGAGAACACACTGGCCATACGCGGAAGCTCTGCCAAACCTCTGTCTCTCTCTCAGACATTGCTACTGACTTACTCTCTCCCTACACACAACCCCACTCTTCCTGTGCGATCCTCGATCCTCTACATACGGTGTACACGGAGGTCTCCCCGCCGGAATCTCTTGTGCACACCAATATACAGACTCCAAAAAGTACATAGTGGCCATAACTTATTCTTACCCGTTTGAATTTTTTGCGAAAATACAGACTCCAAAAAGTTTTATCTCTCATCTTTTGTTGTTGTGACTTGGAAACCGTGCATGGCAAACATATCAGACAACTCCATCGAAGATCGATCAACTTGCTTGGAGTGTCCGGAAAATTAAAGAAGAAGGTAAGAAAATCTTCATTGCAGAAGCTAATATTGGGTCTATTTCAATTGATTTCAGGGAACCCATGGATGGGAAAAGCAGAGATGAAGGAAACATCGAGTTGCCTTCCACTGTGATGAAATGGATGCAGATAAGGGGGAAGGGGTTCTGTCTTTCAAACAAGCTCTCGTTGGGATGTCTTCCATGGAGAAACCAGAAGAGGAGGAAGATATGAAGACAGCGATGAGGAAATCGGAGAAATGAAGAGGATAGAGGAATTCAACAAAACAACCCGTTGAAACCAAGGATCTTTATACCCAAGAAGCTTAAAGAGAGCATTGCTCTGCCTATCGCCAACAGTCTGATTGTTAAACTGCTGGGCAGAACGGTGGGCCAAGGTTCCTCAGGAAAGAATCATAAAACTGTGGACACCTTCTCGACCCTGCAAATTCCATGATATGGCAAATGGGTTATACATTGTTGATTTGGAGGATAAAAATGATTTGAACAGAGCTCTTACAGGAGGCCCCTGGATTGTGCTCGACCACTACCTCACAGTGCAAAAGTGGGAGCCTGATTTCAAACCCTCGAAAACGCAGCAGCTCTTCACCGCAGTTTGGATTTGACTACCTCAGCTATCGGCAGAGTACTACGACGACAGAGTACTCAAAATCAACTCAAAGCATTTCGGAAAACATCTCAAGAACGACATGGTTACAATTAAAAGTACGCACATCAGGTATGCTCGAATTTGTGTTAACATCGATCTCAATAGCCCTCTTGTACCGGAACTTAATTTCAAAAAACACAACTATAACGTTATATATGAGCATATCTTTAATCTATGTGTTGAGTGTGGCAAGATAGGGAACATGAAAGAGTGGTGTTCACTTACAGAGGAATGTTATTAGTAATTTGGCAACGACGCCGGAGAAGACAGATGGAATTTTTTCCGGAAGAAATCAAAGAGAAAGCATACAACGGTCGAATTTTTCAAAAATTGTGGGTCCTGCTGCTTCTGGGTCAGAGCGCCCTAAATCGGGTCATGACGAATTGGATCAGCCTAATTCGACTCATGCTAAAGTCACACAGAGACGGCCCAATTCTAAATCCAACTAGCCCATAAAAGTTGTGTAACCCTTTTAATAAACCCAACAGATTTGGACCACTGTCTGACCCACCTGATCTCTCAGCCCACAACACCAAAGCCCACACCTCCTACAAACCTACTGGGAGGACTTTTCCCCCTCCGTTCCAAAACCCTAGCGATTTCCCTGCCTCTTCCGCCTTTCTTCCAGTCAAAGCAGAGAGGAGCATCAACAGAGAGAAGGTGTCTGAGATGGTGGCACAAATCGAGACAACTAGATTCGTTGGGACAGAGAATCAACTGGCCAGTGATATGGAAGTGATCGATGCCACGATTCAGGATAAAGCCAAAGATAAAATGGTTGAAGAACAAGATGATGAGGCTAACTCTAGTAACGCAGACAACCTACGAACTACGAGAAAACATAGAATCATAGGCATGACAGCGGAAAATTGCGGAGATCAAGAAAAAAAGCCTACATAATTTGATTCAAAACCCTGTTTTGGGCCAGTGGTTAATAGCATTTTTCTCCCAAAGAAAAAGAACAAAAAAAAAAAAAAAAAAAAAAAAAAAAGAGGAACCTTGCCGCCTCTACTTACTCTCTTACATTCAAATCCTAAATCTCAATTATGATCATGGAGACACAGGATAAATGATCCTCCCTCTCTAGGACAACCCAGTTTTGATCACAATGGAGACGAAACATGTGTTGTTGGGGGCTCTGTGGTGGAGGAAGGATGCAAGCTTGATAGTAAGATTGAACCAATTGGTGAAAAAGAAGGAGCCGATGAAGCGTTTGATAATGCTCGAGGAGATGAGTTTAGTAGATCTGGACCAGACCAGAGTCCGGAAACTGGACCCGTATCTTGAGGACTCGCCTGTCGACGAAAATTCTTTCTTGGAATGTTCGTGGTGCGGGAAATAACACGTTTGAAAGTACGTTCCATGAGCTTCTTCGTACTCACAAGTTTCATATTTCTGTGTTGATCGAACCTAAGGTCCCTATGTTTAGTATGGGTGATTTTTTCAACAACCTTGATTTTACGTGATGCTTGTTCTCGGACCCGGATGGTAGGAAAGAGGGTATTTGGCTTCTTTGGGACCCTGAGCAAGCCACTGTCATTACCCACAAAATCAACAAGCAATTCATTCATGCTACTATCAAGAAGAACAACTATGTTGATTGGGTTTTCTCGGCTATTTATGGGAGCCCAAACCCGTCCATCAGAGAGAAAATGTAGAACGAACTTGAGGATAACATGGGGGATTCGGACGAACTTGGCTCATAGCCGGTGCCTTCAATGATTTCAGCAGTGTTAGTGAAAAGAGAAAATCTCATCTAACCAATCTTCGGGGCATATGAACAAATTCCAAGCTAATCTTAATAGGTGCAATCTCATGGATATAGGATGCCAAGGACCAATCTAACATGGACCAACAATAGAGATGGATTGGCAAACACTATGGAGATACTGGACCGGGCTTGCTACAGTACGGAGTGGAGAATCCAATATCCAAAAGCTACGTTAGGAATCTCCCGAGAACCTACTCGGACTATGCCTCTCTTTTCATCAACGTGGGTGGTATGATCTCTAACCCTCCTCCCTTTAAAAGTTTAAAATTTACTTCGGCTTGGCTTTTAAATAATGACTTTAAATGCTTTGTTAATGATACTTGGAATGGTATGAATGATATTGGTCTTTGTGATAAGACTACTCGTTTAACTAGTAAAGTCTAAGATTGGTGTAAAGTGAACTTCGGTAACATTTTTAGAAACAAAATATGGTTTCTAGGTAGACTTGAAGGCATTCAGTCGGCCCAGTGTATTGCCTACTCAAATAATTTGTATCTTCTTGGAAAAGAGCTTATCACTAAGTATAACATTATCCATAATCAAGAAGAATTATTGTGGTACCAAAAGGCTAAGTGCAATTGGATTTGAAATGGGGACAGAAACACCAAATTCTTTCATCTATACACTATCATTGAGAGGAAAAGAAAGGAGATCCTTGTCTTGAAAGATTTTTTCGGTAACTGGATTGATAATGTTGATGCGGTCAAATCCATGGTGAACAAGTATTTTTTTGAGCTTTTCTCTGATAAAATTTCTCCTGATCATGAGCTTGAGTTTGAATGGAATGATGAGTTTTGCCCCAAAATCTCTAATTCGAACAATGATACTTTGATTACCATTCTCGATGGGAAATATATTAAAAATGCTTATTGGGATATGAACTCTAATAAATCTTCTGGTATTGATGGGTATAATGCTGGGTTCTATAAACATTTTTGGCCTAGTATAGGGAAACATGTTAGTGAATTTGTTAGAAATTGCTTCATTAATTGTTGTATCCCTCATGACATTAATAGGACGTTGATATGCCTTATCCCCAAATGTGATAATCCTGAGAGTATCAAATAGTTTAGGCCTATAAGTCTGTGTTATTTCATCTACAAGGGTGTTACTAAGTGTATTGTGGATAAGATTAGATGTGTTACCAGCGTTAACACGACCATCATTGGAATAAGGATACTTTCCCTGAGTTTAAAACTAGTAGGGGACTTAGACAAGGGGACCCCCTATCCCCCTGCCTATTTGTCCTTTGTATGGAAAGATTGTCCCACAAAATGACGGAGTTGGTGAGAAATAAGAAGTGGATGGGTCTTAAAGCTTCTAGCAATGGTCCCATTATATCTCACTTGTTCTATGCTGATGACTTGATGTTCTTTGGCAAATGTGACAGTTCTACCTGTATTTCCATGAAAGATGTGTTGGATGACTTTTCTAGTCTCTCGGGATTAACTGCTAATGCTTGTAAATCCAAGGTGTTCATCCCTACAAACACTACTATGCCGACTAGAAATATTGTGAAGAACGTGATTGGTATGCTTGATACTAATGACCAAGCGGACATATCTTGGTATTAATCTGGTTCATGGTTGATTTATAAAAGATAGTGTTGTTGATATTTTTACTTAAATGAATAAGAAACTATCTGGCTGGACTAGTAGAATGTTTGTAGGGTTTTGTAGCGGATTACGCTGTGGAAAACAACAATAAAGATCCACACAAGACCCTTCAAGGATCACAGGAAGAGACATCATAACGATAGTAAAGGTTTTAGTATCAAATACCTTGTTTGTCTCTTTGGATGACTTCAAACGTAAAATAGTGCTCGCGCCTCTACGGATAGTCCACGCCTAGGATCAAGATCTAGATTCCTCCAACTCTTGTGATAGAAACCAGTGGAAGAAGGAAGAAGAAGAATCACGCAAAACGGGCAACCAAGGCCGCGCCTACAAGAGGTCGACGACAATGGAGGGGGCGGACGGGGGAGTCGGGTTCGGCCCTTCCTTGTCTTAGATCTCTCCTTGCTTTTCTCTCTCTCACTAAATGTATTATGATCATTAGTGATAAAATAAGCTAGGAGTGTCCTCTATATAGTCCAACAACTCCTTGTTAACCACATAGTCTTGTCCATACACAGATTTATCCAACTTGCAAATTAGTCCTACTAAGTTTGCAAGTAGTTGCGTATTGATCCTTCTATTAATAAATCATATTAATTAATTCCCAAGTCCATTTTAATCCATATGGCGTGTGTCCCCATAGGTTTCTACTTAGTTGGTAGTAATTATTTCTAACATGGAGCGGTGTCTAGTAACACATCCACGCCACCCAACTAATAGAAATAGTCAGTAATCCGACAAACCTTGTGCAAGTATTGTCTCGACCCTTTGTCTCTATATCCGGATTGGACATGAGACTTACAATTCACACTCGTATACCCAATCCATAGTTTCTCGATCAATGGAATAGTTTTATCCATGCAGATAACATCAATATCCTTTATTGATTTATCTGAGTCTGGCCAGACATTCTATAAGCACTAACCCTCGAGTTTCCACGGATATTTGCTCCCGTTATGTGGGAGGGACAAATTCTATCTACATCACTAACATCTCTAAGCTTTCTTCCTATTGTGTTCGATATGCGCCTTTATTGCTACCCAGTCACGGTGTATCGTTTGACGTTATCAAAACACAATATTTCCCAACTAGAGGATCTAGTGACTTCAAGTCTAAGGATGAAAATACTGTTGTCACTATGAGAAGCGCTTGTGAATTTACATAACTTGTATGTACCCTTCTCATAAGTGGGTCAATCCATTATGAAATTACTCCTAATGCATACCCATGTGTTGGATCGTGATATCTCCATATCAATCCAACCCCATACTATTATATAGTTGATCGTCCAATTAATCAATATAATTGACTAAGGATATTTAAGATAAACAAACACATTTCTAATATAAGGACTTCATTATATTAAGTATCTCCATAAATAACACAATGAATGTTCTAGCCAAAACTTTGTTCATACTAAATAAGATTGCCTCTAGGACATCTATTCCAAAAATGTTGTCGATGGTTGGCAGAGTGACTTTGTGTAAATGTGTCCTTGCTACTCTCCCCTCCTATACTATGCAAGTGATGCGCCTTTTTATGCAAGTGATGCGCATTCCTGTTAATGTCTGTAATAAAATTGATAAGATCTGTAGGGAATTCATTTGGGGTGACACTATTTATAAGAAAAAGATTCATCTGATTAAGTGGGATACCCTTTGCCTCCCAAAAAACAAAGGTTGTATGGGTATTAAAAAAACCAAATACCAGAACGATGCCCTCATTTCCAAACTTGGCTGGGGGTATGTATTGATAACAATATATGGTGTGAGATCCTAAGGAAAAAAGTATCTCAGAAACATCAGTTTTGGTAGTGCGAAGAGAACTGGGCGTTCTTCCCCTAGGAGAGGAATTCTTGACACTAAACAGTATATCAGAGATAACCTTAATTGGATCATTGGAATTGCAAAAAATGTTACAATTTGGAACGACTGGTGGTGTGGGGAGAAAGCTATTGGTCCTCCTATTGAAATTGGATCATTGGCATTTCCTTTGGACGATGCTTCATGGTAAGACTCTGACCAATATGAATAGAAAACACAGAGGCATGAGTGAAATTGATACTTGTAACTATTGAAATAGGTTCCCTAGAGGCCATCTATATTTTGTATAAACAATTTTTGGCTAGAACATTAATTTATTATTTATTGTGACATTTAATATAATGAAGTATTTAGATAAAATGTGTTGTTTATCTTAAAAATCCCTAGTCCATTATATTGATTAATAGGATGATCAACTATAGACTAGTATGTGTAGAGATTGATATGGAGATATCAAGTCTAACACATGGGTATGCATTAGGAGTAATGGCATACTGGATTGAACCACGACGAGAAGGATACATTAGATTATGTCCAAGTCACAATCGCTTCTCGTAGTGCTAATAATATTTTAATCCTTAGACTTGAGGTCACTAGATACTCTAGTTGTGGAATATAATGCTTTGATATTATCAAACGTTGCGCCTTAACCGGGTAACTATAAAGATAGTTATCGGGCATGATAGGAAGCAAGCTTATAGATCGCAGTGACGTATAGAGGATTTGTCCCTCCCACATAATGGGAGTAAATATCCATGGGCCACTCGAGGGATGGTGCTTATAAGGATGTCTGGTCAGACTCATATAAATAAATATGGAGATATTGATGTTATCTGCTCACATAAACATATTTTCCCAGGATCGAGAAACTATGGATTGGAGATGCAAGTGTGACTATTATGTCTCGTGTCCAATCCGGATATGGAGACAAAGGGATAACACAATATGTGAATATTGGGCACAAGATTTGTCGGAATCACTGACTTATTTCTATTAGGTGGGTGGCATGGATGTGTTGCTAGACACCGCTCCATGTTAGTAAGTAGTTGCTACCAACAAAGTACAACCTATGGGGTCACACACCGAATGGATTAAATTGTATATAGGTATTAATTAGTTGGACTAAGTTATAAAAGGATCATAACGCAACCACAAGCAAACTTAGTAGGACTAATTTGCAAGTGGGCTAATCCATGTAAGGACATGATTAGTATTGGGGCCTTTATGTAGTTAATAAAGAGTTATGACTATATAAAGGAACTCTAGCTTGTTATTTCTCCAAGAGAGAGTCATTATTTGAGAGAACATAACAAAGCAAGAGAGAGAGAGAGAGACAAGGAAGGCTGAAGCCAACCTGTCCGCCCCATCCTCGGAGCCGTCGGCCTCCCTTTGGCTGTGTCTCCTCCTCGGTTTGCGTGATCCTCTTCCTCCTTCTTCCGTTGCTAGCATTACACGGCGAGAAGGAATCCAATCAAGAATCCAAGGTGTGGATATTCATAAAGACGAGGACAATATTCTTTGTGTGATCTCCCAAACTAAGTTATACATCATCTATGCCCTTATCATGTTATGCTGGCTTGCCTGTGATCCTTGGTGGGATTTGAGCAGGATAATATTTGTTATTTCGCTGCGTAACATGCGTCAAAACCCAACAGTAACATCTGTGGCCTGAGTGGGGAAGACCAAAACCATGTGTTCGGAGATTGCAGTAAAGTCATTGGTGTGACAACCCGACCTTTTCATCGTTACGTTGATTACGAATTTATCAGAGTAAACGCGTGCTTTCCGGCCGCGACGGAAATACGAACCGTATCGCTTTTCGATAAAAATAGCGGAAGCTTGAAATACACAATTCTTTTTTATTTGAATAAAAACATCAATTTCCTATTCATTTGAACAATAATCGTTTACAAACATCAAATAAAAGAATCTTAACAAATATTACAATTAATTCAAAATCGCTATAATCTACGCCGTCTATACTCTTCGATCGACCCGTTCCGGTACCTGTAAATATTTTAGGGTGAGAAAAAAGCCCAGTAGGTACCGCCTAACCACTGGCGTAGGAATATAATAATCAAATAAACTGTAACATCGATCACGAATCACATGATTATAATGCTTATACTTCATGCGAATAACAAACACAGAAGGTGGAGGTGAATCGAGCCAGTCACCTGAGTATCACACTCTTAACATAACAACACTAACCAACTGTGCCAGCAAGCTTTTGTGGATAGGAATGAAAGATTTATGTACTTAATACTTATCAGTAGGATATGATCAAACATAATAGAAAAATGAAGCAGATAATTGACTCGAAACCAGGCGGACAGGGTGCTAGACGCGCGTCAATTACCACTGCGCCGGCGAAATACTTGATGATAAGGTTGACAGAAAATTTTTCTTATCCTGAGCCCTCAGATATTTATCAAAAATAATACAACTATGGCAAACCATCACTATAATTTAGTTTCATTTTTATTTTATTTCATGCAATTTTCTATACACATAAGTCAATCAATAAAAATAAGCAGCTATTCTTTACCATATGTAAATAAATAGAAAAATATACGTCTTAACATGCTACTTCACAAATAATACATTCAAATGTTAAAATAAAAGTAATAAGACGTTAAAGCATAAAATTAACATTTAAGTACATTTAAATTATGCTTAAAAATGTGGATTATTACAATTGGTATATGGAATCATTTATGGGGCCGGAATTGGAGGTTAGCTGGTATGAACAACTCATTTACCAACTGGGTCCTTTATAACATCAAAAAGAAACAGTCAGTGGGAGGTATGGAACATCGTATTCAGTTTGCCATTACTCTTCGGAATAGTTGGCTTAGAAGGGATATTTTTTTTAATAATTATATGGAGACTGACATGGTGTATGTGCAGATTATCAAAAAGCAAGTCGCAGCTCACTCAAAGAACATTTCTCTCTAGCCCTAAGCTCTTTTACTTTAATTTATCTCTTCAAAGTTCTCATGGTGCATCTCTTGGCAAGTCGATTCAAGCTGAACGTTGATGAGTGTGTGCGGATGGACAATGAGAAAACAGGGATTGGAGGCGTCTTCAGAAACAGTAGTGAAGACTGGAAGTTGGGGTTCATTGGCAGAGTCAGAGGATGCACTAGCTTGGAGAGTGAGATTTGGAGCATCCATAGGGGACTCACAGTGGCCGACAACAAAAATTGGATCAACCTGAAGATCGAAAGTGATTGCATTGAGGCGATGAACATTTTCCAAGGCAACATGAATGGACCGACATCTGTGAGTGCCCAAGTGAATGATGAAAAAGTGTTGCTCAGCAGGATTGTGGGTAGAATCAAATACGTTGGGATAGATGTGAATGAGTGGCCAATGCACTGGCTAACATGAGGGCGGAACAAGTGGATCACCTGAAGATCCTTGATGAAGCCCCGCACAACATCAAAGGCCTCCTCATCGCTGACCGTCTTGGTGTTGGCCTGTTGGGATTTTTTCTAAGCTTTATGTTGTCGTTTTGTTTATGTTTGTTGTGTAAGACTTTTATGACTTTTAAGTAGTAGCTAAAAAAAAATATGAACTAAAAGTGATATAACAGGGTAGCCAAATGCTCATATGTAGTAAAATGTTCTATTAAATTGACATATTGAAGTCTCATAAGTAGTAACACAAAAATCTATTTGACTAAAATGAGTAGAAAAGCAGAGACGTTTTTTTATTTAATAAATTATTAGATCTAGGAGTTGCCTTTCTAGAACTTATAGTCTCATCACTCAAAACTAGTCATAGTATTGGACTATGTCATGAATAATGTATAAATGTTTAATTGATTTTTAATGCTCATGTTTCTTATCGTGTTTCTAATTAAATTGTAGATTTGACTAATTTATCGCATACATCATCAAACAAATTGACTAGTTAGCTCGTCTGGGTGTTTTTGCAACTATGCATATAGCCAAAGTACATCTAATTACACTTTTGATCGACCTCAGGCTCCTTCATTTACTTTCAAAATGCTAATTAAGATCCAAAGTTGTGTGAATTCTACTCTTGATAAACATTACTTCATATATTTTGCAACCCTTTGCAAATAATAATAATAATAATAATAATAATAATAATAATAATAATAATAATAATAATAATAATAATAATAATAATAATAATAATAATAATAATAATTCATTTTCACACTCAAGATAAGACCATATTCTAAAAATATGAGGAAATAAATATTCCTTCATGGAGACTCATATGGCTTTTCTTTCTTTATATATAACATTATTATTATAATTTATTTTATGCAATCCATTTAAATAAATAAATTGTTAATATCACAACCTCAATTCTTTTTGTAATAAATCAACAAAGACGCTACAAACGGACGCAGCTGCTGAGATCAGTTGAAAACCTTAGCTAATCCCCCAAAGCAAGCAAATTGTCAACCCCTAATTGCATGTCTCAACAAACCCATCACATTTTGGCATCCAATAAATTGACTTGCACCTTACCTTATCTCTTCCATTTAATAACCCCAAAAAAACTAACACTCTTTGTTTAAGTGTTCGAGAATAAGTTGCATGATTGATTCCATTAGGTAGTAGTCTTGGACATTCTGTGACGTGAGATACTCTCTTACACTTATAGACTTGCTACTGTCAAACTACTTATTCATTAACGGGTGACTGAAGAAACCGAAGATGTCCCCCTCGCGGTCTCTCCTTTAACATATATATTTGTTGATCAATCTGAGTACGATTTGTACAAGTGTTACGATATATATCATTGAAGGACTGAAGAACTTTCTCACGCTTATAAAAAGCGACAACCATAACACCTCTGAAGCCACCGTTATAGCAAGTTGAATAATGTCCGCGCTATCAAGATCACCCCAAAATTTAAATTCAAATTATCACATTTTTTTAGAAAAAAAATGTCGGATTCCTTTCTGCTTACTCTCAAGCTACATAGGGTGCACGAGTACATCGTCAACATTATATGCTCGTAGAGAAAGGGGAAAGCTGAGTGGGGTGTAAGGCTAGACCGAAACGGAGCTAAATGGAAAGGGGCTGTTCGTGTGCTTGAAATGTCGTGGCATTTTATGATTGGAAGAAGACTTGGCAGATGAGGAAGTCAATTCGTACGTGCGATGTTTGACTTGCCATTTTGTATATTCCAACCCGCGTATTAGGTACAGAAGTTTTGTACTGTTTCTGTTTTGATGGTGTCATGGAATTTGACCAAAGTTGGTTGATGCCATGCAATTGCCAAAGTACAGTTTTGAATAATGAATGAGCAAAGCACAAAAGATTGAAAGTGATGTGTAACAAATTAACAATGGCTCTATTGGTATAGAGAATAAAGTCAGCCAGTTTGCTAAGAAAACAAGTACGATGTTATTTCAAATTTTCTCATACTATTAATTTACGATTTTGGGCTGAGTTAATGCTATAGCATTATAACAGAAGTTTATCTAGTGCCTACTGAAAACGTCACACAAAAAAGAGACTTTTTTTTTTATGACGTGGGAATTTGCAGCTGCAACTCTTGGAGTGTGCTCTGGGTAAACCGCAACTCTAGTGCAATAGCATGCAAACCACACTAGAGAGGCAAACCAGCCTGAGAAAACACGAGCTGACATGCTCGGCACTTGAGAAGGTCAATAAGCAATCTTTGAGTTGCCCCAATGTTTGAACTCGTGACTTCAAAACAAATGTCCAAAGTTTAAAAATGCTCTCCGACCAACTCAATTACACCCCGAAGAGTGATCTTCTAGACCTATTGATTGATCAACAAGTTGACCAACCAAAATCATCATCACGCTATGATTTTTATATCCAAGAACATAACCACCAGGATCAAATGAAATAACATAGTCTATCATCTTGAGGAGAATTTTTAGTTTCTTGAGGAGAATTTTTAGTTGCTCCAAAAACACAACATCAACATGGCGCAATACCCTAACTATTTACATGTTATTTTGATTTTTTGTGATAAATAAAATATCTGACATTCAGATTTTGCTTTGAACCTCATGCATGCTGCCAACTCTGCTCACTAATCATCTTTACTCATTTTAGGGATTACTAATCTCAATATGATGAACAAGCTGGCTTGGTTCTCAATCCACCGAACACACTTCACCTGCAAAAGTCTCTTTGTGGGCACCTCAAGCAGTATCAAATATCAATCGCTCTTTCTGTCAATTCCTCATTTATGCTTTAGCATCTGTTGTCAAACTAATAAACTCATTGCCCATTATCATTAAACTATTCAAACCCAAACCAGAGAAGTAAACTATAGTGAGTTGTTCAAAGAAAAAAACTATATAGTGAAGATACGACTTAGTGCATGTTATAGCTGATAAACTAAAAGGAATTAAAACCTGATGCTTCGGCCAATTTCATTTGGCAAATACGAAAAAGATGCAGCTGAAAATTTACACAATAAAATTATCTCAATGCAATCTCAAAGTTTGGAGATGCGAAATCTCAAACAAAACATTGATTCATTTTACACAAAAGCATGATGATAAATTCATAATTCATATGTTCATTCAACTTATTTTTGGACAAAAATGGAAATTCAACTTATTTATTATAGCGCACCTCAGATTTTAGTAAACAAATCAAACTAATAGTCCATAATTTCACTCATAACAAGCATTTTTTTGATTCAGTTCAGCAATAGGTTCACCTAGATAATATCAAACGAGCCTTGTACTACCCGATTATGAGAGGTTTTTCCACTCAGACTATAAATTGCATCATTGTGTGGTTGTGTTCATGTTTTTTTTTTCTTTTGGTCCAAAGTTGTGATCATGTTTAAGTACCACATCATAGAGTTCAAGAACACTGCAAAGATTCACCCCAATTTGAGCAATGTTTGGTCCTACCCCAATCAGTCGATAGAAAGTCACAAACAGAAATTTCATTCGAATCTTGAACACGAAAACATGACGTGACTAGTAGAGCCACCATAAGCGCTAAAGTTGTCACTTCTGGGTAGAAATACTTGCAACGTGCAAGATACGGCAACATCATTGTTCCGAAACCAACAAATTAAGTGGCAACTAGTCGCTCGGGTAAAACAAAGACAACCTCAAAGCGAAACAGCAAAGTAAAATGAATCAAATCAAACTAAGGGGCCTATACCGCGAACAGATTCAACCAAGAATTCATATTAACATTTATTTTGTAGTATTTATGAAATAACTTTGCAGTCTGCCCCATAACAAGATACAAAATATATAGATAGATAATGTTCAAAGATAAGAGAGTTCAAGAAAAAAGTAATCCGTGTAACACGCAAAGGTTCCCAAAGCCTCGTCCAACCAAAAATGCTCATCGTTTTCCAGACAAGACAAAGTTTCAGGGCACTGTTATAACCCAACTTATATATACAATGTTTTTATATATAGCAGGTGAGTTCCATCTTAAGGGCTGTAACTAAAACAATAAACCCTATACGGAAGAACAGTACCATCTGATCGCATCCGATAAATAAAAATGACAACCTGCAAAAACCGCAATTGAGATTTTATCAATCCTCCAGAAACCACACCCAAGAGGAAGAGGAATCTGAAATAAATAGAGTGAACAGAGAACTAACTCACTTTGTCTCTGGACAAACCTAGCTCCTCCCAGGGGTGTAGTATTGCCATCCTTGGGGTACCAAATTAAGATCACATATGTTTGGAAAATATTAATACGGATTCTATTTTATACCGAAACTAAAATTTCATGGGATCAAAGCTGAAGGGAAGAGAATGCATTATTTGGCTGTACACGGAAGAGGTGACTAAATTACTACATATTCTTTATTTTTCCCTCCAGAAGCATTCATCTAACCTTCAGGCAAGAAGTGAAGATGATTTTTGCAGGGAATGATATCATTTCAAGTTCATTGCTGCGGCCATGTTTCTCAACTTCTGAGAGATATCGGAGAACGAGGGTCTCTCTCCTGGATCAGAGGCCCAACAACCTTCCATCAGTGCCTTCCACTCTGGATCACACCATGTCGGGATTTTCGGGCGTAAAGTGTTGTTTACTATTCCTCCTAAAACAAAGAACAAGAATGTGATTAAAAGAAGGGACTTTAGTCTAAATAACAAACAAATAGAACATTAAGATACTGATTTGATTCTAAAATTTGAACTTCCTTCCAATTCTAACACGAAAATGATGTGTCCCATCAAGAACAACCCCTAATCCAAGAAGACCTTAGACTTCTGGTCATCAAAGAAGGAGGAGATGTTAATATCTTCCTCCTTTGGGGTTACAGGCTAATAAACTTCTTGACAATGAACTGGCTGTCCTAAAAAGTTAAGAGATTAAGCAAAATTTAAGCTCAATAGTGAAATCAGAAACCAGGCATATTGGTAATTTAGAATGAGACCTGATCAATCGTATTATCCAATGGTACAATCTTTAAAATTATACTTATAAGACTACTTTTATGGAAAGTTAGGAAGTACATAATCTGCTTGATTAAGCAAAATTCAAGGTCATAAACTCAGTAGTGAAATCAGAAACCAGACATATTGGTAATTTAGAATGAGCATTGATCAAGTGTATTATCCAATTGGTACAATTTCTACTTTTATGGGAAATTTAGGAAGTACATAAATTCAAACCTGTTTTCAGCCCTTGTACTCTGTTTCTAAATTGGTCTCTATTCTGATGACACTCGCACCCCTGCTTCAAACAAAAGATACAGTATTGTATTGAAGGGTTTTTAGGTCTATTCACTCTCTTCTTCTTCCTCAGCCTCCAACTCCTTTTCCGCTCACCGAGTCTGGGTTAGAGAGAGAAGCGGTGGGGGGATGGGGAGCAGAACGGTGAACCTGGAACTGCAGGCGGCTGCCGTCGATGACAAATAACCCTACCCATAGTCGTCGATTTTCAAGAAAGCTAATTGTCCTGTCACATTAGTTATCTCCCTCTCTCTCTCATCTTCCATGATTCATCAATGCCATTGAATATATACAATCCTCTTCTTCATACTAGCTAGGGATTGATGATACGATATGGATTTTGTGATAACGCGATGTGGGTTTTGATTATTTGATATGGGTTTTGGATAATTTGATGATGGGTTCTGATACCTTTTGAGGATTGGGATTCTCTCTTCTATTGCTTCCTATGTTTTAGGTTGAATGAAATTGTGATGATTGAATACTAAGAACCAATCAGAATAAACGAATCTGTCAACCTCTCTTAGATATGGTAATCAGTTAATGAACTCTATGTAAGTAGTTTTCGTATTGAAAGTGTTATGGAAGAACTAGTTCTATAAGCCTCAACAAATTTGAGGATTAGTTGGTACCAATTTGTGCAGTTTAAGGACTGTGGGTTAAGGTTAGTTTGATACATGTTCTTATAATTTGATGGTATGGTAGATTACTGTGTAGAAATTGGGACTCTGATAGCATTTGAAATTTGGGTTTTGTTTCTTCATTGATCTCCCCTGTTTCAGGTTGAGTGAAAATCAGTTACTACCTCTTTGATGTGTTATTTAGTACAGCAAAGTCAATCGTAATAACCGGACTTGTTTCTTCTTCGATTTGTGGGTATTGAAGAAGAAAGACGGTGTTGTTGAAGGCTGAGGAAGAAGAAAGGAGTGAATATACCTAGATACCCTTCACTAAAAGGACAGGAAATGGGGTTCCGTTACGTTTTGCTGAAGCCTCTAGCGGTGCTACAAGAAAGAGAATTGGGGGGGGGAGGGGGGGGGGGGGGACTGTTTATGTGAAATTAAAATTGCAGTGGGGTTTTGGTCACAAATGGTAAAGTGCGTATAGGTTTAACGGTCATTTGTCATTTCTTATATGAAGTTACAGAACTTTATTAAAGATCATATGAAGACATACATGCTCGATAAACAAGTAGTAATAAGTAGTGAAGTTCCCACTGGGGGTTCAGAATATCTCATCATCTGAAACTAGAATGCAAAGCATATCAAAGTTCGCCACCTGAGAAGTTAAACCACTGAAATTTCAACTCTGAGCTCAGAGTTTGAAGAACAACGCCAAAGAAACACCATTGGGCTGTTTTGCTGATTTCTAGGCCAAGGAAGGATATTTTAGTTCTTAGGGGACTGGCAAGTCTTGTTTGCTAGTTGTTATGTAGTTCTCTCTTCTGCTTCTCGTTTGGTTTGTACATGGTCATGGGCTCATGGCCTGGTCTTCATCTAATTTTCCCTTTTTACCATATAATATAAACAAATAAGAAAGAACCACTAAGGCTGGGCAGAATGTTGCTTCTGCTGCCTGTAAAGCAGCTTCCTGGTTTCAAAAACAGTTCTTACGTTTGATGAACATAAATCCTTGACGTCTTTTGGGCAGCATGTATGGACATCGGCTTTTTACAATCTTGTAGCAGGTCGTATTACAAAAATCTCTTGGTCTTCTAAAAACAAAATTTATACTCAATATTTTCAAACACTCTGCTTAAAAGCTTAATTTCAGTTTTACATAGTATGGTCATTTTGGTCAACAGCAGAAAGCTCATAGTTAGTACCAAATGCTTATTAAGGTTTTTTTTTTTTTTGCACGTGTCTTGTATAATATCGAACAATACTTTTGCAAAGATCTGCAGTGGCTTCTCCAAATAAAGTGTTCAGACATAACACCTCCTATGAGCCTACCTAATTACGGCATTACCACATTTGCTGCCTAAGCAAATAATAAGCATACGCGCGACAGAAATGCGGAGACACACCATAGCCTCATAACCAATATAAAATATATAATCTCAATTTGTGCATACCGATAATTGAAGCACAGTGCATGTCCGTGTAAGGTTCATCTCCCGTGAGCAACTCCCACATAACAATCCCAAAGGAGTAAACATCAATCTATATAATACAGAAGAAAATGTTTAGCAACATACACATGGAAAATAGCAGAAAACTAAAAGAGTTTCTAGAGAAGTAACTAGAGCATTGAGTGCCAAGGCAGTTCACCTTTTCGGTAACCATGTTACTCTTTCCACTAAGAAGTTCAGGTGCCATCCACGGTAAAGTTCCGCGAACACCCCCCGAGACCAAAGTGTGCTGCTTTACCTTTGATAGGCCAAGGTCGCCAATCTAAAAATAAATACAGAACCGATCAACTGCTGGTTTTTCTAGAAGAAAAGACAGGTCAGAGGACATCGAAGAAAATAATAGTATCTCCTGGCCATCCCATCTGAATAACCTCTCGAACACCACAGAAAGCTGAAAAAGGAAATTGGAACCTCGAATAAACCTTATGATGAATACCTAGAAAGCATGGACACTCCAAACTAGGGGCCGTATCTGTGTCGGACACTTGGGACACTCGTATTACAGTAATATACTCCGGCTGTTGTGTCCGGGTATTTTAGAGAATTTTATTAGACTGGACACTGGAGGGACGCTTAATGAGAGACGATAGTCCCCCCTTTGTGTTTATCAGACTTTCACATGGGCTGTTTTATATAATATTTGAACTCTAGATGGGTTAAAATATAATTAGGCTAGTGTAGATATAATATAGTATATGATTAATTGAGGGCTCAATATATTAAAAGGCGCCCTTTTGAACAAAACATTCAAGCGAGGTTTTAAGTTCTCACATGCGACAACTTCAAGGGCTCGTCAAACTCGAACACGCATAAGCTACTCCTCTTTTTCTTCACATTCTTGTAATTAATCAAATATGATTTCGGTCATATTTAAGCTATAAACATTGAAGAAGTTGGAACCAATATTGTCATACTAGTATAAAAATTTGAATATGTATAAAAAGAAAATAATGTTGACATATCCGTGCCGTGCCGCATCCTCATTTTTTAGAAAATGACAAATCCCATGTCCGATCCCGTATCGTATCAGATACTCGTACCCGTGCTTCTTAGATAAGTACTTGAAGTACAAATGTAACAAAATTATTGACTGCAACATCCGTATCAAAATCTACACATACGAAGTGAAAAAATATGAACTCAATAAGCATCTCTCATATAGTTGGCATCCACAAATCACTGGCCTTCAGTTTTTTATTTTTACACCAAAGTCGTGTGCTCGTTTCCCACGTTAGTTAAGCCATACTACTTTTGATGTTCCACAATCCCCGCCAATGTTTTACTGTCTCGGCAATGTTATGATCTCCAGATTTTTCACTGCATTTAGTGCTGCTCTCCAAAAAACGCTTTTCGACAAGTGCATCGAGAGACCACTATGAACACCATCAAACCACCACAAATAGCTTACCTTTATCTGCTAACAGTTCAATAAAGGTTCTGCCTAAAAAACTCATACTCCCTCTGTCCCATTTTGTGTCTTCTTTGACTTCTCAGGGCAACTTCGGTTAGGTTATTTAGCAAGAAAAACGACACAAGAACTTGTTAATTACATAATATTGTTTAGTTGTCATAACTCTACAACATTTAGAAAAAATAAACTGGGTCTTGTATCGTTTTGCTAGTCAAATCACCTACGCAAAGTTAGACTGAAAAGTCAATGAGGAGACATGTAACGGGCCGGAGGGAGTATCATTTTGCTCTTCTTCATTACATCTTATCCCACTTTCTGATTTCAATTACACTCAATTTTATGCTAACACCAATAGGGCACATTTGTAGGCTTTACTGGAGGGTCCTATATGCGTTCCTTAGTCTGATCCCACAAACACCAATACATTTATGGTGCACTCGTCTGCGCCATCAACCACCCTTGTTCTACTTTCCGCATCTCTCAGTACTGCCATCCAGCCACCTTTATGTCAAACCAGTCTATATTTTCACTTATCAAAAGTAAGTTCAAAGTTACCTTGCACACTGGTCGATGTGGATCTCTCATGTTTACTAGTAGGTTCTCACATTTCAAATCAAAGTGCACGATGTTCTTTCCGTGTAGATACTCCATTCCAAATGCTGCATCCATAGCTATGATAAGTCTTTTCCTCCGATCTATAGTTCTGCGAAAAAAATACTTGAATCAATATACACTGCGAAATCAATGATTCAAGAGTTCAAGCAGATAGAGAGGACCGTCCTCGAGTCTTAACAGAATGAATTCTGCAGTAAGAACCAGCTGATACTTATAAAGAGCAAAAAAAAAAAAAAAAAAAAAAAAAAAAACCCGGAGTATCTGCAAATGAAGTACCTGTCCTTTTTCTGTAAGAACTGTTTCAGTGAACCATTAACCATGTATTCTGTCACAGTTGCTAAAGATCCATCAGGGCCGTCACGAACTATACCATAGAAAGAAACAACATTCGGATGATGTAATGAACTCAATATCAAAGCCTCCTTCCAGAAATCTGCAATCTAGGGTCCACAAGAGCAAAAGTCAGCTCGAATGATGAAGAAGGCCAACAGGATCACTGCAGAGATTTGAGAACAGTATTCTCCACTCTAATAATACCAAAATCCAAATGCAATTGTAACTACATGACATCACAGATACAATTACAAGCTTTGGCAGCTTTGGCAATGTCATTATCTACAAGATATCAAGTACTCGTGTTGGCCTTCCTTTTTGGGCTGTCCCAGAATCCAGTTGGCCTTCCTTTTTGGGCTGTCACAATATAAGTGTCTAAAACTGACATCCTTTTTCATTTTAAATTCATCAATAACCTTTTCAGATTCTTTACTTTTTCACTCCCCCAAGAAATGTTTCAAATAAGACAAAGGACATTATAGTAAAGCTATCAAGTCAAAAGCACCTCCTTAAACTCCGAGCAAAGTCAAAGTGATACACTTATTTTGGGGCGGAGGAGCAGGAAAATACTTCTGTTTTATTTTCTAGACAGGAGAACAAACTTCTTCTGGAAACTCTACAAAACGAAGAGTAGACAAGAACAAATGCAGATGCAAAGTTCAAGTGGACAGAGCAAAACCTACAAACACATCTCAGCAAGCGCATCTAAAAGTGTCCAGCAGAGACTATGGTTGTTACAAATGTGGGTGTCAATCACATGGCAAAGAAAATGTTTAAATTCTGGCTTTTATTTTATATCTTACACTCCAAGGTCATATTTGCCTGCAATATGTAGACAACTTGTTCATGCTACAATTTTCAAATAGAAAACATTGTTTACCAGAACACATATTCGAAGCGAGAGGTTTAGAAGCTTAAGTTCTTAACAGTTGGGTGGAAGTTGGGAGAAAAAAATATTTCATGAGAAGCTTCACGTTTTCCAGAGTGCTGTGTGACGGCAGGATCCCGCCAAGATTGATTGAAGGGTAAGTTTCGTAGAACAGCTGTGAGACCAGCTTTGATATAACAGAACAAAATGGTGGGCGATTAAGAAGAAAGATAATCAAAAAAATGAGTGCCGAAGAAATGAGAATGCTAAGGGGGATGGGTGGTGTAACTAGGAAAGACAGAATAAGCAATGACACAACTAAAAAGAACCTAGAGGTTGCACCAATAGAATACAAAATGAGAGAAAATCTCTTGAAGAGGTTTAGCCATGTGTATCATAGACCGTTGGATGCACCCGTTAGGAGAAGTGACGAGGTTCAGATCAACGGTGGTGACAAGGGGGAGGGGGACCAAAAGGAACTGAGCAGAGACACAGAATAGTCAAACAGCCCTTCCTCTCTCTCATTTTGACACTATACACACACACACACACACACACACACACACACACACACATATATTGTGTCAAAAGGAGGTCTTTTCCAGGAGCAAAATGATGTATAATCTTATTCTGGAATCCAAATCCCTGCTGATCACAATATGAGGAGATTTGACTTTTCTTGAGTGAGCATTTAATTCTTTGTTCATAAATACTATTGAAGTAAACATGATTACTTGTGTTTCTTTTGATACATACTTCTAGTTTTCTTCCTTTAATTCGTAGTTGTAGCATTAACGGCACACTACTAACAATACTAGTTCAATTTGGGATGGGTAGAGTTCTTTCTTTGAAATGCACCCAACATAAGACATGCAGATGTAGCAAGAGGAAAAAAAGGCATAATATATATAAACAAATTAAAATCCCTTCAATGGCGAGGACTCTATTTAAGCAACAATACACTAGGAACATGTATTTGAATTGAAACAATCCTGTCAACTTATAGAAAGTGGTAGATTGCGGACAATGGATAATTTGAACACTTCTCTTTGTCCACAAAAAGGAACTAAATCCACTTCGCCTGAGATGAAGATTATTATAATGGGGCCGGAAGGTTATGCATCATCTCCTGTGTTCTAAGAAGAAATCAGTTGATCTCTTCTTAAAAGTTGTGGATTAGTTCTCACAGAATTTTTGATTGTGTTCAAATACAACAATATTTAAGTATTCCTAAAATAAGAAGAGCATTGAAGTACATAAAATGTAGATCAACAAAAAATTTGATGAAGTGGCGGTTTTCCGGTCCGCTTATATTTCATAATAGCCTAAGTCCCAGCAGTTAGAGGCAAGATGTGTTCTGCTGTTATTCACATGCTTAATTCCTAGCTGGGATACTTGGCACATTCTTATAATGTCAAACGATCCAAAGAAGAATAGGTCAAAGCCTGTTAGCTTGGCACCATAAACCGTTGGCCCAAGACCATCCGAGTGAGTTAGTGAAGAGTTGGCTTCTTCTCCTCCCATCCTCCATTTAGGTGCAGTAATTCATTGCATAGGTTGTGAATAGATTAGGATTCTCAGTTGCTTACGAAAAGATGGAGTGTGAATTGTGCCTGAACTTTAAGATGAACCAGACAGGATTGGAAGACTCCTCCCAAGCAAAGCATCAAGAGTTAACCTTGGTCCAATGAACCTGGCTACACCCCCCCCCCCCCCCCCCCATCAAGAGGGGTAGAAATTCTGAAGTTCAAAAGAGCAGTAGAAAGTTGGAAGATATAGTACAGTGAGAAACTGAAGTCAGCATATCAATGAAACAAAGAATAGTAATTGCAGCTAGGGTGGTAGCTCAAGTGGTAGAGCGTTGGAAGTCCCTGCATGAGGTCCCGGATTCGAACCCGGTAGACGACAAAACAATTTCCAAAAAAAAAACAAAGAATATTAATTCCCAAAAATTGAGAGAAACAAAAGCGAGAACGCAATAAGACATCAATGGAAGCCACACCACGTCATATCGCTAGGTAAAGGGCTCGGAACCAAAAGATCGAGGAGGCTCTTTCTGAACTAGGTTCTTTCACTTCTTCATTGTGGCTTGTGGTCTAGTTTAGACAGAAACATATAGATGTGCGTGTGTGTGTGTGTATAATCGCCATCATGTTGACCCTACAACTCACAAAATCGGACAATCAACAATTCTCATATGTTACTAGCCAAGTAAATCAGTCTACTGATGGAGGCTTTTCTTTACAAAATCTACTAATTAAAATTAAAACACCAAGGCACATGAGTACAACTGAAAGTCATGTCAGTGACTCAAAACTAGTTGTTTGTCAAAAAGGTCGACAATAGGAAAAGCTGAATTGCTATATTACCCTTTACACCATGTTTGTAAAGTACTCACAAAATCGATGGAGGCTTTGGACAAGATATTGGAGAAGATTGAGGTGGGTTGACAGGTAGACAATGGAAGATTTTGAGTTTTGCCAGTGCTGTTCTACCATCTGATGCAAACACGAGAGTTGTTCTGGTAGAGGAATTTATATTTAAAAAACTGGAAATCAAGAGGGAGAGGCCCCTAATATTGAGGTACGGCGGCGGGAAGGGGATCAAGATTGATCTGGTACCACTAAGTATCCGGGTTGAACATGTATGAAATCACTCCAAAAATATTCTGTGAGCGACGGTGAACTGCAAGCTCTAAGGCTTCAGGAGGAACCAAGACCAATAATGTCAGAACAAAAAGTTATGGTAGGTTTGCCGCAATATGGTAAGGGATTCAATCATGGATTTCTTCGGTATCGCTAAGCATGTAATTGTTTTCTAGAAAAGCAAATCGCTGGAAATAATTGTAAGTGGAGAAAGAACATTCAGAAGGTATGCTTACAAGTTAACGGAGAATTGGTATTGACATTTAGGAGTAACAGCTTAAAATGCGCTTCATGGTTTTTCTAGAGGGAGGCACCCTCAAAAGCTGGATGATGCATTTTCTTTTATTTATGAGAGGAGAACTTACTAATAGAATCCAGACGGGTTCCGCCAAGTACAAACGATGGTATCTAACGTGATATCTCATTGAAGTAAGCATCCTCTCCCCTCGCATTTTTCATTGATGGTGCCAAGAGATACCTCATGTCCTACTTATGCTCTCACATATTTCCTTCATGAGGTCAACGGAATTGACACCAAGGTTTAACTATGTGATATAATGTCCAACATTATATAACCATATAAATGCACACACGTATATATATGATATATATATATATGAACTTTTGACATATAACCCCATAGCAGTATATCTCAGCTGATAGTGCGATAGATCCACTACGAGAATTGACAGATAACCCCCCACACAGTATTGATTTTACTGACATCGCGCTGACGGCCGTTAGTTTGGACTGTTTTCCTTCATTGACGTGGCTTGGGGTGGGGCTACAATGTTCTTTCCACCCACTATGAAGAGGTAACAAAGACCATTACAAGGAGGAGGAGGGTACCATCGGGAAAGACGTCGGAGGACGCAGGTGCCGTTGGGAATGGCGTCGTCACTGGCTGGAATACGCCTGAGGATACTAACTCCGTTGCGGTTCGATTTGGCAGAGAAAGAGTGAGAGAATGAGAGAAGGCAGAGAAAGAGAGCGAAGTAGACCTGGAGGACGAAGGAAGAGGAGGGCGGGGGACACCGCCGCCTCTGCCAATTCCGCTGCCTAGTCATGCCACTGCCCGACGTTGGCCATGGATTTCGGCCAATCCCTCACCCAAACCCACAGTGCCACCACCAACAATCCCCTTTACAAAACAGCCAACCGGCACAATCATCCATTCGGGTTGAACTTGTGTTAGTGTGAGAGAGAGAGAGTCCATATGTGATGAAAGATAAAAAGAGATTCCGAATTTTAGGACTTATTCTCTTGCTTTTCCTTTCTCTGTCAGATCTTTTCCTTCTTTCTACATCTTCTTTCCTAAATTTACAGTTTTCTGCTTTTTTACTTGTCTAACTTCTTTCAGTACTTTCTCAGCATAATTACTCTGTTTCTGAAGAGGCAGCCCCTCATAGAGCACGCCCTCGACAGGTATCCGGGAAGCATGGATGCAGAAGAGGAAGGCATCTAAATAGCCTGCACCCTTCCATCTAGCGCAGTCGAAGGGCTAAAGTTCCTTCTTCTAAGTGATTTCTTATACTCGCAAGTGACATGCTCATCTGCTCTGGTTAATTTGGTCCTCTACCTAGGAAGCATGGACGCTCCAAAACCGGGGCCGTATCCGTGTCGGAGACTTGGGATACTTGGACACTCGTACGATTCTCCAAAATACGTGGCTGGCATGTCCGAGTATTTTAGAGAATTTTATCACACTGGACACTTGGAGGACACTTGTGGGACACTATTTGAGAGAGTGACAATGTCCCCGTAGTGTTTAGTAGACTTTCACACGGGTTGTTTTATAAGATATTTGAACTTTAAATGGGTTAAAATATAACTAAGCTAAAGTAGACATGATATATTGGATTAATGGATGGCTCAATATATGAAAAGGTTACCCTTCTGAACGAAAAGTTCAAGTGAGGTTTTAAGTTCTCACATGCAACAACTTCAAGAGTATTCCCAGACACAACTCGTCAAACTCGAACCCACCAAAGCTACTCCTCTTTCTCTTCTCATTCTTATACTTGATATATGCTTTCCGTGATATTTAAGCTAAAGAAGTTGGAAGTTAAACCAATATTTTATCATTTGTAGTATAAAAATTTAAATATATATATATATATAAAATGTTGACGTATCCCTGCCGTGTCATATCCTCATTTTCTAAGAAAACGATGTATCCCTTGTCCGTTCTCGTATCGTATCCAATACCCGTATCCGTACCAGTGCTTCTAAGTCGTCTACTTAATGGCTCTGTTGAAGATCCGACTATACACATATGTCTAGGCCCGCGGAATCCATCGATGTCTCCAGAGTGATGATTTCGACATCCCGGAAATAGGACTTTGAGTTACCTCCAAGTACTCTTCTCAAAAGATATTTGCGCTAAGCCCTTCCCGTGGCCAGGGTCCTCATTTCCACACGTTAAGAGTAACTCGAAGAAAAACAGTCACAGGAATGGGTTGACAGCCCTGACGTGAAGACAAAGCCTTTTCGTACACTGCTAAACCGCTCTCACACATGTAGAGGAGAGATAGAAATGGAAGAAAAGGCCTCAGTCTCATTCTAGCACAATATTTAATCCTAGGGCTATTCCCTTCCTTTTATTTACTATCATTAATTCCTTAGGGTAAGTACCCTGTTATAGGAAACCTTCTCAGTCCCTTCCTTGCACAGGTGCGCTGTCCCCTTTTCTTTATTTTCTTTCAGTAATTTCTCAAGGTAACTACTCTGTCATAAAAAAACGCGTCAGTCCGTTCCTTGCACATGATATAATCCTTGGGCTGTCCACTTTTAGTTATTTTCTTTCAGTAATTTCTCAAGATAAGGACTCTGTTATAGGAAATCACTTCAGTCTCATTCTAGCACGATATTAGAACACATGTATACATGAGTCGGTACACTAAAAAATTAATGAAGTTGGCAGTTTCAGTTTCTTTAACTACCATAACAGAAATAACTGTTTGCTATTCGAAAGAATAACATGACAGTTTAATAAAAAAACAAGCCCAAGATAAGATCCAAAACTTATTGAGTGAAAAAACGACTGAGGACAGTGAATATACCAAGCGTTCTCTATCAGAAGGTCTCCCAGCAAAGCAGCTGGCTTTGATTCTCTTGATTGCCACATCAGAACCTTTCCACTTCCCATAGAATACAGCTCCATAAGTACCAGAGCCTAGTTCTCTAATCTCCTCTAGATCATCATTTCTGATAGTCTATACAAGAATAACCACATCGAAGTGATGAGCACATTGTGGAACCTCAGGACAACAGTATATATCGCAAACAATATGATCACATGACGTGAATAAAGTCTAATAGTAAAGCAGAAAATTTACCGAGGAATAAGTGACAGTGAGATGATAAGTAGGGCAGGATATGTACATAATATGACCAAATAAACTATGCACGTGTGACAAGAAGAATTGAAACAGGAACCTGTAATCCTTTTGCAATAGCTTCAGCCTCAGCCTTTGTTGGCTCAATCTTGGACTCGTTGGGGGTCTCATTATCATAATCCTCCAAGTCTCCATGTGCATCCTGTTAAGAAAAAGTGGATTATCAAGAATTGTTTACACTATGGCAATATTTAACATCAAATTCGGAAATTCTTACTGCTAACTCTGTCTCGTTTCTAGCTTCTTCCTTTGCTATTGCACCAGCCACAGAAGAAGGATTCGCATTTTCTTCTATTTCAGTTTTAATGGCCCCAGCAGCTTCCAACGATGCCTTCTTTGCAGAAGTTATCAATTCTGGTAAGCAACTCAGTCGGTCGGAGAGTTCTTTATCTTCAAGAGCAGCATTAGTACCATTTTCACAGGGAGTGCTAATACACTCTGGAGCAGGCCTTACGCCACTTGAACAAATAGACACTGTGTATGCAACCTCTGGATTGTCATTCTTCTGTGGAAGAGACGCATTCAGAAAATTGGCTGGCTGGGCCATGTTTGATTGATATGCTTCAGTTGCAGGAGTACTTATCCCCTCCATCCCTGATGAGCCAGTAACAGTAGAATCAATTTTAAGTTCACCAGAGGGCATGTTTAAAGACACTAACGCATCATTTGTCAGAACCAACGGAGGGTCAGATGACTGAACAGGCGTAGGAGGGGTTAAATCCAACACTGCTGGGGAGGGAACAGCATCTACCCTAACTGGATGCTGAATTTCCTGAGGATATGCATGAGTTATCGAATTTGAGGTATGGCCATAACAACTTGCTGGAACAGGAGTTCCATCAAAACCCACATTTGCTTGTGAAGATTCCACCCAAGGATTTTGATTCTGCCCGCCCATCCGTAGCCTAGGACTACTGTCCTGGGTGGCCCTCGCAAATCCAGTAGCATTACCGTTTACTTGTGGTGGTGGAGCAGATACCTCATATGAAGGTGTACCATGGAGTGGGTGATGGACATTTCTCCATAAGGTATGTCCAGAATGTCCAGATGACTGTCCATGTGCCACATGATAAACATTGTCTGCACCATAAGCAAAGGGTGAATTAGCATACCTAGGTCCACGCTCATCAACAGAAGGAATGCCGTAGATATGAGATCCAGAGGTCAAAGTGTGGTCATGCAGCACATCGTTAGCAACTTCAGTTGCAGACCTAACGAGCCGTGGGTGTGGATCTTCTTGATTTACATAATTCAGGGGCATGTGATGGCCTTCTGATAGATTGCCAGGAACAGCAGGCACATTCATGCCAGTGTTATCGACAATGTAGTGCTCGTTCAATCGACCAGCTACAGGGATATGCGACCTCGATTCATCAAGGCGAGGACTCGGGAGCTGCTGCATCCATCCTCTTCCATGACTACTGGTTTCATTAAAGATGGAACTATGCTCTCTTGGGTAAAACCCATTACTCAACATGAAAGCTTCCCGATTGGGAAAACACTCTGCACAATGACTAGCAACCTGGTGAAACCCATTGGCCGTGTTTGGCTGTTCCAACTGCGGTGGTTCACCATGTTTCCAAGGGGATTCAGGATAAGCTTGGCCCCGTTGGAATGACATCCGACAATGCTCACAAATGCTACTACCATCGAACGCACTAGGGGGTTGAAGTATATTTCCAGGGAAACCAGATTTATCACCTGGTACAGGCCCAGTTGGTAACCAAACTACACCACCATCTGAAATTTGTTGTTGGTCGTAAGGAGACTGATGAATTGTCTGTTCTGGACCCTTCTCTGTAAACTCTCCATATGGATTTGGGTAACGAGCAGAAGAAGGTGAGGATGGAAAATCTGGCAGTGGCCTAGGGGAGTAATATGCAGGACTCCACGGAGCCTCCATCTGCTGGAGTTGTCCTGAACCGACGTGAGGTATCGTGAGGTGATGCAAATTGAATTGGGGAATATGCATATCATAGTTCCTCTGGTTGTGAAGTCCACCATCAAGACTCATCTGGTTAAAGTACTGCTCAGCAGCATGGATATCATCTACTTCACTAGACAGCTGTTTCCTATAATCAGGGGACTCGTTCAGGCTGTTCAAAGCATCTACGTATCTCCTCTCGGAATCCCTTTCATCTCCATCAACAAAATGAGAAGACCCATCTTGGTCAGGTTGAGGAAACAAAAAGATCCTGAGCCTGGTAAACCCATCACCAGAACCCAACTTATCATACTCCTCCATCATGTTCGTCACATCATCGTCGTTCACAACCGACACAAGCGCATCAAGATCCTCGTCCGGCTGCTGATATTTCAGAACCGCCGCCCCTTCATAAAGCTCCCTCATCTTCCCAATCAACTCTTCAAAAGAGATATCTCGAGGCAAACAAACAATCCGTGTCTCTCCACCAACATACCTCAGTTTCCCATCTTGGGGCCGTGGCAGAATACTACCGGAAAAACTACACAAGAATTTCACCCGTGGGATCTCTTCAGTGGAACTTCTACGCGAATTCGGAGTTGTAGAAGGACTGTCCATTGTATAAGCTGCCTTTCTCAATAAGGGGTTAAACACAGTGGTGACTGTCTCAAGAAAACACACAGTAGCATTTGTCACACCTTAGAAGCTAACAATTTCAATTATGGAAAGAATACCCACATCACCAAACTGTGTCTAATCAACAATTACACACCCCTCTCCTCCTCAAAGTTCAATTATTGAGAAACTTGGATTCAAATCAAATCTTCAAACTTGCAGCAGAAGAAGTACCAAACCCAGAAAACCCAGAACAGAAAAAGAGCAGATCAATAGGAAAAGGAGACTAATTCCTCGTTTCCAGATTCAATTTTCGAATTTCAAGATCAACAACGTACCTGGCGTTGAGAAATCACGAAACCCTAGCTGATAATCACGAAACCCTAATGACCCAGAAAAGGGATCTTTATTCTCTCTCCCCAGAAATCAATCCGGTGTCGTTTTGTTCAGGGGAGGTGACGATCTACAGAAGAGAGTGAAGAAAGAGTAATAGATTTTACATTAATCTAGAGAAATAGAGAGAGTAGTGTGATGATGATATCTTCTGGAGACGAAGAAGAAGAAGAAGGTGATGATGACGACGGAGGTGGAGCCATCGTTGGTTCGATACCTTTCACACGTGGCACGCGGAGGCAGAGAGCATCTATTTATCTCCACGGCATATCCCTCGCCACGCGACTTGAGGGTATTGGTGGGGTGCACTGCGGTTGATGTGGACGCGTGTCTAGTGGTTTTGATTGTGAGGGCGGTGGCGCGTGGCGAGGTGGGAGGATGGGTTTGGATTTTGAGTAATAAGGTTCGGGTACCGGCGATAAAAGGTTTCTATTTTCGGGGTTGGGTTCCCTTTCCCGTGACTAATTAAGTGAACCAGATGGTGTCTCGTGCTCGGCCAATGAGCTCACGACCTTTGGTTGGAGATGTGCCCAAGGGAGAAATTATTAGTTTGTCCTATTTTTCTTTTTTAATAATTTAATTCTTTTACTTTGACGAGATTAAGGGTGGGTTTGGTATGACTTATTTCTAGCTTTTAATCCACTTTGAACATTTAATCTGTTTTGAGCTTTTCTGAAAGGTTTGGTATGACTTTTCTGTGACAGCTTTTGGATTTTGGCTTTTGTCTTGTAGTATAAAACTGACTTCTGAAAAAAGTTGGGTTTCATGAACTTTTTTTGGACTTTTTTCTTCCTAAACAATACAAATGACCAATTTACCTCTATTTTTTTGTACCAACATATTATGACATCTAATTAGACCTACTATAATTTTATTAGTAAATATAAAAAACATAAAATGATAATTTTCACTAACAAAAAAAGTGTTGCATCCTAACTTTTTTACAGCATAACTTTTTTCACCAAAGCCATACATCTTTTTCATCAACTTCTTTGTCACGAACTTTTTTCACAACAACTTAAAAGTCGACTTAAAAGTCCAAAAAGTCATACCAAACCCACCCTAAATTGAATCATGCATAAGCTCGATTCGACTTAGTACCGTAGTTTTATAAATTGGACCGGACTGACTGGTTCGACCGGTGCCTAACCGGTCCGGTTTGACTATTGAACCATCCATGAAGAGAACCGGTCAAAATTGGTCAAGAACTAGTGGATTTTTTTATTGAACCAGTGAACTGGTATGTTCAAGCCGATTTTACTATTTTTGCATAAAAATATAATAATTCTAAATTTAACCTTGTTTTGACATAAAAGATGAGGAAATATTAGTAATTTCGAGTAAAAACTCAACTTTAACTCATCCTCACACAGAACAACGTCCAAAATCTCCTCACTCTCTCATTCGTCGATCCTTCTCTATACTCTGCCCAACGTCGGCTCTCTCTGGCCGCATCAATATCGCAGAGACACATCGTTGTCTCTCACAAATCACATTCATATACTCACATGCCCTTCAAATGCAATATATTTCCATCACAAGGTTTTAATTTGCAATCCTCAAACGATGGCTCTCTGTCGACTTTACGAATCATAGACTCTCTTCAACAAGATTCATGGGTTTCTTGTAACTGGTAGGCTCGCCACACGCTATGCGCATGAGAGTGTTATATGTTTTTGAAATATAATATAAATATATAAATATATTTTCATATGTGATTTTATTAATTTAAAAAGTTGTTTAGTTATAAAATTTTGTTTAACAGTATTATAGCTAGGGTGGTAGCTCACGTGGTAGAGCGTTGGAAGCCCCTGCATGAGGTCCCGGGTTCAAACCTGGTAGACGACAAAACAATTTCTCAAAAAAAAGTATTATATAGGGATGCACGTCAAACCGGAAAAGCCGCAATCCGATCCGAATCGGGCGGTTTGGTTCAGTTCGGTTTGGAAGCTATTACGGTTCGGTCCAGCTTTGCAAAAATCTCAAACCGTATAATATGGTTCGGTTCCGGTTAAAGACACCACAAAACCGCAAAGTTGAACCGAACCGTTTATATAGCATATTAGGCTTTACAACTACCACACTCAATAAATTCTACACATATATCATACACAGTATGTACCTCAAAATCAAACCGAACACATTAAATGGTTCTGGAAATAATAAAATATTTGCTACTTTATTTTTTGATTACTTGACATAGAAATTGTAGCAATCATGTGGTTGTTGAATGAAATATTAAGAAATATTAAATGAAATAACATATTTCTAATAATCGTGGTTTAAAACCGAACCAAACTGGTCATTCACAGTTCGGTTCGGTTTGGAGCCATGAACGGTCCGGACTAGGTTTAGGTTTTGCCCAAACCGTTACATGTGATTTCGGTTCGGATGGGTACCAAAATCGAACCGAACCGTTTTCATCCCTAGTAATATAGTAGTTCTGAACATCTATGTATTTAGTAGTTGTTATCCAAACTGCTATTGAATATGTAAAAGTTCATAATTACCTTTTTTTAATATTTTCTGCGATTGAATACGTAAAAGTTCATAATAACTTTTTTTTTTACTATAATAGTTGTTGATAAAACAACTATTTAATTCCTCATAGTAGTCGTATGTATGTATGTATGTATGTATGTATGTATGTATGTATGTATGTATGTATGTATGTATGTATGTATGTATGTATGTATGCATGTATGTATGTATGTATGTATGTATGATTCTATTTCTAAATATATTTAAATCTAAATTAACTCACAAACAAAAGCTAATACTTAATGAACATTCTTGTATAAATAAATATTTTTAGAATTTTAACATATATTTTGCCTGTTGATTAGAAATACATTACGCCACTTAATTCAAAATATACATATATTTAAACCAATGTTCTCAACTGTAACGAGACTATGACAAAGAAGCAAGTCTAATCCAAAAGTAGTATGCAGCTGGAAGGAGATCTCACTGATCATAGCCAAGAAGATGATTCGCATTAGCCAACACGGGCAAAAAAGTCATAGTGCTTGCTTGTCTCATTTTGAGCTAATAAGTTCTATCTTCACACGTTGGGTGCTCTGGACTTCATCTGCAAAGTTACCCATTCACAAATACTATCAGAAATCACCAGCTAACACATTCAAAAGTCACTCATTGAAGTAAGGAAAAAAATGGTAGGAACTGAGAAAAATTCAACAGATTTTTCCCTAAAAATTGGGCTTTTCCAGATTTTGTTGGAATAGATGCCCTAGAGGCAATCTATTTTAGTATAAATTTATTTTGGCTAGAAAATTCATTGTATTATTTATTGGATATTTAATATAATGAAGTCCTTATATTTACAATTGTGTTGTTTATCTTAAATATCCCTAGTCCAGTATAATGATTAACAGGACAATCATCTATAGTCTAGTATGGGATTGGATTGATATGGAGATATCATGATCCAACACATGGGTGTGCATTAAGGGTAATGGCGCACCGGATTGACCCATCTCCGAGAAGGCTACATACACGTTATGTTAAGTCACAAGGTCTTCTCGTGGTGCAATGGTATTGTCATCCTTAGACTTGAAGTCGCTAGATATTCTAGTTGTGGATTATTGTGATTTTGGTAGCGTTAAACGCTAAACCGTAACTGGGGAGGTATAAAGGCGTGTACCAGATACAATAAGAAGCAAGCTTAGAGATCGTAGTGGACGTAGATAGAATTTGTCCCTCCCACATAACGGGAGCAAATATCCTAGGCCACTCGAGGGATAGTGCTTATAGAATGTCTGGCCAGACTCAAATAAATCAATATAGGATATTGATGTTATTTGCACGAATAAGGCTATTCCCATGGATCGAGAAACTATGGATTGGATATACGAGTGTGACTTGTATGTCTCGTGTCCAATCCGGATATAGAGACAAAGGGATGAGACAATTACTTGTACAAGGTATGTCGGATGACTATTATATTAGTTGGCTAGAATGGATGTTTTGCTAGAAACCGCTCCATATTAGCAAATTGTTGCTACCAACTAGATAGAACATATGGGGTCACACGCTATATAGAGTTGAACTAGATTTGTGAATTAATTAATAGTATTAATTAATAAGAAGGATCACTTTCTAACACCTTGCAAACTAGTCATACTAAGTTTGCAAGGAAGGGACTAAACCGAATTCTAGTAGGACTAGAATGGGTCCTTTAGGTAGTTGGCAAGGATTTGTTGGACTATATAAAGGATGATACTTCCTTCCTTCCCACACTTATGAGCCTTTAGTTCATAACTTGAGTGGGAGAGAACAAAAAGGAGAGCAAGCAAGCAAGAGAGGCGCACGCCCCCCTTGCCGCCGCCCCCTTCCCGTCGGCACAACAAGGAGGCCGCCCCTCCTTGTTGCCTTGTGTTGTGTGATTTCTTCTTCCTCTTCCTCTATTCCGGGCTAGCACAAAGGAGAAGGAAGATCTAGATCTCAACTCTAGGCGTGGATAAACTATAGAGAACGTGACACAAATCGCGTTACAAGTCATCACAGGAGAAACCCTAAGGTGTGTAACTTGATTTCTTCCCTTACCATCGTTATGTCTCTTGTCCTGTTATCCTTGGAGGGTATTGCATGGATAAAATTTGTTTTTCCGCTGCGTATACATGATCAAAAACCCTACAGTGGTATCAGAGCCACAGGTCGTAGAGCATAAACGTGGTTTGTGTGTTACGTTTTGATAGTTTTACACTTTAAATTTATTGTTTATCGCGTAAACAAGACAAATCAAGCATATTATGCAATTTCTCAATGATCAATCATAACAAGACCTAGTTTTTGCATTGGATGCATGAATTAGTGAGTTTGAGAAATTTTAGGATCTTAGATCTAGGGTTTGGGAATCCTATGGAAAGAAGGAGTTCTTTTCATACAAGGAAACAACCAAACTTGGGCACCAAGCAAGGGAGTTGTTTTGGAAACAACCCCCAAAGGAGGTTCGGCCCCCTAGGGGACCGCCCCTCCTTGCTTGTCGCCCAAGCACGGGACGGCCTAGAGGCCGGGGCAACCCTAGCCCGCGGCCTAGCCGCATGGGCTAGGGGTCGGCCGGCCCAAGGCCTTTGCGGTCCTATTTTTGGGTCCGGGCAATTTTATTGTTGGACCCCATGGACCGTTTTAACCCTAGAAATCCTAAAATCAATTAAAATTAACCAAGCCCGTTAAAATTATATTTTAACTGTTTATGTGCAAATGGCATGGTGATTGGATATGGTCGGATGTGGTTTGGTGTGATTGTTTAATTTTTGTGGTTTGGTTTACGGCCTGCGAGCTGATCAATTAATTATAATAATTAATTAGGGTTTTATGGCCTGCGAGCCATTTTTTTTCTCAACTTGTGAGATTTATTTTATTTAGTATAGGTTAGCTAGTGCTAGAAAGAATAGATTGTTAGCCAAGATTGAAGAAAAAGAAGCCCAAAGCCAAAAGGAGCCACAAACTATGGAGCATGGAGCATTCCACATGACTATGAAGGATGGACCAAAAGATGAAGACGCATGGAGATGTGTTTGCTTTTAGGGTTCATAGATAATTCCATTGGCTTGGAATTATCTTAGTCTAGAAAAGGCCATATTCACATCACGTTTTAAATTTGTTTTGTGGTTGTTTATTTTATTGTCTTATTATTTTGTGGTTGGTGTATGGATGATGCATGCAGTTAGGATAATAAGATAATGAGACTACTCGGATCTATTATTTGGAGTTGTGCCCAAACTCAAATAGATAGATTTGTTGATATGGATAAACAAAAACCAATTAAAATTGAATTGAAAAATCCCTCAAAAACAAACATTGCGTTTTTGTCTTCTCGTTATTTAAACACTCATCATCATCATGTTTTTCCAATATCGTGCGTGCCAATGCATGGCGACTCGGTTAATAATGATGTGGTGCGATGGCACACCTCGTGTGCAGATTGTTTAAGTAAGATGTTGGACTCAACTAGGTGTTTAATATGATTAAAACCTAGATACAATCAATTGGGATTATCCATGCGGATGGATAAATAAGGAATTATTTGTCCAATTGAACCAAGAGTTGCATGGGATGCAATTGGAATTATTCCTACCTAAAGTAGTCAAATTTTGGGTGACTTGCCAAAGCAAGCTCATAAGGAGATGAAACATGGATCTTGGCCCACTAGAAAATATAAGGATATTTTCCGCATTAATATCTTGAGGGTTATTAATCCGTAGAAAAATAGTGGGCGCTATGTCTGATAAACTAGCCATTATTGAATATAGTCAAAAGTTCACAAATACTAAATCTTGCGTATTTTCCTTATGTAGAATTCCAAATGGCAAACAACTCATCGAGTTCACAACATTCCCTACGATCTGTCCTTGAGAAGGAAAATCCCTCTGGAACCAACTTTCTTGATTGGTACAGAAACTTGAGAATCATTCTCAAGTAAGAGAAGAAACTGTACGCATTAGAGGAGCAAGTTCCAGCAGGTCAGAAAACAATACTCCTGTAGCCCTAAAGGCGCATCAGAAGCGTGTTGATGAAGCTATTGATGCGGCCTGCCTTATGCTATGCACCATGACCTCTGAGCTTCAGAAGCAACACGAGAACATGAATGCAGTTGATATTATCGAACACTTGAAGCAGCTCTTCCAAGAGAAGATAAGGGTTGAGAGGTATGAAGTTTCTAAGGCATTGTTCAAATGTCATCTGGCTGAAGGGAACCCTGTGGGACCTCATGTACTCCGTATGATCGGGTACTTGGAAAATCTCGCACGAATAGGGTTCCCGGTCGGCCAAGAGTTGGACACCGATCTCGTGCAGCAATCGTTGCCTGAGAGTTATGGACAGTTCATCATGAACTATAACATGAACGAGATCGTGAAACCACTACCAGATTTACTCAAAATGTTAAGGACATCTGAACAAAGCATCAACAAGGGTAAGGGAAAAGTACATTATGATGGTGCAGAAAGGAAAGGGCAAAAGGTTTGCCTCATCCTCCAAGGGCATAGGCAAGTCAGTTGCCAAGTCCAAGGAACTTGTCGTTAAGCCTGTTGGTGGCATTGCCAAAGGTGTGACTAAAGGTGAGTGTCACTACTGCAGTCAGCCTGGAAACTGAAGGAGGAACTGCCCAAAATATCAGGAGGACAAGAGGCTTGGAATAGTGATTCCACCACCACCAGGTATTTTTGTTGTAGATGTCAATTCAACTATCTCTACATCGTGGGTATTGGATACTGGATGTGGATCTCACATTTGTCGAAATGTGATGGATCTATATAGAAGTAGAAGATTGGCTAAAGGAGAGATAGACATGCGCGCTGGGACTACATCGTGGCTATTGGATACTGGATGAGGATCTCACATTTGTCGAAATGTGATGGATCTATATAGAAGTAGAAGATTGGCTAAAGGAGAGATAGACATGCGCGCTGGGAATGGAGCTAAGGTTGTTGCATTGGCCATAGGCATGTACGCTGTCTCTGTCTAAAACTATGAAATCCACCGGAAAATAGCATTGGTTCACTTGAACCAACACATCCTCAATGACGCCTCTAGGAACTCTAGTGGACCTATCCGCTTAATTGAAGAGTCACTCTTGTGGGTTTCAACTCACCCAACCCCAACTTCTCATACACCGAGTATGGAAGAAGGTTTACACTTGCACCCAAATCTAGAAAAGCATTAGCAATCTTATGACTCCCAATTGTGCAAGTGATAGTTGGTGAACCCGGATCTCTATACTTTGGAGGGAGGTTATGTTGGAGAATTGAGCTCACTTGCTCGGTGAGAAATGCCTTCTTTCTCACTTGAAAAGTTCTCTTGAAAGTGCATAAATCCTTGAGAAACTTGGCATAAGCCGAAATTTGCTTTATAGCATCCAAGAGAGGAATATTTATTTTGACATTTTGGAATGTCTCAAGGATGTCTAGGTGACTTGCTTTCATTTGATTGGCCACTAGCCTTTGGGGAAATGGTGGAACAATCCTAATTTCTTGATTATCATCAACCACTTGTTTCCCTTTGTCGAGACTCTCCTTAGACTCTTCCAAATCACCAAATCTCTCTTGGTCATCACTCTTCTCACACTCCTCTTCTTCCTCATTTTTATTGGACTCCCCACTTGGAAGTCCCTTGTCAACAACCTTCCCATTTCTTAAAACGGTGATGGCCTTAGCATGCTACACATGGTTCAAGCTTTGGCCCCTTGGGTTTTGTTGAGGTTGAGATGAGAATTTTCCCTTCTCTTGAGCATTTATGGTAGACTCCAACCTAGCTAGCGCATTTTTCAACTCTTGGTTGGAGTTTCTCAACTCCTCATGAGAAGCTCTCCACTCTTGATCGGTTTGGTTTTGCCTAGCTATGAACATTTCTATGGTGTCTTCTAAAGCACTATTTTGGGGAGGGACATAAGTTGAACATGAGGGGTTCACTTGTGTCTCTTGACCATGTTTCCATCCAAAATTATGATGACTCCTCCAATTGGGGTTATATGTGGTTCAGTAAGGCGAGTTGTCATATGACTTCCCAAAATTGTTAGAATTGAGAACATTCACTTGCTCACCCATTTATGGATTGAAGCAAGCTTCTAGGAGTTGGAATCAACGTTTTGATGAAGTATTCAACGAGTTTGGCTTCATTAGAAACGAAGATGTGTCTTGGGTCTACAAGAAGGTTAGTGGGAGCTCTGTAGCTTTTCTGGTCTTGTATGTAGATGACATACTACTCATTGGAAACGACGTTCCCATGCTGTAATATGTTAAAGATTGGCTAGGAAAGTGTTTCTCAATGAAAGACTTAGGGGAAGAAGCCAATATATTTGGTATAAAGATCTATAGAGATGGATCTAAAAGACTGCTAGGCCTAAATCAAAGTACATATATTCACAAGGTGTTGAAACGGTTCAACATGCAAGATTCCAAGAAGGGATTCTTGCCCATGTCACATGGAATCACTCTTTCGAAGAGTGGTTGTCCTTCCAATGAGATTGAGAAGGAAAGCATGAGTAGAATTACCTATGCCTCGGCCAAAGGATCTATCATGTACGCCATGTTATGTACTAGACCAGATGTGTCATATGCCTTGAGTATGACAAGCAGATACCAATCCAATCCAGGTGAGAGTCACTAGATTGCATTCAAGAACATCCTAAAGTACTTGAGAAGAACTAAGGATGCTTTCTTGATATTTGGCGGAGAGGAAGAGTTGCGTGTAAGGGGTTACACGGATGCAAGCTTCCAAACCGACATAAATTATTTTAGATTGCAATCGGGATATGTGTTTTGCCTTAATGGAGCAGCGTTTATCTGGAAGAGTTCCAAGAAAGAGACGGTGGGTGATTCTACAACAGAGGCTGAGTACATTGCTGCAAATGGCGCAGCAAAGGAAGCTGTTTGGATCAGAAAGTTCGTTTCTGAACTTGGTGTGGTTCCTAGCATTGCAAATCCAGTAGAGTTGTAATGTGACAACACTAGGGCGATCGCGCAATCAAAGGAGCCCCGGTCTTACCAGAAATCCAAACACGTGCTCAGGAAGTTTCAACGTATTCGAGATATTATTGATAGAGGAGACGTTCGGATATGCAAGATTCTTACAGATGATAATGTGTCAAATCAACTTACAAAGCCGCTTGTTCAGTGGAAGCATAAAGGGCACACTAGGAGCATTGGCATACGGGATGCATCAGATTGGCTCTAGTCCAAGTGGGAGACTGTTGGAATAGATGCCCTAGAGGCAATCTAGTTTAGTACGAACTTTTTTTTCTTCTAATACATTCATTGTATTATTTATTAGATTTACAATTGTATTGTTTATCTTAAATATCCCTAGTACAATATAATGATTGATAGGACAATCATCAATAGACTAGTATAGGGTTGCATTGATATAGAAATATCATGATCTAACACATAGGTGTGCATTAAGGGTAATGGCGCACTGGATTGACCCATCTCCGATAAGGCTACATACATGTTATGTGGAGTCACAAGCGATTCTCGTGGTGACAACGGTATTGTCATCCTTAGACTTGAAGTCACTAGATTATCTAGTTGTGGATTATTGTGATTTTGGTAGCGTCAAACGCTACACCGTAATTGGGTAGCTATAAAGGCGTGTACCGGATACAATAAGCAGCAAGCATAGAAATTATAGTAGATGTAGATAGAATTTGTCCCTCCCACATAACGGGAGCAAATATCCGAGGCCACTCGAGGGATAGTGCTTATGGAATGTCTTGCCAGACTCAATAAATTAATATGGGATATTGATGTTATTTGCACGAATAAGGCTATTCCCAGGATCAAGAAACTATGGATTGGATATACGAGTGTGACTTGTATGTCTCGTGTCCAATACGGATATCGAGACAAAGGGACGTGGCAATTACTTGCACAAGGTTTGTCGGATGACTATTCTATTAGTTGGCTAGAATGGATGTCTTGCTAGAGACTGCTCCATATTAGCAAATTGTTGCTACCAACTAGATAGAACCTATGGGGTCACACGCTAGATAGAGTTAACTAGATTTGGGAATTAATTAATGTGATTAATTAATTAGAAGGATCACTTTGCAACACCTTGCAAACTTAGTAGGACTAATATGCAAGGAAGGGACTAATCCGAATTCATGTTGGATTAGGAAGGGCCTTTAGGTAGTCAACAAGGAGTTGTTGGACTATATAAAGGATGCTCCTATCTTCCTTCCCACACTAATGCTCATAACATTTTGAGTGGGAGATAAAAAAGGAGTGAGCAATCTAAGCTAGAGTGTCCGACCGCTCCCCTAGCCGACCGCCCCTACCCGTCGGCGACAAGGAGGTCGTGGGCTTCCCTTGTTGCCTGGTTGCGTGATTTCTTCTTCCTCTTCCTCCGGTCCAAGCTAGCACAAAGGAGAAGGAAGATCTAGATCTCAACTCTAGGAGTGGATCAACCGTAGAGACGTGACATAATTCACGTTACAAGTCATCATAGGAAAAACCCTAAGGTGTGTAACATGATTCTTCCTTTACCATCGTTATGATTCTCTATTGGTGATCCTTGGAGGGTATTGAATGGATAATTTATCTTTTTCCGCCACGTATCCATGATCAAAACCCTACAGTAAAGATATTTCACAGAAAGTGACAATGGGAACTACCAACACAACTTGATATTCAAATCGTATTTCCTTAGTCAATCAAATGTCATACGAAGATCGTGTAGGTGATATTTTCTCTTAACCACCAAATCATCAACATAAGATTCAACTATCTTATGCATCATGTCGTCAAAGATCTTTTGCATAGCCTTTGATAGGTGGAACTAGTAATTTTTAGGCCGAGCGCATAACCTTGTAACAATATATCCCTTTTTATCATGCGAAATGTCGTGTACTCTTCATCTTTAGGGTCCATTCTTATTTGGTTATAACTAGAGTAGCCGTCCATAAAGGATGATGTTTCATGTCTAGTTGTAGCATTTATCATTAGCTCGGTGGTGGGAAGAGGAAAATCATCCTTCGGGCAACGTCGTTTAGGTTTCTAAAGTCAACACATACACGAATTTGGCCATTCTTATTTACAAAAGGGACCATGATGGAAATGCATGTTGGATATTTAAAATCGGGAATAAATCCTTCTTTGATCAACTTATCGACTTCTTCTTCAATTTTTGGTACACGCTCGGGCCAGATATTTCTATAGGCTTGCTTTATTGGTCTGGCGTTGTGCTTGATTCCAAGGTGGTGGACTACAACTTTTGGATTTAGTCCCGGTATTTCCTTGTATTTCCATGCGAACAAGTCTTGGTACTCTGATAATAACGTGAAGTATTCTTTTTCTTTTTTAGGGGACAATTATGCACTTACAAAAACTGGTTTGAGATCATCAAGAGTCCCTAAGTTTATTTAGTTTAGGTCATCTACCATTGCTTGCCCTCCATCATCGAGCTGAGGTGGAACGAGAGACTGGTCATCATCCTCAAGCTTTGGGTCTTCATTTTCTATGGCACCTATGTGATAAGAACTCAAGAAACCCTCTTCTTTCACGCCTTCCATATTATTGTTGCCACTACGACTAGTGAGAACAATGGTTTGTCTCTTTGATTTTAAAGGACCATCCACTTCCAAGACTAGTGATGTCAGATATTTCAGACACGAGGGAAACTAACTTCTTCTCTCAATATCATGTTTAGTGTCTTCTACTATGATTTGGTCATCCATGTGAGATTCTTCCCTCTTTTGTCCCGTAGTTCCTTTCTTTCTAAGTCGAGAAAATACAAATTTTATGAACATCGACGATTCTTTACCACGTGGATCAATAGGAAACCGTAATCTAGAGAACACAGATGTTCGAGTGGCAGTGGGTTGAATACGGTCAAAGGCCGACATTTCAAGTGAATTTCTTTCACTTTGGTTGTTTACTAGTTCTTAAATTGTGATGTGTTGTACATCCATTCTTCTCTATATTGGGGATGTGCAAATAGGCTCACAAGGATTATATCCCAAACCATGTGGTTGAGGGATATCCCCATAACCATGTTGGTCAACTTACATGTGTTTCAGTTTGTCCATAATTACTTGGGGTAGTGTTAGGCCTTGGCCCTTCTTTTAATGAAGCTTTAGAAAAAATCATACCCCGACTTAGCTAAAAGTTTATAAACTCTGGGGCCGAAATTCGAAACCTTCAGTCTGTGCGTTAGGCAACAAACCATGCTCTACAAAAACTTGGGTAGGCTTAACAAAGCCTTTAAGGGAGGTTTCAACACACTTGTTGATTGTAACTTCGTGACTAGCATTGTGAAGTCTTCAAGAGATCTCAAAGACCCTTTCTCAGTCTTAGGAATGGAAGATGTGTCTTTTTCCTTTTAAGAATTCATGACTTCTTCGAACGATGTTTGCCCTTCTTCGTGTCAGGACGTAGGTGTTGGGTTTGGGCAATCAAACGTAGCGAAATACAAAAATAAAATTGCCAAAACCCACAAAGGACCCATGTTAATGAGCATAATATGATGATTAGAGGTGTAACCTCAATCAAACTAACTTGTGAAGATCACAAACGCAGATCTGAAGAACGACATCTCTATGATATCCACACGAATATATCTGAACCGGACTTCTTCTCCAATGGTGCTAGCAATCATAGGAAGAAGGAGAATCTTGTTATACAAAATCAACGAATCTGGACGTGCACGCTGACCGGGTCCAAACCAATCGTGGCAGCAGGAGAGGAAGGCGACCATCCCATGACCGTGGGCTTCCAAGGGGGCGGCTCATATGTGTGGCCGAACCCTAGAGGGTAAAAACCCTGTTTTCACTCTTCCTCTTTTCTCTCTAGTATTTGTGTGGGTGTAGGAATGAAACTAATCATAGCCTATAAATCCTATTTATAGCTAGAGAAATTCATATTTTCCCTTTAATTCAATTGTTTGAATTAGTTTGCATTCTAGTCCACAATTGCTCTTTAGTCCAACTAATGAGCATAGTTTACACTTTAGTCCAACATTCACTATTCCTATTTATTCCAACTAATTAGCAACTGATTCTAGTTTTATCTATTCTTTTGTGTGACCCTGTAGGTTCCTAATTACGTTGACAGTAATATATTACAAACATTGAGCGGCATTTAGCAACACATCAATGCTACCCAAGTAATAGGAATGTCAGTCGTCTGACTAACCTCTGTGACCAATGTTACCGTGTTGTATAATTGTAGGGTTTTGATCATGGATACGCAGCGGAAAAATAATTTATCCATTCAATACCCTCCAAGGATCACAAGAATAGAAGCATAACGATGGTAAAGGAAGAATCATGTTACACACCTTAGGGTTTCTCCTGTGATGACTTGTAACGTGAATTGTGTCCCGTCTCTACGGTTGATCCACGCCTAGAGTTTAGATCTAGATCTTCCTTCTGCTTTGTGCTAGCTTGGACCGGAGGAAGAGGAAGAAGACACAACACGAGGCAACAAGGAGGTTTCGGCCTCCTTTGTTGGTCGACGGGTAGGGGGCGGCGCAAGGGGGTCGGTTCAGCTCTCTTGTTGCTTGCTCTCTGTCCGTACAAAAATCCCAAGTATAGGATATCGTCTCAAGTAATAAAATCCGGTAAGTCCGGAGTCGAATCCACAAGGAGAGGAGGATTAGAGAATGACTTGCTAACTAGAATAGCGAGTGAAAAACGACGAACTAAGCTACTAACTAAAGCAAGTAATGCAATTTTCTCAATGACTTTAGAGCTTGTCAAGCTATCAAATCCACCAAAATCAATTGATGGAGCAAGTTGAGATTTGAAACTAAGAAACAAATGAAACAACTATTAATACTACTACGATTCAAAAGAGCTAGTCGATATGAAAGTGAAGTTGGGTCAATTTATTTCGCTAGAGAACTTGCAAATGAAATTCAACACCCAAAACTTGTATCATGTGAAGAAACATGGATTCCAAAGCAAACGGAATCGTCTAGCTCACGAATTCAAGAGCGAAACCCAAAATCGAGTTATGTCAAGCATCAAGGATATGTACTCCGCCAAGTGAGTCCACATACAAGATCAAGCCACAATTCGGATTTATCTGCTGACTACTGCTGCTGCTGCTACTGTATCAAGAACAGAGCATCGCAGCAAGACAGAGCAAAAGAGTGCTCTACAGCCTCAAAAACGGATCAAAAACAGACTCCTCTCTCCCCCTCTTCATCTTTCTCTGTTCTTAGCCTTTAGAGAGCTCAAGAACAAACCCAGAAGAGGAAAAATCAGAGAGAGAGAGAGAGGAGAAACAGGGGACCCGAATAGAGCTGTAGAAACGTCGAGTATGTGAGAGAGCATGAAATTTCTTCACTATTGTGTTATATAGACTTGAGGGGTGGATTTCGTAGCTTCCAAGTACCAATATCCACCGTTGAATTGATCCCAAACGCTCTCTATCGTCGATTTCAGCTTGTCTTCATGAACCCTAGATAATTGGGGCTTTCCTCGTCATTTCTTCTTGGGCCGAATTGATTGGAGTAGGAGATAGAGTATGGGCTAGGGAGTTGATTGGGACCGGTTTGGGTGAATTTGGTTGAGTTTTGAGGCCAGGTTCGGTTCGGTTCGAAGCTTGAGAAGCTTCCATGGCGTTGCTCTGTTCTTCGTTCGTGTTTGTCGTCAGGGAGAGATACGCGTGAGTGAGCTGGTGAGTTGTTTTGGTGTAATTTCACCCGGCTCCCCCCTTGTTTGCTGGGGGCTTTAAAAAGACCCCCAGCCCTTCTTAAAAAGTTTGGAAAATAGCAATTCACCCTGATTCCGTTAAAATGATATTAAATAACTCCGTTATAACTTTGTAAAGCTTCACATAGACCCCCTCTCCATTAAAATGACTTCAAATACGCCCCTTGATGTAAATTTGGCTTACGAATCGGTCCCTTGACTTCTTGAACTTCACTTTTTTGGCCTCTATCCTCCCTTGTCTCTTCATTTAAGCCATTGCAACTTCATTTTGCTTGTACTTTAGCCATAAAAACTTCTAAAATTCTTCAAATTAAGTCCTCCAAGTCTTCTTAAATCATCATTTAAGCTCCCACTAGCTACCTTCTTTCATTCCAAAGCATGTCTTTGCCTACAAAACAAGATAAAAACACTCAAAACTACGAAAACAAGCATAAGTCTAGAAAGAGAGATAAAATAGCTAAATTACACATATTAACAAGTTATGAAGAGTTCATTAACATGCTAAAACATGCAATTGTATGTCGTTAGCACACCCCCCCAACTAGCCTTTTGCTCGTCCTCGAGCAAAGAGAGCGATATAAGTAGAAATTTAGTGAAAAACCAATCATGAGAGACACACACTCAACTAGACAAGGCTTGAATCAATTCTAAATTAGACTCAAATATTTACAAAAACGCTCACACACATTATCTATCCTAAGTGAGAACCCAAAGAAAATAAAATACTAAGAGTTACTAGCTAATTTTAATTTTTTTGGTGGTGAGGGAAAAAGAAGAATGCACAAATGTCTTCTCAAATAAATTCTCAAAGGCCACAAAGATTGAGAAAGAAGCCTATTGACTTCTAAGCATATACTCATACAAATGTGGGCGGGGTTGGGTAGAAGTTGACCCATGCGAACCACAAAACTTGTTAATTAAGTCCAATTTGCGCGAAAGTATGCCTTCAAAAATAAGGATCACATGAAACTAGTCATTCTCATACTTATTCAAAAGCACCCATGTAGGATGGACTTCCAAAGTTTTGAACAAAAACGAGTTTTAAGAAGGGGAGATGTGGTTGTGGGCTTGTATGATCCTTTTGTGGATTTTTGGTAGATGGAGCGATTTATCATGATTTTTTTTATTGAATTAATTTTTTTTTAAACCTCAAATCCAAGGCTCTCCAAGACCCACAACAAAAAAGAGGAATATACAAGCGAGTGGGCTTTTTAAGCTAAACCAAGGGAACTATCTAGGTGGTGACGTAACATTATCCTCGGACACCCCTCTATTTCTTAGACATCGCATGGGGTGTCATTGGTAACCACCACTCCAATGGGCTACAAGTTTCCACCGCAAAAACGATTAGAATAAAATCTTTTTGTGAAGTTCAAATAGCTTTAGAAAATGCACCCTTTATCAAAAGTAGAAGACGTCAAAGTTTATGTGATCAACTTAGGTTGAAGGACTTAAACATGAAACGTAAATTTAGTGTGTCGCTTTGTGAGAACGCATGAAATCGCGGAATGTGGGATTTTGGTGTAGATGTATTGAGTATAAGCAAAGAATTCCTTATTAAAATAAAAATAAAAAGAACATGGACTAAGAGATTCCATTCTTTGAAAACATATAGCTTTCCAAAATTTCCCCTTTTCACTTTTTCTCATTTTTTTTTTGAAATAAGTGACTCAACTAAAACTTTCTAAGACTCAATAAATCTATCAAAGAAGAAAATAAAATCAAGACTCTAGATGAAAGGTTAAAATAAATAAAACTACCAAAGTAAGAGAAAAAGAAAAAAAAAATCTAAGGTTTGACACGGGGAAAGAGTGATGCTTCTCATGAAAGGTTCACACATTTTTTTTTCAAAATTTTCAATTTTTTAATTTTTATGATTTTTTTTTTCAAATTTTGCATTTTTTTGTATTTTTCATGTAAATTACTACTAAAGAAAAAGCATGCTAGTAATCATTTAAGCAAGAAATAAAATCTACTCCACCCCTAACTAAAATATCACATTGTCCTCAATGTGTTGGAACAATGGAAGAGCAAACAAATCCATATAAGAGATAAGGGATAGATAGACCTCATTCTAGCTTTCTTGGCCACTAAACACAAGTCCTCCTCCAAGAGCAACCTACAAAATGTTCATAGAAAAGAAAAAAAAATGCAAGAAATAGAGATAATCTAATTTGTTTATTTACAACTTGTGACTTCTAAATGGGATAAATCAATTCATGGAACTTTTAATTTCTTGTAGTTTATGCAAGCTTGCCTATGACTATGAGCATGAGTAGGGTCAAGGCAACCCTCTTTCATTCTTTGCATTCTCAATTTTCCTTCCACTTTCTCTAATATCTCAAGCACAAAAATTTGGGAACTAATTGCCGGATCAAATAAATCAAAATGTAAGGATTTGAGTGTTCCCTTCTTAATGAAAATAGCACTCTCTTGTTTTCCAAATGAATTATTCAAAATGCTCATTTCAAAGAAAGTGCAAGAGACATCAAAAACTTGACTTATCTTGGGAATTTAAAATGAGTGAATTGTCATGAGACAATTCAAGAGGAGGATCTTTACCACTAGTTAACATAATACCTTAAATGAGAAGAACATTTTTCACTACAAAAATCTAGCTTATGACCCTTTCCTAAAATATGAACACAAAATTTCTCACTCTTTAAGTTCACACTTTCATCCAAGATTCTATCCCACTTCTCTTTCACAGCATGAAATTTATTTTCATCATGATCAATATGAGAAATATGAAAGAAGACTTCAAAATTTTCACAACCAACACTTGAAACCCCCAACTTACTTGAAAGTCCATCCAAAATCTCTAGTGGTGGGGGTTCTCCTTGAATGTCCTATAAGTCATCACAAAACAAGTTATGCTCACTAGTCATGCAAATGATATTATCATCAACCCCTAAACATTAACCTTTTAATTCCAAGTAAGGGGTTTTCAAATCATAAGTAGGAGGTTCCCTTACTATGGAAGGTAACGCCATTCTCTCATGTAAATCAATATCACTACAAGAATGCACATGGGTAGATTCTATAGGAGGCTTCACAAGTTCAAGTTGACTAACAAGACTAACCCAATCATCCACATTAAATTTCTCACTGATGAGCAATGTAAAGAAAATGCTATCTTCTTCACATAAAAATTCCAAATCTTGCAAAATAAGATAATCTATTCCATTGGAACATGTAGTAGGATCCTCAATCACTTCAACATAAGAATTAATCGAACTAATCTCACATATGTCATCATCATCTTTTGATTGATTACTTGTGTTGAAGATATTAAGTTCCAACGTCATATTTCCAAATGTAATGTTCATCTATTCCTACAATTTATAATTGCATTAGAAGTAGCAATAAATGGTCTTCCTAGAATGATAGGAATGGGAGAGGTGCCACTAGACAAAGGGGTAGTGTCTAAAACTATGAAATCCACCGAAAAATAGCATTGGTTCACTTGAACCAACACATCCTCAATGACGCCTCTAGGAACTCTAGTGGACCTATACGCTTAATTGAAGAGTCACTCTTGTGGGTTTCAACTCACCCAACCCCAACTTCTCATACAACGAGTATGGAAGAAGGTTTACACTTGCACCCAAATCTAGCAAAGCATTAGCAATCTTATGACTCCCAATTGTGCAAGTGATAGTTGGTGAACCCGAATCTCTATAATTTGGAGGGAGGTTATGTTGGAGAATTGAGCTCACTTGCTCGGTGAGAAATGCCTTCTTTCTCACTTGAAGAGTTCTCTTGAAAGTGCATAAATCCTTGAGAAACTTGGCATAAGCCGAAATTTGCTTTATAGCATCCAAGAGAGGAATATTTATTTTGACATTTTGGAATGTCTCAAGGATGTCTATGTGACTTGCTTTCATCTTATTGGCCACTAGCCTTTGGATAAATGGTGGAACAATCCTAATTTCTTGATTATCATCAACCACTTGTTTCCCTTTGTCGAGACTCTCCTTAGACTCTTCCAAATCACCAACTATCTCTTGGTCATCACTCTTCTCACACTCCTCTTCTACCTAATTTTTATTGGACTCCCCACTTGGAAGTCCCTTGTCAACAACCTTCCCATTTCTTAAAACGGTGATGGCCTTAGCATGCTCCACATGGTTGAAGCTTTGGCCCCTTGGATTTTGTTAAGGTTGAGATGGAAATTTTCACTTCTCTTGATTATTTATGGTAGACTCCAACCTAGCTAGCGCATTTTTCAACTCTTGGTTGGAGTTTCTCAACTCCTCATGAGAAGCTCTCCACTCTTGATCGGTTTGGTTTTGCCTAGCTATGAACCTTTCTATGGTGTCTTCTAAAGCACTCTTTTGGGGAGGGACATAAGTGGAACATGAGGGGTTCACTTGTGTCTCTTGGCCATGTTTCCATCCAAAATTATGATGACTCTTCCAATTGGGGTTATATGTGGTTCAGTAAGGCATGTTGTCATATGACTTCCCGAAATTGTTAGAATTGAGAACATTCACTTGCTCACCCATTTATGGATTGAAGCAAGCTTCTAGGAGTTGGAATCAACGTTTTGATGAAGTAGTCAACGAGTTTGGCTTCATTAGAAACGAAGATGTGTCTTGGGTCTACAAGAAGGTTAGTGGGAGCTCTGTAGCTTTTCTGGTCTTGTATGTAGATGACATACTACTCATTGGAAACGACGTTCCCATGCTGTAATATGTTAAAGATTGGCTAGGAAAGTGTTTCTCAATGAAAGACTTAGGGGAAGAAGCCAATATATTTGGTATAAAGATCTATAGAGATGGATCTAAAAGACTGCTAGGCCTAAATCAAAGTACATATATTCACAAGGTGTTGAAACGGTTCAACATGCAAGATTCCAAGAAGGGATTCTTGCCCATGTCACATGGAATCACTCTTTCGAAGAGTGGTTGTCCTTCCAATGAGATTGAGAAGGAAAGCATGAGTAGAATTACCTATGCCTCGGCCATAGGATCTATCATGTACGCCATGTTATGTACTAGACTAGATGTGTCATATTCCTTGAGTATGACAAGCAGATGCCAATCCAATCCAGGTGAGAGTCACTAGATTGCAGTCAAGAACATCCTAAAGTACTTGAGAAGAACTAAGGATGCTTTCTTGATATTTGGCGGAGAGGAAGAGTTGCGTGTAAGGGGTTACACGGATGCGAGCTTCCAAACCGACATAGATTATTTTAGATTGCAATCGAGATATGTGTTTTGCCTTAATGGAGCAGCGTTTATCTGGAAGAGTTCCAAGAAAGAGACGGTGGGTGATTCTACAACAGAGGCTGAGTACATTGCTGCAAATGGCGCAGCAAAGGAAGCTGTTTGGATCAGAAAGTTCGTTTTTGAACTTGGTGTGGTTCCTAGCATTGCAAATCCAGTAGAGTTGTAATGTAACAACACTAGGGCGATCGCGCAATCAAAGGAGCCCCGGTCTTACCAGAAATCCAAACACGTGCTCAGGAAGTTTCAACGTATTCGAGATATTATTGATAGAGGAGACGTTCGGATATGCAAGATTCTTACAGATGATAATGTGTCAAATCAACTTACAACGCCGCTTGTTCAGTGGAAGCATGAAGGGCACACTAGGAGCATTGGCATACGGGATGCATCAGATTGGCTCTAGTCCAAGTGGGAGACTGTTGGAATAGATGCCCTAGAGGCAATCTAGTTTAGTACGAACTTTTTTTTTTCTAGAACATTCATTGTATTATTTATTGGATATTTAATATAACGAAGCCCTTAGATTTACAATTGTATTGTTTATCTTAAATATCCCTAGTACAATATAATGATTGATAGGATAATCATCAATAGACTAGTATAGGGTTGCATTGATATAGAAATATCATGATCTAACACATAGGTGTGCATTAAGGGTAATGGCGCACTGGATTGACCCATCTCCGATAAGGCTACATACATGTTATGTGGAGTCACAAGCGATTCTCGTGGTGACAACGGTATTGTAATCCTTACACTTGAAGTCACTAGATTATCTAATTGTGGATTATTGTGATTTTGGTAGCGTCAAACGCTACACCGTAACTGGGTAGCTATAAAGGCGTGTACCGAATCCAATAAGCAGCAAGCATAGAAATTATAGTAGACGTAGATAGAATTTGTCCCTCCCACATAACGGGAGCAAATATCTGAGGCCACTCGAGGGATAGTGCTTATGGAATGTCTTGCCAGACTCAAATAAATTAATATGGGATATTGATGTTATTTGCACGAATAAGGCTATTCTCTGGATCAAAAAGCTATGGATTGGATATACGAGTGTGACTTGTATGTCTCGTGTCCAATGCTGATATAGAGACAAAGGGACGTGACAATTACTTGCACAAGGTTTGTCGGATGACTATTCTATTAGTTGGCTAGAATGGATGTCTTGCTAGAGACTGCTCCATATTAGCAAATTGTTGTTACCAACTAGATAGAACCTATGGGGTCACACGCTAGATAGATTTGAACTAGATTTGGGAATTAATTAATGTGATTAATTAATTAGAAGGATCACTTTACAACCCCTTGCAAACTTAGTAGGACTAATATGCAAGGAAGGGACTAATCCGAATTCATGTTGGATTAGGAAGGGCCTTTAGGTAGTCAACAAGGAGTTGTTGGACTATATAAAGGATGCTCCTATCTTCCTTCCCACACTAATTCTCATAACATATTGAGTGGGAGAGAAAAAAGGAGTGAGAAATCCAAGCTAGAGAGGCCGACCGCCCCCCTAGCCGACCGCCCCTACCCGTCGGCGACAAGGAGGCCGTGGGCTTCCCTTGTTGCCTCGTGTTGCGTGATTTCTTCTTCCTCTCCCTCCGGTCCAAGCTAGCAAAAAGGAGAAGGAAGATCTAGATCTCAACTCTAGGCGTGGATCAACCGTAGAGACGTGACATAATTCACGTTACAAGTCATCACAGGAAAAACCCTAAGGTGTGTAACATGATTCTTCCTTTACCATCGTTATGATTCTCTTCCTGTGATCCTTGGAGGGTATTGAATGGATAATTTATCTTTTTCCGCTGCGTATCCATGATCAAAACCCTACAGTAAAGATATTTCACAGAAAGTCACAATGGGAACTACCAACACAACTTCATATTCAAATCGTATTTCCTTAGTCAATCAAATGTCATGCGAAGATCGTGTAGGTGATATTTTCTCTTAACCACCAAATCATCAACATAAGATTAAACTATCTTATGCATCATGTCGTCAAAGATCTTTTGCATAGCCTTTTATAGGTGGAACCAGTAATTTTTAGGCCGAGCGCATAACCTTGTAACAATATATCCCTTTTTATCGTGCGAAATGCCGTGTACTCTTAATCTTTAGGGGCCATTCTTATTTGGTTATAACTAGAGTAGCCGTCCATAAAGGATGATGCTTCATGTCTAGTTGTAGCATTTATCATTAGCTCGGTGGTGGGAAGAGGATAATCATCCTTCGGGCAACGTCGTTTAGGTTTCTAAAGTCAACACATACACGAATTTGGCCATTCTTATTTACAAAAGGGACCATGATGGAAATCCATGTTGGATATTTAAAATCGGGAATAAATCCTTCTTTGATCAACTTATCGACTTCTTCTTCAATTTTTGGTACACGCTCGGGCTAGATATTTCTATAGGCTTGCTTTATTGGTCTGGTGTTGTGCTTGATTCCAAGGTGGTGGACTACAACTCTTGGATTTAGTCCCGGTATTTCCTTGTATTTCCATGCGAACAAGTCTTGGTACTCTGATAATAACGTGGAGTATTCTTTTTCTTTTTTCGGGGACAATTATGCCCTTACAAAAACTGGTTTGAGATCATCAAGAGTCCCTAAGTTTATTTAGTTTAGGTCATCTACCATTGCTTGCCCTCCATCTTCGAGCTGAGGTGGAACGAGAGACTGGTCATCATCCTCAAGCTTTGGGTCTTCATTTTCTATGGCACTTATGTGATAGGAACTCAATAAATTCTCTTCTTTCACGCCTTCCATATTATTTTTGCCACTACGACTAGTGAGAAAAATGGTGTGTATCTTTGATTTTAAAGGACCATCCACTTCCAAGACTAGTGATGTCAGATATTTCAGACAAGAGGGAAACTAACTTCTTGTCTCAATATCATGTTTAGTGTCTTCTACTATGATTTGGTCATCCATGTGAGATTCTTCCTTCTTTTGTCCCGTAGTTCCTTTCTTTCTAAGTCGAGAAAATACAAATTTTATGAACATCGACAATTCTTTACCACGTGGATCAATAGGAAACCGTAATCTAGAGAACACATATGTTCGAGTGGCAGAGGGTTGAATACGGTCAAAGGCCGACATTTCAGGTGAATTTCTTTCACTTTGGTTGTTTACTAGTTCTTAAATTGTGATGTGTTGTACATCCATTCTTCTCTATATGGGGGGCATGCAAATAGGCTCACAAGGATTATATCCCAAACCATGTTGTTGAGGGATATCCCCATAACCATGTTGGTCAACTTACATGTGTTTCGGTTGGTCCATGATTACTTGGGGTAGTGTTAGGCCTTGGCCCTTCTTTTAATGAAGCTTTAGAAAAATCATACCCCGACTTAGCTAAAATTTTATAAACTCTGGGGTCGAAATTCGAAACCTTCAGTCTGTGCGTTAGGCAACAAACCATGATCTACAAAAACTTGGGTAGGCTTAACAAAGCCTTTAATGGAGGTTTCAACACACTTGTTGATTGTAACTTCGTGACTAGCATTGTGAAGTCTTCAAGAGATCTCAAAGACCCTTTCTCAGTCTTAGGAATGAAAGATGTGTCTTTTTCCTTTTAATAATTCATGACTTCTTCGAACGATGTTTGCCCTTCCTCGTGTCAGAATGTAGGTGTTGGGTTTGGGCAATCAAACGTAGCGAAATACAAAAATAAAATTGCCAAAACCCACAAAGGACCCGTGTTTATGAGCATAATATGATGATTAGAGGTGTAACCTCAATCTAACTAACTGGTGAAGATCACAAAAGCAGATCTGAAGAACGACATCTCTATGATATCCACACGAATATATCTGAACCGGACTTCTTCTCCAATGGTGCTAGCAATCATAGGAAGAAGGAGAATCTTGTTATACAAAATCAACGAATCTGGACGTGCACGCTGACCGGGTCCAAACCAATCGTGGCAGCAGGAGAGGAAGGCGACCATCCCATGGCCGTGGGCTTCCAAGGGGGCGGCTCATATGTGTGGCCGAACCCTAGAGGGTGAAAACCCTGTTTTCACTCTTCCTCTTTTCTCTCTAGTATTTGTGTGGGTGTAGGAATGAAACTAATCATAGCCTATAAATCCTATTTATAGCTAGAGAAATTCATATTTTCCCTTTAATTCAATTGTTTGAATTAGTTTGCATTCTAGTCCACAATTGCTCTTTAGTCCAACTAATGAGCATAGTTTACACTTTAGTCCAACATTCACTATTCCTATTTATTCCAACTAATTAGCAACTGATTCTAGTTTTATCTATTCTTTTGTGTGACCCTGTAGGTTCCTAATTACGTTGACAGTAATATATTACAAACATTGAGCGGCATTTAGCAACACATCAATGCTACCCAAGTAATAGAAATGTCAGTCGTCTGACTAACCTCTGTGACCAATGTTACCGTGTTGTATAATTGTAGGGTTTTGATCATGGATACGCAGCGGAAAAATAATTTATCCATTCAATACCCTCCAAGGATCACAGGAATAGAAGCATAACGATGGTAAAGGAAGAATCATGTTACACACCTTAGGGTTTCTCGTGTGATGACTTGTAACGTGAATTGTGTCACGTCTCTACGGTTGATCCACGCCTAGAATTTAGATCTAGATCTTCCTTCTCCTTTTTGCAAGCTTGGACCGGAGGAAGAGGAAAAGAAATCACACAACACGAGGCAACAAGGAGGTTTCGGCCTCCTTTGTTGGCCGACGGGTAGGGGGCGGCGCAAGGGGGTCGGTTCGGCCCTCTTGTTGCTTGCTCTATGTTCGTACAAAAATCCCAAGTATAGGATATCGTCTCAAGTAATAAAATCCGGTAAGTCCGGAGTCGAATCCACAAGGAGAGGAGGATTAGAGAATGACTTGCTAACTAGAATAGCGAGTGAAAAACGACGAACTAAGCTACTAACTAAAGAAAGTAATGCAATTTTCTCAATGACTTTAGAGCTTGCCAAGCTATCAAATCCACCAAAATCAATTGACTGCGCGTGTTAAGATTTGAAACTAAGAAGCAAATGAAACAACTACTAATACTACTACGATTCAAAAGAGCTAGTCGATATGAAAGTGAAGTTGGGTCAATTTATTTCGCTAGAGAACTTGCAAATGAATTCAACACCCAAAACTTGTATCAAGTGAAGAAACATGGATTCTAAAGCAAACGGAATCGTCTAGCTCACGAATTCAAGAGCGAAACCCAAAATCGAGTTATGTCAAGCATCAAGGATATGTACTCCGCCAAGTGAGTCCACATACAAGATCAAGCCACAATTCGGATTTGTCTTTTGACACAAGAATTCAATGAATTCGACATCCAAACTCGTGCAACTGTAAAGAACAATTGAAAACTTCACAACAAGCTATCCAACATCATCAATAAACCCATCAAATGAACTAGCTAAGCATGTTATTGAGTTGAGGAAGAGATTTCACGAATATATTCAAATAGATTTTTATATATTTCAAGCTCAAACTCAAGAATACACAAGTCTATCTCAAAATCAACTCCAATAACACAATATTAAGCTATAACTTGAAGAACTAAATCAAACAAACTTGAATCAAAACTACAAGAAATGGAAGAACAATCAACTAAGAAGCTTCAATGGTACTGCTAGCTGATGCTACTATATGCTGACTACTGCTGCTGTTGCTATTATCTGCTGACTACTGCTGCTGCTACTGTATCAAGAACAGAGCATAGCAGCAAGACAGAGCAAAACAGTGCTCTACAGCCTCAAAAACGGATCAAAAACAGACTCCTCTCTCCCCCTCTTCATCTTTCTCTGTTCTTAGCCTTTAGAGAGCTCAAGAACTAACCCAGATGAGGGCGAAATCAGAGAGAGAGAGAGGAGAAACAGGGGACCCGAACAGAGCTGTAGAAACGTCGGGTATGTGAGAGAGCATGAAATTTCTTCACTATTGTGTTATATAGACTTGAGGGGTGGATTTCGTAGCCTCCAAGTACCAATATCCACCGTTGAATTGATCCCGAACGCTCTCTATCGTTGATATCAGCTTGTCTTCATGAACCCTAGATATTTGGGGCTTTCCTCGTCGTTTCTTCTTGGGCCGAATTGATTGGAGTAGGAGATAGAGGATGGGCTAGGGAGTTGATTGGGACCGGTTTGGGTGAATTTGGTTGAGTTTTGAGGCAGGGGTGAGGTTCGGTTCGAAGCTTGAGAAACTTCCATGGCATTGCTCTGTTCTTCGTCCGTGTTTGTCGTCAGGGAGAGATACGCGTGAGTGAGCTGGTGAGTTGTTTTGGTGTAATTTCACCCGGATCACCCCTTGTTTGCTGGGGGCTTTAAAAAGGCCCCCAGCCCTTCTTAAAAAGTTTGGAAAATAGCAACTTCACCCCGATTCCGTTAAAATGATATTTAATAACTCCTTTATAACTTTGTAAAGCTTCACATAGACCCCCTCTCCGTTAAAATAACTTCAAATACGCCCCTTGATGTAACGTTGGCTTACGAATCGGTCCCTTGACTTCTTGAACTTCACTTTTTTGGCTAATTTTAATTTTTTTGGTGGTGAGGGAAAAATAAGAATGCACAAATGTCTTCTAAAATAAATTCTCAAAGTCCACAAAGATTGAGAAAGAAGGCTATTGACGTCTAAGCATATACTCATACAAATGTGGGCGGTGTTTGGTAGAAGTTGACCCATGCGAACCACAAAACTTGTTAATTAAGTCCAATTTGCGCGAAAGTATGCCTTAAAAAATAAGGATCACATGAAACTAGTCATTCTCATACTTATTCAAAAGCACCCATGTAGGATGGACTTCCAAAGCTTTGAACAAAAACGAGTTTTAAGAAGGGGAGATGTGGTTGTGGGCTTGTATGATCCTTTTGTGGATTTTTGGTAGATGGGGCGATTTATCATGATTTTTTTATAGCATTAATATTTTTTTAAACCTCAAATCCAAGGCTCTCCAAGACCCACAACAAAAAAGAGGAATATACAAGCGAGCGGGCTTTTTAAGCTAAACCAAGGGAGCTATCTTGGTGGTGACGTAACATTATCCACAGACACCCCTCTATTTCTTAGACATCGCATGGGATGTCATTGGTAACCACCACTCCAATGGGCTACAAGTTTCTACCGCAAAAACGATTAGAATAAAATCTTTTTGTGAAGTTCAAATAGCTTTAGAAAATGCACCCTTTATCAAAAGTAGAAGACGTCAAAGTTTATGTGATCAACTTAGGTTGAAGGACTTAAACATGAAACGTAAATTTAGTGTGTCGCTTTGTGAGAAAGCATGAAATCGCGGAATGTGAGATTTTGGTGTAGATGTATTGAGTATAAGCAAATAATTCCTTATTAAAATAAAAATAAAAAGAACATGGACTAAGAGATTTCATTCTTTGAAAACATATAGCTTTCAAAAATTCCCCCTTTTCACTTTTTCTCTTTTTTTTTTGAGGGACTCAACTAAAACTTTCTAAGACTCAATAAATTTATCAAAGAAGAAAATAAAATCAAGACTCTAGATGAAAGGTTAAAATAAATAAAACTACCAAAGCAAGAGAAAAAGAAAAAAAAATCTAAGGTTTGACACGGGGAAAGAGTGATGCTTCTCATGAAAGGTTCACACATTTTTTTTTTCAAAATTTTCAATTTTTTAATTTTTATGATTTTTTTTTTTTTAAATTTTGTATTTTTTTTTGTATTTTTCATGTAAATTACTAATGAAGAAAAAGCATGCTAGTAATCATTTAAGCAAGAAATAAAATCTACTCCACCCCCCAACTAAAATATCACATTGTCCTCAATGTGTTGGAACAATGGAAGAGCAAACAAATTCATATAAGAGATAAGGGATAGATAGACCTCATTCTAGCTTTCTTGGCCACCAAACACAAGTCCTCCTCCAAGAGCAACCTACAAAATGCAAGAAATAGAGATAATCTAATTTGTTTATTTACAACTTGTGACTTCTAAATGGGATAAATCAATTCATGGAACTTTTAATATCTTGTAGTCTAGGAAAGCTTGCCTATGACTATGAGCATGAGTAGGGTCAAGGCAACCCTCTTTCATTCTTTGCATTCTCAATTTTCCTTTCACTTTCTCTAATATCTCAAGCACAAAAATTGGGGAACTAATACCCAGATCAAGTAAATCAAAATGTAAGGATTTGAGTGTTCCCTTCTTAATGAAAATAGCACTCTCTTGTTTTCCAAACGAATTCTTCAAAATGCTCATTTCAAAGAAAGTGCAAGAGACATCACACATTTTGATAGAAAAACTTGACTTATCTTGGGAATTTAAAGTAAGTGAATTGTCATGTGAGAATTCAAGAGGAGGATCTTTACCACTAGTTAACATAATACCTTAAATGAGAAGAACATTTTCACTACGAAAATCTAGCTTATGATCCTTTTCTAAAATATGAACACAAAATTTCTCACTCTTTAATTTCACACTTTCATCCAAGATTCTACCACGCTTCTCTTTCACATCATGAAATTTATTTTCATCATGATCAATAGGAGAAATATGAAAGACGACTTCAAAATTTTCACAACGAACACTTGAACCCCCCAAACTTACTTTAAAGTCCATCCACAATCTCTGGTGGTGGGGGTTCTCCTTGAATGTCCTCTAAGTCATCACAAAACAAGTTATGCTCACTAGTCATGCAAATGATATTATCATCAACCCCTAAACATTCACCTTTTAATTCCAAGTAAGGGGTTTTCAAATCATAAGTAGGAGGTTCCCTTACTATGAAAGGTAACTCCATTCTCTCATGTAAATCAATACCACTACAAGAATCCACATGGGTAGATTCTATAGGAGGCTTCACAAGTTCAAGTTGACTAACAAGACTAACCCAATCATCCACATTAAATTCCTCACTCATGAGCAATGATGAGAAAATGCTATCTTCTTCACATAAAAATTCCGAATCTTGCAAAATAAGATCATCTATTCCATTGGAACATGTAGTAGGATCCTCAATCACTTCAACCTAAGAATTAAACCAACTAATCTCACATATGTCATCATCATCTTTTGATTGATTACTTGTGTTGAAGATATTAAGTTCCAACGTCATATTTCCAAATGTAATGTTCATCACACCATTCCTACAATTTATAATTGCATTAGAAGTAGCAAGAAACGGTCTTCCTAGAATGATAGGAATGGGAGAGGTGCCACTAGACAAAGGGGTAGTGTCTAAAACTATGAAATCCACCGGAAAATAGCATTGGTTCACTTGAACCAACACATCCTCAATGACGCCTCTAGGAACTCTAGTGGACCTATCCGCTAATTGAAGAGTCACTCTTGTGGGTTTCAACTCACCCAACCCCAAATTCTCATACACCGAGTATGGAAGAAGGTTTACACTTGCACCCAAATCTAGAAAAGCATTAGCAATCTTATGACTCCCAATTGTGCAAGTGATAGTTGGTGAGGGAGATTATGTTGGAGAATTGAGCTCACTTGCTCGGTGAGAAATGCCTTCTTTCTCACTTGAAGAGTTCTCTTGAAAGTGCATAAATCCTTGAGAAACTTGGCATGAGCCGAAATTTGCTTTATAGCATCCAAGAGAGGAATATTTATTTTGACATTTTGGAATGTCTCAAGGATGTCTAGGTGAGTTGCTTTCATCTTATTGGCCACTAGCCTTTGGGGAAATGGTGGAACAATCCTAATTTCTTGATTATCATCAACCACTTGTTTCCCTTTGTCGAGACTCTCCTTAGACTCTTCAAAATCACATAATCTCTCTTGGTCATCACTCTTCTCACACTCCTCTTCTTCCTCATTTTTATTGGACTCCCCACTTGGAAGTCCCTTGTCAACAACCTTCCCATTTCTTAAAACGGTGATGGCCTTAGCATGCTCCAAATGGTTGAAGCTTTGGCCCCTTGGGTTTTGTTGAGGTTGAGATGGGAATTTTCCCTTCTCTTGAGCATTTATGGTAGACTCCAACCTAGCTAGCGCATTTTTCAACTCTTGGTTGGAGTTTCTCAACTCCTCATGAGAAGCTCTCCACTCTTGATCGGTTTGGTTTTGCCTAGCTATGAACCTTTTATGGTGTCTTCTAAAACACTCTTTTGGAGAGGGACATAAGTGGAACATGAGGGGTTCACTTGTGTCTCTTGGCCATGTTTCCATCCAAAATTATGATGACTCTTCCAATTGGAGTTATATGTGGTTCAGTAAGGCGAGTTGTCATATGACTTCCCAAAATTGTTAGAATTGAGAACATTCACTTGCGCACCCATGAGCACTTGGGCTCTTAGGAAGTCGGGACAATCGCCTAACTCATGAGAATCACTACAAAAAGAGACAATGCCTCATCCTTAGACCTAAGGTAATGCATGCTACCTTTAGGCTTAGAAGACAATTCTTTTGAAGACTCATTCATGTCCCAAGATTGGACTTTTTCACAAATCTCATCTAAGCAATCCCACCCTTCATCTTTATCTTTTAAAAAAAAATTCCCCCACTCATGGACTCGATTGTGTGCTTGTGGTTGGATGCCAAACCCTCATAAAAGGAGCTAATCAATCTCCAATTTTCAAATCCATGATGAGTACAAGCAATGAGGAGATCCTTGAAGCGTTCCCAAGCTTGGGGAAGAGGCTCTCCCTCCTTAACACAAAAAAGTCACAATTTGCCTTTTTATGACTTTAGCCTTGTAAGTGGGGAAAATTTCTTGAGAAATTCTTTCTCCAATTCTTCCAAAGTGCCTATCGTCCTAGGTCTCAAGGAGTGAAGCCATGATTTGGCTTTATCCTTCAAAGAAAAAGGAAACAACCTAAGTTTGATAGTGTTGCAAGAAACACCATTACAATAAACCGTTGAGGCAATGTCACAAAAATCTTTAAGATGAGAGTAGGCACTCTCGGCCTCTAAGCCATGATACTTGGGTAAGATTTGGATTGTACCCGGTTTAACCTCAAAATTTCTCTCATTCAAAGGAATCACAAAGCAAGAGGGTGAACTTTGCCTAGATGGATGCATCAAATCTCTAAGTGTACGAAATGGCATCATTTCATTGTTTCTACTAAGCCCATCATCTCCATCCATGATTTCAAAGCTAATAAGAGAGCTAGAATCTTTGTAAGGGCTAAGCTAATACTACCACTAATAGATGAACAAAAACTAAAAGTATGTTTTTGTGATTTTCACTTTTCGCCTTTTTTTTTTCAAAGCTCAAATATGAACCCGGAATTTTCTTCAAGCGTATCTAAAAAATAAAAACAAGCAAAACAATCAAGTAACTAAAGAGTAAGTCCTCTTAGCACCAATCCCCGGCAACGGCGCCAAAAACTTGTTCGTACAAAAATCCCAAGTATAGGATATCGTCTCAAGTAATAAAATCCGGTAAGTCCGGAGTCGAATCCACAAGGAGAGGAGGATTAGAGAATGACTTGCTAACTAGAATAGCGAGTGAAAAACGACGAACTAAGCTACTAACTAAAGCAAGTAATGCAATTTTCTCAATGACTTTAGAGCTTGTCAAGCTATCAAATCCACCAAAATCAATTGACGGAGCAAGTTGAGATTTGAAACTAAGAAACAAATGAAAAAACTACTAATACTACTACGATTCAAAAGAGCTAGTCGATATGAAAGTGATGCTGGGTCAATTTATTTCGCTAGAGAACTTGCAAATGAAATTCAACACCCAAAACTTGTATCAAGTGAAGAAACATGCATTTTAAAGCAAACGGAATCGTCTAGCTCACGAATTCAATAGCGAAACCCAAAATCGAGTTATGTCAAGCATCAACGATATGTACTCCGCCAAGAGAGTCCACATACAAGATCAAGCCACAATTCGGATTTGTCTTTCGACACAAGAATTCAATGAATTCGACATCCAAACTTGTGCAACTTTAAAGAACAATTGAAAACTTCACAACAAGCTATCCATCATCATCAATAAACCCATCAAATGAACTTGCTAAGCATGTTATTGAGTTGAAGAAGATATTTCACCAGTATATTCAAATAGATTTTCATATATTTCAAGCTCAAACTCAAGAGTACACAAGTCTATCTCAAAATCAACTCCAATAACACAATATTAAGCTATAACTTGAAGAACTAAATCAAACAAACTTGAATCAAAACTACAAGAAATGGAAGAACAATCAACTAAGCAGCTCCAATGGTACTGCTAGCTGCTGCTACTATCTGCTGACTACTGCTGCTGCTGCTATTATCTGCTGACTACTGCTGCTGCTGCTACTGTATCAAAAACAGAGCATAGCAGCAAGACAGAGCAAAATAGTGCTCTACAGCCTCAAAAACGGATCAAAAACAGACTCCTCTCTCCCCCTCTTCATCTTTCTCTGTTCTTAGCCTTTAGAGAGATCAAGAACAAACCCAGAAGAGGGCGAAATCAGAGAGAGAGAGGAGAAACAGGGGACCCGAACAGAGCTGTAGAAACGTCGGGTATGTGAGAGAGCATGCAATTTCTTCACTATTGTGTTATATAGACTTGAGGGGTGGATTTCGTAGCCTCCAAGTACCAATATCCACCGTTAAATTGATCCCAAACGCTCTCTATTGTCGATTTCAGATATTTGGGGCTTTCCTCGTCATTTCTTCTTGGGCCGAATTGATTGGAGTAGGAGATAGAGGATGGGCTAGGGAGTAGATTGTGACCGGTTTGGGTGAATTTGGTTGACATTGAGGCCGGGGTGAGGTTCGGTTTGAAGCTTGAGAAGCTTCCATGGCGTTGCTCTATTCTTCGTTCTTGTTTGTCGTCGGGGAGAGATACGCGTGAGTGAGCTTGTGAGTTGTTTTGGTGTAATTTCACCCGACTCCCCCCTTGTTTGCTGGGGGCTTTAAAAAGGCCCCCAGCCTTCTTAAAAAGTTTGGAAAATAAAAACTTCACCCCGATTCCGTTAAAATGATATTAAATAACTCCTTTATAACTTTGTAAAGCTTCACATAGACCCCCTCTCCGTTAAAATGACTTCAAATATGCCCCTTGATGTAACTTTGGCTTACGAATCAGTCCCTTGACTTCTTGAACTTCACTTTTTTGGCCTCTATTCTCCCTTGTCTCTTCATTTAAGCCCTTGAAACTTCATTTTGCTTGTAATTTAGCCATAAAAACTTCAAAAATTCTTCAAATTAAGTCCTCCAAGTCTTCTGAAATCATCATTTAAGCTCTCACTAGCTACCCTCTTTCATTCCAAAGCATGTCTTTGCCTACAAAACAAGATAAAAGCACCCAAAACTACGAAAACAAGCCTAAGTCTAGAAAGAGAGATAAAATAGCTAAATTACACATATTAGCAAGCTATGAAGAGTTCATTAACATACTAAAACATGCAATTATATGTCGTTAACACTCTCTCTCATTTTGTTCTCTCCCACTCAAGTTATGAACAATAGTGTCATAAGTGTGGGAAGTAAGGAAGGAGCATCCTTTATATAGTCCAACAAATCCTTGTCAACTACCTAAAGGCCCTATTCTAGTCCTACTAGAATTTGTTTTGTCTATTCCTTGCAAATTAGTCCTACTATGTTTGCAAGGTGTTGCAAAGTGATCCTTCTAATTAATTAATCATATTAATAAATTCCCAAATCTAGTTCAACTCTATCTAGCGTGTGACCCCATAGGTTCTATCTACTTGGTAGCAACAATTTGCTAATATGGAGCGGTCTCTAGCAAAACATCCATTCTAGCCAACTAATAGAATAGTCATCCGACAAACCTTGTGAAAGTAATTGTCACATCCCTTTGTCTCCATATCCGGATTCGAAACGAGACATACAAGTCACACTCGTATATCCAATCCGCAGTTTTTCGATCCTGGGAATATTCTTATTCATGTAAATAATATCAATATACCATATTGATTTATTTGAGTCTGGCCAGAAATTCCATAAGCACTATCCCTCGAGTGGCCTCGGATATTTGCTCTGGGAGGGTTAAATTCTATCTACGTCTACTACGATTTCTAAGCTTGCTTCTTATTGTATCCGGTACACGCCTTTATAGCTACCCAGTTACGGTGTAGCGTTTGACGCTACCAAAATCACAATAATCCACAACTCGACAATCTAGTGACTTCAAGTCTAAGGATGACAATACCATTGTCACCTCGAGAAGCGCTTGTGACTCCACATAACATGTATGTAGCCTTCTCGGAGATGGGTCAATCCAGTGTGCAATTACCCTTAATGCACACCCATGTGTTGGATCATGATATCTGCATATCAATCCAACCCCATACTAGTCTATAGATGATTTTCCTATTAATCATTATACTGGACTAGGGATATTTAAGATAAACAACACAATTGTAAATCTAAGGACTTCATTATATTAAATATCCAATAATTAATACAATGAATGATCTAGCCAAAAATAAGTTCATACTAAACTAGATTGCCTCTAGGGCATCTATTCCAACAGTCTCCCACTTGCATTAGAGCCAATCTGATGCATCCCGTATGCCAATGCTCCTAGTGTGCCCTTCATGCGTCCACTTAACAAGCGGCTTTGTAAGTGGATCTGACAGATTCTCATCTGTAGGAATCTTGCATATCCGAACGTCTCTTCTATCGATAATATCTCAAATAAGATGAAACTTCCAGAGCACGTGTTTGGATTTCTGGTGTGATCGAGGCTCCTTTGATTGCGCGATCGCCCAGTGTTGTCACAGTTCAACTCTACCGGATCCGCAGTTCTAGGAACCACACCAAGTTCAGAAACAATTTTTTTGATCCAAACAACTTCTTTTTGCTGCGCCATTTACAGCACTGTACTCAGCTTCTCTTGTAGAATCAGCCACCGTCTCTTGCTTGGAACTCTTCCAGCTCACCGCTGCTCCATTCATGCAAAACACATATCCCGATTGTGATATGAAATCATCTATGTCGGTTTGGAAGCTTGCATCCGTGTAACCCCTTACACACAACTCTTCCTCTCCGCCAAATATCAAGAAAGCATCCTTAGTTCTTCTCAAGTACTTTAGGATGTTCTTGACCGCAATCCAATGACTCTCACCCGGATTGGATTGGTATATGCTTGTCATACTCAAGGCATATGACACATCTGGTCTAGTACATAACATGGCGTACATGATAGATCCTATGGACGAGGCATAGGGAATTCTACTCATTCGTTCCTTATCAATCTCATTGGAAGGACAACCACTCTTCGAAAGAGTGATTCCATGTGACATGGGCAAGAATTCCTTCTTGGAATCTTGCATGTTGAACCGTTTCAACACCTTGTCAATATATGTACCCTGAACTAATCCTAGCAGTCTTTTAGATCTATCTCTACAGATCTTTATACCAAGTATATAGGCTGCTTCCCCTAAGTCTTTCATTGAGAAACATTTTCCTAGCCAATCTTTAACAGATTTCAGCATGGGAACATCGTTTCCAATGAGTAGCATGTCATCTACATACAAGACCAGAAAAGCTACAGAGCTCCCACTAACCTTCTTGTAGGCGCAAGACTCATCTTCGTTTCCGAAGAAACCAAACTCTTTGACTACTTCATCAAAACATCGATTCCAACTCCTAGAAGCTTGCTTCAATCCATAAATGGAATGTTGCAGCTTACATACTTTATTGGCTTGCTTTGGATCTTGAAAACCCTCCGGCTGTATCATATACACGTCCTCGTGGAGATTCCCATAGAGGAATGCTGTTTTGACATCCATTTGCAAAATCTCAAAGTCGTAATATGCTGTAATGACAAGTAGGATTCGGATGGATTCGGTCATAGCGACTGGTGAAAAGGTTTCATCATAGTCGGTACCATGAATCTGTCTCAATCCTTTAGCCACCAATCGGCCCTTATAGGTAATCACATTACCATCTATGTCGATCTTCTTCTTGAAGACCCACTTGCATCCAATGGGTCGTGCCCCTTCGGGTGGTTCCACCAAAGTCCATACTTTGTTGGTATACATGGATTCCATCTCGGTAGTAGGCTCATCATACTTTCATGGCCTCCTCATAGGTAGTAGGCTCATCATCTATGAGCATCGTGTCACCATAGTCTGTTACGAGTAGTCCATACCTCTCGGGTTCCTGGCGCACTCTACTAGATCTACGAAGCTCTTGTGTTACTTGAACAGGCTATTCCACAACCTCTTGTGGTTCCTGTTCATGTTCCGTAGTTGGTTCAGTGATTTGTGGTTCTTGAATTTCTTCAAGTTCTACAGTCCTCCCACTTGCTTCTTTAGAGACAAAATCTCTTTCTAGAAACACGCCAGACCGAGCAACAAACACTTTGTTCTCAGTTGGTTTGTAGAAGTAGTAACCCTTAGTTTCCTTAGGGTACCCCACAAATTTACACTTATCCGACTTCGGCCCTAGCTTGTCCAATTGTAAACGCTTTACATAGACATAGCAGGCCCAAATCTTCATGAACGACAGTGTGGGACGCCTCCCACTCTACATCTCATGTGGTGTCTTCATGACTAATTTATATGTAACACGGTTAATGGTGAAAGCTGCACTTAATAGAGCATAGCCCCAAAATGACAATGGAAGATCGGTTTGACACATCATAGATCGAACCATATCCAATAGTGTTCGATTCCTCCTCTCGGACACACCATTCCATTGTGGCGTTCCGGGTGGAGTGAGTTGGGACACTATCCCACACTCTCTAAGATAGTCGTCAAACTCTTCGCTCAAGTATTCTCCTCCACAATCCGATCGTAGAGCTTTGAAACTTTTGCCAAGTTGCTTCTCTAATTCATTCTTGAATTCTTTGAACCTTTCAAAGGATTCGAATTTGGCCTTCATAAGGTATACAAATCCATATCTACTGAAATCATCACTAAATGTGATGAAGTAGACGTAACCACCCCTGCAAGGCGTGGCAACTGGCCCACACACATCAGTATGTATGAAGGCCAATTGCTCACTTGTCTTTTCACCTTTCTTAGTGAAAGGGGACTTTGTCATTTTTCCCAATAAACAAGCCTCACATGTCTAATATGATTCAAAATCAAATTAGTCTAGAAATCCATCCTTATGGAGTCTAGATACACGTTTCTCGTTTATGTGGCCTAAACGACAGTGCCATAAGTAAGCATGATTTAAATCATTTATTTTAATCATCTTAGTATTAATGTTGTAGACAGGATTGCTTAGATCAAGGACATATAGTCCATTAAATAATTGCACACTACAATAGTGAATATTATTAAAATAAATTGAACAACAATTGTCCTTTATTGAAATAATAAAACATTCCTTGTTCAAACAAGAAATAGAAATAATGTTTCTTCTCATACCAGGCACAAAATATCAATTATTTAATTCTAAAACTAATCCTGACGGCAGAGACAGCTCGCACACGCCCACGACCAATGCAAAAACCTTTGCTCCATTCCCAACACGCAGGTCTATCTCCCCTTTAGCCAATCTTCTACTTCTCTTTAGATCCTGCACATTTCGAAAAATGTTAGATACACATCCAGTATCCAATACCCATGATGTAGAGATAGTTAAATTGACATCTACTACAAAAAATACCTGGTGGTTGTGGAATCACTATTCCGAGCCTCTTGTCCTCCACATATTTTGGGCAGTTCCTTATCCAGTGTCCAGGCTGACTGCAGTAGTGATACTCACCTTTAGTCAAACCTTTGCTATGCCACCAACAGGATTAAGGACAGGTTCCTTGGACTTGGAAACTAACTTGCCTTTTCCCTTGGAGGATGAGACAAACCTTTTTCCCTTTCCTTTCTGCTCCATCATAATGGCCTTGCCCTTACCCTTGTTGATGCTTTGTTCAGCTGTCCTCAACATATTGAGTAAATCTGGCAGTGGTTTCACGATCTCGTTCATGTTATAGTTCATGATGGACTGTCCATAACCCTCAGGAACGATTGCAGTACGAGATCGGTGGCTAACTCTTGGCCGACCGGAAACCCTAGTCGCACGAGATTCTTCAAGTACCCGATCATACGGAGTACGTGAGGTCCCACAGGTTTTCCTTCAGCGAGATGACATTTGAACAATGCCTTAGAGACCGCATACCTCTCAACTTTGCCTTCTCTTGGAAGTGCTGCTTCAAGTGTTCGATCATATCGACAACATTCATGTTCTCGTGTTACTTATGAAGCTCAGAGGTCATGGTGCATAGCACAAGGCAGGCCGCATCATTAGCGTCATCTACACGCTTCTGATACGCCTTTAGGGCTGCAAGAGTATTGTTCTCTGGACCTGCTGGAACTTGCTCCTCTATTGCGTACAGTTTCTTCTCTTGCTTTAGAACGATTCTCAAGTTTCTGTATCAATCAAAGAAGTTGGTTCCAGAGAGCTTGTCCTTCTCAAGGACATATCGTAGGGAATGTTTTGAACTCGATGAGTTGTTTTCCATTTGGAGTTCTACAAAAGGAAAATACGCAAGTTTTAGTATTTGTGAACTTTTGACTATATTAAATAATGGCTAGTTTTTCAAATATAGCTCCCACTATTTTTCTACGGATTAATAACCCTCAAGATATTAATGCGGAAAATATCCTTATATTTTATAGTGGGCCAAGATCTATGTTTCATCTCCTTTTGAGCTTGCTTTGGCAAGTCACCCAAAATTTGACTACTTTAGGTAGGAACAATTCCAATTGCATCCTATGCAACTCTTGGTTCAATTGGGAAAATAAATCCTTATTTATCCATCTGCATGCGTAATCCCAATTGATTGCCTCTAGGTTTTAATCACATTAATAGCCTAGTTGTGTCCAACCTCTTATTTAAACAATTGCACATTACTTGTTTTTGCCATCGCATTCCATCATTATGAACCAAGTCGCCTTGCTTTGGCATGCACGAACTTGATAAATCATGATGATAATGAGTGTTTAAATAACGAGAAGGCAAAAACACAATATTTGAATTTTGAGGAATTTTAAAATTCAATTTTTAATTGTTTTGTTGATTCTTATCAACTGATCTTTCTATTTGAGTTTGGGCTCAACTCCAAATAATAGATCCGGGTTGTCTAATTATCTTATTATCCTAATTGCATGCATCATCCATACATCAACCACAAAATAATAATACAATAAAATAAACAACCATAAAATAAAATAAAACGTGATGTGGATATGGCCTTTTCTTAGACTAAGATATTCCCAAGCCAATGGGAATATCTATGAACCCTAAAAGAAAAAACATCTCCAGCCTTCATCTTTTGGTCCATCCATCATAGTCATGTGGAATGCTCCATGCTCCGTCTTTTGTGGCTTCCTTTGTCTTTGGGCTTCTTTTCTTCAATCTTGGCTAACAATCTATTCTATCTAGCACTAGTTAACAACTATACTAAATAAAATAAATCTCACAAGTTGAGAAAAAAAATGGCTCGTAGGCCATGAAACCCTAATTAATTATTACATCAAATTGAATAGCTCGCAGGCCGTAAACCAAACCACAAAATTAAACAATCACACCAAACCACATCCTAAGGCCATATCCAACCACCATGCGATTTGCACATAAACAGTTAAAATCCAATTTCAACGTGCTTGGTCAATTTTAATTTATTTTAGGATTTATAGGGTTAAAATGATTCAAGGGGCCCACCATACCATGTCCGAACTTTATTGGAGCCGCCATGGGCCGAGCCTAGGCCGGTTGGCCAAAACCGAGGGGTCGGCTGACCGCCTAGGTGGATTGGGCGGCAAGGAAGGGAGAGGGGCGGTCCCTAGGGGCCGAACCTTCTTAGTTGTTTCCAAAACAACTCCTTCCTTGTTCCCCAAGTCCAAAAAGATTCCAAATTTGAAACTAGTTTCCAAATTGGTGCCCAAACCCTATATCTAAGATCCTTAAATTTCTCAAACTCACTAATCCATGCATCCAATGCAAAAACTAGGTCTTGTTTTGTTTGATTATTGAAAAATTGCATCATATTCTTGACTTGTCCGTTTTACACGATAAACAATAAATTTAAAGTGTAAAACTATCAAAACGTAATACATAAATCACGTCCATGTTCTACGACATGTGGCTCTGATACCACTTTAGGGTTTTGATCATGGATACGCAGCGAAAAAATAATTTATCCATTCAATACCCTCCAAGGATCACAAGAAGAGAAGTATAACGATGGTAAAGGAAGAATCATGTTACACACCTTAGGGTTTCTCCTGTGATGACTTGTAACGTGAATTGTATCACGTCTCTACGGTTGATCCACGCCTAGAGTTGAGATCTAGATCTTCCTTATCCTTTGTGCTATCTTGGACCAGAGGAAGAGGAAGAAGAAATCACACAACACGAGACAACAAGGAGGTTTCGGCCTCCTTTGTTGGCCGACGGGTAGGGGGCGGCGCAAGGGGGTCGGTTCGGGCCTCTGTTGCTTACTCTCTCTCCTTTTGTTCTCTCCCACTCAAGTTACGAACAATAGTGTCGTAAGTGTGGGAATGAAGGAAGGAGCATCCTTTATATAGTCCAACAAATCCTTGTCAACTACCTAAACGCCCTATTCTAGTCCTACTAGAATTCGGTTTAGTCCCTTTCCTTGCAAATTAGTCCTACTATGTTTGCAAGGTGTTGCAAAGTGATCATTCTAATTAATTAATCATATTAATTAATTCCCAAATCTAGTTCAACTCTATCTAGCATGTGACCCCATATGTTCTATCTAGTTGGTAGCAACAATTTGCTAATATGGAGCGGTCTCTAGCAAAACATCCATTCTAGCCAACTAATAGAATAGTCATCCGACAAGCCTTATGCAAGTAATTGTCACATCCCTTTGTCTCCATATCCGGATTGGAGACGAGACATACAAGGCACACTCGTATATCGAATCCACAGTTCCCGGATCCTGGGAATAGCCTTATTCATGCAAATAACATCAATATCCCATATTTATTTATTTTCAGTCTGGCGCCATAAGCACTGTCCCTCGAGTGGCCTCGGATATTTGCTCCCATTATGTGGGAGGGACAAATTCTATCCACTTCTACTATGATTTCTAATCTTGCTTCTTATTGTATCTGGTACACGCCTTCATAGCTACCCAGTTACGGTGTAGCGTTTGACACTACCAAAATCACAATAATCCACAACTAGACAATCTAGTGACTTCAAGTCTAAGGATGAAAATACCGTTGTCACCACGAGAAGCGCTTGTGACTCCACATAACATGTATGTAGCCTTCTCGGAAATGGGTCAATCCGGTTTGCCATTACCCTTAATGCACACCCATGTGTTGGATCATGATATCTCCATATCAATCCAACCCATACTAGTCTATAGATGATTGTCCTATTAATCATTATACAGGACTAGGGATATTTAAGATAAACAACACAATTGTAAATCTAAGGACTTCATCATATTAAATATCCAATAAATAATACAATGAATGTTCTAGCCAAAAACAACTTCATACTAAACTAGATTGCCTCTAGGGCATCTATTCCAACAATAATCCCTTTGTCTCTTCTATCCAGATTGGACACAAGACATGGATTGTCACACTTTTATATTCAATCTAATTTTTCTCGATCTCTGGGTAGACTTAGACAAACAAATAACATCAATATCTCATATTGATTTATTCGAGCATGGCCGTGCATTTCCCTAAGTCTCACTCATTGAGTGGCCATGGATATTTACTCCCATTATGTAGGTGAGAAAAATCATATCTACATCACTCACATCTCTCAGCATATTTCATAGCATGTCTAATTATCGCTTTTATAATCACCATGTTACGGTGTGACGTTTGACTACATCAAAACATGTTAATTCACATCTAGAGAATGTAGTGACTTCAATTCGAAGGATCACAAGACCATTCTCATCTTAACTTCCTATTGAGGTATCTACCGGGTGGATCTTATCGCTCGTGTTTCGGTTAGTAGTAATCCCTTCTTTAGACAACAGAGCTAATTCTTTTCCTTTCTTTCTTTGGCAAGAGGGGGCTCGATGGAACTCTCCCCCAAATAGATCTTTTCATCAACAAAGTGAGCTTTGGCTTCGGTGAACGGTTTTCTCATAAACTATAATAGTTTTAATCCCATCTTGGTAAAAAATAAAGCATTGATTATTAGTGAAGGCGATGACACTGTTCTCATGTATTCGAGGTCGTTCTAATAGCAAGTTGTATGGCGATTTGGAGTCGATGACATGGAACAATGTGTTTGCGGTAAGTTCTCCAATCGACAAGTTTAAACGTATCATGCCACTGACATGTCGTCCTCGCTGGTTAAAACCTTGAATAATCAAGCAAATTTTGGTCAATTCATCTGTCGTGATACCCAGTCTTTTCATCATGAAATTGGGCATGATGTTCATTGCGGAGCCTCTGTCTATAAGGATACGATTAACCTTTTGTTCCCTGATATATCTAGCCACGAAAAGTGGGTGATTTTGTGGTTTTTTATTCCAATTTAAGGTCTTCATCTGTAAAGGAGATTGTTGTGCAGCAAGAAGCACATGTGGAGACCTGGTTTCAATTTTCTTTCAGAGTTCTCAGGACATTTTGATCATGCATCAGCTCTTCTATCATTCGGGTTAGCACTGCCGATTTCATGAGGAAGTTGCATGGCTTCATTCAAGGTGAGACTAGAGGGTAAGTGTTTCACATTGTCGAGCGACTCACTCACCTTTATTGTTTTTAGTACCTTCATAGTAGGCACCGTCTTTCTCATCTTTGTCCTCCTCTCCCATTGAAACCATTTCGGATATCGTGACATAATCGAACGCCATATTCCCTCCGAATCTTGGATTATGTTCTTTTTTACAAGATCCATTATGAGTTCTTTGAGTACAAAACATCTCTCCGTTGCATGATGACAATGCGGTGATATCGACAATATTTTTGATCGTCTAACCTTCTCATATCCTCCAGACGCTTGTACTCGGGTAATGAAATAATTGTTTTTTTTGTGAAGGTCGTCCAACATACTTGGCACGTCCAAATCTCGAAAAGGGTATTTATTTTCTTGTAAATTGTCTTTGTCATCCCTTTGATTTGGGCGTTATTCATTTCTTTACTCTTCTTGTCCTTTGTTGAGATTTTTAGAGGCATTGTTGTGACTGTCATGGACTCTTTGGCTCCTCCTTTGACAACTGAAAGTTTTTCCACAGTAACTTCAAAGCTTTGAGATTGGAAATTCTCCAAAGCTTTGGAGTTACTTGTTTTGAACTGAAGATTAACAGGAATGGAAAGCAGTAAAGTGAAGTACAAGAACACAAGGATTTTTACAGAGTTTAGTCACAATTGGACCTAGTCTCTGCCTGTGTGATCTAATCCCTCCAGGATTTCAACACACTTTGTATTAATCACCCAGATTTAGCCCTAGATCTCAAGCCTAAGTGAGCTACCTTATACTTATACAACTTGTGGTTCCCAACCTATCTAGTATTAGCTAAAACCTGTTGAAACAATAAGAACCTCTTTGTTGTTCACTTGAACAACTAAATTTCTATGTTTGTGAGGTTTAGAAATAAGAATGAATAAACCAGATACAACAGAAGTTGAAGAATACAAAAGATATAAGGAGATGAAGCTTGGAAGTGTTCTTCAAATTTGATGATTGATCTTCTCCTCTTGCAGTGTTGATTGGCCTGATTCATTTTGAAGAGTTGTGTAATTAAACCTCCCATGTATGAAAACCTCTCCAACCTCTGTTGATTAGCCTCTTTTTCAGTGTAACTCCGTTTGAAATTCAAACTCCAGTATTTATCAACAACCTGCAACAACTTGAGAGATTTTAGGAACTAAATTCCCGCAAATCCTCTCCCCTGAGATGCTTCTTTCAACAACTATGTTTGAATAGCTTTTTGAATTTTTTATGGAATTTTGGACGAACAACAATTCCGCACAATCTCAGCCACAAAGATCAAACAAAATCCCGACAAAATATTTACACAAAATCTGATCTGTTAGAAAGACAGTTCTGCATAAACTCTAGCTGATCTTGCCTTAGATAAAAACCAATATAAATAGCTACAAGTATAGATAACTGTGTGACAAGATAGATAACATACGAAGAAGTTAGAGTAACTCCCAATCCAATCATGAATCCATCAAACTCATCCTGCATACAAAAATCAATTAAGCAGTTTTGAGCATCAAGGCAATCTCCAAGCTTTGGAGCTTTGATTGCCAGTTCATATGAATAACTTCTAAACTGAATCGTGTAATCTGCAAAACTAATTCATTCATAAACATAAGCTCAATGATATTTTTTTAAAGTCCACTTTGAATGATTAAATCACCACTCAATCAAATCTTCAAGCCTGCAATCACATAAACTGAATAATAACTAGTTAGCACAAGCAAACAGTATCTCAAATATTTGAAGCTTTGAGACTTTAACAATTCTTATCCTTTTGGCTTTCATCATCAAAGATCAAACTCCCCCTGAGTTTGTAAACACATTCATGCTCAAGAGCTTGAACTATCAATCTCCTCCGTGATGAATGAAAAAACAAATATTGTTGATTTCCAAGATTTCCTGCAACTCAAAGTTACCATTAAAACTTAATAAATTATATCACATACAACTTATATCACATATATCACATACATCGTAACAAGCACATCACAGATATCTAAAAAAATAACTGATATCGTAAAAACATCAACCACATCCTACAGTATCCAAATTATTACAAAAACTTCGAAAAACCCGGATCTCTATACTTTGGAGGGAGGTTATGTTGGAGAATTGAGCTCACTTGCTCGGTGATAAATGCCTTATTTCTCACTTGAAAAGTTCTCTTGAAAGTGCATAAATCCTTGAGAAAATTGGCATAAGCCGAAATTTGCTTTATAGCATCCAAGAGAGGAATATTTATTTTGACATTTTGGAATGTCTCAAGGATGTCTAGGTGACTTGATTTCATCTTATTGGCCACTAGCCTTTGGGGAAATGGTGGAAAAATCCTATTTTTCTTGATTATCATCAACCACTTGTTTCCCTTTGTCGAGACTCTCCTTAGACTCTTCCAAATCACCAAATCTCTCTTGGTCATCACTCTTCTCACACTCCTCTTCTTCCTCATTTTTATTGGACTCCCCACTTGGAAGTCCCTTGTCAACAACCTTCCCATTTCTTAAAACGGTGATGGCCTTAGCATGCTACACATGGTTCAAGTTTTGGCCCCTTGGGTTTTGTTGAGGTTGAGATGGGAATTTTCCCTTCTCTTGAGCATTTATGGTAGACTCCAACCTAGCTAGCGCATTTTTCAACGCTTGGTTGGAGTTTCTCAACTCCTCATGAGAAGCTCTCCACTCTTTATCGGTTTGGTTTTGCCTAGCTATAGAGATGGATCTAAAAGACTGCTAGGCCTTAATCAAAGTACATATATTCACAAGGTGTTGAAACGGTTCAACATGCAAGATTCCAAGAAGGGATTCTTGCCCATGTCACATGGAATCACTCTTTCGAAGAGTGGTTGTCCTTCCAATGAGATTGAGAAGGAAAGCATGAGTATAATTACCTATGCCTCGGCCATAGGATCTATCATGTACGCCATGTTATGTACTAGACCAGATGTGTCATATGCCTTGAGTATGACAAGCAGATACCAATCCAATCCAGGTGAGAGTAACTAGATTGCAGTCAAGAACATCCTAAAGTACTTGAGAAGAACTAAGGATGCTTTCTTGATATTTGGCGGAGAGGAAGAGTTGCGTGTAAGGGGTTACACGGATGCAAGCTTCCAAACCGACATAAATTATTTCAGATTGCAATCGGGATATGTGTTTTGCCTTAATGGAGCAGCGTCTATCTGGAAGAGTTCCAAGAAAGAGACGGTGGGTGATTCTACAACAGAGGCTGAGTACATTGCTGCAAATGGCGCATCAAAGGAAGCTGTTTGGATCAGAAAGTTCGTTTCTGAACTTGGTGTGGTTCCTAGCATTGTAAATCCAGTAGAGTTGTAATGTGACAACACTAGGGCGATCGCGCAATCAAAGGAGCCCCGGTCTTACCAGAAATCCAAACACGTGCTCAGGAAGTTTCAACGTATTCGAGATATTATTGATAGAGGAGACGTTCGGATATGCAAGATTCTTACAGATGATAATGTGTAAAATCAACTTACAAAGTCGCTTGTTCAGTGGAAGCATGAAGGGAACACTAGGAGAATTGGCATACGGGATGCATCAGATTGGCTCTAGTCCAAGTGGGAGACTGTTGGAATAGATGCCCTAGAGGCAATCTAGTTTAGTACGGACTTTTTTTTTTCTAGAACATTCATTGTATTATTAATTGGATATTTAATATAACGAAGCCCTTAGATTTACAATTGTATTGTTTATCTTAAATATCCCTAGTACAATATAATGATTGATAGGACAATCATCAATAGACTAGTATAGGGTTGCATTGATATAGAAATATCATGATCTAACACATAGGTGTGCATTAAGGGTAATGGCGCACTGGATTGACCCATCTACGATAAGGCTACATACATGTTATGTGGAGTCACAAGCGATTCTCGTGGTGACAACGGTATTGTCATCCTTAGACTTGAAGTCACTAGATTATCTAGTTGTGGATTATTGTGATTTTGGTAGCGTCAAACGCTACACCGTAACTGGGTAGCTATAAAGGCGTGTACCGGATACAATAAGCAGCAAGCATAGAAATTATAGTAGATGTAGATAGAATTTGTCCCTCCCACATAACGGGAGCAAATATCCGAGGCCACTCGAGGGATAGTGCTTATGGAATGTCTTGCCAGACTCAATAAATTAATATGGGATATTGATGTTATTTGCACGAATAAGGCTATTCCCAGGATCAAGAAACTATGGATTGGATATACGAGTGTGACTTGTATGTCTCGTGTCCAATCCGGATATCGAGACAAAGGGACGTGGCAATTACTTGCACAAGGTTTGTCGGATGACTATTCTATTAGTTGGCTAGAATGGATGTCTTGCTAGAGACTGCTCCATATTAGCAAATTGTTGCTACCAACTAGATAGAACCTATGGGGTCACACGCTAGATAGAGTTAACTAGATTTGGGAATTAATTAATGTGATTAATTAATTAGAAGGATCACTTTGCAACACCTTGCAAACTTAGTAGGACTAATATGCAAGGAAGGGACTAATCCGAATTCATGTTGGATTAGGAAGGGCCTTTAGGTAGTCAACAAGGAGTTGTTGGACTATATAAAGGATGCTCCTATCTTCCTTCCCACACTAATGCTCATAACATATTGAGTGGGAGAGAAAAAAGGAGTGAGCAATCTAAGCTAGAGCGGCCGACCGCTCCCCTAGCCGACCGCCCCTACCCGTCGGCGACAAGGAGGTCGTGGGCTTCCCTTGTTGCCTCGTGTTGCGTGATTTCTTCTTCCTCTTCCTCCGGTCCAAGCTAGCACAAAGGAGAAGGAAGATCTAGATCTCAACTCTAGGCGTGGATCAACTGTAGAGACGTGACATAATTCACGTTACAAGTCATCATAGGAAAAACCCTAAGGTGTGTAACATGATTCTTCCTTTACCATCGTTATGATTCTCTTCCTGTGATCCTTGGAGGGTATTGAATGGATAATTTATCTTTTTCCGCCACGTATCCATGATCAAAACCCTACAGTAAAGATATTTCACAGAAAGTCACAATGGGAACTACCAACACAACTTCATATTCAAATCGTATTTCCTTAGTCAATCAAATGTCATGCGAAGATCGTGTAGGTGATATTTTCTCTTAACCACCAAATCATCAACATAAGATTCAACTATCTTATGCATCATGTCGTCAAAGATCTTTTGCATAGCCTTTGATAGGTGGAACTAGTAATTTTTAGGCCGAGCGCATAACCATGTAACAATATATCCCTTTTTATCTTGCGAAATGTCGTGTACTCTTCATCTTTAGGGGCCATTCTTATTTGGTTATAACTAGAGTAGCCGTCCATAAAGGATGATGTTTCATGTCTAGTTGTAGCATTTATCATTAGCTCGGTGGTGGGAAGGGGAAAATCATCCTTCGGGCAACGTCGTTTAGGTTTCTAAAGTCAACACATACACGAATTTGGCCATTCTTATTTACAAAAGGGACCATGATGGAAATCCATGTTGGATATTTAAAATCGGGAATAAATCCTTCTTTGATCAACTTATCGACTTCTTCTTCAATTTTTGGTACACGCTCGGGCCAGATATTTCTATAGGCTTGCTTTATTGGTCTGGCGTTGTGCTTGATTCCAAGGTGGTGGACTACAACTTTTGGATTTAGTCCCGGTATTTCCTTGTATATCCATGCGAACACATCTTGGTACTCTGATAATAACGTGAAGTACTCTTTTTCTTTTCTAGGGGACAATTATGCACTTACAAAAACTGGTTTGAGATCATCAAGAGTCCCTAAGTTTATTTAGTTTAGGTCATCTACCATTGCTTGCCCTCCATCATCGAGCTGAGGTGGAACGAGAGACTGGTCATCATCCTCAAGCTTTGTGTCTTCATTTTCTATGGCACCTATGTGATAGGAACTCAAAAAACCCTCTTCTTTCACGCCTTCCATATTATTGTTGCCACTACGACTAGTGAGAACAATGGTTTGTCTCTTTGATTTTAAAGGACCATCCACTTCCAAGACTAGTGATGTCAGATATTTCAGACACGAGGGAAACTAATTTCTTCTCTCAATATCATGTTTAGTGTCTTCTACTATGATTTGGTCATCCATGTGAGATTTTTCCTTCTTTTGTCCCGTAGTTCCTTTCTTTCTAAGTCGAGAAAATACAAATTTTATGAACATCGACGATTCTTTACCACGTGGATCAATAGGAAACCGTAATCTAGAGAACACAGATGTTCGAGTGGCAGTGGGTTGAATACGGTCAAAGGCCGACATTTCAAGTGAATTTCTTTCACTTTGGTTGTTTACTAGTTCTTAAATTGTGATGTGTTGTACATCCATTCTTCTCTATATTGGGGATATGCAAATAGGCTCACAAGGATTATATCCCAAACCATGTGGTTGAGGGATATCCCCATAACCATGTTGGTCAACTTACATGTGTTTCAGTTTGTCCATGATTACTTGGGGTAGTGTTAGGCCTTGGCCCTTCTTTTAATGAAGCTTTAGAAAAAATCATACCCCGACTTAGCTAAAAGTTTATAAACTCTGGGGCCGAAAGTCGAAACCTTCAGTCTGTGCGTTAGGAAATAAACCATGCTCTCCAAAAACTTGGGTAGGCTTAACAAAGCCTTTAAGGGAGGTTTCAACACACTTGTTGATTGTAACTTCGTGACTAGCATTGTGAAGTCTTCAAGAGATCTCAAAGACCCTTTCTCAGTCTTAGGAATGGAAGATGTGTCTTTTTCCTTTTAAGAATTCATGACTTCTTCGAACGATGTTTGCCCTTCCTCGTGTCAGGACGTAGGTGTTGGGTTTGGGCAATCAAACGTAGCGAAATACAAAAATAAAATTGCAAAAACCCACAAAGGACCCATGTTAATGAGCATAATATGACGATTAGAGGTGTAACCTCAATCAAACTAACTGGTGAAGATCACAAACGCAGATCTGAAGAACGACATCTCTATGATATCCACACGAATATATCTGAACCGGACTTCTTCTCCAATGGTGCTAGCAATCATAGGAAGAAGGATAATCTTGTTCTAAAAAATCAACGAATCTGGACGTGCACGCTGGCCAGGTCCAAACCAATTGTGGCAGCAGGAGAGGAAGGCGACCATCCCATGGCCGTGGGCTTCCAAGGGGGCGGCTCATATGTGTGGCCGAACCCTAGAGGGTGAAAACCCTTTTTTCACTCTTCCTCTTTTCTCTCTAGTATTTGTGTGGGTGTAGGAATGAAACTAATCATAGCCTATAAATCCTATTTATAGCTAGAGAAATTCATATTTTCCCTTTAATTCAATTGTTTGAATTAGTTTGCATTCTAGTCCACAATTGCTCTTTAGTCCAACTAATGAGCATAGTTTACACTTTAGTCCAACATTCACTATTCCTATTTATTCCAACTAATTAGCAACTGATTCTAGTTTTATCTATTCTTTTGTGTGACCCTGTAGGTTCCTAATTACGTTGACAGTAATATATTACAAACATTGAGCGGCATTTAGCAATACATCAATGCTACCCAAGTAATAGGAATGTCAGTCGTCTGACTAACCTCTGTGACCAATGTTACCGTGTTGTATAATTGTAGGGTTTTGATCATGGATACGCAGCGGAAAAATAATTTATCCATTCAATACCCTCCAAGGATCACAAGAATAGAAGCATAATGATGGTAAAGGAAGAATCATGTTACACACCTTAGGGTTTCTCCTGTGATGACTTGTAACGTGAATTGTGTCACGTCTCTACGGTTGATCCACGCCTAGAGTTTAGATCTAGATCTTTCTTCTCCTTTGTGCTAGCTTGGACCGGAGGAAGAGGAAGAAGACACAACACGAGGCAACAAGGAGGTTTCGGCCTCCTTTGTTGGTCGACGGGTAGGGGGCGGCGCAAGGGGGTCGTCGGTTCGGCTCTCGCATGGGGTGTCATTGGTAACCACCACTCCAATGGGCTACAAGTTTCCACCGCAAAAACGATTAGAATAAAATCTTTTTGTGAAGTTCAAATAGCTTTAGAAAATGCACCCTTTATCAAAAGTAGAAGACGTCAAAGTTTATGTGATCAACTTAGGTTGAAGGACTTAAACATGAAACGTAAATTTAGTGTGTCGCTTTGGGAGAACGCATGAAATCGCGGAATGTGGGATTTTGGTGTAGATGTATTGAGTATAAGCAAAGAATTCCTTATTAAAATAAAAATAAAAAGAACATGGACTAAGAGATTTCATTCTTTGAAAACATATAGCTTTCCAAAATTCCCCCTTTTCACTTTTTCTCATTTTTTTTTTGAAATAAGTGACTCAACTAAAACGTTCTAAGACTCAATAAATCTATCAAAGAAGAAAATAAAATCAAGACTCTAGATGAAAGGTTAAAATAAATAAAACTACCAAAGCAAGAGAAAAAGAAAAAAAAATCTAAGGTTTGACACGGGGAAAGAGTGATGCTTCTCATGAAAGGTTCACACTTTTTTTTTTTTTTCAAAATTTTCAATTTTTTAATTTTTATGATTTTTTTTTTCAAATTTTGCATTTTTTTGTATTTTTCATGTAAATTACTACTGAAGAAAAAGCATGCTAGTAATCATTAGCAAGAAATAAAATCTACTCCACCCCTAACTAAAATATCACATTGTCCTCAATGTGTTGGAACAATGGAAGAGCAAACAAATTCATATAAGAGATAAGGGATAGATAGACCTCATTCTAGCTTTCTTGGCCACTAAACACAAGTCCTCCTCCAAGAGCAACCTACAAAATGTTCATAGAAAAGAAAAAAAAAATGCAAGAAATAGAGATAATCTAATTTGTTTATTTACAACTTGTGACTTCTAAATGGGATAAATCAATTCATGGAACTTTTAATTTCTTGTAGTTTATGCAAGCTTGCCTATGACTATGAGCATGAGTAGGGTCAAGGCAACCCTCTTTCATTCTTTGCATTCTCAATTTTCCTTCCACTTTCTCTAATATCTCAAGCACAAAAATTTGGGAACTAATTGCCGGATCAAATAAATCAAAATGTAAGGATTTGAGTGTTCCCTTCTTAATGAAAATAGCACTCTCTTGTTTTCCAAATGAATTATTCAAAATGCTCATTTCAAAGAAAGTGCAAGAGACATCAAAAACTTGACTTATCTTGGGAATTTAAAATGAGTGAATTGTCATGAGACAATTCAAGAGGAGGATCTTTACCACTAGTTAACATAATACCTTAAATGAGAAGAACATTTTTCACTACAAAAATCTAGCTTATGACCCTTTCCTAAAATATGAACACAAAATTTCTCACTCTTTAAGTTCACACTTTCATCCAAGATTCTACCCCACTTCTCTTTCACAGCATGAAATTTATTTTCATCATGATCAATAGGAGAAATATGAAAGAAGACTTCAAAATTTTCACAACCAACACTTGAAACCCCAAACTTACTTGAAAGTCCATCCACAATCTCTAGTGGTGGGGGTTCTCCTTGAATGTCCTATAAGTCATCACAAAACAAGTTATGCTCACTAGTCATGCAAATGATATTATCATCAACCCCTAAACATTCACCTTTTAATTCCAAGTAAGGGGTTTTCAAATCATAAGTAGGAGGTTCCCTTACTATGGAAGGTAACGCCATTCTCTCATGTAAATCAATATCACTACAAGAATGCACATGGGTAGATTCTATAGGAGGCTTCACAAGTTCAAGTTGACTAACAAGACTAACCCAATCATCCACATTAAATTTCTCACTCATGAGCAATGTAAAGAAAATGCTATCTTCTTCACATAAAAATTCCAAATCTTGCAAAATAAGATCATCTATTCCATTGGAACATGTAGTAGGATCCTCAATCACTTCAACATAAGAATTAATCGAACTAATCTCACATATGTCATCATCATCTTTTGATTGATTACTTGTGTTGAAGATATTAAGTTCCAACGTCATATTTCCAAATGTAATGTTCATCACACTATTCCTACAATTTATAATTGCATTAGAAGTAGCAATAAATGGTCTTCCTAGAATGATAGGAATGGGAGAGGTGCCACTAGACAAAGGGGTAGTGTCTAAAACTATGAAATCCACCGAAAAATAGCATTGGTTCACTTGAACCAACACATCCTCAATGACGCCTATAGGAACTCTAGTGGACCTATCCGCTTAATTGAAGAGTCACTCTTGTGGGTTTCAACTCACCCAACCCCAACTTCTCATACAACGAGTATGGAAGAAGGTTTACACTTGCACCCAAATCTAGCAAAGCATTAGCAATCTTATGACTCCCAATTGTGCAAGTGATAATTGGTGAACCCGAATCTCTATAATTTGGAGGGAGGTTATGTTAGAGAATTGAGCTCACTTGCTCGGTGAGAAATGCCTTCTTTCTCACTTGAAGAGTTCTCTTGAAAGTGCATAAATCCTTGAGAAACTTGGCATAAGCCGAAATTTGCTCTATAGCATCCAAGAGAGGAATATTTATTTTGACATTTTGGAATGTCTCAAGGATGTCTAGGTGACTTGCTTTCATCTTATTGGCCACTAGCCTTTGGATAAATGGTGGAACAATCCTAATTTCTTGATTATCATCAACCACTTGTTTCCCTTTGTCGAGACTCTCCTTAGACTCGTCCAAATCACCAAATATCTCTTGGTCATCACTCTTCTCACACTCCTCTTCTACCTCATTTTTATTGGACTCCCCACTTGGAAGTCCCTTGTCAACAACCTTCCCATTTCTTAAAACGGTGATGGCCTTAGCATGCTCCACATGGTTGAAGCTTTGGCCCCTTGGGTTTTGTTAAGGTTGAGATGGAAATTTTCACTTCTCTTGATTATTTATGGTAGACTCCAACCTAGCTAGCGCATTTTTAAACTCTTGGTTGGAGTTTCTCAACTCCTCATGAGAAGCTCTCCACTCTTGATCGGTTTGGTTTTGCCTAGCTATGAATCTTTCTATGGTGTCTTCTAAAGCACTCTTTTGGGGAGGGACATAAGTGGAACATGAGGGGTTCACTTGTGTCTCTTGGCCATGTTTCCATCCAAAATTATGATGACTCTTCCAATTGGGGTTATATGTGGTTCAGTAAGGCGAGTTGTCATATGACTTCCCAAAATTGTTAGAATTGAGAACATTCACTTGCTCACCCATTTATGGATTGAAGCAAGCTTCTAGGAGTTGGAATCAACGTTTTGATGAAGTAGTCAACGAGTTTGGCTTCATTAGAAACGAAGATGTGTCTTGGGTCTACAAGAAGGTTAGTGGGAGCTCTGTAGCTTTTCTGGTCTTGTATGTAGATGACATACTACTCATTGGAAACGACGTTCCCATGCTGTAATATGTTAAAGATTGGCTAGGAAAGTGTTTCTCAATGAAAGACTTAGGGGAAGAAGCCAATATATTTGGTATAAAGATCTATAGAGATGGATCTAAAAGACTGCTAGGCCTAAATCAAAGTACATATATTCACAAGGTGTTGAAACGGTTCAACATGCAAGATTCCAAGAAGGGATTCTTGCCCATGTCACATGGAATCACTCTTTCGAAGAGTGGTTGTCCTTCCAATGAGATTGAGAAGGAAAGCATGAGTAGAATTACCTATGCCTCGGCCATAGGATCTATCATGTACGCCATGTTATGTACTAGACCAGATGTGTCATATGCCTTGAGTATGACAAGCAGATACCAATCCAATCCAGGTGAGAGTCACTAGATTGCAGTCAAGAACATCCTAAAGTACTTGAGAAGAACTAAGGATGCTTTCTTGATATTTGGCGGAGAGGAAGAGTTGCGTGTAAGGGGTTACACGGATGCAAGCTTCCAAACCGACATAGATTATTTTAGATTGCAATCGGGATATGTGTTTTGCCTTAATGGAGCAGCGTTTATCTGGAAGAGTTCCAAGAAAGAGACGGTGGGTGATTCTACAACAGAGGCTGAGTACATTGCTTCAAATGGCGCAGCAAAGGAAGCTGTTTGGATCAGAAAGTTCGTTTCTGAACTTGGTGTGGTTCCTAGCATTGCAAATCCAGTAGAGTTGTAATGTGACAACACTAGGGCGATCGCGCAATCATGGTCTTACCAGAAATCCAAACACGTGCTCAGGAAGTTTCAACGTATTCGAGATATTATTGAAAGAGGAGACGTTCGGATATGCAAGATTCTTACAGATGATAATGTGTCAAATCAACTTACAACGCCGCTTGTTCAGTGGAAGCATGAAGGGCACACTAGGAGCATTGGCATACGGGATGCATCAGATTGGCTCTAGTCCAAGTGGGAGACTGTTGGAATAGATGCCCTAGAGGCAATCTAGTTTAGTACGAACTTTTTTTTTCTAGAACATTCATTGTATTATTTATTGGATATTTAATATAACGAAGCCCTTAGATTTACAATTTTATTGTTTATCTTAAATATCCCTAGTACAATATAATGATTGATAGGACAATCATCAATAGACTAGTATAGGGTTGCATTGATATAGAAATATCATGATCTAACACATAGGTGTGCATTAAGGGTAATGGCGCACTGGATTGACCCATCTTCGATAAGGCTACATACATGTTATGTGGAGTCACAAGCGATTCTCGTGGTGACAACGGTATTGTAATCCTTAGACTTGAAGTCACTAGATTATCTAGTTGTGGATTATTGTGATTTTGGTAGCGTCAAACGCTACACCATAACTGGGTAGCTATAAAGGCGTGTACCGAATCCAATAAGCAGCAAGCATATAAATTATAGTAGACGTAGATAGAATTTGTCCCTCCCACATAACGGGAGCAAATATCTGAGGCCACTCGAGGGATAGTGCTTATGGAATGTCTTGCCAGACTCAAATAAATTAATATGGGATATTGATGTTATTTGCACGAATAAGGCTATTCTCTGGATCAAGAAGCTATGGATTGGATATACGAGTGTGACTTGTATGTCTCGTGTCCAATCCTGATATAGAGACAAAGGGACGTGACAATTACTTGCACAAGGTTTGTCGGATGACTATTCTATTAGTTGGCTAGAATGGATGTCTTGCTAGAGACTGCTCCATATTATCAAATTGTTGTTACCAACTAGATAGAACCTATGGGGTCACACGCTAGATAGAGTTGAACTATATTTGGGAATTAATTAATGTGATTAATTAATTAGAAGGATCACTTTGCAACCCCTTTCAAACTTAGTAGGACTAATATGCAAGGAAGGGACTAATCTGAATTCATGTTGGATTAGGAAGGGCCTTTAGGTAGTCAACAAGGAGTTGTTGGACTATATAAAGGATGCTCCTATCTTCCTTCCCACACTAATGCTCATAACATATTGAGTGGGAGAGAAAAAAGGAGTGAGAAATCCAAGCTAGAGAGGCCGACCGCCCCCCTAGCCGACCGCCCCTACCCGTCGGCGACAAGGAGGCCGTGGGCTTCCCTTGTTGCCTCGTGTTGCGTGATTTCTTCTTCCTCTTCCTCCGGTCTAAGCTAGCAAAAAGGAGAAGGAAGATCTAGATCTCAACTCTAGGCGTGGATCAACCGTAGAGACGTGACATAATTCACGTTACAAGTCATCACAGGAAAAACCCTAAGGTGTGTAACATGATTCTTCCTTTACCATCGTTATGATTCTCTTCCTGTGATCCTTGGAGGGTATTGAATGGATAATTTATCTTTTTCCGCTGCGTATCCATGATCAAAACCCTACAGTAAAGATATTTCACAGAAAGTCACAATGGGAACTACCAACACAACTTCATATTCAAATCGTATTTCCTTAGTCAATCAAATGTCATGCGAAGATCGTGTAGGTGATATTTTCTCTTAACCACCAAATCATCAACATAAGATTAAACTATCTTATGCATCATGTCGTTAAAGATCTTTTGCATAGCCTTTTATAGGTGGAACCAGTAATTTTTAGGCCGAGCGCATAACCTTGTAACAATATATCCCTTTTTATCGTGCGAAATGCCGTGTACTCTTAATCTTTAGGGTCCATTCTTATTTGGTTATAACTAGAGTAGCCGTCCATAAAGGATGATGCTTCATGTCTAGTTTTAGCATTTATCATTAGCTCGGTGGTGGGAAGAGGAAAATCATCCTTCGGGCAACGTCGTTTAGGTTTCTAAAGTCAACACATACACGAATTTGGCCATTCTTATTTACAAAAGGGACCATGATGGAAATCCATGTTGGATATTTAAAATCGGGAATAAATCCTTCTTTGATCAACTTATCGACTTCTTCTTCAATTTTTGGTACACGCTCGGGCCAGATATTTCTATAGGCTTGCTTTATTGGTCTGGCGTTGTGCTTGATTCCAAGGTGGTGGAATACAACTTTTGGATTTAGTCCCGGTATTTCCTTGTATTTCCATGCGAACAAGTCTTGGTACTCTGATAATAACGTGAAGTATTCTTTTTCTTTTTTCGGGGACAATTATGCCCTTACAAAAACTGGTTTGAGATCATCAAGAGTCCCTAAATTTATTTAGTTTAGGTCATCTACCATTTCTTGCCCTCCATCTTCGAGCTGAGGTGGAACGAGAGACTGGTCATCATCCTCAAGCTTTGGGTCTTCATTTTCTATGGCACTTATGTGATAGGAACTCAAGAAATTCTCTTCTTTCACGCCTTCCATATTATTTTTGCCACTACGACTAGTGAGAAAAATGGTGTGTATCTTTGATTTTAAAGGACCATCCACTTCCAAGACTAGTGATGTCAGATATTTCAGACAAGAGGGAAACTAACTTCTTGTCTCAATATCATGTTTAGTGTCTTCTACTATGATTTGGTCATCCATGTGAGATTCTTCCTTCTTTTGTCCAGTAGTTCCTTTCTTTCTAAGTCGAGAAAATACAAATTTTATGAACATCGACAATTCTTTACCACGTGGATCAATAGGAAACCGTAATCTAGAGAACACATATGTTCGAGTGGCAGAGGGTTGAATACGGTCAAAGGCCGACATTTCAGGTGAATTTATTTCACTTTGGTTGTTTACTAGTTCTTAAATTGTGATGTGTTGTACATCCATTCTTCTCTATATGGGGGGCATGCAAATAGGCTCACAAGGATTATATCCCAAACCATGTTGTTGAGGGATATCCCCATAACCATGTTGGTCAACTTACATGTGTTTCGGTTGGTCCATGATTACTTGGGGTAGTGTTAGGCCTTGGCCCTTCTTTTAATGAAGCTTTAGAAAAATCATACCCCGACTTAGCTAAAATTTTATAAACTCGGGGGTCGAAATTCGAAACCTTCAGTCTGTGCGTTAGGCAACAAACCATGATCTACAAAAACTTGGGTAGGCTTAACAAAGCCTTTAATGGAGGTTTCAACACACTTGTTGATTGTAACTTCGTGAATAGAATTGTGAAGTCTTCAAGAGATCTCAAAGACCCTTTCTCAGTCTTAGGAATGAAAGATGTGTCTTTTTCCTTTTAATAATTCATGACTTCTTCGAACGATGTTTGCCCTTCCTCGTGTCAGAATGTAGGTGTTGGGTTTGGGCAATCAAACGTAGCGAAATACAAAAATAAATTGCCAAAACCCACAAAGGACCCGTGTTAATGAGCATAATATGTTGATTAGAGGTGTAACCTCAATCTAACTAACTGGTGAAGATCACAAACGCAGATCTGAAGAACGACATCTCTATGATATCCACACGAATATATCTGAACCGGACTTCTTCTCCAATGGTGCTAGCAATCATAGGAAGAAGGAGAATCTTGTTATACAAAATCAACGAATCAGGACGTGCACGCTGACCGGGTCCAAACCAATCGTGGCAGCAGGAGAGGAAGGCGACCATCCCATGGCCGTGGGCTTCCAAGGGGGCGGCTCATATGTGTGGCCGAACCCTAGAGGGTGAAAACCCTTTTTTCACTCTTCCTCTTTTCTCTCTAGTATTTGTGTGGGTGTAGGAATGAAACTAATCATAGCCTATAAATCCTATTTATAGCTAGAGAAATTCATATTTTCCCTTTAATTCAATTGTTTGGATTAGTTTGCATTCTAGTCCACAATTGCTCTTTAGTCCAACTAATGAGCATAGTTTACACTTTAGTCCAACATTCACTATTCCTATTTATTCCAACTAATTAGCAATTGATTCTAGTTTTATCTATTCTTTTGTGTGACCCTGTAGGTTCCTAATTACGTTGACAGTAATATATTACAAACATTGAGCGGCATTTAGCAACACATCAATGCTACCCAAGTAATAGGAATGTTAGTCGTCTGACTAACCTCTGTGACCAATGTTACCGTGTTGTATAATTGTAGGGTTTTGATCATGGATACGCAGCGGAAAAATAATTTATCCATTCAATACCCTCCAAGGATCACAGGAATAGAAGCATAACGATGGTAAAGGAAGAATCATGTTACACACCTTAGGGTTTCTCGTGTGATGACTTGTAATGTGAATTGTGTCACGTCTCTACGGTTGATCCACGCCTAGAATTTAGATATAGATCTTCCTTCTCCTTTTTGCAAGCTTGGACCGGAGTAAGAGGAAAAGAAATCACACAACACGAGGCAACAAGGAGGTTTCGGCCTCCTTTGTTGGCCGACGGGTAGGGGGCGGCGCAAGGGGGTCGGTTCGGCCCTCTTGTTGCTTGCTCTCTGTTCGTACAAAAATCCCAAGTATAGGATATCGTCTCAAGTAATAAAATCCGGTAAGTCCGGAGTCGAATCCACAAGGAGAGGAGGATTAGAGAATGACTTGCTAACTAGAATAGCGAGTGAAAAACGACGAACTAAGCTACTAACTAAAGAAATTAATGCAATTTTCTCAATGACTTTAGAGCTTGCCTAGCTATCAAATCCACCAAAATCAATTGACTGCGCAAGTTAAGATTTGAAACTAAGAAACAAATGAAACAACTACTAATACTACTACGATTCAAAAGAGCTAGTCGATATGAAAGTGAAGTTGGGTCAATTTATTTCGCTAGAGAACTTGCAAATGAATTCAACACCCAAAACTTGTATCAAGTGAAGAAACATGGATTCTAAAGCAAACGAAATCGTCTAGCTCACGAATTCAATAGCGAAACCCAAAATCGAGTTATGTCAAGCATCAAGGATATGTACTCCTCCAAGTGAGTCCACATACAAGATCAAGCCACAATTCGGATTTGTCTTTTGACACAAGAATTCAATGAATTCGACATCCAAACTCGTGCAACTGTAAAGAACAATTGAAAACTTCACAACAAGCTATCCAACATCATCAATAAACCCATCAAATGAACTAGCTAAGCATGTTATTGAGTTGAGGAAGAGATTTCACGAATATATTCAAATATATTTTCATATATTTCAAGCTCAAACTCAAGAATACACAAGTCTATCTCAAAATCAACTCCAATAACACAATATTAAGCTATAACTTGAAGAACTAAATCAAACAAACTTGAATCAAAACTACAAGAAATGGAAGAAAAATCAACTAAGCAGCTCCAATGGTACTGCTAGCTGCTGCTACTATCTGCTGACTACTGCTGCTGCTGCTATTATCTGATGACTACTGCTGCTGCTGCTATTGTATCAAAACAGAGCATAGCAGCAAGACAGAGCAAAACAGTGCTCTACAGCCTCAAAAACGGATCAAAAACAGACTCCTCTCTCCCCCTCTTCATCTTTCTCTGTTCTTAGCCTTTAGAAAGATCAAGAACAAACCCAGAAGAGGGCGAAATCAGAGAGAGAGAGAGGAGAAACAGGGGACCCGAACAGAGCTGTAGAAACGTCGGGTATGTGAGAGAGCATGAAATTTCTTCACTATTGTGTTATATAGACTTGAGGGGTGGATTTCGTAGCCTCCAAGTACCAATATCCACCGTTAAATTGATCCCAAACGCTCTCTATCGTCGATTTCAGCTTGTCTTCATGAACCCTAGATATTTGGGGCTTTCCTCGTCATTTCTTCTTGGGCCGAATTGATTGGAGTAGGAGATAGAGGATGGGCTAGGGAGTAGATTGTGACCGGTTTGGGTGAATTTGGTTGACATTGAGGCCGGGGTGAGGTTCGGTTCGAAGCTTGAGAAGCTTCCATGGCGTTGCTCTATTCTTCGTTCTTGTTTGTCGTCGGGGAGAGATACGCGTGAGTGAGCTTGTGAGTTGTTTTGGTGTAATTTCACCCGACTCCCCCCTTGTTTGCTGGGGGCTTTAAAAAGGCCCCCAGCCTTCTTAAAAAGTTTGGAAAATAAAAACTTCACCCCAATTCTGTTAAAATGATATTAAATAACTCCTTTATAACTTTGTAAAGCTTCACATAGACCCCCTCTCCGTTAAAATGACTTCAAATATGCCCCTTGATGTAACGTTGGCTTACGAATCAGTCCATTGACTTCTTGAACTTCACTTTTTTGGCCTCTATTCTCCCTTGTCTCTTCATTTAAGCCCTTGAAACTTCATTTTGCTTGTAATTTAGCCATAAAAACTTCAAAAATTCTTCAAATTAAGTCCTCCAAGTCTTCTTAAATCATCATTTAAGCTCTCACTAGCAACCCTCTTTCATTCCAAAGCATGTCTTTGCCTACAAAACAAGATAAAAGCACCCAAAACTACGAAAACAAGCCTAAGTCTAGAAAGAGAGATAAAATAGCTAAATTACACATATTAGCAAGCTATGAAGAGTTCATTAACATACTAAAACATGCAATTATATGTCGTTAACACTCTCTCTCCTTTTGTTCTCTCCCACTCAAGTTATGAACAATAGTGTCATAAGTGTGGGAAGTAAGGAAGGAGCATCCTTTATATAGTCCAACAAATCCTTGTCAACTACCTAAAGGCCCTATTCTAGTCCTACTAGAATTCGTTTTGTCCCTTCCTTGCAAATTAGTCCTACTATGTTTGCAAGGTGTTGCAAAGTGATCCTTCTAATTAATTAATCATATTAATAAATTCCCAAATCTAGTTCAACTCTATCTAGCGTGTGACCCCATAGGTTCTATCTAGTTGGTAGCAACAATTTGCTAATATGGAGCGGTCTCTAGCAAAACATCCATTCTAGCCAACTAATAGAATAGTCATCCGACAAACCTTGTGCAAGTAATTGTCACATCCCTTTGTCTCCATATCCGGATTCGAAACGAGACATACAAGTCACACTCGTATATCCAATCCGCAGTTTTTCGATCCTGGGAATATTCTTATTCATGCAAATAATATCAATATACCATATTGATTTATTTGAGTCTGGCCAGACATTTCATAAGCACTATCCCTCGAGTGGCCTCGGATATTTGCTCTGGGAGGGTTAAATTCTATCTACGTCTACTACGATTTCTAAGCTTGCTTCTTATTGTATCCGGTACACGCCTTTATAGCTACCCAGTTACGGTGTAGCGTCTGACGCTACCAAAATCACAATAATCCACAACTAGACAATCTAGTGACTTCAAGTCTAAGGATGACAATACCATTGTCACCTCGAGAAGCGCTTGTGACTCCACATAACATGTATGTAGCCTTCTCGGAGATGGGTCAATCCAGTGTGCAATTACCCTTAATGCACACCCATGTGTTGGATCATGATATCTGCATATCAATCCAACCCCATACTAGTCTATAGATGATTTTCCTATTAATCATTATACTGGACTAGGGATATTTAAGATAAACAACACAATTGTAAATCTAAGGACTTCATTATATTAAATATCCAATAATTAATACAATGAATGATCTAGCCAAAAACAAGTTCATACTAAACTAGATTGCCTCTAGGGCATCTATTCCAACAGTCTCCCACTTGCATTTGAGCCAATCTGATGCATCCCGTATGCCAATGCTCCTAGTGTGCCCTTCATGCTTCCACTGAACAAGCGGCTTTGTAAGTGGATCTGACAGATTCTCATCTGTAGGAATCTTGCATATCCGAACGTCTCCTCTATCGATAATGTCTCAAATAAGATGAAACTTCCAGAGCACGTGTTTGGATTTCTGGTGTGATCGAGGCTCCTTTGATTGCGCGATCGCCCAGTGTTGTCACAGTACAACTCTACCATATCCGCAGTTCTAGGAACCACACCAAGTTCAGAAACAATTTTTTTGATCCAAACAGCTTCTTTTTGCTGCGCCATTTACAGCACTGTACTCAGCCTCTGTTGTAGAATCAGCCACCGTCTCTTGCTTGGAACTCTTCCAGCTCACCGCTGCTCCATTCAGGCAAAACACATATCCCGATTGTGATATGAAATCATCTATGTCGGTTTGGAAGCTTGCATCCGTGTAACCCCTTACACACAACTCTTCCTCTCCGCCAAATATCAAGAAAGCATCCTTAGTTCTTCTCAAGTACTTTAGGATGTTCTTGACCGCAATCCAATGACTCTAACCCGGATTGGATTGGTATATGCTTGTCATACTCAAGGCATATGACACATCTGGTCTAGTACATAACATGGCGTACATGATAGATCCTATGGACAAGGCATAGGGAATTCTACTCATGCGTTCCTTATCAATCTCATTGGAAGGACAACCACTCTTCGAAAGAGTGATTCCATGTGACATGGGCAAGAATTCCTTCTTGGAATCTTGCATGTTGAACCGTTTCAACACCTTGTCAATATATGTACCCTGAATTAATCCTAGCAGTCTTTTAGATCTATCTCTGCAGATCTTTATACCAAGTATATAGGCTGCTTCCCCTAAGTCTTTCATTGAGAAACATTTTCCTAGCCAATCTTTAACAGATTGCAGCATGGGAACATCGTTTCCAATGAGTAGCATGTCATCTACATACAAGACCAGAAAAGCTACAGAGCTCCCACTAACCTTCTTGTAGGCGCAAGACTCATCTTCGTTTCCGATGAAACCAAACTCTTTGACTACTTCATCAAAACATCGATTCCAACTCCTAGAAGCTTGCTTCAATCCATAAATGGAATGTTGCAGCTTACATGCTTTATTGGCTTTCTTTGGATCTTGAAAACCCTCCGGCTGTATCATATACACGTCCTCGTGGAGATTCCCATAGAGGAATGCTGTTTTGACATCCATCTGCAAAATCTCATAGTCGTAATATGCTGTAATGACAAGTAGGATTCGGATGGATTCGGTCATAGCGACCGGTGAAAAGGTTTCATCATAGTCGGTACCATGAATCTGTCTCAATCCTTTAGCCACCAATCGGCCCTTATAGGTAATCACATTACCATCTATGTCGATCTTCTTCTTGAAGACCCACTTGCATCCAATGGGTCGTGCCCCTTCGGGTGGTTCCACCAAAGTCCATACTTTGTTGGTATACATGGATTCCATCTCGGTAGTAGGCTCATCATACTTTCATGGCCTCCTCATAGGTAGTAGGCTCATCATCTATGAGCATCGTGTCACCAGAGTCTGTTACGAGTAGTCCATACCTCTCGGGTTCCTGGCGCACTCTACTAGATCTACGAAGCTCTTGTGTTACTTGAACAGGCTATTCCACAACCTCTTGTGGTTCCTGTTCATGTTCCGTAGTTGGTTCAGTGATTTGTGGTTCTTGAATTTCTTCAAGTTCTACAGTCCTCCCACTTGCTTCTTTAGAGACAAAATCTCTTTCTAGAAACACGCCGGACCGAGCAACAAACACTTTGTTCTCAGTTGGTTTGTAGAAGTAGTAACCCTTAGTTTCCTTAGGGTACCCCACAAATTTACACTTATCCGGCTTCGGCCCTAGCTTGTCCAATTGTAAACGCTTTACATAGACATAGCAGGCCCAAATCTTCATGAACGACAGTGTGGGACGCCTCCCACTCCACATCTCATGTGGTGTCTTCATGACTAATTTATATGTAACACGGTTAATGGTGAAAGCTGCACTTAATAGAGCACAGCCCCAAAATGACAATGGAAGATCGGTTTGACACATCATAGATCGAACCATATCCAATAGTGTTCGATTCCTCCTCTCGGACACACCATTCCATTGTGGCGTTCCGGGTGGAGTGAGTTGGGACACTATCCCACACTCTCTAAGATAGTCGTCAAACTCTTCGCTCAAGTATTCTCCTCCACAATCCGATCGTAGAGCTTTGAAACTTTTGCCAAGTTGCTTCTCTAATTCATTCTTGAATTCTTTGAACCTTTCAAAGGATTCGAATTTGGCCTTCATAAGGTATACAAATCCATATCTACTGAAATCATCACTAAATGTGATGAAGTAGACGTAACCACCCCTGGAAGGCGTGGCAACTGGCCCACACACATCAGTATGTATGAGGGCCAATTGCTCACTTGTCTTTTCACCTTTCTTAGTGAAAGGGGACTTTGTCATTTTTCCCAATAAACAAGCCTCACATGTCTAATATGATTCAAAATCAAATTAGTCTAGAAATCCATCCTTATGGAGTCTAGATACACGTTTCTCGTTTATGTGGCCTAAACGACAGTGCCATAAGTAAGCATGATTTAAATCATTTATTTAATCATCTTAGTATTAATGTTGTAAACAGGATTGCTTAGATCAAGGACATATAGTCCATTAAATAATTGCACACTACAATAGTGAATATTATTAAAATAAATTGAACAACAATTGTCCTTTATTGAAATAATAAAACATTCCTTGTTCAAACAAGAAATAGAAATAATGTTTCTTCTCATACCAGGCACAAAATATCAATTATTTAATTCTAAAACTAATCCTGAAGGCAGAGACAGCTCGCACACGCCCACGACCAATGCAGCAACCTTTGCTCCATTCCCAACGCGCAGGTCTATCTCCCCTTTAGCCAATCTTCTACTTCTCTTTAGATCCTGCACATTTCGAAAAATGTTAGATACACATCCAGTATCCAATACCCATGATGTAGAGATAGTTAAATTGACATCTACTACAAAAAATACCTGGTGGTTGTGGAATCACTATTCCAAGCCTCTTGTCCTCCACATATTTTGGGCAGTTCCTTATCCAGTGTCCAGGCTGACTGCAGTAGTGATACTCACCTTTAGTCACACCTTTTCTATGCCACCAACAGGATTAAGGACAGGTTCCTTGGACTTGGAAACTAACTTGCCTTTTCCCTTGGAGGATGAGACAAACCTTTTTCCCTTTCCTTTCTGCTCCATCATAATGGCCTTGCCCTTACCCTTGTTGATGCTTTGTTCAGCTGTCCTCAACATATTGAGTAAATCTGGCAGTGGTTTTACGATCTCGTTCATGTTATAGTTCATGATGGACTGTCCATAACCCTCAGGAACGATTGCAGTACCAGATCGGTGGCTAACTCTTGGCCGACCGGAAACCCTAGTCGCACGAGATTCTTCAAGTACCCGATCATACGGAGTACGTGAGGTCCCACAGGTTTTCCTTCAGCCAGATGACATTTGAACAATGCCTTAGAGACCTCATACCTCTCAACCTTGCCTTCTCTTGGAAGTGCTGCTTCAAGTGTTCGATCATATCGACAACATTCATGTTCTCGTGTTACTTATGAAGCTCAGAGGTCATGGTGCATAGCACAAGGCAGGCCGCATCATTAGCGTCATCTACACGCTTCTGATACGCCTTTAGGGCTGCAAGAGTATTGTTCTCTGGACCTGCTGGAACTTGCTCCTCTATTGCGTACAGTTTCTTCTCTTGCTTTAGAACGATTCTCAAGTTTCTGTATCAATCAAAGAAGTTGGTTCCAGAGAGCTTGTCCTTCTCAAGGAAATATCGTAGGGAATGTTTTGAACTCGATGAGTTGTTTTCCATTTGGAATTCTACAAAAGGAAAATACGCAAGTTTTAGTATTTGTGAACTTTTGACTATATTAAATAATGGCTAGTTTTTCAAATATAGCTCCCACTATTTTTCTACGGATTAATAACCCTCAAGATATTAATGCGGAAAATATCCTTATATTTTATAGTGGGCCAAGATCCATGTTTCATCTCCTTTTGAGCTTGCTTTGGAAAGTCACCCAAAATTTGACTACTTTAGGTAGGAACAATTCCAATTGCATCCTATGCAACTCTTGGTTCAATTGGGAAAATAAATCCTTATTTATCCATCCGCATGCGTAATCCCAATTGATTGCCTCTAGGTTTTAATCACATTAATAGCCTAGTTGTGTCCAACCTCTTATTTAAACAATTGCACATTACTTGTTTTTGCCATCGCATTCCATCATTATGAACCAAGTCGCCTTGCTTTGGCATGCACGAACTTGATAAATCATGATGATAATGAGTGTTTAAATAACGAGAAGGCAAAAACACAATATTTGAATTTTGAGGAATTTTAAAATTCAATTTTTAATTGTTTTGTTGATTCTTATCAACTGATCTATCTATTTGAGTTTGGGCTCAACTCCAAATAATAGATCCGGGTTGTCTAATTATCTTATTATCCTAATTGCATGCATCATCCATACATCAACCACAAAATAATAATACAATAAAATAAACAACCATAAAATAAAATAAAACGTGATGTGGATATGGCCTTTTCTTAGACTAAGATATTCCCAAGCCAATGGGAATATCTATGAACCCTAAAAGAAAAAACATCTCCAGTCTTCATCTTTTGGTCCATCCATCATAGTCATGTGGAATGCTCCATGCTCCGTCTTTTGTGGCTTCCTTTGTCTTTGGGCTTCTTTTCTTCAATCTTGGCTAACAATCTATTCTATCTAGCACTAGTTAACAACTATACTAAATAAAATAAATCTCACAAGTTGAGAAAAAAAATGGCTCGTAGGCCATGAAACCCTAATTAATTATTACATCAAATTGAATAGCTCGCAGGCCGTAAACCAAACCACAAAATTAAACAATCACACCAAACCACATCCTAAGGCCATATCCAACCACCATGCGATTTGCACATAAACAGTTAAAATCCAATTCAACGCGCTTGGTCAATTTTAATTTATTTTAGGATTTCTAGGGTTAAAACGATTCAAGGGGCCCACCATACCATGTCCGAACTTTATTGGAGCCGCCCTGGGCCGAGCCTAGGCCGGTTGGCCAAAACCGAGGGGTCGGCTGACCGCCTAGGTGGATTGGCCGGCAAGGAAGGGAGAGGGGCGGTCCCTAGGGGCCGAACCTTCTTAGTTGTTTCCAAAACAACTCCTTCCTTGTTCCCCAAGTCCAAAAAGATTCCAAATTTGAAACTAGTTTCCAAATTGGTGCCCAAACCCTATATCTAAGATCCTTAAATTTCTCAAACTCACTAATCCATGCATCCAATGAAAAAACTAGGTCTTGTTTTGTTTGATTATTGAAAAATTGCATCATATTCTTGACTTGTCCGTTTTACACGATAAACAATAAATTTAAAGTGTAAAACTATCAAAACGTAACACATAAATCACGTCTATGTTCTACGACATGTGGCTCTGATACCACTTTAGGGTTTTGATCATGGATACGCAGCGAAAAAATAATTTATCCATTCAATACCCTCCAAGGATCACAAGAAGAGAAGTATAACGATGGTAAAGGAAGAATCATGTTACACACCTTAGGGTTTCTCCTGTGATGACTTGTAACGTGAATTGTATCACGTCTCTACGGTTGATCCATGCCTAGAGTTGAGATCTAGATCTTCCTTATCCTTTGTGCTATCTTGGACCAGAGGAAGAGGAAGAATAAATCACAAAACACGAGACAACAAGGAGGTTTCGGCCTCCTTTGTTGGCCGACGGGTAGGGGGCGGCGCAAGGGGGTCGGTTCGGGCCTCTTGTTGCTTACTCTCTCTCCTTTTGTTCTCTCCCACTCAAGTTACGAACAATAGTGTCGTAAGTGTGGGAATGAAGGAAGGAGCATCCTTTATATAGTCCAACAAATCCTTGTCAACTACCTAAACGCCCTATTCTAGTCCTACTAGAATTCGGTTTAGTCCCTTTCCTTGCAAATTAGTCCTACTAAGTTTGCAAGGTGTTGCAAAGTGATCATTCTAATTAATTAATCATATTAATTAATTCCCAAATCTAGTTCAACTCTATCTATCATGTGACCCCATAGGTTCTATCTAGTTGGTAGCAACAATTTGCTAATATGGAGCGGTCTCTAGCAAAACATCCATTCTAGCCAACTAATAGAATAGTCATCCGACAAGCCTTATGCAAGTAATTGTCACATCCCTTTGTCTCCATATCCGGATTGGAGACGAGACATAGAAGGCACACTCGTATATCGAATCCACAGTTCCCGGATCCTGGGAATAGCCTTATTCATGCAAATAAAATCAATATCCCATATTTATTTATTTTCAGTCTGGCGCCATAAGCACTATCCCTCGAGTGGCCTCGGATATTTACTCCCATTATGTGGGAGGGACAAATTCTATCCACGAATACTATGATTTCTAAGCTTGCTTCTTATTGTATCTGGTACACGCCTTCATAGCTACCCAGTTACGGTGTAGCGTTTGACACTACCAAAATCACAATAATCCACAACTAGACAATCTAGTGACTTCAAGTCTAAGGATGAAAATACCGTTGTCACCACGAGAAGCGCTTGTGACTCCACATAACATGTATGTAGCCTTCTCGGAGATGGGTCAATCCGGTTTGCCATTACCCTTAATGCACACCCATGTGTTGGATCATGATATCTCCATATCAATCCAACCCATACTAGTCTATAGATGATTGTCCTATTAATCATTATACAGGACTAGGGATATTTAAGATAAACAACACAATTGTAAATCTAAGGACTTCATCATATTAAATATCCAATAAATAATACAATGAATGTTCTAGCCAAAAACAACTTCATACTAAACTAGATTGCCTCTAGGGCATCTATTCCAACAATAATCCCTTTGTCTCTTCTATCCAGATTGGACACAAGACATGGATTGTCACACTTTTATATTCAATCTAATTTTTCTCGATCTCTGGGTAGACTTAGAAAAACAAATAACATCAATATCTCATATTGATTTATTCGAGCATGGCCGTGCATTTCCCTAAGTCTCACTCATTGAGTGGCCATGGATATTTACTCCCATTATGTAGGTGAGAAAAATCATATCTACATCACTCACATCTCTCAGCATATTTCATAGCATGTCTAATTATCGCTTTTATAATCACCATGTTACGGTGTGACGTTTGACTACATCAAAACATGTTAATTCACATCTAGAGAATGTAGTGACTTCAATTCGAAGGATCACAAGACCATTCTCATCTTAACTTCCTATTGAGGTATCTACCGGGTGGATCTTATCGCTCGTGTTTCGGTTAGTAGTAATCCCTTCTTTAGACAACAGAGCTACTTCTTTCCCCTTTCTTTCTTTGGCAAGAGGGGGCTCGATGGAACTCTCCCCCAAATATATCTTTTCATCAACAAAGTGAGCTTTGGCTTCGGTGAACGGTTTTCTCATAAACTATAATAGTTTTAATCTCATCTTGGTAAAAAATAAAGCATTGATTATTAGTGAAGGCGATGACACTGTTCTCATGTATTCGAGGTCGTTCTAATAGCAAGTTGTATGGCGATTTGGAGTTGATGACATGGAACAATGTGTTTGCGGTAAGTTCTCCAATTGACAAGTTTAAACGTATCATGCCACTGGCATGTCGTCCTCGCTGGTTAAAACCTTGAATAATCAAGCAAATTTTGGTCAATTCGTCTGTCGTGATACCCAGTCTTTTCATCATGAAATTGGGCATGATGTTCATTGCGGAGCCTCTGTCTATAAGGATACGATTAACCTTTTGTTCCCTGATATATCTAGCCACGAAAAGTGGGTGATTTTGTGGTTTTTTATTCCAACTTAAGGTCTTCATCTGTAAAGGAGATTGTTGTGCAGCAAGAAGCACATGTGGAGACCTGGTTTCAATTTTCTTTCAGAGTTCTCAGGACATTTTGATCATGCATCAGCTCTTCTATCATTCGGGTTAGCACTGCCGGTTTCATGAGGAAGTTGCATGGCTTCATTCAAGGTGAGACTAAAGGGTAAGTGTTTCACATTGTCGAGCGACTCACTCACCTTTATTGTTTTTAGTACCTTCATAGTAGGCACCATCTTTCTCATCTTTGTCCTCCTCTCCCATTGAAACCATTTCGGATATCGTGACATAATCGAACGCCATATTCCCTCCGAATCTTGGATTATGTTCTTTTTTACAAGATCCATTATGAGTTCTTTGAGTACAAAACATCTCTCCGTTGCATGATGACAATGCGGTGATATCGACAATATTTTTGATCGTCTAACCTTCTCATATCCTCCAGACGCTTGTACTCGGGTAATGAAATAATTTTTTTTTTTTTTTTTGTGAAGGTCGTCCAACATACTTGGCACGTCCAAATCTCGAAAAGGGTATTTATTTTCTTGTAAATTGTCTTTATCATCCCTTTGATTTGGGCGTTATTCATTTCTTTACTCTTCTTGTCCTTTGTTGAGATTTTTAGAGGCATTTTTGTGACTGTCATGGACTCTTTGGCTCCTCCTTTGACAACTGAAAGTTTGTCCACAGTAACTTCAAAGCTTTGAGATTGGAAATTCTCCAAAGCTTTGGAGTTACTTGTTTTGAACTGAAGATTAACAGGAATGGAAAGCAGTAAAGTGAAGTACAAGAACACAAGGATTTTTACAGAGTTTAGTCACAATTGGACCTAGTCTCTGCCTGTGTGATCTAATCCCTCCAGGATTTCAACACACTTCGTATTAATCACCCAGATTTAGCCCTAGATCTCAAGCCTAAGTGAGCTACCTTATACTTATACAACTTGTGGTTCCCAACCTATCTAGTATTAGCTAAAACCTGTTGAAACAATAAGAACCTCTTTGTTGTTCACTTGAACAACTAAATTTCTATGTTTGTGAGGTTTAGAAATAAGAATGAATAAACCAGATACAACAGAAGTTGAAGAATACAAAAGATATAAGGAGATGAAGCTTGGAAGTGTTCTTCAAATTTGATGATTGATCTTCTCCTCTTGCAGTGTTGATTGGCCTGATTCATTTTGAAGAGTTTTGTAATTAAACCTCCCATGTATGAAAACCTCTCCAACCTATGTTGATTAGCCTCTTTTTCAGTGTAACTCCGTTTGAAATTCAAACTCCAGTATTTATCAACAACCTGCAACAACTTGAGAGATTTTAGGAACTAAATTCCCGCAAATCCTCTCCCCTGAGATGCTTCTTTCAACAACTATGTTTGAATAGCTTTTTGAATTTTTTTATGGAATTTTGGACGAACAACAATTCCGCACAATCTCAGCCACAAAGATCAAACAAAATCCCGACAAAATATTTACACAAAATCTGATCTGTTAGAAAGACAGTTCTGCATAAACTCTAGCTGATCTTGCCTTAGATAAAAACCAGTATAAATAGCTACAAGTATAGATAACTGTGTGACAAGATAGATAACATATGAAGAAGTTAGAGTAACTCCCAATCCAATCATGAATCCATCAAACTCATCCTGCATACAAAAATCAATTAAGCAGTTCTGAGCATCAAGGCAATCTCCAAGCTTTGGAGCTTTGATTGCCAGTTCATATGAATAACTTCTAAACTGAATCGTGTAATCTGCAAAACTAATTCATTCATAAACATAAGCTCAATGATATTTTTTTAAAGTCCATTTTGAATGATTAAATCACCACTCAATCAAATCTTCAAGCCTGCAATCACATAAACTGAATAATAACTAGTTAGCACAAGCAAACAGTATCTCAAATATTTGAAGCTTTGAGACTTTAACAATTCTTATCCTTTTGGCTTTCATCATCAAAGATCAAACTCCCCCTGAGTTTGTAAACACATTCATGCTCAAGAGCTTGAACTATCAATCTCCTCCGTGATGAATGAAAAAACAAATATTGTTGATTTCCAAGATTTCCTGCAACTCAAAGTTACCATTAAAACTTAAGAGGATAAATTATATCACATACAACTTATATCACATATATCACATACATCGTAACAAGCACATCACAGATATCTGAAAAAATAACTGATATCGTAAAAACATCAACCACATCCTACAATATCCAAATTATTACAAAAACTTCGGAAAACTAGCAAATAACACATACTACTTCTCCCCCTTTTTGACTTTCATCAAAGAAGTAGAAGAAATGTAGTATCAAGTTCAGAGGTTTTTCAAAGAAAAAAAAAGACTTCGGGACTTAGAAAGAAACAAAGAAATAAATAAAGAAAGATCTGGAAAGAAAAGGCTTCAAGGCTTTGAAGTTCCAGCTCCAGCACTTTTCTTGGTAGTCTTCTTCCCACTCTCAGCTTTGCCCTTGCCTTTGTCCTCAGTCTCCACTTGTTCTTCCTCTGCTGCTTGATAACTCTCTGTTAGGAGTTATTATGATACTTTCTTACTACTTTTAGTAGGCTAATTTCACATGATTTATATGTTATATGTGCACTAATATGTGAAATTAATGACTTATAAGCCTAAGAGTCAAAAGTTGTGTTTCTAGCTTATTTGCGCGTGATTTATCTCATATTTGTGATGATAATTGCACGGGTTATTTGTTGTTGTGTATCTCAGGTAAAATAGGTGAAATGGAGCTTATGAGAGATCTGGAGATGCTGGAATGGAGCTAGATGAAGAGGAGAAAAGAAGACGCAAAGACGAAGAAAAGTTGGAAAAGTCGCTAGAGGACCAGCCTGCACTCTTTTCGATGCTCTGGAAAATCTACAAATAATTTTGCATCAAGGCCCACTCCATTGGAAAATATACATCCAGGGCTTTCCAACTATATATGGTAGGCATAAACACGAGTCCCGATGAGGGGGATAAAGCCCGCGCAAGATCAGCTTACAATTCTGTCCGAGAATTATAAACCGGAGGGGCTAAAGCGCAATTTCGGCCAAAGTGCATTAAAAAACGTGCCCAGGCCTTGGGGAACGGATTATCAGACCTAAATAGGGACAGAAGCTGCTGGTGAAAGAGGGAGGAACGCTAGGAGAGACGAGGGGCATGGAGAACGACGCCGAAGTTGCCGGAACGCGAATTTCGTCACGAGTTTGACTATCGCTCCTATTTTTTCTATCGTTTCTCAATACTATGAACTTGTTAGCTTCTATTTTCAGTATCTTTGAGTATTTTTATTTGATAGGATCTATGGAGAGCCTAGGGTTATGACTAGATACCTTCCGGATGATTGGATTTGATTCATGCGTATTAAGTTGATGAATGTTTAGTATCTTTATTCTTGAATTGTGTTCCTTGATCTATAGCTATTGACTCGCTTAGACCTGAGAGGAATGACTATATTAGATGTTGATATTGTTTTTTCAAATCATAGCTTAATGTGGTAGTGAGTGTGTGTCTTCTAGCAATCATGTTCTTCGTTTTATGTTAACCTAGCGTCATGAACTAGGGTAGCGACTTGGTGAAAGATCGATGGACTGACAGGTGAAGACTAATTAGCTCCTGAATCTAGGATTGCTGGCAACCCCGTATCATGATGGAACGAAAGGCAAAGTGTTAGGGTTTGGATCAAAACTTAGGACTAGTCTTAATCCTTGTTAGGTTATATAGTTAATGGATCGACAAATGACGACTATTGAATCTAGCATAGACTTATATGAGATTGACAGAAGATTGTGAGTAGTTAAACGTGATCAAGAGCATATTCATCGTTACGTGTTTCAAAGCAGTATCCGGAAGTGTCTACAGCCCTAGGTGATCCATAGAACGCCTAGTTTTCTCCATAATTGATTAAACTTTGTTTAATAAAAGAAATCCAAAAATAAGTAGTTTAATTTGTCAATTTCATTTTAGTCACTTGTTTGAGGGTGGCAGCTTTTCAATCAACAACCATTCCTCCTTAGTTACTTTACTCTATCTTTAGTTTATAATTAGCAATAAACCAACTATCTCTCCTCGTGGGATTCGACAACTAAGGGTTGAAATACACTCCACTGTATTACTTGATCGTGCACTTGCGCATACGCGTAAATATTCGCGTCAAGTTTTTGGCGTCGTTGCCGGGGAGTTCGGCTAAATTAGTTATAATTCCTAGCCTTAGGGATTTTACTTTTCTTGTTTATATATATTACTCACCTACGTTCTTTGTGTGTGATATGTGGTTTCAGGTTGGATATTTCGGTGCATGTCCAATTCTAGAGACGAGCCTTTGCACCCAACACTTGAAGACCCGGAATCTCTGTTACGCGCACAACGTAGAGACAAGAGGAAATCAAACTCAGTTACTATGGATGACCAAACTAGAGCTGAGTTTGAAAGGATCCGCAAAAATATGCAGGATGCGGAAGCAGCTAGAATTGTAGATGGGGAAGATGCAGCTAATCGAGCAAGGGAGACTGAGGAGCTCATAGCTCAGTTGACCGAGATGCAAGCTGCAATGGCACGTTTAAACCCCCCAAATCCACAACCACGTCCTGGTGTGGGGGTGCAAGGAGGAAACGATGGAGGTAATAACGGTGGAAATATTGGCGGCAACGATGGGGGGGAATAATGCGCAGAATGTTGCGGCGTAGGTAAACAATGCTGAAGCTGATGAACGTCCTTTGGTGAAATACTTCAGAACTACGCCGGTAGGTTACCAACTCACTATTGTCAGGCCACAAATCAACGCATCCCATTTTGAAATACGCCAGCCATTGATAAACATGGTTCAAGATAAATGTTATTTTCTGGAGCTGCAGGTGATGATCCACACCAACACTTGCTCAATTTCGAGAAAATTACCTCCACTATGTATGATCAGAGAGTTCCACTCGAGACGATAAAGCTCATGCTTTTTCATTTCTCATTATCGGGAAAAGCAAAGACATGGCTTATGGAGCTTCCAGCAGGAAGTATCTCTACATGGGCAGAGTGTTGCAAGGAGTTTCTCAGGAAATATCTCCCGCCGTCCAAGGTTGCTCAACGGATGGCTGATATCACAAAATTCACTCAAAAAGAAGATGATTCTTTGGGAGACACATGGAGAAAATTCAACCAGCTCCTTCGCAGATGCCCTACTCACGGAGAGCCATGGTAAAAACTCTTGCACTGCTTTTATAATGCTTTAGACAGGGAGACTGCAAATGAACTAGATATGAAGGCTTAGGGCAATTTTATGGGCCTAGGAGTGCAGAGATGCCAGGACCTGCTAAATAATGTGGCAAAACGTGAGTCCACGAGGTCTGAGACTCGTAGGAACACGAAATTTGATGGGGCACTGGTTAGTAAGATTGAGTCAATGGTGGAACAGAAATTTTTGAAAATCATATGGCAGTTATGACTTCGGCTTTCAGCAATATGAATCCATCGGCACATGTAAAATTAGTCGAGGAGATGGTGGATGATGTGAATCAGGGATATAGTGACACCATTACAGATGTGAACTGCATGGGTTAACCACGACAGCAGCAATGGTCCAACACATATCATTCTAATAACTGGAATCATCCCAACTTCAGCTATGCCAATCCAAACAGTGGATTATATGCCCCAGGCCAGAGGCCTAATGTCCCATACCAAGTGCAAAGACAAGCTCCACAACAATAGGCTCAGCAACCAGAAGAAAAAGAGACTAACGCACTGTTGAAGAAACTGTTGGATAATCAAGATAGAGTGGAGAGAAAAATTGTATCCATGGAAGCCACGATGAAGAGCCATGAGACGCAGATTGGCCAGATAGCCAATCAAAATACTCGACTTCCTCCTGGTATGCTGCCTTCTAACACAATTACTCCACCTGAGCAGTTGAAGGCCATTACCACTCGCAGTGGGATGAACACTAAGGATCCTCCATATCCTACCCACGCGCGAGCTGAGGCGACCAAGGCTACTGCAAAAGTATTAGACAAAGAAATTTATGTTCCTACCGTGATTCCCCAATCAAAGGACACAAGTAGGAAGTCAGAGGAGAAGCCTAAGCAAAGGAAGGGTATAGCATGCGTTTTCCATACCTGCAGAGATTAAAGAGCCAAGAGGACGCTAAGCACTTCAATAAGTTTGTTGATATCTTCAGGAAACTGCAAATCAATATTCCCTTTGCGGAGGTCATTTCACAAATGCATAAATATGCTAAATTTCTCAAGGAACTCCTTTCTAATAGGAGACGCATGGATGATTTTGAGACCGTGACTCTAAATAAAGAGTGAAGCCCCGTGGTGCAAAAGGCGTTGCCTAAGAAGATGAAAGATCATGTCGGTTTTATCATTCCTGTGACGTTGGGAGATGCCTTTCATGGTAGGGAGTTATGTGATCTTGGCGCAAGCATCAACTTGATGCCCACATCCGTTTTTGAGCAACTTGGTGTGGGGGAACCAAAACCGACTAGGATGTGTTTGCAGATGGCTGACCGTACCATAAAATGTCCAAGAGGAGTTTTGGAGGATGTACTAGCGAGATTTGAAGGACTCATCTTCCCAACTGATTTTGTGATCCTAGATATGGAGGCCGATGATGATGTCCCCCTTATATTGGGCCATCCGTTCTTGGCCACAGGGAGGACAATCATTGATGTGGCTAACGGAGAGCTAATGATGAGGATCAATGATGAGAAGGTTACCTTCAACGTCTTTGAAGCTATGAAGTTTCCCGCGTATGCGGTGAGTGAGCAGTGCTTTGGTGTGGAAGCTTACACACCGGATGAGGAGGAAGACATTTTATTGGAGCGGCTGTATGAGGAACTTGCTCTACTTGACTCTAGCGAGAAAGAGCAGGCTATGGAAACTCATTGGCGCCAGCCCCTACCCCTCTTTAATGAGAGAAGCAGGAAGACTCTTATTCCTTGTCTTGATATTGCTCCTATTTTAGAGTTAAAACCCTTACCTGCACATTTGAAATATTTATATCTTGGATCTAATGATACTTTCCTGTGATTGTGTCTTCTTGTCTGGACAGGGAACAGGAGGAGCAGTTGTTGAAGGTGTTGCAGAAAAGGAAAGCAGCTATTAGATGGACCATAGCAGATATCAAGGGGATCAGCCCCACAGTTTGCTAGCGTAAGATCTGGCTCATGGAGGATAAGAAGCAGGTAGTTCAATTTCAGCGCCGCCTCTATCCTCACATGCAGGCGGTGGTAAATAAAGAGGTGCTTAAATGGTTTGAGGCGGGCATAATTTATTCGATTTCTGACAGCACATGGACTAGCCTGGTGCAGTGTGTCCCTAAGAAGGGAGGTATTACTGTGGTGGAAGGGGAAAATGGTGATCAAATTGCTACCCGTACTGTTACAGGTTGGAGAGTTTGCATGGGTTACCGCAAACTCAATGATGCCACTTTGAAGGATCACTTTCCCCTCCCAGTTGTTGATCAGATGCTTGATAGGCTGGCACATCACTCACACTACTTCTTTTTGGATGGGTACTCCGGATACATCCAAATTGTCATTGAGCCAGTGGATCAGGAGAAGACGACATTCACATGTCCCTATGGGACTTTCGCTTTTAGACGCATGCCTTTCAGATTATGCAATGCACCTACTACTTTTCAGAGGTGCATGATGTCGATCATCTCGGATATGGTGGATCAGAAGTTTGAAGTGTTCATGGATGACATCTCATTATATAATTATGGGTTTGAAGACTGTCTACGGCAACTGGCTTTGGTTCTTGATAGATGCATTGACACCAACCTAGTGCTCAACTGGGAGAAATGTCACTTCATGGTTACTGAGGGCATTGTGTTGGAGCACAAGATCTCCAGCAAAGGTTTAGAGGTGGATAGAGCCAAGATTGAAGTTATTGAGAAGCTTCCATACCCTACATCTGTAAAAGGGGTAAGGAGTCTCTTGGGACATGCAGGGTTCTACCGGCGCTTCATCAAAGATTTTTCAAAGATCACTCAACCTTTGTCTGGATTTCTTGAGAAAGATGCAGTCTTCAATTTTACAGAGTGCAAGTTGGCTTTTGATTTGCTCAAGAAAAGCTGATTAGCGCGCCCATCATCACCACACCAGAGTGGACCTTGTCATTTGAGCTCATGTGTGACGCTAGTGACTATGCGGTGGGATCAGTTTTGGGCCAGCGAAAGGAGAAGGTAGCTCATGTCATCTACTATGCTAGTCGGACTTTAATCAATGCTCATGCAAACTATGCTACCACTGAGAAGGATATGCTGGCTATTATTTTTGCATTGGACAAAATGCGTCCAAATCTTGTGGGTTCTCAGGTAACAATCTTTACTGACCATGCCGCCCTCAAGTATCTTCTCACCAAGAAGGATGCAAAACCAAGGTTGGTCAGGTGGGTACTTCTGATGAAAGAATTTGATATAGAGATCAAGGACAAGAAAGGAGTAGATAATTTTGTGGTGGATCACTTGTCCAGGTTAGATAATGTGAAGGATGAGGAGGTTCCTATCAGAGAGGATTTTCCGGATGAGCATCTTATGGTAGTGGTAGCAGTTGTGCCTTGGTTTGCTGACTTAGCAAATTTCAAGGCGCTCAATATTGTTCCTAAGGATATGACTTCCCACCAGAGGAAGAAATTCTTTGCAGATGCACAACGATTTTTTTGGGATGATCCATATATGTTTAAGCTGGGAGCAGATAATGTATTGAGGAGGTGTGTCGCAGAGCCCGACACGTTAGAGATTCTCAGACACTGCCAGGAGTTGAAATGTGGGGGACATTTCGGCAAAACACGTACAGTGGCCAAGGTACTTCAGAGAGGATTTTATTGGCCCACATTGCATAAGGATGCCCACCTATTTGTTCAGCAGCGTGACCGGTGTCAAAGAACATGCAATATTTCCAACCGAGATGAGATGCCTCAAGATTTCGTGTTGGAGGTGGAGCCGTTTGATGTTTGGGGCATTGATTTTATGGGGCCATTCCCCTCTTCACTTGGTAATCTCTATGTTCTTTTGGCTGTTGATTATGTGACCAAGTGGGTAGAGGCGATAGCTTTTCCCAAGAATGATGGAGCTACCGTAGAGAAATTTGTATGCAAGAATATTTTTACGCGGTTTGGGACACCTAGTGCCATTATTAGTGATGAGGGCTCGCACTTCGTGAATAGGGTCTTTGCCAATGTCTTGAGAAAATATGGGGTGAAGACACACAAGATTTCACTGGTTTACCATCCGCAGTCGAATGGACAAGCTGAAGTGTCTAGAGATCAAGGGGATTCTAGAGAAGACAGTCAATCCAGGGTGCAAAGATTGGTCCCTACACTTGGATGACAGTCTATGGGTATACAAGACTGCATACAAGACCCACTTGGGCATGTGTCCTTACCAGCTTGTATTTGGGAAGTCATGTCATCTTCCTGTGGAACTTGAGCACAAGGCATATTGGGCGTTGAAAAAGATCAACTTGGATGCTAAGCTCTCAGGTGAGCAAAGGAAACAGGCATTGCTAGAGCTTGAATTTTTTTTGTCTAATCATGAGAGTGAAAAAAATTATCATAAGCGGACCAAGCAATGGCACGACAAGCACATCATACCGCGAGACTTCAAGGTAGGAAAGAAAATATTAATTCTCAACACACGATTGAAACTGTTCCAGGCAAGTTGAAGTCGAGATGGAGTGATCCTTTCACAATTACCGAGGTTTAACCATGGGAATGGCTTGAGGTAGAAGCACAAAATGGGGATCAACAAGGATGAAGATACGAGCTTTGGAAACAAAAGACTCAAGGAAGGACTCAAGGAAAAGAAGAAAAGAAACTGCAGACACAGTCTCTTCGCACAAAGAGAATTCTCTTCGCACGAAGAGAATGCCTTAGCCAAATTCAGAGAAAGTTCAGAAAGTCTTCTTGGGACTGCTTGCAGTATCAAAATAGGAATATGTTTGCATGAAGAAGAACAGTCTACGCACGAACCTTCGCACAAAGACATATTCTCGTCGTTCGAAGATATCCGCAGAATTAGCTATTTGTTTGGGGATTTTGTGTAATTATTTGGAAGTTGTCTTAAACTCTATGGAAACGTATTAGAAAGAGTGAGGGATAGTTTTTGGGATATTCATACGTAGGACCTCGTGCTTGGAGCTTGGAGATTGCTAGAGGAAGCTTGGAATCATTCGTTTGACTTCTAAAATTCTGTTTCTTTTCTAGTTTTTTTGGATTTTGATCATAAAGACTTGTATTGTGATCATGTTTATGAGTAACTAAACTTCTATCTCAGGATATCTCGTAGGGAGCTAGGTTTTGATCACTATGTTTTGTGATTCATGGATTTGCTTTCACGCGTTTTGGCTTAATTGATGATTATTTATCTAGTTATGTGTGTTTCATGCTTATCACCCTTCTTTTCTGTTGTTAGACGTATCAATATGATTGAGCTAGGTCGTGAACGTAAGTCACATCAACGTTTATTGCCCAGAACTCGAAATACACACTAGCCGTATCTAGGGTTGAGAAATCTTGCTAGTTATCTAAGAACAAAGAGTGGATTAATGATCGTAAAGGATGCTTAAACTTGATTAGACTAGAGAAATCAGTTTTGATAGTTCAAGTATAGGTTTTGGTTGAGACATCTTCAACATAAACTTTCTCGTTTAGCTAGAACAAAGAATCATCGTGTTAGTAGAACATAAATCTAACATAGTGTGAAATACCTCGTGACCCGTAGAGATAACTTGACTTTGTCAAACCTTGAGAAAAACCTAAAACAATTCGTCTTTATTAATCGTGAAGAAATTTAATTGATTAATTTAGATTCGTTTTTCTTTAAATTATTAGATTTAGTAAAAACACCAACTGCGATTTGCCTACATAAGGATTGGATTTAATACTAATTTATAAGAATTCTCTTGGGTTCGACAAACCTGGATTAACCGGATATAACTACACGCGACAGCCGTACACTTGCGGTTGGGTCGTGTCAAGTTTTTGGCCATGGAAAACAACGCCGGAGCCGCCAAAACTCGAACTTCGTCACGAGTTTGACTATCCCTCCTATATTTTCTATATTTTCTTGTTACTATGAACTTGTTAGCATCTATTTTTAGTATATTTGAGTAAATTAATTTGATAGGTTCCTACGGGAACCTAGTGCTATGTTTTGATTTATGGATTGTTGATTTGAATTCATGTTCTTTGATTGAGCTTAATTAAGTTGAATGTTTTATCTATTCTTCTATCTCTATGCTTAATCTTATGTGTGATTGGAGTCATGAACCAAGAACACTAGTGATCTAGGTTGGTGATCGAGAGATGCTAAAACCAGATATGAACGAGAGGTAGAAGATGGCCTCGAATCATCATGGACCGAGAGGTGAAGTGAATAGGGTTAATCTTTAAAACGTAGTTTCAGCGTTGAGAGTTAATTGCTAGATAATCGGAGACTAAGTGTTGTGCCGTTTTTTGTGACATGTACGGTAAACCGATAGGACCCGTTTATCGGTGATATCATTGGATGGACTAGAACGGACCAACTAATAGCGGTGGACTGAGAGGCCCCATTAGCTGTAGGAAAGTAGGAATGTGTGAGAACGAGAGGAGATCACATTCTCTAATAGTGTGGCATGGATATAATGTTAGCTTAGTGTTTTCAAAGATAATTCCGGAAATTGAAGTTACCCTAGGGGATCCGTAGGCGACCTAGTACCAAGATAATTGTCACACCAAAATATTGTCTCCTTAATTATATACTTTCAGTTTATTAGTTAGGAACAAATCACTCAAACTACACTCCCCTTACTTTACTCTTTATTTTAGTTTCTCATTAGCTATAAACCTACTATCTGTCCTCGTGGGATCTATAACTCGGGGTTGAAATATTACCCTATATTACTTGAACCGTGCACTTGCGGTAACACGTAAGAAATCGTGTCAAGTTTTTGGCGCCGCTTCCGGGGACAGTGGTTTCTTTGTTAATCAGAAATTAGTTTAGAGAGTTTATTATTTTTGTTATCTATTCTTGTTACCTCATGGTATTTCTCGAGATTTTCTGTGTGCAGACATTCAACTATAAGCATGGAGATGAGAAATATCGTCGTTTTGCGAGCATAATTGAAGCATGCAACCTTGCGGGTTGGAAAATCGTGAAGGAGGGCCATGTAGATGGAACTAGAGAGGGGGTAGCCATGGAGATATGACGTTATACCTTTCGTCCCGATGACCCAACCCCTCCCACTGAGTTATTTTACTTCCTTGGTTGGAATCTCGAGGAGATGATCCCAAATGTTGAAGAATGGAAGCAACGGGCAACAAAATTGGGAATGGAGACGACACATGTGGACGCACAACTCGGTCTCTATTCGAATTCTGAAGATGCTTCAACCTTCCCAACTCTCAAAGAAGGGGATGATGAGCCATTGTGCATCCCAAGTTGTCCAAACATAGAGTCATGGCTCGAATCAAGTATGGGGGTGAAGCATGATAAAATATTTGGTGAGATTGACGAAAACCTTCTAGAATTCATATTGACGTTCTTGACTCTTCGTTTGTGAATTTGACGGACCATCTCGTGTGTGAGCTCAACGAAGATGAAAATATGCCAAAATTTGATTTGAGTGCTTCTTATGAAGGAGGGTAGGATATTCAATCGTTCATGCTTTATGAGTTGCCGTTTGAGACGTCAATAAAGACATCGCATATTGAGAATATGATCAAAGAGCACATCGGTCTCTTTCCACCACATGGGAGACCTGATGTTCGTGAAATCGTTATGACGTCTATTCTTATGAATTAGAAGAAGAATAAAAAGTTTTGGGAGAGCATTCACTTTCGCAACAATTTTTCGTCGTTGTTGAGATTCGTGGTTTGTATGATAATTTGTTCTCGTTCAATTGAGAAGAGAAAGATCAAGAAATGGTGGTGGAAAAAGAAAAAATGGAGAGAAAATATTTTTTTCAAGCAGGGGGCTGTTGTACTGTTTCAGTATGTTTCTCTAAATGCCAGGCTTATGGGCATTATGTGAAACCCAGCTGTTTAAGCATTGGAGGAGGCGAGTGCAAATAAACAACTTCGAAAAAATACAACTGGCTATCCCAATGTGAGTTGCAACGCTAATCAGTATCTCAGATCAGATCAAGCACAAATAAACTCAGTTGCGAAACCACTTCCTCTCCGTGTGTTGTTCGGAAATTGAAACGAATCAGAGCCCGAACGCACCCTTCTTCCCCGATCGAACCTCTGTTCTCTGACCAATCACAACCCCAATCCCTAAACTCCGCCGCCTTGCTCGTCCTCCATTTAAGCCGGCCAAAAGCTCAGCCAAACCAGCAGACCCACAGAATCCCCGCTACACATCCTCTCTTCTCATCCACCGCCTCCCCCCTGTCTCGGATCAGAAGAACCAAAACCCAGAGACCAAATCAACCAGCCGCCAGTAGCCATTAAATTCGGCAACTTGCTTCGTCTTAAAACCAAAACCCACACCTTTATCTGTCCGATTGGGAAGTCAGGTCGGCAATTACAGCCTCCAAGAACCCCTCTCCCCTGTTTCTGATAAAAAAACCTCTACCCAACTCCAAACCACCACCTAATTCTGACGAAATTGCCCAATTCCACTCCCTCTCTCTGATTTCACCATGTTCGATCAAACCCCAGACACCACTGACTCACCCATCCGCCACTACAGCTTGACCCAACATCACCAGCTCTCTGTTCAACTCGATGGAACCTGAGCTCCAAATCCAGTGCTGCCCTCTGTCTCTCATTGGGCTATTGATTCACAACCAGACATCCTTCCACAGTCTCTCCCTGTGTATCAACTTTAAAAAAGGGTGATAAAGTGCTTTATTTGCATACCAAGATGCAGGGGGTGGTTTTCATAAGTAAACTTTGTGTACTTGTGTTGGTGGGCTTTGTATGGGTGTGTGAAAGAACAAGAAGAAATTGAGAGTGAATAATGAGAAATTCATACAGAAAAAAATAGAAGTCAGAGAAGTGCGCTGGAAATTGCTAAGGTTTCACTCCGTCAGAGTGGGAAAGAAGAAAAATGAGAAATTGGATGAAGATATCGACCCCGGTGTGCTACGGCGCATTCGACCGTTACGGGAGCTCACATCATGAGTTCGGAGATTCTTCGTTCTCTTTTCGTCAGCAGCAACTGATCAATTGACCCCGGTGTGTTTGACACACTCGACCGTAATGGGAGTTAGCATTGGTGCGCACAATGTTTGCTTGGGGATTTCTCTTGCTATCTCAGTCAGCACCTATCGGATTTCGCCCCCGACCTTGTGTAGGTTGTGAGTATTCTTTTCTCTCTCTTTACTTAACGTTTAGGCACATCGTACTTGCTTTAGGATTTTAATTTGACAACTTGGTTACGGTGCATAGTCGCCGCTGGGATTAGCTGTTATAATCCTAGGGAATACTTGAGTACTTGCTTAATTTCGGTACACACAACATTTCACGTGCACGTAGTTTGAATTATCTCTAAATTTATTGTAGCTACCTTCTTGTGTCGTAGCTTTGACCCCGAGTAGAATCACCGCCCCTCGCATTTGAATGCCTAGTCTTCTTGGTTGATATCTAAATTCGTTGAGGATAACGAAGCGCCCAAGTGTGGGGGGATTTTTAGCTATTTGCTAGCCATGTCCGTGTCTTGCATCGCCATTTACATTTAAATTAGAATGTTGTATTGTGAGTCAGTGTCGTGTTTTTCTTATAATGTCATATTGTGCGTTTACTTATATTGCATTGTTTGCACTTTTAAATCATTGAGTCACTCTACCCAAAGTTGTCGGTTAATCGAGTTTGCCCAATCATATAGAGTACGGAAAAAATGAAAAAATAAAGAAAGGAAATAAAAATATCCAAAAAATTAAAAATTTTGAGAAAATTGGGCAACTTACGACCTAGAAACCGAAGAGAACACCGTTAAAGAGCTCATGAGAGTAGGAATCACCGTAGTACGGATACTTTAATTCTAGTATCTTGTGCCCGAGTCTCACGACAGGATGTCCCGGCTATTCGGGAATTGTGAAAGTAGATTACGGGCATACTTTTGGCTTCTCTAGTGTGCTAGGAGGATTGAGTTTCTAGGCGGTTGAGTAATCTGTTTCCCGTGGAAACTTGTGGACTCTTGGAATCTGGGGTGGACCTTCGTGTAGAGTCGGCCTAAGCGAAGCCGGGGAGTTTACACCACCATCCCTTAAGGTGGTTCCAAGAGAAAATCCTAAAAAGCCCACACTCTTAAGCTCTAATGCACGGTTGTAAAAACAGAGGAATAAAGGAAAGAAAAATTATAAATCTTAAGAAAAAGAAAATTTTTCTTCAAGGAGAAAGAACCTAATGTGCTTCCGTTCACGCGGAAAATTTGGATTCAATCCAATGTAGAGCTTAAGAGGGAAACTAAAGTCAAGCCGTATTACACAGGAGTTGTGTCTTCCGTCAATGGGATAATTTGCATTTCAAAAGCAATACCGGCTAAGAGGGTCTGATGACTTGGCGAAGAAATACCACTTAGTGACTTAGGATGCTTAGACCCTCCGAGTCAAAAGACGCGCCGTGTCTACGTTTGATTTGGTGGATGTTTGGGGACCCCTTAGTGAGTTTGCGCATAGGATCATCATATATCATTTCTTGCTACGTCTTGTGAAATTTCAAAGTGAGCTTGTGAGGATTTGATGATTTCAGTTTATGATAGAGAGGTTGCCCAATCTTAGATAAAGAAAAAAAATGTTGTTTATTTTATTGCATTGTACATAATTGAGTTGCATTGTATATATCATGTAGTTTCATATTCATGAAACCGTGTTGAGTCGTTTGCGTCTTGAGTTGGCTAGTAAACATTGATTTGCTCGGGACGAGCAAAAGGTAAGTGTGGGGGTATTTGATAAGTCTCTGTTAGGAGTTATGATGATACTTTATTATTAATTTTAATAGGCTAATTTCACATAATTTATATGTTATATGTGCACTAATATGTGAAATTAATTACTTATAAGCCTAAGAGTCAAAAGTTGTGTTTCTAGATTATTTGCGCGTGATTCCTCTCATATTTGCGATGATAATTGCACGGGTTGTTTGGTGTTGTGTATCTTAGGTAAAATAGGTGCAATGGATCTTATGAGAGGTCTTGAGATGCTGGAATAGAGCTAGATGAAGAGGAGAAAAGAAGACGCAAAGACGAAGAAAAGTTGGAAAAGTTGCTCAAGAACCAGCCTGCACTCTTTTCGATGCTTAGGAAAATACACAAATAATTTGGTAGTGAGGCCTGCTCCATTGGAAAACAGATATCTAGTGATTTTCAACGATATATGGTTAGGCCTAAATACGAGTCTGGATGAGAGGGATAAAGCCCGTGCAAGATCAGCTTACAATTTTGTCCGAGAATTACAAATTGGAGGGGCTAAAGCGCAATCTCGGCCAAAGTACATTAAAAAACGTGCCCAGGCCTTGGGTAACGGATTCTCACACCTAAAGAAGGACGGAAACTTCTAGTGAAAGAGGGAGGAACTCTAGGAGAGACGAGGGGCTTGAGAACGACACCGAAGTTGCCGGAACGCAAATATTCGTCACGAGTTTGACTATTCCTCCTATTTTTTCTATCGTTTCTCAAGACTATGAACTTGTTAGCTTCTATTTTCAGTATCTTTGAGTAGTTTTATTTGCTAGGCTCTATGGAGAGCCCAGGGTTATGACTAGATACTTTCCGGATGATTGAATTTGATTCACGCGTACTGAGTTGATGAATGTTTAGTATCTTTATTCTTGAATTGTGTATCCTTGATCTATAGCTATTGATACGCTTATACATGAGAGGAATGAATATCTTAGATGTGGATATTGGTTTTTCAAATCATATCTTAATGTGGTAGTGAGTGTGTGTCTTACAGCAATCCTGTTCTTCGTTTTATGTTAACCTAGCGTCATGAACTAGGGTAGCGACTTGGTGATAGATCGATGGACTAACAGGTGAAGATTAATTAGCTTCTGAATATTGGATTGCTAGCAACACCGTATCATGATGGACCGAAAGGTGAAGTTTTAGGGTTTGGATCAAAACGTAGGACTAGTCTTAATCCTTGTTAGGTTATATAGTTTATGGATCGACATATGACGACTATTGAATCTAGCATAGACTTACATGAGATAGACAGAAGATTGTGAGTAGTTAAACGTGATCAAGAGCATATTCATCGTTACATGTTTCAAATCAGTATTCGGAAGTGTATACAGCCCTCGGTGATCTATATATCGCACAATTTTCTCCATAATTGATTAAACTTTGTTTAATAAAGAAATCCAAAAATAAGTAGTTTAATTTTTCAATTTCATTTTAGTCACTTGTTTGAGGGAGACAACTTTTCAATCAACAACCATTCCTCCTTAGTTACTTTACTCTTTCTTTAGTATCGAATTAGCAATAAACCAACTATCTGTCCTCGTGGTATTCAAAAACTCGGGGTTGAAATACACTCCACTGTATTACTTGACTGTGAACTTGCGCATACGCGTAAATATTCGCGTCACTGCTTCATCATCTGACTCTTCTGCAGTCTCCGCTTGTTCATAAACATTTTCATTCTGTGCTTCCACATTAGCCAACCTCGACAATCACTTCCTCAACTGTAGCAGTGTTCTTCTAAGTCCCTCCTTCAGCAGTCTCCTCATTACCATATTCCTCATAAGATTGTTCAAATAAGTCCTTTAAAGCAAGAACTATTGGAATCTTCTTCTTCTCCAAGAATCTCACCAGAATCAATGCTTGTATCTTTGCTCTATGAAGATGGTATCTTCTCCAAGTCCAAACTCTTGATGATTACATTCAGTTTTGTATTCACCAAACCTTTGAATTTCACAAAATCAGTAGACGAGTCAAATAACCTTTGCCTAAGGTCTTCAATTCCATTTTCCAGAACCTCAACTCTATCCAGAACTTGGGAGAAATCCAAACTATCAGGTGCTTTAGAAGTTGTAGCTGCTCTAGGTTTGATAAAATCCTTCTCCTTCAATTCTTTTGCAGTTAACTCGGTATATAACTTCCATTTTCCTTCCCCAGTCTGAACCACACCAATACTCTGTTGTGAAGCCTCATCAACCAACCCAAAATCAGTGGTAATCTTCTCCTCACCCTCAAAGGGTACTCCAAAAATTTTAAAGAACAATGGCGACAAATTGGCGTAAGGCAATGAGTGATTCCTAGTTCTAGTACCACAGTACACCATATGTTCCATGAAAACAGTAGGCATATCAATCTCAAAGCCTTGGCATATCAATTACACCAACCAATACCCTATCTGTCACCAAATCTTTGGAATGCTCTCTGGGAACTACACACCTCATGATAATAGATAAAAGAATTCTGGCTTCACAGTTAAACAGAGAATGTGTTAACTACTTTGGTCCGGTTGGGGTTCCTTCCAAGAAAAACATAGCTTTGGCTAACTCCAAACACTCTCTCCTATCTGGATGCTCATGTACCTTATACTTCCCAGGCACTCTGAAAACATTGGAAAACAATTTGTAGTATAATTTCATATCCACCCCAGCCACCTTATAAGTAAGGACAAAACTATCATTATCATCCACTTCTTGAACCAGATTCAAGTAAAATAACCTAGTTATCCTAGGATATGCTTCAGAAGGTGGATTCAACAATTTACCAACAGAAGAATCTCTTAACTTGTTAATTTAGTCTATGTGAAGTTTTTCTAACAGTTGATCACTTATTAGACTAAAAAAAGCTACCTTAGAAGATGCATATCCATCCATCCATACAGCTTTAACCTCAAGGTTTATAAACCAAGATTCAGGAAAAAGATGCTTACCAAACCCATAAGATTTCTTGGTTTTGCTGCACTATGCTTAACTCTCTTCTTCTCTGTTGGTGGATCAACCTTCTTATCCTCTGGTTTCTTTTCCTTTTGAGATGGAGAACTTTTCTTCTCATATTCCTTCTTCTCTGTACTAACCTCTTTTTTCTTCTTGCCTGACTGATCTTCCCGATTCTTACTCTCTAGTTACTTGGATTTCACCACTTCCTCTGGTGTAGAATCAGATTCATACCTTATTCTTGAAATTCTTCTTGATCTTCTTTGAAGGTGGAGAAGTCTCTTGAATGCTGGTTGTTTCATCTGAATCTGATCAATGAATGGTGATCTTCCTATTAGCCTTCCTCTTTATCCTCTTACCATAACTCTGACCTTGCTACTTGATCTACTCTGATTTGCGCTCCATTTGGTTTATGGTTTCATAGGGTTTGAGAAAAAAATTGAGAGAGAGATAGAGACAGTGAAAGAGGTAAAGAATAAAAGAAATAAGCCCTGAAGTTGGCTTAAGTAGAGAGAAGAGTTTTATTGAAAGAAGGATTGCATGCAAATCAAATTTTGAAAGATATTCCTAGATATATTAGGATATTTTGACCAAATCCTCTTAACTCTTAAAGTATTCTATAATTATCTAAAAAGATTTCGTGATCCCATTTTTTAATTCAAATACACAATATATTACTCACGGCTTTGAAACAGTGGCTCAAAGCTTTGAGAAATTTCAAGGCTCCCAGAAAACTTCAAAGCTTTGAAGCATACTTTCAAGGCTTAAGAAGTATGATCACAAGGCTTTGAGATTTTCACACACAATACAAGTAAGAACTAATAATCCCCCTAAACCAATGCATCCTTGTTTAACATACCCAATTCAAGCCTTAGGTGTGAAAACCTATAATCTGGCAAAGGTTTAGTGAAAATATCAGCTATCTGTATGGTAGTTGAAATAAAAGTTAAAGATACATCACCTTTCTCAGTATGATCTCTAATAAAATGATGTCTCACATCTATATGCTTAGTCCTTGAATGTTGTACTGGATTCTTTGAAACTGAAATGTCACTAGTATTGTCACAGTTGATAGACACATTTCTGAATTCATATCCAAGATCTCTTAATTGTTGAGCAATTCAAAGTACTTGTGAGCAACAAAAACCAGCTCCAATGTATTCAGCTTCTGAAGTTGAAAAGGCTACTGAGTTTTGCTTCTTTGAATGTCAACTAATCAGTGATGAGCCAAGGAATTAACATCTATTTTAAAAATCTTTATATGTTTATGGGATGCAAATGCAAGAAGTATTCTGATAGCTTCTAACCTGCCAACAAGAGCAAATGTCTCCTCACAATCAATTCCTTCTTCTTGATTGTACCCCTGTGCCACAAGTCTGGCTTTTTTTCTCACAACCTTACCATTTTCATCAAGTTTATTCATGAATACCCATCTGGTTCCAATCACAGACGGAGTCTTTGGTCTTGGAACCAAGTTCCAAACTTTGTTTCTTTCAAACTCATTCTACTCATTCTGCATTGCCATGATCCAATATGCATCTTCCAGTGCCTCCTTTGCATTTTTAGGCTCAATGAATGATACAAAGGCACTAAGAGCACACATATTCCTTAGCTACTCTCTTGTTTGTGTTCCAGTAGTTGGATCTGAGATGATGTTGTCTACAGGATGATCTGATAAATACTTGAACTTCTTTCTTGGTGTCCATGTATATGGTCCTTCAAGGCTTTGATAACTAGACACAATAGTAGGAGCAACTTGAGTTCTGTCAATCTCAGTCTCAAGGCTTTGAGATTTTGGCTCAACGGGATGTTCAACGCCTTGAGATTCTTCTGATTGTTCCTGTATATTAGTTTTGCTTATTTTCTCTTTCTCAACCTCATCATCAGCCTCATACTTATTCAGGTTGAGATCTGCAAAACTTTCACTCAAGGAATCATCAGTACTTTCATCGAAAATCACATGAATGCTCTCTTCCACAATATTATTTATCTTGTTGAAGACTCTATATGCTTTGCCAGTTTGAGAATAACCGAGAAATACACCTTCATCACTTCTAGTATCAAATTTACCAAGATTATCCTTACCATTATTATGCACATAACAAATACAACTAAAAGGCTTAAAATAGGAAACACTTGGCTTTCTACCTTTGAAAAGTTCATAAGGAGTTTTCTTCAAAATAGGTCTAACCAAACATCTATTCAGCACATAATTGGCAGTGTTAACAAATTCTGCCCACAAATTCTTTGGCAAATTACTTTCAAGTAGCATGGTTCTAGACATGTCTTCAAGTGTCATATTCTTCCTCTCAACAACACCATTCTGCTGAGGAGTTATAGGTGCATAAAAGCTGTGTGAGGTGCCATGCTTTGAAAAAAATAAATCAAAATCAAGCTGATCAAATTCTCTACCATGATCACTTCTGATTGATGCAACATGTAAGTTTTTTAAAGTTTGAAGCTCCTTACAAAGCTTTGAGAATTCAGATAATGCTTCGGAATTGTCTCTAATGAACATAACCCATGTAAATCTAGAGTAATCATCTACAAAAAAAATTCATATATCTCTTACCTTTGGGTGTATGAACCCTCATAGGACCACACAAGTCCATGTGCATCAATTCTAAAGGTATAGAGGTACTTACAAAGTTCTTTGTCTTGAATGAGCTCTTGGTCTGTTTGCCTTGGGTACATGCCTTGCAAATCTTATCATCTTTGAATTTCAGGTTTGGTAATCCTCTTACCAAGTCTTTTGAGCTTTTTCATTGTATGCAGGCTAATATGCCCAAGATTTCTATGCCAAAGCTTTGAGTCTTCCTTCAAAGCTTTGAGACACTTCAGAATTTCACCTGCAACTTTGTTAGTACTAAAAGCATAAACATTGTGTGACCTAGGAGCAGTGAGTATGAAATTGTAAGATTTTTCATCTTGCACCACACATTTCTCCTTGTCAAAAACCACTTTATTACCTCTATCACATAGCTGAGATATACTAAGTAGATTATACTTTAAACCTTCAACCAAATAGACATCCGGAATTGAACTTGCAGAAACATTACAAACGGCATTGTCCGGAATTGAACTTGCAGAAACATTACAAATAGAGATCCAGAATTGTGCGTGGAGTACTATAAAAGTGACTCAAAAACTTGCGTTCCATATGATCCCAAATATTGATTGATTTAAGTTCTAGGGCTGAATACCAACCAAAAGCATTGTTCGTTAGGGAATGGACGAATTGTTTAGCCATCCAATCTCGTCATGTCCCTGCATTGTTGCACATTTCCACAAAATGTGCTATATGCTGTTTGGGCTCCCTATTCCATCGAATTGCTAGAATGTTTGAGGTACGTAAACAAGCGGAATTTTTAGCTCATCGACACGTCTGGTATGTGGTTTTGAGTACACAAGTGAACTATGGGAATGGCCGCCATATTGAGCTCTTATTGTGTTCGTTATCATTTTTTGGAATTGTTGTACGGATAATGAGGCAATTGAAGATGGACGGGGAATTTCACCATCTCGTCGCATCATAGCGGTTCGTGGTGTCTCATCCACATGGAGTTGCTTTGACTCAGTTCTTTTTCAGCTAGTGTCGCTTCTTCATGTTGAGGAGCGAACCCCAATAAATGTGAATTTTCTTGACTTGCCTCCTCTATGTTGTGAGTCTCTAAGTTGTTCATAAGACTTGAGATTTATAGATTGTTTATCGCAACTATATGTGTTAGTTTCTCGATGGCACTATTCATGGATGCCGATTTCTCTTTGAATGTGGCGGTGTCGGAGTCATAACTTGCATGGCCACCGTTTGAGAGGATTTTTATTTATTCAGTGTGGTTGGGTACCATGATTAGGGAGAGGAGGAATTAGAATGCGAACTAGTACTTGAGTTTGCGTCAGAGATTTACCAAGAAACAACCAGGGACATATTAGCCGAGATGGGATTCTTCGTGGTAGACGGAATTTTCTTGAGCACAGTCTAAGCATTCCCCGTTGAACTCAAACAGGTAACTCTAACCATGTTAACATTTCTTTTGGCAAGATTAACTCCCAAAACTGGTTTTGCAAAAGTGTTACCACTCTTTGCCCTTAAGCGACATATGATGTGTTGATGTCGCCATGGGTAATTTTCTTCGAGGCCATGAAGTTTGGAGCCGAAAGGATCACGAATCGTCTTCAAGAGATAAAGATGAGAGGAAGGGGGTCCCACTAGACGTGCATGTCAAAGTTATAACCACAAATTTCGTGAACTAAGAAAATAGAACACAAAATAAATGCACAAATAAAAATAAAAAAATGAATCTGAAATTTATGTGAGCAAGTACATTCCTATGAGCTTTACACGTAAAAGTAACATGTGATTACATCTCATAAATTCTTCCAAATCAACGGCTATGTTTCTTATTTTTGAATGGAGAACGACTCTTTTAGATATGATGTGCTCGGATGGATATAGACGAGGGAAGTAATGGCTTAATCTCGGAAAATCTCAAAATAATTCTCTTCAAAGTCTATGTGAGACATGAAAGGCAGTGGTGTATTAAATGGGACTTTTGAGACTGTCTTTCTGAGATTCGACACGTTATTTATGTGCTTGTTGAATCTCGAATATATTCAAGAACAATTGGGATTCGCGAATTTGGTCAGAGAGCCTTAAGGAGGTCGACACGTTAAGTGCTTGTTGGATCGTTGAGAAACTCGAGGAAAATTTTAATTCGAGAATTTAATAGTTTAGATAATGATTTTAAGAGCGGTAGCACATTTTGAGAACTTGTGAGTCCAGTATAAATTCCATGTTTGACGCATCTCCCTTTCTAATGAGAGATGTCTCTATTTATAGACCTTTCTAGGAGTTAAATTTGGTAACTCTATAATTGAGAGAAAATTCTCAATTAACTCATTTGATCATGTTTAGAGTTATTTTATTTTGTGGCTTTTGTAAATTCCATTTTGTGGAACTTTTTATGGGCTAGTTGAATCTGCTTTTTAGTCTATTAGGAAACAATCCTGAGTCCTGACAAATAATTGTGCCGGATATAATTTTGATTTAGTTTGGACCATATCAGTTTTGTGTAATATTTGGGCTTAATATGTTCGTCCAATTAAATTTCGTAATGAGAAAAATAAGTTTGATTATTTTCTCTTATCAACTTGTAGACATAAATTTAGATATCTACAAATGGAGGTGGTGGTGCTCGAGGTGCGGTGGTGGTGGTGGGAATAGTTTTGAGAAAGTACTACATATGTTTGTTCTATTTAAGCCTACTTCATTTTTGTCACAATTCACTGAATAACTTTGATTCGATAATTTCATTAGCAAAACGATTCAAGAATTTGGTCATCTTTGCATTGACTCAGGAGGTAAATTTTACTCTACAAAATCATAAGAAGTTATTAAAAAATCATATTATTTTGATATCGAAATCACCGAGTCAAAATGACTCAATTGCGGACTGAAAATCAAACCAAGACAAATGAGAAAAAACAGTTGTCGTACGTAGTAAATAGAAGGCAAAATTGCACCGGAGGTACCCATATTTTGCCAAAACCGGCAAGTGGGTACCCAAATTTTCAAATCGTGCACCACGGGTACCCAAATTTTCAAAATCGTGCACGGGAGGTACCCAACGCTAACTGCCGTTAACTTTCCGTTAACTTTCCATCCAAATTAGACGAAAAAGTATAAAAAGACTATTATACCTATTATTTTCACCTCAAACATTTTTTTTAAATACAACTGCTACTAACGAATCTAAAAAAATTAAAAATAAAAAAATTTTAATTTTAAAATTTGATATATGTAAGATAACGCGATATATTCATCATAATTACATATTTTTACATCATTTCAAGATATGAAATATGTTTTTATTAACATATATCCGTCAATCTTAAAGTCTTTAACTTTTTTTAACAAAAATATCAAATCTTCTTAATCTCAAAATGGAAAATCAAAGGGAGGGTACATGTGAAATTATCAAAGATACTTATATGTTATTGTTGTATTAAAAAAAATTATATGCAAAATTATGAAATTTTGAGAATGTTTTTTTTTTTGAAATATTTTTTTTCAAAAAAAAAAATCTCAAAATTTCATAATTTCACATATATATTTTTTTAATAAAAAAATCACATATTTTTTTTTGAGATTGTTTTTCTTAACATATACTACTTCCGTTTCGTCTGTTTCGTCTGCGTTTGACTTTTTAATCCGTAACTGAGTCTCTTTGACTTGGTGATTTGGGTACCAAAACGATGTAATTTTTTAACAATTTTTTCATGGTATTTTAGAATAAACTTTCCTCTATAACACTATGTAAAGATTACCAAATTCTTGTATCGTTTTGCTAATTAAATCATCGGATGAAAGTAACCCAGTGAATAGTGACAAAAAGTGAAGTAGGCTGAAACAGGCGAAACAGAGGTAGTATCCGTTAATCTTAAATCCCTTTTAACTTTTTTTAACAATTTAAAAAAGAAAATCAAAATTTCATAATTTCACATGATTTTTTAATAAAAGAATAACATACAAGTATCTTTGATAATTTCACATGTACCCTTCCGTTAACTTTCCATTTTGAGATTATGAAATTTTGATATTTTTGTTTAAAAAAAGTTAGGGACTTTAAGATTGACGGATATATGTTAATAAAAACATTTTTCATATCTTGAAATGATGTAAAAATATGAAGTTTTGATGAAATATATTGGATTATCTTACATATATCAAATTATTAAGTTAAAAATTTATTATTTTTAATTTTTTTTAGATTTGTTAGTAACACTTGTATTTTAAAAAAATTGGAGGTGAAAATAATGGGTACAATAGTCTTTTATACTTTTCCGTCCAGTTTGGATGAAAAGTTGACGGAAAGTTAACGGCAGTTAGTGTTGGGTACCTCCGGTGCACGATTTTGAAAATTTGGGTACCTGCGGTGCACGATTTGAAAATTTGGGTACCCACTTGCCAGTTTTGGTAAAATATGGGTACCTCCGGTGCAATTTTGCCTAAATAGAACAATCAGCTAAGACCAATCAATATTGCTTTGGAAACAATTCAGAAAAAATAATACTACTAGAAGTGTTTCTAAAATTACCCTTATGGTAATGTTTTTCTTTTTTCTAGAACACCTTATGGTAATGACGTTGGAGGAGAGATTTGGAAACATCATCAATTTGGAAATAATTCCTCAACTTAAAATCCATTCCTCTGCTTTCCTAATAAAATCCCATTCCTCTGTCTATTGCCCCTATATAATAATACCCAAAACCACGCGTTGAAACACCATTTTAGCCTCTTTGCTTCAGTAGCTTCTCCGCACAGTTTTGGCGAACCCACAAGAAGTAGCAGAAGGCCAAGCCTCTTAACGAAACTTTCAAAGACATTTATCCACCGAAAGAGTATAATACCGTGAAAATAGTAGCCACCTGTTTAGAAGAAACATCCTAAGCCCGAGTTCCGGTGAAACAGACATGGCCAGAGAAGGAAAGGTTGAACTCACCACCATCACAAACATCGACGAACTCGTGGAGGAAGGTAATGAACTCGCGGTACTGGAGTACGCTGAAGATATCTACAGTTTCTACAAGGCGACAGAGAACAAGAGCCGTGTTCACGATTACATGGATTCGCAGCCCGACATTAATACCCAGATGAGATTCACCCTCTTTGAATGGCTTGTTGAAGTTCACATGGAGTTCGAGCTAGTCCCTGAAATCCTTTTCCTTACATTTAACATAGTGGATAGGTTCCTTTCAGTTAAGACTGTTCCAAGGACAGAGCTCCAGCTGGTTGGCGTCACGGCGGCGTTCATCGCGAGCAAGTACGAAGGCAATCGATCGAGAGCCACACATCGTGGCGAATTCATCGACGAATTCGCCTACATATCGGATGATACCTGTAGCGAGGAGCAGATTGTCATGATGGAGAAAGAAATCCTTGTAAAGTTGGAGTGGAGTTTGACAGTTCCTACTCCTTATGTGTTCCTTGCCCAGTATATTAAAGCATCGTCCCCGTTCGATCAAGAGCTTGAAGACATGGCGTTTTCAATAGCTTTGCTTGGACTGATGCATTATCCGATTGTCGTACGCTTTAGTCCTTCTATGCTTGCTGCAGCATCGGTGTACGTTGCACGGTGCACCTTGAAAAAGAGACTGTCTTGGACGGAAACGCTAAAGCATCAAACCGGGTACCCCAAAAGTGAATTGAAGGATTGTGCTAAGATGCTTGTTGAATATTACAAAGACACTAGTCGACGCTGCTCCAGGAGTAAATTGTCGGAAGCAAAAATCTTAACTCTTTGTCAACCATCTAAAGGGCTCGTAACCGCTGCTTCTTCTCCTTGTGCTCTTATGTGTTAAAAAATCCAACTTTGTACGTTCAAGGAAAAAAAAGAATTAATAAATATTCTGGCTAATTACCTTATTTGTAATTGTTTTTTTAGGTGAGACCGTCTCTAGCTATTGCTTTTTATAAAATAGAAAATTTTTATTGAGGGAAAAATAAAAAAATTTATGAAGGCTCTTAATGAATTGATTTTAATATATAAATTTCTATCCACTGTTTAATATATAAACTTGGTTCATGCTACTGTTGCCAAAGTCAGCAACATGTGAAGCGTGAAACATTGGGGTTTCAATTCACACGAAACAACAGCGTCTGATAGGATAGATCTCTATGATTAAGCGCATTGAGATATAGTACTATGTTTTCATAACTAAGCATATGTAGCTTAAAGAAATAATGGTTTAGTGTTGATGAGCTTAAAGATATATGGTTTAGTGTTGATGAGTTTACTCTAGATGTTAGGCGAGCATGTTCACATTAGTGAGTTTGGTATAACTTATTTGCAATTTAAGGTGTCTTATAAGTTTATGCCAAAAAAATTCATGAAAAAAAGATAAAGAAAAAAGATATGCGTGCTTGGTGTAAAAGTTGTTAAGTCTAAAAGTTCAAAAAAAATTCAAAACCCCAAATTTTTCTTAAGTTCATTTTTACACTATGAGCTTATAAGTCAAAATCCAAAAGTTCAGTTTATAAGTTGCGTACCAAACACTGCTTACAAATTGTCTTCAACTTATAATCCAGAATTGACTTATAAGCTACTTATAAGTCATACCAATCCCACCTAATATGTATCTTATTGTTATCTAAATTAAGTTGGATTAATAAACATCAATTTCTACACTTTTCTATACATTTTCCTCCACATCAATTTCTACCCTTTTTTAAAACATACGAGTGATGCATGCGACAAACCTTACTCTAGTTTCCAAGCCACTCGCACTCCCAAATCCCGTTAGCATAAGGCGCATGTGCGAAGGACCCTATCTCGCAGTCCTTCGCACACACGTAGGCAGAAAACGCATTTCAGTGCTATGCGGAGCACAACGGCGTACACGCGTCCCTCATCCAGGGCGTCACGTGACTTGTCAATGGTATCACGATTTCGGGTATCTATAGCACTTATGTCCAATTCACCGTTTAATATGCTTAGACATATATATCAGCGATCTCTGGACCAATTTGAGACTACAATTTCTACAAAAAGGGTCAGAAAATCGTCTTGTCCCGGTGACTTTTATGGAGTCATGTATTTCAGTGCCTCTCAAACCTCCTCTGCAAAGAATTCCTTGTCAAGCTTGGCCCTATTAGTCGGAATTAACAACTCCTCTATCATCCCCATCAATGGTTTCAGGCTCTAGAGGGATATCATCAGTGGAGAAAATGTATTTAAAGTACAAGTTAAATTCTTTCACAATCTCTATATGCTCCTCTACCCATTGAAGGGCTGCATTTTCATTTCCACTAATCATATTTATCGATTTTCTGATACTAACTTTCCTGTGGAAACATTTGGTGTTACATATCCCTTTTTGTCCAGAGCATATGAGACCTCTGGCACCACATGGATTCCTCTTTTGCAAGCAAAGAGGAGATTTTTTTGTTTCAACTCTTTGGTTTCAGCTAGCACAGAGGCAGACTACGGAAAGTTACCCAGTGCTTCTAATCTTGACCGAAATTGCCATAGCTACACTTTTAAACTCCCAAATTCCCTTCTTTCCCCACCTTCAGACTATCGGCCACTGCCGAAAGCTTTTGTGGTGGCCCACCATGGGACACCCCCAGCTCTCTTTCACGATCTCTTCACATTTTCCAAGTTGAAGCCACATGGCTTCCAATTATAACATTTTCTCTTCCAAAACCTTGTACAATTTTTCAATAAAAAATAACTAAATCGGAGCATTGTCTGATTTTTCTGCCACCAAGTCATTCACCCGAGTACGTCCAAACACACTAATACAACCATCTTAAGCTAAGGATATATCTAATCTTTCGCTAATTGAGCAGTAGTCAAGACGATTTTTGGACCAAGTGAACTGATTTCCCACAAAAACCATGTTTCGAAGTTCCAAAGACTGAATGACTTTTTAAAAATCCTCAATTTTCTAAAGATGACTCATCTCCCACCTTCCTTCTTGACACATGGGGCAATCGTATAAAGCCCCCTACAACTAGCAAGGCTTGGTTTCATGGGTTTAATCTTTATAACAATTTACAAGAGTGTATTCTCTCTCTTTGAATAGGATTCCCGTAGAAGCTAGTAAAACACCACAACTGATCACAAAAAACAAAAGTTCCTTGGATATGATATTTAGAATAAGACTGTAAAGAAAAGTTGATCTCCTCACTCCAGAGAAAACCCTACCCTCCACTTCTATCATTACAATAAAAAAAACTATTTACCTAGCCGAGCTTTAATTTCACTACATTTATCTCATGTGCATACAATCTAGTATCCATCAGGAAGACTGGGTTTGGGTTTTGTCTCCTTTCCATTCGTGAAGAGAAAGAATTTTACGGGGGTTACCAAGAACCTGCACGTTCCAACTATGTAGACTCATTGTGCATGGTGGTGGTGTTTCACAACCACCACCAATTGTGCATATGGGTTTTCAAGGCGCCCACCTCCTGTTTAGGAATCCACAATCCAGAAACCTGATTAACTGTACTGTGTTGTTTTGCTGTCACTGCTAAGTTCTTGCCGATGTTCCCAAGTTGAGACTAAGGTTTTTTTTCAGCATAATTTTCTTTGTCGCTGGTTTTCCTCTTGGGATGGGGTTTTCTTGGTGAAGCTTCCGGTTTCATAGCACTTACTGCCCTGCTTCTGGCTTTTTCTTCATTGTAAACCATGATGGCTTTTCCTCTATTCGGTTTTACCCCTATTTCGGCCAACAAATAAACCCCTTCGGGTTATCATGGATATGTACCCCTTCGCTCTGGTTCACGTCTTGTATTCCTTGGTTCTGATCCAACTCCATATCCGACTCATGTTGACTTCCTTCGAATTCCCCAGAAAAATCCATGCTCTGAGAGAAAATTGGGTCCTCGTCTAACAGCTAATCTGTGGGCCATTCTCTACTAGGCTATGCAACTTTTTTTTCTTTCTAGGTAGAGGTTTGAACGTAAGGCAGTTACCGAAACCTGGTTCCTTGTTCACCTCATCCGCTGGTTTGAGTCTACACTTCTCCCGGTAGTGATTCAGTCAGTCGCACTAATAAAAAAACATGTGGGATTCACTCGTACATGGAATCGAGCCAAATATTTTAACCCAAAACCTTGATGAAACCTCCCCTCCTAACAGATTTCAGTGTGTCCATACGAACCCTAGCTCGTATGGAGTCACCACTCTTCACCTGAAATAACCCTCTCTTCTTAATTTAGGATCTCACCCATCTTCATCACCGCATTTCGTGCATCCTCCTCTGTAACTAGAAAGACCGGAATGTTCCGAATCTTAACCCAGACGTATCTAGTATCGAAACCTACGTTATTGATTTTTTCACTAACAACCCACAGTTTCAATAGTAACACATTAGCGTAAAAAACCCACGGAGCTCCAGCCATCACCTTATCCGTGGCTTCTTTTCTTGGGAACTTGAAAAGAAAAACATTAGGTTTGGATTCATTACTCCTCATATCTTCTCCATCCACCCACATTTTTTTGAAAAAGAGCTTTATCTTACCTTCTAGGAGAAAAGAGCCCTCCAGACAAAAACTAAAATCATTCGCCGCATCAAGACAATGATCTTCCTCATAATCGTCAATCTTTCTTCCTCTGCTGAGAGTAACAGACATCCTCAGTTGGCGTACTCGATTTCCGCCTTATCTAGGGTTTCAGTGGTCACACTCGTACTCTCCGAGCTGTTTCTCAATGCTTTTAGTAACTGATTTTCACTGGGATATATCTTAATATTAATGATATCTCAAGTTCCCCTTAAGGTCCGCGCTTGGTACCCTCTAGTACTAATATTAACAATACTAACCAAAAATATTAAGTGAAACATAACATATCAACCATTTCGAGAGCAAAAGAAAATTTAAAAGTAACGCTAATATGATAAGTGGGTTCATCAAATATTATAAAACTATGTAGATATATATGTACTTGAATATTTTATTCGCACAAATCGAACAATTCTGGCTAGTTCGATGTCGAGCCCGACCTTAATTAGAATTCGGTTGAGAACCTTTGTCCAAATCCGCTAGGGCGTCAAGTTCAAACCGAGAAAATTGTAAACCAAACCGAACGTAGCAGAACCGAAATGGACCGTAAAAAACGTCAATCAAACCCAACTGTGCCGCTTAAAACGTGGTTAAACCACTCAAACCGATATGTACAAAAACTTTACACCCGAAGCATAAAATGCTTAGTTTTTCATATGATTTTATTCACATTTTTTTAAATCTGACTTAAGATTTTTTGTAAAATATGCTCTAAAATTCAAGTAAACAGTTATCCACTTAATTGCGTCACTACTTCACTCTATGTATGTATAAATGTTTCCATAGCTTGAAATTTTTATGTAAGAAATCTTATTTCAAAAATGTATACGTATTAATATGTGAACAGTAATTTTAACTGAACCAAACGGAACAGCAAAAAATTGAGACCGAACGGAAACCGAAATGCTGTTTTTGTCGAACGTTAGTGAGATGAGGCTCATTCTTTTGCTTTGGATTGTCTTTTTCTTCTTAATTTCCTCTTCCGATAAAAAAGTTGTTATCTCGTACTTTTAAAGATATAAACAACAACTATAAGGAGCTACCTATTAAATACACAAGTTCACGCCAGTTAGATTGGCAATCTCACCTCTTTGTTCTGGTGTCTAATCAACCGGACTCGAACAACCTTGGCTTGCCTTTCTTGGGTTATGAGCTAGAATGAGGGGGCGAGTCTGCGAGACTATCGCCTTGAAACCGAACAGAGCCAAACCATGAGAAATACAAACTGACCCGAACCGTCTGCACCCCTAATCTATATTACTAACATGTTCACAAGGGCATATTCTAGTTCCGGCTCAATTCGCTTTATTTGGATCCATCCCCTTCAAGTCGCACCCATAGAAAAAAATTGAAACTTGAACACACAAAAAAGTATCGATGGTATGTTTGTAGATAAGTTTGTTGCTAATAGTAGTACTAAACATGTCTACGAGGGCCTCTTAACAGGAGCGGACGCAATATTCTTTATCAGGAGGGACACAATTTATACTTACAGAGTAATAAAAAAAAGGGTAAAAGACAAAAACCACCCCTCGAGTATGGGGTATATACAAAAACACCCTTCGTGTTCGGGGATATACAAAAACCACCCTTGCAGTTGGATGGCAGCTAACAGGGATGGACGGAAATTGTTAAAAGACCATTTTGCCCTCAAATGAAAAAAAACCCTACTATATAAGTCTTTTCTTCTCTTATCCCTTCATTTTACAACCTCTTCTTTCTCCCACTACCTCTGTCTCTCTATCGGTTCTCTCTCTCACTCTCCTAACCCTAGCCGCACCCACTTTCACTCTCCCTTCCACATCTGTTCATCTCCCATCGACAACACCCACAATCATCAACACCCACCTCTCTCTCTCACAGACAACCACCATCGTCTCCATCGTTTCTCCTCCTCCTCATCCTTACCTTCTCCTCTTCCTCCCTCTCCTTCATCACCCAACCCAGCTACGTCCTCTACCCCACTGGAACAGCCGACGACCTTCACCGCAATCGAACGACGGTTTCCATCGTCTCCCATCGACAACACCCACAATCATCAACACCCAGGTCCGATGCGGATTTGTTCTCGGCCGTTCACTCTAAACGGATTTGTCCTCCGCCACCGCTACGCCACCCTCTTCCCTCTCCGTACCCCACTCCTCATCAATCGCAACATGAATTGTGTAAACCCGCCTCGCTCCGGCGAAAAGCTTCAACCTTTCACCCGCCGCCGCCGACCCTTTTGCTCCGGCAACGAAATTCATAGGTAAAAGAGAGGGCTTTGGACTGGATTGAGACAGTGAGGTGTTCACCGAAACATTTCCCGTTGGGTTCACTTCGGTTTCCGATTGGAAACCCGTCGTCGTCCTCTCCGCCGATTGGAAACCCTTCAACGCCCCTGGTTGCTGCGAGACCAGTGGGTGCCTTGGCTGTGGGTGGTTGCGGATCTGGTGAATCGCCGTCCCCACGAACCAGCACCATCGCCGTTGACGATTGATGATGGGGGAAAAGAGACAGGGAGGTGTTTGGTGGATAGGAACAGAGTAGAAGCTAGCATTTCAGAAATGGGTATAAGATGGTTTTGGATCTGGTTATGACGCATATTGAACAAAGGCAGTTGCAGAGGCAGAGAGTGGTCGCTATGTCGTCTTTTCGGTTGGAATCAGGTCTGTTTCTGGTCGAATATGCCTGTAATGGTTAATGTCTAGGAACCAATGCCTATACCAGTGCCTATAATGGCTAATTTGTGGTTTTACTTGTGTTTTTTGAATGGAGTTTGGTGGCACTGGTTGTGAGGGTTGTGATATATTGCCAATTTGTTGCTGTTGTTGTTGTTGTTGATGATGATGTTGTTGTTGTTGTTGTTGTTGTTGGCGGCGGCGGTGGCGTTGTTGTTGGTGGTGGTGGTGGCCAAGAACATCAACAATACAAATATATAAACACAGAGGGGCAAAATGGTCATAAAAAGGTCATGTTGCACCCCCCTACTGACTAACTCTAACAGAGGGGTGGTGATTGTCTAACTGCCGTCCACTGTAAGGGTGGTTTTTGTATATCCTCGAACACGAAGGGTGTTTTTGTATATACCCCATACTCGAGGGGTGGTTTTTGTCTTTTACCCTAAAAAAATTGACACAAAATTTTGAGCCTAATCTACATTTAGTGAGAGTTTTGGATCCTAAATTGTTCTATAGTGAGAAGTTTGAGCCTAAATAATAAATATTTGTGTTTAACTTATGGGTAATTAAGTAGTTTCAACAGACAATGGGTACCTTGTGCAATTCAGGGGGGGCATGTATGAAATTTTTTGACAAAAAACTGAAAATTGAAGTAGAGGGAAAAAAATCCAGGGTGGCCATAGGCCCACCCCGGGTCAAGTGTGCGTCCTCTCTTTCCTCTTAATAAAAAAATTACTACTGCTATCAAATGGGACATCACAATTGTTAGTTGAAGCATCCTAACGGAAGAGATGCTATGCCTCTTTGAGCATAATATTCCATATGGAGCTCGCAAATTTATCAGGTATTGAATGTTCCTGCTAACTGGCTTGTATTCCATTGTTTTTTAAGGAACTTTAAATAAACTTTTATGTATATAAATTCTTTGAATAATGGATTTCACACCAGCAAGAGTTAGATACGTACATGTCTTGCACATGTACTTGAGAGTATTTTTTCTCTTTCTTCAGAAGTCTCAATGTGAATAATCAACATGCACCACATAACATAAGTGGGAAATTGAAGCAAATACTTTTCATCCGATCAGTGTTGCAATGTACTTTGCATGAACTAAGATAGTCAGACAATTTTTAAGTTTGTGTAATATAAATAAAATCATGAATTAACAATCTCATTCATGCTTGTTATAAGAAATTATTTACACTGAGTACGTGCCTAATACATAATATATATGTTTGTAAGTTGACGCAACCTGCGAATTATGAAATATTGGAATAAACTAAATTAGGGTTTTTTTATTACCTTTCTATTTATTAATGTTTTCACAACTAGTGACTGAAAAGTGGGAGAAGAACTTATAATAGTGACTACAGTCTAGTCGGCAAGACAACTAATTGGCTTGTCTGTGGCGTTTTGTGCGCAGAAGAATAATTGAATACTTGAATAATCTACGAAGGTAATGGATAAGGCAATATCCATGGTTTTGTTATGAAGCAATAAGATGGTTGAAAGCAACTTAAAAAATGTCGACTGCTCTATTTTCCCTTCCTGAAGGTTGCATTTGTGAATTGGCGGCAGGGAAAAGAACGAAAAGTATGAATATAATCATCTCCATATAATAGCAAAGGAGACGATAGGAACTTTCAGCTATGAAAAAAAAAACACTGCCTTTTATGTTTCTAAGTACATTGCAGGTGTAGTTTAGCTATAAAGCTGACACTCCCTTTTATATAACCAAGTTGATTGTAAGTGTAATTTAGATAAAATGCTCAAACAGCATGTAGCAACAATAAAAATATTTAGATTATCAAATACTTATTTTTTGTGAACCAAACAGAAACCTGCAAAGAAGTGAAAGCTATTCACACCATCTTGATATAATGATTCCGAGACCTTGGATAAATTTCTTATCAAAAAGTAAACCAGCTTTCTTTCCTTAGTTTTTACTTATGCGCTCGCTCTACCGCCGCTCAATTTCGTCTCCCTTTTTGGCTTTGGCAAGTGCAAAGCCAAAATGACAAATCTGTAGGAAGAGAATAAAAAATGAAAACTATGCCCGCCCATACCATTTGGATGGGCACTATAACATAATATTTAAAATAATGAATAATTGACACTGAACTAACATGCAGTTTGACAAACTTGATACTCTGTTATACACAATTTTGAAATTGACGCATTAGTATATGCAGTACGAAAAAAAATAACATTGTGCTCCAGTGACTAACGGCGTGACTATTGTCCAAAGTCCGTTCGTGTTATGGCTTTTAGTAGGGGTATTTCTAAATTTTCACAAAATTAAATAATGTAAAATTAAAATTTCAATTAAAAAGAAAATGTTGGAATTCATTGGGTACCTCTATTTGATACAAATAAGTATTTTTTTTTTTTTGAAAATGTATTTGTATCTAAATTAAGCTTGGCGCATTTTTAGAACAACTTTTGACAACATTTTGACATAATTAGAAGCATGTGGATTAACAAACATCAACATTTCTATACATGTTCACATCAATATGTATCTCATCGTTGTATTCCCGGTTACAACATTGAGATACATATTGATGTGAACATGCTCGCCGCGTGTCCTCTAGGTCCAAGTTATGAAGACATATTCAAGCTTAGATACCAAGACTTATTACTTACTTTCCAAACATGCATATTTTGGTATATATTCAAATGTGTCATATCCAAAAATTCCGTGCCCATACATCCTTATTTGAGTGAATGTTTCGGTTAAGGTGTACGGATAATGTCAAATTGGGTGCGTCATCGGACAATGTAAAGAGTAAAGTTCAAAGTATAATTTCAATTGTTGGAGTTCAACTTCATACCAATCATAGTCTTTCAATGTTCAAAACATTAGCCTGAGAAATAATTGTATGTATCAACCTTGCAAATGACCAATGATTTTGTTCTTGATTTAATATCTTAATTCATTACATTGATACAGGGATAAAGAAATTTAAGAAGATCACAATGAAAATAATTGACATGTATGTATTTTTATTTATATCATAAAGAAACATCTTATTATGAACCCAAAATTTGTCAAAAATAGTACTTTGCACCCAATAGGCACACCGTCTTATCTTGTTTTTGTTGTAATATTAGAAGTGCTGTAAAATTTCATGTTTTGTTTTTGTTGGTATTGAATCATCTCCAGTGATAGGTGGGTTAAAATTAATCAAACTTAGTCTGTTATGGTGCAATGAGAAGGTTTCCCTTGCTTTTATATCTACTAGTCGTTAGCTTGCGCTATGCGCTGGTTCTCGTGCACTTACTCTTCCCAATTCATGGTGATTAAAAGTACATACGAATACTAATTGTCATGCCTCCATGAGAATAATACAAATCGAGAATACAACAATGAGATACATATTGATGTGAACATGTATATAAAAGTTAATTTTTATTAATCCAAATGCTTCTAATTATGTCAAAATGTTTCTAAAAATTATTCTTAAAGTGCGCCAATCTTAGATAAAAATACATTTCTAAAAAAAACTTATTTGTATCAAATAGAGGTACCCAATGATTTCCAAGATTTTCATTTAATTTGAAATTGTAATTTACATTATTTAATTTTGTAGAAAGTCGGAAATATCCCTATTAAACGCCATAACACGAACAGAGTTTGGACCATAGTCATGCCGTTAGTCACATTGGAACAATGTTGTTTCTTTGCGTACTGCATACACTAATGTGTCAATTTTAAAATTGTGTATAACAGAGTATCAAGTTTGTCAAACTGCATGTTAGTTGAGTGTCAATTATTCATTATTTTAAATATTATGTTATACTGCCCATCCAAATGATACTGGCGGGCATAGTTTTCATTTTTTATTATCTTCTTATAGATTTGTCAATTTGGCTTTGCACTTGCCAAATCCAAAAAGGGAGACAAAATTGAGCGGCGGTAGAGCGAGCGCATAAGTAAAAATAAGAAAAGAGAGCTGATTTACTTTTTGAAAAGAAATTTATCCAAGGTCTCGGACTCAATATATCAAGATGGTGTGAATAGCTTTAACTTATTTGTAGATTTCTGTTTGGTTCAAAAACAAATAAGTATTTAATCTAAATATTTTTATTGTTGCTACACGCTGTTTGAGCATTTTAGCTAAACTACACTTACAACGTTGAAACTATGTGATTCTCATACGCTACTTTTCATAATGCTAGATGCCAATTTAATCCGATGGTATGTTTTGGGATTCTGCAATATGCAAATACTATTGACTTCAAAGGAATACATCCCACCGTTGTCCAAATGTTATTATTTATCGATTCACTTTTCAAGTTTCAGTGATCGAAAATCATATTGTGTGAGTTTTGATGCAGCTTATAATTATCTCATACTCCGGCCTCTTTGTATTTCTCTTTTGTTTTTTTCACCCAGGAGGATATGTTTGCTTGAACTCATTACACGGAATTGAAGGGAAAGTATGATTGCATAGTCACATGTCTCGCTTGTTTCCTTCACTGTTGGCTGCAACTTTGTACTTGATGTTTGTTTCCTTCGTGTGTTCTGGTCCATGCTGCAAGGATCTTCTCTGAAAAAGTCACGTCCTTGTCCAGATAATGTGTATCTATTTACCCAATTTTTTTTATGCTCGACACTCTACGTCAAGCTCTTAGCACCTTTAAGATGAACCTATTCTAACACTTTAAATATCTCGTTCGCAGGGTTAGCACTCACCTAAACGATATATTTTTATTTTATCTTTGGTTTGATATGGTCATCAGTTGTGTTCTCAAAGAAAGCGTGGTCATCTGCCTGAGATTGAATGTAGAGAAAGTGTTCCATCCAGTGAAATTTATGTAATGAATTCATATAACTAATAAAATGGGATCGTAGTTACATTATCAGATAGCTCGTGACAATTCTTTGGTTTTGCACGTTCTTTCTAAGTTAATGTTCCTCTCTTTTGTGAAGTTTTGGTCCGAGTTTCTATGAGGTTCTTCGATAATAGGGCATCCTGAGCCACCATGTCAGCATTTTAATGTATCGAAAGTAATCTTTTAGGCTGAGTAATCTAAGATGACGGTTTGGTGAAATCAAACATAAACGACACTAACAATGTCACATATCTCATGTGCATCTTTTGCAGCAGCACTAAATTTTGAATGTAATGTTCATTTCATGTTCCTGCGTTTGGCCGGACCTTCGGATGGGGTCCCCGAAAAAGCCAAATTGTCATCCCACATCTAAATGTAATTACGGTTTGCCTCATGGAGAGAAATTTAGGCTACAACCTCAATGGTTCTGTCCTAACACTATCAATTATCTTGTTGACATATAGAATTGATTCCTTTCCCTTCGTTGGTAATTTTAGATTCCTTGTGTGTTTTTGTTCCAAGGTTCAGGAAGGTAGTCTGTCAGTGCAATTACCTGATTATGCGTATAAATGAACCAATATATTTAATTGTCGGTGAGCAAGTAGGGTAATTAGTTGATGGCACTTAAAGAAAAGTATATTAACACTATCAGCTATTTATTTCGCTTCAACACTAAAAAGAGATAAAATCGTTGTCCAAGACAATGAAAAGATGACAGCATAATATTTGTTATTTCTACTTCATACTACAAAACATATATAACATTTTTAGTGTAATATGAACATATAAAAAATAGAGAAGTCTTTTGATTTTAAAGAAACTTTATAATAGAATCATATGATAATTTCATTTTTCTCTCTTTACCTGTGTAATGCCATAAAATACATCGAAAAACATACTCACACCATCCGATAACTCATTTGCATTCCTCATTGTTAGGCATTCGTTCAGAGTCGATGTTCCTCTCATTTGTGTGTTTTTGTTACAGACCTCAGGGAGAATCTTCGACAACACATCATCATAGTTCTACATATAAATGTATCCTTAACAATTTTTCAGGCCGAGTAATTTAAGGTGTCAATTTGATTGAATCAAACATAAACTATACTGGAATATTATATATTTCATCCGCATCGTTTGCAACAACATATTTTGAATTTAATATTTTTCTGATATTCCTGCATTTGGTCGGGACCTCAGAGAATATCCCCAACCAAGTAACATCCACATCCTTCTTATAATGTAATTACGAAAAACTTCAAACAAAATAGTTTCGGTAACGGCTCAAACGATTTGAAACTGATTTATACTAAATCTGTTAGCGATCTTGTTGACATACTTTGCTATTTCCTTTGTCTTTGGATGTAATGGTCGTTCCTTTATGATTTTTTTTTTGAACTCAATGGTTGTTTCAATTTTCTGGGATTGGACGGAACTGCGTATAGGTTCTTTGACAAAGCAACATCAACGACCTGTGTAAATGTAACAAAAGAAAGCCATTAAATAAAGCAATGTCTGGTACTGACTGTGGGGTTTTAATAAGGATACGCAGCAGAATAAACATAAATCATTTCATTCAAGACCCTCCAAGGATCACAGGAAGAGACTACATAACGATAGTAAGGGATTAGTATCAAAAAACCTTTAGGATCTCCTTTGATGACTTCTCATGTGAAATTGTGTTCAAGTCTCTATGGCTAGTCCACTCCTAGGATTGAATCCGGATCCTTCAAACCTTTGGGCTAGCTAGTATTGAAGGAAGAAGAGGAGCAAGATCACGATCACACAAAACGGAGCAAAGGAAGCGGCGGGTCTTTCCTTGTGGCCGACGGGTGAGGGGGCGGCAAAGGGGGCTCGACCCTCTTTTTTGCTTTTCTCTCTCCTTTATTATCACCCACTCAATGTTTTATGAGCATTCGTTATCTGGCAAGGAAGCTAGGAGTGCCTTTATATAGTCCAACAACTCTTTGTTGACTGCATAAAAGTCCCTATCCTAGTCTTGTCCATACATGGATTAGTCCAACTTGCAAATTAGTCCTACTAAGTTTGCAAGATTTTGCGTATTGATCCTTATAATTAATTAATCATATTAATTACTTCCCTAGTCCAGTCTAATCCATAGGGAGTGCGACGCCTTAAGTTTCTACTTAGTTGGTAGTAACAAATTACTAACATGGAGCGGTCTCTAGCAAGACATCAATGCTACCCAACTGATAGAGATACTCATCCGACATACCTTGTGCAATTATTGTCTCATCCCTTTGTCTCTATATCCGGATTGGACACAAGACATACAAGTCACACTTGTATATCCAATCCATAGTTTCTCGATCATGGGAATAGTCTCATCCATGCAGATAACATCAATATTCTATATTGATTTATCTGAGTCTGGCCAGACATTCTATGAACACCATCCCTCGAGTGGTCGTGGATATCTACTCCCATTATGTGGGAGGGACAAATTCTATCGACGCCAATACCATCTCTAAGCTTGCTTCCTTATTGCATCCGACAAACGCCTTTATTACTACCCAGTTACGGTGTAGCGTTTGACGATGTCAGAATACAACAATCCACAACTGGAGGATCTAGTGACTTCAAGTCTAAGGATGATAATACCGTTGTCATTACGAGAAGCACATGTGACTTTACATAACTTGTATGTAGACTTTTTGTTATGGGTCAATCCATTATGCTATTACTCCTAATGCATACCCATGTTTTGGATCGTGATATCTCCATATCAATGCAACCGCATAATAGTCTATAGTTGATACTCCGGTTAATCAATATAATCGACTAGGGATATTTAAGATAAACAACATATTTAAAATCTAAGGACTTCATTATATTAAGTATCTCCATAAATAATACAATGAATATTATAGCCAAAAAGTAATGTTCATACTAAATAAGATTGGTTCTAGGCATCTATTCCAACAGTCTCCCACTTGCACTAGAGCCAATCTGGTGCATCTCGTATGCCAATGCTCCTAGTGTGCCCTTCATTCTTGCGTTGAACAAGCTGCTTCGTAAGTGGATCTGACATATTCTCATCTGTAGGAACCTTGCATATCTTAACATCTCCTCTATCGATAATATCTCGAATGAGATGGAACTTTCTGAGCACGTGTTTGGATTTTTGGTGTGACCTGGGTTCCTTTGATTGTGCGATCGCCCCAGTGTTGTAACAGTACAACTCTATTGGATCCACAATGCTAGGAACCACACGAAGTTCGGTGATGAACTTCCAAATTCAACTAGCTTCCTTTGTTGCCCCACTCTCAGCAATGTACTCAGCCTCAGTTGTAGAATCAGCAATCGTCTCTTGCTTGGAAATTTTCCAGCTCACAGCTCCTCCATTCAGGCAATACACGAATCCCGACTGTGATCTGAAATCATCTTTGTCGGTTTGGAAGCTTGCATCCGTTTAACCCCTTACACGCAACTCTTCCTCCCCTCCATAGATCAAGAACGCATCCTTAGTTCTTCTCAAGTACTTTAGGATGTTTTTGACCACTATCCAGTGACTTTCACCCGGATTAGATTGGTACCTTCTTTTCATACTCAACGCGTATGACATATCTAGTCTAGTACATAACATGGCGTACATGATGGATCCTATGGCCGAGGCATAGGGTATCCTACTCATGCGTTCCTTCTCAATCTCATTGGAAGGACAATCGCTCTTCGAAAGAGTGATCCCATGCGACATGAGCAAGAATCCTTTATTTTAATCTTTCATGTTGAACCGATTCAACACCTTGTCTATATATGTACTTTGACTTAGGCCTAGCAGGTTCCTCGATCTATCTCCATAGATCTTGATACCAAGTATATAAATTGCTTCCCCTAAGTCCTTCATTGAGAAACATTTTCCCAGCCAATATTTTAAGGATTGCATCATGGGAATGTTGTTTCCAATGAGTAGTATGTCATCTACATACAAGACAAGAAAAGCAACAGAGCTCCCACTAACCTTCTTGTAAACACACGACTCATCTTCGTTATTGATAAAGTCAAACTCTTTGACCGCTTCAACAAAATTTTGATTCCAACTCCTAGAAGCCTGCTTTAATCCATAAATGGACCGTTGTAGCTTCCAGACTTTATTTGCATGCTCTGGATCTACAAAACCCTCGGGTTGTGTCATGTACACATCCTTGAGGAGGTTTTCATACAGAAACGCTATTTTGACATCCATCTACAAAATCTCATAGTCGTAGTAAGATGCAATAGCAAGTAGGATTCGAATGGATTTGGTCATTGCAACTGGTGAAAAGGTTTGATCATAGTCAATACCATGAATCTGTCGGAATCCTTTTGCTACCAATCGTCCCTTATAGGTAATCACATTACCATCCATGTCGGTCTTCTTCTTGAATACCCACTTGCACTCTATGGGTCGTGCCCCTTGGGGTGGTTCCACCAAAGTTCATACTTTATTGGTATACATGGATTCCATCTCCGATTTAATGAATTTGCGCCACTTCTGAGAATCAAGCCCTTTCATGGCCTCTCCATAGGTAGTAGGCTCATCATCTATGAGCAACGTGTCGCCAAACTCAGTCACGATAAGTCCATACCACTCTGGCTCGTTTCGCACTCTACTCGGCCTACGAAGCTCTTATGTTACATGAACAGGTTCCTCCACAACATTTTGTGGTTCTTGTTCATGTTCCATAGTAGGATCAGTACTTTGCGGTTCTTGAACCTCTTCAAGTTCTACATTCCTCTCACTTGCTTCTTTAGAGACAAATTCTCTTTCCAGAAACACGCCGGTCCGAGCAACAAACACTTTGTTCTTAGTTGGATTGTAGAAGTAATATCATTTAGTTTCCCTAGGGTATCCCACAAACTTACACTTATCCGACTTAGGCCCGATTTTGTCTAATTTTAAACGTTTTACATAGACATCGCAGCCCCAAATCTTCATGAACGACACTGTGGGACGCCTCCCACTCCACATCTCATGTGGTGTCTTCATGATCGATTTAGACGGAACACGGTTAATGGTTAAAGCTCCACACAATAGAGCGTAGCCCCAAAAGGATAATGGAAGATCAGTTTGACACATCATAGATCGAACCATGTCCAACAGTGTTCGATTCCTCCTCTCAGACACGCCATTCCATTGTGGCGTTCCGGGTGGAGTGAGTTGAGATACTATCCCACACTCTCTAAATAGTCGTCAAACTCTTGGCTCAAGTATTCCCCTCCAAGATCCGATCATAGAGCTTTGATACTTTTGTCAAGTTGCTTCTCTACTTCATTCTTGAATTCTTTGAACTTTTCAAAGGATTCAGATTTGGCATTCATAAGGTATACAAATCCATATCTACTGAAATCACCAGTAAATGTTATGAAGTAGACATAACCACCCCTGGCAGGCATGACAAACGATACGCACACATCAGTATGTATGAGTGCCAATTGCTCACTAGTCCTCTCACCTTTCTTATTGAAAGGGGACTTTGTCATTTTTCCCAACAAACAAGCCTCACATGTCTCATAGAGGTTTGAAAATCAAATGAGTCTAGAAATACATCCTTATGGAGTCTAGATACACGCTTCTCGTTTATATGGCCTAAATGACAGTGTCATAGATAAGCAGGTTTTAAATCATTCATTTTAATCCTCTTGGTATTTATGTTGTAGGCAGGATTACTTAGATCAATGATATATAATTCATTATATAATTGCGCACTACAATAGTGAATACTATCAAAATAAATGGAGCAACAATTAACCTTTATTGAAATAGTAAAACCTTCATTGTCCAAACAAGAAATAGAAATAATGTTTCTGCTCATAGCAGGCACATAATAGCAATTATTTAATTCTAAAACTAATCCTGAAGGTAGAGACATCTCGTACACGCCTACGGCCAATGCAGCAACCTTTGCTCCATTCCCAACGCGCAAGTATATCTCCCCTTTAGCCAATCTTCTACTTCTCTTCAGATCCTGCACATTTCGAAAAATATGAGATCCACATCCAGTATATAATACCCAAGATGAAGTGACAGTTAAATTGAGTGGTGGTGGAATCACTATTCCAAGTCTTTTATCCTCTAGATACTTTTTTCAGTTCCTCTTCCAGTGTCCTGGCTGACTACAGTAGTGACAATCATCCTTAGTCAATCCCTTGGGAATGCCACCAACGGGTTTAAAGGCAGCTTCCTTGGATTTTGCAACTGCCTTGCCTTTCCTTTTAGAAGAAGAAGTAAACCTTTTGCCCTTCCCTTTCTGCACCATAATTATGGCCTTGCCCTTTCCCTTGTTGACGCTTTGTTCAGATGACCTCAACAGACTGAGTAATTCTGGCAGAGGTTTCACGATCTCATTCATGTTATAGTTCATAATGAACTGTCCATAACTCTCAGGCAACGATGTAGAAATGAGATCAGTGGCTAGCTCATCGCCGACCGGAAACCCTAGACGTGCAAGATTCTCCAAGTACCCGATCATACGAAGCACATGAGGTCTCACAGGGTTTCCCTCTGACAGATGACATTTGAACAATGCCTTGGAAACTTCATACCTCTCAACCCTCGCCTGCTCTTGGTAGAGCTGCTTCAAGTTTTCGATCATATCGACCGCACTCGTGTTCTTGTGTTGCTTCTGAAGCTCAGAGCTCATAGTGCAAAGCATAAGGCACGCCGCATCATTAGCTTCGTCTACACGCTTTTGATGCGCCTTTAGGGCTGCCGGAGTTTTGTTTTCTGGAACCTCAGGAACTTCCTCCTCTAGAGCATACGGTTTCTTCTCTTGCTTGAGAACGATTCTCGAAATCTTGTACCAATCTAGAAAGTTGGTTCCAGAAAGCTTGTCCTTCTCAAGGACAGCTCGTAGGGAATTTGATGAACTCGATGAGTTGTTTGCCATTGGAATTCTACAAAATGAGAAATATACGAGTTTTAATATTTTGTGAACAAATGACTATATTTAATAATGGCTAGATTATTAAACATAGCTCCCACTATTTTTCTCGGATTAATAACCCTCCATATTAATGCGGAAAATTTAATTATATTTTCGAGTGGGCCAAGATCCATATTTCACTTCTTTTGAGCTTGCTTTGGCAAGTCACCCAAAATCAGCTATTTAGGTAGGAACAATTCCAATTGCATCCCCATGCAACCCTTGGTTCAATTGGGCAAATAAATCCTTATTTATCCATCCCAAGAAGAATCCCAATTGATTGCCTCTAGGCTTTTAATCTTATTAAAGTCACCCAGTTGCGTTCAACCTCTTACTTAAACAATTTCACATTACTAGCTTGTGAAATCGCACCATATCATGATGAATCAAGTCGCCTTGCTTTGGCACGCACGAGTTTGAGACATCATGACTATGATGAGTGTTTGAATAACGAGAAGGCAAAAACGCAATATTTTAATTGAGGGATTTTCCTTTTCAACTTTAAATTATTTTGTTGATCCATCAACTAATCTAATTATTTTAAGTTGGGCTAACTCACAAATAAAAGACCCAGGTTGTTAATTATCTTATTATCAATTTTGCATGCATCATCCATGTACCAACAATAAATAATAAGAAAATAAAATAAGAAACCACAAAAAGAAAAAAATTAACGTGATATGGATATGGCCTCTAAACTAAGATATTCTCAAGCCAATGAGAATATCTATGAACCCTAAAAACAGCAAGCTCATCTCCATGTGCCTCCATCTTTTGGTCCATGCTCCATAGCTCTTGTGGATTGTCGCCTTCTTGTTGTCCTTCGTTTCTTTAGGCTCCTTTCTTTCCATGTCTTTACTATTATCTATTTTATTTAATTCTAGCTAGCATCTTGACTAAATAAAAAGATCTCACAAGTTGATAAAAAAAATACCGGTTCGCAAACTGTAAAACCTAATTAACTATTACATTAACTTGATCAGCTCGCAGGCCGTAAAACAAACCACAAAATAAACATTCATAACAAACCACAACCTAATGCCATATCCAATCACCATGCAGAAAGCACATAAACAGTTAAAATCTAATTTTAATGTGCTTGGTCAATTTTGATTGTTTTTGGATGTGCTAGGGTCAAAACAGTCCAATAGGGCTCCCCAAGCTTGGCCAAAGACCTAAAGGACCGCCACAAGCCCTAGGGGTCGGGCAGCCCAAGGCCGGACGGTCGACCCGCGTGCGCCTAGGCCATGTGGCGTCTTGGGCGGCAAGGTAGGGGGACGGTCCCAATTTGGGCCGATCCTCCTTGTGGGAGTTTAGTTGTTTTAATGTTTGAAAAACCCCTTTACCGAGCATGTGCCCAAACCCTAGCCTTCACGATCCAAAAATTCACATCCTATGTGATTCAAATTCACTAATCCTTAGATGTAATATTAGATCTTATTTGATTGAATTATTGACAAATTGCATCAATATGCTTGATTTGTCCGTTTTACGCGATAAACAACAATTTAAAGTATAAAACAACATAAATCGTTACACACAAAATACGTTATGCTCTACGACCTGTGGCTTTGATACCACTGTAGGATTTTGATAACGGATACGCAGCAGAATAAACATAAATTATTTCGTTCAAGACCCTCCAAGGATCACAGGAAGAGACTACATAACGATAGTAAGGGATTAGTATCAAAATGCATTTAGGATCCCCTTTGATGACTTCTCACGTTAAATTGTTGAAAGTGTGTAATGTAGACTAAAAACAGGACCTAAATACTCTAGAAGGGGGGGTTGAGTAGAGTATGGAAACTTTTTTCTAAACACAGTTTTTAACAAATTAACTTAAGTGAGGAACTCAAATCTCAAGGCCTTGAGATTTTAGAAAACAGTCAGAAACTTTCAAAGGAAAAATAGAAAGCTTCAAGGCCTTGAACTTCAACTAGTTCTGAACAGCTTATAAACCCTAGTTTGATTTGAGTTGTGTGCAATAGAAAATAACAAAACTGTAATGTAAAGAACACAAGCAGTTTACAGAGTTCAGACCCAATGGACCTAATCTCTGCCTGAGGGATCTAATCCCACCAGGATTGGGCAAACACTTCTTATTACTCACACAGAAACAGTCCTATATCTTCAAGCCTAAGTGATTTCCCTTACACCTATACAGCTTGTGGTTCCAAACCTATCTAGTATTAGCTACTAAATGTTGAGCTAACAAGAACCTCTTGTTGTTCACTTGAACAACCAACCAATAGGTTTAGTGAGGTTTTAGATATACAAAAGATAAGCAGATACAAAACAGATGAAGAACACAGTAGAAGAATAAGCTTGTGAAGGCCTCGATGTGTTCTTCTGGAAACTGGAATGGTTGATCTCATGAATTCTGGAATGGAAGCTTGAATGTCTGTCTGTTTAGATGATTGATCTCCAACGAATATTTCACACCTCTCTCAATTTTCTGCAAGCCTCTTTCTTTTCAAAATTCAAACCAGTCTTTTATCTACTCATTGCAACTGAATGAGAGATTTTAGGATCTCAGTTCCTACAAATCCTCTTCCTATTTCAACTACAATTCAAACAGCTCTGAGTAGATATCCGTTGTAGTTTGTTGAGATTTCATTTGCACGTTTAACAAAATTGCAACAACATTAAAACATAGCAACAACAAAATCCAGAAATATAACAGCACTAAGTCTGTTTGGTTTTCCAGTTTCTGATAAAAACTGGATGAAAGAATAAAACAATAATCTGATTAACTTCTGACACATATAACTCATGATAAACTAGTTTAAGACTCTTAGAAGTCATCAAACAATCACAATAATAAATATCAAATCCTGGATGGAAGAATCAAATTAATTCTGTAAAGCTGTCAGCAGCTCAAGGCATATCTCAAGGCCTTGAAGCTCTGATCATGCTTCATAGTTTCTCAAAGTTAAAACCAGAAATCTGTAATTCTCTCTAATCAGGATATCTGCAATTGTGTTATATATATAGAGAATATAAAACATAAGTGCTTGCAGCAAATCTCTTATCTAAATAATCAGATAGCCAATCTGCAACACAAGATTGTTAGAACATTTAGCATAATAAAAATTACTCTCAAGGCTTTGAAGCTCTGTCAGTATCTCAAGGCCTTGGAGCATCAGAAAAGCTTTGTCTTTGTCTTTCATCACTCAAAACAGTTACTTCTCAAAACACACTTAAGGGTCTTTGAGTCAACAATCTCCCCCTTGATGAAAGACAACCCATAATCTTGTGTAAATATCCCTGAAACTCCTTGTAAGAATTAGATAACAACATATTGCAGATACAATAGACAATAATACTAGTCAAACCATCTAAACACAAATAATCAGAAATTTACGGATAAACACAGTAATACCAGAGCACAACTGATTAACAAAAACATATAAGTATTATTATTCAAGTACTGAAAGTATTCAAGTACTGAAAGTAACCATTAAAGCCACATAATTTCTCCCCCTTTTTGAATTTCATCAAACAAAGGTTAAGAAATGTTGGATCATTACTCAAAGTCTTAAAAAAACCTTAAACAAAAATTTATTCCTAGAAAGTAAAGGCCTTGAGAACAGAAAAAAAGAAGAAAAGAAAAAGATGGAAGGAAAGGTTCAAGGCTTTGGTCTTCACTGATCTTTATTTCTTCTTTGATGTCTGACCTTTCTCTGAGCCTTCTCAAACTTCTTCATCACTTTCAGCATCATCAGCAGACTGATTTTCCTCTTGTTCAGCTTCCACCTCTGCAACAACTTCATCAATGATCTCATCCACCTTCTTGTTCTTAATCTGTACTGAACGACCCTCTGTAGTTGCATCAACACCTGTGTCTTCACCAGCATCTTCTTCATCAGTTTGCTCATACAGATCTTTTGAAGTGAGCACCACTGGAATTGGCTTCTTTTTCTTCTTCAAGAAATCACATAGCCTTTCATCTGATTCAACACTGGTGTCATGACTAGTAGCCGAAGGGATCTTATCTAAGTTCAAACCTTTGATGACAACATCCAGTTTTCCATTCATCACATTCATCAAACTCTTGAACTGATTAAATTCAGAAGACATATCAAATAACCTTTGTCTGAGATCGTCAATCTCAACCTGCTGATCTTCAAGTTTCTCAACCAACAAAGAGTAATCCTCATTTTCTTGTCCTTTTGCTGATGTAGCCCCCTTTGGTTTCACAAACTCCTTCTCCCCAAGCTCATCCTTTGACAACTCTGAATAGAACTTCCAATGACCTTTCCTAGTCTGAACTACTTCAATCCTCTGTAAGTCAGTTTCATCAATCAACCCAAAACCTCCAATAATATTTTCCTCCCCTTTCACAGGTACATCAAAATGCTCAAATAAAATAGGTAATAGGTTGGCATAGGGAACAGGATGATTTCTAGTTCTAGTAGCACAATAGATCATATGCTCCATAACCACTGTTGGCATGTCTATCTCAAACCCTTGACATATCAGATACATCAGAATGAGAACTTTATCAGTAACCAACTCCCTTGAGTTTTACCTAGGAACAACTCTCCTCATCAGAATTATAAACAAAATCTTAGCTTCACAGTTGAGCACAGAGTGTGTCAACTGTTTTGGACCAGAGGGTACACCATCAATGAAAAAAATTTCTTTTGCCTTTTCTAGACACTCCTTTCTATCAGTATAATCTCCAAAATTATACTTCCTAGGAAGGCCCAAGACTTTGGCAAAAGTCCTATGATCTAGCCTCAAGTTTATCCCAGCCACCTTAGAATAAAACCATCTTATCATCTCCTTCTTGAACCAGATTCAGATAAAATAATCTAGTTAGCCTAGGATAAGATTTTGAACTAGGATTTAACACCTTCCAAACTGCAGTATCCCTTAACTTCCTCATACAATCAATATCTACTTTATCCAATAATTCTTAAGAAACCATACTACAAAAAGCAACCTTAGAAGAAGCATATCCTTGCATCCACACAGTCCTAACCTCATAACTAACAAACCAATCTGAAGGAAGTACATTTTTACCTTGATAACCTTTTTTGGTTGCAGCAGCAACTTGCTTAACCCTTGTTTTCTTCTCAGTGGGTTTGCTCTTCTCTTCTTCTCCTTCAGTTGGCTTCTTCTTGCTTTCTCGAGCAGATTTCCCCTTTTCTTCTTCTCCAGCCTTTTTCTTCTCTCCCCCTTTCTTCTTGTCTGACCTAGGTTGATCACCACGAGTCTCTGTCTCCTTATGTGGATCAATAATTGAACCTTCATCTCCCTTTTCTTTTATGATCTTCTTTGCAGGAGGTGTGTCCTCATGCAAGCTCTGAGTATTCTCTGAATCCGAATCAGATATCACAATTTTTTCCTTCTTGTTTGCCCTCTTCTTGGATCTGCCAGAAGGCTTTCCCTGTTGTTGAATCCTGGCTGATTTGCGCTCCATTATGGGTTTAGGGTTTTGAGAAGGGAATGAGATTGATAGAAATAGAGAGAGAGTAGAGAGACATAGAGAATTGAGAGAGAATGAAGAAGAATAAGCCCTGAATTTCAGCTTAATTAGGTTGAAAAGATGAGTCATAAAAGGACTCTACTGAAATCAACATGCAAAAAGAATCTTGGAAAATATTTTTAAATATTTTAGAAAATTCTATGAGTAATTCAAATATTATACTGTTATCTAAAGAGATAAGATATAATATTTTATGATCAATTTTTTTTTAAAAAAAAAATTACAGATATTTCAAGACCTGGAGATCAATCTCGAGGCCTTGAGATTTTCTGCACTTTTAGAAGTTTCAAAGCTTTGAGCTATACTTTCAAGGCTTTGGGAAGTATAATCTCAAGGCTTTGAGATTTCAACACATAAACACAAGTAAGTACCAAAACTCCCCCTAAACCAATGCATCCTTGTTTAACATACCCAATTCAAGCCTTAGGGTGAAAACCTATCATCTGGCAAAGGTTTAGTGAAAATATCAGCAATCTGCATTGAAGTAGAAATAAAAGATAGAACAACATCACCTTGTTCTGCATGATCTCTAAGGAAGTGATGTCTCACATCTATGTGCTTGGTTCTTGAGTGCTGGACTGGATTCTTAGAGATTGAGATAGCACTTGTGTTGTAACAATGAATAGGCCCATTTCTGAAATTATAAACAAGATATCTAAGTTGCTGTGCAATCCATAACACTTGCGAACAGCAAGCTCCAGTTGCAATGTATTCAGCTTCTGCAGTTGATAATGCTACAGAATTTTTCTTTTTAGAATGCCAACTGATCAGTGAAGATCCAAGAAACTAGCAACATCCAGAAGTACTCTTTCTATCTACTTTATATCCTGCAAAATCTGCATCTGAATAGCCACTCAACATAAAATTAGATCTTCTTGGATACCAAAGCCCAAAGTCTCTGGTTCCATTCAAATATCTAAAAATTCTTTTGACAGCAGTTAAATGACTTTCCTTAGGATCTGCTTGAAATCAAGCACACATACAAACACTGAACATAATATCAGGTCTACTAGCAGTTAAACACAAAAGAGATCCAATCATACCTCTGTATTACTTTTGATTCACACTCTTACCATTTGAATCCTTGTCTAATGAGAGTGATGAACTCATAGGTGTTTTAAGCACCTTGGACTGTGACATATTGTACTTGTTCAATAAGTCCTTGGTACACTTTCCTTGATGTACAAATATTCCTTTCTTCATTTGTAAAATATGAAGTCCAAGAAAGAGATTTAGTTCTCCCATTAAGCTCATCTCAAACTCCCTGCACATCAGACTTAAGAACTCTTTTGAAAGAGCATCATTAGTAGCACCAAACAAAATATCATCCACATAGATCTGAACTACTAACAAATCACTTTCATGATGTTTAATAAAAAGAGTTTTATCAACTAGACATCTCTTGAAATTATTGTCAAGTAAAATTTTCGAAAGTCTATCATACCAAGTCCTTGGAGCTTGTTTTAATCCATAAAGAGCTTTGTCTAGTTTGTAAACACGATCAGGAAAGTTTTCATCTTCAAAACTAGGAGGTTGTGCTACAAAAACATCTTCTTGTAAATAACCATTCAGAAAAGCACATTTGACATCCATTTGATAAAGCTTTATGTGATTGTGAGATGCAAATGCAAGAAGTATTCTAATAGATTCTAACCTGGCAACAGGAGCAAAAGTCTCCTCATAATCTATACCTTCTTCCTGATTATATTCCTGTGCCACCAGTCTGGCTTTGTTCCTTACCACTTTGCCATTCTCATCAAGCTTATTTCTGAACACCCATCTGGTTCCTATATGTGATTTCTCTTTTGGTCTGGGAACCAGATTCCATACCTTGTTTCTTTCAATTTCATTCAGCTCACTCTGCATTGCAATGATCCAGTCTGCATCTTCTAGTGCTTCCTTGGCATTTTTAGGCTGAATCAATGATACAAAGGGACTAAAAGCACACAAGTTCTTCAACTGTCCTCTTGTCTGAGTTCCAGTTGATGGATCAGATATGATATTGTCAGCTGGATGATCTGCAAGATACTTAAAAATTTTCCTTGGTACCCAGGAATATTCTCCTTCAAGGCTTTGAGATTTTGGCTCTGCAGGAGGTTCAAGGCCTTGAGATTATACTGATTGATTCTGCACTTTAGTTTTGCCTTTGTCCTCTTTCACAGCATCATCATCAGACTCATGCTTGTTCAAATTTAGATCTGCAAAACTTTCACTCAGAAATCTTTAGTACTTTCATCAAAAAACACATGAATGCTCTCTTTCACAATCTTGGTTTTTCTATTGTAAACTCTATAAGCTTTGCTAGTTTGAGAATATCCAAGAAATACACCTTCATCACTCCTAGCATCAAATTTACCAAGATTGTCTCTACCATTATTATGCACAAAACAGATACAACCGAAAAGTTTGAAATAAGAAACACTAGGCTTCCTACCTTTAAACAGTTCATAAGGGGTCTTTTTCAAAATAGGTCTAATCAAGCATCTATTTAGCACATAATTGGCAGTATTAACAGCTTCTTCCAACAAGAACTTTGGCAGATTACGTTCAAGTAGCATGGTTCTAGACATATCCTCAAGTGTCCTATTTTTCCTTTCAACTACTCCATTTTGCTGTGGAGTTTTAGGTGCAGAAAAGTTGTGTGATATGCCATGCTTTGCACAAAATAAATCAAAGTCAAGTTAATCAAATTCCCTACCATGATCACTTCTAATGGATGCAACAGGTAAACTTTTCAAAGTTTGAAGCTCTTTACACAATCTAGAAAATTCAGATAAGGCTTCAGTTTTTTCTCTAATAAACACCACCCAAGTAATCTAGAATAATCATCTACTATAACAAGCATATACCTCTTACCTTTTGGGGTTTGAACTCTCATAGGACCACACAAGTCCATGTGCAACAGTTCTAAGGGTCTAGAAGTACTTACAAAGTTCTCTGGCTTGAACTTGTAAACATGCCTTGCAAACCTCATCATCTGAAAAATTTTGTGAAGGTAAACCTCTTACCAGATCCTTTGAGATGAGTTTATTCAAGGTATGTATGCTAATATGCCCAAGCTTTCTGTGCCAAATCTTTGAATCTTCCTTCAAGGCCTTGAGGCATTTTAGCTTGTCACCTGCAACATTGTTAGTACTCATAGCATATAGATTATATGATCTAGGAGCAGTGAGTATGCAATCACCATATTTCTCATCTTGCACCACACATTTCTCCTTGTCAAATATAGCTTTATAACCTTTATCACATAACTGAGAGATACTAAGCAGATTATACTTAAGTCCATCCACAAGATAAACATTAGAGATAGAGTTGGTAGAACCATTACCAATACTACCTATACCAATCATATTGCATTTTGCTTTGTCACCAAGTGTGATTGTTCCTCCATATTTTTCTGTAAGCTCAGTAAAGAGAGATTTCTTTCCACTCATATGTCTGGAATATCCACTGTCTAATATCCATTTCTGATCTTTCAAGGCCTTGGTGACATCCTGCAAAAGTAAATCATTGCCTCAACAGGCTGTTAGACCAAGTGCAGAACTTTGTGTCATACTCAGAATCAGCCATGTTTGGTGGTCTAATTCTTTTTGGAACCCAAATCTGCCTAACATGTCCCTTCAGCTGATAAGGATAAGTATTCCTCATAATGTGAGGTTCTGATCTTCTGAAGGGACAAGTTAATCTGATATGACCAATTTTTTCACAGTAATGACACTTTGGAAAATGTGTGCTACCAGATTTGACAAAAATAGTTTGGATTTTCTTTGGAAAGTTTGGATTATAGCCAATCCCACTTTTATGCATTGATTTCAGAATTCCTCCAAGAATGAGATTTAGATTATGTTCAGAGCCTTTAAAACTGGCTAGGACCTTTTTAGACTCTTGAATTTCCTCAGCCAAAGAACAGATTTGTTGTTCTAAATCCTCAGAATGAGTCTTTAGATCAGCATATCTTTCAGTTAAGAGAGTGTTTTGATCAACAATCTCTTTTATTTGAGCCTTCAAGGCTTTGAACCTGCTGTCCAAGGCCTTGAAGTCCTTTTCAATTTTTGTCTTAGAAACTTCAACAGTTTTGTTGGTAAATACTAGGTCCAGATTATCTTTTACATGCTCATGAATCTTAACCTTTAAAGAAGAAATCTCATTTCTATAACTTTCCTCATTTAAAAACATACTCTTGAGGATTTCAGGAAGTACATCAGAAGGACTAGCAAGAAGATTTTTTACCATTTCCTCAATATGTCTGTCTGATGAGTTTTCTTCATCATGTTTGGCCATGAAGCACAAATTTGCTTGATCTTATTCTGTGTCTGAGTCACTTGAAGAATCAGAATCACTCCAAGAGGCCATAATGGCTTTCTTCCTTCTGTTGTCACTGTCTTTCTTTTGAAAGTTCCTGTTCTTCTTCTTTTGTGGACAATCCCTTACTAAATCATCTGCATCACCACACTAAAAACAATTCATTACTTTAGTTTTATGTGACTGTGATGAAGACTTACCTTTGTAGTCCTTGCTTCTTGAAGGTCTTGATCTCTCTTTGTTGTAGTCCCTGTTACTAGAGTTTCTTTACTTCTTGAGAATCCTGGCCAAGGCCTTGGAGATCAATGCTAAAGCCTCTTCATCATCATGGTCATCTTCAGTCTCACGGCTTTGATATTTTTCACTGTCTTTGGCCTTGAGTGCTAAGTTCTTGATGTTTTCACTCATATCACCTTCTACATCCTTCATAAACATTTCATGAGGGAGCAGCTTTCCTTGTAGATCATCTAGATGAAGAAGACTTAAATCCTGAGCTTCCTCAATGGTTGTTGTCTTTGGCTCCCACTTGCTTTTGGCAAGCTTCTCAGAATTTTCCTGACCTTTTCCTCATTTGAAAACTTCTTTCCCAATGACTCCAGATTATTCACCACATCAGTGAATCTTTTGAACATCTCCTTAATGGTCTCATCTGAGTTCATCTTGAACAACTAATATTGCCTCAGAAGTATGTTGATTTTGGTCTGTTTAACCTGGCTGGTCCCTTCATATTTCACAACCAGTTTGTCCCATACTTCTTCGGCACTTTTGCAATTTGACACTCTGTTGAACTCATCTGCATTAAGAGCACAGTATAAACAGATTCATAGCCTTGTGATTTTTTGATACCTTTTTCAGTTCAGTAACTGAGAGAATTTCCTCAGACTTGATACATCTGACTCCATATATGGTAGTGTAGTACTCATGAGGACCATTATGAACTATTGACCACAGTTACATGTCTTGATCTATAATGAACATCTTCATCAATGCCTTCCAGTGCATGAAGTTATCACCACATAACAATGGAGGTCTGTTGGCTGCCCTTCCTTGTGAGAATCCACCATCTCCTACATTACTCATAGTCACAAGATTGCCCTTCCTTGTGAGAATCCACCATCTCCTACATTACTCATAGTCACAAGATTGTTAGATCTATATTAGTGACCCAAGCTCTGATACCAATTGAAAGTGTGTAATGTAGACTAAATACATGACCTAAATACTATAGAAGGGGGGGGGGGTTGAATAGAGTATGGAAACTTTTTTCTAAACACAGTTTTTAACAAATTAACTTAAGTGAGGAACTCAAATCTCAAGGCCTTGAGATTTTAGAAAACAGTCAGAAACTTTCAAAGGCAAAATAGAAAGCTTCAAGGCCTTGAACTTCAACCAGTTCTAAACAGCTTATAAACCCTAGTTTGATTTGAGTTGTGTGCAACCGAAATAACAAAACTGTAAAGTAAAGAACACAAGCAATTTACAGAGTTCAGTCCCAATGGAACTAATATCTGCCTAAGGGATCTAATCCCACCAGGATTGGGAAAACACTGCTCATTACTCACACAGAAACAACCCGAGATCTTCAAGCCTAAGTGATTTCCCTTACACCTATACAGCTTGTGGTTCCAAACCTATCTAGTATCAGCGACTAACTATTGAGCTAACAAGAACCTCTTGTTGTTCACTTGAACAATCAACCACTAGGTTTAGTAAGGTCTTAGATATACGAAAGATAAGCAGATTACAAAACAGATGAAGAACACAGTAGAAGAATAAGCTTGTGAAGGCCTGGATGTGTTCTTTTGGAGACTGGAATAATTGATCTTCTGAATTCTGGAATTGAAGCTTGAATGTCTGTGTGTTTGGATGATTGATCTCCCACGAATATTTCACACCTCTCTCAGTTTTCTGCAAGCCTCTTTCCTTTCAAAATTCAAACCAGTCTTTTATCTACTCACTGCAACTGAATGAGAGATTTTAGGATCTCAGCTCCTACAAATCCTCTTCCTGGTTCAACTGCAATTCAAACAGCTCTGAGTAGATATCCGTTGGAGTTTGTTGAGATTTCATTTGCACGTTTAACAAGCCTGCAAAAACATTAAAACATAGCAACAACAAAATCCATAAATATAACAGCACTAAGTCTGTTTGTTTTTCCAGTTTCTGATAAAAACTGGATGAAAGAATAAAACAATAATCTGATTAACTTCTGACACATATAACTCATGATAAAATAGTTCAAGACTCTTAGAAGTCATTAAACAATCACAATAATAAAGATCAAATCCTACAAGAAAGAATCAAATTAATTCTGTAAAGCTGTCAGCAGCTCAAGGCATATCTCAAGGCCTTGAAGCTCTGATCATGCTTCACAGTTTCTCAAAGTTAAAACCAGTAATCTGTAATTCTCTCTGATCAGGATATCTGCAATTGTGTTAGATATATAGAGAATATAAAACATAAGTATTTGCAGCAAATATCTGATCTAAATAATCAGATAGCCAATCTGGAACACAAGATTGTTAGAACATTCAGCATAATAAAAATTACTCTCAAGGCTTTGAAGCTCTGTCAGATCTCAAGGCTTTGGAGCATCAGAAAAGCTTTGTATTTGTCTTTCATCACTCAAAGCAGTTACTTCTCAAAACACACTTAAGGGTCTTTGAGTCAACAATTGTGTTCACGTCTCTATGGCTAGTCCACTCCTTGGATTGAATCCGGATCCTTCAAACCTTTGTGCTAGCTAGGATTGAAGGAAGAAGAGGAGGAAGATCACGATTGCGCAAAACGGAGCGAAGGAAGGGGCGGTCCTTCCTTGTGGCCGACGGGTGAGGGGGCGACAAAGGGGGTTCGTCCCTCTTTGTTGCTTTCTCTCTCATTTCTTCTCTCACACTCAATGTGTTATGAGCATTAGTTATCTGGGAAGGAAGCTAGCAGTGCCTTTATATAGTTCAACAACTCTTTGTTGACTGCATGAAAGCCCGTATCCTAATCATGTCCATACACGAATTAGTCCAACTTGCAAATTAGTCCTACTAAGTTTGCAAGATTTTGCGTATTGATCCTTATAATTAATTAATCATATTAATTACTTCCCTAGTCCGGTCTAATCCATAGGGAGTGTGACCCCATAGGTTTCTACTTAGTTGGTAGTAACAAATTACTAACATTTAGCGGCCTCTAGGAAGACATCCATGCTACCCAACTAATAGAAATAGTCATCCGACATACCTTGTGCAAGTATTGTCTCATCCCTTTGTTTATATATCCGGATTGGTCAAGAGACATACAAGTCACACTCGTATATCCAATCCATAGTTTCTCGATCCTGGGAATAGTCTCATCCATGCAAATAACATCAATATCATATATTGATTTATCTGAGTCTGGCCAAACATTTTATGAGCACCATACCTCGAGTGGTCGTGGATATCTACTCCCGTTATGTGGGAGAGAAAAAATCTATTTACGCCACTACCATCTCTAAGCTTGCTTCCTTATTGTATCCGACGAACGTCTATATTACTATCAAGTTACGGTGTAGCGTTTGACGATGTCAGAATACAACAATCCACAACTAGAGGATCTAGTGACTTCAAGTCTAAGGATGACAGTACCGTTGTCACTAGGAGAAGCACTTGTGACTTTACATAACTTGTATGTAGTCTTCTCGTTATGGGTCAATCCAGTTTGCTAATAATCCTAATGCATACCCATGTGTTTGATCGTGATATCTCCCAACCCCATACTAGTCTATAGTTGATCGTCCTGTTAATCAATATAATCGACTAGGGATATTTAAGATAAACAACATATTTGCAATCTAAGGACATCATTACATTAAATATCTCCATAAATAATACAATGAATAATCTAGCAAAAAAGTAATGTTCATACTAAATAAGATTGCCTCTAGGGCATCTATTCCAAAACTGACTTCATCAAATGTTAATTGATCCATTCTAACGCTATCAAACTAACACTATCAGATAACTTGGTGACATCTTTACCTACTATCGCATTTTCTTTTAAAAATAATGTTGGTTTCCTTTCGGTATCGTCGACCCGAGCATGGGGGATGCTATCTAACAATGTAGCGTCCTCATCCGGTGTTGGAACTGAGAGGAATAAATCTTTCAAACCAAGCAATATAGGGGGATGATTTACGGGATTAAAATTGAGTTATCCTAACAATCTCATATATCTCGACCAAATCATGGTCGTGCATATGTGTATGTGTACAATGGAATAAATGACTCGGACTAGTAAATGTCAGGCGGTTACAGAGCGAAACTATAATAAATATTTTTTTCTGAGTTGTTTACTATTTGATGGAATCGAAGCTCAGCTATTATAACACCATCAGATAACTCATTCAAATTGTACACTACTGCAGTTGCTTTTGAGCGTATTGTTCGTTTAGTTTTAATGAGTTTCGTTTGAATTTCGCGAAACCTTTCCCACAAAACAACATCCAGGTACAGCATTTAATTGTATGAATAGATAGTTGTGCACCAACGTCATGCGGGTATAGGGTAGCATCTAGATTTATTATCCATGAAAAACACGTCGTGGAGGTTGTGTTTGATGAATTTTGGACATTCATTGGCCTATAGTTAAAGTATAATTCATATAACCATAATGTTTTATTCTTTACTAACAATAAAAAAAATCAATCCAAGCATCTTAAATGAAAAATAGTCACCAAAAATTGATTGGAGAGTGGATCATAACGCAACATTGTTCTATCGATGTCGAATCGACGAATTATAGAGGCTCTATAGTTCGTGTAGCTACTTTGAGTATTACATTATATTTAGCTATGAAGCCTACCTTAAAGATTAGGAAAATGAATAACATTCATAAGATTTTATTCTTTCAGGATTCAACTAACAAATCAAGAGAATAAAAAGAGACAAACTCATCCTACGAAGAAAAGTTTAAACACAGCAAACATATGTTAAACAAATAGAGGATCAATTGAAACATTTAGTCAAACACAAGGGATGTGAAAACAAATATCTATGTCGAATGTTAGATCAGCCTATGATACCCAAAGCATAGTTGAGTAGACGTTGGAGCATTGACTTGGACAATACCGAAGAGTATGCCTAATTTGGACCTTTTTCTATCTTCCTCTTTGTGGATAGAAATAAGATTCGTGCTTCTCCTATGGTGGTTTTTCCCATTTAGTCGGAGGATGGGTGTGTAAAGCTATTACTTTCTTGGCTTCCACACTCACGGCATATGAACGGAAAATTAAGAAAAAAGCCAAATTTCTAGGCTCTGCCTTCCATCGAACACAATAAAGGAATCAATCAACTTACACTTTTGATGGGGGATGGGTGTTAATGCTATTACCATCCTGGATTTGGCACGGGGGCATAAGCGCATATGAATGGAAAATTAAGAATTAGCAACTTTTTGGTCGCTCCCTTTCATCTCACAATGAGAATTCGTGCAATTAGAATTTGTGACATTTGGAAAGTGAAAAAATTTCAAGTTTTTTGTCTCTTTTCATGCATCGTTTCTCAGATAATGTATTTTCTTCATAACATCATGCACCCTATCACATGATTAACATATGAATCTACGCATACTTGGATGATTATTTTCTTCTCTAGTAGATGCTCACTTCTTAGTTATCAAATACGTATGTATTAAGTTCGAAAAAGATATACCCAATGATTGTTCATTGAATTTAGTTTAACGTCTAATTTCGTAAAAACTTAAAAAAACTAACGAAAACAAACAAATGACTCTGGAAATCATATAATTTTTAAGCTATTAGATCAGGAAACAATTGTTTCTTCTGAAATTGGGACTATTATAATCTTTGGACCAGCAGTGGATGAGGGATCTATCACTTGTCCGAATATCGTATGAAAATTCAACTTCCAGAGCAACATATTATAAAATGACATGCTATAATCAAGACTTCTTATAGTGGAAAACATAGAGATATGTCAAGTTTGCAGCCACCAAAAAAGCAACATACAATTTCATGATACAAAAGACATGGGAATCGATAAGAGTTGAGAAATTGAGTCAAATAGTTGGTTACCTTTCTCGATTACACTCTCGGGTACGAAACTGGAGAGCATGCAGGTTGTGGGCTTGTTCTATCAACGTGTAATCGACAGCGGTGGAGGCTCTATTATTTCTCGTGCAAGTAGGTTTCTTTCTTCAATTGAAAAGTGTTTAATACGGGATTTAAGGCACGGAATCAAAGTGCCTATTCATCTTCTTATGTTTCTTCCATCAATGGTAGAGAGTCACCATGGAGGACAAGGAGAGAGTACGAATGGTGAACTGACGTGAAAGAAGAGAGAGTCATGGGAAGTCGGAGAGAATCGTTCATTTTCTATAGTTTCTTCCATTAATTAGCATACTTAATCAATTCATATAATTATTAGCATATTAAAGTGCCACAGTTGCGTAAATGTTACACTTGAAACCCAACAAATTAAGTGGCATTTATAATCCGCGTGTAAAACTTTGATTTTTCCAACTGTAAATACAAATGGCTTATGGAGAGTGCTCTTTTGCTCACCTCCTAGCTTTTATTAATAATATCGATTATTTTATCGGCCTTATCAATATAATTCTTCTGTAGAACCGTCTTTATGAATCTTTCAGCTGTGATTTTCCTGCGGAGTTGGAAGCAGAAACTACTAAGCATTCTTCTTTTGTGCATCCTAAATGGAATTGAGACAGTGGTGTTAGCATAATGAAATTCCAAAGTGCATGTGATAAAGCATTAAATCACATAAACAATGTCCTATGACATGCCAAAGTGGGGACAATAAAGAGCTATCTAGACTCCAATCATAATGCTTAATTATTGTCCTCTGCAAGAAACTTCAGAAGATATATGGTCAGGATATAACCACTTATGGTGCAGACTTCTATTTAACACTGGCTTTTAAATCATAGTCGATCATGCAATTGTGACTTTTACAAGATTCCAGTTTACAGGATATATCAAAGGAGGTTGGTTTCACGTAAGAAGTTAGAATAACACTGAACCTCTGAATGTGACATCATTCTCTGCTCTATTGATGCAGTTATATTTTTTTGCCTTGATGAATGATGAAGTATACATGTTGTGGTGGACCTTAACCTCACGAACAATGAAACACACAAAGAACGAATCAAGAAGACAATATTTAACGTGGTTCCTTAATGAAATCGCTGACTATGTCCTTGGGGAAGCAATCCTTTCTTTTCCGGGAGATGATTGTGTATAATGGACATGTGCTACGTTATAAAACAAATCAAGCTTGAATAGAACAAAAGATACCAAGTAGGAGTTATTTCCATAACAAAATCTGCAGCCCAACCCCCGCCACAGCTCGTGCGAGCTGCCCAGATCGTGCGAGCTCCCACAGCTCGTGCGAGTTGTGCCATAGTCGGTGCGAGCTCTGCAACCACCAAGCCTCTTCAAATTTTTTGTGGAACACTTAAAATGTCTTGTATTCGACCCAAAATCTGCGATAGCTTGTTCTAATACCCATTCAAGGAATAATCCAACAAAACCCAGCCCTAACTTGAATCTTCTTGGCAACCACAACTGGCTCTTCACTTGAAAAAAAAAAAGCTTGATCTCCTCCGCTCCCAAATTCCTCTAGCGAAAAATACTCGCTGACTCTGAAGGATCCAAATAGCCACGAATGCTCTAGTGACTCGTGATGTTGAGCAATTCTAAGCAATGTTAGAATTTGCTCTCCTGAACCGGCTTCGTGAACATATCTGCAGGATTATCAAATGTTCCAACCTTATGCACCTTGATCCTCTTCTTTTTTCTCAGAAAGTGATATCTAACGTCAATATGCTTCGTCCTCTCATGATGCACTTGATCTCTAGATATGCATATTGAACTAAGACTGCCACAAAACACTATAGCTTGATCTTGGAGCAAGCCTATATCATTGGACAACCCTTTATGCCAAATTCCTCCCTTTTTGGCTTCCATTATAGCCACACACTCTGCTTCCTTGGTTGACAAAGTCGCCGTCGGCTGTAGTTTCGCCATCCAACTCCCAATAGAACCTCCTAGAGTGCAAACATAATTGGTCATTGATTGCCTACTATTCAAATATCTAGCAAAGTCCGAGTTCGAGAAACATCTGAAATATATATCCTAATGATCCCCCTAAAGGAGACATATATCAGAAGTGCCTTAGAGGTATCTGAAAACCCTCTTTACTGCTTTCCAATGTTCCTTCCCCGGTTGATCCATGTAACGACCAACTAAATTAACAACAAACTATGTTAGGTCGATTACAAATCATTGAATACATTAGACTACCAACCGAGCTTGCTTATGGAATCCTTAGACATGTACTCCTTCTTCTCGTCAGTCAGACCTATGTACATTACTAATTTTTCGTTAGTCGTCATTGCAGTGTTTGTAGACTTCGCTGAATACATCCCAATCCTATTCAAGATTTTCTTAATGTATCCCGCTTGGGATAAGAAAAACTTCTTCTTTAGATTCTACAATAAGGATTTTCCGAGCAACGCTAAGATCCTTCATCTCAAATTCTGCACTGAGAGACCCCTTGAATTTTTTAATGCCTGTCTTATTGTAAGATGCAATCAGATTATAACCCCCGTACAGAACTAGGTAGATGTGAGAGTCACTATGCACCTTATAGTACACACAACAATGCATATGGGCACTTCTGATAGCTAAGTTGTAACATTTAGCTATCAAATCACTTGTATAACTTTTTCGGAGACTGTTAAAGTCCATACAAAGATTTCTTCAACTTGAACACATTGTCTTCTTTGCCCAGAACTCGGAATCCATCCTCATGGCTCATGTATATCTCTTCCCCCAACTCCTTGTAGGAAAGTTTTTTTTATGTTTAGTTGCTCAAGTTCTAAATCTTGATGTGCTACTATTGCTTGTAGTACCCTGATTGAAGTATGTCTAACAACTGGTGAAAAATATCATTTTATTTAACCCCCTGTCTTTGAGTGAAAGCTCTAGAAAAAACTCTTTCTTTATACTCGTTGTCCCCAGCAGGTGAAATTCCTTCTTTTATTCTGAAAGCTCATTTGCAAGTGACTATCTTCCTTCCTACTGGCAGTTTTACAAGCTTCGGTATATGATTTTTCTAAGTGACTTCATCTCTTTTCCCATAGAGGCAATCCACTGTGCTGGCTTAGATCCTGAAACTATAGCCTTATATGTAGAAGACTAATCCTCCACATCTTTGACTACCTGTAATGCATAACCCACCGAATCTATGTATCTTGTTGGTGGATTTATAACCCTCCTTGGTCGTCCAACAACAATACTCTGAGTCTCTGATTCCTCTAGTGGTGCATTCTCGTACTCTTTGCTTCTTGCTCTTCTGTGACTGGTGGTGGAATTGGCTTAGGCGCATGTCTTCCTCGGGAACCTCCAACTCTTCTTTGCCATCAACAGCTTTATAATAGAATGAATGAAATCCATTATAAATTTCACGATAAATAAATTTCCTCTAGGGCATACTCCAACATTTATGTCGAACATAGCTCTTTGTTATGGAAAATATGATAAGAAGCCCCTGAGTCAAGATGCCACACATCGATTGATGCATGACATTATGCACAAGTAGAACAAAATCATCCTTCGGAGAACTATTATGTTCGACCACCGTCGCAAATCCCTTCTATTTATGTTGATCCCTCTTCGGACAATCCTTCTTCCAAAGTCTCTCTTCTGTGAAAAAAGCACAAACATTCGTGGGTAACTTAGAGACCGAGAACTTATTCTTTCTCTTCTTTCCTCCCAATGCCATTAATCCGGAGGCATGGTCCTGTGTGTCGGTGCTCTCGCCATTATGGCGTAATTCCCTAGTAGGAAGATCTAATCAGACTTCTTCTAGGGATATGTTGTTTTTATTCACAATAAAAGACTATATGAATTTCTCATACGATGGGGATAAGAAACCAAAAAAATAAGGGATGCATCTTTATCATTCACCTTTGTTGGAATTGTGCCCTAGAGGCAATCAATTTTTCGTGACATTTAATGGACTTACTATTCATTATGTTATCGGTATGGAGATATGCTAACATGAATGAAGTCCTTAGAATATAAACGGTATATTCTTAAATATCCCTAGTCGAGTACTACAGTTAATAGGACGACTGTATTGCATCGAGGCTAGTATGTGGATAGATTGATATGGGGATATCAAGTCTAACACATGGGTACGCATTAGGAGTAATGGTGTACTGGATTGACCCACCGTGAGAAGGCTACATGGGAGTTATGTGAATGTCACAAGCACTTCTCATAGTGACAATGGTGTTGTTATCCTTAGACTTGAAGTCACTAGATACTCTAGTTGTGAATTATCATGTTTTGATATCGTCAAACGTTACACCGTAACCGGGTAATTATAACGGCTTTAAGCGGACATGATATGAAGAAAGCTGAGAGATGGTAGTGATGTAGAGAGGACTTGTCCCTCCCACATAACGAGAGTAAATATCCACTGCCACTCGATGAGTGAGACTTAGGGAAATGCATGGCCATGCTCGAATAAATCAATATGAGATATTGATGTTATTTGTTTATCTAAGTCTACTCAAAGATTGAGAAACTATCTTCTTTAAAAAAACGAGAAACTATGGATTGGATATACAAGTGTTACACTCCATGTCTTGTGTCCAATCCGGATAGATGAGACAAAGGGATTATACAACACGGTAACATTGGTCACAGAGGTTAGTCAGATCACTGAATTCCTATTACTTGGGAGCATTGATGTACTGCTAGATACCGCTCAATTTTTCTAATAATTGTTATTACTGCCAACGTAATTAGCAACCTACGGCGTCACACACAATAATAGATCAAGTTGGGATTATTGCTATTTAGTTGGACTAAAGAGTAAACTGTGCTCATTAGTTGGACTAAAGAGAAATTGTGAGTTAGAATGTAACTAGTCCCACATTGTTAGATTTATGGGAAAAGATGAATTTCTCTAGCTATAAATAGGATTTATAGGGTATGAATCATGCTTAACTAATTCCTGTTGGAATACATGCCGTAGAGGCAATCTAGTTTAGTATGAATTTATTTTGGCTAGAAAATTCATTGTATTATTTATTGGATATTAAATATAATGAAGTCCTTCGATTTACAATTGTGTTGTTTATCTTAAAATATCCATAGTCTAGTATAATGATTAATGGGACAATCATCTATAGACTAGTATGGGGTTGGATTGATATGGAGATATCATGATCCCACACATGGGTGTGCATTAAGGGTAATGGCGCACCGGATTGACCCATCTCCGAGAAGGCTACATACACGTTATGTTAAGTCACAAGTGCTTCTCGTGGTACAATGGTATTGTCATCCTTAGACTTGAGGTCGCTAGATATTCTAGTTGTGGATTATAGTGATTTTGGTAGCGTTAAACGCTACACGGTAACTGGGTAGTTATAAAGGTGTGTACCGGATACAATAAGAAGCAAGCTTAGAGATCGTAGTGGACGTAGATAGAATTTATCCCTCCCACATAACGGAGCAAATATCGTTGGACACTCGAGGGATAGTGCTTATAGAATGTCTGACCAGACTCAAATAAATCAATATGGGATATTGATGTTATTTGCACGAATAAGGCTATTCCCATGGATCGAGAAACTATGGATTGGATATACGAGTGTGACTTGTATGTATCGTGTCCAATCCGGATATAGAGACAAAGGGATGAGACAATTACTTGTACAAGGTTTGTCGGATGACTATTCTATTAGTTGGCTAGAATGAATGTTTTGCTAGAAACCGCTCCATATTAGCAAATTATTGCTACCAACTAGATAGAACCTATGGGGTCACACGCTATATAGAGTTGAACTAGATTTGGGAATTAATTAATAAGATTATTAATTAGAAGGATCACTTTTCAACACCTTGCAAACTTAGTAGGACTAATTTGCAAGGAATGAATTAAACCGAATTCTAGTAGGACTAGAATGGGGCCTTTAGGTAGTTGGCAAGGATTTGTTGGACTATATAAAGGATACTCCTTCCTTCCTCCCCACACTTATGAGCCTTTAGTTCATAACTTGAGTGGGAGAGAACAAAAAGAGAGAGAGCAAGCAAGCAAGAGAGGCGCACGCCCCCCTTGCCGCCGCTCCCTTCCCGTCGGCCCAACAAGGAGGCCGCCACCTCCTTGTTTCCTCGCGTTGTGTGATTTCTTCTTCTTCTTCCTCCATTCCGGGCTAGCACAAATGAGAAGGAAGATCTAGATCTCAACTCTAGGCGTGGATCAACTATAGAGAACGTGACACAATATACGTTACAAGTCATCACAGGAGAAACCCTAAGGTGTGTAACTTGATTTCTTCCCTTACCATCGTTCTGTCTCTTGTCCTGTGATCCTTGGAGGGTATTGCATGGATTACGTATTTTTTTTTCCGCTGCGTATCCATGATCAAAATCCTACAGTGGTATCAGAGCCACAGGTCGTAGAGCATAAACGTGATTTATGTGTTACGTTTTGATAGTTTTACACTTTAAATTTATTGTTTATCGCGTAAAACAAGACAAATCAAGCATATGATGCAATTTGTCAATAATCAATCATAACAAAACCTAGTTTTTGCATTGGATGCATGAATTAGTGAGTTTGAGAAATTTTAGGATCTTAGATCTACGGTTTGGGCATCCTATGGAAAGAAGGAGTTCTTTTCATACAAGAAAAGAACCAAACTTGGGCACCAAGCAAGGGAGTTTTTTTGGAAACAACTCCCAAAGGAGGTTCGGCCCCCCTAGGGGACCGCCCCTCCTTGCTTGCCGCCCAAGCAAGGGACGGCCTAGGGGCCGGGGCAGCCCTAGCCAGCGGCCTAGCCGCGTGGGCTAGGGGCTGGCCGGCCCAAGGCCTTTGCAGTCCTCTTTTGGGGTCCGAGCAATTTGATTGTTGGGCCCAATTGACCGTTTTAACCCTATAAAATCTTAAAATCAATTAAAATTGACCAAGCACGTTACAATTGGATTTTAACTGTTTATGTGCAAATCGCATGGTGATTGAATATGGCCTTAGGATGTGGTTTGGTGTGATTGTTTAATTTTTGTGGTTTGGTTTACGGCCTGCGAGGTGATCAATTAATTGTAATAATTAATTAGGGTTTTATGGCCTGCGAGCCATTTTTTTTCTAAACTTGTGAGATTTATTTTATTTAGTATAGTTGTTAGCTAGTGCTAGACAGAGTAGATTGTTAGCCAAGATTGAAGAAAAGAAGTCCAAAGCCAAAGGAAGCCACAAAAGATGGAGCATGGAGCATTCCACATGACTATGGAGGATGGACCAAAAGATGAAGACGAATGGAGATGTGTTTGCTTTTAGGGTTCATAGATAATTCCATTGGCTTGAAATTATCTTAGTCTAGAAAAGGCCATATTCACATCACGTTTTATTTTGTTTTGTGGTTGTTTATTTTATTGTATTATTATTTTGTGGTTGGTGTATGGATGATGCATGCAATTAGGATAATAAGATAATTAGACAACCCGGATCTATTATATGGAGTTGTGCCCAAACTCAAATAGATAGATTAGTTGATATGGATCAACAAAAACAATTAAAATTGAATTGAAAAATCCCTCAAAATTCAAATATTGTGTTTTTGCCTTCTCGTTATTTAAACACTCATTATCATCATGATTTATCAATTTCGCGCGTGCCAAAGCATGGCGACTTGGTTCATAACGATGGAATGCGATGGCACAAGCTAGTAATGTGCAACTGTTTAAATAAGAGGTTAAACACAACTAGGCTATTAATATGGTTAAAAAACCTAGAGACAATCAATTGGGATTATCCATACGGATGGATAAATAAGGAGTTATTTGCCCAATTGAACCAAGAGTTGCATAAAAGATGCAATTGGAATTGTTCCTATCTAAAGTAGTCAAATTGTGGGTGACTTGCGAAAGCAAGCTCATGAGGAGATGAAACATGGATCTTGGCCCACTACAAAATATAAGGATATTTTCCGCATTAATATCTCGAGGGTTATTAATCCGTAGAAAAATAGTGGGAGCTATATTTGATAAACTAGCCATTATTGAATATAGTCAAAAATTCACAAATACTAAAACTTGCGTATTTTCCTTTTTGTAGAATTCCAAATGGCAAACAACTCATCAATTTCACAACATTCCCTACGATATGTCCTTTAGAAGGACAAGCTCTCTGGAACCAACTTCCTTGATTGGTACAGAAACTTGAGAATCGTTCTCAAGCAAGAGAAGAAACTGTACGCAATAGAGGAGCAAGTTCCAGCAGGTCTAGAGAAAAATACCCGTGCAGCCCTAAAGGCGTATCAAAAGCGTGTTGATGACGCTAATGATGCAGCCTGCCTGATGCTATGCACCACGACTTCTGAGCTTCAGAAGCAACAGGAAAACATGAATGCTGTCGATATGATCGAGCATCTGAAGCAGCTCTTCCAAGAGCAGGCAAGGGCTGAGAGGTATGAGGTCTCTAAGGCATTTTTCAAGTGTCATCTAGCAGAAGGGAACCCGATGGGACCCCATGTACTCCGCATGATCGGGTACCTGGAGAATCTCGCCCGACTGGGGTTCCTGGTCGGCCAAGAGTTAGCAACCGATCTCGTGTTGCAATCGTTGCCTGAGAGTTATGGACAGTTCATCATGAACTATAACATGAACGAGATCGTGAAACCACTGCCAGATTTACTCAATATGTTGAGGACAGACGAACAAAGCATCAACAAGGGTAAGGGCAAGGCCATTATGATGGTGCAGAAAGGAAAGGGCAAAAGGTTTGCCTCATCCTCCAAGGGCAAAGGCAAGTCAGTTGCCAAGTCCAAGGAACCTGCCCTTAAGCCTGTTGGTGGGATTGCCAAAGGTGTGACTAAAGGTGAGTGTCACTACTGCAGTCAGCCTGGACACTGGAGGAGGAACTGCCCAAAATATCTGGAGGACAAGAGGCTTGGAATAGTGATTCCACCACCACCAGGTATTTTTGTTGTAGATGTCAATTTAACTGTCTCTACATCATGGGTATTAGATACTGGATGTGGATATCACATTTGTCGAAATGTGCAGGATCTAAAGAGAATTAGAAGATTGGCTAAAGGAGAGATAGATCTGCGCGTTGGGAATGGAGTAAAAGTTGCTGCGTTGGCCGTGGGCGTGTGCGAGCTATCTCTGCCTTCAGGATTAGTTTTAGAATTAAATAATTGCTATTTTGTGCCTGCTATGAGGATAAACATTATTTCTATTTCTTGTTTGGACAAGGAAAGATTTATTATTACAATAAAGAACAATTTTTGTTCCTTTTATTTTAATAATATTTACTATTTTAGTGCGCAGTTATTTAATGGACTGTATGTCCTTGATCTAAGCAATCCTGTCTACAACATTAATTCCAAGAGGATTAAAATACATGATTTAAATCCTGCTTACTTATGGCACTGTCGTTTAGGCCATATAAACGAGAAACGTGTATCTAGACTCCGTAAGGATGGACTATTAGACTCATTTGATTTTGAATCATATGAGACATGTGAGGCTTGTTTATTGGGAAAAATGACAAAGTCCCCTTTCAATAAGAAAGGTGAGAGGACTAGTGAGCAATTGGCGCTCATACATACTGATGTATGAAGGCCAAGTCCGAATCCTTTGAAATGTTCAAAGAATTCAAAAGTGAAGTAGAGAAGCAACTTGGCAAAAGTATCAAGGCTCTACGATCAGATCGTGGAGGAGAATACTTGAGCCAAGAGTTTGACGACTATCTTAGAGAGTGTGGGATCGTGTCCCAACTCACTCCACCCGGAACACCACAATAGAATGGCGTGTCTGAGAGGAGGAATCGAACCCTATTGGATATGGATCGATGTATGATGTGTCAACCGACCTTCCATTATCATTTTGGGGCCACGCTCTATTAAGTGCAGCTTTCACCATTAATCGTGTTCTATCTAAATCAGTCATGAGACACCACATGAGATGTGGAGTGGGAGGCGTCCCACACTGTCGTTCATGAGGATTTGGGGCTGCGATGTCTATGTAAAACGTTTACAATCAGACAAGCTAGGGCCAAAGTCGGATAAGTGTAAATTTGTGGGGTACCCTAAGGAAACTAAGGGTTACTACTTCTACAATCCAACCGAGAACAAAGTGTTTGTTGCTCGGACCGACGTGTTTCTAGAAAGAGAATGTCTCTAAAGAAGCAAGTGGGAGGACTGTAGAACTTGAAGAGATTCAAGAACCACAAATCACTGAACCGATTATGGAACATGAACAGGAACCTCAAGCAGTTGTGGAACAGCCTGTTCAGGTAACACAATAGCTTCGTAGATCTAGTAGAGTGCGCCAGGAACCCGAGAGGTATGGACTTATCGTAACCGATTCCGGTGACACAATGTTCATAGATGATGAGCCTACTACTATGAAGAGGTCGTAAAAGGGCCAGACTCTCAGAAGTGGCCAGAAGCCATGAGATCCGAGATGGAATCCATGTATACCAACAAAGTATGGACTTTGGTGGAACCACCCGAAGGGGCGCAGCCCATAGGGTGCAAGTGGGTCTTCAAGAAGAATATCGACATGGATGGTAATGTTATTACCTATAAGGGCCGATTGGTGGCTAAGGGATTCAGACAGATTCATGGTATTGACTATGATGAAACCTTCTCACCAGTCGCTATGACCAAATCCATCCGAATCCTACTTGCAATTGCAGCATACTACGACTATGAGATTTGGCAGATGGATGTCAAAACAGCATTCCTTTATGGGAATCTTCTCGAGGACGTGTATATGATAGAGCCGAAGGGTTTTGAAGATCCAAAGCAAGCCAACAAAGTTTGCAAGCTGTAGCGATCCATTTGTGAATTGAAGCAAGCTTCTAGGAATTCGAATCGACGTTTTGACGAAGTAGTCAAAGAGTTTGGCTTCATCAGAAACGAAGATGAGTCTTGTGTCTACAATAAGGTTAGTGGAGCTCTTTAGCTTTTCTGGTCTTGTATGTGGATGACATACTACTCGTTGGAAACGACGTTCCCATGCTGCAATCTGTGAAAGATTGGCTAGGGAGGTGTTTCTCAATGAAGGACTTAGGGAAAGCAACATATATACTCGGTATAAAGATCTATAGAGATAGATCTAAGAGACTGCTAGGCCTAAGTCAGAGTACATATATTGACAAGGTGTTGAAGCGGTTCAACATGCAAGATTCCAAGAAGGGATTCTTGCCCATGTCATATGGAATCACTCTTTCAAAGAGTGGTTGTCCTTCCAATGAGATTGAGAAGGAACGCATGAGTAGGATTCCTTATGCCTCGGCCATAGGATCTATCATGTACGCCATGTTATGTACTAGACCATATGTGTCATATGCCTTGAGTATGACAAGCAGATACCAATCCAATCCGGGTGAGAGTCACTGGATTGCAGTCAAGAACATCCTAAAGTACTTAAGAAGAACTAATGATGCCTTCTTGACATTCGGCGGCGAGGAAGAGTTGCGTGTAAGGGATTACACTGATGCAAGCTTCCAAACCGACATAGATGACTTTAGATCACAGTCGGGATATGTGTTTTGCCTGAATGGAGCAGCGGTGAGCTGGAAGAGTTCCAAGCAAGAGACGGTGGCTGATTCTACAACAGAGGCTGAGTACGTTGCTGCAAACGGCGCAGCAAAGGAAGCTGTTTGGATCAGAAAGTTTGTTTCTGAACTTGGTGTGGTTCCTAGCATTGCGGATCCAGTTGAGTTGTACTGTGACAACACTGGGGCGATCGCGCAATCAAAGGAACCCAGGTCACACCATAAATCCAAACACATGCTCAGGAAGTTCCATCTGATTCGAGATATTATCGATAGAGGAGACGTTCGGATATGCAAGATTCCTACAGATGAGAATCTGTCATATCCGCTTACAAAGTCGCTTGTGCAGTGGAAGCATGAAGGGCACACTAGGAGCATGGGCATACGAGATGCGTCAGATTGGCTCTAGTGCAAGTGGGCGACATAGATGCCCTAGAGGCAATCTAGTTTAGTATGAATTATTTTTTCTAGAAAATTCATTGCATTATTTATTGGATATTTAATATAATAAAGTCCATAGATTTACAATTGTGTTGTTTATCTTAAATATCCCTAGTCCAATATAATGATTAATGGGACAATCATCTATATACTAGTATGGGGTTGGATTGATATGGAGATATCATGATCCAACACATGGGTGTGCATTAAGGGTAATGGCGCACCGGATTGACCCATCTCCGAGAAGGCTACATACACGTTATGTTAAGTCACAAGTGCTTTTCGTGGTACAATGGTATTGTCATCCTTAGACTTGAGGTCGCTAGATATTCTAGTTGTGGATTATTGTGATTTTGGTAGCGTTAAACGCTACACCGTAACTGGGTAGTTATAAAGGCGTGTACCGGATACAATAAGAAGCAAGATTAGAGATCGTAGTGGACGTAGATAGAATTTTTCCCTCCCACATAACGGGAGCAAATATCGTAGGCCACTCGAGGGATAGTGCTTATAGAATGTCTGGCCAGACTCAAATAAATCAATATGAGATATTGATGTTATTTGCACGAATAAGGCTATTCCCATGGATCGAGAAACTATGGATTGGATATACGAGTGTGAATTGTATGTATCGTGTCCAATTCGGATATAGAGACTAAGGGATGAGACAATTACTTGTACAAGGTTTGTCGGATGACTATTCTGCTAGTTGGCTAGAATGGATGTTTTGCTAGAAACCGCTCCATATTAGCAAATTGTTGCTACCAACTAGATAGAGCCTATGGGGTCACACGCTATATAGATTTGAACTAGATTTGGGAATTAATTGATAAGATTAATTAATTAGAAAGATCACTTTGCAACACCTTGCAAACTTAGTAGGACTAATTTGCAAGGAAGAGACTAAACCGAATTCTAGTAGGACTAGAATGGGGCCTTTAGGTAGTTGGAAAGGATTTGTTGCACTATATAAAGGATAATCCTTCCTTCCTTCCCACACTTATGAGCCTTTAGTTCATAATTGAGTGGGAGAGAACAAAAGGAGAGAGAGCAAGCAAGCAAGAGAGGCACACGCCCCCCTTGCCGCCGCCCCCTTCCCGTCGGCCCAACAAGGAGGCCGCCACCTCCTTGTTTCCTCGCGTTGTGTGATTTCTTCTTCTTCTTCCTCCATTCCGGGCTAGCAAAAAGGAGAAGGAAGATCTAGATCTCAACTACAGGCGTGGATCAACTATAGAGAACGTGACACAGTTCATGTTACAAGTCATCACAGGAGAAACCCTAAGGTGTGTAACTTGATTTCTTCCCTTACCATCGTTATGTCTCTTGTCTTGTGATCCTTGGAGGGTATTGCATGGATTATATATTTGTTTTTCCGCTGCGTATCCATGATCAAAACCCTACAATTCTTACACAACACAGTTTACTAGAGAGCTAGAGAGAAAAAAAACGGAGTTTTTCACCCATCTAGGGTTCGGCCAAGGCAAGGAGAGTCGTTCACCTTGTAGCCGTCGGCCATGGTGGTGGCCGGCTCTCTTCGGGCTGCCCACGGCATAGTGATGTAGAGAGGACTTGTCCCTCCCACATAACGGGAGTAAATATCCACGGTCACTCGATGAGTGAGACTTAGGGAAATGCATGGCCATGATCGAATAAATCAATATGAGATATTGATGTTATTTGTTTATCTAAGTCTACTCAAAGATCGAAAACTATGGATTGGATATACAAGTGTGAAACTCCATGTCTTGTGTCTAATCCGGATAGATGAGACAAAGGAATTATACAACACGGTAACATTGGTCACAGAAGTTAGTCAGATCACTGACATTCCTATTACTTGGGAGCATTGATGTACTGCTACATACCGCTCAATGTTTCTAATAATTGTTATTACTGCCAAAGTAATTAGGAACCTACAGGGTCACACACAATAATAGCTTAAGCTGGGATTATTGCTATTTAGTTTGGCTAAATAGCAATAATGAGTTAATTGGACTAAAGTGTAAATTGTGCTCATTAGAAGAGCAATTGTGGGCTAGAATGTAACTAGTCCCACATTGTTGGATTTATGGGCAAAGAGGAATTTCTCTAGCTATAAATAAAATTTATAGGCTATGAAAATTCACGCTTAACTAATTCCTACACAACACAGTTTACTAGAGAGCTAGAGAGAAAAGAGAAAATGGAGTATTTCACCCATCTAGGGTTCGACCAAGGCAAGGAGTGTCGTTCCCCTTGTAGCCGTCGGCCATGGTGGTGGCCGGCTATCTTCGGGCTGCCCACGGCATATTGATGCCGCCTCCTCTCTCCCTCCGTGCCACGTTATGGATATGATCCAGCCGGCACAAGTCCAAGTTCATCCTTCATCTCAAATTGCTAGCACCATTGGAGAAGACGCCCGGTTGAGGTCTATTCGTGTGGATACCGTAGAGACAAAGATACTATTCTTTGTATGTGATTGTCCCAGCTTGGTATGGCTGAGGTAACCTTTCTTCCTTTCATCTTGTTATGATGCTTCACCTGTGATCTTTGGACGGATTTTTGAGCTGGATTAAATTTTGTTATTCCACTGTGTAACCTGCATCAAAATCCCTACAACATTCTCATCAAAATTACGTAAATCTAAAAGAATTGTGTTTAATTGATCATGATGATCTTTGAGAGGCATACCATCTGTCATCCGCAGACTAACATCCGTTGCTTTAGCATCAACTTGCTGGTGAGTGACCTCGCCATGTATATACTCTCCAACATGAGCCATAGACCCACCGCCGTTTCTTCATCTACGACCTCGGTGATTATGTCATCCGAAAATCACAACATGATTGTTGTATGTGCTTTCCCTCCACTGCCTTGTACTTCATCGTTAATACGTCAATGCCTTGATTATCTGTTGCCAAAGAAATCTAGTTGTCTAGATTATTAAACAATGTGCCCATCTTGATCCTCCATAGAAAACATATATTCCTCCCAGTAAATCTATCAATCTTCAACATCGATCCCAACACGCTCTTGGTGGAGTTCAGAAACCCTAGCTCTTATACAGTTTGTTGTGTTGGAACTCAACCTCACGAACCATGAAACACACAAAGAACAAATTAAGAAGACAAGATTAAATGTGGTTCGCTAACATAATTGTTAACTACGTCCACGAGCAAAGCAATCCTTTATTTGCGGGAGAAAAGTGTATACTGGATTTATGTTACGTTCTAATAGAAAGCAAGCTTAAATTGACCAAAAGATACCAAGTAGAAGTTCTTTCCATAACGAAATCTGAAGACCAACCCCAGCCACAGCTCGTGCGAGCGGCCTAGAGCTCATGCTGTTCCATCGCTCGTGCGATCTCTGCAACCACTAGGCCTCTTCAGCTTTTTTCTGGAACCCTTCAAATGGCTTGTGTTCGATGCAAACTCTGCAGTAGCTTGTTCTAATACCCGTTCAAGGCATAATCCAAAAATACCCTTACACATATCCAACTCGTTTCTTCTTACCCCAGTAGATCTTTTCAAAACAGGCTTACTCAAAACATCAAACAAGTGTGGCAAACCCAATGTTGTTCACCTATCAGTCCATCATGATAAATGGTCTACTAGAAATTCTAGGTTCATAAGCTAACAATTTGCACTTTTCAGTCCGTCAATTGTTCACCAACTCCCAGCTCTAATTCGTGATGCCAAATTTGAATTGAATTACACACAAGATTACTAGAAGCAGCACAATAAATATTACTTAAAGCTATAATACACGTTAAGCGTCAAATATATATAACTATTCATCATTCATATCTTACATAAAACGTCTCAATAGTTCTAGGTTAACAATACGTTATTAGAGAAGAAAATTAATCAATAACGTGAATCCATAAGCGTGAATCAAACAAACAAATTTGGAGATTGTGTCTAACAAAACTCTAGACTCTCAGCTACTCATAATTATGCTAAAGCACAAGTAGTCTCTATAAAAAATTAAGACAAGAGAGTAAGATAGATCAAATTAATGAATCATCGGAAACTTGATGACTCCATCTTCTCCATTCGCTCCCAATAGCTCTTTCATTCTCTCCAATGGCATAAATAGGTTCTCCCAAGCCCCAGGTCATTTTTCATGCATCCACCCATTCATCTCTTAAGAACTTTTCTAAATCACACTTTATCCCCTTAAAACTTGCGCCCGAGCCTTCACTAATCATGCGATCTACCCCTAGCAGATTGTGCGGTTTGCTTGTTTTTTCTCTCACGTCGTGCAATCTTCTTTAGAAAGATCGTGTGTCTTGCTTCCTTGTCCCACCCAATCGCACGATAAGGTCTTCTGATCGTGAAAAGCATAGAGTTTCCAACTTTTTCCTCTTGAAAATTGTTCTAAGTCTTTTTCATTAAAATGGGAAGCTGAGTGTCTTTTATGAAACTTCTGAAAAATACACTTAGCTCCCCCTTTTCCATTATTTTCTCATCCTATTATTGCTTCATCTTGCTCCCGAGATTTTTTTAAAAAATATTTGAAGTTCGTTCTCACCTCCCGCATCATCTCCAATCCTCTGGTTCCCGAAACGCACAACGCTAAACATACCTGCAAGATCAAATGTGATAAATTAAACTCATATATACGCAAAAAATATTCGGCATAACAATTATGCGCAAAAAGCTCAAATTCTCAAATTCTACAATATCACAATCATAATCTCATCAAAATTCATGGAAATCATGCAAAATGATATAATATCATGCAAGAGTATAACTCGTATTCAGAGTTATCACTACTCTATGAACTAATGATCCAGTAGGTGGTCTGCACACTTAAGGTCTAGTCTGTCAGGGAGGATTGTTTTGCCTTTCTTGTTAGAAGCGAATATGGTTTTCATAACCCTCTGGGTAGTAGGATTTGGAATCCTATGCATAAGGATTGATGAGGTGGTGGTCAAAAACCAAATGAGATATGAATAATTGGTGACTTTATCTTTGTGATCCATGATTTTGAATTAGGATAATGGATGGTTATAGACACTTTGCTATATAAATAACAATTAAACTGTATCTATCCGATCTATATGTTATGTCAGGATAATGAGTTGGACTTTTGCGAGTGTTAAGTAAATCATTTCAAAACTCTATATACATTATTTTCAGATAATTATATATTACTTAGCTTGTTATTTGACTTTCTCTCTCGTTTACCTGTTTCTATAACTCTGCAGGTGAGCGTACGGGAAACTGGGATATAGAGTCAGATGCCTAGCTGTTCATATCACATATCTCCCGTAAATACTTAAAAGAATAATTATAAGTTTTCTTCGAGAGTGTTCAATTTCCTTAATTTTGTCTCGTAAAAGGATCGTTAATATTTAACTCTTTGTTGGGCCATTTATGTGCCTTATTGGAGGGCACTCCCATGAGTCTGGGGATCTTATTATAAATTTCCCTTCTCTGAGGGGGTGGGGATGTTACGAGCACAAAATTTTATTTCTCTTGAATTTCTTGATGATTCTGTGTGTAATACCCCGGTTTTATATAGGAAAGTTATTTGTTGATTTTGATAAACTTTGGGATTTTTAATTATAATTTTCAAAAGTTACAAATTACATTTTATTAGAAAAATGGGGAGGTGGTTGTTGCTTAAAAAAATATAAAGTAGTTAGTTAAATTTTAGGTTGGGGGTTAAATCTAGAGTTCATAGAAACTAGGGTTGTAGTTGTTTTTTATCAAAGTTAAAGTATGCAATTATATTTACATGTATATATACCTACTAAATACAGTTAACTAAAGCCCTTCATTGTAATATTTTCCTTCTCAACACCTTAATTGTAAATTTTTCCTCCCAAATCCTTTTCATCCTTCCCGTAAACCACCCACATAACCCCCTTCATGTGAAAGTTCATCCACACTTGTTCTTCTTTTCCACACTCCACGTAGCCCCTCATCACACTTGTCCAAACAATCTACTTCTCCCCCTACCACGTAACCCTCTGCACATGGAGATTCATCCCCCTAATTCTCCCATACTTTTCCTATTTAACTCAACACCAACACCAACGAACATCGCCATCACCAACCTTCATCTCCAACACCTCCTACGGTGATAGTTCAATCTCTTGAGCATGAACGTGTTCACAAACTTAGGGAGAGTTTGATCTTTGATGATGAAATCCAAAAAGGATCAGAACTGTTAAAGTCTCAAAGCTTCAAAGCTTTGAGATACTGTTTGCTTGTGCTAACTGTTTATTATTCTTAACAGTTTCTGTGATTGCAGGCTTGAAGATTTGCTTGAATGGTGATTTAATCATTCATTACTGACTTTAAAAAATATCATTAAGCTTATGTTTATGATTGAAATAGTTTTGCAGATTGGAGGATTCAGTTTTAATAGTTATTCATACGAACTGGCAATCAGAGCTCCAAAGCTTTGAGATTGCTTTTATGCTCAGAACTGCTTAACTGAATTATGTATGCAGGTTGAGTTAGATGGATTCACTTGATTGGATTGGGATTTAATATAACTTCTTATTATTTTATCTATCTCGTCTTACATTTATATACACATGTGGCTATTTATATTGGATTTCATCTAAGGAAAAATTAGCTAGTGTTTATGCAGGAACAGTCTGTCTAACATATCAGATTTTGTGTGGCTAACTTGTCTGGATTTTGTTTGATCTTTTGGCTGAGATTGTGGAGAATTGTTGGTCGTCCAAACGTCCGTAGTAGAATTCAAAAAGTTATTCAAACATAGCTGTTGAAAGAAGCATCTCAAGGGAGAGGATCCGTAGGAATTCAGTTCCTAAAATCTCCCAAATTGTTGCAGGTTGTTGATAAAAGCTGGAGTTTGAATTTCATATAAGAGAGACACATTTATAGAGGTTGATCAACAGAGATTGGAGAGAGTTTTATACGTGGGAGATCTAATTACACAACTCTTCAAATCAATCAGGCAAATCAACACTGCAAGAGGAGAAGATCATTCTTCAAATCTGAAGAACACTTCCAAGCTTCATCTCTTATATCTTCTGTGTTCTTCAACTTGTATTGAATCTGTTATATTCATTCTTGTTTCTAAACCTCACAAACTTAGAAGTTTAGTTGTTCAAGTGAACAACAAAGAGGTTCTTATTGTTTCAACAGGTCGTAGCTGGTACTAGATAGGTTGAAAACCACAAGCTATATAAGTGTAATGTAGCTCACTTAGGCTTGATATCTAGGGCTAAATCTGGGTGATTAATAAGAAGTATGTTGAAAATCTGGAGGGATTAGATCCCTCAGGCAGGGACTAGGTCCAATTGTGACTGAACTCTGTAAAAATCCGTGTGTTCTTGTGATTTAATTTACTGCTTTTCATATATGTTAATTATTAGTTCAAAACAAGTAACTCCAAAGCTTTGGAGAATTTCCAATCTCAAAGCTTTGAAGCTACTGTTTTCGGAAGGTGCATCTCTAGCTTCTCAAATCTTTTCCAATGCTTTGAGATTTCAAATGCACATTTGTTTGAAGTTTCAAAAGACTTGTTTTGAGCAAAAAGTTTCCATACTCTACTCAACTCCCCCCCCCCTTCTAGAGTATATAATCATATTTATTTACTTACATTACAAACTTTCAATTTGTATCAGAGCTTGGGTAACTGCTTAAAGATCGAACAATCTAGTGACAATGAGTAATGTAGGTGATGGAGGATTCTCACAGGGAAGAGCATCCAATAGACCCCCTGGTGATAACTTTGTGCACTAGAAGGCACTGATGAAAATGTTCATCATAGATCAGGACATGGAGCTATGGTCAATTGTTGTTAATGGTCCAAATACATTCTATACTACCTCTGATGGAGTCAGTACTGTCAAATCAAAAGAAGATCTCTCAGTTAATGAACTGGAAAAAGGTATCAAAGATTTACAAAGTTTTGAACTTATTATATTGTGCTCTTAGTGCAGATGAGTTCAACATGATATTAAATAGCAAGAGTGCAAAAGAGATCTGGGACAAATTGACTGTCACTTATGAAGGAACTAGCCAATTCAAGCAGACTAAAATCAATATCCTTCTGAGGTAGTATGAACTGTCCAAGATGAATGCTTATGAATCCATCAAGGACATGTTCAAGAGATTTACTGATATAGTGAACAATTTGGAATCTTTGAGAAAGGTTTTCTCAAATGAAGAGAAGGTAAAAAAGATTCTAAGAAGCTTGCCAAAAGCCAAATGGGAGCCTAAGACAACTGCAATTAAGGAAGCTCAGGATTTGAGCATCTTAGAGCTAAATGATCTCCAAGGAAAACTTCTCACTCGTGAGATTTCAATGAAGGAAGTAGATGGTGACATGAGTGAAAACATCAAGAACCTGACACTCAAGGCAAAGGATAATGAGAAATCTCAAAGCCTTGAACAGGAGGATGATGATGATGATGATGAAGAAGTCTTAGCCTTGATCTTCAAAGCCTTGGCCAAAACTCTAAAGAAGAAAAAGAGCTTTGGAAACAAGGACTCTAACAAAGAAAAATTCATGTCCTCAAGTAGCAAGGATCATAAAGGTAAATCTTCTTCACATTCATATAAACCTAAAGTTATGAATCGCTATGAATGTGGAGATGCAGATCACTTGGTAAGAGATTGTCCACAAAAGAAGAAAAGCAGGCATTTTCACAAAAAGGAAAATGAAAACAGAAGGACGAAAGCAATGGTTGCTTCATGGAGTGATTCAGATTCTTCAACAGACTCAGACTCTGATGAAGAACAAGCAAATCTTTTCTTAATGGCTGAGCATGATGAAGAAAAAGGCTCGGACAAACATATTGAAGAAATGGTAAAGAATCTTCTTGCTAGTCCATCAGATGTTTTACCTGAAATCCTCAAAAGTATGTTTTTGAATGAGGAAAGTTATAGGAATGAGATTGATTCTTTGAAAGTTACGGTTCATGTGCAGGCAAAGGAAAATTTAGATTTGACTTTAAAAAATAAATGTCTTGAAGCTACGAAGTTGAAAATTAATAGTGACCTCAAATCCCTGAACAGTAGATTCAAATATTTTAAGACACAAGTCAAAGAAGTTTTTGATCAAAATTCTATTTTAACTGATAAGTATGTTGATCTACAGAATCATTCAGATGATTTAGAGCAACATAAAACTTCATTGGCTGAGAAGTTTCAAGAGTCTAAGAAAATTTTGTCAACCTTTGCTGGCTCTGAACACAAACTCAATCTCATGCTTGGTGGAAGTATGCATTCTGTTTACAAAAGTGGAATTGGTTACAATCCAACTTTTCGAAAAAGTAACCAAACCACATTTGTAAAATCAGAAAGCAGACATTCACCAAAATGTCATTACTGTGGAAAGATTGGACCTGTTAAATTGACTTGCCCCTTTAGAAGGACAGAACCTCACATTTTGAGGAACACCTATCCTTATCAACTTAAGGGAAAAGTCAAACAGATTTCAGTTCCAAAATGAGTTAGATCACCCAACATGGCAAGTTCTGAGTATGAATCCAAATTCGACACTTGGTCTAATATAGCCTGTTAAGGCATTGATTTGATTTTGCAGGCAGTCACCAAGACTTTGAAGGATCAGAAATGGTATCTGGATAGTGGTTGCTCCAGGCATATGAGTGGAAATAAGTCTCTTTTTACATAACTCAAAGAATATTCAGGAGGGAAAATCACACTTGGTGACAAAGCTAAATGCATTGTACTGGGTATTGGAAGTATTGTTGCAGGTGAAAGTCTTAGTGTCTCAAAGCTTTGAAGGAATACTCAAAGTCGTGGCATAGAAAGTTTGGGCATATTAGCATGCATACAATGAGTAAGCTCATCTCAAAAGATTTGGTAAAAGGATTACCAAACCTGAAATTCAAAGATGATGAGTTTTGCAAGGCATGTACCCTAGGTAAACTGACCAAGAGTTCATTCTAGCAAAAGAACTTTGTAAGTACCTCTAGACCTTTAGAATTGATGCACATGGATTTGTGTGGTCCTATGAGGGTTCAGACACCTAAAAGTAAGAGATATATGCTTGTTGTGGTAGATGATTACTCTAGATTTACATGGGTTGTGTTCATTAGAGACAAGTCCGAAGCATTATCTGAATTCTCAAAGCTTTGTAAGGAACTTCAAACTTTGAAAAACTTACATGTTGCATCAATCAGAAGTGATCATGGTAGAGAATTTGATCAGCTTGATTTTAATTTATTTTGTGCAAAGCATGGCATCTCACACAGCTTTTCTGCACATATAACTCCTCAGCAGAATGGTGTTGTTGAGAGGAAGAATATGACACTTGAAGACATGTCTAGAACCATGCTACTTGAAAGTATTTGCCAAAGTATTTGTGGGCAGAAGTTGTTAACACTGCCAATTATGTGCTGAATAGATGTTTGATTATACCTATTTTGAAGAAAACTCTTTATGAACTTTTCAAAGGTAGAAAGCCAGGTGCTTCCTATTTTAAGCCTTTTGGCTGTACTTGTTATGTGCATAATAATGGTAAGGATAATCTTGGTAAATTTGATGCTAGAAGTGATGGAGATGTATTTCTTGGCTATTCTAAAACTAAGAAAACATGTAGAGTTTTTAATAATAGAACTAAGATTGTGGAGGAGAGCATTCATGTTATTTTTGATGAAAGTACTGATAATTCCTTGAGTGAAAGTTTTGCAAATCTTAACCTGAATAAGTATGAGGCTGATGATGATATTGAGAAAGAGAAAAGAAGCAAAACTAACACGAAGGAACAATCATAAGAATCTCAAGGCCTTGAACATCCTGTTGAGCCAAAATCTCAAAGCCTTGAGACTGAGGTTGAAAGAACTCAAGTTGCTCCTACTACTGTGTCAAGTTCTCAAAGCCTTGAAGGACCATATACATGGACTCCAAGGAAGAAGTTCAATTATTTATCAGATCATTTTGTAGACAACATCATCCCATATCCAACTTCTGGAACACAGACAAGAGGACAACTAAGGAATCTTTGTGCTTTTAGTGCTTTTGTATCACTTATTGAGCCTAAAAATGCAAATGAGGCACTGAAAGATGCAGATTGGATCATGGCAATGCAGAATGAGCTGAATGAGATTGAAAGAAACAAGATTTGGAACTTGGTTCCAAGACCAAAGACTCAGTCTATTATTGGAACCAGATTGGTATTCAGGAATAAACTTGATGAAAATGGTAAGGTTGTGAGAAACAAATCCAGACTTGTGACATAGGGGTATAATCAAGAACAAGGAATTGATTATGAGGAGACATTTGCTCCTGTTTCCAGAGTTTTCAAGTCTAATGTGTAGGGAGTTTGAAATGAGCTTAATGGGAGAACTCAATTTCTTTCTGGGACTTCATCTTCATCAAATGAAAAAAAGAATATTTGTGCATCAAGGGAAGTATACCTAAGACTTGTTAAATAAGTATAACATGTATCAGTACAACGTAGAAAAGACTCCTATGAGTCCATATTTGTACTTAGACAAGGATACAAGTGGTAAGAGTGTGAATCAAAAGGAGTACAATGGTATGATTGGTTCACGTATGTATTTAACTGATAGTAGACCTGATATTATGTTTAGTGTATGTATGTGTGCAATATTTCAAGCAGATCCTAAGGAAAGTCATTTGATTGCTGTTAAAAGTATTTTCAGATATCTAAATGGAACGAAAGACTTGGGGCTTTGGTATCCAAGAAGGACTAATTTTATGTTGAGTGCTTATTCAGATGCAGACTTTGCAGGTTACAAAGTGGACAGGAAAAGTGCCTCAGGATGTTGCCAATTCTTTGGCTCATCACTAATTAGTTGGCATTCAAAGAATCAAAAATCAGCAGCCTTGTCAACTGCAGAAGCTGAATACATTGCAGCTGGTGCTTGTTGCTCACAAGTACTATGTATTGATCAACAATTAAGAGATATTGGATATGATTTCATAAATGTGCATATCAATTGTGACAATACTAGTGTCATTTCTATATCAAAGAATCCAGTGCAGCATTCAAGGACTAAGCATATAGATGTGAGATATCATTTTATTAGGGATCATGCAGAGAAAGGTGATGTATCTTTAACTTTTATTTCAAATACTATACAGATAGCTGACATTTTCACTAAACCTTTACCAGATGATAGGTTTGCATCCCTAAAGCTTGAATTGGGTATGTTAAACAAGGATGCATTGGTTTAGGGGGAGTATGAGTTCTTACTTGTCTTATGTTTGAAAACCTCAAAGCCTTGAGATCATACTTTCTTAAGCCTTGAAAGTATGCTTCAAAGCTTTGAAGTTTTCTGGCAGCCTTGAAATTTCTCAAAGCTTTGGGCCGCTGTTTCAAAGTTGTGAGGAATATGATGTGTATTTGAATTTAAAAATTGGATACGAAATATTCTGTGATATCTTCTTAGATAAATATAGAATATTTTAAACATTCAGAGGATTTGGTTAAAATATCCCAAAATATCTCAAAAATATCATTCAAAATTTGATTTGCATGCAATTATTCTTTCAATCAAACTCTTCTACCTACTTAAGCCAACTTTAGGACTTATTTCTCTCATTCACCTCTTTCTCTCCGTCTCTATCTCTCTCTCTCAATTTATTTCTCAAACTCTCTGAAACCCTAAACTCAATGGAGCGCAAATCAGAGAGGATCAAATAGCAAGGTCAGAGCTCTGGTAAGAGGATGAAGAGAAAGGCTAACAGGAAGATCACCATTCATTGATCAGATTCAGATGAAATAGCCAACATTCAAGAGACTTCTCCACCTTCACATAAGATAAAGAAGGGAAAATAAGTTCAAGAAGAGGTTCAAGAAGAAGGTTCAGAATATGGGTCTGCAACATAGGAAGTGGTGAAATCTAAGGAACAAGAGAGTAAGAATCAAGAAGATCAGTCAAGCAAGAAGAAAAAAGAGGCTAGTACTGAGAAGAAGGCAGATGAGAAGAAAAGTGCTATGTCTCAAAAGGAAAATAATCTAGAGGATAAGAAGGTTGATCCACCAACAGAGAAGAAGAGGGTTAAGCATAGTGCAGTAAAAACCAAGAAAGCTTCTGGTTTTGGTAAACATCTTTTACCTGAATCGTGGTTTATAAACCCTGAGGTTAAATCTGTATGGATGGATGGATATGCATATTCTAAGGTAGCCTTTTGTAGTCTTATAAGTGAAGAACTGTTAGAAAAATTGGACATAGACTACATTAGGAAGTTAAGAGATTCTTCTGTTGGTAAATTGTTGAACCCACCTTCTGAGGCATATCCTAGGCTAACTAGGTTATTCTATTTGAATCTGGTCCAAGAAGTGGATGATAGTGATACTTTTGTCCTTACTTCTAAGGTGGCTGGGGTGAATATGAAGTTAGACCACAAAGTGTTTTCCAAAGTTTTGGGAGTACCTAGGAGTACAAGGTACATGAGCATCCATATAGAAGAGAGTGTTTGGAGTTAGCCAAAGCTATGTTTTTCTTGGAAGGAACCCCAACTGGACCAAAGCAGTTAACACATTATGTGTTTAATTGTGAAGCCAAAATTCTTTTCTCTATTATCATGAGGTGTGTAGTTCCGAGAGAGCATTCCAAAGAGTTGGTAACATATAGGGTGTTGGTACTGATGTACTTGATATGTCAAGGCTTTGAGATTGATTTGCCTACTGTTGTCATGGAGCATATGGTCTACTGTGGTACTAGAACTAGGAATCATTCATTGCCTTATGCCAATTTGTTGCCATTATTCTTTAAACATTTTGGATTACCCTTGGAGGATGAGTAGAAGATTAGCACTGGTTCTGGGTTGGTTGATGAGGCTTCACTTCAAATGATTGGTGTGGTTCACACTGGGAAAGGATAGTGGAACTTTCATACTGAGTTCACTTCAAAAGAATTGAAGGAGAAGGATTTTATCAAACCAACAACAGCTACAACATCTAAAGCACCTGGTAGTTTGGATTTCTCTCAGGTTCTGGATAGAGTTGAGATTCTGGAAGATGGAATTGAAGACTTAGGCAAGGGTTGTTTGACTTGTCTACTGACTTTGTGAAGTTCAAAGGTTTGGTGAATTCAAAATTAGATGTGATCATCAAGGGTTTAGACTTTTAGAAAATACCATCTGCAGAGAGCAAAGATACCAGCATTAATTCTGGTGAGATTCTTGGAGAAGTTTTGAAGAAACAGAAGAAGTAGAAGGTTCCAATTGTTCTTGCTTCAAAGGACTTATTTGAACAATCTGATGAGGAAGTTGATGGTTAGGAGACTGCTAAAGGAGGAACTGAGAAGAATACATCTACTGTTGAGGAAGTAATTGCTAAAGTGGTTGCAGATGTGGTTGCTGATGAGGAAGCTGAGAATGAGGAAGCACATGCTGAGAATGTTGATGAACAAGCTGAGACTGCTGAAGAGTCAGATGATGAAACAGTTGAGGAAGAACAAGAGGAGACTAAGGACAAAGGCAAGGGCAAAGCTGAAAATGGAAGAAGACTACCAAGAAAAGTGCTGGAGCTGGAACTTCAAAGCCTTGAAGCCTTACCTTTCTTTCTTTCTTTCTTTCTTTCTTTCTTTCTTTCTTTCTTTCTTTCTTTCTTTCTTTCTTTCTTTCTTTCTTTCTTTCTTTCTTTCTTTCTTTCTTTCTTTCTTTCTTCCTTCCTTTCTAAGTCATGAAGTATTTTGTTTTGTTTTCTTTTAAAAACATCTGAACTTGATCCTACATTTCTTCTAGTTCTTTGATGAAAGTCAAAAAGGGGGAGAAGTATGTGCTACTTGCTACTTTCTGAAGTTTTTGTGATTTTTTTTTTGATATTGTAGGATGTGGTTGATGTCTTTATGCTATCAGTTGTTTTATTAGATATATGTGATGTGCTTGTTCTGATGTATGTGATATAATTTATCATGTTAAGTTTTAATGGTAACTTTAAGTTGCAGAAAATCTTTGAAAGCAATAATATTTGTTTTGTCTTTCATCAAGGGGGAGATTTATAATTCAAGCTCTTGAGCATTAATGTGTTTACAAACTTAGGGTGAGTTTGATCTTTGATGAAGAAATCCAAAAAGTATCAGAACTGTTAAAGTCTCAAAGCTTCAAAGCTTTGAGGTACTGTTTGCTTGTGCTAACTGTTTATTATTCTTAATAGTTTCTGTGATTGCAGGCTTGAAGATTTGATTGAATGGTGATTTAATCATTCACTATTGACTTTAACAAATATCATCGAGGTTATGTTTATGATTGAATTATTTTTGCAGATTGTAGGATTCAGTTTTGAAAGTTATTCATATGAACTGGCAATCAGATCTCCAAAGCTTTGAGATTGCTTTCATGCTCAAAACTGCTTAACTGAATTCTGTATGCAGGTTGAGTTAGATGGATTCATGATTGGATTGGGAGTTAATCTAACTTCTTATTATGTTATCTATATTGTCTTACAGTTATATATATACATGTGGCTATTTATATTGGATTTCATCAAATGCAAAATTAGCTCGTGTTTATGCAGGAACTGTCTGTCTAACAGATCAGATTTTGTAAGGCTAACTTGTCTGGATTTTGTTTGATCTTTTGGCTCTGATAGTGTAGAACTGTTGGTCGTCCAAACGTTCATAATCAAATTAAAAAAGATTTTCAAACATAGCTGTTGAAAGAAGCATCTCAAGGGAGAGGAGTTGTAGGAATTCAGTTCCTAAAATCTCTCAAGTTGTTGCAGGTTGTTGATAAAAGCTGGAGTTTGAATTTCATACAAGAGAGACACGTTTATAGAGGCTGATCAACAGATATTGGAGAGAGTTTTATACGTGTGAGATCTAATTACACAACTCTTCAAATCAATCAGGCTAATCAACACTGCAAGAGGAGAAGATCATTCATCAAATCTGAAGAACACTTCCAAGCTTCATCTGCTTATATCTTATGTGTTCTTCAACTTGTATTGAATTTTTTATATTCATTATTGTTTCTAAACCTCACAAACTTAGAAGTTTAGTTGCTCAAGTGAACAACAAAGATGTTCTTATTGTTTCAACAGGTTGTAGCTTGTACTAGATATGTTGAAAACCACAAGTTGTATAAGTGTAAGTTAGCTCACTTAGACTTGAGATATAGGGCTAACTCTCGGTGATTAATAAGAAGTATGTTGAAATCCTGGAGGGATTAGATCCCTCAGGCAGAGACTAGGTCCAATTGTGACTGAACTCTGTAAAAATCCTAGTGTTCTTGTGCTTTATTTTACTGCTTTTCACATATGTTAATTATTAGGTAAAAACAAGTAACTCCAAAGGTTTGGAGAATTTCCAATCTCAAAGCTTTGAAGCTACTGTTTTCTGCAGGTGCATCTCTAGCTTCTCAAATCTTTTCCAATGCTTTGAGATTTCAACTGCACATTTGCTTGAAGTTTCAAAAGACTTGTTTATTCAATCCCCCCTTCTAGAGTATTAGATCATGTTTATTTACTAACATTACAAACTTTCATACGACAACATCACAAACACCACCACTTCTCTTCTTTTCCCTCAAAGAACAACATGCTACCTCTCTCCACCTTCCCCAACCTCTCTATCTCCCTCTACCGAGAAGAGAAAGAAGCACCAACGGCTTAGGGCGCGACCCACACCATCGTTTCCACCATTAACGGCGCCAACGAGCTCCACCACCAAGCCACCGGTGATACCCATACCTCACCAGTTATCTCTACCCGTTCCTAAGGCTCAAAGGACCTCGTAGTACCACTCAAACGTGGCCAAGGTCGCCAAAATCACCGGCGTCGATCACCGCCGCCAAGCCCACCGGCGGGAGACCAACCCAATTCATTCCTCCACCACTTCTAATCATTTTTCGTGTGGGTAAGCTCTAAACCCCCTCTTAGTTCACTTTTAATTATCAAAATAATGTCTTGATGGCTAGAATCCATGATTGGGTCAAGTTACTTATGAGGAATATGACACATGAAATGGTTAATACACTTTGGGGTGGTTCATGCATGATATAAAACTTCGGGGGGAACCAGGAGTATTTTATCTAAGGGCACGAATGCATCATTTTCATTTAATTAAAAGGCATGTGGGGGTGCTGAATGTATTTTCTCAAAATATAAGGGAGGTAAGTGTCTTTTACTATTAGTTAAATCGACTGAAAAATATGAAATCGTAGTTTTTGTGTCCGAATTGTTAAAAAATGTTTCTTTACTAATTATAAGCACTTATTTACTTAATATAAGTTGCATAAATATTTTTTTTTTGAATATGAATGTATAAATTACATACAATTTTATGACTAGGTAAATGAGTTCTTTATTAAATCACCTTGCCAACCGATTTGTGCAAGAATTAATAATTACTGGTACGATAATAAGAAGTAGTACGATATTTATAGGTGTATTGATTAGGAGGTATAAACTAGTAGGCGACGAGTCCACAAACAAGGGATACATCTAGGCATGAGGACTATTTCAAGCTATTTAACGTTTCGATTTGAGGTAAGTGAATATGCCTAGCGTTGTGTGTCTTTACTTTCTTCGTGTATCGCGTGTGTTATTTGTGAACTACTACTATACATGCTTTGACTTATTTACTTTCTTTCGAAAATTATACTTTGAAAGTATCGTATGAAAAATGATAATCCAAATCCAAAATAAAAATCTGAAAGACCCCGATAGAAGTACATCTAAATTCTATTGTGAAATGAGAAAATACTGTTCAAACACGACTACCATATTATGCCCTGATTACCCAATTCACGGGCCACAATTACCAAAAGTGGGGTATCGCTCACATATTGCGGAAATACAAATATTTCTCATATACCCAAGTATTATGAAAAAAAAACTGCCGCACCGGCGTTAGTTGGGTCTCCTTACTCTATTTTACATCTTGAACGAGAAGTCGTAATGATGTAAAGGGAAAGTTGTTGTGCGTGGGTTTGTACCATATCCCTGATACGATACGTTTCAGACAGATTGTGATTGATTATTTTGCGCATTATGAGAAAGTGGTTGTGGATTGGATATGGTCACTCCCCGTATCAACTAGTTAATAAAATGAATTCCTTGACTCGATATCTTATCATTGAGAAAAGAGAATGCTATCTTCTTGAGATATAAAGTGATGAGTTGTGGAAATATTGCGAAGTACTTTTTGACTGTGATTCTCCAAGATGATCCACATCATTGGATTGGAAATACGAAATTTGAAATCGAAATCTAACAACACATATGCTATCTTCACATATTTCTGATATCTATTAGCGAACTCTTTTATTCCTGTCACATGCTTCTAATCTGTTTACTTGTTATGGGTGTTAGCTTACTCAGCCGTTTGTTGATCATTTTCATCAAAACTGCGTCGGCTTTTGCCATTTTAAAACCGTGGGTCATAACTCAAGGTAGGAGATGATCACGACGCCGCAGGCTAGGGTATTAAGCTGTTCAGCACTTCACCTATCATTTTTCATTTTGTAAATTGATGTACTTGTACCTTTCAGACAATGTCACTTGTTTATTCTGAATGTATAGTAATTATAGTTGGATTACCGATGGTTGTACTAACTGTGAACCGGCGATCCTGCTCCGTACTGAATGGGGTTCATCACCTCGGGCGGAGACATCTCTTGAAACATGTGGCCCAGCCGGCCGTGTGATTTGGGGGTGTTGCACTGTGTCCATTGGAATGTCGCATCTTTCTTCAGTAAACTGTTGAAGGGATGGGTTAGTTTCGCTATTGTTGGGATAAACCGTCTCAGGTAGGACAACTTTCCTAAGAAACTTTCAGCTCTACTTGAGAACTTGGAATTGGAAAAGTAGCTATGGAAGATACCTTCGCGGGGTCTGGCTCATTCCCATGCCTATGGATTAGCCATCCAAGAATTTTCATGATGTGACCCCGAACGCGCACTTCATTGGGTTCATTTTAACTCGAATTTCTTACATCTTTCAAACACCTTTCACAGATCCTTCATATGGTGGTCTTTTTGTGCAAATTTCACTACCAGACCATCCACGCAAAATTCCACATGTTTCTTTATCATATGGTGGCCATCATTGGTCTTTGATAAGTTGCTCCTGCCCTTTTTAGACCGAAAGACATGACCGTGCTATGAAATATCCCCACATGGGTAATAAATGCAATCTACTCCCCATCTTCCGGTGCCATATTAATTTGGCTGTACCCAGTGAATCCATCCATGATGTTGAACATTTGGTGTCCTGATGTGGAGTCTACCAACATATTGATATTGGGTAAAGAAAAGTTGTCCTTCGGGCAATATTTTTTGAGCCCCCTGAAGTCCAAGCAGTTGCACATCTGTCCATTCTTCTTGATGGCTGGTACTATGCTTTCCACCCAGGTGGGATGATGTAGGGGTTTGATGAACTTGGCTCTTAGCAATTTCTCTATTTCTTCTTTGAACTTGACCTCTAGCTCTTTACCAAAAAAATGTTTCCGTCTGTTTGACTAGCTACACGTTCGGGATGACGTTTAGCCTGTGCATGGTCACCTTCGTGTCCAAGCTTAGAAACTCATTATAGTCCCACGCGAACACTTCTTTATAATATTGCAGTAATTTTATGAGGCCATCATTCTCAGATTGCTCAAGTCCTGCAACGATGAATATATGCCTCCTTTTGCGGCCATGAGGATCTAAACCCACTTGATCTAACTCTTCCTTTTGCGGGTTTGGGTGGTCTTGAAAGCATTCAGGAGCCTCCTCCATCATTGGCTCTGCACCAGGGGGGGGGGGGAGTCCTCGGCGGTACTCCTGTCTGGGGAACCGCAACAGCACATAATTCTACCTTTCGAGTTTATGGGGGAAGATGGTTGCGGATGTCGAGAGCCCTCCCTATTTTGTAACCAGATTTCTCCCGTGGAACAACAAACCCCTGAGATCAGACATGTTTGCGTTCGTGGGGGTTGTTAGGGTTCACCAATGTATATGGAGGTTGCTGATGACGATGATAGGCGTGTGTCGTCGAAAACCCTAGACAGCAGAAGGAACTGAAAAAAACAAAGGACTGGAAAGATTAGTGAGAGTGGGGTGGAAATAAGCCACAGAGGTTACAAAAGAGAGAGACATCGCGTTTTGTGTAACTCTTTTCGAATGAATCTGAGGAAGTCCCCCCTTATATATACAAACCCAATATAATGGGCACGGGGAACCACAACACGGATCACACCCCATTTAAGCGGTTAAGGCGGATATCTTGGTCGACCGTTGCCATTAATACCGAATTTGCGTATAAAACGGTTGAACAAGTCTCATCTGTAACGTCCGTGGATCGCAGATGGGTCAGTAACCACCTGCGACGAGCCTTATTCCAGCCTCCAAATCTCTAAGTCTCCTGATTCCTGTGTGAATTCATGAGATACAAGAGACCCTATCTCGAGGTCCTCATCTGCTGACATGGCGCGGTCTGGTGTGCACAGAGCACAACCGAGTGGACCCATGTGACATGTTAGTTCGTCCACGTGACTGCACACTAAGACTGTGTTTGGACTATGTACATAAGGAAGGAAGGTAACTTTCTAATAGTCGGACATTTTTATGTCATACCCCAACCAAAAAAGAAAAAGAAAGACGTCATTTTTGGGACAAATTGAGTAACAAAATTGGAGAAACATCTCATGAGACGGCAAGTTTTGTAATTTATCAAACGTGAGGGAGCTGGATTTTTTAGTTTTTCTCCACAAGTAAATGAGCTAGACCGGATAAACCGGTTAAAGGTCCAACTAGACCGGGCTGATAACGAACCGCTACTGTCGTCTCCATTCTATAGAAGGGACCGTCTTAGGTTAGGGCTAAAATCGTTACTGATTCGAAGTCAACTTCTCTCTGGCTCGAGCCACAGCTGAATTGCTCTCTGATCATGCTCCCTTCTCCAGGTCTACTCCTCCCTCTCTCTCTCTCTCTAACTTGTATTGCTTCCCCCATTCTTGCCTGCTATTGCATTCACAGTCTTCTTGATGGATCGATCCTTTACTCGCTCACTCTCTTAGCTGAGCTGCGAAAGATTCTATTTTTTTTCTGGGTTTGGGATAAATTTTATCCTTTCAATATGTTCTTGATTGAAATCGATTAATGGGTCTTGTGTTTTAGTGGGTTTTTGTTGAGCTTGCACCGGAAAGGTTCAAATTTTGGGTTTGGTCCCATTGGCATTTTTCTTGTTTCCTAGAAATCTTCAGGGGATTAAATCAAGTTGGGTTTTTTTGTTTGCGGTTAATTCTGCTTCTAATTTGTTATTGGAAGTGGCTTGAGCTGGGTTTTCGTTTTCTCTGTACAATTTTGTGAACACCATACCTGATTATTGTTATGATTTTTTTTAAGGGCTTATTGAGGGGATCTACTCATTGGTTATAGTAATGAGGACCAGTTAGTTCATGTATGTTAGCATGAATACAGGAAAATCATATTTTGCTCAGTCATCAATGTATGATGGTGGTAGAGCCTGGAAATCTATCATAACGTGGGGAGTAGTTTATGGCTCATGACACATGTCAACTCAATCTAAATTTACAAGCATTTTTGTACTTTTCTAGAATATCGTTTAAGGTCGCGTGAGTTTAGAGTTCTAGAATACTGTTTAATCTAAATCTATCTGAAGGTTTTATTTCGAGACGTTCACCTTTTTTATATCAGAGTTCTAGAGGTTTGACATTGCCTGTAGTTACCTATTATTCAAAGAGTTTTGAATGACCGTAAGTGATACATATAATGGTCACTTACTTTTTAGTTAGAATTTAACATTTAGATGGATATATGAAGTGAGAGCACAGCTGGGACAAGGTGAACAAAACAATGTTTCATACGTAAATTTGATTTTGAGCCAACTTTGCTGCAAACCACTGCGACTTTCTGGGAAAGTGAAGAATATGGAGTGTTTATGGACAGAGTGGGCTGTGTCAGGTTGCTCCGTCGGGAAATATAGGAACTTTACAGAGAAAGGAAGGTATAAGTTGTGAAGATAACTTTTTCAAAACTTATGAAACTACAAAATTTGAAAGTTAAGTGACCAACCTTTTCAACTGCAGTTCAGTCTGATTTTCTAGACACTAGAAGTGTGAGGTTTGAAGTCATTATGAGGCTGGTTGTTGTTTCAATCCCTGTTTAAGTATCCCACAGAAACACTATACTTTGTCAGAATAGAATTGCACACTTTTGACCTGATCGTGGACTTCTGCTTCATGGATTATGATCTGACAGTGTACCTGTTTGCTGATTGTGTGCATGACACATGAGTTGTCTATTGATTGAAACCTCTAAATGTGTTCCTTGTTTTGCAGGAAATGCACTTTTTGATGCATCTCAATACGCATTTTTCGGTCAAGAAGCTGTGGGTGAAACTGAGTTTGGTGGTTTAGAAGATGAAGAAGATGATGTTCCTGTTCTTGGTCATGGTGATGATGAGTACCATCTGTTTGATAAGGAAGGGGTAAGGTTAACTATTGAGCAAACTTGCAATCAGATGCCATCTCCAGTGTGCTTTAGTATATGTTATTTTTTAGACTTCCAATTTTTTCTTACAGATTAAAGTTTCTTAAAAGCTTTTAAATGAAGTCCACAGATAGCTTTTCTATGCTCTGGGGGTGTAGTCTTGTGTCTAAGAAAACCATTTCCACATGAACCTGCATAACAAAGTATGCAGCGTACTTAATATGTGTGTCAGGCATATCTTCAACTTAAAAATAGGATGCACCTGTAGCTTAGCTTAAGAGTCTTATAGCTAAGCGTCGTTTGCTTATCCATGTTGAAACCATAAATTTAAGGAGAGGTACGTCCTAGGCTTACAGTGTAAACATTATCATTCGTAGACATTGCTTGGGCTGGCTATGTTGAAGATGTCAATTTCAATGAATGAGAGTTTGATTCGAGAGTAACAACGTAAACAAATTGTTTGCTGAGACCCGAGTACCAGACTTTCAGAAATTGCTGAAGTTTATCTGGTTGAATGCTTGTATTAGCTGAAAAAATCCTGATGAAAAATTCAGTGTTCAATTTCAGTGCCAAATGTACTATAAATATTCGACCCCCCTTTATTCCAAAATCAGAAGTGCATTTACAGTAGCTTTATCACAAATCAAGCCATTACTGAAGTGATAACAATTGCAGATTATAACAAAAGCTGGTACATGAATGGGTTGGGCATGTACAATTTTGATTTTCTCCATTGACAGGCCTAAAATGCCCTCCCCGTTTAGCATTGAATTTAATTGGGTCGGTCATGAACAAACAAATATTATTGTGAATCAGTTGACGACCCATTTATCTTAAAGTCGAGTTTCTTTTTCGAACAATTAAATGTTTCGTATCATAGCCTTACCCCACATAAATTTGCAAATTTAAAAACAATTAAATTTTGGGACAGTCACAAAATGCTCTTACTGTTACTATCTACTTCCTCCGTTTCGCCAGAATCTTCCCAGTGCACTATTCAATATTCATCAGTTCACTTTGACCGACTAATTTAGCTACCAATATGATATGAAAATGTGTTAATCTTTTCATAATATTTTAGTTCTTTCTTAAAACTACAATATTATGAAAAAATTAGCAAATTTTTGTATCATATGGTTAGCTAAATTAGTCGGTCAAAGTGCCTCCCTAAGTCAACTAGGAAGATTCTGACGAAACAGACCAAGTATGCATCATCCCATGGATTCGACAAGATCTCATAAAGTTTATCTACCACCATTGCGCCACTGCCTCTAACAACTAGCGGCTTAGCGCCAACAAGCAGCACAGCCTCACAAATTAGGGGTAGCAACATTTTCAATCCAACACCAACAGAATCAAGCAGGAGATGGAGAATCTGCCTCTCGCAAGTAGCAGTTGTGACGTCTGAGATGTTTCCTTGTTGAGGTGGAAGTTCTGCCAGGCAAGACATTCATTGGCACGAGATGGAGAATAAGCAGGAGGCGGGGGTGACCATCTGAGGGAAGGAAATGTTGGAACCTGTAGGGTTTCCAGTAGTGAATCTGGAAGGTGAAGTGTTGTGGTAGCAATAAGGGAGAACACGATGGTGGAGGGAGCTGAGGGTAATGGTGATGGAGGAGGCGGAAGCTCTGGAAGCAAGATTAGATCACAGAATTGGACAATGAAAGCAATGCGCCATCCTGAAGGCGGTGTCTGGAGCTTAGATGTGTGGTTTCTTTTGGCACAGGTGGCAATCCTAGTTTACCTGGCGGAGGTTCATTAGGTTGCCGATGACTGGGTGGGTTCAGACTTCAGCAATGTCTGAGATTGGTCGTTTAAGTTTTCGTATATTGGTTTGGTGAAAAGTACAAATTTACGTTTTCTATTTGCCAATGGCATTGGCCTTTGATGTGTTTTTTGTTTTTCTGTTGGAAGTATACGCATAGTCGCATACTTAACAAATTTAACCAACCAAAACAAAGCGAAATAGGGTATCTTACATTCAACTGTAGTATCCAAATTTTCATATGATATTGCTGATATTACAGGCTACTTTTTTAGCTGAATGCAATTTGGTCTTTAACTGCTCGCAGTTCGTGTTAGTGACTTTCTTTGTTATTTCTTACTAGGAATCGCGTCTCGGATCCTTGTCCGATATTGATGACCTGACAACTACATTTTTTAAGGTTAGATTCATATCTGATTTTTATGTTCATTATCTTTTCTGCATGCTACATGCATGTGAAGTCGTATTTTTTCATTATTGAACTGTTTAATGGTTACATGTTACTGTTGTTAAATCTTTTGCCAATTTTTTTGCCATTTGGGAATTTCGTATTTAAAATCATTAGCCATCTTAGTTAAAGTTGGTATGCGGTGTTATTATAGCTATGTGATGTAGCTTATTGCTGTTCCTTTTTAGCATTGACATCTAGCCAGTAAGGTTTTCATAATCATTCCCGCAGTTTGTAATTCTCATTAGTAAATGTTAAATTCAATACTATCGCGAGCCTGTTTATAGTTGTTGATACAGAAAGCAAGACCCGCGGAGTTCAGTATTATTTCCCTAAGTGCAGATTGTGTTGGGGTTTCAACAGAAATTCAACAAGGATTCTCTTTCTGAAATCCAATAAATAAAAGTATCAAATTGATTATGTATCAGTTCTTTGAGAGAGGCTTTCTGATCAATTTCACAGGAAAGTGGATGATTTCTAGATGTGACGAGGAAACAGCGTCACACCTTTTCCTGTGTTCGTGAGCTAGGGGTTTGTGGCTATTTATTTGGGGGTTGTTCGAGATCTAGTGGTTTATTGAGAAAATTGCCAAAAGGCAACAATCCATTACAATTCATATAATTTTATTCAGCAATAAAAACAAACAGAACATGGAAAGGGATGCGCAGAGAGGGCCGCAAACACGGCATTTTCAGATCTACTGGTTTATTGAGAAAATTGTCAAAAGGCAACAATCCATTACAATTCATATAATTTTATTCAACAATAAAAACAAACAGAACATCGAAAGGCATGCTCAGAGAGGGTCGTAAAGACGGCATTTTCACTAGGTGAATTAAGTGTATGCCAGGGTTAATTACAATAATAGATACCAGGGTGGAAATCGGTTGAGAAAATTAAGGAAGTCAACTCTTTAATGGCTTTCGTAGGAAGAGACTGTCTGAAAGAAGGATACGCACAAACCGCGGGTAACCAGTAGATATTAAGACACAATTATTATAATGATGACTGACAGAAGGATCAACTCGGAGAAAGATTGAGTGAGTAGCATTATTATGTATCATTTAGGAAATCTGGCTGGAGCGCACATGACATATTTTCATAATCAGCATATGCCCATTCACCAACCTAGGTCTATGTTTCTCTGCACTTCTCGTTCTTGTTGCGAAGGGAATTTCTCAAATTCTACTTTCCCACTCATAGACGTCCTCGATATGATCAATCTTGTACTCATAGACGTCCGCGATATGATCAACAAAATGCTTTCAAAACCTTATTTATGTATATCAATCAGATTTATAGTATTTTTACTATTTCTTTAGACCATACTTAAGTAATATATAGATCATGTACACTTTATTATGCAACCCTTGTTATTTCATAGTTAAACAAGATATATCCTTGATAATCTCTTGTAAAGCCCAGTGAACCAAAATTGTCCTAACTCTTAAGATCTAGACTTTATATTTGTTGTTACAGATTATTACGGATAATTTATAATACATACCCACATATACATTTAACTTTACTGCAAGAGGACCAAATGAACATACGAAGAGGAAGGGGAGGAGGGAGAGAGCCCGTCGGTCAAATGAAGAACAGAGTGAAATTGGAATTCCGAAATTTTTGCATCTGAGGGAACAAATTGGAGTTTGGAGAGATGGAGGTTACTCTCTCTCTCAATTGAATGCTATGGAAGTTGATTACAAAACCTGTTTCTTGGGATTTCTATTCGGATTATGGCGTTCTTCTCTGACAATCCCCGTCTCTACCTTTACATTGATGAAACAGAGCGTATTGTCCGATTTTCACCGGTGCGAATCGGCCGTTATGACTGTGATTCCCATTAACGTACAATGTATTGGGAGAATCGGACTCGACCACTGCCGATTCAGCTACGTATCGGTTGTTATGCAAAGGTAGTGGGTTTTTTTTAAAAACCCTGATATTAGTGATGGAGGAGCACGGAGGCAGAGCATTCTTGGGTGATATGAAACATAGTAAGCATTTAGAGCTCTTTGTCATTCTGAACCCTGAAACTGAGACTTATTAGAATGTCCGAGAAGGAATGTTGTGATTTATAAAGTGATTAACGACATCTTCACTCCTTCCTTATCGATGTAAGTTAGGTCAGGTGCATCTTACATCAGGGGAGGCATCGCTCTCTCTCAAGGTGGCTGGAGTAATTGGAACAGGTGGCGATGAACTAGTGCTCTCCTAAGATCCTTGCCATAACCTCTGTTCCTGTAGAACCAATGATTGCAAGAGATGGGCACTTGTATATCCTGCCCAACTCTAATTGTGAGATCCACATCGTTAATCCGTTGCTATTAGTCGAGTGATATACACTCATCCTGAATGACCAATCAACCCATCCCTGAGATAGAGCACCTGTGTTCTCTGTCATGCGCAAGCTCACATCTGACATTAGTTTGGCTCAGCCTAAATTGTTGCAAGAGAAAGGGAAAGCGGTTGTGGGTTTGAGGAGAGGGGAAGATACCCTTGATGACTATTCTGCCTTTCAGGTTGTCTGCCATGTACCTAAAATACCTACCCTGCAGAAGTATAAAAAACTGGGCGTCATAAAGGTTTTGTTGATTCATCTTTTAAAGCTTTTGCGAACTAATGCAGACTTCTCTTTGTCAAGTTATAGTTATACCCAGTAGTTGGAAGACTGTTTTTGTTTGCTGAATTTACAGTGGATACTTATTCCAATGTGGTTGTCAAAAAGAATATTAAGCTAGGTTCTAGTTATATGTACGGTCCTTGGGAAATTGAAGGATCTAGTTGTAAGCAACAAAATTCGGGTTCTTAGCTAGGTAGTTTGAATTTGGTTTCTCTTACTAAACGACTTAGCTCCTATGATGCCACTAGTTTATGCCACTGATGTAACACAGGATGTGGAGGTGATCATTTGGTAACAACTAAGTAATGTATAACACATGAAGAACATAACACCGAGGCCAAATATCTGGTATGGTCAGTGATGATATGTTTGTAAAATGGTACATAGATAAGTTGCAAGTTCGGATTGAATTCTTTTGAGGAAAAGTGCATAAAAGTTTTTGTATTTAAAAGATACTTTTGATCTAAATTTAGTTTGTAAAATATAGTATAAGGTACTCCTATTCTCTTGAAAGAATGGGGAATTATTTGATGATTGAGATACATTCTTTTTACATTATCATGACAACTATTCCGCTCTCTTTTCGTTCTATTCTATTAGTTCTCAAACTACTCCCGTGATTTGTTAGTGTCTTTGCCTGTTTTGCATCTGTATCCACGCGTCTTTGTCTTCTCCATTTTGCAACTATGCACTCAGTTGAATAGTGCCGAGAAGAGGCAATGAAAAACCCCTACTGGATATTTTGACTTAACTAACATTTCTTATTATTTCTGAGAAGACTGTGGAATGTGCAAAACTCCAAAACTTAATATACTCTTACTTCCACTCACGGTTGCTTAGTTGTCAACATGTCATGATCATCCCCTTTCATTCAATCATTTTACATGTTGATTTTTTACCTTTAGCAGTGCTTAATAAATTACCATCACTTTTGTTACACAGCTGAACAAAGTTGTATCTGGACCAAAACATCCTGGTGTAATTGGTGACCGAGGATCTGGATCAATTTCAAGAGAAAGTAAGTACATCAATTGCTTCTTCCTGTTCCCTTATATTTTGGTAGTGTTGGGCTTCCTCGTTAGTCTATGCGCGCATCACATTTATGATTAACATGGTCACTTGTCCTGCAACTTTTAAATCAGCTTGAGGTCAAACAAGCAGCGTGTACGAGTACTTCAGCTGTTATATGTTGGACATACTACATAGCATGAGAAAGTGATATATCTTGGATATATTTTATAATATAGGGCTTAAACATTACACACTTGACAACTTCAAGAAATTGAAAGAGGAGCAGCTTCCTTTCTTTTGTTTGTCAGGTGATACACAGTAGGCATACCTGATAACGTTTCTCATGTCAGAAGTTCGGACGAAATATTGTGAATGGTCCATTTTGTAACCAAGGAAAGAATCAATTTGAATTCTGGGGTTTATGAAAAAGGGGTGTAGTTTAGGAGGATGATGTGCCTGGAACGGAATAATTATAAAAATGTAAGTACATATATATGCGATAGATATACTAATACTTGGAAAAGTTAATAAAATATGCAAAAGGTGGACGAAATTGAAAATACTAGTAAAATTGAAAAGACAGAGAAAGATGGAGAACTTGGTTCATACAAAAAGAAGTTATTCGACCAATGTAAATTTAACCATATGGCTCTAGAAAGAATATCCCTGTTGATTTGAAATTATATGCCTAGAACATGTCCTTTTCATATTTCCAGTAAAAGGTGTCTTACGCAGGGACTAGTTATAGGTGCAAGGAGTCAGATGAGGTCTGTGTGAAATGGCTGAGAGTAGGATTCTGCTTTTCAGAATTCGGACAGTTATATTTGCATAGATTTTCTCACATATGCGAGGTGTATTATACTATGTTACCAGAAACACCCAACTGGCCACGTCCACGTTCCATGTACCCCTAGGTATATTTAAAAATACAAAAATTATAGCGAATCAAGGTGGAAACCACCTTCTAAAAGTCATGAAATAGTCATGTAAACTGTCAAAATAGCCTTGCAACTGAGTCTTAGATAGAATTCCTTATGGTGGCTTTAGTGCTGAGTGCCAGTATTGAAAGGAATATTTTGGCCTTGCCTAATACTACAGTAGTAGAGTACTTTGAAAGAAAGCTAGTTTCAACTAGGCCTTGACTCATGTAGATAACCTAAACTCTTACGTCTTGTTCAATCTTGGGAACCGAAAAGCTTGAGGGGTAACTAATTGTGATATAAGGACATGTATGAGTCAATAATGGTAAATTTTGAAGCTGTATCGGTTGTGTTCGAGACAGATATTGGGAGTAAAACACTTGACCTCAAAGGCTTTGGATATAGAAGATTATTCTGTTATGCAGAACATGGGAAAAAAAAAAGATCGCAAAGTTTTACCTGTTCCTTGTTTAGTACCAGTACTTTCATTGTTTCTCTTATCACAGGCAAGGTTTATTTGAGACCTGTAATATTTTTTAGTTAAAAAAACTTCTGGGCATATTTATTCCAAGCCTTTCATTATCAGATCTTAGTATAATTGGGTAGTTTGCACTTTAGGTAGTCATGCTATGGGGTGATGGTGTAATTTATCTTTAGTTCCGATTCGGCGTTTTGCCACTCCTATTTTTCAGATGTGAAGGTATCGGCTTTCTGTTCAGTGCGATGCAAAATGACCAAAACAACCCTATATAAGACTAAAGAGGTTGAGATGAATAAGATAAAGACAATGGACCCGCAAAAGACAGATTTTCAGGATAGCAAACCCAAAAATCAAATTTATAAGGCAAAACTGAAGGTTTCAAGAAATTTTTCATACCATGATGAAGTAGAAATACATGTCCAGCACAAAGCATATCAGGCACAAAAGCTTTTGTGAAACAAAAAAATTTCACCAAACAAGATGGATCACAAATCTGGAGTCCAGATTTCTGGAAAAATACGTCCATCCTGGTCTTTTCTACCACATGTGGCAGAGTTAAGCAGAATGGATCTGTCTTTTGTTGGATCCAACAAGCAGAATCCATGCACTTTGTGGTTTGAGCCTGTGAGGTCCTGGTTCATATTTGAATAGAGAGTATCTCCAGCTAAAGAGTTGACTTCGCATATCGTCATTCAGCATCCACCTCTCAATCTTCCACTTCCACATTAGTACAAATAAAGCACATCTCTATACCAATACATTTTTATGTTATTTGATTCGTTTAAGCATTTTATCTCAAGTATAACACATGATATTGTAATTCAAGAATTGTATATTATCATACCTATCCGAGAGAAATAAAGTTCGTTTACTGGATTCGATCCCGTAAACGAGCTAGTTAAACGAGGCACGAGCCGAACAACGAACAACTCGAGTCCTAAACGAGCCGAACTCAAACAAGATTTTTTCTATTCGACTCAAGTTCGTGTTCGACTCGTTTAGTAGCCAAGTTAAACGAGCCAAACTCAAACAAGCGATATTCGGTTCGATTCAGTTCGTTTACAGCCCTAAATCTCTCCGGATTAACACAAACAATAATCGTCAACAACAACAACAACAAAAACCAGCAACATTGAATCTCAGGTTTACATACTCCCTCCGTCCCACAAACATTGTACTCTTTTGAAACTTTCAACTTTTTAAGGGGACATGCAATAATTGCAGTCATGATTAGGTAGAATACTAAGAAGCTACTAGAAGCTACTGGATCTGTCTTTTGTTAGAACTGAATAATGAATAATAATGCATGGCTACATCTCTTTATATAGAATACGAAGAACCTACTAGAAGCTAGGTCTAAACTAATTGCTATCTAATCCTATAGTTCCTATAAGCCCCCACAAGATGGAGGCTCGTGACGACACTCCAATCTTTGTCTTCAATGTAGTGCGGAAGAGCAAAGTGGTCTTGGTATGGTTCACGGGCACCATGTTTTTGCCGATCAAGAGGGAACGGGCTTGGATCCTCTTTGGTGGCAGACAATAACCATGCGTCTGAAGGGGCTTTGCTTTTTCCGACGCCAACTTTGGAGTCGGCGAGTGAGAACTAGGGTTTATCAAGAAGAAAAAGAAAAGCAACATTCTGATGAGGCCCATGTGCAATTCTTAAGAAGCTGCAAGGAGCCAAGCATGAGTAAATAAGATTTGGGAGAACTACTTGTAGTTCCCGTATATTTTGGTGTTATATTGCAAACAGAACAAAACCAATTGGGTCTTATCCTCAAGAGCCTCCTCTCTTATGAAGAAAGAGGAATTCAAAAGCACAGCCTGAGTTGCTGCGCTGCTAGTGGAGCGGCACTGGTGCTGGCTGTGATTCACTTGTGGGAGGCGCCGCTTGGATCGACAGCGAGGGATCTGATTGGGTCTAGACCTACGCGAAGTGCGAAGGACCGGAACCACGATGGAGGTCGCCGATTGGAGGGAACAAGAGATCAATCCTCTTATGGCTTGCGACGACCTTGGACTGGGCGTGCGATGGGCGTTGGTGGCGGCGGCAGTGAGCTTTGCTGGCGACTGGAGGATGGTCCTGGTGCGTTGTGGGGTCGCCGGCTGAGGCGGCGGTGATGAATGCCGACTGTGAGGAAACCAGCGATCTGTGACGGGATGAACTTTTTTTCTTTTTTTGTTAGTGTCGACGTTCTGGACGACAATGAAGAGAAAAAGGAAAAAAAAAAGTGAACGAGGGATACACTCCACGAGAACAGTTGAAGGGGCTCAAAGCCCAGAATATGAGCAAACTACGAGGTTGAAGGAAAAAGAGAGCTAACAGTTCCAGCGCGCGGCTAGTGGAGGTGCCGCCCCCCAGAGGCGGAAGCAAGAATTAGGTCACCAAGAGCGTAACCTGATCTGATACTATATAGAATTGAATATATTATTGAATGAATAATAATACAGGACTACATTTCTTTATATAGAATACTAAGAAGCTGCTAGAAGCTAGGTCTAAACTAATTGCTATTTAGTCCCTATAGTTCCTATATTAAACACTGCTTCCGTTCTTGAAGAACCTGCTTTATTAAGAATGAGTATGGAAATTTTACCCCTCGTCATTTTATTAAGTCCACCACCTTCATTTTCCTCTCTCTAGATCAACACAAACAAGTATCGTCAACAACAACAACAACAACAAAAAACAGCAACATTGAATCTCAGGTTTACATACTCCCTCCGTCCCATAAAAATTGTCCCCTTTGAAACTTCCAACTTTTCAAAGGAACATGCAATAATTGCAGTCATGATTAGATTTTGTGATGATATTGACACAGTTGTCCCTCACTTCTTTATTTCCAACACAACTATAGTTACTTTTATTGGATATCGTTGTCAATTTATCCAATTTCAAACATAAAAAAGGATTGTGGACAATTCTTTTGGGACAGCCCAAAATAGAAAGTGGACAATCTTTGCGGGACGGAGGGAGTACATCAATTTTCCATCAATTTACATAAACCAATTTACCATCAATTTGCGGAAATCAACAGATCTAAAATCAACAGAAACATCTAAACTCCATAAAGCCACCTCCACCTCCATCTCTGGTTTCACAGCAACAAAATCTTCTTCACTGTTTTCACAGAAACAACTAGAACAATAACAAAAAAAAGAGTCTCTGTTTCACAATTTTGTAGATCCAGGGTAGGGAGAGGAGAGAGTGATAAATAGTCTTACCCGGTGGTGATGGCGCCGCCGCTGGCCGATCTGTTTCTCCGATCTGCTCGTCGGCGGCGGTGGTGGCATACTCTGTTCGTTGGTAGCGGATCTGTCTCCTCTCTCTCTCTCTCTGTCTCTCTCTCTTGGTGATTTCTATTTGCTTCCGTCTCTTGTCCTGTCTCCGGCGACAGGGGTTAAGAGATCTTCAGCTCCTTCTTCGGGCTAGTTTGGGAATGCTGTGGCTGTGCTAGAAGCTGCTGTGAAAAATACTGAGTAATTTGGGCTAGTTTGGGAATGCTGTGGCCTAGAAGCTGCTGTGCGAAAAATACTGTGAGGAAACTGCTGTGAATTCTAGATGAAATGTTTGGTAAATATGTCGTAAAAGCTGCTGTGAAATATTGATATAATAATTTTGTGTCCTGTAAAATCAACTGCGAACCTGCTGTGAGAGGGTAAATTGACAAAAATATATAACACGTGTAATTTTCGTAAAGACAATTATTGATATTTTAAAAGATTGTAAGGTTAATATCGGTTGTAGATAAAGTAAACAAAAGGACTTTCTGGAAAATCATCTTTCCCCTTGCTTCCTGAAAACTGTTGTGGGACAGCAGAAACTATTCGAAAAAAAAAAACAGAAATTATATTTTTACCAAACACACTAAAACTGCAGCAGAAAACAGCTGTGCTGGCAGCAGAAGCATTCCCAAACTAGCTCTTCAACACACGACAAAGAGAGGCAGAGAGATGGAGATTAGTGGGGGCATTCTTCGGTCTCTCTCTTTGTGAGGCTGTGAGATGAAGAACCGGAAGTGAAAGAGAGAGAGAGAGAGAAAGAGGGAGAGAAAGAATTAGGTTACTCATCTGATGGGGTAGAGTTATTGCGGGTTAGTCATGTGGGTTAATTAGTCCAGTAATTTTCAATTGGACTTAATCAATTGGATTACTTTGGTAGTCCTATGTAGTTAGGCCCAATAAAAATTGGGTGGTATTTTTTACACCAAGGGTAACATGGTATTGTTAATTTGGAAAAGTTTGGTTTATGGAATTTTTGAAGAACCTGGAGAAACGTCCAAATAAGGAATTCTTGAAGAACCTGGAGGAACGGAGGGAGCATTGACTAGCAGTAGAAAGTGACTCTGCGAGAATTATCTTTACTACTAAAATTAAGGTCGAAGGCTCGTTTTGCGCATTAAACGAATGAGTGGATAAATTGCTGCATGTGAAAGTAACAAACTATGTGAAGGTTTGGTGCCGAAGATCCTAGATCACATGAGGGTGGAATACTTGCAATCAGGAGTGCTTGGAATGTAAAAGAGATTCCGCATATTAGGTGTTCATGTAGACTATATCCAGTTGTGTATGGTGAATTGGGGATGCCTTCAAACAGTGATACATAACATGGGAAGTCGACTAAGGGCTACCATGAAATCCTACATGTTCCACCAACAAGGTCTGACCGGTATATGCTTAACCCCGTAAGCACGAGGTCTAGGGATTGAACCCTGGCGCTTGTGTATGGAATATGACTTTGCTGGGAGAGTCAAAACCCACTTTGGCGCTTCAGGATGATTAGTCTCAAGTTGGGGGATACCGCATGGTTCACACCATTCTTTTTACGTGTTCCTTGTTTAGGACTTAAAAATGTTTTCTTGAATTGTGCTTAGGGTTTATTAGAGTAATTTTATTTTCTTTAATCATAGATCTTCCAGACAATTTTTTTGAGTTATAAGATTTGATTGTTGATTATCTAAACAAATCTGCAGTTCGCTGGATTACTGAGTGTAAACTCAGAAGCAGGTCTCCTGGTGGTAAATTTCCTTTTTGATGAGGTTCAGCATTTCAGTTTTCAACTCTTCCTTCCTAATCATTGTCATTGTAAGTTTAGGGGAATAGATTTATTGAGAAATACTTTTTAAACAAGTTATGGAATGCATAACCATCTTCCTTGACGAGAAAGGTCCCGACGCGTTGCGATATACTGTATGCCCATGTTCGCTTTTTCTGACTAGAATTGGGCTGGAATGGATTGTATTAGCCGGATTGCATCAGACTAGGTGGATTATAATTAATATTGTGTTTAGTTTTGTGCAGTATTATTAACTCAGTATTTTCAATTAAATAGTTTAATCCAACTAGTTCCCCCATGTAGGCGGGGGAATAAATCGAGTTAACGCGATCTATTATGAGTAGCTAAAACTAAACATTCCATTAAGGTATCTAGAGGGAGGGAGGGTCTGTTTTCTTTGAGTGAATTTCCTAGACATTCAATTGCCTAGTACAGCACCTCTACACTACCGAATCATATAAATCTTTCAATCTTATCAACCTAATCCATAGCTTCTGTTCTCATTTTTACCTTCTTGACCCAAAGCCAAGATACAGTTATGATCCAAATCCGTCACATTTCCCGTGGTTGGGCAGCATAGTGCTGTGACTTCACAATACTATCTTACTTCAGTTGCTTATAGAGATTGGACGACCTGGCTCTGATAAGTCAGATACATAGAAAATCGTGGTGAATTTGAGTTAGCAAGGACTGTTATCTTCGGAGCTTAGAGTATCTCGAATGCTGATGGTTAACATTTTCTTTTTTACCTATTGCTATTATTTAGTATGTGCCCCAACAATATTAGCAAAATGATTAGTTAAAATCTTGCAAGAGCGTCTCAAAGAATGCTTAAAGTAACCGCCAAGAAGATGTTTGAAGAAAATATGAATATCTCTCTTGGCTGTCTAAATGTAGAGAGTCAAGTAGAGATCCTTCAAAATAAGAAGGAAGCAGAGAGCCCCATTGGAGATTTTTTATTACCATTGTTATCTACTCCCTCCTTCCCAAAATGAGTGTCTTGCTGTTTTGAGGAGGTGAGTTGTTTAGCAAACCGATATAATAACTTGCTAATCTTTTCACAATGCTGTGGAGTAATCTTAACTCCACTGCATTTTGAAAGGAATAACAAATTTGGTATCATTTTGTTAGTCGAACCATCTCTCCTCAAAATGGTCGGAAGAAACAGCAGGACACTCATTTTGGGTCAGAGTATATTTTAACTATGACCGTTATATAAATTGTGTCTTGGAGATTGCTCTTAGAAATCTATTACATAGATGAGGAATTCTCAACCCGGAACCCGGAAGCTCTCCGTAATCCATATCCAACAACTTTCCTTTTTAGGCACTCTATATTAACAATTATGTAAGGATTGATAAATATTTACCATGTAGCATGCCCGTATACCATAAACTATAGCCGAATAATAAATTGGGTAACCTCCTATTTTCGATTAATTGAATATAATGAAACCATTCCTTGAGGGAGATACCTTTGCAAGCAAACTGAACGAGAAACTTGGGAACGATAGCAAACTCTGTGATCTAATTGTTTTGAGTTTCGAATCTACGACAACACTACCAAAAAGGAAAATTGTGTGGAGCGAGTGCTTAGTTAATGCGGTTGAGTCATGGAGTTGTTTATGATTAGATATGAGATTGGTTGTTGATTGCTGATTTGAGATATTAGCTGATCAGTGACCATTAGGTTTTGAGCAACTCCGTCTGTCTGTGACTCATTCTCCATGTTTATTTGATTCTGTGAGAACCTAAATTCTTACTAATTTTATATTCTCACCGTGTAGGGGGAACTAGCATGACTTCTCAACTAGTAGTCGGTACAGTGTGTATGGGTTCCCGTGTTCCCTTGTTTATTTGGGCTATTGGTTTCTAGACAGGTGTTATATTTATGACAATACATAACTTTGAACTTAAAAATCCGGATTCAAGCATGTCACCTGGTTGTTTTTATTTGTATGATTGTATCACTTGACTTACCTATTCGGAATTTTTAATTTTTGCGGCGAAGTTCGATTCTTGGGTCTCTACAGGACTGATTGCATCATGTGGCTCCTTGAATTTCTTTTCATCCTTATTTAAATTCCTTTATTCCAGGCTCATCTGCTGCTGAGTGGACACAGGAGTGGGATTTCTCCGACTGGCTCGATCCACGTGCTTCTGAAAAACACAGTTTACAAGAAGGCAAAAGATGGTCATCACAGTCGGACACACCAGTTCATCTTGCAGATTCAAATTCCTTGCATAGGACATCATCATATCCTCTACAGCATCAACAGCTAGATACATCGCTTCATCTTGCAGATTCAAATTCCTTGCACAGGACATCATCATATCCTCTGCAGCATCAACAGCTAGATACATCGGTTCATCTTGCAGAATCAAATTCCTTGCATAGGACATCATCATATCCTCTACAGAATCAACAGCCAGATACATTGGTTCATCTTCCAGATTCAAATTCCTTGCACAGAACATCATCATATCCTCTACAGCATCAACAACAGGAGATCAAAAGATGGTCCTCGCAACCGCAATCTTCTTTATTGCATCTTGCAGAAACTGAAGCATTGTATCGGACATCATCATATCCTGAGCAACAACAACAGCAGCACCAATTCTTTTCCAGTGAACCTAATTTAATGTCCAACTCAAATTTCACTTCTTTTCCGCCCCCTGGTGGTAGATCTCAACAATCTTCACACCATATCCGTTCGCATCACTTAAATATTCCATCTCAGGTCGGGGCTCAGCACCTACCCTTTTCTGCACCAAACCTCTCTCCTTTATCTAGCTCTAATCTTCAACTATCTAGCTTACCACATGGAGTGCACCATGGTGGAAATATGGCCCAGTTAATTCCTTCTCGTCTCTCTCTCAATAACCGACCCCAAAATCACTGGACAAACAACCATGCTGGTATGTTTCTTGGGGAACATGACCCTCAACAATCCTTCACTCATCATCAGCAAGGAATGATGTCTCCTCATTTGATGCCTATGCAGCACCAGATGCAACAACAGAGAATGCATCACCCGCTTCAGCCATCTTTATCCCATCTCTCCACTGTGCAATCACAACTATATAGTGGTCTTCCTTCGCCTTCACATGTTAGTAAATATGGTTTGGCGAATGTAAGAGATCACAGATCCAAAACATCACGTGGAAGACATACTCCACGAGCATCTATTCAAGCTGCTTCCGAGTCCAGTAATCAGAAGGCTGATAATGGTGTCATACAGTTTAGGTCAAAGTACATGACATCCGATGAGATAGAGGGTGTTCTTAAAATTCAGCATGCCGCTACACACGGCAATAATCCTTATGTTGACGATTATTATCACCAAGCCCGTCTTGCCAAAAAAGCTTCAGAATCAGGGAAAAGTCGTTTCTGCCCTGTCCACCCAAAGGAACTTACAGCTCGGTCACGTAACAATGCAGAATCACTTCCTCAACTCCAGGTTGACGCTCAGGGGAGGGTATCTTTTTCTTCTATCCGCAAGCCACGTCCTCTCCTTGAAGTTGATCCTCCTTCCTCTGCTTCTGGTAATAGTAGTAGCACCACTGAGAATGTCTCTGAGAGGCCACTTGAACAAGAACCGCTGCTTGCTGCTAGAGTCACCATTGAAGATGGCCTTTCCCTTCTCATTGATGTTGATGACATTGACAGGCTCCTTCATATAGGTCAGCCACAAGATGGTGGTACTCAGCTTAGGCGAAGGCGGCAGATTTTGTTAGAAGGTTTGGCTGCTTCACTTCAGCTGGTTGACCCTTTTGGCAAAAGTGGCAACTCTGTTGGGGTTAGTGCGAGAGATGATGTTGTATTTCTACGGCTAGTGACTCTTCCAAAGGGTCGTAAGCTATTTTCCAGGTACCTTCAGCTTCTTTTGCCTGGTAGCGAACTTTCCCGAATAGTCTGCATGGCTATCTTCCGTCACTTGAGGTTTTTGTTTGGTGGTCTTCCTTCTGATTCTGAGGCGGCTGAAACTACAAGTGATCTTGCTAAAAAAGTGTGCACCTGTGTGGATGGGATGGATCTTAATGCACTCAGTGCTTGCCTGGTTGCAGTAGTATGTTCATCAGAACAGCCACCACTTCGTCCTATTGGGAGCCCTGCTGGTGACGGAGCTTCAGTTATGGTGAAATCTGTTCTGGATAGGGCGACAAAATTGTTAAGTGATCCTCGTGCTTCTAAAAAAAGTAGCGTACCCAACCCTGATCTTTGGCAGGCCTCATTCGATGCTTTCTTTGGTCTGCTGACCAAGTACTGCGTGAGTAAATATGATAGCATAATGCAGTCAGTTTATGCACAGACACAGCCAAACTCTGAGATGATTGATTCTGAAGCCACAAGAGCCATAAGCAGGGAAATGCCTGTGGAACTTCTCCGCGCCAGTCTTCCACACACTGATGAACAACAAAGGAAGCGTCTAATAGACTTTGCTCAACAGTCTATGCCTGTCACTGGGTTTAATGCTCATGAAGGGACCAGCGGTCAGGTGTCGCCTGAATCAGTTAAGGGCTAGCAAAGGGAGCATGAATGATGAATGGTATGTGAAGTTTCCATAAAAGGCAAATCTTGTTTTTAGGTCATACTTCCTTCGTTCCCGCAAATGTTGTCCATCTTTCTATTGTGGTTTGTCCCAAAATGGTTGTCCACTTTCTTTTCGAAGCACCAAATATCACGAAGTTCCAAAAATACCCATAAATATGTTTTACTGTGGTGCTTCTTTAACGTTTGGATTCAACTGCATTAACTGCATGTCTCCTTGAAATTGAATAGTTCCGAGAATGGACAACCTTTGTGGGACAAAGAGTAGGTCTTATATGAACACAGGCTTCATGTGTCATTTCTTTTGCTCCTTTGTGTTTTATAATTTCCTAATGTTCACTGTTATCCTGTAGGTTTATTAGATGTTGAGAAAGCCTGAAAGATGAGCACAAGGCTAGAACTTCAATGCGGGGACTTTACTTTGGGCGGTCTGCTGGATCTCTTGAATCGATGGAAAACTGGTCTTTGAATGTACAGGGTGATGATCCATGGGATAATTTTTCGATTCCCATGCTTGCAGCCTCTCCTGCTTTATTCCCCAGGAGAATTAGGTAAGTGAACGAAGGAACCAAAAGCAACAATCAATAACGCTTTTCTGGGTAATCATATTGTATAATTTGGTTGTATGTGAATGACTTCAGATTTTAGAAGGTCCCTTGACAAAAAACATTGTAAACTAGGTCTTATGGAGATCTCATTATTACTAGCACACTATGAATGTACTCATTCAGCTCTATTACTATGAATTTTTATGCCCTTGTTTCTTTATAGAACTTGTGTGTATGCAGTTATTGTGCAGGATCACAGCGCTCCTGCTTGTTGTGGCAGTATATGGATACAGGGTAAGAATGCTCAGCCCAGGGGACTGGGAAATGAGGTCATTATGTAGGTGATGCTGTTGAATTAACTCATACTACCTCTGTCCCAACTCTTTCTCCCCATTTGAGTTTGGAGATGAACTTTGACCGACAAATTTAACTAACAATGTGATACGAAAGTGTGTAAATTTTTTTATAACATTGTACATCTTTCTTACACTATAATAGGGTGGTAGCTCAAGTGGTACGAGTGTTGGATGCCTCCGCATGAGGTCCCGAATTCAAACCCGGTTAACAACAAAACAATCTCTCAAATAAAAAGAAAAATACCATGAAAAATTAATAAACTTTTGTATCACATTGTTAGCTAAATTAGTGGTTCAAAGTGATCCCCCAAAATCAAATGGGGAGGAACTGTTTCTTTTTGACCTGCATGGTGTGTGTGTGTGTGTGTGTGTTTCTCTTTTTTTTTTGTGTGTGTGTGTGTGTAAGTTGGTTGATATCATCATATTATATATTCTACTTATGCACCATGGCATCTAATTCCGGTTGAGAACCCAGACCAAACCTGCTTTATTAAACCTTAGCCCTAAAATGTGGTATGGATTGTAACCTCGTGGGACTTGGACCATGTTGCGTATTTTTCGGAGACTTGGAACATAATTTGGAAACCCTTGGCACTGGGACAAGGGTCTAGGCAAAGTAGACCACTTTGTAGCTGGGGAATGTCCTAGCTGGACAGTGTGCTATATCACATTGGTGTTGTTTAGTTCCCAACAATATATCCCATCTTTTGCAGCTAATTTTTCGAAAGGGTTATTGACACTAAATTTGTATGTGCTATGCACTTTGTGACACGGAATCGGGACGCTTGAATCTCATAGTTATGCTCAACATGACTGCTATGACCATCCACATGCCTGAAGCCTGTTAAGATGGACTCTTCCTAACTGGTGACGTTGCCTGTTAAGATGGACTCTTCCTAACTGGTGACCAACGTCAACCGGAATCTCGTCTCCGCCATGTCTAGTAGCTATGTTGAGGTTAACATGCTCTGATACCATTTGACGTGGTCGGAAAACGAACGAATAACTCAAATGAAACTTCGAAAAAGATAAAAAGGCTCACAAAATATGAGAAATCTAAACTTTTATTGACAAGGGGGAAAATCTTAATTTGGCCAAAGACCTATAATGATTTAAATAGCCTAAAATCGAAAAACATAAAAATTACTAAAATGAAATAACGAGCTAACAATATATTCTATTAGTACAAAATATTCTATTATCAAATCAAATTGACGGGCAAGTGCCTCTCTTCACACGAATGAAGATACTGTCAAAACTTTCTTCGTACAAAGATCTTTTGTCTATGCACTTCAACTCTAATTAGGGTTGGGTTTTGTCTCTCTAGCTCTCTCTCTCTCTAAATTTTCTCATGCATGAGCCTCCTAATCATCATCATCATCTTCATCATCATCACAAACCACATTTGTAGCTAGCTTCCAATTTTCATCTTTTGATTTCTTCTTTTTCAAGAAATCTTAATCATTCTCTATGCCTTCCACCACCATTCTTCCCCAATACCCGACCACCTCTCCATACCCACCTACTGATACTACAACCAGTTTTCCCACCTTCTCTAGGGATTCAAGACACTTGGCACCCCTAACCCTAAAATCCACACAAACACCATTGATAACCTATCACTTTACATCATTTCACATCTCTTCGTATCCCTCAACTAGTTGTATGGCTTACTTCTAGAAATCTCATTCCATCTCACCCCCAGTTCATCAAACAACGCAGCTTGTGAGCAAATTGACCAGAGATGAGTTATGTTAGATCTTGATCCTACCACGGTCAATGTCTATAGAGCATTATGGAATAACTGCTTGATTGGATGGTTCATTTCCAATTCAAAAGAATCCATCCCTTCAGCAGTTACAATCCAGCAGGTTGTAGATGAAGTTTGGAAGAAAAGAGACAAGATATGGGTGGAAAAGAAGGGTACATGTTTTCTCTTCCATTGTTTTAATGAGGAAGATAAAGCTCGTCTGCTTGAATATGGTGTTTCTGAACTTCATGGGAAGAGTCTAATTCTCAGGGAAAGACCTCCAAATTTTGCCATCTCTGAGCCTGATTTTCCCACAATGGACGTATGGATTCGAATGCCGGGCATGCCTATGGAAGGTTTCTATCATGAATTAGCAAAGAAGCTAAAGAGTTGCAGGGGAAGTCTTGCATGTCGACTGGACAATCAAAAGGTTTGCTAACATGGAGGAGTTTCGGGTTAAAGTGCGTGTCAATCTCAATGAACCACTTACCCCGGGAGCGTACATCAAACCCACAAACCCGGATCACCCCCCAAGTGGATCTATTTCAGGTACGAGAACATCTTTAAGGTGATCTTCAAATGTGGATTTGTGGGACACTCCAATCAAACCTGTAGAAGAAACCTCGTCGATGCCCTACAAATTCTTGAAGACAGGTACATAAATTCACCCTTCCACGACTCTCTGCATTTCCACATCGCCGCCGGAGAACCCATGTTTACAGCGAAGATGAAGGCTTTTCGGGCAGTGGGTTGGACTCGGACTACGGTGGTTGATTTGCTGCATGACCTAGCGGAATCGGGCGAGGAAGAAGTAACCTGAAACCAAAATGATAACTTGGTCATAAGCTTTTCGGACGGGTCCTCTTCGGACGGATATTTCACACCCGGGTCATCTCTTTATGGGTGGGAATGTGATGTTTGGCCACCGGGTCCTTTCAACCCGTACCCGATAGGCTTGTTTGGTCCAGGGGAAGGCCCATACCCATCGGGCCAACTTTTTAGCCCAACAAATTTCTATCCCCCGGCCCATCTAACTCAGGGATGACGTCAGACCCGGCCCAAAACCCAACTGCTTTACTTTTACCACAACCCGACCCACCCAAAAATTCAACCCAATCATTGCCATTCTCGGATCTCTCCTCTTTATTACCCATCACACCGGTTCAATTTCGCGCCAGTTCATCTCCTCAAAACCCTTCATTTTTTACCCGACCCGTCTCGAGCTCCCCAGTGAACGCTTCGATAACCCCCACTATTCAAGACCCCATTATTACACCTCAATCTCTTCTAACTTTTGAAACCAGAGAACAATCAATTCTAAAAACTCTCAAAGACCCCCCTTCGGATCTCACTCTCTCCTGCCCTGAGTCAATGGGCTCTCTCTCAGGCGACCGTTCCCCATTCCCGGCGGCTAGAAACCCGGGTTTTTCGGAGGAAGACGATGATCTCTCTCGTTTCATCCTCAGCCTTCCACCTATTAAAACATCTTCCCCCTCGACTGAAGTCACAACCCCAATTCTTCCATCGCCACTTTCAGCTCCGCCCGGTCTCATTCTTGTTCCGTTTGCAGAAGAACCCATTGATGCCCAACCTCTTCAAATCATTAAGCCTCCGGCCTTCATTCTCAGAGCCCCTGACTTTGTAGAAGAGGATATTGATCCCCTGCCTTTAAGGTTGGAAGATAAGCAGACAACCATCACATTTGAAATTCAAAGGGTGTTCTGTTTCTGTGACTGATCCTAACGGGGAGAAGGACAAATGTACCAACGCTCAGGCTGAAGCAACAAAACAGCCACCGAAAAAAAGAAATCTTACACAAGCGTCTACCATGGAGGAAGAAGCAGGAAAGGAGCATAAAGGAGGATCTCTGGAAGTGAAGAAGAAATCCAAAGGTGTAAATTCTGCTCCAAGGAAGAGAATGCCAAGGGCATCAAGTCTTGATAAAGTAAAGACACCATTTCAAGCAAGTAATACAAATAAGGAGGATTCCAAAAAGAAGGACTTTGCAGCAGCTATTGATCGATTTCTGGAGGCCAGCAACATGGAAGGAAAGCAGATGCAATTGAGGTTTGAGGAAGAAAAAAGGAAGTCAGAGGAGCTAGCAGCAGAGTATAGAGCAAAGGACAATGGATTCATCCTTGTTGATGGAAGAATGGTGGATCCAAATGCAGAGGCACTCATCATTTTCCCGAAATAGAAGTCTGGTTCCAAGAAGGGGAAGTCCATCTGAAGGCTTGGAGAAGACTTTGATGCCATCTGTGTTTGTGCTTTGATCATGGTTACGTATTTTAAGTTATATTTTCAGTTTAGACTTGTTTAATCTTTGTTTAATCCATGTTTTGGTGATCCTGGATGTTGAAGATGCATGGTAGGTTTGATGCATTAGGTTGTTTGGTTTTGTGAACATTTGTGAACTTTGTATGGTTTCTTTCCTTAATGAAGTTCTCAAGTATTATCTCTAAAAAAAAGATCTTTTGTCTTCTACGACTATTTTCTCTGTTCGCACAAATGGGCAAAGTATCTCATCCTGTTCGTGCGAACACCTTTGGTGCTCAGAGCCTAATTCGTTGCTTCATTTTCCTGGCCTCCACTCTTGGCCTCTTTTCCTTTCCCTTGCTTCCTCATCTCTTTTCTTTTCGGAACCACGCCATCCATTGCTAGAGCCATGTCCTTGTTCAATATAACACACCAAAATACCAAATGATCACATACAATAAAAACAACAACTAAGCATATAATAATCGAATTTCACCTGAATGCATAGAAAAATTCATTTTCACAAATAATACAATTGAATGACCTAATAATTATCGGAAGCACTCAATTAGCTACAAAACGTTGTCTAAATTGCACAGATCATAACTCCCAATGAGGGCTTATCATTAGAGCTAGGTGGAGCTCTTTCCTCCCTCTTGATCTCTCTGATTAGAGTTCGATGTTGGGTCATGGGGCTGAATCAGACGGACTAGAATGCGAAAACAACGCCAACACAAACAAGTGCGGAAAAGTAAAAGATGTAGGACACAAGAATTAAACGTGGGAAAAACCCTCTAATCTAGAGGGACAAAACAACCACTAAACTTCCACTATAAATATTACAATGGGTAGACAAATCCTCCACACGAACGTGGGTAAAAAAACTCGAAACTAATAACCGGCTAAAAGAAGAACTCGCCACTAGGCGGAAACCGAGCAAACTAATTGCTAACAAATTACCCGGAATTAGCTCCTGGATCTTTGTCGTCGTCGCCGCCGCGAACGATCACGTCGCGGTAGTCACCTTCCTCTTCGTCTCGCGTTTAAAAACATGAGGAATCCTTTTTTTTTCTTTACGCCGAACACATACACAGAGCACTGGAGTTTCTTTTGGGGCTCCCTACTGACGCAAGAAAACAATTGAGGGAATTTACTGTGTACCAAAAGGCACACTGCATGTGGCCTTAAATATGCCACAATGGTGGCGGTGGTGGAATTCATTTAGAAAGTTTCCTAATTAATTTACTTGCTTCCAAAGCAAGAAAGTTTCATGGCCATTAAAGCCCTGCCATCATCACCGCTTCAATTTGTTTGGGCTATCTTTGGCTTGGACCCAACAAATCCCCCCTCCAAGCCCAACTGGAGGAGGGAATGCTACTACGACTCCTTACTCGGAGTCCATCCCAGCTCTGCCTTTGCAGAACTCAAAATTTTCCTTGGTCACCACCTTCGTCAGCATGTTGGACGGATTCTGATCAGTGTGAATTTTCTTGAGCTGCATCAATTGCCTCTCTATCACTTCGCGTATCCAGTGATACCGAACATCAATGTGCTTCGTGTGAGAATAGTACATGGAATTCTTGCTTAAGTTCAAAGCTCTTTGACTATCACAATTAACCACGTACACGTCTTGCTTCAAACCCAGCTCTTGGAGAAATCGCTTCAACCATAACATCTCTTTGCCAGCTTCCGCTGCAGCAATGTACTCAACCTCAGTACTTGATAGAGCAACACAGTTTTTCATTCTAGACTGTCATGGTACAGCTCCCCCTGCAAAAGTAAACAAGTATCCGGAAGTGCTCTTTCGACTATCGAGGTCGCCTGCCATATCAGCGTCTGTAAACCCTTCCAAGACTGGTTTGGAACCACCAAAGCACAAGCACCAGTTAGAATTCCCCTTCAAATACCTCAGAATCCACTTGAATGCTTCCCAATGTTCTCTCCCAGGGTTAGAGAGAAACCTGCTCACTACCCCAACGGCATGAGCGATGTCTGGCCGGGTGCAAACCATAGCATACATCAAACTTCCTACTGCAAAGGAGTAGGGAATAGCTGCCATACCATCTCTAGCTGCATCGCTAGAGGGAAACGATCTCTTACTCAACCTGAAGTGACTAGAAAGTGGAGTGCTAGTACGCTTAACACCTTTCATGTTGAACTTGTCGATTACGCGTTCAACGTACTTCTCTTGCGACAACCAAAGCTTCCCTGCTTTCTTGTCACGAACAATCTTCATGCCCAATATCTGTTGAGCGGAACCTATGTCCTTCATGTCGAAAGACTTGAATAACTCCTTCTTCAGCTTGCCAATCATCTCCGAACTCTTACCGATAACCAACATGTCATCGACATATAGCAATAACATGATGAAGTTACCATCGGAGAATCTTCTTATGTAAACACACTGGTCTGCCTGTGTTCTCTTGTACCCATGACTCACCATGAATGAGTCGAACTTCTTGTACCATTGTCTTGGCGCTTGCTTAAGGCCATATAGACTCTTCTTAAATTTTCAAACCATGTTCTCCTTCCCTTTCACTTCAAATCCTGCAGGCTGCTCCATGTAGATCTCTTCCTCCAAGTCACCATGGAGAAAGGCAGTCTTCACATCAAGTTTCTCAAGATCGAGGTCCAAGCTAGCTACTACCTCTAAGGCAACTCGGATTGAGGTCATCTTAACAACTGGCGAAAAGATCTTATCAAAGTCAATACCTTTCCTTTGGCCGAATCCCTTGACCACCAATTGTGCCTTGTACTTCACTAGCTTCCCATCATTATCCTTCTTGAGCTTGAACACCCACTTGTTCTTCAGTGCTTTTCTTCCCTTCGATAGGTTTACTAACTCATAAGTATCATTCTTCTGCAAGGAACTCATCTCTTCTTGCATAGCCTTCATCCAACTGAATTTATCTTTATGAGTTTGTGCCTCCCGGAATTTTTTTGGCTCCCCCTCATCTGTAACTAAAATATACTCAGACGATGGGTACAAGACAGATGGTTGCGGATTCCTGGTAGACCTTTTCAGCTGAGTTCCTTTGTTCTGTGGTGGAGGGGGCTGCTCCCCCTGCTCAACACCCTCTTCATTGGAATCATCATCGTCATCTTCATCGTCCATCTCTGGAATCTCTATCTCTGGAACATCTCCAAGAATCTCTTCTCCACCCGTAGCACTAGGGGAGGTATCTCGACTTAGGTCGGGAGCAACAACTTTCTTCGAATTTGAAGACATCTCGATATCTTCAATAGTCTGGTTTTCATAGAAAACCACATCCCTGCTTCTTATTAGCTTCTTATTCACTGGATCCGATAACCTGTAGCCAAACTCCGCATCTCCATAGCCCAAAAAAAAACATGGGTTGGCTTTGTCATCGAGCTTAAGTCGTTTCTCCTTGGGTATATGCACGAATGCCTTGCAGCCAAACACCTTCAGATGAGAGTAAGAAACGTCTCTACCGTGCCATACCTTATCTGGAATATCAAAACCCAAAGGAGCAGATGGAGACCTGTTAATCACATAACAGGCGGTATGAACTGCTTCACCCCAGAATGACTTTGGCAGCTTTGCCATTCAGAGCATACATCGGACCCTCTCAAAAATAGTCCGGTTCATCCTCTCGGCAACGCCGTTGTGCTGTAAGGTACCTGGAACCGTCATCTCATGTCGAATACCGTGGGCATCACAATAGGCTTAAAACTCCTTTGAAGTATATTCACCACCATTGTCTGTACGTAGACGCTTCAAAGGATTGTCTGTCTCTCTTTCAACCATGGCATAGAACTTCTTAAAGTGTTCAAATACTTCGTCCTTAGTCTTCAGGAAATACAACCACACTTTAGTTGAAGCATCGTCAATAAAGTTCACAAAATATCTGCGACCACCAATAGACTCCACCTCTATGGGACCACACACATCATAGTTCACTAACTCCAGTATCTTTGACTTTCTTTTAGCAGAGGAACTAAACGTAATCCTGTGATGTTTTGCAAACAAGAAATAATCACAAGGATTCAGTGGTGCACCTGTGGCAAAAGGAATTAGAGACTTCCTTGCCAGAATCTCCAATCCTTTCTCACTCATGTGAGAAAGCCTCTTGTGCCACAAGTTTGGTGACGATGCATCCTCAACTACATTCATGCAATCACCAAGTACCTTCACATGAGTCTTGTATAGTGTGCAGCAAGCTTTTCCTCTAGCCACGACCATTGATCTCTTGGTCAGCTTCCACTTACCACTACCAAAGTAGTTATCATATCCTTGGCGTTCAAGAGAAATATGACACGCTCCAACTGCAAGTGCACAGTTGTCGGTGTAGTGATAATATTTCGGAAATCCGGGTTGTCGAACCCAAGAGACTTCGTGTAAATTAACTACTAAATTTGTTCTTCGTGTGGGCAAAGCGCGTTGAGTTGTTGTTTCTAATTCTACTAATAATTAAAATAACGAGTATCTCAAATAATTCAATGAATTATTTCAATATTAATAAGCTCGAGTTGATTTGGTTGTCTCTCAAAGTTAGTCAAGACCAGGATATCTCTACGGATCACTAGGTATTTCACACTACGTTGGATTTATGTTCTACTAACACGATGAGTTCTTGTTCTAGTTAAACGAGAAATTTTATATTGAAGATGTCTCAACCAATAACTATGCTTAAACTCTCATAACTGATTCCTCTAGCCTACTCAAGTTTAAGCACGCATTACGATATTAATTCTACTCTTTGTTCTTAGCTAACTAGCAAGATTCCTCAACCCTAGATACGGCTAGTGTGTATTTCAAGTTTCCGGGCAACAAACGTAGATTCCTCTATCGTTCACAACCTAACACAATCCTATTAATACGTCTACTAATAGAAAAGATAAATCAAACGCATAAAATACACATAACTAGACAAGAAATCATCAATTAAGCTTGAAAGCATGCAAGCAAATCCGTAAATCACTATACGTAGTGATCAAACCCTAGTTTCCTACGAGATATCCCGAAATAAGTGTTTAGCTACTCATAAACATGATCAATACACAATGTTTCATGATCAAATAATAAAAACTAGAGAAGAAACGAAGATTTAGAAGCCAAACGGATGAAATCCAAGCTCCAAAGTGCTCCCAAGCTCCAAAGTGCGTCGTTCGTAATGTCCAATCTTCAAAAATACGACCTAAACATGTCTAAGTACGTTTCCAAAGTGTTTGGGACTAATTTAGAAATAATTACACAAAGTTCCCGACAATTTTCAAAAAGTTGTGCTGCGCACCAGGTCGTACGACCTCCATTCCAGGTCGTGCGACCTCTGGAAATGGCAAGAGGAGGTCGTATGACCTCTGAATAGGTCTTGCAAGGCCTGTGTCCTTGTTGCCTGCATGCTGTCTTCTGACCCGCAGGTCCTGCGACCTGAGATTGAGGTCCTGCGACCTCTAGCCACTCTCCACCAGGTCCTGTGACCTCTGAGTGAGGTCCTGCAGGATCTGCTTCCAACTACATAGCTCTCTGTCCTTATTTTCCCAGGTCGTGTGACCTCTGAGTGAGGTCGTATGACCTCCCATGAACTTGGCAAAAATCGGCACTTCGTCCCCCTTGTAGCACATGCCTTCGAATCACTTTCCGAGCATCGACCCATCACTTGATCCTCCATTTTGAGCTCTCCACATGCTCAATGCCCGTAACATCTTCTCATGTGCCTCTCTGGCATTCGAATCATTGTCTCTTGCTTTCCTTCCCAATTCTCGAGCTCGCCTTAGTTTCCGAAGTTCGTTTCCTCTATCCACTTGCTCCTCGCGTGCTCCGTTCCTGAAAAACACAATACGAACACCCCGCGAAGATCAAATGTGACAAAATAGGATAAAAAAACATGTAACTTAATGTAGAAAATGCCCGGACTTCACAATCATAGCTCATGAACTCATTATCAACAATTAAAGCATGATTTACTCGAAAAGATGCTAAATTCGTCATGATGAGCATACAAAATGTAGCAAAATAAGCAAGAAAATAACTCTGAAAACGGAGTTATCAACTACCCCCACACTACATTTTGCTCGTCTCGAGCAAATATCCAAGCCAAATCTCAATATCTCAACTCAAACTCACCTCATTCAATCCCCATCCAACTTGCATACATTCCCTATTATCGTTGCATACCTTCCCTACTATCTTTGCATACCTTCCTACGCCACTTGCATACGATTATCACAATGCAGTCATACAAACATTGCATACGAAACCAAGGAGAAGATCAAACCACCAATCCCCTTTTACTAGCCGACACGACTCGATTATACACAATGCAACTACATGCAAATGCAATATATACAATGCAAGTATTTAAATAACGATTTTCTTTTCTTTTTTTTTCTTTTGCGAGATTGGGCAATCTCCATTAGCTTAAACCGGTTCACACAAAGCGATGAGAAATTTAGATACAAGGCATGAGTTGAAACCAAATTCGACAACGAGAATCTTTCCTAGCTAGTATAGAGAACCTAGCTTTACTATGTACAAGAATGCAATACCTTTTCATGTGTGCCACAAAATAGGAGGCTACGCTAGGCTAAGCCACGTTCAAGGTCCGAGCTCCTAATCCGCTAACGGGTTTAGAATGATGAGGCTTTAGGGACAAATAGGATAATAATCAAGCACGAGTCCTAAAGCGTCACATTCTCACAAATACCACATCTCACACACCCTCACAACAATGATAGAAACCAAGCCCAAGACTCACCATCTCCGGCCCACGATCCCCTCACACCCCGGTACAATTACGATCTCCGCGGCCATTGTCATGAATGATGCATAAAATAAAACTTCCCGTTCGCGAACTAGTTGCTTCTCCACTCGATCTTCCAAAAAGCTTCCAATTCTTCCTTTATTCAACTCTCCTTTTTTTCTCTCTTTTCTTTTTTTTTTCTTTTTTTTTTTTTTTTGATTTTGATTTTTTTTTCTCAAGTTTCTGCACAATTTCTACAATGTATATCTCGAGTGGTCTTCCAAATGTCAAGCCAAAATAATATGTTAAGGGGAGAAAATAACCAATTCAATGCATATGTATCACAAATAAATTCCTCTCCCCCTAAATCGATGAAATCCACGGTGTAACAAACTAAGCCGCTAACACAATAAAGCACGTGTGGGGATGGACTCTTCGCAAGCTCAATATCGATGTCCGAAGTCAAAAGTCGACACCCCCACACTCGAATGTAATCATGTCCCCTCTCAAGTAGCCAATCGAATATATGTCTCGTGTCTAATCCAACCAAACCTCCTACACCAAGATGAGTAAGATCCGGTACCTAGCACGATCCACCTATTAAATTCCCCCAACCCAAGTTTTGTGTGTATTAGATGTTACACACTCACGGCTCTCCTCACTTGTGTCCATGTTGTAATTCCATGGAACACCGCCACACCGAAGTGCGCAAGCCTACTCTCACTCACCCTCGCATTCCCCTCAAAAATCACAAATGACGCGCATGCGATTTGTAAGACTCACACAAGTATATCATGAAGTACTCCCTCATCGAACCCCCTCAACTACAACACCCTCGTGACGCACTAAAGCGGTGATTCTAAACGATTTGTGATGAAGGCCAAGAATCGTCACCCTAGGTCAAGAGGTTATCAAATAAACCAAGGTTCAAATCGGGTTTTCTAGTGGTCCTACAAGGTGAGTTCTATAAGCAGTGAGTGCTCTAATACACGACCTCGCACAGCTGTTTCGTGTGCCACTACGAGGCGGGCTGGCGACTACGTAAGACGCACACATGAATGTTCGGCTTGTTTAGCTCACACCTAGCTCAACTCTTGTAAGAAAACTAGGCACACACTTTAGATTTGAAATTCAAGTAAGTGTAAAAAATAGGCGGACACTCCCGTAAAGAAAGTCTCTCTATACGTACTAAGGGGAACTCACATTGTCTATCTCAGTCGCAAGTCACACCCTATGCCTAAATTCCTCACACTCCTCGATTTTTCCAAATTTTCAGCTTCTTTTGATTGCCATTTCTCAAAATTTTTAATTTTTAGGATTTTTCAAATTTTTAGCTTTTTTTTTTTTAACACTACATGCACGGTCTACTCGATTAACGACTCGATATGGGTGGGATGACTCAATAAAATAAACGTGCAAACAGAATAGTGAATAATAAAATGTAAAAAATAAGGACATAACCAAAAAAACTACTCTACATGTGACAGGCTATGCAAGACATATTGGCTAGTAGACAGTTAAATCACCCACACACTGAATGCTTCGTTGTCCTCAACGAATTTAGAGAGTATGCAAGAAGACTCAGCAATCAATGGGTAGGCCAATAGATGAGATGGAGCATGACATACTTATATAAAAGAAACACAAAATTTAGCAAGAGAAAAAGATACTCACAACCACCTCAAGGGTGGGGAAGAAATCACGCCAAGCAGTCCCCAAGCACAGTAGTGGTGCCACCATGCTCCTATATAGTCAATGTGTACTTGCACACCGGGGTAGACTGCCCTCCTATGCTAAAATACATGTCTGAAGAATCCCCAACTCGCCAATGCAAGCCCCTGTGAAGGTCATGTGTGCCATCGCACACCGGGGTAGATTCTCCCATAATCTGCTCAAATATGTCACTTGGAAAAACACCATTAGTCCCTCTCTCTCTCATCTCTCCAAAATAACATAATAAAATAATTGAATTTTAAAACAAAGCTACACTAAAGAAAATAAATAAGTTGGGTTGCCTCCCAAAAAGCGCCTTGTAATTTAAGGTCGACGATCTGACCTAGTTACCTCAAATAATGTTAAGGAGGTCTAGCACGACGTGCCTCCTCCTTCAATTTCTTTCTCTTGATATTTTTCACCACATCATGTGCACTCACCACATTTGGCTTCTTCTCTGATTCGGGTGGATCGGGCTGCAAAACTGTAGGCAACCCAAGAGTAGGATCCACACAATCTTTTCTAAACTTGATCATAGCCAACTTGTTCTTCCCCTTGCCTGGAACAAATGCTTTGAACACGAGTGATGAATCTAAAGCTTTGATAGTCAACTCCTCAGTCTCTAGGTCCACATTAGCGCGCATTGTTTTCAAAAGCGGTCTTCCAAAGATGAGTGGAACATCGCGATCCTCCTTGATGTCCACTATCACAAAGTCGACTGGAAAGACAAATGCACCTACTTTTACAAGCAAGTTCTCAATTACCCCATTTGCTGTCACAATTGAATTGTCTGCCAGTTGCAGACCCATCTTCACCGGGGTTGGTGCACCAATGCCCAATCTCTGAAATAGGGACAATGGCATGAGATTGATACTCGCGCCTAAATCACAGAGCCCATGTGTGTGATATCCACCCCCAAGAGTGCAGCCTAGGATAACACTGCCTGGATCTCTCATCTTGGGAATATCCCTCTGAATAACTGTACTGCGTGTCTCTGTCAATTTCACCGTGGCATAAGGGTCAATGCTCATATTGCCCCATAAGATCTCCTTCAAGAACTTCTTGTACTTGGGCATCTGAGCAAGTGCTTCGACAAGAGGAATGTTTATATGCAACTATTTGAATATGTTCAGAAATTTCCCAAAGTGTTCCTCATCATTCCTCTTTATTGCCGCTGGATATGGCACACGCACACTATATTCTTCCTTTGGCTTCTGCTTCTCATCCGACTTCCTCACCGTGTCCTTTGATTGGGGACTCACGGTAGGCACGGGACTTTCTTCACTCAAAGCCTTTTCAGTGGCTTTTGTCACTTCAGCTCGCGCGTGGGTAGGATATGGAGGATCCTCAGTGGTGATCCCATTGCGAGTAGCGATAGACTTCAACTGCTCAGGTGGAGTGATTGTGTTAGAGGGAAACATACCGGGTGGAAGTCGAGTATTTTGATTGGCTATCTGGCCAATCTGTGTCTCATGGCTCTTCATCGTGGCTTCTATCGCGACAATCTTGCTCTCAATTTTATCATTGCTAGCTAATAGTTTCCTCAGCATCGCGTTTGTATCCTGTTCTTCTGAGGGTGGAGGTGGAGCCTGTTGTTGTGGAACCTGTCTCTGAGTTTGATATGGGACATTTGGCCTTTGACCTGGTGCATATAATCCACTATTTGGATTGGCATAGCTGAAGTTAGGGTGATTGTGATTGTTGGGATGATAGGTGTTGGGCCATTGCTGCTGTCTTGGTTGACCCATGTAGTTCACGTCTTCAATACCATCCCCATATCCCTGATTTGCATCTGCTACCATCTCTCCCACTGACTTCACTTGTGCCGATGGATTCATGCTGTTAAAAGCCGAGGTCAGGACTGCGATTTGTTGTTCAAATTTTTGTTCCACCATGGACTCGATCTTACTAACCAATACCCCATCTGATTTCGTGTTTCTACGAGTCTCAGACCTCGTGGATTCACGTTTTGCTACATTATCTAGCAGATCACGACATCTCTGTAATCCCATTCCCATAAAATTTCCTTGAGCCATCATATCCAGTTCACTAGCAGTTTCTCTGTCCAAAGCATTATAAAAGTAGTGCAGAAGTTTGTACCATGGCTCTCCGTGAGTAGGGCATCTGCGAAGGAGCCGGTTGAACTTTCTCCACGTGTCTCCCAGAGAGTCATCTTCACGCTGTGTAAATTTGGTTATATCAACCATCCGTTGAGCAACCTTGGATGGCGGAAGATACTTCCTGAGAAATTCCCTGCTACAATCTGCCCATGTAATGATACTGCCTGCTGGAAGTTCCATCAGCCATGTCTGTGTTCCAGATAAGGAGAAGGGGAAAAGAATGAGCTTTATCGTCTCGAGTGGAACTCTCTGATCATACATAGTGGAGGTAATCTGCTCGAAATTAAGCAAGTGTTGATGTGGATCATCACTTGGGGCTCCAGTGAATAAGCATTCATCCCTAACCATGTTGATCAATGGTTGGCGAATCTCGAAATGCGCGGCATTCATCTGAGGTCTGACAATAGTGGGTTGATACCCCTCCGGTGTATTTTTGAAGTAGTCCACCAAAGGACGCTCATCCTCCTCAGCATTGTTGACTTGCTCTGCCGCATTCCGACCGTTATTGTTCCGATTATTTCCCCCATTATTTCCATTACCTCCATTGTTTCTACCATTAACTCCTCCATTGTTTTTATCAACTACCTCTGCACCAGGGAGTTGTTGTGGATTTGGAGGGTTCATGCGATCAATCATTGCCTGCATCTCAGCCATTTGAGCCTTAAGCTGCTCAGTCTCCCTTGCTCGATTTGCTGCATCTTCCACAGCTGCAGCTCTAGCTGCTTCCGCATCTTGCAGGCCTTTGCGGAACCTCTCAAACTCAGCTCTAGTTTGCTCGTCCATTTGAACTGAATTTGCTTTCCTCTTGTCTCTACTCTGTGCTCGCAATAAGGATTCCGGGTCTTCAAGTGTTGGATGCAAAGGCTCGTTTCTAGAACGTGACATGCACCAAGTGAATCCGACCTGAAAACACGAATCACACACAAAACAGGTGAGTAACAAATATAAACTGAAATAGTAAATCCCTAAAGAGAAAAATAATAGCTAATTTATCTGAAGTCCCCGGCAACGGCGCCAAAACTTGACACGCTCCAACTGCAAGTGCACAGTTGTCGGTGTAGTGATAATATTCCGGAAATCCGGGTTGTCGAACCCAAGAGACTTCGTGTAAATTAACTACTAAATTTGTTCTTCGTGTGGGCAAAGCGTGTTGAGTTGTTGTTTCTAATTCTACTAATAATTAAAATAACAAGTATCTCAAATAATTCAATGAATTATTTCAAGATTAATAAGATCGAGTTGATTTGGTTATCTCTCAAAGTTAGTCAAGATCAGGATATCTCTACGGATCACTAGGTATTTCACACTACGTTGGATTTATGTTCTACTAACACGATGAGTTCTTGTTCTAGTTAAACGAGCAATTTTATATTGAAGATGTCTCAACCAATAACTATGCTTAAACTCTCATAACTGATTCCTCTAGCCTACTCAAGTTTAAGCACGCATTACGATATTAATTATACTCTTTGTTCTTAGCTAACTAGCAAGATTCCTCAACCCTAGATACATCTAGTGTGTATTTCAAGTTTCCGGGCAACAAACATAGATTCCTCTATCGTTCACAACCTAACACAATCCTATTAATACGTCTACTAATAGAAAAGATAAATCAAACGCATAAAATACACATAACTAGATAAGAAATCATCAATAAAGCTTGAAAGCATGCAAGCAAATCCATAAATCACAATACGTAGTGATCAAACCCTAGTTTCCTACGAGATATCCCGAAATAAGTGTGAAGATACTCATAAACATGATCAATACACAATGTTTCATGATCAAATAACAAAAACTAGAGAAGAAACGAAGATTTATAAGCCAAACGGATGAAATCCAAGCTCCAAAGTGCTCCCAAGCTCCAAAGTGCGTCGTTCGTAATGTCCAATCTTCAAAAATACGACCTAAACATGTCTAAGTACGTTTCCAAAGTGTTTGGGACTAATTAGAAATAATTACACAAAGTTCCCGACAATTTTCAAAAAGTTGTGCTGCGCACCAGGTTGTACGACCTCCATTCCAGGTCGTGCGACCTCTAGAAATGGCAAGAGGAGGTCGTATGACCTCTGAATAGGTCTTGCAAGAACTGTGTCCTTGTTTCCTGCATGCTGTCTTCTTACCCGCAGGTCCTGCGACCTGAGATTGAGGTCCTGCGACCTCTGGCCACTCTCCACCAGGTCCTGTGACTTCTGAGTGAGGTCCTGCAGGATCTGCTTCCAACTACATAGCTCTCTGTCCTTATTTTCCCAGGTCGTGTGACCTCTGAGTGAGGTCGTATGACCTCCCATGAACTTGGCAAAAATCGGCACTTCGTCCCCCTTGTAGCGCATGCCTTCGAATCACTTTCCGAGCATCGACCCATCACTTGATCCTCCATTTTGAGCTCTCCACATGCTCAATGCCCGTAACATCTTCTCATGTGCCTCTCTAGCATTCGAATCATTGTCTCTTGCTTTCCTTCCCAATTCTCGAGCTCGCCTTAGTTTCCGAAGTTCGTTTCCTCTATCCACTTGCTCCTGGCGTGCTCCGTTCCTGAAAAACACAATACGAACACCCCGCGAAGATCAAATGTGACAAAATAGGATAAAAAAACATGTAACATAATGTAGAAAACGCCCGGACTTCACATTCATAGCTCATGAACTCATTATCAACAATTAAAGCATGATTTACTCGAAAAGATGCTAAATTCTTCATGACGAGCATACAAAATGTAGAAAAATAAGCTATAAAATAACTCCGAAAACGGAGTTATCACAATACCAGAGAGTAGGTTCAGTCGCAAATCAGGAATATGGCGTACATCTTTCAACACCATCTTGCACCCAACATTGGTGGATGCGAATATCTCCAATCCCTGCGATCTTCGAGGTACTCGTATTACCCATCTTCACAGTGCCAAAGTCTCCAGCTTTGTATGTAGTGAAGAAATCTCGTCTCGAAGTTGCATGGTATGAAGCGGCTGTATCAACAAACCACTCAGTTTCCTGATTCGCTGCAACGTGAAGACATTCTTCTTCTCCGACTGAGAGTACCACAAGGTCTTGAGAGATTGTGGCAGTTGTATCATCGTCCTTACTCTTATCTTTCTTCTAGTTCCTTCTATTTCTGCCTAGGTTCTGATCATTCTTTGGGAATCGACACGATCTTGCCATGTGACCCTGCCTTCCACAGTTGTAGCACTTGACCTTGGATCTTGGCTGAGAACCTCCATTCCCAGAATTGCTGCGATCTCTGTTCTTGTTCCTTGTTTGACTTCTCCCTCGATCCTTGTTCTTGTCTTTATTCTCCGTGACAAGAGCATGCGAGCTGTCAGAGCCCATATCCTTCCTCCTTGCCTCCTCATTGAACATCGCGTACTTGACCATACTCATGGACAACTTTCCATCAGGGGCAGAATTGCTCAATGACACGACCAACGTCTCCCACGAGGTTGGTAGGGAGCTAAGCAACAACAAGGCTTGTGTCTCATCATCCCAATTGAGCTTGACGGTAGCCAATTGGTTTATGAGAATCTGAAACTCACTCAAGTGCTCAAAAACTTGTTGACCGTCTCTGTACTTCAAGTTCTCGAGCGATCTCATCAGCAATGCTTTGTTCCTGGCAGTCTTCCTCTCATACATGCCTTCCAACTTTATCCACAGCTGGTAGGCATCCGTCTCTTGAGCAACATGGTGGAACACCAAGTTGTAAATCCACTGGCGGATATGACCAATCGTCTTCATATTCATCTTGGTCCACTCATCATCTTTAAATTTCTGCCGGCTTGACCCCTTTCGCAAGAATAGGGTCCATCAAATACTTGCAATAAAGCAAGTCTTCCATCCTAGGCTTCCATATCAAGTAATTGCTAGCTGTCAAGTTGATCATGGAACCCGTTGACTCCCCCATTGAACCTGGCTCTGATACCACTTTTTTTGGGTCACGGGGATGAATCAGACGGACTAGAATGCGAAAACAACGCCAACACGAACAAGTGCGGAAAAGTAAAAGATGTAGGACACAAGAATTAAACGTGGGAAAAACCCTCTAATCTATAGGGACAAAACGACCCACTAAACTTCCACTATAAATATTACAATGGGTAGACAAATCCTCCACACGAACGTGGGTAAAAAAACTAGAAACTAATAAACGGGTAAAAGAAGTACTCGCCACTAGGCGGAAACCTGGCAAACTAATTGCTAACGAATTACCCGGAATTAGCTCATGAATCTTTGTCGTCGTCGCCGCGTCGAACGATCACGTCGCGGTTGTCACCTTCCTCTTCGTCTCGCGTTTACAAACACGAGGAATCCTTTTTTTTTCTTTACGCCGAAAACATACACAGAGCACTGGAGTCTCTTTTGGAGCTCCCTACTGAAGCAAGAAAACAATTGAGGGAATTTACTGTGTACCAAAAGGCACACTGCATGTGGCCTTAAAAATGCCACAATGGTGGCGGTGGTGGAATTCATTTAGAAATTTTCCTAATTAATTTACTTGCTGCCAAAGCAAGCAAGTTTCATGGCCATTAAAGCCCAGCCATCATCACCGCTTCAATTTGTTTGGGCTATCTATGGCTTGGACCCAACATTCGAGGTATTCATTCTCAGGCAAATGAAATTATATATACACATAAATGCTTGCAATTGAAAAAATGCGTTGCAATTAAACTTAACAAACTCTTGACTATGAAAACATTGGGTAAGGCGGTAAAGACTTGAGTACAATGTAGCAAAGCTTTCTTTGTTCCATAACCACATTTTTATTGTAAGTTCTATACGCGTATTTGGTTAAGCATGTAGCAAAACCACCATACCAGTATCGCACGGAGCTAAACTAGTAAGTAATCAAAATTGCTTGTGGCTTGAAGATCATCAAAGAAATTGATAAACTCACCGGACACATGTCGCCAACAAGTTACTCTTCATGAGTACCCGGTGCGCACCTGAATGGTAGCGACTCAGTAAGAAAAATGAGAAAATGTATAATGTTGTTACATATAAAAAAATAATACCAAATCAGTTTATCCATACGTGAATACATAATCGGATATCATCTAATTGTCATTCCAGATGCCAAGGTCACACTGATTTGAAGAAGGAAGCCACTTTTTTAAGCAACACGTTAGTTCCGTTTCGTTTACCGGGTTAATCCATGGATGATCCGACCCGAGTTTTTCACAAAACTGACCCGGTTAGGGCCAGCAAAAATGGAGGAAACCCCGGTAAGGAAGAAATACGAACGTAGACTCATTTTGAAGCTGACAGTACTAGAGTAGGTTATTGGGTCATAAACTGAAAATAGCACTGTCGATTTTAAGGTTTTTCATTTCAGTAATAAAATCGAGTTTATCAAAATCGGTCATTGAGAACCGATATTGCTAGAATCATTTTCAGTGTTTAGAACCGTGGTTGATACTGTCGGTTTCATAATTAAACTAACAAAACCCTATCTCTTCTTTTATTCTCCTTCAGTGGCCACAATTTGTCTCTGCGTCGTCCTCTCTGTGTCTCCGACAGAGAAAGAAGCCACGATCCTCTATGTATCTCCTGACCAACGAAGAAGCCACCACACAGCCGCTCAATTCTGGCGACCTCGCCGGCGTATTCTGCCCACCCCACTGCCGCCGGAATAAGCCCAGGCCTCTACTGTTGGAATCTGTAGGTAAGTGTTCTCTTCCCCTCTGTCAATATTTATCGCTCCCCCCTCTTTCAATTGTTGTATGGACATGGTATTGGCTTGGATTTTGGAAGCCGTAGGTAGATTGTTGCAACTTTTGGTGAGTTTAGAGTGCTATGTATCAAATTTCGATCAAAATTGATGAAATTTTTTGAAAATTGGTTCGTAGGTTGGTATTGGCTCTTACATTTGGGGATTTCGATGTGTAGTTATCTATTTTTTGGTGAAATAGGTTTTGAGTGCAATCATATTCTTGAAATTTATTAAAATTGTTGCAATCAAATTGGATTTCAATACTTGTCAATTGGTTTATGATTATTTGCGCTAAATTTGTTCTCTGGGATATTTGTCTCCGTCTTGAAGTAATTAGTTGGATAAAATTTCAGGTACTATGGTTAATCGGTTGTTGTTATTTCTTTATTGGGGTGGAAGTCTCATATCGAATGGGCAAGGTGAAGGGATACGACCGTTCTCATGAAAGTTATTTATGTCGATCGAAACATTAAGTGTGATGCGCCACTTGATTACTTCACTGAAAAACCTTACATAAAGCAACTAGGGCGTATTGCCAAGATGACTTGTCTATATCCGATTAGTGTGCCCCCTAACCCATTGACGTACACACCATTGGACATTGAATGGGATGATAGTGTGGGATCCATGATGGGTATAATGGATTTGGATAAATTTAGCTGTATTCATCTCATATTGGATATATAATTTTTCCCAGTCTTATGTAATAGTCTTTGACCAGAGCGTTCCGGCAATCGGTTCCACTTCATCGGTTCTTACCCAATTCCCCGATAACACGGTTCTTCGGTTCAACTTCATCGGTTCTAACCCAATTCCGCGATAACACGGTTCCTTCCTTTACACCTGAGCCACAACCTAATCATGATACGGCGATAGCGACTGTAAGTGATGATTATTTACCATGTGGGAAAGATGTGAATCTTGTTTGGACTGGAAGTCTGGATGATGATTATGATGATGACGACGATGACGACCTAATTTTTGATTCAGCGGTGGTTGACGACGACGGGGATACTGGTGTGGCTGAGGAGGATGATGGATTTGGGTGGGCATGATGTAGAAAAATACACAGTCTCTCTTACGTAATTTATGTAGGGTTTTGATGACGGATTTGCATTGAAATAAATATAAAATTATCCGTTCAAGACCCTCCAAGGATAACAGGAAGACACTACATAACGATAGTAAATGATCTTAGTATCATCATACCTTCAAGCCTTTGTGCTTGCTAGGATTAAAAAAAAACAGGAAAAAGATCACGCAAAACGGAAAAGGAGGGGCGGACCTCCTTGTGGCCGACGGGTAGAGTGGACGGGCGGCAAAGGGGCTTCGGCCTCTTTGTTGCTTTCTCTCTCTCCTTGCTTCTCTCTCCCACTCAATATGTTATGAGCATTAGTTATATGGGAAGAAAGCTAGGAGTCCCTTAATATAGTCCAACAACTCCTTGTTGACTGCATAAAAGCCCCTATCCTAATCCTGTCCATACACGGATTAGTCCAACTTGCAAACTTGTCCTACTAAGTTTGCAAGCGTATTGAACCTTTTAATTAATTTATCATATTAATTACTTCCCTAGTCTGGTCTAATCCATAGGGAGTGTGACCCCATATATTCTACTTAATACGCATTACTAACATGGAGCGGCCTCTAGCAAGGCATCCATGCTACCCAACTAATAGAAATAGTCATCCTACATACCTTGTGCAAGTATTGTCGCATACCTTTGTCTCTATATCCGGATTAGACATGAGATATACAAGTCACACTCGTAAATCCAATCCATTGTTTCTCGATCCTGCGAATAGTTCATCCATGCATATTGTTGGGTTTTGACGTAGGTACCGCAGCGGAATAAAAAAAAAATTCTACTCAAAGCCCACCAAGGATCACAGGAAGAGTTATCATGACATGATAAGAGCATAGAAGATGTGTACCTTAGTTTGGGAGGTCACACGAAGAATAGTGTCGTCGTCTCTATGAATATCCACACCTTGGATCTTTCTCACCGCGATGTGCTACCAACGGAAGAAGGAGGAGGATTATGACGCAAAACTGAGCACCAAGGCCTCGCCTTGGTGTAGCCGACGACAATGGAGGGGGGACGGGTAGAGGGCTTCGGCCTTCTTCCTTGTCTCTCTCTCTTGCTTTGTTATGTTCTCTCAACTTATGACTTGTGTGGAGAATTAACAAGCTAGAGATCCTTCATACAGTCATAACTCTTTATTAACTACATAAAGGCCCCAAAACTAATCATGTCCTTACATGGATTAGCCCACATGAAAATTAGTCCCACTAAATTTTCTTGTGGTTAAGTTATGATTCTTTTATTAATTAGTCCAACTAATTAATACCTATATCCAATTTAATCCATCCGGTGTGTGACCCCATAGGTTTCTACTTAGTTGGTAGTAACTTATTACTAACATGGAGTGGTGTCTAGCAACACATCCGCGCCACCCAACTAATAGAAATAAGTCAGTGATCCCAACAAACCTCGTGCCCAATATCACGTATTATATTATCCCTTTGTATCCATATCCGTATTGGACACAAGACATAATGATCACACTCATATATCCAATCCATAGTTTCTCGATCCTGTGAATATGCTTATGCAAGAAGATAACATCAATATCTCCATATTGATTTATCTGAGTCTGGCCAGACATTCAATAAGCACCATACCTCGAGTGGCCATGGATATCTGCTCCCATTATGTGGGAGGGACAAATCCTCTCCACGTCACTACGATCTCTAAGCTTTCTTCCTATCATGCCCGACAGCTATCTTTATACTTTCCCGGTTAAGGCACAACGTTGGATAACATCAAAACATAATAATTCACAAATAGAGTATCTAGTGACTTCAAGTCTAAGGATTACAATATTATTGGCACTAAGAGAAGCGATTGTGACTTTAACATAATCTAACGTATCCTTCTCTTCGTGGGTCAATACAGTATGTCATTACTCCTAATGCATACCCATGTATTAGACTTGATATCTCCATATCGATCTACACACATACTAGTCTATATTTGATCGTCCTATTAACCAATATAATGGACTAGGGATATTTAAGATAAACAACACATTGTATCTAAGGACTACAATATATTAAATATCATATTAATTAATAAATGAATATTCTAGCCAAAACATCGTTCATACTAAATATAGATTGCCTCTTGGGTACCTATTCCAACAGTCTCCCACTTTCACTAGAGCCATTCTGGTGCATCTCGTATGCCTATAGTTCTACCGTGCCTTTCATACTTTCGCTGCGCAAGTGGATTTGTGAGCGGATCTGAAAGATTGTCATCCGTTGGAATCTTGCACATCTTCACATCTCCTCGATCGATCATATCACGAATATGATGGAATCTCCTAAGTACATGCTTTGATTTCTAGTGTGATCTTGGTTCCTTGGCTTGTGCGATCGCTGCAGAGTTGTCACAATACAACTCTATGGAATCCACGATGCTAGGGACCACACCGAGCTCAGTGATAAACTTCTTTATCCAAACTTCCTCTTTTTCTACTTCCGCAACAAAAATGTACTCAGCTTCAGTTGTAGAATCAGCAACTGTCCCTTGCTTGGAACTCTTCCAGCTCACAGCTCTTTTATTCAAGAAAAAACCGTATCCCGACTGCGATCTGTAGTCATCTTTGTCGGTTTGGAAGCTTGTATCAGTGTAACCAATTACACTTAGTTCTTTCTTTCTTCCAAATATCAAGAACGCATCCTTAGTTCTTCTCAAGTACATTAGGATGCTCTTGACAGCAATCCAGTGACTCTCACCCGGATTGGACTGATATCTGCTTACCATACTCAACGCGTATGATACGTCTGGTCTAGTACACAACATGGCGTACATGATGGATCCTATGGCCGAAGCATAGGGTATCCTACTCTTGAGGTCCCTCTCAATCTCATTGGTAGGACAGTCAGTCTTAGAAAGAGTGACTCCATGCGACATAGGTAATAATCCCTTCTTGGAATCTTGCATGATGAACCTTTTCAACACCTTGTCTATATATGTACTTTGACTTAGTTCTAGAAGCTTTCTAGATCTATCCCTATAGATCTTGATACCAAGTATATAAGCTGCATGTCCTAAGTCCTTCATTGCGAAACACTTTCCTAGCCAATCTTTAACAGATTGCAAAGTAGGAATATCTTTTCCAATGAGAAGTATGTCATCCACATACAAGACCAGAAACACTACAGAGCTCGCACTAACCTTCTTGTAAACACATGGCTCATCTTCGTTCTTGATGTAGCCAAACTCATAGATCGCGTCATCAAAACGTTGATTCCAACTCCTAGAAGCTTGCTTTAATCCATAAATAGATCTTTACAGCTTATGGACTTTATTGGCGTTCTATAGATCCTCAAAACCCTCCGGTTGTGTCATATACACATCCTCGAGGATGTTCCCATAAAGGAACACTGTTTTGACATCCATTTGCCAAATCTCGTAGTCATAGTAGGCTGCAGTAGCAAGTAGGATTCGAATGGATTTAGTCATGGCGAATGGTAAAAAGGTCTCATCATAGTCAATACCATGAATCTGTCTATAACCTTTAGCCACCAATCGCCCTTTGTAGGCAACAACCTTGCCATCTTGTCGGTCTTCTTCTTGAAGACCCACTTGCACCCTATGGGCTGAGCCTCTTCAGGTGGTTCCACCATACTTTTTTGGTATACATGGAAACCATTTCGGATCTCATGGATTCTATCCACTTCTTGGAGTCTGGGGCCTTTCATGGCCTCCCCGTAGGTTGCAGGCTCATCATCTATGAGTGGTATGTCATCGGGCTCAGTCACGAGAAGTCCGTACCTCTCTGGCTCATGAAGTACCCATCCTGACCTACGGAGTTCCTGTGTCACCTGAACACGTTCTTCCACAACAACTTGCGGTTCCTGTTCATGTTCCATCATTGGTTTAGTGTTTTGTGGTTCTTGAATTTCTTCAAGTTCTACAGTCCTCCCACTTGCTTCTTTAGAGACAAACTCTCTTTCTAGAAACACGCCAATATTTTTCTCGGCTGGATTGTAGAAATAATATCCTTTCGTTTCCTTATGATATCACACAAACTTACACTTATCCGCTTTGGGCCCGAGCTTGTCTGTTTGTAAACGCTTTACATAGACGTCGCAGCCCCAAATCTTCATAGATGACACTATGGGACGCTTCCCTGTCCATATCTCATATGGTGTCTTTACAAGTGATTTAGATGGAACACGGTTAATGGTAAAAGCTGCAGTCATTAGAGCATGTCCCCAAAATGATATTGGAAGATCCGTTTGACACATCATAGATCGCACCATATCTAATTGCATGTGATTCCTCCTCTCAGACACACCATTCCATTGTGGCGTTTCGGGTGGAGTGAGATGGGATACTATCCCACACTCTCTAAGATATTCGTCAAACTCTTGGCTCAAGTATTCTCCTCCACGATCCGATCGCAAAGCCTCAATACTTTTACCAAGTTGCTTCTCTACTTCATTTTTGAATTCTTTGAAAAATTCAAAGGATTCGGATTTGGCCTTCATAAGGTACACAAATCCATATCTACTGAAATCATCAGTAAACGCAATGAAGTACGTGGAACCACCTCTGGCAGGCGTGGGGAATGGCCCACATACATCGGTATGTATGAGTGCTAGTAACTCACTAGTCCTCTCACCTTTCTTATTGAAAGGGGACTTTTTCATTTTTCCTGATAAACAAGACTCGTATGTCTCATATGATTCCAAATCAAATGAGTCTATAAGTCCATCCTTATGGAGTTTAGATATGCGTTTCTCGTTTATATGGCCTAAACGATAGTGCCATAGATATGTAGGATTTAAATCTTTAGTTTTAATCACTTTATTATTTATGTTATAGATGGAATTATTTAGATCAAGGATATACAATCCATTGGAAAAATGTGCACTACAATAGTGCATACTATCAAAATAAATGGAGCAACACTTGTCCTTTATTGAAATAGAAAAACCCGTCTAGTCCAAACAAGAAACGGAAATATTGTTAATGCTCATAGCAGGCACATAATAGCAATTGTCTAATTCTAAAATAAGTGCAGAAGGTAAAGATAGTTCATAAACGCCTATAGCTAATGCAGCAACTCTTGCTCCATTCCCAACGCGTAGATCTATCTCCCCTCTAGCCAATCTTTTACTTCTTTTCAAATCCTGCACATTTCGACAAATATGAGATCCACATCCAGTATCCAATACCCAAGAATAGATAGATTGAAGTCTATAACAAAAATACCTGGTGGTGGTGGAATCACTCTTCCAAGCTTCTTATCCTCCAGATACTTGGGACAATTCCTCCTCCAGTGACCCGGCTGGCTACAGTAGTGACAATCACCCTTGGCCACGCCCCCACTAGGCTTTAGGGCTTCCTTGGACTTTGCAACTTTCTTGCGCTTTCCTTTGTAAGTAGAGGCAACTCCCTCGCCCTTCCTCTTATTTACCATCATTATGGCCTTTCCCTTGCCTTTGTTGATGCTCTGTTCATCTCTTCAGCATGTTCAAAAAGTATGGCAGAGTCTTACTATTCGTTCATGTTTTTGTTCATGATGAACTGGTTATAACTGTCAGGCAACGATTGCATGACAAGATCAGTAGCCAACTCTTGCACGATTGAGAACCCCAGCCTCGTGAGGTTCTCAATGTACTCGATCATTCAAAGTACATGAGGCCCAACTGGATTCCCTTCTGCGAGACTGCTCTTGAACAGTGTTTTGGACACCTCATACCACTCATGCCTTGCCTGCTCCCAAAACAACTGTTTCAAGTGTATGATCATATCATAGGCCTCCATTTTCTCGTGTTGCTTCTGAAGCTCAGCGGTCATGGTGCAGAGCATGAGGCAAGTCACATCATTAGAATCATCTATATTTTTCTGACGTGCTCTTACATCAGCTAGAACAGACTCATCCTGGGTGGGTCTGGAATAGGACCGTCCAAGACGTACAACTTATTTTCTTGCTTAAAGACAATCCTTAATTAGTTTCTGTACCAGTCAACGAAATCCGTTCCAGACAGTTTGTCCTTCTCAAGGACCAATCGCAGGGATGAAGTCGATGCGTGATTGTTTGCCATTTGAAATTCTACAAAATAAGAAATATGCAATTTTAGTATTTTAAACAATTTAACTATATTCAATAATGGCTAGATCATTAAATATAGCTCCCACTATTTTTCTCGGAGTAATAGCCCTCACCATTAACGCGGAAAATATCATATATTTTCTAGTGGGTCCGAGATCCATATTTCACTTCTTCTTGAGCTTGCTTTGACAAGTCACCCAAGAATTGGTTATTTAGGTAGGAACCATTCCAATTGCATCCCATGCAATTCTTGGTCCAATTAGGCGAATAATTCATTATTCTTTATCCTTTAGATAACAACTGATTGTCATGCCTCTAGGCTCATCAATCCAATTGATCTTACCTAGTTGCGTCTAACCTCTTGCTTCAACAAGAACACATTACTTGCTTGTGTCGTCCGCAACACATCATGGTGAATTAAAGAGGCTTGATTTGGAAAGCCCGAATTTAATAGACCTTGATCATGAAGGGTGTTTAGGCAAGAGAAGGCAAAACGCAATATTCTATTAAGGGATTTAATTGTCAATATTTGTTTGGTTGATCTCATCAATATGATCTACTTATTTGGATTGGGCAATCCACAATAAATGATCAAACTTGTTTATTATTATTATTATTATTATTATTATTATTATTATTATTATTATTATTATTATTATTATTATTATTATTATTATTATTATTATTATTATTATTATTATTATTATTATTAACGTTTTGCTAGTACAGTCATACACGCAAATTAAATAACAAGACATAAAATAATAAACATTCACAAAATAAAAACGTGGCATTTATATGACCCCTAGACTAAGATATCACCAAGCCAATGATAATATTTATATGCCTTAAAGTGACAAGCTCATCTCCATGTGCTCCGCCATAGCCGCGCGCCTAGGGATGGGAGTCTTCATCGTCTTCGTGGCTTGTTGGTTCTCCGTTCTTCTTCTCCATGATCTTGGCTATAATCTAAATATTTCTAATTCTAGCCTAACATCTATAATAAATAAATAAATAAAACCTCACATGTTGAGAAGATGATCAGCTCGCAGGCCGTAAAATTAACTAACTATTACATTAATTTGATCAGCTCGCAGGCCGTAAACCAAACCACAACAAACACAAACATTCACAACCTAGGCCATATCCATCCACCATGCAACAAAGCACATCATACAGTTAAAACCGTTTTTTAACGCGCTTGTTCAATTTTAGTTTGAAATTGGGTAATTGGGGTCACAATGGTCCAAGAAATCCACCATCCACCATGGACGAGCCATCCAAGGAACAAGGCTAGGCCTTGGGGTGGCCGAGCCTCACGCACGGCTAGGCCGGCCCAACCCCTTGGCCAAGTCTTGCTTGGGCGGCAAGGCAAGAGGGATGGTCCCCATAGGGGCCGAACCTCCTAATGGAATTGTTTTCAAAAAAATTCTTTGCCTTGTTTCCCAAACTTAGTTGTTTCCATAAAGTTGTTTCCATAATTAAAAAACCCTTTTTCCCAATTATGTTCCCAAGAACCCTAATTTTTCAAGAACCCAATTATTCACATCCTATGTGATTAGACTCACCAATTTACACATGCATTGTTAAATTAGACCTTGTTTGTCTTGAATCAAATTCAATTTTCATCTACTATGCTAAATAATTTCAGTTTTGCGTAATATGAATAAAACGGTGTATAAACTGAAATCGTAACACATAAAATCGTGTTATGCACTACGACCTGTTGCTCTGATACTAATGTTGAGTTTTGACGTATGTAACGCAACGGAATAACAAAAAAAATTCTAATCAAAGCCTGCCAAGGATCACAGGAAGAGTTGTCATAACATAATAAGAGCATAGAAGATGTGTACCTTTGTTTGGGAGATCACACGAAAAATAGTGTCTTCATCTCTATGAATATCCACACCTTGGATCTTGATTGGATTCCTTCTCACCGCGATGTGCTAGCAACGGAAGAAGGAGGAGGATGATCACGCAAAACGAAGTACCAAGGCCTCGCCTTGGTATGGTCGACGGCAAGGGGGGGAGGACGGGTAGAGGGCTCCGACCTTCTTCCTTGTCCCTCTCTCTCTCTCTCTCTATCTTTGTTATGTTCTCTCAACTTATGACTTGTGTGGAGAATTAACAAGCTAGAGATCCTTTATATCGTCATAACTCTTTATTAACTACATAAATGCCCCAAAACTAATCATGTCCTTACATGGATTAGCCCACATGCAAATTAGTCCCACTAACTTTGCTTGTGGTTGCGTTATGATCCTTTTATTGATTAGTCCAACTAATTAATATCTATATCCAATTTAATCCATCCAGTGTGTGACCCCATAGGTTTCTACTTAGTTGGTAGTAACTTATTACTAACATGGAGCGGTGTCTAGCAACACATCCACGCCACCCAACTAATGGAAATAAGTCAGTGATACCAACAAACCTCGTGCCCAATACCACATATTGTATTATACCTTTGTCTCCATATCCGGATTGGATACGAGACATAATAGTCACACTCGTATATCCAATCCATAGTTTCTCAATCCTGGGAATATGCTTATGCAAGCAGATAACATCAATATCTCCATATTGATTTATTTGAGTCTGGCCAGACATTATATAAGCACCATCCCTCGAGTGGCCATGGATATCTGCTCCCATTATGTGGGAGGGAAAAATCCTCTCTACATCACTACGATCTCTAAGCTTGCTTCCTATCATGCACAATAGCTATCTTTATAGTTGCCCGGTTAAGGCGCAACGTTGGATAACATCAAAGCATAATATTTCACAACTAGAGTATCCAGTGACTTCAAGTCTAGGGATTATAATATTATTGGCACTACAAGACGCGTTGTGACTTTGACATAATCTAATGTATCCTTCTCGTCGTGGGTCAATCCAATATGTCATTACTCCTAAGGCTTACCCATGTGTTAGACTTGATATCTCCATATCAATCTACACACATAATAGTCTATATTTGATCGTCCTATTAACTAATATAATGGACTAGGGATATTTAAGATAAACAACAGATTGTATCTAAGGGCTTCATTATGTTAAATATCACAATATTCAATAAATGAATATTCTAGCCAAAACATCGTTCATACTAAATATAGATTGCCTCTAGGGAACCTATTCCAACACAGATAACATCAATATACTATATTGATTTATCTGAGTCTGGACAGACATTCTATGAGCAACATCCCTCGAGTGGCCGTGGATATCTACTCCCGTTATGTGGGAGTAACAAATTCTATATAAGCCACTACCATCTCCAAGCTTGCTTGTATCTGACAACGCCACTATTACTACCCAATTACGGTGAAGCGTTTGACGATGTCAAAATACAACAATCCATAACTAGAGGATCTAATGACTTCAAGTCTAAGGATGACAATACCGTTGTCACTACGAGAAGCTCCTGTGACTTTACATAACTTGTATGTAGCCTTCTCGTTATGGGTCAATCCAGTATGCTATTACTCCTAATGCATACTCATGTGTTGGATCGTGATATCTCCATATCAATCCAACCCCATACTAGTCTATAGTTGATCGTTCTGTTAATCAATATAACTGACTAGGGATATTTATGATAATCAACATATTTTAAATCTAAGCAATTCATTATATTAAATATCTCCATAAATAATACAATGAATATTCTTGCCAAAAGTAATGTTCATACTAAATAAGATTGCCTCTAGGGCATCTATTCCAACAGTCTCCCACTTTTACTAGAGCCAATCTGGTGCATCTATTATGCCAATTCTCCTAGTGTGCCCTTCATGATTGAGTTGAACAAGCGGCTTTGTAACTGTATCTGACAGATTCTCATCTGGAGGAATCTTGCATATGTTCACATCTCCTCTATCGATAATATCTCGAATAAGATGGGACTTCCTGAGTACGTGTTTGGATTGCTGGTTTGACCTGGGTTCCTTTGATTGTGCGATCGCCCCAGTGTTGTCACAGTACAACTCTGTTGGATCCACAATACTAGGAACCACACCAAGTTCAGTGATGAACTTCTTAATCGAAACAACTTCCTCTGTTGTGCCACTCGCATCAATGTACTCAGCCTCAATTGTAGAGTCAGCAACCGTCTCTTGCTTGGAGCTCTTCCATCTCACAGCTCCTCCATTAAGGCAATACACGAATCCCGACTGCGATCTAAAATCATCTTTGTCGGTTTGGAAGCTTGCATCCGTGTAACCACTTACACGCAACTCTTCCTCCCCTCCATAGATCAAGAACGCATCCTTAGTTCTTATCAAGTACTTTAGGATGTTCTTAACCGCTATCTAGTGACTCTCACCCGGATTAGATTGGTACCTGCTTGTCATACTCAATGCGTATGATACATATGGTCTAGTATGTAACATGGCGTACATAATGGACCCTATGGTCGAGGCATAAGGTATCCTACTAATGCGTTCCTTCTCAATCTCATTGGAAGGATAATCGCTCTTCGAAAGAGTGGTCAGATGAGACATGGGCAAGAATCCCTTCTTGGAGTGTTGCATGTTGAACTGATTCAACACCTTGTCTATATATGTACTTTGACTTAGGGCTAGCAGCTTCCTCAGACTATCTCTATAGATCTTCATACCAAGTATATAAGCTGTCTTTCGTTGAGAAACATTTTCCTAGCCAATCTTTCACAAATTGCAGCATGGCAACGTTGTTTTCAATGAGGAGTATGTCATCCACATACAAGACCAGAAAAGCAACAAAGCTCCCACTAACCTTATTGTAGACACAAGACTTATCTTCGCTCTTGATGAAATCAAACTCTTTGACTGCTTCATCAAAACGTCGATTCCAACTCCTAGAAGCTTGCTTTAATCCAAAAATGGATCGTCATAACTTACAGACTTTATTTGCATGCTCTAGATCTAAAAAAACCCTCAGGTTGTGTCATGTACACATCCTCGAGGAGGTTTCCATACAGAAACGCTGTTTTGACATCCATCTGCCAAATCTCGTAGCTGTAGTAAGCTGCAACAGCAAGTAGGATTCGGATGGATTTGGTCATTGCGACTGGTGAAAAGGTTTCATCATAGTCAATTCCATGAATTTTTCTGAATCCTTTTTCCACCTATCGGCCCTTATAGGTAATCACATTACCATCCATGTCGGTCTTATTCTTGAAGACCCACTTGCACCCTATGGGCCACCCCCCTGGGGTGGTTCCACCAAAGTCCATACTTTGTTGGTATACATGGATTCCATCTCTGATTCCATGGCTTTGCACCACTTCTGAGAGTCAAGCCCTTTCATGGACTCTCTGTAGGTAGTAGGCTCATCATCTATGAGCAACGTGTCACCGAAATCAGTCACGAGAAGTCCATACCTCTCTGACTCCTGGCGCACTCTACTGGACTTACGAAGATCTTGTGTTACTTGAACAGGTTCTTCCACAACACTTTGCGGTTCCTGTTGATGTTCCATAGTATAATTAGTAGTTTGTGGTTCTTGAACTTGTTCAAGTTCTATTGTCCTCCCACTTGCTTCTTTAGAGACAAATTCTCTTTCTAGAAAGATGTCAGACCAAGCAACAAACACTTGGTTCTCAGTTGGATTGTAGTAATAATACCCTTGAGTTTCCTTAGGGTATCTTACAAACTTACACGTATCCAACTTAGGCCCGAGTTTTTCCGATTGTAAACATTTTACATAGACATTGCAGCCACAAATATTCATGAACGACACTGTGGGACGCTTCACACTCCACATCTCACGTGGTTTCTTCATGATCGATTTAGATGGAACACGGTTAATTGTGAAAACTCTACACAATAGAGCGTAGCCCCAAAAGGATAATGGAAGATCAGTTTGACACATCATAGATCGAACCATGTCCAGCTGTATTCGATTCCTCCTCTCGGACATGCCATTCCACTGTGGCGTTCCGAGTGGAGTGAGTTGAGATACTATTCCACACTCTCTAAGATAGTCGTCAAACTTTTGGCTCAAGTATTCTCATCCACGATCCCATCGTAGAGATTTGATACTTTTGCCAAGTTGCTTCTCTACTTAATTCTTCAACTCTTTGAACGTGTTTAAGGATTCTGATTTGGCCTTCATAAGGTACACAAATCCATATCTACTGAAATCATCAGTAAATATAATGAAGTAGACATAACCACCCATGGCAGGTGTGGAAAATGGTCCACACACATCAGTATGTATGAGTGACAATTGCTCACAAGTACTCTCACCTTTCTTATTGAAAGGGGACTTTGTCATTTTTCCCAATAAACAAGACTCACATGTCTCATATGATTAAAAATCAAATGAGTTTAGAAATCCATCCTTATGGAGTCTAGATACACGTTTCTCGTTTATATGGCCTAAACGACAGTGCCATAGATAAGCAGGATTGAAATTATTCATTTTAATCCTCTTGGTATTTATGTTATAGATGGGATAACTTAGATCAAGGATATATATATATCTATTAAGTAATTGCGCACTAAAATAGTGAATAATATCAAAATAAATGGAGAAACAATTGTCCTTTATTAAAATAGCACAAACTTCCTTGTCCAAACAAGAAATAGAAATAATGTTTCAGCTCATAGCAGGAACATAATAGAAATTATTTAATTTTAAGGTAGAGACATTTCGTGCACGCCTATGGCCAATGCAGCAACCTTTTCTCCATTCGCAACGCTCAGGTCTATCTCCCCTTTAGCCAATCTTCTACTTCTCTTTAGATCCTGCACATTTCGACAAATGTGAGATCCACATCTAGTATCGAATACCCAAGATGAAGAGACAGTTAAATTGACATCTATAACAAAAATACCTGGTGGTGGTGGAATCACTATTCCAAGCCTTTTATCCTCCATATACTTTGGGAAGTTCCTCTTCTAGTGTCCAGACATACTACAGTAGTGACAGTCACCTTTATTCAATCCCTTGACAACACCACCAACGGGTTGAAGGACAACTTCCTTGGATTTGACATCTGCCTTGCCTTTCCTTTTAGAAGAAGAAGCAAACCTTTTACCCTTCCCCTTTTGCACCATCATTATGGCCTTGCCCTTTCCCTTGTTGACGCTTTGTTTAGCTGTCCTCAACATATTGAGTAATTCTGGCAGAGGTTTCACGATCTCATTCATGTTATAGTTCATGATGAACTGTCCATAACTCTCAGGCAACGATTGCAGAATGAGATCAGCGACTAGCTCATCGCCGTCCGGAAACCCTAGACGTGCGAGATTATCAAAGTACCCGATCATACGGAGCACATGAGGTCCCACAAGGTTTCCCTCCAACATATGACATTTGAATAATGCCTTGGAAACTTCATACCTCTCAACCCTCGCCTCCTCTTGGAAGAGCTGCTTCAAGTATTCGATCATATCGACCACACTCATGTTCTCTTGTTGCTTCTAAAGCTCAGAGCTCAGAGTGAAAATCATAAGGCATGACACATCATTAGTGCGCTTTTCATGCGCCTTTAGGGCTGCAGGAGTATTGTTTTCCGGACCCTCAGGAACTTCCTTCCCTAGAGCGTACAATTTCTTCTCTTGTTTGAGAACGATTCTCAAGTTGCTTTACCAATCTAGAAAGTTGGTTCCAGAAATCTTGTCCTTCTCAAGGACAGATCATAGGGAATGTGATGAACTCGATGCGTTGTTTGCCATTGGAATTCTACAAAATGAGAAATATACATGTTTTAGTATTTTGTGAACAAATGACTATATTTAATAATGGCTAGATTATTAACATAGCTCCTGTAGGGTTTTGATTCATGGATGCGCAACGGAAAAAATAATTAACCATGCAAAACCCTCCAAGGATCACAAGTCAAGAGACAAAACGATGGTAAAGGAAGAAATCAATAACACACCTTAGGGTTCTCCTTTGATGACTTCAAACGCGAATTGTGTCACGTTATCTATAGTTGATCCACGCCTCGAGTTAATTTCTAGATCTTCCAATCCTTGGTGCTAGCCCGGAAAGAGGAAGAGGAAGAAGAATCACGCAAAACGAGACCAACAAAGGAGGTCTCGGCCTCCTTGTGGCCGACGGGGAGGGGCGACGGCGAGGGAGGGGCGGCGGCTCCTTCCTTGCTTGCTTGCTCTCTCCTTTTTGTTCTCTCCCACTCAAGTTATGATCAATTATGAAATAAGTGTGGGAAGGAAGGAGTGTCCTTTATATAGTCCAACAAATCCTTGCCAACTACCAAAGGACTTATTCTAGTCCTACTAGAATTCAATTTAGTCCATTCCTTGCAAATTAGTCCCTACTAAGTTTGCAAGGTATTGCAAAGTGATCATTCTAATTAATTAATCCAATTAATTAATTCCCAAATCTAGCTCAACTCTATATAGCGTGTGACCCCATAGGTTCTATCTAGTTGGTAGCAACTATTTGCTAATATGGAGCGGTTTCTAGCAAAACATCCATTCTAGCCAACTAATAGAATAGTCATCTTGACAACCTTTGTACAAGTATTTGTCTCATCCCTTTGTCGCTATATCCTGATTGGACACGAGACATACAAGTCACACTCGTATATCCAATCCACAATTTCTCGATCCATGGGAATAGCCTTATTCGTGCAAATAACATCAGTATCCCATATTGATTTGTTTGAGTCTGGCCAGACATTCTATAAGCACTATCCCTCGAGTGGCCTAGGATATTTGCTCCCGTTATGTGGGAGGGAAAAATTCTATCTACGTCCACTACGATCTCTAAGCTTGCTTCTTATTGTATCCGGTACACGCCTTTATAACTACCCAGTTACGGTGTAGCGTTTAAGGCTACCAAAATCACAATAATCCACAACTAGAATATCTAGTGACTTCAAGTCTAAGGATGACAATACCATTGCACCGCGAGAAGCGCTTGTGACTTAACATAACGTGTATGTAGCCTTCTCGGAGATGGGTCAATCCAGTGCGCCATTACCCTTAATGCACACCTATGTGTTGGATCATGATATCTCCATATCAATCCAACTCCATACTAGTCTATAGATGATTGTCCAATTAATCATTATACTGGACTACGGATATTTAAGATAAACAACACAATTGTAAATCTAAGTACTTCATTATATTAAATATCCAATAAATAATAAATGAATTTTCTAGCCACAAATAAATTCATACTAAACTAGATTGCCTCTAGGGCATCTATTCCAACAGTCTCCCACTTGCACTAGAGCCAATCTGGCGTATGCCCATACTCCTAGTGTGCCCTTCATGCTTCCACTGCGTGAGCGACTTTTTAAGCGGGTCTGAAAGATTCTCATCTCTAGGAATCTTGCATATCCGAAAGTCTCCTCTATCGATAATATCTCGAATCAGATGAAACTTCCTGAGCACGTGCTCGGATTTATGGTGCGACCTGGGTTCCTTTGATTGCGCGATCGCCCCAGTGTTGTCACAGTACAACTCAACTGGATCCGCAATGCTAGGAACCACACCAAGTTCAGATACAAACTTTCTGATCCAAACAGCTTCCTTTGCTGCGACATTTGCAGCAATGTACTCAGCCTCTGTTGTAGAATCAGGCACCGTCTCTTGCTTGGAACTCTTCCGGCTCACCGCTGCTCCATTCAGGCAAAACACATATCCTGACTGTGATCTAAAGTCATCTCTGTCGGTTTGGAAGCTTGCATCAGTTTAACCCCTTACACGCAACTCTTCCTCACCGCCAAATATCAAGAAAACATCCTTAGTTCTTCTCAAGTACTTTAGGATGTTCTTGACTGCAATCCAGTGACTCTCAACTGGATTGGATTGGTGTCTGCTTTTCATACTCAAGGGATATGACACATCTGGTCTAGTACATAACATGGCGTACATGATAGATCCTATGGCCGAGGCATAGGGAATTCTACTCATGCGTTCCTTCTCAATCTCATTGGAAGGACAACCACTCTTCGAAAGAGTGATTCCATGTGCAATGGGCAAGAATCCCTTCTTGGAATCTTGCATGTTGAACCGTTTCAACACCTTGTCAATATATGTACTTTGACTTAGGCCTAGCAGTCCCTTAGATCTATCTCTATAGATCTTTATACCGAGTATATAGGCTGCTTCCCCTAAGTCCTTCATTGAGAAATAATTCCCTAGCCAATCTTTAACATATTGCAGCATGGGAACGTTGTTTCCAATGAGTAGTATGTCATCCACATACAAGACCAGAAAAGCTACAGAGCTCCCACTAACCTTCTTGTAGACACAAGACTCATCTTCGTTTTTGATGAAGCCAAACTCTTTGACTACTTCATAAAAACGTCGATTCCAACTCCTAGAAGCTTGCTTCAATCCATAAATGGATCGTTGCAGCTTACATACTTTGTTGGATTTCTGTGGATTCTCAAAACCCTCCGGCTGTATCATATACACGTCCTCGAGGACATTCCCATAATGTGATGTTGTTTTTACATCCATCTTCCAAATCTCATAGTCGTGGTATGCTGCAATCGCAAGTAGGATTCGGATGAATTTGGTCATAGCGACTGGTGAAAAGGTTTCATCATAGTCAATACCATGAATCTGTCTGAATCCTTTAGCCACCAATTGGCCCTTATAGGTAATCACATTAACATCCATGTCGATCTTCTTCTTGAAGTCCCACTTGTACCCTATGGGCCGCGCCCCTTCGGGTGGTTCCACCAAAGTCCATACTTTGTTGGTGTACATGGATTCCATCTCGGATCTCATGGCTTCTAGCCACTTCTGAGAGTCTGGGCCTTTCATGGCCTCTTCATAGGTAGTAGGCTCATGATCTATGAGCATCGTGTCACCGGAATCGGTTACGAGAAGTCCATACCTCTCGGGTTCCTGACGCACTCTACTAGATCTACGAAGCTCTTGTGTTACCTGAACAGGCTGCTCCACAACTGTTTGTGGTTCCTGCTCATGTTCCATAATCGGTTCAGTGATTTGTGGTTCTTGAACCTCTTCAAGTTCTACAGTCCTCCCACTTGCTTCTTTAGAGACAAACTCTCTTTCTAGAAACACGCCAGTCCGAGCAACAAACACTTTGTTCCCGGTTGGATTGTAGAAGTAGTAACCCTTAGTTTCCTTAGGGTACCCCACAAACTTACACTTATCCGATTTTGGCCCTAGCTTGTCTGATTGTAAACGTTTTACATAGACATCGCAGCCCTAAATCCTCATGAACGACAGTGTGGGACGCCTCCCACTCCACATCTCATATGGTGTCTTCATGACTGACTTAGATGGAACACGGTTAATGGTGAAAGCTGCACTTAATAGAGCGTGGTCCCAAAATGATAATGGAAGATAGGTTTGACACATCATAGATCGAACCATATCCAATAGGGTTCAATTCCTCCTCTCAGACACGCCATTCCATTGTGGCGTTCCGGGTGGAGTGAGTTGGGACACGATCCCACACTCTCTAAGATAGTCGTCAAACTCTTGGCTCAAGTATTCTCCTCCACGATTTGATCGTAGAGACTTGATACTTTTGCCAAGTTGCTTCTCTACTTCATTCTTGAATTCTTTGAACACTTCAAAGGATTCGGATTTTGCCCTCATGAGGTACACAAATCCATATCTACTGTAATCATCAGTAAATGTAATGAAGTAGACATAACCACCCCTGGCAGGCGTGGCAAATGGCCCACACACATCAGTATGTATGAGTGCCAATTGCTCACTAGTCCTCTCACCTTTCTTATTGAAAGGGGACTTTGTCATTTTTCCAATAATCAAGCCTCACATGTCTCATATGATTCAAAATCAAATGAGTCTAGTAGTCCATCCTTATGGAGTCTAGATACACGTTTCTCGTTTTATGTGGCCTAAACGATAGTGCCATAAGTAAGCAGGATTTAAATCATTTATTTTAACCCGCTTGGTATTAATGTTGTAGACATGATTGCTTAGATCAAGGACATATAGTCCATTAATTAATTGCGCACTAAAATAGTGAATATTATTCAAATAAAAGGAACAAAAATTGTCCTTTATTGAAATAATAAAACCATCCTTGTCCAAACTAGAAATAGAAATAATGTTTCTGCTCATAGCAGACACAAAATAGCAATTATTTAATTCTAAAACTAATCATGAAGGCAGAGATAGCTCCCACACGCCCACGGCCAATGCAACAACTTTTGCTCCATTCCCAACGCGCAGATCTATCTCCCCTTTAGCCAATCTTCTACTTCTCTTTAGATCCTGCACATTTCGACAAATGTGAGATCCACATCCAGTATCTAATACCCATGATGTAGAGACAGTTAAATTGACATCTACAACAAAAATACCTGGTGGTGGTGGAATCACTATTCCAAACCTCTTTTCCTCTAGATATTTTGGGCAGTTCCTTCTCCAGTGTCCGGGCTTACTGCAGTAGTGACATTCACCTTTAGTCACACCTTTCGCAATGCCACCAACAGGCTTAAGGGCAGGTTCCTTGGACTTGGCAACTGAATTTCCTTGCCCTTGGAGGATGAGGCAAACCTTTTGCCCTTTCCTTTCTTCACCATCATAATGGATTTGCCCTTACCCTTGTTGATGCTCTGTTCAGCTGTCCTCAAAATATTGAGTAAATCCGGCAGTGGTTTCACGATCTCGTTAATGTTATAGTTCATGATGAACCGTCCATAACTCTCGGGCAATGATTGCAACACGAGATCGGTTGCCAAATCTTGGCCGACTTGGAACCCTAGTCGGGCGAGATTCTCCAGGTACCCGATCATACGGAGTACATGGGGTCCCACTGGGTTTCCTTCTGCCAGATGACACTTGAACAGTGCCTTAGAGACCTCATACCTCTTAACCCTTGCCTGCTCTTGGAAGAGCTGCTTCAGATGCTCGATCATATCGACAACATTCATGTTTTCGTGTTGCTTCTGAAGCTCAGAAGTCATGGTGCATAGCATAAGGCAAGCCGCATCATTAGCGTCATCAACACGCTTTTGATACGCCTTTAGGGAAGCAGGTGTTTGGTTCTCTGGACCTGCTGGAACATGCTCCTCTATTGCGTACAGTTTCTTCTCTTGCTTGAGAACGATTCTCAAGTTTCTGTACCAATCAAGGAAGTTGGTTCCAGAGAGCTTGTCCTTCTCAAGGACAGATCGTAGGAAATGTTGTGAACTCGATGATTTGTTTGCCATTTGGAATTCGACAAAAGGAAAATACGCAAGTTTTAGTATTTGTGAATTTTTGACTATATTCAATAATGGCTAGTTTATCAACTATAGCTCCCACTATTTTTCTACGGATTAATAACCCTCAAGATATTAATGCGGAAAATATCCTTATATTTTCTAGTGGGCCAAGATCCATGTTTCATCTCCTTATGAGCTTGCTTTGGCAAGTCACCCATAATTTGACTACTTTAGGTAGGAACAATTCCAATTGCATCCCTTATGCAACTCTTGGTTCAATTGGGCAAATAAATCCTTATTTATCCATCCATATGGATAATCCAAATTGATTGCCTCTAGGTTTCTTAATCATATTAATAGCCTAGTTGTGTTCAACCTCTTATTTAAACAGTTGCACATTACTAGCTTGTGCCATCGCATTCCATCATTATGAACCAAGTCGCCATGCTTTGGCACGCACGAACTTGATAAATCATGATGATAAATCGTGTTTAAATAATGAGAAGGCAAGAACACAATATTTGAATTTTGAGGGATTTTAAATTCAATTTTAATTGTTTTGTTGATCAATATCAACTAATCTATCTATTTGAGTTTGGGCACAACTCCAAATAATACATCCGGGTTGTCTAATTATCTTATTATCCTAATTGCATGCACCATCCATACACCAACCACAAAATAATAAGACAATAAAATAAACAACCACAAAGCATAAATAAAACGTGATGTGGATATGACCTTTTCTAGACTAAGATAATTCCAAGCCAATGGAATTATCTATGAACCCTAAAAGCAAACACATCTTCATGCGTCTTGATCTTTTGGTCCATCCTTCATAGTCATGTGGAATGCTCCATGCTCCATGCTTCATCTTTTGTGGCTCCTTTTGGCTTTGGTCTTCTTTTTATTCAATATTGGCTAACAATCTACTTTATCTAGCACTAGCTAACAACTATACTAAATAAAATAAATCTCACAAGTTGAGAAAAAAATGGCTCGGAGGCCATAAAACCCTAAATTATTACATTTAATTGATCAGCTCGCAGGCCGTAAACCAAACCACAAAAATTAAACATCCACATCAAACAACATCCAAAGGCCATATCCAATCACCATGAGAATTGCACATAAACAGTTAAAATCCAATTTTAACGCGCTTGGTTGATTTTAATTGATTTTAGGATATTGTAGGGTTAAAACGGTCCATGTGGCCCAACAATCCAATTGCTCGGGCCCAAAAAGAGAACCGCAAAGGCCTAGGGCCGGCCGGCCCCTAGGACGAGCCTTGCTTGGGCGGCAAGCAAGGAGGTGCGGTCCCCTATGGGGGCCGAACCTCCTTTGGGAGTTGTTTCCAAAACAAATCCCGTGCTTGGTGCCCAAGTTTGGTTGTTTCCTTCTATGGGAAGAACTCCTTCTTCCCCAAGGATGCCCAAACCCTAGATCTAAGATCCTAAATTTTCTCAAATTCACTAATTCATGCATCCAATGCAAAAAGTAGGTCTTGTTATGATAGATTATTGACAAATTGCATCATATGCTTGATTTGTCTAGTTTTACGCGATAAACAACAATTTTAAGGTGTAAATCTATCAAAACGTACCACATCAACCACGTTTATGCTCTACGACCTGTGGCTCTGATACCACTGTAGGGTTTTCATTCATGGATGAGCAACGGAAACAATAATTAACCATGCAAAACCCTCCAAGGATCACAAGTCAAGAGACATAATGATGGTAAATGAAGAAATCAATAACACACCTTAGGGTTCTCCTTTGATGACTTCAAACGCGAATTGTGTCACGTTATCTATAGTTGATCCACGCCTAGAGTTGATTTCTAGATCTTCCAATCCTTGGTGCTAGCCCGGAAAGAGGAAGAGGAATAAGAATCACGCAAGACGAGACCAACAAAGGAGGTCTCGGCCTCCTTGTGGCCGACGGGGAGGGGCGGCGGCGAGGGAGGGGCGGTGGCTCCTTCCTTCCTTGCTTGCTCTCTCCTTTTTGTTCTCTCCCACTCAAGTTATGATCAATTATGACATAAGTGTGGGAAGGAAGGAAGGAGTGTCCTTTATATAGTCCAACAAATCCTTGCCAACTCCCTAAGGAATTATTCTAGTCCTACTAGAATTCAATTTAGTCACTTCCTTGCAAATTAGTCCCTACTAAGTTAGCAAGGTATTGCAAAGTGATCATTCTAATTAATTAATCCAATTAATTAATTCCCAAATCTAGCTCAACTCTATATAGCGTGTGACCCCATAGGTTCTATCTAGTTGGTAGCAACTATTTGCTAAGATGGAGCGGTTTCTAGCAAAACATCCATTCTAGCCAACTAATTGAATAGTCATCTTGACAACCTTTGTACAAGTATTTGTCTCATCCCTTTGTCTCTATATCCGGATTGGACACGAGACATAAAAGTCACACTCGTATATCCAATCCACATTTTCTCGATCCATGGGAATAGCCTTATTCGTGCAAATAACATCAATATCCCATATTGATTTGTTTGAGTCTGGCCAGACATTCTATAAGCACTATCCCTCGAGTGGCCTAGGATATTTGCTCCCGTTATGTGGGAGGGAAAAATTCTATCTACGTCCACTACGATCTCTAAGCTTGCTTCTTATTGTATCCGGTACACGCCTTTATAACTACCCAGTTACGGTGTAGCGTTTAAGGCTACCAAAATCACAATAATCCACAACTAGAATATCTAGTGACTTCAAGTCTAAAGATGACAATACGATTGCACCGAGAGAAGCGCTTGTGACTTAACATAACGTGCATGTAGCCTTCTCGGAGATGGGTCCATCCAGTGCGCCATTACCCTTAATGCACATCTATTTGTTGGATCATGATATCTCCATATCAATCCAACCCCATACTAGTCTATAGATGATTGTCCTATTAATCATTATACTGGACTAGGGATATTTAAGATAAACAACACAATTGTAAATCTAAGGACTTCATTATATTTATATCCAATAAATAATAAATGAATTTTCTAGCCACAAATAAATTCATACTAAACTAGATTGCCTCTAGGGCATCTTTTCCAACAGCTCCCACTATTTTTTTCGGATTAATAACCCTCCATATTAATGCGGAAAATATTATTATATTTTCTTGTGTGCCAAGATCCATATTTCACTTCTTTTGAGCTTGCTTTCGCAAGTCATCCAAAATCAGCTATTTAGTTAGGAACAATTCCAATTGCATCCCCATGAAACTCTTGGTTCAATTGGGAAAATAACTCCTTATTTATTCATCCCATGGATAAACCCAATCGATTGCCTCTAGGCTTTTAATCTTATTAAAGTAACACAGTTGCGTTCAACGTCTTACTCAAACAGTTGCAGAATACTAGCTTCTGCCATCGCACCATATCATGATGAATCAATTCGCCCTGCTTTGGCACGCACGATGAAAGTGCGAGCATGCAAATGTTAATGCAGCTAAGATACTCTAGAATGGGGGGGGGGTTGAATAGAGTATGCCAATTTTTTGCAAAACTTGCTAGGAAGATGAAAACTTGTGCAAACAGTGAAGTTCAAGGCCTTGAAAACCAGTTCAATCCCTTGGAGAAGATGCAAACAGTATAAAGCAAGTATGCCTTTTTCAAGGCCTTGAAAACAAGTTCAAACCCTTAAAAAACAGATAGATTTGTATGCTGCAAAAACTGTGAAAAGAAATGAACTGTAAATGCAAAAGACAAGTGATTTATAGAGTTAAGTCCACTTGGACCTACATCTCTACCTCAGGGATTAGATCCGTGCAGGATTTTCAACTCAATTCTTATTAATCAAAAGCTAAGCCCTAGAACTCAAGCCCAGAGAGTTCCCTTACTCTGTTACAGCTTGTGGTTTTCCCTAACCTGTCTAGTACCTGCTCTAACTAACTCATTAACTAAGAATTCTCTATTGTTCACTTTGAACAATCCTTGAGAATAAATGTAGAGATAATACAAAAATGATCTACCAATACAGCTCAGTACAGAAGTACACTTGTAGTAGAAAACTGCAGTGAAAATGCAGTGAACTTCTGTGGAATGGATTGAGAAATTGATGTTCTTCTTTGATGCTTTGTCAATCCAGAAACTTTTCTCTTGTTTTTCCCGTTGAGTCTCGTATGTTGTTGGTTCAAGGTGAGCTCTATTTAAACTGTTTGAAGCTCTGCAAATATTCCCAGATTTTCAGCAACAACTTCCTATTTTGCAGGCAACAACTTTGACTCTCGTTAACAGCTTTCTCCAACGGATAGTTGATCACAATCTCCAGAGATATTGTTTTGATCTCGTCCATAAGCAATCTGATAAGCTCTCATAAGTCTCTGATTGATCACAAGATCAAAATATCCAACTATTTCTAAATCTGCACAAATTCAGTTTAGGAAACAATCCTTCAAATATTGGAAACAAAATGTCCTGCATTATCATGGTCAAACAGATGATATCTTATGATCAAAACATGTTAGAACAATTTGTCTTTCATCATCTAATAACAGTGAATCAAACATATGAAAGAAAGAGAGGGAATCAACTCAAAGAGTTTGCAGAAATCTCCCCCTGAGAGTGTGCATACAGGTTAAGCAGTTTCAAAGCTTTGAATCCAGTTTCAAGGCCTTGAAAATAGCTAGACTATTTTCAAGCATCTGAGACTGATTCAAGGTTTTGAAAGCTGGTTCAAGCCTTGAAATAGCTGAGCTATTCCAAGTCTTGCACAACCTGATCTTTCACACGAGTTTGAGACATTATGACTATGATGAGTGTTTGAATAACGAGAAGGCAGAAACACAATATTTAAATTGAGGGATATTATTTTTTAATTTTAAATTGTTTTGTTGATCCATATCAACTGATCTACTTATTTTGAGTTCGGCTAACTCACAAATAAAAGATCCGGGTTGTTATTTATCTTATTATAAATTTTGTATGCATCAACCATACACCAACAATAAATAATAAGGCAATAAAATAAACAACCACAAAATAAAAATTAACGTGATATGGATATGACCTCTAAACTAATATATTCTCAAACCAATAAGAATATCTATGAACCCTAAAAAATAATAAGCTTATCTCCATGTGCCTCCATCTTTTGGTCCATGCTCCATAGCTCTTGTGGATTGTCGCCTTCTTGTGGTCATTCGTTTCTTAAGGCTTCTTTTTCTCAATGTTTTGGCTATTATCTATTTTATTTAATTCTAGATAGCATCTATACTAGATAAAAAGATCTCACAAGTTGAGAAAAAAATACCGGTTCGCACACCGTAAAACCTAATTAACTATTACATTAATTTGATCAGGTCGCAAGCCGTAAAACAAACCACAAAATAAACATTCACAACAAACCACAACATAATGCCATATCCAATCACAAGCAAAAAGCACATAAAAAAGTTAATATCCAAGTTTAATGTGCTTGGTCAATTTTAGTTGATTTCAGGATCACTAGGGTCAAAAACGATCCAAGAGGGCCCACCGAGCTAGTGGCCGAACCCCTTGGAGCCGCCCGGGCCGAGCCTAGGTCGGTCGGTCCAACCGCCTAGGCCTTCGGCCTTGTTTTCTTGGGCGGCAAGGAAGCATAAGGGCGGTCACATGGGGCCGATCCTCTTGGTAGTTCTTTCCAAAACAACTTCTTCCTTGTTTCCCAAGTCCAAAACATTTCCAAATTGAAAACCCCTTTCCAATTTGTGCCCAAAACCTAGATGTATGATCCTAAAATTTCTCAAACTCACTCATTCCTACATCCCATTTAAAATTAGTTCTTGTTTGGTTGAATCATATTTCAATTTGCATCTAATATGCTTAATTTGTCCGTTTTACGCGATAATCAAACAATTAAAGTGTAAAAGACATGAATAGTAACACATAAACTACGTTATACTCTACAACCTGTGGCTCTGATACAACTCTAGGGTTTTGAAGACGGATACGCAGCGGAATAAACATGAAATTATCCGTTCAAGGCCCTCCAAAGATCACAGGAAGAGACTACATAACGATAGTAAATGATCTTAGTATCATCATACCTTTGGGTTCTCCTGTGATGACTTCACACGTGAAATTGTGTTCACGTCTCTATGGCTAGTCCACTCATAGGATTTGAATCTGTATCCTTCAAGCCTTTGTGCTATCTAGGATTTAAGGAAGAAGAGGAAGAAGATCACAATCACTCAAAACGGACAAGGAAGGGTGGACCTCCTTGTGGCCGACGGGTAGAGGAGGCGGGCGACAAAGAGGCTTCAGCCTCTTTGTTGCTTTCTCTCTCTATCCTTGCTTCTCTCTCCCACTCAATATGTTTTGGGCATTAGTTATGTGGGAAGGAAGCTAGGAGTGCCATTTTATAGTCCAACAACTCCTTTTTGACTACATAAAATCCCCTATCCTAATCCTGTCCATACACAGTTTAGTCCACATTGAAAATTAGTCCTACTAAGTTTGCAAACTTTTCCATATTGATCATTCTAATTAATTAATCATATTAAGTGCTTCCATAGTCCCGGTCTAATCCATAGGGAGTGTGACCCCATAGGTTTCTACTTAATTGGTAGTAACAATTTACTAACATGGAGCGGCCTCTAGCAAGGCATCCATGCTACCCAAATAATAAAAATATGGTCATCCGACATACCTTGTGCAAGTATTGTCGCACACCTTTTTATCTATATCCGGATTGGACATGAGACAAATAAGTCACACTCGTATATCCAATCCATAGTTTCTCGATCCTGAGAATAGTCTCATCCATGCAGATAACATCAATATCCTATATTGATTTATCTGAGTCTGGCCAGACATTCTATGAGCACCATCCCTCGAGTGGATGTGGATATCTACTCCCGTTATGTGGGAGGGACAAATTCTATCTAAGCCACTACCATATCTAAGATTGCTTTCTCATTGTATCTGACGAACGCCTTTATTACTACCCAATTACGGTGCATTGTTTGACAATGTCAAAATACAACAATCCATAACTAGAAGATCTAGTGACCTCAAGTCTAAGGATGACAATACCGTTGTCACTACGAGAAGCACTTGTGACTTTACATAACTTGTATGTAGCCTTCTCGTTATGGGTCAATCCAGTATGTAATTACGCATAATGCATACCCATGTGTTGGATCTTGATATCTCCATATCAATCCAACCCCATACTAGTCTATAGTTGATCGTGCTGTTAATCAATATAACTAACTAGGGATATTTAAGATAAACAACATATTCTCAATCTAAGGACTTTATTATATTAAATATCTCCATAAATAATAAAATGAATATTCTAGCCAAAAGTAATGTTCATACTAAATAAGATTGCCTCAAGGGCATCTATTCCAACAATTTATTTCATAAAGTTAATTAATTTATTGTATATTTGATTTCTTTATTATCAACTAATTTCTATTTATTGGTCCAGGCACTACAGATGGTTCGGCGCATCTGTAGACATGTAGGAGAGATTTGCAGGTCCGCAGCTAAGCAGACATTGGGAATTGATGTGATGCAAGCGAAATAGGTGGCATGCACCCAACATGATGCTCGTTCCAGCAGTGACCCCACAACTGCAGCTCCTACTGTGACGCTACACAAGCCCATGCGGAAGATGTGCGACCGTGGCTCATCACACAGTTCAAACAGGTTCGATCGTGGAGTCCCTTATTTATGAGCCACAGTACGACATCACTGCCACATCCACTCCACCACCACCACCACCACCGCCTACCACCACATCCCCTCCACTTACACCTATCACCACAAACACATCCACTCCAACACCACCACCTTCACCACCACCACCACCAACTCCTCTACTACCTATCACCACATTCACTCCAGCACCACCAACCACTACCATCACACAGGCTGAGGGTATGACATAATTATAATCATTTGATATTTTCTTTTTACATTTTTTTAAATATAATCTTGTATTCTAACTAATTGTGGTGATGTAGGGACGAGTGGCTCCCCAACATTCGATCTCGGGATAGATCTCTCACAACCTACAGAGGATATGTCCCAAGTCACGCAAGAGACTCAAGAATCAATCAGTGAGGCATTATCGCCGTTTCCAAGAGGATCCCCTCCCGTGAAAAACGTGTACAAGAAGAACTCGAAGAAACGGAAGCCAAGAGAGGAGGACGTTCCCCCTGCACTAGGTAAAAGATTGCCCAAACCATGCAAATGTGGTACATAGTTGGTTAGGATGATGTCTTTTGAATCAAAAATTTGTATTTTGGATCAAAACGATTGGCGTTTTGAATTTTTTGAATGTAATATAAATATTCTTGTTTTTTTGGGGAAATTTAGATGTTTATGTTATGTGATGAAAACTGGATTTGGACTGGTGTCGGAGATGCAGACATTTTACAGGTTTTGGAAAGGGAGGTTAGGAATCTTCTAAAATCTTTGGAAATTGTCTAAGTACAGGACCGACAACATTACTGTCGGGTTTAATGAAAAAGAACCGACTTTCTTTGGTTCTTGATAACCAACATTAATACTGTCGGTTTTTAGTCTGACTTGAAAAACATAGAAACCGACAGTACTATATTCGATTTTGGCTTCAAGAACCGACGGTGGTTCCGTCGGTTTCAAAAGGAGTCTACATTCGTATTTCTTCCCCACCGGGGGTTTCCTCCGTTTTTGTCGTCCCCAACCGGGTCAGTTTTGTGAAAAACTCAATCCGACCCACTAGGCGACATGCAAACAAACCGCCAAAGATCGTCGACAAATTTGTTGGTTCACGGGGCTGAATCAAACGAACTAGAACGCAAAAACAATGCCAACACAATTAAGTGCGGAAAAGTAGAAGATGTATGACACAAGAATTTAACGTGGGAAAAACCCTCTAATCGAGAGGGACAAAACGACCCACAAAGTCTTCCACTATATCACTTGTAATGGGAACACAAATCCTCCACTAGAACGTGGGTAAACAAACTAGAAACTAATAAATGGGTAAAACAATACCTCGCCGCTAGGCGGAAATCGAACAAATAAATTGCTAACGAATTACCCGGAATCAGCTTCAGAAATCTTCGTCGTCGTCGCGAACGATCATGTCGCGGTACTCGAACTCCTTCTCGTGTTCACAGAAAATAGGTAAACCTTCTCTACTGCTCTTGTGTCGAAGACCGAGTGTGTTGTGCTCTCGTTAGAGCACTTTCTGACCGAAGAGCACTATTGAGAGAATTTCTTATGAGGTGTCTTGAGCACATGCACACAGGGACCACATGTGAGTATCAACCCTCTTGAAGTACTAACAAACTTCAAGGTAGCCACGTTGACCATAAAGATCATCTTCACCCATCTCTTAGTTCCACAAGGACAAGAGGTTTCTCTTTTGTTCACTAAGAACAAGAACTTTTCTCACAATCAGTGTGTGTTTTTTGGTGTGTCTCTACCAAGCTCAAGGCAATCATGCCTTTATATAGTGATGCTAGTGGCGGTGGTAATCTTAAGAAACATTACCAAGTATCTTGCTGACAAAGTAATGCAAGCATAGCCGACTTAGAGACATGGTCAGCCTTCACCGCCAACTCTTGGAACTAATTCCATGCTTCTGTCACACCGCAACTTTGGGAATCTTATTATGGGCTTGGACTCAACAAATCTCCCCCTCCAAGCCCAACTGGAGGAGGGAACGCCATAACGACTTCATCACTTGAAGTCCATCCTGGACATGTCCCTGCAGGGCTCGAACTCTGGCCGAGTGCATACTGTAACATTCTTGAACCTTCCTACTGTAGCAGAGTAGGGAATAGCTGCCATCTCATCTCTATCTTGTTTGCTAGAGGGATATGTACTGCAAAGCGAAGTGCTAGTAGACTTAGCACCACTCATGTTGAACCGCTCAATCACACGTTCAACGTACTCATCTTGTGACCAGCTGTGCACAAGAGATTCCAGCAGGGAGACCTCCGTGTACACCGTAAGTAGAGGATCAGAAATAGCACAGGAAGAGTTGGGTTGTGTGTAGGGAGAGAGTAAGGCAGTAGTAATGTCTGAGAGAGAGAGAGAGGTTTGGCAGAGCTTCCGCGTATGGCTAGTGTGTTCTCCTTTGTATGGAAAGGCTAACGTCCTATATATAACGGAGAATGTGACCGTTGCAGTGTGGTTAATGCGCCCATCAATGGCGGCTTAATTGGCTTAACCACAACGGCACGTTCGTCCGCATATATAGGGACCGTTACAGCACGTTATGCGCGAATACCGGAACCGTTATGGGGTTGACCGGGTTTGACCGGATTGACCGGGTTTATGGAGCTCGTGCCATAAATCTCTCAAAAGCAGTTACTAAAGGTCGCGCGCGGGCTTGGCTCGCACGCGACAGGACTTACTCTAGCCTCCAAACCACTAAGTCCCTACAAGTCCCGTGCAGTGGTATGCGAGGGCTCTGTCTCGCAGCCCCCACATGGATCAGCGCGGCTGGTGATCCAGTGTGTGTGGAGCACAATATGGTGTGCTGGATGGTTGCCACGTGGCCAAGATCTGTCAGCTCAGAAAGCACTATCTACATTAGCCCCCTTTCTGCGCGTGAAGACTCATAGCTGGATAGACTTCCATGCGCGGAAACCAACATACGCGTCGCCGCCACGCACCAATTCAAATATGAGTAAATTCAGCCCCCGTGCGTGCCATTATGACCTAAAACCCCTAGAGTCGTGCCGTCTGGCCTTTAGGGTTTTAGGCGTGACGTCAGCTTGTCCTGTGATTGCGCGATTCGACGGTGACGGTTGCGATTCGACTACTGAAAGGACGCAACCCTTCATTGTTTTTGGATAAATACTTTGTACTCTCCATTGTTGCAAAGCATCACTTCTTTCTCTTAAAGTGAATGATACCCGAAAGTCTTCAAGAGCAGATTCAGATAATCAATCACCAATTCAGAATTGCAAATCGTCTTCTTCAACTGTCTGCATCCAAGCAAGCTTTACAGAAACAAGGTTGGCCTTGTTCAATTTCGATTTAAAATGCTAGTATATGCTTTGAACTGCGTTGGATCTGCAAACCCATGACATATTATCTGCTGAGACCTTGAGAAGAAACTCACAATCTTTGAATCCAATTTCGACTTAGTCCTCCGATGATAAAGACCTTGAATGTAGGGTTTTGAAATCTCTGATAATGCAAACAATTCCAATCTCTAATTTCTGAAATTGATACCAGAAACTGTTCATCTTTCTTCCCATAGATCTTGAATCTCGAAATTCAAACTGAAGTGTGCATATTTCTCCCCCCTTTTTTCCTTGCTTTTCCGCAGGAATGGAAAAGACAAAAGGAACTAGACCCACCAAGGAGGACGAAGAAATACCTGATCTTCCACAAGCTCTATGGCGGAAAGCCCCCTATCTGGGCGGCAAAGACTTCTACCATGCGAGAGTCAAGGCAAAGAAACTGCCTGATTCTGTCCCCAATGAGGGATTACTAACATTAACTCCTCCAGTTAACTCGGCCTTGCTTGATTTGATTGGCTCCGAGGACGTGGTTCGATTGGGAATCGAAAATGGGTACTTCCCGTATGCTGCGATTTCCACCCAAGCTTTCGTTCAGAAATTGGACTACATGGATGAGTGGATTGACCATGTGTTGACCAATCATGCTGTGACTCTTAATGAGGCCGGCGTATACTTCGCCGTTCGTGCTATGAAGGGTGCTGCCGTGAAGCTGGACCAGTCCATGCTTCTAAACCTTCTTTCCCGCTAATCGCCTGCGACTCACACTTTTCACTTTGCTGAGTTCGAGGCTGCCCCCACGCTCGAGGACGTGCACATGTTGTATGATCTGTCTCCCATGGGTGAGGTGGACCCTTTGAGTCCCTTGAGGACGGATGCGGAAATTGCTTTGTACACGCAGATGGAGGAGTGCTTGTCAGAGGTAAAGAAAATCTCCACCCGGTGGACCACTACAAAAGCCCTTCCTGACTGGCAGTTGGTTGACACATCTGCGAAGAATACTTGGAACAAGTGGGTGCAGTACTTTTTTCCGTGATTACGCGAACAGCAGCATCACCAAGAAGCTTCTGAGTCAAGACCCAGAGGCCAAGAACTATGTGGAGGGTAAAGGTTATCACTTGACCCTTTGTGCCTTTCTTTGCGCCTGGTTGTCGAGGTACTTGATCGATGGTCACCCGCACGATGGGGTCTTCTATCACGTCTTGCCCCTTGCTGTGAAATTGGCCCTCGGCCAGAAAGTCGCACTCGGACCCTTGGTTTTGGGGACGCTGTACTACAGACTGGATCAGCTAGTTGTGGCCATGAAAGAATCGCGTGGCCGCCTCGACATACTGACTTTCGTTAACATTGCCTTCTTGACGATGTGGGTCTTTGAGCGATGGCCTTCCTATGCCCCAACTGCTTCTAAGCCCAACAAGTGGTGTCCCCCAGGCGCGGTGAAGGAACGTAACAGCGGCAGAGCTGCGAGGTGGTTCGGAACAGACAATACCAAGTGCGTTTGGAGCCTGATATGCGACAATCGGCAAGAGTTCATAGCCAGGCCCTATGCCATGCGTATTGAAAACGTGCGATGGTTTCCAAAGCTGTATCCTTCTAAGGGTGTTGTCTTCTCGGAAGAGCTCCTATTCGAAGATGGAGAGCATTTACATGAGCGCTATCGCGAATTCTTTTGCTGGTGCCTGCGAGGTTCCCTTCCTGCTCTCGCAGAGCATATTCGTGAGCTCGCGCCGAGGTATGAGAGGATTACTGTGGATGTTGATCCTACTCGCGTTTCTCCCCAGTTTGGCTTCGATGCAGTGGCACCATCAATCTGGCCACAGTCTATTATCAGAGGCTGCTATAAGCGTTTATTGACAAAGGAGTGCAAAACAGTCTTCATGAGCAATCTTCCCTTTGAGCAACCTGCAGGTAACCGCGAAGGTGGTTGTTCTAAAAACTGGCTCGCATACTGGAACGCCCAGCAGACAAGATTTGAGACGCAGTCGGCCCCCCAGCCAAGCAGAGCTCCTGTGATCAAAAGGAACTCTTTCCCGTTTCGTCCCAATTGCAGTCTGGACGAGTCTGAATATGGTTGCTACTCATTGTTGGATCATGAGAACCATCTGTGCCCTGCCATCATTCTAGATGAAAAGATCACCGCAGTTAGGGAAGGCGACTCGCATGTCATCAGATATAGCGAGACTTTTGCTAAGGTAAGCAACTTCTTTTGCATGCGCTAAGCTTCTTTACTTTCATATAATGACATTTTTATTCTACGCTGCTTGCTGTAGTGCCATGTGCGGAGGTTCGCATCTGGCGATCGTTCCAAATCGCTGGTTAACACCATTATTACCACAAGGAGACAAGGACAGTCGTTCCGGCTAGCATCGAGGATGGATCCTGAGGTCGAAACCAGGATTCGCGAGGTCATGAATGCTTTTGCTGACTCGCTGATAGACAATGCTCCGGCTTTGTCTCCCCCTAGAGATGATCCGTCTCCTCCAGCGACTGCCGCACCAAGAGCGAAGAGACCCAGGCAAAGAGGAATTACAATTTATTCCCCTAGAAGTGCTCCAACTTCCCCTCCTGCGAGGTCCCTTTCTGCCAAGGACAAAGGCAAAGGTCGCATGCCCAGTAAAACGCGGAAGGAGATCGCAGTGGAGACCTTCGTTCCATTCGGCCAGGAGGAAGAAGAGGAGAGGCGGGAGTCAAGAGAAAGAGATGAAGAAGAAGAAGAAAGAGTAAATGTGATACATGAGGAAGAATCAGGAGGTATCTCAACCGCGTTTCCCTTTCCCATTATCTTAACTCTTTTGCAACTTGATCTAAACAAATTGTTTCTTCGCAGATGATGATGATGATGAGACCATCAGTGGCCTTTTGGCCAAGAGGCAGAAGAGGGGTGCTCATTCTGGCATTTCTGACGAACCCATAAGCGAGGACATTCTCGCCGAGTCCAGGAAGACGGCTGCAGAAGCTGCTGAAAGGAGAAGACAGCGAGAAGAGGAGGAGCTTGAGCGTGTGAGTCAGAGGAGCCTCGAAGAACAGCATGTTGACGACTTAGTGCGTCCAGAGGAAGATGTGCTTCCCGAAGAGATGGCTCCTCAAGCGGAAGATGAGGATGCGGCTCCTGAAAAGGATGCGGCAGCCTTAGAGCAAGCCCAAGCAGATTTTGAAGAAATCGCAGGCGGCAATGAAGGTGAGATTTTTAATCTCGCAGTAACTTATCGAGATGTCATTGTTGGTGCATTAAAGCATGGTGTGTCAAAAGCTGACATTCGCCGTTGGCTAGTAGGCAAGTGCGGTGAACCCTCAGGTAATCACTTGAACGATATGCATGAACTGGACTTAGAAACTTAAAACATAATCATGACTGGTTTCTATGCGCCCCAGGTCACGCTCATCTTAAAGACATGCTTAATGAAGACACATTAATAGGGCAAGGTTCCACGTCCTTAGCGTATGACGAGGATATGACAATCCCACCTTCGCGTGGAGGTGCTCGCTCTTGGCTTAGCAAAGATAATAAAATATCATACGATACAAGTTACCTCATACTATCGCGTTTTGTATCGCAGGCAATGATGATGAACCCGTGTTGGAGCAAAGGAGTCAACCTTCTGCGTCCTATGTCCCGGTTCCGAGTTCTCATACCGAGAAGCCCGTCGCCGCTGCTGAATATGCAGGAGAACCTTTTGAGGGCATCATCGAAATTTCTGATGATGCCGAGGCTGACACTGTGCTAATGGAGGAAGATGTCCATGCTGGTGCTGAGGGAATAAGAACAAGTGCTGTTGATGCTATCGCATCTGAAAGTATCCCTCGCCAAGCAACTTCGGTTGCCACTACGCCTCCAGCGATGACTGAGTCGGCGGCACCCCTTCCTGCGTGGAGCTTTTGGGGCTCGCAGGTCGGGGCTGCAATCGCAACTGGTGCGGCTTATACTCTTCCCCCCAACTATGAGGAGTTAGAGCTCGCAGCTGATAGAAGGGCTATGGAACGAGGACAGTCTTCAACCACCCCAGCAATGCGCATTCCTTCTCTTCGTGAGATCCTTGAAGGAACTGGTAAGTCATGGTTTTCTGTTTGCATTTCGCATTATTCATTTGCGAATTTGATAATATAACTTGGCTTTAACATTGCATCAGGTTTGAAGCAAGCCGATGTGGACTGGCTAGTTCGGATGCGCCTCGCCTACCCCCAGTCATTTGCGAGGTCTGGAGATAGGGCCCTTTGACAGGAGGCTATTTCTTTCCGAAGCCATCTGTATTTTGGAGCAGCTGTCGGCGGCCACACCCGCGACCATTTCTCCTCAGAGTGCCGAATTGCTTTTTGGCATGTGCCAAAATCTTCTGGCTAAAGTTCAAGGCAGGTTGGGCTTCAAGTTTCTTGTCAAAAGAGTCACCTTGATCCGTGCGGCCGTAACTTTGAAACGCGGCCATCAAAACCTCGCAGCTGAAAAGCAGAAGGTAGAGCAGCAAAAGCAAAAGGTTGAAGAGGCTATGAAGCTCTATCGCGAGATGAATGCCAAATGCGAGCAATTGAAGCAGGAAGTGGAGCAGGTGGAAAATCTGAGCCGTCAGTTCACCCCTCATGACTCCTTGATCAAGGGTTTACTTTGATTTTTGAATTTGAAAAGTAGCAAATAAATAGCTGAAAAATTAATGTAATGTTGCTAGGGTTTCTCCCCCTTTTTCTTTTTTCCGAAACAAAAGAATCGAAGTTCCCGTTTTGCCCTTTCCGGGATTTGCTAGAATATCTCTGTGAATATCGATTTATGACGTCAGCAATTGATATTCTGCCTTGATCTTCGCGCTAATTTCTCATTAGATAAGCACGCTTTCCTTGGGAAGTCCATCCGAATCATGACCATCCGTCATTAATTAGGATACGCAACTGAATCGTCGTAGCCTTTAGTAGGGTAATTGATTGTTACCGCTTTTCAAGGCGTAAGTGATTGATCCTTACCCTCTTTTCAAATTCTGCTGACTCATCTTGGCAACTGAAGAGTCTCCACAAGGTCTATATAAACCCTGCCTTTTGCCATTTGGGTTCTTCATCCCAAAAATGTGCTTTGCCGTGAGTCCTTACGACTGCTGGCTTCAACGCTTGTTTTTCGTTGATTCATGGCAACTCCAAGTTGTGAAACCTGAGTTTGCGCTTTGTGCTATAGGAATAGCTTCCAAGATCAACTTCATAAGGCTTATTGATCTTTATAACCATCATAAAGAAGATGGAGATAATACCTTATGTTTTTTTGAAGAATTTTCTTCGTCTATTATGTCTGCAGGTCATGTTTCCGGCCGCCTCCTTGCGAGGTGCAGCGGCGTACTGACCTTGCTACCGACTCGTGATGAACGGTGGGATTCTCCTCCAGCATGCCCGGAGGAGAATTTCTTGCCTCCTCGTTCTTGAACTCAGGGTGGCAAGCCAATGCGCTTGTCTATTTGGACAAGGAGCCCAGTACCCGAGGAATGACTGCTCCCCTGTTTTGCACGAATGCATACGCCGAAACAGGTGGTTCCTCTGGTACATATCTTGATGAGACAGAGGGCTTGTCAGATCCTGGGATCTTGGACGTAGCGTCACCCAGATCTTGCTGCCACGGACGTAGCGAATGGCGAGCTGATCTCTTCGCAGGAGCGTCCTACTTGCTACAGATCTTTGTCCGCAGATCTGTGTATCGCATAGCTGGTATTAAGACCGTTAGGTTCATCCTTTTTCAGTTAGGATTCCCCCGATGTGTAACTTCTCGTTTGTAAGTTACTTCTTTTTGATGCATTATAAGCCATGTTGGCTGCGTAGTTAGATTTGAGCTTTTTCGCTTGTAAGCTGCTATCTAGACAGATAAATTGTAAGTCTTTTTGACTCATAATGATAAATCACTTTGTACGATTTGCTGTGTTGTTACAACAAATTACAATTTCGCATGCGTATTGGCAAATTTCGCCTTCCGCAGTGCTATATACACCCTTTGTATTTGCTATCTGCCGTATAAATTTGCAGATATGTTCTTAGATCGTTAGAGATCGTGCTCGCGCAGCTTTGCTATCTTGGTAGATAGGCTTGTGATTTGCTCGAGATTAAAGTGCAGGTGCTGTCTCATCAGATAGACCTTTGTAGATCACTTAAGATCATTTTGCATAATGTTGCTATCACAATAGATAGACTTAAGAACGAATTCTAAATCGCATTTGTATAGCGCTTCTATTGTGGCAGATAGGCTTGAAAGATCATTTAAGATCATGTTCGCATAGGCTGCTATCGTGACAGATAGGCTTGAAAGATCAATTTAGATCGTTTTCGCATGAGCTGCTATCGTGGCAGATAGGCTTAGAAGATCGATTAAGATCATTTTCGCATGGGCTGCTATCGTGACAGATAGGCTTAGAAGATCAATTAAGATCGCATTTGCATAGGCTGCTATCGTGACAGATAGGCTTAGAAGATCAATTAAGATCGCATTTGCACATGTTGCTATCGCGACAGATAGGCTTAGAAGATCAATTAAGATCGCATTTGCATAGGCTGCTATCGTGACAGATAGGCTTAGAAGATCAATTAAGATCGCATTTGCACACGTTGCTATCGTGACAGATAGGCTTATTGCTAACAGTAATAATAAACTAAATGAAGCGATATAAGCAGCTAGAAGTATGAAGTTCTTCTCATTTGGGAGAAGCCTTTTATTATAGTACTCTCATATGGGAGAGATGAGATTACAATTCTCTCATATGGGAGAGAAGATTGTGCGAATCATAGCTATACAAGGCATAAGGCAACGTTGTTATAAAACGCATAAAATGAGAGAATTCAAGGATAGTACTTCTTAATCCAGCGCATGTTGACTGAGCTTGGGGTTGAGGTCGTTCCGTGCAACCTCCGTATGCTGCAGTAGCCACTGTCAAATACTTCTGTGACTTCAAAGGGCCCTTCCCAATTGGCTGCGAACTTTGGGTGAGCTGCCTCTCGCATGCAATGGTCAGATGCGCGCAAGACCAAATCTCCAACTGCGAAATCTCTCCGTTGGACTGTTTTATTGTACGCTCGAGCAATCCTTTCTTGATACCGTTTGTTGGTCCTTTTAGCTTGCTCTCGCTTTTCCTCCAGCAAAACTAAGTCATGATCGCGTTGATTATCGTACAATGCGTGGAAGGCTAATCTTGCCGTATTAACTTTCATCTCCGCAGGTACCACAGCCTCAGCCCCATAGCAGAGGAGGAATGGTGAGACCCCTGTGGGTGTCCTTGGAGAAGTACGGTAAGCCCACAGGGCTATGCTTAGAGAATCAGCCCACTTCTTGTGGTCATCTGCGACCATCTTGCTCAAGATCCTCAACAGCGTCTTGTTAGTCGCTTCTGCTTGCCCATTCCCCTTCGGGTAGTAGGGGTGGAGCATATCTGCCTGATGTTGTATTCTGCTAGCTTTGCAGCCACCTGTCGATTAACAAAAGGCGTACCATTATCTGAAAGGATGGTGTTGGGAATTCCGAACCTGCATATGATGTTTTCTTGGATGAAATGGACCACAACTAGCGCATTTGCCGTCTTCAGTGGTATCGCCTCCACCCATTTGGCGAACAGCTCAGTCGCGGTGAGAATGAAATGATTCCCATGCGAGGTTGGTCGGATGGGACCAATGAAATCCAGAGCCCATGTGTGAAACGGCCACGGTGTTCCCAATGCATGTAGATCTACAGCAGGAGCGTGCACTAGGTTTCCTTTGAATTGACACTCTTGGCAGCGTCGCACTTTGGTGCGGCAATCAGCCTCCATCGTGGGCCAGAAATATCCAATTGAGGGGAGTTGCCTGCACAATTTCGCAGCCCCCTGGTGTTCCACCTGATGAGAAAGGTCCATGACTTCTTGTGCTTCCCTGCCGTCTAGACATCGCAGCAAGTTGCCCTCATGGCCTCTTCGCCAAAGCAGGTTTTCTTGTACCACGTACCGGGATGCTTTCCTCCTCAATTTCTCAGCTTCTTTTCTCGATTCGGGTACGGTGCCCTGGGTGAGAAAATCAAAGAGTGGTTTCCTCCAATCCGCATCATCATCGGTTAGAGCGATGAGTAAAGAATCCTTGATCAGTGCGCAACTCTCGCACTTTCCCTGTATTAGTGCTGCGACTGTTGACATGTCTGGCCAGTGAATGCCATATCTCTGAGCCTTCCGATAGATTGAAACTTCGCTTTCTCCGCAAGCATGTTGGTGAATCTTCTCTAACAGCAGCTGTCCCTCTTGCTCGGAGACGCATCGCATAAGTATTCCGCCAGGGCCCTTGTAGTAAAGGGTGTTGTCATGTATGCAATACCCCTTTGTGAGTGCCCAGCTCTCGCTGCTTGTGCCTTCTGCGATGGCTCGTAAGATTGCCTTTCTCCAGTCCGCATCGTCCATGTGTTCATCGTCGCACGCGTCTTCTGTCAACGCCGACGATGTTCACACTTCGATCGAGATTCTTGCGGGACATTTGTCTGTACTAACCTTGGATCCCAAGGTGGCCAAAGCGTCTGCATGCCTGTTGTCCGCTCGGGGTTTGTGCTCGTACCTAACGTCGCAGAATTGCTGCACCAATTTTTGTACCAAAGTTCGATAGGACAGAAGGTTTATCTCCTTCAATCCGTACTCGCCCGAGGCTTGCTTGACAATTAGCTTGGAGTCTCCCATGACCGTCGGTTGCTTACTTCTAAAGCTTTCGCTGCACGAAGTCCCGCTATGAGGGCTTCATATTCTGCCTCGTTGTTGGTGACTGCGAAGTCAAGCTTTGCGGACATCTGTATGACCTCCCCATATGGCTTGGTCAAGACTATCCCAATGCCTCCACATTTCCTTGTTGACGAGCCGTCGAAATGGAGTGTCCAATAGGGTACATCGACTGCAGAGATTTCAGGTCCCTCGAATTCTTCTTCGATCACGGGTTCGTGACTGTTATCGGGGAACTGTGCCAACAGATCCGCTACCGCCTACGACTTGATCGCTCGCGGTCGCACGAATGTAATATCGTATTGAGATATGGTCATATACCATTTCGCCAATCTTCCCCCAGGAGTGGTGTGAGTCAGAAGATATCGTATGGGATCACTTTTTGTGACCACCACCACTTTGTGCGACGCAAAGTAGTGTTTCAACTTTTCTATTACGAAGAATAGGGCAAGGCAATGACGCTCAATGTCCGTGTACCTTGATTCGGCGGGCTGCACGATGCGAGAGATGTAGTAGATGGGCCTTTCTTGGCTCTCGTACTCCTGAGCCAAGAGTGCTCCTATGGACTTCCATGTTGACGTCAGATACAGCAGAAGTGGTGATCCTAATTGAGGTGCGATCATTATTTTTGAAGACGTCAGCATCTCTTTTAGTTTCCCGAACGCAGTTTCGTGCTCCGGAATCCAGTTGTATACGGCATCTTTCTTGAGAAGGGCACTAAAACAGCAGGTGATTTCGGCAATCGCTGGGATGAATCTCCGCAGATATGACAACTTTCCCAAAAATGTCTTCAAGGCACTTTGGTTGTGTGGCGGTGTCATGCCAGTGATAGCTGATACTTTCGCGGGATCAGGCTCGATTCCTTGGCGATGCACCACGCATCCCAAGAACTTCCCTGATGTTACCCCGAACGCGCACTTCATGGGATTCATCTTCAATTGAAAGCGTCTTCATCTATTGAACACTTTCCGTAAATCCGCCAAGTGATCTGCCTCCTGCTTGGACTTAACCACCAGGTCGTCCACATAAAATTCCACTTCCTTGTGCATCATGTCGTGGAATAGGGCCATCATGGCCCGCTGATAAGTTGCACCTGCGTTTTTTAGACCGAACGGCATCACCGTGTAGTTGAATACCCCCACTGGAGTAATGAATGCGGTTTTTCGCGCATCTTCAGGGTCCATCTTGATCTGGTTGTACCCGCTGAAGCCGTCCATGAAACTGAACATGCGATGACCCGCTGTCGAATCAATAAGCAGGTCAATGTTGGGGAGCGGAAAATCGTCCTTTGCGCAGAAACGATTGAGATCTCGGAAATCCACGCAGATGCGAAGCTGTCCGTTCTTCTTTACCACTGGAACAATGTTGGCCAGCCATGTGAGATGATGATTCGGCTCTATGAACTTGGCGTCCAGGAGTTTGACAATCTCCTGTTTGATCTTCACGTTAAGCTCCGGCCTGAAGCTTCTTGTGCTCTGCTTTACCGGCTTAGACCCCGGAATGATGTCTAAACGGTGCATAGTGATACTTGTGTCCTGACCGGGCATCTCATCATACTCCCATGCGAACACATCCTTGTATTCAGTTAGGAGCTGTAGCAGTCCTTTCTCCTCTTCGCTTGTGAGGTCCGCACTTAGAAAGACTGGCCTTCTCTTCTCTTCGTTCGGGCTTAGGAAAACCTCCTTTAGCTCTTGCTTCTGCGGTCTGGGTTTGTCTTCCATGCATTCGGGTGCTTCCTTGCGCTTCTCATCGGGAGTGCTCTGCATTGGTTTTTCCGTTACCGCAACCTGCTCTATTTGGTTGATTTTCTCAGGGATATCCCCATGCCCGCGTGAGGACATCCCTGCGCACCTTCATATGCGATAGCACTTCTTCCCATTGGCGTAGAAACTCTCTATCTCCTTGCCTTCAGGGTCATGCTTTGCTATTCTCTTCAGAGTATACACGTTCTTTCGCTGGTAAGCGATCCGCGGCGCCTCTTCCCGTGTGGGCAGCTTTTCCTTGGCATCCTCCCTTGTCACCATCACCCCCGCAGGTGACTGATCCTTGATATCTTCCCATAGGGGTAAAGGAGTAGGGTTGAATGGTCCCGGTGTTTGCTCGTCCGCCATCTCGGTGAACCACACCGCCTCGCTGAGATGTGCTTCATCCATGTTGAAAGGATTCGTTGAAGCCGGTATCTCGACTATTCTATCGTTCCAAATAGCTTTCATGACTTGGTGAGCTGTTGAAGGGACCGCGTCAAAGCGATGAATCCAGGCTCGACCTATGATCATGTGATACGTTGTGTTCACATCTATGACATAGAATTTCGCTGAGCACTTGATTTTGCCGATCTGGACGCCCAGGCGAATCCATCCTATCGTCATTCTGGAGTCGCTTCCAAATCCCATCAGCGGAGATGGACGCCTGACAATCTTGTACTCGGGGATCCCTGCTAGCTTCAGTGTGTGGAGCGAAACGACGTTAACCGCTGCTCCTCCGTCGACGAACGCTCTTTTGAACTCGACGCCATTGATGATGGCTGTCACATACAGAGGCCTCTGGTGGCTCGCATCTGTCTTTTTGTCGCTGGCAGGAAAGGTCATAATCTTTTCTGTAGAGCGAGACGCCCTGATGAATTTCCCATTGGAGACTACGAGATCCTCTTCGTAGTCTTCTGCTATCCTTAAGATCGCTTTTTTCATCTCCATCTGGCATTTCTCCGAGAAGTTCATCTCGTCAAAGAATCTGCTGAAGCCGTGCGACCCCTTCATCCGGTCGGCACGTTCGTCCTCCGTGTCTACGCTGTAGTCCTCATCCTCATGGACTTCGACAATGATGGTTAGACCATCTGCGACCTCTTCCAGATCCACAATCGAGATCATGGCGATCTCTTTACCTTTCGAGTCTTGCTCCGCATGGGCAGGAAGTGGATTGTTGCGCACATCCTTCCTGTGATCGCTGACGATCAGCTCGCCATTCTTCATCTTTTGGCTGAATACAATCCTGAGCTTCTTACACTCCGCTGTGGGATGCATGACCTTGCCGTGGTACTCGCACCACTTTGGGTCTCTCACCATCTCTTTGGAGGGTGCCCTCTCGAGTGGCGGTAAGACACCGTCCTTGCGCCATTGCCTGCAGAGGTCGCTTGCTTCTTCCACCGAACATGGCAGGGGTGGTGCGTCGAAGTTCACAATCTTCGCCTGCTTCTGGGGTGAAACTGTATTGACCTCAACTTCGCGTCCCCTCTTATAGCTGAATCTCCCGATCTTGAAAGTAGTACCGCTCGAAGATCGCTCCGGAGCGTTTTTCTTTTTCTGCCTCTCCACTATAGGCTCGATGTTCTTCGTACATTCGATTAGTTTTGAAAACGTGGGCGTTTGCAGGTTGATGAGCATACCTTTGTATTCATCTCGCATGCACTGCAGGCATATCTCTACGAGCCGACTTTCGAGCATCGGATCTTTGCATTCCAAGGACTTCGCCCTGAACTTCTTGATGAAAGTTATCCCGTCCTCCTCGCGCTTCTAATACATCCGCGAGAGGTGGATCATTGTCACCTTTTCTTACATCTGGAAGAATTTGGTGTAGAACTTTTGGACCATGTCATCCCAGGTCTTCACAGATCCAGCTTCCAACGTCCGGTACCATTTGTACGCTACGTTCCCCAAAGATTTCGGGAACTCTCGCATCAGTAGTTTGGGATCGGCTCCATACGGCCCCATGACATCGATGAAACGCATGACATGTTCATGAGCGTTTCCATTGACATCTTCGAACTTGTCCCATTTAGGAGCTTTGTAACCCACCGGGTTAGGCATGAGATAGATCTCTCGCGGGATAGGTGGATCGTTGTCTAGCTTCGGGATGATGGTATCCGCGAATGATTGGTGAGCGAGAATAGTGTCCATGCGCTTCTGCAGGGACGTCATGCATTCTGGAATGTTTCCCTTGGTAATGGGAGGAGGGGTTGTCGCAGGCGGAGCCGACACGTATGCCGCCGGAGGATTAGGGACATATTGGCCGTTCGCATTGCCCCAGATTGCCGTTGGAGGAGGCAAGGGATACTGCGAAGCCGAGTTAGGTACCAGAGCCGGAGGCTGAGGAGTATGAGCAGCGAGAGGCAACATTTGAGCTGTTGACCCTTGAATTGAAGGTAGCTGCGTAGTCGTCGGTCGAGTCTGCAGATTAGGGTTGGGGGGTGTGGTTGGCACTCCCAGTCCTTGAGCGGTAGGGGCTCCTCCTCCTGGAGAAACGGCAGTGGCTGGTGCAGGGTTTGGTGCAAGAGTCCCCAGGACAGCCATGATCCGTTCTAACTGCACAGATTGAGCTTTGAGAGCCTTCGCCTGACTCTGGATGGTAGCGTCTAAGGTCTCCAGCGTCGGGGCTTCACCGGTGGTCGTAGGAGTGCGGCGGGCCTCCTCGGCTTCGGTGGAAGGCGATCTGTTACTGACATCATCCTCCTGAGACATGGTTGCTTTTGATGGTAAGTTCACGTCGGGTTCACCAAAATGTGCGCAAGAGATTCCGGCAGGGAGACCTCCGTGTACACCGTAAGTAGAGGATCAGAAATAGCACAGGAAGAGTTGGGTTGTGTGTAGGGAGAGAGTAAGGCAGTAGTAATGTCTGAGAGAGAGAGAGAGAGAGGTTTGGCAGAGCTTCCGCGTGTGGCTAGTGTGTTCTCCTTTGTATGGAAAGGCTAACGTCCTATATATAACGGAGAATGTGACCGTTGCAGTGTGGTTAATGCGCCCATCAATGGCGGCTTAATTAGCTTAACCACAACGGCACGTTCGTCCGCGTATATAGGAACCGTTACAGCACGTTATGCGCGAATACCGGAACCGTTATGGGGTTGACCGGGTTTTACCGGATTGACCGGGTTTATGGAGCTCGTGCCATAAATCTCTCAAAAGCAGTTACTGAAGGTCGCGCGCGGGCTTGGCTCGCACGCGACAGGACTTACTCTAGCCTCCAAACCACTAAGTCCCTACAAGTCCCGTGCAGTGGTATGCGAGGGCTCTGTCTCGCAGCCCCCACATGGATCAGCGCGGCTGGTGATCCAGTGTGTGTGGAGCACAATATGGTGTGCTGGATGGTTGCCACGTGGCCAAGATCTGTCAGCTCAGAAAGCACTATCTACACCAGCAAAGCTTCCCTGCTTTCCTGTCATGAACAATCTTCTGTGCTTTTCCTCCCTTCGGTAGCCTTACTAACTCATAAGTATCATTCTTTTGCAAGGAACTCATCTATTCTTGCATAGCCTTCATCCAACTGGATTTTTCTTTATGAGTTTGCGCTTCCCAGAAACTTTCTGGCTCCCCCTCATCAGTAACTAAAATATACTCAGACAATGGGTACCTGACAGATGGTTGCGGATTCCTAGTTGACCTTCTCAGCTGAGGTCCTATGTTCTGTGGTTGAGGGGGCTGCTCCCCCTGCTCAACACCCTCTTCATCAGAATCATCATCTTCATCGTCATCTTCCATCTCTGGAATCTCTATCTCTGGAACATCTCCAGGAATCTCTTCTCCACCCGTAGCAATAGGGGAGGTATCTGGACTGAGGTCGGGAACAAAAACATTCTTCGACTTTGAAGACATCTCGATATCTTCAATAGTCTGGTTCTCGTAGAAAACTACATCTCTGCTTCTTATCAGCTTATTATTCACTGGATCCCATAGCCTGTAGCCAAACTCCGCATCTCCATAGCCCACAAAAACACATGGATTGGCTTTGTCATCAAGTTTAAGTCGTTTCTCCTTGGGTATATGCGCGAACGCCTTGCAGCCAAACACCTTCAGATGAGAGTAGGAAACGTATCTACCGTGCCATAACTTACCTGGAATCTCGAAACCGAAAGGAGCAGATGGAGACCTGTTAATCACATAACAGGCGGTACGAACTGCTTCCCCCAGAATGACTTTGGCAGCTTTGCAATTCTGAGCATACATCGGACTCTCTCAACAATAGTCCGGTTCATCCTCTCGGCAACGCTGTTGTGTTGTGGGGTACCTGGAACCGTCATCTCATGCCGAATACCGTGGGAATCACAATAGGCTTCGAACTCCTTTGAAGTATATTCACCACCATTGCTTGTACGTAGACGCTTCAAAGGATTGCCTGTCTCTCTTTCAACCATGGCATGGAACTTCTTGAATTAATCAAATACTTCATATTTAGTCTTGAGGAAATACACCCACACTTTGCGTGAAACATCGTCAATAAAGGTCACAAAATATCTGCGACCGCCAATAGACTCCACCTTTATGGGACCACACACATCAGAGTGCACTAACTCCTGTATCTTTGACTTTCTTTTAGCAGAGGAACTAAACGTAATCCTGTGATGTTTCTCAAACAAGCAATAATCTCAAGGTTTTAGTGGTGTACCTTTGGCAAAAGGAATTAGATACTTCCTTGCCCGAATCTTCAATCCTTTCTCACTCATGTGAGCAAGCCTCTTGTGCCACAAGTTTGGTGATGCTGCATCCTCAACTGCATTCAGACTATCACCAAGAACCTTCACATGAGTCTTGTACAGTGTGCAAAAAGCTTCTCCTCTAGCCACGACCATTGATCCCTTAGTCAGCTTCCACTTACCACTACCGAAGTAGTTATCATATCCTTGGCGATCTAGAGCAATACCAGAGAGTAGTTTCAGTCGCAAATCAGGAATATGGCGTACATCCTTCAACACCATCTTGCACCCAACATTGGGTTGGATGCGAATATCTCCAATCCCTGCGATCTTCGAGGTACTCGTATTACCCATCTTCACAGTGCCAAAGTCTACAGCTTTGTATGTAGTGAAGAAATCACGTCTCGAAGTTGCATGGTATGAAGCGGCTGTATCAACAACCCATTCAGTTTCCTGATTCGCTGCAACGTGAAGGCATTCTTCTTCTCCCACAGAGAGTACCACAACCTGTGAGATTGTAGCAGTTGTATCATCTTTTTTCACTCTTATCATTCTTCTGATTCCTTCTATTGTCGCCTTGGTTCTGATCATTCTTCGCGAATCGGCACGATCTTGCCATGTGCTGCCTTCCACAATTATAGCACTTGACCTTGGATCTTGGTTGAGAACCTCCATTCCTGGACTTGCTTCGACCTCTGTTCTTGTTCCTTGTTTGGCTTCTCCCTCGATCCTTGTTCTTGTCTTTATTCTCCGTGACAAGAGCATGCGCGTTGTCAGAGCCCATCTCCTCCCCCCTTGCCTCCTCATTGAACATCGCGTCCTTGACCATACTCATGAACAACTTTCCATCAGGGGCAGAATTTCTCAATGACACGACCAACGTCTCCCACGAGGTTGGTAGGGAGCTAAGCAGCAACAAGGCTTGTGTCTCATCATCCCAATTGAGCTTGACGGTAGCCAATTGGTTTATGAGACTCTGAAACTCACTCAAGTGCTCAGCAACTTGTTGACCGTCTCTGTACTTCAAGTTCACGAGCGATCTCATCAGCAACGCTTTGTTCCTGGCAGTCGTCCTCTCATACATGCCTTCCAACTTTATCCATAGCTGGTAGACATCCGTCTCTTGAGCAACATGGTGGAACACCGAAGTGTCAATCCACTGGCGGATATGACCAATCGTCTTCATATTCATCTTGGTCCACTCATCATCTTTAACTTCGGCTGGCTTGACCCCTTTCGCAAGAATATGGTCCATCAAATCCTTGCAATAAAGCAAGTCTTGCATCCTAGGCTTCCATATCAAATAGTTGCTAGCTGTCAAGTTGATCATGGAACCCGTTGACTCCCCCATTGAACCTGGCTCTGATACCACTTTTGTTGGGTCACGGGGCTGAATCAAACGAACTAGAACGCGAAAGCAATGCCAACACAAACAAGTGCGGAAAAGTAGAAGATGTATGACACAAGAATTTAACATGGGAAAAACTCTCTAATCGAGAGGGACAAAACGATCCACAAAGTCTTCCACTATATCACTTGTAATGGGTACACAAATCCTCCACTAGAACGTGGGTAAACAAACTAGAAACTAATAAACGGGTAAAACAATACCTCGCTGCTAGGTGGAAACCGAACAAATAAATGGCTAGCGAATTACCCGGAACCAGCTTCTGAAATCTTCGTCGTCGTCGCGAACAATCACGTCGCGGTACTCGAACTCCATCTCGTGTTCACAGAAACGAGGTAAACCTTCTCTACTGCTCTTGTGTCGAAGACCGAGTGTGTTGTGCTCTTGTTAGAGCACTTTCTGACCAAAGAGCACTATTGAGAGAATTTCTTATGAGTTGTCTTGAGCACACGCACACAGGGACCACATGTGAGTATCAACCCTCTTGAAGTACTAAAAAACTTCAAGGTAACCACGTTGACCATAAAGATCAACTTCACCCATCTCTTAGTTCCGCAAGGACAAGAGGTATCTCTTTTGTTCACTAAGAACAAGAACTTTTCTCACAATCAGTGTAAGAAACATTACCAAGTATCTTGCTGACAAAGTAATGCAAGCATAGCCGACTTAGAGACATGGTCAGCCTTCACCGCCCCACTGCCAACTCTTGGAATTAATTCCATGCTTCTGTCACACAGCAACTTTGGGCATCTTATTATGGGCTTGGACCCAAAAAAATTCACCAACTCCTTCAGCGAACTTATTCCAGAAATACGGATGGATCAGAGCGATGCCAACCAGGTTTGACCCGGAAAACCCTTCCGACCTGACCCGGATTCCCATACGGTGTGCAATGTTACCACCGGCACCGTCTCCGGTGAAGAACACCCAATCAAAATCGGCGTGATACTGAAGCCAATCGTAAGAATGGAAAGCGGCCCATTTCACGGCGGCCCATGAATCTTCGTAAGCGATCCGAAGTGGGTTCTCAGGGCCCAACCTGTACTCGACGGGGACGACAACGGTTTTGGCTTTGACGACGAGTGAATTGAGGTAGTTGTGGTAAAAGGGAGAGAAGGTGGACTCGCAGCAAGAGCCGCTGCCGTGGAAATACACGAGGAGAGGTAGTTTCCGGTGTGAGTGGGTGATTTGGGGGATGTAGAGCCTAGCTGAGACCACTGTGTCGGGATCGACTTCGATTTTCGACGTCTTTGGAGTCAACGACGGTTTGGGGATGGACTGATCAGGGACAAAATTCAGGCGCAGAAATTAAATTCAATCCAAGCATCAGCTGGGTGATCTACTCTCCAAATATTTGGCACTTGGGCCATTTGATTTTTTTAGTTAACGTGGGTGATTTACAAGTATAGATACATGGCTAAATATGTAGTAAATAGGAATGTTGAGGTAGAGTTTGTAAACAGTTAAAAGTAGATTGTTAATTGCTACGGCGAAAACTCTGGCATCGAAGAGTTTGTATGCATGATTTCTCTTATGCATGTATGGTGGTTTGGTTCTCCACATTAGCGAAGAACAACACACTAGAAATTTTCTGTTCGAAAAGTTTCAAACTCAGCAACTTTCTCTCTCTAGAAATGAGTATCGACAATCCGTTCCCGTACACCTCGCAACCACCTTCGCCGGCCTTTTCTGTTGAATCGCCGGCGAGTTTCGTCCGAAACCAGAAAAATTTCAAACGACGCTATGTCGTCGGATCCAACTCGTCGGAAGACGACGAGTCCATCTGCGGCAACCGGAAGTTCAGCGAAGCTCTGATCACACCCCCGAAAGGGATCTATATGGAGGATGAAGAACCTCCGACCGGCGCTGTCACCGACGCCACTGGTGTATCATCGTCTGCCTCACCAGATGGTCGAATCTGCGTCAAAATTGGAGGCGCAGCTCTCCGGCGACTCCACCGTCCTTGGAGCAGAGCCTTAATCCTCCACGTCCTCGGTAAGGAACCGATCTATAGCATTCTTCACAGCCGATTAACTGCCCAGTGGAGTTTGGCGAAGGGGTTTGAGCTTACAGATCTCGATAACAACCATTTCTGTGTTCGATTCTTCTGCCGTGAGGATTATGAGCGAGTCCTCACCGGCGGCCCTTGGATGTTTCAGGGGAGGTACATCACTGTGAGACGATGGACTCCTCATTTCGATCCATTTGGTCCAGGGGTGAATACCACTCCAATCTGGATTAGATTGAAAGGATTACCAGTGGAGTATTTTGGTGAAGAGACATTGATGGATATGGGAGCTATTTTTGGGACTTCAATTAAAGTGGACTGGTTCACAATCGCGGCGTCGAGAGGGAAGTATGCCCGGCTCTGTGTGGAGGTTGATCTCTGCTTTGGTTGTGGTATCTACGGGCACAGGCGTGAGGATTGTCCGGTTCTGAAGCCGGAGACGGAGGAAGCAAGGCCGACAGAGGCTATGGTGGAGGAAGAGACGCCTGTTCTGACGCCGGAGAAGATGCCGGAGTTCGACCCATGGATGATTGCAGCACGAAAGAAGAAGAAAAATCCTGGTCGTCCACGTGGCCATCAAGATCCGGAGAAGACGGGGACCACCACAGCGGAAAATAACCGCCTGAACGTGAACCAATCACGGTTCGGCGTGTTGAACACGCTGGATGATACTGGTACGCCCGTTCGCAGGGAATCATCTCCTATGACAGCTAATAACGCGGTTTCACGTGGTACGCGTAGTGCTGACGCAGCCAATAAGGCAACGCCACATGGTGTTAACGCGGTTTCAACCAGCAGAAACGGCTCCGCCAATGGTGCTGGGACACGTGGCAAGGCAGATTTAACCCATTTGAAACAACAAAATCAACCACGGGCCAAGAAAAATGTGGGCCATTTAAACAGACATCCTCTTGAGAAATTGGATTTTAATAACCTTCCACCCTTCATGGGCTTTCAAGCTGGCTCATCTAATAAAAATTTGAGTGGAGAAAAACAAGTGGGCCATTATTGGCGTCCAGGTGATAAAGATGAAGTGTCTATTTTGACCAAGCATGGGCTTGTCCCACCTAGGAAGGAGCAGCCGAGTGATCGGCCTTCTACCTCTGTTTCCCAATGAAGATTTTCTTCTGGAATTGCCGTGGTATCGGCAATAGAGAGACGGTTAGTACTCTCCTTGATCTTTGTATGATTCATCTTCCTACTATTTTAGTTGTGGTAGAGCCTAGAGTGGATAGTAGTCATGCTAGAAAGTTCTGTCGCCGTTCTAGCTTTGATGCTACTTATATTGTGGAAGCTAGAGGCTTCTCTGGTGGTATTTGGATTTTCTGGAAATCTACGGAAGTTGAGTTTAATGTGGTCTCTGATACAAGTCAAGCTGTCACTGGGTTGGTGCATAGCAAGGAAAGCCAGGATTGGCTTTTTACTGCTATTTATGCTCATCCTCTAGCAGATATTTGGGAGAGCTTGTGGGCTTATCTCAGACAGGTTCGTGAGGTCCACTCTCTACCATGGATGCTGGTGGGGGATTTTAATCAGGTTATAGCTGGCAGTGAGAAGAGAGGTGGGAGGAATGTTGACAATAGGAAGAGCAGCATCATGAGGGATTGCTTACATGATTGCTCACTGTTGTACTTGGGTTTCTCCGGACCTCAGTTCACCTGGAGTAACTCTCAGCCAGGCGGCGGGATCATTAGACAGAGGTTGGATAGGGCCTTCTGCAACCAAGATTGGAGACTCCTTTTCCCCGAAGCTTTGGTAAAGCACATTGTGAGGTGTAACTCGGACCACCACCCTATCTTAGTGGATACTTCTGGCTTACCTCCTCCTGCACCAGACACCAAGCCCTTTAGGATGGAAGTGGCTTGGTTTCTCGATCCAGACTTCAAAACCATTGTGGAGGATCATTGGAAGGATTTTGGCGATGTTGCTAGCATTATCAATTCCTTCACAAAGAAAGTTCGGAAGTGGAATGAGGACTCTTTTGGAAACATTTTTCAGAAGAAACGAAGACTGCGTGCCCGACTCCTTGGTATTCAGAAAGCCATGGCCATTCGTGAAAACCCTTTCCTGGCCAATCTTGAGCTCCAACTCCAAAACCAGCTCAATTCAGTACTCCTTCAAGAGGAGATCTTCTGGTTTCAGAAAGCTAGAGCTAGTAAACTCCTACTTGGAGACAGAAACACCAGATACTTTCATCTCTCTACCATTATTCGAAGAAGAAGGAACAAGATTGCGATGATAAAGCTCAATAATGGGGATTGGTGTGATAATGTTGACCAGCTGAAAATTGAAGTCACCAAACATTTTCAGGAGTTATATGCAGACCCGCTATATGTGACCCCGCCTTTGGGTTTTTGGCATGGTGCTACTCTCACTCAGGAAGACAAGCTTTTACTCAATAACCCCTTTTCTGAAGACGAGGTAAAGAAAGCAGTTTTCTCTATGGGTGCCTACAAGTGTCCGGGGCCTGATGGACTCCCCCCCATCTTTTATCAACAACATTGGGATGAGGTCAAAGATACGGTGATGCGTATGGTTCTTGGTGCTTTGGGCACTGGCCGTCTGCCTTTAGGAATCAACAATACCCTCCTTACGTTGATCCCTAAGGTTGATTCGCCTACCTCCTTTGGTCATCTTAGACCGATCAGCCTTTGTAATGTATCCTTGAAGATCATTACGAAGCTCTTGACTCACAGATTGAGACCTATCCTTCAGCGGGTCATTCACCCCTTCCAGTTCAGCTTTTTACCAGGAAGGGCTGCTAGTGACAACATCATGCTAGCTCAGGAGCTATTCCATTGCATTCAGCATAGGAGAGGCAAGACAGGTTCCCTTGCTATAAAAATTGATTTGGCCAAAGCTTATGATAAAGTGAAGTGGTCTTTCCTAGATGCTGTTCTCCTGCAGATTGGCCTTCCTTGTATATGGAAAGACCTCATCATGGACTCAGTTACTTCTTCTTCTTTTAGAGTTATCTGGAATGGGGAGCAACTTCCAGAGTTTCTTCCTCAGCGGGGTTTGAGACAAGGGGATCCCATTTCCCCTTACCTTTTCCTACTCACTATGGAATGCCTAGCCCAGAAGATCAATGATGCTGTCTCGGCAGGAGATTGGAAAGGTATAAATATCGGGAGGAGAGGTACCCCTATCACTCACCTTTTCTTTGCTGATGATTTATTACTGTTTGGGATTGCGACCACTCGCCAAGTTGAGACCATGAAAAGGGTCCTTGATGATTTCTGTGATCTTGCGGGACTGACAGTCAGCTTAGAGAAGTCCAAACTCTTTGTTGCCCCTTCGGTCTCTAGGACTGTTGCTAGAAACCTCAGTGGAGTGTTAGGTATTAGCCTCACCGCAGATCTAGGTATGCACCTAGGCATGCCTCTTATTCATGACAAATGGAACCATGCCAAGTTTCAGTTTATAGTGGATAAAGTGGACAGGAAGCTGTCAGGTTGGCAAGCTGCTCAGCTCTCGCTTGCAGGGAGAATTACTTATATTCAGACGGTTCTTCAGGCTATTCCTGCTTATGCCATGCAATCTACGGTCCTCCCTTCTTCTGTCACCGCTGCTATTGACAGGACTTGCAAGAGGTTCCTTTGGGGTGGCACAGTGGAGCGTGCTAAACTTCCTCTTATTAAGTGGGAAACAGCCATTCTTCCCAAAGATCAGAGAGGCTTGGGTTTCAAGAATCTGAAGAACTTCAACCTAGCTATGGTCGCTAAAGCTGGGTGGAAGATTCTAAAGGAAGATAACTCGATTTGGGTTCAGGAAATGAAGGTAAAGTATGGATCCCCCTTAGACCCGAACGCTACTAGATCTTCCTGTTCTAGAGTTTGGCTTCATGTTGTCAAGTGCACCAAGGCTATCAAGAGTGGCTTGGGGAAGTCCATTGGTTCTGGGTGTGGCACCCTGTTCTGGATCGACTCTTGGCTTGGAAACTTTAGACTGGCTGATGTTGTTGTGAGACAGCTTTCTGATGAGGAACTCCTCCTCCCTGTTAGACATTACTGGGATGAGGAAAGTGGGTGGAGAACGGACTTGATTCAGGTAGACCTCCCCTCTGCTTTTTTGGACCTCTTACTTACTGTTTCACTTCCTGAGGATCTGGACCAGGTAGATGAGATTTCTTGGCTGGGTTCCCCCTCTGGCAAGTTTAAAGTTGCAGATGCGTACAGACTTATTGAGGACAACCCTAACCAAACTGATAAAGGTTGGAAGAGAGTTTGGAAGTGCAGAGGATTCCAAAGGTGGCGGGCCTTTTTATGGCTTCTTCGCCACAATAGACTGACCACTCAGCGTGTGAAGCATAAGAGAGGTATTATCAATTCTAGTATCTGCTTACTCTGCCAGACAGATACCGAGAGCTCTATCCATGCCGTTAGAGATTGTGCTTGGATCCGTCAGCTTTGGAAGAAATTGGTGCATAAAGATCACTGGCACATCTTCTTCTCCATGAACGTTGCTGATTGGGTGGATGGGAACCTGAATGAGCAATGGAGTACTCGCCCAAACTCGGACTGGGCTTTGATTTTTACCACCACGGTCAATTATGCTTGGATGTGGCATAATTTCCGTCTTCATGATAGTTCCTTTAAACTCCCCCCAAACCTGGAAAGTTTCATCTATTACCAGGTCCGTACCACTGCCAAGAACCTCTCAGTAGTTCCTGGTCACCTCTCTGCCAGGCCTACCTTAGTCAAATGGATCAGCCCTCTTCAAGGGAAGCTGAAGATCAATGTGGATTTCTCCTTTTGCCAATGGAAGAATTATGGGGCTATTGGAGTTGTGTGCAGGGACACCAGTGCTACTTGGATTTGGGGTTTACAGCGTAGAGTTGGCATCAGAGCTATTGTCCAAGGTGAATTATGGGCCATGTTAGAAGGGTTGCTAGCCCTCCAGGAGCTGGGATATAACAATGCTATTTTGGAATCAGATTCTCTTGAAGCTGTGGCTTTGGTCTCTTCTGCTTCTGCTAACCATCCCCTGTGGAGTCAAATCTCCAAGATCCGAGATCTCCTCAGCAGTACCACCAGCGAAGTTCATCATGTGTGGCGGGAGTGTAACTCAGTTGCTGATTTACTTGCTTCCCATCACTCTTGTAGTAGCTATAACAAATGTTTTCTTTTTTCTGCTCCTGACTTCTGCCAAGACCTTTTGATGGCTGACATCGAGGGATTGGAGAAGATTAGGATGTTGTTCTAGGGCTTCGATCCCTCCAGTGTACCAAAAAAAAAAGTAGATTGTTAATTCTGTTAGCAAGTTTTTAGTCTATCACTACTAGTTCGGTGTATGAAACCTATATATCTTTTCATCCTCTCCATTCAATTAGAGAACACATTTCACAGTTATATTCTTCAAGATGGGAGCTGGACGGAGGAGATGGGTGGCAGAGAATGGCTTATTCGGAATCTTCTAGGGTACGTTTGTTCTTGATCCCCAACCAAACAACAGAAAAAATATGTTATGAGGTGTGATTTGAGGTAATGGGCTAATGGCTATTAACCGATTCCACAATATTTTCCTCATTAAATATCAAAGAGAGGTCGAAGTTAACTAGACATTGTTGCAAAAAAAAAAAAAAAAAAGAAGTTAACAGAATATTAACTTAATCAATCAAATTAAGAGTCAGTTTAATAATACTTCTTCTTTCTAGAACGTTATTTTTATAGCCTAAAAGTTGTATTTATGTGTTTGATAAATTTTTATTTATCTGCTTTCTGGAATGCAGTTGCATCCCCACATCAGCTTTTGAGAAGCAGGGGATGACTTACTTTTCGGGACATGCTTTTTAATAAATGTATTGTTTGATATTGTTATATAAATATCAGTAATTTTTTATTGTGGTAGTATAATTTATTATACATGTCTGATATTGTTGTTTCGACAGTAACAGCAAGTCTGCTAATTACTAAATACAAAAATGTCAAAATTGCTTTTCCACAGCAGGCTATATACTGATACGAGTACGTATCCTGACACGTCGCACCGGGCTATCTCAAAGACTACGTCACGAAGTATTCATTTATTTGTTTGACTGTGTTGTTAGTTAACGGGTTGTGTTTTCTTTACAATTCTTTCCTGGCCCATGTGAGTAAACCGTCTAGGTCTAGAATTTCATTATTTAAACGCTTGCAGAGTCTTTGTTTATTTTTATCAGATGAATAGAGAAAAAATCTTCGTTTGATCACATTTTAGTTGATATAAACAGCGTCGTAGGCTACGCTACGTTGGAGTTTGTCGATGTCTCTCAAAACTCGTCACAACCGACACCGCTACGGTATCAAATTGGTGCTTTCATTTGATTCACCATTCACCTGGAGATACGATGACGAACGCCAAAGCAATCACTGACTGAGGAGTCCTTTCACGTCATCAACCAAACACTCGTGGCAGCAATGATGAAGAATATGATGGATGTGTTACACACCCGCGACGAGCAATGAGAATCCAAATTCGCTCGAATGGAGGAGCATCTAACAGCCACAAACCCGGTCATCTCCCATCCAAACCCACCGGAGCACCTGGCGGAGGTCTGCGACAAGCAACGCTCCCACTGGCCTCGCCGACGAAGTCAAGGGCATCGGCCTGGCTCGTCTCCCGCCGGCCAGGGACACCAACACTCTCCCCACTTAGGCCGACCCTTACCTCGAGCAACGGCCCCAGATCTGTGGCCGCCATACCCCAACTATGCTACCAACTGACTTTGAAGAAGAAGGACACCAGAACTGTATTGGTAACCCGAACCTGCGCTGGTCAATTACTCAGACCCGGACCCATTATGGTGCAAGACGGGTCGCTGAAGTAGTGGGCTTCCCACCACATCCGCGCTATGGTACTCTCATCGACTACAACGACGGTGGTTGGTTGCCGATTCCCAATAGCAGCCAACCGTACAACGCTCCGTTCCGTCCCCCAACCGCGGCTGGCACCCACACGGGGGGTCGTCACCGGAATGATCACAACCCATACTCGTGGGCCACCGAGGAAATGTTCGATGCGGCGGACAAGGATTGTTGAGGATATCCGGTCCATCGTCACGCACATTGCACCGCATCGGACACCGACAACAAAGGTCCAAAGCTTCGTATGGAGGGCCCCTGGTTTTCAAGTATTGACCCACATACATGGCTATTTAAAGTTCAAGAGTATTATACTTATTATCGTATCAGGCCCGTTGAACGTCTCCGATTAGATGAGGTATTGTTAGGGGGTGAAGCTGCTGCATGGTTCTGTTATCGGCGTAAGAATTCTGGTTTTCCAGTTGGGATGAATTTTTTTGCGAAGTGCATGTTAGATTTGTTCGTAACTATTATCATGACTTCTTTGTCCAATTGGCCAAGTTGCGACAGCAGAAAACTGTACTTGCGTATCGGGCAGATTTTGAGAAGCTGCTAAACAAGATTGGGCCAACATCTGACAAGCAGTTGATATCACTGTTTGCGTCATGTTTGAAAGACCAGTTAGGCTGTGAATTTGGACTACGCCATCCCAGTTCCCTCACAGAGGCCTTTTCACTTGCTCATAAGCTCGAAGCCATTCTCTTTCCCGCGCCAGCACATGCCATCACCGTGGCTCAGCCGGTTACACCCATGGTTCCTCCAGCACAGTATCGATCCACATCGCCTCGTCTCAACCTAGATGAACGTCAGGACAAGATGAACAAGGGTATGTATTTTGGCTGCGGTGAAAAGTTTGTCAGCGACCATAAGTGCGCATGTCACTTACGTCTCTTGGATGCCAAGACTCAGGGTCCCTCGCCAGCCGATAACGTGTTTATTGAGGATGACGTGTCAGCTCTCTGCAAAATGATTAGCTCATCAGCTCAGCGCTTTTGCCTAGTGGGTACCATCCAGGGTCAACAACTCTCCTTTCTGATTGACGGCGGCTTGATGAAGAATTTCATCCACCCAAACAACTGCAGTTACCGGTCAAGGCGACAACACCATTCATGGTTCGTGCGGGAAATGTGGAGTTCCTTCAATGCGATAGGTTGAGCTTGTTATGCAGGCATCCTTGTTTTTAGCTGAACTGTACATTTTTGAATTTCACGATTCACTTGATGGGGATGCTTGGGCTTCAACACTTGGGCAAGGTGGTCACAGATTACACCAAAAAGACAATGGAATTCCATCACAAGGGCAAGTGTGTGGTTCTATAGGGACTTTCAGCAGCAACATTGCGTTTCTATCGTTCTTTATTTTGCCTTGAGGACAAGGTGGTAGTCGACGAGGGGGGAGTTTATACGAGTACGAATCCTGACACGGACGCAGGCTCGAGACGTGGAACACGCAAACGAGTCGCACCTGGCTATCTCAAAGGCTACGTCACGAAGTAGTCATTTATTTGTTTATTTTACTGCATCGTTAGTTAACATGCTACGTTTTATTTACGGTTCTTTCCTGGTCCATGTGAGTGAACCGTCTAGGTCTAGGATTTCATTATTTAAACGCATGCAGAGTCTTTATTTATTTTTATCAGATTAATAGAGAGAAAATCTTTTCTTGATCAAAATTTAGTTGATAGAAATAGCGGCGTAGGCTAAGCTACGTGAGAGTTTGTCCATTCTCACAAAAACCTTCACAACCTGATACCTTTATGGTATCATATACGAAGCTTACCAAACACTTTTTGTGCATTTTATTTAATCAGCTTTTCTCACAAATTATGAGTCATAGTGCTTCATAAACCACAACTTTCTAAAACGCAATAGCATTCCCAGAGGGTCATCAATAAATTTTAAGCTAAAAAAAAACTTTTAAATCCCCATCCCCCAATCAGTTTGCATCCCTCCCCCAAACCGAAATCCCGATAAACGCTTCCGCGACCTCCAGTGTTGCTGGCTTCTTTGTCCCCGGCAACCAAAGAAAACCCCACCTCTCACTTTCTCACTCACCCACAGTCTCTCTCACAGTCAATCTTTTCATGGTTTCAAGTACCAAATTCAATGTTGACGTGGGTGATAACAACAAAGAACAACGATTGTTGCAGGTTGGTTTACTTAGTTTTCAAGAACAAGAGAACAAGAATAAGTTAGAAGTTGGTCATCTTAAACGAGCCTCGAACAACCCTAACACCTACAATAATGACGGAAGAGACTTTCTATATATCAATATATATGTCATTTGATGTTAACATTTTGATGAGCTTAAACTGAATTTGAACCCTGATATTGACATTGAACTTGAATTGAACTCAACATGATGAATTTGAGATGAAACTGAAGAATTTTTGGGTCACAGATAGGTCATTTATTTACCTAGCAATGCTGGTTATCGACCTAAATAGGTTGATCACTGACCTAAAAAGGTTAATTAAAGACCCCTATTTTTTACATTCACTTTCACCCTCCTCAACCCAGGGTCGTCTTTAGCATTTCGTGGCCTAAAGCGAATAAGAAATTAGAGGCCCTAAAATATTTTCTAGACATGCTTTGTGTTCCAAAGACTTTGCGTGGGAATATGTTGTGCAGTGTACCTGCAATATACGTGCTACCTACGTGTTGGCTCGCACACTTTATGTTTTTATTTTATATATACCATATTTATTTGTTAGTTTTGAATGAAATATTAAAATTTATTCTGATACGTCAAAGTGAATGATTAATGACAAATCCCCAAACATGTGTGATGTATGTTTGAAGTATCTCAAAAACTCTATATAAATGCTAAACTACCCATATTATTTTTAAAGTTTGAGGCCCTCTTATTTTTGGTGGCCCTAAGCGGTTGCCTTAATTGCTTAAATGTTGAGACAACCATGGAGGAATGGATGCTATGGAAATTGAAAACGGGGCTGGGCAGTGTGTTATACAACCACCTCGACATGCGAGCCTACACGACATCGTTGTTGCAATTCAATGATAACACAATCTCGATTTCTTCGTAAAAGTGTTTGTGTCTATTTTAATGATCATGGCCACGGTGACCATGTTCCTCACGTGGAAGACGGGTCCCGAGGAACCCGTTGTGGCGTAATGGTGTAATGCCACAGTATCTTTGGGGGGAACGCACGTAGAATTCCCCACGATTTCTGTTGTGGTTCATTCCGCCCCAAGCTTCAGTTCTACCAGATACTGCATCCACATCAGAGCAGGCAGGTACGTCGACAAATTCGTTGTGGAATAGGACAAAACCAACATTGTAATCCTAGACGCCGGCTTAGGGAAGACAGTCATAGACGGTAACCGCACCTACGGTAACTACCACTGCGAGTTGGAGATCGAACATCTATGTAAGCCCACTTTGTTCCTTTTTTCATTGTCATTTAACCTTATTTTGCATATACCATAAGATTGAATCATGTCTAATTCCTGTTTTGTTTTCAGATGCGTGTCTGGTTCCTGTTTTGTTTTATACATTCAGTTTTCATTTAATACTCTCTTGCACATTTATTTGAGTGATCTCATATATAATGTTTCATACTGGGAGTGTTCAATATTTTTTGCTGGTATGTTTTTCTAACTTGGCCCATATATATTCTCGATTTTCTTTCATTTTTTTTCAGAAGAGGAATGCAGGGTCTTCTCTAGCATTCTGGTGGCCTAAAGCGAATAATAAATGTGAGGCCCTTAAATATTTTCTAGACATTTAGTGGCGGACGCAGGATTCGTATATTGTGGGGGCCAAACTGTACACCACTATTAAAATTCATAATATGCATCTTTGTGGACGTATTTCTTATTGAGAACCCACATTGAAATTTATTCAGTTAACCCGTTCCGTTACATTCTATAATAAATATTTCCAGTTTAAGTTGAGCCGGCTATAAGGACTAAAATCCTCAAAGACGAATTAGTAGAAGTAGATAGTTTGACAGTCAATTTATAAATTGTTTAAATGAGTCTAAATTGTTAGTATTTGGGTAGTAAAAAAATATAATAAGAAGAAACGAAAAAAAATTAAGTTCTACCGAGACTAATTAGAATCCTTGAATTGTATTAGAACTACAAACTTACTCAGACAAAATTTCGGTATCCACAATGGCATTATATATTGGAAAACTATATTTGAGAAAGATAACGTGTAGCAACTTAAAAATTTATTCGAAACATAAAGCGCTCAATATACAAAATCTTACCAGAGTCATATGCCATCGTTTAAATTTCCTATAAAATTTGGATCTACTAGTTAACTTACATAATAATTGACTAGTTTATTTATTAAATTATATTCAATTTTATGTGATGGATATATCTCCTTAAAAACCATTAATATCTTTTTGTGTAAAGATAAACATCTATTTTAATTAATTAATCTCAAATAACAAAAAAAAAAGAAAAAATAAATCAAAACAAAGAGAGTTACGTGGCTGAAGATGACTTCGGTGGTTTATCAACTGCACTAGCAAGATTGAGGGGGCCAACTTCAATTAAAACACAAAATCTTCACAAACCTATCCCATGGTAATACCGTTACAAAAGAATTTTGGAGGGGCCATGGCCCCCTCCCGCTCCCCCTTCCGTCCGCCACTGTAGACATGCTTTGTATTGAAAATACTTTGCGTGGCAACATGTTGTGCAGTGTATGTGCAATATACGTGCTACCTTCGTGTTGGCTCGCACACTTTATGTTTTTACTTTATTTATACGAAATTTATGTGTTACTGTTTAATGAAAACTCAAATTTTATTCTAATTCGTCAAAGTGAATGATTCATGACAAATACTCAAACATGTGTGATGCATGTTTGAAGTATCTCAAAAATTGTATATAAATGCTAAACTACCCACATTATTTTTATAATTTGAGGCCCTCGAGTTTTGGTAGGCTAAGCGGTTGCCTTAACTGCTTAATGGTTGAGACGGCCTTGGAGGAATGGATGCTATGGAAATTGAAAATGGGGATGGGCAGTGTGTTGCACAACCACCTCCGCAGGCGAGACTACACGAAATCGTTGTTGCAGTTCAGGGACATTTCAATCTCGATTTCTTCGTAAAAGTGGAAATGTCTATTTTAGTGATAATGGCCACGGTGGTTATGTTCCTCATGTGGCAGACGGGTCCTGAGGAACCCGTTGTGGCGTTGTGGTGTAATCTTAACGCCACAATATCTTTGGGGGGGGGGCAAAGCATAGGGAATCCCTCACGATTTCTGCTGCGGTTCAGTCTGCCCCAAGCTTCAGTTCTACGAGATACTGCATCCACATCAGAGGAGGCAGGTACGTTGAGAACGTCATCGTGTAATATGTTACCAAAGGGCGCAAGAGGAGAACGACGGAAAAGAAACAAAAAAATTGAGGGAAAAAATTTCTACACCCTTTTATACCTCTAACCCTGACGATTCGACCTATTCCTTATCCGAGTAAGAATCGTAAAGAAACCCAGATATAAACAAAAATTGCGCAATTACCCACAAATGTTTGCAATAATAAAATAACCTTAGCAAATAATAAAACCAAAACTCATAACGAAATAAAGACTATCGTTTCAACTTGGGTTGAAAGTAGTCCTTTAGATAAGATGGGGGTACGACTGTACACCTGGCTCAAGTCCTTGTATGAACCGCTGAGTCGTCCGCAATCACCTCATCCTCAAGTGGTGAAGTCCCCGAACCCGTATACGACAAAACCAACATCGTATTATTGGGCGACGCCTTTAGGAAGACACTCATAGCTGCTAACCGCACATGCGGTAAGTACCACTAGGATTTGCAGGTCGCAACTCTATGTAAGCCCACTTTATTCATTTTTCTTAATGTCATTTAACCATATTTTGCATATATCATAAGATCGAATCATGCCTGATTCCTGTTTTGTTTTAGATGAATGTCTGGTCGCTGTTTTGTTTTCTACAATCAGTTTTCATTTCATTTACTCTCTTGCACATTTATTTGAGTGATCTTATATACAATGTTGCATACCACGAGTGTTCAATCTTTTCTGCTAGTATATTTTGCTGACTTGGCTCATATATATTCTCGATTTTATTGAATCTTTTTCAGAAGAGGAATGGTCGACTCTAGCATTTTGGTGGCCTAAAGCGAATAATAAATTTAAGGCCCTCAAATATTTTCTATACATGCTTTGTATTGCAAAGAATTTGCATGGTAAATGTTGTGCAGTGTACGTGCAACATACGTGCTACCTTCGTATTGGCTCGCACACTTTATGTTTTTATTTTATTTATACGATATTTATTTGTTATTGTTTAATAAAGTCTCAAATTTTATTCTAATTCGTCAAAGTGAATGACTCATGACAAATCTTCAAAGCGGTGTGATGTATGTTTGAAACTATCCATATTATGTTTAATATTTTAAGCCCTCTACTTTTGGTGGCTCTAAACGGTTGGCTTAACTGGTTAAAGGTTGAGACGGCCCTGCCTCAACCTGCTTGGTCCGTCCTCAAGGACACAAGGCATATGTGGCTCATTCATCAACCTAGATAGGCCGATCACTGACCTAGTGTGTACGAGAGAATCCTGCAGAGAGAATTCAATATACACCAAGAGTAGGGGATAGAAAGAACACAAGAAGAGTAAGGTTGTGTGTAGGGAGAGAGTAAGACAATAGCACTGTATGAGAGAGAGAGAGAGAGACAGAATTTTGGCAGAGCTTCCGCGTATCTCAGGTGATTCACCCTTGTATGGAAGGGTTAACGATCCTATATATAACGGAGAATGTGACCGTTGTAGTGAGTTAATGCGCCCATTAATGACGGCTTAATTAGCTTAAACACAACGGCACGTTCGTCCACGTATATAGGGACCGTTACGCACGTTAACCGCGTATACCGGAACCGTTATGAGGTTGACCGGGTTTATGGAGCTCGTGCCATAAATCTCTCAAAGCAGTTACTAAGGTCGCGCGCGGGCTTGGTTGTCGCTCGCGCGCGACAGGACTTACTCTAGCCTCCAAACCACTAAGTCCCTACAAGTCCCGTGTGGTGGTATGCGAGGGCCCTGTCTCGCAGCCTCCACGTGGATCAGCACGACTGGTGATCCAGTGTGTGTGGAGCACAGCTAGGTGTGCTGGATGGTCGCCACGTGGCTAAGATCTGCCTGTTTAGAAAGCACTATCTACACCTAGCTAGGTCGATAAATGATCCGTGTTTTTTAAATCCTCCACCCCACTCCTTAATCTACTCGGTTGGTCCTCGAGGATGCACGTAATCTTTTCGCTTTTCTCGTTTTGTTGTCTTCCACATCTTTATGTCTATTGTAACACATCTTCATATATGTCAAAATCTTTGGATAAATATTTTGATTAGAAACAAATTTTAATTGCTATGGTTATAAAATTAATTGATCGTAATCTTTAGACTAATTCGTTATTTTGATATTTTTGGTAAGGCGTATGCGGTAACCGTCTTAGAGTACCTTCCTCCCTTTCCCCTACCGTGTACCGCAGACCATTCTCATCGGTTGAGAGATAACATTGAGCTGTGGTTCCCAACCTTAAGTGGTTGTTGGGCATTCCGGTCATCAGGAAACTTTAATGGCATCCCTGCGAATTTGTAACACGCGGTCAATTATAGACGGCCAGGATCAACGAGCTATGGTTCAAATTGAACGAGATTTATAACGAAATTGGATTGAGGGCTGCTGATGATTAATTAAGCTAACAGTATTACATGAAAAGTAACATTTCAGGAAAACTAAATAAGTTTCACATATCATAAAATGTCCTATCAAGGATAACTCAAATATCAACCATGACATTCAGAATGGGTATGCATTTTGATTTTCTTCAACTTGATCACAACATCTCTTATGTCACTTCTCTTTTCCGGAACTTCTTGACAGCATTCCATGCCCAACTCGAGAATGGCCAAAAGATTCTTTTCCAAAACATCAATGCTTCCCTTCTTGCCTGATTTGAGCAAATTCGTGTCGACAACTTCTGTGATTTTATCAGGAATCGATGCACTTACCCAATTCCTCAGACTCAAATCTCCAACAAACATTTCATCTGTAGGTCCCTTTCGGGTAAAGGTCTCTAATAGCATTATTCCATAACTATAGATATCACCTTTGGCGGATACTCTTCCATTTGCACCATATTCTGTCAATGACACAGTTTTTGATTTTCAAGCATGAGCTCATATTAAAAAGCCTCAAACGAAAAAGAAAAAATTCAATAGTTCAAAAAAAAGCTCCATATGTAATTCAGAATTTACCTGGGGCTATATAACCAAATGTACCAAGAGTATTGGTTTGTGTTGTCGTATTACTTCCAGCTAAGATCTTTGCGATGCCAAAGTCACCAACATGTGCAACCATGTCTTCGTCTAACATGACATTGCCTGGCTTCAAGTCGCAATGGACCACCGGCTCTTCCTGCCCATGGTGAAGATACTCCAAAGCCAAACCAACATCAAGCATAATACTGACTCTTTGATGCAAATTCAGGAAGTAATTGTGAGAATACAACCACTTGTGAAGACTTCCATTAGACATGTACTCCAAGACCAGAGCTCTTAGATCAAGGTTAGTGCATGAACTTATGACTTTAACAAGGTTTCTATGTCTAACCGTGCGTAGAACTTTGCACTCTGCATCAAAACTCTTGATGGCTCCCTCAACTTGAAGATTTAGTACTTTCACGGCAACAGTTTCGCCATCGTTGAGTACTCCTTTGTAGACGGAGCCAAAGCTTCCCACTCCAAGCAAGTTAGCCTCACAAAAGTTATTTGTCGCACGACAAAGTTCTTGATACGAAAACATTTTAGGCTCCAAAACCTGCAAAGTACTGCCGGAGGTACCATTCTCAAGAGTGTGCACACTTTTGCCTCTATTTCTCTTCAGCAAATATGCTGAAACACCGAAAGCCACAACTGCAGCTAGAATGGATGGAAGAACATAGATCCAAACTCGAAGCTTCTTTTCTGATTTTCTGCTTCCATGACCTTTGCATGGTTTCGAAACACTATGACCGCAAAGTTGCTCGTTCTCCATGAAAGACTGCACCGTGAGATTTGCAAAAGGGCCTCCACTTGGAATCTCCCCTGATAGCTTGTTATTAGACAAGTTCAAGTGCTTGAGATGCGTAATTGCCTCTAGAGATTTTGGAATTGGACCTGACAAGTTGTTGTAGGAGAGGTCCATAGCATCCAATGCTATCAACTTACCAAGTGAATCAGGTATTGGACCATGGAATGAGTTATGTGACAAGTTCAATGAACTTAAGCTTTGGAGGGAACCCAAATTTTCCGGAATCTTACCCGATATCTGATTCCAAGACAAGTCCATGATTCCAAGAGATTTCAACAGACCGCCAAATTCTGGATTTATGTCTCCATGAAACAAGTTGGATGATAAGTTCAGGAATAGGAGATTTCCAAGACCCCACAAACTGGACGGAATCGTGGAGTTCAATTTGTTAGAATCCAAGAACAACGCTTGCAAGAGACTGAGGTTTCCAATGCAGGTAGGAAGAGAACCAGAAAGGTGATTCTTTTCAACATTTATCTCTCCCAGATTGTTTAAAGCACAGATTTCATCTGGAATTGATCCTTCAAGGCTGTTACTGTCAAGGTACAGCCTCTGCAAGCTTTCCAACCCCTTGATTGTTGATGGAATGGTTCCACTCAAATTATTCTCACTCAATATGAGATGATTCAAGCTTCTTAAGTAACCAATGTTCTCGGGTATTCGACCTTTTATTTTGCAATTGGATGCTACAAATGTTTGAAGGGTACTTGAGAGGTTCCCTAAAGATTGTGGCAAGACCCCATTGAACTGATTATTAGCTACGTTCAGCAACCTGAGTGATCTCAGCCTTGTTAAGGACTGAAGGAAAGTAAGATCACCACTTAGGCGATTCCACCCAAGACCAAGGATTGTGAGAGACTCTAAGTTTCCTAGACCAGTTGGAACGGTACCAGTAAATGCATTATAACTCAGATCAAGCAATTTGAGCATAGATGAATTGGTAATGCACAAAGGGATTTTTCCGGTAACCTGATTTCCTCCAAGGTAGAATTGCTGGAGATTGGGCAACCTAAGTCCCATATCAGGAGGAAGCTCACCAGATAATTGAGCATTTGCCTCAAAGCTAAGTGCTTCCAAGGACGAAACATTGAATAAATGAGGAGGTATTGGCCCTGAGAGATAGTTAGCTGAAAGGGAGATAACTTTGAGGTTTGGTATCGAAGCGATGTGATAAGGAATATTACCATGGAGGCTGTTAAATCCTAAACGGAGCATCTCAAGAGACGATAGGTTACCTAAAGAATATGGAATTGTACCGGTGAGGTTATTATGGGTAAGCATAAGAATTTGGAGCCTAGGTAAAGTGCTCAACTCTTGGGGTATTGGCCCAACTAGCTTATTGGAATTTAGTGAAATGGCCTCAAGATGTTGACAATTTCCTAAACTTGGAGGGATTAGCCCTTCAAAGTTGGTGTCCTGCAATATGAGACGTTTTAAGCGATGCAAATAACCAATTTCGTGAACTATATGGCCGTGGAAACTGTTGTTGCTAAGATCAAGCACCGTGAGGAAAGAGAGATTACCGATATGAGGCGACATGGTTCCTCCCAGGCCCATCCCAATCAGGCGCAGACTGGTGACTCTTTGGCGCTGTTTGCTACATGTGACTCCAACCCAATTGCAGAAGTTGCTGCTTTGTGTCCAGTTACTGGCCAAAGAGGTGTTTCCAATTATTTGGGATTTGAAAGCAAGGAGTGATTGCTGGTCAGTGAAGTTTGAAGATGATGAAAATGGTTCTGCAGATGAGAAATGCAGCAACAGCGAAAGAATCAGCGTTAACGATACACGAGTAAGTCGCAAATGTGTCTGCTCCAACATGGTTGGAAGCTGAGAAAGAATCAGAGTTGGGCTTGTTTAATACAATGTAGTAAAACTGTAATATATGAAGAAAAATGCAAGGCTACCTCTGGTTCACAAATTTTGAAGGCTTCTGTGTGAAGCAATGTGAACTACTTAGAATAGAAGTCAAGTGTCATTTGAAAGGAAGGAGGTTGGAAATTAAGGTTGAGGAAGGGTGGTCTTACTTTGCCTGCATATGGGTATCACAAAGACTTTGGCGTTGACATTGAGTTGTCCACAAATCTCAAGTCTTCCTTAACTCATTTAATAGTACTTTGTACTTGTTAGTCAACCATATCACTCTATAGCTGGCGTTTTGCTATTTTTATGGCACTGGTTATGTGGCTTTGGTTTATGGAATCTGGATCGCTTGGTCAACAAGAATCAAAGAAAGATATTGTTGCAGAAGTTATATACAAGTCAAGAAATGCTGATTTAAGGTTTGAATATATTGTTCCTGCGTATTGAGTGATGTGATAGTTAACATTGTGAGGCCTAATGTGATGAAAAGAACTGAAGACTTGAGTTAAAATGTGGACTTTTTTTTTTACTGGATACCTTCTTACAAAATCTCTTCAATATAGTCAGTTTATAGTTGTTCATACAAAAGCAATCCATTATACAACTCTTACTAAGATTACTCAGACTGAGCAACTTTCGTAATTTCATTTTTATCTTTTATGTTGCAATTATGTAATTTACAATTGTTTAGTAGTCATTTAATAGTCAGAAACCACAAACAGATTGTCCACTTGTCTTACAAAAGACCAGAGTATAACCCGTGCCCGCAGGACACTACCCTAAAACACGTTAGTTTTAAGATACATGCCTACATCATGTTAATTATATATTACCAATGATTGCATATATTGAGAACTTTTCTTAAATATTTTCCCTTATTTTCTTTAAAATTTTCTTCAAATAGTTTCAAAAAAAATCTTAAGCTCTAAAATGAATTTCAAGAGCAACAATTAATGCTAATTTGTATTTTTTTGAACAAAATTAATGATAATTCATAATATAGAAAAACACCATTTATTTGAACATTTTACTAATAGTTAATTTTAAGAAAAAATAGTTTTAACTGTTCTGATAAAAACATAAAGGACAACTCATGCCCAAGAGCAATACACCTTAACATAAAGTAAATCGTAGTCAACTGAAATCCTTTAGTATAGTTTTTAAGTAGTAACTTTTCTCTAAAATTAACCATGTCCCATCCTTTCACAACCTTAAACTTCAACACCCAAATAGTTTTGAAAAAGTCAATACTTGTTCATACAAAATACGATTTAGGAGATAATATCATTTATTTATTTTTTGGTGCAAGGGAGTTTACACGATTTTTCTTTTTTAAAAAAGTTTCCTTAAGTAAATTGCATCCAATGGTTCAGATGAATTTGTTCTGGTACAACTGAAGTAATCGTATATATCTTGAAGACTGAGAAATGGTTTCTTAGGGTCCGAATTTCTCGGAACTTTTAGGGCGACTTGCGGCGGCGATTTCAGTGAGATTTTCGGCGGCTTTTCAAAGTCCTCTCTCTGATCGACTCTCATTCAACGAAGATGGATCCCCCCACAGTCAGAAAAAAGCCACAAAAATCTGCAGAGGAAGAGAAAGTAATCGTTTTTTATCCCGACAGATACTGGAAAGCAATCGAGTCATTCGACCATAGTTTGGTAGGAACGTTTTTGCTACCGTCTAGAGTTAATGTGTAGTCGATGAAAAATCTATTCAAGAAGATTTGGGTCGAATGGGAGAAGTTCACCATCCACGAAGCCTCTTCCAATCATTTTTTTTTTCCGATTTCCAACGATGGAATCGATGGTGAAAGTTCTTGAAGGAGGCCCCTGGGTCTTTGATTGGAATGTTCTCGCTGTGAAACCATGGATTGCTGGATCCTCCCCTGATATTGCTACATTTAGCACACTAGACGTTTGGGTGCAGGTTCATAATATGCCTCTGTTCTTACGTACAGAGGAAGACATTACCAAATTTCTAAGCGATATGGGTGAGGTTATCAAAACGGATCGAAGGATCCTCTCAGGGGGTGGCGGTGAGTATATGCGAGCTAGAGTCCAGATTGATATTACTCAACCGCTAAGGCGGGGAAGTAATATTCAAGTCTTGGATGATACCAAATGGGTTGATTATGTTTAAGGACGTATCCCTTCGGTCTGTGCATGGTGTGGAAGGTGTACCCACTTCACGAACGGATGCAACTTCAAGACCCCGGAAGAGAAACGAACAGAAGAGTGGGGCTTTGGTGATTGATTGGTGTACAGACCAAAACCAAAGTCGGAGAAAGTCCCAGTTAACCGATATGCAGAGGGCGAGAGTATCCCTCCAATGGGGACTCCTACAGATATGGCGAATGAAGGGGGTCAACCTTCTAAAGCCCCGCAAGGCAGCGATGACGAAGCATTGACATGAACTGAAACCGGGGGTAGCGAACCTACGAGACCCACCAGAAAGAAGAAGAAGAAGAAGAAGAAGAAGAAGAAGAAGAAGAAGAAGAAGAAGAAGAAGAAGAAGAAGAAGAAGAAGAAGAAGAAGAAGAAGAAGAAGAAGAAGAAGAAGAAGAAGAAGAAGAAGAAGAAGAAGAAGAAGAAGAAGAAGAAGAAGAAGAAGAAGAAGAAGAAGAAGAAGAAGAAGAAGAAGAAGAAGAAGAAGAAATCAAATTCTAGTTTTGAAGCCGATACTGAGTCATCCATGGAAGTCTCGGACACAGAGGGTCAGAGGCAATCGAAGATTTATTCAAATCCACTTGCAACGGACGCCCCAATCACCTCCGCTATTGACAAAGGTAAATGAATGCAATCCTCATCCTCGACTGACAGTTTGAGTACACCTAAGTCTGATTAGGGTATGACCACGAAGACAAAGAGGAAAACGGGGCAGATTATTCTTAGCCCCAATCCAAAGCATAAAGCGGCGGATAGAAGGCTAAGTTCGAACAGATTTATGGCCAACTTCACTGGTCTTGGAAGTGAAATTGTTGGTGAAGGTTTAAATGTGGGAAAGGAAGCTGATGGTACCGATCAATCTAAGCCAATTGTGGCAACTGCAAGGCAGTCCCGCCAACCATTATGAATGTGGTCAGCTGAAAGAGCTTGGGAACCTCCGTAATGTTCTAGAGCTCAAGAACCTCCTTGGAGGAAATTCCCCGAATATTGTCTTCTTAATGGAGACGCGTCTCTCTGATAACTCCATATTTGGAGTTATATTCTTATATGTTTCCTTACCGTTTTGCGTGTATTCCGATGCGTTTTGATAGATTTTGGATCATTTCTTGCTAAATTTGAGCATGTTGAGTCTTTGCACGTTAATGATGAGTCCGGGCACTTTTTGCATTGATTTTGACTATATTTTATCACGTTTGATCTTCCGGTATGTTTCTCGTGTTGTGGTTTTCAGGAACCGGGAGCTCGGGACGTGACGTTGGAGCAAAAGTGAACTTCGGAAAAGTTGGAGGCTCAAAGGATGCTCGGGAAGTGAAGACGAAAGGAAAAAGAGCAAGAAGATGGAGTTTGAAAGGTGGAAGATGAGAAGTAATCGTATGTTTAACTCAAGGTAATCGTACGGTTACCTTCACCCAGAAGTAATCGTGCGATTACCTAGATGTAATCGTACGATTACCTTTAATGCAAGTAATCGTACGATTACATCAAGGTAATCGTACGATTACCTCTGCGGCCAGGATCGAATTTTTGGGCTGTTTTCGCTATTTTGGCATAGTTTTGGGAGTTTGAAGCCACGAAAGACTTAGGAAACATTGGGGAACGTGATTGGACATCAGAACACACCTTGGGAGTCGTGCTTGGAGTGCTTGGGAGCTAGGTCGAGAGCTTGGATCATCCGTTTGGCTTCTATTCTCCGTTTCTTCTCTAGTTTTTCATACTTGATCATGAAACCTTGTATTGTGAACATGATTATGAGTAGATAAACCCTTATTTTGGGATATCTCGTAGGAAACTAGGGTTTGATCACTACAACTTGTGGTTTATGGATTTTCTCTCATGCTATTATGCTTAATTGATGATTTCTTCTCTAGTTATGTGTATTTTACGCTTTTAATTTATCAATTCTATTGATAGACGTATTAATAGGATTGTGCTAGGTTATGAACGATAGAGGAATCTACGTTTGTTGCCCGGAACATTGAAATACACACTAGCCGTATCTAGGGTTGAGGAATCTTGCTAGTTAGCTAAGAACAAGAGTAGAAACTAGTATCGTAATGCGTGTCTGAACTTGAGTGAGCTAGAGGAATCAGTAACGATAGTTTAGGCATAGTTATTGGTTGAGACATCTTCAATATAAAATTGCTCGTTTAACTAGAATAAGAACTCATCGTGTTAGGAAAACATAAAGCCAACGTAGTGTGACATTCCTAGTGATCCGTAGAGATATCCTGAATTTAATCAAACTTGATAAACGTCAAAATCAACCCGTGCTCGTTAATCTTGAAATAATTCTTTGAATTATTTGAGATAATTGTTACTTTTAGTTATTAGTAGAAATAGAACAAAACAACTGCGCTTTGCCCACACAAAGAATAAATTTAGTAGTTAATTTACACGAAGTCCCTTGGGTTCGACAAACCGGACTCTTCCGATTATTACTACACCGACAACTGTGCACTTGCAGTTGGAGCGTGTCAAGTTTTTGGCGCCGTTGCCGGGGACTTCAGATAAATTAGCTATTATTTTTCTCTTTAGGGATTTACCTTTCAGTTTATATCTGTTACTCACCTGTTTTGTGTGTGTGATTCGTAATTTCAGGTCTGATTCATTTGGTGCATGTCACGTTCTAGAGACGAGCCTTTGCATCCAATACTTGAAGACCCGGAATCCTTATTGCGAGCACAGAATAGAGACAAGAGGAAAGCAAATTCAGTTCAAATGGACGAGCAAACTAGAGCTGAGTTTGAGAGGTTCCGCAAAGGCCTCGAAGATGCGGAAGCAGCTAGAGCTGCAGCTGTGGAAGATGCAGCAAATCGAGCAAGGGAAACTGAGCAGCTTAGGGCTCAAATGGCTGCGATGCAAGCCATGATTGATCGCATGAATCCCCAGAATCCACAACAACTCCCTGGTGCAGAAATAGTTAATGGGAACAATGGAGGAGTTAATGGTGGAAACAACGGTGGCAATGGGAACAATGGGGGTAATAATCGGAACAATAACGGCCGGAATGTGGTAGAGCAAGTCAACAATGCTGAGGAGGATGACCGTCCTTTGGTGGACTACTTCAGAACTACACCGGATGGATATCAGCCTACCATTGTCAGGCCGCAGATTAATGCCGCGCATTTCGAGATTCGCCAACCGTTGAACAATATGGTTAGGGATGAGTGCTTATTCACGGGAGCCCCGAGTGATGATCCACATCAGCACTTGCTCAACTTTGAGCAGATTACTTCTACCATGTATAACCAGAGAGTGCCAATCGAGACTATAAAGCTCATGCTTTTCCCCTTCTCTTTATCGGGAAAGGCAAAGACATGGCTTATGGAACTTCCAGCAGGCAGCATAGTTACATGGGCTGATTGTAGCAGAGAGTTTCTCAGGAAGTATCTTCCACCATCTAAGGTTGCTCAATGGATGGCTGACATAACCACATTTAAACAGCAGGAAGATGATTCTCTGGGTGACACGTGGAGAAAGTTCAACCAGCTCCTTCGCAGATGCCCTACTCATGGGGAGCCATAGTATAAACTTCTTCACTATTTTTATAATGCTTTGGACAGGGAGACTGCTAGTGAACTAGACATGATGGCTCAAGGCAATTTTATGGGAATGGGACTACAAAGATGTCGTGATTTGCTAGATAATGTAGCAAAACGTGAATCCACGAGGTCTGAAACTCGTAGAAGCACGAAATCAGATGGGGCATTGGTTAGTCAGATAGAGTCTATGGTGGAACAGAAATTTGAACATCAGATGGCAGTGATGACGTCGGCTTTCAGTCATTTGAATCCATCGGCACAGGTGAAGTCAGTGGGAGAAATGGTAGCAGATGCAAATCAGGGATATGGGGATGGCATTGAAGACGTGAATTACATGGGTCAACAAAGACAGCAGCAATGGCCAAACACCTATCATCCTAACAATCGCAATCACCCCAACTTTAGCTATGCCAATCCGAATAGTGGTTTATATGCGCCAGGTCATAGACCAAATGTTCCATACCAAGCTCAGAGACAGGCTCCACAACAACAGGCTTCAGCCCCACCCTCAGAAGAACAGGATACAAATGCGATGTTGAGGAAACTGTTAGCTAGCAACGACAAGATTGAGAGTAAAATTGTCGCAATGGAAGCCTCGTTAAAGAACCATGAAACACAAATTGGCCAAATAGCTAATCAGAATCCTCGACTTCCGCCAGGTATACTTCCGTCTAACACTATTACTCCAACTGAGCAATTGAAGGCTATTACTACTCGCAGTGGGACCACTACCCAGGATCCCCCATATCCTACCCATGCGCGAGCTGAGGCGACTAAGGCCACTGAAAAAGCCTTAGATGAAGAGATTCCCGTGCCTACCGTGATTCCCCAATCAAAGGACACGGTGAGGAAGTCGGATGAGAAACAGAAGCCAAGGGAGGAATACAGTGTGCGAGTGCCATACCCGCAGAGATTGAAGAGTCAAGAGGATGCTAAGCATTTCAAGAAGTTTGTGGATATCTTCAAGAAACTGCACATTAATATACCTTTTGCGGAGGCCATTTCACAAATGCCTAAATATGCCAAATTTCTCAAGGACCTCCTTTCTAATAGGAGGCGCATGGATGAATTTGAAACCGTGACTCTGAATGAGGAGTGTAGCGCGGTTGTGAAAAAGGCGCTACCAAAGAAGATGAAAGATCCGGGCGGTTTCATCATTCCTGTTACATTGGGAGATGCGTTTCATGGGAGGGCATTGTGTGATCTTGGGGCAAGTATTAATTTGATTCCCACATCGGTTTATGAGCAACTTGGTGTGGGAGATCCTAAGCCTACCAGGATGTGCTTGCAGATGGCTGATCGCACTATAAAACGCCCCAGGGGTGTTTTAGAGGATGTATTAGTGAGAGTTGAAGGACTCATCTTCCCAGCGGATTTTGTGATCTTAGACATGGAGGCTGACGATGATGTTCCTCTTATTTTGGGCCGCCCATTCTTAGCTACTGGGAGGACTATAATTGATGTGGCCAATGGAGAGCTGACTATGCAGATCAACGATGAGAAGGTGGCCTTCAATGTATTTGAGGCTATGAAGTTTCCCGCATATGCGGTAAGTGAGCAATGCTTCGGGGTGGAGGCATACACGCCGGACGAAGAGGATGATATTTTATTGGAGCAGCTATATGAGGAGCTTGTTCTACTCGATTCCAGCGAGAAAGAGCAAGCATTAGATGTTCATTGGCGTCAGCCCCTACCCCTCTTTAATGAGGGAAGCAGGAAGATTCTTACTCCTTCTCTTATTACTGCTCCTGTTTTAGAATTAAAACCTTTACCTGCACATTTAAAATATTTATATCTTGGATCTAATGATACTTTACCTGTGATTGTGTCTTCTTGTTTGAACAGGGAACAGGAGGAACAATTATTGAAAGTGTTGCAGGAAAGGAAAGCAGCTATGGGATGGACCATAGCAGATATCAAGGGGATCAGCCCCACAGTTTGCCAGCACAAGATTCGGCTCATGGAAGATAAGAAGCCGGTAGTTCAGTTTCAGCGCCGCCTCAATCCTCACATGCAGGAGGTGGTGAAGAAAGAGGTGCTTAAATGGTTGGAGGCGGGCATCATTTATCCGATTTCCGACAGCACATGGACTAGCCCGGTACAATGTGTCCCTAAGAAGGGGGGTATAACTGTGGTAGAAGGGGAAAAAGGTGATCAAATTGCTACGCGGACTGTCACTGGGTGGAGAGTTTGCATGGATTACCGCAAGCTCAATGATGCCACTTTGAAGGATCATTTTCCCCTTCCATTCGTTGATCAGATGCTTGATAGGCTGGCACATCACTCTCATTATTGCTTTTTGGATGGGTACTCCGGGTACAACCAGATAGCAATTGAGCCAGCTGACCAGGAGAAGACGACATTCACTTGTCCTTATGGGACTTTCGCTTTTAGACGCATGCCTTTCGGGTTATGCAACGCACCTGCTACGTTTCAGAGGTGTATGATGTCGATCTTCTCTGATATGATGGAGCAGAATTTTGAAGTGTTCATGGACGACTTCTCGCTCTATGGTGATGGATTCGAAGACTGCCTGCAACAGTTGGCCCGGGTTCTGGATAGATGCATTGACACCAACCTAGTGCTCAACTGGGAGAAGTGTCACTTCATGGTTACCGAGGGTATTGTTTTGGGCCACAAGATCTCCAGCAAAGGATTAGAGGTGGATAGAGCCAAGATCGAGGTTATTGAGAAGCTTCCTTACCCTACCTCTGTTAAAGGAGTAAGGAGTTTCTTGGGACATGCAGGGTTCTATCGACGCTTCATTAAAGACTTCTCGAAAATCACGAAGCCTTTGTGTAAATTGCTTGAGAAGGATGCAGTTTTTGATTTTAATGCGGAGTGCAAGTCAGCTTTTGATTTGCTCAAGGAAAAGCTGATTAGCGCACCTATCATCACCACACCAGACTGGACCCTACCATTTGAGCTCATGTGTGATGCTAGTGACTATGCAGTAGGGGCAGTTCTGGGCCAGCGGAAAGATAAGGTAGCTCACGTCATTTATTATGCCAGTCGTACTCTTAATGATGCACAGGTTAATTATGCTACCACGGAGAAAGAGATGTTGGCTATCATATTTGCGTTGGACAAGTTTCGTCCATATCTTGTGGGTTCTCAGGTGACGATCTTCACGGACCATTCAGCCCTCAAGTACCTTCTCACCAAGAAGGACGCCAAGCCAAGATTGATCCGGTGGGTGTTATTGATGCAAGAGTTCGATGTGGTGATCAAAGACAAAATGGGAGTAGAGAATGTGGTTGCAGACCATTTGTCAAGACTGGAGAACGATAAGCAGGAAGATTTGCCGATTCGAGAGGATTTTCCAGATGAGCAGCTCATGGTTGTGGTTGCAGCGGTGCCTTGGTTTGCTGACTTGGCAAATTTCAAGGCACTCAACATTGTGCCCAAGGACCTGAATTACCACCAGAGGAAGAAATTCTTTGCAGACGCGCGACAGTATTTCTGGGATGATCCTTATCTGTTCAAGTTGGGGGCGGACAATGTATTGCGGAGATGTGTTGCGGAACCGGACACGTTAGAGATCCTTAGACACTGCCACGAGTTGAACTGTGGGGGACATTTCGGCAAATCACGCACAGTTGCGAAGGTACTGCAGAGTGGTTTCTATTGGCCAACCTTGCATAAAGACGCCCATCTATTTGTGCAGCAATGTGACCGATGTCAAAGAACAGGTAATATTTCTAGTCGAAATGAAATGCCTCAAAATTTCGTGTTAGAAGTAGAACCGTTTGATGTGTGGGGGATTGATTTTTTGGGGCCATTCCCATCGTCGCTTGGTAATCTGTATATTTTGTTGGCTGTTGATTATGTCACCAAATGGGTGGAGGCTCTGGCTTGTCCAAAGAATGATAGTGCTACAGTCGAGAGATTCTTACGCAAGAATATATTCACAAGATTTGGAACACCCAGAGCCATTATTAGCGATGAGGGATCACACTTTGTGAACAAAGTCTTTGCCAATACCTTGAGCAAGTATGGGGTAAAGACACACAAAATCTCACTGGCCTACCATCCGCAATCTAATGGACAAGCTGAAGTGTCTCACCGTGAGATAAAGGGGATTCTAGAGAAAACTGTCAATCCAGGGCGCAAAGACTGGGCTATACACTTGGATGATAGTTTATGGGCATACCGGACTGCATACAAGACTCCCCTTGGCATGTCTCCCTACCAACTCGTTTTCGGGAAATCATGTCATCTGCCGGTGGAACTTGAGCACAAAGCGTTTTGGGCGCTAAAGAAATTAAATTTGGATGCTAAGCTCTCTGGTGAGCAAAGGAAGCAGGCATTGCTTGAGTTAGAAGAACACAGGTTGATGGCATATCAGAGTGCCAAGATATACAAAGAGAGGACCAAGCAATGGCATGACAAGCATATCATTCCACGAGATTTCAGAGTGGGCCTGAAGGTATTGATATTCAACGCCCGACTGAAATTGTTTCCGGGCAAGCTGAAATCAAGGTGGAGTGGTCCATTTACAATTACAGAGGTCTACCCATGGGGATCGCTCGAGGTAGAAGCTGAGAATGGGAACAGGTTCAAGGTAAATGGACAGCGAGCAAAACCATACGTGGACGGGAATTTCATTGGGGTTATCGAGAGCCTCAAACCAATTCCCGATATCTGAGCTCATTTGAGGTAACTTGGTCGGGCCGTCGACCTTAAATTACAAAGCGCTTGTTGGGAGGCAACCCAACCTATTTACTGCATAGTGTAGATTTTAATACTGTTTTGTTATTTGATTTTGTTATAACTAAGAGGTGCGAGAGAGTGGATTTAATATTTTCAATGAGTATGTGCAGGAATTCTAGGTGGAAGGCCTATTCCGGATCCCCCTTCTTGATACGTGAGTGAAGAATTGCACGAAAAACGAGAAAGAGCAAGCCAAAACGCGTATCGGGACCCGGAATGAAGAAATGGATGATTGACGCCATTCCTACACGTACTCAACACACGCACCTGGGGAAGATCAAGTTCCCGGACTCCCCTTCTTGATATACGCGAAGAAGACGTAAAGAAAATGAGAAAGCCGGCACAATGGCACGGATTACGAGGTAAATTTTTGAAGACAGGACTGTGAGCTGAATTGAACAGTGCCATAGTGTGGGGGTGTTCGAGAGCTTTCTGTGGATGGGTGGATCGCGTATATCGGAGTCCGGACGAAGAAGTTATGCCAAAAAGGATGTTGCGAAGACGAAAAGGGAGCCAAAAAGCATCCGGAATTGCCAAACGGGTCTTTGGAATGAGCAAATTGAAGGATAAAAGGTTCCCCGGACTTTGGGAATCTTTTATACCATAAATGGAGTCTCGAGGTCGAGGAGATCCATGACAAACCAAAGAAACGAGCAACAAAGACGAAAAAGGATGCTAAAAGGCGTCCAAAAGCATCCGGAAATGCAAAACGAGCCTTTGGAAGCGCGAAATTGAAGAATGAAAGGTTCCCCGGACTTTGGGAATTTTTCTACATGAGAAGAGATCCCGCACTCCCCATCTTGATGAAGGTGATTGCAAAATTTTGAAGAAAACGACAAATTGGGCACAATTTGGATATTTTTCGCGTAATTAAGCGATAATTGAGGAAAGACGGGAAAACAATCCGGAAACGGGACGTTATTTTTACGACCAAGACATACGTCGGAAAAGGGATCCAAAGGTGCATAAATCACACTCATCGGAGTTCGGGATCAAAATACGAGGTAAAGGTTATATTTTGGCTATTAGAATTTTTTCTCCTGCACAAAAGTAATCGTACGATTACCTTAGGGTAATCGTACGTTTACTTTTGCCTTAGAAAAATTTTTGGGGTGGAATTTTGGAGAAAACTCACTGCCCATTCGTACGAAAGTATCCGCACGATTACTTTAAAGTAATCGTACGATTACCTTAAAGTAATCGTACGGTTACCTTAAAAGCAATCGTACGATTACCTTAAAAGTAATCGTACGGTTACTTTAAAAGTAATCGTACGATCACTTAGAAGTAATCGTACGATTACTTCTTACTTAGAAAAAATTTTGAAGTTAATTCTCATGAAAACTCACTGCCCATTCGTAGCACAAGTAATCGCACGATTACTTTCAAGTAATCGTACGATTACCTGAAAGTAATCGTACGATTACTTTCTTACGGGCAGTCAATGGGGTTAAAACAAAACTTTTTCTACTATTCTCTCCATCTTCATCCCGTTGACCCTTCTCCTCTCCTCTGCAATCACCACCAAGAACACAACCTCCAGCCACCACCACCTGTCACCACCGCCGCCTCACCGTACGCCGCACAGCCTCCACAATCTCTCACCAACACCACCAGCTTCGTCTCTCTCTCTCTCTCTCCGCCGCCCGCTACCTCTCTCTCTCACCCGCCGACCAAACACACAACCCATCGCCGCCGCCAACTCTCTCTCTCAGCCACGACCACCATCTCCAATCACCACCATCAACATCACAGAGCCATCACCACCACTACCACAACTCAGATTGGTGGTGAATCGCAGAAGGAGGCAAGGCTAGGGTTTGAGGGAGAATCTGAAATTGGGGGCGATTGAGGTCGAATTCGAAGGAGCTATTCTAGGGTTTCGACGGGGACACCGCAAGGAGCAAAAGGCACACGTCAATTGAACAATTCGGAACAAAAATTTCGGCGACCCTAAAACAGCCCGGGTTGTCAAAATTCTGCAAATTCGTGCCCGTAAGACTTGCTCCGGGCACGTAGGTACGTCCTAATCTCGCACAATTTCAATACTCGAGTCTAGGCACAATTGAGTAAAAGCCCAATTTACTTTTTGTTGCGCTTAGAAGCGTGCTTGGGGGCGATTGATTAAAGTCCTAGGATTGTGTGCTTACGTGTTTAATTGCCGTATATTTGTACACAACTTGTCACTGTGCACGTGCTTGCTTTTGTTACGTTACTTGCTTTATCTCGTTATACTTGGTTAAAATGAGCAAACGTGCGAGAACGAGTCGTGACAACGACCCCGGTTATACATTACCTGGGGGAAGTGGGGTGAATGTGTCGGAGAATGAGTCTGCTGCTGAGGGGGGTGACTCGGGTGCCCAATTGGTCATCCCGTTATCCCCCGAGCTTAGGGTTTTTAGTACACCCGTTCCATCCTCCTTGCCCCCAATTCGAAAGGGTCGTGGTCATGCGCCGGACGACAACAAGTTGGCAGTTGATAAGGGCGGGGTCTTTTGCGATTATAGGTTTATTTCGGCGACTGCCCAGGGTTATTACCGATCGAACCCTAGGATTAATAGAGGTGTTCAGGTTGAGAAACTGTTTCCACTAGAGGGGTTTCCCGAAGACCTACAAAAGGTCGCGAAGGCCGAAAATTTTGCGGGGTGGATGGAATTAGTGAAAGAGAAAGCCAGTTCTGTGCTGACTCGTGAAATTTATGCAAATGCAAGACACACTGATGAGGGTGAGACGTCTAGGCTCAATGACCCTCGTGTCATTTATTGTCGTCGGCACTGGCTAGTTTTGTCCTCTGAGAACATCGCCGCAGCGCTTAAGTGGCCCCCGTTGACAGCACCCTGTCAATTTAAGGTTTATCTGAAGAAAGACCAGCAGACGCTCATTAATGAGGTGTCAGCGTTTTGTTTTGCGGGAGTGCCAGGGGCCGACTGGGACAGGTCTAAAACCAATATCAGGCATTGGAAGCTCCCAGTCGGATACTTGCTACCTAAGCCACGGTGGCTCATTGAGCTGTTGGAGTCATGGGTGTTGGGAGTTTCGGCTCCCAATTACGTTGATTTTGAGGTGTGTCTCATGGCTCTGTGTCTATCGAGGGGGCATCGGATAGACATCCCTAGGCGGATTTTCCTGTATTTGCATGAGAGATTTGAAGAGAAAAATAGGAAGTCTGTGGGCCATAGTTTCTTACTTTTGCACTTAGCTAAGGGTTGCGGGGCTGACGTACCTGATGGAGAGCTAGACATCACACCCAAGGCTCCGAGAATGTTTGACAAAATCCTGGACCCGTTCAAGGATGTAGTGGTGATGGAGGCAGGAGCTAGTTCTAGACCTCCTACAGGAAAGGCTAAGAAAAGAGCCTTTTCCTCGCGAGCGGCTCCTACTCCTCCAGCTCCTATTCCTCCAGCTCCTACTCCCGTTCCACCTCAGCCTGTACCACCCCCTGTCCTTGACCCTGGCCAGCCGAGTGTGAGCTTAGCGGACTTGATGGCCGAGTTGAGATTGACCAGGACTATGACCCTCACATCCCAGGGTCGGTCCCGTGACTATGTTGCTGACATGAGTGCTAGGCAGTTTGAGCATCATCGCAGTAGCATGCGTAACCTCGGTCAGGGACTACGTCAGGTGAGTCTGCATCAGCACCGTCAGGACCAGTGGTTAGAGGCATTGGCCACTCATGTGGGATTCCCGAGAGATCAGTGGCCTAGTGGCCAAGAGACCTACCCTGGTGCCTACGAGTACCATTCGGATGCCTATTCCGGAGACCAGGATCAGGACGACGAGGATTCGTCCGAGTAGACTTACCACTCCCTGCATTTGAATGCTGAGTCTTTTCGCTTGCCTATGCATTCGTTGAGGACAACGACGCGTTCAAGTGTGGGGGGGGGGTTCCTCAGCCTTTATTAGCAAAGTCCGTGTCTGCATTCACCAGCTACATATAGGTTGTTTGTGTCGTGTCGTGAGTCAGTTTGTGTAGTCCGTGTCGTGTTTATACATATTGTGTGTGTCGTATTGTGAATAGTTTATGTTTAGAGCAAGTTTTATTTAATTGAGTCCACCTACCCAAATCGAGTCAATTTCGAGTCTTCTTTCGTGTCGGCCCATGCATGTAGAGTAGGAAATATTATCTAAAAAAAAAATTGAAAATTGAGAAAGGGCAATCAAAAGAAGCTTGAAATTGGAAAATCGAGCAGTGTGAGAACTTTAGGCATAGGGTATGAGATGTGACCGAGAATGACAATTTGAGTTCCCCTTAGTATGTATAGAGAGACTTTCTTTACGGGAATACCTGCCTATTTTTAATACACTTAAATGATTTTCAAATCTAAAGTGTGTGCCTTGTTTTCTTACAAGAGATGAGCTAGGTGTGAGCTAAACAAGCCGAACATTCATGTGTACGTCTTAGGTAGTCGCCAACCCGCCTCGTAGTGGTACACAGAACAGCTGTGCGAGGTGTGTATTAGAGCACTCACTGCTTATAGAACTTACCTTGTAGGACCACTAGTAAACCCTGTTTTGAACCTTGGATTCTTTGATAACCTCTGGACTTAGGGTGACGATTCTTGGCATTCATCATTGATTTGTTAGAATCACCGCTTTAGTGCGTCACGAGGGTGTTTGTAGTTGAGGGGGTTCGATGAGGGAGTACTTCATGATATATTTGAGTGAGTCTTACGTATCGCATGTGCTTCATTTCTGATTATCGAGGGGAATGCGAGGGTGAGTGAGAGTAGGCTTGCGCACTTCGGTGTGGCGGTGTTCCATGTCATTACACCATGGACACAGTTGTGGAGAGCCGTGAGTGCGTGGCATCTAATACGCACAAATTGGGTTGGGTGATTTAATTGGTGGATCGTGCTAGGGATCGTTTCTTTTCATCATCTTGGTGTAGGAGGATCGGTTGGATTAAGCACGAGACTTATATTGCTTTGATTACTTAAGAGGGGACATGGATATATTCTAGTGTGGGGATGTCGACTTTTGACTACGGACATAGAGATTGAGCTTGTGACGACTCCATCCCCATACTTGTACTTGGATTTGTTTGCGGCTTTGTTTGGTGGCACCGTGTATTTCATTGAGTTAGGGGGAGATGGATTTTACTTGTGATATATATTAATTGGATTGTTTACTCCCTCCCCTTAACGTTTTTGTTTGGCTTGACACTTGGAAGACCACTCGAGATATACGTTGTAGAAGTTGTGTTTTTGGATATTGAGAAAAAAAAAAAAAAAAAAAAAAAAACAGAAAAAAAAAAAAAAAAAAAAAAAAAAAAAAAAAAAGAGAAAAGAAAAAGGAGAGATGAAATAAAGGAATAAAGTTTGAGCTTAATGAAGACCGAGTGGTGGAAGCAACTATTTCATTGACGGCGATGTTCATCTTGTGCATGTTTCACGACTGTGGCCACGGAAATCGTTATTGTACCGGGGTTTGAGGGGATCGAGGGCCGGAGATGGTGAGTTTCGGGTTGCGGTTCCTATCATCGTGGTGAGGGTGTGTGAGATGTGGGTTTTAACGTGAGAATGTGACGCTTAGGACTTGTTACTACATGATTATCCTTTTGTCCCTAAGCCTCTACATTTTAACCCGTTAGCGGAATAGGAGCTCGGACCTTGAATGTGGCTTAGCCTAGCGTAGCCTCTTATTTATCGGCACACGCGAAGAGGTAGGTTATTCTTACACGTAGTAAAGCTAGGCTTTCTATACTAACTAAGGGAAATTCTTGTTGTCAATTTTAGTTGCAATTCATACCTCGTTCCTAGATTCTTCATCACTCCATGAGAACCGATTTGAGCTAATTGAGATTGCCCGATCTCGCCTAAAAAGATATTTTGTGTATATATGTGTTTAGTTAGGATCGAGTCATATATTTGCATTGCATCATATTGTTGCATCGTTGAGTCTTGTATTGAGTCGTCGTGTGTATTGAGTCGGCTAATTGAGGTTAGTATGCAATTGGTAAGTTGAAAAGTATGCAATGGTCTTGGTTAGAATGGTTGACTCGAGAGGTGAGATGAGAGGAGGAAGGTTCGGACGATTTTGATAGTTTGGGATTTGGATTGTTGCTCGGGACGCGCAACGGGTAAGTGTGGGGATAGTTGATAACTCCATATTTGGAGTTATATTCTTATATGTTTCCTTACCGTTTTGCGTGTATTCCGATGCGTTTTGATAGATTTTGGATCATTTCTTGCTAAATTTGAGCATGTTGAGTCTTTGCACGTTAATGATGAGTCCGGGCACTTTTTGCATTGATTTTGACTATATTTTATCACGTTTGATCTTCCGGTATGTTTCTCGTGTTGTGGTTTTCAGGAACCGGGAGCTCGGGACGTGACGTTGGAGCAAAAGTGAACTTCGAAAAAGTTGGAGGCTCAAAGGATGCTCGGGAAGTGAAGACGAAAGGAAAAAGAGCAAGAAGATGGAGTTTGAAAGGTGGAAGATGAGAAGTAATCGTACGTTTACCTCAAGGTAATCGTACGGTTACCTTCACCCAGAAGTAATCGTGCGATTACCTAGATGTAATCGTACGATTACCTTTAATTCAAGTAATCGTACGATTACATCAAGGTAATCGTACGATTACCTCTGCGGCCAGGATCGAATTTTTGGGCTGTTTTCGCTATTTTGGCATAGTTTTGGGAGTTTGAAGCCACGAAAGACTTAGGAAACATTGGGGAACGTGATTGGACATCAGAACACACCTTGGGAGTCGTGCTTGGAGTGCTTGGGAGCTAGGTCGAGAGCTTGGATCATCCGTTTGGCTTCTATTCTCCGTTTCTTCTCTAGTTTTTCATACTTGATCATGAAACCTTGTATTGTGAACATGATTATGAGTAGCTAAACCCTTATTTTGGGATATCTCGTAGGAAACTAGGGTTTGATCACTACAACTTGTGGTTTATGGATTTTCTCTCATGCTATTATGCTTAATTGATGATTTCTTCTCTAGTTATGTGTATTTTACGCTTTTAATTTATCAATTCTATTGATAGACGTATTAATAGGATTGTGCTAGGTTATGAACGATAGAGGAATCTACGTTTGTTGCCCGGAACATTGAAATACACACTAGCCGTATCTAGGGTTGAGGAATCTTGCTAGTTAGCTAAGAACAAGAGTAGAAACTAGTATCGTAATGCGTGTTTGAACTTGAGTGAGCTAGAGGAATCAGTAACGATAGTTTCGGCATAGTTATTGGTTGAGACATCTTCAATATAAAATTGCTCGTTTAACTAGAATAAGAACTCATCGTGTTAGGAAAACATAAAGCCAACGTAGTGTGACATTCCTAGTGATCCGTAGAGATATCCTGAATTTAATCAAACTTGATAAGCGTCAAAATCAACCCGTGCTCGTTAATCTTGAAATAATTCTTTGAATTATTTGAGATAATTGTTACTTTTAGTTATTAGTAGAAATAGAACAAAACAACTGCGCTTTGCCCACACAAAGAATAAATTTAGTAGTTAATTTACACGAAGTCCCTTGGGTTCGACAAACCGGACTCTTCCGATTATTACTACACCGACAACTGTGCACTTGCAGTTGGAGCGTGTCACTCTCGTCCGTTGAATTTTGAGCGGATGAAATCACGTTTAGGCTTTAACGCCGGCCTAGGCGTGCCTAGTGAAAGGCGTAGTGGTGGTCTTGCTCTCTTATGGCACGGGAGTATTGTTATTACAGTTTTGGATGGTCAAAGTTCTTTATTCATTGCGAGATTTGTCACCCAAATTCCCAAGTGAAGTGGCACTTTACGGGATTTTATGGGGACCCAGATAGCAATGAAAGAAGGAACTCGTGGACGTTGTTGGGTAGACTTCACGGCCCAAACAACATTCTTTGGTGTGTTATTGGCGATTTCAACGCCTTTCTATCTGAAGATGAGAAACACGGGGGTCGCGCGGCAGAGAAGCAACTGATGGCGGACTTCATGTTAGCTCTATCTTCAAACGATTTATTTGATCTTGGTTACAGTGGTCAAAGATTCACTTGGATTAGCAATCCAAGGAATGGTAGTCGTATTCGTGAGCGCCTAGACAGAGTTGTTTCAAATTCAGCTTGGCTATATATTTTTGGGGCGGCTAAGGTCACCCACCTTATGGCGGCAGTTTCAGATCGCATCTCTATAGAACTTTGTTGGTCTCCGATGGAGAGAAAGGCCCCTTGTTTTCACTTTGAAGCAATGTGCTTGAGTCATGACGACTGTAAACCTTTTATTGCTAGAAATTGGACAGATTGTAATAATTTACAGCTCAGCAAGAAGTTTGAAATTACTGGAAAGAGGCTCAAACAATGGGATAGATCTGTTTTCGGCAATGTTAAGCGTAAAATCGCTTTTATTCGGGAAAGGATCGAGGAATTGCATAAAGGTGACGATATCGATGCAGTTTATGAGAAGATTAGTAAGTATAAGTTTGAACTTAATACTTTACTTGCTAACGAGGAAGCAATGTGGTTGCAACGGTCAAGAGTCAGTTGGCTTAAAGACGGTGATCGGAACACTAATTTTTTCCACCGGAAAGCTTCGCTACGCAAAGCTAGAAATTATATCTCTGGTCTCGAAGATGTGCATGGAGTCTGGCATACTTCCACACAGGATATCTCTGCAATTCTCGTGTATCATTTCAACACTATTTTCACTTCGCAGAATCCTTCGGAGGAAGAAATGAACTGCCTGCTGAAGTTTGTGGTACCGACGGTTTCAGCTGCCCAGTGCGCTCGGCAGGATGCTCCATTTTCTTGGGCGGATATTGACACCGCTCTTAAACAGATGGGGCCGAATAAGGCTGCGGGCCTTGACGGTTTCCCGGTATTGTTCTTCCGAGAAAATTGGGATTTAGTGGGTAACGAAGTCTCTAATACTTTCCTCAGAATTCTTAATGACATTGCTAGCTTGGAGAGCTTCAATAGTACTGATCCCCAAGGTGAAACACGTACGTTTCCCCTCAGATTTGAGACCAATTATTTTATGCTCCGTTATCTACAAAATGGTTTCAAAGACTATTGCTAACCGTTTAAAGGAAGTTCTGAACGACTGCATATCAGAAACCCAAAGTGCACTCGTAAATGCGTTTGATTACAGACCAAATCTTGGTGGAATTTGAGATTCTCCACTCAATGCGTACAAGGAAACACGGAAGAGTAGGATATATGGCGGTCAAACTTGATATGGAAAAGGCTTATGTGCAACAACCCCCTTATCCGTCTCGGAACAAGACCGGGAGGGCGATGCTTAATATAAGCGGCGGAACTCAAAAGCAAATCAAACCACAACACTTAGTTATAATATTAGACAAAACTTTAGGTCTTACACACAAGCTTATTACTATCACACACTAGCATTTCTAGATATTACTTGTGACAATGATAGTCTAGATGAGTCTCGCGCCCTTCTATTTCTTAATTCCAGCTCCTAGACCTGCGGTGGGAAAGAAAACAAGAACCGCAGTTTTTTTAAAGTCAGCAATAAATACTGAGTGAAATACACCTTGGCATGTAAAGCAGGAAATATGAGATATGTTGGTTCACGAATTTTATAAAATAACAGTAAGAGAGTATGAATAAATATCATCAGAGTTCACAACGGTATAAATAGCAGTGTTAATAAGAAACATTCTGATAATCATCAAATTTCGAATTAGTTATTTCACAAGTTTTACTGGCCATTCAAAACACAAGTATAATTAACGATTTCCTAATATAGAGTCAAAGAAGTCAGATTATTATGCACATTAACCGAATATAGTAACGGTCAACGAAGGACCTCCCAATTAGTAATGGTCAACGAAGGACCTCCCAAATAGTAACGGTCAACAAATCACCTCCCAAATAGTAACGGTCAACAAAGGACCTCCCAAATAGTAATGGTCAACAAAGGACCTCCCAAATAGTAACAGATTCCGGTATGTGCGATATTTCACTTTACGTTATTAACAAATTATTATTTTTGCGTGACCGTTTCAAATAAATCATTTCAAAACATAAAAAAAACTCGAGTAAAGCATGTGAATCACAAAAACACATTTTGAGACAAGTTATAAAATCAAATTTCGACACGAAGGAAGCAAGGATCACGAGACTAAGCATGTAACTCACAAGTACATTTTGAGATACGACATAAAATCATGTTTTGACACGAAGGAAGCAAGGAACACGAGGCTAAGCATGTAATCTCACAGTAAGTCGGGATAACGATTCACAATCTTTACGGGTAGTTAACGTAGCCTATTTCTATGAATCTGTCGCCTACAATTTAAATCACAATGATGCTACTACCAAGTAAAGGAATGCATAAATATTTGCCTAGGTCAGATACTAAGTCCATCCCAATAATCCTAATTGACCCGCTTTCTCAAGTGGTATACTCAAAAGTCGAATAAATGATATACACACACATGATTCTAAATGTAACTAATGCACATATATGGATGTTCAGTATCACAAATAAGTCACAAAAATACTTAGAAGTTCCAAAAATCATGTTTTCTAAAAAATGTGAAACTATGACTCTTGACAGAATTGTAGATCTAATTTTAGAGGCAAATTTACCATATCACATGATCTCCTAAAATCAAAAATTAATTTAATTCAAAATCAACCTAAATGTGTCTAATTCTGAAACATCATAAAAATCATGCATAGCTATTGTAAAACTCAAGTTACAAAAATAACAAACACTGTTGTGCAGAGAAATATTTGGCAGAAACTTTCAACTTTTAAAGATGATTACTACGACTTGGAGTATAGCAATCATGCTCATCTTCTCCACAATTAACCATCAATGTGTCTAGTTACAACAAAAGAAATGTGAGGTTTCAAAAGTTTTTGGAAGTGAGGTGTTTAACAAAAATTGAAAGATTGGTCCAGAAACAGAGTTTCAGAAAACATGCAACTTAAAATGAGCTTATCTCCCTAACCAAAATGGTTATGTAGTTGATTTTTTTCTCAAAATGACCCTATATGTGTCTTTTTCAATATATTTAGGAATTAAAAATTTCACATAGACAAAATTTGAATATAATCCATGTTTTTCACAAACTGATCAGATTGTATGAACATGCAATTTTTCAATAATCAACAAGAATAGATCTAATGATACATGCAACTTATGAAGACTTGATTTTCAACCAAATAACATCATTTTAAGCATTAAATATGACTTTTACATTCTCTTGACACAAATTATCAAAGTGTTCTTGACATGAAAGTACAACTACCAAGAAATTTACAAAGTGCATGTGGGTTCTACTTTGAGTTTCATGAAATATAAATAATCAAGTGTCAAGCTCATGATAAAGCCAACAAAATGAAGAATCAAGTTTGGATATTAAGAAATCAAATATGAATTTTCATAAACCAATGCTAAGTATAGGCATGCAAGCATGAATTCAAGGCTAGAAGAAATATTACCCCAAGATTCAAGAACATGGTGAGGAAAAGAGTGAAATTGACCTTCAATACTTGAGAAGAATGGTGAAAGAGCTCCCCTCCATGATCATACAACCCTTGGACTCAAGTTTTCATGCTTTAGATGCAAGAAAATAATGTTTTGATAGTGTTTTCATGAGTTCAACACCCAAAAACGGGATAAAGTTTGGAGAGAGAGAGAGAAGAGAGCTTGTAAGAGTGCTCTTGAAGAGAAAAAAACATATCAAGAATTGAGAGAATGAAATGGGATTGATGGTGGAGGTTGGTGGTGAAGAATATCCCAAAAGATGTTGATACAAAATGAAAGTAGTAGTGGGAGTTGATGGAGATGGGTGTGATAGAAAAAATTGAGTATAATGGGTGTAGTGAGCTTGATGTATTAGTAGAGCAAAATGGGATATGCTTGTAAAAAGAAATAACATCTCCATATTTTAGCAGAGTTGACCAAAGATAATGAGGGAACTTTAGTATAAATAACCAATAGATGAATTACTAGTTGGTGTTGAAATGTGAAAGCTTAAAGTTGAGGGGTGAAAATATGATTTTTAATAATAGATAACACATAAAAGCTTGTTTATAAGAATTATAAAGTTTGCCAATCAATTCCAAATAATATATGACATGTCCAAACCACAAGTGTATGGCTGTCGGTGCAGTAATAATCGAAAAAGTCCGGATTGTCGAATCCCAAGAGACTTCTTTGTAAATTAGCTATTAGTTCTTAACCTTGTGTGGGCAAAGCGCAGTGGTTTGTTCTACTAACTCTACTGAAATTAAAAGACAAAGATCTCAATTAATCAGGTGAAAAGCTTCACGATTAACGAAGAATGATTTTTAGGTTACTTAACAAGTGGACAAGTTCAGGATATCTCTACGGGTTCACTAGGGAATTCACACCACTTATGATTTATGTTCATACAACGGATGTTTTCTACTTAGCCAAACGAGCAATTTCACTTTGAAGATTCCTCAACCAAAGTCTATATTTAAACTCTTGTACCTGATTCCTCTAGCCTACTTAAGTTTAAATATGCATTATGATCTTGATCAACTCTTAGTTCTAGTTAACTAGCAAGATTCCTCAACCCTAGATTCGACTAGTGCAAGATTCAAGTTCAAGCAATAACTATTGATTCCTCTAATAATTATCACATAGATCAATCTTATTGTGACGTCAAACAATATGAAAGATAGGATTACGCGTATGAATCAAGCATAACTAAGCATAAACATCCAATTAAGTCAATAAACATGAAGCATAATCCATAAATCACCAAAATATGGTGTTCAAAACCCTAGTTCCCTATGAGATATCCCGAATAGAGGGTTTAGCTACTAAAACACATGATCAAAGTACAAAGTTTCAATGATCATAAACAAAAACTAAAGAGGGGAAGAAGATAGAGAATCAAACGATGGTCTCCAAGCTCCCAAGAATGTTCCTTGCTCTCCAATGGCGTCGAATGATGAATAATCCAAGCCCTAGGTCGTTCTCCTTGTTAAATCACGTCACTTCTTTCAAGTTTTTAAAAATTACACTTTTTACCCCTTTTCTAATCACGTCAGATCTACTAATGTGATCTTGGGATCACAATTTGTGATCCTAGGATCACCTTTGTAGTTGTAGAGTCACGTTACTCTTCTATGTGATCTTGCACTTTGATCTTGTGATCATATGATCACCTTTGTAGGATCACAATGATCTTCCATGTGTGTTGCTTCTTTTCACCTCTTGAAAATTTGGCTAAGTCTTTTTCTCCTCTTAGCTTCTCCTCTTCTTCTATTCTCTCATGCATTCCTTGAGTTTCTTTCTTTCCGAAGTTCGCTTCCGCTCCAAAATCGGCACTCCACGCTTCCGGTTCCTGAAATTCACAACACGAACAAATACCGGAAGATCAAATGCGACAAATAAAGCATAAAACATGCATAAAACGCCCGGATTACACCATGAAGTCCAAATACTCAAGTATGCTCAAAACTATCAAAACTCGGCCTAAAACACACATAAATGCATCGAAAGTACGCGAAACGACAAGTAATCACAATAGAATATAACTCCAACTATGGAGTTATCAATATACTATATACAAAAGATTTCAAGACCCATTGTTTTTTGAAACTCAAGTATTTGTTTTACTGAAATTACAAAATAACCCTTAGTGAAAGTACGGGGTATTACATTATGACAGGGTGGAATGGAGGTTTCTGGAAGCTACAATGTGTAAAATGGGGTTTAGTGATGGTTGGGTTTCTTTAATCCACGAGTGCATATCTACTACCTCCTACACGTTTTCTATATGAGACGAAACTAGGGGGAGAGTTAACCCATGACGTGGTCTCAGACAGGGATGTCCACTGTCACCCTACCTTTTCCTCTTTGTGGGGGAAACCTTATCTAGAGCTCATATTCAGCAGTGGGCGAAGGTAGACTTTCTGGTATTTCGGCTTCCAGGGGTGGCCCGATTATCTCCCATATTTTCTTTGGAGATGACAGCATGATTTTCCTCAAGGCTACGACGGAGGAAGTTAACTTTTTCCAGTTATTGCTTAAGCAATATGACGATGCCTCAGGTCAGAAGTTTAATTTACATAAATCTTCTGCTGTTTTTTCTTCTAATGTACCGGCCTTGATCGTGCTAATCTGTGTAGCCTTCTAAATGTTCCTGAATCAGCCAATCACGAGTAGTATTTAGGGCTCCCGACTGTGATAGGCAAGAAGCCATGTGCTAATTTTGGTGGTCTCACTTAAAAGGTTGCAAATAAATTTAAAGGATGGAAACAAACTCTCTCTTATGCAGGTAGAGAAGTTCTTATTAAAGTCGTCTCTCTGTCCATGCCGGTGTACACTATGAGTTGTTTAAGGATCCCTGTTACTCTGTGTCATAAATTAGAGATGATGTCAAATCATTTCTTTTGGGGAAAAAGCTTGGATCAAATAGGTGGACACTGTATTGCGTGGAATTACTTGAAAAAGCGTAAAGAAGAAGGTGGCATTGGTTTCAAGGATTTAGAGGATTTCAACACAGCTCTTCTTACAGAGCAGCTTTGGAGGATTATGAGTACTGATTCTCTCTTGAGCCGAGTTTTCAGAAACAAGTATACTCCTACTGCAGATATTTTATATGGGTCTTCTCAAAATAACAGCTCCTACGCATGGTGTTCCATATCCAGCGCGAGGAATCTCATTCGTAGTGGAATTCGTTGGAAAGTAGGTGATGGTCGTTCGATCTCAGTTATTGAAGACCCGTGACTCAAAAGGGAACCCAACTTTCGGATTATAATGCCTCCTTCAGGGGCTCCACAACTCCGGCTCTCGGATTTCATCACTCCAGAACGCCATTGGGATATGGACAGATTCGAGAGCCTTGGTTTTGGCTCTGACTTGGCAGACATCGTCAAGATTCCCCTTGCTCCATCTCCTTCTCATGATACCATGGTGTGGCATTATTCAGAAGACGGGAACTACAATGTTTCGTCAGGTTATGCGCTCCGTCGTCAAAAAGCTCTTGATATTGCCTTACCATCTTCCTCAGATACAGTAAAGGCTTGACTTAAAGCACTTTGGAAGATGAGGGTACAGCCAAAGATGATCTTTACGGTTTGGAGAGCTTCGCAAGACTCGCTAGCTACTCGGGAAAAGATTTCGCGTTTCAAAAGGGATGTCCTGACAACGTGTCTTTTGTGTACAAGTCCCAAGAATCAGCTTCACACTTATTCATGGAATGCTCGATCACAAGAAAGATTTGGGAACATTTTATGGGCGTCCAGTTTATCAACAAGTTTGTGGGTAAGATCTCATTTTGGATTCCAAACATTTTCTTATCCCTCTCAGCCCATGACTGGGTCACCTTTTGCACAATTATCTGGAGGATTGGGCCCAACGCAATTCAATAGTTTTTCATAAGGATGTTTTGAACATTCACAATCTACGGTCCTCGGTTCAAAGCTACATATGTGATGTTCCTTGCCCTCGGTCAGTGGACCGACCAGAGTTTCCTTCTGACATTCCGGTAGCTAGCTGCTGGCGCCCACCAATCAAGGAATCTTCAAAGTTAACACGGACGGATCTTGGCACTCGGACAAGGATATAGCAGCGGCAGGAGCTGTGCTCTGTGGAAACAGTGGTGAATTAATCTCTGCAGTTGCTACTCCCATTCTGACGGTGACGTACGCTTGTGATGTCGAAGCCCACGCAGTCCGAGAAGGACTCCTACTCTCTCTAGAATGTGGTAAAAATCATATTGGCGTGGAATCGGGTGCAAAAAGGGTAGTAGATACAATCAAGAACAGTCACGGCATTTGTATCCGTTCAGAAGTAGGATATATCTTCCGGCAAATACATGCATTATGCCAACGTTTCAGTATGTCTCGTTCACCTACAACAATCGCTCAAGGAAGGGAGTCGCTCGCGAATTTATTAAGTTTGGACTTTCAATTCATAAAATGCATGTATGGCTATATAGTAACCCAATTTGGGCCCAACGGCTTCTTGATCTTGATGTAATTGGGATTTCACGTCCCACTTTATTGCATTAATAAGAAGTTGGTCTTATTCTAAAAATAAAATAAAATGTTCTAATGGACCAGAAACCATTTTAGAAACATTAGAATTCTCACCGTCCTAATTTGTTATATAGATCGGAGAATTTTTTTAGTTGATAAATGTTTTCAATTTAGTTGTTCTGACACAATTACCTATTTACACTAAAGAGCTGCATTATGCATAAAAGCAATAATTTAGATTTGGCCCGTCTAAAAAATCGAGATTTGAAAATCTAAGTACATCAACTTGGAACCTTAAATACAAGGGTAAATGATAATAACCACTCGTTCAATATGGATAAAATACAATTTGGTCCAATGACTTTTGAATAATTATACTCTGCACCCTCCTTATTAACAAACCCTAACAGTTGTATTTAAAATACTATTTCAGCGCTAACATTGCAAAATGAATCATGATTGCAACGATAAATTCCTCTGAAAAAATCAGGTTCTCGGCTTGCACATCATCGATGAGGCATTGGATTTATGGAACATGTGTTATAATGGATTTTGAATCCACCATCCTAAACTCCTTAAAATTTTATACTACAAATTTCTTGGTTCCCGTGTCTTCTGTTTTGTACTTCTTTTCTAGGGATTACCATAATTCTTTTGTAGTACGCATAGAACAGTACACATTATAAAATTGATATCTAAATTATTAAGTACATAATTTCTAACGAGGAAGTCAGAATGCTTCTACGCATCAATTGTAATAAGTGCCTCTACATATGCGTTTTCAGGAGTTGCAGGCGCATCATCCCTCAAATATTTCTTCAAACTGAGGGTTGTGAGATTTAAGAAAATTTTATGCTGCCAGTGCTTGAAACCATTTCGGTGAACTTTTCAGGTTTGTCCACCGGATAAGCGGTTATCCGGAACAACGGGTTTGGCAGCCGCCGTCAACATGGTAGACGAATTAGTCGGACAAGAGTCAGTCCTAGTTTCTGCCATTGCTGAAGAAACAGTTTGTTTCAACAAACTGAAAAGGAAAAGGAATAGAAGAAGAGAATATTATAGAATAATAAAACTGTATAGTAATCAGATGAAATAGTAATAAATTATGCTAAGATTTCTTGTTTAAACAGATTTAGTTTATCACCTAAAAAAATATTACTTCACGGTTTTTGAAAATGATTAGTTGTGATAACTAGAATCTATCAATAATTGTGATAGAAATAAAAACACAAATATTAAAACTTACAGATAGATAATTTGCCGAATGAGGAAGTGAGATCGAAGACAGTCTCGTTGTGCATGAACGATCTCAGGGAAGTAATATCCCCCCCCCCCACACAGTGACAGGGCTACATTTTATTTATGTACAGACATAGGTAAATTACTACCCAGGATGAAAGTCTTCTTGTACTACACACGAAAGCACAATCTTCAGTACCGACGAACTGAACAGATGCTTGAGAGAAGTTGTGAGTATGAGAGATTGATAACAAGAATTCTGATGGGTCAAAACCGGGAGAGTATGGATACTTTCATAGGTAAAGAAATGACAGTTAGAAACCGTTCGTGTCTGGTCAAATTTGAACAGTAACGTTTGCAACTGTTCAAATTTGAGTAGACGAACTAATCTTATCTCTCTCATTTCGGGCCATAGTAAGGTTCCCCTTCCTTAACAAAATTTCCCTTAATAGCCAAACATTGAGTAGACGAACTAATCTTATCTCTCTCATTTCTAAGATGTGAGTTAATTTAATATTAGAAACAAATGGGGAAGCAATATACCAGTTGTTAGGAATCAAGAAGAGCCTTGAAACGAAAAACAAAACGACTGATGAACACAACTTTTAAAGTGGTTCACTAGTTTTGACACTAGCTATGTCCACAACCACGATCCCAATTTTATTGACGAAAGAGCCAATTACAATCCAAGAAACACCAAAAAGACTAATAGCCACGACCTACACCCATAGATATATATATATATAGGCGCAGACTACTCACTTGTGCCCAAAGCAACGCCTAAAGTTACCAAAACATACAAGGAAACAATTCCAAAACGGGCAAGGAAACAATCCTTAGCCGCCTTGGACCAAGTCAATTTCCTATGATAGGTATTTGATTCACCAAAACATAACAAAATTCCACCATGATTCAAACACCCTAGCATTCAATCTGATGCTCCTTTTCATTAATCCCATCATGGATGCGTCTCAATCAAGAACGCTTCCACCCAATCTTCCGCAGCTGTATGCGAAACTCGAATCACCAACTCGTTGCTCCAACTGCCATGCGTCCTTGCTACGACGGCCCAATTGTGGATGCACCTACACAATCAAATCAAGTGATCCACCCTAAACCAACTGCATGTATTCCCAAAATTACAGATTTCGAATACATCCCCTATCCGCCACAACAAGCGCGTCTATGTGTCTCAACAAACGTAAAGACCTGTGTGTCCCAATAAACACACCACTAATGCAGCATGACACAATGCATATCATAAATATGACACTTAGTGATAAAAAGTACCCATAAATTGATAAATATCATGCCAATTGTGCAACCAAAAAACTGCACCAATGTGCAAACCGATACACGCCCAATAACGTGTCAACAATAAACGCGTGCACAATTACACGAAACCAAACAATATATGCCCAACAACATGCATCCAATCGATGTGCGCCCAATAACGCGCTACCAATCAAATGGCTTGTCAACAACACGCGTCAAATTGCTCCATGCCACGAACCAAATCTGCCAGTTGATTTTAGTCGTCTCCACCTTGATTTGAATACTCCTAGCAGCCAGAAAAAAGATCCACGTGCCCAATGCTCCACATCGAAAACCCGATTACGCCGGAATGCTAATTGCACGTGAACCATCAGATTCACTCTGGAGTGTGCGCTTGATGGTCCATGATAAGGAACTCGATAGCTCCCCCAATAAGGAACTCGATAGTTACCCCAATAAGGAACCCGATAGCCCTCCACTAAAAGTTTGGTAGTGGGTGTAGCAACAATACTCTTCTCATCAAAATCATTCATCTTCATCCCAAATAACGAATTTTCCATCACTTCTCACCAAATCAAAACCCAACAACTAGGCTTCGATACCACTTGTTAGAAACAAATTCGAAAGCAATATACCACATGTTATGTATGAAGAAGAGCGATGAAACGAAGAACAAAACGAATGAAGAGCAAAAAGATCTAAAGTGGTTCACTAGTTTTCAGACTAGCTACGTCCACGGCCAAACGACCCTAACTTGATTGATGAGAGAACCAATTACAATACAAGACACACCAAACAAGCTAATAGCCACAAACTATACCCATATATATAGGCCTGGAGAACCGACTTGTGCCCAAAGCAACGCCTGAAGTTACCAAAACGTACAAGGAAACAATTCCAAAACGGAAAAGGAAACAATCCTTAGCCGCCTTGGATCAAGTCAATTTCCTATGAGTATTTGAATCACCACAACCTAACATTTAAATTTATGAAGTGGCCAACTTCAAAGCATAATTTCTCATTCACCCGTTAATGGTTTTCGACGATTGAGATATTGAGTCGATATGCTTTTTACCTAGTCTAGAGATATGTTAATTGTTTTCCAATTTCTTGATTTGAACTTGATCGAAATCGGGTAACAAAACATTGTCGCCAACAACTCTTTTTGCAAAAAAATCATACAAAATTCTAAAAGAAATCCCTAAAAAATTTAAGTTAAACCCACCAATGCTTGACAATGGAAACCAAGTAATTGACCTACAAAATTGACACATAACACAAACTTCTTATGTCCAGTATTACAAGTTTTATCAACTTTTTTTTTGTCTATGGGTGTTTATCTGTTTTAAAATGATAGATTTTGTTTATCAATTGACGATGAAAAAATGTAAGTATATGTTGTTTCAAGGTTGGACTGATATAATGATACCATTCCCCGATCTAAGACATGTAGGTGCAATCGCCGGGGGCATTCACGAGAGAAACTGATATTCGCCCAAGGAGAATAAAGTCGAGCGTTGTTGAGAGAAAAGCAATGGCAATTTTGTGGAGTTGATATGGATGGATGACGGTGTTGGTGGCTATAGGAGCATATATTTTTCAGGTTCGTATTTATTGTAACTTATAAAATAAATGGGAAAAAAGAGAAGAGTTTTTTTTTCGAAAAGTAACTGGATTACGCATTGTGGCCCAAAAACCGACCAAGGAAATAATTCTCAAATACATATTAGGCCCCAGCGGGCGGAATTGAAAACCAAATATAATTTGTAGGATAATGCACTGCTTGAGTGGCAAATACGTGTGCGCATTTATTCCACACACGTTGCACATGGGTCACCACGCGTTCTGTGATGTTCCCCATTATCTCGATACAATATTTGAGAACTCTATCAACCTCTGTGACATCTTCTGGTGGATTCTTTTGGACGATCCGATTCATTTCTCTCACAATGGAGAGTGAATCCGACTCAATCCAAATCTTTGCATGTCGTAGATTCACCGCAAGATCAATTGATCCTCTCATAGCCTTTGCTTCTACTTCTTTCATCGTGTTTGAGAAGGGGATCGATCTTGATAATCTGGAAATGAAGATTCCTTTTGGGTCTCGAATCACCGCTCCGATAGTCGCCTGACGCCGATCATGGTTCCATGCGGCATCTGTGCTGATGACGACCCAACCCTACGGTGGCACTGAAAGGGGGGGGGAACCGGAGAGGACCCAATCTGAGCCGGCACTCCATCACCACAAGGTTTCATCGAATCATCATAACAAGACAACTAAATTAAGACTTGAATCACCAGTTCATTTGGACTTATTTTCTGATTTCTAAATACAAGCGCATTCCTATTCTTCCAAATTAGCAAACTCATCTTCCTCCTTTCTTCTGTATTTGTAGCAAGGAACATGTATACCCACCAGATCTGGAATTGCATGTGCTCTTCTGCAATGAATCTTGGGCCTAAAAGTGAAGAACAACACTTTTTGGCGAAACTGAAGTGTAATAGGAGATGAGTTTCACTCTCCTTATCTTTTTTACAAACTGGACACCAACAATCTGTCTCAATCCCTCTTTTAATGAAGTTTTGTCGAACCGACAAGCTTCGATGAAAAGCTCTCCAGGTTGTGTAGAGAAATCTCTTTTGGATTTTGACTTTCCAAAAGAGTATCCACGAACTTGGGGATGGGTTCGAATTACTTCCACACGGATTCTTCTTTCTTCTTTCTTCTTGTTGAACAATGACTTTATAACTTGAATTAACTGTATAATGGCATGAGTATGAGAAGTGCCATATTAACGTATCTTGGACATTTACTGTTGGAATAGAAATTCGCTTAATCTCTTTAATATCTTTCTCCCAGAAATATTTGCTAATTTTTTATCATCCCACACTCTGTCTTCTTTGATTAAATCTGAAATCATCACTGGTGGACCATTTTGGTTCAAATTTGGGGTAAAAGGTTTGAAAGTACATGCTCTGTAGAGCCACGGGTCTTGGAAGGCATTAAGCCTTTCTCCGTTTTTCAGTCTCCATATGCAACCACTTAATATTAGTTTTTGGCTTGAAATAATACTTTTCCAAACAAACGAACTATTATTCTTCGCCAATGCTTTTAGGAGACCCGTATCTTCGAAATATTTGTGATGTAAGACTTTGGCAAGAAGAAATTCTGGATTCATAAGAATACGCCAGAACTGTTTGGCTAACAGGGCTGTGTTGAACAATTTCAGGGGGTGAAAACCCAATCCGGCGTCTAATTTGGATCTTTTCATCTTGTCCCACGAGATCCAACTGATCTTTCTCTATTTCTCATCAAACCCCCCAAAAGAGAGCCATATCATATTCAAGTTTATCACAGAGGGTTACAGGTAATATAAAACAACTCAATGAATAAGTTGGGAGGGATTCAATCACAGCTTTAATTAAAACCTCTTTACCTGCTGGGGAAATAAATTTTTCTTTCCAATTAGAGAGTTTTACTTGCACTCCTCTCCGGAATATGCTGAAAGCTGACCATCTTATTCTTGCTAATTTCAGTTGGAAGCCCCAGGTAGCGGTCATGAAGCTTTCATCTTCGAATCCGCACAAGACACTGAGCTTCATACTATCCACTTCTGAGACATTGCTGGAAAAGACAACGGAGTACTTGTCCATATTGATTTTTTGGCCCGTAGCTTTCATAGTCTTGTAGTAGCTTAGTTAGCACTTTATATTTTAGTATTAGTAGCTCTTGTAAATATAAGGGCGTCGTCGGAAAAAAGAGGTGGGAGACTCTGGGACCCCATCTTGACGCAGCCAACCTGTAATAGCACCACTAGACATAGATTCCGAGAGAGCACGTGAGAGAACTTCACCACAAAATAAAAAAAAAATGGTGAGATAGGGCAGCCCTGACGAAGCCCCCGCTTGGGCACAACATGACCAACATTATGCCCCTTAAAAGAGAACGAAAATGTGGTTGTGGAAATACATTATGTGACCAAGCTAATCCACTTCGTCCCAAAACCCATTTTGTTAAGGATCCTTGTAAGGAACGACCACTCCACTCGGTCGTAACCTTACTAATATCCATTTTTACAGCCATATAACATCATTTCCTTTGATTATATGCCTCACTGTGTGGAGAAGTTCAAAGGCTGTAATTGCATTGTCCGTTATCAATCTGCCTGGCACAAAAGCACTTTGACTTTCGGCTATAAGGGATGGAAGAACCATTTTAAGCCTATTTGCCATAGCTTTTGAGAAAAGTTTATAGTTAACAGTACATAGACTAATAGGGCATAAGTTTGTGGGTTTTCTGACCTGTTTGACTTCGGGAATTAGAGCCAACAGATTGTGGTTGAACTCCCCCACACTGTGTTCTCCATTCAGGATCCGCACGACATAGCCCCCCACATCTTCCTTTAGATATTGCCAATATTTCTGGAAAAAGATAGCTGGGAAGCCGTCCACCCCAGGGGCTTTTAGCGAGCCCATATGTATTAAGCTTTTCTGTGACCTCTTGGATGGTGTAAGGAGATTCCAGGAAATTAAAGTCTTGTTGACTTATACTATGATCCACAAATTCAATCATAACATTAATGTCATTGTCCGAAGTGTGAGAGGAGTCAAAGACACCGTCGAAGTACTGCGTGAGTATCGTAATGATGTCCTCGTCTTCTGTCTTCCATTCTCCACTTTAGTCCTCCAAACCTTTAATTGTATTTCTGGATTTTCGCGTTGTGGCTTTCCTATGAAAGAAAGCCATATATTTTATCACTGCATTGTAGCCATTGCACCCAAGAACGTTGCTGCCACAACTTCTCCTCCTTTAGAAGCAAATCAGCTAATACCTTATTCGTTTTTTTGGTTGATAAGCAATGCTGGCCTATTTCTTATGTCTCTTAAGGCGGCCAATTTCCTTCTTTAGTCTCTGGATCTGTTTTTAACATTTCCAAAGTTTTGGGAGGCCATGAACGTAAACTGTCTGCACAAATATCAAGTTTTCCTTTCAAATTGACATTTTGAGATTGCCAAAATGATTGGATTGCTTCATGACACGCATTGTTTTGGAGCCAGACTGCTTCATAAAAGAATCTTCTTTGGCTAATAACATTACCGGTTTGGGTAGGAGTACCAAAAAGCACTTCTATTGGGTTATGATCAGAGGTAGCCCTTACTGAGTGGTTTACCCGTGCATTACTGAACAAAAGTCTCCAATTAACGTTAGCCACCGCCCTATCAAGCCTCTCTCTAATGTTGGTTTTGTCTTCTTGATTTTCGTTCCACGTAAAGGGATTCCCATAGAAACCCAAGTCCTTGAGATCACAAACTCTCAAAGCTTCAAGGAAAGGGGTCGTCCGAGAAGAGGTAACCCCTCTCCCTCCATCATTTTCTTCTTAGGATGTAACTTTGTTAAAGTCTCCAACTACACACCACAGAGCATCTCCATGGCGTTTTTGTTTTGACAAGAGGGCCCATGAGTGATGGCGCTCTCCTTTATCCGGATCTCCATGAAATTCAGTATAAAACCAAGGATCCATACTCGCAATGGATTTCATCAGACAATGAATATGGTGCACCGACTGGGAGATTAGTAAGATCTCTACTGAATAATCCCATAGAAGTGCTAATCCGCCACTTGGGCTTATACTATCTACGTACAGGCCTTTTGGATACTGATCCTTTTTTCCGAATCTCATCCATCTCATGTGAATACAACCTAGTTTCCATGAGAAAAACTAAATTGGGACGTATTTGCTTCACAGTGTCACAGATTGATAGAACGTTTCAGTGGTTTCCAAGTCCTCGCACGTTCCAACTTAGAGCAGTCATTGCTCTAGGCAAAGCTTCTTGGAAGCTCTGCCTCTGGTTCAGTTGGGATGTTTTTGCATTCCATTCCGACATCTTCGAACTGTCCTTTCCGATGTAGTACTACAATCAGTAGGTTTGGGGTTTTCCTTAATCACTTATTGATTACAGTTTCTTTTTCAAACCTCAATAAGAGACCTTCCTTAGCTGTGGTTATTACCATTTGGCCCAGCGGATTCCTCTTAGTAGTGGTGCCATCCTCCGCACCAGAAACTAAGCCTTTATTTCGAGCCTTATCTTCTAGATTTGCTCTTTTCCTTTTTGAAACTAACTTAGCTCCAAACGTGACACCTTTAGGTACGACAACCTAGTGTAGCGTGCCCAAATCAAAACTAGGTTTATCCCCACAAGGTGAGATAAACTCTATAGTTGGAAAGGATTTGACTGGCCACTGATTGCTCTTAAAATCATCCTCGAGATTTTGGGGATTTGGAAATGATTTGGTTTGCCATTTCACTGATTGATGGATTTGTCCATTGATTGACTTCCCCTTTCCTCGTTAGCCAGCTGTTGACTTTTTATCCATTAAAGCATGATTATGGCCTTCATCAGATCTCCGTTTTCCATCTCGCCCCTCTTGGTTGACAGTTCGCCGTTTTCCGGTGGGTTTTTCGAGCATCCAAGCTCGAAACTCAGGAGAGCTCTCCTTTTGGATCATTAGATCTCGTTTTCCACACCTGTTTGCTTTGTGATATAATCTGCCACACCACTCACAAACATAGGGTATACTCTCATAAGTGAGATTAACCCATATTTCTCCTTCAGCAGTTTTAACAAAGGCTCTTCTACGTGGGGCTTCGTAGGTCTTGATTCGAATTGTAGCCTTGATACAGCGATCTTTTTCCTCCCCTTCAATATGGATCGTGACTCTATACATCACCAATGAACGCAGCAATAATGGAGCCTATATATTCATGGATTAGATGAAGAGGTAGGCCTCTTATTTGTATCCACACCCACACATCACTGAATAGATCATCATCTTGTTTTCTTTGAATGTCCCACTCCTTTAGGAGTAAGAGTTGATCATCAAAATTCTACGGACCAACATACCAGGCTTTCTCCATTGATCTCTTGTTCTGAATCTATAGATGAACATGTTGGGTCCGTCTTTCATGATTTTTAGATTATCCTCCGGACATCAGAGTCTTCTAAAAAACACCTTCATATCAGCAACATTAACTTTTGCTTCCCCCACAAACTTGCCAATCAAACAAAGTTTCCAGTCTTCGCGTACTTTACTGCATATCTCCTTTCCCAATGATAATAGCTTCTTTTTTCTCGTCAGAAAGTGTGATACAGTTTACCCAATCATCTTTGTCGCCTTCCATTGTTGCAGCCGTTTGGAACCTTCAACTTCTTTCTAGAGAGAAACCATAGAGAGAAAACATTGGAACCTTCAACTTCTTTCTAGAGAGAAACCCTAGAGAGAAAACATAAGAATTTGGCTATTTCTCCGCTTCTTTTTTTTTTAAAAAAAAGAGTTGATAAAAAGAGAAGAAAAAAAATGAAAAAAAAAAAAGATAAAGTGAGAAGAAACAAAGATGAGATATAGAAAACTCATAAGAGATGCATAGTAGAAAGCAATATGGTAGAGAGAAAATAATGAAGTTGTTGGTACTTGTTAGTACGAACGAGAAAAAAAAAAAAAAAAAAAAAAAAAAAAAAAAAAAACTAAAAGTATGAAGTAAGAATCACTACCTAACACAAAGTCTTTGAAAAATAAGGTGATAAGAAAGAGAAAGTGATTGAACATTGGAAGTTTAAACTCTTAAGTGGTATAAAGTTGTTGATAACATAACGAATATTACCCTTATTGACATTACCCAAAAAACACACTATATGACTAGTGAACAATGCGATGGACAGTGGACTTATAGAGTGGGTTTGGTATGACTTAGTTTTGACTTTTAAGTCGACTTTTTAGTTGTTGTAAAAAGAACTGTAACAAAAAAGCTGATGAAAAAAGTTCTATGGGTTTGTTAAAAAAGTTTGATGTAAAAAGTTAGTAATGTGACAGCTTTGTTGTTTAGTGCATATTACCAATTTACCTTTATTGTATCAACTACTAAACATTTATTTCAAGAAGACAACAAATAAAAGTTCACTATTTGAGTATAATATGCAATAGAAACAACAAAAAATGTATTAAAACGCTACATTTTTCAGGGCAAAAACACTGCATTATGCAAATTCTATTTATGTTGCATATGGAAAATCCGAGGATTAGTTGATTTTGTAGTAGTTTAATTGTTGTATGTAAAAATATGGACATAATGGTCTTTTTGTTGTTTAGGAAGAAAAAATCCAAAAGAAATTGGTGAAACCCAACATTTTTCTGAACTTAATTTTACTCTTCAAAGCTAAAATCCAAAATTATCATAAAAAAATTATATCAAACTTTTTGAAAAAGTTCAAAATAGATTATAAGTCCAAAAGTTGGAAAAAGAGAAATGCTATGGAAACCGATAAAATCTTCCGGTGAGGAGCCGAAAGTGCCACCTCATACATCTTTTTTTTCTCTCTCTATCGTCTCTTTCATCTCTCTACTGTGTTTATCCTCGTCCCTCAGGCCTCATCTATTGAGTAAACCCAGCACCCGCTCCATATTTATCTAGTATCTACAATCTGTGTAAACCTAATCTAAAACAAATCAAAGCCCTGAAATTGCCTTTGACAGAATAGAAATTACATAAAACAAGTTAGTAATCGCAATTCTTTCTTGCTCTTTCGAAACTCGACCCTCAAATGTCTGTACTATGTGAAAGAAAATTACTAATCTTCTCCAGAAAGTTGTTAATGTGTTCAGAACATCTAAGGTTCGGAATTAGTGGTACAAATTTTCTTTTGTTATGTCTCACCCTTTTCAAATAAACGATAAGCTATGATATTTACTTCCAACAAATACCGTTGTTCATGGTGATTGGGAACTTACAGGCCATTGAAAAATGCTAGAAGGATATGCAGAGAATAGAGGGGAAGAGAAATAACAGAGGAATGGGTGTTTGGGTTAATTCGACACATGAGAGTGGATTGGTAAGAAAAACAGTAAAGAGAGGGGAAAGAGACAATGGAGAGGAGGAGAGAGTGGATAGGGTGAGAGAGAAACAAATATTAAATTAATTGCTAGTGGATGGCTGATGTGTCTATTTCAGCTTCTCTCTAGGAGATGCTTTCGGCATTAGCATGACTCTTGGAAAAAAGACATACCAAACCCACTCATAAGTGCAAGTGCATTGAGACTTTATTAGTATGATGGTAACATACACCACAGGTTTTAGAGAAGCGGAAACGTCACTTGCATTGGAACTGTTGATCGTGGATTGGGGTTTGACCCTGTCAATGTTAAATACTGTTTAATTTTCTGCTAGAACCCACATAATACGAGACTAAGTGGAAGTTGAAGGAACAGGATATTCAGATAGTGAATCGAGTTCTTATCTAGTAACTCCCCTTTACATTACGCCAAGTTTCGTGTTATCGTCTTCATCATTTTGAGTATACTTGGCATCAGAAGATATAGGCGTTGTTAGTCTATTTAGTTACGTTGGGTATCCTAAAATTTGAGCACAAAAGGGCTTCTCCATAGTCTTTCTTTCCATGGTTTGATGGTATGTACAGTTAATTTCATTCCATTTGTGGTTTATAAAGATCTTGTGCTACTCTCTCCAAATCGCACGCTAAACAAACATAAGGTAACTTTTCAAAAAAAAATGTATATATTTGGTTACATTAGTCCTAAAATTTGAGCGAAGAATGGATTCCCTTTGATTACATGTGTAGTTTCTTAAATAAGATTACGTGCTGCTCTGAACAACAATTAGTTTTGAGCTGGAAAGTTGAGAGTAGTAACTTAACATTGTCTTGTTTTTTTCTTTAATTATCTAGACAAGAGAAAGCTACCCAGCTTAAATGACTTTTTTGTAGTTCAGAAATGACTTCAGAGGATCAAATAATGTTGGAAGAGAAGAATTTCCAACTGTTCATTGCAGAACAGAAGGTGTGTCACCAATACACATGTTGAAGTCTTGAGAGCTTCCTTCTTTTCCCTGGTTTGTTATATTTAAATAAATTTATTACGAAATGTGCAGAAGGAGAAACAGGAAACACTGAAATTGACCGAGGAATCACTACAGATGATAGAAGAGTTAGAAAAGCAACAACGAGCTAAACGGAAGATGGAAAGGAAAATTAAAGATCTTCAAGGGAAACATCAGGTGAAGAATTCTCTTCTTTTATTCCTAAAAACCGGTCTGAGTTTTTGTAAAGTTGTTTAAATGTATTTATGCCAGAAGCAATGTTTCACTTGCAGGATGCTATGAATGAAGTTTTTGAGTTGCAAACAAATCTACATGATAGGCAAGACTTGAAGATTGGATTAGAAGAGCTTATGCTTAAGTTGCAGGTGACGAATCTTCCTTTATATATCATTATTTCTTATTCCACTTGTTTATATAACTTTTATAATAGTATCTGATCTTCCACAATGGAAAAAAAAATAAGGAGGCCTCAACTTTGACAATTCAGTTGGGGAGCCAGTTGGATGAAAAGCAAAAATTGGAATCGACAATTGAAGAGTTCAAATGGAAACTGCTAGGTGCAAACAGCCCGAAATATATTGACGAGATAAATGAGCAACTGCAGATCAAAATTGATGAAGTTCAGAGTTTGGAAGAGCTAAACCAAGTGCTTCTCTTGAAAGAGCGTGGAAGCAATGATGACTTATTGAAAGCGCGGAACGCTTTAATTCAGGTGCGACGCTACTTTCTTTTGCTTTCCCCTCAGTGTTGTTCCCTAAGCCTGTAAAATTTATTGGTTTAAATATTAACAGCATACTTCCAGTTTACTGAAACTATCACATTACAACCCCTACTTTCAGAACTCCTTGATTGCAACCCTTATTTGCACCAAGTTGGGAGTATATATGTAGTAGTTAGTAATCAAGCCAAATTTAATTTAGATTATCCTGATCTGCATGCATAGGCGAGGTGTATCATTCTAATAACGCTGAGAATTCGTAACTGTTTGGCATTCAGGGTTTCACTGACATAATGAATGGTAAAGCTTCTATTGGGATAAAGAGAATGGGTGAAATCGATATAAAACCGTTTCAGAAAACATTGAAACAAAGGGGCCATGATGAACCAGATACTGAAGCTATAGAACTATGCTCTTATTGGCAAGAGAAGGTACGAGACCCGAACTGGCACCCCTTCATGGTTGTATCTACTGACAATGGTGATTTTGAGGTATGTTCTTGTTTGTCGAATTAGCAATGCTTCATGACCATCTCTTCTGGCACTCCTTTTTATTGAATGTGTAGAAACTACATAGCTTATTGAAGTGACAACCTCTGCATGATTCAGGAAACTATAAATGAGGATGATGTGTTGCTGTCAATGCTGATGAATGAGTGGGGTGTTGAGATTTATGAGGCTGTCATAACCGCCATGAAAGAAGTGAATGAGTATAATTCAAGTGGTCGGTACATGGTATCTGAAATATGGAACTTCAAGGAGAATAGAAAGGCCACGACTGAGGAAGCCATTGTTCATCTGTTGAACCAGGTGAAGACGCTAAAGCGCAAAAGATGTTAACATCAACGTAGCACCTAATGCCTTCATGTCTTTTAGAAATCCAGTAATTGTTATTCGTTTCTGAGGTATTTTCTTGACGCAGCTGCATTAGCGGGTACTAGTAATTTCATTCGCGCTGGAACTGAAACTTGATTGATTCTTTTTTTGGTTAAGCCTGTGATTTCATTCTACGTAGGAAGCTAGATTTCATTTTCAGTTCTAGGAAACTTGCGAATCATCAGAAATGGATGTGTTGTTTTGCTATGAATTCGTATACTGCTTGTGGTCATGTGTTTCACCTGCTAGAATTCTTGAACTGTTGATATGAAAGTTTTTACTTCAATAGGGGAATGCTTGACGCTGATCCAAGGACAGGGAAGAAGACAGGACAAACTAAATAAATTCGCACAAGTACGAAAAGAGACTATCTGGCTGGATTATAAGTACGAAAAGTTCCTTCATGTGTCAATGGTGTGGGCGCTTTAACTCATCATAGCAAGGAATGTCAAGGAGTAGAGAGAAACAAACGAAATGCTAAGTGGGGCTTTGGAGGATGGCTCCTACACAATCCACTACATTGGAGAAAGACACAAGGACAATACCAATAACACACAGCAGCAAATATTAGAAGCTAGAGTAGGAAGGATGAATAAGCACAAGAGGATTTGGAAGATAATAGTATCGAATCTATGCTAGTACTTCCTCCATATCACATCTTTTCTCATCAGAGAGAATCGACAAATGGATCAAGAAAGTTGTGGTTTTTTCCCTTTTTTTCCCTTGTAAAGAAGTTACAAATCAAAAAAGTAACTTTTGTATTAGAAGACCCAAAATACATACCAAACCCACCATCAATCTCGTTACCTCTAAAAGTTGGAATTTACGAAGGTTACTAAAACATTGGAACAGACATAAAATAAATACTTCCTCCGTTCTCTCTATCTATTCTCACACTTTCCTTTTCGGTCCGTTTTTTCTCTATCTTCACCTTTCTATTTTGGGTATGTTTCTAGAGGGTAAATGACTATTATGTCCCTAAAGTATCCCACCCTTCAACCCCAACACAACCCATCTAACAATCCATTTCTTTGGGACAATTTGTCATCTAACCTCACCCGAATTCGGAATTGGAAATCTAACCTCCGAGGAAAAAGACAAACAATTTTTGCCTCTCACAAATGAAGGTTAGATGCCCAATTTTGAATTGTGGCAAGGTCATGAAACAAATAGCTATTTGGGAGGAGGTTTTAGTACCAATTTTCTACATTTCTACACCACTTTTACTAACATAAGAACAGAGAAAGAGAGAGAAAAGAAGAGAGAGACAGAGTTACGGGGAAGAAGACAGAGAGGGTTTCGGGGCAGAAGAGAGGCAGAACGACGACGACAAGGACAAGGACGGCGAAGAGGACAACAACGGTGGCGGCTTCGATCCGGTTGTGAAGCGGCATGTCCTTCGTCTCCTGTGTATCCTTCGTCTCTTCTTCCGTCATATCTGAAGGCAGTCACTTTCTACTTCTCCTTCTTCACCTTCTTCTCGCCCGTATCCAAACAGATCTGCTTGTGAGGGTGGACTCTCTCTCTCTGTCTATTCATCGGGGTTTGTGAAGCACCAATTTTTTCGATGCAGGAAGGAGTGGAGGTGGCGGATTCGTCGATGGTCTCTTGTGTCGAAGCGGCGGCAAGTTCGCCGACGGTCTCTGGTGACAAGGCAGCGGCCTTGGTCTTTCGATTGTCCTGCTTTGTTCTTCTCTTTCTGTTATCTATTTCTTCATCTTTGTCTTGTATTCCAACAAATTTGTTTTGTATAAATCTTTTTTTTTTGTACTGGATTTTGTATATAGATCTCATAAGTTTGTAATTTAGTATGGATCTGTGACGTTGACTGTGAGAGAGAAGAGAGAATGTGTAAAATGCTGAAAAGGTAGGGGTAAAACAATCATTGGCACATTTTTCCTTAAAACATGTGTTACAAAAAGTGTGAAGAAAGAACTCGAATGAGGAAACAGTATACTAAAAAATTACCCCGTGCCCTCAGGACACTACCTGAAAAAAGTAACAACATTAAAATGAACTGTTTGAGCAACTTCTGTTTGATTTTTCAATAATAAAAAATAATGAACTTACATGTCCACAATATTCCCTACAAATGTGATAGAATATTTTCGGAAAACCATTTCCCAAAGTTCTTATTATTTTAGATCTGTCTTTTACTTGAAATGACTTGCTACACGCGAACTAATTGGGAGTGGTAATCAACATATGTCACTATCCCAAATTACTGTGTGTGTATAAAGCACTATTGATTTGAAATGTTTTAGTAATAGTTAATTTTAAGAAAATGAATTTTAACAATTCGATTGAAATGTATACTACAACCCATGCCCAAGAGAACTGCACGATAACATAAAGAAATTAAAGCCAATTACAATCCCTAACTACAGTTGTAAGCAATAAAATTTCTCCAAAGTACATGTCTTATCTTTTCACATCCATAGACTACAACTCCGTAGTGGTTTTTAAAAAAGTCGAGACTTATTTTCGGTGGATATGTCATTAAGAGAGAATTGTCATTAAAAAAATTTGCATACTTTTTTTCCCCCCAAAATATTCCCTTAATGGGACATCACCTAAAGACTCAGAATAACATATTTTATCAAAAACTTTCTCTCTCTAGATTTTCTGCTCTTCTCAGAGCTTTCACAGCTGTTGAGTGATCTGTTCATCTTCTCACTCATTATTTTTACATTTTAGGTTTTACCAGTGCTTCCATAGTGATCTTTCACAAGGGTTTTTCTTTGTGCTCTGTTTATCTTGGGTTTTGACCTACTTTGATGCAGCACCAGTGGTGGAGAGAGGTGGTAAAGGGAGGGTGATCTCTTCGTCTTCTACTGGTTCTGGGTATGCCATAAAAGTAGACGGACCTAAATCGTCATTGCTGCAGATTTCAAAATCTCAAGAAGCGTATTGGAGAGATTGAGTTGTTAAGATCGCAAGATTTCTTTTGATTTTCTACACGTGAAGAATGAAGAGGAAGGGGTCACCCTAGTTTCCTGCTGATCTAGAGGATCATTAGGCACGGTTTGTGTGTTCAAGAGAGTTTAAAGTCTGACATCTCTCATTGGGTCTTTCAATGATGTTCTTGATTGATGAAGCTTAAAGTGAATTCTTGGAGCTGTTTGCATGGCTTAACTATAGTTCGTGGTTAACTGCGGTTAGGGTTAAGATAGGGTTACTAGGCCGGTGGTAGTGCTTCTCTAATAGGGCATCTTCTAGTCTTGCATGCCGTCCCTTCCCACCAATCAGAAATTCCTAGGGATATAGAGCTTTGAATAGGCTTTAGGGTTAGTGTGGTTTTTGCTTTTAGGGTTTGCCTTTCTCTCATTTCTCTCATCTTGCCTTCTCATGGAGCCTCATTCACCAGACTCCTGTCCAGATTATCATATTTTCGATCCTAATTTCGTTCCCTTGCCACGGCAAGGCCCTACAATGTTTGGTAACCCTGTTATTGTTTCATCCCTCCGAAACCTGTGGCATAACACTTTCATTGGGGAAGTTCCTTGATGAGAGTCCACCCCCCTCAACCGTAGTGCAGGAAGAAGTGCATGCATGTTGGGGTACATTGAACATGGTGGTTGTGGAAAGAAAACAAAATGTTTTTCTTTTTCACTGTCTTGACCCTCAAGACAAGGAGGCTCTTATCAAAGAGAGTCTGGTTTCTATTAGGGGTAAATCACTAACGTTGAAGGAAAGAAGTCCTAACCTGGTTATTGCTGATGTTGAGTTCCCTACAACTGAAGTGTGGATGCAGGTACATGGTGTGCCAATGAAATACTTCGTGTTCCAGTTGGCTGAGGATCTTGGGAAGCTTGCGGGAGAAGTTTTAGAGATCGACTGAAATGACCATAGTGTAGGGTTTTTATTCATGGATGCGCAACGGAAACACAAACAAACATACCCATGCAAAACCCTCCAAGGATCACAAGTCAAGAGACATAACGATGGTAAGAGAAGAAATCAATAACACACCTTAGGGTTTCTCCTTTGATGACTTCAAACGCGAATTCTGTCACGTTATCTATAGTTGATCCACGCCTAGATTTGAATACTAGATCTTCCAATCCTTGGTGCTAGCCCGGAATGAGGAAGGGGAAGAAGAATCACGCAAAACGAGACGAAACAAGGAGGTTTCGGCCTCCTTGCTGCCGACGGGGACGGGCGGCGGCAAAGGGGGCAGCGGCTCCTCTTTGCTTTCTTGCTCTCTCCTTTTTGTTCTCTCCCACTCAAGTTATGATCAATAAGGTCATAAGTGTGGGAAGGAAGGAAGGAGTGTCCTTTATATAGTCCAACAAATCCTTGCCAACTACCTAAAGGACCTATTCTAGTCCTACTAGAATTCAATTTTGTCCCTTCCTTGCAATTTAGTCCTACTAAGTTTGCAAGGTGTTGCGAAGTGATCCTTCTAATTAATTAATCCAATTAATTAATTCCCAAATCTAGCTCAACTCTATATAGCGTGTGACCCCATAGGTTCTATCTAGTTGGTAGCAACAATTTGCTAATATGGAGCGGTTTCTAGCAAAACATCCATTCTAGCCAACTAATAGAAAAGTCATCTTGACAAACCTTGTACAAGTAATTGTCTCATCCCTTTGTCTCTATATCCGGATTGGACACGAGACATACAAGTAACACTCGTATATCCAATCCGCAGTTTCTCGATCCATGGGAATAGCCTTATTCGTGCAAATAACATCAATATCCCATATTGATTTATTTAAGTCTGGCCAGACATTCTATAAGCACTATCCCTCGAGTGGCCTAGGATATTTGCTCCCATTATGTGGGATGGACAAATTCTATCTATGTCCACTACGATCTGTAAGCTTGCTTCTTATTATATCCGGTACACGCCTTTATAACTACCCAGTTACGGTGTAGCGTTTAACGCTACCAAAATCACAATAATCCACAACTAGAATATATAGTGACTTCAAGTCTAAGGATGACAATACCATTGCACCACGAGAAGCGCTTGTGACTTATCATAACGTGTATGTAGCCTTCTCGGAGATGGGTCAATCCAGTGCGCCATTGCCCTTAATGCATACCCATGTGTTGGATCATGATATCTCCATATCAATCCAACCCCATACTAGTCTATAGATGATTGTCCTGTTAATCATTATACTGGACTAGGGATATTTAAGATAAACAACACAATATTAAATCTAAGGACTTCATTATATTAAATATCCAATAAATAATAAAATGAATTTTCTAGCCACAAATAAATTCATACTAAACTAGATTGCCTCTGGGGCATCTATTCCAACAGTCTCCCACTTGCACTAGAGCCAATCTGGCGCATCTCGTATGCTCATACTCCTAGTGTGCCCTTCAAGCTTCCACTGCGCAAGCGGCTTTGTAAACAGGTCTGACAGATTCTCAACTGTAGGAATCTTGCATATCCGAACGTCTCCTCTATCGATAATATCTCGAATCAGATGAATTTTCCTGAGCACGTGCTTGGGTTTCTGGTGCGACCTGGGTTCCTTTGATTGCGCGATCGCCCCAGTGTTGTCACAGTACAACTCAACTGGATCTGCAATGCTAGGAACCACACCAAGTTTAGAAACAAATTTTCTGATCCAAACAGCTTCCTTTGCTTCGCCAACTGCAGCAATGTACTCCTCTGTTGTAGAATCAGCCACCGTCTCTTGCTTGGAACTCTTCCAGCTCACCGCTGCTCCATTCAGGCAAAACACATATCCTGACTGTTATCTAAAGTCATCTATGTTGGTTTGGAAGCTTGCATCAGTGTAACCCCTTACACGCAACTCTTCCTCACCGCCAAATATCAAGAAAGCATCCTTAATTCTTCTCAAGTACTTTAGGATGTTCTTGACTGCAATCCAGTGACTCTCACCCGGATTGGATTGGTATCTGCTTGTCATACTCAAGGCATATGACACATCTGGTCTAGTACATAACATGGCGTACATGATAGATCCTATGGCCGAGGCATAGGGAATTCTACTCAGTATATGTACTTTGACTTAGGCCTAGCAGTCCTTTAGATCTTGCATGGGCAAGAATCCCTTTTTGGAATCTTGCATGTTGAACCGTTTCAACACCTTGTCAATATATGTACTTTGACTTAGGCCTAGCAGTCCTTTAGATCTATCTCTATAGATCTTTATACCGAGTATATAGGCTGCTTCTCCTAAGTCCTTCATTGAGAAACACTTCCCTAGCCAATCTTCAACAGATTGCAGCATGGGAACGTCGTTTCCAATGAGTAGTATGTCATCCACATACAAGACCAAAAAATCTACAGAGCTCCCACTAACCTTCTTGTAGACACAAGACTCATCTTCATTTCTGATGAAGCCAAAATCTTTGACTACTTCATCAAAACGTCGATTCCAACTCCTAGAAGCTTGCTTCAATCCATAAATGGATCGTTGCAGCTTACAGACTTTGTTGGCTTGCTTTGGGTCTTTAAAACCCTCCGGCTGTATCATATACACGTCCTCGAGGAGATTCCCATAAAGGAATGCTGTTTTGACATCCATCTGCCAAATCTCATAGTCATTGTATGCTGCAATCGCAAGTAGGATTCGTATGGATTTGGTCATAGCGACTGGTGAAAAGGTTTCATTGTAGTCAATACCATGAATCCGTCTGAATCCTTTAGCCACCAATCGGCCCTTATAGGTAATCACATTACCATCCATGTCGATCTTCTTCTTGAAGACCCACTTGCACCCTATGGGTCGCGCCCCTTCGGGTGGTTCCACCAAAGTCCATACTTTGTTGGTGTACATGGATTCCATCTCGGATCTCATGGCTTCTAGACACTTCTGAGAGTCTTGGCCTTTCATGGCCTCTTCATAGATATTAGGCTCATCATCTATGAGCATCGTGTCACCGGAATCAGTCACGAGAAGTCCATACCTCTCGGGTTCCTGGCACACTCGACTAGATCTACGAAGCTCTTGTGTTACCTGAACAGGCTGTTCCACAACTGTTTGTGGTTCCTGTTCATGTTCCATAATCGGTTCAGTGATTTGTGGTTCTTGAACCTCTTCAAGTTCTACATTCCTCCCACTTGCTTCTTTAGAGACAAACTCTCTTTCTAGAAATAAGCCTGTCCGAGCAACAAACACTTTGTTCTCGGTTGGATTGTAGAAGTAGTAACCCTTAGTTTCCTTAGGGTACCCCACAAATTTACACTTATCCGATTTTGGCCCTAGCTTGTCTGATTTTAAACTTTTTACATATACATCGAAGCTTGCATCAGTGTAACCCCTTACACGCAACTCTTCCTCACCGCCAAATATCAAGAAAGCATCCTTAGTTCTTCTCAAGTACTTTAGGATGTTCTTGACTACAATCCAGTGACTCTCTCCCGGATTGGATTGGTATCTGCTTGTCATACTCAAGGCATATGACACATCTGGTCTAGTACTTCACATGGCGTACATGATAGATCCTATGGCCGAGGCATAGGGAATTCTTCTCATGCGTTCCTTCTCAATCTCATTGGAAGGACAACCACTCTTCGAAAGACTGATTCCATGTGACATGGGCAAGAATCCCTTTTAGGAATCTTGCATGTTGAACCGTTTCAACACCTAGTCAATATATGTACTTTGACTTAGGCCTAGCAGTCCTTTAGATCTATCTCTATAGATCTTTATACCGAGTATATAGGCTGCTTCTCCTAAGTCCTTCATTGAGAAACACTTCCCTAGCCAATCTTTAACAGATTGCAGCATGGGAACGTCGTTTCCAATGAGTAGTATGTCATCCACATACAAGACCAGAAAATCTACAGAGCTCCCACTAACCTTCTTGTAGACACAAGACTCATCTTCATTTCTGATGAAGCCAAACTCTTTGACTACTTCATCAAAACGTCGATTCCGACTCCTAGAAGCTTGCTTCAATCCATAAATGGATCGTTGCAGCTTACAGACTTTGTTGGCTTGCTTTGGATCTTTAAAACCCTCCGGCTGTATCATATACACATCCTCGAGGAGATTCCCATAAAGGAATGCTGTTTTGACATCCATCTGCCAAATCTCATAGTCATTGTATGCTGCTATCGCAAGTAGGATTCGGATGGATTTGGTCATAGCGACTGGTGAAAAGGTTTCATCGTAGTCAATACCATGAATCTGTCTGAATCCTTTAGCCACCAATCGGCCCTTATAGGTAATCACATTACCATCCATGTCGATCTTCTTCTTGAAGACCAACTTGCACCCTATGGGCCGCGCCCCTTCGGGTGGTTCCACCAAAGTCCATACTTTGTTGGTGTACATGGATTCCATCTCGGATCTCATGGCTTCTAGACACTTCTAAGAGTATGGGCCTTTCATGGCCTCTTCATAGATAGTAGGCTCATCATCTATGAGCATCGTGTCACCGGAATCAGTCACGAGAAGTCCATACCTCTCGGGTTCCTGGCGCACTCTACTAGATCTACGAAGCTCTTGTGTTACCTGAACAGGTTGTTCCACAACTGTTTGTGGTTCCTGTTCATGTTCCATAATCGGTTCAGTGATTTGTGGTTCTTGAACCTCTTCAAGTTCTACAGTCCTCCCACTTGCTTCTTTAGAGACAAACTCTCTTTCTAGAAACAAGACGGTCCGAACAACAAACACTTTGTTCTCGGTTGGATTGTAGAAGTAGTAACCCTTAGTTTCCTTAGGGTACCCCACAAATTTACACTTATCCGATTTTGGCCCTAGCTTGTCTGATTTTAAACGTTTTACATATACATCGAAGCTTGCATCAGTGTAACCCCTTACACGCAACTCTTCCTCACCGCCAAATATCATGAAAGCATCCTTAGTTCTTCTCAAGTACTTTAGGATGTTCTTGACTGCAATCCAGTGACTCTCACCCGGATTGGATTGGTATCTGCTTGTCATACTCAAGGCATATGACACATCTGGTCTAGTACATAACATGGCGTACATGATAGATCCTATGGCCGAGGCATAGGGAATTCTACTCATGCGTTCCTTCTCAATCTCATTGGAAGGACAACCACTCTTCGAAAGACTGATTCCATGTGACATGGGCAAGAATCCCTTTTTGGAATCTTGCATGTTGAACCGTTTCAACACCTTGTCAATATATGTACTTTGACTTAGGCCTAGCAGTCCTTTAGATCTATCTCTATAGATCTTTATACCGAGTATATAGGCTGCTTCTCCTATGTCCTTCATTGAGAAACACTTCCCTAGCCAATCTTTAATAGATTGCAGCATGGGAACGTCGTTTCCAATGAGTAGTATGTCATCCACATACAAGACCAGAATATCTACAGAGCTCCCACTAACCTTCTTGTAGACACAAGACTCATCTTCATTTCTGATGAAGCCAAACTCTTTGACTACTTCATAAAAACGTCGATTCCAACTCCTAGAAGCTTGCTTCAATCCATAAATGGATCGTTGCAGCTTACAGACTTTGTTGGCTTGCTTTGGATCTTTAAAACCCTCCGGCTGTATCATATACACGTCCTCGAGGAGATTCCCATAAAGGAATGCTGTTTTGACATCCATCTGTCAAATCTCATAGTCATTGTATGCTGCAATCGCAAGTAGGATTCGGATGGATATGGTCATAGCGACTGGTGAAAAGGTTTCATCGTAGTCAATACCATGAATCTGTCTGAATCCTTTAGCCACCAATCGGCCCTTATAGGTAATCACATTACCATCCATGTCGATCTTCTTCTTGAAGACCCACTTGCACCCTATGGGCCGCGCCCCTTCGGGTGGTTCCACCAAAGTCCATACTTTGTTGGTGTACATGGATTCCATCTCGGATCTCATGGCTTCTAGACACTTATGAGAGTCTGAGCCTTTCATGGCCTCTTCATAGATAGTAGCATCATCATCTATGAGCATCGTGTCACCGGAATCAGTCACGAGAAGTCCATACCTCTCGGGTTCCTGGCGCACTCTACTAGATCTACGAAGCTCTTGTGTTACCTGAACAGGCTGTTTCACAACTATTTGTGGTTCCTGTTCATGTTCCATCATCAGTTCAGTGATTTGTGGTTCCTGAACCTCTTCAAGTTCTACAGTCCTCCCACTTGCTTCTTTAGAGACAAACTCTCTTTCTAGAAACAAGCCGGTCCGAGCAACAAACACTTTGTTCTCGGTTGGATTGAAGAAGTAGTAACCCTTAGTTTCCTTAGGGTACCCCACAAATTTACACTTATCCGATTTTGGCCCTAGCTTGTCTGATTTTAAACGTTTTACATATACATCGAAGCTTGCATCAGTGTAACCCCTTACACGCAACTCTTCCTCTCCGCCAAATATCAAGAAAGCATCATTAGTTCTTCTCAAGTACTTTAGGATGTTCTTGACTGCAATCCAGTGACTCTCACCCGGATTGGATTGGTATCTGCTTGTCATACTCAAGGCATATGACACATCTGGTCTAGTACTTCACATGGCGTACATGATAGATCCTATGGCCGAGGCATAGGGAATTCTACTCATGCGTTCCTTCTCAATCTCATTGGAAGGACAACCACTCTTCGAAAGACTGATTCCATGTGACATGGGCAAGAATCCCTTTTTGGAATCTTACATGTTGAACCGTTTCAACACCTTGTCAATATATGTACTTTGACTTAGGCCTAGCAGTCCTTTAGATCTATCTCTATAGATCTTTATACCGAGTATATAGGCTGCTTCTCCTAAGTCCTTCATTGAGAAACACTTCCCTAGCAAATCTTTAACAGATTGCAGCATGGGAACGTCGTTTCCAATGAGTAGTATGTCATCCACATACAAGACCTGAAAATCTACAGAGCTCCCACTAACCTTCTTGTAGACACAAGACTCATCTTCATTTCTGATGAAGCCAAACTCTTTGACTACTTCATCAAAACGTCGATTCCGACTCCTAGAAGCTTGCTTCAATCCATAAATGGATCGTTGCAGCTTACAGACTTTGTTGGCTTGCTTTGGATCTTTAAAACCCTCCGGCTGTATCATATACACGTCCTCGAGGAGATTCCCATAAAGGAATGCTGTTTTGACATCCATCTGTCAAATCTCATAGTCATTGTATGCTGCAATCGCAAGTAGGATTCGGATGGATTTGGTCATAGCGACTGGTGAAAAGGTTTCATCGTAGTCAATACCATGAATCTGTCTGAATCCTTTAGCCACAAATCGGCCCTCATAGGTAATCACATTACCATCCATGTCGATCTTCTTCTTGAAGACCCACTTGCACCCTATGGGCCGCGCCCCTTCGGGTGGTTCCACCAAAGTCCATACTTTGTTGGTGTACATGGATTCCATCTCGGATCTCATGGCTTCTAGACACTTCTGAGAGTCTGGGCCTTTCATGGCCTCTTCATAGATAGTAGGATCATCATCTATGAGCATCGTGTCACCGGAATCAGTCACGAGAAGTCCATACCTCTCGGGTTCCTGGCGCACTCTACTAGATCTACGAAGCTCTTGTGTTACCTGAACAGGCTGTTCCACAACTGTTTGTGGTTCCCGTTCATGTTCCATAATCGGTTCAGTGATTTGTGGTTCCTGAACCTCTTCAAGTTCTACAGTCCTCCCACTTGCTTCTTTAGAGACAAACTCTCTTTCTAGAAACAAGCCGGTCCGAGCAACAAACACTTTGTTCTCGGTTGGATTGTAGAAGTAGTAACCCTTAGTTTCCTTAGGGTACCCCACAAATTTACACTTATCCGATTTTGACCCTAGCTTGTCTGATTTTAAACGTTTTACATATACATCGAAGCTTGCATCAGTGTAACCCCTTACACGCAACTCTTCCTCACCGCCAAATATCAAGAAAGCATCCTTAGTTCTTCTCAAGTACTTTAGGATGTTCTTGACTACAATCCAGTGACTCTCACCCGGATTGGATTGGTATCTGCTTGTCATACTCAAGGCATATGACACATCTGGTCTAGTACATAACATGGCGTACATGATAGATCCTATGGCCGAGGCATAGGGAATTCTACTCATGCGTTCCTTCTCAATCTCATTGTAAGGACAACCACTCTTCGAAAGACTGATTCCATGTGACATGGGCAAGAATCCCTTTTTGGAATCTTACATGTTGAACCGTTTCAACACCTTGTCAATATATGTACTTTGACTTAGGCCTAGCAGTCCTTTAGATCTATCTCTATAGATCTTTATACCGAGTATATAGGCTGCTTCTCCTAAGTCCTTCATTGAGAAACACTTCCCTAGCCAATCTTTAACAGATTGCAGCATGGGAACGTCGTTTCCAATGAGTAGTATGTCATCCACATACAAGACCAGAAAATCTACAGAGCTCCCAGTAACCTTCTTGTAGACACAATACTCATCTTCATTTCTGATGAAGCCAAACTCTTTGACTACTTCATCAAAACGTCGATTCCAACTCCTAGAAGCTTGCTTCAATCCATAAATGGATCGTTGCAGCTTACAGACTTTGTTGGCTTGCTTTGGATCTTTAAAACCCTCCGGCTGTATCATATACACGTCCTCGAGGAGATTCCCATAAAGGAATGCTGTTTTGACATCCATCTGTCAAATCTCATAGTCATTGTATGCTGCAATCGCAAGTAGGATTCGGATGGATTTGGTCATAGCGACTGGTGAAAAGGTTTCATCGTAGTCAATACCATGAATCTGTCTGAATCCTTTAGCCACCAATCGGCCCTTATAGGTAATCACATTACCATCCATGTCTATCTTCTTCTTGAAGACCCACTTGCACCCTATGGGCCGCGCCCCTTCGGGTGGTTCCACCAAAGTCCATACTTTGTTGGTGTACATGGATTCCATCTCGGATCTCATGGCTTCTAGACACTTCTGAGAGTCTGGGCCTTTCATGGTCTCTTCATAGATAGTAGGATCATCATCTATGAGCATCGTGTCACCGGAATCAGTCACGAGAAGTCCATACCTCTCGGGTTCCTGGCGCACTCTACTAGATCTACGAAGCTCTTGTGTTACCTGAACAGGTTGTTCCACAACTGTTTGTGGTTCCCGTTCATGTTCCATAATCGGTTCACTGATTTGTGGTTCCTAAACCTCTTCAAGTTCTACAGTCCTCCCACTTGCTTCTTTAGAGACAAACTCTCTTTCTAGAAACAAGCCGGTCCGAGCAACAAACACTTTGTTCTCGGTTGGATTGTAGAAGTAGTAACCTTTAGTTTCCTTAGGGTACCCCACAAATTTACACTTATCAGATTTTGGCCCTAGCTTGTCTGATTTTAAACGTTTTACATATACATCGAAGCTTACATCAGTGTAACCCCTTACACGCAACTCTTCCTCACCGCCAAATATCAAGAAAGCATCCTTAGTTCTTCTCAAGTACTTTAGGATGTTCTTGACTGCAATCCAGTGACTCTCACCCGGATTGGATTGGTATCTGCTTGTCATACTCAAGGCATATGACACATCTGGTCTAGTACATAACATGGCGTACATGATAGATCCTATGGCCGAGGCATAGGGAATTCTACTCATGCGTTCCTTCTCAATCTCATTGGAAGGACAACCACTCTTCGAAAGACTGATTCCATGTGACATGGGCAAGAATCCCTTTTTGGAATCTTGCATGTTGAACCGTTTCAACACCTTGTCAATATATGTACTTTGACTTAGGCCTAGCAGTCCTTTAGATCTATCTCTATAGATATTTATACCGAGTATATAGGCTGCTTCACCTAAGTCCTTCATTGAGAAACACTTCCTAGCCAATTCGTTTCCAATGAGTAGTATGTCATCCACATACAAGACCAGAAAATCTACAGAGCTCCCACTAACCTTCTTGTAGACACAAGACTCATCTTCATTTCTGATGAAGCCAAACTCTTTGACTACTTCATCAAAACGTCGATTCCAACTCCTAGAAGCTTGCTTCAATCCATAAATGGATCGTTGCAGCTTACAGACTTTGTTGGCTTGCTTTGGATCTTTAAAACCCTCCGGCTGTATCATATACACGTCCTCGAGGAGATTCCCATAAAGGAATGCTGTTTTGACATCCATCTGTCAAATCTCATAGTCATTGTATGATGCAATCGCAAGTAGGATTCGCATGGATTTGGTCATAGCGACTGGTGAAAAGGTTTCATCGTAGTCAATACCATGAATCTGTCTGAATCCTTTAGCCACCAATCGGCCCTTATAGGTAATCACATTACCACCCATGTCGATCTTCTTCTTTAAGACCCACTTGCACCCTATGGGCCGCGCCCCTTCGGGTGGTTCCACCAAAGTCCATACTTTGTTGGTGTACATGGATTCCATCTCGGATCTCATGGCTTCTAGACACTTCTGAGAGTCTGGGCCTTTCATGGCCTCTTCATAGATAGTAGGATCATCATCTATGAGCATCGTGTCACCGGAATCAGTCACGAGAAGTCCATACCTCTCGGGTTCCTAGCGCACTCTACTAGATCTACGAAGCTCTTGTGTTACCGGAACAGGTTGTTCCACAACTGTTTGTGGTTCCCGTTCATGTTCCATAATCGGTTCACTGATTTGTGGTTCCTGAACCTCTTCAAGTTCTACAGTCCTCCCACTTGCTTCTTTAGAGACAAACTCTCTTTCTAGAAACAAGCCGGTCCGAGCAACAAACACTTTGTTCTCGGTTGGATTGTAGAAGTAGTAACCTTTAGTTTCCTTAGGGTACCCCACAAATTTACACTTATCAGATTTTGGCCCTAGCTTGTCTGATTTTAAACGTTTTACATATACATCGAAGCTTGCATCAGTGTAACCCCTTACACGCAACTCTTCCTCACCGCCAAATATCAAGAAAGCATCCTTAGTTCTTCTCAAGTACTTTAGGATGTTCTTGACTGCAATCCAGTGACTCTCACCCGGATTGGATTGGTATCTGCTTGTCATACTCAAGGCATATGACACATCTGGTCTAGTACATAACATGGCGTACATGATAGATCCTATGGCCGAGGCATAGGGAATTCTACTCATGCGTTCCTTCTCAATCTCATTGGAAGGACAACCACTCTTCGAAAGACTGATTCCATGTGACATGGGCAAGAATCCCTTTTTGGAATCTTGCATGTTGAACCGTTTCAACACCTTGTCAATATATGTACTTTGACTTAGGCCTAGCAGTCCTTTAGATCTATCTCTATAGATCTTTATACCGAGTATATAGGCTGCTTCACCTAAGTCCTTCATTGAGAAACACTTCCTAGCCAATCTTTAACAGATTGCAGCATGGGAACGTCGTTTCCAATGAGTAGTATGTCATCCACATACAAGACCAGAAAATCTACAGAGCTCCCACTAACCTTCTTGTAGACACAAGACTCATCTTCATTTCTGATGAAGCCAAACTCTTTGACTACTTCATCAAAACGTCAATTCCAACTCCTAGAAGCTTGCTTCAATCCATAAATGGATCGTTGCAGCTTACAGACTTTGTTGGCTTGCTTTGGATCTTTAAAACCCTCCGGCTGTATCATATACACGTCCTCGAGGAGATTCCCATAAAGGAATGCTGTTTTGACATCCATCTTTCAAATCTCATAGTCATTGTATGATGCAATCGCAAGTAGGATTCGCATGGATTTGGTCATAGCGACTGGTGAAAAGGTTTCATCGTAGTCAATACCATGAATCTGTCTGAATCCTTTAGCCACCAATCGGCCCTTATAGGTAATCACATTACCACCCATGTCGATCTTCTTCTTGAAGACCCACTTGCACCCTATGGGCCGCGCCCCTTCGGGTGGTTCCACCAAAGTCCATACTTTGTTGGTGTACATGGATTCCATCTCGGATCTCATGGCTTCTAGACACTTCTGAGAGTCTGGGCCTTTCATGGCCTCTTCATTGATAGTAGGATCATCATCTATGAGCATCGTGTCACCGGCATCAGTCACGAGAAGTCCATACCTCTCGGGTTCCTGGCGCACTCTACTAGATCTACGAAGCTCTTGTGTTACCTGAACAGGTTGTTCCACAACTGTTTGTGGTTCCCGTTCATGTTCCATAATCGGTTCAATGATTTGTGGTTCCTGAACCTCTTCAAGTTCTACAGTCCTCCCACTTGCTTCTTTAGAGACAAACTCTCTTTCTAGAAACAAGCCGGTCCGAGCAACAAACACTTTGTTCTCGGTTGGATTGTAGAAGTAGTAACCCTTAGTTTCCTTAGGGTACCCCACAAATTTACACTTATCCGATTTTGGCCCTAGCTTGTCTGATTTTAAACGTTTTACATATACATCGAAGCTTGCATCAGTGTAACCCCTTACACGCAACTCTTCCTCACCGCCAAATATCAAGAAAGCATCCTTAGTTCTTCTCAAGTACTTTAGGATGTTCTTGACTGCAATCCAGTGACTCTCACCCGGATTGGATTGGTATCTGCTTGTCATACTCAAGGCATATGACACATCTGGTCTAGTACATAACATGGCGTACATGATAGATCCTATGGCCGAGGCATAGGGAATTCTACTCATGCGTTCCTTCTCAATCTCATTGGAAGGACAACCACTCTTCGAAAGACTGATTCCATGTGACATGGGCAAGAATCCCTATTTGGAATCTTGCATGTTGAACCGTTTCAACACCTTGTCAATATATGTACTTTGACTTAGGCCTAGCAGTCCTTTAGATCTATCTCTATAGATCTTTATACCGAGTATATAGGCTGCTTCTCCTAAGTCCTTCATTGAGAAACACTTCCCTAGCCAATCTTTAACAGATTGCAGCATGGGAACGTCGTTTCCAATGAGTAGTATGTCATCCACATACAAGACCAGAAAATCTACAGAGCTCCCACTAACCTTCTTGTAGACACAAGACTCATCTTCATTTCTGATGAAGCCAAACTCTTTGACTACTTCATCAAAACGTCGATTCCAACTCCTAGAAGCTTGCTTCAATCCATAAATGGATCATTGCAGCTTACAGACTTTGTTGGCTTGCTTTGGATCTTTAAAACCCTTCGGCAGTATCATATACACGTCCTCGAGGAGATTCCCATAAAGGAATGCTGTTTTGACATCCATCTGTCAAATCTCATAGTCATTGTATGCTGCAATCGCAAGTAGGATTCGGATGGATATGGTCATAGCGACAGGTGAAAAGGTTTCATCGTAGTCAATACCATGAATCTGTCTGAATCCTTTAGCCACCAATCGGCCCTTATAGGTAATCACATTACCATCCATGTCGATCTTCTTCTTGAAGACCCACTTGCACCCTATGGGCCGCGCCTCTTCGGGTGGTTCCACCAAAGTCCATACTTTGTTGGTGTACATGGATTCCATCTCGGATCTCATGGCTTCTAGACACTTCTGAGAGTCTGGGCCTTTCATGGCCTCTTCATAGATAGTAGGATCATCATCTATAATCATCGTGTCACCGGAATCAGTCACGAGAAGTCCATACCTCTCGGGTTCATGGCGCACTCTACTAGATCTACGAAGCTCTTGTGTTACCTGAACAGGTTGTTCCACAACTGTTTGTGGTTCCCGTTCATGTTCCATAATCGGTTCAGTGATTTGTGGTTCCTGAACCTCTTCAAGTTCTACAGTCCTCCCACTTGCTTCTTTAGAGACAAACTCTCTTTCTAGAAACAAGCCGGTCCGAGCAACAAACACTTTGTTCTCGGTTGGATTGTAGAAGTAGTAACCCTTAGTTTCCTTAGGGTACCCCACAAATTTCCGATTTTGGCCCTAGCTTGTCTGATTTTAAACGTTTTACATATACATCGAAGCTTGCATCAGTGTAACCCCTTACACGCAACTCTTCCTCACCGCCAAATATCAAGAAAGCATCCTTAGTTCTTCTCAAGTACTTTAGGATGTTCTTGACTGCAATCCAGTGACTCTCACCCGGATTGGATTGGTATCTGCTTGTCATACTCAAGGCATATGACACATCTGGTCTAGTACATAACATGGCGTACATGATAGATCCTATGGCCGAGGCATAGGGAATTCTACTCATGCGTTCCTTCTCAATCTCATTGGAAGGACAACCACTCTTCGAAAGACTGATTCCATGTGACATGGGCAAGAATCCCTATTTGGAATCTTGCATGTTGAACCGTTTCAACACCTTGTCAATATATGTACTTTGACTTAGGCCTAGCAGTCCTTTAGATCTATCTCTATAGATCTTTATACCGAGTATATAGGCTGCTTCTCCTAAGTCCTTCATTGAGAAACACTTCCCTAGCCAATCTTTAACAGATTGCAGCATGGGAACGTCGTTTCCAATGAGTAGTATGTCATCCACATACAAGACCAGAAAATCTACAGAGCTCCCACTAACCTTCTTGTAGACACAAGACTCATCTTCATTTCTGATGAAGCCAAACTCTTTGACTACTTCATCAAAACGTCGATTCCAACTCCTAGAAGCTTGCTTCAATCCATAAATGGATCATTGCAGCTTACAGACTTTGTTGGCTTGCTTTGGATCTTTAAAACCCTTCGGCAGTATCATATACACGTCCTCGAGGAGATTCCCATAAAGGAATGCTGTTTTGACATCCATCTGTCAAATCTCATAGTCATTGTATGCTGCAATCGCAAGTAGGATTCGGATGGATATGGTCATAGCGACAGGTGAAAAGGTTTCATCGTAGTCAATACCATGAATCTGTCTGAATCCTTTAGCCACCAATCGGCCCTTATAGGTAATCACATTACCATCCATGTCGATCTTCTTCTTGAAGACCCACTTGCACCCTATGGGCCGCGCCTCTTCGGGTGGTTCCACCAAAGTCCATACTTTGTTGGTGTACATGGATTCCATCTCGGATCTCATGGCTTCTAGACACTTCTGAGAGTCTGGGCCTTTCATGGCCTCTTCATAGATAGTAGGATCATCATCTATAATCATCGTGTCACCGGAATCAGTCACGAGAAGTCCATACCTCTCGGGTTCCTGGCGCACTCTACTAGATCTACGAAGCTCTTGTGTTACCTGAACAGGTTGTTCCACAACTGTTTGTGGTTCCCGTTCATGTTCCATAATCGGTTCAGTGATTTGTGGTTCCTGAACCTCTTCAAGTTCTACAGTCCTCCCACTTGCTTCTTTAGAGACAAACTCTCTTTCTAGAAACAAGCCGGTCCGAGCAACAAACACTTTGTTCTCGGTTGGATTGTAGAAGTAGTAACCCTTAGTTTCCTTAGGGTACCCCACAAATTTCCGATTTTGGCCCTAGCTTGTCTGATTTTAAACGTTTTACATATACATCGAAGCTTGCATCAGTGTAACCCCTTACACGCAACTCTTCCTCACCGCCAAATATCAAGAAAGCATCCTTAGTTCTTCTCAAGTACTTTAGGATGTTCTTGACTGCAATCCAGTGACTCTCACCCGGATTGGATTGGTATCTGCTTGTCATACTCAAGGCATATGACACATCTGGTCTAGTACTTCACATGGCGTACATGATAGATCCTATGGCCGAGGCATAGGGAATTCTACTCATGCGTTCCTTCTCAATCTCATTGGAAGGACAACCTCTCTTCGAAAGACTGATTCCATGTGACATGGGCAAGAATCCCTTTTTGGAATCTTGCATGTTGAACCGTTTCAACACCTTGTCAATATATGTACTTTGACTTAGGCCTAGTAGTCCTTTAGATCTATCTCTATAGATATTTATACGGAGTATATAGGCTGCTTCTCCTAAGTCCTTCATTGAGAAACACTTCTTTAGCCAATCTTTAACAGATTGCAGCATGGGAACGTCGTTTCCAATGAGTAGTATGTCATCCACATACAAGACCAGAAAATCTACAGAGCTCCCACTAACCTTCTTGTAGACACAAGACTCATCTTCATTTCTGATGAAGCCAAACTCTTTGACTACTTCATCAAAACGTCGATTCCAACTCCTAGAAGCTTGCTTCAATCCATAAATGGATCGTTGCAGCTTACAGACTTTGTTGGCTTGCTTTGGATCTTTAAAACCCTCCGGCTGTATCATATACACGTCCTCGAGGAGATTCCCATAAAGGAATGCTGTTTTGACATCCATCTGTCAAATCTCATAGTCATTGTATGCTGCAATCGCAAGTAGGATTCGGATGGATTTGGTCATAGCGACTGGTGAAAAGGTTTCATCGTAGTCAATACCATGAATCTGTCTGAATCCTTTAGCCACCAATCGGCCCTTATAGGTAATCACATTACCACCCATGTCGATCTTCTTCTTGAAGACCCACTTGCACCCTATGGGCCGCGCCCCTTCGGGTGGTTCCACCAAAGTCCATACTTTGTTGGTGTACATGGATTCCATCTCGGATCTCATGGCTTCTAGACACTTCTGAGAGTCTGGGCCTTTCATGGCCTCTTCATAGATAGTAGGATCATCATCTATGAGCATCGTGTCACCGAAATCAGTCACGAGAAGTCCATACCTCTCGGGTTCCTGGTGCACTCTACTAGATCTACGAAGCTCTTGTGTTACCTGAACAGGTTGTTCCACAACTGTTTGTGGTTCCCGTTCATGTTCCATAATCGGTTCAGTGATTTGTGGTTCCTGAACCTCTTCAAGTTCTACAGTCCTCCCACTTTCTTCTTTAGAGACAAACTCTCTTTCTAGAAACAAGCCGGTCCGAGCAACAAACACTTTGTTCTCGGTTGGATTGTAGAAGTAGTAACCCTTAGTTTCCTTAGGGTACCCCACAAATTTACACTTATCCGATTTTGGCCCTAGCTTGTCTGATTTTAAACGTTTTACATATACATCGAAGCTTGCATCAGTGTAACCCCTTACACGCAACTCTTCCTCACCGCCAAATATCAAGAAAGCATCCTTAGTTCTTCTAAAGTACTTTAGGATGTTCTTGACTGCAATCCAGTGACTCTCACCCGGATTGGATTGGTATCTGCTTGTCATACTCAAGGCATATGACACATCTGGTCTAGTACATAACATGGCGTACATGATAGATCCTATGGCCGAGGCATAGGGAATTCTACTCATGCGTTCCTTCTCAATCTCATTGGAAGGACAACCACTCTTCGAAAGACTGATTCCATGTGACATGGGCAAGAATCCCTTTTTGGAATCTTGCATGTTGAACCGTTTCAACACCTTGTCAATATATGTACTTTGACTTAGGCCTAGCAGTCCTTTAGATCTATCTCTATAGATATTTATACCGAGTATATAGGCTGCTTATCCTAAGTCCTTCATTGAGAAACACTTCTTTAGCCAATCTTTAACAGATTGCAGCATGGGAACGTCGTTTCCAATGAGTAGTATGTCATCCACATACAAGACCAGAAAATCTACAGAGCTCCCACTAACCTTCTTGTAGACACAAGACTCATCTTCATTTCTGATGAAGCCAAACTCTTTGACTACTTCATCAAAACGTCGATTCCAACTCCTAGAAGCTTGCTTCAATCCATAAATGGATCGTTGCAGCTTACAGACTTTGTTGGCTTGCTTTGGATCTTTAAAACCCTCCGGCTGTATCATATACACGTCCTCGAGGAGATTCCCATAAAGGAATGCTGTTTTGACATCCATCTGTCAAATCTCATAGTCATTGTATGCTGCAATCGCAAGTAGGATTCGGATGGATATGGTCATAGCGACTGGTGAAAAGGTTTCATCGTAGTCAATACCATGAATCTGTCTGAATCCTTTAGCCACCAATCGGCCCTTATAGGTAATCACATTACCATCCATGTCGATCTTCTTCTTGAAGACCCACTTGCACCCTATGGGCCGCGCCCCTTCGGGTGGTTCCACCAAAGTCCATACTTTGTTGGTGTACATGGATTCCATCTCGGATCTCATGGCTTCTAGACACTTCTGAGAGTTTGGGCCTTTCATGGCCTCTTCATAGATAGTAGGATCATCATCTATGAGCATCGTGTCACCGGAATCAGTCACGAGAAGTCCATACCTCTCGGGTTCCTGGCGCACTCTACTAGATCTACCAAGCTCTTGTGTTACCTGAACAGGTTGTTCCACAACTGTTTGTGGTTCCCGTTCATGTTCCATAATCGGTTCAGTGATTTGTGGTTCCTGAACCTCTTCAAGTTCTACAGTCCTCCCACTTGCTTCTTTAGAGACAAACTATCTTTCTAGATACAAGCCGGTCCGAGCAACAAACACTTTGTTCTCGGTTGGATTGTAGAAGTAGTAACCCTTAGTTTCCTTAGGGTACCCCATAAATTTAAACTTATCCGATTTTGGCCCTAGCTTGTCTTATTTTAAACGTTTTACATATACATCGAAGCTTGCATCAGTGTAACCCCTTACACGCAACTCTTCCTCACCGCCAAATATCAACAAAGCATCCTTAGTTCTTCTCAAGTACTTTAGGATGTTCTTGACTGCAATCCAGTGACTCTCACCCGGATTGGATTGGTATCTGCTTGTCATACTCAACGCATATGACACATCTGGTCTAGTACATAACATGGCGTACATGATAGATCCTATGGCCGAGGCATAGGGAATTCTACTCATGCGTTCCTTCTCAATCTCATTGGAAGGACAACCACTCTTCGAAAGACTGATTCCATGTGACATGGGCAAGAATCCCTTTTTGGAATCTTGCATGTTGAACCGTTTCAACACCTTGTCAATATATGTACTTTGACTTAGGCCTAGCAGTCCTTTAGATCTATCTCTATAGATATTTATACCGAGTATATAGGCTGCTTCTCCTAAGTCATTCATTGAGAAACACTTCCCTAGCCAATCTTTAACAGATTGCAGCATGGGAACGTTGTTTCCAATGAGTAGTATGTCATCCACATACAAGACCAGAAAATCTACAGAGCTCCCACTAACCTTCTTATAGACACAAGACTCATCTTCATTTCTGATGAAGCCAAACTCTTTGACTACTTCATCAAAACGTCGATTCCAACTCCTAGAAGCTTGCTTCAATCCATAAATGGATCGTTGCAGCTTACAGACTTTGTTGGCTTTCTTTGGATCTTTAAAACCCTCCGGCTGTATCATATACACGTCCTCGAGGATATTCCCATAAAGGAATGCTGTTTTTACATCCATCTGCCAAATCTCATAGTCATTGTATGCTGCAATCGCAAGTAGGATTCGGATGGATTTGGTCATAGCGACTGGTGAAAAGGTTTCATCGTAGTCAATACCATGAATCTGTCTGAATCCTTTAGCCACCAATCGACCCTTATAGGTAATCACATTACCATCCATGTCGATCTTCTTCTTGAAGACCCACTTGCACCCTATGGGCCGCGCCCCTTCGGGTGGTTCCACCAAAGTCCATACTTTGTTGGTGTACATTGATTCCATCTCGGATCTCATGGCTTCTAGACATTTCTGAGAGTCTTGGCCTTTCATGGCCTCTTCATAGATAGTAGTCTCATCATCTATGAGCATCGTGTCACCAGAATCAGTCACGAGAAGTCCATACCTCTCGGGTTCCTGGCACACTTTACTAGATCTACAAAGCTCTTGTGTTACCTGAACAGGCTGTTCCACAACTGTTTGTGGTTCCTGTTCATGTTCCATAATCGGTTCAGTGATTTGTGGTTCTTGAACCTCTGCAAGTTCTACATTCCTCCCCCTTGCTTCTTTAGAGACAAACTCTCTTTCTAGAAACAAGCCGGTCCGAGCAACAAACACTTTGTTCTCGGTTGGATTGTAGAAGTTGTAACCCTTAGTTTCCTTAAGGTACCCCACAAATTTACACTTATCCGATTTTGGCCCTAGCTTGTCTGATTTTAAACATTTTACATATACATCGCAGCCCCAAATCCTCATGAACGACAGTGTGGGGCGCCTCCCACTCGACATCTCATGTGGCGTCTTCATGACTGATTTAGATGGAACACGGTTAATGGTGAATGCTGCACTTAATAGAGCGTGGACCCAAAACGATAATGGAAGATCGGTTTGACACATCATAGATCGAACCATATCCAATAGGGTTTGATTCCTCCTCTCAGACACGCCATTCCATTGTGGCGTTCCGGGTGGAGTGAGTTGGGACACGATCCCACACTCTGTAAGATAGTCGTCAAACTCTTGGCTTAAGTATTCTCCTCCACGATCCGATCGTAGAGCCTTGATACTTTTGTCAAGTTGCTTCTCTACTTCATTCTTGAATTCTTTGAACACTTCAAAGGATTCAAATTTGGCCCTCATGAGGTACACAAATCCATATTTACTGTAATCATCAGTAAATGTAATGAAGTAAACAAAACCACCCCTGGCAGGCGTGGAAAATGGTCCACACACATCAGTATGTATGAGCGCCAATTGCTCACTAGTCCTCTCACCTTTCTTATTGAAAGGGGACTTTTTCATTTTTCCCAATAAACAAGCCTCACATGTCTCATACGATTCAAAATCAAATGAGTCTAGTGGTCCATCCTTATGGAGTCTAGATACACGTTTCTCGTTTATGTGGCCTAAACGACAGTGCCATAAGTAAGCAGGATTTAGATCATTTATTTTAATCCGCTTGGTATTAATGTTGTAGACAGGATTGCTTAGATCAAGGACATACAGTCCATTAAATAATTGCGCACTAAAATAGTGAATATTATTCAAATAAAAGGAACAACAATGGTTCTTTATTGAAATAATAAAACCTTCCGTGTCCAAACAAGAAATAGAATTAATGTTTCTGCTCAAAGCAGGCACAAAATAGCAATTATTCAATTCTAAAACTAATCCTGAAGGCAGAGATAGCTCGCACACGCCCACGGCCAACGCATCAACTTTTGCTCCATTCCCAACGCGTAGATCTATCTCCCCTTTAGCCAATCTTCTACTTCTCTTTAGATCTTGCACATTTCGACAAATGTGAGATCCACATCCAGTATCTAATAGCCATGATGTAGAGACAGTTAAATTGACATCTACAACAAAAATACCTGGTGGTGGTGGAATCACTATTCCAAGCCTCTTGTCCTCCAGATATTTTGGGCAGTTCCTCCTCCAGTGTCCAGGCTGGCTGCAGTAGTGACACTCACCTTTACTCACACCTTTGGAAATGCCACCAACATGCTTAAGGGCAGGTTCCTTGGACTTGGAAACTGACTTGCCTTTGCCCTTGGAGGATGAGGCAAACCTTTTGCCCTTTCCTTCTCCACCATCATAATGGCCTTGCCCTTACCCTTGTTGATGCTTTGTTCAGCTGTCCTCAACATATTGAGAAAATCTGGCAGTGGTTTCACGATCTCGTTCATGTTATAGTTCATGATGAACTGTCCATAACTCTCGGGCAACGATTGCAACACGAGATCGGTTGCCAACTCTTGGCCGACCGGGAACCCAAGTCGGGCGAGATTCTCCAAGTGTCCGATCATACAGAGTACATGGGGTCCCACCGGGTTCCCTTCTGCCAGATGACACTTGAACAATGCCTTAGAGACCTCATACCTCTCAACCCTTGCCTGCTCTTGGAAGAGCTGCTTCAGATGCTCGATCATATCTATAACATTCATGTTTTCGTGTTGCTTCTAAATCTTAGAAGTCATGGTGCATAGCATAAGGCAGGACGCATCATTAGCGTCATCAACACGCTTCTGATACGCCTTTAGGGCTGCAGGTGTTTGGTTCTCTGGACCTGCTGGAACATGCTCCTCTATTGCGTACAGTTTCTTCTCTTGCTTGAGAACGATTCTCAAGTTTCTGTACCAATCAAGGAAGTTGGTTCCAGAGAGCTTGTCCTTCTCAAGGACAGATCGTAGGGAATGTTGTGAACTCGATGAGTTGTTTGCCATTTGGAATTCTACAAAAGGAAAATACGCAAGTTTTAGTATTTGTGAATTTTTTACTATATTCAATAATGGCTAGTTTATCAAATATAGCTCCCACTATTTTTCTACGGATTAATAACCCTCAAGATATTAATGCGGAAAATATCCTTATATTTTCTAGTGGGCCAAGTGATGCGCAAACTAACGTGCTGTCGCAAGTGTACGAATCTTGTAATACCGGGTGCAATTAGACTCGGGTGATCGTTCCCACGAGGACTGATTCGGGTTTACTCACGTTGTCAGTTTAGATTAACCGAGTGTAGTAACAAGGAGGAGTAGGTTGTGATTGCAGTTACTAAACTAAAAACAGTAATTAAAAACGTAAACGTAAATATTTTTTGTGACGTTTTCTGAAATAAGTTGAATCGGTTGTTACGATAATAGATGAAAACTAGGCTCCAGGATCCCCTAGGGTTTCTACAGATTTCAGTTTTCCGTTCGATCATGAAAACACTCAGCAGTTTCGATATCTGTGCAACGTACCAGTTGTGCAGTGACTTTTCAGATTCCACACGTAATCCCGATCCTGCAGACTTTCGGATTCTTGTTAAGCTGCCTAAATCTGCAGTTTCAAGCTAATCCTGTTAGGGCTTCTAACCTGTCCGAATGGCCCGGGTCAAATTCTCTAACAGTTGGTCTCACGTTTTTCGATGCTAGCCCTATCTCCCTTTCTCTGGTCGGTCTATCAGGGTAAGGTACTAAATCCAGGTTTTCTTCCTAACCCTAACTTGACGTTTTCACCTACAAGCTCGGGTGTATAGCAATCCTGGGTGATCAATCCTATCATGCATATACGATAACAATCAAAACCAGAATAACAGATATAACTTGCTGAATTAAGATAATCATCATGAATCCATAAACGAAGTAGTCATAAAATCTGGATACGAAACCCTAGGTTCACCGAGAACCTAGGTAAGAAGTTTAGCTACGACTAGACATAATACAAAACGCAGTTTCTGAATATAAAGAGAGAGAATGAAATCAAACTAAGTCTTCGAGTCTCGAATCGCGCTTTCGTGCTCTCCGTGAATGCTCTGATTTGCCCTTCGGTTGTGCTGAGAATTGTGTTGTGTCTCTGTGTCTTCAAAACGAGTCTGGACGAGTCTTTAAATAGTGCTGTTTTCCCCGAAACGCGTGCGCCCGAAATTACGGAATCTGCCATCGGTCCACCGTCTTTGACCAGAAAGTCAAACTGGCTGCGTATATACGCAGGGTTGCGTATATACGCAACCAGGGCCTGTATCCACCTCCCCATCTCCCCCTCCTGCCTGCGTATATACGCAAGGCTGCGTATATACGCAGGCAGGGGGTGGAGATGGGGCCCTGCTTGGTCCTTTGGTGGGCCTGGTTGGATCCCCTGGGTCCCACTCTTCTGCCTGACGCTCCCGGTTTGCCTCCTTGCTGTTATCCTGCTTTTCCGTGTTCCGGTCTTGTCCTGGTCTTGTGCACGTTTCCCGAGACGGCCCCGGCTTGGTCCCGGCACGCTTCCCGATGCACCTCCCGAACCTGTTCCTGAAAAGGCAACACGAACGAAAACCCGCGATCATATCCAAATATAGCAATAAATAAGCAGAAATCCAGGAAGTACAAATAAACGTCTCATTCTAGATTCCCGAGGCATTCGAAGGCATTTTCCGGCAAAAACCGCTATTTCCGACACAAATACTCGTGAAATCAGGCTAAAAGATAACCCCTAATTGGGCGTTATCACCAAGATCCATGTTTCATCTCCTTATGAGCTTGCTTTGGCAAGTCACCCATAATTTGACTACTTTAGATAGGAACAATTCCAATTGCATCTCTTATGCAACTCTTGGTTCAATCGGGCAAATAACTCCTTATTTATCCATCCATATGGATAATCGCAATTGATTGCCTCTAGGTTTCTGAATCATATTAATAGTCTAGTTGTGTTCAACCTCTTATTTAAACTGTTGCACATGACTAGCTTGTGTCATCGCATTCCATCATTATGAACCAAGTCGCCATGCTTTGGCACGCACGAACTTGATAAATCATGATGATAATGAGTGTTTAAATAACGAGAAGGCAAGAACACAATATTTGAATTTTGAGGGATGTTAGAATTCAATTTTAATCGTTTTGTTGATCAATATCAACTAATCTATCTATTTGAATTTGGGCACAACTCCAAATAATAGATCTGGGTTGTCTAATTATCTTATTATCCTAATTGCATGCATCATCCATACACCAACCACCAAATAATAAGACAATAAAATAAACAACCACAAAACAAAACAAAAATAAAACGTGATGTGGATATGGCCTTTTCTAGACTAAGAAAATTCCAAGCCAATGGAATTTTCTTTGAACCCTAAAGCAAACTCATCTTCATGCGTCTTGATCTTGGTCCATCCTTAATAGTCATGTGGAATGCTCCATGCTCCATCTTTCGTGGCTCCTTTTGGCTTTGGGCTTCTTTTCTTCAATCTTGGCTAAAAATCTACTTTATCTAGCACTAGCTAACAACTATACTAAATAAAATAAATCTCACAATTTGAGAAAAAAAATGGCTCGCAGGCCCTAAAATCCTAATTAATTATTACAATTAATTGATCATCTCGCAGGCCGTAAACCAAACCACAAAAAATAAACATCCACAACAAACCACATCCTAAGGCCATATCCAATCACCATGCGATTTGCACATAAACAGTTAAAATCCAATTTTAACGCGCTTCGTCAATTTTAATTGATTTTAGGATTTTCTAGGGTTAAAACGGTCCATGGGGCCCAACAATATAATTCCCCGGGCCCAAAAGAGAACCGCAAAGGCCTTCGGCCGGCCGGCCCCTAGCCCACGCGGCTAGGCCGCGGGCTAGAGTTGCCCCGGCCCCTAGGCCGATCCTTGATTGGGCAGCAAGCAAGGAGGGGCGGTCCTAGGGGGAGCCGAACCTCATTTGGGAGTTGTTTCCAAAACAACTCCCTTGCTTGGTGCCCAAGTTTAGTTGTTTCCTTGTATGGGAAGAACTCCTTCTTCCATAAGGATGCCCAAACCCTAGATCTAAGATCCTAAAATTTCTCAAACTCACTAATTCATGCATCCAATGCAAAAATTAGATCTCGTTATGATTGATTATTGACAAGTTGCATCATATGCTTGACTTGTCTTGTTTTACGCGATAAACAACAATTTTAAGGTGTAAAACTATCAAAACGTAACACATAAACCACGTTTATGCTCTACGACATGTGGCTCTGATACCACTGTGGGGATTTGATTCATGGATGCGCAACGGAAACACAAACAAACATAACCCATGCAAAACCCTCCAAGGATCACAAGTCAAGAGACATAACGATGGTAAGAGAAGAAAACAATAACACACATTAGGGTTTCTCCTTTGATGACTTCAAATGCGAATTGTGTCACGTTCTCTATAGTTGTTCCACGCCTAGAGTTGAATACTAGATCTTCCAATCCTTGGTGCTAGCCCGGAATGAGGAAGGGGAAGAAGAATCGCGCAAAACGAGACGAAACAAGGAGGTTTTGGCCTCCTTGTGGCCGACGGGGACGGGCGACGGCAAAGGGGGGAAGCGGCTCCTCTTTGCTTGCTTGCTCTCTCCTTTTTGTTCTCTCCCACTCAAGTTATGATCAATAAGGTCATAAGTGTAGGAAGGAAGGAAGGAGTGTCATTTATATAGTCCAACAAATCCTTGCCAACTACCTAAAGGACCTATTCTAGTCCTACTAGAATTCAATTCAGTCCCTTCCTTGTAATTTAGTCCTACTAAGTTTGCAAGGTGTTGCAAAGTGATCCTTGTAATTAATTAATCCAATTAATTAATTCCCAAATCAAGCTCAACTCTATATAGCGTGTGACCCCATAGGTTCTATCTAGTTGGTAGCAACAATTTGCTAATATGGAGCGGTTTCTAGGAAAACATCCATTCTAGCCAACTAATAGAATAGTCATCTTGACAAACCTTTTTACAAGTAATTGTCTCATCTCCTTGTCTCTATATCCGGATTGGACACGAGACATACAAGTCACAGTCGTATATCCAAGCCATAGTTTCTCAATCCATGGGAATAGCCTTATTCATGCAAATAACATCAATATCCCATATTGATTTATTTGAGTCTTGGCAGACATTCTATAAGCACTATCCCTCGAATGGCCTAGGATATTTTCTCCTGTTATGTGGGAGGGACAAATTCTATCTACGTTCACTACGATCTCTACGCTTGCTTCTTATTGTATCCGGTACACGCCTTTATAACTACCCAGTTACGGTGTAGCGTTTAACGCTACCAAAATCACAATAATCCACAACTAGAATATCTAGTGACTTCAAGTCTAAGGATGACAATACCATTGCACCACGAGAAGCGCTTGTGACTTATCATAACTTGTATGTAGCCTTCTCGGAGATGGGTCAATCCAGTGCGCCATACCCTTAATGCACACCTATGTGTTGGATCATGATATCTCCATATCAATCCAACCCCATACTAGTCTATAGAAGATTGTCCTGTTAATCATTGTACTGGACTATGGATATTTAAGATAAACGACACAATTGTAAATCTAAGGACGTCATTATATTAAATATCCAATAAATAATAAAATGAATTTTCTAGCCACAAATAAATTCATACTAAACTAGCTTGCCTCTAGGGCATCTATTCCAACACATAAAGTGATAAATATGGACTATTTTAGGATACGCATTGTAGGGTTTTGATTTCATGGATGCGCAACGGAAACAAAATTAACCATGCAAAACCCTCCAAGAATCACAAATCAAGAGACATAACGATGGTAAAGGAAGAAATCAATAACACACCTTAGGGTTCTCCTTTGATGACTTCAAACGCGAATTGTGTCACGTTCTCTATGGTTGATCCACGCGTAGAGTTGATTCCTAGATCTCCCACTCCTTGGTGCTAGCCTGGAAAGAGGAACAGGAAGAAGAATCACGCAAAACAATACGAACCAAAGGAGGTTTCGGCCTCCTTTGGGGCCGACGGGGACGGGGCGGCGAGCTAGGGGGCGGTCGGCTCCTTAGCTTGTTGCTCTCTCTCCTTTTGTTCTCTCCCACTCTTGTTATGTTCAATTATGAGCATAAGTTGTGGGAAGGAAGGAAGGAAGGTCCTTTAAATAGTCCAACAACTCCTTGCCAACTACCTAAAGGACTTATTCTAGTCCTACTAGAATTCATTTTAGTCCCTTCCTTGCAAATTAGTCCCTACTAAGTTTGCAAGTTTTTGAAAAGTGATCCTTCTAATTAATTAATCCAATTAATTAATTCCCAAATCTAGCTCAACTCTATATAGCGTGTGACCCCATAGGTTCTATCTAGTTGGTAGCAACTATTTGCTAATATGGAGCGGTTTCTAGCAAAACATCCATTCTAGCTAACTAATAAAATAGTCATCTTGACAACCTTTGTACAAGTAATTGTCTCATCCCTTTGTTTCTATATCCGGATTGGACACGAGATATACAAGTCACACTCGTATATCCAATCCATAGTTTCTCGATCCATGGGAATAGCCTTATTCGTGCAAATAACATCAATATCCCATATTGATTTATTTGAGTCTGGCCAGACATTCTATAAGCACTATCCCTCGAGTGGCCTAGGATATTTTCTCCCGTTATTTGGGAGGGACAAATTCTATCTACGTCCACTACGATATCTAAGCTTGCTTCTTATTGTATCCAGTACACGCCTTTATAACTACCTAGTTACGGTGTAGCGTTTAACTCTACCAAAATCACAATAATCCACAACTAGAATATCTAGTGACTTCAAGTCTAAGGATTACAATACCATTGCGCCGCGAGAAGCGCTTGTGACTCAACATAACGTGTATGTAGCCTTCTCGGAGATGGGTCAATCCAGTGCAACATTACCCTTAATGCACACCTATGTGTTGGATCATGATATCTCCATATCAATCCAACCCCATACTAGTCTATAGATGATTGTCCCATTAATCATTATACTGGACTAGGGATATTTAAGATAAACCACACAATTGTAAATCTAAGGACTTCATTATATTAAATATCCAATAAATAATAAATGAATTTCAAGCCAAAAATAAATTCATACTAAACTAGATTGCCTCTAGGGCATCTATTCCAACAGTCTCCCACTTGCACTAGAGCCAATCTGGAGCATCTCGTATGCCCATACTCCTAGTGTTCCCTTCATGCTTCCACTGCGTGAGCGGCTTTGTAAGCGGGTCTGACAGATTATCATCTGTATGAATCTTGCATATCCGAACGTCTCCTCTATCGATAATATCTCGAATCAGATGAAACTTCCTGAGCACGTGCTTGGACTTCTGGTGCGACCTGGGTTCCTTCGATTGCACGATTGCCCCACTTTTGTCACAATACAACTCGACTGGATCCGCAATGCTAGGAACCACACCAAGTTCAGAAACAAACTTTCTGATCCAAACAGCTTCCTTTGCTGCGCCATTTGCAGCAATGTACTCAGCCTCTGTTGTAGAATCAGCTACCGTCTCTTGCTTGGAACTCTTCCAGCTCACCGCTGCTCAATTCAAGCAAAACACATATCCCGAATGTGATCTAAAGTCATCTCTGTCGGTTTGGAAGCTTGCATCAGTGTAACCCCTTACACACAATTCTTCCTCACCGCCAAATATCAAGAAAGCATCCTTAGTTCTTCTCAAGTACTTTAGAATGTTCGACTGCAATCCAGTGACTCTCACCTGGATTGGATTGGTATCTGCTTGTCATACTCAAGGCATACTACACATCTGGTCTAGTACATAACATGGCGTACATGATAGATCCTATGGCCGAGGCATAGGGTATTCTACTCATGCGCTCCTTCTCAATCTCATTGGAAGGACAACCACTCTTCGAAAGAGTGATTCCATGTGACATGGGCAAGAATCCCTTCTTGGAATCTTGCATGTTGAACCGTTTCAACACCTTGTCAATATATGTACTTTGACTTAGGCCTAGCAACCTCTTAGACCTATCTCTACAGATCTTTATACCGAGTATATAAGCTTCTTCCCCTAAGTCCTTCATCGAGAAACCCTAGCCAATCTTTAACAGATTGCAGCTTGGGAACGTCGTTTCCAATGAGTAGTATGTCATCTACATACAAGAGTAGAAAAGCTACAGAGCTCCCACTAACCTTCTTGTAGACATAAGACTCATCTTCGTTTCTGATGAAGCCAAACTCTTTGACTACTTCATCAAAACTTCGATTCCAACTCCTAGAAGCTTGCTTCAATCCATAAAGGGATCGTTGCAGCTTACAGACTTTGTTGTCTTAATTTGGATCCTCAAAACCCTCCGGTTGTATCATATACACATCCTTGAGGAGATTCCCATAAAGGAATGCTGTTTTGACATCCATCTGCCAAATCTCATAGTCGTAGTATGCTGCAATCGCAAGTGAGATTCGGATGGATTTGGTCATAGCGACTGGTGAAAAGGTTTCATCATAGTCAATACCATGAATCTGTCTAAATCCTTTAGCCACCAATCGGCCCTTGTAGGTAATCACATTACCATCCATGTCGATCTTCTTCTTGAAGACTCACTTTCACCCTATGGGCCGCGCCCCATCGGGTGGTTCCACCAAAGTCCATACTTTGTTGATATACATGGATTCCATCTCGGATCTCATGGATTCTAGCCACTTCTGAGAGTCTGGGCCATTCATGGCCTCCTCATAGGTAGTAGGCTCATCATCTATGAGCATCGTGTCACCGGAATCGGTCACGAGAAGTCCATACCTCTCGGGTTCGTAGCGCACTCTACTAGATCTACGAAGCTCTTGTGTTACCTGAACATGTTGCTCCACAAACGTTTGTGGTTCCTGTTCATGTTCCATAATCGGTTCAGTGATTTGTGGTTCTTGAACTTCTCCAAGTTCTACAGCCCTCCCACTTGCTTCTTTAGAGACAAACTCTCTTTCTAGAAACACGCCGGTCCGAGCAACAAACACTTTGTTCTCGGTTTGATTGTAGAAGTAGTATCCCTTAGTTTCCTTAGGGTACCCCACAAATTTACACTCATCCGATTTCGGCCCTAGCTTGTCTGATTGTAAACGTTTTACAAAGACATCGCAGCCCCAAATCATCATGAACGACAATGTGGGACGCCTCCCACTCCACATCTCATATGGTGTCTTCATGACTGATTGGGATGGAACACGGTTAATGGTGAAAGCTGCACTTAATAGAGCCTAGCCCCAAAATGATAATGGAAGATCGGTTTGACACATCATAGATCGGACCATATCCAATAGAGTTCGATTCCTCCTCTCAGACACGCCATTCCACTGTGGCGTTCCGGGTGGAGTTAGTTGGGACACGATCCCACACTCTCTAAGATAGTCGTCAAACTCTTGGCTTAAGTATTCTCCTCCACGATCCGATCGTATAGCTTTGATACTCTTGCCAAGTTGCTTCTCTACTTCATTCTTGAATTCTTTGAACACTTCAAAGGATTCGGATTTTGCCCTCATAAGGTACACTAATCCATATCTACTGTAATCATCAGTAAATGTAATGAAGTAGACATAACCACCCCTGGCAGGCGTGGCAAATGGCCCACACACATCAGTATGTATGAGCGCCAATTGCTCACTAGTCCTCTCACCTTTCTTATGGAAAGGGGACTTTGTCACTTTTCCCAATAAACAAGACTCACATGTCTCATATGATTCAAAATCAAATGAGTCTAGTAATCCATCCTTATGGAGTCTAGATACACGTTTCTCATTTATGTGGCCTAAACGACAGTGCCATAAATAAGCATGATTTAAATCATTTATTTTAATCCGCTTGGTATTAATGTTGTAGACAGGATTGCTAAGATCAAGGACATATAGTCCATTAAATTATTGCGCACTAAAATAGTGAATATTATTCAAATAAAAGGAACAACAATTGTTCTTTATCGAAATAATAAAACCATCCTTGTCCAAACAAAAAATAGAAATAATGTTTCTGCTCATAGCAGGCACAAAATAGCAATTATTTAATTCTAAAACTAATCCTGAAGGCAGAGATAGCTCGCACACGCCTATGGCCAACGCAGCAACTTTTGCTCCATTCCCAACACGCAGATCTACCTCTCCTTTAGCCAATCTTCTACTTCTCTTTAGATCCTGCATATTTCGACAAATATGAGATCCACATCCAGTATCTAATACCCACGATGTAGAGACAGTTAAATTGACATATACAACAAAAATACCTGGTGGTGATGTGATGCGCAATTTAGCGTGCTATTCGCAAGTATACGAATCAAGTAATATAGAGAGTATTTTCAACTCAGATTATCGATCCCACAGGGACTTTGCAGGTCTTTCTAGTAATCAGTTTTAACGAACAGAGTGTAAAAAGGAGGAATAGTTTGAGGTTTTGATTACTAACAAAGTACTAAAAGTAGATACTAAAACGTAAATCTTTTTGTGAGAATTTTCTGAATAATCTTAAGGTTGTAAAACTAGGGTTTGAGATACTAGGTCCCGGGATCCCCTAGGGTTCTTCAGATTTTCGTTCTTTGTTTGACATGAAAACACACAGCAGTTATTTATCCGCGCCACGTACCAATTGTGCAGTATCTTTTCTTTTCCTGCACGCTATCACAATCCTGCAGACTGTCGGATTCCTGTTAAGCTGCTTAAGTCTGCAGTCTCGTTCTAAGGCTGCTAGGGTTTCCAACCTGTCCTGATGGCCCGGGTCAGATTCTCTAACAGTTGGTCTCAACGATTTCAGGCTAGTCCTAACTCCCCTTCGCTAGTCGGCCCATCGGGGTAAGGTGCTAAATTCTGTCTTCTCTTCCTAACCCTAACCAGACGTTTTCACCTACCGGCTCGGGTCTGTAGCAATTCTGGGTGATCAAGCCGAGCATGCATGAACAGTAAAATTCAAAGACAGAATAACTGATAAAAGCTGCTGAATTAAGATAGTACGATCATGAATTCATAGTCAAAACGTAGAACTAATCTCTAAAAACGAAACCCTAGGTTCACCGAGAACCTAGGTAAAAAGTTTAGCTACTAATATTCATAACGTAAATAACACAGTTTTTGAATGAGAGAGAGAATAAGATCAAACTAGGTCTTCGAATCTGGAATCACGTTTCCGTGCTCTCCGGGGAGGCTCCGACTTCTCCGTGTATGTGTTGATGTGTGTTAATGTTGTCAAAACGAGTCTGGACGAGTCTTTATATAGTGCTGAAGACGTTTCTGGAACTTGCATTTATTTACGAAACTGCCACTGACCGAAACCGCCTCAAAATTTGTGCTGTCTGCGTAAAATACGCAGGATCCTGCGTATAATACGCAGACAGTAGCCTGACATGTGCTGATTTCTGCGTATTTTCCTCCCTGGCTGCGTATTTCACCTCCCTGGCTGCGTATAATACGCAGGGCTGCGTATTTTTCCATTTTCCTGCGTATTTTCTTCCCCTGGCTGCGTATAATACGCAGGGTGCTGCGTATAATACGCAGACAGGGTCAGAAACTGGCCAAAAATCCTCCCTCTGGCTTGCTGTCTGCGTATAATACGCAGCATCCTGCGTATAATACGCAGACAGCAAGAAAAACTGCTCTTTTATGCATCGGCCTGCGTTTTGACCCGAAACTTGTCAAAATTACCAAAATACCCCTGGGTCAAAACTGCTCCAAATTATGCCCAATCCTGACTCTGGCCATAGGAAAACTGCTGCCTGAAATTGGGAGACAAAATCTGAACTTGACTCCGGAAACCCGGGCACGGTGCCAAAATGACCAAAATACCCCTAGGTCAAAACTGTCCCGAAATCGTCCCGAACATGAAATAGTAGCTTATGACTCCGGACACCGGGAAACGAGACTCCTTACTCGGGCGTGGCCTGTCTGGGACCCACACTTGACGGGAGTCGGTTTTTCGGCCGGACTCCGTTTCAGCATTATAACCTGTTTTCGGAAAGCCCTTGACGTCTCCGTTCTTTTGCCCCTGGTTTCACTTCAAAATTCCAAGTCTAGTTCAAGATATTGTCAACCGAACGCATCCCGGTCATTCTCGGTTTTGGTATTTTCAGCTTCCTCGGTCGGTTTTTACTGCTCGTTTTTCCTCCAGTCTTTCCGTTTTCTGTTCCGCTCTCCCTTGTACCAGTCTCGGTCAAATCCTGCTCCGAGCATTTTCTGCACGTTTCCCGAGGCGAACCTGATTCTGTCTCGGCACGCATCCCAATGCACTTCCCGAACCTGTTCCTGTGAAGACAACATGAACAAACCCGTGCTCATATCTTGAAATGCGTGAAATAAGCAGAAATTTACGAAGAACAAATAAACATCTCGTTCTAATTTATGAGGCTTTCTGAGGGTGAATTCTAGCTAAAACGCGGTTTTCCAGCACACATACACGTCTTTTTAGGCTATAAGATAACCCCTATTTGGGCGTTATCAAATACCCCCACACTAAACTTTGCTCGTCCCGAGCAAACTCCAGCAATATACTACCAATGCATATTATCCCGAATCAATCCAGAGCGGTGTAACTGCACTTATTTAAAAAATAATATTACTATTATAAAAACAGTTTATATTTTTGGTGAGACTGGGCAATCTCTTCAACTCAAACTGGACATCATTAAGTTCTCATATTCCCCTAGATTTCAGAAACTGCGGTGATCGGAAGAACTCGCGGCCAGCCTAGGTTAGGAACAAGCACGAACACCACTTACTTCCGCTTTTGCACGCAAACCGAACGTATCCCTAACGCACACCTTCCGTGCTTTTACTCCGGGTGTAATGTAAATCTGCCGGCTTTGGGACGGTAGGATAAGTCATTTAGAAGCGATGTCCAAAACGTCACAGCACACTCACACATACCCCAATCTCACACTCCCTCACCAAGATGACGGAAACTGACCCAAATCAACTAAGATTCTAGACACTCAATTTCCCCAGTCCCGGTGTAACTGCCGTTCTTGCGGCCACAACTGTGAACGAATGTGAAACTGTGATAAAAATTGCCGGCCTGGCGTTTTGAAATAAAATCAACCAAGCACCCTGAATTTTCTACCTTTGATACTATTTTTTTTTTCTTTGTGTTTTTTTTTTTCTCTGTTTATTTCTGTCGTTTTTTTTTTTTTTTTTTTTTTTTTTTTTTTTTTTTTTTGCGTGGCAACACAATAAACAACAATAATATAAGCCAGGCCAATTCTATGATAAACCAAAGACGTGGGGTGGCAGAAAAAATACTGAAATAAAATCTGAAACGACCACCCCCACACTAATTTCAAACCATGTAGTCAATATGTAAAATAATCGCTCTTTTCCAACCGATCCTCCTCACTCCAAGGATGTCTAAATAGCACAACGCGTCCTCCAATAACCCTGTCAACCCAAGTTCCCCATGTCATACGGAAAATTTCCGCACTACGGCTCTCCTCCTGTGCTCACGGTGTAATGTCGTGAGTCACCGCCACACCGAAGTGTGCTGCCGTCACTATCTCACCCTCACACACCCTCAAATATACATATGAAGCTCATCCACTATCAAATATGACAATTCTGCTCTACCCTAGAAAATCCCCCTCAACTCAACTCCCTCGTGCCATGACGCGTAGGAAGGGTAAAAATACTAACAATGATGCGAGTATCAAAAAAACAGCTTCCTAGGTCAAACGGTTACCAAGAAAAGAGTATAATGGATCAATGGGGCTCATTAGTGGACCTAAGGCGCGAGACAGGACGTGAGGTCCCCTATGGCCTATCACTTCACCAAATGATGTGGTGACCGTGATGGCGGGTTGACGACTACCTGGTGACGGTGGTCTGGCAGCTAGTCGGATACATTGCTCGGGAGACAGCTACTTGCGTTTTCTGAAGTGCATTGGCTCTTTTAACTCCCCTAGACAGATTCTCGCAGCTCTTCCTCACCTAAGTTTTTCCACTTCGGGAAATTTTCTATCATCAAGCTCTCTCCAGTTTTAAGCTGAATCCTTCACCCAGTCTCAATTTTTTTTAATTTTTATCATTTTTTAGTTCTACATTTTTAATAAAAAGTAATGCAGTTACAACACCACCACCCCCACACTGGATGGTGCCATGCCATCATGGTACTAATTTTCAGGCATATAATCTGGATTGGATGAGCTGTCTTGCCTCATTGAATAGGAACAACTGGTAGCATATGTGGAACAATAAAGCGAGAGACAAAAATTGAACCTGTGCACCCGGAGTCAGTTCTTACAGGTGCGGAACTTTTCGCAGATTCCGGTGAAGTAGGACCGTTGACCGGTGGCCAGAAAATCTCTCGACGGAAGTTGTTAATCTTCTGGGCTCTAAATGCGCTCTTCAAATGTGCAATCCCCGAGCAGCCTTGTGTGTGACAGTGTGCTCCCATAAGGTCGAGTATACTTTCGTACACCAGGGTCGATTGCTCTATTCTACAGAAAAACCGTTCCTGAAAAATCCCCAACTCGTACGAGTCCCTGTGATGGTCGAGTGTGCCAGAACACACCGGGGTCGATTCTTCAAGTTTTCGGAAATCCGCCTTTTCTTCCACGAAATTTCCTAAATTCGCTTCAAACTCCACGGACCTGTGTATGGTGGTAGAGAGAGAAAAGAGGCCAAAAATGGCTCCAACCCGTCGGCCTTAAAAACCCTACTTTTTCCAAAATTACGAAAATGCCCTTCATGTAGAATTTGAAAAAAACTAAAATTTTGTGCGGATAATACACATACTGTGCGTATTTTACGCACACAGGGCCATCTGGAGTGATAAAAAAAATTGTAATTTTACCTGCTGACTGCGTATAATACGCAGGACCTGCGTAAAATACGCAGACAGCAGGTATAATTGATGATTTTTTTTTCAGAAAAATCCAGTTTACACTGCTGGCTGCGTATAATACGCAGAAAGCTGCGTAAAATACGCAGACAGCAGCAAAAAATAAATTTTCAATTTTTTTTTTTTTGGTATTTTTACTGCTGGCTGTGTATAATATGCAGGACCTGCGTAAAATACGCAGACAGCAGCAAAAATAAAATTTTCAATTTTCTTTTTTTTCAAAAGTTTGGCAAACTGGGCTGCGGTGTGCGTAAAATATACACAGTGTGCGTAAAATACGCACACAACAGCCTAGACATAGATTTTTTTTTTCTCTCTACCGTATTCATGCTCCGTTTTCTTCTCGTTTTCTGCTCTGCTGTATCTGCACATACTCAATTCAAAGTTAATACCCACTCATCTTACCTCTCTCAAAATTCAAAACTGAAAATAAAACTGAAATAATTTAAACTATCTTACTACGTTGGGTTGCCTCCCAACCAGCGCTTGTAATTTACGGTCGACGGCCCGACCCAGTTACCTCATGTTTGCTCAAGGGACGTCAAAACCGCCTTCCTTGACGTCCTCTTCCGGGCCCAAATATGGCTTGACCCGGTTTCGGCTCATCCTGAAAGTTGTATTGTCATGCGAATTCTCCAATTCAACCGCTTCCCATGAAAGTACCTCTTTGAGGATAAACGGTCCTGACCCCCGGGATCTCATTTTTCCCGTGAAAAGCTGCTTCCGAGACTCGCATAGAAGTGCTTTATGCCCTTCTTGAAACTGCTTTGGTTGTGCTGAACTTTGATGGCTCGGGAGCGGTTTATGCTCTCGGGTCGGTAGCTCTTCGAGTGACGGGACCGGGGCCAATTTCTGCTCACCTTTTCCGTCCAGCTGTAAACTGGTCCGATTTTCAGCTTGCATGGCCTGCTCCTCCTGGAATCTCTCCTCATTCTCTCTATCCACTCTGTCAATCTCAGCCCATAGCTCGTCCATCTCCTCGTTTTCCCTGCTTTCTTCGACTACCTCCACTGCGAAGATGTCTTCATGCTCATAATAATTTGGCAGTTGCAGATTTTTGAAAACGTTGAACTTCACCTTGTCTTCATTAATCTGCATAGTCAGTTCTCCGCTCTTGCAGTTTATCATGGCTTCTCCGGTGGCCAGAAACGGTCTGCCCAGAATGAGTGGTACGTCTCCTGCCTCCATGTCCAGAATTACAAAATCTGTCGGAAAAATCAATTCTCCGACTTTCACCAGAATATCTTCAATAACTCCGTAAGCCTGCTTCACAGATCTGTCCGCCATCTGCAGCTAGATTCTGGTGGGCCTGAGTTCACCGATTTTCAAAGTTTTGAAAATTGATAATGGCATCAGATTGATACTGGCCCCTAGGTCACACAGAGCCTTTCCCGTGTAAGCATTTCCTAGGGTCACCGGGATGACAAAACTGCCAGGGTCCTTCCTCTTCCTCGGTAATCCATTCTTCACACAATTGCTCACTTCTGCCGTCAGATTTATTGTCTCGAAATCACTCATACGTTTCCGTCCATACAAAATATCTTTGAGGAACTTGGCATAAGTGGGCATCTTTGCCAACGCCTCCGCAAAGGGTATGTTGATCTTCAGCTGTTTGAAAATCTCGAGAAATCTGGCGTAGTCCTTGCTATCATCCCTCTTTCGTGTCTTCAAAGGATACGGCACCTCCTTGGAGACAGGTACCGTTTCCGCTTCCTTCTCGTTCTGCACTACATCCTGCTCAACCGAGCCCTTCGGCTGGGGGCGGTCGGCTGAGCTGTTATCCTGGCCAAATACTTCGCACTCGATTTCCTTCGACTTTTCGGCACGTGCATGGCTAGGATACGACGGATCCTGTAGTACTAATCCACTCCGAGTGGTGATGGCATTGACCTGAGCATGTGGATTATTTACAGTAGTCGAGGGTAAGTTCCCTGGTGCTCTCTCAGTTAACTGCTGTGCTAACTGCCCTACTTGTACCTCCAAAGCGCGCAGTGACGTTTTGGTTGACTGCACGTCGGCTGTCAGGGCGTCCATATGCGCGAACCGGGACTCCATGGTCTGAAACATGGACTCGATCTTCTTCATCTGAGCATCGTACTGCTGTGCAGATGGGCCGGGCTGAACCTGCGGTACCGGTGCTACTTGCTGAGCCGGTGGCCTATGCTGGAATCCCGGTACATAAATTGCAGAATTTGGGTTTTCGTACCGGAACCCGGGATGATCTCTCGTGCCCGGTCTGTACTGGCTCGGATCCCACTGCTGCTGTACGTAATTGGCATCTTCGTTTCCGAGCCCCTCCATGACTGTGTCCAAATCTGGCCCGTCCACCACTGCAACAGTCTTATTTTCTGAGTAGACTTTCTTAACCAAGTCTTGCACGATCTTGGCCAGATTATCTATCCGGTCATCTTCCATTGGCTCGGCTCGGGCAGTGATCCTGCGATCGTCAAACAGGCGAGTGTCCTGTTTGGCTAACTGCTTCATCAACTCATAGGCACCGTCTTTGTCCACATGGTACAGGAAGTTTCCTCCGGCTTCTCTGTCAATCCTGTCAGCACTCTCCCTGTCTAGGGCATGGTAGAATACCTGCAGGATCTTCGGGTCTCCAAAACCGTGGTTCGGGCACCTCTTCACTAATCTCATCAATCTGTCCCATGCGTCTACCACCGTCTCCCCTGTCTTCTGTTTGAATGACAGAATCTCGCTTTGTAACTGGATGACCCGGGAGGCGGGGTAAAATTTGGCCAGGAAATCGGTGACACACCCGTCCCATGTTGTGATGGACCTGGGTGGTCGGGATTCGAGCCAGTCGTTGGCCACTCCGTATAGGCAGTACGGGAACAGAATTAGCATGAGTGCCTCTGCTTTAACTCCCTTATACCGAACTTTGTTGCAGTAGTCCTCGAATTTCCCGATGAAGTCGTTCGGGTCTTCGTCAGCTTTGCCATGAAACGGGCAGAGGGTCTGAACAGTCTGGATGGTGGAGGGTTTGATGTCAAAGTGTTCTGCGGTGATCTCGGGCACCACAATAGCTCGCTCATGCCCCCCCGTGGGGACTTCGAAATTCTCCACCAATGCCTTCCCAGACCGGTTGTATGTCCTCTGTTTGCTCCGGGCAGCAAGGCCTGCTGTGACGAGCTCTTCGATGTACCGAGCCATCTCGGCTGGAGTACGTGTCTCGGGCAGTTCTGGCGTTCTCTCGGTATTGTCACCCATCCTGAAAAAGTAGAGATCTCAAGAGCAGTGAGATAACAGAAAAATAAAAATAAAAAAAAATAAAATCTCTGAAAATTAATTCGGATTACTAAATAAACCCTAAAAAGTCCCCGGCAACGGCGCCAAAAACTTGATGCGCAATTTAGCGTGCTATTCGCAAGTATACGAATCAAGTAATATAGAGAGTATTTTCAACTCAGATTATCGATCCCACAGGGACTTTGCAGGTCTTTCTAGTAATCAGTTTTAACGAACAGAGTGTAAAAAGGAGGAATAGTTTGAGGTTTTGATTACTAACAAAGTACTAAAAGTAGATACTAAAACGTAAATCTTTTTGTGAGAATTTTCTGAATAATCTTAAGGTTGTAAAACTAGGGTTTGAGATACTAGGTCCCGGGATCCCCTAGGGTTCTTCAGATTTTCGTTCTTTGTTTGACATGAAAACACACAGCAGTTATTTATCCGCGCCACGTACCAATTGTGCAGTATCTTTTCTTTTCCTGCACGCTATCACTATCCTGCAGACTGTCGGATTCCTGTTAAGCTGCTTAAGTCTGCAGTCTCGTTCTAAGGCTGCTAGGGTTTCCAACCTGTCCTGATGGCCCGGGTCAGATTCTCTAACAGTTGGTCTCAACGATTTCAGGCTAGTCCTAACTCCCCTTCGCTAGTCGGCCCATCGGGGTAAGGTGCTAAATTCTGTCTTCTCTTCCTAACCCTAACCAGACGTTTTCACCTACCGGCTCGGGTCTGTAGCAATTCTGGGTGATCAAGCCGAGCATGCATGAACAGTAAAATTCAAAGACAGAATAACTGATAAAAGCTGCTGAATTAAGATAGTACGATCATGAATTCATAGTCAAAACGTAGAACTAATCTCTAAAAACGAAACCCTAGGTTCACCGAGAACCTAGGTAAAAAGTTTAGCTACTAATATTCATAACGTAAATAACACAGTTTTTGAATGAGAGAGAGAATAAGATCAAACTAGGTCTTCGAATCTGGAATCACGTTTCCGTGCTCTCCGGGGAGGCTCCGACTTCTCCGTGTATGTGTTGATGTGTGTTAATGTTGTCAAAACGAGTCTGGACGAGTCTTTATATAGTGCTGAAGACGTTTCTGGAACTTGCATTTATTTACGAAACTGCCACTGACCGAAACCGCCTCAAAATTTGTGCTGTCTGCGTAAAATACGCAGGATCCTGCGTATAATACGCAGACAGTAGCCTGACATGTGCTGATTTCTGCGTATTTTCCTCCCTGGCTGCGTATTTCACCTCCCTGGCTGCGTATAATACGCAGGGCTGCGTATTTTTCCATTTTCCTGTGTATTTTCTTCCCCTGGCTGCGTATAATACGCAGGGTGCTGCGTATAATACGCAGACAGGGTCAGAAACTGGCCAAAAATCCTCCCTCTGGCTTGCTGTCTGCGTATAATACGCAGCATCCTGCGTATAATACGCAGACAGCAAGAAAAACTGCTCTTTTATGCATCGGCCTGCGTTTTGACCCGAAACTTGTCAAAATTACCAAAATACCCCTGGGTCAAAACTGCTCCAAATTATGCCCAATCCTGACTCTGGCCATAGGAAAACTGCTGCCTGAAATTGGGAGACAAAATCTGAACTTGACTCCGGAAACCCGGGCCCGGTGCCAAAATGACCAAAATACCCCTAGGTCAAAACTGTCCCGAAATCGTCCCGAACATGAAATAGTTGCTTATGACTCCGGACACCGGGAAACGAGACTCCTTACTCGGGCGTGGCCTGTCTGGGACCCACACTTGACGGGAGTCGGTTTTTCGGCCGGACTCCGTTTCAGCATTATAACCTGTTTTCGGAAAGCCCTTGACGTCTCCGTTCTTTTGCCCCTGGTTTCACTTCAAAATTCCAAGTCTATTTCAAGATATTGTCAACCGAACGCATCCCGGTCATTCTCGGTTTTGGTATTTTCAGCTTCCTCGGTCGGTTTTTACTGCTCGTTTTTCCTCCAGTCTTTCCGTTTTCTGTTCCGCTCTCCCTTGTACCAGTCTCGGTCAAATCCTGCTCCGAGCATTTTCTGCACGTTTCCCGAGGCGAACCTGATTCTGTCTCGGCACGCATCCCAATGCACTTCCCGAACCTGTTCCTGTGAAGACAACATGAACAAACCCGTGCTCATATCTTGAAATGCGTGAAATAAGCAGAAATTTACGAAGAACAAATAAACATCTCGTTCTAATTTCTGAGGCTTTCTGAGGGTGAATTCTAGCTAAAACGCGGTTTTCCAGCACACATACACGTCTTTTTAGGCTATAAGATAACCCCTATTTGGGCGTTATCATGATGGAATCACTATTCCAAGCCTCTTGTCCTCCAGATATTTTGGGCAGTTCCTCCTCCAGTGTCCAGGCTGAGTGCAGTAGTGACACTCACCTTTAGTCACACCTTTGGCAATGCCACCAACAAGCTTAAGGGCCGGTTCCTTGGACTTGGCAACTAACTTGCCTTTGCCCTTGGAGGATGAGGCAAACCTTTTGCCCTTTCCTTTCTGCACCATCATAATGGCCTTGCCCTTACCCTTGTTGATGCTCTGTTCAGCTGTCCTCAACATTGAGTAAATCTGGCAGTGGTTTCACGATCTCGTTCATGTTATAGTTCATGATGAACTGTCCATAACTCTCAGGCAACGATTGCAACACGAGATCGGTTGCCAACTCTTGGCCGACCGGGAACCCCAGTCGGGCGAGATTCTCCAAGTACCCGATCATACGGAGTACATGGGGTCCCACCGGGTTCCCTTCTGCCAGATGACACTTGAACAGTGCCTTAGAGACCTCATACCTCTCTACCCTTGCCTGCTCTTGGAAGAGCTGCTTCAGATGCTCGATAATATCGACAGCATTCATGTTTTCGTGTTGCTTCTAAAGCTCAGAAGTCATGGTGCATAGCATAAGGCAGGCCGCATCATTAGCGTCATCAACACGCCTTTGATACGCCTTTAGGGCAGCAGGTGTTTGGTTCTCTGGACCTTCTGGAACATGCTCCTCTATTGCGTACAGTTTCTTCTCTTGCTTGAGAACAATTCTCAAGTTTTTGTATCAATCAAGGAAGTTGGTTCCAGAGAGTTTGTCCTTCTCAAGGAGAGATCGTAGGGAATGTTGTGAACTCGATGAGCTGTTTGCCATTTGGAATTCTACAAAAGGAACATATGCAAGTTTTAGTATTTGTGAATTTTTGACTATATTCAATAATGGCTAGTTTATCAAATACAGCTGCCAATATTTTTCTACGGATGAATAACCCTCAAGATATTAATGCGGAAAATATCCTTATATTTTCTAGTGGGCCAAGATCCATGCTTCATCTCCTTATGAGCTTGCTTTGGTGATAACGCCCAAATAGGGGTTATTTTATAGCCTGAAAAGATGTGTATGTGTGATGGAAAACCGCGTTTTAGCCAGAATTCACCCTCGGAAAGCCTCGGTTTTAGGAACGAGACGGTTATTTGCTCTTCGTGAATTTCTGCATGTTTCGTACTTTTATTGGATGATCGCGGGTTTTGTCATGTTTTTACAGGAACAGGTTCGGAAAGTGCATTGGGATGCGTGTCGAGACAGAACCGGGTTCGCCTCGAGAAACGTGCAGAAAACGCTCGGAGCAGGATTTGACCGAGACTGGTACAAGGGAGAGCGGAATGGAAAACGGAAAGACTGGAGGAAAAACGAGCAGTGAAAACCGACCGAGGAAGCTGAAAACGCCAAAACCGAGAATCACCGGGATGCGCTCGGTTGACAATATCTTGAGCTTGACTTGGAATTTTGAAGTGAAACCAAGGGCAAAAGAACGGAGACGTCAAGGGCTTTCCGAAAACAGGTTATAATGCTGAAACGGAGTCCGGCCAAAAAACCGACTCCCGTCAAGTGTGGGTCCCAGTCAGGCCACGCCCGAGTAAGGAGTCTCGGTTTCCGGTGTCCGGAGTCAGGAGCAACTATTTCATGTTCGTGACGATTTCCGGGACAGTTTTTGCCTAGGGGTATTTTGGTCATTTTGGCACCGGGCCCGGGTTTCCGGAGTCAAGTTCAGATTTTGTCTTCCAAATTCAGTCAGCAGTTTACCTATGGCCAGAGTCAGAATTGGACAGAATTTGGAGCGGTTTTGACCCAGGGGTATTTTGGTAATTTTGACAAGTTTCGGGTCAAAACGCAAAACGGGAATTCACGGAGCCGGAAATGAAGCAGGCATGCGGGTGAAGGATCCAAGGAGGCTGAGAAGCCGAGCATGCAAGTCGAGAAGATTGGCACATTTCCCGAGGAAGATTGGCACGCAGCCCGAGGAGCCTGGCACGCATCCCGAGGCATCCCGAGCAGTTTGTCACGCATCCCGAGACGGACGAAACACACTCCGAGAAGATCATCAGTCATCCCGAGGCATCCCGAGGAGTTTGGCGCGCAAACCGAGGAGGCAGCTACCTACGGAGTTAGCTACGCTGCTAACTACGCAGGTAGCTACGCAGTTAGCTACGCTGCTAACTACGCAGGTAGCTACGCAGCTACCTACGCAGTTAGCTACGCTACTAACTACGCAGGTAGCTACGCAGCTACCTACGCAGTTAGCTACGCAGCTAGCTACGCAGCTAGCTACGCAGCAACTACGCAGTTAGCTACGCTCCTAACTACGCAGGTAGCTACGTAGCTACCTACGCAGCCAACTACGCAGGTAGCTACGCAGCTATCTTGCGCAGTTGGCCCGTTTCCCGAGGCGGTGGCAGACGGCCCGTTTCCCGAGGCGGTTTCGGCCCAGTGGCAGTTTCGTAATTTCGGCAGTTTCCAGAAACGTCTCCAGCACTATATAAAGACTCGTCCAATGCTCATTACAAGACAGCATACAATATACACAGAACAGAACACAACAAGACAGCACAACCGGAGGAGTCTGAGCATCCCGGGAGAGCACGAAAGCGCAATTCCAGATTCGAAGACCCGTTTGCTTTTCTTCTCTCTCATTCAAAAACTGTGTTATTTTACGTTATGAATTTCAGTAGCTAAACTTTTACCTAGGTTCTCGGTGAACCTAGGGTTTCGTTTTCAGAGATTAGTTCTACGTTTTGACTATGAATTCATGATCGTACTATCTTAATATCAGCAGCTTTATTCGTTATTCTGTCTTTGAATTTTACTGTTTATGCATGATCGGAGTAGCTAACCAGAATTGCTACAAACCCGAGCCGGTAGGTGAAAACGTCCGGTTAGGGTTAGGAAGAGAAGACAGAATTTAGCACCTTACCCCGATGGGCCGACTAGCGAAGGGGAGTTAGGACTAGCCTGAAATCGTTGAGACCAACTGTTAGAGAATCTGACCCGGGCCATCAGGACAGGTTAGAAACCCTAGCAGCCTTAGAACGAGACTGCAGACTTAGGCAGCTTAACAGGAATCCGACAGTCTGCAGGATTGTGATAACGTGCAGGAAAAGAAAAGATACTGCACAATTGGTACGTGGCACGGATAACAAGACTGATGTGTGTTTTCATGTCAAACAAAGAACGAAAATCTGAAGAACCCTAGGGGATCCCGGGACCTAGTATCTCAAACCCTAGATTTACAACCTAAAGATTATTCAGAAAATTCTCACAAAAATATTTACGTTTCGGTTATTTACTTTCAGTACTTAAACAAACTCTCAAAATATTCCTCCTTTTTACACTCTGTTCGTTAAAACTGATTACTAGAAAAACCTGCAAAGTCCCTGTGGGATCGATAATCTGAGTCGTAATACACTCTATACTACTTGATTCGTATACTTGCGAATAGCACGCTAAAATTGCGCATCATTTGGCAAGTCACTCATAATTTGACTACTTTAGGTAGGAACGATTCCAATTGCATCCCTTATGCAACTCTTGGTTCAATTGGGCAAATAACTCCTTATTTATCCATCCATATGGATAATCCCAATTGATTACCTCTAGGTTTCTTAATCATATTAATAGCCTAGTTGTGTTCAACCTCTTATTTAAACAATTGCACACGAGGTGTGCCATCGCATTCCATCATTATGAACCAAGTCGCCATGCTTTGGCACGCACGAACTTGATAAATAATGATGATAATGAGTGTTTAAATAACGAGAAGGCAAGAACACAATATTTGAATTTTGAGGGATTTTAAATTCAACTGTAATTGTTTTGTTGATCAAAATCAACTAATCTATCTATTTGAGTTTGGGCAAAACTCCAAATAATAGATCCGGATTGTCTAATTATCTTATTATCCTAATTGCATGCATCAACCATACACCAACCACACAATAATAAGACAATAAAGTAAACAACCACAAAAAAAAATTAAACGTGATGTGGATATGGCATTTTCTAACTAAGACAATTCCAAGCCAATGGAATTATCTACGAACCCTAAAAGCAAACACATCTCCATGCGTCTTGATCTTTTGGTCCATCCTTCATAGTCATGTGGAATGCTCCATGCTCCATCTTTTGTGGCTCCTTTTTGTTTTTGGGCTTCTTTTCTTCAATCTTGGCTAACAATCTACTTTATCTAGCACTAGCTAACCTCTATACTAAATAAAATAAATCTCACAAGTTGAGAAAAAAATGGCACGCTGGCCATAAATCCTAATTAATTATTACAATTAATTGATCAGCTCGCAGGCCGTAAACCAAACCACAAAATTAAACATCCACATCAAACCACATCCTAAGGCCATATCCAATAACCATGTGAATTGCACATAAACAGTTCAAATCCAATTTTAACGCGCTTGGTCAATTTTAATTGATTTTAGGATTTCTAGGGTTAAAACGGTCCATGGGCCCAACAATCAAACTTCCCCGGCCCAAAAAGGTGAACCACAAGGCCCTAGGGCCGGCCCGGCCCATAACCCACGCGGCTAGGCCGCGGGCTAGGGCCGCCCGGCCCCTAGGGCGGCCAAGCTTGGGCGGCAAGCAAGAGGGGCGGTCCCCTAGGGGGGCCGAACCTCCTTGAGGGAGTTGTTTCCAAAACAACTCCCTTGCTTGGTGCCCAAGTTTGGTTGTTTCCTTGTTTTGGGAGAACTCCTTCTTCCCCAAGGATGCCCAAACCCTAGATCTAAGATCCTAAAATTTCTCAAACTCACCATTTCATGCATACAATGCAAAAATTAAATCTTGTTATGATAGATTATTGACAAATTGCATCCCATGCTTGATTTGTCTTGTTTTACGCGATAAACAATCAATTCAAGGTGTAAAACAACTAAAACGTAACACATAAACCACGTTTATGCTCTACGACCTGTGGCTCTGATACCACTGTAGGGTTTTGATTCATGGATGCGCAACGGAAACAAAATTAACCATGCAAAACCCTCCAAGGATCACAAGTCAAGAGACATAACGCTGGTAAAGGAAGAAATCAATAACACACCTTAGGGTTCTCCTTTGATGACTTCAAACGCGAATTGTGTCACGTTCTCTATGGTTGATCCACGCCTAAAGTTGATCCCTAGATCTCCCACTCCTTGGTGCTAGCCTGGAAAGAGGAAGAGGAAGAAGAATCACGCAAAACGAGACGAACCAAAGGAGGTTTCGGCCTCCTTTGGGGCCGACGGGGACGGGGCGGTGAGCTAGGGGGAGGTCGGCTCCTTAGCCCTTTGCTCTCTCTCCTTTTGTTCTCTCTCAATCTTGCTATGTTGAATTATGAACATAAGTTGTGGGAAGGAAGGAAGGAAGGAAGGTCCTTTATATAGTCCAACAACTCCTTGCCAACTACCTAAAGGACTTATTCTAGTCCTACTAGAATTCATTTGAGTCCCTTCCTTGCAAATTAGTCCCTACTAAGTTTACAAGTTTTTGCAAAGTGATCCTTCTAATTAATTAATCCAATTAATTAATTCCCAAATCTAGTTCAACTCTATATATCGTGTGACCCCATAGGTTCTATCTAGTTGGTAGCAACTATTTGCTAATATAGAGCGGCTTCTAGCAAAACATCCATTCTAGCCAACTAATAGAATAGTCATCTTGACAACCTTTGTACAAGTAATTGTCTCATCCCTTTGTCTCTATATCCGGATTGGACACGAGACATACAAGTCACACTCGTATATCCAATCCATAGTTTCTCTATCCATGGGAATAGCCTTATTCGTGCAAATAACATCAATATCCCATATTGATTTATTTGAGTCTGGCCAGACATTCTATAAGCACTATCCCTCGAGTGGCCTTGGATATTTGCTCCCGTTATGTGGGAGGGAAAAATTCTATCTACGTCCACTACGATATCTAAGCTTGCTTCTTATTGTATCCAGTACACTCCTTTATAACTACCCAGTTACGGTGTAGCGTTTAACGCTACCAAAATCACAATAATCCACAACTAGAATATCTAGTGACTTCAAGTCTAAGGATGACAATACCATTGCACCGCGAGAAGCGCTTGTGACTCAACATAACGTGTATGTAGCCTTCTCGGAGATGGGTCAATCTAGTGCAACATTATCCTTAATGCACACCTATGTGTTGGATCATGATATCTCCATATCAACCAACCCCATACTAGTCTATAGATGATTGTCCCATTAATCATTATACTGGACTAGGGATATTTAAGATAAACAACACAATTGTAAATCTAAGTACTTCATTATATTAAATATCCAATAAATAATAAATGAATTTCTAGCCACAAATAAATTCATACTAAACTAGATTGCCTCCAGGGCATCTATTCCAACACGCATCAGAATTGACCCGCATCAACCGTTGATACCAGGTGCTTTTCTTCATTTTCTTGACGGGGAACCAACTTGGCTCTATTTTAGATATGAAAGAATTTTTAAGGTTTGTTTGAAGTGTGGAAGAATTGGACACAAAGTTTCTAGATGTGACTGGGAGGACTGGGTGGTGGTAGATCATCTTAACCAAAGGTATCATGAAGCTGGGTTTGGAAATGTGGTGCAGGTAATGTTTGAACATCATTTTCCTCTGTTCTCCCTTAGACTTAGAGCTTTCAGACTTTTTGGTCCCAATAGATCCACTAAGGTGATGGTGCATGATCTAAACGAACCCCTTCATCAAGTCTCATCACCTTTTATAGGTGAGAATCAAAACCTAGTATTTAATGTGGTTTCATCCAGCTCTTCATATTCTGACGACTCTACTACTTCACCAGTGTCTTTCCAATCTCCCACTTCAAAGCTCTCCCCCTCACTCCACATTAACCCCCTCCAAATTTAGCTGTGAGGTTAAATGAACCTGTCAATACATTGGAGTGATTCAGCAAGCGGCATTAAGGCTGCGAACTTTAATTGCGACGGGAGAGATTCCGGCGGATAGGGTTGGGGGAAACGAAGAGATAATTCAGATGGAGGAGGACGTAGTTGCCTCGGGAGGAAGCACTGAGGGAACTAAAAACACTCAACGCGTCGTTCTGCTTGGTACCGAGGTGAATGAACCAAGGCTTTTGGGTTCCCAAGATCAAATGGGGGTTGAACCGGTTCTAGAGGAAGACAAAACGGTTGGGTTGAAAAAGGAAGAGGCTATAAAAGGGAAGCAGATAGTTTCGGATTTTTTTTACCACAATGGAGAAGGGGGAAAGCTCATGCATGGCTAATATCACCAACAAGGAGGTTGAGAATCAAATGGGGATGAAAAAGCCCGAGGACATAGAGATGCAAGGGGAGGAAGTTGGGAAACAAACAAGTGATGTCAAAAATGATAAGAAGAGTCTTGAAATCATTCCAGTGATTGATGCGGAGCCGATCTGCACTTAACCGACGTTCAAAATAGAAATCCCGGAGTTCGAGACATGGTCCAGTGATGATGAATCAGAGTGGGAGCTGCATCAAGAAGCTATGGAGGAGCTTATGGAGAGGAAGCTTGATATGTTGGAGGCTCTTATTCCAAAAATCGCAGATTCACCAAAATTGGAAAACAACAATCAAGAGATTATCATTATCAGTGACGATGAGGAGGACAAGGAAGAGAAGGCACAAGAAGAGAAGGATATGGGGAAGGGAAAGGATGAGAACCAAGAAATTGAGAAGCAAGTGGCTGTGATACCACCCAAGAAAAGGAATCAATGGATACTTGAGGAGGAGGAAGGAGCTAATCAGGTTGCTAGAGACTACTCAGGGGAAGGAGCTGAAGTGGCCAGGGATGTGGAAGAGAAAGCTGAAGGATATCCAGACAATTAGTTCTACCCTATGCTGTTTATCTTGTAGTTTTCTTATGGAAAATTTAAAAAACAAGATGATGTAACTTATTAGTAGGATCTTGTGTTTTTAGTTTGGTAGGTTTTGAAGAGGGCTTCAGGCTTTGCCCTCTGTATTTTGTTTGAATGCTTCTTTGTTTCGATTCAACGGAAATTAAAGTTCAAAGTCCGAAAGTTACAACCCAAGGACAGCTAAAAACAAACAATTAAGCGACAAACAAACAAACAAAGGGAGCAAGGGATCCATCTAGAAGAACATTCTCGTTCCCAATTTATCCGCAATGATGAGTCCCTTGACAGCATCAGGTGCCTCATCCATGATCTTCAGATGCTCCAGCTGCTCCGCTCCAAGATTGGCCAAAGCATTGGCTACTTAATTGGCATCCCTACCCACATGCTTGATCCTTCCCACAATTCTGCTGAGGAGAATCTTCCCATCGTTGATTTGAGCATTCATAGACGTGGGGCCTTTTGTTTCTCCTAGGAAGATTCTCACCGCCTCCTGACAATCGCTCTCAATCTCCATGTTGATCCAGTTTTTACTATAAGCAACAGTGAGACCTCTGTAGATGCTCCATATCTCACATTCCAGGATAGTGCAAACTCCTCTGATTCTTCCTATGAATCCAAGCTTCCAATCTCCATTGTTGTTTCTGAATATTCCTCCAATTCCAGCTCTATTGTTGTCCATTATGACGCATCCATCAACATTCAGCTTAAATTGTCCTGAAATAGGAATATTCCAATGAGACTTGAACAATCCAAAATTAAAATTGACAAGTTTGAGTTTAGAATTGAATGCTCCCTGTATGAGCTGAGTCTGCTTTTTGATCATCTGCATGTAAACAATGTCAATATCCATAGAATCATTGAACACTTTGTTGTTTCTTCTAATCCAAATATTCCATAACGTAACAACAAACAAAATATTGTGCTCAATACCATCCAAATTATCTTTCTTTTTTATGTTTCTGAGGATCCAATCAGTGACGTTGTATTTGTGTCCAAATTAATCCAATTAGGATACCAAACTTTATCGCAGATACCCTTGACTTTCTTACACTTACGAAAAAGATGGTTAATATCCTCACTATCAAGACTGCAAATATTACAAGTATCAACCATAGTCAAACATCTTCTTTTTCTATTCTCATTTGTAAGAATTTTACCGTGAAGAACAGTCCAAACAAAGTGGATAATTTTATTTGGAACTCTAAGTTTCCAAAGTCTTATCCAATCTCCTTACCTAATGCTCTCACTTTGATAACAGTCAACAGTAATAGCATTATAGGCAGCGGAGACAGTGAAGGATCAATAATTGGATCCTTTCCAAAAGGGGGAGTCCTTCGGCGGACTCAAGGAAGGGATAACAGTGCTAAGAATATATTTTTTAATATCTTCAGAAATACAATTAATGATAGGCTCAAGGTTCCACTTTAAGTCCTCATTAATCAGGTCAGCCACTTTCAAGAAATTAAGTCTACTATCATTCGGGGGACCAAAAGCCTTGTCACCACACCACCAATCATACCAGACCGAGATGTTATCACCATTACCAACATTCCACTTGTTGTGCTTAACAATATAATTCTTAGTGTTGAGAATGCCTTTCCAAATGGAGGAAGAATTACCTTTCTTTTTGGCCCTCCCCAGATAAGAACCCCTAAGGTATCTATATATACTATTTGAGAATGAGTTTTCCAACTTTGCCTGAGGAAATGCCACGTGGAATTATTTAATTAACTATCGCAAATATTTTGAAAAAATAAATAAATACATTATGAATTAATGTGATTCCGTGTATCATTTTCAAATGACGAAATCATAGAGATGCCATTTCCAAAATTAGCATCTCATTTCAAATGGCGAAATCATAGTACCCAATACATTGAACTACATCATTGACAAATCCCACTGATTGTTAAAAATTGAAAAGTGTTTCCTTACTACATCATTGACTGTTCATGTAGATTGTTACAAATTCAAAGGAATCAATTATTTCAAAAAATAATCATACCATGACCTCGCTGATTTTTTTTGGAAAATATCTATCAATTAAAAAATTCTCCTTTAACGATGCTAAAATCAATGAAATACTCCTATATAAACCTCCCTACACGAACTTATAAACCTTATTTCTCTCTTGATCTATGTTCTTGCTTGCTTTGTCAGTATATCTTCGTCTTTTATTATGTTTGTATTAGAAAATTTACAATTAGATCACAAGTTATCACAAATGGAGGTTATATTCCCCTAAAAATGGAGGTTATGTTATGCTTTGCATACATATATACTATTGTAGTTTTGTAGTTTTGTAATTGATAGCACAATGTTTCTTTGCAGGGATTTTCTTTAAATGATCGATAATGGAATGCTCATGTCATCTCAAGCCTTCATAGTCGGCCGATTCGATTGTATTGGGTTCAGCTCTTCAATCCATATTGTAGAGATGGTCGGAATAGTTAAAGGCCTACAGATGGTTCGCGACGCCAAGTGCAGAAGGGTCTATGTTGAATCGGACTTGAAGCTTACTGTTGAGTTGATTCAGAAATGGAGATCAAGAAATCTACAGTGAGTTGGCTTCGGTAACTGTTGAGAGCATTCGGTTGTGCAATTTGTTTGATGAAGTCAATTTCAGACACGTTCCCCGAAGCATTAATGGTGCAGCTGGTCTATTTGCAAATAGGTCCATGTTGTTCTCTCAATTTAGCATGTATATCCGTGCCCCCAAATTAGTCTTTTGATGTATTAGAGAAGGGTGTTTTCTGGATTTCTATGGAAGTTAATTTTCCCTAAAAAAAATAATAGAATGTTCATGTATGAGTTAGCTTCTTTTATATCACTATTCAAAACATCATACGGGATAGTTAAATGTCCTTTAAGAAAATATTTGAGTATAGAGATGGAACAGGAAATCCATAATTTCATTATTCTATTAGATTAGATAAGGTTATTGTTAAAAATGTAATTGTTCGAGATTAAATGGCAATATTTTATTTGCTTAATTGCGTATGTATACGATTTCCATAAGTAACTATTCAACAAATATGAAAAATAATGGACATAATATCCCGTACTATACATCTATATCTTCACCTGAAGATACAACTATGAATTTTTTTTTTGGCAATTTGTAAAAGACAAAATATAGTGTTTTGGAAATCATAAGACATTGATTATTATTTATTTCCAAAAATACATCACATTGCGTAGTTTGAATCCGAGACCTCATGCAGGAGCTTTTAACGTCCTACCACTAAGCTAGCATCAATTTACGTCATTGATTATTTCAGTGACATCAAATTTTGCTTTTTATTTGAAATTTTACCTTGCATCGCACGGGTTCAAAGCTAGTTTTTTTCTAAGCACATTGCTCCAGATATTATTCTCGACACTAACCCCCCCCCCCCCCAACCAAGCTTAGCAATAAGCGCAAGATTTTGCTCCCTTGCTTTTCTAAGACCAAGCCCCCCTTTTTCTTTTGGTAGGCAAACCGTATCCCACTTAACAAGATGAAATTTCTTCTTAGTTTCATTATCACCTCAGATGAAATTTCTACAAATTCTGTCAATATTATTCGCAGTAGAAATTGGCAATGAGAGAATTTGCATATTATAGGATGGCAAAGTAGAAAGCACACTTTTGCAAAGAGTAACTCTACCGGCAAACGAAAGGATTTTTCTGGCCCACCCCGAAAGCTTAGCGTTCATTTTAGTAATAAGCTCCGCCACACAGGCTTTGTTGAATTTCCAATGCACCAGATTAATACCCAGATATTTCCCTAGATCAGTGGTTTCAGGCATACCAACTACAAGCTTGATTTTGTTTCTAACATTTCTGCTAGTATTTTTAGAAAAAAATACTTTAGACTTAGAGGTGTTGATAGTCAAACCGGTCATGCTCGCAAAATCATCCAGGGTATCTTTCATGGTTTTGCAGTTGATGTCATCACATTTTCCAAAAAACATCAAATCATCCGCATAAAATAAATGAGATATTATCGGGCCATTTCTCGAAGCTTTAATCCCAATCCATTTTTTTCCTTGAACCTGTTCAACAATTTTGTGAGAGAGTCTTTCCATACAAAGAACAAACAAGTAAGGGGAAAGGGGATCTCCTTGTCTAAGACCTCTACCAGTTTTGAATTCACGGAGGGTTTCCCCATTCCAAATCACTGCCGTGTTGACACTAGTCACACAGTCCATAATCAGATTAATGAGGTTGTTAGGGAACCCAAAAAACAACAAAGTCTCTTTGATAAAAGCCCAAGAAAGTTTATCATACGCCTTTTCAAGATCAATTTTAATAATCATGCCACCCGTTTTATCTTTCATAGTCTTAAGAGTATGGATAATCTCCTGCGTGATAATGATATTGTCTTTGGTAGATCTTCCAGGAAGGAAACTACTTTGGAAAGGACCCACAATCTTGTTAAGGATAGGTATAATTTTATTCACCACACACTTGGTAATCCCTTTGTAGATAACATTACAAAGACTAATAGGCCTAAATTTCTTAATAGTTTCTGGATTATCACATTTAGGGATCAAACAAATCAGCGTTCTGTTAATGTTATGGGGGATGCAGCCGTAATCAAAACACTCAGTGATAAACTTAAACACATCCCCTCCGACGCTATTCCAGTGCTTCTTATAAAATCCTGCATTAAACCCGTCAATACCCGTAGACTTGTTGTCGTTAATGTCCCCAAAGGCAATTTTAACTTCATCAAGGGTTAATCTATTGCTAATCATGCTAAGATCCTCAGGCCCAATCCTAGGACAAAATTCATTACCCCAGTGATAGTTTAATTCTTCATCCTCAGGAAGATCCGCAGAAAACAAATCTTTAAAATAATTATTAACCATATTCTTTAAGCTGGCAAAATCCTCGATCCACTCTCCCTCATTGTTTTTAAGCACTAGGATCTCTTTCCGTTTCATTTTGATGATAGTAGAAAGATGAAAAAATTTAGTATTCCTATCACCGTGACAAATAAAATTACTCTTGGATTTTTGTTTCCAAAGTAGCTCTTCCTGGTTAAGAATCACATTATACTTAGCTATAAGCTCTTTCTCGAGAATATTAAGGTTATGAGTGTACTTGATGCTCTGAGCCTTTTGGACCCCTTCAATTCTGCCTAACACCCACCTCTTATTTCTGAAAATATTACCCATGTTATTTTTACACCAATCCTGAATACTAGAAGAAAGCTTTTTCAGACTTAGGGATTAAATCAAGATAATCAAGCTTTTTCCAAGTTTTCTCAATAAACATATTAAAATCATTATCAAGTAACCAAGCATTCTCAAACTTAAAGCTTTTAATTCTATGGGAAGGGGAATCCATACCGTCCACATTAATCAGGATAGGGGCATGATCAGAGTAAGTCATAGGAAGGTTCCTCACAGTCGCTTCCGGGTGCTGAATCCTCCAGTTGGCATTGCTGCAAGCTCTGTCAAGTCTCACCATAGAATTGGCAAATCTGGCCCTGTTGTTTGTCCAAGTGAGATTGGGCCCATTACTTCCCAGGTCCATCAAATTGCACCGGTTCAAATTCTCTTGAAACTTAACCATACGACCAGTAGTATCATTTTTTGAGAAGCTTCTCATTTCATTGACGCTACTGAAATCATTAAAGTCCCCCGCCACCATCCACGGTTCATCGGAGTCCCCCATTTCATCTTCGAGATCATTCCAAATTTTCTCTCTAACTGCCGGATTTGGGCTCCCATACACCGCCGAGAAGACCCAATCTGCATACTTGTTCCGTTTGATAGTAGCGTGAATGAGCTGTTTGTTAATCTTGTGGGTGGTGATAGTTGCTTTCTCAGGATCCCATACGAGCCAAATACCCCCTTTTCTACCATCCGGGTCCGAAAAAGAGCAACCTGTAAAATTTTGATTGTTGAAAAAGTCCCCCATAGAAGAGATGGGGACTTTAGGCTCGATCAACACACAAATATGAAACTCGTGAGTCCGAAGAAGCTCACGAAACGTGCTTTCAAAAGTCGAGTTGCCCGCACCGCGTACGTTCCAAGCTAAAATTTTCAGAGACATAGCAAAATTATCTAAATCAAAGGATGGGGCTCCCTCAGATACGGGTCCATCTTTTGTACCCTCTTCTGGTCCTCCTCCAGAGTTCTAACATCCTCTAGGAAGAAAAGATGCTTCAACGCCTCCTTACTTGATAGCAGCTCGTTCAACCGAATCGTCAAGATTGTTTCTTTCCTCCACCATGGAATCCCCATCACTTCATGATTCTTCTCTGTTAATTCCCATAAGAATGAAATTGGGGTTTCCATCAGTTGAGTCACCCCTTCCTCTGCCATTTCCAGAAATCGGATGAAGGCTTAGAGAGTTAAGAGATATGGAGTAAGGTGAGGCAGAATTGTTTCTGTTCTCATTTCTCTTGTTGTTGAATTGTCTTTTGTAGAGCTGGGTATCCTTGTTGCAGTTTTCAAAAAGTTTGCCGTGAGAGGAAGCTCCTGTCCCTTCCAATCTCTCTTTTTCTTCTCCTTCCATCAAATCTTTCCTCTGCTTTTCTTCGTTTGTTCGAATCTGAATCTCTGAATCAGATCTCATCTCAAATTCTTTACTCCATTATTCCGCAGCTTTTTCTTGATCTTTCATTTCAGTCACTTCCATCTCATTATCTGACCGAATCTCTGTAATTGTAGCAGCAACAAACCCCTCTCTCTCTCTGTTCTTCCCTAGACCCGGAGACTTACCTTCTTCTCTCTCTGCCTCAGTTTGGTTAACAACAGGGGAGGCGACTAGTCTATTTCCATTAGGGTTCACGCTGAAAGGGGAGAACAATTTGCCCAGGAGTTTAACAATCAGGTTATTGGCGAATGGTTTCGCAATAATCTGCTTCAATCTACTTGGTATGAAGATCTTTGGTTTCAACGGATTCTTGGAATTGAACTCCTCAATCCTCTTTCTCTCTTCTCTGTCTTCTTCACTTTCCTCAAATTCTTCTTCAATCTCCTCTGTATTTTCGCCTATTTTCTTGCCGATAAGTGCCTCTTTGAATGAGCAGTTTTCCTCTTCTTGTTCGGAATCCATCTGCATATCTTTGTTTTTTGAATCTCTGCTCTCCTCCTCTAAACTTTCCGAGTCTCTGTTTTGTGTCTCGGTGTTCATTTCCCAGTCCTCTTGCATCTCCCCTGTTTGATTGCTTAGATCTTGATTAGCTTCTTTCCCTGTTCACTGCAAACGATCATCGAATTGGATTCGTTAGTCATACCTGTGAAGATTTCCTTACCTTTATCCTTAATCCTTCTGATGTTTCTTGTGATTTGGTCGAGTTCCTCTGTGGATGGGTTCATTTCCTTCTCCATGGCACGCCTCCCGAGTCAGAGCTTTCTCTCTCTAGAACTTAATAGAAACAACAAAAGTCTTATGCTTTTGGTATCTACGAAAATTTCTCTTTTCTTTTCAAAAAAAAACCTAAAGACTCAAAATGATTTGATCCAAAGGTGAAAAATATATTGGCTTCTTGAAAACTAAACCGTCCTAATTTGTTACGTAGTGTACCACTCTATCTCTTACCAGTCCGTCCTAACTCTTTCTTCCCATCTAAGTTTTTTGACTCGTATCTGTGTCACTCTGACCGGGTGATTTGGATAGCAAAATAATACGATTTTCTGATAATTTTTTCACCATATTATAGAGCAACTTTTACTCTACAACACCATTAAAAAATTATCAAAAAATTACTTCGGTTTGCTATTCAAATTACCGGGTCAAAGGGACCGAGTAAATAGTGACAAAAGTCAAATTGGAAAGAAAGACTTGAGACTGAGAGCCTGTTTGGTACCAGCTGAAAATCTCAATAATCAGCTGAAAATAATCTGAGGAGAAAATCCAGCTTAACTGATAATCACAATCTGTTTGGTATGAGCTGAAATTATAAATCACTAAATTGATCCATTTGACAAAATTTACAGAGTTCTAAAATCAAGCAATTAAATACACATATTTATAACTGAACTGTGATTATGCTAATGTAAAAAAGATATCAAAATTATTTTTTTAGAGATTTTAAGCTGCATAATCCCCAATTTTGGAGATTCTACAATTGCGCATAGATTATTTTAATCTGCAGATTATCAGATTAAAATCTACAGGCAAAACAAACAAGATTGCTGAAAAGTAGCCAATTTTAATTCAATTGGATTAAAATCGGTGATACCAAACATGCACTGACTGATATCTTTATTTTCAAGGGTCTGTCTAGCATGCGTCCCAAGGGCCTGCTTGCAAATTTTTTTGCGGTGGCCCCCCCCCCACTACCGGACAAAAAACACGGAAAATCATGGGGTGGTGACCGGTTCTAGCAGGTCACCACCCCCAGTGGATAAAAACGCGCAGATTTGGATAAAACTGCAAAGAAACTGATGCAGCATTTTCCAGAATTCACATCAGTGGATAAAAACGCAAAGAACCGGATAACACACTAAATGATCAGACAAAAAAGGTCAAATAACGGATAAAAATGTCAAGGTACTTAACTAAAACATTCACACAGTTAATGTAATCCCTAGAATAAATCAGTCCAGTCATTCCCAACACGTCTTGAAGAGTTTTGGTCACCCATTCCCTCGGACCAGTTGTATTCGCAGTTGGAAATCATACTTTGTTGCGACGCTTGCGATTGAGATTGGCCGACATCTTGACCGGAAACACCAACTGGAGGATTCGGGCATGTAGTTCGATTGTGTCCGTATTCTTGGCATCTCCCACACTTCTTTCGAACATTTTTGGAGCTCCCTTTTGGTTTTGTATCACCTTTGGATGGAGGCATTACATGGGCGTACCTGTGATTTGACATTAACCACGGGCTCTTCACCATTTTCTTGCTTCAAAATAATGTCCTTGAGACCCCGTATCATCAAGTCAACATGTTTTTGCCAATAGTCGTAAGTCTCTTGTGATGTTCCACCCATGTCACTAATCATCTCCATTCGTCCCTTCATGCAACCCCGACGAAATGCCTGGGTTTTTGGATCGTCACACCGTCTTATTTTTGGCTCCTGCATGGCTGGATCATTCTTGTAGAAGTCACTATCCGTCTTCTGCCATCGTTTCGATAACAAGTTTTCCGGAATGAATTGTACTCCTTTATGAAAGAGCACAAAAATAATGTGGCCACAAACCATATGTGATGACTCAAACCTCTTGCAGGAACAGTAGAGCATGTTATTATCACGTTGACAGAAAACGGTGTGCTGCCAGGAAAAAGATCAAAGCTTTCAGATATTTTATTTGACAGGTTAGATAGAAGTTATGAACATATAGATAAGAATGAAAGTACTGGAAAGAACTGTTCTGTAAAATAAGGACATCAGATATTTCAATTGACAAACTAGATTGATACATAAATATAACAGATAATAGTTTAAAGCAGTCATAAGAGATAGTGTATCATGTGAACTTACTAGAGATGCCCTTTCCTTCTCCCTTGTGACATAGATTGCATCCATGGCATATTCAGGTATTTCTTCAACACCAATAGCTTTGTATTGACTTGCCTTTCTGGCTTGCTCCCTGAACTTCACAAACACAGCCCTAGTGTAGAACATGGCCGCATGCTCTTCAAGTAGCTTAAATTGGCTTGTTAGGACAGGAAGTGATTGGTCAGAAGTACAATGTTGGCCTCGCTCGTTCTCACGAAGCTTCTCGATACCCCGCATGATTCCCTTAATAAGATCGAGGAGATTGTTCTTGCAGTTCAAATATTGTTTGAAAAATTTGTTGATACTCTCACACCTTTGTGTAGTTGTCTGACCGGCGAAAATAAAAATCCTTGAGAAAAGCCTCTGCCCATAAGTTGCGCGTCATGTAGGCACCCGTTACCCACCGCTTGTTCGCAATACCCCACTTGTCTACCATGTATTGCCAATCATCGTTCCATTGGTTAACATCGGATCTCTTGCTCAAGCATTTTCGAAAGTCCTTCATAAATTCTGACCCAAACTTTGGGGTTCCTTCGGCATTGCGACATAGATGCCATGCACACAAACGATGCTTCGCTAGTGAAAGAACTTCCGCAATAGCGGCTTTCATTGCCAAGTCTCCATCGGTTATGACCGATATGGGTACCTTGTTATCCATTGCTTCTAGGAAGAAATTTAATACCCATTTGTACGATTCCGTGGTCTCATCTTGTAGAACTGCAACCGCGAAAACGCACGTCTGAAAGTGATTGTTAACACCGGAGAGTATGACAAGAGGCTTTAGGTACATGTTGGTTTTGTAGGTGGATTCAAGCACCAAAACATCTCCAAACCTTACATAATCTCGTTTTCATCTCTCGTCACGCCAGAAAATGCTTTGTAACTGTTGATTTTCACCCGACTGGAAACTGAAAAGCAAAGATATTTGTTTCAGGAAACTGGATAGAATCTATAAGCACGTAGACAATTATTTTAAACCAACATGAAACAGTATAGTAACTAGCAATGTGCCCGTGCGATGCACGGCATGATGCACTTAAAATTTTAAATCTAAACTTCGCTATGACTTTTTATAAATTGAAAGTTAGTTTGAATATCTTTGAAAATTATATATATGCTGACATTTAGATTCTGAAATTCAGCTCGTAAATGACTCTTTAATTAGCTAGGCGGAATTTTCAATTGTACACCAGACGTGGGACTTCATAATTTAGAAATTTCTTACCGGATATGATGATTGATTGTTTAATTTAAATTGTCAATCATTTGATTTGACTTTTCCAAGTTTTTCATATATTTTAATTTCAATTACTTGTTATTCACCATACTTGAGTTTATGAAGAACCAAATGAAATGTAAAGGCATTTAGATAAATATTTTTTATGTTGTCGTGGTTTTGGTGTAGTTTTATAAAAGTAAATAGAATGCAGATAAATTAAGTTTGTCGTGTATTTGATGTTATTTTATATAATATTATTTAAAAAATATATGATTTGACCAGTTGAACCGATGATCCAAACTTGATGAAGTATGACTTTAATTGTCCAAAATATTATTTTATATTTTCTTTATTGTTTTGATTTGTTGGTAATCACTAAAATTGTACCATACTTATTATATATTTTTCGTGCGATGCACAAACGGTTTGCTAGAGAAATGTAAGGGCGGGTAGATTTATACTTACATATTCATATGAAGTTTTAAAAATCTTACAAAAATTAGTAACTGAACCATATAGAAAGTGACAAAAAAGCCATATAGATTATATATATTTATATACGTTTAAATATTTGTAATATATATAAGACATTATAATTTTAAATTGAAAGTGCAATCGTCCAATAAAAAAATAGAGATTGTCATCATCACCCATTTATGGAAAAATGAGACTATTCAGTCAGCAAGTAAGCCAAATTTTTATTGGCACTGATTGATTATACATCTACGCACCCAATAATCTTGATCGATCCTTCATAAAAAATGATAATCGCGTACAAAATTGTTTCCTTACAAAATTGCGAAATGTAAGAGATTTTGAATCGCCCTAACATATATATTCAAATGAGCTTAACAAAGTCGAATACATTGGGCTGATTGGCTCATTATTAAAAGTCGGATACATGAGTAGCCCCATCCGGCCATTTGGGTATAATCTATAACCTCCACAAACTCGAGACTCTTTGGAGCAAATAAATATGCGAGCATGTTACTTTTTCGCCGCGTGTGCACCAAGTGTGCCTTTTCGGACTTCTGTAGTAGCTCAAGATTCTCATCAACAAAGTCTCCCATTATCAAGAGCACACTCTCTTTTTCCCGGATGTTTAAGCACCATTGACTCAGTAGCTGCACCGTCTCCGACAAATTACTTTCCACAATGAACCTCCTGAATCAATTTTCCGCGGCAAAGTGAAGACCATGTATCATTGTCACAATTTACAGTTGGATGATCATTTAGCTGTATGCTTTACGTATGATCTTTCGTAAGGATAATTACACTTTCAGTTTCAAATTTTGAACATTCCGTTTTTGAATTCTCATAAATAAATGATAGTAAAGAATAAAAAAAATTGACAGAAAGAACAAAGGGAACTAACATTTCTTCTTCCGAACTTCATATAGATAAACTATATTGAAAAAAATGGGAAACAATAACATTGAGAACATGAGAGTTAATAATATAGGAAAACATGACACAGTTTTTAACAAAAAAATAACAGTGCAGGAACGAACGGGAACTAACCTTATGGATTGATTGATACTCATGTTTAGCGAATATATATATATAAGAAAACATGAGATAGTGAATAATTTAAAATTTATTGCACTCAATGAGATTTAATGTCTGATTGTGATTAATATAATAGACAATCAATTTCTTAAATAGCCATATCAAACAATTCAATGATTTTGGTAAATTTTTTATTCAATCAATCCTGACCCTACCATAAAATTTTCAGAAAAGCTAATTTTCAGCCACTGTATGGATATTTCCAATTAAGAAAATTCAATCAACCTCAACCTTTTTTACCACATTTAATTTCGAAATGTGGCGCTATGTTTAAAATTTTAACTATAGCGCCGTTTTTAAATTTTAACTTCATATTAAATTCAATGATATTTAAATAGCAATGCCACGTGGCAAGCTCTCAAAGAAACTCATTCTCAAATAGTATATATAGATTTGATATATCAGATAGAAATCTAAGGCAAATAGAAAATAACGACAAACAAAATGACAGTATTTCAAACAATACCTTTTGAATACACCCCCGTGGGTATGCTCAAGGGTGTCAATGTATTGCAAGGCCAGCTGCCCATCTCCAGAGTTAGAGTAAGCCTTTCTCAATGACTGTAACTTGTTGTACAGGTCTTTGACAGTGTAACCAACTTTGGCTTAACCACCGGCTTGTGAGACCATTAATTGGAATGCTTCACAAGTTCTTATACCCACTTCCCTTAGTGAAATAAAGTGTTCCAAATCATGTTGACTGACCTTCCTATGACACCTAATCTTGTGTGTTACTTTGGGGTCCGCTAGGGGATGCGAGTGCTCAGAAGTGACTTGCTTAACACGAAACTGTTCGTTCGGGTAGATCGAGCAATACGAATTCGTGCTGGACAGTCACATCTAGTGTCATCCTTATGCTCTCTCTTCCTCTCAGGCCTTAAGTAGCACTTCTTTAATCGATGGCCTTGTTGGGCACATACGAAGATTCTTGACTTGATTTGTTGTCCGTATTTGTCGAACACCTACGGTTATCCCTCCGAATGCCGAATCCATTTACAAATGCATACAAAAGGTACCAATCGTACGCCTCTTCTTCGCTATTGAACCTCTTCTCCATGATTTGTTCTTCGGAGAGTGATCCCTCTGAAACAAGAAGCACATTTTTAAGTAACTAGTGCACTACATCATACTCTTAATAAAAAACATCCAATAATATATCTTACCGTTCACTATATCATTATCGTGTATGACATTGGAGAAATCTGCGTCATCATCAGTGGGAGGAGGCTCATTGAGATCAAACTTCCTCTTAGGAGATGCATTCACCTCTGTTTCCAGGTTGTTTGAAATACCATCTGGACAGTTGCCACAATTTTCTAGAAGGTATGAGCTATTATCTGCAGGAACATGTAACCCAAACACAACACTATTTTCCTCCATTTTTTTGGAGGAGAATGCAGAAAGTTGTAGTTCAAAATGAGAGTTGTTTGTTCAGTTCAAACTGATAATTCAGAATGCAAAGAGTTGGATGATTATTATCATTGGAAATTACATTAGCATTGGAAACAACATAAACCTTTAATGTTGCGGCTCAAGGCCTGATAGTTATCATTAGCACGCCCAAATTAATGCTTTCCAGTAAATAAAGAAGAAGAAATACATATTAAACATTGAATTCTGTTCTGACAGACATTGTGACTTTCTGGATAGAAACACAAAACTGATAGAATACAGATTAAGCGTATTAGATATTTTTAACCCTAAACCCTAAACCCTAAACCCTTCTGGATAAAAATGTAAAGCATACAAATTCGATAACTGTCTCGGATAAAAATATAAAGCAACTGGATTGGGGGTATAATTGTCTTTCTCCATGACATGTCTCGTCTGCTGCAAAAAAGTAACTGCTAGTGAAACCTACCTCCACCATTGATGGCAGTTGGGTTCCCAATTTAGTCATCATCTCAACTAGTCAATTCAATTCAAATTTTTGATTTGAATCTCTCACATCAAACTCTCAAACTCTCTCTTCATCTTCTGCAACCACCACATACTTCTCTCTCTCATCCAAACTTTCATCTTCTCTACTTCATCTTCTGCAATTTCACAATGGATCCCATTGATGAATCCGTTTCTCCTTCAAAAATCACAATGGATGTTTTTGATGAAGTGAACAAGTCCATTACAATGGATGTTGAAGAAAGTAGGCATGTCTCTGAAACTACAGAGGTTCCTCCGGCGACCACCGAAGCCCAAAATGAAGAGGAAATCGATGCAACTCCGGAGACCTCCATACCGGATAGTAAAGATGAAAACCCAGATCTAACTGCAAATCCGCCTGTAAATGCTTCAAGCGCTGTAGAAACTGAAGAAATCGGAGAGACAATCGGAGTACCAGATAACAACAAAGAGCAGGAAGACATCATCCAAGGTGTGGAAGAAACTGAAGAGACTCAAAAACCAGTGGATCAAATTGATGAAACCCAGGACACAACCGGTGCACTGGCCACAGGTATTCCAACTTCTGAACTTGCTTTGTGTGTTTTTGATGGATTGAAACCCACCGGTGACTAATTACCGCCGAATTTAGGGTCTGGAAAAGGTGGGAATGTAGGTGATGGAGAAGGTGAGAATGTGGAAAAACCACAGGAAGTTCACAAAGAAAACCCTACCCCAGCCCCAAAATCCCAAACTGAAACCGAAGAAGGTAGCCGGAAAAGCCCTAAACTGAAGAGAAGGCTGGACTTCAACAAAGAACAAGTCAAACCAAAGAGGAAACAGAGAAAGCAAGAAAAACCAACCAGGGTAGTAATACAACAACAGAAAGAAACCAAGAAAACAGTGAAGAAGAGGAAGGAAAGAGACCCAAGCCCACATGAGGATATTGACCACACTGAAGAGGTTGCTCTGGAACTGTACATGTGAGTTATTTCATATCTGTTCAAAGTTTATGTCTGCAAATTATGAATTATTGTCTAGATCGTTTAGAATTCTATCCACCATATGTATCCTGTTTGGTTGGTCCAATTGTGCATACTGTAGATCTATAATATTCTCAGAGCATACTAAAAAATTTACATTTATATCCATCATTTGTATCCTGTTTGGTTGGTCCAATTGTGCACACTGTAGCTCTATAGTCTTCTCAGAGCATACTACATATTTTACATTTCTATCCATCATTTGTATCCTATTTGGTTGGTCCAATTGTGCTATGAGTTTTACTAGGAAGTTGTTTGTGCAGCCAAAGTAGGAAACACAATTATAAACTGAGGAAGGATGGACAGCCGAACAAGAGTCAAAGAAATTCAATGATTCGGGAATGGAATGTAATGGATGAGTATGCAAAGCAAGAATGGGTGGAAGAGGCTCAAAGAAAGATGCAAGAGGATGCAACATCCACTGGGACAGAAAGTGGTGATGACTACAGGGTGGAACCAAGATCCACTTCAAAACAAAAGGAACATGAGGATGCTGAGTACAATGAGGCAGTAGCACCACCACAAGAAACAGCACCACAAAAGGAAACTGTGCCACAAAGAGAAACAGCACCACAGCAAGAATCATCTACTGGAGCTACTAGAGCATTCATCCGGTTTCGATGAGTTCCACTTCTATCCACAACCTAGATTGTTTTAAGTATTGTGCTTTAAGTTGTTGTTTGACAGTTTGACTTGAATGTATTAGAATTCTATCTGAATTACAAACATATCTTTCCAACTTCTGAACTTGTTTTAAACTGTCTTGAAGGCTTTAAGTTGTTGTTTGACAGCTTTAAGTCATACTGTCATGTTTTGATTTCTATCCATATGTTTCTTATTGCAGGCAGCATCCAACAAGCTTCCACCCAAGTCTCCAATACAAGTATCTTCAACTCCCACCATGCCTGGTCATCCATCACCAAGGGTTTTCCCACCCATCAGGCCTGCTCATGGATCACCTAAGGTGCCAGCTCCTCCCATCGGAAAGAATACTGTCAGTCCATCGAACAGAGGAGGGAGAGGGAGAGGGAGAGGTAGAGGAAGAGGAAGAGGAGGGGAGAGGGAAACAGTAAAGGGCCCAAAGAGAACCTCGGAGAGAGTACGGATGCAGGGCACGTTTGATGTTGTGCTGCCAATCATGCCGGAAGTAGAAGACTGCTGGTTGCATTTCTACATGAGTCGTCAGGCTGTTGAGGGCATGAATGAGAAGCCGGAACTAAGGACTCCATTTCAATAGTGAGTACCCTTTCCCTACATTAAAATGTTTGTGATTGATCAATCTCATTGTTTATTTATAAATGGAATGGCTCATCGTTTATTAAATGGAACGTACCCTTTCTCTACAGTAACCTCATTGTTGATATAAATGGAGTGGCTAGTATAGCATGGGATTATTCATGGCAGCTGGAGGCTCCTACCTTCTTAGGAGATACGGTAAATGAATAAATAATCTTTACTTTATGTTCTATTTTTAAAATGAATGTTATGTTGTAAAATTAGAACGTTAACAGAACTGTTTGATTGTTTTAAAATTTTATCCAAAATTATATCCATTCAATCTGCAGATGATCGACTGCATGTCCCACATCCTCCACCTCCGAGAGAAATTTAGGACTGATGAGGAAAAGAAGATATGGTTCTTTCCATGCATGTATGCTGTAAGTAATTAAAACACTGGAATCATTGCACTTAATTTCGTCGTTGATTGATCAATACTACATTTCTTTAATGCGGTCATTTTCATGCACAGCCATTGGGTCAGAAGAATGCAAATGGTGGGATAAATCCGATATACATGGGGGACATGAACTCAATGTCTATGGTAAGCGTTACGTCCTAGTCCTCCAAGTGTCAATAAGAAGGGCATTTTTGACTTTGTTTGTTCTTTGGCTTATGTACAGGTTGCTATTCCCCTCAACATCCACGACACGCATTACTTTCTCATGGTATTGCACTTTATTGAGCAAAAAGTGTACATCCTTGATCCGATGTTGAGGTACATTTACCTACCGGATGCCATTCGTGAGAAGCTTGGACAAATGCACACAAATTTCAGCATATCCCTGCCAGAATATAGAGTTGTTCATGACATCAGAAAGTGGGAGATTGTTTGGACAAAGCCTGACATTCCAAGGCAACATAACAAGTAATGTCTTCATACTAATAGTTCAATCTATGTTGTTTACATTTTTATCCAATTGTTCTGTAATGCTACTTACTTTCCTTTTTCCAGCCATGACTGTGGAGCTTACGTGTGCTTCTACATGGCAAATCTGAGGGAGCTGATCCCAGACTCTGTTCGGAGGATAAAGATCAATGAAAAATACATAAGAATCTGGCTCGCCAATGAAATTGGCCGTTCCGAGTTCAACGACCTCCGACGGGACCTTCTTGATGTTGTGGACAGATTCAAGTATGAGGAAAACAATGAGGACTTATTTGCCAGAAAGTACAAGGACATACCTACGGTCTATTCAGCCTTTAAGAATCGTTACTTTTGAGTAGTCCATGACAAATATGTGATTTGGTGTTGTTTTGAAAACAATTTAACTTATGTTTGTTTGTTTGAGAATGTTGACAATGAGGGTGGTGAATCTTTCTGGGGATGTAACAGTTGTGTGATTGAGGTTCCAAAAACTCTATTTTTGTTCATGTCAACTACATTGTATGCTACCTGTTTCTAAATCTAGTCTGTATGTTTGGGATTGTTATCTGCATTTTTTGTTTATGTTTGTTTGTTTGACATAAATAAAGCCTGTGTGTTTTGGATTTTTACCTGTTTATGTATGTTTGTTTGACAATGAGGGTGGTGACTCTTTCTGTGGCTGTAATAGTTGTGTGGTTGTGGTTTCAAAACCATGAATTTAACTATTTTTGTTCATGTGAACTACATTACAGTCTACCTGTTCATAAATAGTATATGTGTGTTTTGGATTTCTATCTACATTTTGGTCAAATCTGTTTCCCAGTCGTGACCACATTCACTGATTCCTTTACTTTGTTAATCAGCGTATACTTTGGTAACAGTGTAGTCAAACCTGTATTTATGAACCCTTTACTCCACATTTATGTCCAACAACAAACCACCCTTCCCTTCTCCTACTTATGCACCCAAACACTCTTGCACAAGCACACCTGCCATTTGCTCTCCACCATCTTCTCCTCCTCCAAATATCCCCAAATTCTCATCACCACCATGTCACATACCTCATTCAGCTTCTTCTCTAACCAATACCGTCGTAACCCCGAGTATGGACCAAGGTATTGTAACTGTGGAAGGATACGAGTGATGAGAAGAGCTGGTCCTAACACAAAGAACTCAGGTCGAGATTTCTACCGGTGCCCACTGCCTCAGGGGTCTCAATGTAGTTACTTTGTATGGGCGGACGAAGAACCGCCATGCTTTTGCGAGGAGACAATGCAACGATGGTCCAGAATTATTGAAACAACAAGACGAATGAGGTCTGAAAATCAAGAAATGCTACGGAGACAAAGGATATCGCACACATGCATCATCGTTCTTGCATTTGCGTTACTTTTCGCAATAATTGTTATTTTTTTTTAGTGAAACGACAGTTGCAAGGTGTGCTTCTGTCCACTTTTATGTTTCACAAGTCATGTATCTTCCCCTTAAACCTCCAGTGCTTGCAAATCTGCTGTAATAGCTTAGTTGTAGTGCGTTGTTTGCGTTTCTATCTGGTTTGTTTAAGTTTTATCCGATCCTAATCATTTCTGTCCATTTTTAATTATTTCTATCTGTAGTTTTATCTCCATCTTTACAGTTTTATCCATTTCTTTACATTTCTATCCAAAATCCTGATGGCGGCGCCCTGGGGTCCATTTTTTTGTCTTTTTGCGGGTAAAACCGTAATTACCGGCAATAACCGGCTGAGCCGGTTTCTTCCGCGTGGGGCCAGGACGTACCATAGCCTCCGCCTATTTTGGATTTGGATCCTCTCCAGTCCTCACTCCCGTCCAGTCCCTCCAGCCCTAATCTGATCCGTTGAAAACAATGAGATTAAAACTCGTTGATCAGTACTAAAACTCTCACAAACGCCGTCAATCTTTTTCCTTCCACCGCTCTTCACCGTCTTCTTCCACCTCCTGTGGTCTCTAGAAATTTTCTCTCTGACCAAGTCAATTGCTCACAATGTTCAGTAGTTACGGATCCATAATCAAAAGTTGGACGAACAAATAACCGATTTCTTCAAAATATTAGTATTTCATTACTAATATATTTTAGGATTGATAAAGAACAAAAATAATTTGAAATTTTATTTCTGAATCTCAAAATTGTATTGTCTAGCGAGGTAAGCTTGCTTCAGATTCATGGTCAGTAAAAACCTCGAGGGTGGGAGATTCAGAGCAGGTGTTAGACCATTTTGCCGGCGGTGAGGAGAGACTGCCTCATCGCTTGGTTGATCTGGATCTTCTTTAGGTCTTTGATGAAAGTAACTTCACTGAACGATTCATTCACCGGACAACTTTTATAGACCACGGAGACATTGGAATCGAAGTGGTAGCCTCTTGATTCATTACAAAATCCGACGAGTTGAGGGAGGGATTTAGTTTGCTAGAGAAAGAGAAGACCCCTGTTCTTCTTTACTCGTTATCACGGTCGTTACTCATTCACGTTAGTGGGGAGAGGAGAAAACTCACGGCCAGGTGTTTTGATCTTACATCATAATCCGACGGCTGATAATGGGATGGAGGGACTGGACAGGGGTGAGGACGGGAGAGGATCCAAATCCATTTTCAAATTAACTTTTTGATTCGTCACTTTGACCGGATCGCAAAAGCGTGTAATTGTTCGATTAACAACCGTGTTATAGAATTTAAAAATTGACACCATTATTTAATGGTAAAAGTCGATAATGGAGAGAGAGAGACAAAGAGACAGAGTGATAGAATATAAATTGGGAAGGGGGTATTTGGATTTTGCATTGCAAAACCCGCGGGTTTCTGTAGCGTTGTTGAGATTATGGCTTCGCCAACTTGCCGGAGAAGGTAACCACCACCTTCGACAACCTTCCGATCCCTGTAGGGTTTCGGCGAACACTATCACCGCTTGCAGGTCCGTTTGCAACCCTCAGCTCAATTTATGATGTCGGAGATGTTCATATTCGACCGCAATTCACCACCAGCGACCATCAATTGAACTTCAAAGCTGCTGATTTTAGTTCTCTCTCTACTTAGCGACGAATTCTATCTCAAATTTCATGCTGGAAACCCTATTTTGGGCGATTAAATTCATATTTTCGTCTAGTTATTGAAGAAGTGAAACAAGAAAAAAGGGGTTCACATCTCGGTTGCTGGGATTGGGTATAACCCTAGCTCAGATATAGTTAATGGTGGTTAAACTTATAAGGCGGTGGCTTTCTTTGACTAGAAATGAAGCTTTTGGTGATGGAGCTCTGTGTTTTCATGTATATTCGTATCGATTACCAACACCACGCTGTTCCTTAGGGCCGAGATTTGTTTCGTTGATGTCATTGTGTTGGAGGGTCGTCTATCTGTCATTTGTTATGCAAATGATGGTCAATGATGTTCATGTGTAGAGTTGAAGAATTATTGGGGCTTGTGGGGGATGATGGCCATGGGTGGCCGATCTTTCCGGTGGTAATGTTGTTTGATGGGAAAATCTTGTTCTTGAGGAAAGAATGTCTGTATTGCTATGATTCTGAATTGAAAAGTTCAGCCTTCGTAAAAATGCTCAAAACTGGTAGGTGCCTCCATGTCCATCCATCAGCAGGATATAATAATTGAGATGGAAGAAAAATTCAACAGAAAGCTGTCTTTCGCTTTCGGTAAGAAATCTTAGCAGCTCCTTCCTCATGTCTCTCTCTAATTTGGTTTGTCAGCTGTCTGTTTTCATTTTGTCCTCCGGAGTCGATTAGTTTTTGGGACTATCTTTATAAACTAACAAGTAATTGATCATTAAAAAATTAGTACGTTCAGTCACATTTGAGTAACCCATTAGCATGTAACGCATTATAATATTTGAATTGAAAGTTTTCATCAACATGATATGATAAGAATTTTGAACATTTGGCTGACCTGAACTTGTAAACATGATTAAAAGCTAGTTATGCTGTTCACTGTGTAAATTGACATAAGTTTCTTGGAGTAGTAAACATCAATGGCAGTTTGGATGAGGATAGTCACCTTGAATGATCTCTCACTAGACCATCTGACCAAAACAAATAAAAGCGAAAGTATACCAACTTATAGCTTGTTTGTCTAAGATGTGTACCAATTTACGGTCGCTTTGGGTAATGGTCATTCCAAAAGGGCTCTCTTGGAGATATCCTTTCATGGTTCCTGGACCAATATCCCTTATAATATGTTGTGAGCCATTAGCCTAAATGGAAAAGAAGGGAACACCGCAGTTACTAAAGCAGTGTATAAAGTTATCATGCTTGCCCCAATTCCTTTACGGTCTGTTTGGATAACGTTGGATTTTGGGGTAAATTCGATTTCGGGTGATTTCGAATGAAGTCCAATGTTTGGATACATTTTAGGGGCTTGGATTTGATATGGACCAAATCCAACTCCCCAGATTGTGAATAATTTGAAATTGTAAGAATCCATGGGGTTCCACCTCAAAACCAATTGGCCATGAGGGGAGTAGCCCAGGACACTTATTAATTAGATTTCTTCTTCTTGAATGTCCGATGTGGGACTTCTCAACAGAAATTCTAACAAATTTGGCGTCATTTGAAATCCTAAGCGCGGAAGGGGGCGCCATAAGTGGTGAATCATATATTGTTCCAGAAAATTGTATAAAAAAGGGATAGTGCAGGGATTCGAACCCTGTCCCTTGGCGTCAGGAAGTCCTTAAACTCTTTAGGTAAAGCAGTTTGCCACTGAGCCAAGAACACATATGTGCACTTTCTTGACATTCGGTAATGAAGACAGAAACCAAATCCAAATTCACAGTTACACTAATAATAACATCCAAACGGAAAATTTGAAATCTCTCCGTATTTTAAATCTTAGAATTTAAAATTTTGGATTTCGATTCCAAATCCAAATTCAAATCATGGTTACCAAACGCAACCTTAGTAAATTTCACCATACTTCAATAATTTGATTTATCCTGAAACCAGAGCTTACTCAAAGATGCTCTCAAATATCTGATATCCTTTTCCTTAGGGGTCCTGATTTTTCCTTCGTTTTTGAATGCTTGATAATGGGAATAGGAGATAGGCCCCCGCATCTGTATTTAGATGGACAGTGGTTGTAAGCAGTTTAATTGGATAATACTGGTGAGTGATAGGGGAAGAAGATCTGGAGTTGGATGTGTTGGTAGCTTTAATCTATTGCTTTTACGTCGTAGGTAGAAAAGAGTTGTGCAGAATTATTTTGGTGAGAACTGGAGTTCATGCAACGACAGCTACACAAGTTAAGATCTTGGGAGTTGCAGGTGTCTTCATCGCTCCTTGCAGTAGGACATGCAACAACTTTGGCCCTTGGGGTCCGGAGTATAATAATGTAGACTTGATCTGACAGCCTTTTCATTAGGGCCAAATTTCACAGATATTCTACCAGATGGGGTCAAAGATTCTTTCCAGTGGTCGTGATCCAAGCAATTCAAAAATGTTTTCAAATGTCCATCTCTAGATTTCCTGAAATAACTATTTTATGATTTTAGTTTGTGACTTGATTTATGGGTGTGTTAGTAGAGATCCCATTGAATTTATGTTTTTAGTTTGTGGCTTGATTTCTGAATGCCTTATCCTGGGATGAGGAGATAAGTTGTTGGTTCAGTTTATAAGTGGTTCAATTTGGTGGTGCATGTGGCTAAAACTTGGCTGCTACTCTTGTAGAGAAGATAATTTGTAGCAGAATAAAAGTACACTGCCGAGGGATGAAGATGTGCAGTTGGACATGGACCTCTCTATTTTCCGCCGGTCGACAGTACTCTGTGTTGAAGTTCAATTTTGTTGAACCCTACCTCATAATGTTCTGTGTGCTGCTACGCAATGGTGTCTCTATTTTCCCTAGCTCCAGTCCATTTCGGTTTGTTACGGCCACCTCTCTTTCAGGTTGTTTTTTGTTTAATTCATTTTTTATGCATTGTTGATTTCATTATTTACTTGTCTTAGCCCATTTCAATCTTCTGCTACCTAATAACGTCTCTACTTCCCCTTGCTCCAGTCCATTTTGGCTTGTTTTGGCCACCTTTCTTTCGGGTTCTTTTTATGTTGTTTTCTTGAACTCATTGTTTAGTTGTGGATCTATCTCAAGAATTAATAGTTCGTCGTAGCAGTAAAATTACGGTAACTTTAATTCTTGCCGAGGTATCTTATGTAGCTCCCATACCGATGATCTTTCTATCATTTTTTTATCCCTTAACCCTATTGCAAAAGAAACACCTTATTTCATCAAGTTACCATGTTTTCCCCAGATTCCTCTGGTGAACTTCACCACACCTTAATAATTTGAGAAATGGCTGTTTGGATTTATGGTCCGTGGGTTTGTAATTGGAGATGCTATTTAATTTCCGTTTTAGCTTGAATTTGGGGAGTTCAGCTTCATTCTGGAAGCTTTGTTCACTGGACTGGGAAATGGGCCCATGGTTGTGTTTCTGGAAGTATAGTAGTGATTATGAGCTGCTTTCAAACTTGTTACCTCGCTAGGAGAGAGGATCTGGAGATGGATGAGTTGGTAGCTTTAATCGGTTGGTGTTTAAGTAGTAGGGAACAAACAGCAGTGGGAGAGTGATTCTGACAAGATGACAGGTAAAACAAGATAAAGATTGGGGGTGTTACGGACTTAAGGGTGTCTACCTTGAGGTTTCAGATTGCCATATCCTCTGAAGGGGAATATGTATCGAAGCGACTGGTTTGTTTGAGTGTTAGAATGGCATGATTTCTCTGTAAGAACTAAAATGGTAATATTTACCTTGCAGTTTCATCACACATTTTGGGACAGAGGGAGTAATATAACATTTTGCGACCGGTTCGTTTGGGTGTTAGAATGGAAATACTGTAAGAACTTCTAAAATGTAATATTAATACTACATTTTGGGACCGAGGGAGTAATATTACATTTTGGGACAGAGGAAGTACATGTAATATTTACGTTGCAGTATTGCTCCCTCTGTCCCAAAATATAATATTACTCCCTCTGTCCCAAAATATACTTCTAAAATGTGATTGCATAATGTAATATTACATTTCTCTGTAAGAACTAAAATGGAAATACTGCAAGGTAAATATTACATGTACTTCTAAAATGTGATTACTTTGCAGTTTCATCACACATTTTGGGACAGAGGGAGTAATAGAAGTACATGTGATTACATAAAAATGTATAGTAAATACTGAATTACAAGGTTAGAACATAACATACGATGTTAGTATTGCCAGGATGCTAGCTTGATAATAGATAGTTTACTGCAAATGTAATTACTTTCAGAGAGAGATATTGACAAACTGGAAGGTCTTAGTATTTTAAAATTGTTGTCGCTAGCAGAAGTTACAACCAAGTTAGGAAGCTAAGCTATCTAAACAGGAATATTTGGGGTGGAGTCGATTAAATTCCAAACCAAGACGTTTCAAAGTTGATATGTTACCAAGAGAAGATGTGATTACACCGGGGAAGTTCTTTTTTCCGAGGGATTCTGGTGACGTTGTTTGAAAGGAAACGTGTTTGTGGTCTAGGTAGAGTGCTCACTTGTCTGGCACGGGTCCAACTAGTTTATTAGAAACTAGAGAAATGTGCAGAGAACTCTGACAATGCTGTAAACTCTAAGGGACCAGCTTTCCAAACCCGTTTTCCTTTAGTAAGAGGTTTTCCATTCGCAGCTAGTGACTGATCTCACTGAATATTGGTGGTTTGCTGACGAAAAAGATGGCGATGAAACTGCAAGGTAAATATTAGATAGGCCAATTTTTGTGTGATGAAACTGCAAAGTAAACATAAGGTTTGACATGACTTATAGAGCACGAGTCATTGACATGTGTATAGTTATGGGTCATGGGCATAATTATAGAGTACGAGCTTTGAGTGAAGTTAAAATAACTCATCTTCTTGTTGGGTATTTATGGCAGATTTGACATCGATTTGTCTATTCCAAATTTTCTCGATATGACCACTTTATCCACGTTGATTGTATTTGACATCTAGTCTCCACCAACACTTATATTGTGGATGGTTTGTCTTCTTACACTATGGACAAGTCTTGTGATTGTCATCAACTGACATTTTTCGAAAAGCCCTTTCCACTGTGCCTTATTTTCTTATAAGTTTTCTTTGTTCTTAAGCTTCTAGTGCATTAAACAACTCTGCCACAGTACTTGCCACATCTTCTGAGTTTTCTAGTGCTAATATTGTAGCCTCAACCAATTCACAAACATTGACGAATATTTTGAACAATTTTAGAATCAGAAAATCCAAAACCAATAAGTCTTAGTTTATTTGTAATGGCAAGGAGTTTGTTAGAGTAATCGTTGATTATGTCTGACTCCTTCATTCTTTGCATCTCGAATTCTCTGATCAGTTCAGGCTTGCATGCCTTTCACCCGTTCCTTTTTCGTCATACTTCATTAAATCCCAAATTTCTTTTGCAGTTTTTATAAATCATGATTCTAGTGAAAATTGAAGGTGAAATGGCTGCAAACAAGCTAGCATTGGCCTTCGATTTTCTTTTTCTCATCTCCTTGTGATTCTTCATTTGGGCCATGGTTGTATCATCCGGCAAGCATGCTGTCTCGTTGACTTCGAGGTAGGCTTCCATCCAGAAAGCCCATATGTGGTTATTCATTCAATCCAACACTGGTTGCTATTGCATTTGATGAACCTTCTGAACTCATTTTGAATTGATGGTAGGTTTTTGTAGTTTTGACACGTGTAAGGCTAGAGGCTCTCTCTACTTCACCGGTATCTTAAGATTTGTAGGTTGTGATACCATATTGTTGGTTGTTTGGAGAGAGTATAAAGAAAAGGCTAACACATAATATGATTTGGGCTATAGCTGTGATATATTTCATTGAAGGAACTTATTGATACAGCAAACATAAGGAAAAAAAATGAAATGTGCATCAAAATTTGACGTTGAAAAAAAAAAATCCTAAATATTAGCGAAAGAATAGGTCAGCCTCAATGGAATTTAACATTTTCAAATCATTAGCTCCTTTGGAAAATATTCAAAAATTATGGAGCGAGTTTGAGGATTGACCTGTCTGTTTACTCAGGCACGGTAGAAGCCGATGACTTCTTCAAGTGCCTCCGCAAAGAAGATGAAGTAGTTGGGGAGCAAGTTGAAGATACTCCGTATGATGTAATATTTGATTAGGTTTCATATTCTTGTGAACGTGAATTGGACAAGCCATCTTGTTTAGGATGACTGAGGAGATGAAGATGAATGTTTGATTGAGGAGGATCACGAGCACACTTCATAGCTTCCTATTGTCTATGAGGTAACTTCTAATTTTACTCCATTAGTTTGATCAAAAGTTATTATTCAGGATGAACATGAAGATGAAGGGGTGATAATTGAATTAGAAGAGTTCATAATTCTTCCAATCAAGTTTCCATCTTTAATTGTGATCGCTATATTATGGACTCAATCATGCAAGTGCATAAATTGAACTTGAGGACAAGTTCTCTTGAGGGTGACTGGTGCACGAAGAAATTCATGGGAAAATTATTTGAATCAAGAGAAACTGTTTCGGTACACACTCAAAATCAGGGGTAGAGTTGAAGGCTTGAAGAACGGTGTCAAGACACACCTTGTTAGTCTGCCAGAAATGACGTTCTAAGAAGAACTCGTCACTTCGTCACGAGCAACGCCCTAGTTTGGCCAAAATCTATTGTTTTAAGGGTCGAAATCATCAAATTTGCTATCTTTTGGTATCATTTCATTTGTTAATTAGGACTTCAATTGAAACTCGATTTGTGTCTATCTTTTTCCAGCATGTGTATCTCACTAGGATTTAACTCAGAACAATTTTTGGGGTTTTGCTATCTTTTGCAAAATTCAAGTTTTTCTCTCGTTTTTTTCCTACGGTTTGAATTGCTTTCTACTACTCGATAAACGCCCGATTCCGGGCGTCAGTTGGTATAAGAGCCTAGAGCTTCTTGGGAGGTTCTGTCATCGTCAATGGATCGTGGTCGTCGACATTTGTGTGGGCAGGTTCTGACTGAGGAAGCCCCCATCATGATTGCAACGTCCAAGACGATATGGTGATAGGAATTGCAGAGGCAAGTTGCAAACTTAACCCAGCACTTGGCGGTGTGGGATTTGCAGCGACAAGTTGCATATCTAACTCTTAACTTAAGGGAACGAGAATTAAATGGTTGCAATGCCTCTGATCGTGCCTCGCAACTGGCGTTCCAGATTCGATACAAAAATGATTCCCGTGGTCAGACCGAACGTTTTGGAGGAGCGAGTTTGTAGATTGATCTCCTGTTTACTCACGTAAGATACAACCCAATGACTTCTTCAACTGTCTCAATGCAAAAGATTTTTTGGAGAGCAACTTGAAGATATTCCGTATGTTAAAATATTTGATGAGGGTATTCATCATCTAGTGAACGTGAGGTGGACTGGACAAGCACTCCTGTTTATGGTGATTATGGAGATGAAGGTAAATATTTGAATGAGGAGGATCATAAGCGAACTTTAGATCTTTCTATTGTCAATGAGTTAACTTCAGATTTTACTCCATTGGTTTGTCAATCAAAAAGTTGTTATTCAAGATAAACATGAAGTTGGAGGGGTAATAATTGAATTAGAAGAGCACATGATTTTTAGTTACCATCTTTATATTGTGATCCCTTTATAATGGAGTTAATCATTCAAGTACTAAATTGAATTCGAGGCCGAGTTCTCTTGAACAAGGGGTCACTGATGCAGGAATAAAACCGTGGGGAAATTATTCGAATCTAGAAAAAACGGATTTGTATGAGTCGCAGAATCAAGGGTAGGTAGAGTTGAAGGCTTGAAGAACATGTCCAAGCAACATCTTAATCTGCCTATAAAACAACATTTTATGAAGAACTTGTGACTTTTTCACGATCACCACCTTCATTTGACAAAAAACAGCTGTTTTAGTGTCGAAATCATCAAATTTGCTATTTTTAGAAAGATCTCTATTGTTAAGTAGGACGTCAATGTAATTCCGATTTGGGACAATCTTTTTCTAGCATGTGTTCCTTATTTAGGACTTATTCAGAATAATTTTTGGGGTAAAAGACAATTTCCATCCTTTGAGTATGGGTTAAACACAGTTACCCCTCTCTTGTTTGGATAAAAAACATTACCCCCTGTCGGAGACAATTACCCCCTGACAGAGACAATTACCTCTCTCAGTGGATGGAGAGTGGACATATACCATCCTTTTGTTAAATTCGACATTTATGTGACCATTCTATCCTTGGAAGGGTGGATTTACATAAATGCCCGTACCACCTATTTTTCCCCTTGTTCTTGTTGGTGTTCATGTTCTTAGTGTTCATTGTTTTTGGTGTTCTTCACCATCAACACCAACACCCTCCATCACAACCCACCATCAAACCCAATCAAGAACTACCAAAGAAGAAATTGTATTTAACCCTTAGCCAACTAACAAATTTACACCACATTATTCTCCATCAATCCTAATTTGACACCAATAACATGAATCAAGAACACGAAGAACACAAAGAACTGTCATAACAAAATCACCCTGAAATTCAATACATTGCAAGAACAAGAAAACACAAAAACATAACCCAACCCAAACCCAAACCGCCTTCAAATTGATTCATGTTCAAGAATCAATTTATGAAACAGAATTCCATACATATGAAATCTACAAACAACAAATCCACTCATAGCTACCACCTCATGCTTGGATATGTGAAAAGAATCTCATCTTTGCCCCACAAACTCAACAGCCAAAGAGTTTGGCACAAGGACACCACTGACATGAATCTTTCACTTGCAAATCGCATGAATCTCATCAAATCAAACAGAGAGAAGATGAAATTGCACAGATTCAAAGCTCCGTTGATTGGGATTCCCTGATGAAAATGGAATCTTTGCAGACAATTCATAGATGACTCCTATATATTTCTGCTATCCCAGATGATTTCAAGTAAACAAAACATACAGGAACATCAACCAATCCAAAATTTCCCAACCCACCATCAGCGACGAGGCCCAGAAGAACCAGAAGCGGTGAAGGCCAATTACGGCGGCGCTTGTCGTAATGTACCCACTTTGGCGGAGGCGGCATCTCCACCTACTTCCCCGTCGTCGCAATTCTCTTCCTTCGGCGGCAGTAGCAGCGGGGACGACCTTTCTCCTCATCCTCCCTCTTCCTATACCTTATCCTCTTATTCCGGTTATTGGATTTACGAATTTGGATATGATTGGATTAAGAAGGGAGAGATCGAGAGTGATGGTGGCTAGGATTTTCAGAGGAGTGGGAGAGGAGGAGGAGGAGAGAGAGAGAGAGACGAGGTGAGGAGGATGGTGCTGGAGAAGAAATGCTATTTATATGGTGTTATTTTGCATCAACATTAGGAGTAGTTTTGTCTTTTCATCACATCTGTTAGGTCCGTGAGTTAGGAGGGGACCAAATGGTATTTATCCAAACATGGGGGTAGTTGTATTTAACCCATACTCAAGGGTAGATATTGTCTTTTACCCTAATTTTTGGGATTTTGCTATTTTTGGAAAAAAATCGTGTTTTTGGCTTTTGAAGTCTGGCTTGGGAATAAATTTCATAGTTTATTAATTATTGAAGTTTTTTCAGGAAACATGGAGTTTTCTCTTGTGGTTTTCCTTCCGTTTGGATTGGTTTCCGCTGGTCAATAAACGCCTGATTCCAGTCGGCATTTGAAGCTAACATATAGAATGCTAGAAAGCTCCTAGCATGACTAATGATGGGGATGATGTGGTTGGATGCTGGTGTTTCATGCTGATGTTTAGTTGCAGTGATTCACAAAAATTGGAACAAGTTGAAGTACCAGCGAAATCAGTAAAACCAACAATGAGAAGGGAATTCAGGTTTTCTGAAATTCACCAAGGAACTACTTTGGAAGTGAAATTTGTGAGATCGATCAAAAGAAACCCTCCGAGAAGTGAAAAAGAGCTATAAAAGTGGTATAATTTGCCGATTTAGAAGTCCTTGAGAGAGCTGATTTGCAAAATGGGACACAATTTGATATAAGCACTCGAGCGGATGCTTGATGAAGTTGTTTATGAGGAATGCTTAATTCATTTAGTATTAACTCACACTGGTAACTTCCTTTTCCACTTCTTTTTTGCTCCACATAGTCCATATAACGTTGTACATAATTTTTTTGCTATGTTGTCTATACATGAAAAACATATTAGAAAGGAAATATCAAAACTCACTTGACACAAACAACTTGCTTACCATGGAGGTTTTCTTCACATTAAACTTGAAATGGGAAACTTGCCCACGTGCAAAGCACGTCTTCAAACTAGTATAACAAAGTACATGAAAATACTACCAACATGAAACAGAAATTCTAAGAAAACAATGTGGCATATGTTAAGAAATGTAGTATTACCAAATTATCTCATTACATAAACTTTTCACACAGGAAGAAGCTGAAATCTCAATCAATGAACTTCAGAAAGAATGTCCAACTTGAGTTTGTTCAACTTGATCACAACATCTTTTATGTCATTTCTGTTCTCTGGAACTTTTTGACTACACCTCATAGCCAAGTCCAGAATAGTCAAAAGGTTTCTACCCAAAGAGTCCTTGCTTCCTTTGTTATCCGGCCTAAGCAAATTCTGGTCGACAACTTCTGCGATTCGATCAGGGATTGATGCACCTACCCATTCCCTTAGATTCAACTCTCCAACAAACATTTCGTCGGTAGGCCTCTTCCGAGTGAAGGTTTCCAGAACCATAACTCCAAAACTGTAAATATCACCTTTGGTTGATGCTCTTCCATCTACACCATATTCTGTCACATAATAGATGTCCAAGTAATTTTTTTTTGGAATTAGTGCAGGGACAACTAGATAACTAAATTACTTGTCTGCGCCCATTTGAGACCCATTCAAAGTTCTCAACTCAATCGCTTATATGCTATCTTCAGAATACTTTTATCTTTATGCATGATTTATCTTAATCTGTGAATAATATCAAAGTTCTCTTATTGATGGGCCATATGGTGCTTGGGATGTTAATGAATTTTTTGAAGAAAGCATGAAAGTAAGTTTGATTCTAGACGATGCAAAAAAATGTACAAAAAATGAAACTTAAAGAATCAGAAGAACATGATATCAAATACTAATTATAGTTACCTGGAGGGACATAGCCAATTGTACCCAAGGTGTTGGTTTGTGCTGTTGTGCTATTTTCTGCCAAGATCTTTGCGATGCCAAAATCACCAACATGTGCAACCATGTCTTCGTCTAACATCACATTGCTTGGCTTCAAGTCACGGTGTACCACAGTCTCTTCTAGACCGTGGTGAAGATACTCCAAGGCCAAACCAACGTCAAGCATGATACTAACTCTTTGAAGCAGACTGAGGCAGTAATTGTGGGAATACAACCACTTGTGTAAACTTCCATTAGGCATGTACTCCAAAACCAGAGCTCTCAGGTCTTGATTAGTGCATGAACTTATGACTTTCACCAGATTCCTATGTCGCACATTGCGTATCACTTCGCATTCTGCATCAAAACTCTTGATGCCCCCCTCAACTTGAAGATTCAATAGCTTCACAGCAACTATTTCTCTGTTATAATGTTCCTTTGTAGACAGAGCCAAAACTTCCTTTCCCAAGCAAATTGGCCTCACAAAAGTTATTCGTAGCATGAGAAAGTTCTTGATATGAAAACATTCTAGGCCCTGAACTCTGCATAGTGCTGCCCGAGCTACGATTTTGGACATTTCTTCTTTTTTGTCTTCTTAGCATATAAATCAAGAAACCAAAGGCCATCACCGCAACTAAAATGTACGGAAGAACATAGATGAGAAGTCTATGCGTGGTTTCTGATTTTCGAGTTCCATAGCCCTTGCATCGTTTTTGAAGGATATTACCACAGAGTTTCTCATTCTCCAAGAAAGACTCTGCTGTGAGATTCGCAAATGGTCCTCCATTTGGAATTCCCCCCGATAACTTATTATGAGATAAGTTCAAGAACTTGAGGTTCCTAATGGACTCCAGAGATGTCGGTATGGAACCTGACAGATTGTTATAGGACAGGTCTATGAAATCCAATGTTATCAACTTTCCAAGTGATCGGGGTATTGGACCTTGGAATGAGTTGTGTGACAAGTTCAAAGAACTTAAGCTTTCAAAGGACCCTAAATTTATTGGAATATTGCCTGATAATTGGTTCCAAGACAAGTCTATGCTTCCCATAGATTTCAGCAAACCACCAAAATTGGGACTAATGCCTCCATGTAAAGAGTTGGAAGATAAGTTAAGGTATAAGAGATTACCAAGGGTCCACAGAGTTGAAGGAATCGTGGAGTTCAAGTTATTAGAAGCCAAGAACAGATATTGCATGAAAGGGAGAGTTCCAATGCAATCAGGTATAGGTCCAGAGAGTTGATTATGTTGAGCCTTTATCACTCCTAGGCTATTGAGACTGCAAATCTCAGATGGGATGGGTCCTTCTATCCTGTTATGGTGAAACTGTAACCTTTGCAAGGCTTTCATTCCCTTAATTGTCGTCGGAAGACTTCCGCTCAAATTGTTTTCACTCAGGGAAATAAAAATCAAGTTCTTCAAGGGACCAATGCTCTCTGGAATTTGACCTTTTAATTGGCAATCGGATGCGTCAAACTGCTGGAGGGAGCTTGATAGATTTCCAATAGAATGTGGCAAGGCCCCATTGAACGGGTTAGTGCTAATGCTCAAAATTTCCAGGGATCTGAGCCTTGCAAAAGCAGTGAGAAAGCTGAGCTCAGGGGTATAGGGTTCTAATGTTAACTGATTCTCTCCAATCCCAAGGAATGTGAGTAATTCTAAGTTCCCCAGACTTGTTGGAACAGTTCCACTAAGCTCATTAAAGCCTAGATCTAACTTGTTGAGCATGGATGAATTGGATAGGCGCAAAGGGATCTTACCGGTAAGTTGAATATCTCCAAGAAAGAGGAATTGAAGATTAGGAAGTTCAATATTTGAAGGAAGCGTTCCTGCTAATTGGATATTTCCTACAAAGGAAATTATTTCCAAAGAAGATATATTAAATAAGTGTGGAGGTATTGGCCCTGAGAGATAGTTGGTTCCGGCGGAGATTTGAGTAATCTTTCGCAGATAAGCTAGCTGATAGGGAATGTTACCGTGGACTCTGTTTTCGTCCAAAGCAAGCACTACCAATGTTGATATGTTAGCTAAAGAAGATGGAATTGTGCCAGTGATGTTGTTTTTCCCAAGGGAAAGAAGGCGAAGCCTTGGCGAAGTGCTCAACTCTCTTGGTATTGGTCCAACTAGTTTATTGGAACCAAGGGAAATTACCTGAAGATGTTGGCAGTGTTGCAAGCCCAGAGGAATTATCCCTTCAAAGTTGTTGTTCTGTAATCTGAGAACTGCCAAGCGGCGTAAGTTACTGATCTCTTTAATTATAGGGCCATGGAAGCTGTTGTTGCTAAGATCAAGCACCATGAGGAAGGAGAGATTACCAATATGAGGTGAAATGGTTCCTCCCAGGCCCATGTCACGCAGGACCAGACTGGTAACTCTGGGACGGCGTTTGCTACATGAGACACCGATCCAACCACAAAAGTGGGAGCTTTCAGTCCAGTTACTAGCCAAACTGCTGTTTCCAGTTATTCCGGACTTGAACGCAATGAGAGATTGCTGATCAGTGAAATTTGATGATGACGACGACTGCAGCAACTGTGCCAGCAGCATCATTAACGGTACGCGAGGGAGCCAGAATGCCTTCTCCAACATGGTTCAGAACTGAGAGGCAATAGAGAGGTGGCTGGCTCAGAGTAAGGGATGTTCAATTATTTCTAGCAACATAGAGAAATACAATCTTAAGAAATTCAAAGTCTTTTGCAGTCAACTTTGATGAGACAGGAGATAGTGGATGGTGCTTGCTTTTCCACATAAGGTTATCAGTGGGAGACTTCTTGGGTGAAACCCCATGAATGTTGGTTTTGAGGTGAAACCCCATGAATGGTTTTGAGGTGAAACCCCATGAATGTTTTTACACTTCAGCTATCCAATTGGTAGGAGCGTGACTATTTCACCTTTCCTTTATGCTAATTGCTCACCTTGTGCCCTTCATTCATCGATTTTTAGTTTGTGGCTTTGTGGGTTGTGGTTTTGTTTAATGGGGATCCATTTTAATATATGTTTTAGTTTGTGGCTTGATTTTTGAATTCCTTGTTCTGGGATGAGGAGACACATTCTGGGTTGTGTTGTAAAAGTTATAGTAGTGGTGGTTAAAAGTGGTTCTATTTGGTGGTGCAGGGGGCTGAAACTTGGTTCTTATTTTAACAGAGGAGAATTTGCAGCTGAATGTCACTGACCAGAGAAGAAGATGTGCAGTGGAATATGGTAGCTTGAATTAGCAGGCTGAACGGGAATATTTGAAGACCCATGACAATTTCAACACGGAGCTCTTTTTTGCCATCGGTCAACAGTACTAAGTTTTGGAGCTCAATTTGCTATGTCTTAGCCTTCTGTCTTCTGTTACCCAGTCACGGCTCTGTTTCTTTATGCTGCAGTCCATTTTGGTTTGTTCCGGGCACCTCTTTTTCAGGTTCTGTTTTGTTCCATTCATTTTTTTTTGTCTTCTTTAACTCATTATTTAGTTGTAGTCTTGTGTACATATCTTGAGAATTAGTTGTTTCTTGGTAGCAGTAAAACTTGAGGTCGATTTGACTAACTCAGAGGCCAGAACTCACCGATTGGGTTTCAGGGCTGTGGGTTTGGTTTTGGAGATGCTCTTCAATACTGTTCTACCTTATCTTAGGGAGTTCTGATTTCAGCTTGAGTTCTGAATACTTGATTACTAAACCAGGAGTCAGGGCCCATGGTTGTGCTTGTTTGGAGTACAGTAGTGACGTACTCGTTGAATTGGGTGTTGAGAGGGTCCTGTGGATGAGAGGGTCTTGAAATGGATGAGTTGGTAGATTTAAAACAGGTTAAAGTTTTGTGGTATTACGGGTGTCTTTGCTAAGTTTTGAGGATGCCCAGATGCTTTGAAGGGGAATATGTATTAAGGGGACCAGTTTGCTTGGGTGTTAGAATGGTAGGAGTTGTCTAATAGACTAAAATGTGATCTTCTTTCTGTTTCAGTAACATAGGAGTGTCATATTAGATTTAACACTAATAATAATGATGAAAGAAAACAAAATAATAAGGCTATCTCAGTGGGAGTTTTGCCTAACAATTAGGTTGTAATCCATTGTCCAACTAAGGTGGTATAATACTTGTGGCTCCTTTTTATTTCTCCAATTTTCGGTGAAACAGCTATTCTAGTATCTTGGTAGGTGAGATCAAAGACATTACAGATGTTTTCACTGCTGATTATCAGATATCCAGTAATAAGTAATCCATTGCGGAACTAAAGTGGTTTAAAACTTGATCAAGAAACCAATTTTGTTGAACTGTACTTTATTGTATGATAGCTCAAATTAAACATTACAGGAGTTAAGGACGATGGAAGACGCAAACAAATCATCGCATGGATTTCCGATTAACATGACAATAATTTGAACAGAAAATTAACATGATTACTTGATCTGTCATGTGATTTTAAGTCTAGTAGCTAGACAATGTATTACATGGTTAGGACTCAAATTTCACCCATGAAGTCCAGAAAGGATATGCAACTTGATTTTGTTCAACTTGATCACGACTTCTTTCATGTCATTTCTCTTTTCTGGCACTTCTTGGCAGCATTCCAGCCCCAATTCAAAAATTCCCAAAAGGTTCCTTTCCACAGCATTCTTGCTTCCTTCCTTACTAAGTGGGAGCAAATTCTTGTCGACAACTTCTGTGATCTGTTCAGGAAGTGACGCAGTCACCCATTTCGTTAGACTCAATTCTCCATCAAATAGCTCATCTACCGGTCTCCTTCTGGTGAAGGTTTCTAATAGCATTATACCATAACTGTAGATGTCACCTTTTGCCGATACTCTTCCATCGACGCCGTATTCTGTCAAATAACAATATTTTTCAAAACAAGAATCTGGAATAAGTAAGTGAATGTCTTTTTTTTATACATAAACTAAGCGGGAGTGCACTCTATGCTGGTGAAACAGTAGTTCATCAGAAAAATATAAAAGCAGCAGGTGAAGCGCTTGAGATTACCTGGAGCGATATAGCCAAATGTACCAAGAGTATTAGTTTGTTCTGATGTATTATTTCTCACTAAGATCTTTGCGATGCCAAAGTCACCAACATGTGCGACCATATCTTCGTCTAACAAGACATTGCTCGGCTTCAAGTCGCAATGAATCACAGGCTCTGCTTGGCCATTGTGAAGGTACTCCATAGCTAAAGCAACATCAAGCATGATATTAACTCTTTGAAGTAGACTCAGGCAGTAATTATGTGAGTACAACCACTTGTGAAGACTCCCCTTCGACATATATTCCAAGACCAAAGCTCTCAGCTCCGAATTAGTACATGAACTTATTACTTTCACTATGTTCCTATGCCTAACGGAACGTAGCACCTTGCACTCTGCATCAAAACTTTTGATGGCCCCCTCAACTTGTAGATTCAATATTTTCACAGCAACAATATCTCCATTGGTGAGTACCCCTTTGTAGACAGACCCAAAGCCTCCCGTCCCAAGCAAGTTGGCCTCAGAAAAGTTATTTGTAGCATGGCGAAGTCCTTGATACGAATATATCCTAGGCTCCGTCCCTTCTAACATGTTACCGGAGCTTTGTCTCTGAAGATTTCTTGTTCTACTCCTTCTAAGCACACACAGTGAAACACTTAAAGCCACTGCTGCAACTAAAAGAGACGGAACAATGTAGATCAGAATCTTAAGCTTCTTTTCTGATTTTTTCTTAGCATACATTTTGCAGGGCAGGGATACAATTTCTCCACATAGCTGCTCGTTATCCAGAAAAGACTGTGCCGTGAGATTCACGAAAGGACCTCCAGTTGGAATATCCCCGGATAACCTGTTATGAGATAAATTCAAGTGCTTGAGAAATGAAATAGCCTCAAGAGATTTTGGTATTGGACCAGAAAGGTTGTTGGAGGACAGGTCAATAGAATCCAATGCTATCAACTCACTGAGTGATACTGGTATTGGACCATGGAATGAGTTATGCGACAAGTTTAAAGAACTTAAGCTTTGAAAGGTTGCCACAGTTCCCGGAATATTGCCTGATAGTTGATTCCAGGACAAGTCCACGCTTTGTAGAGATTTTCTAGTACCACCAAGACTTGGATCTATGTCTCCATGTAAATAGTTGAATGATAGATTCAAAAACAAGAGATTGCTTAGGCTCCACAAACTGGACGGAATTGTGGAGTTGAACGCATTTGAGTTCATGAACAATAACTGCAAGACACTGATATTCCCGATGCAGTGAGGAATAGGTCCAGAAAGTTCATTACTTTGAATATCTACCTCTCCAAGGTTAGTGAGATAGCAAATCTCACTTGGGACGAATCCCTGAAGCCTGTTATTGTCTAGATAGAGTGTTTGCAACATTTTCATATCCTTGAGTGTTGATGGAATCGTTCCGCTCAAATTATTTCCACTCAGGACAAGATTGTTTAGGCTTCTCAAGGAACCGATGCTCTCGGGAATGGGACCTTTGATCCCGCAACCGAAAGCATAGAAGGTTTGAAGAGAACTGGAAAGATTTCCAATAGAATATGGCAACACCCCATGAAATGGGTTTCCGGATATGCTCAAAAAAAGCAATGATCTCAGCTTTGTCAAGGAAGTGAGGAAACTAATCTGATCATCTTCGCCATTTGATTCTAGCGTTAGCTGGTTCAAGTCAAAACTGAGGATTTGGAGTAATTCTAAGTTTCCAAGGGCAATTGGAACTGTTCCAGTAAGCTCATTAGAACCTAGATCAAGTAAGGTTAGCATAGACGAATTGGATATGTACGGAGGGATTTTTCCGCTGAGTTGATTCCCTCCTAGGTATAGTTCATGAAGACTGGGTAGCCGAAATCCAGTATCGGAAGGAAGGTCGCCTGAGAAGCGATTTGCTGCCAAGCTAATCACTTTCAAAGAGGAAATATTGAACAACTGGGGAGGTATTTGTCCATCGAGATTGTTGTTGCCGGCAGAAATTATTTCGAACTTCAAATAAGCTATCTGAACAGGAATATGGCCATAGAGCCTGTTAAATTCCAAACCAAGATATTTCAAAGTCGATATGTTACCGAAAGAAGGTGGAATTTTGCCCGTGAGGTTGTTTTTAGCAATGTAAAGCGTTCGAAGACTAGGTAAAGTGCTCAACTCTTCTGGCACTGGTCCAACTAGTTTATTCGAATTTAGAGAAATGACCTGGAGATGCTGACAATTTTGTAAACTTGGAGGAACTGGCCCTTCAAAGTTGTTGTGCTGTAATATGAGAATTTCCAAGCGGCGCAAATGACCAAGCTCGCGAATAATAGAGCCATGGAAATTGTTGCTGCGAAGATCAAGTTCTATGAGGAAGGAAAGATTACCAATATGAGGTGAAATGGTTCCTGTCAGGCCCACGTCAACTAGGCGCAGACCGGTAACTCTTTGTCGTCGTTTGCTACACAAGACACCAGTCCAAGAACAGAAGTTGGTGCGTTCAGTCCAGTTACTGGCCAAAATGCTGTTGCCAGTTAATGCGGACTTGAAAGCAAGGAGAGATTGCTGATCAGTGAAATTTGATGATGATGGTGGTGGTGGTGGTTGTGTTGATGATGACTGCAGCAGCAGTGCCAGCAGCACCATAAACGGTACACGAGGAAGCCAAAATGCCTTCTCCAACATGGTTCAAAACTGAGAAGCAAAAGAGAGGTGGCTGGTTCAGAGTAAGGTATGTTAGTTATCTCCAGCAACATTATAGTAAATAGAGAAATAAAACTTAATAAAATTCTCTTTTGCAGTCAACTCTGATGAGATAGGATATAGTGGGTGGTGCTTGCTTTTCCACATAAGGTTATCAATGGGAGACTTGTATGTTAACATTGACTTGTCCCATATGTGAAGTCTTCTTCTTGGCTCTTATTGATGTTGATTTTTGAACTGGATTATTATTTGGATAATCAAATAATTCTATCATAGTGACTGATTTGGAAGTTAATATAGAAAAATAACTATATTGACCAAAAAAAACGTTGCAGTTTATTTGGCCGAATATAAAATGAAAAATACCATAAGGTTACATATTATTTGGCTAATATAAAATTTAATTCCTGGTTCTTTGGGGGCTTCTGGCCTGCTGGTGAGGACCAGGAAGGATGGAGTAATTAAAATTAAGGAAGTACCTGCAATTCCAAACTTCTTTTAACTTATTTAATTTATGGTTATAGCAAAGTTATCATTATTTAGTTTTCCTTTTAGGCTTATTGCTATTACGAGAACCAATTTATAAATAGGAAGGGCACTACATAATGTATTTCAGCTTTGATTTATGAATAAGATTGATATATGAATTATTGAGAATGTTATTGAATCCAGGGTGATTCACTAAGTGTTCGAACCTGTCCTTTCTATTCCTATACCACCGGCTTCGGCATGAGTGGACTGATTTTTTATTTGATATGCAGCGATGCTATTAGCGCTGTTGTTGGATTTGCATTAAAGAAACTGATGCTTACCACACTCATTACTCAGATAGATGATTTTACTGTGATTACATTAATACAAGATTGTTCAGGCACTTAAATAATGTTAAACTCTCTTCCTCTTAGCTTTACACTTGGCTCTGAAGACCTGTTAACACAAATCTCGCCTTTTCATGATTTAAGTATAAAATTTCGTATGGAGTCTCTTTCTCTAACTCACACATGCTAGAGGTCTATCTTAACAGATATTTCAGGCTCATTACATGGCTATTCGATCAGGGAATATGTACTATACACCATATAAATAAGTTATAAGCATTATTGCTATGTTTTGTTAAGCTCTTCATAATTATTTTGGTTATTCAGCCTTTCCAAACATTTTTATTTCTTTCAGTTTCTCTCTTATTCTTTCTTACTGTTACCTGTGTGTTAACTTATATTAGCGGTACAGCCTGTTCTTATTTTATTTCTTCAAATATTATCCCTAACAGGGTTCCTACACCATTATGTAGATCTCCTGACTGCTTGAACCCTATATGATGAAATTCTTCTCTTTGCAATAGATAATTGCTTTCCAGTTCGTATGTTTAAGTAGTTACTCATTTGCTACCTATCTATATTCATTATAAGTTAGTTGATACATTTCAGGTGAGGTGATCCTCCCGGTTGGAAGCTAAGCTATATCTGTTGGACAAGGGGCTTTCATGGAAAAGTATCGAAAGCCCTCCTCTGACTAGATTCTTTTCGACAATAAATAAAGATTTTGTTGACGGAGTTCTTCATCTTTTGTCTATTCACATTGATGACCGCTACACATCATTTAATGGTTGAATGTATTGTGTGAGTTGACTTATACAGCAATAATTCTGTATGATTGCTATATCCTTAATTGATTATGATTTCATTTCCTTGAATCATGCATATTCTTTGATTTATTGAAGATTGATTGAGATTGATAACTTGATTGACTTTCCTTAGAATAGGTTATTAAAAGTTGAAAACCTTGCATAAATGGTCATTGAGATATATGAAAATAAATTAATTGAGTCAGTTTATCAATTGTGTGGATGAGGCTGTTGATGACTAAGGTTGAAGAATAAAAGAATAATTGGAAAATCTTGTTCATGAGGTAGGTGTCTGTATTCCTAAAATCCCAAAATAAAATCCTCAAACTCCATAAAGGTGCACAATAGGTTGGTGACGCTATGCCTATTTAATAGAGTAGAAGAAAATTTGAATGAAAACCTTTTTTTTTTTTTCATTTGGTCAACTGACATTCCCTCCTCTTAACCCTGTCATGTCTGGTTTCTTTTAGCTATCTATTTCGTTTTTCCTTCGGGAACTATTTCCCCCGGTCAAATAAATTACTCAATGAATTTTATCATTGGACAATTTGTATGTTCTGTAACAACCCGTGTGGATTACTGTTTTTGTAACAACCCGAGTGGATTACTGTCCCAACAACTTCTTTACTTGTACCATCGGATAAAAATGCTTAAGCTTTGAAGGTGCTAGTAGTAATCCACAAGGTTTACCATATACCAGATGTCAAACTCACAAATCTCCAATGTGTGACATGATATCACAATCTCCAACCATATATACATCCAATCCACAATATCAATCCACAATATCTCGATGCGGGACGGGATATTACATCTTCAGTCAAGGATAATTGAGTAAGTTCATTAGTATATAAACGACTATAGTCGTACACCTAAAAGTTTCCATCAAAATGAATATGTTTGATTCATCTTGCTGTTATAAGAAATTTGAACACCAGTATGTCCTGGATTTGTAAACATGCTTACCAGGCTAGTAAAACTCAAGGTTAGTTTGGGTGATGGTCACTAGACCACTTACCCTTAAATAAACTGAACAAATTAATTCCCTTTTCACTTGAATTCTAATAAAAAAATCTGATCTAATACAAGTGTACCGAATTACTGGCCAGTTCAGTCTTAACATGTAAACCATTAGCATGGCTTCAGATGAAGTGAGCCTCACAAACAGCTTGATGATGTCCAATGAGATTGTAGTACATGCTCGCCTGCACTGATTAAATTTTAGAATTGATCTTTCGAGACAAATTTCGGTGTTCTCTATATCGCACTAAGCGATTGTCGCTAAGCCCTTCCTTTTCCTGGGAAGACCAAACTCGTCTATCCCATTTTGGGGACATTTCTATTTGACCTTTTCTTTATGTTGACTGACATTGTCCTGCCCTCCATTTATGGTTTATTAATGGAGATCCCGTTAAATTTATGTTTTATGTTTTAGTTTGTTCTTTGATTTCTGAATGCCTTATTCTGAGACGAGAATACATTTTTGGCTGTTTTTCTAGGACAGTGGTGGTTATAAGTGCTTCAATTTGGTGGTGCAGGTGTACGAAACTCGGCTCCTACTGGTAGAGAAGACAAGTTGCAGCTGAATACTAGCTTGAATTATCGGGATAAACGGGAGAATCTAAAGATCCAAGACAGTTTTTTGCCTAAGGTCAACAGTACTTCATGTTGAAGTTCGACTTTGATGAATGCCTCTGGATGTCAACCAGTCCATTTTGGTTTGTTTCGGACACCTTTCTTTCAGATTCAGTTTTGTTTCTTTCATCTTATATATATTGTCGTGTTGACTCATTATGTAGTTGTAGATCTATCTCGAGAATTACTAGTTTCTTGGTAGCAGTAGAACTTAGGATGGCTGATTGCCATATCAAATGGATTTCATGGAGATATGTTTTATTGCTCCCAGACCTGTATTCCTTATATCATGTTACTAATATTGATTTCCCCCCTTAACCTCATTGAGAAAGAAACATCTTATTTACTCCAGCAATGTCATCGAGTTACCATATTTTCCCCTATTCCTCTTGTAAACATCACCACGTACACCTTAAAAATTAAAGAACTTAGATGCCAGAACTAACCGTTTGGATTTCTAGTATGTGGGTTTTGCATTGGAGTTGCTATCTAATTTATGTTCTACCTTGATTTTGGGGGGGGGGGGGGTATGAATCTCAGTTTGAATTTTGAAATCTTTGATTATTGGGGAAGAGATGGATGGGTCCAAGATTGTGTTTCTGGAAGAATAGTAGTGATTCTGAGCTGCTTAAAACTCAGGTTACCTTTTCTAGGTGAAAAGTCTTAAGATAGATGAGTCGGTAGCTAATATTGTTTGCAGGTAATCCGAAATTTATATAAGTGGTGAAGGCTTTTTTACATAGAAACTTGTAACTCATACAATCATAACCTACGTAGAGTCGACACAATCAATTAGGAGAATTATCGATGTCAGCGGCACGCCAAAGTTGTATTCCATCAAATATTTGTCTTTTACGCACCCAATAAATGATCTACACGACAACCACAGGAGCTAAACGCCAAGCTTTACTCCTCTATCTCTGTGTAAACCTTAACCCCACCCTATGCGAAAAAGGAATTGGAAACTGTAGAAGGGGCAACCTAACAAATACCGAAAGTCTCTTGCTGAGTGAAGTTTTTACTGCGATCAACTTCTGCAGGGGTGAAGTTTTTACCATGGTTGGTTGACTTCCTTACCGCGGTAAACTCCTCTTGCAGCTCCTCTTGATGAATTCTTTTGCACTCTCCACCTGTTTTGCTCCTGGTTTGGTTTTTGAGCTTTTTTTCGATGTCGAATATCCATCTCTCGATGATTTCCCTCGTGTTTTCCTCGCATCTCGCTCATTGAAGCATCTCTCGGGCATCATTTTCTTCCGTTCTTCATCCACCGCCTGAGTTTTCCAATTCCGCGCTCCATGCCTTGCCTTGATTTGCGTGCACCCTCCACCTGTACCTGAAATTCATCTCAACACAACCCGTGATCATACCGATGATAGAGAATACACAAAATCACATTGAAAATAACGTAAAATGCATAAAAATGCACTCTCTCATCAAAACTCTCACAAGATCTAAAATACGGAGACATTCGTTGTGATCAAGACATTTCTAACTAAAAACATGTAACAAATCTCTCAAAATGGAAGCCTAGATAGCTCGAAATACAGAGGTATCACCACCCTTAGCCGGAATCTTTTCTGCAAAGCGATCCCAACCAGCTCTAATGCGATTGGGCCACCGTTGTATTTGATCGTGATTTATTGGGTTTGAGACCCGAATGTAGAATTAGTAATTCCTCAAAAAGAAAACAGCTCTAATACCCTTCCACACCCAAACTGACCTGTTATAGTGACCGCCAACTTTTTCTCACCGAGCCAAACTTTAGCATCGACAACTCTCCTCCAAAGCCTCTGATTAAAAATGATTCACACGATGACAGGGAAAACAAGTTGAAGACTGGTGGTGTTATAGACTTACGCCTGTCTTCAATTTTTGAGAATGTTAGATCCTTTGAAGTGGAATATGAATGAAGGAGATTAGTTTGGTAGGGCTTTATATTAACGGTATTATTTTAGCTCTGATATAACAAAGGTGGTATGAATGTTGATCAAGAAACCAATTTTGTCGATCTTGATGTCTGATAAACATAGCAATCCAAAAAATTACATGATTGCTTGATTTATTATATGATATAAAGACTCTAACAAAGATAAAAGTTTACATAAATTAAGTCTAGTAAATACTGAATTACATGGTTAGAACATAAGATAATATGTTCTTCCAAGGAGCACTCAATTTTCAACAATGTAGTCCAGAAAGGATGCACAACTTGATTTTGTTCAACTTGATCACAACCTCTCTCATATCACTTCTCTTCTCTGGAACTTCTTGGCAGCACTCTATGCCTAGGTTGAGAATGGCCGAAAGGTTACTTACCATAACATTCATGGTTACTGCATTACTAAATGGGAACAAATTCTGGTCAACAACTTCTGTGATCTGGTCAGGTAGTGATGCACTTACCCATTTCCTCAGACTCAATGCTCCATCAAATAATTCGTCTGTTGGTGTCTTTCTGGTAAAAGTTTCTAGCAGCATTATACCGTAACTGTAGATGTCACCTTTTGCCCACACTCTTCCATCTACACCGTATTCTGTCAAATATCAATATGTTTCAAAGCAAGTAACTGGAATTAGTAGATGAACAGTCTTCTTTCGCATGAATTAAACAGTAGCGCTGACATTGCATAGAGAGATGTGATATTTAAATTTATGTGCATTGCACTTGAGATTTACCTGGAGCGATATAACCAAATGTACCAAGAGTGTTAGTTTGTGCCGATGTATTGTTTCCTGCTAAGATCTTTGCGATGCCAAAGTCACCAACATGTGCAACCATGTCCTTGTCTAACAAGACATTGCTTGGCTTCAAGTCGCAATGAACCACAGGCTCTGCCTGGCCATGGTGAAGGTACTCCATAGCTAAAGCAACATCAAGCATTATGCTAACTCTTTGAAGTAGACTCAGGCAGTAGTTATGTGAATACAACCACTTGTGAAGACTCCCATTTGACATATATTCCAAAACCAAAGCTCTCAGCTCCGAATTAGTGCACGAGCTTATTACTTTCACTAGGTTCCTATGCCGAACAGAGCGCAGCACCTTGCACTCTGCATCAAAACTCTTGATGGCCCCCTCAACTTGCAGATTCAATATTTTCACGGCAACTAGTTCTCCATTGGTGAGTACTCCTTTGTAGACAGACCCAAAGCCTCCTGTCCCAAGCAAGTTGGCCTCAGAAAAGTTATTTGTAGCACAACAAAGTCCTTGATACGAATATATTCTAGGTTCCAAATCCTCGAACTTGTCGCCAGAGCTTTGACTCTGAAGATTTCTTGTTCGACGCCCTTTAAGCATATATAGTGAAACACTGAAAGCCGCTGCTGCAACTAAAACCGATGGAACAATGTAGATCAGAAGCTTGAGCTTGTTTTCTGATTTTTTCTTTGCATACATTTTGCAGGGTAGGGATACCATTTTTCCACAGAGCTGCTCATTATCCAGAAAAGACTCTGCACTGAGGTTCGCGAAAGGACCTCCAGTTGGAATCTCTCCTGATAACCTGTTATGAGATAAATTCAAGTGTTTGAGGTATGAAATAGCCTCTAGAGATTTCGGTATTGCACCAGAAAGGTTGTTGGAAGATAGGTCAATAGAATCCAACGCTATCAACCCACCAAGTGATCCCGGTATTGGACCCTGGAATGAGTTGTGTGAAAAGTTCAGAGAACTTAAGCTTTGAAAAGTTGCCAAAGTTCCCGGAATGTTTCCTGATAGCTTATTCCAAGACAAGTCCATGCTTTGTAGAGGTTTTCGAAAACCGCCAACACTTGGATATATGCCTCCATGTAATGAGTTGAATGATAGATTCAAGAACAAAAGATTGCTCAGGCTCCATAAACTTGACGGTATTGAGGAGTTTAATGCGTTTGAGTTCATGAACAATGACTGCAAGACACTGAGTTTTCCAATGCAGGGAGGAATTGGTCCAGAGAGCTTATTTCTTTGAATATCTATTTCCCCAAGGTTAGTGAGATGACAAATCTCAGTTGGAACGTATCCGTGAAGACTGTTATTGTTGAGATACAGTCTCTGCAACACTTTCATCTTCTTGATTGTTGTTGGAATTGAACCACTCAAGTTATTGTCACTCAGCACTAGATTATTTAAGCTTTTCAAGGAGCCAATGCTCTCAGGAATCTGACCTTTGATTCCGCAACCAAATGCATAAAAGGTTTGAAGAGAACTGGAAAGGTTTCCAATAGAATTTGGCAATGTCCCATGAAATGGGTTTCCAGATATACTCAAAATAAGCAGTGATCTCAGATTTGTCAAGGCAGTGAGAAAAGTAAGTTGATCGTCGTCACCGTTTGGTTCTAGCGTCAATTGGTTCAAGTCTAGACTGAGGATTTCAAGTGACTCCAAATTTCCAAGGCCTATTGGAACTGTTCCGGTAAAATAATTTAAACTTAGATCAATCGAGTTTAGCATAGACGAATTGGATATGTATGAAGGGATGTTTCCTTTGAGTAGGTTCCCTCCAAGGTAGAGTATCTGAAGATTGGGCAGTTTAAGGCCAGTATCAAAAGGAAGCTCGCCCGATAACAACCCATTTGCTGCAAAACTGATTACTCTCAAAGATGAGATATTGAACAAATGGGGAGGTATTTGTCCTTTGAAATTGTTGTTGCCAGCAGAAATGATAACCAAGTTAGGAAGATCAGCTATCTGAGTAGGGATATCACCATGGAGTCGGTTATATTCCAAACCAATATATTGCAAAGTTGATATGTTACCAAGAGAAAGTGGGATTAGACCGGTGAGGTTGTTGTTGGAAAGGAAAAGAGTTTGAAGCCTAGGTAAAGTGCTAAACTCGTCCATCACCGGTCCGACTAGGTTATTATAAACTAGAGAAATTTGCTGAAGATTTCGACAGTGTTGTAACACCGGAGGAATTAGCCCTCCAAAGTTGTTTTCCTCTAACAAGAGAATTTCCAAGCGTTGCAACTGACTAAGCTCGTGAATTATATGGCCGTGGAAGTTGTTTTTTCGAAGATCAAGTTCTACAAGGAAGGAGAGATTACCGATATGAGGTGAAAGAGTCCCTGTCAGGCCCATGTCATGCAGATGCAGACCAGTCACTCTCTGGCGTCGTTTGCTGCACAGGACTCCAACCCATTCACAGAAGTTGGAACTTGTAGTCCAATTGGTGTCCAAAGTGCTGTTTCCACTGATTTGGGACTTGAAAGCAAGAAGAGATTGTTGATCGGTGAAGTTTGAAGTGGAAATGTATGGTGTTGATGAAAATGACCCCGTGGTTTTCGACGACTGTAGCAGCAAAATTGATAATGCTGCTATGATACAAGTCATTTGAAACTTCACCACAGACATAGTTCCGGATTCAGATACCAGAGAAGGGTAAGAAGAGACTTTTTATTGAAAATGTCTAAAAACCAGTTAAATATATAACGCAATGTTCCACTCGTCCTTTTCGATATGTACATCATTTTGCTGTTAGGATTTTAGCCGCCATCATTGAAGCGACGGGAATGAACTAACGAGGTAGGGGAGGGATTTCGACAGGGGAATTGGGGGTTTTTTGGGTTGGTGAAGTTTGGAGACAAAGCATGGTGACAATGTTCCCAGTGGGATTCTCCATGATTGTTGCACCAACATGGTTTCAATATGAGTGATGGAGAGTAGACTTTATATTGATAAAAATGTTGAAAAAACGGTTGAATGCAGTGCCTGGCAATGGCTTTTTCTGGTAAGTTTATATAAAGCAATTTGCTACTTCTTTTTTAGTGATCTAATGGGCTCAAGATAACAATATCTTCAGAAACTCGGCTCCTTTTTTCAGCAAAAAGCAGCGGCTTTCTTTGAATCGTAAAAAGGAACTACTTAACCAAGCATGGTGTTGATAATGCCCCTAGTGTTTCTGTTATGATTGTAGCCCTGAAATTATGCTACAAGGCCTCGTTTGGGTAGCGGATAAGGAGGGGATATGATATGATATCCCCTCCCTTATCTTATCCCTTCTTTGGGTTGCGGATAAGGGATGAAGTCATATCCAAGCCATATCCTCCCTCTCCTTTTTTGCCTAAAATCTTATACCACCTCCCCATGGTATACATCGGATATGATATGGCTTCTTTTTCGATGACTAAAATGCCCTCATCAACATATAATAATTATCTAATATAAATATAAAAATCCACCCACGGGAACTAATCACTCCTATTCACTCTCGTCTCTCCCCCCACCTTCTCTTTCTCTCTCCCTGCCTCTCCTCTCCATGTATGTGTTCTTCATGGATCCAAGCCATAATCTTACCCGTTGAAGCTACTACACGAAGCCGCTACAGCCGCCGTCGACTTCGGCCTCCTCATTGCCCACAACCGACGCCTCTCCGCCTCCTCATCAGATCGAAAATTCTCCAATCGAGACTAGTGTTTACTGCTTATGCCGCTCCGCCAGGTCCCGCTCGCCCGTTCCTCACCGGATTCTCCAATCGGACGCCGGAGAATCAGCGTCGAAGATGCTCAATTTTTGAACTCGTCGGCGATTTCTAGGTCGACCTCGTTTATCTCGTCTCTGACGGGGGTGTTTCGAATCTGTCTGGGGTGTCTTTCGCCGGGAGGCCGCCATTGTGTTCGGGGAAAAGGAACTGTAGCTCGTCAAAAAATGGGTTCGAGAAGTGCAGTGGCTCGTCGGGATGTGTGGATTGATTTGGGTTTTTTTAGATTGGGGGAAACACTGTTGAACTCTGTTTTCCTGTGTTCTGGTTTGGTACAAACAAAATATTTTTTTAAGATTGTTAAATTTGATAATATTCAGTTTGTTCACAATTGTGATGGACATGGTCTATGTTTTTTGATATATCTTGTGCTCTCGTGTTCACAATTTACTTGTTCCTAAATGCAATTTCTCAGATTCTTGGCTAACATGAATATATAGAATAGAAGACTGAAAAATGACCTTCTTTTTATGTTAGCTCGTATTAGTAGTATCAACGCAAACTAAGAAGGTCAGTAGTTGTTTTATTTCACCGGGTTGTCCGATTTTATGTTTGATTGGTGATTCTGTGTTTTGGTGCGACTATGTCCCTATTTTGTTCTGATTGTTATTGTTTTTTTTTTAATTAACCAATAACTACCAGTTACATGTTTTATGCAAGTGAGTGCCCTGAGTGTGCACACTGAAACTATAGGTAAGGGAAAGCATCACAATTGTTGAATAGTACATGTCGAATGAAGAACTAGTGTGGATGGTGGTGGTTGAGAATAGGGATGGCAATATGTCCGATCCGATTTGAGATCCGAGCGATCCGAGCCGAATGAATTATATCCGAATTCGATCCAATTGAAAATGGATCGGATTTGGATCCGGAAAGCCAGACCCGAACGGATTTGGATCTGAGGGCAGATCCACCGGGTTCCAACCCGATCCGGTCCGACTTATATGTGTGTTTTACAAATATACCTCTATCACCTCTCCACTTACACTTACAAGAAGAATAATATAGTAACTCCAACCTACAAAGCGATTTCTTTTGTTTTTTACGCTTCATAACTTACGAACATGCCTTAGCGTATGAAATAGTGTTTATTTTTTATGTTATATTTTCTATTTTATTGCAAACTCGAGTCGGATTCGACCAAATCCGATCCGACCACATACTATATGGATCTATAGATCGGATTTGGATCAGCTGGATGAAACCCCGATCCGATCTGATCCGAATCCGGTGATGATGTGAACGGATCTGGATCCCATTTCTCATAGTCGGATCTGGATCAAGAAGTGTCTGATCCGATCCGGATCCGACCCGTTGCCATCCCTAGTTGAGAATGTGCGATGAATGTATATTTTCTTCACTACACTACTCTATCAACTTAGTGCATGTTTGGCATCCCTGTTTTTAATCAAGGTTGATTAAAAACAAGGTGTATTTTTAAACACATTTGGCATGTCTATTTTTTTGTCTGTTTAAAATAAAAAACATGCTGAAAAATAGTTGTTTAAAAAAACAGCAAATGTGGTGTTTTTTGGTCTTTTTTCATACTATTGGTGTTTAAAGACATTTCAACTATGATTAAATGCAAAAAATATCAATTATGTCGGTATTATACGTAAAAATTATATTCAAAAAAATTAACGTTGAAATTTAGTAATGTTTCCAAATGTGTTTCTGATTTTAAACAATGGTTTTAAACGGATGTCAAATAGTTTTTTGATTATGTTTTTAAACGTGTTTTTTCATCACGTTTTTTTCCCAGTGTTTTTCTTGTTTTTTAACGGATACCAAACAAGCTCTTAGACTAGCCTAATGCATTAACATACCACTCGGTCCCACCTCATTTGCACCATTTGGACTTTTTCATCCGTAATTGTGTTACTTTGACCCGGTGATTTGGATCTAAACACGATGCATTTTTTTAACAATTTTTTGACGGTCTTGTAGAATAAGAGTTACTCTACAACACTGCGAAGAAATTTTCTAAAAGTTGTCAAGTTTTACTATCCAAATCACCGAGTCAAAGTGAATAAGTAAAAGTCCAAATTGTGCAAAAGATGATGGGATAGAGTGGCACTCCCTTCGTTTCAGCAGGTTCTTAAAAAGAATGATAACCTTCTTTATTAAGGAAGAGTAACGAACTAACAATTGTCCCTGATGACTCACTTTTCAAGTGAGTGGAATCCTACAAGCAAAACAATTAACCCAAAAACTAACATTTCCAACCAGAAATTTAACCGAAGCACAAACAGTAAAATTCAAATTGTCCCTTCAAATTTGAAGTCATAACATTGCTATTGCTTCAGACCTGATGCATTTTATCACTAAAAATCATCTCCCACCAAATGAGTCATATGCAAGCCTCAAAATTGACATGTCCAAGGCTTTTGATAGAGTAAGATGGGACTTCCTTAGATGGACCCTTGTCAAATTTGGATTCCCAATGTCTTTCATCAATTTAATCATGGAGTGTGTTACTACATCCTCTTTAGCTATAAATGTCAATGGATCCACTTCTGAATTTTTTAAGCCAACATGTGGGCTAAGAAAGGGAGACCCCCTATCCCCTTTCTTGTTTGTCCTCACGGAAGAGGCTCTATCGTGATCTCTTGTGAGAGCTGAAGAGAATAATCTACTGCATGGCATTCAACAAAGCCTTCATGGCCCTTCAATCACACACCTTCAGTTTGCTGATGCCTCCATCTTCTTCTGCAAAATTGAAGACAACAGTGGAAGGAACTTCACCCAAATCTTTAAAGATTATTGTTTCCAATCTGGGCAAGAGATTAATTTAGCAAAATTAACTCTCACTATAAGTCCTAACTGCTCATTTCACACTAAGATGACCCTGGCAACCCATCTGCAGATCACTCAGGGGGAGTCTTTAGGGAACTACCTTGGTCTCCCTCTATCAATGGGAGTCAACACTCATGAAATAACAGAACAAAATGTAAGGAAGGTTGAACGTAAATGTGTTGGATGGGTTGACTGCTGTCTTAATAAGGCAGGGAGAATAACTCTGGTTAGGTCTGTCCTTACTAGCATTTTAGTTTACCCCTTCTCAAACATAAAATTTCCCAAAAAAGTCCTCAGAAGGATTGATCAAATCATGTCTTCATTCATCTGAAAAGGCACTGAAGGGAAAAAGAAAATCCATTGGATATCCTGGAAGCATGTTTGCAGACCTAAGTCCGTGGGAGGCCTTAATTTAAGATCCCCAAGTTGCTCAATCAAGCACTCTTGGCCAAACAAGCCTGGAGGATAGAAACTGAAAAGGATAGCCTTTTGTCTAAGTATTTCTGCTCCAGATATTGCAAGAGGAAGGACTTTCTCAGTAGGAAGACAAACCAAAAATCATCCAAGATTTGGACGACAAGGAATCTCTTGGGATATAGGAAGAGGGGATATGGTGAAAGTTTACAAAGATAGGTGGATCCCTGATATTCCTATCCTGTCTAACCTCCTTGACACATTCCCTAGCAATAGTAATGAAATTACAAATGATGATAGGGTGGAATCTTGGATTTACAAAGATAACCAATGGAGAAGACAATGGAAGACTGACAAGGTTGGCCAATTACCACAATGGATTCAAAAGCAGATTACTAGGCTACCTTTGCCTAGAACTGATCAGGATGACACCCATAGATGGAGCTTTTCGGGCACAGGAGAGTTCTCAGTGGCCTCAGCCTATAAACAATTGTGGAAAAGTGAGTTCTGCCATGATTTGGCTGCCTCAAATGAGTCAGGATGGAAAGGCATCATCTTAAAATTTCCCTGGGATAATTTTTGGCGCCTTAAACTCCCTTTAAAAATCCTTTTCTTCTTGTGGCAAGCTATCATAGGTAAACTCCCTACAAACCTTAAGGTTAGTAAAATGATTCAAGAGAAATCCCCAGAGTGTACTTTGTGTCATAACCAAGATGAGAGAACTGATCACCTCTTGCTCCACTGTAAATATGTAAAACTTTGTGGTCCTTGTTCCCTATTTCTTTTCCCCCTCATCACACTCTTACTCAGCTTACCAGAGATGTCCTTTCCCAATCTGGTATGCAAGACCTTCCTAGGAACCTAAGCTGGCTTGGTGCAATCACCTGGACGATTTGGTTGTATAGAAATAGGTTGATTTTCACAAAGGAGAACCAGGAAAATGACAGGGACTTTGTTTCTCCAATTTACCATGCTAAACTGCTCACGAGACAATTTCTGGAAGCTTGGAATTCTCTGATTACCCAGCACCCGGACGTGCAAAAGCAGACCTTTGTAACTTTTAGATTCAAAAGCAGTATCTGTCTTATTCCTTCTGTGGAGGTTTTCATTAAGCAAAGGAAATCTAAGAAGTCAAAAACAGTGTCTTGGGACGCAAGCACTCTGGGAAGGTTGATCTTTTCACAGCAAATGCAAACTGCTGAGGATATCCCAAATGCCACTCTGGATGCCATTGCCTCTGCCATTACAGTTTTAACTATCAAGAATTATTTTCATCTCAATATTCACCCTAACAATCTATATGTTTACAATCTGGTTAAACAGATGATGGAGAAGCAGGGCAGCAATGAGCAAAACTGGCCAAGGAAGTGGAGAAGACGGATGAGGGATCTACAGAAGCTTAGTACCAGGACTTTCTGCCTAACTTTTGTTTTTGAAAATTGTAATGTTTGATATGTGTACTGGTTTGAATGGTTTAGTTTTTGTGTTTTTGTTGATGGGGGGTTTGCTTTGGTGTTTTAAGAGTTAGCTTTTGATCCCCCCCACCCATCTGGTTTGGTTGTGTAAACTCGTTGGTTATTCTATGGTATTCTCTATTTCCTACAAAAAAATCACAATTCTCTCCTGTTTGAACAAACACCACACGCATTACAATTTCGTTACAAGTGGGTCCTAAGGAGAGAACCCCGGCAAAACTTGAAAATGGGTTCTAAGTAGAAAGTAAGCAATCGAAAAAAGTTAACATAGGAGAAGCGAACAAGAAAATTGCAGATACAACTTCAACATGTAAGTAAATATTCATCATTTCCAGCCTCAACATCTTCACCAGATTAGCACAACAACAAAAAAGGTTCATTCCTCCAATTTTGTACATGCGATTCCAGAGTGTATTAGTATCAAAATGGAGTCAAAAAGATTAAGTGGCGAAGCAAAATAAATTATCAATGTTTTTCTTTTACAAGATAGCACAAAGTTTCTGGATGGTAATAGCACAAGAATGGTGGTCGAAAAGGTAATTCTTAAAGTATCAGCAAGTAAATGGACACTGAGCTAAAAGACAATTTATAAAACTAGTGAGGGGTGAAGAACAACAGGTCTAGCTTGAAATTTGCTCTCTCTCTCTCTAGAGCCTCTCCTGCTCACCAATGAGCAAAGCCTGCTCCTTGAGCCCATCACTCCACCCCTAATCAACATTGTCAACGCCTAATCCCTATCTCTTCTCTTCATTCACTCAACTTCCGTTTAGACCTAATGATTTGCATGACATTGTTTACTGTGTTTTGTTGATTTCTTTATTGTTGCACGATCTTGTAGTATCTCCATTCGCTAATAATTGTTTGTCTTGCAGGTTTCTCTCCTTCTATTTAGTCAGCAGATCAATTAAGTTCCCCATTGTTTCTTCAGTTCACTCTCACTTCTCTTCTCCCCGCTTCCTTTGCACTTTCTGTGTTTGGTTGTGTATCTTTCTCTCTGCATGTCTAACCCTTATAGAGCAGACTTTCTTAGTTCTACCTCCAATGAATCCGGGGGGTCGGTTCTTGCTCTTGATCCTATCAAAGTTTTTGCTTTCAGGGAGCTAATGAAAGACACCCTGATAGCCAAGTTTATTGGTCCCAAAACCCTTTCTCCTGCAATAATAGAAAATGAAATTCTAAAAAATTTGAAGAATTTTGGGCTGATTTGGATTAAGAAGAAAGAAATTTCAAAGAAATACACTCTTTATCTTTTCCATTTTCAAAACAAGGAGGATAAGGATTTCTTTTTTCATGAATCAGTGGTTACTTTTCATGAATTGAGTCTGGTTTTCAAAGAGAGAAAACCTAATCAAGCTCTAATGGAAGTGGATTTTTCGACAGCTGGTTTATGGTTTCAAGTTCCCAACTGTCCTTTAGAAGATTTTCACTTTGATCATGCTAATGATATTGGTGTTCTGGTTGGAAATCTTTTTATAATCGACTGGTCCTATGAAAGAGTTAGAAACATGCATGGATTGGGAATCAAGGTTAGAGTCAACTTTAATAATGCTCTTGTTCCTGAAACTTATGTCAAGCTGGCTAATGAACCTTTGAAGTGGGTTTATTTTAGCTATGAAAGGATCTTTAAGGTGTGTTATCGGTGTGGGCTTATTGGGCATACAAATAAAATGTGTACCTCAAACCTGGTTGTTGTTCTTTAAATGTGGAGATGAGATACTTACAATCTCAGTTTCTCTCAAGTCTTCCCTTTCATGTAAATCCCCAAAGACCTCTCTTTACATCTTCTCAAAGCTCCCTCCAAACATGCTCCCTTCAGAACCATGAAGTTTGATATTAGTGTCAAACCAGTTTATGACTTCTCTGAGCGCCCTCTCAATCAAGACCCAAATCAACCCCCCCCCCCCACAAGGTCTTGTGTTGTCTCTTGATAGTCTCTCATCCTCTCCAGACGAACCTTACTACACCCCCTGCTCACAATCTCATCTTTGTGAACACAATCAACCCCCCCCCCCCCACTAAGTCATGAATTTATAGATTCTTCTTCCAACTCTCATGCATGCACTTCAATCAATGCTAACCAGACCTTTCAGTGGCCGGATTATTTAAATGCATCAGTTACTTCCCCCCTCTTTATTCATCATTTGAATCTTTTTAACGCTGGTCCTTCCCAAGAAACGATACCCATTCCTGTTGTTTCTCCTGCTAATCAAATGCATGCAGGGGTTGAACCTTCCCAACCATCTCATGGAACCTTCCCAACCATCTGTTAGAACCGCTGCTTTGTCTCTTAACGATTCACTTCCTTAGGAGTTGCTTCGTTTACCCAACATTGTTACTACTAAAGGCAAAGAGGTGGTTACTGATGAAGTTTTTCCATCCTATTTGTCTTTTGTCACTTCTCTCCCATCTTATCTTTCATGTCCAATTAATCCTCCCACCATGCGTACCCTCCCTACTACATATAAGATGTCAAGGCACTCTGGTTTTGTGACGAAGGCTCCTGACTTTTCACCTTCAGTCACCACAGAGCCAAAAATTGATTTCACTCAGAGGAAACAAGATCTTCAAGAGATTGACAAATTGATTTTAGGGTCTAGCAATATGGTGCCCAGAAAGCCAAGAGCCAAGAGTTCGAAGGACGAGGTTGGGTTAAAAGTTAAGAAAGGAGGAGGAGTGCCAGTTAAGAAGAAAAAGAAGGTTATCACATAGAAAAAAGATCGGAGTGTAAGTATGAGAAAGCCCCCCCCCCCCCCAAAAAAAAAGAGAGAATTTGGCTCTACACAAATGGTGCTTCCAGATAGCAGAGCAAATGGTAAGAAACCAAGGACAAAGATAAATAAGGCCATGCAGAAAGGTATTGCCTCATTTTTTTACTTTTAATCCATTCTCGCCATTATTTCTGAAACTTAAATTTAAAAAGGATTAAGAACTGATGATTTTGATCTTGGTCTTTGCCTCTACATACAAAATTTTCTAAAATATCTTTAGGGTTCAGGATGGTTGTCCTTAAACAGCCATCCAAACAGCCATGAAAATCTTAGGATGGAACTGTAGAGGTCTTGGCCAGGACTCTGCAGTCCATGAAGTTTTTCCCTGACCAAAAACCATAATCCACTTATTTTCTTGTCATAAACTAAAAAATAAGTGGGTTTTTAAATAAAAAATTCAGGAAATTAGGGTTTCCAGTCACTTTGAGGTGGATCCAGAAGGTACTAGTGGAGGGCTTTGGTGTGCTTGGAATAATTTGCATTTTGATTGTTCCGTTTGTTTCTCGTCTAAAAATCTTATTCTCCTTAAAATTATCGATGCTAGAAAGTGTGTCTTGTTTTTAGGTCTGGTTTATGGTTCTCCCTATTTTGAGTCTAGAGAATAGGTTTGGTAATGTTTTGACCTAGTTCTTCTTTGAGATGTACCTCTTGTTCTCTTAGGAGATATCAATCAAGTTCTTTTTCCTCATGATAAGGCTGGTCCTGGCTCTTCTAGTTTAAGAGGTGCTAATATTCTTCTTGAATATTTGCATGTCTGGGAGATGATCAAGATTAAGAATGTTGGAAAATGGTTTACATGGACCAACAATCGTTGTTCCTCTCTTCCCACCTTTGAAAGACTGGATAGGGCTTGGGGTAATGTTAAACTTTTAAATCTCTTTCCAGATATGTTTTATTTCTAATCTTGGTATTTCAGTCTCTGACCATTCCCCAATGCTCTTGACTTACTCCCCACTAAGCCAAATTTGGACATAAAACCTTGAAATTTGAAGCTTGGTGGCTTAGGTTCTCTGATGTTTTCAAGTTAATTGAATTTGTTTGGGCTTTGCTTATTCCTGGCTTTCCTTGTTTTAGGGTAGCCAAATTACTCTTTATTACCCTTCATACCATAAAAACATGGGCTAATAACAGACCTTCCCTTTCTAATCAAATGAGTCAGGTTAAAAAAGATCTACTTCTCATCCAAAATCATCTTCCTTTTTCTGCTCATACCTTTTTCTTCACAAGAAAACATAAATTAACAAACTCCTCAAATGTGAAGAAACTTTTTGTGCTCAAAGAGCTAGATGTTCTTGGCTCAAAGAAGGAAATAAAAATACAAAATTTTTTCATGCCTACACCAAAGTCAGAAGGCAGAATAATTATATTTGGACTCTAAATGATAATAATGGAATCACTTTAAATGATCCTCAGCTTATCACCAATGCTTTTGTGGCTCATTTTAAAGATATTTACTCCCCCCTTCCCCTTCCTTATCTGAACTCTTCTCAGAAAACAACAACATCTTTGCCTTTGAACACTTTCTAAATGTTAATAAAATGCTTAATTCTGATCAGCATGCTTCTTTAATTTCCTCTTTCTCTGCTGAAGAAGTTAAAAGAGCAATTTTTTCTTTATCACCTCTCAAGGCCCCAGATCCTGATGGGATTCAACCCATTTTCTTCCAAAAGCTTGGCCTATCATTGCCACTTCAGTGACTTCTGCTATTCTGTCATTTCTCAACTCTGGACATCTCCTTAAAGAGTTAAACAGAACCCTCTTAGTTTTAATCCACAAAACTCACAATCCTCTTTCTGCTAATGACTTTAGACCCATTAGTTTGTGTAGTGTTATTTATACAATAATAGCTAAAATTCTAGCAGAAAGACTTAAATTTTTGTTCTTCCTTTTTTAGTTTCTTGCAATCAAAATGATTTTGTTCCTAGTAGACTTATTCAAAACAAAGTTTTAATTTCTCAAGACTTAGTTCATACTATTCATAAATCTACAGCGCAAGATCACATTAAGCTTGAAGCTCTTAAACTTGATATATTTAAGGCTTTTGATAGGGTTAGGTGGGACTTCTTGGAAGCTTTACTTCATCAAATGCACTTCCCCATTAAATTTATTAATCTTATTATGCAATGTGTTACTACTGTTTCTTATCAAGTCTTGATTAATGGCTCAGTGTCCCAGGCTTTTATTCCTCCTAGGGGCCTTAGACAAGGGGTACCTTTATCCCCCTTTCTTTTCTTTCTTTGTGCTGAAGTCTTATCTGCCTCTCTGTCCCATGCTAATTTTATTGGTAGCATTCAAGACATCTCATACACTAGGAGTGCTGAGATTACTCATTTGCAATTTTCATATGATACTCTTTTATTTTTCAAAATCTCTTCAAATGTAGGTTTTAATCTTCAAAATATTATTACTTCTTATGCTAGACAGTCAGGTTTATATATTAATGTTCATAAATCTTCTATTGTTTTTAGTCCAAATTGTTCTCAAGAAGACAAACTGTCAGTCTCCCAGGCCCTTAACATTTCTGAGAAAACTCAAATTGGTAACTACCTAGGAGTCACTCTGAATTCTAAAAAGGAAACAACTCTGACACTATAAATGTTGCAGTTAGTAAAATCTCTCAAAAGTGTTCAGGTTGGAAGGTTCTTCTTCTTAATTTTGTAGGTTGATGTGTCCTCATTAAATCTGTTCTAAATAGTACTCTCGTTTACCCTATGTCTATTAGTGTTTTTCCTGGTAAAACTTGCAATCTTATTGCCTCTATGTTTAAATTTCTATGGTTTAGTAATTTGACTAAGAAAGGAATTCACTGACTTTTTTTAACTTTCTTTACAACAAGACAATTAGAGGGGGCTTGGTTTTTAAAAATATTTCATCATTTGATCATGCTTTGATTGCCAAAAATAGTTGGAGGATGCCAATTCTTCTATTTTCTTTAAATACTCCACTTCTAAATATATTAACAGAACTCCCTTTACAACTATTAAATTTAATCCCTCTGCTTCTACTGCTTGGAAGACTATCTGTAAAGGGAAAGATACTCTTAATAAGGGGCGTAGATGGAATATTGGTAATGGTAATCATATCATGTCAGATCTTTTGGATGGATTAAGTTTGTTCATGTTGGCTCTATTGAAGAGGTGCTTAAAACCACTGATCCCATTCCTAGATTCAAGGAATTTCCCCAGCTTCTGGATACTTATATTGATGGAAGAAACAGATGGTGCTTAAGAACCTTCAAGATATTTTTCCTTCTCGGCTTATCAATTTAATTAAAGACCAAAATTGTGGGAATTTTGATCAAGCAGACGCCCCTTTCTGCCTCTCCAAAAGGAGCTTTTACTGTCTCTTCTGCCTATTTCGTACGTAATTATAATAATTCTTCTCCAAACTTGTCCTCTTCTCCAATCAAGTTTAATTCTATTAGATTTGATGTTAAGTGGAATAGGCTGTGGAAATCAGGCTTACCTAACAATATTATTGGTCTTCTTTGGTGTATCCTCACTAACTCCCTACCCATTCTTGTTAATCTTCATTCAAAATTTAGTATTTGTAATCCCCTTTATCATTTCTGTAACTTGCATCCTGAAACCTCTTCCCACTTATTCTTGCATTGTCCAAGGGCTCAAGGAATATGGCATAAGGCTAATTTTTTTATTCCTACTTCTACCTCCACTGATATTTATTATCGGATAAAAAATTGGTCAAGATAAAAAAAGCTTTGCAGGCTAAGCCAAATTGGCATTGGCCTCCAGCTATTTTGTGGACCTTGTGGATTATCAGGAATAAATTGGTTTTCAACAAGGAGTGCTCTTCTTTGGATCAGCTGTTTCTCCAAGCTTAGGATCTAAGTTTTTTTTATTAAGGCCTCTAATGATTCTAATTCCAGTAATTTTTATGTAATTATTCAGAATTGTAAGAGAGGGTTTAAGTTGCAGTTGTCGATGGAGCCCCCTCTTGGGTCAATGCTCGGTCTCAGTTTGCTGCTTGCTCTAGTGTTCAGCCTGTGGTTGAGGCCATGCCACTTGCCTCCATTCCCCCTGTTGCTGTCTCTTTAGGTGGAGATCCAGTGTTTGATCTTTCTTCTCAAGACTCTGTGGAGAAAGCTATTTTTCTTCCCTCTTTCTCAGCTCTTCCTCTTGGTGGTGCCTCATTTGTTCCAGGTTCGACTCAGGTGGATGCAGTTTCCTTCCTCCTCTTCCGGAGTCCTCTGTCAATATGGATGCTATTGTCCCCTACAATATGGATTAGTTCAGTTAGTTTCTTGATGTTTTAAGTTGTCATCTATGGCTCTATCTGGATCTCTTGTTAATTTTCCCTTGAACTTTGGTCATGGTTTGACCCTCTTTTGTTTCTTTGTTTGCTCTGTTGGTGAGGGCTTGCTACGTTTGGTTTGGTAGTTCTGTCGGCTAATTTCGGTAGCTCTATGCGTATGGACTCTTCTTGTATTTATGCTATTTTCTAATGAAGTTCTTTAGACAATTTATATCATTTGGACAAGCATGAAGGAACGAGACAAGGCTAGTACACCCATGGATATTAAGCCAAAATATGCAAGTAACAAAAGAGAGCCTTTGATAATGGACATTGCAGGAATCAAGAAGATTGAACTAAAAAGGAGAAATACATTTAAAACACTTGCAGGTTATACAAGTACAGGTATTATTTGTGTTAATTAACACTCTCAGATCGGTTAAATCATCATAGAGTTGCTAAATTAGATTATGTAATAACCAGGAGCATCATACAAGTGTGTCACTCACCACATACATACACAAACCTAATTGCAGTAAAAATATAATGCCTTCAAGTTTCTCAATTGCTATGCGACACATTTATTATGGGCATTTGATGTATTTTTTATGGTAATCACAATTGTCAAATTATTCACATCATCACAGTTGTAATACGAATTTGCAGCTAGTTATGGGGTTTCACAATCAACCATTTGGAGATGGAAGAGTAAAGAAGAATAAGAACATCATCTAGTGCAATTAGCACAACACTTACTGAAATGCACAAATTGGCAAGACTCAAGTTATGTATGAAAACACTCAAAATGGAGGACCTTGGTGCAATCAATTCAAAAGCACATATAAAATTGTTATGAAAAATAGTTCTACTTTGAAAAAATCAATGAGAGGTTCATTACTAGACAGTGGTTGTGGGTTGTGTACAGAGAGAGATAGATGGGTTGCTGGTGGTGGTATTGTGGGGTGAATGACGACAAAGGCAGTAGCGTTGGTGGTTTGAGGTGGTCATGTGTTCGACTTAGGTTCTTGATGGCGATTCAGATTTATGGGGTTCTTGATGGTGAATTCAATTTTGAACCTTGTTTCTTATTTAGAGATACAATTGAAAGCCAAGAAGTCAGATTTGTCGTCTTATTGTTGTTGTTGAGCTATAATTCGGGTAGAGAGCGATTTGTTGTTGGTTACAATTTAATGTCTTTGCTTTAGAGATAAAATGGAACACAATGAACACCAAGCCAAGAACTTTGAACACCAAAAATATCAAAAACATGAATAAAACAAGGACAAAATTGTCATAAAAGTGGCTTAATGAACTGAAGATGAATGGTGCTAAATGTCCCAGTATTTTTCCTTTACAAAGGTGCACTGATGTATTGTTGAAACCGCAGGGAATCATAGTATCTTTTCACCACAAAATAGGGGTGAAGACCGGAAAGTGTCTTTTATCCATTTGTAATTTGATGAAAATTATGTAGTAAGTGTTTCAATACGGCTAGTTAAATAACAAGTAGCACATTCTCAGTATTTCATGCAAGCGAATTTTACGAAATTCAGTACATAATTGTCATTAAAATGATTAAGTTTTTTTATGTCATTAAAATAATGAAGTTAAGTGCATGTTTGGTATTGCTGATTTTGGATTAAAATCGATCTCTTTTCAGCAATTTCATTTGTTATGCATGCAGATTTTAATCTGATAATGCAGGTTAAATAATCTCTGTGCAATTGTAGAATCTCCAAAATTGGGGATTATGCACCTGAAAATCTCTGAAAAATTAATTTTAATATTTTTTTAACATTAGCATGATAAAAAATCAGTTATAAATAGGTATATTTAATTATTTAACTTTAAACCTCTTTATATTTTGTTAAATTGAACAAGTTGGTGGTCTATAATTTCAGCTCAAATCAAAAAAATTGTGATTCTCAACTAAGTTGGATTTTCTTCTCATATTATTTTCAGCTGATTATTGAGATTTTCAGTCATTACCAAACATGCTCTAAGTATAAGTCTTCCTCTTAAAATGTAGACATCGGAATAAATTAAAAAAACAAAGTGGAGAGTTTATTGTAGATAACATTTATCTCATTTTATTTATAGTTTAAAATAATTGCTATATAAATAACTTATTAAAAATGCTCTCACATTTGTAGTGAGGCCAAAAAAGAATAGTGGAGCTCTCTTGTTGTGGATGACCAAGAGAATGTAAAGATATTTAGGACAGAGAGAAAGAGACATATAGGGTGGGTTTGATATGATTTTTTGGATTTTTAAGTCGACTTTTAAATTGTTGTGAAAAAAGTTCGTGACAAGGAAGTTGATGAAAAAAGGTGTATGAGTTTGGTGAAAAAAGTTATGCTATAAAAAAGTTAGCATGCAATACTTTTGTTTGTTAGTGAAAATTATCATTTTATATTTTTTATATTTACTAATAAAATTATAATAGGTCTAATTAGATGTCATAGTATGTTGGTACAAAAAAAGTAGAGGTAAATTGGTCATTTTTATTGTTTAGGAAGAAAAAACTCCAAAAAAAGTTCATGAAACCCAATTTTTTTCTCAATTCAGTTTTACACTACAAGACAAAAGCCAAAATCAAAAAGCTAGCACAGAAAAAGTCATACCAAACCTTTCAGAAAAAGCTCAAAACAGATTAAAGGGTGAGTTTGAGAATGCTTCTACTACCAGCACAGCTGCTTTTCGACAGCAGAAACAGTTTTAGTGTGTTTGGTCAAAATAAAATTTCTGCTTTTCCGGACAGTTTCTGCTGTCCCACAGCAGTTTTCAGGAAGCAAGGGGGGAGATGCTTTTCTCGAAAGTGCTTTTGATTAATTTATGTACAGCCGATTTTGACCTTACAATTTTTTTAGATAATAATAGTCATCGTTCCGGAAATGACACGTTTCATGTATTTTTGTCATTTTACCCTCTTACAGCAACTTCACAGTCGATTTTACCAAACACAAAATTACTATATTAATATTTCACAGCAGCTTCTACGTAATATTTAGCAAACAACATTTTATCAAAAATTTACAACAGCTTTCTACAATGTTTTCACACAACAGCTTTCTACCACCGCCACAGCATTTACAAACTAGCCCTAAAAGTCTAAAGCGGATTAAAATCTGAAAATAAGTCATACCAAACCCACCCATAGTCACCGGTGGAGAAAGAAACGGTAGCGGAGGATTTCTACTCTAATAGGTGGGGCATTTACACAACGTGTCAATATCTAAATGGGAGACATTCTGAAACTGAGTAGGTCAGCTGCTAATAAAAAACTCAACCCACGGTAGAGTGCAAAGTGGATTCATGAGGTAGGTGAAGTAGTTCAGATGCCAAAAATTTTGTACTAATAGAGTTCTGGTGAAAGTGGAAACTACTACTCCCTTCCTTTAGAAAGTGAAAAAGACCCAAGAAATGGCACATATAGTGTTCATCCCGTCGCCGGGCGCCGGCCACCTCTTCTCCGCCGTCGAGCTCGCGAACCTCCTCGTCGACAGAGATCACCGCCTATCCATCACCATCCTCGTCATGTCATTCCCAGCGGCGTTGGGTTTCAAAACCGAATCCTCCTCGGGAACTCATGATCGGATCAGCTACGTCGATCTCTCTCACGACGGCTACGCACCCGATACCACCAAGTCGATGGGGATGGCCTTCTTAAGCTTCATCGACTTCCACAAGCCTCAGGTCAGAGACTTCCTTGCCGAGTCAACTCGGTCCAAGTCAACTCCACTCGCCGCTGTCGTGCTAGACATGTTCTGTATGACGATGAAAGACGTTGCTGACGAGATACACGTCCCAAGCTACATGTTCTTCTCTTCCGGTGCCGGGTTCCTATGCCTTGTGTTCCATGCATTGGACCAGGATCTGACTCAGTTCGTTGACTCGGACGACGTTGAGTTGGTGATTCCCGGTTTCATCAACTCGGTTCCCTCCAAGGTATTACCCTTTGCGTTGACCGACGGTGATTGGTCCAAAGTGTTCCTGTCCTTGGCTCCCAAATTCAAGGAGGTTAAGGGCATTCTGGTAAATACGTTTTTCGAGCTGCAATCACATGCGATCACGTATTTGTCGGAGGACGATACGGTCCCACCGATCTACCCGGTGGGGCCAATACTGACCCTTGGAGCTGGTGATAGTCAATCCAACGACGTGATTAGCTGGTTGGACAATCAACCACAATCATCCGTGGTGTTCCTCTGCTTCGGGAGTATGGGATGCTTTGATTTTGATCAAGTGAGGGAGATTGCGCGTGCTTTAGAGATGACGGGCACACGTTTCTTGTGGTCCCTACGTCAACCTCCACCCAAGGGACGGTCGGGGTTTCCCACAGAATATGAAGACCTTGCTGAAGCTCTTCCTGAAGGGTTCTTGGAGAAGACGGCGGAGGTGGGTAAAGTAATCGGTTGGGCTCCACAGACGGCAGTGTTGTCACATCCTGCAGTGGGAGGATTCATTTCTCATTGTGGTTGGAATTCGGCTTTAGAGAGCATTTGGTTCGGGGTGCCTGTGGCGGCATGGCCACTCACCGCAGAACAGCAGAGCAATGCGTTTGAATTGGTGAAAGAATTGGGAGTCGCGGTTGAGTTAAAGCTAGATTACAAGAAGAACTTGGGAGCGGAGGCCAATTGTTTGGTTACAGCGGAGGAAGTAGAGAAAGCCATACAGGAATTAATAAAGGTTAGCAAGACCGATGATAGTTTAATTAAGCAGAAGGTGAAGGATTTAAGCAAGAAAAGTAGGATGACTGTAGTGAAGGGTGGTTCATCATATGAGTATGTGAATCGTTTCATTAAGGACGTGATTGGCGATACAAAATTTAAAAAGTGAGTTCCTCGAGGTTTCATATGCATCAATCAGTACCGTCAACAATTGTGGTTTGCGATACAGAAAAATAAGTAGAGTACGTCTATTTTTTTATGCATCGATCTGAGTGTAGCAGCTTGTTCCATTAGTTGTAGGTTTGCTTGTAAAATTGTTGCATTCTCGAGTTTTGAGGATGTCCAAATGCTTTGAAGGGGAAGATGTATTAAGGGGATCAGTTTGCCTGGGTGATAAAATGGCAGGAGTTGTCTAATAGAATAAAAATGTGGACTTCTCTCTGTTTCAGTAACATAGAAGCTGTGTCATGGACTCATGTAGACTTGACACTAATAATAATCATGAAAGAAAACAAAACAATAAGGCTGTCTCTCAGTGGGAGTTTTGCCTAACAGTGAGGTTGTAATTCAATGTCGAACACTCGAACTAAGGTGGTATAAAACTTGTAGGCTCATTTTTCTTTCTCCATTTTTCAGTGAAACAGACATCATCTTGGTGGGAGAGATCGAATACATTAATTAAAAATGTTTTCACTACGTATCATCAGATTTCCAGTTTATATGGAGAAATGTGCTACTTTTGTTTTATTGATCTCATGGTTCAAGGTAACAATATATTTGAAAGGAAACTAATTAGGGTTTGGAGAGGTTTGACCGAAAAATCTCAGATTGTTGAACTTCCTCTACCTCTCAGTTTAATCCCATCCAAACAGGCCCATTAAGGTAATTTCCAGTGTTCGAAACACCAAATTACACAACATCACGGGCTAATATGGAAATAAGGAAACTTTGAGGGTCAACACCCAGAAAACCAGAATGAGATGAAATATGTAATTGTCAACCAGATAGCAACTCATTGCAAACCTTGAAAGTGTATACAACTAAGAGTCATTATCATTTATGTATGTGTTACATAAACCCCAGTGCTTATATATGAAGCATCCAGTGTTCAACCAAGGATGATTATGGCTATGAGAAGATACAACTGGAGTTGGAAGAAACTGCATTCCATTTACAATGGCAGTAAATTCTCCCTATCTTGATGAATAATGCTGTGGATTGGCATTGTAGTCTACGGTACCCAACTGTTTTAGTTTTCGTTTATTTGATATCTGTGTCGCAGGTAGAAAGACTTGAGCCTCTCTAGGCCTTCATCAAGGGATGATGGTTCAACGGCAAAGGTGATTCGTAGCCAATTTTTCAAACCCACTGCAAGTCCTGCAAAAAGTAAAAAATAGTCTAACAATTTGATTCAAAACACCATCAACTACCTTGAAAGATTCTTATCGCAAAATACAAACTCATGGCATAATTGATGGACTAATCGGATTGGATTGGACTGAATGATTAGCTGAACTGAACTGGACTATATTAGTCCGATCCAGCTAATAATGAAAAATCAAAGTGTGCAGAAGTGTATTGAGATCTTAAGTACCTGGAAGAATGATAACAGATTCCTCTTTCGCCAGTTTAAAGCAGAAGTCAATGTCATCTGTTATATCTTTCAGCAGTGAAACATTCAGCTTCACCTAAGTTACATTCAAAATACCAGAGTTATTTCCGGATTTGGAGACCAAAAACATGAAACACTAAACTTCAAACTACCACATAGTTTCTTCGTAGCTTAACGACGTTGTGGTCAATGCGCCAAAAAATGAAGAAATACTCACCATTACCGCCATGGAACCGTCTGGTTTGTGCGGACAGGTGATGCAGGGGATCTCCTTTATTTTCTCGTAACAAGTTTCTGAAGTTTGTTTCAGGATATTAATCGTCTTTGTAAAGAAAACATCGTCCGCTTGCTCAAGAATGCTAGGAACTGCAGCCTGGAATCATCAAAAGAGGTTTAACACGAGGCGAAATAGAATTAATGTAATGTAGTAGCTAGGGCCGACTAAGGAGGAAAAAAAGGGTTTTCGATGCTTTGAGAACCGAAATATGGCTGTACGGTACTGTTCTCGAAGCATCAAAACAGGGATGCTTTAGAAACCCCGAGTTGAAGTTAAGGTCTCAAGCCTTCAAAGGCATGAGAAATCCAAAACAATTAAAGGTTTGTAAAACAAGTACCGTAGTTCTTATGTGGTTTGGAATAAATAATACGGGCGTACTCAATCCATACAACACCATGACAAGTATGTAGGAGAGAGAACGAGAGTCAACAAAATTCACAGTGTCATGTGCTGTATAGTTGCCCCTCTCTCCTACATGCGTGTTATGTGATGTATGGACTTTAGTACGACCACGTCATTTTTTCTTGAAACACAGTAAAATAATCCAATTTTAGAATTTTATGTCAAAACGTCGTTATTTTGGTACTCTTTGTAACCTGTATAAATGTTGCAGGGCCGCCACAGATGTCAATGTACTTCCTAATGCGCTCGACCATCTGAGAAAAGAAAACAAAATGTATATTTAGCAAGTCAACTTCATTGAATCTAGACTGCGTACTCGTCATACTCCCTTTGTCCCATTTTATGTGTCCTGTTTTTATGATCAAGTTCGTTAAGATATTTTAAGGATGTCATTTGACTAGCCAATGATCTCAGAACTTATATTTCTTTTGGTAATATTGTAAAGTTGTTGTAACTCTACAAAATTACACACAAAAACGTCATTCTTGTATCGCTTGATACATCAGGAACTTGGTTAAGAAAACATGACACATAAAATGGGGCGGAGGGAGTATCAGATAAATTGAGACATTGAAATGAAAAGAAAGGAAAACCTTAGGGTTTCTGAACAAGCCGCAGGGATCGTTGATCGCGAACCAGCCGAGTCGCCAACCGGGCACGATCCATCTCTTTGATAAAGAGCCGAGCGTGAAAATAGGAACAACTGATGCAAAAACTCCCATGGGAACAAAAGGATTGCTTCCAAAAGCCAAGTGACCATAAACTTCATCAGCAATCACAATAATATTCAGCCTCTTTGCAGTTTCAGCTATCTAATCACAAATCAAACAAAGTATTAATTAATTTTTTTATAGACCACTGGCCGTGGTAATTTTTCACTATAATCTTCGTACCTTCTTCAGATGCTGATAGCTGTAGACATTACCACACGGGTTTCCAGGGTTGATTATTACCATGGCGACAGTGTTGTGATCAGCGAGCTTTTGGACATGATCGAGATCAACTTCCCAACTACTTTCGGGGAGAAGATTGAAATGTCGGACTTCGATACGTCTGAATGAAGCGCAGAGTTCATAGATTGGGAAGCCTGGCCTTGGGAGTAGGATATTTGCACCCGGGCGAGCTAAATTTGCCAAAACTATGTCGATTGCTTGAGTGCAGCCTGATGTGACAAAAGTCTCATCTGGGGATATTTTGTAAGGGAGATCGCGTGACAAGTATTCAGCAATTGCTCTGTTTCAAGAAGGAAAGCACTGTATAAGCCTTAATAACAAACTCATTCTGTTCCGCTTTAAGTCTTCATTTCTTAAAGCTGAAGCGCCCCAAAATGAGTGTCGAACTATTAAAAAGTAACTTAAAAGTTCATCTCGACACTCAATTTGTGATGGAGAGGGAGTAGGTATAAATGTATTAAAAATACTTTATCCAAACATAATTGGATTGGATTGGATATGATTCAATTTACTACTACTATATTTTACTACCACTCCGTTCCACCTCTAACGCATCATTTTGACTTTTTTCATCCGTAACTGGGTTACTTTGATCCGGTGATTTGGATCATAAAACAATATAATTTTTTGACAATATTTTATGGTCTTCTAAAATAAGAGTTACTCTACAATACTTCGAAAAAATTATCTAAAAATTATAAAATTTTGCTATCTAAATCATTGGATCAAAGTGACCCAAAGAATAGTGATAAAAGTCTAAATGGAGCGTTAGAGATGAGACGGAGTGGTACAATGTTTTAGTCTGTGCAGCAAGTACTAATTTGGGATTGCACTATGATAAGACCAGTTCAGCTAATATACTAAAATATGATAATAAACACCCACTTGTCACTACGTAGTTCTAGGGTTAGCTATAGGCCAGTGGCATTGGAAACCCACCAAACTCAGCCCATGGGCCTTAGATTTGGAAAATTACAGCATAGCATGGGCTTGGGCTAAAGAAAGAGCATTTACCGGTTGAGTTTATGTTCTACCTGTAAGAATATTTTGGTTGTTCGATCTGGGATTTTCCTCCAACAAGTGAGGGCTCGGGACTCGGGTCGATATCGGGTCAACTCATTATCGACCCGCCACGGGTCGAAACAACCCGTAAGCCGATGGGTTGACCCGCTTTACCAACCCCATATAGAGTTAGTCTACGGGGTTTGAGTAAAGCATTTTGAATAGTCAGATGCTTCAGCTTGAGTATTAGCCCGATCGGTGAGTTAGGTTGGGTTGGGTTCAGGGGTGGACGCACGATTTCGTTTCAAGGTGGTCCCACTTAACAATTAAGCTAATTACAATATTTGGTGAAATATTTTTCAGTGGCAATTTTAGTGAGTTTATGCTGGTAAAATAACAGCTAAAGAGTCGTATAATAAACTTTCGTGCTGAAAAAATAAATATATGTAAGCATTTCCCTTTCGATCAAACTCAACGACATTCTAGAGCAGTATTTTTGGTGAAACATTTTTCAGTAGCATCTTTAGTGAGTTTATGTTGGTAAAATAAAGCTAAAAGTCCTATAATAAACTTTCGTCGTGAAAAAATCAAAATATGTAAGCATTTCCTTTTTAAATAGACTTTCAGTTATTTTTTGAAACATTTTAGAATTGTTGTCATCACATAATCATAACATGTCTTAGGGTAGCTCTCATCATGTCATCACAAGAAATCAAACCGAATTTTAGAACACCGATTTGCTAACTACATATGTAAAACTTGCATAAATTGAGATACACTACCGACAATCAATGTGTTTCCGTATATAATCTGTTCTGGTTATATGGTTCCTATTGTGACACTTTTATATACTATCAGGTTGTTTTTGCAATTTTTAGGGACGCCCTAATCTTATAATAGAGTTTTTCACATATTCAGAAAAAATAATAGTGAATGTTGAAAGTTGATGGAGGCTCTAGGCCCACCCCTGGTGTGGGTCCGCCCTACTTGGGCTTCACCAACGGGGATTGTGAGCAGGGGCAACACCCTCCTAAGCCCCAAGAGTCTGGCCCGATCTGGCCCAATCCACCGCGACGCAGGACCAATCATTACATTCGAACTAAAATATAAATACCTACTACCACTCTGTCCTGCCTCTTCCTCCATGTGGAAGAAGGGCACGAGAATTAAGAACATGTTATTTTAGATAAATATACCACGAGAAGTTTTGGGAGAGAAAAAATATAATAATTATCAACATTCACATCAACAATAAAGTGAAGGTGAGGGGTTTTTAAGAGTAACTTAGCAATTTCAAGTTGAAGTTACCAAATAAAAAGTTAGGAGGGAGATATGGGACAGAACGGTACCCATGATTTTTTTTGTTTTTTTTTTTTTTTTTTTTTTTTTTTTTTTTTTTTTTTTAAAGAATAATGGTACCAATGTTTCAATTAGCCAAAAAAATGTAACTAAAGACAGAGTAATGCAGGAAAACTAATCATGCCCGGCCAATAAACCTACTGCAGGAGGCCGAGGCCGAGGCCAAGGCCACTAACATAGGACAATGTTCTTCAAACTTTGCTATGGACGTTGGTGCATAGGTTCATAGAAAGAAATTAAAAATACTACAACTAAAAGCATGGCCCTACTTTATATAATGGACTAAATAGTCAATGATATCGCCTAATTTCTTCCGACCGATGATTAGGAGCTTGTTTGTATTTCACCTAATTTCGCGCAACCATGATTAAGTGCTTGTTTGGCAATCTTATTTTTAAACTGATTTTGAAATTATCCTAAACATGTTTACCTATTTTTTAAACACGTACAAACCTAACAAACACACGGCCAATCCGAAGGAAACCCAACACGTGAAAAGAGCTAGTACAAATCTAACGTCATTAATCCGGAGTCCAAGCAAAAATAATTTCCTCTCTAAAAAATCCATTTCTAGTAACCATGACCACACAAAGTTAAAGATAATGATATGAGCAACAGAACCAACCCATGAGAATCAGAACACTAGCAATCGAACACTACCATATGAGAAAATTAAGGAACTAATAAACAATGACTCTTGTCGTACCTCCTTGTCTGTGGAAGACCGACGGTTGGAGCATAGCCATTGAATTTACGTGACCGGAGCGTTTCTACGGCTGCTTCCACAACATCAGCAGTCGTGTGGAAGCACGAATACGCCGACGGGTCGCCCATGCCCAAAGAAATCACCCGCCGTCTCGGCTCCTCCTTGTCGTCGACTTCGGCCATTAGCAGTCCAAGAATGCCTTTAATGGTTATGTTGGACGGAGTTTCGACGCCGTCGTCGATGTTACCGTTCTGCATCTCTTGGTTTTTCTTGTTTTCTCCGAGAGGAAATGTGGAATAGAGAAAGACCACTCGTTAACAAGCTTGCATGAGGACAAATGAAAGAAAAGGTTGTTTACTTGGAAAAGACTTGGGTTTTGGGGTAAAGGGCAAATATGTTATAAGGAACTTATTGGGTAAAGGGAAGGTGTCGTGGTGGAGTTTGCAAATGTTTTTTTCTTTTGCATTTGATTAGTTGGCATCCCAATCTCGTCGTGAATCGCATTGAGGGACCAGTGATACGAGGGATAGAGATGCAAACGTGTAGGACTTGTGATAGTTCGATTAAGTTGGTGACAGAAATTTTGTACTCATTTGATGAACTATGATGTGAAAAACGCTCAAGAGATCAATACCGCAGGATGTGACCATAGTTGTGAAAACAGTTCTGGTTCCCGTTTCGTTTTGCTCTTGGGAACGGAATGATGGACGGAACGGCGATCCGTTCCACATTTACGCACTTTGTAATATATTCTATATATACAATATACATATTATAGAAAAAATTAGTGATGTTTCATATCAACATTAAAATACAATTTTTTCCAACATAGTACTACCTCCGTTTCTTCTCTATCACACCGGTTTGACTTTTTGACTCGTATATGAGTCACTTTGACCGGGTGGTTTGGATAGCAAAATGACTCGATTTTTTGATATTTTTTTTCCGTGTTATAGAGCTACTTTTACTCAACAACGCCATAAAAATTATCAAAAAATTGCATCGTTTTGCTACACAAATCACCGGGTCAAAGTGACCCAGTGAATAGTGACAAAAATCAAACCGGTGTGATAGAGAAAAACGGAGGTAGTAATTTAGTAGATTTGGCTAGTAATTTGAGGTCTAACAAAGAACTTATGAGAAAGTTGTTATAATATAAAAAATATTTTTTATATAAGATCTAAAATAATGTGGAAAAAGTTTTTTTTCCAAACAAAGAATTTATGATACTAAATTCATATTCGGTAAAAGAACACACAAACACTTATATTCATTACTACTTGTGTTTATATGTAGTAAGTAGACATTTCAAGAACTAAATAAATTTGACTTAATATAATGAAAGTATTTTAATTACTAGAAATTATATTAATTCAGCTAGGATACTAATAATATTTACAAATCAAATTAAGAAACAAAATAGCGTTTGTCTTAGCAGAAATGCATTAGATATACAAAGCAGTTGGTGTGGGTTCAATTCCTGTCAACTAATTTTTAAATGTGATTCGGAACGGGTAAAAATTTCGGCAGGATCGACCCGGATCAGCCCGGATCCGACCGAATTGAACCGGAATTGAGGCTGGTACGGATCAGAGTCGATTCCGTTCCGTTTGAGCTTATAAACGGGGCGTTCCGGACTGGAACGGAACCGAATTCACAACTATGAATGTGACGCATTACAGTTCATTGGGAATTGTTATCAAATTTTGTACTTGGTCTAATTTTTCCTACTTTTCGTTTTTAGTCGTTTCATCAGGTTCTTCCTAGTTTTCATTTATAGTATTATTTTCATCAGTTTTTCTACCAAAGTATTCTTCACCATCCTCCATCCACATCTTTTAACCTCACTTGTCCCACCCAACCACCCCATTTGCTCTACTTATTCATATGATAGAGAGACAAAGAAAGAGAAAGATATAGAGAAAGCCAAAGAAGCAGATCGATTGAGGGAGAGAGATAGGGAAGTAGAGAGAGATAAATAGATCAACGGAGAGAGGGAGGTTTGACATCGTCTTTGACGGTGGCTTCGACGACATGTGGCTTCCGGGCTGGGTACGATAGCGGCGAGAAGACGCTGACGGTGAAGAGACTACCGCGTGCGACATCCTAGGAAGGTAAGGACCCTGATCTCTTCTTTCCTCTCTCAGATATGGGTGATAACTCCACCTTAGGAGTTATATTCGTGTTGATTAGTTGTCTATTTGCGTTATTCCTGACGCGTTTTAATGCGTAAAGAGATTTCTAATTAAGATATTGAAGTTGAGCTTGTTATACCTAATTAATAAGTCCAGGTGTTTTCATAGAGTTTTGAGCTACTTTAATGTCACAATTTGATGCCAGTATGTGATCGTGTTGTGAGTTGCAGGTACCAGAGGCTCAGAAGGAGATTGGAGACCAGAAACAAACTTCGAAAGTAAATTAAAGAGCTTGAAGACTTTGCTAAGGAAGAAGATGAGAAGGAGTTGCATTGCATATATTAAAAGTTGGTGAGCAGTGAGAATTGTTGCAATAATCCGTGGGAATTGATGTAAACATTGGAGAAAGCTGATGGCTACAGACTGAGAAAGATAAGTTTGGGATCAATTCACGTGAATCATCCCAACATTTCCCACCAATTGATTGAAAAGATGATTGCGTAGGTTCAAATCACCAACAATTTGCGGAGCTGTTTCAGCAGTTCGCACGAATTGATTAATTCCTGTGAGTTAAGTTTGCAGCACAAACAATTCGTGTGAATTGTTTCAGCAGCATGCAAGAACTGGATCAATTCTCGTGAATTGGAAAACACTTCACACGAATTGATTTCGGATTTTTGAAGGGAGAATTTACACTCTTTTGTCGATCTCATATAATTTTACGCCACGGTTGATTACGAGTCATGTCAGTTTACCACCATCTACCGTTACGTTCTAGCTGGCCAGTCAACTTCGTTCATTGGTTCATGTCGTTCCACCTGTTCACTCACCTAACTAATCCAACGATTTCTACCCTCACACTGTGAATCTCTATCTCCCGTTGGTCTCAAGAAATTACTAAGTGTAACTACGTTCTCCACGAATTCGGGTTTGATCACTTTCGCGCATCCAACATAGATAACTAGCATAAGTAGGGTGATCAAGTCATTCATTTTTTATTTATTTATTTTGAGGAAACACACGTAACTTCATAGATTAAATGGGTAAGGGGTTTACATCAGATGCACAAATAATATCAAGCCAATCCGGACAAATGTCTACCCATTGTTCAGAAAAACCTATACTCCTTTCTCTCATTTCTAACGTGTGCGCAACTGAGTTTGCTTCACGAGGAACCCAGCTGAATTTTACGTCGTCCATTCGGAGAATTGGTTCCTGGCACTGAGCTAGTAAATCCGCTGTCCGGGACGCATCAATACCATCTCTTGCGTGAATTAGCAGCTGCATATCTTCTATTAAATTGAGCGCATCACCTTCCACAATAACTCTTCCCACACCCATAGCTGAGGCTAGTTCCAGTCCGGCAAGCATAGCAGTAGCCTCGGCTTGTCTTGGGCCCTCTGCAACCACCCCTTCTATAGTCCGAGCTCCAAGAAATTTCCCTCCATTGTTTCGAAGAATCACACCACTGCTTGCTGTACCTGTGGAAGCATCGAATGCCCCATCAAAGTTTATTTTTTTGACACCCGACGGGGGCTTTTACCACTTCTGGGTTCGGGACTTTACATTATAGAGAAGCCTTTTTTGAGCACTAATCCACTCAACCTCCCTGATTCTCCATTGAATTTCACTGCAAAGTTTGTTGGCATCATTGCTCTTCCCTTCAAAGTGATTTTTGTTACGATTACGCCACACCTCCCAAAAGATGAAACAAAGTTTTGTTCTGTGACCCTCCGAGGCTCGGGAAATCAAGTTTGCTAGCCAAAATTTAAAACCAAGTTCCACCTTCAGCAGGTTTGGATCGAGTCCCATTCCACACCACACCTTCCTGATCACTGGACACTTTGAGAACAAGTGGTTTTCCGTCTCCCCATGACTGCCGCATAGTACACATAAATTGTCAACCTGAATATTCCGGCGGAGTAAGTTCGTCTTTGTTGGCAAATTTTCATGAAACATTCTCCATATGAAGTGAATCACCTTCCTTGGGCATTTGACCTTCCACAGAATCTCAAAAAAGCTTTCCCACTGATCTTGCTGAGGGTGGTTAGCATTGACTTCTTCGGTAGCCACACGATAGCCGGACCGTACAGTATAATGGCCTCTCTCCTCAAAATGCCACACTATTCTATCCGGCCTAGTAATGGCCGGGATAGGAATATTTGCAATTGTATTAACATCCACGTCCCATAAATACATCTTAAGGTAATCAATATTCCAGGTGCGATCTTGGTTAATAAAGTTACCAACCAAAGGACCAATATAATTGTTCGGAGTAATTAACTTAAAATTGTGGTGACTTGGAATCCACGGGTCGAAAAGAGAAACCGAGCTGTCGTCCCCTATACTCCACCGCACTCCCTTCATAAGCAATTTTCTTCCAAAGAGAATGCTTCTCCATGCATAAGATGGGGCATTACCCAGTTCTGCTGACCAAAAGCTAGAGTTCGCGAAATACTTCGCTTTAAGTACTCTACTTAATAAGAAGTTTGGATTTTTAGCAATCCGCCATCCTTGTTTGGCCAACATAGCTTGGTTAAATTCCTTCATCTTCTTGAAGCCAATTCCCCCCTTTTCCTTGTTGCTTGCATCTTGTCCCAAGACTGCCAACTAATCCCTCTTTCTCTATCATTCTTGGACCACCAAAATTGTCTTATAAGCATCTCCATTCGATCACAGGTGCCCTCCGGTAACATAAAACAGCTCATAGTGTATGTAGGGATTGCTTGCGCTACTGCTTTAATAAGGACTTCTTTACCTGCTATAGACAAAAGTTTCTCTTTCCACCCCTTTAGCTTGCTGCTGAGCCTATTTATTAAGACTTTGAAAGTTATTGCCTTGTTACGTCCCATGGTAGTAGGTAGGCCCAAGTACTTCTCATATTTGTCAACCTCATGTACTCCTGTCATCGCAAGCAGATCAGATTTAACATCTGTAGGAACTACTGAGGAAAAGACCATAGCTGATTTGTCAAAGTTGACCAGTTGACCCGTGGCACTTCCATAATCTTTGATAATATGTGTAAGAACTTCCAGATTATCCTTTGTCGCACCTGTAAAAAACAACGAATCGTCAGCGAAAAAAAAGGTGGTAGACCACTGGTCCTCCTCTCGACGCCGTTACCCCTTCCAACCGACCCTCCGAGACTGCCTTTGTAACTGTACGCGAGAGGAACTCGCTGCAAATAAGAAACAAATATGGTGATATAGGGCAGCCTTGTCTTAACCCCCTCTCCGGAATCACCTTCCCCATAGCTGAGCCATTCCTAACAAAAGAGTAAGACACTGTGGAGATGCAATTATAGATCAGAGAAACAAACTTAGGGCCGAACCCCAAGAAGCTCATCGCCATGGTTAAGAACCTCCACTCTACCCTGTCATACGCCTTGCTCATGTCCACCTTTAATGCCACAAAACCCTTCTTCCCCTTCTTCCTTGTTTTGAGAGAATGAATTACTTCGAAAGCAGTCAGAATATTATCAGAGATTAACCTTCCAGGAACGAAAGCACTCTGATTTTCATCAATCAAATCAGGGAGAAGCTTCTTTAATCTGTTTGCTGCCGCTTTAGCTACAATCTTGTAAATCACAGTACACAGACTAATAGGACGATAATCACTTGCTTTCCGTGGCTGTTTAGTCTTTGGAATCAAATCAATAAGGGTAGAGTTAAACTCAGATAAATCCGCACCTTCATTCAAAATTTTCAGGACAGTTTGCGTAATCTTTTCACCAACAATATGCCAATATCTCTGAAAGAAACCTGCATTGAATCCGTCAATTCCAGGGGCTTTGTCAGGGGCCATATGAAACAACGCTGTCTTTACCTCTTCTTCAGAATAGTGCTGCTCCATCATCTCACGGTCTGTCACAGATATCTTGCTGTCCATAACGCTGAGCATCGACTCTATGTCCTGCGTACTAGGGTTAGATGTTCTGAATAAATTAGAAAAGTGGTGTTCCAGTACCTGAGTGATCTGGTCCGGTTCAGTCACCCAGAGCCCATGTTCAGACTCGATTCCATGAAACGTGTTGCGAGCTCTCCGAATAGTTGCCTTTTGGTGAAAAAACCTTGTATTTTGATCCCCCTCCTTTAGCCATTCAGACCGAGCACGTTGTGACCACATTATCTCTTCCCTTCGAAATAGTTCATTCAGCTCAACTTTAAGATTTTCCTTTTCTAGGATCACATCCTTTGATTGATACCTGTCCTGGAGAGCTTCCAGTCTTTGTCTGATCTGGTTTATCTTCCTCTTCACACTTCCGAAAACTGTCTTGTCCCAAACCGAGCACTGAGAGGCTGTGTCTCTGAGTATCCGAGCTACTGGAGCATTCGGCTGGGAAGACCAGCTACTTCGTATGACTTCCTCGAAGCCTTCATGGCTGCTCCACATTTTTTCAAATTGAAACCTTCGCTTACCCTGCTTTTGCCTACTGCTCAGTTCCATAAACACTGGAGTATGATCTGAATTCGGGTCGCTTAGGTGTTGAACTCTTGCTCCCTGAAAGTAATCCATCCAAAGAGGATTTGCGACAACCCTGTCCAATCTCTCTCGAATGTTATTATCATCCGCCTGGTTATTATTCCAAGTATAAGGACTCCCTGAGAATCCTAAATCAAGGAGATATAAATCGTTAAGGACCGAACGAAAATCTGAAAGTTGACCGTAACTTACCACCAAGCCTCCTTCTTTTTCCGAAAATGTTGTTACCGCGTTGAAGTCACCGGCAACACACCACGGAAAAGCTGACTCAGGCGCAAGACGACGAAGCAACTCCCACGATAAGTGTCTGTCCTCCCTATTCGGATCTCCATAAAATCCCGTAAACCTCCATGTAAAATTATCAGAACTCTCGACAACGGTCACATCAATATAACGGTGATTCCATCTATTGACGTGAATTTGCATACCTTCCCTCCAAAGTAAAGCTAGACCTCCGCTATTTCCTCTACTAGCCACAACAAAACAGCAATCGAGCCCCAACCTTCTTGTAATAGCCTCCATCTCACTCTTACTTGAATTTGTCTCAATGAGAAAAATCAAGCCGGGATTATGTCGTTTCACGAGATCGCGAAGCGACTGGAACGTGCTCGGGTTCCCGAGACCCCGCACGTTCCAACTGAGGAGATTCATTGTGCTTGGCGGGGATGCGCCGCATCCTCCGCCATTTCGCAATAGGGATCTTTAAGGCACCCCGTTCGTGATTTTCATCAATACTTGTCGTCTCTACTTCTGTACTACTGTCTTGGGTCTTCCCTCCTCCCCTTCCTCTTCCTCGTCCCCTTCCTCGTCCCTTACCACCACGCACAGAAATATTTATTGTATCCCCAATTTTCAATTTGGGGTTTGGGCTTAGTGAGGCGTCACTAGCCTTCCTCTTCATGCTAGCTACCGTCGGAGACAAGTAAGAGACCACTTCCTTCCCTCTTTCCCCATTCCTAGGGGGAACTACCAGGTTCGGGATGATAGTGGAATCCATGGGGGTTGGCGAGCTGAAGCCGCCATCGTTTGAGCCTAACGGATTGTCAAAGATTCCTCTCTTCTGCGTTGTCACCGGTGGCTTCCATATCTCCCTCGTCCCATTCACTTCCTGCATCTTCACTTTCTTTCCCGTCCTCCCCGGAATAATCAAAGCCCTCGTCCCAATTATCTCCAATCGGGCTTGGGGCGTTATGTGACTCTTTTGGTACCCCCTGCACAGTTTTTGGAGCTTCAGTTCCCTTCCCCCTTTCATGTCCAGTTTGCGGCTCATCATTTTTGTTCTGTCGAGCATTCCGAGCGGACTCATCTCTGTTAGGCGGTTTCCGAGGAGGTGGTCGGAACGTCAGCCATGACCCATAGCCTGGTTGAGCTGTTAGTTTCTCTTCCTCTGACAATGATCTGCAACCAGCACTATAATGAGTCAGACACCCACACCACTCGCAGATGGTAGGGATCCTCTCGTAACGATAGTCTAGCCATAGCCTTTCATCAATAACTTTAAAGTAGCCTCCACGAAGAAGAGGTTTCTGAACCTTCAACTTGATTCCGGCACGGACATAGTCCCCTTCTGGACTAGATCGAACTCTGGTATCAACCTCCATCACTTCACCCATTCTACGAGCAGCAATCCGAATATCGCCTTCAGTACGAAGTTGAGCCGGTAGGTTTTTAATCTGTAGCCAAACTGCCAACTCCTCGAAGACAACCTTGTCAACATTAACCTTGCCGTCCCACACCTTCAAGCAGAGGATGTTACCGTCAAAAGTCCATGGGCCGCCACGAAGGACTTTTTCCAAAGCTTCCTTGGATTGAAATTCAATAATAAACCTGTTATCGTTTACTTCACTAATACTGACCTCCTTCCCTTCTTTCCAAAGTTTTCTGAACAACTCCTTCATAGCCCAAACGTTGAAGCTAATCGGGAATATGAAGGCACCTAACAGGCACGGACCTAGCTTCTGTAAGGCTTGCCGGCAGTGGTCGTCTCCAAAGTCATCAATGGCTTCTTCCTCCGGCCTTAGCAGCGGCGCCGGAGTTCTGGGATCTGTGGCCATCGACTCTAGGTCAACTGTAGACTGCTGGCAAACGAGCGGAACGAACGCCGAAAAGCTATCGCAAGCTCGCCGAAAACCCTAGCGCCGCTGGAAGATCTCCGAGAAAATCGGAGCGAAAAGGTAACCCAGTGAAAAAATGAAAAGCGGGTATTAAAATTTGATCAAGTCATTCATGGTAAGAAGTAAGAAAAATCACGTAGTTCAATAAAAAGAATATAAATAATTAAGTTTCAAGAAAGGTGAATCAAATCAATAGTCTGAAAACATGTCTAAGATCAAAACACTAAGTTATCCATAAATTATCTAGCAAAAAGGGCTTAGCTAGACATGAATGTATTTAGCTTAACAAAATTCTCCATAAAAGCTAAAGAATAAAGAAGAAGAGATCGCAAATGCTAAAATCTCCAACCCTTTTGACGAATCCTTGCTTCCCATGCTCACCAGTTCCTCTGTGCTTCTTTTTCAACGTCAATGATACTCAATAATATGCCATAGCGTCGTTTTATAATGTTTATCCGATTGAATTGAACATGCATGGAGTGTTTCAAACGTAATATGGATTAGTCTAAGTACCCTGAGCGACCATAAGTATCTAGTGTTTCTCCATAATCGTAGTTTACGCAACATACTGATCAGTTCTTTTGAAAATCCAAAAATAGTAGTTAATTTGTCATTTTTATTACAATCCCTTATTTGAGGGTGACAAACTCTTAAATCACACAATCGCTCCTCCTACTTAAGTATATTAAGTCAATTATTAGTTAGAAAATCATGAGATTGTCCGTGTAAGTTCGGCAAACCGGAGTCTTAAAAATACTCCACATTAGTACTTGACCTTGTAATATATCTTTTATAAAATAATATAATTAATGATAATGATCACAAAAAGATTTATTTTCCTATTAGAACTATTTTATGATTTTAATGAGTTTCCTATTTGAAGAGTTTCGGTATAAACCAAAAAGAATATATCAAGATTATATGTACGATGAATTTTCCATAATTTATTTTGTTTACTAATTAAGTTTGGTCGAATTTATTATAACGTTATTATTCTTTTTCAAATTTTTCTATGGAGATTTGATGTATACTAGATTAAGAATATTTCATAAATATTAAAAAGAATAATTGAAAACTTAATTTCTATTCCAAGTAAATTGAAATTAATTTTTTTTAAAAAAATATTTCTTTTATATTTATTACTTTATTTAGAATTTGAAATTAAGTGTGAATCTTTCCTTATAGAAATCAATTTTTATCTTAAGTAAAACTCTTTTATTATTAGTTAGTTATTCTTTAAATAAGAGATCGACTATCAATCTCTATAAGCCTATATTCATACTTGATTTTCCCTAAAACTCTCTTGTTTGGAATTCAAATGACATATCTTTTAAATATAGAGCTATAGTTGAGAGAAAATTAAGCTTTCAAGCTGAACAATTATGTCAACCATCATCATACACGTGAGAGAGAGCTCTCCCAGAGTTCGACCAGTAGTCCAGAGCATCCTGACCAACGGTTCAACTCCCTTTGGCTGACGATTGGACTTCCTTCAGCGACGCTTCAGCTTCTCTCACCTTTGATTCTTCAATAAGAAGTTGTTGAAGACTCTTCTATGATCTATACATATATTATGTATTAGTTTTCCCTGAGTATCAATCTTCGTTTATTGATCTAGAACAGTCTTCAGTCTGATTACATGTATGTATAATCTCGTCTTTATCCGTTAGAATAAACCAAAAACTTTTCAAGTTTATTCTTAGTTTGTTTTTACGTCAGATCTCTATTTTAGACTGTCTCTTCGCTATAGACGTCTCATAGAATCTGATCATTAGAATTACTCTCTCAACACTTTCCTCGAGTCTAAGTTGTTTTCAGATCTGTTATCCCGAACTGTTGAATTAGCTCATGTCAGATCTGAGTTTTGTTTCCCCTATCCAGGATGTATAGATTCAGCCTTAGTGTTTGTCTCTATGTATCTGCTAGGTCTAGGATTCATTAATGTTGTCTAGAGTATCCTATTCTGCAGGTACAAGATCATATCTTTCTATAGGGTTGTTCACTCACGAACTAAACGATGATAGAGTTATTCACTTGAAGAACTACTGGAGTTATACTGCTATCATCGACTAGATTCAAGCGAGACTTGAATTGCCATGGGTGTGGGGTGATACTTAAAAGATTGTAGAAACTAGATAAGTTGTATTAGACGTGTGTGGTGAGTAGCTAGTCCGAGGGATATGTCGTTATCTATCTTGTATTAGACGTATCGTGCAATAAAGTTCCTAGCACTTGTTGGTGCTAGTAGGTTGGGTTTTACTACTGTCCTTCTCAAGCGAAGAACACAGTGAAGGTTTTCCCCTATGTAAAAATATGTTGTGCCGTGTTTGTTACTTTCGCATAGTTGTTTTAATTGTTATATTAGTTCTACTCTTAAACGTTATAACACTGCATCGTTATTTATCTTTACGCAAGTTCTTATTGTTCGAACATATCCTGTCTTTTACTATTGTATATTACTCGATCTATTAAATTGTATATAAGAACTATTCCTATTGGCTCTACGATTGTAGTCTTCAATTGTGTCAAGTAGTGTCGGAAATTGAAGACATATAGGAGCAGACACACCCGTACTCGTGTGGTTTACTGTCTGCGCCAGTTCTCTCCCCTCCTTTTTCACATTCACTATGTGGTCTCTTGGCCCTCCATCTTTTATTGCTATGTTCTAACCGCCTAACACAACTCTTGCCACCGGTCCTCTCGGTTCACGATTCCTAAACAAATTCGCTGCAAAGATTGAATCTACCCACACTTGGATACTCCTACGCACTTCACATCTCGGTTCATCATGATTTAGTAATAATCTTACTCTCTTATCCCAACCCAGTATTGCATCTCTTGATCACAATTATAGGGTCTTCTAGCAGTCGAGGACCATGACTTTCCAACTTGCATAAGAATAAAGCTCAGAAAACAAGAAATATGAATAACATAATAATAAACTTTAAACCAAGAATTCAATGAATCTAAAACAACAATGTTATAGCTGAGTTCATCCTCAACCAAGTGTGTCAATAACTTCGTTACGAACTACACGTCCAAAGATGAACAGTCAAATAGTCAAAAAATATATGCGCACGAAACCTTGACAAAAATTCGGAAAAGTGATTTCAAAATCCTAGGTTCATCGTAGAACCTAGTACCATGTATAGCTACTCATGAGAATGAATGCACAAACATAGAGTCTCATAATCAATGAAATAAGTAAAGATAGAAAAGATAACACAAAATCCCTCGTGTCTGCGAAGAAATCATTGATCTTCAATGGTGAATAGTTTCTCATTCCTTTCCTCTATCTCTCTCTTCTTTTCCTCGTTCTTCTAGTTAACTCCCATATTATTTATTTCTAGGTAATTCTCCTTCTTACTTCAACAAGTTAAAGTTTGCATAATTCTAGTCTAACCCTTTTCAGAATACGTCGTAGATGTACCCAACTCGTGTGAGCTGATTGGGTAGCTAGTGCGAGCTCCCTGGGCTTCTTTTTTTCCTTTTCTTATTTTCTCTTCCTTTACATAGCTTCTTAATCATCCATTTTTGAGTTCCCGCATTTTCGAAGTTCGTTTCATGCTCCGTCGAGATCCTAGAGCTCCCGGTGTTGGTTTTGGATGTCCTAGAGGCAATCTGTTTAGCATGAACTTTAGTTGCTAGAATAAATCATTGAAATATTTATGGAGATATTTAATATAATGGAGTCCTTAGATTAGAACTGTGTCGTTTATATTAAATACACTAGTCCGTTATATTGATTAACAGGACGATCAACTATAGACTAGTATGTGGGTAGATTGATATGGAGATATCAAGTCTTAAACATGGGTGTGCATTAGGAGTAATGGCATACTGCATAGACCCACCATGATAAGGCTACATTAGATTATGTCAACGTCACAAGCGCTTCTCGTAGTTCTAATGGTGTTTTAATCCTTAGACTTGAAGTCACTGGATAATCTAGTTGTGAAATAGCGTGCTTTGATATTATCAAACGTTACACCGTAACTAGGTAACTATAAAGATAGCTATCGGGCATGATAGGAAGCAATCTTAGAGGTGGCAGTGATGTATATAGAATTTTTCCCTCCTACATAATATGAGTAAATATCCACGACCACTCGAGGGGTAGAGCTTATGGAATGTCTGGCCAGACTCAGACAAAACAATATGGAGATATTGATGCTATCTGCATGGATAAGTCTATTCCCAGGATCGAGAAACTATGGATTGGATATACGAGTGTGACGATTATGTCTCTTGTCCAATCCAGATATGGAGACAAAGGGATAACACAACACGGTAACATTGGGCACAAGGTTTGTCGGGATCATTGACAATTTCTATTAGTTGGGTGGCATAGATGTGTTGCTTGACATCGATATATGTAATAGTTACTACCATCTAAGTAGAAACATATGGGGTCACACACCATATGGATCAAACTGGATATGGGTATTAATTAGTTGGACTAATTAATAAAAGAATCATAACGCAACGACAAGCAAAGTTAGTAGGACTAATTTGCAAGTGGACTAATCGATGCAAGGACATGATTAGTATTGGGGCTATTATGTACCTAATAAAGAGTTATTAACTATATAAAGGAACTCTATCTTGTTATTTTCTCAAGACAAGTCATTATTGAGAGAACATAACAAAGCAATAGAGAGAGACAAAGCAAGAAGGCTGAAGCCTTCTTACCCGTCCCCTACCCGACGCCGCCGGCCTCCCCTTGGTCGCGGCTTTTCCTTGGTTTGCGTGATATTTCCCTCCTTCTTCCGTTTCTAGCACTACACGTGGAGAAGGATTCCAATGAAAGATCCAAGGCTTGGATAGTCGTAGAGACGAAGACACAATTCTTCGTAGTGATCACACAAACTAAGGTACACATGTTCCTACCCTAATCATGTTACGATTGCTTGCATGTGATCCTTGGAGGGGTTTGAGCATGAAAAGACAAAAACCACCCCTCGAGTATGGGTTATATACAAAAACACCCTTCGTGTTCGGGGATATACAAAAACCACCCTTGTCACTGAGTATGTGAGGAATTTTGTATCGAGGGTTTGGGCACAAGTTGGAAAAAGGTGTTTTTCAAACTTGGAAACAACAAAAATTGGGCAATAAGGCAAGAGTTGTTTTGGAAACAACTCCATAGGAGGGTTCGGCCTCCCTAGGGACCGCCCCCTAGCCTTGCCGCCCAATCTAGGGCACGAACAAGGGCATGCGTCGGCCCAGCGTGCGGCTTGACCGACCGGCCCAAGGCCGTGTCTTGGTCCTTTGGGTGGTTCGGCCATAGTAATGGTGGACCCCTTGGACCGTTTTGGCCTTAGTTACCTAAATTTCAACTAAAATTGAACAAGCGCGTTAATAATTGTTTTTAACTGTATTAAGTGCTTTTTTGCATGGTGGATGGATATGGCCTAGGTTGTGGTTGTTTGCTTTGTGGTTTGGTTTACGGTCTGCGAGCTGATCAATCATTGTAATAATTAATTTTACGGCCTGCGAACTGATCATCTTCTCAACATGTGAGGTTTATTTATTTAGTTAATTAAATGCTAGCTAGAGTTAAATAATTAGATGATAACCAAGAGCATGGAGAAGAAGACCAAAGAACCAAGCAGCCACAAAGACGATGTAGGAACTCACACACCTAGGGCGTGCGGCTATCGTGGATGCACATGGAGATGAGCTTGTCACTTTAGAGCATATTGATATTATCATTGGCTTTGTAATATGTTAGTCTTAGGGGCCATATCCATCCAACATTAATTTTTATTTTGTGGATGTTTATTATTTATGCCTTGTTGAGTATGGTTGATATAAGCAAAACGTAACAAGATTATATAAACAAGAATGGTCTTTTATTGTGGATTGCCCAATCCAAATAAGTAGATCATGTTGATGGGATCAATCAAACAAATTAAGTAATGACATTTAAATCCCTCAAAGTAAATATTACGTTTTGCAAGCTCTTATTTTGACACCCTTCATTATCAGGGTTTATTATTTCGGGCTTGCCAAAGCAAGGCAGTTTTAATTTACCATGATGTGATGCGGCGACACAAGCAAGTAATGTGTGGTTGTTGAAATAAGAGGTTGAACGTAACTAAGTAGTTTCAATTAGATTGATGACTTAGAGGCATGGCAATTAGGATTATCTATGAGATGGATAAATAAGGAGCTATTTTTCGGGTTGCACCAAGAGTTGCATAAGGATGCAATTGGAATGGCGTTCCTACCAAAATAACTAATTCTTGGGTGACTTTCCAAATCAAGCTCAAGAAGAAGTGAAATATGGATCTTGGACCCGCTAGAAAATATATGATATTTTACACATTAATGTAGATGGCTATTTATGCGAGAAAAATAGTGGGAGCTATATTTGATAATCTAGCAATTATTGAATGTAGTTAATTGTTCAAAATACTATGATTGTATATTTCTCTTTTTGTAGAATTCCAATGGAAAACAACAATCAAACATCGACACCATCCATGCGTTCTGTCCATCAGAAGGACAAGTTTTCAGGGAACAACTTCCTAGACTGGTACAAAAACTTAATGATTGTCCTTAAGCAGGAAAAGAAGTTGTACATCTTAGATGCAGCCGTTCCAGCACCATCAGTTGAGGATGCAGTCGAGGCTATCGTAAGGGCACATCAAAAGATTGTGGATCACAATAATGATGTGACTTGTCACATGAGTTGCACCATGAGATCTGAGCTTCATAAGAAACATGAGAATGGAGGCATACGATATGATCGTACATTTGAGGCAGCTCTTCCAAGAGCAGGCCCGGCATGAGAGGTAAGAAGTATCCAAAGCACTGTTCAAGTGTAGTCTCACAGAGGGGAACCCAGTCGGGCCTCATGTACTCCGTGTGATCGGATACATTGAGAATCTCAAAAGGTTAGGCTTCCCGTTCAGCCAAGAGTTGGCCACTTATCTCATCCTGCAATCGTTGCCGAATAGTTATAGACAACTCATCATGAACTATAACATGAGTGAGATCAATAAGACTCTGTCAGACTTTCTCAATATGTTGAGGACCGCTGAACAAAGTATTAACAAAGGAAAAGGCAAGGCCATAATGATGGTCACTAAGAGGAAGAGCAAGTCAGTTGCTTCTACCTCCAAAGGAAAGAGCAAGAAAGTTGCAAAATCCAAGGAAACTGCCTTAAAGCCCGATGGAGGCGTGAATAATGGTGAATGCCACTAATGTAGTTAGTCTGGACACTGGAACAGGAATTTCCCCAAGTATATGGATGATAAAAGTCTTGGAATAGTGATTCCACCACCACCAGGTATGTTTTTTATAGATTTCAATCTTTCTATTTCTTCATCTTGGGTATTGTATACTGGATGTGGATCTCACATTTGTCGAAATGTGCAGGATTTGAAAAGAAGTAGAAGATTGGCTAAAGGGGAGATAGACTTGCGTGTCGGGAATGGAGAAATAGTTGTTGCATTAGCTATAGGCGCGTACGAGTTATCTTTGCCTTAAGGGATTATTTTAGAATTAGACAATTGCTAATGTGTCTGCTATGAGCAGAAACATTATTTCTATTTCTTGTTTGGACGAGAAATGTTTTACAATTTCAATAAAGAACAATAGTTGTTCCATTTATTTTTATAGTATCCACTCTTATGGTGGGCATTTGTCTAATGGATTATATATCATTGATCTAAGTAATCCCATCTATAACATTAATACTATAAGGATTAAAATCAATGAGTTAAATCCTACTTATTTATGGCACTGTCGTTTAGGCCATATAAATGAGAAATGCTTATCTAGACTCCATAAGGATAGATTACTGGACTCATATGATTATGAATCATATGAGACATGTGAATCTTGTTTGATTGGAAAAATGACAAATTACCCTTTCAATAATAAATGTGAAAGGACTAATGAGTTATTGGCACGCATACAAACCGATGTATGTGGACCGTTTCCCACGCCTGCCAGAGGTGGTTACACCTATTTCATTACGTTTACTGATAATTTCAGTAGATATGGATTTGTGTACCTTATGAAGGCCAAATCCGAATCCTTTGAATTTTTCAAGGAATTCAAGAATGAAGTAGAGAAGCAACTTGGCAAAAGTATCAAGGCTCTACGATCGGATCGTGGAGGAGAATACTTAGCCAAGAGTTTGACGACTATCTTAGAGAGCGTGGGGTTGTGACCCAACTCACTCCACCCAGAACGCCGTAATGGAATGGCGTGTCCGAGAGGAGGAATCGTACCTTGTTGGACGTGGTGCGGTCTATGATGTGTCAAACAGATCTCCCGATATCATTTTGGGGACATGCTGTAATGACAGCAGCTTTTACCATTAGCCGTCTTCCATCCAAATCGGTCATGAAGACACCATATGAGATATGGATTGGGAGGCGTCTCATAGTGTCGTTTATGAAGATTTGGGGTTGCGACGTCTATGTAAAACGTTTACAGAGTGACAAGCTCGGACCCAGTTCAGGTAAGTGTAAGTTTGTGGGATATCCTAAGCAAACTAAAGGATATTACTTCTACAACCCAACCGAGAACAAAGTGTTTGTTGCTCGAACCGGCGTGTTCTTAGAAAGAGAGTTCACCTCTAAAGGAGCAAGTGGGAGAGTTGTAGAACTTGAAAAAATTCAATAACCACAAAACACTGATTTGAGAATGGAGCATGAACAGAAACCACAAGCGGTTGTGGAGCAACATATTTGATAACTCCGTTTTCGGAGTTATTTTATGCCTTTTATTTCTACGTTTTGCGTGCTTATAATGGAGAATTTGTCGTCTTTTGAGTAAATTAAGCGTAAATGTGAAAATATGAGTTCATGTGCAATACTTGTCAAATCCGGGCGTTTCTTTAGATTTGTGAGCTTTTTATTGTGATATGATCGCGGGTTGTGTTTTCGTGTTGTGATTCGCAGGAAAACAGGGCTTGGATGATCGTGCGGGATTTGGAAGCGAACTTCGGAAACGAGGAACTCAAAGACAAGTCAAGAGGAGAGTCAAAAGAGGAAGGAGAAAGTCAAAGGAAAGTCAAAGGAAAGTCAAACAGAAGAGAAAGTTCAAAGAAAGTCAAAGGAAGGTCAAAGGAAGAAAGAATGGAAGAAGAGAGTCAAAGAGTGGAAGAGAAAAGTCAAAGGAGGCAAAAAGAGGGCTGGACACAGTTGTCTTCGTGCGAAGACATTTGTCTTCGTGCGAAGACTTTATCCTTAGCCAAAAATCGACTCTGCAGCATTCTCTTCTTAAAACCACTCTCAGTATCTACATAATAAGGCCTTCGCACGAAGAGGCAGAAGTCTTCGTACGAAGACTCTTCGTGCGAAGACAACTGTCTTCGTGCGAAGAGGTCGGGGGACAGCAGCAGTTTTTTGGGGCTTTTCCGTATTATTTCCAAACTTTGTAATATTATTATGGGAACGTATTTAAGACTTTTAGGTCGTCTTTTTCAGTAGTTTTTGGAGATTAGAGACATCTTTGGAGATCAAGAAGCCTTGGAGAGAGCTTAGGAGCTTTTGGATCATTCGTTTGAATTCTAAACTCTCGTTTTTCTTGATTTCTATGTTTAAACTCATTATAATCGTCGTTTTGATTATGAATATGAGTAGCTAAACACCTTTTGCTGGGAATTCTCGTTTGGTGTAGCTAGGGTTTGATCTAAAGTTGATGTTTTGATGATTGTAATGCATGCTTTAGCTTAATCTCTCGTGTTTATTCACTATTATGGATTATTTGCGTTCTTAATCTTATTATCTTTGCGAGTAGCTAACGTAGAGGTAGAATCAATTAGTTTCACGCGGTAACTCCGTGACAATTAGTCGGTAAATCGAATATTCCACCTAGTCGTATCAATGTTTGGTAACTCGACATCGTTAACTAGGATCGTTAAAGTAGAAGTATGTTATTAATGCGTGCTTAAAGCTAAATTAGGCTTGGTAACTCGGTCTAGTTTAACCTAAGTATAGTGGACTTGATTGGTAACTCGTTAAGTTCAACATTGCTTGATTAATAGTGAATAACACGTGGTTGTTTTACAAATCGAAACATAAATTTGGATCAACCTAGTGAACCTAGAGAATTCCCGGTGCTTTTCCCTTATTGATAAAAACCTCCAATTATTCATTCTTTATTAATCGTGAATTATTTCACTTGGTTAATTGAGAATTTTGCGTTTAATTTCTTAGAATTAGATAAAAACACAACTTGCGACTTGCCCACATAAGGTTTAGAATAATAATTAATTTAAATAAAGTCCCTTGGGTTCGACAACCCGGATTTCCGGTTTATTACTACACACGACGGCTGTGCACTTGCAGTTGGAACGTGTCAAGTTTTTGGCGCCGTTGCCGGGGACTTCGACTAAATTAGTTATAATTCCTAGCCTTAGGGATTTTAATTTATTGTTTATATCCGTTACTCACCTACGTTTTGCGTGTTTCGTGATTTCAGGTTGATTTACTCGGTGCATGACCCGTTCTCGAGACGAGCCTTTGTATCCAACATTTGAAGACCCGGAATCCTTATTAAAAGCACAGCGTAGAGACAAGAGGAATTCAAGCTCAGTAGTTATGGATGAAGAAACGAGAGCTGAGTTTGAGAGGATCCGCAAAGGTTTGCAGGATGCGGAAGCAGCTAGAGTTGCAGCTGTAGAGGAGGCTGCACAAAGAGCCGCAGAAGCTGAGGAGGTGAGAGCTCAAATGGCTGAGATGCAGGCAAGGATGGATCGCATGGTCCCCCCAAATCCACAACCACGTCATGGTGTGGGGGCACAAGTGGCGAACATCGGTGGGAACAACAATGGTAATAATGGGGAAAACAACAGGCAGAACAATGCTGAGAATGAAGAACGCCCGATGGTGGATTATTTCAGGACTACTCCAGCATGTTATCAGCCTACCATTGTCAGGCCACAGATCAATGCCCAACACTTCGAGTTGCGCCAACATATGATCAACATGGTTCGTGATGAGTGCGCTTTCAACGGAGCTCCAGGAGATGACCCCAATCACCATCTGCTGGTATTTGAGCAAATCACATCAACCCTGCACGATCAGCGAGTTCCAGATGAAACAGTTAAGCTTTTACTATTTCCATTCTCCTTATCTGGAAAAGCCAAGAAGTGGCTTATGGAGCTGCCAGCTGGTAGCATAGTGACATGGGCAGATTGTTGTCATGAGTTTCTGAGGAAGTATTTGCCACCATCCAGAGTCGCGCAGCAGATGGCAGAGATTGCAAAGTTCACTCAGGATGAAGACAGCTCTTTGGGAGATGCATGGAGGAAGTTCAGCCAAATTCTCCGTAGATGTCCGAATCATGGAGAGCCATGGCACAAGCTCTTCCATTATTTCTATACTGCATTAGACAAGGAGACAGCTGACCAGTTGGATATGCTAGCTGGAGGTAATTTTATGGGACTTGGAGCACAGCGAGCTCAAGATTTGCTGAACAACGCGTCAAAGAGAGAGACTACACGATCTGAAACGCGTAGGTACTCCAAACCGGGGGATACATCCTTAGTCAACAAGATTGAATCGATGGAACAAAAGTTGGAATCCATGACTTCAGCATTTCACGGTATGCACCCTCCAACACAGAAGCCCATGGGTGAATTACTAGCAGATGAAAGCCAGGGATATGATAACAGTGTTGAAGATGTGAATTTTATGCGACAGCAGCAATGGCCTAACACCTATCATCCCAACAATCGTAATCACCCCATCTTCAGCTATGCCAATCCAAACAGTGGATTATATGCACCCGGACAGAGACCCAATGTTCCATATCAAGCGAGACAAGCTCCACAGCAGCAGGCTCCACAAAAAGAAGAGCAAGAGACAAATGCTCTATTGAGAAAGCTCCTAGCCAATCACGACAGGATGGAGAGCGCGATTGTCTCAATACAAGCAACAATAAAAAGCCATGAGACTCAGATTGGGCAGATCGCCAATCAAAATGTCAAGCTTCCACCAGGCATGCTTCCAGCAAATACCATCACTCCTAACGAGCAGCTAAATGCCATCACAACTCGCAGTGGCATCACTACTGAGGATCCCCCATATCCTAGCCACGCGCGAGCTGAGGCGACTAAGGCCACTGAGAAAGCTTTGGATGAAGAGATTCCCGTGCCTACCGTGAGTCCCCAATCAAAGGACACGGTGAGGAAGTCGGATGAGAAACAGAAGCCTAGGGAGGAATACAGTGTGCGAGTGCCATACCCGCAAAGATTGAAGAGCCAAGAGGATGCCAAGCATTTCAAGAAGTTTGTGGATATCTTCAGGAAACTGCACATTAATATACCTTTTGCAGAGGCCATCTCACAAATGCCGAAATATGCCAAATTTCTCAAGGACCTCCTTTCTAATAGGAGGCGCATGGATGACTTTGAAACTGTGACTCTAAATGAGGAGTGTAGCGCCGTTGTGCAAAAAGCGCTACCAAAGAAGATGAAAGATCCAGGCGGTTTCATCATTCCTGTTACATTTGGAGACGCATTTCATGGGAGGGCATTATGTGACCTTGGTGCGAGTATTAATTTGATGCCTACATCGGTTTTTGAGCAACTTGGTGTGGGAGATCCTAAGCCTACCAGGATGTGCTTGCAGATGGCTGATCGCACAATAAAACGCCCCAGGGGTGTTTTAGAGGATGTATTAGTGAGAGTTGAAGGACTCATCTTCCCAGCTGATTTTGTGATCTTAGACATGGAGGCCGACGATGATGTTCCTCTTATTTTGGGCCGTCCATTCCTAGCCACTGGGAGAACTATCATTGATGTGGCCAATGGAGAGCTGACTATGCAGATCAACGATGAGAAGGTGGCCTTCAATGTATTTGAGGCTATGAAGTTTCCCGCATACGCGGTGAGCGAGCAGTGCTTTGGGGTGGATGCATACACGCTGGACGAGGAGGACGATATTTTGTTGGAGCAACTATATGAGGAGCTTGCTCTATTTGATTCCAGCGAGAAAGAGCAAGCCTTGGATGTTCATTGGCGCCCACCATTACCCCTCTTTAATGAGGGAAGCAGGAAGATTCTCACTCCTTCTCTTATTACTGCTCCTGTTTTAGATTTAAAGCCTTTACCTGTTCATTTGAAATATTTATACTTGGGATCTAATGATACTTTACCTGTGATTGTATCTGCATGTTTGGACAGGGAACAGGAGGAGCAACTTCTCGAGGTACTACAGAAGAGGAAAGCAGCTATGGGATGGACAATAGCAGATATTAAGGGGATCAGCCCCACAGTTTGCCAGCATAAGATCAGGCTCATGGAAGACAAGAAGCCGGTAGTTCAATTTCAGCGCCGCCTCAACCCTCACATGCAGGAGGTGGTGAAGAAAGAGGTGCTTAAATGGTTGGAAGCAGGTATCATTTATCCGATTTCCGACAGCACATGGACTAGCCCGGTACAATGTGTTCCCAAGAAGGGAGGTATAACTGTGGTGGAAGGGGACAAAGGTGATCAAATTGCCACACGTACCGTTACTGGGTGGAGAGTTTGCATGGATTACCGCAAACTCAATGATGCCACTTTGAAGGATCACTTTCCCCTCCCATTCGTGGACCAGATGCTTGATAGGCTAGCTCACCATTCACACTACTGCTTTTTGGATGGATATTCTGGGTATAATCAGATAGCGATTGAGCCGGCTGACCAGGAGAAGACGACATTTACTTGTCCATATGGGACATTTGCATTCAGACGCATGCCCTTTGGGCTATGCAATGCCCCAGCTACGTTTCAGAGGTGTATGATGTCTATCTTCTCAGATATGATGGAGCAAAATTTTGAAGTCTTCATGGATGATTTTTCGCTTTATGGTGATGGGTTCGAAGACTGTCTCCAGCAGCTAGCTCGGGTACTGGACAGATGTATTGACACCAACCTAGTGCTTAACTGGGAGAAGTGCCATTTCATGGTGACCGAGGGAATAGTGTTGGGGCACAAGATCTCCAGTAAAGGTTTAGAGGTAGACCGGGCGAAGATTGAGGTGATCGAGAAGCTTCCTTACCCTACGTCTGTCAAAGGGGTACGGAGTTTCTTGGGACATGCAGGTTTCTATCGGCGCTTCATTAAGGACTTTTCGAAAATCACAAAGCCTTTATCTGGTTTGCTTGAGAAAGATGCCGTGTTTGACTTCAATGAAGACTGCAAGACAGCTTTTGATTTGCTCAAGAAAAAGCTGATTAGTTCTCCCATTATAGCCACTCCAGACTGGACTCTACCATTCGAACTTATGTGTGATGCCAGCGATTACGCGGTGGGAGCAGTGCTGGGACAGCGGAAAGACAAGGTAGCTCATGTTATTTACTATGCTAGTCGTACTCTTAACACTGCACAGGTTAACTATGCCACCACGGAGAAAGAGATGTTGGCTATTATCTTCGCATTGGACAAGTTTCGTCCATATCTTGTGGGTTCCCAGGTGACTATTTTCACGGACCATGCAGCCCTCAAATATCTTCTTGCTAAGAAGGATGCGAAGCCTAGATTGATCCGATGGGTGTTACTGATGCAAGAGTTTGATATAGTGATAAAGGACAAAAAGGGTGTAGAGAACGTTGTTGCAGACCATTTGTCACGACTGGATAACGAAAAACAAGAAGATGTGCCGATTAGAGAAGATTTTCCAGACGAGCAACTTATGGTAGTGGTAGCAGCTGTGCCTTGGTTTGCGGATTTGGCAAATTTCAAGGCGCTCAAAATTGTTCCGAAAGACATGACGTTCCATCAGAAGAAGAAATTTTTCGCAGATGCACGACACTATTTCTGGGATGACCCTTATTTGTTTAGGTTGGGAGCTGACAATGTGTTGAGAAGATGCGTAGCTGAGCCAGACACTTTGGACATTCTTAGACACTGCCACGAATTGAATTGCGGAGGACATTTTGGCAAAGCGCGTACTGTGGCAAAGGTATTGCAAAGTGGATTTTACTGGCCTACTTTACATAAAGATGCTCATCTATTCGTGCAGAAATGTGATCGGTGTCAGAGAACCGGCAATATCTCCAGCCGAAACGAGATGCCTCAGAATTTCGTGTTGGAAGTAGAGCCTTTTGATGTCTGGGGCATCGATTTCATGGGACCATTCCCGTCTTCACTTGGCAATCTTTATATACTGTTAGCTGTGGATTATGTGACCAAGTGGGTAGAGGCAATGGCGTGCCCCAAAAACGATGGAGCTACTGTAGAGAGATTCGTGCGGAAGAGCATTTTTACACGGTTTGGAACTCCCAGAGCCATAATTAGTGATGAAGGATCGCATTTTGTGAATAAAGTCTTTGCCAATGTCTTGAGCAAATATGGGGTAAAGACGCATAAGATATCACTGGCCTATCATCCGCAGTCGAATGGGCAAGCAGAAGTTTCTAACCGAGAGATAAAAGGGATTCTGGAGAAGACAGTCAACCCGGGACGCAAGGATTGGTCTCTGCATTTAGACGATAGCTTATGGGCGTATAGGACTGCTTACAAGACTCCTTTGGGCATGTCTCCCTACCAGTTAGTGTTTGGGAAGTCATGTCATCTTCCGGTGGAACTCGAGCACAAGGCATTCTGGGCCTTGAAGAAGATCAATTTGGACGCTAAGCTCTCCGGTGAGCTACGAAAGCAAGCGCTACTTGAACTTGAAGAATTTCGATTGATGGCGTATGAAAGTGCGAAAATCTATAAGGAGAGGACAAAACTGTGGCACGACAGGCACATCATCCCGAGAGACTTCAAGGTAGGACAGAAAGTATTGATCTTCAATGCAAGACTAAAGCTGTTTCCAGGGAAATTGAAATCTAGATGGAGTGGTCCCTACACGATTACTGAAGTTTATCCCTGGGGATCTCCTGAGGTAGAGGATGCAAATGGGAACAGGTTTAAGGTGAATGGTCAGAGAGCGAAACCGTACGTGGACGGGAATTTCATTGGAGTCATTGAATGGCTTCATGCAACTCCCGCAGCTTGAAATATCTCTGAGGTAACTGGGTCGGGCCGTCGACCTTAAATTACAAAGCGCTTGTTGGGAGGCAACCCAACCTATTTACTGCTTTAGGATAGATTTTAATACTGTTTTGTAATTTTTATTCGGTTTGATGTTATTGAGAGGTGCGAGAGAGTGGATTTAATATTTCCAATGAGTATGTGCAGGAATACGAGGTGAAAGGCCTATTTCGGATCCCCCTTCTTGATGCGCGCGTGCGAAACAGAGTAAAAAGTCCGGATTTGCAGCTAAATACGCGTATCGGGATCCGAAGTGAAGAAATTGAAGATAGAAGCCATTTCTGCACCTATTCAACACACGCACCTGGGGAAGATCATGTTCCCGGACTCCCCGTCTTGATTTGTGCAAGAATTTGATTAGTGAACGGAGAAAGCTAGCACGCCGGCACGGATTACGAGGTGAAATTTTGAAGGACAGACTGAAATGAGAATTGAACAATGCCAACGTGTGGGGGTGGTCGAGAGCTTTCTGTAGACAGGTGGATCGCGCAAATCGGAGTCCGGATGAGGAAGTTACGCCAAAAAGGATGTTTTAGCAAGTAAAACGAGGCCAAAAGCATCCGGAAATGCAAAACGTGCCTTGGAACGCGTGAAATTGACAAATAAAATATTCCCCGGATTTTGGGAGTGTTTTAAGGTGAAAAGGGAGTCTCGAGGTCGAGGAGATCCTTCGGAAAGCAAAGGCACGATCGAAGACGCGAAAAATCGACAAAAAGGATGTTTTTGGCACAATTCAGCATTGTCTTCGTACTAAGACAATTGTCTTCGTACGAAGACTTTGTACTTTGAAAAAATTTTTGAACCTCTGAATTGTCTTCTTATAACAAGTTGCAGTATCTGTTTGAGAAGGCCTTCGTGCGAAGACAACTTGTCTTCGTACGAAGACTCTTCGCACGAAGAAAAGTGTCTTCGCACGAAGACATCGCGCAGAAAGACAGAAATAGCCAGCACGGATAGCAGCTTGTGGGTTATAATTTGGGGGCTTTTTAGACCTTTTGGCACGAACTTGAAGGTTAACCAGCTGATACTCGATTCATTCCTTCATTCTTCATCTTCAAACTCCATTCTTCTCCTCCATAGCCGCACGAGCTCAAGGTCACCCATCACTTGATTCTCCACCACAATCAACATTCTACCTAGGGTTTTGCTCGCAATTCCAAGGAGAACAAGATTCTACAGGAGCTTTTGAGTGAGAGTGTGAGACAAGTGAGAAATCAGAGGAGAAAAGAGCTAGGGTTTTGAAGAAGAAGTGAGAAATTGGACGAGTTGGGGCTTGATTCACCTTTCGGACGAGAAGGAAACATTGACGGGGACTACGCAAGGAGTAAGGAGCAGCAAGAAATTCGAGCTTTCGACAACTTTTTCCGGCACCATCAAAATCAGTCCGGGATCGTCAAATTGTGAAATTTTTGCGTCCGTAAGACTTGCTCCGGACGCGTAGGTACTATCTAAACCTCGTAATTTCATATTCGAGTCTTAGGCACATTGAGTAAAAGCCCGGTTATATTTTGTTGCGCTTAGAAGCGTATTTGGGGGCGATTGCGTAAAGTCCTAGGAATTGTTTGTTACGTGCCTACGTGTTTCGTTTAGTATACACTTCTTGTTCACGTGCACACTTGTTGAATTGCTTGTTTTACTTGAAACTGAATTTTAAATGGCGGGTGGAAAGAAACGGAAGACGGGAGAGGGTCCTTCGCAAGAGGCATCGGGATCGGGCGATCCTCAATTAGAGATTCCGCCTACTCCCCAATATGCTATCTTGAATGCCCCTTTCCCGGCTAAACCGGGTATTGTCGGCCGACGAAAGGCCAAGGCTAATTTGAAAGAGAGAAGTATTGGGCCCGGATACTATGATAGTTTCCGTTTCGTCACTCATGAGGCCCATCTTGACTCTCGAAGAGATACTTATCTGACTAAGAACGGACAGCCCGAAAAGGCATTTCCATTGCACGAGGACATGCCTCAAGCAATTAAGGAAATTTATGAGCGCGAGAAGCTTGACAATTGGTTTAAGCTAGTAGGGCAGTCGAGTTCACATATTACGCGAGAGTTTTTGTTCAATTTGCGTTATGCAAAGGATGGTGAGAGTCAAGATCCTCGTCTCGTTTACTGTCGGAACGAGTGGATAGTCTTCACGCCAGAGACTATCGCACTCGCCATGGGTTTTCCCGCATTGAAAGACGGTTGTGGGTTAGAGACGGTTCTTCGTAGTGAGAATCTTTGGTCTCGTCTAAATGCTTTTTGCTTTGCGAAGGGGGTTGATCCATGGGACAGGAAAGGGGAGGTGATTCATTGGAAGGCCGAGAAGAGGTTTTATAGGCCGGAGGCTAGGTGGTGCTGTGAAGTGTTAGAAAACTGGGTTTTGGGAATCACACGAAACCCTAGTTATACTTTCCGCCTCTCTGTCTGGGCTCTTTGTCTTTACACCGGGGTTAGAATTAACATCCCCAAACTGATTTGGGAGAACTGTCTTGAGAGGGTGTCGAGGACGAACAAATTGGGCCCCGGTCATACCTGCTTGATCACTCACCTAGCCAAAACTGCTGAAGTAGTCATAGGGAGAGATATGGACTTGAAACCGTTTACTGCTAGGAAGTGGCATAGGTTTGATGAGACAGCGAGGAAGAAGGGCAAGGGTAGGAGGATGAACACCTCTAGGTTTGACAACCAGGTTGCCTACGACCACTTGAGAGAGGAGATGGCCCGGGATAGACTTGAGAGGAGACGCCAGTTTGCCCACACTCGGGACAATCAGGCGAAGCTGGGGGGTTTAATCCAGATGGTTGGCCAGTGGGTTATACAGTCTAGTGGTCAGGCGGCGGGGGAGTTTGTTCCACCGGTCCCGACGGCGGATCCATGGTTTCAGGAGGATGACTTTGAATATGAGGTTCCGCCGAGTGAGGATGAGGAAGAAGAAGATGAGGAGGAGCAAGAGGAAGATGAGGAGGAAGATGACGAGTAGTGGAGTGTGCCCTCGTGCTAGAATTGTTGAGTCCTCGTGTTATCGTTGAGGACAACGATGCATTCTAGTGTGGGGGTGGTTGAATCCTTTTTACTAGTCAGTGTCGTGTCTTTGCATCGCCAGTGTCTGCATGTAGTTAGAGGTTTTTGGTTATGTCCTTATTTTTGATTTTATTATTCATCTTTTTGGCACGTTTTGGTATTTTTGAGTCAACCCGCCATTGTTGAGTCGTTAGTCGAGTTGGCCTTGCATATAGTGTAGGTAAAAAAAAAAAAAAAAAAAAAACAAAAAAAAAAAATCTAAAAATGTGAAAAATCCAAAAAAAAATTAAAAATTTGAGAAAGGGCAATTGAAAAAAGCTGAAAATTCGGTAAAATCGAGAAGTGTGAGACTTTTAGGCATAGGGCGTGAATTGCGATCGAGAGTGACAATGTGAGAATCCCTTAGTAAGTATAGAGAAACTCTCTTTACGGGAATGCGTGCCTATTTTACACACGAATTTAATTCTTTCAAATTTAAAGTGTGTGCCTAATTTTCTTACAAGAGTTGAGCTAGGTGTGAGCTAAACAAGCCGAACGTTCTTGTGTACGTCTTAGGTAGTCGCCAACCCGCCTCGTAGTGGCACACAGAACAGCTGTGCGAGGTGTGTATTAGAGCACTCACTGCTTCTAGAACTTACCTTGTAGGACCACTAGCAAACCCGTATTTGAACCATGGATTCTTTGACAACCTTTGGACTTAGGGTGACGATTCTTGGCCTTCAGCATTGATTGGTTAGAATCACCGCTTTAGTGCGTCACGAGGGTGTTGTAGTTGAGGGGGTTCGATGAGGGAGTACTTCATGCTATATTTGTGTGAGTTTTACATATCGCATGCGCTTCATTTGTTATCTTCGAGGGGAATGCGAGGGTGAGTGAGAGTAGGCTTGCGCACTTCGGTGTGGCGGTGTTCCATGGCATTACAACATGGACACAAGTGAGGAGAGCCGTGAGTGTGTACATCTAATGCACACAAAACTTGGGTTGGGGGAATTTAATAGGTGGATCGTGCTAGGTACCGGATCTTACTCATCATGGCGTAGGAGGTTTGGTTGGATTAGGCACGAGACAGACATTTGATCGACTACTTGAGAGGGGACAGGATTACATTCGAGTGTGGGGGTGTCGACATTTGACTTCGGACATCGAGATTGCGTTTGCGACGACTCCATCCCCACACATGCTCTTTTATGTTAGCGGCTTTGTTGATTTACACCGAGGATTTCATTGAGATAGGGAGAGACATTGATTTGTGATTTATACGTGATTTGGATATTGTCTCTCCTTACGATTACATGATTAGCTTGATTCATTGGAAGACCACTCGTGAAAGATATTGAAGGAATTATGCAGGATTTTGAGAGATTTAAAAAAAAAAAAAAAAAAAAAAATCAGAAAAAAAAAAGAAAAGAGAGAAAAAAAGGAGAGATGAATAAAGGTAGAATGAGAAGCTTTGTGGAAGAACGAGTGGAGAAGCGACTAGTTCACGAACGGGAAATTTTGGCTTATGCATTATTCATGACAATGGCCGCGGAGATCGTAATTGTACCGGGGTTTGAGGGGATCGAGGGCCGGAGATGGTGAGTTTCGGGCTTGGTTTCCATCATTGTTGTGAGGGTGTGTGAGCTATGGTATTTGTGAGAATGTGACGCTTTAGGACTTGTATTTGATTCTTATCCTATTTGTCCCTAAAGCCTCATCATTTTAAACCCGTTAGCGGATTAGGAGCTCGGACCTTGAACGTGGCTTAGCCTAGCGTAGCCTTTTATTTTGTGGCACACATGAAAAGGTAGTGCATTCTTGTACTTAGTAAAGTTAGGTTCTCTATACTAGCTAGGGGGAATTCATGTTGACGAATTTGATTTCGAATCATTCCTTGTGTCTAGATTTCTCATCGCTTCGTGTGAATCGGTTTAAGCTAATGGAGATTGCCCAATCTCACAAAAGAAAAGAAAAAAATTGTATTTCAATACTTGCATTGTGAATATTGCATTTGCATATAGGTGCATTGTGTATAATCGAGTCGTGTCGACTAGTAGGAAGGATGGTTGGTGAATGGTTCTACTCGGATTAGTATGCAAGAGTTCATGGTTTTGTATGCAATGTGAGGTGATAGTATGCAATTGGCGTAGGGAAGTTATGCAATGAGTAATTGGTAGTATGCAAAGTTGGATGAATTGCGGAAAAGCGAAAGAAGTTTTGACTTGAGAGAGATGGAATTGACTTGGGAGATTTGCTCGGGACGAGCAAAAGGTAGTGTGGGGGTAGTTGATAACTCCGTTTTCGGAGTTATTTTATGCCTTTTATTTCTACGTTTTGCGTGCTTATAATGGAGAATTTGTCGTCTTTTGAGTAAATTAAGCGTAAATGTGAAAATATGAGTTCATGTGCAATACTTGTCAAATCCGGGCGTTTCTTTAGATTTGTGAGCTTTTTATTGTGATATGATCGCGGGTTGTGTTTTCGTATTGTGATTCGCAGGAAAACAGGGCTTGGATGATCGTGCGGGATTTGGAAGCGAACTTCGGAAACGAGGAACTCAAAGACAAGTCAAGAGGAGAGTCAAAAGAGGAAGGAGAAAGTCAAAGGAAAGTCAAAGGAAAGTCAAACAGAAGAGAAAGTTCAAAGAAAGTCAAAGGAAGGTCAAAGGAAGAAAGAATGGAAGAAGAGAGTCAAAGAGTGGAAGAGAAAAGTCAAAGGAGGCAAAAAGAGGGCTGGACACAGTTGTCTTCGTGCGAAGACATTTGTCTTCGTGCGAAGACTTTATCCTTAGCCAAAAATCGACTCTGCAGCATTCTCTTCTTAAAACCACTCTCAGTATCTACATAATAAGGCCTTCGCACGAAGAGGCAGAAGTCTTCGTACGAAGACTCTTCGTGCGAAGACAACTGTCTTCGTGCGAAGAGGTCGGGGGACAGCAGCAGTTTTTTGGGGCTTTTCCGTATTATTTCCAAACTTTGTAATATTATTATGGGAACGTATTTAAGACTTTTAGGTCGTCTTTTTCAGTAGTTTTTGGAGATTAGAGACATCTTTGGAGATCAAGAAGCCTTGGAGAGAGCTTAGGAGCTTTTGGATCATTCGTTTGAATTCTAAACTCTCGTTTTTCTTGATTTCTATGTTTAAACTCATTATAATCGTCGTTTTGATTATGAATATGAGTAGCTAAACACCTTTTGCTGGGAATTCTCGTTTGGTGTAGCTAGGGTTTGATCTAAAGTTGATGTTTTGATGATTGTAATGCATGCTTTAGCTTAATCTCTCGTGTTTATTCACTATTATGGATTATTTGCGTTCTTAATCTTATTATCTTTGCGAGTAGCTAACGTAGAGGTAGAATCAATTAGTTTCACGCGGTAACTCCGTGACAATTAGTCGGTAAATCGAATATTCCACCTAGTCGTATCAATGTTTGGTAACTCGGCATCGTTAACTAGGATCGTTAAAGTAGAAGTATGTTATTAATGCGTGCTTAAAGCTAAATTAGGCTTGGTAACTCGGTCTAGTTTAACCTAAGTATAGTGGACTTGATTGGTAACTCGTTAAGTTCAACATTGCTTGATTAATAGTGAATAACACGTGGTTGTTTTACAAATCGAAACATAAATTTGGATCAACCTAGTGAACCTAGAGAATTCCCGGTGCTTTTCCCTTATTGATAAAAACCTCCAATTATTCATTCTTTATTAATCGTGAATTATTTCACTTGGTTAATTGAGAATTTTGCGTTTAATTTCTTAGAATTAGATAAAAACACAACTTGCGACTTGCCCACATAAGGTTTAGAATAATAATTAATTTAAATAAAGTCCCTTGGGTTCGACAACCCGGATTTCCGGTTTATTACTACACACGACGGCTGTGCACTTGCAGTTGGAACGTGTCAATATTCAAGTAACACAAGAACTCTGTAGGTCGAGTAGAGTACGTCATGAGCCAGAGAGGTATGTACTTCTCGTTACTGAGCTCGGTGACGTATTACCCATAGATGATGAGCCTACTACTTACGGAGAGGCCATGAAAGGTCCAGAATCAAAGAAGTAGCTTGAGGCCATGGGATCCGAAAAGGAATCCATGTATTCCAACCAAGTATGGACTTTTGTGGAACCACCCGATGGGGTTCGGCCCATAGAGTGCAAGTGGGTCTTTAAGAAGAAGACTAACATGGATAGCAATGTAGTTGCCTATAAGGGCCGACTGGTGGCTAAAGGATTCAGACAGATTCATGGTATTGACTATGATGATACCTTTTTCCCAGTCGCAATGATCAAATTTATTCGAATCTTTATTGCGATTGCATCTTACTATGAGATTTGGCAGATGGATGTCAAAACAACGTTTATGTCTTGAAACCTCCTTGAGGATGTGTACATGACCCAACCTGAGGGTTTTGAAGATGCAGAGCTGATGCGCAAACTAACGTGCTGTTCGCAAGTATACGAATCTTGTAATACCGGGCGTAATTAAGCTCGGGTGATCGTTCCCACGAGGACTATTTCGGGTTTTTCGAGAAATCAGTTTTAACTTCCAGAGTATAAAAGGAGGAGTAGTTTAGGATTGTGATTAACTATAAACTAAAAATAAACAAAATAAAACGCAAATATTTTTTGTGACGTTTTTCTGAAAATCTTGAAGGTTGTAAATCTAGGGTTTGAAATACTAGGTCCAGGATCCCCTAGGGTTTCTTCAGAATTATATTCTTCGGTTTGATATGAAAACACTCAGCAGTTTTAATTATCCGTGCCACGTACCGATTGTGCAGTAACCTTTCAGATTCCACACGCTGTCACGATCCTGCAAACTTTCGGGTTCCTGTTAAGCTGCCTAAGTCTGCAGTCTCGTTCTAAGTCTGCTAGGGTTTCTAACCTGTCCTGATGGCCCGGGTCAGATTCTCTAACAGTTGGTCTATACGTTTTGGCTAGCCCTATCTCCCTTTCTCTGGTCGGTCTATCAGGGTAAGGTACTAAATCCTGTCTTTTCTTCCTAACCCTAACCTGACGTTTTCACCTACAGGCTCGGGTCTATAGCAATTCTGGTTCGCGACTCCGATCATGCATAAAAAGATATAATCAAAGACAGAATAACTGATAATACTACAGAATTAGGATAACGTAATCATGAATTCATACTCAAACTGCAGAACAATGTCTGAAAACGAAACCCTAGGTTCACCGAGAACCTAGGTAAAAGGTTTAGCTACTAAACGACATAACTAAATAACAAAGTTTCTGAATTTAAAAGAGAGATTAAGATCAAACTAAGTCTTCGGATCTGGATGAGTGCTTCCGTGCTCTCCCGGGATGCTCAGACTTGTCCTTGGATGAATTGCCTTGTGTGTTGTGTCTTCAAAACGAGTCTGGACGAGTCTTTTTATAGTGCTGGCGAATTTCTGGAACTTGTCAATATTTACGAAACTGCCACTGCCCGAAACCGCCCCAGTTTTTGTGCTGTCTGTGTATAATACGCAGCCTGCTGCGTATAATACGCAGACAGGGTCTTCTCCTGCTGCTTTTTCTCCACTTTGTGCTTGCTGTCTGCGTATTTTCTGCGTATTTTCTGCGTATAATACGCAGACAGGGACCCATCTTGCTTTCCAACCTCCTCACTCTGCGTATTTTCTGCGTATTTCTCCCCCTGGCTGCGTATTTTCTGCGTATAATACGCAGACAGGGGAGAAAATCTGTCCAAAACCCCTCTCCCTCCTTGCTGCCTGCGTATTTTACGCAGGGTCTGCGTATTATACGCAGACAGCAAGGCAGGGTGCTCTTTTCTGCCTCTGTTTGCCTCCTGCTGCATTCCCGATCCATTCCTGCTGCATTCCCGGGCCCTGTTCCTGCATAGACAACATGAACACACCCGCGATCATATCCAAATAAAGTACGGAAAATGCATAAATTTATAAAGAGCAAGTAACTGTCTCGTTCCTAAACCCGAGGCGTTCCGAGGGTGAAAATGGGCTAAAACGTGAGTTTTCCGGCACAAATACACAAAAACCGGGCTATAAGATAACCCCTATTTGGGCGTTATCAAATACCCCCGCACTAAATATTGCTCGTCCCGAGCAATCCCCTTGCATACCAACCTGCTTACATACCTCTCGGTTTTTGCAAAACCGACCCTGTCGTGCATACACTACCTTTGCATACTCCCTGCAATTGCATACTCTTTCAACCTGAACCGTATAACCAGACGACTCGATAGAAAGACTGACTCAGATAGAATATACACAGACTCAATATACACGACTCAACAAATATACTAAACAATTATTTTTGGTGAGATTGGGCAATCTCAAAAACATAACCGAGTGTCCTCAAAACCTCACCCTTTTTCCAGAAAATACTTCCCTGCAATCGATCGGTAAGTCTGAACAGATGTCTCTGGTGGATTTAAGCACGGGACCCGAGTACTGTTACTTTTGCTATCAACCTGAGCGAATCCCTAGTTAACCGACCATCCGAGCTATTTCCGAATCAAGGTTCTAAATCTAACAGGTAGGATATATATATGTAAAGGTATGGCATGATCCTACTCGTTATGACATTCTCACAATTTCCCAAACTCACACCCCTCACCGAGTTCCCGAAAAACTGCCTGAAACACCTAAGTTCCTGCCATATCAATCTTCCTGTCCCTCGGTGTGTCTTCGCCGTTCTCGCGGCCACAAATGTGAAGCGGTGTAACTGTCTCGAAAATCGTGCTACTCACTCAGCTTTTTGACTCGATAACATAAACAACATAAATAACTGAAAAACTGCACAACTAGATCATTCATTTTTTTCTGTTTTTTTTTTCTTTCTTTTTCTTTTTTTTTTTTTTTTGTATTTTCTTTTTTTTTTCTTTTTTCATTTTTTTTTTATAATACGACTCTATATACACATAAATACACGAATAACGATAAATAAACTGACTAAAGCTGAGTGAGTATAATAAACTGTCGTCGTGGGGTATGAAAGATGTCCTCATATGGAATACCCCCACACTAATCCTGAAGCGCTGATCCTGTAGTCGAAATAATACTGTGCAGTCCCACCGAACCTCCTCATCACCAAAGATGTAGAAAAACGGCACAACCACCAATTAACCTCTCAACCCCCCGGACCCCATAATGTGCGGAAAGATGTCTCGCACGCGACTAACTCCTCCTGTGGTCACTATATAATGCAGTGATCCACCTCCGCAAATTAATGCACTGTCGCCTCTCACTCACCCTGTCCTTCCCTCGAAAAGCGTGTCAATGTCGAAACTGTCCAAAACTGATATGTCATGAAGTGCTCCATCTAAAACCCTCCCCAACTCACTCCCTCCGTCATAACTCGTAGAATAGCCAACTAATCGACTGATGAGGTCTCAAAGAAGGCTTCCTAGGCTATAGTGGCTAAGAATAAAAGGGGTAAATGGCTTCAAACGGGTTTACTAGTTGGACCTAGGGATAAGAAACAGGACGTGAGGTCCCTTGATAGCCAGTCACTCCACCGAAAGATGCGATGACCGTGACGGCGCCCGTGGGCGGGTTGTCGACTACCTAGATGACGGCGGTGTGGCAACTAGTCGGATCCTTAGCTCAGGTGATAACTACTTGCGGTTTCCAAGGGTCACTGGCTCTCACCTATCTACTATACCTCGGTGCAAGCTTTCTTTTCTGTCAAAGGGTTTAATCTCGATTTCTTCCCAGATTCTGTTATCTTGATTGCCCTTTCTCAAATTTTCTGATTTTTTTAATTTTTTTGGATTTTCTGAAAATTTTCGATTTTTTTTTTTTTTAAATATACACAATGCAAGGTCAGAATGATGTGGTGGGTCGACTCAAATACGTAAAATATGCTGACTCAAAAAATAAAATAAAAACTGCAAATAAATGTGAAAAAACGTGCAGACCGGGTTATGCAGACACGACTCCCACCCCCACACTAAGAGGTGGCATGCCCTCATGGCACTGACTCGTCTGGACTATACGGCGGGTCTGACCCGGTCTCGGATGAACCGGACATGCTGCTGGGTGAGCTGCTGGTCTGCCTGAATCTGGCACTACTCGACTGTCGTGGGTGCGAGCTCGACGACTGGCGAGACCGTGAGCTCGATGACTGTCTGGACTGTGTCCGGGATCCTGACCTACTGCTAGGTGGGTGTGGGCCCGGTGCTGTGGCATGCTCACTCGAGCTCGCCTCGTCCGACCAGCTGGTAGTGTACTCACTGGAATAGGAGGGAGGGAAGATAATAGGCAATGGCACCTCTCGGCCCGCATGACGGGCTGCCTCGCGCTGCTCCTCTCGGAGTGCAGTAATCGCATCGCCATGGTCTTTGGCTATCTTCTTCGTGGTCTTCTTGAGGTGCTTTAGGTATCGGAAAACTTTCCCTAACTTGTTAAGCACCTTCTCACCTAAAGACGCCTGGCCAGCACGGCATCCCTCAAGTCCCTCCTCTACTCGGGCCAACCTACGGTTCATGACCGAAAGTGGCGGTGGACCGGTCGGACCTCTCGTACCTCTCGTACTAGGTCTAGCTCTCTGACTCGGCCCGGCTCTCTGGCTCGGCTCTCCGTGGTCATGGGTGGACTGAGAACGCCTAAGTGTAGACGCTCCCGTCCCCCGAGTAGGTCTGTCCTGGGTCGATCGCCTCCTAGGGGCAGGGGCAGGCTCATCCTCCTCCATAGGGTCTGCATCAAGGTCGATGACTGGGTCATTCGGTCCCGGACCTCCCCCTCTAATCTTCCTATAGGCCTTAAGAAGAGGAGGATTCCAGTCACCCTCAAGCTCGGAGAGAGGAATCTGGTAATTACGAGCCAGTTGGATAATCAGGTTGCTATACCCGAGTCCCTTCCGGCTCGCTGAGGCGTTCCTCTCCTGAATATAAGCCCAAATGAGCTGAGCTATATCAATCCGTCGCCTCATCATCAGGCAGTACACTATCATGGTCGCCTCATTCTCGAGGTAGGTAAAGTGTTGGATCCCCATAATGCGGTTCACCACCCATTCAGCCCACCACTTGGCAGGTTTGCACAAAAATCCCGAGTGCAGTTTCAGCCCCACGTTTCCTTCTTCCTCAAAGTGGGCCCCCGCGGCTCCACCTGTCAAAACCCTCAAAATTTCCCCAGCTGACGGAGGGTCACTCACAGCTAACTGGTATGCACACGGCTCTTGGGATGGTGGAATCCCGTAAGCCTGCCTAATAGAGTCAGGGGTCAGCAAGATATAGTCACGACGGCAATAAATCCACCGCACATCAGTGTTCTCGGCATCGCCGGCATGCATAAGGTTGCAAAAGAATTCCCTAGTCAGCCTAGAACTAGACGTACCCTCAAACCCGGCTAGTGAAGTGCCAAAAATGTCTGCTCGACTGGCAAAATTCACCATCTGGATTGGCATCCTATCATCGTCTACCTCGAATCTGTGGTCCTTAGCCAACCTATAGTTCGGCTTTTTACCGGTCAGATAATAGTCATGGGCACGGTGGGTCACAAACCGATAACTGTCAAAGTTATGCGGTGTAAGTTCGCTGACAGGGATATCAATCGGCTCGTGCCGACGGTTCGGGTCAATGACAGGTTTGACTAAAGCCATGAAAATGCAAAAACGAGCAGAAACAGAATTCTAGAGTACGTGCGCGTGAAATAGTGCGTCTCAGCAAATAAGCCCCCTAGAATCTACCAGAGGTCCACACGGCACGGAAACCGAGAAAAATTTCAGAAATAATGACCCGGCTACGGGTCGTGCTTAAAACTGAAAATTTTAAAGAGAGGGAGGAAAATTGGACCTTCCCACAACGGGAGTGAAGTGCAGAATCCGGCAAGGTTATCGCCGGAAAGCCGCCTGTAAACCGCCGTCCAGCCGCCGCCTAAGCCGCCGGAAAAGTCAACTTTGCCGGAATGAAATTCCGGGCACACTCACGCGTAGCCTTCTTCCTCCTCTTCAACGCTCCCTTCTGTGAAATTTTCCGGTTTGGCTTCAAACTCAACAAATCTGATATTTTTCCTCAAGAACACCCTTCACTTTCCTTCCACCCCCACACTTGCTCGGTTGGAATTTCTGAAAACCGAGAGTAGTTCCGTGCTCCTTGCGACGAGGGGATTCCAAAAATGCCTTCGGTTTTTTGATTTCGAGCACTTTTGAAAATTTGGTGTGTTGGTGCTAGAGAGGAATGGAGGTAGAGAGAGAAAGCTTGGAAGCAACAATGGCTTCCCCATGGCCGGCCTCCCCTATTTAACCCTAAGTGCCAAAATGACCAAAATGCCCCTGGCTTAAAATGGTCAAAAACTGCTAATTTTGTGCGTATAATACGTATATGTTGCGTATTTTACGCAAACAGCGGTACCGGGTGATCAAAAAATTTAAAAAAAATTGCATTTTCCTTCTCTGTCTGCGTATAATACGCAGGAAGCTGCGTATTTTACGCTGACAGGGAGGGAAAATGAATTTTTGAAATTTTTTTTTTTTTTTTTTTTCAAAAACTGATTTTTCAGTGCTGTCTGCGTATAATACGCAGAAACCTGCGTAAAATACGCAGACAGCCCTCAAAATAATTTTTCAATTTTTCCAAAAAAGTCAATTTTTGGTGCTGTCTGCGTATAATACGCAGAGACCTGCGTAAAATACGCAGACAGCAGCAAAATTAATTTTTCAAATTTTTTTTTTTTTTTTTTTTAGAAAAATACAGTTTATACTGCTGGCTGCGTATAATACGCAGAAACCTGCGTAAAATACGCAGACAGCAGTTAAAATAATTTTTCAAAAATTTTCAAAAGTCAGTTTCTCTTTGCTGTCTGCGTATAATACGCAGAAAGCTGCGTAAAATACGCAGACAGCAGAGAAAAATTATTTTCATTTTTTGTTTTTTTTTTTTTTTCACCTCGGTTATTTTGATACTGTGGGTTGAATGGGGGTGACTTTTCTCTCTCTCTCTCCTTTCTGTTTCTTTTCGTCTGCTTCTTCTGTATCTGCACATGCTCAATTTTCATTAAATACCCACTCATCTCACCTCTCTCAAAAATTCAAAACTTAAAATAAAAATAATATAATTTAAACTTACTACGTTGGGTTGCCTCCCAACCAGCGCTTTGTAATTTTCGGTCGACGGCCCGACCCAGTTACCTCAGGTTCAATCACGGGTCGTCGAAGTAGATTGGATCTACTTTGGCGACCTCGGCGTTCTCGAGATACGGCTTGATTCGGTTTCCGTTCACCCTGAAGCTTGAGTTGTCTTTTGGATTCTCTAGCTCGAATGCGCCCCATGCGAATATCTTCCTGATGATGAACGGCCCCGACCAACGAGATCTCAACTTTCCCGGAAAGAACCTCATTCTTGTGTTGTAGAGAAGTACCTTGTCTCCTTCGTTGAACTGCTTTGGCGTGATACGCTGATCATGCCACTTCTTCGTCTTCTCTTTATAAATTTTGGCGCTCTCAAATGCCGTCCTGCGGAACTCCTCTAATTCCAGCAGCGCCATCTTTCTCTTATCTCCGGCCAGACTCTCATCCATGTTGAGCAGTTTGATAGCCCAATAGGCCTTATGTTCCAGCTCAACCGGGAGGTGACACGCTTTCCCAAACACGAGCTGGTATGGTGACATTCCCAGCGGTGTTTTGAAAGCTGTCCTGTATGCCCATAACGCATCATCCAGTCTTATCGACCAATCCTTCCGGCCCAGATTTACGGTTTTCTCAAGAATGCCCTTGATCTCTCGGTTTGACACCTCTGCCTGCCCGTTAGTCTGGGGGTGATAAGGCAGTTATACCTTATGGATCGATACCCCATACTGCTTAAGTACCCTGGCAAACACTTTGTTAATAAAGTGTGACCCTTCATCGCTGATCATTGCTCTGGGGGTCCCGAATCGTGTGAATATGTTGCGTTTCAGAAAACGCTCAACTGTTGCTGCATCGTTTTTCTGACACGCTATCGCCTCGATCCACTTCGTAACATAGTCCACTGCCAACAGTATGTACAGATTTCCCATAGAAGACGGGAACGGCCCCATGAAGTCAATCCCCCATACATCGAAGGGTTCAACCTCTTGCCAAATAGTCAAAGGCATCTCGTCCCTATGTGACGTACTCCCTGTCCTCAGGCATCTATCGCATCCCTGTACATAATCATGACAGTCCTTGAAAAGTGTTGGCCAAAAGAAACCTGACTGCAGTACCTTGTGTGCCGTGCGGGTCCCTCCGAAGTGACCCCCACACTGAGCCGAGTGGCAGTGCCTGATCACGTTCCAGGCCTCGTGGGTCGGAACACATCTCCTCAGAATGTTGTCGGCTCCCTGCTTGAACAGATACGGGTCGTCCCAGAAATACTGCCGGCTTTCAGAAATAAACCGTTTCCGCTGTGACGGGGTTAGGTCCTCGGGAAGCGTGCCACTCACCAGATAGTTGGCTATAGCATAGTACCACGATCTCCCCAGTTTGACCGCCATGATGTGCTCGTCCGGGAAGTTTTCCTGTATCGGTACCGGGTCCACCTTGGCATTCTCAAGCCTGGAAAGGTGGTCCGCTACGACGTTCTCGACTCCCTTCTTATCCCGGATTTCCACATCAAATTCCTGCATCAGCAATACCCACCTTAGCAGTCTCGGCTTTGCGTCCTTCTTGTCCAGCAGATATTTCAGGGCACTATGGTCGGTAAAAACGATGACCTTTGACCCGACCAAGTACGGCCTGAATTTATCCAAGGCATATACCACAGCAAGCAGCTCCTTCTCAGTAGTGCCATAGTTGATCTGGGCATCGTTGAGTACACGACTTGCATAATATATCACATGGCACACCTTGTCCTTCCGCTGCCCCAAAACTGCACCGACTGCATAGTCGCTTGCGTCACACATCAGCTCAAACGGAAGTGACCAGTCCGGTGTAGTGATAACCGGGGCTGTGGTCAGCTTCTCCTTCAAATGGTCAAAGGCCTGCTGACAAGCTGCATCAAAGTCAAAGGGCACGTCTTTTCCAAGTAGAGCGCAGAGTGGCTTCGTGATCTTGGAAAAGTCTTTGATGAACCTCCGGTAAAATCCTGCATGTCCCAGAAAACTTTTGATCGCCTTTACGGTTGTCGGATATGGGAGCTGTTTTATCACCTCGATCTTGGCCCTGTCCACCTCGAGTCCCTTGCTGGAAATTTTGTGACCCAGCACGATCCCCTCGGTGACCATAAAATGACACTTCTCCCAGTTCAGCACCAAATTCGCCTTCTTGCATCGGATCAGGACCTGTCCCAGGTGGTGCAGGCAGTCGTCAAAACTGTCCCCGAACAGTGAAAAATCGTCCATAAAGACCTCCAGATTTTTCTCGATCATGTCGGAGAATATTGCCATCATGCATCTCTGGAACGTGGCTGGAGCGTTACACAACCCGAATGGCATGCGCCGGAACGCAAACGTACCATACGGGCAGGTAAACGTTGTCTTCTCCTGATCTTCCGGGGCTATGCAAATCTGGTTGTACCCGGAGTACCCGTCCAGAAAGCAATAATAGGCGTGATGGGCTAGCCTGTCCAACATCTGGTCCATGAATGGTAGCGGGAAGTGGTCTTTCAGAGTTGCATCGTTTAGCCTCCGGTAGTCCATACAGATCCGCCAGCCTGTAACCGTGCGCTGTGCAATCTGTTCCTGGTCCTCATTCTGCACCACCGTAATACCCCCCTTTTTGGGCACGCACTGGACCGGGCTGATCCAAGTGCTGTCGGATATGGGGTATATGATTCCTGCTTCCAGCCACTTCATGACCTCCTTGCGCACAACATCCTTCATGTTCGGGTTCAGTCTCCGCTGGGGCTGAATCACTGGTTTCTTGCCTTCTTCGATCCTGATCTTGTGCATGCAATAGGAGGGGCTGATCCCCTTAATATCTGCAATCGTCCAGGCGATTGCTTCTTTATGCTCTCGCAATACCTCCAGCAGTTTCTCTTCCTGTTCCTGGGATAGAAGAGAAGAAACAATTACGGGCAGAGTATTATTATTACCAATGTACGCATACCTGAGATGGTTCGGGAGCGGTTTAAGCTCGAGTGCAGGTGGCTCCTTGAGTGACGGAACCAGAATCATCTTCTGCCCGCCATCTTCGTCCCGGTGCAAAGTGGTCCAGTCCTCGGCTCTCATGGCCTGCTCGCACCGAGTCATCTCCTTCTCTTCTCCGTACATGCTATCAATTTCTTCCCATAACTGATCCATCTCCTCGTTTTCCCAGCCATCATCAACTACGTCTATGGCAAAAATATCTTCGTGATCATAATAATTTGGCAGTTGCAGATTTTTGAAAACATTAAATTTAACCTTGTCCTCGTTAATCTGCATGGTCAGTTCACCGCTCTTGCAATTTATCATAGCTTCTCCAGTGGCCAAAAACGGCCTGCCCAGTATGAGCGGTACCTCCCCTGCCTCCATGTCCAGGATCACGAAATCTGCTGGAAAAATGAGCTCACCGACCTTTACCAAAATATCTTCGATAACTCCATAAGCCTGTTTTACGGACCTGTCTGCCATCTGCAGCATGATTCTGGTGGGCCGGGGCTCCCCGACCTTCAAACTCTTGAAAATCGTCAATGGCATCAGGTTGATGCTGGCCCCTAGGTCACACAGAGCCTTTCCTGTGTAAGCATTACCCAGGGTGACCGGTATTACAAAACTGCCAGGATCTTTTCTCTTCCTCGGTAGCCCATTCTTCACACAGTTGCTCACTTCTGCCGTCAGGTTTATAGTCTCGAAATCGCTCATTCGCCTCCTCCCATACAAGATGTCCTTGAGGAATTTGGCGTAAGTGGGCATCTTAGCCAAAGCCTCGGCAAAAGGTATGTTAATCTGCAGCTGCTTGAACATCTCGAGAAACCTGGCGTAGTCCTTGCTATCGTCCCTCTTTCGTGTCTTCAAGGGGTATGGTACCTCCTTGGAGACAGGTACCGTTTCTGCATCTGTCTCATTCTGCACTGCATCCTTCTCAACCGAGCCCTTCGGCTGGGGGCGGTCGACTGAGCTGTTATCCCGGCCAGACAGTTTGCGTTCTACTTCTTTCGACTTTTCTGCGCGTGCGTGGCTAGGGTACGGTGGATCCTGCAGTGCTACTCCACTCCGAGTGGTGATAGCATTGATCTGAGCACGTGGATTATTCACTGTATTCGAGGGCAAGTTTCCTGGATGTCTCTCCGTTAGCTGCTGTGCTAACTGCCCCACTTGTACCTCCAAAGCACGTAGCGACGTTTTGGTTGTCTGCATGTCGGCTGTCAGGGCGTCCATGTGTTTGAACCGGGACTCCATGGTCTGGAACATGGACTTGATCTCTTTCATCTGGGCGTCGTACTGCTGCGCGGATGGGACTGACTGAGCCTGCTGGGCTGGTCCAGCCTGCTGGGCTGGTGGCCTGTGCTGGAATCCCGGTGCATAAACTGCTGCGTTTGGGTTTCCGTACCGAAACCCGGGATGGTCTCTCGTACCCGGTCGGTACCGGCTCGGGTCCCACTGCTGCTGTACGTAGTTGGTGTCTTCGGTCCTTAGCTCCTCAATGGCTGCGTCCAGATCAGGTTCTTCGACTGCTGCAACAGTCTTCTTATCCGAGTAGACTTTCGTGGCCAAGTCATGAACGATCCTGGCCAGATTGTCTATCCGGTCATCCTCTGCGGGTTCGGCTCTAGCTGCCATCCTGCGATCGTCAAACAGTCGGGTATCCTGCTTGGCCAACTGCTTCATCAGGTCATACGCACCTTCTTTGTCCACGTGATACAAGAAGTTTCCCCCGGCCTCTCTGTCAATCCTGTCGGCGTTCTCCCTGTCTAGGGCATGGTAGAAAACCTGCAGGATTTTCGCGTCTCCAAAACCGTGGTTCGGGCACCGTTTGACCAATCTCATAAGCCTGTCCCATGCGTCCACCACCGTCTCCCCCATCTTCTGCCTGAATGACAGGATCTCGCTCTGTAACTGTATGACTCGGGAGGCGGGATAGAACTTTGCCAGAAAATCTGCGACACACTCCTCCCACGTGGTGATGGATCGGGGTGGTCGGGATTCGAGCCAGTCTTTGGCTACTCCGTAAAGACAGTATGGAAATAAGATCAGCATGAGTGCCTCTGCTTCTACCCCCTTGTATCTGACCTTGTTGCAGTAATCTTCGAATTTCCCGATAAAATCGTTCGGGTCTTCGTCGGCCCTGCCATGAAACGGGCAGAGAGTTTGTACCGTCTGGATGGTGGATGGTTTGATGTCAAAGTGCTCGGCGGTGATCTCGGGCACCACAATAGCTCGCTCATGCCCCCCGGTGGGGACTTCGAAATTCTCCACCAACGCCTTTCCAGATCGGTTATATGTTCTCTGGTTGCTTCGGGCAGCAAGTCCCGCTGTGACAAGTTCCTCAATGTACCGAGCCATCTGGGCTGGGGTACGTGTCTCTCGTTCCTGTCCACCGGCTTCGGTGTTCTCGGGTGGATCTCTCTGGTTGGTTGCCATCCTGCTTTCTCGGTTTCTGCGGTTCTGTTCGGTATACAGTTTCTCCGGATTGTCGAGTGGTGTTACCAAACTGCGAGGCAATCTGGGCATCAACTGAACAGTCCTGAAAAACGCAGATTCAAAAAGCAGTGAGATAAAAGAAAAATAACGAAACTGAAAAATAAAAACTCCGAAAACTAATTCTGATAACTAAATTAACCCTAAAAAGTCCCCGGCAACGGCGCCAAAAACTTGATGCGCAAACTAACGTGCTGTTCGCAAGTATACGAATCTTGTAATACCGGGCGTAATTAAGCTCGGGTGATCGTTCCCACGAGGACTATTTCGGGTTTTTCGAGAAATCAGTTTTAACTTCCAGAGTATAAAAGGAGGAGTAGTTTAGGATTGTGATTAACTATAAACTAAAAATAAACAAAATAAAACGCAAATATTTTTTGTGACGTTTTTCTGAAAATCTTGAAGGTTGTAAATCTAGGGTTTGGAATACTAGGTCCAGGATCCCCTAGGGTTTCTTCAGAATTATATTCTTCGGTTTGATATGAAAACACTCAGCAGTTTTAATTATCCGTGCCACGTACCGATTGTGCAGTAACCTTTCAGATTCCACACGCTGTCACGATCCTGCAAACTTTCGGGTTCCTGTTAAGCTGCCTAAGTCTGCAGTCTCGTTCTAAGTCTGCTAGGGTTTCTAACCTGTCCTGATGGCCCGGGTCAGATTCTCTAACAGTTGGTCTATACGTTTTGGCTAGCCCTATCTCCCTTTCTCTGGTCGGTCTATCAGGGTAAGGTACTAAATCCTGTCTTTTCTTCCTAACCCTAACCTGACGTTTTCACCTACAGGTTCGGGTCTATAGCAATTCTGGTTCGCGACTCCGATCATGCATAAAAAGATATAATCAAAGACAGAATAACTGATAATACTACTGAATTAGGATAACGTAATCATGAATTCATACTCAAACTGCAGAACAATGTCTGAAAACGAAACCCTAGGTTCACCGAGAACCTAGGTAAAAGGTTTAGCTACTAAACGACATAACTAAATAACAAAGTTTCTGAATTTAAAAGAGAGATTAAGATCAAACTAAGTCTTCGGATCTGGATGAGTGCTTCCGTGCTCTCCCGGGATGCTCAGACTTGTCCTTGGATGAATTGCCTTGTGTGTTGTGTCTTCAAAACGAGTCTGGACGAGTCTTTTTATAGTGCTGGCGAATTTCTGGAACTTGTCAATATTTACGAAACTGCCACTGCCCGAAACCGCCCCAGTTTTTGTGCTGTCTGCGTATAATACGCAGCCTGCTGCGTATAATACGCAGACAGGGTCTTCTCCTGCTGCTTTTTCTCCACTTTGTGCTTGCTGTCTGCGTATTTTCTGCGTATTTTCTGCGTATAATACGCAGACAGGGACCCATCTTGCTTTCCAACCTCCTCACTCTGCGTATTTTCTGCGTATTTCTCCCCCTGGCTGCGTATTTTCTGCGTATAATACGCAGACAGGGGAGAAAATCTGTCCAAAACCCCTCTCCCTCCTTGCTGCCTGCGTATTTTACGCAGGGTCTGCGTATTATACGCAGACAGCAAGGCAGGGTGCTCTTTTCTGCCTCTGTTTGCCTCCTGCTGCATTCCCGATCCATTCCTGCTGCATTCCCGGGCCCTGTTCCTGCATAGACAACATGAACACACCCGCGATCATATCCAAATAAAGTACGGAAAATGCATAAATTTATAAAGAGCAAGTAACTGTCTCGTTCCTAAACCCGAGGCGTTCCGAGGGTGAAAATGGGCTAAAACGTGAGTTTTCCGGCACAAATACACAAAAACCGGGCTATAAGATAACCCCTATTTGGGCGTTATCAAGAGCATGCAAATAAAGTCTGTAAAACTACAATGGTCCATTTATGGATTGAAGCAAGCTTCTAGGAGTTGGAATCGACGTTTTGATGACGCGGTAAAAGAGTTTGGCTTCATCAAGAAAGAAGATGAGCCTTGTGTTTACAAGAATATTAGTGGGAGTTCTTTTGTGTTTCTGGTCTTGTATGTGGATGAGATGCTTCTCATTGGAAACGACATTCCTATGTTGCAATTTGTGAAAGATTGGCTAGGACAGTGTTTCGCAATGAAGGACTTAGGGGATGCAGCTTATATACTGGGTATCAAGATCTATATGAATAGATCGAGGAAGCTGCTCGGCCTAATCCAAAGTACATATATAGACAAGGTGTTGAAACGGTTCAAGATGCAAGAATCAAATAAAGGATTCTTGCCCATGTCGCATGGAATCACCCTTTCGAAGGATGATTTTTCATCCAATCAGAATGAGAAGGACTGCATGAGTAAGATCCCACATGCATCGGCCATATGATTTATCATGTATTCCATGTTGTGTACTAGACCAAATGTGTCATACACGCTGAGTACGGCAAGCAGATATCAGTCCAATCCGGATGGGAGTCACTGGATTGCTGTCAAGAACATTCTTAAGTACTTGACAAGAACTAAGGATGCGTTCTTGATATTTGGAGGAAATTGAGAGTTTAGTGTAATTGGTTACACTGATGCAAGCTTCCAAACCGACGAAGACGACTATAGATCGCAGTCGGGTTATGTGTTTTGCCTTAATGGAGGAGATGTCAGCTGGAACAGTTGTAACACCCCTCGATTCCCGAGCTTTCCGTTCCGGACCGGAGAGCCCAGGAGGGTGCTACTCAAAATGAAGCGGCGGAAATCAAGAACAATACATCCCATAATTATATATTACATACCGATAATTGTCTTCAACATGATGCGTACTATTATACAAGGTGAAATTAAACTAAGAGTTCGACATAATAAAAGTGCTACCAAATACTAGATAAGTTCGCGATTCCCTTATTCCCAGCTCCCAGCTCCTAGACCTGCGGGGGAATGAAACAAAGACCGCAGTTTTTCGAAAGTCAGCAAGAAATGCTGAGTGAGATACACCTTAGCATGTAAAAACAGGAAGGTTAAGAAAGGCTGCAGGGTCACGTATTAAATAAAATAAGAGTGACAGAGTATATGTATAACATTATCAGAAATTTGCAACGTCGTAAATAACAGTGTCAAATAATGATATAGTAACGCCAACAAAGAGGCCTCCCAAAATAATTCCAACAAGGCAGTCGAATTAATAATTATTAGTTTCACAGTACCCGGGTAGACCAGTGACCACATCAGACATACTAGACCTTAAGTGTTGCAACACCCTCCTAAGAGCGTCAATCAAAGGAGGGGTATCTAGAAGCTGGACCCTAGCCAACAAGGCAAAGAGCCGGGGCACACGAAGTCCCGCATTTTAGGGACCAAAACCCAAGGGATCGAAACCTGAGGGGCACGCGAAGTCCCGCATTCTAGGGACCTGAGCCCAGGGGATCGAAACCCGTTAAGTAACGTAACTGGTTCCGGTACAGGCGAATCGTTTTAATTTACTCCGGGGATCGAACCCGAATATCTCTTTAGGGACTAAGCCCAGGGAATCATCACCCAATATAAGTAACACCACTCATTCGTACAATATTATGTGATTATTGCTTCCGGTTAAAGTGTGACAACAGTTCCAAGCAAGAGACAGTTAGTGATCCTACAAATGAAGCTGAGTACATTGCTGCTTCAGACGCAGCAAAGGAGGCTGTTTGGATTAAGAAGTTTATCACTGAGATTGGTGTGGTTCCTAGCTTTGTGGATACCATTACGTTGTATTTTGACAACACTGGGGCAATCTCACAAGACAAGGAACCCAGATCGTACCAGAGGACAAAGCATGTACTTAGGAGATTCCATCTAGTTCGAGAGATATTCAATCGAGGAGATGTGAAGATATGCAAGATTCCAACAGATGAAAGTTTGTCAGATCCTCTCACAAATTCGTTGGTTCAACGAAAGCATGAAGGGAACACTAGGCTTATAGGCATGCGTGATGCACCAAATTGGCTCTAGTGCAAGTGGGAGACTGTTGGTTTTGGATGTCCTAGAGGCAATCGATTTAGTATGAACTTTAGTTGCTAGAATAAATCATTGTACTATTTATAGAGATATTTAATATAATGAAGTCCTTAGATTACAACTGTGTTGTTTATCTTAAATATTCCTAGACCATTATATTGATTAACAGGACGATCAACTATAGACTACTATGTGGGTAGATTGAAATGGAAATATCAAGTCTAACACATGGGTGTGCATTAGGAGTAATGGCATAGTGGATACACCCACAACGAAAAGACTACATTAGATTATGTCAACGTCACAAGCGCTTCTCGTAGTGCTAATGGTTGTAATCCTTAGACTTGAAGTCACTGGATACTCAAATTGTGAAATATCATGCTTTGATATTATTAAACATTACACCGTAACTGAGTAACTACAAAGATAACTATCGTTCATGATAGGAAGCAAGCTTAGAGGTGGCAGTGATGTATATAGAATTTTTCCCTCCTACATAATATGAGTAAATATCCACGGCCACTCGAGGGGTAGAGCTTATTGAATGTCTCTCCAGACTTAGATAAATCAATATGGATATATTGATGTTATCTTCATGGTAAGTCTATTCCTGGGATCGAGAAACTATGGATTGGATATACGTGTGTGACGATTATGTCTCATGTCCAATCCGGATATGGAGATAAAGGGATAACACAACACGGTAACATTGGGCACAAGGTTTGTCGGGATCAATGACTATTTCCATTAGTTAGGTGGCATAGATGTGTTGCTAGACACCGCTCTATGTTTGTAATAGTTACTACCAACTAAGTAGAAACCTATGTGGTCACACACCATATGGATTAAGCTGGATATGGGTATTAATTATTTGTACTAATTAATAAAAGGATCATAACGCAACCACAAACAAAGTTAGTAGGACTAAGTTGCAAGTGGACTAATCATAACGCAATCACAGACAAAGCAAGAAGGCCGAAGCCTTCTTACTCGTCCCCTACCCGACGTCGTCGGCCTCCCCTTGGCGCGGCTTTGCCTCAGTTTGCGTGATTTTTCCTTCCTTCTTCCGTTGCTAGAACTACACGTGAACAAGGATTCTAGTCAAAGATCCAAGGTGTGGATACTCGTAGAGACGAAGACAAATTTCTTCGTAGTGATCACACAAACTAAGGTACACATGTTCCTACCCTAATCATGTTATGATTTCTTGCCTGTGATCCTTGAAGGAGTTTGAGTAGGATTACAATTTTTTTGCTATTCCGATGCGTAACATGCATCAAACCCTACACATGGTTCCTGCCAAAGACAACAAGAAACAAAACCCGCGATCATATCTCATAAAAATGACATTGATGCATAAAACACCATAATTTCACAATAACGCATTTAGAACTTAAACTTGAAATATGTCATAAAACATACCCGGGAAAAATGTAAGGAATCCAATTATCCTCATAAATGGTAGAAATCTAAGTAAATAGATGACACTTGTAAGTTCACAGGTTTCACAGGCTTGAAATACAGAGCTATTTCAAGGCCTTAAACCACTTTTCAAATCCTTGAATCACAGGTTTCACAGGCTTGAAAGCTATTTCAAGGCCTTGAAACAGTGTTCAAAGCCTTGAAACTGTCAGACCTGTATGCATACTCTAAGGGGGAGCTTTCTGAGTTCTTCTGATTTTGTTCTAACTCTCTCATCCCTATATTTGATCTATTATTACTTGATGATGAAATAAAAAATCTTTTGAATCACTTAGACTTCATCTAATTAACCTGTTTGACTTAGTTTTGCAGGGAAAGTTCATTTCCTATTTTGCATGATTGGTTTCCTAACCTGGGTTTTGCATGAAAGGAAACATTGAGAGAATGTGATTCTGTGATCAATCAGACACTCATGAAAACTTATCAATATGTTTAAAGACAAGATCAGCACATTATCCTTGGAGATTCTGATCAAATATCCGTTGGGAAGACTGTTGGAGAAGTCCAATATTGTTGCCTAATAAACAGGAAGTTTGTTGCTGAAAATCAGGAAGATTTGCTGGCCAATTGAGCAGTATAAATGGATATCAATTTGAATCATTTCAAAACAACACTCAACGAGAAAAACGAGAGACACATTTCAGGATTGACATGCACCAAAGAACCACATCATTCTCACAATCCATCTCATAGAAGAACACTGCATTTTTACTGTAGTTCCACTTCCAGTGTTCTTCTATTATGAGCTCAATTTGTATATCATTCTTATACTACTTCTAGATCTAATTATCAAGTATTTTTCAAAGTGAACAATATAGAATTCTTAGTTAATCAGTTAGCTAGAGCAGGTACTAGATAGGTTAGTGAGAACCGCATTCTGCAACAGAGTAAGGCATATCTCTGTGCTTGAGATCTAGGGCTAAGCTTTTGATTAATAACAATTGTGTTGAAAATCCAGCAGGACGAAGATCCTTGAGGTAGAGACGTAGGTCCAAGTGGACTGAACTCTATAAATCATATGTCTCTTACAATTATCATTTCATTCACATACTTGTTTTACACGACATTCAAACTAGTCTGTTTTCAAGGGTTTTGAAACTCTTTTCAAGGCCTTGAAAAAGACTTGTCTGTTTTCACTTGAACTGTATTTCACTTCAAAGGCTTGAAACTATTTTCAAGGCCTTGAACTTCATTACTCTTCACAGAAACTCTCATCTTTGCAAGTTTTACAAAAAGTTGGCATACTCTATTCAACCCCCCCCCCCCTTCTAGAGTATCTATACTGCTCTTCTACCTGCTTACTCCCCTTTCAATTGGTATCAGAGCCTGTATCACAGTATAGATTTAACCATCTGGTGATCATGAGTACTGCAGGTGATGGTAGTTTCTCCCAGGGAAGAGCTGCTAACATACCTCCTCTATTTTGTGGAGATAATTTTGCTCACTGGAAAAGCAATAAGTCTTTTGTTGGTAAAATTGGATGTGCTAATTCCCATGCAAAGAATCTTAGTTTATAAGGCAGATTGAGTTTCCAAAGATGCTTCCACCTAATTTTAAGCAAAGAAGGATTAAAGAAACTAGAGTTTTGAATAAAGTTTGGATGAGGAAGTGAAGAGAAAATCATGTTATAACAAAGTTTGTTTGTTTTTTTTTATAAATAACTATTATTAGAACATTGTAATGCTAAATAAACTTGAAATTGAAATACCTTTATTTTAATGAATCAGGTTTATAATAGCCACCTTAAAATAAACGAACTTTATATTATTATATGTACGTGCTCGAATGCTATAATATGTACATATAAACTATGTCCTTACTTTTTTGTTTAATTTTTATAGCTGGATTTGAACCTGGAACCTCATGCAAGGACTTCAAACGCTCTAGCACTGAGCTATGACCCATTTGCAAAAAACAATATTCGTATTGTATAATTTGCTCAATATGTTTGTCACATTTATGTATTTTTGCCATATTTTATATTAATATATTACATTTTTATGAAAGTAAATTATTATATATTGGTTGAACCGCAATTCAGTGCCTTATCGATTCAATGGTCTGTCCGGTTTTAAAACTCTGCTTGGAAATGAGCAGGAGAAAACTTAGCTATGAGATCCCATATAATGTTAAAATGTTGTTGATTGCTGATAAAAGGAGGATTTGGATGTTCATGTAGCCCATGTTTTTTTCTCTTGTTTGTTGTTTTAATGTGTACTTCAACTTTACAGTTTTTAATATTGCACCAGAGGTACCTATAGTTTCATTTCTCAGTGGATTTAGTACTCATATTTTAAAATCATGCAGTCACCGTACCACAATTTCAAAAATCAAACAGTGTAGGTACTCATTTGTAACTCCGTTATATTTAGTGGATGGATAAAAACTTAAATAAGGACATTTGTGTCCTTTCCCCCATAAAAAGAATAGTCAATTACATAATGGATAGGATCCATATACCTCTTCGAGTTCAAAACTCACAATTTATCACTCCAATTTTTAATGGGCCGTAATTGAAAACTGCAATAATTTTCATCCAAAATTTTCAACCAGTTGACGATTTTTTAAGGGAAAAATTATGTAATACGAAAACATGAACACGAAAAGAAAAATCAACCTAGTGGCACCACCAACACCGCCACCAAAAACTCATAATCCAAGGACCGGTATCGCAAAAAATCACCACCCTTACAGGCAGCAACAACATCACCGCCTTGGCCATCGAATCCGGCCAACACATCTCTCTCGGTTTATCTCTATTTTCCGATTGCTAACCCAGAGAATATAACTCCATTAAGCCTTCAAATGGGTTCGCTTCCTAACCCAATCCGCGTAAAATCGAGATCCAACCGAACCCTAAACAACCCCGAAATCCAATCGAACACAGAACAACCCCAACTCAGCGAACTCCCATCCTTCTCCCCTGTCTGGCCATAAACCTTCAACCAAAGTCCAATTTTCGTTCTCCATATCTCATGAACTCCAGAAATCGCAATCCAATTTTCAAACTTTTACCCTCTATCTTCGTACCCGCAACCAAATCGCTATGCCCTCCTCGTCAATTTCACAGCCGGCATCAAATAAACCCATAATCAATCAAACCCAGAGAAACAGAGAGAGAGATGGGGATAGAGTAGAGAACCGATCTGGTGGAAGAAGAAGAGAAAATAAGGGGGTAAAGGCAACGAGGGAGATTGAGACCGAGAAACAGATCTCTCCGTCGTCGTCGTCTTCTTCTTCTATTTCTTAAATTTTTTAATTTCTTTTCAATATGATTTCTCCTCTATCCACTATACTGCGTTCTTCTTCTTCGTCATTTAATTTCTTTTTTCTTTTAGTTTTAGTCTTTTTTCTTTTAGTTATTTAGTTAATGTATTATTTTTATAAATTATTTTGTTGCACGGACAACTTTACCCTTGAATCCATTAAAATTTGACGGAAAACGTAACGGAGTTACAATTGGGTACCTGCACTGCATGATTTTTTAAAGTTTGGTACCGTGATCGCATGATTTTAAAGTATGGATACTAATTCAACTGAAAAACTAAACTATGGGTACCTCTGATGCAATTTTTTCAAAAAAAAAAATGTATAACCCCAAGTTCCCAAACAAGGAGTACCAGACAAGGACTTAGTCGGCTGTTTTCGTCTTGTTTGTCAGCCTCCTCTGCAATACAAACAACATCACAAACAACCCCCACTCACATCTCTTCTGATGGCCGTGATGATGATTCCTCTCCCACCCAGCTCTCTCTCTCTCTCTCTGTATAGAGTATATAAATGTCTAAATCCCTACTCATCATTTGTAATTTGTATCTCCAAGTAGATTACATCAAGCTCACTCTCTCTGTTTCTTGCTTTCTCATTGCTGCTGGCTAATGGCAACTGAAAACTCTTCCTCTGATCTCAATCCAGGTCATCTCTCTCTCTCTCTCTCAACTTAATACTCTACTAGTTATGTACTCTTTTGAACATCTTCATGGGTATTGTAGTTTTTCTCACATGGGTTTCTCTGTGATTGCAACAGAATTTAACAATGGTGAAGATTTCAAAGTTCATGTATTCTCATCATCATCAGAGGTACAAAAACCCTAACCCTAGTCTCTTTCAGTCTTTGATCATGCCTGAGTTGGGTACTCCTGCGAAATTCGCCAATTTTCTTCCTACTGTAGCGATTAAATTACTTAATTAGATCAAATTTGGTAATCTTTGATGTGTAATGAGGAACTTGAATCATCATTACTGAGTCACTCTATGGTTTGAGCCAGTTTGAGCATATATAAGCCTTGGCTTGGGCCTTGGATTCTGAATCTGTGATCAACCCCTTTGATCTAAGGACAGGGTACCTGGAAGCCCCAAAGGGTACGTGGCCTATGAAGGGTATTCAGCTCCATAGTAAGTTTTCACAGTGATGACAAATGGAGGTGTTGTCAGTGGTGGAACCCGGATTTGGCCAAGAGGAGGCACCACTTAGAAATGTTTGATTATATATTCCCATTGAGCGTAAATTATGACAGTCATCTAAAGAAAACGAGATACTCAATAAAATATTGAATGGGGAGGTATTTGCAGGTCCAATATGTTTAAGAGCACAGTTTTAAAATAGCAGCGAAAAGAGGGGAGATATTTCTAGTTACGGGGCATACGTATGATACGAACCACCGTGTAAGGGGCACAATTAAATATGTCAACCAAAGGGGGGGGGGGGGGGGGGGTGCAGATATTTGCATTTATTGGAAACTTTGGGGGCGTAAGTGACTCTTCTTGCCACCAAGAGGGCTCCGCCCCTGGGTCTTGGGACTTCTCCAACCACTAAGCGGTCCCCCATCCACCAAGGCGGGGTTTAGCCCCGGTGCTACATTCATGTGGCCCAACATATTTCGACCAATGAAACGGATCCAGGGCCAGAATGGCCCACAGGGTCATTCAATGGATGGGCAAGTCTTCTCCCAGAGCTCCCGGACCAACCCTAGCATAGGAACCTTACCCAGCCATGTATTCCAGTGTTACGGAGTGGGGGCTATATTCCAGCTCTGGGGCTACAAGTTCCAGAGCTCCCGGACCAGCTGTAGTACTGTAGTACATTTATAGGCATTGAATTACGAATTGGCACCACTCTTTTGAAAAGTGTGCTACTGCCCCGAGGAGGAAATAGAGAATAAAAAGTACATGAACAGTATATTGCCCCCAAAGCCCCATCTCTACTGCCCCAACGTGGGCATGCTGTTTGGAGTGATGGGGAGAGGATGGGGGAGGGGGAAGGTCATCAGTTGGAGATGGCCTTCATTAGTCGGTTATGTCTGCCCCTTCTGAGCTCCTCAAAATTTCCATATCCATTGCTATAAAGATTCACAGAGTTATAAACATAATCTCATTGTTCTTCCTCTTGTCTTCCACAGTTGCTAGAAAAGCTGCACGAGAAATGGGCAGGAAAGGAGCAACCTTACCCAGCCATGTATTCCAGTGTTTACGGAGGAATTATCCTTGATCCAGCCTTGATGGTTATCCCAATCGACGATCATATGGTTCACAGAGGACACGGTGTGTTTGATACCGCCGTTATCCTCGGCGGGTAAGCACAATAAGTCAATAACCTCATTTGCCATATTTCGCATCCAGTAAAATTATTTCCAGACATCCGTCCCAGGATTCAGTATCCTAAGCTCATTCCCGTCTTATGATTTCGGTTTAATTTGTTCTTCTTCAGACATCTCTATGAATTGGATGTCCATCTAGACCGTTTCCTCAGATCAGCATCGAAAGCCAAGATTTCTTCTCCATTCCCTCGTTCAACGCTACGGACTATTCTCATCCAGCTTGCAGCAGCATCACAGTGCAAGACAGGAACTCTCAGGTACTACTCAGGGGCAGAGCCTATTAGGGGCACAGGTGGTAACTCCACCCCCCCCCCCCCCCCCCCAAGTTTCTAATAAATGAAATATATCCCCATTTTAGTCAATATGTTAAATGGTGCCCGTATATATATGCTCCGCTTTCTTTGCCTAATTGTAGGTGACTTTTAACCTTTTTTAAGTCATATTTTTTTTTTGCTCTTTTTTTTTTCAACTGTTTTTAGATCTGTATAAAATAAAAAGAGTTCCTCTGTTTCTTCTCTTTCTTCCACTTTTGAGTTTTACCACTATTCATCAGCTCGCTTTGACCCGATGATTTGATTAGCAATACGATGCAATAATTTGGTAAATTTTCATGGTATTGTACAATAAACTTTATTTTACAACACCATGAAAGATTATCGAAAAATTGCATCGTTTTGCTATCCAAATCACCGGGTCAAAGTGACATGCCTACGGATGAAAAAGTCAAAACTGGAAGAAAGAGAAGAAACAGACCAAGTAGTTTCTTCTAACTTTTTTTACCTTTTTACTCCTTAAATCTATTTTTAGGAGATAAAATAGAAGTTAAACAATCTTTTCTACGTAACTAAATTTTTTTAGAAAACTTAATAGCTACAAATTAAGCAGCATTGTTATTTTTTTCTAGAAAAAGATAAAAAGTCGCCTAAATTTAGGTAAAGAAAGCGGGGCCATATTTGACATTGTCAATATTTATGTCCCTGTAACTGCAAATAACTCCTCTCTTTAGTTGCTATTTTAAATCATGCCCCTAAAAACTTACATAAGTTTCTAATAACTGCAAATACCTTCCTCCTTACAATATTTTGTTGAGTGTTTTGTTTTCTTCAGATGAAAATAATAAATTAGCAGCTTAGTAGGAAGTTATAATCGAAAACTTCTAAATTGTGCCCCTCTCTTGGCAAATTCCCGGCTCCGCTACTGCAGGTACTGGCTGAGCGCCGGTCCAGGCGACTTCTTGCTCTCCCCAGCAGGATGTCCAGCTCCCGCGTTCTACGCAGTGGTGATCAAGGAAAACATTGCTCAGTGCAAAGAAGGGGTTAAGGTGATAACATCCAACATCCCCATGAAGCAACCTCTATTTGCCACCATGAAGAATGTCAACTACCTCCCCAACGTGCTCGCTAAAGTGGAGGCCGAAGAGAAGGGAGCGTTTGCCTCCATCTGGGTCGACGGGGATGGTTATATAGCCGAGGGTCCGAACGTGAATGTGGCTTTTGTAACTCATGATAAGGATCTTATTTTGCCTCTCTTTGATAAGATCCTTAGTGGTTGCACTGCACTAAGGCTGCTTGAACTCGCCCCAAAGCTGGTCGAGGAGGGGCGTTTGAGGAGTGTCAAAACCGGAAATCTTACTGTTGATGAAGGGAAAGGCGCGGCTGAAATGATGTATGTTGGGAGCACGCTTCCTTTGTTGCCGATCGTCGAGTGGGATGACAAGCCCATCGGAGAAGGTAACTATCGTACTAAACACTATTTTCAACTTTGTCATAAATCTAAGTGTTCGATTGGGATGAGCCAGAGTTGTAACCAGGGGCGGATTCAGAATTTTTCCACAGTTGGAATCAAATTTTAAAAACATAATATTAATGAATAAACATAAATATCAGAGTTATTATTTAATTTCAGTCTGGGCTAAACTTCCAGGCAAAAAAAGTCTTGGCTAAACTGAATTTATTAGACATAATATACGGTCAAATCACAATTTTTGAAATGAGTGGGGGTTATCCGCCCGTGGATGTAACACTGTGCCGGGCCCGTGGTTTCAAAATGTCATGGAAATCACAATAGTAAAATGTCAATTCTCTACCATTTTGGCCAATAATTTACTGTTACAAATGATGGTAGAGAAGTGAACTGGACGTATTTTCTACCATTCAGGAATGCGATTTTTGATTTCTGGTACGGTAAATTTTTGTTATCATTGTGATCGCTACGTCCACCGTTACCGACTCACCGTTACTTGCAATGGCGGGGCTACATGGTACAAGTGGGGGCTATAAGTCCCACTCAACTTTTGAAATTGAAATTTTACCCTTATTTTACATTGTTTTTTTGGTTTTGTACCGTAAAAATTGCATTGTATCCCCGCTAGACTTCACAAAAACTATATTTTCTACCTATTTTATTAATCTTTTCAGCTGTACAGAATTTCTGGATCCGTCCCACTTACTTAGAACCATAGTGGCGTCTTAGAAACTCGCTTCTTGATAAATAGACTGTCGAACATGATCCATCCAAATTCATCACCTCCAAAATCCAGAAAATGATGAAAAACCTGGGCTACTAATTATTTTGTTAACAGGTAAGGTTGGAGAACTGACAATGGCGCTATCGGATCTGATCTGGGAGGATATGGCAGCGGGACCTGTAACTCAACGGCTTCCAGTTCCTTACTAAGCCGCTGAAACCACAAACCCGGAATTGAAGGAGGCTACATGTAACAGTTGCAGATTACTGCATCAAGAAACCATATCCCCATTTCACTATTTTGCATCAGTTTGGGTACTGATACGCTAATGTGCTTCCCAAAGTTTGCTATTTCATTCATGATTATGACTGAAACTGCTAGAAATAAAATTTGTCTGAAAGTTTGTTAGTGTGCAACGATGGATCGAACTCGCTGCATTTAGTTATAAATTAGCGACTGTTTTAATTCAAGAACTTGTATGTATTACCCGAAATCAAAAGGCGGTCAACTTCTCAAGCTCAAAAACATACTGCCTATTCTGTAAACTTACTTATGAAACACGACTACGGGCGGAGGCACATAGAGGCAAAGAGGTGGCAATTGCCCCCTCTGACTTCGATAAATTTCCACTACTGCCCGTAATATTGTTCGTAAGAATAATACTCTTATAATGGATGCATCCATGCCGCGAATGTGCCCACATTTCTCATTCCTACGGACCAATGGCGGAGCCAACCCCGGGCATAGGTGGGCACGTGCCCTAACTTTTTTATAAAAAGATGCAATTTTACTCCTATTTTGAATAAACTTATTCAAAAGTGTCTTAGTTAAAATTGTAAAGATTTCTTGGTAAATTTTGACTTGTGCCTTAGTGCCTGGGCAATTTCGGTTATATACTTGGTGCCCTAATTTGTTCAGTTTCCTGGCTTCCGCCCTTGTTGCTATCCCTAGTGTGTGTTTCGACTTCCTTGACTCCGCTAATGCGAGCACCTATCAGTTGGGTAATCTGACGCCGGAGTTCTTGCAAATGGAAAATAAGCGGCGACTGTGAAGCTAACATGAGAAATCCTCCATTTATGCCTGTGATTTCTACTCTCCGACAAAGGTTTAAAAAGTAGCCGTTCTGTAACTAGAGAAACTAAATTTCCAAAAATAGGAAGTTGATTCAGGATGAAGGGTATTCTTGTAAATTCAACCACCATGCAAATTAACTGTCATTACCTGCACAAAATTGGTCTCTCCCCTAATCATAATTAGGTGAAACCTACGGTTCATCTCTCTTGCTCTCCTTCATCGCTACAAAATCTGCAGAAGAAAAAGAGAATTCGTCAATCATCGTCGTCGTCGCCGATCATCGACAAGAGAGGGAGAATTAATTTAGTTAGAAGAAAAGCTATCAAGCAAGGAAAATGGAATGCAGGCCGTTGGCATTTTTGATAAGCTTGCCCTTTGCTTTTCTTTCTCTGATTATCTCTCTGGTGGGTGCTGTTGTTTGGATTCTCGGGTGCGTACTCTTCTCATCCAAATTTATTTTCTTTTTCTATCAAATTCTAGCTTCAATTTCCATTTAATCAACCAATGTTTATATTGACATTTCGTATTTATGTATTCGAATTTCGCTGCAAAAAACATCTGTGTTTCTTGTTTTTATTTGTTTGTGTATATGTTCTCTTTTTCACAAATAAGTTAATCGTTATGGTCGAAAATGAAGAAAGGGAAAGCCTGGATATAAATTTGATTTCTTAGAAGTTTTAAGTCTTTAACGATGCAATTCGAGAAAACAGAGACTTATAGGGTTCGCGGAGCCACATGGAGATAAGGGGTGATGCACTGGTACCCTGGCTTCTTTAGAATACCCATAATTTTATACTTCTGCAATAATAAGACTCTTATAATAAATGCTTCAATACCTTAGTTGCTCCATATCTTTTGAATATTTACCATTAAAAATACATAACAAATTATTTTCTCAACAATTTTTATTTTCTAGCTATGCTACTGACTCAATGGTAGGCATGGGCTCCCAATTATCTTTACCAATTCCTCTTACCTACACTGAGTTCTTACATATAAATTGCAGAGTAGATATCCCCATATGTACATACTACTCCCTACGCATCAGTATTAGTTTTATTTGACTTTTCAATATCACTTTGACTAGATAATTTGATTAGCAAATTATAGTAAAATCTTAATATAATTGGGTGATGGTGCAGGTCAGTGCTGAGCTGCTTGTGCCCTTGCTGCATTTGCTGTGCCGGATTAGCGAATTTGGCAGTGAGCCTCGTGAAGCTTCCGGTGACGATCATTGAGTGGTTCATTGACCTCATCCCTTGTTGATCAATTTTCATCAATCAATAATGTGTAATCATGCGGTAAAGCTCTTCAGTTACAACCGAGCCAATTGTAAAATATGTAAACGTTAGTTCACATATGTGATTGTTCTACTTTTAACTTTATTTTCATTACTATAACGCGCGTGTGGTGTCATACGTCAGTTTGCTCTATTGCCTGTGAAAATCTGTATTCTCAAGAATCTGGTACCTTGAACGTCAGGTGGAAGGCTGGTGCAATGTCTTATATGCAATTGCATCCACCACTACATTCACAGTGTTGAAGTAAAAAAAGGGGTCAATTGCATTTTTTTTACCATGTGGTTCGAAATGATGTAAAAAAAGTTGTGGTTTCTTCTTTGTGCGCCATATTGGGTTTCAACTTTTTCGGTCAATTGCATTTTCAGCTGAATTACACAAAGAACCTGATTTGCATTGTCTTTGGACTCAGTGGCGGAGCCACATAGAGGCATGGGGGTGCAAGTGCACTCCTGAACTTTTGAATAACTACTATTATACTCCCATAATGCTTTAATAATTTCAGTTGGGCCCTTATTAAATAGCAGTACTGCACCCCAAAATATTTATATTCTGCAGTTGTGCCCCTTCTCTTACGGATTTGTGCCTCCCCTCTTACAGGTTTTTGGCTCCGCCACTGTTTGGACTTGCATTTTGCCTTATAGTCGAAAAGGCACCAATTAGAAATCTCATAGACAAATTAAGGAATAAATGCAGCATTACACTCAATATCCCTCGCATTTAATCATGATTAGTAGGTGACATAAGATAAGAGATTTTTAGAAAACTGGCGTAAGATAATGATACGAATTGACTATCAGATATGACATGAAAAATTTCTGCAAAAAAGCAGGGGGAACTTTTTGATTGGGTGTTGCAGAGCTCATCAGGAAGAGAACTATCATTGTGTCACACTCATTCTTTCTCTCTCTCTCTCTCTCTCATCTGATCAGGACGGGTCACTTCCTTATATATATAGAGATGTGTGTGTGTGCATGCTCGTGCGCGCGCCCATGTCCAAGGGCACTACCAAAAAAAAATATCAATACAGGTTGTGGCTATCGGGAATAATAAGTCAATTATTGCTTTGGCCATGAGAAAACAACGTTCTACAAAGAAAACACATTTTCAAATAAGCTCTAAGAATGACAACAAACTCCCCTGTATATTCGACTTCTTTTTTAAAGTAGCTAGTTACTGTTGGAGGCTAAACTTGATTTAGCCTAATTTATATTTGAGGCCATCAATATGAAATTATTTAAGTCTTGAGGTCCACCAATTATTTTATTAGTTAATGTGGGCTAGTAGATTTATTAGCCTAATAAGTTAGTAATGTAGTAGAAGAGTTTAGAATAACGTTGTAATGTGCATCAATAGAATCATCATACAAAATATCTTAGATGCTTCTAGGTGGAGTGATCTCTAGATGATGTAATCTAGAATCCTCATACACTCCCTATAAATAGGAACTTGTACTCTAGCATTATGTAGGTCTTCTAGCAAGTCTTCAAGAGTCCTACTAAGTGTCCTACCAAGTCTTCCATGAAGTGTCCTAGTAAGTCTCTCTTATGAAGTCTTCTGTTAAGACTTCTATGTAATGTACTAGTGTGTATCTACACATTGTCCATCATTTTCATAGAGCAAAATCAATTAAAGCTCTTCTTCCATACATTGTCACATTCTCTCTAAGTGTTCAACTACTTCCCTCTCCCACCAAATACTTAGTCTACCTACTCTCTTCCTACTTCCAACAACTACAACCAATGCAGTAATTGATTTTTAACTTTCTCATTCTGAGTATTGATTTGAGTATTGGTTTCCCTTAAACAGAGTGTCTTGAGCAGTTGATGAAATTTATAATTTTCTACGCGATCCTGTTTGATTTACATATATAAATAATAAAGAAAGAAATTAGTGGAGAATAAATTAAATGGTATTATTGGTCTCGATATTTTTAACTAGCTAGAAAAAATAGCACTAGTAGCCTTCTAACTAGGGGTTGCAACGGTTCGATTCGGTTCGGTTTGCTCCAAAATCCGAACCCAACCTTAATTCTCAGTTTGGGTTTAAACCCGAACTTAAACCGAACTATTTATAAACGGTCGGATTGTGTTCGGTTCGTCTATATACGGTTCGATTGCGGTTCGAAACACGGTTAACCTAATAACATTATTTATAACTGAATAGTCTTAAAAACTTCAAAAACTCACAAATTTACCAGAAAGCATCACAACAAGGAAAGTCAATCCAACGAAATGAATAGAACCCAACAGAAATGTAAGCAGAACGTCACAACACATGAATTTTAGATTGGGTTGTATGAACTCATCAAGTTAAAGAGAACATATAGTGTCAAGAAAAAGAGAACCAAGTATATATAACTACATATAATTATCATTTATTAAATATAAACGGTTTAAACAGTTTAGCCGGTTTGTAAAACACTAAAACGTAAGTTGAACCATTTAACTTCGGTTTGGAAATTTTACGAACCTAAACCGAACCTTTTAAATTTGGTTTGGAATTTTACAAACCTAAGCCGAACCAATTAGCACGGTTCGGTCCGGTTTGGGGATCGGGCAGTTTAACTTGCAGCCCTACTTTTAACTATCCCATTTTGAGCAATGGTATGAGTATTGGTTTCTCTTAATTAGGGAGTCTTAAGCAGTTGCTCAAAGCTATCATTTTTTATGAGATCATGTTTGATTTACATATATTGAGAATAAAGAAAGAAATCAATGGAGAATAAAGTATAGGGAGTGGCTACAGTGTTGAAGAAATTTTGGGGATTCGGGGGGCAGCTCTTTTGTCGGTTTGGACAAAAAATCGGCCAGTTCTATCAGTATTTACGAAAAAACCTGCAAAAAGACAAAAGTTTTTGCGGGTTTGGACAAAAATGGTGGACCCGAAAGGGTCTACCTCGTCCAATATTGTGAAATATGCAATAAATTTCATGAAAAAACCTCCAGGTTCATCTGTGAATTCTTTTCGTAAAACACATTAAATACATAGAAAACGTTCTAGAACGTATCGAAATGAATAACATTGCTCATATTTGAAGTAAGTCATCAACATTGAAAAAAAACGTTGGACATATTAGCACAAGTAAGCATCCAAATATATACGAAATATGTAAACACGGACAATAATTTAATTATGTAAATGTTTTTCTCCATTTAAGTCGCACTACACAACATAACTACATTACACACATAACTACATCACTACATTAATCGAATTTTTACGAACTCAAGTAATGTCAATCAGCGCTTTACAATCGTCACAGACCATGAACTTGACAATCATAAACTGCTAGGACAACGCATGTGACACAGCCACTGTCCCACAAAACCTAACCCACCACCAAATACGTCTGGATCAGCAAAGAATGCCATGTCCTAGCCAAGGATGAAAAAAAAAATTGCCCCCCCTGCCATAATCCATGTCCACATGATGAAAACAATTTTGCGATTATACAATGCCATCTTTCTTTGAAAATCTTTCAAACCCCAGTAGAGTCTGCTGCAACATGATTTCACAAAAGAACTTTTATCGGATAGGTCACGGCGACCGTGTGTGGCTCTATTCGTTCCCCAACCATCAGCCATCTTTGTATTAGTGGAGTGTGTATGTAATAACATGTACGCAGGTAGTCCACAATAACACTGACCTTGGTGTAGCAAGGCAAAACACTGTGACATCTTCCTCCTGTGCAGCGAAACGCCATAGCCAGAACGACATTGTTGATTCTTCCTCTATCGGCCCTTGACGCTCATGTAAAGGTGCTTCTTCTTTCATTGATTTTGCCTCCTTTTCGGCTACAATGAAGGTTAAGGCTTCCCCGGTGAAACTAGTTTTCTCCACCATGTTGCTCAGATCCATCGATCCATTGAGCGTATCTGTGGGGCCTTCTTCTGAATCACAGTAAAGAGTTTTCAGTGTTAGGAGGTAGAATGAGCGGAACCGCCTGGCACCATGATTATGTCACAGAGACCCAACGAGGTCGGGGACCCATGCTCAATCTTAAATATGCTTTTGTGACGACCCGGTCACACTTTTAATAATAAATATCGATTAACGACAAAAATTACAGTTTACTTTCAACCCGTCTGACACTTTCAGAGATCAAAGTCTCACCCAGCAGGACACACAGTCTGCTGAAACAACTGTTTTAATCAAATTTCTGAAAATCTGGTACGTGACTGAATTTAATAAAAAGTTACACCAACTGGTCAAAAATGACAGTTTTGCAACTAAGCAATAAATTACAACTTTCTCTAAAAAATAGCTAAATACAACTATTTTAACTAAAAATGTTATTTTTAGCAACTACTCCGTGATCCAATCGCGCTCCGGCTCAACCTGTAAAATAGAGGGGTGAGTCAAAATAGCCCAGCAGGTACCGCCTAACCACTGGCATAGAAATCTAAAATATATACTTAACACAACAGCCAGTTATTACACATCAGCATGCGGCACCAAATGCACAAACAAAGTGATTTAACAATCACCACACAGTCAACATATAGCTAGAAAGCTATAAAATTCACACCAGCAGTATAAACAAGTATAGACTGTAACTGCAGAAATTTAGAAATTAGATTTCTCCTACCTCATATGAATTCAATTTATAGCGAAAATTAAACCATCCATAAGTTCTCTGAAATGAGAAAAACAAGCAGCCCTTTGGACATAAAATGGAGTCTGAACTAGATTTTTCCCACACTAGTGACCCCTCCCACAAGGAATGATGGCCAAGGAACTACTCTCAATTGCTAAACAAAGTTTGAGCATAAGAAGAATAACCCATCTCTCTTAACTCTCTATTTTCTTTTCTTACTTTTCTTTTCTTTACCAGTGAACTAACTTAATACGTAATATAAGCAAAATATGATTCATATAGATTAAGAGAAAAGTAATGAACACATGTCTTGTACTTAGGAGAGGAATGGGTTAGCCACCCATTCAATTACGTGGAAACACACATGCACACAAGATGGAGGGTACTGGTTCACTATAGATCATAACAAAAAAAAGTTATGCTAACATGGTTGTGGAGCATTGGAAAGCTTCAATTAAGTGTCCAAAGACATTACTATAACAAGCACTAGCTCTACCATTCAAGTATAAATGAATTTAAAAATAAAAATCCACCTATATGTCATTTCCTACATACACTCCCAACGAAATAATAACATCTGCATGGTTAACCAAAGAACGTACAAATAATCATATTCAAGCAGATTCTAACCACATGTTCACAAATCATGTTCGACGTAAATAAAATTAAAATATTTTCTTTTTTATATTATCGAACACGGTGTATTACAGCTTTGATATGGTGTTAGAATGGGACTGAACTCAACAGGCCTTGCCGTGTCTGTATATAATGACTTACAGGAGATATAGTACCTACTTTGAATTCAAAGATTCCAAATCATATTTGAATACTCAAAAACCCAAAATACACAATGAGATATAGTACCTACTTTGGAATCAATTTAAAACCATTTCAAATTTGAACATGGCTCACTTACGAGCTCCTCATCACAAATATTACATACAAGAAAGAATGACTCAAGTCCAAGTAAAATTGATCAAGTTACAAAGCTCGAAGTTTGACATATTCATTGTCAAATGCCTAGAAAATATTCAAAGTGTTTGGAAATGTTAAACGCGACAAATTTAAAAGGATAGACAGGACATCAAATGATGTGTTTAGGACTCAACCTTAAGAGTTTGAAGAAATTTTTTGGCTTCGACACAAAGAAGGTCATTTTTTTTAACTCTTTGTGTCTGATTGTTATGCTCCACATTATAAACCCACTCAGTATTTGTCACTCTTGCTGTAATGCATTAAAAACCATATGCATGGTCTCATCGGTAAGGATGCCTCTCAACTCCCTAAACCGACAATCAATATATACAGGGAACAAGCGGGGTAAGCTAAAGAAATCAGTATATTTTCTGCTAGTGATATCTACATGAATATCTCTCATGTCCACAAAATTTTCACAAGCTTTGTAGAAGTACTCCCCATATTCCATGAATTCCCTTACTTTAGGAGATAAGTCTCATAGATTTGGTCCTCAAAAAATCGCCCATAACACTCCATCTCAAGTTCTCTTTTGATATGCGTGGGCATCTCTACTACTCTCATAAATTCCCTCACATGTCAAGCGTGTGAATCCTTGAGAGGTCCTGAATTGAATTTCCTATGTATATGCTCATTTGCATACCTCTCCTCATTGAAATGTCCATTGATGAGCATCTTCATCATGTAAGATCCCGTGATCCATACTTTTGATGGTTGTAGAAGTTATGATCCCAACGCATCACATGCCCATGACGGTCTCTCTTAGCAGCCTTTGGGTTTGCACTTGATCGAGACATTGTGTGTATGTGGTGTGAGAAGATGTTAGTAGAGAATATGAAGTTTAAAAACGGCCCAACAAGCACACTCATCACAAGTAAATGTATTTTGGAATGCAATATTCAATATGAAAATGAATAATCAAGAGAAGGAGAGAGATCACCCAAGCACCCAAAGTAAGTTTTATTAGTGCAAATGACGAACTAGTTTTCGATCAACCAGCATCGATTGGTGCGCGACCTGTGAATCGTCTCTCGGATGAAAGTAGTCAAAGTTGAATTCGGACTTCAGATCCTCATATCTCTTGTGGTGCTTGAGGTCTTTACTTCTCAGTGTTGTCTCTTAATTCGCTCAGAAAGTCTCTTATTCTTGCCTTGAAGTTATAGAGAGAGAGTGGTTTTGGGTCTTGAGTTTCTCAACGATAGAGTGGTTATGCGAGATGTATTTAAGGTATCATGGGTTGAGGATGAGGTCTGGGAAGTAATGCGAGTGGTTGGGGTGTGAAAAAATGAAGGAAAATGGAGCTTCTCTTTGCGTTAAGGGCGAATGTAGGGGATAAAATGGAAGAGATTGCATGGCTGACTCACTTATAGTCCTGTACGGCTGGACATACCACGATAAGAAAGCCCTCTAACTGCGTTACACTTCCCTTCATTTCGGCAAAACAACCTCTCACTACAGGAAATATTAATAAAAACGACGGTCTTAAAGTGTCGTTTCCTAGTAATAGACCGTCGTTTTTCTAATATACGACGGTTTGGCAATCCGCCGCATCGAACGGCGTAGTATACCAAAAAACGACGGCCGTGTTTCCGTCGTTTCTCGTTATACGGCGCTTAACAGTTTACCGTCGTTTATATCCCAATAAACGACGGTTTAAACATACGGACATATTTCTTTTTAGAACGGTTTCCACTTAGCGTCGTATATTAGTTAACGACGTTTTATTTAAAGCGTCGTTTAATTATTAACCACGACTTATAAAGCGTCGTTTTTTTTAAAAATACTACAGTTCCATCAGAACTGTTGTTTATTTCACAGTGGTCTATTGACCACACCTGCACTGCACAAACCAAAACCCAGGGATCACAAACCATGCAAACATCACCTACACAAAACCAAATCCTGGAATCACAACCCATGCAAACAATCACCAGCACACACCAATATATCCAAATTTGCCATTCCATCGATTTCAGAAGTGTTTTAGCAATAAGTTTCACAAAAAGTACAACTGCGTACGGAGTACTGAAGTCTCGTGTCCGACAAATTTTAAACAGTGAATACGCCATACTACTTAGCGAACCTACTATACAAAAAGAAAGTTGTCCCTGAATATTGAGAAGCAGCTAAATCTAACAGTAGTAGTGTGCTCGTCCTTCGATTCTTTTGATGCCGGATTGTCCATCTCAGTTTGTTTGTTTTCGAAGCTGCAAAATAATAAAAACAAACTGATCTTAAATACTCATTTTCAATGAGATCCTGATGGAAAAGGCAGGAAGTATGCAGACTAAACAAAGTTGAAATGTGCAGAGCATATATTAGTGCAGTTGCGGCTACCGATACTACACTTGTCAATTTACACATCATACTAGTGGTTCAATTTGTCAAGGAAAAGTAAACATCCTGGTGTTGCAACTAAGATATCCACAGCCCTCTCCAGATTTCGTAACTGAATTAATAACAGCACTGGTAAGACTTAAATAACAGTACCAGGTACAATCAAGCTGTAGAGAAAAATCTTGATGTCTAAAGCCTATGATGAACCATAAGCAGCAAAGTTACATATACTATCAAGTAGTACCTCACAATTAGTGGGATTCATTCAAGCAGACCAGAAAGGAAAGCCAAACAAACAAAGAAAGGCACATGAAGTGGCTGTAGATTGTAGATCTTAACCCAAAACTGTTCATAATATTTATTAACTTATAAAAGTACCCCTGATTCAATTAGGCAGTTTCTATTTCAAGTGTCCTTTTACTTCGGTCAAATTTAGCAACTCAGGTTATTCCGATTTATCTTGATTCCCACATTGTGGTTCTTACAGTTTGTATCTTGATATTTCCTCCAATTGTTTCCAATGCCAAAAATATCAACCTGAATATTCTTTAAACTCCCTCCAACAACCAGGCTCTGTAACCCCTTTAAGTTGGAGATGTTTTCTTTTGAGAAACTTTGTTCAGTTGGCCTTGAGAGTTAACCTTCAAAAGATGCAAGCACAAAGAAACTTCAGCTAACTTTTTTTTAAATTCTAGTCTGAAAACATAAATTCCTAATACAAGCCTGGGATACTTTGGACAAGCATTTACCAAATAGGGTCTTCAAGGGGATCTCATTAAACCCATCCTATAAAATCAAATAAGTCATCACTGATCTGAATACTTTAGCAACCATATGCATCTGAATGCTTTGTGTTTCTCAGGTATCATGTTTGAAGATCGTGGCTGAAGCCAAGACAAAATTTATTGGTTATATTTGAAGAACTAGGCGGAGATGCATCGAAGATTTCCCTTGTTAAAAGAGTAAGAGGTTCTGTTTGCGCTGATGCAAATGAAGATCATCCAACTGTGGAGAACTGGCGTATTACAGACATTGATGAGACAAGAATGCCATCTTACGGAGTACCTAAACTCTTTTTCCTAGAAATTCTGTTTCAATTGGAATTTTGGGTAGTAAGTAGTAAACTAGTTAAGCCATCTTACTTCATTTCATTAGTTCAGTGTTGCCCTGAGGATGTGGAACTTATTGACCTAATGTTGTAAGCTTGATAGTAAATGAGTAATTGTTATCCTTCACATTTTCTAGAGGTGGAATTTAACAGAAAGCCTCTGACTTGAAGAACCATGATACTCCTGACTTTTGGTGGAAAGCAATGGGAAGGTTTTGAGAGTTTTATTACACATGGATATAATCTAACTCGTTGGCCGTCAATCTTTGTGAGGGCAGGAGATTATTTGTGTATTTGAGCGTACGGGAAACGTTGTTCAGGAAATGTCAATGTTCTGAGCTGAAAAAGTCGGAGGGAAGACCTGAATCAGTAGGAAACTTACTAGTGTGTCGTGATCTTTATACGATTTTGAGGTGTGTTCATTCCTTCTGTTTCTCTGGGATGGGGTGAATTCTCTTTTCAAGTAAATGCGTTTGACTGACAAAGAAAGCATAGGACTACCTTTTACTGGTATATTACAGTAGCTATGACTTGGTTTATTATCAGCTTGATCCTAGAAACTGATCGGTTGCTTGTTCTTTGAACTTCTTACCAAGAGTATATATAATGTCATAATGTGTAGCTGCAATCTAGGAGGAGCTTCATATCTCCAGTATCTACCAAAGAATGTTCTTGGATTTTTGTACCAACCATAGTCCGGTCCAATCAAGCAGCTGAAATATAGAGCAACCGCTACTGGGTTTTGTGGATTACCTTAGTTGAGCAATGAGACACCTCTTGCTTTTTAGCCCCTGCCCAGTTGGAGGATTCCAGCAACTGACCACTTAAGAGGTGCCAAAGAATGAGAAACCTCTTGCTGGAATTCCTTGATATATTGATGAGGATTTCTTCTACAACTCTAAGAGCATCAACTTCCATACTATTAAACAGTTACTCATTTATATATCTCCACACAGTTTCTGGAAAATAACAGCAGCCACCATCACTAGAGAACCCATATCAGGGGGGCTAGGCTTTCTTTAGTTGATTTCCTATTTACTTAAGGGTATTTATTTTTTTCGAATCTTACCCAGTCTGAGAATCTAATTTGTACTTTGTCCATGAACGAAGGGGTTCCAATTCTAACCCTGTACACCTGACCACATTTCAAATCTTGAGGGTGACAACCTGAGAGGGCACTACCAGCATATTCCTAACATTCTTATGGTCATGAATTTTGAAGGCAGTGTTGGATTATGGACATGTGCGCAAAGACCCTAACACACCTGCCCTGCTGCAACACCCAATCCCAATGCAAAAGTTTATATTTCCAACCGTCCCAATCTAACACAATTCGAAAGTATCAAAACCGCAACAAATAAAGACTTCACATGCAAACAGATAACTAATAATTGAAAACTTCAAGTGCAAAAATGTAAAGTAACTTACCAAGGTCGTTGGCCAAGCAACATGTTGACCTAATGCATCTCCAACTGTTTTTGCATTTCCAAACACTCTCGCCAACTCATACTTCGATCTCGATTTGATACACTCGTCGATACGAACTTCGGTATATTCACCGCCTAAAGGAACATTGTGCACCAACTTCGACGGATTAGAAGAAATAATGGTACCACGAGCCACAATCTGTAGTGGTTTCGTCTTTGATAGCAAATTGACTAGTTTTGTTCCCTGTATATGACCAATTAACACAAAAATTACTGCATTATCGAATAATTAATAAATACATGTTATTGTGCACTATAAAATGTTTACCTGATGAGTACGTCGTTGAGATTGCGCAGATGACGAAGAATCAATAGCATTGCAGTTTTCTGGTAATGCCGCCGTCCTTGGTTGAGACATGGCCGGATCAATGCCTCCCCCTCTAAGCAAAGCTACCACGTCTCTCAATTTATGAAGTTCACCTTGGAGGTCATTAAATTTTTGTTGTGTTTCTTCTTCTCGAGCTTTAGTTGCTACCTCCCTAGCTTCCATTTCTGCTTGCAAATCAGCCACTTTAGTTTCTAACTCGGCCACTTTTTTTGATGATTTCCTAGAAGATGTAGTCCCAAACACTCTAGTTGGACACACTCCAGGCCCCATTGTTCGTACACGACCATGCCTCTCGGGTCCTAAGACGTCGTCAAAAGCTTCATCTCGAACCTCGTCGGTTTGTTCTTCCAACGGAACAGCATGAAGTCGTTCCTCTATCCTTTCCTGAAAAATTATTAGAAAATTGTTATTAATAAGAAAAGCAATCTATTATATAAGACTTATTTGTTGAAAACTCCCAAACTCAATTTCCAGTATGTACAAGCTAAACTCACTATAGCTGTTGCTGATACGGCATCTGAAGGAACTCCTTTAACCATTCTTGTTTTCATATACATGGCCACGCGATCGTGCCTGAGGCCTTTATCTTTTAGCTGCACATTCATGAAATAACCTGAAGTCAACAACAACAATAGTCAAGAAGAGGAATTGAGTCGCCAAGGAAAAGGAGGATATATACATTCTTTCAAGTCTACTATATTTAAGTGTAAGTAAGTACCCTTTGTCGAATTCGTGAGTGAGCCTTCCTTCCAGTTCGAGGAGGTCCTTTAAGACGAAGTCGATTCTGTTTATTCTTCTCACTCGTCATCTATGTTAAGGACATAAATAGGTAACCACAAAATAACAGTCCAGTCAAATCATTAAAACAGTAAAACAGTATTAATGCACTAGTGATTAAGCACCATAGTGCCAACAAGCTGTTACACTAAAACAATATTCTCTTTTCAATTCAATGCAATGCTCAGTAGTAGCGTCAGATTACAATAGAACATCAAAATCCAGAAGTTGTTACACTAAAACCAACAATAACAGTAAGCTATTTTCAATTAATAAACTTTGCGTAAATAGCCTAAGCTACGAGACTGACTCCAGAATTACAGGGAATGAACTCAAAATTATCAAGACAGCGAAGCTCAAGGAGCTACACGTTGAAACTGATCGATCTCCAGTTCACAACTCACAAGCAAATGCAACTTCAAGAGAATATCCAGCAAATGCAACTAAATTGTAACAAATTGTCGGGTTGGAAATTTTTCTGAATAGTTAAGCTGATCAAGAACAGCCTCCTATATTTCCTAGTTTCTGTTCCTCTACTGGTATATATGCTATGAACTTCAGACACCCTTCAAATACTGGGTGAAGTATTATCTACTGGTATATTTACGCTAAGATGTCTATGAAGGGCTCGGTTTCAAGTGAATGAAAGACTATGCTGTGCCATTTTATCATTATCTTCCAAATTTATCAGTATGTCTATCTCCTTGTAACCTATGAACTAGCTTGGGTTTCAGATGAATTACTTAGTAAACAACAGAATTCAGAAAGGGGAAAACATGCACTAGTGATCATAGTGATCATTCAGGGATTAGGCTTACTCTATACCTTTACAGCTGGTTCTCGCCAATACTCTACAAGGGCAGCCCACTGAACTTTATCAACTCGAGGTGGACAGTTTTGTAATCGCTCCTCGTCAGTCGAATACCGCAAGTAGTATTCTCGCTTCAGCCTTGCTTTCCAGTCTCTCCACTTATTGTCAAGGCTAGCCATGACATAGTCTTTTGATTCTTCAGATAGATTAGTATTAGCCTGCAATATTAAGTGCAATATTAAGTATTTCAGATATTTTTAACAACAATGTACTATGTGGTATTAGTAAATATGCACAAATTATTAATATTGCACTGACCTTTATTTCTGTCCATGCTGTAACCTTACCCCGAGTCAATTCTGGGTGAACGGAAATAAGCTACCGTCCTTCGCCATCACTCCTAACTGAGAGGCTAACTTTGCTTGACGTTTACCAACAGGCTGTCCATACTCGTTGACAGTCAAGACAAGTTTGGCTGCACCATTTTTCCACCCCTTAAGTGGTTGAGTGTCAGACCTTTTTCTTCTGCGAGTTGTAGCACTGGTATTTCCAACACTTAAACCTGCAACATTAATGAGAAAACAGTGGAAATAATACTATACACAACTATTACAGTCAAAATATGAGAATGTGTAACTAACATACCCCCTGTGCCATTATCATGCGACGGTGTGCCAAGGCCATCATTTAATTCATCATTTGAATCATCAGAGGATGTGGAACTCAAATCTAATGCCCCAACTGGCGGACGTACATCAGCAGTCGATGGAGGAAGTGGTGGAAGACCAGGAGCTTGGGAAGTTGGTGCAGCAGGTGCGGGAGGTACATGGGAACTCGCTGGAGGATGTGGTAATTCAGAACCTGGAACTTGAGAACCCGGTGGAAGTGGTGGCGGAAGAACATTGCAACCTGGCTGCGAATGAGGTTGAGGACCTGTTTCTTGGGATCCCAGTGGATGAGGTGGAGGACCTGAAACCTGGGGTGCAGACATGGTCTGCGAGGGTGCCACCAATTTCCTAGCCTGCTTCGATACCCGAGATCTCATTGTATCCTACAAATAAACAACAAATTAAATACATAAATGAATAGAGCATGATAAAAAAACTAGTGTATATTGACAAGAAATACAAGCATGTATAAAACGACATTAACATAAACAAATTTCTAGAGAGCAAAAGTATTAAACCAAATCCTAGATATTCATGGGAAAAACAAACATAATCAATTAACCACTTGTTCAAAAACTAATATGTTCACAATGAAAAAAACTGCAAATTAATAATGTTGAACGACGCCACATCAATCATGACTACTGCCACTCGTCATCATCTTCATCCTCGTTAGCGTCGCTAGTATCATCATCATCAGCCCCATCCTCATTGTCATCGTCCTCAAAATATCCTTCACCGTCACTGCCACAATCTCTGTCACTGCCACCACTGCCACAATCTCTGTCACTGCCACCACCATCGTCATTAGTGCCAGCTTGTTCATCGCCAGGATCATCTACAGTAACAATTTCATCTATATCTGTTCTAACCCATTGCTGGTCATCGACATTTACGTCTTCTGGGCAATAAGAATCGGTAGCTGAACTTGCGAGCGGTGATGTTAAATCTGAAACAGGCATGTCAAACACATCTCTTGCTCTCATTTGCCTCACTACATGCCAATTTGGATCAACGGGGTCACTAACATACCATACTTGTTGTGCTTGAGAGGCGAGGATGAAAGGTTCATCGGTTCCAAGATTTTGTTTATACAAGACATGATTAAAATTAACAAGGGTGAACTTGTATTCATCCTCTCGCATTCCAAGGCGGTTATCAACCCAAATGCATTTGAATAAATCAACCTTCGAATCCATAGAATAAAATACTTCTATCACATCCGTCAGTCTTCCATAATACTTCACTTCTCCGCTCATGGGTTGTCTACCTTGACCACCAGAGAAACTGTCCACAGTTGCATCCAACATCACTCCAGTATTTTGGCTCTTCTTTCGGGCACCGTACGCCATTGTATGAAATTTGAGACCGTTTATTGTGTATCCTTTCTTGTATCTTACCGCATACACACTTGGACCCTTACTCAAAATTTTCACCTCATCTGATATGCCAGGATCATCCATAGACTGTCGGACCTATAATGTCCATAAATTAATAAATTTTGTAAATAAGCTTAAAACTAGAAGAATTATTTGAGAATACTAAGTCATTGTACATAATTTGTAACGGTCTTACATGAAGTTCAAGCCACTTAGGGAACTCATCATTGTGCTTCTTCATAATAGCTCGGTCAGATAGACTGTGTCCGTATGTCTCTTCTAGCATTTTTTTGTGCATGCTGTAAATAAACAAATTATCATAGTAACTAATAGACAAGTATACTTCACAATAAATAATCTCAAAAAGGGTCGTGTCTACTAAAAACTCACTCTCGAAATGGATCAATTGACTGAGTGTTTGTCAAAATATATCTATGGGCTTGTTCACGCTCAATGGGATCAAGGGTGAACCTTTCTTCCTTCCCATTGCCTCCATCAGTATATCTTGCAGGCCGATTTATTTTAGTCTCCACCTCATCATCCAAATACCTACTGCAAAATATTAAACATTCTTCCGCTATATATCCTTCAGCAATAGATCCTTCAGGATAGTTCCGTTGTCTCACATACTTTTTAAGGGTCAGTAGGTACCTGAAGAAAATATTAACTTTATTATATAATTAGTATGAAGCTAAATATAGTAAATTCTTTTAAATCATCATAACCAGATATAAATTATTATCTGACCTCTCAATAGGATACATCCATCGATACAACACTAATCCAGCTATTCTTGCTTCCTCGGCCAAATGAATAGGTAAATGCATCATAACATCAAAAAATGATGGAGGGAATATCTTCTCCAGACTGCATATGGTTAACTTGATTTGCTCTTCCATATGGTCAATGTCAGACTCAGTCAACACCTTCGAGCATAGCTTCTTAAAAAAATTACAGAGTTCGATCAACGTTTTGCCCACATTGCTGGGCAATACTTTCCTTATCGCTATAGGTAACAGTTCTTGCATCAATACGTGACAATCGTGACTCTTCAACCCTTTAATAGTTCTCTCTTTCACTTTAACACATTTGGAAATATTTGATGAATAGTTATCAGGAACTTGAATACCCTTTAACACCTCACAAAATGTTACCTTCTCCTTATTGCTCATTGTAAATGATGCAGGGGGTAGCTTTGCTTGACCATTACCAGAAGCCTTTGGATGGAGTGGCTTACGGATACGCATGTCTCTGAGGTCCTTACGAGCTTTTAGACCATCCTTTGATTTCTTAGGATCGCCTAACAAAGTATAAAGTATACTCTCACACACATTCTTCTCTATGTGCATCACATCAAGATTATGGCAAATTAGATTATCCTTCCAATATGGTAGTTCGAAAAATATGCTCTTTTTCTTCCAATTGTAAGGCATTTTTGGAACAAAAACGTTAGAACTATCCCGTGACCTCTTCTTATTTGACGGTTGCTTATATTTCCCAAATTTATTCTGAATGTGCTCTACTTGTTTGAAAATTTCTTCCCCTGATAATCTTGGTGGCTTGTTCCCGGTTTCTTTTTTGTCATAGAAATTTCTCACATCTCTACGGAACTTATGGTCAACATCCAAGAAGCGTCGGTGACCTGCATAGCAGTGCTTTCGACTAAATTTCAACCACCTAAAATTTTTTTCTTTATTGCATGGAGGACATGCCAATTCACCTCTCGTGCTCCATCCGGACAAATTAGCATATGCAGGAAAGTCGCTGATTGTCCACATAAGAGCAGCACGCAGCTGAAACATTTCTTTACTATCTGCATCATATGTCTTCAGACCTTCAACCCAGAAGTCTCTCAATTCCTCAATCAATGGTTGCAAATACACATCGATGTCATTACCAGGTGCACGAGGACCATCAATCAAGATTGACAAGATAAAGGATGACTGTTTCATGCACATCTCTGGCGGGAAATTATAAATAATTAATACAACTGGCCACGTACTATGAGGAATTATAAGTGATCTATATGGGCTGAAACCATCAGATGCTAAACCAAATCTAACATTCCTGCGATCGTTAGCAAATTCTGGATGAAGTTCATCAAAGGTCTTCCAAGCCAGAGAATATGCTGGGTGCCTCTGTACACCATCACGATCTCGTTCTTCGGCATGCCACCTCATCAAAGAAGCAGTTTTCGAAGACATGAACAATCTTCTAAGCCTAGGTTTCAAAGGAAAGTAACGCATTCTCTTCTTGGGAATTCTTTTGCTCTGGGCCTTTTTTCCATCTTCACCTTGTTCCACAACTTCATTATATCTTGGTGTCTTACAAACATCACAACTCTCTAACCCTTCCTTCTCTTTCCAATACAGCATGCAATCGTTGGGGCATGCATCAATTTTTTGGTATGAAAAACCCAATGAAGCGAAGATTTTTTTGGCCATGTAATAGGATTTGGGTAATGTCTCGCCATCAGGGAAGACTTCCTTCAACAGCTCTAACAATTTAGTGAAAGATATATCACTCCATCCATATAAGACTTTCAAATGCAGTAATAGAACAAGAAATGATAGGGTTGTGAACTTCTTCTTACAACCTGGGTAAAAAGGTTGTTCTGCATCTTCTAAAAGCTTATAAAACTCCTTACTCTCTTCATCAGGACTGTTGGAATTGAATCCTTCTTCCCCACCCATTGCATCATGTATCATATCAATCATTTCATCATCAATATTGTAATTCTGATTTTCATTATCAAATGTTTCACTACCATCACGGGACTCTCCATGAGCAACCCAAACCACATAATCAGTGTCAAACCCATTGCAAATAAAATGATCGAATGTGCTGTCGCGATCTAGGTAGTAACGGTTCAAACACTTTCTACAAGGACATTGTATCTCCGTACTTCCCCCATTGTTGGCAAAAGCAAAATCAAGGAATGCCAAACACCCTTTGCAATATGCCAAACTGACTCTATCATCCAAATGTATCCAGCTCTTATCCATACCAAGAAAGCAAGCTAATTACCAATATACTGCATGAATATAGATGTAAATGAGTACACATAACAAAAATCAGAGTGTGAATATGTGTGGTTTCAATCACAATACAAATAATGCTTCCTCTATTGAAAACTAGAGTTTGGGTGTGCTTTGTTATGATCTTCTCTATGGTGGCTGAGAGCCAAACTGATTAGAAGAGGAATCAATTTTTTTCTCCAGTCACTCTAAATTCATCACTTTTTCACAAAGGCATTCAATTATTTAACCATTTTTACAGAAAAAAAGCACATCAATGTAACAATAACAATATATTTGCAACCCAACCAGAGAACACACCAAACACAATAGAAAAATATGGCGAGTCCAGGACACTAAAAAGCACACACAATTGAATTAGCCCTCTCCAAAACACTGTCAATGCCAATTCTTGTGTCATTTCATCGCACCACATATCGAACATGCATCAGTCATTTCAAAACTGTTATGGTCAGGACCCGGAAGTCCAATGAGGACAAATTGATGATATCAGAATTTCACAAGAAGAAAACTGGATAATAACCCATAAAAATCTCTATCTGGAATTTGATACTTTAGTATAATTATAGAATCATACAAATTTAAACTGCATTATTTTATTATAATATGACCAGCAGACTAAACGAAAATACACTATGAACCAAAAATTTAATATATATATATATATATATATTATGACCCAGTAACTCCATTAAAAGTTTGTGAAAATTATGGTTTATCCCAAATACTTTATAAATGTATATTATTGCCCAGACACTCACGAACTTCATAAAACTTATCAAAATTATGGTATATGTCCCACAAACTGTTTAGATAGTGCCTTTAGGTGAGGCAGTACACTAGTAATGGATACATAGCACCGATTGGAGACATCATCCATAACATTCATAAAAATAAATAGTCAAATCCAGCAAAATAAGATTAGATATCAAATCGGGTCGGACAGTAACGGAATTCATCTCTTATCCATAATACACTCCCTATCTTCTCTACTGTTTTTATCACCATCGACCTGTATGGAGTCACCTTTCATGAATCCATTGAGAATGACATGATCAAATTGCCGTAAGTTGCTTTGAAACTTTTATCTTCGACGGGTGCAATTTCTAGGTCTTTATTACAGAGCTAATACGGAATTTCACATTTTCTTTACCTATGCACTCATCAATCTTAGTGCTATCTTTTCAGTTAAATTCATTTTCTGGTAATGGGCTTCTTGGCTACCAGACTTTATACACTATCATGTAATCATGTCTTCTGCAAAAATATAATAACTGTAACAGCCCAACAAAACGAAATAACTGTTGAAATCCAAGAGACAGATTTTACAACAAATGCACAGAGTACAAAGCATAAGGAAGCAAAACAACAAAACTGTGATATGTGAATTGTGAATTGTGAATTGTAAGCTTGAAGCAAAAAACAAATGCATATGCTGATATGCAATCATGTCTAATTACCTCCCACCGTACAAGAGCAGTACTTTTATCAACCAGTTTCAGAACATGGCCACGTGTATTACTTGGAATCAGTAAACCCTCAATCCCAGGTATGCACAAAGGGGCATGTGTCTCAACAATGTTAGCAGCTCTATCAATCACGGAGTTATTGTCTATCTCAAACAAAGACGATATACCAACAGACTTATCAAGAAAATTGTACCTGTGAAAAAAGAATATATGTAAACAACCTCAATTGTGTAGGGCACCTTTGAAGCTTAATCAATCAGGGACTCGTCATTATCTCAAACAAATACATATAGCAGCAGACATATCAAGAGAAGTATACTATTCAAAATTATGGCTCACTTCAAGAATAGGTAATATATTATCAAAACACGACAACACTAGCCCTTTCACAGATTTCCACTGAGACAGTTTGCCTCAATGTTTCATATTCGAGGATTCAAGGACAACACAATCGGATAGTGCAACAATGGTTGAGGAAGAACTGATTCAACATAACCTTGCGCATAAAAGTCTGAACTGGAATGTGTGGTCTTCAAAATATTAATCAAGATTATCTGCATATCAACTTGATCTCTTATAAAGATTCTTCTAAAATGAGATTCATATATATCCCAGTAGTATCTAGGTTCAGTGGTTTTACTTGCATATTTGGTTGCTCGAAGAAAAAAGATGCTTAATAAAAAGAAATTAAGTTTCTTCTAATTGTTTGAACACCAAAAACACAAAAGTTACCCCATTCATCCCACAATATGAGTTTTATCTTATTTAGATGCCTGAAAAGTGAAAACTATATCCTCCCTAACCACAAGACCATCAGTACCTCCCAACAAATTCAATCTACTGGCTCTCATCAAGTAGGTGCCTGACTTTCCAACTGTTGCAAATGCTACCCAACTTTTAGTTTTTTGTAACAATCAAGTACCAGCCGTTAACTTCCATCTGTACAAGAATACACTTGACGAAGATAAAGCTCTTACTGCATTATTCATAGAATGAATTAAAGAAAATACCTGCTACTGCCCAACTACTCTCCAGTTGACGAAGATAAAGCTTTAGTAGTGCTCTCCAATCGACCCGGTCCTCATACACTTGTACCCAACAGTTTCATTCACTAACTGCGCCAAAAAAGACAGAGGACCAGGAGACAAGCCCTAAATCAGATGACCAGGAGACAAGCCCTAAATCAGCGAAGGGCTAACAGAAAATTGACAGATTACCAAAATCCCTTCTCCGATTGAGACAAATACGCCGATGAAGGAGGAACGCCCGATTGAGGTCTACGCCGATCAATAGCTTCGTTCACCCTAAATCAGTAGTAACGCCCTCAATCAGATGATGAGAAAACCAAGTAAAGCCCTAACTCAGGCAGTTAGTGAAGTCCGATCAAAGAGGAACGTCGAAAGCTTACCTCCGACGGTTGTCCGGTGAAGGAGGAACGCCGATCGCCTTCTCTCAGATGGATATGGGAGAAAAAGTCCACAACAGAGACGGAAGGTTGTTGGGGATATGTATGTTCTCTATTATTTAATAATAGAAGATAATAAAAAGATCGTGCGGGCGTGGGAAATTTTGGGGGCGGGAGTGGGTAATTTTTTTTGGGGGGGGGGTGTAACCCGTCGTAAATTAAACCCTATACGACGGTATATTATAAACCGTGGTTAAACTCTTTAAAATACGACGGTAATAAACCCTAGCGCAGTAAAATTTACAAAATACGACGGTAAATAAACCTAGCGCAGTAAAATTTACAAAATACGACGGTTAACATCTTACCGCCGTTTTTTTAAACAAAAACGACGGTAATAAAAAACTGGCCGTCGTTTTATACGACATTTCCTGTAGTGTCTTACCACGGTGATTCTTCAAAGTGTTCTTCACCTCTCCAATCTCGAATGCGATATACTCTCCTTACCGCGGTAAATCTTCGACATGTTCTACGCCAACCCAACTTCAAAATCTCTGAATTTCTTACCGCAGTAAGCCTTATGAGGGATGTAATTGATTGAATTTTTCAGTGGTGAACAACACTGTAATTTTTTGTATTTTCCTACCACTCTGTTTCCTTTCTTTCTCCCTTCGAGAAGTGGCAAACTAACTAAGAAAAGTGTGTTTTCTCCAGAATGCCCCTAAGAGGCTCGAAAAACTACAAGATCTCTCGTTCACTCCCTCTTCAGTAACACCACCATCAAACACCACAAACGACAGTTCGCCACCGCCTATTCTTCCTCTCTTATAGAGAAAACGCACCACCATCAACACTAAAATCAACAAGTTATAAGAACACATAATCTTACCAAAAAAGATCTAAACCAGCAGCAATATTAATTGAAGATCTGATTAACATATCTGAATAATCAACATCAGTTGAAGATCTAATTAACAAGTATACCCTCAGAAGAAGAAGAAGAAGAAGAAGAAGAAGAGGAAGCAAAGCACATGAATCACCGCAAACAACCGCCACCAACAACGCCACCGCCGTACGATGCTACATATGCCATAAGAGAAGAACAAGAAGCAGAAGAGGAGACGAATATGCAAACTGCAATATCCCGTCTACATGGAGATATTGGAGATTAATTGTATCGTATATAGTATACATTGTGGATTACTACAAGCACCTTCAAGGATTAAGACTTTTATTCGGCGGTACGGATAAAGACATTCCCGGAACAGTAATCCGCTCAGGTTGTTACAAATGGTATCAGAGCTAACCATGGTTTCGCAAGGGCTCCGTGCCGGTTTACCCCCTGCCAAGGAGAGACGTGACTGGGCAGGCTCAACGAGGACATCGAGTACATAAGGTGGGGTATTGTAGTATCCCGTCCCACATCGAGATATTGTGGATTAATTGTAGGTAAATTACAACTAACTGACATGTGGTTTGGGCTCGGTTCGGTTAGCTGACCTGTGGTTTAAAAAAAATTCACTTACATGACCTGCGGTTTGTTCCGTTTATCACAAAAAAATATGTCCATATTGCGTTTTAAATAAATTGATTAATTGCATTTATTACCCTGTAGTTGGGGTGGGGGGGGGGTCAAAAACAGAATTTCAACATATAACTTATTTATTACAAAATTACCATGTAGCTTTCTAAAATTTCCCCACAAACCCCCCGTCCCCCCTTTTCTCCGTCTCTCTATTGAACTCTAGCTCCCATGCCACTATTGTCCTCTTCATCCCCGTTCATGACAACCTCCATCAATCCACCTGCTCTCTTCTTCTTCCACTAAAACTCCACCCACACAGGAACCATCAACGCCCACATCGGTTGTTAGTCAACCACCATATCCACCAGCGATCATCAATGTCACCACCGGGCCTTGTAATCCTACCATTAATTCTGGCACACAAGAATCGATACCTCTCTTAGAGACACAAAGCACACACACCAACCCCATATCTCTCTCGCGCAATTATACACACCAACCACCTCTACAGCTGTGTCTTCTTCTTTGAACCTGAAAACCCATAACTTATTGATTGGCGAACTAGAATATTAGAATACATTGAGGGGTTTTGTTTTTCATCTACATGTTGATGATGATGTTGTTTTGTTACATTCGTTACCTCCTTCTCCCCCCCCCCCCCACCCCCGCGTTATTTCCTTCATCTTCATCTCGTGATTTTCATTTTATAACTCTTTTTTTTTTCTTTTCCGTTTGGGATAAAGTAGAGTTTTAATTTTAATCACAGGGGTCGAAATGTAATGAACATGTTTGTCTATAAGCAGATTTGTGGAAGCAAAATTTTTATGAAACAAGGAGAAAACTAAAGGTCCCTTAAGTAAGAAGTTTCAATCCAGGGGTCACTTATCAGAACCGACCCTAAACCACGGGTCATGTATTTGTAATTTACCCTTAATTGTATGGTATATGGTATACCTTGTGGATTACTACTAGCACCTTCAAGGAATAAGCATTTTATCCGGTGGTACGGATAAAGAAGTTGTTGGGACAGTAATTTGCTCGGGCTGTTACATAGACCACCACCCGAACACCGTCAGGGTCATAGATCGGATCCGCCATCGCCTTACAAGCCGATCTATCACCACCGCCGCAGCCCACCAACGTTCGAAGCCACCTCCGCAACCCACCACGGTTTAGATCTTGTCTAAACTCTTGGTCGCCATCAGTACAACCTCCTTTTCGGCGTCTTTCACCATCAGTGTCACCGACGTCTTGTTTGTCGTTGTCTTTCACCGGGCTCGTCCTCTCCTTTTTCTCACAACCTCTCTCTCTCTCATATTCCGTTTTTGTTTATCTCTTTGTTTGTAGTTTGAGAGATAGGGGCTGATTTGAGAGAGAATCGCGAGGGGCAGTTAGGGTTGGGGGTAGAAGTTGATCAATAGATCTCCTTAAACATACCAAAAAAGGGAAATGGAGAGAAAGAAAAAAAAATGTAACAAAAATGTAGTTGGGAAGAAAGTGAAGAAACATAGTGGTACTTGGTTGTGTTTGGCGAAGATGTTTTGTGAATTTTAATCCAAAATCAACTTTTTGCCTTTTTGGTTTTTTTTTTTAGAATAAGACCAACTCCTTATTAATGCAAAATAGTGGGATGTGGTATCCCAATTACATCAAAATCAAGAAGCCGTTGGGCCCATAACGGGTTACTACCTAGCCATACATGTTTATTTTGGATTGAAAGTCCGAAATTTGCAAAAGAGTGGGCTACTTCATTCCCTGAGCGATGGCAGTAGTTGAATGAAACATGCTGGAATCTTTGGCTTAGAGCATGAATCTGACTGAAAACGTCTCCTATCTCAGACCGGAAGTTGCCAACACCGTAGTTATACTTGATTGTATCAACTACCCTTTTGGCATCCGTCTCAACGATTAAATATCTTTTACCACACTCTAAGGCGAGGAGAAGTCCTTCTCGGATAGCGTGGGCTTTGACTTCAAAGGCAGTAGTTGCTGTTGGAGTAGGAGTAGCGACTGCCGCAGTAAACTCTCAGCCATAGTTTTAAAAACCGGACCGGACCGGCCGGTTCGACCGGTGAACCGCTGCCTCACCGGTCCGGTCTAGCCATCAGACTCTGTATGCAAGTAAACCGGTCAAAACCGCCGGTTTGGTGTTGAACCAGTGAACCGGCCGGTTTTGCCCGGTTCGAACGGTTTTCGTATAATTTTTTGGAACACCGAAAGAAACTCAGAAAACTCGATTGGAAATTGAAAATCCCCTAATCTAATCCCTTAATCAACGAATCTCCCTCTAGTCGCCTAAAAGATCGACTGAATCAAGCGAATTTTTGCCACCATGTTGAACTTTGGAGTCATCAAGGCCCTCTCGTCGCCTAGAAAATTTCAAAAACAAGTAGTGGAAGTGCAATCAACTCATTCTGAGTTAGTTCCCTTAAGATCAGGAGCGGATATAATGGATATAGAGAGAGAGGTTTGAGATTTGACCGGGAGAGATTTGAGAAGAGAGTGGTGGGAGACTAGAGAGAATGAGAGGGTGAGCAGATAAGGTGAAAAGAAGAAAGAGAACGAGGAGATAGGAGGGGATAAGAACAAAGAAATGAAAAGAAAATTTGAAGCCTGTGGTTTCATAATTGATACGTCATTTAGTCGTTCCTTTAGTCAAGTTTTTTCTTTTCTTTTTCTTTTTTTTGAAATGTTCACTGGAGAAGTTTTATGATTTGTAAAGTTTTGTTAATTATTTATTATGAAACATTGGATTGTGACTGTAATGTTTTCTTTGATAGTAATTTGAAGATATCGATGCCATGTTTAGTGTAGATTGTGTTAGTTGTGTGAAATTCTATTCAAATATGAAGTATTTATTTTGAGTTTTTAGATATTTTATATTATATAAATATAAAAATAATAAATTATACATTAAAAAATACATGCAATTAAACCGGTTGAACCACCGGTCCGACCGGTTGAACCGCAAACCAGAGCCTCACCGGTTCAATGTCCGGTCCGGTTTTTAAAACTTTGCTCTCAGCTGCTCTTCCTGGAGTAGGATTTTTTATTTTATTTTATTTTATTTTTATGTTTGGTATGGGTTTGAATTTTGGATTTGTTGTAGTAGCTTAGTGGTGGAGGAAAAATGAAATGACAGTAATGTCCTCACTATAAAGAACAAACTCTCACATCACTGTTTTTTTTTTTTTTTTTTTTTTTTTGAAACATTTATTTCATAATTAAGTGCAGGCTTTGTCAAAGGCCCAAGCATCCAAAGCAACAGTAGGGCATACTATGGCCCAGTAACTATCATAGACTACAGATAAGCCCAAACGGGCAAACAAATGCGCAAGATTATTTGCGTCTTTTCTACATATGCTATGTTTAGTACAACTGAGAAGTTTTGCCGACTCAACACATTGTGTGAAGAGTCTCTCTTCCTCTGTGCCGCCTTCCTCTCCAACCTCTCTCTGTCTACCCATTCTATGGACTAGAAGTTGTGAATCGGTTTCAATGATTAAACTTCAGAAACCTAGGTTATAAGCTTTCGAAGCAGCTTCTCTTAATGCAAAAGCTTCCGCCACCAAAGGATCTGAAATGAGAAACCGCACACGAAATCGCCATTCGAGTTGCGAATCACAGCTCCGGCACTCTCACATCACTGTCTTTCACTAAGATAAATAATAAATCAATAAATAGACAAAATGAGTTACTAAACAACAAAATTGCCACATTATTAGCATTTTAGCAACACCATTTTTTTAACAAAACTTCTACATATTGTTTTTTTTTTTTTTTTTTTTTTTTTTTTTTTTTTTTATGTCATTGAGGCTTTTTTTTTTGCCAAAAAAAAAGAATGTCATTGATTTTTTTGACAACCTTAGAGCATCTCCAACAGTTGAATTGTCCTTGGACTCTATTTGTACCTGTCCTAAATTTTACACCTGCACTTTTTGAGTTGCTGCTCCAGCAGCTGGCCTAAATATAGGCCACCAGCATTATTTTATTATTTTATAATTTTCATTATTAAATAATTATGTTACTATATTTAATAATTATCACACTTTATTAAATTAATATCGAATTAATTATACTATTGAAGTGAGATTAAGGTAATTTTTTTAATTTTTTTGTATTTTTCACTTCAATTGTTGACAAGAATTATTAATTTACCCTTGCAACGGTGCATACGAACGTTTGAGGAGCAGTGGATGATTATGAGGAGGATCAGAGGAGGAGCAGAGTAATAAATCAGAGTTTTTTATTTACACCAGCTTCAAATTGTCCTCAGTTTAGGCCAGAACTGGTCCAATTATAGGTCTGGCTCAAATTTAGGCCAGATTTTGCACCAGCTGTTGGAGCTGGTTTTTGAGCAAAACTGGCCTAAATTTGTGCCAAAGACAACTTATAGGCCATCTCTTGGAAATGCTCTTAAAATCTAAAAGATCCCTTTCAAAAAAAAAAAAACAAAAAAAAAAAAAATCTAAAAGATCCACTCCAAACCCAATATTTCAATTTTCACTCTTGAGGCGCGTGATATACTCTGTCATCCCTTTCCCTCCAAACATCGCACAACTTTGAGCGAACTGCCCCGGACCCCAACCAAATGGCATCGACCTCCCATTCTCGACCCGCCGGCGCCGGTAGATTTAAATCTGCCGCCACGACGCTCTTCAACGAAAATCAGTCCTTCACCGCCGTAATCTCGACTCTCTCTATTATCAGCGTGCGTAAACCCTCTCTTCGTCTCCTCCTATCTTACTAAGCTAGGGTTTTCTCTGCTTCAGGAATTTCGGAAAACTATGAACACGTTGAAGGAAGTCGCCATCGATTCGGAAAGACACAATCAGACTGACATGGTACTCGTAAAACCCTTCTGCTTAATTTGAGTTTTTTTTTTTTTTTTTTTTTTTTTTTTATTTTTTTTTTTATGAGCATAAGATTTTCACAAGTAGTTCTATTTACTAGACAATGAATTTGCAGTGGAACTTCACAGGAACCAAATGACATTGGGTTTGAAATTTATCATCAACACTAGATTGTTAGGTCATGATTCTGCAATATGCCTTTGAAGTCATTGATTTTATTTTTAGGGACCGGGTTCTCTCAGTTTATTGACAAGTAATGTTTGGCTGAAACCTTGGTGCTCTTCCGGCTCACCAGTTGTCGGTGTGCGAGGCGAATGCCAACCGTTTCTTTATAGAATGGGTAGCCCTGGTGGCAATAACTTGTCTACAACACTATAAAGAACGGCGATTAGTGAACTTAGGCTCCGTTCGGTTGGCAGCAATATTTTTTACAGAGGAAAATATTCTACGGGTAAAATGCTTTTTGTGAATAAGTTTTCTCTGCAAACATTTTCTCGTGATTGGTTGACACTTGCGAAACATTTTGTTTCTGAATTAAATATTATCATAGTTATCAAAGTTTGATACGTATCGTGTATCGTTAGTAGGATTTTCGTATCGTGTATCGTATTGTATCGCGTATCGGAACGATACGCACACCCTTCTTAAAGCAACTTAGAAAATATATACTGACCCTTATAGTGAAGAGTTTAGTGGTTGCATCTGGCATTTACTAAGTCTAACCAGCACGTATTAACATTTTTGGTATGCAGATAGATTTATAGAGTTCCATTACATGAGGATGTTAATATATTTTAGACTCATGTCCAATTATGAATCACATATTCACATTACATGAAGTGAGAATAATAATGAATTAGAAGAATTGAGTGGAGTATCAGTTATATGTAGGGCATATCTCTGTGGCATCATATTAGTAGTTTAAATAATCTTGCTTATGTGTGGCAAAGGAACCCAACTAAATGGAACATAAAACTGGAATACTAAAGTTAGGGATCTCTAATCAGTACACACTACGAACGCAACCGTATTCCACTAGAGTCTTGTAAATAGAACAATATGTCTTCTATCTGGCATTTTCTTCTTCAGTCTTTCTCCTCTAAACGCTAGATCAATTAACAAGAATTCAAGACAGTTTAGTTTTTTGACTAGCAAGATTGAGGCAAACCTAGAGAAGTAGGACATCTAACAAAATATTCATATAATCTATGTAATACGAAGTTCTATATCAATAGGTTCTAACAAACCTAAACCAGTTTCAGTTCTCAAAACGTATCGTGTATCGCACGATACGTATCGTATCGGATATGTATCGCTCGATACAATTCGATACACTTTCATTAGCGATACAGTGAACGATACGTAACGCTGATGGCATGTATCGTATCGTATCGTACGATACGTATCGAGTATCGCTCGATACTGATAACAGAGAATATTATCATGAAAATTAAAATTTACATGTAAGTGTCAGCTGTTTGTGGTGGTGAAGCAGCATGAGAGGTAGTGTTGGAGGTGGTGATGGTGGAGTAGTGGCGGCAATGAGGGAGGTTGTTGTAGTGGCAGTGGACGGAGACGGCATTGAAGGTGGTGGTGTTGGCAGCGACGGCAGTTGCCGGTAGTGGTGTGTGGCGGTGGAGGTGGGTGGCGGAGGCTGTGGTTCTTGGTAGGGGAGATTTAGTATGAGTTGTTGTCATGCTCCTTCACTCTCCGGAAAATGGCTTACGGATCTTAAACGTGTAAATCAATTTATATCATCTGAGTGAAAACATTCTACAAGGGAAAACATTTTACGGGACAACTGGCAAACCAAACACCAAAACAAGGGAAAACATTTGACAGGAAAACATTTTACCACCAACCAAACGGAGCCTTAGTCTTTGATACTTTGCTCAGAAGGGGTTGGACTTTGTTGCAGGTTAAGGAACTGGAAAAGGCTGTTCTTGAATTGCTCGCAAGTTCTGAAGATAGCAGTCATCTTTCAGCTGCGATTCAATCTGTTGGAGAGAGCTACCAGCCTGGTGAAAATGTGCGTAATTTCAACATTTTTGTCTTCAGCTTTTCCGTATCTCTATAGAGATCTGGTTAGGTCTACAATGATGATTCTTTTTCACCTTGTTTCATTTGTTTGAATGGTTTACTTGCAGCTAACTGATTTTCATAAGTTGTTCGATGATGAGATTGCAAAGTCCAAGCGTAATTCACCTTCAGCTCCACAGAATCATCCGTTCTTGCGTCAGTTTAGAGAAGCAGTTTGGGTATGTGTTCTTACTCGAGTGACGAAGAAATAATGTTGAAATTTTTGATTCCCATTCTTCCTTTTCCAAAACTAAATCCATAATAATCTCCACCGCCAGAGTGCCGACTAGTACCATTTCAAGTGCTTCGCTGCCAAAGTTGCGACAAAATCAACAATTTATCAGAGAACTTCAATATACCGGCTGTGTAGTCATAAAACCGCAGTACCAAAACCGCAACCATTTGAATGCTGAATCTTAATAAGGATGCTGGCGGCAAAATATAATAGTCAAGGAATTTTACAATTTCATTGCTAAGTAGCTCAAGATACCTAAATGGGTAACAGCATGACTTGAAAAGTATAACTGTAGAAACTGATTATTGATTTGCTAGAAGACAGAATAACTGATATACACAGCTTTCAGAATCTTAGCTCTTGTGATTGTTAAATGATATCAGACTGTATGAGTATGAGTGTGTGCCAGGTTTGTTGATCTTACTCATCTTATAGCATCAACTTGATTCGGGTCTTCTGTGCCAAAAGGGAATAAAAGAATAGCACTGAACTGGTCAAATAGCAATTTACTGATCTAACCTATCAAAAATAAAATAAAAATAGCAACTTCCTGAACAAATTTGGCAGCATAGATAAGTATCTATATGAGGTAGTGATGTAATTTAAATAATATTTGGGTTATATATGCAATAGTAACTAAACATATTGTAATGGGATCACAACCGGATCGGATTCAGATCGGATCAGCGGATTTTGAACCCCTGATCCAAATCCGATCCGGATCCGCTGCGGATCACATTTTTAATATCAAAATCTGATCCATTTACAAATGGTGCGGATTCGAATTGCTCCGTTAGGGTCGGATTATGCCGGATATCCTAACGGATCATATTGCTATCCCTAGACATAACTTCTGTCTAAGTTGAAGCATTTAGTAATTCCACATGATAAACTTCTATTATAAAGGTGAATGCCCACTCGGTTGTCAGATTTGAGAATGCCAAGGAAACCTCTCAAACCATTAGACAGTTTTGAAAATGGGATTTTAGGAGTCACCCAACTGATTCATCTAATGTGATGTGTTGATTAGCAGGCCAAAAATGCAAAATGCCAAAGTTTCTTCCTAAGTTAACATACCCGTTTCCGTCTCCTGGTCGCCTCATGTGCAAGCATTTTATATTATATGGTGGTTGTATTGAGACCTATCTTTAGTGGGGAGATAAACTTGGCAAATTGTATTTTGACGATCAGGTTTTCCTCCTTAACTAGTTACATGTGTAATTTCTAATCCACGTGATTGACCAAAGAGATATGTGGTTATGTTTTTTGGTACTGCTAGGCATACTAGACTAACGTTGGATACTTACTCGATGTCTTCTTTTCTTGTTTTTTTTGTCTATTCGTTCAGGCACATATTAGTGCTTATCATGTAGTAGTAGTTAGATTTTACTTCCGTTTTTACTGTTGTATCAAGGTCAGTGTTTACTTAATTTCTGTATCTGAAGGCAGCACCCCTTTCTTAGTGCTAACTATTGCAAGTCTTTTAATTATCATTTATCAGAAACAAGTGCAAATGTGCAATAGGCTTTTCCTCAGTTAAGTGACTACCAAAAGCTTGAAAACTATCATGTGTGACGGTGGTGTGGGATTTTGGATGAAGAGAAAAGACACACACACACACACACAAACAAACATACACAGTCACACACACACACACACACACACACTTATAGAGTCTTCCAAAACTTAATGCATCAATGTCAAAATATGATCCAATCCAATAATCCACCACGGCTAGGAGGCTAGGCTTCAGTTGTCTATGAATATTTATTTGACTTAGTGTAAAAGACTTCAACTTACAGTTTCTTCAAAGCACCGATGCTGATTTTTGATATGATAGTAAGCAATGTGCATATGGCTGCGCGGCTGTGCCAAATATATTCTCTGGCCTTCTGCAAGACAAGGTAAGCATTATAATATGTAGGTATGTATGCTGGTGAGTGCATGGCATGTGGGTCTTTTATCCCCTAATGCAGTGTAAGAAGTATTATTTGTCGTGCTTTTGCTCTGTGAAATATTTTGCCAGCTTCTTAATGTGGTGCTCTTCTATAGAGTTTTAATTTTTGTAAAGAATAAATGAGATACAAGTTTCATTGTGACTAAGATTTGGATTTTTTTTTTAACATATTCCTAATTTGACGAGGTTTTCTTGTAGAAAGTTCATCATGCGGGGCAGCCAATGCCTGGCGAAGATCAAGAAGATATTGTAATGACCAGTACTCAATGTAACATTCTCAATATCAACTGTCCATTGACAGGAAAGCCGATCACTGAACTAACAGAGCCAGTTCGAAGGTATATGATTGCTACGTATAAATTTGGATGCTTCATCTTTCAACCTTTGATTTTTCTTTCTTTTCCGTTTACCAACAACCAGTTCAAAGGTATACAATAGCTATGTAGGAGTATAAACTACCCATGTGCTCTGCTTGGTAACTTTAGTCTTTATCACAACACCTAGAAAAGGTCTGGTTGCATGAAAATGATTTGATATCTGTGTGAAAAGGTCTGGTTTGAGGCTTAATGAGACAGGTGAGCTTGTTAAATGACACTTCTTATTCCAGGTCTCTGTGATGCATTTTGAGAATAGGCTATATCTACTTCTTCTTCCTATTTTTATGTTTCACAATATTTAGAAAACTGTGTAGGCTGATTTGGGGTAGCCAGGCGTCTATTCAGGCTTTTAAAACGAGGTTGAACCTTTAAGGAAGCAGTTAGCCTGTTGATGTCACTAAAAGCAGCATGTTCACAATACACACTGAAGGATAATATTGTCACAGTATACCATGGTTGCAATCACGTTATGAACAGGCATAGGCTTTATTAGCAGTTAATTATGTAACTGCCAGTGGCAGTAAGGAGTCACTGGTGTTGCTACATTTTCCAGGAAACACGGTGTTTGTTCCAATAACAGACAAGTATATGTATACTTGATTGGCATATCAAGTTATTGATGACTTGTTACCTGCGGTGAAACCCACAACTAGACATATTTTTGCCTCACCGTGCTCTCTCTCTCTCTCTCACACACACACATGTGCGCACTCAGATGATCATGTCTGATACTGTTGAGTTATATTGAATATTTGCAGCTTGGACTGCAAACATATATATGAGAAGAATGCGCTTATGCAGTTTCTAAAAACCAACAAGAATGTACAGTGTCCTGTAGCAGGTAACATCCTTAGTTCTACTTCGCTTTCTTGGATCCAACTTCGCTTTCCCTGTTTAGTATGACACTCATCGGCTTCCTGGTACTCTTTCAGCCTGCCCAAAGAATGTCCTGGCAGCAAGAGTGGTGTGTGATGGAGTATTACTTGCTGACATTGATGAACTGCGCGCATCCAACAAAGACTTTTCTAGGCCTAACGTGGTAGAAGATTTCACTGGAGTGAATGAGGAAGTGTCTGACTCTGAGGACGAGGAATAGTAGCATGACAACTTGATATTAGAAAAAGCTTCCTTTTGGTATCTGGTATGCGTAACTGCAATTTAATATCTGTTTCTTTTGTGTAAGATCTATATTCTTGTTTCTCCAAGAAATCAACGCATAACTTTCTTGCCGTTGCATTTTGCACATATAGGCGCAACGTACGTGCAGAGGGTTTGCTTTTCTGCAATTCAATGGCCAAATTGTTTTTTTGCAATTTATTTACTGGAACATGCCTTTTCCTATGCTTACATTCTGAAGTACGGATAGCAACTAGGAAAAGTTCTCATGCCATGTTAGAAGAAACTCAGGGAAAAATATAGATAACAGAATTGAACATTACTGGGAATAACTTCTAGAGCTCTTGCAACTTCTGTACGAAGTTATCTATATAACCACTCATGAATCCTTGGCTTACTAGGTTTTCTTTGCATTTTTGATGGTTTCTCCTGATCAATCCGCACACCTCACTATCTTCATCTGTTGCAATCTTCACAGCCTTGCACAGGCTCTCCTTATCAAACTGCCCATTTTGATCCCTCTCTACCTCCACCGCCACCTTCAGTTCATCAGCTAATAGTCTTGTGTTCAGGATTTGGTCACCAAGATGTGGTACAAGCACAATCTGGCTTTCACTCATCAATGATTCCCACATTGACCCAAATCCACAGTGATTTACGAAACACCCAACTGATGGGTGATTTAAGATCTGTGGCTGTTGCACCCATTCACCATAAACCATTCCTCTGTCCCCAACCCTCTCCACAAAACCCTCCGGCAATGCTTCTTCAACTGTTTTCGCCCCCATAGGCGGCTTCAAGGCTGCCAAAAAGGGTAACCCTGTCAACTCTAACCCAAGAACCAGTTCCTGAAACTGGTCTTTTTCAAGAACCCACTGGCTCCCAAATGCACAGAACACGACTGAGCCCTGATCGAACTGGTTCAGCCACTTCGCCCATCGCTCTTCAAGTGGTGTATTTGCTGGTTCAGGCAAGACAGGCCCTGTCAGAAGCACCGCCTTTCCATATTGAGTACTTATGTAGTTGCACAATAGTCCCTCGACTTCGTGGCATGTCCTAATAGAGATTGCGTCGCATTGTCTCATTGCCGTTGTGACACGGTCGTAAAATGTTACCCCTTTCCCAAACTCGTAGTACAAGAAAGACAGTGTATATCCCTCATTCTGGCGGAGCATCACTGTGGATGATGGGTAACCTGGTGGCGGCTTGATCAGTTCAGCATCAGTGGGTGGTGGGTTTTCCTTGAGAACTTTACGTGCGGGGACCACCGCTATTGCAAGAGACGCTGCGCTAACTGCGTTGTAGCATACAGTTTTGAACCCAATCTTGAGTGCCAGTTCTGGTATCCAATGAGCGGCATCGTAGAAAACAAAATATGGTTTCAGTTGAAGCAATAAGGCTTCGACTTGATCTCGTGTGAGGTCCATCGCGGTGGCTAGGTGGGTTGTTAAAGGAATGGGTATGTCGGAACATGTCTCAGTTCCTTGAGGGAGGCCGTCGACGTGGGGGATCGAAAGTGGGTGGAAAGTGATGAGATTTGGGTAGAGATTTGAACCTTGTAATTGAAGATGTGCTTTCTTTGGAAGCAGAAAGGAGACCTTGTGGCCTCTTTTGGCAAGCTCATTGGAGAGATGAAGGAATGGAGTCATATGGCCGTAGGCAAACCATGGAAACATTGCTATGTGAAACTTTGAGTCATTTGGTTGAGTCATTATTTTGCTCTTTCTCTGTTTCTGGGATGCTTTCAGAGCTTGCAGTGGAGATGATTCTGTTGGTAAAAGAGATCAAACTATATATAGAAATCACGGCTTCTTAGGCTTAATGTGGACTAGTTCTGTTAGACTGTTACTATAATGGGTAAAAGACACTCACTGGCCCTTTGGGTTGTTTAGTAGGGAAAACTGCCCCTGTGGTTTGGGAAAAGACGAAGACCACCCTTATTGAAGAACTTATAAACTGAAAACTCGTACCAACAGAAAAGGGGCTTCAGGTTTTCGAAACAGGGACAGTTTCAATTTCCTGTCCATTTCACCCTCCGTCCCTTCGATGGGTAGACTGAGAGGGTGTATGGCCAAAACTATGGGTGGCCTTTGTCTTTTTCCGAACCACTGCAAGTGTCATTCCACCTAAACACAAAGGTTGTTTATTTCTTTTACCCTACTAGTGTCTACTGTCTAGTATAATTATAGTAGTGTCTAGTATAATTAGGATAAGAGACACTTTCATCTCCTCCAGCTTGACTGAAGGACACTTTCACCCCTTCTAGTTTAGAAAAGGACACTTTCACCCTTTTCAGTGTGCCGAACTTCAAGAAACTTAGACCCCTTATGTGACGTCGTTAGTGTGGAGTTGGAGTCTTTCACCCTTTCAATAACCAACCTTTTCACCATTAGCCATTCTCTCATGAAAACACATGGGCATAATCATAACAATATCCGCGGCGACATGACGACCCGACACAAAGTTAGCGGGTTTGGTCAACACGAACCCGCAAGGTGTTAAAAAAGGATCGACCCGAATATGACATGAAATAAACCGATCAAGTTCGGGTCGACCCCTTTCTAACCCGACACGGTTTGACCCAACTCGTTTCTAACACCGTTCGAGTTCGGGGAGCCCAACTACTGGAGACAGTCTTCCGTTATTCGGTGAAATTTTTCGGCCATTGAGGGTACAATGTGTCGGCTCATTGGTACGGTGAACCTGGGATTTATTGTTACAAACCCATGTATAGCTTTTAAACAAAATCTCATGTACCCGAATAGATGCTATTAAGTGAGATCATAATGGTATAATCTCAATTTAGCTCAGCCAAAGCAGACCATTGTTGACATAAGCGCGGGACTTAGCAAGGAAATAGACACTGTAGTCTAGTTATGAAGCAATATGTTAAATAAGAAAAATTAAAATACTCTTTTCTGATTTGAAGAAGTGTCCCTGAATACGAATATTGTCCGGCTTATCATTTAAAAACAGATAATCATGATTATCATGTTATTTGAGTTTGCGATTTCTTGCACGTCAATAATCTCACGAAAGACAACTCCACGTTTCTTCACATTTTATCAAACAAAAACGTTTCGGAAGTAATTGTGTAGATAAAGTATAATTTCAAAGAAATAACCATTTCACTTCTAAAAGAAAAACATATCTTCTTGACAACACTTAAAATAACACAAAAGCCAAAAAAAGATGTGACTTCATTATAGATTTCACAAAACAAACCAAAAAAAATACATACGTAAGGCCATGAAAAGAAATATACATTGAATAAGACTTTGTGAGTGGGGACGTGCACACATGGGTTGCGTGGATTCAGCAGTTCAATCAAGAAGGAGCTCTCAATCGTTTGAGATTCTGACGAAGATGTAACTTGCAAACTGATTATCTTCATAATAGACTTTTTTTTATCAAGCCTTTGATTTCTTTGAGCAAACTTGATGAGAGGAGAGAGAGAGTTGTTCATCAAGTCGTAGAAAACTCAGAAACAGTTGTGTCATCAAATCAAGATAAACTGAGAAATTAGTTGTAACTTCGTTCTTTCCCCTGAGTTGCAGGCTCCTGATTGTGCCCTTGAACTTGTACCTGAAATTGGTCGATATATGATGAGTGGGTTCCAAATCTCTTTTTTTTTTGAAGTACTTACCCAGAAGGTAGGGCGTTATAAACCCCGCTTACATTAAAACTCGGGCTCCCAATCCGTAAAAAAGTGAGGGGACAAAAGCTTACCCACATACAACACATGAAGCATAATAATAAACCAGACTCACTACTGAACTACAAATCACATACATGGCATTCAACCTAGGTTAAACCCATCTGAGTCACGAGCCAAGTCCAAAGTGATGAACTCGGGAGGTTGAGAACAAAAGGTGGCTCGTCTTTTTCCATTAGGCCAACCCTATCAAGCTTATGCACCACAACATTCGCCTCTCGCTGAACTACCAACAAATCCGCCATGATGTTCTGCTGAAGAAAACAATTGAGATCTTTGAAATAACAGCTCCACTCGTTGTTCGGAGAAGCCCAAGGTTCTGAGCCGTTGTGCCACCGCTTCGCATCAGTCTCCACCATCAGGGCCGCCGAGGACAAACTTCAAAACCACTGGACCAAAGTTTCAATCGATTTTGCTTCCTCCTCCATCAATTTCTCAAAAAATGGAATTTGCTCTATTCTAGCAGCGACGAATTTTCTGTTGTGGTTTCGCACCACACACCCCGACCAAGCCAGCCGATTCCGATGGTCCACAGCAGCGTCAGTATTCATCTTCAGTCTACCCACCGCCAGAGGATACCACACAGTCTGACCAGACAACACCGACCTCACCTGGTTCAACTCTCTTTGACCAGATAAGTCAATTTCTTTGTACTTAAAAGCTCTATGTATTTGTTTACCACATATGAAACATTCTACCTTCCCCCCTCGCAGTTTAAGCCTGGGTGGTCCTGACCACAATGTTTACAAATGTACTTTATCTTGCTGCACTTGTCGTCTTTTTCTATTGCTGCTCATATGTATCATCGATATCTACTGCTTACCGGACTGATTCACGTCTAAGTTTGTGGTGTCCTTTCTGTGACTCTTCCTCCTTCCACCTTATTCTAGGTTCCATGGAGATCTCCTGACTTGTTCAACGTAACGGCCTCATGAAAAGTCTCTTGCACAATCCTAATGCTGACATACTGTTGGTTGCTTGATTTTATTACTTAATCCCATCACAAACTTTTGAATCTTTCCTTCCTCTGTGGATAATAAGCCTCTTACGAGTCTTGATAATTCGTAAATTTGACATAGTATTATGTTACAGTCATCGTCCCTTGTTCTAACGCCCAAAATTTAATATACTTCTGCAACCTCTCATGCATCGGATAAAACCTAGTTTTAAGAGCTTCCTTGATTCTTCTCATCTAAATCCTTCTCGAGTCATTAGTTCCCCCTTATTAGCTATCCACCAGTCATCAACTTCTAATTGCATATAGAAGACTCAAACATTCACCTTATGCTCAGGGGGACACTGGACTACTTCAAATACTTTCTCAAACTGCCTGACCCGGTCTTCCAGTTTTGATGGCTCTAACGACCAGGAAAAATGTTCTGGTTTCATGCGCGCGATTCGAACTTTTAACTGTCTCTTTCGGTTTCCTTGTTCGAGATTATTTGTCCCAGAGTCAAAATCATATTTTCAACACGCTCAAGTCTAGCTTGGAGATCCATTGGTGATGTCTTTCTTCTTTCAATGTCTGACAAAAAGATTTTGATTTATCATACGTCATTGATACCATAAGATATATATTCCAGGAGTCTTACGTATATAATTAACTTAACATGACTGATCCAACCCAATAAATGCTCGTCTTGGTCCGGATCTTTTGATATGCTTACATAACAATGCAATTTTCTGCATGTTTATACATTTCTCTATATTTATATGAGTTATCTATCTTTCATAGGAATTTTCGGACGCCCCCTTTGTAGGGTTTCGATGCAGGTTAAGCAGCGGAATAACAAAATTTTATCCTGCTCAAATCCCTCCAAGGATCACAGGCAAGCAATCATAACATGATGCAGGTAGAGACTTGTGTACCTTAGTTTGTGTGATCACTATGAAGAATTGTGTCTTCGTCTCTACGAGTATCCACACATTGGATTACTGACTGGAATCCTTCTCCTCATGTAGTGCTAGCAACGGAAGAAGGAGGCAAGAGATCAAGCAAAACGGAGCAACACAGCGTGCCTTCGGAAGCCCGACGGCGTCGGGTAGGGGCGGACGGGTTGAGTTAGCGAGCCTCTCAACTTGTCTCTCTCCTTGCTTTGTTATGTTCTCTCAATAATGACTCTTGTTGAGAAAATAACAATCTAGGTGGTCTTTATATAGTAAAGAACTCCTTATTAACTACATAATTGTCCCAATACTAATCATGTCCATACACGGATTAGTCCACCTTGCAAATTAGTCCTACTAACTTTATTTGTGGTTGCTTTTAGATCCTCTTGATTAATTAGACCTACTAATCAATACCCATATCCGGTGTAATCCATATCGTGTGTGACCCCATAGGTTTCCACTCAGTTGGTAGTAACTATTACTAACATAGAGCGGTGTCTAGCAACACGTCTATGTCACCCAACTAATAGAAATAGTCAGTGATCCGACAAACTTTGTGCCCAATGTTACCGCATTGTATTATCTCTTTGTCTCCATATCCGGATTGGACACGATACATAGTAGTCACACTCGTATATCCAATCCATAGTTTCTCGATCCTGGGAATATGCTTATCCGAGAAGATAACATCAATATCTCCACATTGATTTATCTGAGTCTGGCCTGACATTCTATAAGCACCATCCCCCTAGTGGCCATTGATATTTTCTCCCATTATGTGGGAGGGACAAATCCTCTCTACATTACTAACATCTCTCAACTTGCTTCCTATCATGCCCGATAGCTATCTTTATGGTTACCCAGTTACGATGTAACGTTTGATAATATCAAAGCACGACATTTCACAACTAGAGTATCTAGTGACTTCAAGTCGAAGGATTACAATACCATTAGCACTACGAGAAGCACATGTGACTTTGACATAATCTAATGTAGCGTTCTCGTTGTGGGCCAATCTAGTATGCCTTTACTCCTAATGCGTACACATGTGTTACACTTGATATCTCCATATCAATCTACCCACATACTAGTCTATAATGATCGTCATGTTAATCAATATAATGGAATAGGGATATTTAAGATAACCAACACACATTGTAATCTAAGGACTTCATTATATTAAATATCTCCATAAATGATAAATGAATATTCTAGCCAAACAATGTTCATACTAAATCTATATTGCCTCTAGGGAACCTATTCCAACAATCGCCACCCTTCCCGACTTTAATATTTCTAACATGTCTTAAATATATTCTATTTATTCAGCTATCCATGTGACACACTCCCAACTTTAGGGCTATTCCTGCTTCCCGATCTTCCACCACTTGAACATTCATGTCATAACAGCACCTTAATTGAGGATAACTTATATACTTCTTTTCAATTCGGTATCCTCTAATCATACTGCTCCTTTCCTCATAACCCTATCATGTTTTCTCACACACTCATGATACTTTTTAATAAACATGTGAAACTACCTAAATTTACAAGTCTTGTTCACTTCCACCTTTATTCCACATTCCCAGGCTTCCTCAAGACTCTACTCCCTATCATACTTAACTTACCCATTTAAGCTCACTATTCTTCACAGCGTACCATGACTACCATCCAATCGTGTATACATCCTTTTGTACCTTTTTTTGTTGACTTATCAGATCTTCATATTGTGGGGCATTCGAGAAAATAGCGGACTTCTAACATTGCCAAAATGTTCTATGTCCCATTTTTTCCGCTTCGTTGCAACTTTCTTGAGCAATCGGATGGAGAAGGCTTGACTTCGTAAGCCTTCCAACTGTCACAAACTTCCTTCTCACACCTTATATAATGGGTCCACGTCACTTCCAAATGAAACCTTCCGCAACCTCAGGCATGGACCATACGCTCAAAATTAAATTTCGATATTAGATGGTCAGACTAACACACTCCTAGTAATTAACTAGAGCCCCTGAAAATCTCTCTCTCAAATGATAATTTCCCACCACTCTATCCAATATTTCTATGATATTATTATCATATCATCTAGTATTTTTCCATGTATACTTACATCTGTTGAAGTCCACATACAATATATTTAGGTCAGCAAGAACTTGATTGAAATCTGTAACTTGGCTAAGAGCAACTCCTTCAATCCTTTTCCTCACTTGATGACTTTGCATTAAAATCGCTCAAAATGCACATACCAAATTAAGAGTTTCACCTTGAGGGTGGACAGGGCAGTGAGTTGGTCTCGAAATTGAATTACACGAGACAAAGTCGGGAGAAAGTGATGTCGGCTATTAGCGTGAACCCAACTCCAAGGTCCAAAAAAAGTTGGACCATTTATATGTGTCGTCTTTGCACATAGGGCTATATACCTTGTCTATTTATCATAACTAGACCAGAATACTACGAAGCTTAAAAATGATTGTTATTACCTCTTTGTACTCGAAATCCAAATATTACAATTTTGATATTTTGTAAACAATTTAACTTCTTATAGTTATGTTAATCTGGGGGAACTTTTTAGTGCTCCACTGGAGCGCCACGTGGTGCTCTACAACCAATTAAAGTGCAACACTTACACATATTGTTAATGATTGGACAACACTCATTCATTTGAGGTATGCTACCAAGAGGATAAAAGGGGAGAAAAACAAGTATGTCAACCATCTAAGGGGGTCTTCTGAACTTTATAAACAAGATTGGTTGGATTGATATTGAATTTAGAGGTGCATCCTACACTTGGAATAATGAATGGGAAAGAGGAAAGCATATAAGAGAAAGGTTGGATAGGGATTTTGCAAACAATGAATGGAGAAGGAAATTTCCTAGCGCCATCATCAACCACATTACAGCTAGCACCTCAGACCATATCCCAATCACTTTAAAGTTAACAACAACCAAAATGGCTTACAAAAAATCATTCATATTTGAACCTATGTGGATTAGAGACAAAACTAGCAAGATCAAGTCTGCTTGGATGAAAGATAGAGGAGAAAATCCATGAAGCAAATGGGGGAAGCAGAATAGAAACACAAAGTTAGCCCTCAAAAATTGGAGCAAAAAAGTATCTCGACATATTGATAGTCAACTAAAGTAAGCAGAAAACACACCTTTTCCTTATCCAAGAACAAGCTGATGACTCAAGAGTGTAAGAAGAGAAAGATTGCAAGAACTGGATAAAAGAACTTCTCTGCAGAAAATATATTCTTTGGAAGAATAAATCTAGGTTTCAGTGGCTTAAGGAAGGGGAAGCAAACACCAGATTTTTCCACACCTTTGCAGCAGTTAGAGGTAGAATAAACATGATTGATGCTCTACAAGATGCAGACAATCATAGGCATACAAGAAAGGACACTTCCAAGAACTTTTTTCTAGCTCCTCCAACAAATGCTCTGAATGGTTCAAAGACCTCTTTCCTAGCCAAATCACCCAAGAACAATCTAATGCCCTTCTTCAGCCCCCTGCTGGTTTCTCTGTCTTATTTTACAAAAATTACTGGAGCACAGTGGGTGAGGACTTTTGTGGTGTAGTCAAATCTTTATTTTCTAGTGGGAAATTGCCCCCAACCTAAACAACACCTTCATTGATTTAATCACAAAAACCCCCAAATGCCCACAAATCCAACCACTTCAGACCTATCTCCCTCTGCAATGTAACCTACAAAGTCATCACCAAAATCATTGCTAACAGAATTAGACCTCTTCTAGAGTCCATTATATGCCTCTCCCAAAATTCCTTTGTCTCTGGTAGACACATTCAAGACAACTCTATTATCCTCCATGAAATTGTTCATACAATGAAGAAGAAAGAGGCAAATGAGGGTTTCTTTTTGTGAAATATGATATTCAAAAAGCTTTTGATAAAACTGAATGGGACTGTATTTTGAAAAATCTTGGGATGGCTTGGCTTCCCTTCCCAATTCTGTGAGCTCATTAAGGAGTGCATTAGTACTGCAATGTTCTCAATATTGCTAAATGGAGGAGTATGTGGATATTTCAAAGATTCTCGGGGTATAAGACAAGGGGACCCCCTTTCTCCTACTCTCTTCATCTTATGCAGTGAGCTACTCTCAAGAATTTTTAATTTTGCTGAAGAAAACAAGTGGTTCACAGGAATCAAGCTAGCCAAGCAAGGAAAATCCATCACCCACCTCGTGTTTGCAGATGACCTCATTGTTATGGGTAAGGCTGATGAAAAAGAAGCTAATTACATTGATTTGTGCCTCAAACTGTATGAAGAAGTTGCTGGTCAGAAAGTGAACAAGAGAAAATCTGCCATCTACTTTAGCAAAAATGTCAAAGGAGATAAGAGAAGAGCCATCAAGAGCAAGCTGCATGTAAAGAAGGGTAAAAAGGGAGACATCTATCGTGGGATCCCTATCTTCCAAGAAAGATCCAAAAGCAAAAGCTTCAATCAGGTCTTTGAAAAAACTTCTGAGAAACTAGAAGGTTGGCAAGGAAAACTACTACCCATTGCAAGGAAGTTAATCTGATCAAATCTTCACTGAGCACTATGGCCTCTTATGTGATTTCAACCTTCCTCAGGCCAAAGAATTTCAATGACAAAATTAACTCTCTTTGCTCTAATTAATGGTGGGGGGACACTGATGAGAAGAGAAAATTGCATTTTCTTAGTTGGCATAAACTATGCATCTCTAAAGAAGAGGGAGGGCTGGGTTTCAGAGAAGCCAACTGCTTCAACAAAGCTCTAATAGCAAAGCTTGCCTGGAAATTCTGGATAAAAATCAAAAATCCCTGGGTTCAACTCCTCAAAGACAAGTACTGTAAAAGGCTATATTTCCAGAAAGTGGAAAGCAAAAACTCTGATTCATTCTTTTGGAAGGGATTGCTCAAATGAAGATCTCTAATTGAAGACCATGTGATCAAAATTATTGTAAATGGAGAATCTATATACATATGGCAAGATCAATGGGTTCCCAACCTGGAAGGTTCAAAATCCAAACCCCCTGATGACTTGATGAGGGCCCTAAAGAGATTATCAGAACTCATAGACTGGAATAGAGGGGAATGGAGCTCTGAACTTATTGAAAAATGGTTCTCAGAAGAATAAGGAAGAGCTATTCTGCAGATAAAACTACATATCCGAAAGTGTGAAGATGATTGGTGTTGGAAACTAAACAAAAAAGTTACTTACACCACAAGAGAAGCTTATCATAGCCAAATGAACTCCACACAACGAGGCACCAACCACAACCATGAAATATGGAGAGCTATATGGAAGCAAAAACTACACAATAGACTGAAAATGCATCTGTGGAGAATCTTTTCAAAAGTACTCCCCACAAGAGGTAATATTGCTGCTAGAATATGTGCCATTGAAACTGAGTGTGCCACTTGTGGAGATCCCTTAGAGACTGATGAACACTCCTTCTTTTGTTCAATGGCCAGAGGCATTTGGTTCAAGTTTCTGGGTTTAAGAGTGGATCAAGGGGATTGAAAATCTATGAAAGACTGGTTCAAACTGTTTTTTGTTCAAAAGGAAGAAGAAGAGTTCCAAGGGTACAACAAGAGAATCATAGCTGCTATCATCCTAGATCACATTTGAAGAATGAGGAATGAAAATTGGAGAAATCCAAAGAAGAACAGTTCCCGAAAAGATACAGAAGATTTAATGATAAAAAATCATCTCAGTTACTTGGAACACTTAAACACTCTTAGTGATTGCCAAGTCACAGATCCCCCTCCTCGAGGTATGTGGAAAGTAAACACTGATGCTAGTGTTAAAGAAAGAGAAGGAGGTTGCAGCTTCATTGTTAGAAACCACAAAAGAGAAATTATCGGGTGGGAAAGCAAGCTGGAGCTGGACTGGACTATTCAAGAAGCGGAATTGAATGCAATTGAAATGGTGCTACGAGAGCTAATTTGCTTAAATGGGAAAACCTCCTTATTGAATGGGATGCTCTTGCAGTGATAAATGCGTGTAAAAATCCGTATGTAGCAGAATGGAGATGGAGGAAGAGAGCAGGGGCTGTTGAAAACTGGCTAAAAGAACATAGGTTTAACTCTCTCAATTTTTGCTCTAGAACTAAAAATAGTGTAGCCCATGTATTAGCAAATTGGGCCAGAGAAGAAAAGTTTTGTAGTTCCTTTGATTTGGGCCATATGCCGAATGTTTTCAAACAGGCCCAACTGATGGATGTATTGGCTTTAGGCCTTTTTGACACACACACACACACACACACATATATATATATATATATATATATATATATATATATAAAGAAGAGGAAAACACTCATTCATTTTAGAGCATCACGTTGCACTCTTTTGGAACAATAAAAAATTGCTCGTTAATCTGAGTTTTGTTACACATTTCTAGAAGAAGAACGTGCGTTCATAATTGTTTTTTTTTTACAGTTTAACTTCACTGGTTACGACAATTAATTATAGTTACAATAATCAATTAGGAAAGAGATTACAAAGATAATAGAACTAATTATACTTTGACACGTAGTCAGTAAAATAATGGATCCTCCAGAAATTTTGAGACACGGAAATAGAAAGAAAACCTAAGATCAATTGCTACAAATTTGGGCTTAATCTCACATTTGCTCGTGTATTTTTTGTTGTCTCGCATCGAATCCTCAAGTCACATAACAACAAGCTTTTTTGGAGACATCAAGATGAAATTCTCATTGAAATCTTGGCCGCTAAACAAACTAAACTCATTGCCCACTATCTCTCTTGTTTGTAGTTGTAAAAAACTAACAAAAAGAGAACCCTTTTAGACTTTTAGCTCACAATGAACAAAACCACCAAAACACCATCAAACTTGGGACGTATGAGCTAGCTAGAATATATATTTTTTTCAATAAAACACAGCCAGATACGAACCAAACAGCATAAAAAGTTGTTGTTCATGTTTCCAATAAATAATCTTAGATCAATCACTGTCATAACAACACCATTAAAGAAAAATAAACAAAATGGATGCTCTCTTATAATGGTGGTTGATGTGTATTGGGTACGAGTATATGGCTTATAAAACAAGACACAATCACATGGGCAGAGCCGTAATGTGCTGGCATTAGCTAATATTCATGGCCATAAATCATAACACTCCACCTAATGAATCTCTCCCTAACTCACCCCCAAAGGCCCCCAACCATATATTCGCAACAAGTTGTTACCAAAGTCACCTAAAGCGGGAGCGAAGCGGGAGCGCGAACTGGAGCGGGAGCGGGAAAACGTCTAATTTCAGAAGGGACTGCATTTGAGAGCGTCACGAGAGCGTCTATTTATATAATATTTATTTAATATAATTTTATGAAGAAAATTAATATTTTCATATGATAAAGTGAATTACACATGATAATATTTTTTATTAAAGGTTTTGTAAGTATTCATTTGTCAAATAGGTTGCTTCAATAAGGGAGAATAACGTTTAAATAGTTGAATTATCAGACTGACATGTAATAAATTGATATTAATAATCAAGTATAGTCCGAACTAATGGTAAATTGACTTTAAAAAGTAATTCGCCTATGAAAGCGAGCTCTCTATTTTATGGAGCGCCTTTAGAGCGAGGTTTGGTCTCGAAAGCGCCAGAGCGAGGTTTGGGAGCGGGAGCGATGCCCCTTCGAGAGGTTTTAGGTGACTAAGGTTGTTACTCCACAGAATCTAATGCCACATCCTCCCTTCTCTCTCCATAAATTTTGTAGGGGCTATTCAGTCTTTTAAGAGCGCCGCATTGTGATTGACGTGTCAACGAGTCGAATCAAATTTTATTGAATCTAGTGTATTTTGAGATTGCAGAAGGAGGGTGTTTTTGTTCTCGTAATCATAAGCACAGCCTTTCATATTTAAGATCTAAAATAAGTTACACAAGCTTACAGGAGTGGTGATTCTTGTGTTTTTCTTATCTTTATTAGTTAATGATGTGCAAATTGAGGTCAGATTTTTTACGAAGTTCTACTAAACATTTAACATTTTTTTTCTACTAAAAAAAATGAACGAGCTCGCGAAAAAAGATTGAGATGTACACTTGGTTTCGTGATCATCTTCAAACTACGATCATATTGCACTCCTACTACGACGACTGCTGAATAAATGTATAATGAGTTCCTACAAAGTGCAAACGTCCTGCTATTTATGAATCTGAAGTGGCTCAAGAGAGATAAACTATCAACGATGTAAACAATGTCTCACTTCTAAATAAATATAATATCTCGTTTCCTCCATCTATGTATTAAGGAAGTATAGAAATTTACTGTTCATTTTAGCATTGTTGGCTTCATATCAGCTATTAGATCTCATATATCATATGACAGAGAATCAAGTGGTAATAGTCTCAATTGGACGGATATTTCCCTAATAATTCTACTACTATATTACTTACATGCAATAAGATGTTATGTCAGTCCCGATATGATGCTCTAACAACACTTCAACTTTCTCAATCAAGCTGCAAAGTCTTCATTTATTTTCACATGCATAGTCTTATCTGCTCATTCATAGTTTAATGGAGTATCAATCTGAAATCACATGATTGCCCATCCAGGCCTAAATTAGCCTGGCCACATCCAGCTTGGCAAGATGCATATATCTATAGATATTGACAAAGACTCTATTATAAAGATGTCCAAATGCACCCCCAAGAAAAGCTTCCCCATGTGCATCTCTCTCTAAAACCAAAACTTGTAGTATTGAAGTTGAGAAACTAGCTTTCTTTCTTCTGCAGCTATGAATCCCATTGATGATGACCTTTTCTCTGCCTCCTCTTCCTCCTCCTCCTCTTCTTCTTCATCTAGCTTCAAAGATGAAAAAGCAGAGCCTCATGATATGTTAGAGGAATGTTGGTTCTTTGGGAATTTGCTTGAGAAGAAAACAACAAAGAAGACCATGCTTAGATGTCATTCTGATCCTTGTTCTTCCTCAAACTCACCATCATCGTCGCCACCAACAGCGAAAAATCTCTCTTCTGGGGGTTTGATGAGAGCACCATCTTTGCCTTCTTCAATGGAGAAGGTGAAGGAGACAAGGGAGGTGAAGGGAAGGAGTTCAAGAACCAAGAAGGGTTTGATGAGAGCACCATCCTTGCCTCCATGTATAGGGAATGAGTTAGTGGAAGATGCAGAGATTGATTTCACTTTGAGCAGATTGATTAGGCAGGCTTCTCTCAACTCCGATGATGTTTTGCCCCCCAAGCATGCCTCTTCTAAGGTAAAAATCCATCTCTTTCCTACTTTATAAAAATCGTACCACTCTGTTCCCTCTCGTTCTATTTATGTGACTTTTTGATTCGTATCTGGGTCATTTTGACGGATAATTTGGATCACAAAACGATGTGATATTTTGGTAATTGTTTCATCCTGTGATAGAGCGACTTTTACTCTACAATACCATGAAATAATTATCAAAAATTTACATCATTTTGCTATTTAAATCACCGAGTCAAAATGACCCGATCAATAGTGGCAAAAGTCAATTTGAATAGAAAGAGAGGAAATATAGTGGTAGCAGAAAGAGAAATGTTTTATGTCACCAGTTAAATGTCATCTGAAGTATCAAACGTCTCTTATCAGCTGACATATAAGATGTTTATTAAAAGAACAGGAAGTCAATAACTGAATTCCTTTCAGTATTTGAATCTTGACACACATGATTTAAGAAGTGACAGATGGGTGTAATATTTCTCCATATTGAAGTCAATAATTACTAAAATCTTGATATGGGGGACCTTTTATTTGTCTTGACAAAATATGGATTTGTTATCAATTTTCCAGAAACCAGATGTGGATGCACTTCACCTGATTGCTACATAACCCAAGTCTGAACTTGTGATATTAAACTGATTAAAAAAGACCTGTGATATTAAACTACTACTAGATGACTCATGTTTACAAGTAGTTGCAGTTAAGTCCTTTGTCGGTGGTCCATTTTCTTCTACTACAAATATGTAACATATTTACAAATTATTTGAGAATTCCTATTTTCATGTAACACTTTAATCCAGATAAATCACAAACACCTTGAGAGTTTGATATTGTATTAATGTAATTATATTGGTATATTGCAATTACATGACATATATGTAACATATTTACGAACTGTTAATAGATACAACCATTTAGTTAGTACAATTCATAGTAGTATTTGTTTGATGATTATAACTTTATTTCAATTATAATCTTGTTTTACAGAGTACAAAACAAAATTCTACGACGACTCGGAAGCAGCATCCGCGTAGAAATCCTGAAACGGGTAACACTGACATGAAAAAGAGTTCACAAGAATATGAAGAAGCACCTCGCTTCAGTGACACATATTTGACGCGTGAAAAGAAAGAAGTCAAACGAAGTGTACAGACTCCAGACAGATACAGGGTTAAGAGATCATACAATCTGCCTGAGTCATGGTTAGTACAGAGCTCCGCCCCTCCGGTCCCAAAATGGGTCGACAAGAGTTCGGCTTCAGCTGAAGACATGAAAGCACATATCAAGTTCTGGGCTAGAGCCGTTGCTGCAAACACGCGCTAAAATTGATCATAATAAAACTTCGCTAACAAAATTGTTTTTGACACATAACTTGTCGTGAACTCGAGAAATTGTTGTGTTATTATTTTTCTTCTACAATTCATATTTTCATTTAAATGTTTTGTTTCGATTCATGGATCTTCTTCCATGGTGGGAACTCAAGGTATTGCATTATTTCTCTTTCAAATGAGAAGAGGAATTGCAGAAACCCTATATTCATTTGCATCCAGCACTCATTCTACTTCCATGTAACATACAAAGCATTCTTTGGAAGTCCCTCAGAAGATGCAAGCTAATAAAATTGCTTTCTATTTGATTTTCTGATATACCTTTATGAACGCTTGTTGAAATCAGTGATGAAAGAAAAGTCACCTCTGAAATGAACAGTTTTCTCATAAGGCAGGTGAATGAGGAAGAAATTAAGCAGGCTTGTTTTGATATGTCTCCAGATAAGTCCCCTCGTTATGATGGATTTATTGCTAGATTTTTTCAGACACATTGGCATATTGTGGGGAAAGACATATGTGCTGATGTCGGTGACTTTTCCACTGGGAAGTTGCTGAAAAGCTTAAACTTGACTCACATTGTCCATCTAAAAGTCAAAAATCACTTGTCAGTCAAAGATTACAGACTCATAAGTTTGTGCCATGTCATTTATAAGATCTTGTCTAAAGTCTTAGCTCACAGGTTAGCTAAGGTTCTTGACAAAATCATCTCTAGCCTTCAAAGTGCTTTTATTGAAGGAAGAGCAATTAGTGATGATATTCTTATTGCACACGAAATGTTGCATGGAATCAAGAACAGGAGACAAGTAAAAGAGGGATGGATGGCTGTCAAACTGGATATGATGAAATCCTTTGACATGGTGAATGGGAGCTACTTAGAAATGATGATCACAAGATTGGGCTTTCACAATACTTGGATCAAATGGGTAATGTCTTGTGTATCAACGGTGAGCATAAGGCTTGTTATCAATGGGGAGGGGATCCTTTTCCCCCTACCTTTTTGTTGTTTGTGCAAAAGTACTCTCTGCCACTATAAAATTCTTTGAGGAGAGGATGTGGCTAACATGAGTTAAGCTCTCTAGATTATGTCCAGCTGGAAGTCACTTATTATTTGAAGATGATGCACTGCTTTTCTGCAAAGTATAATGCATGAATGCAGTTCCCTAAATGTGATTCTCAAATGGTATGTAAGTGCACCAGGGCAAGCTATAAACAGAGAGAAATATCAGTGTTGTTTTAGCCCATATACAAAACATATCATAAGATAGTCTATTTAGACTTTTCTTGGTATCAATAAAGATTCTGTTATGAATTGGGTGATCAAAACTCTAACTTGGATTGGCGAAGCAACGAGCAAAGGAGGCAAAGAAATGGAATTGCAGCATTCGGGAAACTGCATAGGTCGTGCGACCTTCTTGGGGAGGTCGTGCGACCTTGGTGGGTGACTTGCTGAGGTCGTGCGACCTGGTTGTGCAGGTCGTGCGACCTGGACTAGGTCTTGACAGTTTTTTTGGAATTGTTTCCTTGTTAGTTTTGGCAACGTTTGGACGATGCTTTGGACACAAGTCAGTAGTATAGGTCTATATATGGGTGTAGGAATCTTCTATTGACAAGTGTGGTTGAGTGTGGTGCACTATAATTACGTTCTCATCAATAAATTGGTTCGGTTTTGGCCGTGGATGTAGCTAGCCTCAAAGCTAGTGAACCACATTAAAATCTTGTGTTCTTCGTCTTCTTGTTCTTCGTCTAATCACTCTTCTTGGTTCCTAACAAGTGGTTCATCGCTTCTGCTCTTGTTTTCTAACAAGTGGTATCAGAGCCTGGTTGTTGGGTTAGGGTTTGTTGGTGTTGAGTGATGGCGAATTCGTTTGGGAAGAAATGAGAATATTGTTGACACCCGCCACCAAGTTCCTTGTTGGGGGAACTATCGGGTTCCTTATTGTTGGAGCTATCGGGTTCCTTATTGGGGGAACAATCGGGTTCTTTTTCATAGAGCATCAGGCGCGCATTCCAGCGCGCATTTGGAGGATCACGTGCAATCGGCGTTTCGGCGCAATTAGGCTTCCGGCGTGGAGCATTGGGCAGGCGGATCTCAATCGGGCTCATCCGTTACAAGAACTCGTAAGAGTTGGAGCATCCGCATGGAGCGATCTTGTTCTTGCCGCTAGGAGGATTCAAGTCAAGGAGGAGACGACTCGAATCAACTGGTGGATTTTTCTCGTGGCATGGAGCAATTGACGTGTCTTGTTGGCACGCGATTGATTGGTAGCGCGTTATTGGGCGCTAGTTGTTTGGATACATTTTATTGGGCATGTATGATTGGTGGTGTGTTATTGTGCACGCATTGATTGTTTGCACGTTATTGGGCGTGTCTCGGTTTGCGTCTTGGTGCGGTAAGTATTGGTGGCGCAATTGGCATGACTTGTTTGATAGACACTTTTCTCACGAAGTTTCATTGGCGTGACGTTGGGGTATGCATTTTTGTCATGGTGCATTGGTGGTGTGTTGATTGAGACACACAAGTCTATGTCTTTGTTGAGACGCAAAGACGCGCTTGTTGTGGCGCATAGTGGATGTGTTCCAATACCGTGAATTTGGGAATACATTATATTGGTAGATTGGTTGATCGTTTCGATTTGGGTGGAGCACTTCGAATTTGATTGTTGGAGGTGCAACCACACTTGGCGTATTTGTTGAAAGGACGAAAGACAATCGGAGAAACAATTTGGGGAATTGGGTGGAGGTGTTCTTGATTGGGAGACGCATCCAAAATTGCATTGATGAGAGTATTGGATTGGTTGTTATGGAGTTTTGATAAAGGTGGAGATTTGTTATGAATTGGGTGATCAAAACCCTAGCTTGGATTGGCAAAGCTGACGCGATTTCTGAACGCGTGTGCGCAAGTGCACGGTCAAGTAATATAGGGGTGGTATTTCAACCCCGAGTTATCGATCCCACGAGGACAGGCTTGAGATTATTTAATTAGTTATTAAATTTAGAGTACGGTGCAGGAGGAAAGATTTGATTGATTTTAGAATTGATATAACGAATAATCTAATACTTTGGATTTTTTATATATTTAAGAAACAAGTTTGGAGAAACTAGGCAATCTCTAGATCACCTAGGGCTGTAGACGATTTACGGATTATCTGAGCAACACGTTAACTATATTCTAACTAAGTCAGGTGACAGCGCTGACTATCTCCTATCGGGCTCAAGTCATTCTACTTCACGGTAGACTACAATCTCCTATCTGTATCTTGTGTCTACCGGTCCTTTCTAGCAGGTCATCTACTGGTACGATAACGGGTCCTGTCGGCCATCCGTTTCACGAAACAGCGGAATAATCCTACCGAATCTACCCACACTAGTCCAATCCTAACACTTCTCATTTTCGGTCTCGGTGATTCAGGGTTGTTATTCACGTCTCATCCTAGCTAGTTAGAATCACTGTCGCGCATTCTCTAGCTAAGTAGTATTTCCGGGTCATGACTCCTTCAAAACTAAGAATTAAGTGTAGCACGTGAACAATTGACTTAGAACGATATTAACTTTAAGCAAGACAATGATTCAAGAACAAACCCTATCTTCAATAACAATCAAATTCTACACTAGTCGTGTCAATAGACTAGAATCATCAATTAGATCATGAAACTAACAACTATTCATTGAATCAAAGACATAGGCATGAAACAAAGACTTGAATCCGGGAAATAATCTGTCTACAAAACCCTAGGCTCTCATAGAGATGCCTAGCAATGGAATTTAGCTAATAGTAATCAACCAAACAAAGCTTACAAGTTTCTCCATACAAGATTGAGAGAAAAGAAGAAGAAAATCAAAAACCTAGCTCACCAATGGTGGCTTTTGTGTTCTCTTCGTCCCCGTCTTCCTCCTTGTCGTCCTCTCTTTTTTTCCTCCTCCAAATATGCGTTAATACTCCCCCAAAGTTAGATTAGGTCTGGAGTCTTCAAACTTTCGAAAAAATAGCAAAACAGCCCCAAAAATCCGCGCTGGCGCTCTCTGTTCGTGCGAACAAACGACTGTTCGTGCGAACAGCTTTTTGTTCCTTGTTCGTGCAAACAACTTTCTGTTTGTGCGAACAAACTTTTACTCTTTGTTCACACGAACAACTTTCTTGTTCGTACAATTTAACAGCCTCTTTTTCTCAGATTTGCATCCTCTTTGACTGACCGTATCTTTCTCGTCCGATCTCCGTTTTAGCTCCTTGACCTATCGTTGGAAAGCTCTTTGAGTCTACTTTCATTTTCCACTGGTCTCACTCCAAAGTGTATTATAGAACTCGAGATACTACCAAAATAGTGGAGATTGGTCACTTTTGCTCCTTCGACTTTGCTTCTCTTGCTTCCTCTTGAGTTTGCTTTGTTTCCGAAGTTTGTTTCATGCCTCCTAGTCATCGTTTAGCATCCGTTCCTGTCAAGACAACATGAAAAACCATACCAAGCGATTATATTTTACAAATAACATCGAAATATGCATCGAAACGCCCGGATTAACAATAAAGTGCTAAAAACTCAACTTTCTACGTTTTCTCAACATTCATAGTGTAAAACTCATATTTCAACCCCGTAATCACGCAAAACGATATTAAATATGCAAGAAATATAACTCTCATAAAGAGTTATCAAATTCCCCCACACTACCCTTTTGCGCGTCCCGAGCAAAATCGATCCTCACACTACGTCGACACACACAACACACACACCCAATGCAATCTACATGACTATAAACAATGCAACTCGATTATAGAAAAATTCTAAAATTGAAACAACACAAAAATATATTTTTTTCTTTTTCTTTATAGATCGGGCAATCTCGCTATCACTAACCAAAATCATCAAGTTCTCACAAGTATCTTTTGCAATTCACACAACCGCAATAAGGAATTGAAAATACAATGATCCTACGCACAAGCTCACTAAGGGGTCCCCAAACATCCACCAAACTCAATCCAAGATCCGGGCACGTGCTTTAGCTCAGAGGGTCTAGGCACCCTTAATCCTACGGTAGTATTTCGTCGCCAGGTCATTTGAGGTTTTCAGACCCTCTTAGCCGTTATTGCATTGAGTGCAAGTTGTCCCAGTGATGGGAGACACAACTCCGTGTAATACGGCTTGACTTTAATTTTTTTTCATTCGTCTTTCTGAAGCCTTTTTTTAATGAAAATGAGTCGTATTATTGTCTTCTCCTTTAACCAGATAGCACGTAATAATTTTCACCACTAAATTTCTTAATTCAGCAATATTTCATTAAAATGATTTTCTAACTCCTTCACTTGTTGCAGGTTTTGAGCTGTAGGAGGCCACTTCTTAGCATCATTAAGCTTTTGCTGCATCTCAAGTTTTGTCGCCTTCTTATAATTTCTTTCTCCTTGCTCCACTTTGTAATTGTCTTGTTGTTTCTTGTAGGTTGTCTAAAAAGATAGCATTATTCGTCTCGGCGAGATTTTTCTACCAGGCTTGTGTAGGTGCATTCTTCATTTCTGCTCCATTTTACAGCAAACATGAACTCTTTGCACCCCTTCCGGTGTTCCCCTAATTGGGATCCATGAATTAGTACAGGGAATGATCCAAAACCGAAGACTATAAATGCTTAACAGAACACTTTGTGTAGATCTTTTTCACATTTCGTTAGAGACTGTTCTGTCAAGTCTCTTTTGAACATTATCCGTGTAGGTCCTACTATTATTCCAAGTATATTCGTAGTCTTCGTAACCCAAGCCCGAAAGATTGCAATCATACAGTGTTTCCATAAAATTAAATATTTGTCTCATACTCGGTAAATGTGCTCCAAGATACTCATCAAGACTCAAAATTTCATTGAAATCGCCACTTACAATCCACACATCTTCTTGAGGTTTCAACCTCCTAAATAATTCCCAAGTTTAATTTCTCTTATTTGACTCAGGGTTGCCATAGAAAACAATGAAATAGAAATTTCCAAGTTGTTGATTCACTACCTGAACCCTAGCAGTGAATGCAAAACATACTATAAGACAAAACGGTAACATCAACATCGGAACACAAAAAGAGATCTAATCCTCCTACTAGACCCCTTCTCGGCGCACAAAGTGCACTATGATAACCTAACTTGACTCTTAGTCTCTCCTCTTAATTTTTTACAACTTAGGTTTAGATAAGAAAATAAAGAAAAAACATGACTCCTTACCAAAAAGTGATGAGCGTTGAACCTACAGGGGTTAGCCAACCCCCGTACGTTCCAGATAAGAATTTTCATGGCTCCCGGCGGGAGTTGTCCTCGCCATCTGCGCCGTTTGTAAAGAACGTTCCTCCTCAGCCAAGTCTGTGCTATATCTGTCTCTCTTCATCCTAAAACCGCAACCTGGTTTTTCAATCAACATTCGGTTGGTACCCTGCTGGCTAAATTTCCCCTCATCCGCCGAGATGGCCAACTTGTGTGCCTTGCTTCGGTCTCCGTTGGTGACTCCTCTGCTCTTTTGTTCATCCCGGTACTGTATGATCTCATTCCCTTTAGTCTTTAACGACGCTTCCTTTGTTTCCACACTTGCTGGGAATTCATGACTGCCTCCGACCTTAGAGCTAAACACCATTTTTTTCTCCTTCGGAGCTTGTTCTTCCATATCTGTCGTAGCTACATTTTGTTTCACACCAATGAACGAAAATCCCAAGAATTCCATGACGTTTATCTTTCCCGTCTTCCTCACCGCTTCCATAGCCGATAAATCCCTAATCAAATCATCATAGAACTATGGGTTGAGTGAAAATATTGCGGCTTATTTTAGGACAACGATACAAATCATTCCCTGTTACCCCAGCTTTCACACATGAGAGGCACCTTCTCATACCGGAACTCAACCCACGGAACTCTTCCTCCTCCAACCGAACTTTATGGCTTCTCCATATTAAGCCCAACCTTAAGCCTCAGACACCTTCCCTTGAGAATCCCTTTGTCAGCATGTCAGGTATAGCTACTTCCATCAATTCCCCAATCGCATTCCAAAAATCTCTTCCTACCTCCTCTGTGAGACCATCAGGTGGAATGCCCCCACACTCGTATCCTGAACACACCCACCTTGTAGTCCACCATCGTCATGTCCACCCCAGCAGCCCATCGCCTCAAAACAACCAGATTTTTTTTTTTTTTTTTGAAATATCTAGATTGTTGTTTATATGTCATGGTTGACCCATAAAAAAAAAAAAGTAGGAATTTTGTAGGATAGTCCCATAAAATCCAATGGCTCATGTGGCATTATGGTGGGAAGACCTCACCTCACTGTTGTTCCAATGGTGGATTGAGAAGAAGCATCAATTCATCCGATCAAATGTTGCATTCTCAACGCCTCTTCTCCTCAAATCTCCCCTTCCTTGTCTCTCCTCCTCTTCCTCAAAACCCTTCACTCTCTCCTCTCACCTTCCATTACAGACCAACCACCACTAGCTTCCCCTCTCTCTCAGCCCACAATCCCACCAGACAAGGACCATGGCTCGCCGACGCCGCCGCACCGGAAGAGGGCCCTCTCGAGCTCCCACCATCGACGCCGTCGATATTCGCCACCGACGACGCCAACGCTTCGCCTCTCCAAGTAACCACCAGTGTTCTCCTCACCGGAGCAATCTCCGTCTTCCTCTTCCGCTCTCTTCGCCGCCGTGCCAAGCGGTCCAAAGAACTGGTAAACCCACTTACCCATTTTGGTTTATCGTTCAAGAAATGTGAGTTTTGAGGTTGATTTTGATTGTGGTGAACTGGGTTTTTGTGGGTTTTTTGGGTTGGTTTTGATTTTGGTGAACTGGGTTTTTTGTGGGTTTTTTTGGGTTGATTTTGATTTTGTGAACTGGGGTTTTTGTGGGTTTTTTTGGGTTGATTTTGATTTTGTGAACTGGGGTTTTTGTGGGTTTTTTGGGTTGATTTTGATTTTGGTGAAATGGGTTTTTTTGTGGGTAAGCAATTTAGGTCTACTGGGGCGAAGAAGACGTTGAAGGAGGAGGCAATGGATACTCTGAAAGCAATGACGCCGTCTCCGGCGGGCGATAAGGGTCCTCCGTCGCCGATTCAGGCACTGTTGGGTGGGATTTCAGCTGGTGTCATTGCCCTGATTCTTTACAAGTTTGCTGTCACTGTTGAGGGCTCTCTCAATCGCCAGAATCTCTCTGATAATTTCTCGGTTAGTGTCTTAATTCTCTGTTGGTTTGCTGCTCTATGATTCTGCTGCATTAGGCATTTCTGCATACATTTATGTTTCAATACTGTGAGCATTGCCATGCAGCGGAAACTGAAAACAATTCCCATTTCCCAACCAATTGATATCTAACAGTCATTATGATGACATGAATACGTTGTCAATCAACGATGGAATTCATAAGATCAGAAACATGCTATGAACACGTCATTACAATTTTAAGGCATTCATGACAATATAAAAGAAGTGCTTACAGTAGAACATTATCATACACTTCAACATTCAATTTTGAATCACACTTTAGGTGTAGGAAATTTACTTGCATAAAAAATGTGTAGGAAATTTACCTTCCCTTAACGTAGAAAGAAAATGAAACAATGGACAGACATTTCTTTGTGCATCAAAGGGTACCTAGCTGGTTTAACTTGAAGGAACAGCCCATAATCAAGCACAAGGTACTAATTACTCGAGAAACTTTAAGAAGATCTATCCGTTATCAGAAGATTCAGAACCTTAGCTTCAGTGACTACTCGGTGTAGATTTATACCTCACTCGTATTTGGTTTTGGTAGACTTCCAACTATAATAATCCAAATGGGTGGCTTGCACTTTTTACAATGTACTCAGCTCGTTCATCTTTAGTTCTTGTTTCCACTTTAGACCCTGATATTCGATCAGTGTCTTTATCCCCTCGAGTTCAGTTGAAACTTGGGTAGGAACTGATGAAACCCAATAGAGTTTGAGAACTGGATGATTTGCGCATGGAAGTCAGGTTGGCAGTTGGCACATGAGTGGAAGTAAGCCAGTGAGCAAGAAAATTTCCGTGCACTAACTGAATATATGTTTCAAATTTCAATATGCTTAGCTTATGCTTGAAATAAAGCCTTAAGCTAAGGTGAACGGAGAAGATACTATCTCATTATAGCGATTATTGATCACCATCCATGAAGTTCTGTATCTATTTCAGATAGAAAATCCGCAAGGATATACAAGTCAGCATCTTGAGCCCAGTTGCCGTAACGGCCACACCTAAATTTGCTTCTTTGAACATCTTGGTCCCAAATTATTACCAATAAAAGCATTTAACACTGTGGTTTGCGGCTAACTAGAGGATTTCCAGCCTAATCCATATTGTTTTAAACATTAAGATGATAATCATTATGTTTAAAAGGTCTGCCATTTGTCAAGTTCTCTTTAGTGGCAAATAATGCATTTGACACAATAGAGTTGATAACTCTTGGTCGTGATTTACGCGTAGCTAGGAATTAAGTATCCTCACGATTAGCTGTTGGATATTCCAAGCAAAGTTGGGTAGAATCCATGGGAATGGGTATAAGCGCAATCTAGCTGTTTAAAGATGCATTTAAGCGTCCACAAAGCTCACAAAGAATCAACTTTTGTTGGTTTCTCTTACATGTCTCAGGATTAAAGCCTTATCACGAAACTTGTGTAGCTCCAGGCAAGGCCTTCATACTCCTTTAGCACACCCAACTTTAGCTTCTGGCAAGCCTGGTTTCATCGTCTCCAGACTCTGTCCGACAGAAAGATTTGACTACTCTTTCTTTTAGGCCACCAGTTTGTGAGATTTACAAGTATTATCTGTCCAACTCTGATTTCTAACACAAATTTTCCCACAATCTCTGGACTTAAATCAAATGGAAAGTAAAGGAAACAGCCAAATGGTGATATGAAGTAACATTTTCACTCAAGAATACCAGAAACCTTAACTGGTGGAGTCTCAAGTTTTTAGAGGCCTCATGTACATTGAACACTTTCTGGACGAATGCTTACTTGCTAACGTTAAGAACCTATCCAAGTCCCCTATGATCTGGAAAGAAGGAACCTCAACGAGATCCAAGAAAAATCATGAGCACATACCAAGTCTGATACTCTCTATACAGCTATCTAAAATGGTACTCAAAGGACCCAATTCAACTTCAATGCACAAGCATTTACACCATTTTCTTTTCCTATTCCATGTTCTCGTTTTAAGTTCATATTAAGTCTGCTTAATCATTAGACTCTATCAATGTAAAATTTTGTCTCCCTCCAGTTAAGTTACTACGTGAATGTGGAAAGTTAGTAATGACCTGCTCAATGCTCCAAAGCAGCAAGCTGGAAAGAATTTCATCTCCGAGACAAAAATACACGGACTCCTTAGGACGAGCTCCTTGGTGTGTGTATAAAAAGGCTTTTCTTGGAGATGCAACACCCACTCCTGTTATCTAGAGGTCTCGGGAGGATTAGTCTCTGGCTGCCGACTAGGGAATACTGTCTGGTGCAAACTCAAATGAAGTATACAAGGGGAAAGACGATCCATTGCGCGAGCCCCCATGCCAAGAAATAACTTTGCAAACACCAGGAACTCATAGTGGACGTTACATGCACTAGCTGAATGTATAAATTCGATGACCTCTGTGATCTTAAATGCATAATCAGTAACCTTGAATCTCACCTTCAAAGAGCATTTCCTAATACTATTGCCCTCATAGTAATTCTTCACCCATCTTTGCTTAGTAAGAATATTATCAACTATCTAGCTAACCAAACTAGAGGTAGTTACTAGTTATTGTTTTAGAAGGAAAAAAGAGGCTGCCATGGTTGGCCCTTAAGATTGTTAAGGGAAGAAGAGTATGAACATTACTTCAGGACAACAGAGTAATGGCCTCACTTTATTTTTTCAGACTACTTAACCTTGAGGTGCATAGGTTTCATCTTTGTTGTTTCCTCTGCTGATGTATGGTATCTACCCTTTTGAAATAGAGATGATTTCTCTAGAGCCTCTGTGGTTAAATATCTTGATTAGTAAATCTATTTGAATGCAACCAACATAACTTTCCCCTACAAAAGATGGTTAAATGGTTGCAGAGAGGCAAAAGCTTAAGCGTTGGAGTCACTGAACGCCGATTTTCAAGCGAGAATGGTTATTTGCCTCGCCGGTTTTCAATCAATTCGAAAAGTTTAAGGCTCCAGATTATTTGAAGTACTATTATTCATTGTTCAATACTATATATTTTTACTTTGTTCTTTCCTTATGGATGTGTGCTATGTTCTTGCGTTTCAGGTCCGACAAATCACTGTAACTATTAGGTAAGCTCCACATTAACCACAGCTTGTCCTTCTCCAGAATTAATTAATTCTCTAGATTCATAACATTTTCCATCTGTTATGCAGGACTATTATCAATGGTCTGTGCTACCTAGCAACGTTCGTTTTCGGCCTCAATTCATTGGGCTTATTTCTTTACTCTGGTCAGCTTGCATTTAGCTCATTCATGGAAGATTCTCCTAGTGCAGAAAGCCAGGCCACGAATTCAAGCCCTACAGACAATCTTGAAACAAGCAGTGAAGATGTGAATCAAAGTTCCGATACAAAGGAGTGATGGGGAGTATATATAGATAGCATAAGAAGATCACAGTTCTTAGTTCCTCTTGAACCTCCTCCTTGTAGAACACTTTTGTACATGGAGTTCATGTCTTGCTAATTTCATCTCTGTTCGGGTAATGATTTGTATCACCTACATGAGCTACTTCAGCTGATGTTCGCTCCTGAAAATAAAGTTTTCGGGATTTAGGTTCAGTTGGAAGGATCATACATGGGGAGGGTGTCTTTCAGGTTGAAATTTTGTAAACTAACAGTTGATTTCATCCTGAAAAAACCATTTTTCTTTTCTCATGAAGAATGTCAAAGGAGAAAGAAAATAAGTTCTTACACCTCAAACAGATTCAAAGCAAGCTAGAAAGGAAATATGCGCGTAATTTTATGAGGATAAGCAAGGTAGAAGGAAATAAGCTAGCTAGGAACTGGAAATTTGTGGCCACTGCTTCAGATGTAATTTTGGAGGCGGTTGCTTCTTACTGCAAGATACCAAAGGATGGACGAGAATGCATGTATTCTGATTTGGTTAAATAGGAGCCCATTTGGTGTTGGGTTTGCCAAACAGGTTTGTCTTGGCTATTTGTGGGATAGAGCTGGTGAATTGATTGATAGGATTCTCGCTATGCGGAAATGTGGGATGTGAGTGGTTATGGCTTGCATGTAGAATGAGGGCGGGTTGTGACCCAGGAAGAAACATTGTTTGAGAAGGGTGACCAATAGGTGAGGAAGCCCATCTTATTAGGACAAGAGAAAGAAAGTCCCAACTGACTCTGCCGAACACCTTGCTCATGTCAATATTAAGGCTGCCAAGAGCAACTACCTTGCTTTCTTCCATCGATGTGGTGGAAGAATTCATTAGCTAGGATATTTGAAATGACTAGGGGTCCCTCAAATGTCTGCAAATGATAGAGCCAATTGCAGATTCGAGCAAATCCCATGTCTGCATTCAGACAGGATCCATCTTTTGGTTCCTCAATTGTTCCTCAAATATCTGCATTCAGACTCAACTAACAGAATTTACAGAAAATCAGCTAGTGCAGTTGGTAAATGGAGGGTTCGAAGCAATAGAACTTCATGTATATTGTCAACTACTTCACGAACAGAACTCTAAACATCCAACATTTACAGAATGCTTCATTGAAAATTCAGAATTGCATTCACAAAACTTTATCTTGCTTTCTATACAGAATGCACATGCTTATTTGTACAGAGGAGGGCCAAAAGAATTTAGCTTCCGGTCTTCAAATAACATGAGAAAGTTACCAGACAATAGGATTTGAGTAAAGCAAGGTAAAAAGTTGTGTGACTACACCTCGGCAACTATCGGAGTGGAAGTCGTCTACATTTTAGTCGACTTCAAGGACAACTTTACCAATAATATGCCTTTTATCTTTGGCTTCGTGAGCCTCCTTCACTTGTGTTATTGGAAGAGTCTTTTCTATAGGTATTTTCAACTTGCCGGCCTCGGTGAGTTTGCGTATCTGATGCAAGCCTTCGGCATCTGTTCTCATGAAGGTCCACGAATATTCTGCAACAAAGATTGAAGACATTGTTCAAGAGTAGACTAAGTTCGCAGTCTTAGAAATACTGTCATCCAGATTACATCAGAACATGAATTTCGTGTAAATGTTGGCGCAATGTCTGCAAATCATCGATAGGGAAAGAGATATAATTTCAAACGCAAGATCATTTCCAGTTCTCCGTCCTCATCATATTCTAATCATTCGTGATCAACAATCAATCCCTAGTAATCTGAAAATATCGTATGACTCTCTTTCTCCATGTATGGAGTACTCTTCTCAAGCCGCATGTAATTGAAATTTAGAGAGCTGTTGACTTGTTGTAACCAGTGTGACCACAATTCACTCAGACCCCCGTGAATAGCGAATTGGATCGCACGTTCCGAAACGTGGAACACCAACGATGCAGACCGCTTAATTTGGCAATCACAGTTTTTTTCACTATTTTCACCTAAAGTATATATGTAGAAGGGAAAATTAAATTTAGATGTGTTAAGTTACTTCTATATTTTTAGTATTGACTTCTAAACATTGTATATCTTGAAGGTTCACCTTAGTGCAAAGACGAAACATACCCCAAAGCCGTTGGAGGGATCTAAAAACCCCGGAAGCAACATGGAGCTCTGAAAGGAAATCTACCTAGTTACCAGTGTTGATTGTAGTTTTCCGACAACGGTGCTGAAATGTCAAGTCCGTTGGTGTAAATTGAATGGATTTGTTAGTTGTAGTTTTTTGTTTGGTTGTTTATTTCAGATAAGTTGAGTTTCTAGAGCCGATAAGTTGCGTCTATTCAGCCCAAGTGCGGTGCTCGTCCGCCAAAGTGTGGTGCGTTAGTCCGCCTAAGTGCAGTGTTTTACCGACAACTACAGTGTTGTGTCTACTCGATCTCTAAGATCTGCTATGAACTCCATGTGGTGCACAAGATTTGTTTTTGAAAAAAGTGCATTACCTCATTTGTTCCAGATGTTGGAGGTCAAAAAATGCTTTCATCGTCATATGATTCTGAAGATGAAACGTCCCGCTAAATTGACACTGCTTGAATCAACCAATTAATGAAGATTGGTTACGCCTATGGCCTGATATTGCGGATCGAGATGATCTTGTTGAGTTATGTATTAAATTAATTTGTTTGTATCACAGACATTTTCTCAACCGTTAGGACCTTAATGAGTGTGATGATGAATGAATATGGTTGAGTTTGTGTTTAAACAAAAGAAACAACATGTGCAGATTCCGCGAATCATTTTAAACAAAGTTGCTTAAGTAAAGGTTAATTTCACTACCCTCTTTCTAAAATCCTTCTTACTATTAATTGTTGATAATCAGTCCAACTAATTGCATACATGATGAACTTCGGATGCTGATATTGTCCTTCTTGGGAATTCAAATCTTAACCATTGTCATTAATCACAACTAGACTGTGTGCAGTGGTTGAGATACCCATGAAAGAGGTACAAATTACATAACTCAACGACATATTGAAATGCACTGGAAATCTCTAACCAATTTATATTATAGGATCCGTTTGGATTACAAAGAAATTTGAGCAAGGATTTCGATTTGATTAGCTTTATGATCCAAGCAATTTTTTCACAACAAAACAAGGTTTAATTTGTGTTTTTGGTTTTTGTTTTTGTTTTTTTTTTTTTTTGGGGGGGGGGGGGGGGGGGGGCTTATACGTCCTTTACAATCTAGTAGATTTCAGGTAACTACGAAACACATGTTATTTCAAATGCTACCCATTGGAGCCTAGGTCACCTGAAGCGGAGAAGCGGCAAATGTTTAAAATAATGATTTTGAGAGCGGCATAAGAGTGCCTATATAAAATAAATTTCAAGTATTAAATTGCTTGAAGTTATATATGTAGATGGACACTCAGTATATTGGAAGCAAAGAATGTCACTTCCAAGTTATTTTTTCTTAGTTTTTATTAGTTGAGACTGTCTATGTATAATTATCTAGCATGTTGCTATAATAGCTACAACTAGTATAATTATTTCAATTATTCATCTTTTCGTATTACTGGATTGAGTAGGAAGATGAGTTTGCAGTAAATTATACTATTGTCCGTCAAGAGCCTTCTTATGTATGGGGCTGAGAATACGCTGGAATAGCTGAGATGTCTTGCGAGGACATGAGGGGCTGTGTTTGTATCTGGGTGATTTGATATGGGTATATGAGTTTTGGTTAAACTATGGTAGAAATAGAATCAGCTATTTGTCCAGTGGAGCTCATGATCATGGAGAATACTAGATTGTTGAGTGGAATTGGTGAAATTGGAAAGCGATAGCTTATGGGATTGCTAGTTTCAGGACATCCATGAGATGAAAAGTCAGACAGCGTTATTCGGGACTCATTGCCGAACTGGTTGAACCTAAACGGTACCACATCGGTCAGGAGAAATCATGGAACTAGCTCCACTGCTTACAGATAGGTTTTGTTTGAACATGATCAGTCCCACATCGGAGAAGACCATGAAGAAACTTCTCTCTAAAATGCTTAGCAGTCTGTTGAGTACTTTTATCAATTGGAGCTGCTAAGTTCTTTAGTGGGCTTTTCTAAGAGAATGGCCTAACTAGGAACCTCTAATAATGTTTATAAAAAAAAAAAATGTTTTGTTAGTTGAGTTTTGCCAAATGTGGCCCGTTTCTATGAACATTAGCTCTATAATATGTGCGCCAGAAAATCTCAGAGCGCGGATTTAGGGGGGGTCTGGTATGACTTATAAGAAGCTTTTAAGTCAATTCTGGATTATATGCTGAAGGCAACTTATAAGCAGTGTTTGTTATGCGACTTATAAGCCGAACTTTTGGATTTGGACTTATAAGTTCATAGTGTAAAAATGAACTTAAGAAAAAGTTGTGTTTTTGAATCTTTTCTTGGAGTTCATCAAAAAAAAAAAAAAAAAAAAAAAAAGAATCTTTTCTTGGACTTTTGGACTTAACAACTTTTACACCAAACACACATATCTTTTTTCTTCATCTTTTTTGTCGTAGACTTTTTTGGCATAAACTTATAAGACAACTTAAGTTGCAAATAAGTTATACCAAACTTACCCTTAGTGTGAGTTTTCCTACAAAAACAGGGGAGTGCACTTTCAGAGCCAGAGCCTGTTCTGGCGTAGCGGCTCTTTTGATAAGTAAAGACTGTATTGTTAACAGAACGGCTCTTTTTCACTCATGATTTGCTCTTCAATCTCCATCCTTTCCAAACTAAGTTCAATAACGTATGTAAAATATTTGCTTTGAATCTAAATCCGCCTCCCGCCTCACAACAATGAGTATAAGCAACCTAGAGCGGAGGGCTTATTTCTCCAAGTATTAGAGAACTAGTAACTATTTGTGGATAATATAACAGTACTCTCAAAAAAAATGAAAATGCATGTTACATTTTACCATAAAAACTACTACTATAATATTCTTGTTCTTCATCTTCTCAAGCAGGGCATTTGAAATATGGTATTTGAAAGAAAGATATGATTGGCTAAATATCACTTTAGCGTGTTCTGCACACGAGGATGTCAGATAAGACCTCATTTATAATTTGCATATAATAATTTTAGTGTCATTTTCCCTGTACTACTCCAGAAATTTCATATTTTCATCATCTTAGGCTAATGGCAACTACACTAATACAACTTGGACGCATTATTCTCAAAGAACGTTGGGACAATTTGTGGATTATACTAATCTAAGTTTTCCCATGAAGATTACTCTAACATACTACCATAAAAGTTTGTTTAAACATGCCCTCAGTATCCTCTTCAACTTATCCATGCAGAAGGCTTGAGTTTCAACTTTATTATCCACCTGTACAGTCTACTCTTGATCTACTTTAATTACTGTCTACTTATAATTTACTTTAATATAATCGTCAGAGACAATTATTTTTTGCATGGAACAGTGAGAAAGTAGGATTCTCTGATTTGATCATTGTCTTGCAGAATCATCCTTTCCACCTCTAATTCATCTTAGATCTTATTCTACTGTAACAGAGCTTTTGAAAGTCAATTACAGGCGTGAAATCAGCCGTGGCAATCGTGGATTGCGGAGTGTGTTGGATAGTTTCACACTAATATGGAAGAGGTCTTTAATTAGTAATTTTTAATTTTGTAAAATGTTAAGTCTTGTTTCAAAAGATGGTAACAGAAAAAATGAAGAAACACTCAGAACTTACACATGCTCATAGGTGGTCCTGCGGAACATTTTTGGATGGAATTTCAACAATAGAAACATAAATCATAAAGTTTGAGGTAATAGGGCACAAATGATTTTGTGAAACTACTCAATAATACATTATGCAAAATCATATCATAAAGTAGAGGTTCTATCGAACTCGCAGTTCAAGTTAGCAGTAAGAGAGTAAGAATAACCGTTCTTATCACATCCAAATATATGACTGGGAAGAGAAGCATCAAAAGAAAAAATATCTGTGGTATATAGAAGGTGCTATACCTATTCCATGAGAATATCGATATTGCATTTGCTTCTTCAGCAAAATGGCTGTAGCAGTTGGGAGTCCAATGGCCAACCCATACCTGTCAGTAAGTGAAGCGGCCTCCCCCTACAAGATAGCAATGATTTCTGAAATGTCAGTGCGGTAGGAAAGTTGGAAGACAAAGAAATAGCTTCCCTAGGCCTACCAAACTAAAAGACAATGAAAATGAAATAGTGAAGAACTGCAAAATAACAAATATAGAGATGTGGTTGCCACTCACTTGCAATGTCATGTAATATCCCCCTTTCTTTAAGAGATTAATGCCAACCCTTTCAGTCTCAGGTACACCGATTGTGTCTAAAACAGCATCAAAGCGCTCCTTTATTGCTAATTCAATGTCCTTCAAAGTTTACATTGTCAAACAAGGTAAATAGTCAACTCAAGTTCTAGGCTCAAGAGTGAGAGCAAACAGCAAGTTGCATAAATTTGATTATTGAAATAGTGACATGAAATGGAACAAATGCAAATCATACTTGATCATCACCTGAGTAGTGTAGTCCACGGCCTGCTCAGCTCCAGCAGCCAGAACTCGGTCTATACTTTCATCTCCACATGTAGTTGAAACATGGCATCCTGCAGCAACTGCAAGCTGAACAGCTGCAAAACCAACAGCTCCACCCCCACCAATCACTAGGACCTTTTGTCTGTAGTGAGGGAGTAGGATTGCAACAATTCACATGGTTAAGGAGGGAATAGAAACGGTATCCACAAAATGTGATCCAAAATTAGCATAATATTTTGGAGAAAACAACGCCATGAACGATTTTGACAACTTAAAACACTTCACCATACAGATGCCTACTGGTAACGGTGTTTAGATTGATATGTCTTCAAATTAAGTTTTTGTTGCTCAAGTATATACTATTAGCAAATAGCAAGATGTGGTATAACTACGTGAACATGAAGCTCCCGCAAGCACACTAAGGATTTTCTTTTTATAAAAACTTTAATCTCTCTTCCAAAAAATGTGTATGGGACGAGCAATCATGGGTCTTTACAAGAAAGAATACATACTCCCTCCACTTGCAAAGGTTGTCTATCTTAGGAACTGTGAATTCTTAAGGAGACGTGTGGTTTTATGCACTTCAATCCAAATTTTGGCATGCTATTACATGAATTTCCCTCTCATACTCTTGTTTCAGGACTGCCTATAGTATTTATCCATGGGTAAAGTTGGTACTCCACTACACTTAAAAACTCTGAGAAGATAGTGGACAATCAATTTGGGACATCCTAAAATGGAAAAAATTGACCATTTTTACAGGAACAATGATGTACAACAGTCTGCTTAGGATAACACACATACCCTTGGGTAATCCTAGCAGTACTTTTTAAAGCACGCCATGCTGTCAGGGAAGCAAAAGGGATCGCACTTGCTTCCTGCACAGTGAAACAAAACAGATTCATGGTTATCACCAATGTGTCCTTAGAATATGATAAATCATACAAATCCAAGGAACATAATCAAACATTTCGGAAGACAGGAAGGTAGCTTCTCTCAATCACAACGCTGGTACACTAATTTAGTGTTCTTACAAATACTAGAACTTCTACAAGCTACAGTTCGTGATTTTTAGGTGAAGAGACAACCATTTGGGAAATACTAATATTCCAAACAGCATTCGATTTTTAAGCAAGATAAGAATATAAGAACACTATAAGAGTAGCAGAAACATCAACATGAATAAATGATCATCTTATTCTTGTACTCATAGACCCATGATACTCTTCGGACTTACCACATGCGAGATTGAAGCAGGCTTTACAGCTAGTTGGTCTTCTGAGAGAATTGCATAATCTGTATAAGTACCCCTCAGGGCAGTTGGATGCAGTGCACCAAAGACTTCCTGTCCGACAGTGAGTGACCTAACTGAAGCTCCTACGCCAGCTACCTCACCACTAACATCACGACCCAAAATGAATGGCAAAAGGTTTTCAAATAGAGAACGACCATAACCTGCACGCATCTGGAAGAATATGTAATTATTAATAAACTTAGGCCTTCAGGTACAAATTTCTGACAATAATTTTTTTATCATATGAATAAGGTGCAGCGCCACAAACTAAGCTTAAGGATGAACACAAACAGAGAAATCACCAAGCTTGAAATCTTGGATTCTATAATGAATTGCACGAACCAAATCTAAATAGTTGAACAATCTCTCTAATGTAGGCTCCAATGAAGCGATTTCAAGAATAAAAAATGTGCCACGATCACTGATCGAAATCTCAGGTAGAAGCACTTGAAAATCAGGCTATCAGCATACTGCAGCATGCTACTAAGTCTCACCAGAGTTTTTTTTTTTTTTTTTTTTCTATAGGTATTGAAAAATTAGAAATGTGGAAAAAGCAAGTACAAAGGCACTGATAGGCCATTCTATCATAACTTAAACAGCAAAAGAAAAATCTAACAACTACCAAACTCACTAATCCAATGAGTCTATGATATTATCTAACAAATGATCAATCGAACAAATCGGCGACCAAGAGTGCCGATCTGACAGCATCTGAATTGATAAGACCTCTAACAAAAGCATCAGACATACACGTCAAAGATATGCCTGTAACGCATCCTCCAAAAGATGCACACGATGACCAACGGAGCCAACCACCAAACTCTCCGCTTCCCTGTGTCCAACCAAACCCCACCCCGAGCAATAAGAAACTTTGTCACTGTATGAAGAGCAAACCAACTAATACCAAAATTCGCTAAAACCGGACCAGAAAGACCGCACAACAGGAGGGTGTAGTGTAGCGGAAGATGGTTGACCAATCCTGCACTGGATATGCCCAACAGCACCAATAAATTAACACCTAACAACTGTGAACCAAGTTGTCAATAATCAAGATCCTGTCAGGAGCTGCACACCAAACAAAAAAGGTGACTAACAAAGAAACCCCTACTTTTCAGATCAAAGGAGCTGGAATCAAGGATACATGAGGGCCACTCGAGAGAGTCCAAACTTCCTTGTGGGATTCTGATAAAATGAAGAATATTGCCGGCTCCTCCCAATCATTAAAAGTCTCGCCAAAAAGGGACATCTCATAACACACTCCAACACTGTCTCACTCTCACCAAAACAAAGGCGATATATAGAAGGGAACTGACCCGACAAAGGCTTCTTTCCCACCCACCAATCATCCCGAAATCGAACACTATCTCTGAAACCTAGTCTAACTGAACCCTCTCCAGAGTTCTCTCTGCTAAGAACTGGAATATAACTGACACAGACAAATTGAACCAATGAACATGAAATAAAACCAGACCCAAAAGCACCTCAAACTTTGCGGTCAATGAGTGCTTCTAATTACTGCAAAATATCAAAGTGGACTCCAGAGTTCTCTCTGCTAAGAGCTGGAATATAACTGACACAGCCAAATTGAACCAATGAACATGAAATAAAACCAGACCCAAAAGCACCTCAAACTTTACGGTCAATGAGTGCTTCTAATTACTGCAAAATATGAAAGTGCAGATGCATCTTACTAAAATAAACATTGATTCTAGCTCCAATCTGGCAAGTCTTGCTTAAGCGAATCCGAACTTTTAGGTCCAGACTGCATATTATTTTAGGCCTACTACCAGAAGAAAAATGTCAAGTCGCTGGCTTAAAAGTTCCAGTACAATGAATAATGTTAGTCTACAGACCAACCAACGACAACCAGAACACTGAGCTTATAGCTTATAGAAGCTACCATAACTATTAGTCCTCATTGGAGAGTAACCCGAACCAAAATCTGCAGGAGCATATTTTAGGCCTGTACTTTGGAAAAAATATATATTTATGTTTGATCAATAACATTACCCAAACATAATGATGTTCAGTTAGAGGGTAATACGGTTTACGTTTCTCAACCTAATGTCCATGTTTGGGAGGGGAGATTATGGGATAAAGTTTGAATCAAATAATCCATTTTTAGGGTTTGTATTATTTGCTGACATCACGATTAATTGGACGAAAGGACCCAACCGGGTTCCTTTAATAAGAGAACAAATTCGTGTCTTGGCTTTTGCATTATATAAAAATATTTGAACAGGAACAGTGTCGTCCAACTACTCCAGCATGTTCTGTTATGAATTTCTTTCACATATTTGTTAACTAAATATGTTCCCGCTTCCCACTAATTGGGTTGGGTTCCCAGCAAATATTATCTAATGCTCAATCTCATGATCGCGCCTACCCAGCCCCCTCCACCGATGCCAATTCACATAGTATACCAAAAATAATTTCAATCACATTTAAATTATATTATAACTTAGCCAGTTGCTGTTTTGACAAGCTGATAAGGGATTTTAAGCTATTGGGTACTGAAGCAAGCTACAAAAACAAATATCATTTCATTTTTAATTCGAGGTACTTAATCTCAACCAGAAATTAACGTTGTTTTTGTCTTTTCTTGAGTGGTTCAGAAAGAGTGCCAAGTATAAATCTAAAATTGGTTACTTGAACACGAAAGGACATGAACTCCACTAATACAATCACCGCATCTCTACACTTCAAGGGAGGCTGTCCATTGAATTTCATATCCATCCTATAATCAAGTTTTATGCATAATCTTATTATCACAAATGTCAACTCAACTCAAAAGCCTTTTTCCCAGTTTAACCGGGGTCAGCTACATGGATCAAGCGACATTGGCTTCGGTCCAAACTCATTTCCTTAGGTTCAATCTGACTAAGTCGTGTCTTATTGTCTCTACCCATGTTCGTTTTGGTCTCCCTCGTCTACCTCCCTCGACCTGAACCATATAATTTATCCTAACAGGAACGACGGCTAAAAGTACACATGACCAAACTAGCTCAAACTATTCTCCCTCATTTGTCTTCTATAAGTGCTATGTCTAGATTCTTTCTAACGATGTCATATCCACCTTAGCATTCACATTTCTGCCACACTCACTTCTTAATTATAGTTTTTCTTAATCGCCCAACACTCTGTTTCATATATCAAAGTGGGTCTTACAACGGCTCTAAGAACTTACCCTCAACCTAGCTCGGATCCTACAGTCACACAACAACCCAGATGCACACCTCCACTTCGTTTGCCCTACTTTTATCTTATGGCTAACATCATCGTCTATCTCTTCATCACGGCATAGAATCGACCCAAGATACCTTCTTTGGCAGCTCCTGCCCGCCAAGAGGTATTGCCAACTCTCCCACTCTTCTATGGCCGCTAAATTACACTCCATATACTTTTATACTTTGTATTGGTCTGACTAATCCTAAACCTTTAGACTCTAAAGTATACCTCCATAATTCTAACTTGTCATTTAGCCTACTTTTATCAATCAAAACTATATCGTCTGCAAGACTACAAATATGGACTTAGCGTCGACCCTTGGTATAAACTATTTTTACAGGGAATTATCTTGTCTCTCCTCCTATTGTCCACTCTAGTAACTACTCCTTTGTACATCCCCTTAATAACCTCAATATATGGAATTGGAACTCTCTTCAGGAGTAATATGGTTTAAGTTTCCCAACCAAATGGCCCTGTTTGGGAGGGGAGATTATTGGATAAAGTTTGAATCAAATAATCCATGCTTTAGGGTTTATATTATTTGCTGACATGACGATCACTAATTGGACGAAAGGACCCAACCGGGTTCCTCTAACGAGAGAACAAGTCCGTGTATTGGCTTTTGCATTATATAAAAATATTTGAACGGGGACAGTGTCGTCCTACTACTCCGGCATGTTGTGTTATGAGTTTCTTTTATATATTTGTTAACTAAATATGCTCCCACTGCCCACTAATTGGGTTGGGTCCACATAGCAAATATTATCTAATGCTCAATCTCATGACCAGTTACCCAGCCCCCTCCACCAATACCAATTCACATAATAAACCAAAAATAATTTCAATCACATTTAGATTGTTTAGGATTATATTATAACTTAGCCAGTAAACCAAACTCCAAAACAAGGGTTGCTGATTTGACAAGCTGGTAAGGGATTTTCAGCTATTTGGTACTGAAGCAAGATAGAAAAACAACTATCATTTCAATGTAATTCAAGGTACTTTATCTCAACCAGAAAATAGCATTTTTTGTCTTAACTCGAGTGGCTCAGAAATAGTGCCGAGTATAAATCTAAACTTGGTTACTTGAACACGAAAGGACATGAACTCCACTAATACAACCACCAAAACTCTACACTTCAAGGGAGGCTGTCCATTGAATTTCATATCCATCCTACAATCAATTATAATGCATAATCTTGTTATCACATATGTCAACTCAACTGAAAGCCATTTTCCCAGTTTAACAGGGGTCGGCTACATGGATCAAGCGTCTCCATTGGCGTACTTCCAAACTCATTTCCTCCTTAAGTTCAATATGACTAATTGTGTCTTATTGTCTCTATCCATGTTCGTTTTGCTCTCCCTTGACCTGAACCATATAACTTATCCTAACAGGAACATCCTACGGCTAAAAATACACATGACCAAAGCACTCTAAACGATTCTCCCTCATTTGTCTTCTATAAGTGCTACGTCTAGATTCTTTCTAATGATGTCATATCCACCTTAGCATTCTCATTTCCGCCACACTCACTTCTTTATTATAGTTTCCCTTAATCGCCCAACACTCTGTTTCATATATTAAAGCGGGTCTTACAACGGCTCTAAGAACTTGACCTCAACCTAGCTCGGATCCTACAGTCACACAACAACCCAGATGCACACCTCTACTTCGTTTACCCTACTTTTATCTTATGGCTAACATCATCGTCTATCTCTTCATCACGGCATAGAATCGACCCAAGATACCTTCTTTGGCAGCTCCTGCCCGCCAAGAGGTATTGCCAACTCTCCCACTCTTCTATGGCCGCTAAATTACACTCCATATACTTTTATACTTTGTATTGGTCTGACTAATCTTAAAACCTTCAGACTCTAAAGTATACCTCCATAATTCTAACTTACCATTTAGCCTGCTTCTTCTTTTATCAATCAAAACTATATCCTCTGCAAGACTACAAATAAGGCCTTAGCGTCGACCCTTGGTGAACATGTAAGGACTTAACGTCGACCCATGGTATAAACTATTATTACAGGGAATTATCTTGTCTCTCCTCCTATTGTCCACTCTAGTAACTACTCCTTTGTACATCCCCTTAATAACCTCAATATATGGAATTGGAACTCTCTTCAGGAGTAATATGGTTTAAGTTTCCCAACCAAATGGCCCTGTTTGGGAGGGGAGATTATTGGATAAAGTTTGAATCAAATAATCCATGCTTTAGGGTTTATATTATTTGCTGACATGACGATCACTAATTGGACGAAAGGACCCAACCGGGTTCCTCTAACGAGAGAACAAGTCCGTGTATTGGCTTTTGCATTATATAAAAATATTTGAACGGGGACAGTGTCGTCCTACTACTCCGGCATGTTGTGTTATGAGTTTCTTTTATATATTTGTTAACTAAATATGCTCCCACTGCCCACTAATTGGGTTGGGTCCACATAGCAAATATTATCTAATGCTCAATCTCATGACCGGTTACCCAGCCCCCTCCACCAATACCAATTCACATAATAAACCAAAAATAATTTCAATCACATTTAGATTATTTAGGATTATATTATAACTTAGCCAGTAAACCAAACTCCAAAACAAGGGTTGCTGATTTGACAAGCTGGTAAGGGATTTTCAGCTATTTGGTACTGAAGCAAGATAGAAAAACAACTATCATTTCAATGTAATTCAAGGTACTTTATCTCAACCAGAAAATAGCATTTTTTGTCTTAACTCGAGTGGCTCAGAAATAGTGCCGAGTATAAATCTAAACTTGGTTACTTGAACACGAAAGGACATGAACTCCACTAATACAACCACCAAAACTCTACACTTCAAGGGAGGCTGTCCATTGAATTTCATATCCATCCTACAATCAATTATAATGCATAATCTTGTTATCACATATGTCAACTCAACTGAAAGCCATTTTTCCAGTTTAACCGGGGTCGGCTACATGGATCAAGCGTCTCCATTGGCGTCCTTCCAAACTCATTTCCTCCTTAAGTTCAATATGACTAATTGTGTCTTATTGTCTCTATCCATGTTCGTTTTGCTCTCCCTTGACCTGAACCATATAACTTATCCTAACAGGAACATCCGACGGCTAAAAATACACATGACCAAAGCACTCTAAACGATTCTCCCTCATTTGTCTTCTATAAGTGCTACGTCTAGATTCTTTCTAATGATGTCATATCCACCTTAGCATTCTCATTTCCGCCACACTCACTTCTTTATTATAGTTTTTCTTAATCGCCCAACACTCTGTTTCATATATTAAAGCGGGTCTTACAACGGCTCTAAGAACTTGACCTCAACCTAGCTCGGATCCTACAGTCACACAACAACCCAGATGCACACCTCTACTTCGTTTACCCTACTTTTATCTTATGGCTAACATCATCGTCTATCTCTTCATCACGGCATAGAATCGACCCAAGATACCTTCTTTGGCAGCTCCTGCCCGCCAAGAGGTATTGCCAACTCTCCCACTCTTTTATGGCCGCTAAATTACACTCCATATACTTTTATACTTTGTATTGGTCTGACTAATCCTAAAACCTTCAGACTCTAAAGTATACCTCCATAATTCTAACTTACCATTTAGCCTGCTTCTTTTATCAATCAAAACTATATCCTCTGCAAGACTACAAATAAGGCCTTAGCGTCGACCCTTGGTGAACATGTAAGGACTTAACGTCGACCCATGGTATAAACTATTGTTACAGGGAATTATCTTGTCTCTCCTCCTATTGTCCACTCTAGTAACTACTCCTTTGTACATCCCCTTAATAACCTCAATATATGGAATTGGAACTCTCTTCAGGAGTAATATGGTTTAAGTTTCCCAACCAAATGGCCCTGTTTGGGAGGGGAGATTATTGGATAAAGTTTGAATCAAATAATCCATGCTTTAGGGTTTATATTATTTGCTGACATGACGATCACTAATTGGACAAAAGGACCCAACCGGGTTCCTCTAACGAGAGAACAAGTTCGTGTATTGGCTTTTGCATTATATAAAATATTTGAACGGGGAGAATGTCGTCCTACTACTCCGGCATGTTGTGTTATGAGTTTCTTTTATATATTTGTTAACTAAATATGCTCCCACTGCCCACTAATTGGGTTGGGTCCACATAGCAAATATTATCTAATGCTCAATCTCATGACCGGTTACCCAGCCCCCTCCACCAATACCAATTCACATAATAAACCAAAAATAATTTCAATCACATTTAGATTATTTAGGATTATATTATAACTTAGCCAGTAAACCAAACTCCAAAACAAGGGTTGCTGATTTGACAAGCTGGTAAGGGATTTTCAGCTATTTGGTACTGAAGCAAGCTAGAAAAACAACTATCATTTCAATGTAATTCAAGGTACTTTATCTCAACCAGAAAATAGCATTTTTTGTCTTAACTCGAGTGGCTCAGAAATAGTGCCGAGTATAAATCTAAACTTGGTTACTTGAACACGAAAGGACATGAACTCCACTAATTTCTCTACACTTCAAGGGAGGCTGTCCATTGAATTTCATATCCATCCTACAATCAATTATAATGCGTAATCTTGTTATCACATATGTCAACTCAATTGAAAGCCATTTTCCAAGTTTAACCGGGGTCGGCTACATGGATCAAGCGTCTCCATTGGCGTCCTTCCAAACTCATTTCCTCCTTAGGTTCAATTTGACTAATTGTGTCTTATTGTCTCTATCCATGTTTGTTTTGCTCTCCCTTGACCTGAAACCATATAACTTATCCTAACAAGAACATCCGACGGCTAAAAATACACATGACCAAAGCACTCTAGACGATTCTCCCTCATTTGTCTTCTTTAAGTGCTACGTCTAGATTCTTTCTAATGATGTCATATCCACCTTAGCATTCTCATTTCTGCCACACTCACTTCTTTATTATAGTTTTCCTTAGTCACCCAACACTCTGTTTCATATATCAAAGCGGGTCTTACAACGGCTCTAAGAACTTACCCTCAACCTAGCTCCGATCCTACAGTCACACAACAACCCAGTTGCACACCTCCACTTCGTTTACCCTACTTTTATCTTATGGCTAACATCATCGTCTATCTCTTCATCACGGCATAGAATCGACCCAAGATACCTTCTTTGGCAGCTCCTGCCCACCAAGAGGTATTGCCAACTCTCCCACTCTTGTATGGCCACTAAAGTGACACTCCATATACTTTGTCTTGGTCCGACTAATCCTTAAACATTTAGACTCTAAATTATACCTCCATAATTCTGGCTTATTATTTAGCCTAATCCTTTTATCAATCAAAACTATATCGTCTGCAAGACTACAAATAAGGACATAGCGTCGACCCTTGGTGAACATGTAAGGACTTAACGCTGACCCTTGGCGTAAACTATTGTTACAGGGAATTATCCTGTCTCTATTCCTATTGTCCACACTAGTAACTACTCCTTTGTACATCCCCTTAATAACCTCAATATGTAGAATTGGAACTCTCTTTTCCAAGACTTTCCACATTAGCTCTCTAGGCACTCTATCATATGCCTTTTTTCAAGTATATGAATCTTAACTGGAGGCCTGTTTTAATTTCTCAGTACTTCTCCATTACGTGCCTAAGTAGGATGAATCTTAAATGGAGGCTTTTCTTATTTTCTTAGTACTTCTCCATTACGCGCATAAGTAGGAATATGGCCTCCATAGTCGATCTCCCTGCCATGAAACCAAGCAGATTTTGGATAATCTTGTCTCAGATCTCAAAACTCCTCCAAATAACACGCCCACAAAGCTTCATTGTGTGACTCATAAGTTTGATGCCTCGATCATTAGAGAAACTTTTGAAAATCTCCCTTAGTCCCTTGTTCTTAAATAACGGCACCAATCTACTGTTCCCCCACTCTTCTAACCTTTTCTTGCACTTCAAGACGTTATTAAACAAACTAGTCAAATTACCCCTTTGTTACCTAACAACTTCCACACTTCTATAGATATCCCATAGGTCCTCTAGCGTTCTCCACTTTCATCCTCTTCAATGCATCTTTGACCTGAATTTAGCTAATCTCACAAGTAAACATATAATTTGAGATCAAACTAGAGCCATTACCAAGATTACCTAACCTCAAGTCACTGGAATGGTTGTCATTAAAGAGTTTCTTAAAATAACTTCTCCAAATTTCCTTAATCTCATCATCCATAGCTCTATAATCACCATCCACAATAGTTAATGCACTTACTTAACTTAAGTCATTCCCTTTCCTCTCTCTTATTATTGCAATTATATGTACGAGTCTCGTGATCCTTAGATTTTAGTATTTCATAAAAAAAAAACACCCAGAACTCTTTCTTTTGTATCGAGGATCATCGAATTAAGCAAGAATACAATTTTCCGTAACTTGTACAGTTCACATTCTTTGGCTTTACCCAAAAAAGTGTTTCTCCTAACCCATGGTACGGAATGTATCGTCAAATTTTCAACATGATTCCACAAAATATTTTTCCTTCAAACTCCGATTCATATTTTCATAGAGAAATCTCTTATCAACGATAGAACAAGATCCGCTTTGCATACACTGTCGCATTAGCGTCTCTAAAATTCTCTGCATTTCTACAAGTAACCAAGGTTTTGTGACGATCTCCTTTTGTTTAACGGCTTTCGGACCTCGTCATTCCACCACCACATTGAAGAGTTTCTTAAAATAACTTCTCCGCATTGCCTTAATCTCATTATCCGTAGCTCTATAATCACCATCCTCAATAGTTAATACACGTGTATAACTTAAGTAATTCCCTTTTGTCTCACTAGTTATTGCAGTTACATGTATGTGTCTCGCGATCCTAAGATTTTAGTATTTCATAAAAAAGCATCAACCACTCTCGCCTTAGCCTCTCTAACACTCTCCGCTTTTCTACAAATAACTAAGGCTTTGTGACGCTCTCTTTTGTTTTAAAGGCTTTTTGGACCTCATCATTCCACCACCACATTTCACATTTCTTTAGTTTGCAGTCCACTTCCCTTAGACTCCCCCCACCCAAAGTGTTCGCTGCTACCCTTCTAATAGACCTAGCCATCTCCTCTTCACTCGCACGCCATATCCCCTCAAACACCCGGTTTCACTTCTTCAATTCCACCACCTAGTACGTGTGCTTGATTTTCTAAGTGTGTGCCTGATTTTCTAAGTGTTATAAAGCAAGTGTCTCCCTTCTCCTGCAAATTGACTGTAGTCTCTCTCCAGCTCTATGAATGACAGAGTGCAATCTACCATATAACATAATTCCATATTTTCTCAATGATATCTAACTCAGCAGGAAAAGGTAGCAAATTCGCACCAGTTAGAACTCAATTCCAATCCGAATAAACTAACATATTCAATCAACTCTTCGAAATGCGAAAACGTAATTAAACAAAACAATGACGGAGAGGAACTCACTCTCGTATCCAGAGGATTCACAGAGACAGCGCGAACGCGAACAAGCACCTCGTTGGGCTTCAGATCAGGCACGGCAACATCGTCGCGGAGCTCCAGAACTTCCGGTCCACCGAACCGCGGCAGAAGAACGGCTCTGCAAGTCGTTACAATACATCTCAGCCCTAGCGTCGTCCTCGACGCCGGCGAAGGGAGCCACCGCTCGGAGTAGGCATTTCTGAATCTATTGAGCCTCGAAACCAGTCGCATCGTCGTCAATCTCAGGAACTACTATTACTTTCCAGATTGCGACGGAGAGGATGGATCAGTGTAACGGTTTAAAGTCCGGAATTACCAAATCGAGAGAGAGAGAGGGTGCGGGGTGTCAAGTTCTGAGGCGTGTCTCGTGGACGCATCTCCATCAAGTCCATACTCCATGGGAAGAAGGCAACAAATCTCTAGTCACGCTTTCATTTACAGGTTTGGGCTTAGTTTGAGGACCGGGAACAACCCAATTTGGGCTTTCTTTGGAGATGTAGCCTACAAAATCCTTTAGTCATGAAATTAATTCCTTTTTTGGCATGTTTGGTTTAAACTAATCAGATTGGATTGGTTGGACTGAACTAAAAAAAATCGAATATGATTGGATTGAATTGGGTGAACAATATTAATAATGTGATTGATTTCGTGCAGTATTAATTTAGCAAAGGTAGAAATAGTCCAATCCAGCTAATACCCTCGTGTGAGAGGGGACTAAATGGGGGTATTAAACACCATCTTTTCAGTATTTAGTATCGGTATTAAAATTTGTCAAGAACAGCCGAACACAATATTAACTAATATCTTGACTATATTTAATCTAATACTGTTAATCCTATAAAACCAAACGTACCCAAAAGTCTTTTATTAATTTTATAAACTCCGTAAATTCTATTTGTTTTTTAGGGAATAATTTTAGTATTTGTTTTGGTTGTTTTTTCTTTTCTGAAATGATTTGTTTTGGTTGTTTATATAAATGAGATTAGAGATAGGGTTAGAGTTCAAATTAATCCTAATAGTTACGATTAGATTGCACTTAAGTCTGAAATACACAATATCTCTTAGTCTAAATAATGATCAATTAACTCCAGTTTGATCCATTCTTTGTGTGTGATCCTGTAAGTTCCTAATTACGTCGCCGGTAACAATTACATTCATTGAGCGGTATCCAGAAATTCATCAATGTTACGCAAGTAAAAATGAATGTCAGTGATATGACGAACTTCCATGATCAATATTACCGTGTCGTACAATCCATTTGCCCATATATTCAGATTAGATACAAGGCACGGAGTGTCACCATTGTATATCCAATATGTAGTTTCTAGATTCTCTAAGTAGACTTAGACTAGAAAAATGACATCAATATCTCATATTGATTCATTTAAGAACGATCATGGATTTTTAAAAGTCACACTCATCAAGTGGCCATGTATATTTACTCTCGCTATGTAAGAGGGATATCCACATCACTCACATCCATCAGCATGTTTCATAACATGTCCAATTATCGACTTTATAATTACTTTGCTACAGCGTGATGTTTGACGATATTAAAACATGTCACTCCACATCTAGAGAATGTATTGACTTAAGGTCATATGATCGCAACACCATTGTCACTATGAGAAGCACTGGTGACACTCACATAACATCTATGTAGTGTTCTCACGACAAGTCAATCTAGTACACCTAATCATAATGCGTACACATGGGTTAGACTTCATATCTCATATGAATCAACCCACATACTAGTCTCGATGCACTATAGTCATCCTAATTAACAGTAATAATTGACTAGGGATATTTAAGAATACAATATTTATTCTAAGGACTTCATTATGTCAACATATCTGCATATAGATAACAGAATGAATAAAAAGTTTTTATAAATAAATGTCACGATAAGATTACCTATATGTACACCAACACAACCAACAATACTACCATACCTACTTTAAAGAGATTTTAAATACAATTGTTTGAATAACTCAAACTCTAGCACATTCAGGCAAAGTAACAAACAAAGAAGACAAGGAAACAAAAATTCAACAGTTCGGGATGTCAATAGTACTTCCACGAGCAAAAATAGTGCCCCCACGAGCTCACAATGCTCGCACGAGCACAAGTTATGCTCGCACAAGCAGGTCGGAGTCTGGTAATTTTTGGGTTGTTTCATTCTTGTCTTGGGCGGTTTAGGGTTACGAAGGTTGTAAGTTTAGAGTCCATATGTATATATAAGGGTTGTGGGGTCGTGGTTAAGCTTGTGTACGAGTGTATGGACTGTAAACGGGCTCCGTCATAGTAAAATCAGATTTTTTTTGGGTTTTTGGAGGCAGCTAGCATTCAAGCTAGTGAGAACATTAAATTTTTGTGTTTTCAATCTTGTTTTCCTGCGTGTTTGTTCATTCTTGCTTGATATTCCGTTATAACGGACTGGTATCAGAGCTCAGGTTAGGATAACGAGAAGAACGATGTCGTGTTCCATGCTTAAGATTGATCAGTTCACCAGGAGAAACGACTTCAGTCTGTGGAAAATCAAGATGCGTGCTTTTTAAAGCAGCAAAGTCTTTTGGATCTTTGTTGTCGTTGGAGTCAGACAAGAAGGGCACGGACACAACCAACGCTAACGGTCGAGGAGAAGGAGGACGCAACGATCATATTGTGCATCGTGAACATTGTGATCACCGAAGTCGCAAATCAGAAGAGGGCGGCTGCCTCGTGGATCAATTTAGAGAGCCCCTACATGACGAAGTCTTTCAATGTATGCAGGAGGATCCTTTGAGGAAGATCCAAGTGTACACCGGGGGTAGAGGATGGAAACACGTAGAGTGTAGGTCGTGAGTAGGGAGAGAGCAAGCAGTGATAACTGAGAGAGAGACAGTACGAAGATGGCCAAAACTTCAGTATGATTAGAAGAGTGCAATGAAGGGTTAACGATCCTATATATAGTGGAAATGTGACCGTTGTAGTGGGTTAATGCGCCCATTAATGGCGGCTTAATTACCTCAACCATAACGGCACGTTTGACCGCATATATAGGGACCGTTACGCACTTCGCCCGTGTATACCAGAATCGTTATGAGGTTGACTGGGTTTATGGGACACGTGGCCATAAATCTCTCAAAGCAGTTACCAAGGGTCGCGCGCGGGCTTGGTTGTCGCTCGCGCGCGACAGATCTTACTCTACCCTCCAAACCACTAAGTCCCTACAAGTCTCGTGTAGAATGATACGCGAGGGGCCCTGTCTCGCAGCCCCCCATACGAATAAGCATGGGTAATGCTCGTGTGATACTGGAGCACCACCAGATGTGCTAGATGACTGTCACGTTTAAGCTGACTCACGTGGCTAGAACACACTATCTACATTAGCCCCCTTTTTGCGCATGGAGACACTTATCAGATGGACTTCAATGCGCAAAAACTAGCGCGCGCGTTGTAGCCACGCACCAATTCAAATGTCAAAGATATCATCCCCCACGCGTGTCATTATAGCCTAGAATCCCTAGAATCGTGCCTTCTAATCTTCTAGGGTTCTAGCCGTGACATCAGCAAGACCTATGATTGCGTGATTCGGCGGTGACTGTTGCGATTCGACAATTGAAAGGACGTGACTCTTCATCAAACTTGAATAAATACTACTCATCCTCCATTGTTGAAAGCTAATGCTCTCTCTAGAGTGAATGTTTACTGTGAATCTCCGAGAGAAAATCCAGATTAACAATCACCAGTTCTTCTTGGCGAATCGTCTCCTTCAAATTGCATCAACAACACAAGGTTGGTTCGCTTAATTTGATTAATGCTTCTAATATGAATATCCCCCTCTTGTCATGCCTTTATCCGCTGAATCTGAAACCAAAAAACATTCAAAGACCCACCATTGTTTGTCAGAAAGGTTCTTAAAACCCTAAAAGACTGAAACTTTGAAACTTTGGTATTCTGGGATTCTAAAACCAGGGAACTGGAACCTAGAAGTTGTAATTTCCAAAGTTGAAGCTGATACGAGCCAACTTGAAACCCAGAATCTTGGAACTCTTAAACCTGAACTAGACAGTTCTTCAAGTATCCAGACTTGTAAAGTTGTTTGAAGTTTATTCTTGAATTTTTGCTTGAGTCAAATCTAAAGGTGGATATTCCCCCCCCCTTTTTTTACTGTAGATATGGCCAAACCGAAGGCAACTAAATCTGTGAAAGAAGCTGGTGAAATTCCTGATCTTCCTAAATCTTTGTGGAAGAAAGCTCCTTACCAGGGTGGTGAAGACTACTACCATGCCAGTGTCAAGTTAAGGAGGCTGCCTGAACCCGTTTCTAAGGATCTGTTATTGCTAACCCCTCCACCTAGTCGAGAGGAGTTAGATTTAATTGATGTCAAGGACGAAGTCAGATTGGGTCTTGAAAATGGATTTTATCCACATACTGATATCTCAACCCAGGCTTTCGTGAGTAAGTTGGATTTGATGGATGAGTGGACTGACCATGTATTGACTTACCATGCCGTCAAGCTGACACAAGTTGGGGTCTATTACGCCATCAGAGCTACAAAGGGTGCTGCTGTGAAACTAGATCAAACCATGCTTCTAAATCTCTTTTCCAGGTATTCACCAATAACCCATACCTTCCATTTTGCTAAGTTCGAGGAAGCCCCCACTTTGTAGGACGTGCACATGCTGTATGACCTTACTCCCATGGGCGAGGTCGATCCCTTGGCTGGACAGGAAACTGATGAAGATGCCGCTGTATATGAGTAGATGGTAGATTGCATAGCGGAGGTCAAGAAGATTTCTACTCGTTGGACATCTGCGAAACCCCTTCCAAAATTTCAATTAATCGACGCCTCTGCGAAGAATACTTGGAGCAAGTGGGTGCAGTACTTCTTCCGTGATTATGCAAATAGCAAGATTACTAAAGAACTATTGAATAAGGATCCCAAGGCGAAGAATTACATAGAAGGCAAAGGGTACAACTGGACTTTGTGTGGCTTCCTTTGTATTTGGCTTTCACGGTACTTGATTGATGGTCATCCTCATTATGAGGTCTTCTATCAAGTTTTTCCTATTGCTGTTCACATATCCTTAGGACAGAACGTCTCACTTGGGCCTCTGGTGTTGGGAACTCTCTACCATCGATTAGACCAGCTTGTGGCTGCAGTGGAATAGTCGCGTGGGCGACTTGATGTTCTGTCTTTTGTCAACATTTCCTTCCTCACCTGTGGGTTTTTGAAAGGTGGCCTTCCTATGCTCCCACCCCTTCAAGAGCCATATCATGGAATGTTCCTGGTGCTCAGAACGCGCTTCAGTGTGGGAGAGCTTCACGGTGGTAGAGGTGCGATTCTACCACTCGCATTGAAGAGCCAGATCATCGAACCAAATTCGTTGCCAGGCCTTATGCCACTCGCATTGAAGAGGTGCAAATCTACTCGCGTATGTACCCGTCTGAAGGTGGTCCCATCTCTAAGGACAACCTTACCAAAGGGCCTAGCTGTTTCAGGGAGTTCGTCAGTTGGTGTTTGAGAGGCTCATTTCCCGCTCTTGCTGAGCATATTACTGAGATATCGCCCAAGTATGAGCGTATCACAGTTGACGTTGATCCCACTCGCGTATGCCCCCAGCTAGGCTATGACATAGTGGCACCTTCTCTCTGGCCTAATTCAGTGCGTATAGGTTGCTACAAGCGACTGCTGACATTCAAGTGTAAGTTTGCTCTGCTTGCTAGTCTGCCTTTCGATCAACCTTCAGAGAAGCGCGAGGGTCGCCCCACCAAAAGTTGGATCTCTTTCTGGAATACTTAGCTGGCAAGGTTTGCAAAATATGCTTCACCGCGCATCAGCAGGGCTCCCTCTATTAGAAGGAATTCCTTCCCATTTCGTCAAATCTGCAGTTTGAACGCCTCTGCCTACGGGTTTTATTCCTTGCTGGACAAGGAAAATCACCTGTGTGCCAACGTTATCCTTTCTGAGAAGGTGGCTGCTGTTAAAGAAGGACATCATAGCATGATTGAGTACAGTGAATCCTTTTCTAAGGTAAATACCACCTCATTGTCTTTCTTGAATGCATTTGTTGTGTGTGCGGTGTCTTACATAAATTTCCTATTTTCAGTGCTTCTTGAGGTCACTTCCGGAGACCGCAGTACTGCGCTGGTTGATGCTCTCCTTCATGCAAAGAGAATTAAAAAGGCCATCTCTTTGACGAAGAGTATGGATTCTAAAGTGGAGACTCTGCTGCGCCAGGAGATGGATGTATTCGTCCGCTCTCTGATAAGCGGGAATGATAAAGTGGACGCAGATGTTGCTCCAAGGGCTAAAAGGCAAAAGCAAAATTCAATTGTGATTTCTTCGCCGCCTAGGGAAGTTCCGGTCTCGCCGCCCACAAAGGCTTCTTCTCCCAAAGGCAAAGGTAAAGGTCGTCTGCGCAGCAAGTCTCGAAAGGAAATTGCAGCTGAAGACTTCATCCCATACGATCACGAGGAAGAAGAAGATAGAGAAAATAGAGAAGAAGAAGAAGAAGAAGAAGAAAGAGAAGAAGAAGGAAGGCAAGAGAGTTCAGAATATAATTGAATGATCTCATTTTTCCTTCAGTCAAGAATTTTTTGACGATAATGTTGTTAAAGCAAACTCTTTATTAGCATAATAATGAGACTATCAGTGGCCTTTTGGCCAAGGAACGTGGAAGAACAAGGGGCTCTTGCCCAGATACGTCAAGTGAGGCCATAGACGCACATATAATCGAGGAATCTAAGAGAATGGCTGTTGAGGCGGAAGAAAGAAGAAGGAAACGCGAGGAGGATGTAGAAGGAGTCTGGAAGAGCAACATGCTGGCAGCATGAGTGTGGCTGCTCTAGAACAAGTGCAAAGTGATTTCGAGGAAATCGCTGGTGGTGAAGAAGGTACGATTTTTAAGCTTGCTGTAACTTATCAAGAGGTAATCTTCGGTGCATTAAAGCATGGGGTGTCTAAACATGACATTCTTCGGTGGTTAGTGGACAAGTGTGGCGAACCCTCAGCTAAATACTTGAACAATATTTGCAAGTGAACATAACAAGTCATTATGTATTGTAACGAGTTTTCACATGACATCATGTCATGCACACCTTAAAGATGTGATAAATGAGGAAACACTAGTACCATATGGTCTTGAAGCTGCAATCCCACATGAGTTTGGAGATGCTCGCGTTTGATCTAAATATAGAACAGATCACAATGAATAGTTCCTAAATCATGTTACCTTAATGACTTATCCACATTCATCCTACATGTGGTGTTGCTTTGAATGAGCATGTTGCTGCTTTAAATGAGCTTGCTGCTGCGCAAGGCATAATCGCTGATGCTCCTGCTGTAAATCTGACCATTGGTGAGACATGTGTTGGTATTCCTTCTACTAACTCAGCCACCAATGAGCTTGGCCTTATAACTCCTCGTATTCATGAAGGCTTAGGCGATTTGCATCCATATGACCCCTTGCTGTGCGAGGTTCAGCTCATCTCTCCTCTAGAACTTATGCTAACAGGCCTGGCTTCTTAAGAAGTGCTATTGTTCCTACTGCTGATGTAATTTCCCATATTAAATCTGAGGATGTTATGGGGCTTGAACAAAGGAGTCAATCTTCCATAGCTCGCGTTCCAGAGCGAAGTTCGCACACGGAGAAGCCCACTATGGTTACAGATGATGCAGGGGAGCCCCTGGAAGATGTACTGAGGAATCTGAAGATGATGGCTTAGACACTGAGATGCAAGAGGGAGGTATTGAGGGAGAACGTGCAAATGAGGGTGGCATGGGCGAAGAGATGGAGGCAGAGGGTGCTAGTGCTGAAGTCTGCACAAATGAACAAGTCTCTGGACTTCCAGGAGCTCATCCAGTCATTGAAGCAAGGAGGCTTTCTGAAGAAGCTGTGGCTGCTGATAATAGTGGTGTTCCTCCTCCAACTGTTAGTCATGCTGCTAAAGTTAGTGGTGTCAATACTCCACCAATCTCTTCTAGTCTTGTTGCCTCAGTTGGTGTTTCAAGGCCCCCTCAGCAAAACCCTGATATGCCTCCTCTTGAGATAGACTTCTCTCAATTACCCAGTGCATGGAGCTTGTGGGGTTCGCAGGCTACAGCAGCTATTGCAGGTGTTGAAACTTACGTCATTCCAGCTGACTACGATAAGCGCGAAGCTTTAGCTGATAATCAAGTGATGCAGCAGGGAAATGATTCAACATCCCAGGCTATGCGCATTCCCTCATCGCGCCAAATTATTGAGGGAAGAGGTATGTCGTACTACAATCACACCTCATACTTGTTATATTTCTTTGCTAATGTTCATAAACTGAAGCTGCCATTTCTGCAGGCATGAGGCAATCTGACTTGGACTGGCTTATGAAGATGCGTCTCTCGTATCCAAGGTCATTTGCAAGGGATTTGGAGCTAGGCCCCTACGAGAGGAGAATTTACATGACAGACGCCATCCTCCTTTTGGAGCAAATATCTGTAACAACTCCGGTCACCATCTCAGCTAAATTGCGTGATATTTCTTTGAGACATGCCAAAGACTTCAAGCTAATGCCGAGGACAAGTTGGATTTTGGTTTCCTTCTTAGGAGGCTCAACCAAATCCTCAACTCTGTTATGCTAAAGTATGGCCATCGAAACCTTGTCATTGAAATCAACAAATTGAAGGAACAGACGAAGATGGCCGACGATGCTGCCGAACTCTTCTACGAGATTAAAGCTAATGTCGAGCAGCTGAAGCAGGACATTGCCAAGGCGGAGAAGGCTTCCATCTCTTTATCGCCATAGGACCCTTTAGACAAGGATTTGTTTCAATAGCTATATGTTTTTTTCAGAAAATGGGTCGCATCTGCTCAGTACTCCCCTTCCTTAAATAATGAGGTGAGAGACATTATGCAGTTATGACATTAATGCATTGTACGTTAAAATAAAGCTAAACATGAAAATACCCTCAAAAAAATGTTTTGACATAAAATAGTAAGTGAAATTTCATTTGTCTCCAAGGACTTTTAATAGAAGAATGTGTAGAAAATACTAAAAAACAATAAAGCATGCAAATGGATGCACGCTATTTTGTTTTTTCAAACATTTGAACACAATGTTTGCACCAACCTCCTTATCCGGCTCGGGACAGAACCGGGAGGGCGATGCTTAATAGAAGTGGCGGAGATCAAAAGCAATATAATCCACAAACAAAACTTATTATATTAAACATTGAAAAAAGTTTCTTATAAAAAAGGTGCTTATTATTACACAATAACATAACAACACTAAAACTAATTATGACATTATCAGTTTAGGTGAGTCTCGCGCCCCTTCTATTCCTTAAGCTCCAGCTCCTAGACCTGCGGTGGGAAGAAAACAACAGGAACCGTAGATTTAAAGTTAGCAATAAATACTGAGTGAGCTACACCTTATCATGTAAAACAGGAAAGAGAATATAAACTGCTGGACACAAGTTAAATATAGTATAAGTGACAGAGTATGCAAGAAAACAGTTTCAGAGTTCACAACGGTATAAACAGAAGAGTAAATCAATAATCCAAGCGTTAACCGAATATAATAATGCAGACAAAGGGACTCCCAATAATAATAAAGCCAACAAGGCAATCGAGTCATCACTTATTCATTTCACAGTACCCGGGTAGACCAGTGGCCACAACAGAAATACTAGACCTTATTGCAACACCCTCCTAAGAGCGTCAATCAAAGGTGTGTTATCTAGATGCTGGACCCTAGCCATCAAAGAATAGAGCCGGGGCACGCGAAGTCCCGCATTTTAGGGATGAAAACCCAAGGGATCTAAACCTTAGGGGCACACGGAGTCCCGCATTTTAGGGACCCGAGCCCAAGGGATCGAAACCTGATATAAGTAACAGAACTTGTTCCGGTACATGCGAATCTTTTCACTTTATATTATTAACCGATTATTAATTATCGCGTGAGAGTTATCAAGAACAGTAGCCAACAGTTCAATTATCTGACAAGTATAAACAAATAATAACAAGTATATTTTGAGACAGAAAATAGAAATCAAAATATGACACGAAAAGAGCTAGGCACACAAGGATAAGCATGTAATCTCCCCATTATTGGATAACAATTGTCACATACAGCTCATATGGATGTTCGAAGTCCTTTTCTGCTATCCTAGCTGAAGAAACGCGAGAAATGGTCGAGGAATGCGACGGGTCGAGTCGCCGAAAGGTGTCGTCGGCGATGGAGATCGTCGGGCTTTCTCCGGTGACTTATGAGCGCATCTAAGGCCTTCTGGATGACTTTCAAACCTCCTGTGGTCGAGGGAGACATAGGAGAGGGCCTGGGTCACGCTGGCTTCGTTGGGACCAAGCTTATCGCCGGAAATTATGGTGTTCGGCGGCGGGAGTTGGTTCGCCGGAGCTGCTGCTGTTGCATCCTCTGTTTCTTCTTCTCCTACCGCTACTGGGTTCAAAACAGAGAGGGGGTTCGAGAGATAAGACAGAGGTGAAGAAAAACGAATAGGAAATGAGGTGATGGGTGGTGGTTCTCCGGCGGTGGCAGCGGTGGTGGTTGGCTTCAGCCGCTGCTGCTGCTTCACCCGTTGCTTTCTCAGTTAAAATAAATCGCGCAAAAAATAAAATTCTCACACTAGTTTCCCGTCTACTATAATTAGCGAAAATTACCTAAATCACCACTCGCATCCCAAAATTTAATTATTACGTCTCAAATTACCAAATTACCCTTTAGTTAGACACGTGGTATTACAATGTTGGCTTTCGTTTTCTGTAATGAATGATCTCATTTCGCGTTTCAATATTTACTGCTCAATATGAATAAGGCTTTTGCAGTTGCTTTCGCTGCTATCTAAACAGATAGGCTTATGTGTGGTTGTTATTGCCACTGTCTAGGCAGATAAGCTATGGATCACATAGGATCATGTTCTTGATATCGTTGCTATCTAGGAAGATAGGTTTTGGATCACATAGGATCATGTTTTGTTATCGCTGCTATCTAGGCATATAGGCTTTGGATCACATAGGATCATACTTTTGTCATTGTTGCTATCTAGGCAGATAGGGTTAGGATTAATTATCATGCATAAGTAATATGAGCAATTAAGTAAATGAAGCAACAGGGCACTAACTTGATAAAAGTTCTCTCATATGGGAGAGTTATTATCATTAAGAAGGCATCCTCATATGGGAGGAGCATGAAAACAGATTCCTCAAATGGGAAGAAGTAATGCGGAATACATATGAATTGGGAAGCAATAAAACATATGAATTGGAAAGCAATAAATAAAGCTAGGGATAGTACTTCTTAATCCAGCGCAAGTTGATTGGACTTGGAGTTGTTGTAGTCCCATGATGTCTCTGAATGGTGCAGTAGCCACTGTCGAAAACCTCTTTGACTTCGAATGGTCCCTCCGTGTTAGAAGCGAACTTAGGATGAGCTGCTTCTCGCATACAGTGATCCGAAGCTCGTAAGACCAGATCTCCAACTACAAAGTCTCGGTGTTGGACAGTTTTGTTGTAGGCGCGAGCGATCCTTTCCTTGTACCTCGTGTTAGCTCTCTTGGCTTCTTCACGTCTTTCTTCCAGCAGGATAAGATCGTGGTCACGTTGATTCTCGTACAAAGCATTAAAGACTAACCTTGCAGAATTAACTTTGACTTTAGTTGGGACGACAGCCTCGGCTCCATAGCATAAAAGGAAGGGAGATACTCCTGTGGGAGTCCTCGACGATGTGCGATATGCCCGTAGAGACAGACTTAGGGAACTCGACCCATTCTTGTGATCATCCACTACCATCTTGCTTAGGATCCTGAGTAATGTTTTGTTTGTGGCTTATGCTTGCCCGTTACCCTTTGGATAATAGGGTGTGGAGCAAACTTGCCTTATATTGTACTCTGCTAACTTCGCAGCCACTTGAAGATTAATGAAGGGAGTCCCATTTTCCGAGAGAATAGAATTGGGGATCCCGAAACGGTATATAATATTCTCCTGAATGAAGTTAACGACTGCCAGTGCGTTTGCTGCCTTGAGTGGCACCGCTTCCACCCACTTGGTGAATTGCTCAGTTGCAGTCAGGACGAACTGATTCCCATGCGAGGCTGGGCGGATATGGGCGGATAGGGCCAATAAAATCCAAGGCCCAAGTGTGGAACGGCCAAGGTGTTCCCAATGCATGAAAGTCTACAGCAGGAGCGTGTACTAGGTTACCTTTAAACTGACATTGTTGGAACCTCTTGACCTTGGTGCGACAATCTGCTTCCATTGTGGGCCATAACCAACAGTGAGGAGTTTCCAGCATAACTTCGCGCCTCCTTGGTGCTCCACTTGATGGGACAAATCCATTACTTCTTGCGCTTCTTGACTATCCAAACATCTGAGCAGATTCCCCTCATGTCCTCTTCGCCAGAGTATGTTTTCTTTTACCACATATCGAGTTGCCTTCCTTTTGAGCTTTTCACCTTCTTTCCTGTGGGTTGGTTCAATTCCTTCCTTCAAATAGTCAAACAGTGGCTTCCTCCAATCTGTGTGTCATAGATTGCAGCAATTTCTAGTGAATCTTTGACCAATGCACAATTCTCGCAGTTCCCTTGAATGATTGCAGCGTACGTTGAAATTTCTGGCCAGTGAATCCCATATCTCTGGGCTTTTCTATAGATGGACACTTCATTTCTCCACAGGAGTGTTGGTGGATTTTCCCTAATAGTGCCTGCCCTTCCTTCTGTGAGACACATCGCATGAGCACTCCTCCTGGTCCCTCATAGTAAAGGGAGTTATCATGCACAAAGAACCCCTTTTTGGATGCCTAATTCTCTTGCTTGTCCCTTCAGCAATCGCGTGCAGTATTGGCCTCCTCCAATCTTCAGCTTCTGCAGGCTCTTCTTCGCATAACTCTTGTGCTAGAGCTGGGGTGGTTCTTACTTCGATCAAAACCATTGTTGGGCATTTTTCGGCACTGATTTTGGACCCCAAAGTGGCTAAAGCATCTGCATGTCGATTATCAGCCCTAGGAGTATGCTCATACTTGACATCGTGGAACTACTGTACCAGCTTCTGAACCATAGTCCTGTAACTCAATAAGTTGATCTCCTTTAGGCCATACTCACCTGAAGCTTGTTTGACAGTAAGCTTCGAGTATCCCATGACCACTAAGTTGTTTACTTCCAGTGCCTTAGCTGCAAGGAGCCCTGCGATTAGAGCCTCATACTCTGCTTCGTTGTTAGTGACTGGGAAATCCAACTTAGTCGACATTTGGATGACTTCCCCGTCCGGCTTGGTCAAAACAACACCAATTCCTCCTCCTTTTCTTGTTGATGATCCATCAAAATGCAGCTTCCAGTAGAGTGATTCAACCGCATAAATTTCAGGTCCTTCTAAAACCTCCACTATCATAGGCTCATGATTGTTGTTTGGGAATTGTGCCAATAAATCTGCCACTGCCTGAGACCTAATTGCTTTTGGACGAGGCATGTGATATCATACTGCGTGATGGTCATATACCACTTCACTAGCCTGTTGAGTTAAGATCCATGAATGTGTTTTGGTTGGTAATTGTTTTGAGTGATGAAAGACAAAAGGCTAAGATATAAGCAGCAAAGCATCTCAGTTATCTCAAGGCCTTGAGATTGACTGAACTTCAAAGCCTTGAGTGATTCTATTTTGCTATATGTTCTAACAATTCTGTGTTGCAGATTGGATATCTGATTATACAAATCAGTGGTTTACTGCATATACTTTTGTATTATACTATTTATATATCTAACATAATTGCAGATGATCAGAACAGGAAGAATCAAAGTTATCTGGTATATCTTTGAAATTTTGTGAAGCAGGTTCAGAGCTCCAAGGCCTTGAGATGTGCCTTGAGCTGCTGAAAGTTTTTACAGAACTTAGTTGATTCTTTCTTGCAGGTTGTGATTCTTAGTATTGTGATTATTTACTCACTTCTAAGTGTCTTAAACTTGTTTTTCATGATTCATATGTTTTAGAAGATATACAGGTTATTGTTCTAAGTTTGTTAAACAGTTTTATCAGAAATTGTATAACCAAACAGTCACAGCACTGTTAGCTTTCTGGATTTTGTTGTTGTTGTGTTTCAATGCTGTTGCAGGGTTGTTAAACGTGCAGGAGCAATCTCAACAAAATCCAACGGATATCCACTTGAAGCTGTTTGAATTTCTGTTGAAAACAGAAGGAGGATTTGTATGAAATGAGATCCTAAAATCTCTCAATCAGTTGCAGTTGTGGATAAAAGAGACTGGTTTGAGTTTTGAAGGAGAGAGAGGCTTGCAGAATACTCAGAGAGGTGTGACAAAATCGTGGGAGATCATTCATTCAAACACACAGTCATTCAAGCTTCATTCCAGATTTCCGAAGATCAAATCAATCTAGTTTTCCAGAAGAACACATCCAGGCTTCAACAGCTTATCTTCATACTGTGTTCTTCACTTGTACTTATTTTTGTGTATCTCTAGATTATATTAAACCTCATTTAACCTAGTGCTTGGTTGTTCAAGTGAACAACAAGAGGTTCTTGTTAGCTCAACAGTTAGTAGCTGGAACTAGATAGGTTTGGAACCACAAGCTGTATAGGTGTAAGGGAAATCACTTAGGCTTGAAGATCTAGGGCTGTTTCTGTGTGAGTAATAAGAAGTGTTTGCCCAATCCCGGTGGGATTAGATCCCTCAGGCAGAGATTAGGTCCATTGGGACTGAACTCTGTAAATTGCTTTGTGTTCTTTACTTTACAGTTTGATTATTATCTGCTGCACACAACTCAAATCAAACTAGGGTTCAAAAGCTGTTTAGAATTGTTTACAGTTCAAGGCCTTGAAGCTTACTATTTTGCCTTTGTAAGTTTCAGACAGTTTACTAAAATCTCAAGGCCTTGAGATTAGAGTTTCACACAAAGTCGTTCTGTTAAACTTTGAGTTTTGCAAAAAGTTTCCATACTCAATTCAACCCCCCCCCTTCTATAGTATTTAGGTCCTCTATTTAGTCTACATTACACACTTTCAATTGGTATCAGAGCTTGTGTCACTGTTTTTAGATCTAACAATATGGTGACTATGAGTAATGTAGGAGATGGTGGATTCTCACAAGGAAGGGCAGCCAACAGACCTCCATTGTTTTGTGGTGATAACTTCATGCACTGCAAGGCATTGATGAAGATGTTCATCATAGATCAAGACATGGAACTATGGTCAATAGTTCAGAATGGTCCTCATGAGCACTACACAACAATTGATGGTGTCAGGTGTATCAAGTCTGAGGAAAATCTTTCAGTCACTGAACTGGAAAAGGTATCAAAAAATTACAAGGCTATGAATCTGTCATACTGTGCTTTAAATGCAGATGAGTTCAACAGAGTGTCAAACTGTAAGAGTGCCAAAGAAGTATGGGATAAACTGGTGGTGACATATGAAGGAACCAGCCAGGTTAAGCAGACAAAAATCAACATACTTATGAGGCAATATGAGTTGTTCAAGATGAATTCAGATGAGACTATCAAGGAGATGTTCAACAGATTCACTGATGTGGTGAACAATCTGGAGTCAATGGGAAAGAAGTTCTCAAATGAAGAGAAGGTCAGAAAGATTCTGAAAAGTTTGCCAAAAGCCAAGTGGGAGCCAAAGACAACAGTCATTGAGGAAGCTCAGGACCTGAGTCTTCTTCAGCTAGATGATCTAAAAGGAAAGCTGCTCACTCATGAAATGTCTATGAAGGATGTGGTAGGTGATTTGAGTGAAAACATCAGGAACCTAGCACTTAAGGTAAAAGACAGTGAAAAGTCCCAAAGCCTTGAGACTGAAGATGATCCTGATGATGAAGAGGCTTTAGCATTGATCTCCAAGGCCTTGGCGAGGATTCTCAAAAAGAAAAGAAACTCTGGTAACAGGGATTACAACAGAGAGAGATCAAGACCCTCAGGCAGCAAGGATTACAAAGGTAAATCTTCATCACAGTCACATAAAACTAAAGTAATGAATTGTTTTGAGTGTGGTGATGCAGATCATTTAGTAAGGGACTGTCCACAAAAGAAGAAGAACGGGAATTTTCAGAAGAAAGATAGTGACAACAGAAGGAAGAAAGCCATGATGGCTTCTTGGAGTGATTTTGATTCATCAAGTGACTCAGACACAGAAGAAGAACAAGCAAACCTATGCTTTATGGCAAAGCATGATGAGGAAAATTCATCAGACAGACACATTGAAGACATGGTAAACAATTTACATGCTAGTCCTTCTGATGTACTTCCTGAAATTCTCAAAAGTATGTTTTTAAATGAGGAAAGTTATAGAAATGAGATTTCTGCTTTAAAGATTAAGATTCATGAGCAGGTAAAAGAAAACCTGGACCTAGTGTTTTCAAACAAAACTGTTGAAGTTTCTAAGACAAAGCTGGAAAAAGACTTCAAGGCCTTGGACAACAGGTTCAAAGTCTTGAAGGCACAGATAAAAGAGGTTGTTTATCAAAAAACTCTTTTAACTGAGAGATATGCTGATTTAAAGAATCATTCTGAGAATTTAGAACAACATATCTGCTCTTTCACTGAGAAACCTCACGAGTCCAAGAAGGTCCTAGCTAAGTTTACAGGCTCAGAACATAATCTGAATCTCATTCTTGGAGGAAGTCTGAAATTAATGCATAAAAGTGGGATTGGCTATAATCCAAATTTTCCAAAGAATGTCCAAACTACTTTTGTCAAATCTGGTAGCAGACATTCTCCAAAATGTCATTACTGTGGAAAAATTGGTCATGTCAGATTAACTTGTCCCTTCAGAAGATCAGAACCTCACATTATGAGGAATACTTATCCTTATCAGCTTAAGGGACATGTTAGGCAGATTTGGGTTCCAAAAGGAATTAGGCCACCAAATATGGCTGATTCAGAGTATGACTCAAAGTTCTGCACTTGGTCTAACAGCATTTTAAGGCAATGATTTGTTTTTGCAGGATGTCACCAAGGCCTTGAAAGATCAGAAAGGGATTTTAGAAAGTGGATGTTCCAGACACATGAGTGGAAAGAAGTCTCTCTTTACTGAACTTACAGAAAAGTCTGGAGGAACAATCACACTTGGTGACAAAGCAAAATGCAATATCATTGGTATAGGTAGTATTGGTAATGGTTCTACAAATTCTATATCTGTTATTTATCTGGTAGATGGACTTAAGTATAATTTGCTTAGTATCTCTCAGTTATGTGATAAAGGTTATAAAGCTATATTTGACAAGGAGAAATGTGTGGTGCAAGATGAGAAATCTGGTGATTGCATACTCACTACTCCTAGATCATATAATCTATATGCTATGAATACTAACAGTGTTGCGGGTGACAAGCTAAAATGCGCTAAGGCCTTGAAAGAAGATTCAAAGCTTTGGCACAGAAAGCTTGGGCATATTAGTATACATACTTTAAATAAACTTATCTCAAAAGACTTGGTAAGAGGTTTACCATCACAGAAATTTTCAGATGATGAGGTTTGCAAGGCATGTGTACAAGGTAAACAAACTAGAAGCTCATTCAAGCCAAAGAACTTTGTAAGTACTTCTAGACCCTTAAAATTGCTGCATATGGACTTGTGTGGACCTATGAGAGTTCAGACTCCAAAATTTAAGAGGTATTTTCTTGTTATAATTGATGATTATTCTAGATTTACTTGGGTGATGTTTATTAGAGACAAAACTGAAGCTTTATCTGAATTTTCTAGACTATGCAAAGAGCTTCAAACTTTGAAAAATTTACCTGTTGCATCCATTAGAAGTGATCATGGTAGGGAGTTTGATCAACTTGACTCTGATTTGTTTTGTGCAAAGCATGGCATTTCACACAACTTTTCTGCAGCTAGAACTCCAGAGCAAAATGGAGTAGTTGAAAGGAAAAATAGGACACTTGAGGATATGTCCAGAACCATGCTTCTTGAAAGTAATTTGCCAAAGTTTTTATGGGAAGAAGCTGTTAACACTGCCAATTATGTGCTGAATAGATGCTTGATCAGACCTATTTTGAAAAAGACTCCCTATGAACTGTTTAAAGGGAGAAAGTCTACTGTTTCTTATTTTAAACCCTTTGGTTGTATCTGTTTTATGCATAATAATGGTAGAGACAATCTTGGTAAGTTTGATGCTAGAAGTGATGAAGGTGTACGTCTTGGATATTCTCAAACTAACAAAGCTTATAGAGTTTATAATAGAAAAACCAAGATTGTGGAAGAGAGCATTCATGTAATTTTTGATGAAAGTACTAAGGACTCTCTGAGTGAAAGTTTTGCAGATCTAGATTTGAACAAGCATGAATCAGATGATGATGCTGTGAAAGAAGACAAAGGCAAAAATAATGTACATAATCAATCAGCAGAATATCAAGGTCTTGAACCTCCTGCTGAACCAAAATCTCAAAGGCTTGAGACAGAAGCTGAAACATTCTATGATGCTCCCTCTACTGTTTCAAGGACTCAAAGCCTTGAAGGAGAATACTCCTGGGTACCAAGAAAGAAGTTAAGTACCTTGCAGACCATCCAGCTGACAACATTATATCAGATCAATCAACTGGAACTCAGACAAGAGGACAGTTAAAGAACCTGTGTGCTTTTAGTGCATTTGTATCTTTGATTGAGCCTAAGAATACCAAGGAAGCTCTAGAAGATGCAGAATGGATCATTGCAATGCAGAGTGAGCTGAATGAGTTTGTAAGGAACAAGGTTTGGAATCTGGTCCCCAGACCTAAAGAGAAATCAGTTATTCAAACCAGATAAGTATTCAGAAACAAGCTTGATGAGAATGGCAAAGTGGTAAGAAATAAAGCCAGACTGGTAGTTCAAAGATATAATCAGGAAGAATGTATAGATTATGAGGAGACTTTTGCTCCTGTTGCCAGGTTAGAAGCTATTAGAATACTTCTTGAATTTGCATCTCACAATCTCATAAAGCTTTATCAAATGGATGTTAAATGTGCTTTTCGGAATGGATATTTACAAGAAGATGTTTTTGTAGCACAACCTCCTATTTCTGAAGATGAAAATTTTCCTGATCATGTTTATAAACTGGATAAAGCTCTCTGTGGTTTAAAACAAGCTCCAAGGGCTTGGTATGACAGACTTTCAAAATTTCTACTTGAAAACAATTTCAGAAGAGGCTTAGTTGACAAAACTCTTTTCATTAAAACACCAACAAAGTGATCTGTTAGTAGTTTAGATTTATGTAGATGATATATTATTTGGTGCTGCTAATGATGCTCTTTCAAAAGAGTTTTCTAGTCTGATGTGCAGGGAGTTTGAGATGAGCCTAATGGGTGAACTGAATTTCTTTCTTGGACTTCATATACTACAAATGAAGAAAGGAATTTTTGTGCATCAAGGAAAATATACCAAGGACTTATTGAATAAGTACAATATGTCACAGTCCAAGGTGCTTAAGACCCCTATGAGTTCACCACTCTCTTTAGACAAAGATTCAACTGGTAAGAGTGTGAATCAGAAGGAATACAGAGGTATGATTGGATCATTATTGTATTTAACTGCTAGCAGACCTGATATTATGTTCAGTGTCTGTATGTGTGCTAGATTTCAAGCAGATCCTAAGGAAAGTCATTTAACTGCAGTTAAAAGAATTTTTAGATATTTGAATGGAACCAGAGACTTAGGGCTTTGGTATCCAAGATGATCTAATTTTATGTTGAGTGGCTATTCAGATGCATATTTTGCAGGATATAAAGTAGACAGGAAAAGTACTTCTGGATGCTGTCAATTTCTTGGATCTTCATTGATCAGTTGGCATTCCAAAAAGCAAAATTCTGTAGCATTATCAACTACAGAAGCTGAATATATTGCAGCTGGTGCTTGCTGTTCACAAGTGTTATGGATTGCTCAGCAACTTAGAGATCTTGGCTACAACTTCAGAAATGTGCCAATTCATTGTGACAATACAAGTGCTATTTCAATCTCTAAGAATCCAGTTCAGCACTCAAGGACAAAGCACATAGATGTGAGACATCATTTCCTTAGAGATCATGCAGAACAAGGTGATGTTGTTTTAAATTTTATCTCTACTTCAATGCAGATTGCTGATATTTTCACTAAATCTTTGCCAGATGATAGGTTTTCATCTCTAAGGCTTGAATTGGGGATGTTAAACAGGGATGCATTGGTTTAGGGGGAGTATTAGTACTTATATGTATTTATGTGATGGAATCTCAAAGCCTTGAGATTATACTTTCTGAAGCCTTGAAAGTATAGCTCAAAGCTTTGAAGTTTCTCAAACTGCAGAAAATCTCAAGGCCTTGAGATTGTTCTCCAGGTCTTGATAATATTTGTATTATTTTTTTAAAAAAATGGATCATCAAATATTATATCTTATCTTTTTAGATAACTGTATAATATTTGAATTACTCAGAGAATTTTCTAAAATATTCTTGCATTCTCTTCTAAAAAAATGGATCCTATTTTTGCATGTTGATATAGCAGAGTCCTTTATGACTCATCCTTTTCAACATACTTAAGCTGAAAGTCAGGGCTTTTTCTTCTCATTCTCTTTCAATTTTCTGTAACTCTACTCTCTCTCTCTCAATTCTTCTCAATCACATTCTCTTCTCAAAACCCTAAACCCTAAAATGGAGCGCAAATCAGCCAGAATTCAGCAACATGGAAAGCCCTCTGGTAGATCCAAGAAGAGAGCAAACAAGAAGGAGAAGATAGTGATTTCTGATTCAGATTCATAAAACACTCAAAGCTTGCATGAGGATACCCCTCCTGCAAAGAAGTCCAGGACAGAGAAGGGAGATGAAGGCTCAAGTGTTGATCCACAACAAGAGACTCAGGGTGGTGATCAACCTAGGTCAGAGAAGAAGAAAGGGGGAGAAAAGAAAAAGACTGGTGAAGAAGAAAAAGGGAAATCAACTCAGGGAAGCCAGAAGAAACCAACTGAAGGAGGACAAGAAAAGACCAAACCCTCTGAGAAGAAGACTAGGGTTAAGCAAGTTGTTGCTGCAACTAAGAAAGGATATCAAGGTAAGAATGTACTTCCTACAGAGTGGTTTGTTAGTTCAGAGGTTAGAACTGTTTGGATGCAAGGATATGCTTCATCTAAGGTAGCTTTCTGTAGCATGATTTCGGATGAATTATTGGATAAACTGGACATAGACTGCATGAGAAATTTAAGAGAAACTGCTGTTTGGAAGGTGTTGAATCCTAGTTCAAAGGCTTATCCTAGGTTAACTAGGTTATTTTATCTGAACTTGGTGTCTGAAGGTGATGATAGAATGGTATTAACTTCAAAATTGGCTGGTGTGGATTTGAGGTTAGATCATAGGACTTTTGCCAAAGTCTTGGGCATTCCTAGAAAATACAATGTTGGAGATTATCCTGATCGGAAGGAGTGTCTGGATAAGGCAAAGGAGATGATCTTTATTGAAGGTGTTCCCTCTGGTCCAAAGCAGTTGACACACTCTGTGCTCAACTGTGAAGCCAAAATCTTGTTTACAATTTTGATGGGGAGTGTAGTTCCTAGGGAGAACTCAAGGGAGTTGGTAACTGATAAGGTTCTGATTTTGATGTATCTGATATCTCAAGGGTTTGATATAGATTTGCCAATAGTTGTTATGGAGCATATGATTTATTGTGCAACCAGGACTAGAAACCATTCTCTTCCATATGCCAACCTGTTACCTCTTTTCTTTGAATTTTTTGATGTACCTGTGAAGGGAGAAGAAAAGATTACTGGAGGTTTTGGGTTGATAGATGAGACTGCACTTCAGAGGATTGGAGTAGTTCAGACTGGGAAAGGGCATTGGAAATTTTATTCTGATTTGTCAAAGGAAGAACTTGCTGAGAAGGAGTTTGTGAAGACTAAGGGGACTACATCTGGGAAAGGACAAGCCAATGAGGATTACTCACTGCTGGTTGAGAAGTTAGAAGATCAGCAGGTTGAGATTGAAGATCTCAGACAAAGGTTATTTGACCTGTCAACTGAATTCAACCAGTTCAAGGGCTTGATGAATGTTATGAATGGGAAGCTGGATGTTGTCATCAAGGGCTTGAATCTGGAGAAGATACTTTCTGCTACTAGTCATGACACCAGTGTGGATTCAGAAGAGAAGCTGGGAGATTTTCTGAAGAAGAAGAAGAAGCCAATTCCAGTGGTGTTAACTTCAAAAGATTTGTATGAACAAACTGATGAAGAAGATGCTGTTGAAGACACAGGTGTTGATGCAGCTACAGAGGTAGATTCAGTACAGGCTAAGAAGAAAGTGGATGAGATAATCCAAGAAGTGGTTGCTGAAGTGGAAGCTGAACAAGAAGGTAATCAGTCTGCTGAAGATGCTGCAATCGAAGAAGAAATTGGAGAAGGCTCAGAGAAAGGCCAGACATCAAAGAAGAAGTGAAGATCAGAGATTGCCAAAGCCATGACCCTCTATCTCTTTCTCTTCTATCTTTTCTGTTCTTAAGGCCTTGACTTTTTAGCTATTTTTTTTTAAGTTTATTTTCAGACTCTGAGTAGTGATCCAACATTTCTTCAGCCTTATTTGATGAAAGTCAAAAAGGGGGAGAATTTATGTGAGTTCTTCTGTGTTTGTTCTTCCGTGTTTGCAGTGTTTGGAATAATAATAATAATGCCTAGTAGTTTTGTGGTTTAATCAGTTGTGTATTTATGTTTCTGTGGTATTTTGTAACTTTTATTCTTACTGGTTATCTGTTTGGCATTATTGTATACTGTATCTGCAAATTGTGGTTATCTAATTTTTGAATATGAGTGGCAGGAAAATCTATACAAGACTGTAGGTTTTGTCTTTCATCAAGGGGGAGATTGTTGAGTCAAGATCCCTGAATGTTTTTTGGTTGGTAATTGTTTTGAGTGATGAAAGACAAAAGGCTAAGATATACGAAGCAAAGCATCTCAGTTATCTCAAGGCCTTGAGATTGACTGAACTTCAAAGCCTTGAGTTATTCTATTCTGCTATATGTTCTAACAATTTTGTGTTGCAGATTGGATATCTGATTATACAAATCAGTGGTTTACTGCATATACTTTTGGATTATACTATTTATATATCTAACACAATTGCAGATGATCGTAACAGGAAGAATCAAAGTTATCTGGGTATATCTTTGAAATTCTGGGAAGCAGGTTCAGAGCTCCAAGGCCTTGAGATGTGCCTTGAGCTGCTGACAGTCTTTACAGAACTTAGTTGATTCTTTCTTGCAGGTTGTGATTCTTAGTATTGTGATTATTTACTCACTTCTAAGTGTCTTAAACTTGTTTTTCATGATTCATATGTTTTAGAAGATATACAGGTTATTGTTCTAAGTTTGTTAAACAGTTTTATCAGAAATTGTATAACCAAACAGTCATAGCACTGTTAGCTTTCTGGATTTTGTTGTTGTTGTGTTTCAATGCTGTTGCAGGGTTGTTAAACGTGCACGAGCAATCTCAACAAACTCAAACGAATATCCACTTGAAGCTGTTTGAATTTCAGTTGAAAACAGAAGGAGGATTTGTAGGAACTGAGATCCTAAAATCTCAACCAGTTGCAGTTGTGGATAAAAGAGACTGGGTTGAATTTTAAAGGAGAGAGAGGCTTGCAGAATACTCATAGAGGTGTGAAAAAATCATGGGAGATCATTCATTCAAACACACAATCATTCAAGCTTCATTCCAGATTCATGAAGATCAAATCAATCCAGTTTTCCAGAAGAACACATCCAGGCTTCAACAACTTATCTTCATATTGTGTTCTTCACTTGTACTTATTTCTGTGTATCTCTAGATTATATTAAACCTCACTTAACCTAGTGGTTTTTTGTTCAAGTGAACAACAAGAGGTTCTTGTTAGCTCAACAGTTAGTAGCTGGAACTAGATAGGTTTGGAACCACAAGCTGTATAGGTGTAAGGGAAATCACTTAGGCTTGAAGATCTAGGGCTGTTTCTGTGTGAGTAATAAGAAGTGGTTGCCCAATCCTGGTGGGATTAGATCCCTCAGGCAGAGATTAGGTCCATTGGGACTGAACTCTGTAAATTGCTTTGTGTTCTTTACTTTACAGTTTGATTATTATCTGCTGCACACAACTCAAATCAAACTAGGGTTCAAAAGCTGTTTAGAATTGTTTACAGTTCAAGGCCTCGAAGCTTACTATTTTGCCTTTGCAAGTTTCAGACAGTTTACTAAAATCTCAAGGCCTTGAGATTAGAGTTTCACACAAATTCCTTCTGTTAAACTTTGAGTTTTGCAAAAAGTTTCCATACTCTATTCAACCCCCCCCCCTTCTAGAGTATTTAGGTCCTGTATTTAGTCTACATTACACACTTTCATAGCCTTCCACAGGGAGAGGGATGACTCAACAGATACTGGATGGGGTCACTCTTTGTGATTACCACAACTTTATGACAAGCAAAATAGTGCTTTAACTTCCCTATGACGAAAAATAAAGCAAGGCAATGGCGCTCTATGTCAGTGTTCCTGGATTCAGCCGGCTGTACCACGTGGGAGATGTAGTAGATTGGTCTTTCTTGTCCCTCATGTTCTTGAGCTAGCACCGCCCCTATAGACTTCCTTGTCGACGTCAGATATAGCAAAGGTGGTGATCCTAATTGAGGTGCGATCATTAAACGTGGTGACGTCAACAGGTCCTTCAGCTTTTCAAACGTGGCATGATGCTCCTTTTTCCAATTATACATGGCGTTTTTCTTGAGAAGATCACCGAAACAGAAGGTCATCTCTGCGATTGCCGGTACAAATCTTCGCAGATACGATAATTTTCCCAAGAATGTCTTTAAAGTGCTTTGGTTGTGGGGCGCCACCATGCTAGTGATAGCTGAAGTCTTCGCAGGATCGGGCTCAATCCCATGACGGTGAATCACACAACCTAAGAATTTCCCAGAAGTTACCCCAAATGCGCACTTCATTGGGTTCATTTTTAATTGAAAGTTCCTGCACCTTTCGAACACCTTTCGCAGATCTCCCAGATGATTTCCTTCTTCTCTTGATTTGATAACCAAGTCATCAACGTAGAACTCAACTTCCTGATGCATCATGTCATGGAAAAGGGCCATCATGGCACGTTGATAAGTTACAACTGCATTTTTCAACCCAAAGGGCATAACCGTGTAGTGGAAAACCCTAACTGGCGTGATGAACACAGTTTTCTTTGCATCTTCAGAGTCCACTTTGATTTGATTATACCCACTGAATCCAGCCATAAAACTGAACATCCGGTGACCTGCAGTAGATTCGATGAGTACTATGTTTGGTAGTGGGAAATCGTCCTTGGGGCAGAACTGGTTGAGATCTCTGAAGTCCACGCAGATGCGAAGCTGTCCATTTTTCTTGACGATTGGTACAATAATGGCCAACCAAGTGGGGTGATGGTTAGGCTCAATGAACTTGGCGTTTAACAATTTGACTATTTCTTCCTTGATTTTCATGTTGGTCTCTGCTCTGAAACTTCTTGCGCTCTGCTTTACTGGTTTGGACCCTGGGACAACGTCCAATATATACATTGTTACCCCCGTATCAAGGCCAGGCATCTCGTCGTACTCCCGTGCAAACACATCTTTGTATTCTGTAAGCAGTTTCAGCAATTTTTCTTCCTCTTCGCCCCTGAGATCTGCACTCAGGAACAAAAGCCTCTTCTTCTCTTCGGATGGACTTAAGAATACTTCCGTTAGCTCCTGCTTTTGTGGCTTCGGTTCGTCCTCCATGCATTCGGGCGCTTCCCTCAATTTCTCCTCCGGTGGGTCTGGCTTCAGTTTGTCCTCTCCTGGTGCTTGCTCGAGTTGTTTGATTTGCCCAGGGATATCCCCATACTGTGGTGGGGGTATCCCCGCGCACCTTCATATGCGGTAGCACTTTTTCCCATTGGAGTATAAACTTTCTACTTCTTGGCCCTTGCTGTCATGTTTCACTACCCTTTTTAGGGTGTACACATTCTTCTTCTGATAAACGATCTTTGGCACCTCTTCGCACGTAGGAACCTTCTCCTTAGGAGTTTCCCTTGTTACTGATAACGCTCAATTAGGGGCTATCTTTTAGCCTGATTTCACGAGCGTTTGTGTCGGAAAACAGCGTCTTTTGCCGGGATTTGCCCTAGAATGCCTTGGAAAGTTGGAACGATATGTTTATGTGTACTTTCTGGATTCCTGCTTATTTTATACTTTTATTGGATATGATCACGGGTTCTGTTCGTGTTGTCTTTTCAGGAACAGGTTCGGGAGGTGCATCGGGATGCGTGCCGGGAACAGAACCGGGTTCGTCTCGAGAAAAGTGCGCAAGATCGAGCCAAGACGAGAACACAGAAAAGCAGGAAGACACCAAGGAAGGAAAAATGGTGATGTCAGGCAGAAGTGTGGGACCCAGAAGACCCAGCCAGGCCCAGCAGAGGATCAAGCTAGGCCACCAGGGAGCCCCTGCCCGCGTACGCAGGGGCTTGCGTATATACGCAGCCTCTTGCGTATATACGCAGGCAGGAGGGGAGAGATGGACTTTTGTGGGCCCTGGCTGCGTTGCGTATATACGCAGACAGGTTGACTTTTTTCCGAGTCGGTGGACCAATGGCAGTTTCGTAAATTCTGGCACAGCGTTTCGAGAAAAAACAGCACTATTTAAAGACTCGTCCAGACTCGTTTTGAAGACACAGTACAACCGAAGGACAAGTCAGAGCATCCCCGAAGAGCACGGATGAGCAATTCGAGATTCGAAGACTTAGTTTCATTTCATTCTCTCTCTTTATATTCAGAAACTGTGTTTTAGTATTATGACTATTAGCATCTAAACTTCATACCTAGGTTCTCGGTGAAACTAGGGTTTCGTACTCAGATTTTATAACTAGTTTGATTATGGATTCATGGTTGTTATCTTAATTCAGCAGTTGTATCTGTTATTCTGGCTTTGATTATTCTCGTATATGCATGATAGGAATAATCACCTAGGATTGCTATAGACCCGAGCCTGTAGGTGAAAACGTCAGGTTAGGGTTAGGAAGAAAAGACAGGATTTAGTACCTTACCCTGATGGACCGACCAGAGAAAGGGAGATAGGGCTAGCACCAAAAAACGTGAGACCAATTGTTAGAGACTTTGACCCGGGCCATTCGGACAGGTTAGAAACCCTAGCAGGATTAGAACGAGACAGCAGACTTAGGCAGCTTAATAGGAATCCGAAAGTCTGCAGGATCGGGATTACGTGTGGGAGCTGAAAGGTCACTGCACAACCGGTACTTTGCACATATAACAAAACTGCTGAGTGTTTTCATATCAAATGAAAAACTGAAATCTGTAGAAAACCTAGGGGATCCAGGAGCCTAGTTCCCATCAATTATAGTAACAATCAATTAAGCTTATTCCAGAAAAACGTAACAAAAAATATTTACGTTTTCTTCTTTTAATTTCTGTTTTTAGGTTAGCAAACTACAATCACAACCAACTCCTCCTTGTTGTTACACTCGGTTAACTGAAACTGATTACTTGAGAAAACCCGAAACAATCTCTGTGGGATCGACAACCCGAGGTTAAATACACCCGGTATTACTTGATTTCGTATACTTGCAAATAGCCTGTAAATTGCGCATCACGTTTTTGGCGCCGTTGCCGGGGACTTTTTAGGGTCTATTTAGCTGTCAGAATCAGTTTTCAGAGTTTTTATTTTATTTTCAGTTTCGTTATTTTTCTTTTATCTCACTGCTTTTTGAAACTGCGTTTTTCAGGACTATTCAGTTGATGCCCAGATTACCTCGCGATTTGGTACCACCACTCGACAATCCAGAGAAGCTGTACACCGAACAGAACCGCAGAAACCGAGAAAGCATAATGGCAACCAACCAGAGAGACAATCCCGAAAACCCAGCAACCGGTGGGGACGAACGAGAGACACGTACCCCAGCCCAGATGGCTCGTTACATCGAAGAGCTCGTCACAGCAGGCCTTGCTGCCCGAAGCAACTAGAGAACATATAACCGATCTGGGAAAGCGTTAGTGGAGAATTTCGAAGTCCCCACCGAGGGGCATGAGAGAGCTATTGTGGTGCCCGAGATCACCGCCGAGCACTTTGACATCAAGCCCTCCACCATCCAAACAGTGCAGACCCTCTGCCCGTTTCATGGCAAAGCCGACGAAGACCTAAACGACTTTATCGGGAAATTCGAGGATTACTGCAGCAAATTCCGATATAAGGGGGTAGACGCAGAGGCACTTATGCTAATCATGTTCCCATATTGCCTATTCGGAGTAGCCAAAGACTGGCTCGAATCCGGACCACCCAAATCCATCACCACATGGGAGGAGTGTAGGGTTTTGATTCTTGGATGCGCAACGGAAAGAATAATTAACCATGCAAAACCCTCCAAGGATCACAAGTCAAGAGACATAACGATGGTAAAGGAAGAAATCAATAACACACCTTAGGGTTCTCCTTTGATAACTTCAAACGCGAATTATGTCACGTTCTCTATGGTTGATCCACGCCTATAGTTGATTCCTACATCACCCACTCCTTGGTGCTAGCCTGGAAATAGGAAGAGGAAGAAGAATCACGCAAAGAGACAAACCAAAGGAGGTTTTTGCCTCCTTTGGGGCCGACGGGGATGGGGCGGCGGCTCCTCTAGCTTGTTTCTCTCTCTCCTTTTGTTCTCTCCCACTCTTGTTATGTTCAATTATGAGCATAAGTTGTGGGAAGGAAGGAAGGTCCTTTATATAGTCCAACAACTCCTTGTCAACTACCTAAAGGACTTATTCTAGTCCTACTAGAATTCAATTTAGTCCCTTCCTTGCAAATTAGTCCTTACTATGTTTGCAAGGTTTTGCAAAGTGATCCTTCTAATTAATTAATCCAATTAATTAATTCCCAAATCTAGTTCAACTCTATATAGCGTGTGACCCCATAGGTTCTATCTAGTTGGTAGCAACTATTTGCTAATATGGAGCGGTTTCTAGCAAAACATCCATTCTAGCCAACTAATAGAATAGTCATCTAGACAACCTTTATCCGGATTGGACACGAGACATACAAGTCACACTCGTATATCCAATCCATAGTTTCTCGATCCATGGGAATAGCCTTATTCGTGCGAATAACATCAATATCCCATATTGATTTATATAAGTCTGGCCAGACATTCTATAGCACTATCCATCGAGTGGCCTAGGATATTTGCTCCCGTTATGTGGGAGGGACAAATTCTATCTACGTTCACTAGGATCTCTAAGCTTGCTTCTTATTGTATCCAGTACACACCTTTATAACTACCCAGTTACGGTGTAGCGTTTAACGCTACCAAAGTCACAATAATCCACAACTAGAATATCTAGTGACTTCAAGTCTAAGGATGACAATACCATTGCACCGCGAGAAGCGCTTGTGACTCAACATAACGTGTATGTAGCCTTCTCGGAGATGGTTCAATCCAGTGCAACATTACCCCTAATGCACACCTATGTGTTGGATCGTGATATCTCCATATCAATCCAACCCCATACTAGTCTATAGATGATTGTCCCATTAATCATTATACTGGACTAGGGATGTTTAAGATAAACAACACAATTGTAAATCTAAGGACTTCATTATAAATATCCAATAAATAATAAATGAATTTCTAGCCACAAATAAATTCATACTAAACTAGATTGCCTCTAGGGCATCTATTCCAACAGTCTTCCACTTGCACTAGAGCCAATCTGGCGCATCTCGTATGCCCATACTCCTAGTGTGCCCTTCATGCTTCCACTGCGTGAGCGGCTTTGTAAGCGGGTCTGACAGATTCTCATCTGTAGGAATATTGCATATCCGAACGTCTCCTCTATCGATATTATCTCGAATCAGATGAAACTTCATGAGCACGTGCTTGGATTTCTGGTGCGACCTGGGTTCCTTTGATTGCGCGATCTCCCCAGTGTTGTCACAGTACAACTCAACTGGATCCGCAATACTAGGAACCACACCATGTTCAGAAACAAACTTTCTGATCCAAACAGCTTCCTTTGCTGCGCCATTTGCAGCAATGTACTCAGCCTCCGTTGTAGAATCAGCCACCGTCTCTTGCTTGGAACTCTTCCAGCTCACCGCTGCTCCATTCAGGCAAAACACATATCCCGACTGTGATCTAAAGTCATCTCTGTCGGTTTGGAAGCTTGCATCAGTGTAACCCCTTACACGCAACTCTTCCTCACCGCCAAATATCAAGAAAGCATCCTTAGTTCTTCTCAAATCTCAAGTACTTTAGGATGTTCTTGACTGCAATCCAGTGACTCTCACCTGGATTGGATTGGTATCTGCTTGTCATACTCAAGGCATATGACACATCTGGTCTAGTACATAACATGGCGTACATGATAGATCCTATGGCCGAGGCATAGGGAATCCTACTCATGCGTTCCTTCTCAATCTCATTGGAAGGACAACCACTCTTTGAAAGAGTGATTCCATGTGACATGGGCAAGAATCCCTTCTTGGAATCTTGCATGTTGAACCGTTTCAACACCTTGTCAATATATGTACTTTGACTTAGGCCTAGCAACCTTTTAGATCTATGTCTATAGATCTTTATACCGAGTATATCGGTTGCTTCCCCTAAGTCTTTCATTGAGAAACACTTCCCTAGCCAATCTTTAACAGAATGCAGCATGGGAACGTCGTTTCCAATGAGAAGTATGTCATCCACATACAAGACCAGAAAAGCTACAGAGCTCCCACTAACCTTCTTGTAGACACAAGACTCATCTTCGTTCCTGATGAAGCCAAACTCTTTGACTACTTCATCAAAACGTCGATTCCAACTCCTAGAAGCTTGCTTCAATCCATAAATGGATCGTTGCAGCTTACAGACTTTGTTGGCTTGCTTTGGATCCTCAAAACCCTCTGGTTGTATCATATACACGTCCTCGAGGAGATTCCCATAAAGGAATGCTGTTTTGACATCCATCTGCCAAATCTCATAGTCGTGGTATGCTGCAATCGCAAGTAGGATTCAGATGGATTTGGTCATAGCGACTGGTGAAAAGGTTTCATCATAGTCAATACCATGAATCTGTCTGAATCCTTTAGCCACCAATCGGCCCTTATAGGTAATCACATTACCATCCATGTCGATCTTCTTCTTGAAGACCCACTTGCACCCCATGGGCCGCGCCCCTTCGGGTGGGTCCACCAAAGTCCACACTTTGTTGGTGTACATGGATTCCATCTCGGATCTCATGGCTTCTAGCCACTTCTGAGAGTTTGGGCCATTCATGGCCTCCTCATAGGTAGTAGGCTCATCATCTATGAGCATCGTGTCACCGGAATCGGTCACGAGAAGTCCATACCTCTCGGGTTCCTGGCGCACTCTACTAGATCTACGAAGATCTTGTGTTACCTGAACAGGTTGCTCCACAACTGCTTGTGGTTCCTGTTCATGTTCCATAATCGGTTCAGTGATTTGTGGTTCTTGAACCTCTTCAAGTTCTACAGTCCTCCCACTTGCTTCTTTAGAGACAAATTCTCTTTCTAGAAACACGCTGGTCCGAGCAACAAACACTTTGTTCTCGGTTGGATTGTAGAAGTAGTAACCGTTAGTTTCCTTAGGGTACCCCACAAATTTGCATTTATCCGATTTTGGCCCTAGCTTGTCTGATTGTAAACATTTTACATAGACATCGCAACCCCAAATCCTCATGAACGACAGTGTGGGACGCCTCCCACTCCACATCTCATATGGTGTCTTCATGACTGATTTAGATGGAACACGGTTAATGGTGAAAGCTGCACTTAATAGAGCATAGCCCCAATATGATAATGGAAGATCGGTTTGACACATCATAGATCGAACCATATCCAATAGGGTTCGATTCCTCCTCTCAGACACGCCATTCCACTGTGGTGTTCCGGGTGGAGTGAGTTGGGACACGATCCCACACTCTCTAAGATAGTCGTCAAACTCTTGGCTCAAGTATTCTCCTCCACGATCCGATCGTAGAGCCTTGATACTTTTGCCAAGTTGCTTCTCTACTTCATTCTTGAACTCTTTGAACACTTCAAAGGATTCGGATTTTGCTCTCATAAGGTACACAAATCCATATCTACTGTAATCATCAGTAAGTGTAATGAAGTAGACATAACCACCCCTGGCAGGCGTGGCAAATGGCCCACATACATCAGTATGTATGAGCGCTAATTGCTCACAAGTTCTCTCACCTTTCTTATTGAAAGGGGACTTTGTCATTTTTCCCAATAAACAAGCCTCACATGTCTCATATGATTCAAAATCAAATGAGTCTAGTAATCCATCCTTATGGAGTCTAGATACACGTTTCTCGTTTATGTGGCCTAAACGACAGTGCCATAAATAAGCAGGATTTGAATCATTTATTCTAATCCGCTTGGTATTAATGTTGTAGACAGGATTGCTTAGATCAAGGACATACAGTCCATTAAATAATTGCGCACTAAAATAGTGAATATTATTTAACTAAAAGGAACAACAATTGTTCTTTATTGAAATAATAAAACCATCCTTGTCCAAACAAGAAATAGAAATAATTTTTCTGCTCATAGCAGGCACAAAATAGCAATTATTTAATTCTAGAACTAATCCTGAAGGCAGAGATAGCTCGCACACGCCTATGGCCCACACAGCAACTTTTGCTCCATTCCCAACGCGCAGATCTATCTCCCCTTTAGCCAATCTTTTACTCCTCTTTAGATCCTGCATATTTCGACAAATATGAGATCCACATCCAGTATCTAATACCCATGATGTAGAGACAGTTAAATTGACATCTACAACAAAAATACCTGATGGTGGTGGAATCACTATTCCAAGCCTCTTGTCCTCCAGATATTTTGGGCAGTTCCTCCTCCAGTGTCCAGGCTGACTGCAGTAGTGACACTCACCTTTAGTCACACCTTTGACAATGCCACCAACAGGCTTAAGGGCAGGTTCCTTGGACTTGGCAACTGACTTGCCTTTTCCCTTGGATGACGAGGCAAACCTTTTGCCCTTTCCGTTCTGCACCATCATAATGGCTTTTCCCTTACCTTGTTGATGCTCTGTTCAGCTGTCCTCAACATATTGAGTAAATCTGGCAGTGGTTTCACGATCTCGTTCATGTTATAGTTCACGATGAACTGTCCATAACTCTCGGGCAACGATTGCAACACGAGATCGGTCGCCAACTCTTGGCCGACCGGGAACCCCAGTCGGGCGAGATTCTCCAAGTACCCGATCATACGAAGTACATGGGGTCCCACCGGGTTCCTTTCTTCCAGATGACACTTGAACAGTGCCTTAGAGACCTCATACCTCTCTACCCTTGCTTGCTCTTGGAAGAGCTGCTTCAGATGCTCGATCATATCGACAGCATTCATGTTTTCGTGTTGCTTCTGAAGCTCAGAAGTCATGGTGCATAGCATAAGGCAGGCCGCATCATTAGCGTCATCAACACGCTTTTGATACGCCTTTAGGGCAGCAGGTGTTTGGTTCTCTGGACCTGCTGGAACATGCTCCTCTATTGCGTACAGTTTCTTCTCTTGCTTGAGAACAATTCTCAAGTTTCTGTACCGATCAAGGAAGTTGGTTCCAGAGAGCTTTTCCTTCTCAAGGACAGATCGTAGGGAATGTTGTGAACTCGATGAGTTGTTTGCCATTTGGAATTCTACAAAAGGAAAATACGCAAGTTTTAGTATTTGTGAATTTTTGACTATATTCAATAATGGCTAGTTTATCAAAAATAGCTCCCACTATTTTACTACGGCTTAATAACCTTCAAGATATTAATGCGGAAAATATCCTTATATTTTCTAGTGGGCCAAGATCCATGTTTCATCTCCTTATGAGCTTGCTTTGGCAAGTCACCCATAATTTGACTACTTTAGGTAGGAACAATTCCAATTGCATCCCTTATGCAACTCTTGGTTCAATCGGGCAAATAACTCCTTATTTATCCATCCATATGGATAATCCCAATTGATTGCCTCTAGGTTTCTTAATCATATTAATTGCCTAGTTGTGTTCAACCTTGTAGATAGTGCTTTCTGAGCTGACAGATCTTGGCCACGTGGCAACCATCCAGCACACCATATTGTGCTCCACACGCACTGGATCACCAGCCGAGCTGATCCATGTGGGGGCTGCGAGACAGAGCCCTCGCATACCACTGCACGGGACTTGTAGGGACTTAGTGGTTTGGAGGCTAGGGTAAGCCCTGTCGCGTGCGAGCCAAGCCCGCACGTGACCTTTAGTAACTGTTTTGAGAGATTTATGGCACGAGCTCCATAAACCCGGTCAATCCGGTCAAACCCGTTCAACCTCGTAACGGTTCCGGTATTCGCGCACAACGTGCTGTAACGGTCCCTATATACTCGGACGAATGTGCCGTTATGGTTAAGCTAATTAAGCCGTCATCAATGGGCGCATTAACCACACTACAACGGTCACGGTCTCTGCTATATATAGGACGTTACCCTTTCCATACAAAGGAGAACACACTTGCCATACGCGGAAGCTCTGCCAAACCTCTGTCTCTCTCTCAGACATTACTACTGACTTACTCTCTCCCTACACACAACCCCACTCTTCCTGTGCGATCCTCGATCCTCTACATACGGTGTACACGGAGGTCTCCCCGCCGGAATCTCTTGTGCACATTTTGGTGAACCCGACGTGAACTTACCAACCAAAGCAACCATGTCTCAGGAGGATGATATCAGCAAAAGATCGCCTTCCACCGAAACCGCCTCAGGAGAGGAGACCCGCCGTACTCCTACCACTCCCGGCGAAACACCGACGCTGGAGTCTTTGGACGCCACTGTTCAAAGTCAGGCGAAAGCTCTCAAAGCCCAATCCGTGCAGCTAGAACGGATCTTAGCCGTTCTGGGCACCCTTGCACCAAATCCTTCATCAGCCACCGCCGTCTCTCAAGGAGGAGGAGCCCCTACCGCTCCGGGACTGGGAGTGTCAACCACACCTCCCAACCCTAACCTGCAGAATCCACCGGCGATTGCGCAGCCGCCTCCAATTCAGGGGTCAACAGCTCAGATGTTACCTCTCGCTGCCCACACTCCTCATCCCTCGGCTTTGGCGTCTAACCCAACTTTGCAGTACCCTTTGCCTCCTTCAACGGCGATCTGGGGCAATGCGAGTAGTCCATATGTCCCTAATCCTTCGACGGCGTATGTGTCGCCCCCGCCGGCGGCAACCCCTCCTTCAGCTACCGAGGGAAGCATTCCAGAATGCATGACGTCTCTGCAGAAGCGCATGGACACTATTCTGGCTCATCAGTCATTCGCGGATACTATTATCCCGAAGCTGGACAATGATCCACCCATCCCACGAGAAATCTATCTCATGCCTAACCCCGCGGGGTACAAAGCTCCTAAGTGGGACAAGTTCGAGGATGTCAACGGAAACGCTCATGAACACGTCATGCGTTTCATTGATGTCATGGGTCCATACGGAGCCGATCCCAAACTGCTGATGCGAGAGTTCCCAAAGTCTTTAGGGAACGTAGCGTACAAGTGGTACCGAACGTTGGAAGCCGGGTCTGTGAAGACTTGGGACGACATGGTCCAAAAGTTCTACACCAAATTCTTCCAGATGGAAGAAAAGGTGACGATGATCCATCTCTCGCGGATGTGTCAGAAACGCGAGGAGGACGGGATCACTTTCATCAAGAAATTCAGGGCGAAATCCTTGGAGTGCAAAGATCCAATGCCCGAAAGCCGGCTTGTAGAGATATGCCTGCAGTGCATGCGAGACGAATACAAAGGTATGCTCATTAATTTGCAAACACCTACGTTTTCAAATTTAATTGAATGCACAAAGAACATCGAGCCTATAGTCGAGAGACAGAAAAAGAAGAACGCTCCGGAGCGACCTTCGAGCGGCACCACCTACAAGATCGGGAGATTTAGTTACAAGAGGGGACGCGAAGCTGAGGTCAATACAGTTTCGCCCCAGAAGCAAGCGAAGGTTGCGAACTTCGATGTACCACCTCTGCCATGCTCAGTAGAGGAGGCAAGCGGCCTCTGCAGACAGTGGCGCAAGGACGGCGTCCTGCCACCGCTCGAGAAGATACCCTCTAAGGAGATGGTGAGGGACCCTAAGTGGTGCGAGTACCACGGCAAGGTCATGCACCCCACAACGGAATGTAAAAAGCTCAGGTTTACATTCGACCAGAAAATGAAGAACGGCGAGCTGATCGTCAGCGATCGTAGAAAGGACGTGCGCAACAATCCGCTTCCTGCCCACGCGGAGCAAGAATCAAAAGGCAAGGAGGTTGCCATGATCTCAATTGTCGACTTGGAAGAATTCGCAGAGGATGGTCTACCCATCATCGCAGAGGTCCACAATGACGGGGACTACACTATGGACACAGAAGACGAACGTGCCGATCGGATGAAGGGGTCGCACGGCTTTAGCAGATTCTTCGACGAGATGAACTTCTCCGAGAAGTGCCGGACAGACATGACGAAAGCAATCTTGAGGATAGCGGAGGACTACGAGGAGGATCTCGTAGTCTCCGACAGGAAAGTCATCAGGGCATCTCGCTCTACAGAAAAGATTATGACCTTTTCTGCCAGTGACAAAAAGACAGATGCGAGCCACCAGAGGCCTCTGTACGTGACAGCCATTATTAACGGCGTCGAGTTCAAACGAGCATTCGTTGATGGAGGAGCAGCGGTCAACGTCGTTTCGCTACACACACTGAAGCTAGCAGGGATCCCCGAGCACAAGATCGTCAGGCGTCCATCTCCGCTGATGGGATTCGGAAGCGACTCTAGAATGACGATCGGATGGATCCGCCTGGGCGTTCAGATTGGCAAAATCAAGTGCTCAGCAAAGTTCTATGTCATAGACGCGAACACTACATACCATATGATTATAGGTCGAGCCTGGATTCATCGCTTCGATGCGGTTCCTTCAACAGCTCACCAGGTTATGAAAGCTATCTGGAACGACAGAGTAGTCGAGATACCGGCTTCGACGAACCCATTCAACCTGGACGAAGCACATCTCAGCGAGGCGGTGTGGTTCACCGAGATGGCGGATGAGCAAACACCGGGACCATTCAACCCTACTCCTTTGCCTCTCTGGGAGGACATCAAGGACCAGTCACCTGCGGGAGTAATGGTGACAAGGGAAGATGCCAAGGACAAGCCGCCTACACGCGAAGAGGCGCCGCGTATCGCATACCATCGGAAGAATGTGTATACTCTGAAAAGAATCGCAAAGCATGATACCGAAGGCAAGGAGATAGAAAGCTTCTATGCCAATGGGAAGAAATGCTATCGCATATGAAGGTGCGCGGGGGTGTCCTCACACGGGCATGGGGATATCCCTGGGCAAATCAATCAAATCGAGCAAATTGCGCTGACGGAAAAGCCAACGCAGGGCGCTCCAGACGAGAAACTCAAGGAAGCACCTGAATGCATGGAAGACAGGCCCAGACCGCAAAAGCAAGAGCTAAAGGAAGTGTTCCTCAGCCCGAACGAGGAAAAGAAAAGGCCAGTCTTTCTAAGTGCGGACCTCACAAGCGAAGAGGAGCAAGGGCTGCTACAACTCCTAACTGAATACAAGGATGTGTTCGCATGGGAGTATGATGAGATGCCAGGTCTGGATACAAGCATCACCATGCACCGTTTAGACATCATCCCAGGGTCTAAACCGGTAAAGCAGAGCACAAGGAGCTTCAGGCCGGAGCTTAACGTGAAAATCAAGCAGGAGATTGTCAAACTCCTAGATGCCAAGTTCATAGAGCCGAACCACCATCCCACATGGCTGGCCAACATCGTGCCAGTAGTGAAAAAGAACGGAGAGCTCCGCATCTGCGTGGACTTCCGAGATCTCAATCGCTTCTGCCCCAAGGACGATTTCCCACTGCCCAATATCGATTTGCTTATCGATTCAACAGCGGGCCATCGCATGTTCAGTTTCATGGATGGTTTCAGCGGGTACAACCAGATCAAGATGGATCCCGAGGACGCGCGGAAAACTGCATTCATCACTCCGGTGGGAGTGTTCAACTACACAGTGATGCCGTTCGGTCTTAAGAACGCGGGTGCGACTTATCAGCGGGCCATGATGGCTCTGTTCCACGACATGATGCATAAAGAGGTGGAATTCTATGTGGATGACCTGGTGGTTAAATCCAAGCACGAAGCAGATCACCTCGCGGATCTACGAAAGGTGTTCAATAGATGCAGGCGCTTTCAACTAAAGATGAATCCCATGAAATGCGCATTTGGGGTAACATCAGGGAAGTTCTTGGGATGTGTAGTTCATCGCCAAGGAATCGAGCCTGACCCTGCGAAAGTATCAGCCATAACCGGCATGACGCCGCCCCATAACCAGAGTGCATTGAAGACATTTTTAGGAAAGCTATCCTATCTGCGAAGATTCATCCCAGCGATTGCCGAAATCACATGCTGTTTTAGCACTCTTCTCAAGAAGGACGCCGTGTACAACTGGGCTCCGGAGCACGAAGCCGCATTCGAAAAGTTGTAGGATTTGCTGATATCCTCAAAAATAATGATCGCACCTCAACTGGGATCACCGCTTCTGCTATATCTGACATCAACAAGGAGATCCATAGGAGCACTCTTGGCTCAGGAGTACGAAGGTCAGGAAAGGCCTATCTACTACATCTCTCGCATTGTGCAGCCTGCTGAATCAAGGTACACGGACATCGAACGTCATTGCCTTGCCCTATTCTTTGTGATAGAGAAGTTAAAACACTATTTTGCATCACACAAAGTAGTAGTGGTCACCAAGAGCGACCCCATACGATATTTGCTAACTCACACTACTCCCGGCGGGAGATTGGCGAAATGGTACATGACCATCTCTCAATATGATATCACATGCGTGCGACCGCGAGCGATCAAGTCGCAGGCGGTAGCGGATCTATTGGCACAGTTCCCCGATAACAGCCACGAGCCCGTGATCGAGGAAGAGCTCGAAGGCCCTGAGATCTATGCAACCGACGTGCCCTATTGGACGCTCCACTTCGACGGCTCGTCCATAAGGAAAGGTGGAGGAATTGGGATAGTCTTGACCAAACCAGATGGGGAGGTCATACAGATGTCCGCAAAGCTCAACTTCGCAGTCACAAACAATGAAGCGAAATACGAGGCTCTCATCGCAGGGCTCCGTGCGGCGAAAGCCTTGGAAGTAAGCAATCTAACGGTCATGGGAGACTCCAAGTTAATCGTCAAGCAAGCCTCGGGCGAGTACGGTTTGAAGGAGATCAACCTTCTGTCTTACCGCACCTTAGTGCAAAAGCTGGTACAACAGTTTTGTGATGTGAGGTACGAGCACAAGCCCCGAGCAGACAACAGGCATGCAGATGCTTTGGCAACCTTGGGATCCAAGGTCAGTACAGACAAATTTCCCGCGAAGATCTCTATCGAAGTGCGAGCATCGTCGGCGTTGACAGAAGATGCGTGCGATGACGAACACATGGATGACACGGATTGGAGAAAAGCAATCCTACAAGTTATTGCGAAAGGCACAAGCAGTGAAAGCTGGGCACTCACAAAAGGGTACTGTATACATGACAACACCCTTTACTACAAGGCTCCTGGCGGAATACTCATACGATGCGTCTCCGAGCGAGAGGGACAACTGCTGTTAGAAAAGATTCACCAACATGCTTGTGGAGAAAGCGAGGTGTCAATCTACAGGAAGGCTCAAAGATATGGCATTCATTGGCCAGACATGTCAACAGCCACAGCCCTGATACAAGGGAAGTGCGAGAGTTGCGCACTAATCAAAGATTCTCTACTCATCGCCCTAACCGATGACGACACGGACTGGAGGAAGCCACTCTTTGATTTCCTCACCCAGGGCACCGTGCCCGAATCAAGAAAAGAAGCCGAGAAATTGAAAAGGAAAGCATCTCGATATGTAGTACAGGAAAACCTGCTTTGGCGAAGAGGTCACGAGGGCAACTTGCTGCGATGTCTAGACGGCAGAGAAGCACAAGAAGTCATGGACCTTTCTCATCAGGTGGAACACCAAGGAGGTGCGAAATTATGCAGGCAGCTCCTCTCAATTGGATATTTCTGGCCCACGATGGAGGCCGATTGCCGCACCAAAGTACGACGCTGCCAGGAGTGTCAATTCAAAGGAAACCTGGTGCACGCTCCCGCTGTGGATCTACATGCATTAGGGACGCCATGGCCATTTCACACATGGGCTCTAGACTTCATCGGTCCCATCCGACCAGCGTCACGCGGGAATCAGTTTATTCTCACTGCAACTGAGCTATTCACCAAATGGGTGGAAGCCTTACCACTGAAAACGGCAAATGCGCTAAGTGTGGTCAACTTCATCCAGGAAAGTATCATATGCAGGTTCGGAATCCCAAACACCATTCTTTCAGATAACGGTACTCCCTTTGTTAATCGCCAGGTAGCTGCGAAATTAGCGGAGTACAATATCAGGCAGATATGTTCTACCCCTTATTACCCGAAGGGAAATGGACAAGCCGAAGCGACCAACAAAACGCTGTTGAGAATTCTGAGCAAGATGGTCGCAGATGACCACAAGAAGTGGGCCGACTTTCTAAGCATAGCTTTGTGGGCCTACCGAACCTCTCCAAGGACACCCACGGGGGCCTCACCATTCCTACTATGCTATGGGGCCGAGGCCGTGGTACCTGCGGAAGTGAGAGTCAATTCGGCAAGGCTAGCCTTCCACGCACTCTACGAGAATCAACGTGATCATGACTTAGTCTTGCTGGAGGAAAAGCGAGAACAAGCCAAAAGAACCAACAAGCGATATCAAGAAAGGATTGCTCGCGCTTACAATAAGACGGTCCAGCGAAGAGATTTCGCAGTCGGAGACTTGGTCCTGCGCGCATTTGACCACTGCATGCGAGAAGCGGCCCACCCAAAGTTCGCAGCCAATTGGGAAGGACCCTTCGAAGTCACAGAAGTCTTCGACAGTGGCTACTGCAGCATACGAAGGTTGTACGGCACAACCTCAACCCCGAGTTCAGTCAACATGCGCTGGATAAAGAAGTACTATCCCTAACTTCTCTCATTTCGTGCGTTTTATTATAACGTCGCTTAATCTCTTGTATGATTACGATTTACACAATCTCCTCTCCCATATGAGAGGATTGTAATCTCATCTCTCCCATATGAGAGCGTTATAATAAAAAATTCTCCCAAATGAGAAACTTCGTATTTCTGGATGTCAATTCTGCTTCATTTTAGTTTGTTATAACTGTTAACAATGGGTTATCCGCTACAATGGCAATCTGCTAAACGCGATCTTAATTGATCATCTAAGTCTATCTGTTACGATAGCAGCCTATGCAAATGCGATCTTAATTGATCATCTAAGCCTATCTGTTACGATAGCAGCCTATGCAAATGCGATCTTAATTGATCATCTAAGCCTATCTGTTACGATAGCAGCCTATGCAAATGCGATCTTAATTGATCATCTAAGCCTATCTGTTACGATAGCAGCCTATGCAAATGCGATCTTAATTGATCATCTAAGCCTATCTGTTACGATAGCAACCTATACAAATGCGATCTTAATTGATCATCTAAGCCTATCTGCTACGATAGCAACGCATACAAATGCGATCTTAATTGATCTTCTAAAGCCTATCTGTTACGATAGCAACACATACAAATGCGATCTTAATTGATCTTCTAAAGCCTATCTGTTATGATAGCAACACATGCAGAAAATGATCTTAATTGATCTAGTAAAGCCTATCTGCTACGATAGCAACTCATGCGGAAAATGATCTTAATTGATCTAGTAAAGCCTATCTGCTACGATAGCAACTCATGCGGAGAATGATCTTAATTGATCTAGTAAAGCCTATCTGCTACGATGGCAACTTACGTGAAAAGTGAGCTTGATTGATCTTCCAAACCTATCTGCGGTGATGGAGGCATTCTACGAATACGATAGCAATATTGTGAAAATGATCTTAAGTGATCTACAAAGGTCTATCTGATATGATAGCACATGCATCAAAGGCTAATCACAAGCCCATCTGCCAAGATGGCACAGCTGCGAAAATATGATCTCGAACGATCTAGTGAAACATCTGCGAATTCATATGGCAGATAGCAAATGCGGAACCATTACATAGCATTATGCAAGGCGAAATATGCCGAAACGCATGCGATGTTGTACTTTGTTGCAAAGAGACAGCAGATAACACAAAAGGCTATTTGTCATTATGATTCGAAAAGACTTACAATTTATCTGTCTAGATAACAGCTTACAAGCGGAAAAGCTCAAATCTAACTACACAGCCAACATGGCTTACAATACATTCGAAAAGTAGCTGACAAGTGGGCAGAAACACACTACGGGAATCCTGACTGAAAGGGATGAACCCACCGGTTCTAACACCGGCTATGCAATACACAGATCTACGGCCAAAGATCTATAGCAAAAGGGATGCTGCTGCAAAGAGATCAACTCGTCATTTGCTACGTCCCTAGTGGCAAGATCTGCGTGACGGTACGTCCGAGACCCCAAGGGGTGACAAAGGTCTCTGTCTGATCAAGATAGGCACCGGAGGAACCTCCTGTTCCGACATATGCTGTCCTGCAAAACAGGCGAAGCAGTCATTCCTCTGGTGATGGACTCCTTGTCATGATAGACAAGGGCATTGACAAGCCCCCTGAGTTCAAGAACGAAGAGGCAAGAAATCCTCCTCCAGGGATGCTGGAGGAGAATTCCGCCGTTCATTACGAGACGGTAGCACGGTCACTTCGGCGCTGCACCTCACCAGGAGGCGGCCGGAAACATGACCTGCACACATAATACACGAAGAAATTTCTTCGAACACACATGAGATATCATCTCCATCTTCTTTATGATGGTTATCAAGAACAATATTCCTCATAAAGTGGATCCTGGAAACTATTTCTATAGCACAAAGCGCAAACTCAGGATTCACAACTTGAAGTTGCCATGAATCAACGAAAAACAAGCGTTGAAGCCAGCAGTCGTAAGGACTCACGGCAAAGCACATTTTTGGGATGAAGAACCCAAATGGCAAACACAGGGTTTATATAGACCTTGCGGAGACTCTTCAGTTGCCAAAGATGAGTCAGCAGAATTTGAAAAGAGGGTAAGGCCAATCACTTACGCCTTGAAAAGCGGTAACCATCAATTACCCTACTAAAGGCTACGATGATTCAGTTGCGTATCCTAATAAATGACGGATAGTCATGATTCGGATGGACTTCCCAACGAAAGCGTGTTTATCTGCCGAGAAATTAGCGCGAAAATCAAGCAAAGTATCAATTGCTGATGTCATGATTGGATATGCACAGAGATATCCTATCAAATCACGGAAAGGGCAAAACGGGCAAGTAGATTCTTGTTGTTAAAAAAAAGGGGGGAGAAACCCTAGCAACATTACATTAATGTTTCAAACATTACATTAATGTTTCAGCCATTTCCTTGCTATTTTCAAAATTCAAAAATTCAAAAGCAAATTCTTGATCAAGGAGTCATGGGGCGCGAACTGATGGCTCAGCTTCTATACCTGCTCCACTTCTCGCTTCAATTGCTCGCACTTGGCATTCATCTCATGATAGAGCTTCGTAGCTTCTTCAGCCTTTTGCTTCTGCTGCTCCACCTTCTGCTTTTCAGCTGCGAGGTTCTGGTGGCCGAGCTGCAAAGTTACGGCTGCGCGAATCAGAGTGACTCTTTTCATAAGAAATCTGAAACCCAGTCTGTCTTGAACTTTGGTAAGAAGATTTTGGCACATGCCACAAAGCAATTCGACGCTCTGGACAGAGATGGTCTCAGGCGTGGCCGCAGACAGCTGCTCCAAAATCCAAATGGCTTCGGTGAGAAACAGCCTCCTGTCGAAGGGCCCTATCTCCAGAGATCTTGCAAACGATCGGGGGTAGGTGAGGCGCATCCGGACTAGCCCGTCCACATCAGTTTGCTTCAAACCTGAAGCAATGTAAAAGCTAAGTTATGCTATCAAACTCGCAAATGCACCATGCGAAATGCAAACAGTGAATCACTACATACCAGTTCCTTCGAGAATCTCACGAAGAGAAGGAATGCGCATTACTGGGGTCGTTGAAGACTGCCCTTGCTCCATGGCTCTCCTGTCAGCTGCGAGCTCTAACTCCTCATAGTTAGAAGGAAGAGTGTAGACCGCACCAGCTGCGACCGCATTCCCAACCTGCGAGCCCCAAAAGCCCCACGCAGGAACAGGTGCCGCCGACTCAGTCATCGCTGGAGGCGAAGTGACAGCCGAGGTCGCTTGGCGAGGAACATTCTCAGATGCGGAAGCATCGGCAGTACTTGTCCTTACTTCCTCAGCGCCAGCATGGACATCTTCATCCATTAGCACGACACCAGCTTCAGCATCGTCGGAAAGTTCGATGATGTCCTCGAAAGGCTCACCTGCATGATCAGTAGCTGCGACGGGCTTCTCAGTATGGGGGCTCGGAATCGGAACATAGGATGCAGAAGACTGACTTCTTTGCTCCGGTGCATGTTCCTCAACATTTCCTGCGATACAAAATGCGATGGTATGAGGTAACTCGCATTGAATAATATTTTGCTATCTTTACTTAAGCTAAGAGAAAGCACCTCCACGCGAGGGTGGGATTGAAGCCTCTTCGTCATACACTAAAGACGAGGAACCATCTCCTATTAGTGTGTCCTCACTAAGCAAGTCTTTGAGAGGGGCGTGACCTGGGATGCGAATAAACCAGTCATGATTCTGTCTCAAGCTGCTAAGGCCTAGTACATGCGTATCACTCAAATGATTACCTGAAGGTTCTCCGCACTTGTTTACTAGCCAACGGCGAATGTCAGCCTTTGACAAACCATGCTTTAACGCACCCACAATAACATCTCTATAAGTTACTGCGAGATTGAAGATCTCACCTTTATCGCCGCCTGCGATTTCTTCAAAGTCCGCTTGGACTTGCTCCAGGGCTGCTGCATCCTCTTCTGGAACCGCATCCTCCTCCTCCGCCTGGGGAGCCACTTCTTCGGGAAGCTCATCTTCCTCGTCAACTGGACGCACTAAGTCGTCAACATGCTGCTCTTCGAGGCTCCGCTGTCTCACACGCTCGAGCTCCTCCTCTTCTCGCTGCCTTTTTCTTTCAGCAGCCTCCGCGGCTGTCTTCCTGGACTCAGCAAGAATGTCCTCGCTTATGGGATCGTCTGGAATGCCAGAATGGGCATCTCTCTTTTGTCTCTTGGCCACAAGGCTGCCGATGATCTCATCATCATCATCATCTGCGAAGAAGTGATTGGTTCAAGAAAGAAGTGCAAAAGAATTACGATAAAGGAAATGCGACGGAGGTACCTCCTGATTCTTCCTCATGCATCACAACTGTTCTTTCTTCTTCTTCTTCATCACTTTCTCTGGGCTCCTGCCTCTCTCCTTCTTCCTCTTGGTTGAATGGAACGAAAGTCTCAACTGCGAGCTCTTTCCGCACTTTGCTGGGCATGCGACCTTTGCCTTTGTCCTTGACAGAAAGGGACCTCACCGGAGGAGAAGTTGGAGCACTTCTAGGGGAAGAAATTGTAATTCCCTTTTGCCTAGGTCTTTTCACTCTCGGCGCCGCAGTCGCTGGAAGGGACGGATCATCTCCGGGAGGAGACGAGGCCGGAGCATTGTCTATTAGCGAGTCAGCAAAAGCATTCATGACTGCGCGAATCTTGGTCTCGACCTCAGGGTCCATCCTCCATGCTAGCCGAAACGACTACTTTTGTCTTCGGGTGGCAACAATGGTGTTAATCAATGACTTGGAGCGATCACCAGATGCGAATCGCCGCACATGACACTACAGCAAGCAGTACAGAATAAAGGCGTCAGCATAAGGAAATCAAGAAGCTTAATGCACGCGAAGAAATTGTTTACCTCAGCAAATGCCTTGCTGTATCTGACGACATGCGTGTCGCCCTTCTTAACTGCGGCGACCTTCTCCTTCAGAATGATGTCAGGGCACAAATGGTTCTCACGATCCAACAGTGAGTAGCAACCATATTCAGACTCGCTCAGACTGCAATTGGGGCGAAATGGAAAAGAATTTCTCTTGATCAAGGGGGCTCTGCTTGGCTGTGCGGCCGACTGCGTCTCAATCCTCGTTTGCTGGGCGATCCAGTATGCGAGCCAGTTCTGAGAACAACCACCCTCGCGGGTCCCTGCAGGCTGCTCAAAGGGAAGATTGTTCATGAAGACTGTCTTGCACTCCTTTGTTAGCAAACGCTTATAGCAACCTCTGATAATGGACTGGGGCCAGATTGATGGTGCCACCGCGTCAAAACCGAACTGGGGCGAAACTCGAGTGGGGTCAACGTCCACGGTAATCCTTTCATACCTTGGTGCGAGTTCACGAATATGCTCTGCGAGGGCAGGAAGAGAACCTCGTAGACACCAGCAAAAGAACTCGCGATAGCGCTCATGGAAATGCGATCCCTCTTCGAAGAGCAACTCTTCTGAGAAGACAACACCCTTAGAAGGGTACAGCTTTGGAAACCATCGCACGTTCTCGACACGTGTAGCATAGGGCCTGGCAGTAAACTCTTTCCATTTGTCGCATATCAAGCTCCAAAAGCACTTGGTATTGTTCGCTCCGAACCACCTCGCAGCTCTACCGCTGTTGCGTTCCTCCGTCTCGCCTGGGGGACACCACCTGTCGGGTTTGAGAGCAGTTGGGGCATAGGATGGCCACCGCTCGAAGACCCACATTTTCAAAAAGGAGATGTTGACGAAAGTCAGTACATCGAGGCGGCCACGCGACTCTTTCATGGCCAAAACCAACTGATCAAGCCTGTAATACAGAGTGCCCAAGACCAAGGGTCCGAGTGCGACTCTCTGGCCAAGGGCGAGCCTCAAAGCAAGTGGCAAAACATGGTAAAAGACCCCATCATGGGGGTGACCGTCGATCAAGTACCTCGACAACCAAGCACAGAGGAAAGCACAGAGGGTCAAGTGATAGCCTTTACCCTCCACATAATTCTCGGCGTCTGGGTTCTCACTCAGAAGCTTCTTAGTGATGCTGCTGTTCGCATAGTCTCGAAAGAAGTACTGCAACCATTTGTTCCAAGTGTTCTTCGCAGACGTATCAACCAATTGCCAGTTTGGAAGGGCTTTTGTAGTAGTCCACCGAGTGGAGATTTTCTTTACCTCTGCCAGGCATTCCTCCATCTGCGTGTACAAGGCAATCTCCGCAGCCGTCCTCAAAGGACTCAAAGGGTCCACTTCACCCATGGGGGAAAGATCGTACAGCATCTGCACGTCCTCGAGTGTAGGAGCAGCCTCGAACTCAGCAAAGTGGAATGTGTGAGTCGCAGGCGAGTAGCGGGACAGAAGGTCTAGAAGCATGGACTGGTCCAGCTTCACGGCATCACCCTTCATAGCACGGATAGCAAAGTGTACGCCGGCTTCATCGAGAGTCGCGGCATGATTGTCCAACACGTGGTCAATCCACTCATCCATATAGTCCAATTTCTGGACGAAAGCCTGGGTAGAAATCGCAGTGTAGGGGAAGTACCCGTTTTCGATCCCCAATCGAACCACATCCTCGGAACCAATCAACTCGAGCAAGGCTGAGTTAACTGGGCGAGTCAGTGTCAGCAATCCCTCAACCGGGACAGGATCAGGCATCCTCTTCGCCTTAACTCTCGCATGATAGAAATCTTTGCCACCTAGATAGGGGGCTTTTCGCCACAAGGCCTGCGGAAGGTCGGGTATCTCTTCATCTTCCTTGACGGGTTTGGTTCCTTTTGTCTTGGCCATTCCTGCGGAAGAGCAAGAAAAAAAGGGGGGGAGAAAGGTGCTACACTTCAGTTTGAATTTCGAAATCCAAGATCTATTATGAAAAGAAAGATGAACAGCTTCTGGTATCAATTTCAGAAATTAAGGGTTGCATTATCAGTGATTTCAAGATCTCACATCCGAAGCCCTTATTATTGAAGGATTAAAACAAAAGTGGGTCCAAGGATCAAAGCTTCTTCGCAAGTTTCAACAGATTATATGTTCTAGGCTTACAGATTCAACGCAGTCCAAGGCAAACATTGGTATCTTAAATCAAAATTGAACAAGGCCAACCTTGTTTTCTTGAAGCCTGCTTGGATATGCACAACTGAAGAACACGATTTGCAGTTCTGAACTGGTGATTGATTATCTGAATCTGCTCTCGAAGATCTCCGGGTACCATTCACTTTAAGAGAAAGAAGTGATGCTTTGCAACAATGGAGGATACAAAGTATTTATCCAAAAACAATGAAGGGTTGAGTCCTTTCAGTAGTCGAATCGCAACCGTCACCGTCGAATCGCGCAATCACAGGACAAGCTGACGTCACGCCTAAAACCCTAGAAGCCAGACGGCACGACTCTAGGGGTTTTAGGTCATAATGGCACGCACGGGGGCTGAACTTACCCGTATTTGAATTGGTGCGTGGCGGCAACGCGTATGTTGGTTTCCGCGCATGGAAGTCTATACAGCTATGAGTCTTCACGCGCAGAAAGGGGGCTAATGTAGATAGTGCTTTCTGAGCTGACAGATCTTGGCCACGTGGCAACCATCCAGCACACCATATTGTGCTCCACACGCACTGGATCACCAGCCGAGCTGATCCATGTGGGGGCTGCGAGACAGAGCCCTCGCATACCACTGCACGGGACTTGTAGGGACTTAGTGGTTTGGAGGCTAGGGTAAGCCCTGTCGCGTGCGAGCCAAGCCTGCACGCGACCTTTAGTAACTGTTTTGAGAGATTTATGGCACGAGCTCCATAAACCCGGTCAATCCGGTCAAACCCGGTCAACCTCATAACGGTTCCGGTATTCGCGCACAACGTGCTGTAACGGTCCCTATATACTCGGACGAATGTGCCGTTATGGTTAAGATAATTAAGCCGCCATCAATGGGCGCATTAACCACACTACAACGGTCACGGTCTCTGCTATATATAGGACGTTACCCTTTCCATACAAAGGAGAACACACTTGCCATACGCGGAAGCTCTGCCAAACCTCTGTCTCTCTCTCAGACATTACTACTGACTTACTCTCTCCCTACACACAACCCCACTCTTCCTGTGCGATCCTCGATCCTCTACATACGGTGTACACGGAGGTCTCCCCGCCGGAATCTCTTGTGCACAAACCTCTTACTTAAACAATTGCACACGAGGTGTGCCATCGCATTCCATCATTATGAACCAATTCGCCCTGCTTTGGCACGCACGAACTCGATAAATAATGATGATCATGAGTGTTTAAATAACGAGAAGGCAAGAACACAATATTTGAATTTTGAGGGATTTTAAATTCAATTTTATTTTTTTTTATCAAAATCAACTAATCTATCTATTTGAGTTTGGGCACAACTCCAAATAATAGATCCGGGTTGTCTAATTATCTTATTATCCTAATTGCATGCATCATCCATACACCAACCACAAAATAATAAGACAATAAAGTAAACAACCACAAAACAAAAATTAAACGTGATGTGGATATGGCCTTTTCTAGACTAAGACAATTCCAAGCCAATGGAATTATCTATGAACCCTAAAAGCAAACACATCTCCATGCGTCTTGATCTTTTGGTCCATCCTTCAAAGTCTTGTGGCATGCTCCATGCTCCATGCTCCATTCTTTGTGGCTCCTTTTGGCTTTGGGCTTCTTTTCTTCAATCTTGGCCAACAATCTACTTTATCTAGCACTAGCTATCTTCTATACTAAATAACATAAATCTCACAAGTTGAGAAAAAAATGGCACGCAGGCCATAAAACCCTAATTAATTATTACAATTAATTGATCAGCTCGCAGGCCGTAAACCAAAACACAAAATTAAACATCCACATCAAACCACATCCTAAGGCCATATCCAATCACCATGCGAATTGCACATAAACATTTAAAATCCAATTTTAACGCGTTTGGTTAATTTTAATTGATTTTAGGATTTCTGGGTTAAAACGGTCCATGGGCCCAACAATCAAATTGCCAGGGCCCAAGAAGATGAACCGCAAGGCCCTAGGGCCGGCCCGGCCCATAACCCACGCGTCTAGGCCGCAGCCTAGAGCCGCCCGACCCCTAGGACGGCCAAGGCTTGGGCGGCAAGCAAGAGGGCGGTCCCCTAGGGGGCCGAACCTCCTTGAGGGAGTTGTCTCCCTTGCTTGGTGCCCAAGTTTGGTTGTTTCCTTGTTTTGGAAGAACTCCTTCTTCCCCAAGGATGCCCAAACCCTAGATCTAAGATCCTAAAATTTCTCAAACTCACTAATTCATGCATCCAATGCAAAAATTAGATCTTGTTATGATAGATTATTGACAAATTGCATCCCATGCTTGATTTGTCTTGTTTTACGCGATAATCAATCAATTTAAGGTGTAAAACAACTAAAACGTAACACATAAACCACGTTTATGCTCTACGACATGTGGATCTGATACCACTGTAGGGTTTTGATTCATGGATGCGCAACGGAAACAATAATTAACCATGCAAAACCCTCCAAGGATCACAAGTCAAGAGACATAACGATGGTAAAGGAAGAAATCAATAACACACCTTAGGGTTCTCTTTTGATGACTTCAAACGCGAATTATGTCACGTTGTCTATGGTTGATCCACGCCAAGAGTTGATTCCGAGATCTCCCACTCCTTGGTGCTAGCCCGGAAAGAGGAAGAGGAAGAAGAATCACGCAAAACGAGACAAACCAAAGGAGGTTTCGGCCTCCTTTGGGGCCGACGGGGATGGGGCGGCGAGCTAGGGGGCGGCGGCTCCTCTAGCTTGTTGCTCTCTCTCCTTTTGTTCTCTCCCTCTCTTGTTATGTTCAATTATGAGCATAAGTTGTGGGAAGGAAGGAAGGTCCTTTATATAGTCCAACAACTCCTTGTCAACTACCTAAAGGACTTATTCTAGTCCTACTAGAATTAAATTTAGTCACTTCCTTGCAAATTAGTCCCTACTAAGTTTGCAAAGTTTTGCAAAGTGATCCTTCTAATTAATTAATCCAATTAATTAATTCCCAAATCTAGTTCAACTCTATATAGCGTGTGACCCCATAGGTTCTATCTAGTTGGTAGCAACTATTTGCTAATATGGAGCGGTTTCTAGCAAAACATCCATCCTAGCCAACTAATAGAATAGTCATCTAGACAACCTTTGTACAAGTAGTTGTCTCATCCCTTTGTCTCTGTATCCGGATTGGACACGAGAGATACATGTCACACTCTTATATCCAATCCATAGTTTCTTGATCCATGGGAATAGCCTTATTCGTGCAAATAACATCAATATCCCATATTGATTTATTTGAGTCAGGCCAGACATTCTATAAGAACTATCCCTCGAGTGGCCTAGGATATTTGCTCCCGTTATGTGGGAGGGAAAAATTCTATCTACGTCCACTACGATCTCTAAGCTTGCTTCTTATTGTATCCAGTACACGCCTTTATAACTACCCAGTTATGGTGTAGCGTTTAACGCTATCAAAATCACAATAATCCACAACTAGAATATCTAGTGACTTCAAGTCTAAGGATGACAATACCATTGCACGCGAGAAGCGCTTGTGACTCAACATAACGTGTATGTAGCCTTCTCGGAGATGGGTCAATCCAGTGCAACATTACCCCTAATGCACACCTATGTGTTGGATCGTGATATCTCCATATCAATCCAACCCCATACTAGTCTATAGATGATTGTCCCATTAATCATTATACTGGACTAGGGATGTTTAAGATAAACAACACAATTGTAAATCTAAGGACTTCATTATATTAAATATCCAATAAATAATAAATGAATTTCTAGCCACAAATAAATTCATACTAAACTAGATTGCCTCTAGGGCATCTATTCCAACAAGGAGTTTGTCACATATTTTCTGGCAAAGTTTTATCCTGCTTCCCGAATCATTCACTTGAAGAGCGAGATTCTGTCATTCGAGCAGAAGATGGGGGAGACGGTGGTAGACGCATGGGACAGATTGATGAGATTGGTGAAAAGATGCCCAAACCACGGTTTTGGAGATGCGAAGATCCTGCAGGTATTCTACCACGCCCTACACAGGGAGAATGCTGACAGGATTGACAGAGAAGCCGGGGGAAACTTCCTGTATGATGTGGACAAAGATGGTGCATACGACCTGATGAAGCAGTTAGCCAAACAGGACACCTGACTGTGTGACGATCGCAGGATGACGGCTAGGGCCGAACCAGCGGAGGATGACCGGATAGATAATCTGGCCAACATCGTGTAGGACTTGGTTAAGAAGGTCTACTCGGATAAGAAGGCCGTTGCAGCAGTGGGAGAACCTGATTTGGACACGACCATTGAGGATTTGAGAACCGAAGACACCAATTACGTACAGCAGCAGTGGCACCCGAGCCGGTACAGACCGGGTACGAGAGATCATCCCGGGTTCCGGTATGGAAACCCGAATTCCGCAGTTTATGCACCGGGATTCCAGCGCAGGCCACCAGCCCAGCAAGCTGCAGCGACAGAGCAGGTTCAGTCGGGCCCATCTTCACAGCACTAAGACGCCCAGATGAAGAAGATCGAGTCCATGTTTCAGACCATGGAGTCCCGGTTCGCGCATATGGATGCCCTGACAGCCAACAAGTGGGCAGTTAACACATCAGCTAACGGAGAGACAACCAGGAAACTTGCCCTCGAATACAGTGAATAATCCACGGGCTCAGATCAATGCTATCTCCACTCGGAGTGGATTAGGACTGCAGGATCCACAGTATCCTAGCCACGCTCGCGCAGAAAAGTCGAAAGAAGTAGAACGCAAACTTTCTGGCCAGGATAACAACTCAGTTGACCGCCCCCAGCCGAAGGGCTCGGTTGAGCAGGATGCAGTGCATAACGAGACAGATGCAGAAACGGTACCTGTCTCCAAGGAGGTGCCATACCCCTTGAGGACACGAAAGAGGGATGATAGCAAGGACTACGCCAGGTTTCTCGAGATGTTCAAGCAGCTGCAGATCAACATAACCTTTGCTGAGGCTTTGGCAAAGATGACCACTTACGCCAAATTCCTCAAGGACATTCTGTATGGGAGGAGACGAATGAGCGATTTCGAGACCATAAACCTGACGGCAAAAGTGAGCAACTGTGTGAAGAATGGGCTACCGAGGAAGAGAAAGGATCCTGGCAGTTTTTTTATACCGGTCAACCTAGGTAATTCTTACACATGAAAGGCTCTGTGTGACCTGGGGGCCAGCATCAACCTGATGCCATTAACGATTTTCAAGATTTTGAAAGTCGTTGAACCCCGACCCACCAGAATCAGGCTGCAGATGACAGACAGGTCCGTAAAACAGGCTTATGGGGTTTTCGAGGATGTTTTGGTAAAAGTCGGCGAGCTGATTTTTCCGACAGATTTCGTAATCCTAGAAATGGAGGCAGGGGAGGTACTGCTCATACTTGGCAGGCCGTTTTTGGCCACTGGAGAAGCTATGATAAACTGCAAGAGCGGAGAACTGACCATGCAGATTAACGAGAACAAGGTTAAATTTAACGTTTTCAAAAATCTGCAACTGCCAAATTATTATGAGAACGAAGATATTTTTTCCATAGACGTGGTTGACGAGGGCTGGGAAAACGAGGAGATGGATCAATTGTGGGAAGAGATTGACAGCATGTACGAGGAAGAAAAGGAGAAGACTCGGTGCGAGCATGCCATGAGAGCCGAAGACTGGACCAGGTTGCACCATGGACGAAGATGGTGGGCAAAAGATGATTCTAGTCCCGTCACTCAAGGAACCGCCCACACTTGAGCTGAAACCGCTCCCGAGCCATCTCAGGTATGCGTATATTGGTGATTATAGTACTATGCTCGTAATTGTTTCTTCTCGGTTATCTAAGAAACAGGATCAGAAACTGATGGGGGTATTGCGAGAGTACAAGGAAGCAATCGCCTGGACGATTGCAGATATTAAGGGGATCAGCCCCTCCTATTGCATGCACAAGATCAGGATTGAGGAAGGCAAGAAACCGGTGATTCAGCCCCAGCGGAGACTGAATCCGAACATGAAAGATGTTGTGCGCAAGGAGGTCATGAAGTGGCTGGAAGCGGGAATCATATACCCCATATATGACAGTACTTGGATCAGCCCGGTCCAGTGCGTTACCAAAAAGGGGGGTATTACGGTGGTGCAGAATAATGACCAGGAACAGATTGCGCAGCGCACCGTTACAGGCTGGCGGATTTGTATGGACTATCGGAGGCTAAACGATGCAACACTGAAAGATCACTTCCCGCTACCATTCATGGACCAGATGTTGGACAGGCTTGCTCATCACGCTTATTACTGTTTTCTGGATGGGTACTCCGGGTACAACAAGATTTTCATAGCCCCGGAAGATCAGGAAAAGACAACGTTTACTTGCCCGTATGGCACGTTTGCGTTCCGGTGCATGCCATTCGGGTTGTGTAACGCACCAGCCATGTTCAAGAGATGTATGATGGCGATATTCTCCGACTTGATCGAGAAAAATCTGGAGGTCTTTATGGACTATTTTTCACTGTTCGGGGACAGTTTCGATGACTGCCTGCCCCATCTGGGTCAGGTTCTGGTCCGATGCAAGAAGGCGAATTTGGTACTAAACTGGGAGAAGTGTCACTTTATGGTCATCGAGGGGATCGTGCTGGGTCACAAAATTTCCAGCAAGGGACTCGAGGTGGACAGGGCCAAGATCGAGATGATAAAACAACTTCCATACCCGACAAATGTAAAGCCAATCAAGAGTTTTCTGGGACATGCAGGATTTTACCGGAGGTTCATCAAAGACTTTTCCAAGATCACAAAGCCACTCTACGCTTTACTTGGAAAGGACCTGCCTTTGATTTTGATACAACATGTCAGCAGGCATTTGACCATTTAAAGGAGAAACTGACCACAGCCCCGGTTATTACTACGCCGGATTGGTCACTCCCGTTTGAACTGATGTGTGATGCCAGCGACTACGTAGTCGGTGCATGTTTGGGGCAGCGAAATGATAAGGTCTGCCATGTGATATATTATGCGATTCGGGTACTCAACGATGCCCAGCTCAACTATGGCACTACAGAAAAGGAACTGCTTGCTGTGGTATATGCCCTAGACAAATTCAGGCCATATTTGGTCGGGTCAAAAGTTATCGTTTTTACCGACCAAAGTGCCCTGAAATATCTGCTGGACAAGAAGGACGCAAAATCGAGACTGCTGAGGTGGGTATTATTGATGCAGGAATTCGACGTGGAAATCCGGGATAAGAAGGGAGTTGAGAACGTAGTAGCGGATCACCTATCCAGGCTTGAGAATGCTAAGGTGGACCCGGTACCAATCAAGGAAAACTTCCCGGACGAGCACATCATGGCAGTGAAAATCGGGAGACCGTGGTACTACGCCATAGCCAATTACTTGGTAACTGGCACGCTTGCCGAGGATCTTACCCCATCTCAGCGAAAACAGTTTGTTTTCGAGAGCCGACAGTATTTCTGGGATGACCCATACTTATTCAAACAGGGGGCCGATAACATCCTGAGAAGGTGCATTCCGACCCACGAAGCCTAGAACGTAACCAGACACTGTCACTCAGCACAGTGTGGGGATCATTTTGGGGGAACACGTACAGCACATAAATTACTGCAGTCCGGTTTTTTCTGGCCGACAATCTTTAAGGATTGTCACGACTATGTGCAGGGATGTGATAGATGCTAGAGAACAGGGAACACGTCACACAGGGACGAGATGCCGATGACCGTGGGGCAGGAAGAGGAGCCCTTCGATGTGTGGGGTATTGACTTTATGGGGCCATTCCCGTATTCTATGGGTAACCTCTACATTCTGCTTGCAGTGGATTATGTGACTAAGTGGATCGAGGCGATCGCGTGTCAGAAAAACGATGCAGCCACCGTTGAGCGTTTTCTGAAACGCAACATTTTTACACGTTTCGGAACTCCCAGGGCGATCATCAGTGACGAGGGCTTGCACTTCATCAATCGAGTTTTTGCTAAAGTTCTGAAACAATACGGCGTGTCAGTTCACAAGGTGTCGCTACCTTACCATCCACAGACAAACGGGCAAGCCGAGGTTTCAAAGAGAGAGATCAAAAGCATACTCGAGAAAACAGTGAATCTCGGCCGAAAGGATTGGTCCATGAGACTGGACGATGCGCTCTGGGCCTACAGGACGGCTTTCAAAACGCCGCTGGGAATGTCGCCATACCAGCTCGTGTTTGGGAAAGCGTGCCACTTACCGGTAGAATTGGAGCATAAAGCGTACTGGGCCATCAAGCTACTCAACATGGATCTGATTCTGGCAGAAGATAAGAGAACGATGGCGCTGCTGGAATTAGAGGAGTTCCGCAGGACGACTTTTGAGAGCGCCAAAATTTACAAAGAGAAGACAAAGAAATGGCAAGATCAGCGCATCACGCCAAAGCAGTTTAACGAAGGAGATAAAGTGCTTCTCTACAACACCCGGATTCGGTTCTTTTCGTGAAAGCTGAGGTCTCGTTGGTCGGGCCCGTTCATCATCAAGAAGATTTTTGCATGGGGTGCATTTGTGCTGGAGAATCCAAAAGATAATTCTAGTTTCAGGGTGAATGGGAATCGGATCAAGCCATATCTCGAGACAGCTGAAGTCGCCAAGGTAGACCCCGTCTATTTTGACGACCCGTGAAAAGGTAACCAGGTCGGGCCGTCGACCGTAAATTACTAAGCGCTGATTGGGAGGCAACCCAAAGTAATCGTTAATTAGTTTATTTTAGTTATTTTATTCAATTATTTTATTCAGTTTTGAACTGTTTGAGAGAGGTAAGATGAGCGGGTTTCTGACTTGAAATTGAGTATGTGCAGATACAGCAAAACAGAAACAGACAGAAAAGGGAAATAGAGGAAGAAAGAGAAAAAAATGCCGTTGCCTGCGTATATACACAGGCTGCTGCGTATATACGCAACCAGCAGCAATTTTTTTATTTTTTTGAATTTTTTCAAATCCCAGGGGTATCTTGGTAAATTTTCAAAAATTATGGTATAAATGGAGGAGGTGGCCGACGGGCACCATTGTTGCCCTACATTTTCTCTCTCTTCCTCCATTTTCTCTCCACTTGAAGAACACACATTTTTCTACGGACCTCCAAATTAAATTCCGAGCATATTTCTGGAATCCTCTCGTCGCAAGGAGTCTAAAGATACCATCAAAATCCAGAAACAAGCAAGAATCGAGCGGGAATTTTAGATCTATGAATTGGGTGTTCTTGAGCAAAAGGGCCAATTTGAAGGAGTTAGAGGCGGAATTAGCAAAAATCGTAGAAGGAAGTTGAAAGAGGAGGACGAGAGCTTCGATTTGGTGGTTTCAGAATTTAATTCCAGGCAGTTTCGATTTCCGGCGACTTTTCCGGCGACCGCCGGCGACTTTTCCGGTCACTTCCAGGGCAGTTTCTGCATTCTTCACCCCTTTTTAGGGAAGGGCGAAAACTTTCAACTCTCGCTTTATTTTTCAGTTTTGGCACGACCCGTAGTCGGGTCCGTTATTTTTGCGATTTTTTATTTTGGAACGGCACTTGTCGTGTGAACCTCTGGTAGATCCTAGGTGGATTAATTACTGAGACACACAATTCACGTGCACGTTTCGCTAATTCTGCACAACTCCCTAGGCGGCACGTTTTTCGAGATTATATTTTCTGCCATGGATTACAGTGTGCCCATTGTTGACCAGAATCGGGACGACTACCCTACTGATTACCCGAAGGAGTCAATTAACTCGGGTAATTATGACAATTTTCATTTTGTTAACCATTATGCCCATTACTATTACATGACGGGGAGTAAGATGGGTCATAAACTGCACAGGGAATACCGTTTTGAGGTAGATGACGTTAGGATGCCTCCGGAGATGGCTGAGTATGCTAGTCGTTTTGACCTTTTCGGACAGTCCCTTAGCGGGTTTGAGGACGTGTCCTGCTCCTCTTTGGTTAGAGAGTTTTACAGCAACCTCATGCATAAGGGGGCAGGGGAGGCACACGGTGACACCCGCTGGGTGTTTTGTCGATGGGGGTTTATGTTGGTGACGGTGGATAGCATCTGCCAGGCCTACGGGATAGCATTGACGAATGTCCCCTGCCCCTATGCTGAGTGTATTGACTACCCACCGAGCGATGCAGAGATTCTGCACGTCGTGACTGGTGGTGCTGCGGGGGCCCACTTCGAGAGAGGCAGTGAGGGTCAGAGAGGCATGAAATTGCACTCTCGATATCTTACTGGACCACCGCAGTGGTGGGCCAATTGGGTGGTGAACCGTGTGGTGGGGATCCAGCATTTTACCCATTTGGATTACGAGTATGTCCTTTTGGTATATTGCTTAGTCCTCCGGAGAGATGTCAACATCCCACGTCGCATTTGGGTATATATGCAGGAGCGGAATGCGACCGCAAGCCATAAGGGGTTGGGGTATAGCAACCTCATCGCCAAACTGGCTCAGGAGTATGATGTTCCTTTTATTCTCCGGGAGGGCGACTAAGACCCTCCAGTTCTGAGGACCTATAGGAAGATAGTGGCCCGAAACCCGGGCCCACCTGGTCATCACGAGTCGGTCGTTGACCTAGACGAGGATGACGACCCCATGGAGGAGGACCCTTACACTGCACCTGCCCCTGCCCCTAGGAGGAGATCGACCCATGAGAGACCCGTCAGTAAGCAGGCATCGGCCGGACTTCGGCGATGTCGTACGAGTCGAGAGCGTGAGCGTGGGGAGTCGAGTCGACAGGATAGTCAGGGAGCTGGCCCGAGTCAGCCAACCAGAGAGAGAGCCGAGCCGACCTCACGGGCCGACCCGACTCCGAGAGCCAGACCGGCCCCACCGCGTAGGCTGTCCCGAGTAGATGAGGGATTTGAGGGATGTCGTGGGGGCCAGAAGTCCATCGGGGAGAAACTGCTCGAGAAAGAGAGCGAGCTTTGGAGGGCATTCAAGCACTCCCGACGGACTCAGCGGAAGATGGCCAAGGACCATAATGCTGCATTCACCAGTATTCGAGAGGAGCAGCGTGAGGCGGCCCGGCACGCAGGTCGAGAACCGCCATTACTGCTGTATTTCCCTCTTACCTACTCCAGCAGTTACACTACCAGTTGGTCGGACGAGTCGGACTCTAGCGATTTTATCTCCGCCCCACCTTCGCCGCCTTAGCCACCTCAGCCATCGCAGCCACCACAGAGACGTCAGTCTGGGACACGATCCCAGCAGCCCACGGGTCGTATGTCTGGGTCACGAACCCAGCAGCCTTCGAGTGGCCAGACGAGGTTACGATCTCAGCCACCTAGCATTTGGACTGGATCAGAGTCACAGTCCTCCGACTCCCGTCCCCGTCCACGAGCACGTCGGGCGGCCGTCTACCGGACCGACTCTGGCGGCAGCTCCACGAGTAACATATCCGGTTCCTCGGAACCGGGTCAGACCCGACATTTATTCCAGACGAGTGAGTGCCATGAGGGCATGCCACCTATTAGTGTGGGGGTGGTAGTCGTGTCTGCATTAACCCAGTCTGCACGTTTTTTCATATTTATTTGCAGTTTTTATTTTATTTTTTGAGTCAGCATATTTTCGTTATTTGAGTCAAACCACCATAAATATTCTAGCCTTTCATAGTGTATATTAAAAAAAAAGAATTAAAAATAAAATTTAATACTTCTGCTTGCGTATATACGCAGGCTGCTGCGTATATACGCAGACAGCAGTGTTTATTTTTTTAAAAAAAAAAGAAATAAAAAATCATAAAATTTTGAGAAAGGGCAATCAAGATAACAGAAACAGTGAAGAAATCGAGGTTTAATCCTTTGACGGAAAAGAAAACTTGCACCGAGGTATAGTAGATAGGTGAGAGCCAGTGACCTTTGGAATCCGCAAGTAATTATCACCTAAGCTAAGGATCCGACTAGTTGCTACACCACCGTCATTTAGGTAGTCGACAACCCGCCCACGGGCGTCGTCACAGTCATCGCATTTTTCGGTGGAGTGACTAGCTATTAAGGGACCTCACGTCCTGTTTCTTACCCCTAGGTCCAACTAGTCAGCCCGTTTGAAGCCATTTACCCCTTTATTCATAGTCACTGTAGCCTAGGTAGCCTTCTTTGAGACCTTCATCAGTTGTTAGTTGGCTATTCTACGCGTTATGACAGAGAGAGTGAGTAGGTAAGGTTTTAGATGGGAGAGCTTCATGATCTATCAGTTTTGGACAGTTTTGACATCGACACGTTTTTCGAGGGAAGGACAGGGTGAGTTAGTGGCGACAGTGCATTAATTTACGGAGGTGGATCACTGCATTACATAGTGACCACAGGAGGAGTTAGTCGCGTGCGAACACCTTTTCGCACAAAACGGGGTTCCGGGGGGGAGGGGGTTGTAGGGTTAATTGGTGGTTGTGCCATTTTTCAACATCTTTGGTGATGAGGAGGTTCGGTGGGACTGCACAGTATCATTTCGACTGCAGGATCAGCGCTTCAGGATTAGTGTGGGGGTACTTCACATGAGGACATCTTACGTAACCCACGACAGAGATTTATTTTTCCTCACTCAGCTTTAGTCAGTTTAATTATTGTCATTATTCGTGTATTTATTTATGTATATAGTGTTAAAAAAAGAAAAAAGGAAAAAAAGAGAAAAAAGAAGAAAGAAAAGAAAGAAAAGAAATCGAAAAGAAAAAAAAAAGAGAAAAGAAAAGCAATGTTCTAGTTTTCAGCTTTTTTGGTAGTTTATGTTATTTAGAAAAAAGCTGAGTGGGTGGCACAATTTTCGAGACGTTTGCACCGCTTCACATTTGTGGCTGCGAGTACGGCGAAGACACACCGGGGGCCAGGGGAATTGTGAAAGCAGGAACTTAGGTGTTTCGGACAGTTTGTCGGGATCTCGGTGAGGGGTGTGAGTTTTGTAAATTGTGAGAATGTCATAACAAGTAGGACTGTGCCGTACCTTGATACATATATATATCCAACCTGTTAGACTTAGATCCTTTCGAAAAAAACTCGGATGGTAGGTTAGCTAGAAATTTTCTCAGGTTGATGACGAAAGTAATAGTACTTTGGTCCAGTGCTTAAATCCACCATATAAATCTGTTCAGACTTACCGATCGCTTGCAGGGAAGTATTTTCTGAAAAGGGTGAGGTCTCGAGGACACAATGGTTATGTTTTTGAGATTGCTTAATCTCGCCAAAAATAATTTGTCGTGAGTATGTTTTGAGTCTTTTGAGTCTGTGTATATTCTATCTGAGTCAGTTTTTCTATCGAGTCGTCTCGACGTAAGGTTCAGGTCGAAAGAGTATGCAAATGTAGTGTATGCATGGCAGGGTCGGTTTTACGAAGGCAGAAATGTATGCATGCAGGATAGTGTACACGGGGTTTGATCAGGACGAGCAATGCCTAGTGTGGGGGGTATGTGAGAACGCCCAATTAAGGGTTATCTTTTAGCCTGATTTCACGAGCGTTTGTGTCGGAAAACAACGTCTTTTGCCGAGATTTGCCCTAGAATGCCTTGGAAAGTTAGAACGATATGTTTATGTGTACTTTCTGGATTCCTGCTTATTTTATGCTTTTATTGGATATGATCGCGGGTTCTGTTCGTGTTGTCTTTTCAGGAACAGGTTCGGGAGGTGCATCGGGATGCGTGCCGGGGCAGAACCGGGTCCGTCTCGGGAAACGTGCGCAAGATCGAGCCAAGACGAGAACACGTAAAAGCAGGAAGACACCAAGGAAGGCAAAATGGAGATGTCAAGCAGAAGTGTGGGACCCAGAAGACCCAGCCAAGCCCAGCAGAGGACCAAGCCAGGCCACCAGGGAGCCCCTGCCTGCGTATATACGCAGGGGCTTGCGTATATACGCAGGAAGGAGGGGAGAGATGGACTTTTGTGGGCCCTGGCTGCGTATATACGCAGCCTATTGCGTATATACGCAGACAGTTTGACTTTGTTCCGAGTCGGTGGACCGATGGCAGTTTCGTAAATTCTGGCACAGCGTTTCGAGAAAAAACAGCACTATTTAAAGACTCGTCCAGACTCGTTTTGAAGACACAGTACAACCGAAGGACAAGTCAGAGCATCCCCGAAGAGCACGGAAGAGCAATTCGAGATTCGAAGACTTAGTTTGATTTCATTCTCTCTTTTTATATTCAGAAACTGTGTTTTAGTATTATGACTATTAGCAGCTAAACTTCTTACCTAGGTTCTCGGTGAACCTAGGGTTTCGTACTCAGATTTTATAACTAGTTTGATTATGGATTCATGGTTGTTATCTTAATTCAGCAGTTGTATCTGTTATTCTGGCTTTGATTATTCTCGTATATGCATGATAGGATTGATCACCCAGGATTGTTATAGACCCGAGCCTGTAGGTGAAAACGTCAGGTTAGGGTTAGGAAGAAAAGACAGGATTTAGTACCTTACCCTGATGGACCGACCAGAGAAAGGGAAATAGGGCTAGCACCGAAAAACGTGAGACCAACTGTTAGAGACTTTGACCCGGGCCATTCGGACAGGTTAGAAACCCTAGCATGATTAGAACGAGACCGCAAACTTAGGAAGCTTAATAGGAATCCGAAATTCTACAGGATCGGGATTACTTGTGGGAGCTGAAAGGTCACTGCACAACCGGTACGTTGCACAAATAACAAAACTGCTGAGTGTTTTCATATCAAACGAAAAACGAGAATTTAGAAACCCTAGGGGATTCAGGAGCCTAGTTCCCATCAATTATAGTAACAATCAATTAAGCTTATTCCAGAAAAAATGTCACAAAAAATATTTACGTTTTCGTCTTTTAATTTCTGTTTTTAGGTTAGCAAACTACAATCACAACCAACTCCTCCTTGTTTTTACACTCGGTTAACTGAAACTGATTACCTGAGAAAACCCGAAACAGTCTTTGTGGGATCGACAACCCGAGTTGAAATACACCCGGTATTACTTGATTTCGTATACTTGTGAATAGCCCGTAAATTGCGCATCAGTTACCATCACTCCTGCAGGTGACTGATCCTTGATATCCTCCGATCGAGGCAAAGGGGTTGGCTTAAATGGACCCGGTGTCTGCTCATCTGCCATTTCGGTGAACCATACTGCTTTGGTTAAGTGCGCCTCATTCAAGTTGAATGGGTTTACCGAAGGTGGTATTTCAACTACCCTGCCATTCCAAATGGCCTTCATCACTTGATGGGCTGTTTAGGGTACTGCGTCGAAACGATGGATCCATGCCCGGCCGATGATCATATGGTAAGTAGTGTTCGCATCGATGACATGAAACTTGGCAGAACACTTCATCTTCCCTACTTGAAGTCCCAGGCGAAGCCACCCCACTGTCATCCTCGAATCGCTTATGAACCCCATTAACGGAGATGGGTGTCTGACAATATTCTTCTTGGGGATGCCTGCTAACTCCAAGGTTTTGAGTGAGACTACGTTGACTGCCGCTCCTCCATCAACAAACTCCCTTTTGAATTCGACGTCATTGATCACCGCCGTGACATACAGGGGTTTCTGATGGCTCGCATCTGTCTTCTTATCTGATTCAGAGAAAGCCATTGCCCTCTCAGTTCAGGGAGAGGCCCTTACAACTCTCCCGTTAGAGACAACTATGTCCTCCACAAAGTCTTCTGCCACTCTGAGGATTGCCTTTGTCATTTCCTTGCGGCACCCTTCTGAAAAGTTCATTTCATCAAAGAAACTCCTGAATCTGTGTGATCCCTTCATCCTGTCAGCGCGCGAGTCCTCCGTGTCCATGCTATAGTCTTCCTCATCATGAACTTCAGCTACGACAGGTAGCCCATCATCTGCGATTTCTTCAAGGTCCATAATCGCGATCATGGCCACCTCTTTGTCTTTTGGATCGTGTTCTGAGTGGGATGGTAGGGATTGTTACGCACATCCTGCCTCTGTTCACTGATGACCAGCTCCCCTTCCTTCATCTTCTTGTTCACGAGCCACTTGAGCTTCTTGCATTCAGCTGTGGGATGCATGACTTTACCGTGGCATTCACACCACTTCGGATCCCTTAGCTGCTCCGTAGTGGGTGACCTTTCGAGCTGGGATTTCGTCTTTGCGCCACTGTTTGCAGAGTTGAGTTACTTCCTCAACGGAGCATGGTAGTGGCGAGACATCTTTGGTCGAACCCTTTTGTTGTTTGTGCGGTGAGACTGCACTGATTTCAGCCTCGCGTCCCCTCTTGTAGTTAAACCGGCCAATCCTGAAGGTGGATCCTCCTGAGGCTCGCTCAGTGGAATATTTCTTCCTTTGCCTCTCAACTATGGGCTCGATATTCTTGGTACAATCGATTAACTTAGAAAAAGTAGGAATTTGCAAGTTAATCAGCATACCTTTGTACTCGTATCGCATTCCTTGGAGACATATCTCGACGAGCCGACTTTCAACCACCTCATCTACGCACTCCAGTGATTTTGTCCTGAATTTCCTGATAAACGCCACTCCTTCCTCGTCATGCCTTTGATACATGCGTGACAGATGAATCGTTGTGACCCTTTCCTCCATCTGGAAAAACTTAGTATATAACTTCTTGACCATATCCTCCCATGTATTTATGGATCCGGCCTCCAAGGTCCTGTACCACTTGTATGCGACGTGCCCCGGAGACTTAGGGAACTCGCGCATCATTAGGTTAGGATCAACCCCGTGTGGCCCCATCATTTCTATGAAGCGCATGACATGTTCCTGAGCATTCCCATTGACCTCATCGAACTTCTCCCATTTGGGAGCGTTGTACCGTGCAGGGTTGGGCATCAGGTAAATCTCGCGTGGAATAGGAGGCGCGTTATCAACCTTTGGGATAACGGTGTCTGTGAAACATTGATTCGCAAGGAAATTATCCAGGCGCTGCTCTAAGGCTGTCATGCTTGCTGGTGCACTTCCTCCCGTAGGAGGAAGAAGGGTTGCATCCGGGGAAGGCACATATGCAGCGCTTGGATTATGGGCGCAACCAGCGTTGTTTACAGCTGCCGGCGGGGAAAGCAGGGGGTGCTGTGGTTGGACATTAGTGGGAATGCCAGGTAGCTGAGAAACAGACGCAACAATCGATGGTTGAGCAATGTGTCCTTGGGTAAGAGATGGCTGGGAAATTGTTGGTGGGCTTTGTAAGTTGGAGCTAGGAGGTGTGGGTGTTATCCCTGTCCTCTGAGGAACAGCAGTTCCCAGTGCCGGATTCTGAGCAAGAGTTCCCAGAATCGACATGATATGGGCCATTTGTGCAGACTGAGCTTGAATAGCCTTCGCCTGTCTTTGGAGGGTTGCATTCAACATCTCCAGGGTTGGAGTACCACCATCTGTTGCGGAATTGGGGCGGGTTTCCTCCCCTGAAGTTGTCTCAGTTGAGGGAGATCGAGTGCTGGCATCTTCATCGTGAGACATGGTTGCTTGCTAAATTCGATTCACGTCGGGTTCACCAATGTATACAGGAAGATACTTTGAGGAAGATCCAAGTGTACACCAGGGGTAGAGGATGGAAACACGTAGAGTGTAGGTCGTGAGTAGGGAGAGAGCAAGCAGTGATAACTAAGAGAGAGACAGTATGAAGATGGCCAAAACTTCAGTATGATCAGAAGAGTGCAATGAAGGGTTAACGATCCTATATATAGTGGAAATGTAACCGTTGTAGCGGGTTAATGCGCCTATTAATGGCGGCTTAATTACCTCAACCATAACGGCACGTTTGACCGTATATATAGGGACCATTACGCACTTCGCCCGTATATACCGGAACCGTTATGAGGTTGACCAGGTTAATGGGACACGTGGCCATAAATCTCTCAAAGTAGCTACCAAGGGTCGCGCGCGGGCTTGGTTGTCGCTCGCGCACGACAGATCTTACTCTAGCCTCCAAACCACTAAGTCCCTACAAGTCCCGTGTAGAATGATACACGAGGGGCCCTGTCTCGCAGCCCCCCATACGGATAAGCATATGTAATGCTCGTGTGATAATGGAGCACCACCAGATGTGCTAGATGACTGCCACGTGTAAGCTGACTCACGTGGCTAGAACGCAGTATCTACACTCACCAACAAGTTGATGCTGAAGCAGCGATTGTTTAGTCTGTACATGTCTGAAGGTACACATATCGGGGATCACCTGGACAAAATAAACACTATTTTCTTGAATTGCGTAATAGTGATGAGGTTGTGAGTGATGAAGATGCGACATTAATTCTGTTGGAGTCTCTGCCTCGATCGTATGAGGGTTTCATGCAGTCTTTCATTGTTGGAAAAGACACGATAAACCTAGAAGCTGTTAGCTCATCTCTTCACACCATGGATCTACGACATAGGGCCGCAGGCAAATGTTCAGACGATCATGCTACAGTTTGATGGACAAATGAGGAAAGGGTAGGGTGTACATGCAATTTGCATGCTCGAAGTTACCGTAGGATGTTTATGCCTACTGTAATGATAAATGCCACTGGAATAGGGGGTGCCAAGAAGAACCGTGCATCTGCAGATTTCGCAGCAGGTGGAGGGAATTCTGATGATGGCATAGTTCTCTGAGCCCCTTGGGGGTATCCGGGCTCCTGGTATGGAGCCTTGGGCGCATGATTCTAGTTCTGGCACGTAATCTGGTTCTGGCGGGATTGATTTATGGCGCGCATCGAGTTTCTATCACATTTAGGGAAATTCGGGGCGCATCTGGCATGACAAGTATATGACACTCGTCAATGGTGCATCGAGTCTGGAATTGACATTGTTGTGGTGCACTGGTTATGGCCCTATTTGGAGCGCATCAAGAATACATCTGGCCCTGCCTCAGTGAATGTATTCGAGTCTAGTTTAAGGTGGAGCACTTTGTTTATGTTTCTGGACGTATATTCGCGAATTTGGCACAGTCGTTGCAGGAACTCGTTGGAGTTGGAGCAACATTCGGCCCATCGGGGAGGCGTACTCGTTTTGCTTCTTGAAGACGCTTTAGTATCAGGTTTTGAGTAAAGAAACAATGATTATGGTTTTGGTTGCTACATGTGCTTGAGTTAAGGTGAAGATTTGTTTGAATAACTCAAACCCTAGCACATTTCGGCAAAGTAACAAGAAAAGAAGACAAGGAAACAAAGATTCAGCAGTTCGGGATGTCCATAGTGCTCCCACGAGCACAAATAGTGCTCCAGCGAGCTCATGGTGCTCACACGAGCATACGTTCTGCTCGCACGAGCAGGAAGGAGTCTGACGATTTTTGTGTTGTTTCCTTCTTGTCTTGGGGGCGGTTTAGGGTTACTTAGGCAGCAATTTTAGAGTCGTTATGTCTATATAAGGGTTGTCGAGTCGTGGCTAAGCTTGTGTACGAGTGTGTGAGTTGTAATTTGGTTCTCTCTCAATAGTATATCAGTTTTTTCCGGTCATGGAGGTAGTTAGCAACTTTGCTAGAGAAACAAGTTAATTCTTTTTGTGTTCTTAAATATTCTTTATTCATTCTTGCTCGATACTCCCTTTATAACACCAATAATGTTGGGCCTCTTGGTCTAGTTGAAAGCTCTCCGAAACTTTCGGAGACGAAGGGAAGGCGACACAGGACGGTCGAAACCCTAGCAAGATGACGACGACGGCGGGGTTTGATCCGATGAAACTAACGGAGAAGGAGAACCAGATAATCGACTTTGACGAGGAGTTCTGTTCCAAAGCTGAAGAAGGTTTCAAGTGGTGTCTCATCGGGAGATTTCTGACGGGAGGAGAAGTTGACTCCAGATCTATGAATTTTTTTTTTTGTAGAATTTGGAACAAAGGTGATCAGGTAAACTTCTACAATGTCAGTAGGAATACCTTTGTGTTTCAATTCCCGAACAAGGGTTTACTCGATAGGATTGCATCCGGAGGTCCATGGGCTTTCGATGGGGCGTTGTTGATGTTAAAGCCATGGAACTTGGGTGAGGAATCTAATCATCCATCCTTCGAAACTATGGATGTTTGGGTTCAAGTGCTGAACTTACCAATACACCTCGTCACAGAGATGGCAGGGAGGAAAGCAGTCCAGAACGTAGGCACGATTCTGGAATCGGATGCACGGGTTGACAACGAAGGATCGGATAACTATGTCCGTGTACGGGTGCGAATGCCAATTTTTGAAGCTCTCCCAAGAGGGACCTATGTCAATGTCAAAGGCTCAAAAGTTTGGCTAGACTTCAGGTATGAGCGGATACCAAGTTTGTGTAAGTGGTGCGGTTATCTTGATCACCACAGTCAAAACTGTGATCTGATTAAGGAAGGGGAAGAAAGGGAGGTGGATGAAGGATATGGAGAATGGATGTTGTACCACCCGCCAAAGAAGGGCAGAGCTAAGGCGGGGAATGTGCCGAAAAACTCACGAGCAGCCAATGAAAAGAAGGGGCAACGGACCACGCAGGAGGATACGCAGGGACTCTTCAACCTCAACAAGGGTGTGGAAGATCAGAAAGGGGGGGATAAGGGAACGGAGACGCCGAGTATGGCTCCTACAGAGGTCCGAATGTATAACAACCCGGGGTTTGAAGAAACTGGGGTAGAGATGAGTGTTGAAGCACCACAAACAGTTGCTCAGGAAAGAAATACGGGGATACCCCAAGAAGTAGTGACCCCCACTGACTTGGGAGGGGAGACTGGTGAGAGGACCAATGTTCCTACGGGAAACAAGAAGATGGGAGGGGGAAGTTGCCCAAATGATGGGAAGGATGGAGGAGGGGGAAACCCGAGACAGTCATCTCCTAAGAACAAACAAAAACCTTCTGCAAAGAAGGGGACGAGTGAAAGACCGACCACAACAAATGCCCGACCTCCATCCCCAAAAAGGAAAACAGCCCCGGAGTCCAGCCCATCATCCGCAGTGACTCATGAAGTAACTAAACGCAACAAATAGTTGGAGCTTGAGCAACGTTTCTTGGGGGCAATTGGTGTGAGGAAAGAAGTTGAGGACCCAAAAGTGGGGGTTAGCAAGAAGGTGGTGAGTGCCTCAAAAACTCTGAATGCGAGATTGGCGGAGGCTGCTAAGCAGCCCCGCCAGGCACAATGAATCTCATTAGCTGGAACGTGCGGGGCTTGGGGAACCCCGACACGGTCCGCACCCTTTGCGATCTAGTAAAGCGTAAGAACCCCCACTTGGTTTTCCTTACGGAGACCAAGGTCGATAGTAAAGAGATGGAAAAAATACGCAAGAAGTCGGGGTATGCAAAGGGGTTTTTCGTGAACCCTATAGGTAGCAAAGGGGGCCTAGGGTTTATGTGGGAGGAACAAGTTAACGTCACTATAAGGGGGTCGACAATCCATCACATCGATGCGATAGTGACGGAGGATAGCGGCTGCTCGTGGAACTTCACGGGCTTTTATGGAAGTCCGACAAAAGAAAACAGAAAGTATTCTTGGGAGCTATTGCGACGCATCAGACCACGGCCTAACGATTCTTGGCTAGTGGTTGGGGATTTCAATGCAATAGCCTCCGAGAATGAAAAGGAGGGGGGAAAAAGAAGTCTCTTTTAGCCACATAGCAGACTTCAAAGAAGTGCTTAGCGAGCTTGAGTTGCACGATTTGGGGTATCAAGGACATGCCTTCACGTGGAATAACAACAGGGTTGCTGACAATGTTCGGGAACGCCTAGATAGGGCAGTGGCGACAACCAGGTGGAGGGACAGCCATAGAGGAACCAGGGTCACTAATCTTGTGTGGCCAAATTCTGATCACAGTCCCATTCTCCTACAATGGGGCGAGGTTGAAGACCACCGTACAATTCGTCGTTTCCAATACGAACAGATGTGGCAGCAACATGAGGGTTTTGAACCCTTTGTGAAGGAAAACTGGGAACTTTCGGCTGGGATTGAGCTGAACCAGCGACTCCAAATGCTAGGCAACGAGTGTAAAGTATGGGACAAACAAGCTTTCGGATCTATTCGAAGACAAACGGAACAGTGTCGGAAAGAGTTGGAACAGCTAACTTTTAGGCCGGTGACGGAGGAGCTCAGGAGGTTAAAGATCGAAACCGAAAAAAAGATATAACAAGCTGCTAGAGTCCGAGGAAGTAATGTGGCGCCAACGATCAAGGGTAGAATGGTTAAAAAATGGTGACAGAAACACGAAGTTCTTCCACAGAAGGGCCACTATTCGGCGGGCAAAAAACACAATGGCAGGGCTGGAAAACGAAGAGGGTCACTGGACCACAAACGAGGAAGAGATAGCTGAAATTCTTGAAGGACACTTCGACAGTTTATTCAAGTCCAGCAATCTGACCAGGGCGGATGTTGATACTGCTTTGGAAGACGTGGAAGTAAGCATTGATCAAGAGGACAGAGAATACATGGAGGGGGTCTATACCGCTGAAGAGATTCGGACAGCCTTGTTTATGATGGCTCCGGACAAGGCGCCAGGAATTGATGGTTTCAACGCGGGATTCTTTCAAAGATATTGGAAGATTGTAGGAAGGGGCGTTACCAACACTTGCCTGGAGGTACTAAACAATGGGAAAGATCTGGAGGCTCTAAACAAAACCTTGATCGCGCTTATCCCTAAAGTGAAGCAGCCAAGGAAGCCAGGTGACTATCGTCCTATTAGTCTATGTTCCATTATTTATAAAATAGTTGCAAAGTCTATGGCAAACAGACTAAAGAGGATTCTTCCGAAAATTATTAGTGAGAATCAAAGCGCCTTTGTTCCAGGACGTTTGATCTCCGATAATATTCTTACAGCCTTCGAGATGATTCACTCTTTAAAAACCCGGAAAAAAGGAAAATCGGGGTTCCTTGCCCTAAAAGTGGACATGAGCAAAGCCTATGACCGGGTGGAATGGGGGTTTGTGTGCGAAACTCTCTCTCGGCTAGGTTTTGGACCTAAGTTCGCTAGCCAGGTGATGAACTGTATATCGACTGTCAGTTTTGCTTTTATTCGGAATGGTCAAGTCTCGGGTTGTGTTAATCCCGAGAGAGGATTAAGGCAGGGGTGTCCGCTTTCCCCTTACCTCTTCCTAATTTGTAGTGAAGTCTTATCGAGATCTGTAACCGCAGCAGTCGATCATGGCGACTTGGCGGCAGTCACAGCCTCTCGGGGGGGACCAGCTGTGTCCCACCTTTTTTTCGCTGATGACAGTTTGTTCTTTTTACAGGCGAGTACAAAAGAAATATCTAAACTATTACAGATTATCAAAACATATAGTGATGCATCGGGGCAGCTGATCAATGTGGAAAAGTCCGCCATCGTCTTTTCATCAAATGTCAAGACCGACGTTAAGAAAGCTGTGCTAGAGCACTGTGGCATGGAGGAAGTGGCAAAATATGATAAGTACCTCGGCCTCCCTACAACAATGGGGAGAAACAAATCTGTGTCTTTTAACAATCTACTTGAAAAATTGAGCAGTATTTTGAAGGGGTGGAAGGAGAAAACACTCACCCAAGGGGGGAAGGAGGTCCTGGTCCGAGCAGTTGCAGAGGCAGTGCCAACGTACGCGATGGCGTGCTTCTTACTCCCTGATGGAATCTGCGACAAAATGGAGCGGCTCATCAGACAATTTTGGTGGAGTAAAACCGGTCAAGAAAGGGGAATTCCGTGGGTCAGTTGGAACAAGATGCAGAAACAAAAGAAGGACGGGGGGTTGGCGTTTCGCGATTTCAAAGCTTTCAACAAAGCGATGCTAGCTAAACAAAGTTGGCGGATTTTACAAAGACCAAACTCAATCCTCTCAAAGGTATTAAAAGCAAAATATTTTACAAATGATACCTTCCTTGAAGCAAAACTAGGGCACAACCCCTCCTTTGCGTGGAGGAGTATTCTGGAGGGGAGAAAGCTGCTGAGTAGGGGTCTGCGATGGAAAGTGGGAAACGGAGAGTCTATTGGGCTCCATGACCGATGGATACCGAGGAAAAACTTGTTCTCCCTAATCACGAGGACACCTGAAACAGCAAACTTGAGGGTTAGCAATCTGATACAAGAGGACCAAAACAAGTGGGATGAACAGAAGCTTCAACAACACTTGAAAATTTGGGACATACCAGAAGTCCTAAACATTCAGCTGCCGGAGATGAGACGCAGGGATCGACGGATCTGGCATTTCGAAGAGGATGGCATTTACAAAGTAAAATCGGGGTACAAACTAGCCTTGGATCCAGAAATTACAGCTCAACCAGAAGGCTCGACTCCACAAATCTGTCCCATTGCAGAGGTCTGGAAACTGCATATACCAACAAAGATTAAACATTTTGTTTGGAGAGCAAATCTGGACTGCCTAGCTACTTCGACCAATCTACAGAAAAGAGGTGTACAAATTAGACGTCTTTGTCCGTTATGTCATAGCCACGAAGATTCTAGCAAACACCTTTTCCAGGAGTGCAAGAAATTTTCTGCTATGTGGGAATCGATCTTTGGCGTAGAATTTGCAAAAACCAGATCTACTACAAAACTTAAGCTATGGATCCAAGACCAATTCATCAAGACACACAGTAAACATCAAGGCCTCTTTTGCCTCACTCTTTGGGAAGTATGGTTATGTAGAAACAAAGCTCTCTTTCAGGGAGTCAAACCGGACCTAAAAATTCTCCCCGAGCTAATTAATTCAAGATTTGAGGAGTGTGAAGAAGCTCACCAGAAGGGAAAGAGAAGAGTACCTGATTCATCAAGTTCCAACGAACAGATCTGGGAAAAGCCTCCGGCTGGTATGGTCAAAGTCAATTATGATGGAGCCTGGAACCCCTCAACAAAAACTTCATTGGCGGGAGTTGTAATCAGGGATGATAATGGTGGTTTTGTGATGGCGGCGTCGTGTAAACTTCGGACATGCGACTCGGCGAGAGAAGCAGAACTCAGAGCGGCACTCTTGGCGATGGAGGTGGCCATTAGCAAAGGGTTTCGAAGAGTGGTGCTGGAAGGAGATTCAACTACGGTGGCAAAGATGATTAGGCGAGCTCTCGCCGGAGAGGAATGGGAAGACTACTCGAATGCAGAGGAAGCTATTGAGACGATAAGAACAAAACTTCGGGAACTGGAAGCGCTAGAAGTAAATGTAGTTCCACGCCGAGTTAATGAGGCAGCTGACTACGTGGCAAAACGTGTGAACGACAGCCAATGCTTATCACTTTGGGAAACGGAACCAGACTGGCTCCATCAGTTTTTATTCAGTGCGTCGGTTGTAACCGTTCCGTAATTGCGTCCGTTTTTTAATATATATTTTTCCCTCAAAAAAAAAATAACACCAATAATGCTACATTTGAAAATAGTGCCCAGTTTAGAGTTCTCTGCTATCTAAAATACCGGATCAAAGTGACATGATTGCGGATAAAAAAATTTAAGTAGCAGGACGTATGTAGTATTTCCTAGAATAAAGTTAGTGTTGCCACGTCAATGCCACATCAGGACACTGTATTAGTAGGTACCACTCTGTCCCACCTCTTTTGCACCATTTGAATTTTTATCACTATTCGTGACCCGATGATTTGGATAGCAAAACTTTGCAATTTTTCGATAACTTTTTAGTAATGTTGTAGAGTAACTCTTATTCTATCAGACCATAAAAAAAAATTATCGAAAAATTATGCGATTCAAATCACCGGGTCAAAGTAACCCAGTTACGGATAAAAAGTCCAAATGGTGTGTTAGAGGACGGAGTGATACTAATAATACATTTTTTGAGCGAATGTACTAATAATACATTTAAATGAAATACATCTGGAGTTTTTTCACTATTTTGAATATTTTACAATTAGTCCAGTAATAAATCAGTTCAATTACAACATTCGATCCATGAAGTACTGCCAAGTTTGGTCCTTCAGTAACTACTTATGTTCCAACTCAATTCTGTAACACATCCGGATTACCACAGCATTTGAGTTTCGTGTCCACGATCTCAATCCAATTATTTTCTTTGACGATAAAGTAATAACACTACGAGTACGATTTGCGGTTATATACCTTTTTCTTTTGGAGCGTAGGCCACATTCTATGCTGACAGGAGGGGGAAGTTCGATTATGATGGGGATGGAAGTTCGATGACTAGTTTATGACTTTAGAAAAGAGATATAATCTTATTGAGACTCCACCTATCTTTTTGCTATATATCTCTCCTATCTGACATCATGTGGCAGATTACACTCTCCGGCAGATATTATTTATTTATTTATTTTGAGGAAAAGCAGATATTATTTTAGAGGGAGCAATAGATCACTAGATTGAGAATTATTTTCTAATTTTGCAAATTCAAGGAGAAAAAAACTCTCTTTCAAAAGGCTCAAAATTGCATTAATGAGGTTCCTCAAAAGAGCTCCATCATTCCTAACAGAATTGTCATATTTGACAATTTAAGGAACTGATTCGAGTATTCGACTTGTAAATTGATACCAGAATGAGCCGTGCTAGGGGGACAAAAAATCAAACAGAAATTTGAACAAAAAGTGACGTGACATATGCCACATCAGTAGCTTTTCAAATATCACCTATATTCATTCTTACTATTTCCTTCATAATCTTCACTACGGAGTTCTACTTATGACATGTTTCCATACACATCACTTTATGTTCAACTTTTTGTATGAGTTTTTGTTCACTTAGACTTTTCCTACCAGAATTGTTTTAGATTTCTATTCAATCGTAACGATCCAGGCATTTGTTAACTTTCTTAAAATGGTGTAACATTTCTGCTAAAAAAATCGTGTTATATCAAAATAGCACTGCGACATTAAAAAGATATTACCAGATTTTTGTGTTATCTAAAAAACCTTATCACAACGCGTGTCAATATCAAACATGATTATGATTTTGGTACAGAAGGAGCACATCAATAAACAGAAAAATCATGCATCATTTTGGTTTGCCAATCATAAATAGGTTTGAAGATATTACTACAATTTCAATTAATTTTTTCATCTCACTGTCGGTATCTTTATCTACTCTAGTTCAGCTAACCAGCCCATATTCATCTGTCACATTCAATGCATGCATCTTCTTTGAAGTTTGCATTAACTGTTTCATTGCCCTATATTTGATTTTATTCTAAACATTTTATCACAGTTTTATTGAGTAACATCTTCCATTAAATAAATAACGGGTCTGATTTTTTATTGTCTCTCACTTAATAAAGATGTAATTATGTTTTGAGCATAAAATATTCAATTGCAAAAGTCTGCACTCTGCAGACATAAAATATTTAATTTCATAACTTAATTAATCCATCATTTCATTTTATGTCTAAATAAAGAGATTTATAGAGTGATCTCATAACACGACAACCAAATCTCCAATCACATGGTCACATAAAATAATATTTCCGATCACGTCGACTGTCAACACTTGAATGGTTATGATGAATCCTCGACCAACACGTCAGCGCAATTAACCGATGATTTTAACTAATCAATCACACTTATTAATTACTAATTGTTGTCCTTTAACTTCTTAATTCTAGAACCCATATCTCTCTCCTAATAATAAATCCTTGATTTTCTCAAAAAAATAATAATAATAAATCCTTGAAATCTTCTCCCTTTAAAGGGTGGGCTATATAACTCAAGTGTTTGGGGGAGGAAGCAAAGTAACAAATGCATGTTTTGACCAACTCAAAACCAACCAACCAACCAGCCATGGCATCTCAAAAAACAAAGAAGAAACACCACCACCCACCATGGCAAGATCTAAACCCTTTCATCCTAACAAAAGTGTTCTCCTTCCTAAGCATCAATGACCAATTGTTTGGTCCACCTTTTGTGTGTCACTCATGGCTCTCAGCAACCATAGACACCCTCTTCAAGAACTCAGTCCTTGATCTTCAATTGCTAGACACCCTTGAAGAAGAGAATCAAAGGCTGAGATTCACCCACCTCCTCAAACTTGCCATTGACCAATACCCAGATTGGAGTTCCATCTATTTCCCTCAAAAACACATGTTGGGCTACTTTGGTACCATGTACATATCAGAGAAGACTCCAAGCATCTCATGTGTTGTTTCTTCTTCTCAAGCTGATTTCTCAATCTTCATGTCTCTCCTTTACTGGAAAAACTTGAGGATTTTTCGGGCTCGGATCGGGCCGGAAGCCGGTATGGTGTGGATGGAACAGTTGTGTGATTACTGCAAGGAGATAAGTGAGTTGAGGATTCAAGGCACATTGATGGATAAAGAAGTGAGATGCATGGTTAAAGGGCTTCCTCTGCTTCAAGTTGTTGATCTTTCTGAGTCTACTTTATCATCCAATGGTTTGAAGATTTTGTTGGATGGTGAGAAGTTGAAGTGTCTTAGGGAGGTGAATGTATTGCACTGCAAATTCAAGGACGAAAACGGGAAGAAGTATGACATTAGGGAAGATTATGTGAAGCTGAAAGAGTTCAAGAAGGAAGTTGTTGAGAAAGCTTCAAAGGTCAAGAGTTTGAGGAGGTTCATGCATTGCCTGGTGAAAACTTGTGCAAGTTGTAAAGAAAACGAGTCATCTGATAAGGAGAAGACTTAGCAATGTATCCAAAAGTTATGTAGTTTTGTTACTTTAGTTTATATTTTTTTCTTCTTTCACATATTGCAATGTGCGTGACACAAGATATCACTATTCTCCAAGTTTAAACAAGAACATGAATGAAATACTATATCTGTTTCGCCTGAAACTTTTGACTTTTCACATTATTCACCGGGTCACTTTCATTTGGTGATTTGATTTGCAAAACGATGCAATTTTTGATAATTTTTTAATGTTGTTACATATTGAAAAAATTATCAAAAAAATTGCTCCGTTTTGCTATCCAATTTATGGAATATAAGTGACAATATTACGATGAAAAAAATCAACTGAAAAGTTTCAGGCGAAACAAGCGTAGTAATGCCATCAATCGTGCTTGATGAGTAATGGGTCTTGTTTGTAGGGGCGGATGTAAATTGTGAGTTGTGGGGGCTATAGACCCCACTCACTTTTCCCAAATTGAAATCTCGCCATTATTGTTCTTAGTTTTTTTCCAGTTTATCGCTACAAAAATCGCACTATACCCCCCTCCCCCCCCCCCCCAACTTTTACAAATTTAAATATTATATATATATAAATATATTTTATTTACATTTTTCATTTTTAACCCCCACTACAACGAATTCCTGGATCCGCCCTGCTTATTTGGATGAGAGAATGTGCCCTGCCGACCAAGTTTGCAAACTTTAACATTGAAAACACATGTCCCTACAAATAACCATAAAGCACGCCAAACACCTAATCCTCTCCCTGAGTTGATGCCCACAACTAGGTTAAAGATCCGAAAAGCCACAGGTCCCACCCACGTACTTCATTTTGTTTTGTATTTTTTCGAGATGCATGAGGTGTCTGCAAAGTATAGCATGTCGGCTTCTTATTTCGATAAGGGTATGATAAACATCACAGTTCTCGTGATACATCTGCAACAGAAAATAAATTACATCTAGACAACTGGTGTGGTGTAGTGTCTTTGTGTTTTTAGAGACACAATTTCTTTTGAAAGAAAAAAAAAAAATAAAAGTATGGCCAAATGCGATTTCAAAAAAAATTGTATCAAACAAATCTATTTGAAAAGAGGGTTCCCAAACATGCATTCAGCGTATCATTGTATAGTACCCACAAGGCTAACTATAGCTGCAACTAGTTTGTACCGTTGCATAGTACCAACAAGGCCAACTATAGCTGCAACTAGTGTGTACCATTGCATAGTACCAACAAGGCCAACTATAGCAGCAAGCCAGCAACTAGGAGTCAATGATATCTACCACATTGACATGTAGTCCTTACCTGAAAAAAAAAAAATCAAGAAATGACAGAACAGTCGTCAGAGCCTCTAATTGTGCTGTATCCATCTGAACCTCCAAGTTTTTCTTCAACCAACAACTTCAAACAACTGCTCAAATCCACATATTTCAGTACTAAATATCTCTTGAAAAATGCATAGTTCATGATTAACATAGTAGTCTTCGAAAGCCGATTTTCTAAAAATACAACATTGCAGAATAGAATAGAATAGCCCCTAAACACTAGTAGCAAGTGTTAAAAACCGGATTTTACAGTCCCACGTTACCATCCCAAAGTACACAAACTACAACAAACTGGCAGTAAATTGAAGGACCCAATTCTGTGTTTGGCAAGTTCCCTAGGCAGAGCAACAATTGGCTTTTTTCACAGCCGAGACATCATCCTTGTTTCCCATGCTGATGGTTTGACCTTTGGGTAAGGCGGTGGGGTCGTCTCCGACTTCGAGGGCTTTCTTGCTGACAACATGGTGGATTTGGGTGAGGACTTCTGTGAAGGCGTTCTCGACGTTGAGAGACTCGAGGGCGGATGTTTCCATGAAGAAGGTTTTCTCTCTCTCGGCAAAGGCCGTGGCGTCTTCGGTCGAAACGGCGCGGAGATGGCGCAAATCCGCTTTGTTGCCCACGAGCATTATCACGATGTTTGAGTCCGTGTGATCGCGGAGCTCCTTCAACCATCTCTCAACATTCTCGAACGTGACGTGGCGGGTGACGTCGTAGACGAGCAGTGCGCCGACAGCTCCTCGGTAGTATGCACTAGTGATTGCACGGTACCTTTGGACATGAAAATTACATCAATCAAACCGGTCAAAACTATTTTCAAGCTAACTAGCACAAATTATAATGATTCTTCCAAGATTACCCCAAGATAAGCTTTGAGCTAAAGCTGCAAGGTATTGAAAAAATCCGCACAACGAAGAGCCAGAAGCATGATAATATGAGATGTTAAGAATGGCAATGAAAAATCTAGTAAACACTGCATATCGCATCAAATTAAACGAAAAACTAAAACCGAAAGCCTTAAGGAACAAGGGCTATGTTCACTTAGAACACGCCATAAGCACAAAATCATCTCTTCACTGGAAAGAGGAAAGAAGTGTGGTTCTGATAAATTCCTATGAAGGTCAGCATATATTGATCACACATTAATAGCATGCACAAATGATCGAGCTATTTAAATTTGAAAATTTCAAGGGATGATCATAGCGTGGGATGATTTCGTGAACCGATAGTGTTGACTTCTACACTGCAAAGTCTACAAATATATTATCGAGTTACAAAGTAATTTTTAATGTATAAGTTTACAATCACTGATAGCTAAGATGCTTTAATGCACAACAATGCCCAATGACCTCACGTTGGTTATAGCAAACTACAGAAGTGAGCATACTTGTTATACAGCCATTACGAAACCAAAGAACTTGAGCCTTGTGACAACACAATGTTAATTGTGATTAATTTCTATAGAATGGTGGTAGAAGTTAGAAGTGCAAGTCTACCAGAAAACCTGACAAACCGGTCAATATTTGAAACCATTAGAGCATCTCCCACCCATCACTGATCTCTATTTTTCACCATTTCGACATGTTTTTTGACACCCCAAATTACCAAAAATTATGGCGAATTGGTAGCCCTGCCACGGTGTTTGACCAAAAAAGCACCTTATCACCCGCTCTCTATACTTGCACCAAATTTGGTTATATAGAGATGGGCATCTCCCAAGTCCAACCCCTCTCCGCAGTTCCCCAAACAAAAACCATTCAATAATTGCACCAAACTCGGTGGCAAATGTAGAGAATGATACAATCCACACATTTCATAAATTAGCATTTAAGGTGGTTACTTTTTATATTTTTTATAAATAAGTGAATAATAATGGTTTTTATATTTTTATCATTAATTAATTCGAACATTCTCTTAATTGATCAAATTGTATTTAATAAATACACTAATTATTTTTATTACAGATAACTGGTTATATTTAATAAATACTATAGATTATCCCGTATTGTACGTAATTAATATGTCGGGTGCATAAATTTAGCTACAACTATTAATAGATATTTTGTGTATCGTTAAATATTGTACCTATTATTATTAATTAAGTATTCAATGGCAATCTATAAATATGCCTACATTATTGGTAAATAATTTGGAAACTTTGGGATATAATTATTAAATAGTTTTTTGACATTTATTAAGAGAATGCACCAAGTATTATTTGTGAACAAATATAATAAAAAGAACAAACGGTTCGACAAAATAGCTTCTTTATTAAATAAGAATAGGTTAGTGGTCATTCAAAATACATGTGCGAATGATATGATAATTGGTAAGAGTGAATACAATAATGAAATGAACTACAACTGTGGAAGAAATCAGATTAACAATATGGTGATGAATGTGGTGAAATGCCACAGCAGACCAATAAAATCATTTTCTAAAAATGATGAAATGGTGAAAACATTATTTAACTAGTTGGCGTTCAGTCTGGCAAAAAGGGCGGGAGACTAAAAACACCATATCTTTCACCACGTGGCATGTATGGTGAAAATGATGAAATGGTGTGTTGAGGCCTTAAGGGTGGGAGACCAATCCCTTGTTGAGAAGGGTGATAAAATAGTGAGGGTGGGAGGCGGAGATACTCCTACTAAGAGTTACAATAAAACTTCTCGTTTCTGCTGGTTCTTTCAGTACACATTATGAGAATTTCACTTTGCAAGCCATTTTTGAGCAAACATCATAACAGTGAAATATATAACAGAATACTGATGTAAGAACCTAGTTCAATTAAAAGCTTGAGGCCTCACAATGTTTTACTGTTCGGTGGAATATCATTCAGTAACAGTCACGTTCAAAGTGTCATTAACATACTGGAACCCTATCACACACTACCACGGAATTGCCCTTGGGGAAATGCTCTCGAGACTTACTACTATTAGAAATTATAGGAAGGTTCCAGGTAGGTGGTATTCCTCGAAATATAAGAACCATGGGAATCCTACTCTGTCAAACGCAATACAGTTTCCGCGTGCTAAGATTCCAAATTTCTAAAATTGTAACTTATGGAGCTGCATGAGGGTGAAACTTAGGAGATGTGACATGATCCTCTTAAGATGTATAATTTGTTTATCTTTTGGCTTTGTGGGAGAGAGTAATGTTTTTGGTGGAGAAATATAGCTTAATAATAAGTGGGTAGCGGTTCCCTTTTGTACAGCAAGATGGAGGGAACCTGGGGTCACTCTTTCTTGTAGGGGAAGTAGTAATGAGTAATACCTTTGTCCAATATATCTGCCCCTTTGACTTTTTTTGCGCATTTTGAAGAATCTATTCCACTTGTACAATGACACAATTACTTGTTAATCTTTTTATAATATTGTACTATAATTAAGACTAAAACAATATGAAAAGATTAACAGGTAATTGAGTCGTTTTACAAGTACATTCACCTCCTTGATGCATGAACAAGTCAAATGGACAGTTATATTTTGGGACGGAAGGAGTAATAACAGCTCATTGAACTATTTCTGATGTCCACTGCGGTATCTTAGATCCCCATTTATGTGGAAAGCTATATGAAAGGGGAGGCCCCAACCACAATGGCAATTTTGTGTGTGGGGCAGTTAAGATCTTCAATATTGTGAAACATATCTACATAAATCTGTGTTATGACTTATGAGTAAGGAGGACCTAAACATCGTTGATTCATTCTAATGTTGCATCTCCAGTGTGGAGTATGCATTTTGGTTTGTTTAAAGATGCTTGGATAGCAACACGCTACATCTTGCTAACTGTGATGGAAAAGGGATGAGAGAAAAATCGGTAGCTGCTCAGTCTGTGTCTTCGTCCTAAAAAGGCACTGTTTTGAGCTTGTGCCTAGAGACTGACAAATGTCTTACTTGCACCAAAGTCACATTTTTTTATTCTTTGCCCCTTTTAGTTCTTTTAAAATTATTCTACTTCGTACCAGAAAGACCGTCTTGCTTGACTTTTCACGCATTCTAAGGAGGCAATTTTAATATCTAATTGCTAATCTTTTATTGTTGTGTAGTATTACCGAAACACTGCAACATTGTGAAAATATTAACAAGTTCCCGTGTCGTTTAGATAGTCAAATCACTTCCTTAAAATGCGTGAAAAGTCGAGCATGACAGTTGTTTTGGGACGAAGGGAGTCTTTGTTCTTGAGGTGAGAACAGTTTATGTTCACTGTACTTGTGATGCACCCACTCCTCTCTCTTATGTCACAATTCCACGGATGGCAAGTTACTTTTATTAGAAATCAAATGAAGAACACCTAAAATTTTCTTCATTAGCTTGCATGTGAAGGAAATAGTGGTAAAGAGCTTTCCATAAGTGATGCCCATTCCCCGCGTGTGCAGGATAAGCGAGCTTGTCACCGATAAAACAGGGCTCGGGCCCACGGACCACGACCACATGCCTAGGTGTTTCTGATTCTAGTCCATTTTTAGGATAGTCTCTTTCAATCCCCAAAAGGTCATATTCTCTGAGCAATCTATTTTATTTCTCCGTCTCCAAAGCTCAACAGTAAAACTGCTCCACATGTTTCGCTTTGAGCTAAGAATACCAAATCTGTTGGTTTATGATTCTATCATTGTTTGTAAGGAGATGGAAATAGCTTTTAACTAAAGTTAAATTTTTGCAGCTACTCCAGTTCTTCAGTAAGTTTTAGTTGATAAGTATTCTACAATTCGTAGCTGATTAAGAAATGAGCTGCAAAACCATATCCTGTGAATGAGCCCACATATATGTTATGCACAAACTGAATCGAGAGCAACAGATACAGATCTCAACTGTTTGCAAGCCCACATATATGTTACGCACAAAGTGAATCCAGAGCAACAGTTACGGATCTCAACTGTTTGCAAGGCAAAACGAGATAGTGGAACACCATGACGTTTTAACGTAGCTGTCAACATCAATTATGTAACATTCATCAGGGATCCCATCATTATTGTTTCTCTGGTAGTTTACCTAATTACATCAAAATTAACATTGTCATCTCCTATTATAGGGTTGCATCTTGCAATAACACCATAATTGTCAAATCGAGATTCAAACAGTGAATCAAAATTCATCTTCACTGAAGCGCGAGTCGAATCGTGAATCATAAAGATACGCTAGCAACATTTTTACGTACAAAGAATAACATATTTTGTAAAACTATAACATTGGTGACAATATGTTCATATTTTTACAAAAAGAAATCTCATTTTGTAGAAACTTGCATCCGTCACTAGCGATTAGGAGGGTTCACACATCTAAAAGATAAGAATGATGAAAATATACGAGGTATGTGGACCAAGGAACTACAAGGTGCCAAAGAGATGGAAAACATAATATCATTAGTCTTGGACTTGAGAAACATGTACTAGTCATTCTAAAACTAGCATATGTCACAAAACAACCAGAAACGTAGAACCGTTATTGACTGGAGCTCTAACTCGATTAGACGTTAAACTGAATCGATGGTGAATCGTACGAATTGGTCTGAATTGCAACCAAATCGTAAGGTACGGTCTTTTGAATCGGAATTCGGATATTTTTTGTCCATTTAAGATTCATTGAGGGATTCACACGGTTTCATGGGTGAGATCGAATTGTAGGATATGAGGCCCGACTCGTAAGATTCTGATAACTATGTGCAGCACAAGGAATCTATAGGGAAAAAAAAACTATATCTTTTATCAAGCTATTCTTATCCATACTGGAAGGGACTAAGTGTCATAACTCTAAAACACATGCTTACTGCAACATTTCACAGTTTTTAGGTTGATAAGCTACTCCACGTCTCCAACCATACTGGAAATGACTGAACTTCAGTAGCGTATAGCATGGATACCCTTCCCGTATGGATATGGTCTGAAATGCAACAAATTCTCATTGATCTTTCAGATATTCATTGGACATGGGCAATGGTGAAATGCTATACAACAGGTTATTTCAGGTGCTACACACTTGCTCGTTACTGGTCCCCCGTTTATAGTGCAGATACGAACAGGAAAATTACCAACTCTAAGACCATGAACACTCGGCGTCTCAGTATCAAGCTAGTGAAACATAGCCACTCATATATCCCTTCAGGGAGAACAACAGCACATGAGCTTACAAGGCAACCAATCATACACTCGTTGAACAAGCAGCCACCTCATCAAAAACGGAACTTAACAATAAGCTTGCCACAACCTTAAGATAAAGTCCATTGCTAATAGATATGGACACTTATCTTTGAAGTGTTTCCATGCAACAACGAAGCATAGCTCTAGTATGCAGCAATATACATCTAGGTTTCGGAGGTCATATAGCATTGCAGAAAATGAGCACAGAAGTTAAATTAAAATGCCATCAGACAATAAGTCTTTCTTCTAACTGATATCTAATAAGTATCAACTGATACAATCTATAAAAATGTTAAGAAGTTTCTTCTACTAAGCAGTGGAAGTGCAAAATGACAAGATATTTAAACATAATCTGGTAGAACTCGGGTTAAGGACTTTACATTATAGCAGGCTCAAGTGGGTGGACATCCATACTCCATGAATATGCATACTCCGTTTGGAGAAGCTACTGTCAGGCAAGCTGAAGTGATGAAGAGTGTTCTTGAAGACTTTTGTGAGGACGCTGGCCACTCTATTAGTTTGGAGAAGTCCAAGGTGTTTGTGGCTCCTACTGTCTCTAGGGTTACTGCTGCTAATGTGTGTGCTGTTTTGGGTATGGATCTTTCTGCTGATCTGGGAATGCATCTGGGGATGCCTATCATCCATGACAAATGGAATAGAGCCAAGTTCCAGTTTATTATTGATAAACTTCACAAGAAGCTGACTAGCTGGAAAGCTGTGCAGTTATCTTTAGCAAGTAGGCTTACTTTGATCTCCTCTGTATTGCAGGTTCTGCCTTCTTATGCAATGCAGTCTTCCCTGTTGCCTAGGTCTGTCATCTTGGAAATGGATAAAATTTGTAGAAGATTCTTGTGGGGGGGGGGGGGGGGGGGGGGGGGGGGGGGGGGTTATGAGGAAAAGGCCAAGTTGTCTTTAATCAATTGGGATACTGTCCTCTTGCCTAAAGAATGTGGTGGTCTAGGGTTAAGGAATTTGGGGGACTTTAAGCTGGGTGGAAATTGGTGACTAATTCTGATTCTTTTTGGAGTAAGGAGATGACTAGGAAATATGGGTCCCCTCTTGCAGATGATGCCATAAAACCTTCTTATTCTAGGTGTTGGAAGCATATTGTCAAGTGTTTGAGGGCTGTGAAGAGTAATGTTGGTCAGTTGGTGAATTCTGGATCCACTACACTTTTTTCTGGGTTGATAAGTGGTTGGGCAACTTCAGGTTAATGGATGTGGCTACTAGGCCAGTGTCTGATGATGATCTACTTTCTACTGTGAGGAGTATGTGGGATAATGAGCTGGGTTGATCTCAGGAGTTGGTTGATGCTCTTCCTTCTGTGTTTTTTGAGCTTCTTAGCACTGTGGTGTTAAGTAGATCTGATTGATCAGAAGTTGTGGCTTGGCTCTTCGGCTGGTAAGTTCTCTGTTGCTTCTGCTTATCAGGTTATTAATATGCAGTCTGAGTTGCATCCTCATCATGGAGGTTGGAAGAAGATTTGGAAAAATAATGGGTTTCAAAGATGGAAAACATTGTTATGGCTTTTGAGACATGACAGGCTCTTAACTCAAGTTCTGAAATGGAGGAGGGGTATTATTGGTAATAATCTGTGTCTTCTGTGTCAAGAAGCCCCTGAATCTTCTCTTCATGCAGTAAGGCTATGTTTGGTTTGTGGAAAATGTGAAGGAAAAGAAAATGATTTTCTTTCTATTTTCCATAACGTGTTTGGTTGAAAAATTATTTCAGGAAAGGAAAACAAAAGGAAAACAAAAGGAAAATTTTGATTAAGAAAACGGAAAATTTATTTTCCATCCAAAAACCAGCGGAAAAGGAAAAGGAAAAGAAAAAATTGTCGCGTCCCTCCCCTGTCGCTCTCGCGCTCTCTCTCTCCCAAAAAAAAATTGCCGGAATATTCGTCGGAGAGATATGAATATTCGATCGGGAATACGATTGGGCTGTGGATTCGCCGGAAATAATGGTGATTTCTGGTTTTGGTTTCTCAATCGCAGAGCAAGAGGCGTGGGTTTGGGGTTGGGGTATATTTCTGGGTTTTTGCAGATGGTAGTGGTGCTTGGTTTGTGTTCCAGGCGATCTGAGTTTGGGACGAAGCAATCCGCCGACGGTCGACGGTTGGGTACGACGGAAGCGGTGGTGATTGCTTTGGTTGTCTCCGTTCTAGGTGGTCGTTGGCGGACATACCTGGGTTTGATTCGACGTGGGTTTGATTCGGCTGGGGCGGTGGAGCAGTAGAGACCCTTCACCGGCGCCGGAGAAGAAGACTTTTTCCGTCGGTCGGGTCAAACCCGCCAATACAGCATCCTCGTGGCTTCGACGGAATTCGGATCTGTTTTAGAGAGAGACGAAGCTGGGAGTGGTTGGTTGTGTTTATCCGATTGTGCCTCTGTGTGTGGTGTGTGAGTGTAAGTTTTCTAAAAGACATAAATGCCCTTAAAGAGAAAGTAGCCACTAGATTTGGTTTGGAGGTTAGTTTTGTAATTTCATGGACAAGTAGGGACTTTATCTTGAACATTGTGATTGTGTCAATTGATAATTTTTTTATATATAGATGTGTCACACAAATGAAAAGAAAATCACATTACGCTATTCTGATACTGTGTTTGTGATAGGGGCTTGGTTTTAACAAATTTGATTTTTGTTTCTTTTTCTATAATTTGAATTTCACTTTCATTTTTCTTTTCTCAAGATTACACTAACCAAACAAGAGAAAGAAAGTTAGTATATTTTCTTTTCATTTCCCAACAAGCACCAAACACAAAAAAGAAAATAGTTTTCTTTTCCGTTTCTTTTCTTTTCTTTACGTTTTCCTTTCCTTTTCATTTTCCAAGAACCAAACGTAGCCTAAGAGATTGTGGTTGGGTGAGGAAGGTGTGGTTTTCTCTTGTTCACAATGACTCTAGAGAGAAATCATTTTCTCTTGATTTGGTTAGTTGGGTGGATTCTAATTTGGTTGCTAATTGGGGGGTGGTTAGGAAGATTCCTTGGCCTACTATTTTTTCTACTGCTGTTAGCTTATTCTGATTTTGGCATAACAAGCAGTTGCATAAGCTGGATTGGTGTAATCCTTCAGATATGACTGCTCATATTCTGAATCAAGCCAGTTTTGTTGCTAATAATTCAGCTCTTCCTGGGTTTAATTCTCCCTGTCCAGTGTTGGTACATTGGAGGAAGCCTGCTCAGGGTCATTTTAAATTGAATGTAGATTGTGCTGTTTGTCCTTTGTCTGGGAAAATGGCTGTTGGTGTGGTGTGTAGAGATGATCAAGGGTTATGGAAATGGGGGGTGAAGAGAAGAATTGATCAAGGGAATGTTCTTGGTGGTGAGATCTGGGCTATCTGGGAAGGGGTTTCTTTTCTTGCAGATTTGAATTTATCTGCTGCTATTGAATCTGATTCTGCTAGTGCTGTGAAGCTGGTTCAGAGTAGTGCTGATTGTTCTTCTTGGCCTCAGATTAAGAGAATTAAGGAGGTGCTGGTTTCTACTAATAGCAGTGTGATCTTTGGTTGCAGAGAAGTGAATAGAGTAGGTGACTGTTTAGCTCATGAGGGTTTACAGCTTTTAAATTTTGATAAATGTTTTGTTGCTCATCCCTCCCCCCCCCCCCCCCCTTCTCATATTGGGCTGGTGGAGGAGGATTTAAATGGTGTAGGCTGTGTTAGGTTTTTGTTTTAGGGTTTTACCCTCCTTTTGTACCACAAAAAAAATTTGCATACTCCGTTACACAGAAGAAACCCGAAATGCCATTGCCCAAATGTTTTTCTGAAGACCGTGATAGCATACACAGGACTGAAGTTCAACCATCATGGAAATTATGGACAACAAAAGAGAGAGAAAGGGGGCTGTAACGAAGGTAAATTACACATACACCCCTGGGGGTTGGCACTACCACACTGACTACCCCTGTAATTTGGTATACAACGCTAACGCCCTGCCCGAAGGGTTTGTTCGCGTAATAGCCTGTAGAGATAAGAGAACGGCCATTATGGATTTCTCTTCCACAAAGAGTCAGAGAACCCGTGGCACTCCTTATAGAGTATAGACAGGTATGCAAGGAAACTATTTCCCCATGTCAAAAATATTGAAGCACGGTACAGGAATATTTTGCGCCTCAAATTCCAAGGTCAATACTTGAGTCATTAGATGCCCTACAGCTATGTTGCACGAGTTCTTCTAAAAGGTCACGCACCCGCACTAGGTGATTCTGGGTGCTTCATGGGTGCTTAGCGGGTGCTTCGTAGGGTCACTTTGAAAGTTCAAGTTGAGACTTGAGAGGCCCTTTAAATTACAACTACTATTTGACCGAAAAAGCGTGCATCTATGTGAACACTTCTAACCATTAAATTACTCATCTATCAAAAGTTAAGAACAACGACAACGGCGAGAAGAGATTATATTGTTGATATAGTAACTCTGTTTCGTTGAATCAATTTATGAATTTCTGCGTGATTATAATTTGGATGACTAATATTGCTTTTTATGTTAGTATAAGGTATCACAAATAATATAAAAACGAAATATTAGAAGAAGAAAAAAAAAGTCGCCGCCACAACCTGGCGCACCCGCACCCTTGAAAAAAAAAAGTCGCCGCCATACCCCGGCGGACCCGCACCCTTAAATTTTGGAAATTTGCCGCACCCGCACACGGTTTCCGCACCCGTAACGCACCCGCACTTGTACAACATAGCTCTACAGTTCTAGAGCATGACCAGCTATATTGTGTAATATAGGCTAGAATTATATAACTGACTAGCCAACATGATGTAGTTAAGTTTAGGTTTCTTACATTTTCTCTTTTGCGTAGGTTCCTCCAGAGTGTCTTTGAAGGTTTGTGCAATCTAATATTGAATAACTTAAATTATTTCCTAACCCCTAAACACTCATCACCAAAACTGGAGTCGAATATAAAATTACCTAAACATAAGATGCTAGTTAGATTTTTCTAGCTTCCAAAAGCAAACATCCCCATAAAAATATTGCATAGACTGGATTTTCTTTCTACCGAGTAACTAAGTTTCAAAATCTAAAAGTTCTACCACCAGAAGTCGCTTTTACGGTATTTGCAGGACTTGTAACAACATAAAACCTTTTAGCTTCAAAAGATTAGGTTGAGACCTTTGCTTTATTAAAGACCAAAGTTGATGAAGATTGTTAAGACCTTTGCTTTATTAAAAACTGACGTGGATGGAGATTATCCATAGTCGAGCAGAAACTTACTAGCATTATGTTATATTTGATTAAGCAAATTTTCATTGCCCAGTATGTAGTTATGACATTTAAATCTTCCTTTTCAGAGTATCAAAAGCTTAAATTTACAAATGCCGGTAAAGTTCGCAAAACAAAATAAGTTGCAGAACAGCAAAGATGATAAAGAACGACAATGCAGGTGGTGACCACTGCTGACTGGAGAGCAAGGGAGAGACAAAGGATGGACCGATGACGGAAGTAAAAATAAAACAAAACAAGAGGCAGATTTGAGACAGTCCTAGCAGACTGGAGAGAAATGAAACAAGTCACAACATCACCCGGGAAACTTATTGAAGCAAGCTAGATGCAAATAGCGAAAAGATGGAAGTAAGGTCAAACCCTCAGTCAAATCTAGGAGATATTCACACCGCGGTCATATAACGCTCTCCAGCATGTAAAATCTAGCCTAACCCATTATGTCAAGTGTTATAGATCAGACTTAAGTATTGTACTAGCCAGCACGATGAGGTTAGGTTAACTAAAAGCCTGGAATTTGCGGTTTATGCTTCTTATTGTCCTCTTGCATTTTCTATTTTGTGCAGATTCCTCCACATTGTCTTTATAACTTAGTGAAATCTTATCTCGAATAAGAACATAAATCCTCGCCTAACCCCTAAACACTCATCACCAAAAATGGAACCAAATCGGCCGTCTACTAAGACAATGCTTACCTAACCCCTCAGCTTTCATCATCACAGATAGCTAAGGTGACCAGAGAATCAACCAGTAAAACAGTCTTAGGGGTTAACAGACCATGAATTGAACTTTTCACATCCAAATCATTCACTAATAAGAATGCCCCAAATTTATTTCATCCCTAATCTGGTGATTGGTTTTGTGCCTGAAACCCTAACCTACAGCATTGTAAACCAAACAAATTGGGTCTAAAAACGACAGCATTGCACAGAGCTAGGGTTACGAACCTCTCTTGGCCAGCAGTGTCCCAAATCTGAGCCTTGACGATCTTGTCATCGACGCGAATGCTCCGAGTAGCGAATTCAACGCCAATGGTGGACTTGGATTCGAGGCTGAACTCGTTCTTGGCGAATCTGGAGAGCAAGTTGGATTTTCCGACGCCGGAGTCGCCGATCAGAACCAGCTTGAACAGGTAATCGTAGTCATCGTCGGCTCTGTACGCCGCCATCGAATATCAGATCGGATCCGTCCTCTTCTCTATCAGATGAACGAATGTGTCTCTTGTCGCCAAACAAAATCTGCAGAATCTTTATATATCTATGCGTTTGAATAACATAGATATATAAAGATCGAATCCAGATGAACAATGATCAGGCGAGAGATTGCAAAATGATGATGAGAGAAGGTTCGGAGTTTGAGGAGGAGGCAAATCTGACAAAAGCTACAGTTTCTGGGTTGGCAATGTTTTCATTATTTCACCGTCCCTTCTCAATTTACAAATTTTACAAGAACAACCATAAACTTAGTAATAGTAGAAAAGATACCCCAATTGTATGATAATGGTAAGAACACCCCATGTAATGTAAATAAAATCCCAATCTTCCTATAGAGAGTCAAATGGGGGGAGTGAAGCGTCAAGGGGGAAATATATTAGTTGCCTTAACAGCATTTACGTGAAGATATGGACATCTCGTTATTCATGTCATTCATTAACTGATAAACATGCGTGTAAAACGAACATCAGAAAGAAAAACATTAATTGCATACTTGCATTGATAACATTCGGTTAATATGGGCATCACATATTAGGTTAATATTTCGTGTCATTTTCGTCCATTAATTGACAAATCGTACTAAATAAGTTCACCAAGGCACCAACTATTCCATGTGGGTATACATTTTTCATAATTATACCGGTCTATAATCTCTTACACATCTTACTTTTCATGATGCATGGAACAGTGATAGTAACCCGCCAAGGTTAGTTGAGTAGAAAACTTCGTGAGCAAAAAAGGCAGTGTAATTCTGTGCATCTTCACTTTGAGAGTCTGTCACAAAAGGGCAACATAGGTTAACTTGACTCGTGTCAATTTTAAGTCTGTCACGGAAGGGCAGTATAGGTTAACTCGTGAAAACATTGTTCACCTAGCGCACACCAAACTATTATCTACGCTGTCAATATATCCATCTCAATAGTGAAGTATGCAACAAATTTAGACGCTCGAGATGGAAGTCTGATACCTCGTGTACGTAAATCAAATGAGTAGAAAGTTTATATTCTCCTCTGTTAGTGATGAGAAAGTTTAACCGAAGGAGTGGCAAGTTTACATTCATTTTCCTCTATTCGTGAGGAGAAAGTGTTATTATTTTCCCCTGTTTGTGATGGTTTCGACTAAACCTTGAAACTTCTTGAATTTAATTTCCACTGCATCACAATTTTAAAGGTAAAAGCCTCGGATCGGTCTTAAAAATATAGCAGATAACCAATCAATTGATATTATGTTTGTCGTCCATGTCCCTCTGAACACAAATAAACGAAAGTACTATTCCCTTGGTGCTCAGTGACAATGGCGCTATTACACTAAAACCTGTACTTCAACCATCCCTAAAATGGATAACGGTTTCTTCAAATCCGAAGATACATTGTCCACGTACATCTTAAAAGTTTCTTTGACCTACATGAGCTTTTTCCCTCCATGCCCCGAATTAGTGATATAATCATTCAAATTACCAACAAAATGAGCACAACTACTAGTCTTCTTCCTGTAGAAACAAACCCTTATCCGTGCAAAGTCATTTCTCAATACAGCTGCTAGAATTTCACCAATTAGGGAGACGTTCGCTTCTTTACTACCTTCTCTATCTTTGTTCACAGTTGATTACGCGTCTCCTTCCAGTCTAGGGACCCAAACCCTATTTCAGACTGTTTCTTGCTGAATTGAAATAGAAACCAACCGAATTCTTCATGTGCAATCGTAAGAACAGATACATCTCCCTATCTTTGTCCTCAAGATATTTTGAAGCCTTGACAACATATTCAAAACCGGGTCCGTACATATGAGACGCAGAGGCTGCTTTGTATGCTAGAAGTTGCAGGTCACCTGTTTTAAGTTGAGGAGCGAAACAAACATCAGAATCGGAATATAATTATGGGCTTATTTGGATAAGCTTAAACGAGATGAAATCAAATCAGCTTATTGGAATGAGTGATTGAGGTGAGGAGAGAGACTGATTTATCAGCCACTCACCTCAACCACTCATTCCAATCAGCTGATTCATCTAATTTAAGCTCATTAAAACAAACCCTATATATTGCTTCCAAACGACGTAAAAGTGGCAGTGATGGAAGTACCTGCTTCAAGCTCAGTCGATAAAATCTTCTTACTGAAGTGCCGATTCAACCACCATCTACAGCGAAGCCTCCAACTCTTACCAGGAATTCCCTCAGTGAGTGTACTTGGGATCTCGGTGAAACTAATTGATTCGTGTTCTTTGTATCGACCTTCCTCTCCATCAGGACAAATCAACCTTCGCTCTTCTTCACATCTAGTAATTGCAAGGAAGCAAGTGGCAAAATCCTTCCATGTGTTGCTTTCTGCATACGTAGCATCTAAATGCAGAGCTATCACTTCCAGCAATTGTTCAGTGCTATACAGTCCTGGAGAATAGATATAGAGAGAATAAGCTACACCTAACTATAGATACCTTCTAAACAACAATGTTGTACTGGCACAGCTACATCTAGTTTCAAACAACAGACACCAATGTGACTCGATGATTTATCAATAGCATCCAACATAACTGAAGAAAAAGTTGGAAGATTTCAGACAGCTCAACAAGTCTCTTTTGTCAACAAATAGAATCTGTCGTCCGCAAAAGAAATATAAAGTAGAAGAAAGCTGCTTGTGCGGCATGCTATAAACCTGACTGACCTAGCTGATTCAGACATACCCCACCGTCCCCAATCCACCTTGATTTCCCCTTCTACGTATGTCGCCCTGTATTCATTCTCTAATGGTACGTTTGGTTTTCTAAGATTAGCAATAATATCTGGGAATTGACTATAATAGCCCAGGTATTAGTTAATATTGTGTTTGGTTGTTCTGGACTAATTGACTAATATACCAGCACTACATGAAAAGATGGTGATTTAGTCCCCCCTTACATGAGGGGATTAGTTGGATCGGACTATTTGTACCTTAACAAGGAACTAATACCGCACAAAACCAAACACATTTGTTAATTATAGTTCAGCTAATCCATCCTATCCGGTTAATCTTATCCTATCCAGTCTAATCCAACTAGTCCGAAAAAACAAATTTGCCATAATAGTATAACTTCACATGACACCGACCAAATACTTGTCGCTCTGTTCTATATGTTGCATAGAAAGAGCAAGAATTTAGTTGCTTCCTACCACATAATCAATTTGATCTCTTTTCAAGTTTGAAGAGTTGATCTCAGCTTTTGAGCTTCCAACAGTTACCAGGTAGTTTCACCTTCAACACAGAGTGTTCCCAGTTCTAAGCTTCCAACAATTACGTCACTACACAACATAGGCCAAGTAGTTTCACCTTCAACACACAGAGTGTTCCCTGTTCTAAGCTTCCAACAATTACGTCACTGCACAACATAGGCCACTGACCTGTAGTTTCACCTTAGTCCCCCTGTGATCGTCCACATCAGCTCCATACCTTAGTGCACCGGCTTTACCCTACCTTAAACCCACAAGAAAGATCTCTATGGCCAAAATACTATGGAAAGATAATAAGATGCTCACACAGAAAAAGGTATCTACAAAATGTCCAAACAATATACAAAGTGGGTAAATGAACGTGCCAGTCTGCAGGTCCTGAAATCAAGCAGAAAAAAAGTGATCTCAAAATATTTTGAACTTGAAGCCCAGGTGTCAGCTAACTCTCTCATAGATCACTCTCCCTTTTGAATGGGTACCCAACTCTGAATGAGATGAATAAAGCAGATTATATGATTATAATCTCTCAATTAATCTCTCCCATTTGGGTAGAGAAGATCAATTCGTGAGATTTTGGAAGGCTGGATCCCGTTTTTTATATGGCAGTGGGTCCGGCCGTTATTTAATTGTTAAAAATCAAGATTTAATAAAGTATCGGGATCCAGATTGCCAGAGCAGGTTCCAGGTTTGCCACAGTATGATCCAATGAGCCGACGGCACATGTCCTCGGTGGCTGGAAATATCTCTGAATTAATGAAAGCTAGATCCGGGTTTTGTCAAGCCGGATCCAGAGTGCTATCAATCGGGAATCGGGTTTTGGTACCAGTAATCTCAAATTGTGAGATTTTCAAAACTAGATTAGGTTTTGTCTCACGACCGCATAATCTATCCCATCCAAACCAATCCAATGTTTCTCTTCCTTGGTGCGCCCTGAGCCCCTCACAGTCACCCCAATCAGAGGGGAGGATAATAATTGAAATCCACCACTATGGAGTATGGAGGCAGTATTGTGGGTCTATCTCATTAAATCCATGTGTTCCCTGCCACCAGCACCTGATAAAGAAACACGTGCCTGAAACAACACATATCTCTCAAGGAGACTATAAAACAAGGTCCGGCTTCTGAAATCTAAAAAGCCTCTCGCTTTCTGCAGGCTGGGATGAAGATCTAAAACAGTCATCTGGTTTGATCTTAGAAAACTAGATCAAAGGAATTTCTGTTGTAGCACAGAAAACTAAATTTGCAGTAGTTAAACTGGAGCTTAAACTCCAGCATGAAGAGATCTTTTCAGGCTACGGGGATGCTGTGGTGGTGGTGAGCAAATTAACCAATCTGTTAATTATGTGCAAAATGCTCGCTATTTGAATACCATTTTGCAACAGGTTCATGTTTGGTTTGACATTGTACAAAGGAGGATACATACCTTGCGCCATGATAAAGCATGGTCATTACTTATACCAGCTACCCTCTTAAGAAAATACAACACATTGCGCTTAAACATGGTATATATGTTAATCCCCCCTTCCATTAAGACTGTTTAGTTGATCAATTACCTCAGCTTACAATAAATAGATAAGAAAAATCATTGTAGAATCATAAGAGAGATTTCAAATGAAAAAGAGGGACAATAACACAATCGCGAAATATCTGGAGTGGAGTTTCGAATGACGTACCATTTTGATGCATACTTGTGAGCTTTGCAACTGAGTGGCCACACGTTGGATCCTTCCTCAAGATATCCTCATAGCAGGCTAAAATCTTTAAATAGTTTAAACTATCAAAACGCTCCAATAGGCAAGCTTTCACCCTGAACTAATCAGAAAGTGAGCAAAGCAGATTAATACGAGCTTGCTCTAATCTTTATCATAGTTAAGGTTCTATCTTGGTCCATCAACCTATAGTATATCTAGCTCTTAAAACGGGAGTTCAGACACTCTTATCTACATCATTCAGCAAAGAAGTTCGTGATCTTAGACTTTTCAAGCCGCAAAGATAACAATAATAAGTACCTCAAAGCAAGTAATGTTTGTGAATGATGCTCGAATTTGTCAACTTCATTTACAGCCTCATCAATATGATTCCCAAGTAAAAGCATCTGAAGATAAGACAAGCTTAGTACACAATAATAAAAACTTTAAAAGAGAAATATAATCTTTCTTTGTTTCGAAGAGAGATAGCACGAGTACGATCCTTCCCTCAGAATCAAAACAAACCTCACACTAAGTCTGTTCACTCCAGACCTCTAGTCGTCTAAAAAGCCCAATAGGGCTACCTCATGCACTCGGGAAAGTTTTGGAGCACCAAATACAAAATCGATGGCTTAAAAATAATAAAACTTGGGCTTTTCATCGTTCAGGCTTCACTGTTATATGGGCCCGTACATGTGACTAAGCCGGGGCCACTCTTTTAATAGAGTAAAATCCTTTGAAAGCCAAATCTTCAAGAAATGCAGACCTAACACTTGAACTCCAATATAAATTGTTCCTTTTATAAGCATTGAAGTAGGAGAATTCTCTCCTTCTCTGCAGATGTGCGATTGTTTTCTTTTTCAATTACAAGCTCAGAACCATTTCTCACTATTTTGCGCTTTCACACATATTTCCAGGTATTCTAAATCTAAAATCATATGGAATAAACGTTTAGTAGAGACCCGCTCTCAAATCCAATCCTTCTCTCCTACTCCCGCTCTCGCTCCAGTTTACTTAGCTCGAGACCTCGTGACCCCTTAAGTCTATCTTTGGAAAGACTGAAAACACAATGACTATCAATCACCACGGGAAACAAGTGCTAGAAACATAGCCACCTAAATCCCCTTTCACATCCTAATCTCTTTGTAACAGCAGTCGAACTCTCTCCATGAATTTTTAATTAAAGATTTAAAACTCTTATGTAACCCAAAAAAAAAAAAAAAACTCTAACCCAAGTCCTGTGATTTTTATTAAGGTAAACTACAAAAAACTGACCCATGGTTTGGGCTTGGTTCTGTTAGGTGACCTGTGGTTTCAAAAGTTCCACTTATGTGACCTGTGGTTTGCTCCGTGTTGTGCATAGCATTTCCATCCAAAGCTCCGTTAAAAAGTTAATTTTGAATTGCAAAAGATACCCACTTAGTCAAAATAGCAAGGGTAAATGACAGAAAACATCCCCTGTATTTAGGCATATTACCACAAAGCAGCCCTGTTGTTTGGACAAAACCACAGAGCACCATATGACAGATTAATGGAGACAGTGAAAGTCCAATATTCCCCTTTATACTTGACAAATTTTACAACAGAAAACACCCCCTGCATTTAGGCATATTACCAATTTACCACAAAACTGCCCTGTGGTCTGGACAATACCACAGAGCACCCCTATGAAAGATTAACGGAGACAGTGAAAGTCCAATTTTACCTTTTATACTTGACAAAGGGACCCAGACTAATGTGACTCCATCATTTCAAAATTCTGTCCGTTCCAGCTTCCGCTACTTAGGAGCTAATCCCACTATGTATTTAAAAAAGAGGTTTCTGAAGATGTTTTGTCGACTTACGAAGCAAAAAGGTGTGAAAGGTTCCTGAAATGTTGAAAATGATAGTTAGCTGTCTTAAAAAAAAATTCTGTGCAGTTTTCAGAGATGTGCTAGTTCTGGTAAGAAATACTTGAATAGCTTGTCGAAGTATAGGAGTCCCTCCCTCCCTCTCCACCAACACCAAGTCCCACAATCCAAAAGACCACCCTCTCTCGCTCTCACCTCCCAGCTATCTCTCTCAAACTCAACATTCACCCTCTGAAAAACAGAGCAGAACCCCAACCAAAACCCCTAGTCAAGTACATAATATTCCCCTTAATCAAGAAACTTCACGATGCTTCCATTCTACGAGATAGCATGTGCACAGTATTTTCATTTCCTTCTGCTCTCTGAACGAGCTATCTTGTTTAATGTAGAAGCATAAAAACAAAGTGAGTGATCCTACAATGAATTAGACAGTTCAGATGCAAATGAACTGAGCAAATGAATGATCTGATTACCTGCACGAAAGGAACTAAGGCCTCGTGTACAGGAGGTGTGGAGTAAAGGGCAGCCCGTAAATGCTTGATTGCTCCCTTAAAGTACTCATTCCGCTTCTCCCTGTGAGAGCTCATGAAGTCCTCCACGTTTTCATTTGCAAGAGGGACTCTCAACGGCAATAGCCATGAATCAAGACCTTGCCAAACAAGGACAGGAGTTCAGTAATTATCGTAAGAAGCCTTTCTTCATTGAGATAGTTTTTGTAAAAGCTTCTGAAGCAAGATGTGTTCAAAAATCCTAAGGAGAAAAACAGTGTCGTCTGGGCAGTTTAAACGTGTATATTTTTTTTATAGGTAATAATTTTGAAAAGAACTAAAAAGAAAGTTCACGAAGGAAATGAATGGTTATAGTCTTATAAGCTAACACGAACAAGTAGACATTAGTCCGATAAATAAAATAAAAAATCATACTGAAAAATGAAAATAACAGGTAACAGGTGTGAGATCATCAAATCCAACATGCCAATCCATAAACAGTCTGTTCCCCTAATCTACTGAATCTTTACTTTGTCTCAGGTAAAACCAACTCCTACACTTCGACAAGCTATTCAATTGCTTACCAGAACTAGCACATATCTGAAAACTTTATAGCAATAATTTCTTTAAAGACAGCTGACTGACTATCATTTTCAAACATTTCAGGAACCTTTCACCCTTTTGCTTCTTTAAGTCGACAAAAACATCTTCAGAAACCTCTTTAAATACATTGTGGGACTAGCTCCCATAAAGCGAAAAGAACAGAGCTGTGGAGTGATGGAGTCACATGAGTCTGGGTTCCAGTTGGAAGTCACTGCATGGAGTCCCTTAGTAAATTTTCCTCCTTCGAGTGCTAATCAAATGCTGGAGTTTGGAAATTTTGGGGCTGTCCTATTCTGGGAAGCATGAACTATCCAAAAACAGGGGCTGTATCCGTGTTGGATACTTGGGACACTCAGACACTCAGGCGACACTCCAGAATACGTGTCAGACACTCGAGCTGGCGTGTCCGTGTATATGGGAGACATTTAGTAGACTGGATAGTGAGGACACTTTAGGGACACTTCATGAGAGACGACAGTCACCCCTTTGAGTTCAAAAGACTTTCACACGGGTTGTTTTATGAAATATTTTAACTTCGTAAAAATATAATTAAGCTAAAATTAGATATAATATACATGACTAATTGAGGGCTCAACATATGAAAAGGTTGCCTTTTGAACGACAAGTTCAAGCGAGGTTTTAAGTTCTCACATGCGACAACTTCAAGGGTTCTCCCAGTCACAACTCATCAAACTCGAGCTCATGTAAGCTAATCCTTTTTCTCTTCTCATTCTTGTAATCTATGCTTTTCCGTGATATTCAAGCTATATATACATACAGACATAATATATATATAAAGATGATAATAATGTTGACGTATCTCTGCTGTGTCGTATCCTCATTCTTTTAGAAAATGATGTATCCCGTGTCCGTATCCGTGCTTCTTTGGTCCTATCATGGCCGTGAGCGAGAATCGGAAAGTATCTTTCAAGCTATACAGGACGATTAGAAAATACCAAGGAGAATCACATTAATATGGCAACATCGTCTCGGTTGGAGAAAGAGTTAAAAAGATGGAATTTTCTGTGATTCATCATGTGACGAGCATATAATCGAATTTGTTTCATTGATCTTCACTTTGTTTTTAGCTGTACAGCCTAGTAAGATTTTTCATTTCAATAAAATTCTTATTACCTAAGAAAAGGAGCAAAAATAACAGAAATAAAGCAGCAGGCTTTGAATCTTTGTGATTGAAGTATCTGACTCTTTGATTCTGCACAGAGAAGTTCTAACCCATCACAAGATGCTTGCACAAGAAACTGCTAGTAGTTCAAGATGTGTAAGCAGCCCTGTGAATATAGAAATAAAATATAGGGCCATGTGAAGTCTTCATTCCTTGAACTGATGTCTTCTTCAGAGCTGACATCAAAATTACAGATGCCAAACTCACAAGTGTTGCCATCAACCAACCTGGAATTTTCCCTGTCTTGCAGAAGCATGGAATTTTACTCCCCCTAGAAGGCCTGTCAACAGGCCGGGTCCGTAACCGAACCGGGCCCAACAACGACCCGAACACGAACGATGAACCCAGACCCGCCCCAACAACTTGAGACCCATTTGTTCACAAAACCTGAGTCCTTGACCCGACCCTACCCCTTAAGTTTAATTTATTTTGTTTTACTATTCTTTTTGGTGATGTAAATTTACCTTTTTAGAAGATTTTTTCAATTCTAATTGTCCCGATTCTTCCCCCTTTCTCTCTCCTTAATCTTCCACAATCTTCTCATCCACAATTAAAGTACCCCAGTATAAGGGCATAGCCACTTCTCCTTTACATCAGGAAAAGTAGAGCCAACAAGAGCTCTAAAGTTTTCATGTTAAGTCCAACAAAACCCCAACTATTAATCATCTCAACCACACAAATAGACAGCAACTGCTCGATGTACCCCCAATTAATGTACACTCTATCTGTACCAATCACAAAAGACAGAACTCTTGAAAGATTTTTTAACACTAAAAAGGCAAAAACTACTATACATTAGTTTATGGAGTCTTGATTCTCTGTATAACACTTTTCCTGTAACATTTTAGTAGCACTTTGGTTGTGATCGCGACACATCCTCACAGAGAAATACAACAGATCTAAACTCTCCGCTTGATTTCAAATCACGTGTTTGTAGGACAACTCTACCGCTATTTTCGTCCTAATAAATTAAGGCTTATTTTATTTTGGGTTTGATTTGCAGTTCAACAGAGTTCAGATCTGTTGGATTTCTACGTAATGATGTGTAGCGATCATAACAAAAATGCTACTAAAGTGCTATAAAGAATCCGGACTCTAGTTTATGGAAGTATTCAGCATATAACAATAGGTTGTTGGCAGTAGTTGATTTCAACCAGATAGCTCGAACGAATCTATTTTTTTTCTTTTCATCTTTGCTTTAAAAAGCAATATCAATGAAATCTAGCATCCTACTCGATGGTTGTCTCATATCAAGAACCACTTGTTCATTGAGAACAATTAACCAAGTGGAAAATGGAATTATGATCCAGGTATTCAGAAGACTAAAAGAGATTCCCGAAACTGATAGTTGAGTTCGGATAACTCACCATGGCAATTGAATAGAGAATCATACTGCATATCATCACCACGATTAGAGGGAGATTCTTCTCCACTGCGGTCTGAAGAATTCATGTAGAATCCCTGTGATTGATGATTCTGGTACGTAGTGTCTGCCCCCAGGTTATCATCCACCTTGACAGGGACTTTTTTATGACGTACATCTGCAGCAATGTCTTTGTCATTCCTAACAGATGTGTCTGACTGAGCCTGAATGACAACATCACCTCGGAAGGAGGAATCAGCTTTTTGGGAATCAGAATCATCAGGTCGCCCAGAATCCTCAAGAGGACTGTCACATCTTGACTGTGAAGCTTCTGATTGCATTGGGACATGAGACTCGCCTAAATCTCTGAGCTGCAACTCCTTCGGAATAGTTGAATACCACAACTGACAGTAAGTCAAGCCAACAACCATATTTGAAAATGGCTCACTCCCAAACTCACGTTCTTGCTTAAGGCTGAGAGGAAAGCAATAAATAGTTAGGGGGAACCCCACACTAATACCATGACCATGTCCACTTCTCCCAAAGAGAAAGTCTTGATAAGGAAGTCAGACAATTATCGATTAACGACAAAAATAACAGTTTATCTCAACCGTCTGCCACTTGCAGACACCAAAACTGCATTAAAAGATTGATCGGCATGTGACAGGTTGTCAAAATGATATCTTCACAGGATCAAAACATGAACTTCTTAATGTTATAATAGCTATCCATTAAAAATTGTACTCCCAGAAACTTCAGTGGTAGCATTATGAGGTAATAATTAATACATGACAAGCTTGGAGATTTTCTTGTGGAGCCATTGGAAATGACACTGTCCACTTATGACAAAAAATAAAGCACATAAGAAAACCATGGGGAATACCACGTAGCCTCCTGATTAGCATTCTCCATATCCCCTTGCCGAAGATAAAAAAGGATGAATTCCAACTGAGCCATGAATTTTTCCTGGGAAACACCAGAACAATTTAAGACATTCAAAGGGAAGGAACCCAAATTTCAAAAACATCCGGAAAAAGGGGGATTTCTAGCGTGGAGCCTACTAAACTGCCACAGGTGATCGCGGAGTTTTAAAGCAAAATAATTCATCTGCCAATAACTGGGAGAAAACAAAAAAGAAAAACTCTCATATGAGAGTTATTTTCTTGCAAAATGTTTGTTGTTTCAAGAGTCTAAAATGCTTGTTATGGCTCTGTTCTGGAAATTCATTACGAAGATAAAGAATAACAAGAATAAAAATAAGAAAAACAAACTAAGTTACATCATCCTACTACACATGATATTTTTCATCAGCCAATAACTGAATTACTAGTACATAATAACCTCTCAAGAAAATGTTCTCACAGAATGCTTATTGTTTCGCGAGTCCTAAAATGTTTGTTATGGATTCTCAAAATTAAATCGCGAAGATGATAGAATCACAAAAAATACATCGTCCTACTAAATGTCACATTTTAGAGCATTTTATTGGAGTGAAAGATGACATTAAAAAATAAAGAATAAAACGAATTAAATAAGAAATACAAAATAAATAAAACATAAAATATAAAAAGTTCAAAAACATGCCATTTAGTAAACAGTAGGATTCTTTTTGATGTATCCAAAAAAATGACTAGTATGATGATGGTTTAAAGTATACCTTAGTTGGCCATTTTTTCATTGGCCCGATTCTTTTCATCCAAAGATCAAAAACATTCTGAATTTGCTCAGAGTAGTTTCTAGAGCCACCTTTTATATGCTTGAGGACCTCCATTGTAACCTGAAAATTAAACACAGATGTCAGATAAAAGCAATGTTGTCTCTTAAATTTTTATATCACTAGCAATATTGGGTACATGGGATGCATCTGCCATTAATACACGAAATCATAATCAATAAAACATCATAAGATATATGCATCTATATTTTCTAAAGACTATATATGTATCATGTATCCAATATAGAGGAAAGAACATGACCCAAATGATGTATCATCAAGACAAACCAAAAGAAACTGAACTTACTGAATATGATCCATTTCAACCTGGGTATGTTATTACCCACATGGCCCGTACCAGAGTATTGAAGCAAAAGCAAGAGAAAGACAAAATGAAATGACCAGAAATATGAACAGTGCGACTGTTTTTCTAGCTTGTTTGGGTAGAGGATATGAGTGTGGGATATGATATGATATCTGTTCCTAATCAAATCCTGGTGTTTGGGTGAGGGGATACGGGAGAAGATATCATATCCCACCCTATCCCCTCTCCAAAATTTTGCCTTCATTTCCCACAAATCATATACCGCCTCCCCCATGGTATAAGGTAGGATATGATCTGGGCACATTTTTGGGGACGAAAATGCCCTCATAAACATTTTATATTACATGGTATAAATTAAAACTATAAATACTAAAAAACCACCACTATTCACTCATCTCTCTCTCTACCACTACTCATTTCTTAATGCTAATTTTAAGGGATCACTATCTTTAGTTCAGTGTTAATTTATGCTAATTTGAATGCTAATGGATGCTAATTTATGTAAATAATAAACTAATTTAAGTAATTTATATAAATAAAAACTAATTAGGATTGAACTAATTTAAGTAAAATAGCAGTAAACTTATGTGTAAAAAGTAGATTAAGCATGTCATTTGTTAATAAATTTGACGATAGTATCGTAACCAAATCCAAAGTAACATAGGGTTTTATGGTCATTCTTACATTAACCCTTATCATATCCTGTCTACAACACCCAAACACAGAAAAGTAGCATATCATATCCTGCCTTATCGCACAGTATTCATATCCCACCTAATGTCCCAGCATACATAATATCCCGGCATATCATATCCACTACCCAAAACAGGCCTTGAAGTAATTGGGGAGGGTCTTGAAGAACATGGTGGATGGTAGACATGCCAAGAGAAGTGGGAAGAAGTTCAGTAGGTGGGGGCTTAGCATAATTACAAATGTGAGCTTAAGCAAATGTCACACTTCTGTTGGATTTGATAGGATTTCTGGCAGTACAAAAACATGGCGGGTTTCATTTTATTGCTTTCACCAGACTCGGCGTTGACATTTTATATTAGTATGGATGATATATGTCATTGCAGAAGGACCTGATTTTGATTTATCAAATTTGATTTACAGCAGATGAAACACTGTATAGGCAGCTAACTAACTGCAGCGAAAAATGTGCTACCACTTAAGAAAGTTCCTATCAACTTATTACATAAGATATCCTAAGGGATAAAGGATAAAAAACAGGTAACAGAGACTTAACTACTGGGTATTGGAAAAGAGACCAAAAGGAAGAAATTAGGCTAGCACCAATTGATTCTCTCAAGCTGGAAAGCACATGTTACTCTGAACTTCTGGAGCAGAAACTGGAAGTAGAAGGTGGGGGAGATATGACGATAAGTTCAGCCAGCCAGCACTAGCAAAAAACATGAAGCAGATGAGAATGTTGCTCAATTGTTTGGACCTCTCAAGGAAATCTGTACCAATGGCTATGAGATGGCTAATTGACTGTGATTGGATGAAAAGGGCGAGTGACTCCAAGATACAGTATTCGCTGAAAGTCACACTCACAAGTTCCAGATGCGAACTTGTTTCCTCCCTCCACTGAGCTTCTAGATACAATACACTGATTCTTTGACTCCCAAGAGACACAGGTGACCAACAAATTGAATTATGGAATTCTTGTATGGCCAAGTAATCCACCCAAAGTGTGCAAAATCTTTATGGTAAGAAGCAAAAGCTTGTAATCACCTTCCGTACCTTTTTATTTTACCTATACTGCTTATTCGATTTCTAAGAACTACAAAACTACTTGGCATGCCTGCTTAACTCATCTTCTGACCAAGAAATGAACTCTATAATAGAAATCTAGGAAGCACGGGTGCTTCTGGTAGGTCGCGCACCAGAACCAGGTGCTCACACCCGCAGTCCCGCACCGTGCGCTCCTCGGGCGCTTCTGTGTGCTTTGGTAAGTGCAGCACGATCAGAATATATGTTTTGTTTACATATAATTTAGACTATTAAATACACATAAATTCACTGCACCTCGCCCACACCCATAACCCTAATTCTTGGAAAACTGCTGCACCCACACCTATAGAATATTCTCAGAAATTATGTTCCATGTATGTCCTCTTACCAAATAAAAGAATTTTACGTTACCGTATCCCAATTGCAACTACTTTGATCACGATTTCTCAACGCAATTGTCCACTATGTTAATGCCCAATCGTTTTGGTGTATTCATGAACTTACTAGTGATCCATCCAGCTTCTTTTTGTGCAATGGTCATGATAAAATTGTCCGTAGATAGGTAGGATGTACATAGAGTTTTGGTGCATTTGTATGTACTCCTGATCCTTGTGGCGTTTTGGTGCATTTGTATGAAAAATGAAAGATGCAGAAAGAAAGAAACTAAACGCACAGATTTACGTCGTTCGGCAAAACAGCCTACATCCACGGAGTTGCAGAGATTTCACTAAAACAGACGAAACGTCTCAGAGAGAATTACAAGCGAAGTCAGAAATGCTCAACATACTTGCTACGAACCTTAAGAACCCTATAAATAGAAGCTTTATTAAACCGGGCCGGATCCAAGCCCGGTCAAACCGGGTCAGAATATTAATTTCGGGTCGTGGCAAAACAAGAGCCGGGTCGGTTGATAAAACTGGACGCCCACAAACAGTATGTAAACCAGAAAGAAGAACTCAATTGTCCACTAGCAAGTAGACTTGAGAGGTATCTTACTGTAACTATTTCACAGGACTTCTCAAGCAAGAAAAACCAGAAATGGTATAGAATAACTAAACTCTGTCTATTACAGTTTGCAAAAGAGAATATACCTATCACCCTCCCTATACATAGATTAATATTAATGTACCATCGATAAGGATTTCCCATACATCTAATGTTAGTTTTATTCAGCAGTTGAATAAGACCTCATACAATTGACAAGGACCAGAGTTACCAGAAATCGCTCGACGGGGTGCCATCCAGATCGCGCGATCCCAAATCGGGATCGTTCGCGATCCAGATCGCTGATTTTGGCGATCCTTAAAGTTTTCACACATAAACCCAAGTATTCTGATCATTACTCTCTGAGACTCTGACTCATAATTTCATCGACTAATTCACGTCTTTACCCCTGCCTTTCCTTATGTATGCTGGAAGTCGCTACAAAATTTTACCTGATAATAATCCATATGACTAGCCAACGCTAACATGAGTATATATCGCTCCAACTAATCGCTCCACAGAAGCCTACCCCTGGCGAACTGCTAAGATCCCGATCTCGTTCTGCGCGAACCGCTGCGTTCCCCGATCCTGGTAACCCTGATTCCCCACTCCATACATCAAGGTTTATGACATGCCTCTACTACACTAGCAAGCAAAACTCTCTCTTTCATCAAACAGGGTTTAGGGTTTTAGGGTTTTAGGGTTTTCTATACTGCATGACCTAAACAGATCCAAATTTCTAACAAGCATTCATTCAAAATCACATTTAAAGGGGAATTATATAAACAAGGGTTCAATTTCATACCCAGTACTTAATCCGATTCTTTGGAGGAGACCTCTCCTTGCAAGTCCCTTTGAGGAGGACGCTGACTACGCCACTGGCTTCGACCCAATTGCGACGGTCCACAAGCCTCATCAGAAGACTCCGCAGTATTTGCCGGTTCTTCGAGCGGAACTTCTCCGACTTCACGGCCAGTGTCGTCGAGGGCTTCGTCACTGATAACAGGACCTTCTTCGCTGGTTTCGACTGGTTCTGATTCTTCTCGCAGGAACGTCTAGTGCGGCTTTTGGTTTTGCTATTGTTGATTTTCTGTGACTGATCTTCGACTTTGAGTGTCGAATCCTCGCAGACGTCCATGTCTTGTACCTCGCTCATGGGCTCTGTATCCATGTTCTACCGCTGGTCTGAGTGTACGGCGAAGATCGGCGTCGCCGTTTGAGAAGACGACAACGACGGTGAGGAGGGTTTAGGTTGCAGGTGACGACAGTCCACCGTCAAAGTTTGGGAAGGAACCACGCCGGTTACCTATTTGTATTCTAAAACACCAGGTGATTGCCGTGCCCGACGGCACTACCCAAAAAACACGTTTCACATATTGTAATGTCATAAATAAAATAAGTATTTTTATTTACAAATATAGGCAGAAAATGAAAACAACATAAACAATTATAGTAAATCAGGAATAAAGGAAATCCTTTTTTTATATAATAATTATGATAAAATGAGTGGGTAGTTAAGTGGGTAGTTAGGAGGCAGTAGGTGAGATCTAAGGGCCGGGATTAATTCAATCTAACGGTCTAAAAGACATTTTAAAGTCAACCGTCCTAATTTATAATATAGATTGCCCCAAATTTAGAATTGGACATCTTTTTTTTTTTATCCAAACCAATATATATAAATCAACCGGAATAAAGGACATTACAAACTAGTTCAAGCAAAACTTTGAGAGGTTGTGGGTGATTATACATCCAATCCCAACACAAACCTCCAATTCTACCTTGTTTCACTACCCAATCAGCTACTTTATTACATGATCTGGGTTTCCAAGTAACATGTTTCTGATGCACTTCTAAATAAACTTTGATATCATCTATCACCTGATTGGCTTCCCATGGAGGATCATTTGCTTCCTTGATAGCTTCAATAATTTCTCTACAGTCATTTTCCACTACTATTTCAAAATCTCTTCCCATAGTACCAGCTAGAGCTAAACGGATAGCAAGAGCTTCTGCCATAACTTCAGACGTGGCATGAGTGGAGACACATTGACCAGCTATCACTTCACCTCTGTAATTTCTCAGAACCCACCCCACTGTAGCTCTCTCATCCCCTGCCCTCCAGCTAGCATCACAGTCGGCCTTCAAGGTGTTTTGACTAGGTCTCCTCCATCTCTCCTCCTCCTGGATTTCAAGTTTGACCTTGTCTTGGGTTTTGTGACTCAGAGTAGCTCCATTATACATAGATAGGAGATTTTGAGTGCACTGGTTTATAACTTTCATCGGATTAGGCTTGATACCCTTAAAGCAGTATTTGTTCCTACATTTCCAGATGTACCATCCCCCCAACAGAAGCTTTTCCACCATGGTTTCTAGTTGCTGTTTCTCCCCAGAGACTTCCAAGATAGCTTTTAGCCAATGTCTATATGAATTTATTGGAATTGTATGGTCCCCAGTTCTTCATCCAAGACCAAACCATGTGGGGGTGGTCCATCCACATTCGAAAAGTAGATGAACTGTGGTTTCAACCTTACTTTGACAAATAGGGCATATGTTAGAAGCTGAGCATTTCCTTTTAGCTAAGCCCTCTTTTGTGGCCACTGCATCATACTAAAGTCTCCAATGGAAGTGCTTGACTCTTTGAAGGATTTTCAAACTCCAAAAACGTTTCCACTCCTCTGAAAGTTGAGTTGAGCTTTCCCCTCTGTATATATTCTCCTGCTGTTGTTTAGCCACCCAATACCTAAATTTGACTGTGAAAACACCTTTGTTTGTATGTGGCCACACAACCTCATCATCTTTAGGGAAGTTAGCAATACCAATCTTTAAGATCTCTGCAGCCACCCTCTTTGAGAACTGATTTTTTACTGAGCTCACTTTCTAGCTCATGGTTTGGAGATTTATCCAATGATAGACTCTCAGACTTCAAATTTTCAGGGACTTCAACTAACAAGTCTTGCTTTATAGAGGAGATGCAATCATTGATTTCTACAGTCTTGCCATCATTTACCATCCACTTGCAATTGTTGGCTATAAGTGTTCTTCCTTCAATCAGGCTTGCCCAAGACCAACTAGGAGAAGCCCATTTTTTGCTTTCATAAAGTGGCCTCCCCTGTAGTGTATACTACTCAGAAACCTTGCACAAAGAGAATTCTTGTGTTGGATTAATCTCCACCCTTGTTTTGCTAGCAGATATAGATTAAAAGTATGGAAGTCTTTGAAGCCAAGTCCTCCCCTCCCGTTCTGTTTCTGAATGGTTTCCCAAGCAACCCAATGTATTGAATTCTTTTCTATGTTCCCACTCCACCTGAATTTTCTAACCAGTTGGCTAAGTTATCACATAGCTTTTTTGGGAGTTTGAAAATCTGCATAACATAGTTTGGGATGGCTTGGGCTATTGCCTTTATCATGGTCTCTTTTCCCCCTGGTGATAGAAGAAGAGTGGTCCAGCCTTGAATTTTATCTTTCACTCTCTCCACTATATAATTTGTGGCTCCAGATCTAGTTTTACCCCATAGAGCAGGCACCCCTAGATACTTAGCCTCATTCTTCATCTCTTTTAAACCATATCTTTGCAGGAGAGTCTCTTTCAATGTATCAGAAGTGTTAGGAGAAAACAGGACTTCTGTTTTTTGAACATTGAGCTGCAAACCTGAAGCTTTCTCATATGCCTCCATAATCTTGAAAAAGTTTGCAACTTCCTTCTCTTCAGCTTGTAGGAATATAATAGAATCGTCCGCAAAAAGAAGATGTGTCAAAGGTATACCATGCCTTCCAATTTTAACTCCCTTAATTTCACCTTCACTTTGGGCTTTGGAGAGCATTCTTGAGAAGACATCAGCAATTATAACAAACAGATAAGGAGACAAAATGGTCTCCTTGTCTGAGACCCCTCTTGGGTTTAAAGCTTTGAGTAGGATTGCCATTGATAAGGATGGATAGCTCTACTGTACTCATGCATTGTCTTACCCACTAAATCCATCTTGCACAGAATCCCATCTTTCCCATCACCTCCTCAAGAAAAGACCAATTTACCCTATCATAAGCCTTAGAAAGATCCAGTTTTAGGGCTAAACAACCTTGCTTCCCATTCTTTTTATGCTTTAAATGATGAAACATCTCTTGAGCAACAAGCACATTGTCTTGTATCAATCTTGATGGCACAAAAGCAGCTTGGTATTCATCAATCACCTTTGGGAGCACTGTTTTGAGTTTATTTGCCATGATCTTTTCCAAAATTTTATAGTTAAAAGTACATAGGCTTATTGGCCTAAAATCAGCTGGGGTTTGTGGGATTTTTACCTTTGGAATCAGAGCTACCTGGGTTCTATTCCAACTCTTTAGCAAGTACCCAGTTGTGAAGAAATTTCTAGCTGCTGCTTCCACTTTGTCTCTTAGCACCTCCCAACTTTCTTGATAAAATAGACCATTCAAACCATCTTCACCCGGGGCTTTCCTTGGGCCAAGAGAAAAGACAGCTAATCTTATCTCTTCACTAGTAGGACAAGAGCACAGTTGAGTATTCATAGAAGAGGTCACCAAAGTGGGGACAACATTAAGAACTGTGCCATTGTCAAACCATCTTTGAGCAGAGAATTAAGAGATAAAATAGCTTCTGAATTGGGCTCTTATCTCTTCTTCTTCTACCACCCAATTGTTATCTTCATCTTTTATTCTCAAAATTGCATTTATGTTTCTCCTCATAACTGTAGATGCAAAGAAAAATCTTGAATTTTGATCCCCCCTTTAAAATACTCCAACCTTGATCTTTGTAGCCAATACTGCTCTTCTCTGGCCATTTCTGAAATGATTTCTTTCTTTAGAACTTTCTGCCTTTCCTCTTGTTCAGGACTGGACTGGTTTTGTTGTACTGTTTGCAACTGAGCTTGAAGGTCTTTTATCTTCTTTTGGGAATTCTCAAACTCTAACTTGCTCCACTTTCTTAGCTCTTTACTGCATTGTTGTAGGCTAGTCTTTAGTTTGAACATGGTAGATCCCCTCCCTTCATAAGCCAAGCTTTTCTCCACCACAGAGTGATACTCAGGGTGTTGTGTCCACCTGTTTTCAAACTTGAATCTATATGGTCTTTTCTTTCCACTAGGCTCAGTGTCTAAGATCAGAGGGATATGGTCTGATCCTAGCATCACATCATGGATTAGAGTGGCTTTTGGGTGGTCTAATTTCCAGGAGGGAGAGGAGAGCACTCCATCTAACTTTTCCCTGACATTTCCTTCTGTTCTATTGTTCGACCATGTATAATCCAAGCCTTTTGCTTCCAGCTCCATAACCCCCCAGTTTGCAATTTGTTGAGTAAAGCTTGCTATCCTCCAGCTTTTGTTTGGAGCACCCCCTTGCACTTCATTTTGATGAGCAATTTCATTCAAATCTCCACACATCACCCACGATCCCTTCCAGTGTTGAGTCACTTGTGTTATGTCTTTCCAGAGTTTTCTTATATCCCTCAATCTTGGACAGTCGTAGATAAACATCCAATTTTCTTTGTTCCCATTCTCCATTTCAACTGCAATAGCTATTGTATTTTTTGAGCTAAAAAGTATTTGAACATTTAGGCTTTGTACCCACCACAGAACTAGCCCCCCTGATAATCCTTCTGGATCCACAATAAAGCCATTTGGAAATCGCAACCTTCTCTGCAGAACTTGTAACTTGTTTCTTTTATTCTTGGTTTCCATTAAGAAAACCAAGCTTGGACGATGGGAATTACAGATCCCTCTTAATCGCTGGAAAGTCAGGGGTCGTCCAACTCCCTGACAATTCCAAGAGATCACTAACATCGATCTTGTGGCTGTTCTAGGTCAGCCACCACAACCTTGTTTGCATATTCCTTTCCCATCAGGGATTCGAATTCCTCCATATACTTTTCATAAATACTATCCTCCTCTGCATTTAGAGGTGTGAAGCTTACCTCTTGGACAACCTGCTTGAGTGTAACCTTGAATTTTCCATTCTTTTCTGCTTTCGGGTCCGCCCTTTCCTCTTGTGATTGCTGAACCAGCTTTGCGTACTGATGGTCGTCTTGAGTCATCAACATCGCTGCCTCTCTCATCATTTGGTAACACTTTGCCACGGATTCTTCTTTCTTTTGTCTTTTCCGGTCATCTAACTCCAGTGATTCTTCCTCACTTCTGCGTTTCAGGGACACTAGTCTCCCAAAAACCCTAGATAATCCTATATCAGTATAGGGATTACCCGAGATCAAAGTATTACCCTGTGACTCAATGGGGTTTGGATTCGCCGTAACTCCAAAGGGCCTGCTTCTTCTGATTAAAGGTTTTCGTTTGCGCAGCCCATTATTTATTAAGTTTTTGGGCTTCTGTAACTGGGTTGTTTCGTAAGGCTTGGCCTGGCCCATAAAGGAATTAGGTTCTGGTACTAGATCCTTATCAATTACCTTCTTACCCCTTCCATTGGATAAATTTTCAAGTTGTGCCAAAACCTCTGGTTGCGTTTCTGGCACCGATTCTTCATCATTATCACTAAGGATCTCTGCAATTATGACCGTACCTGTACTGGTTTTTTGTCCTCCTCACGCCATCTCAGAGTCTCGTTACTCTCGCGTCCGTCCTTTGGCTGTCCTTCACGCGTACATATTTCCGCGTTAACAAATCCACGCGCGTCTGACGCTCCTTCGTCCTTATCCACACGCTCTATCGTCTCTGGTTTCCCCAACCAATGCGCCACCGTCGCCTGGATTTCTCTCTCTTCCTCCTCCGTTACCGGCGCCGAAATATTCTCTTCTAGCTGTTTTCGTTCTCTATGTTCAGCTTTGGATATCGCCCTTAGATCAGGTCCATAATTCATTTTTCCCCTTTTACAGTTCTCGGAAACCTGCAACATCTGTTATCATGATTTACTCTTCCGCAGTTGTAGCAGAAATTTCTCAGCTTCTCATAGTTGAGATGAATCCATACTGGTTCCGGTCTGTATCCCTTCAAATTGAAACCTCTCGGCAGTGGCTCTTTCATGTTCATATGAGCTCTGACCTTCAGATAAGGCCGGAAAATTAGGTCCTCCGCCTCTTCTCTTTCCACTTTTTCCACTTTCCCGATAGCTCTGCCGACTTTTTTCGCATTATCCAGTGACATTTTTTCCAAGGGAAGGCCATGGATCTGAACCCAGAAAGGGCAGTGAGTGAAATCAATTTCACTTAGTCTTGTGCCTTGTTTCCATTCTTTCACAATCATCAGATGATTGTGAAAAGTCCAGGGGGCTTGATCTTTGACTCTCTGGCAATCGATGATTTCTTTAAAATAAAAGATAAACTTGTTTCTGCCATAACTTTCCACCTTGAGCTTTGCTGGTTTGATATTCCAGATACCCAGAGCCATATTCTGGATTAGGGTTTGACTATACGGTTTAACCGCTAGCAATTTACCCACTATCATAGCTCCTTTTAGTTTAGCTACCATGGAGGGATCGTCTTCTAGCTCTAGAGTGAGCTCTTCGTGTTCTTCGTTTTCCGTCATTTTGGGTATCAAATCCCGAACCTTAGAGGGAAATCAAGAAAAGGAGAAGAAAGGAAGAGGAAATGGTGGCTAAAAGAGAAGTTGATAGCAAAAAAAGGAAAAACGGGAAAGATAGATAGGGGTTTAAAAGAAGGAATAACCAGGGCAAACCCAGAAAACTCAGATGAGGGGTAAGAGTTGATAATGAAAGAAGGTGTAAAAACCAAAGTAGAGAATCAGAAAAGCCTAAATAAATCGACAAGGGAACAAAACCAGACTAACGCCGGCACAAGAACGAAGTTTTACTCGTCGATAACCTTTCTGGTAATACAGAGCATTTTTCGGCTCAGGTATCGCCCACCAGTGTATCCGTGGTACGATTAGAATTGGACATCTATTCTCTAATTATGAGAGGCAAAGCCCGTTTGTCTTTTTTCTCCGAGGTTAGATGTCAAATTGCAAATTTGGGTCAGATGATCAATTGCCCCCACCAAAGTTTGAAATTTCGTACCGTTTCGGCCGATTCGTACCGTTTCGTTCTTAAAACGAAGTATGGTCTGCAACGTTAAATACCGGGCTGAAATTCGTTGTCGGTGTGTTTCGGCCGATTTCAGATGTTTCTGGGTGTTACGGACGATGTAGCGAATTTCGGTTGAATTTCGGTCGGGGTTTAGTTTGTAATTAAACAAGGTTTCGGGCCTTCATATCAAAGTAAAAAATCACATTTATCTTGATCTCCTCGACAAATACTTCTCTGAGTATTTTTTTTTCACTTCGTTCACTCATTGTATACTATGTTTTAGCAAAAAGTAAAAAATTAAATTTAGAAAAAAATTACTTGTTTTATGCTTTTATTGAAAAAAAATATGAATAAAAGTTGGGTAATTCTGAAAATAAAAAACTTTTGGGAAATTATAACATTTAAGAAAATTAGTCCGAAACGAATCACCGAAACATACCGGTACCGAAATGTTTTATTTTAGTGATAAAAACGAAACGACATCCAGTACGGTATTTCAAACTATGGCCCCCACGCACTTAACAAAATGTGTCTTAAACTGACTGGTGAATTCGAATTAGGTATCTACCCTCGGGAAATAAGACAAAACTTATTCTCTTCTCACAATTGCACGGTAGACCGATTCCGGCCAAATGTAGATTGCAAAGTGCATTTGAGGGAAGGGCATATAGCGAAATTCCCAAGGTTTCGAAAATCTCAGACCTTATGGTTTAATGGTGAGTTTGGTAGAATGATTTTTGGTGGAAAAAATGGTTTTTATATTGTGGTGGAAATTTTTTGGTTTTTTTCAGAGATTTAGTTTTAACCAATGTGTTTAGTGATGATTTTTAATCTAGATTAAAAACTAGATAAATGTGTTTAGTAGTGGTTTTTAAACTAGATGCAGTAGATTAAATGACAAATGTACCCTCTACTTGTAATATTTTTACATATTCACGAAGAACAAATTCAAATAAAAAAGTTCAAGATTTCATGAGTGTCAATGATTTCATGAAAATTAACAAATTGAAGATTAAATTACCGGTATTATGACATTTTAAGTTTTGGTGATTCAAAAACCTAGCATAGAAAATTGCCTTGGTCCAACGCGGTTAAGGATTGTTTCCTTGTCCGTTTTAGAATTGTTTTCTTGTTCGGTTTTGGCAACCTTTGGACGTTGCTTTGGGCACAAGTCAGTAGTATAGGCCTATATAGGGGTGTAGGACTCTTCTATTGACAAGTGCGGTGTGTCTTGGATTGTAATTGGCTCTCTCATCAATAAATCGGTTCGTTTTGGCCGTGGAAGTAGCTAGCCTCAAAACTAGTGAACCAAGTTAAATCTTTGTGTTGTTCTTCATCTTGCTCTTCGTCTTATTACTCTTCTTGATTCCCCAACAACTGGCTTCGTGCTTCCGCGTGCGTACTCTAACAAGTGGTATCAGAGCCAGGTTGTTTGGGTTAGGGTTTGTTGGTGATGAGTGATTGCGAATTCGTTTAGGATGAAGATCAATTGTTTTGAAGATGAGGATATTGTTGATACACCCACAACCAAGTTCCTTATTGGGGGAGCTATCGGGTTCTTTGCCATGGAGCATTGGGCGCGCATTCTAACGCGAATTTGGAGGTTCACGTGCAATTGGCGTTCCGCGCAATCGGGCTTCCAACATGGAGCATTGGGCGTGTGGATATCAATCGGGCTCATCCGTTGCAAGAACTCGTAAGAGTTGGAGCATCGGCAAGAAAGAAAAAAAAAGGGTCTGTCTAGTATGCGTCCCAGGGGCCTTGCTGCAATTTTTTTGCGGTGCCCCCCCCCACTACCGGACAAAAAACACGGAAAATCATGGGGTGGTGACCGGTTCTAGCAGGTCACCACCCCCAGTGGATAAAAACGCGCAGATTTGGATAAAACTGCAAAGAAACTGATGCAGCATTTTTCAGAATTCACATCAGTGGATAAAAACGCAAAGAACCGGATAACACAGTAAATGATCAGACAAAAAAGGTCAAATAACGGATAAAAATGTCAAGGTACTTAACTAAAACATTCACACAGTTAATGTAATCCCTAGAATAAATCAGTCCAGTCATTCCCAACACGTCTTGAAGAGTTTTGGTCACCCATTCCCTCGGACCAGTTGTATTCGCAGTTGGAAATCATAGTTTGTTGCGACGCTTGCGATTGAGATTGGCTGACATCTTGACCGGAAACACCAACTGGAGGATTCGGGCATGTAGTTCGATTGTGTCCGTATTCTTGGCATCTCCCGCACTTCCTTCGAACATTTTTGGAGCTCCCTTTTGGTTTTGTATCACCTTTGGATGGAGGCATTACGTGGGCATACTCTTGTGAGTTGACATTAACCACGGGCTCTTCACCATTTTCTTGCTTCAAAATAATGTCCTTGAGACCCCGTATCATCAAGTCAACATGTTTTTGCCAATAGTCGTAAGTCTCTTGTGATGTTCCACCCATGTCACTAATCATCTCCATTCGTCCCTTCATGCAACCCCGACGAAATGCCTGGGTTTTTGGATCGTCACACCGTCTTATTTTTGGCTCCTGCATGGCTGGATCATTCTTGTAGAATTCACTATTCGTCTTCTGCCATCGTTTCGATAACAAGTTTTCCGGAATGACTTGTACTCCTTTATGAAAGAGCACAAAAATAATGTGGCCACAAACCATATGTGATGACTCAAACCTCTTGCAGGAACAGTTGAGCATGTTATTATCACATTGACAGAAAACGGTGTGCTGCCAGGAAAAAGATCAAAGCTTTCAGATATTTTATTTGACAGGTTAGATAGAAGTTATGAACATATAGATAAGAATGAAAGTACTGGAAAGAACTGTGCTTTAAAATAAGGACATCAGATATTTCAATTGACAAGCTAGATCTATACCTAAATATAACAGATAACAGTTTAAAGCAGTCATAAGAGATAGTGTATCATGTGAACTTACTAGAGATGCCCTTGCCTTCTCCCTTGTGACATAGATTGCATCCATGTCATATTCAGGTATTTCTTCAACACCAATAGCTTTGTATTGACTTGCCTTCCTGGCTTGCTCCCTGAACTTCGCAAACACAGCCCTAGTGTAGAACATGGCCGCATGCTCTTCAAGTAGCTTAAATTGGCTTGTTAGGACAGGAAGTGATTGGTCAGAAGTAAAATGTTGGCCTCGCTCGTTCTCACGAAGCTTCTCGATACCCCGCATGATTCCCTTAATAAGATCGATGAGATTGTTCTTGCAGTTCAAATATTGTTTGAAAAATTTGTTGATACTCTCACACCTTTGTGTAGTTGTTTGACCGGCGAAAAAAAATTCCTTGAGAAAAGCCTCTGCCCATAAGTTGCGCGTCATGTAGGCACGCGTTACCCACCGCTTGTTCGCAATACCCCACTTGTCTACCATGTATTGCCAATCATCGTTCCATTGGTTAACATGGGATCTCTTGCTCAAGCATTTCCGAAAGTCCTTCATAAATTCTGACCCCAACTTTAGGTTTCCTTCGGCATTGCGACATAGATGCCATGCACACAAACGATGCTTCGCTAGTGGAAGAACTTCCTCAATAGCGGCTTTCATTGCCAAGTCTCCATCGGTTATGACCGATATGGGTACCTTGTTATCCATTGCTTCTAGGAAGCAATTTAATACCCATTTGTACGATTCCGTGGTCTCATCTTGTAGAACTGCAACTGCGAAAACGCACGTCTGAAAGTGATTGTTAACACCGGAGAGTATAACAAGAGGCTTTAGGTACATGTTGGTTTTGTAGGTGGAGTCAAGCACCAAAACATCTCCAAACCTTACATAATCTCGTTTGCATCTCTCGTCACGCCAGAAAATGCTTTGTAACTGTTGATTTTCACCCAACTGGAAACTGAAAAGCAAAGATATCTCTGTTTTTTGAACAATGCAGCTGGAGTTGCTTCCACTACCACACAACAAAGATGATTTCAAACCTGATTTCAGCAAAAAAGAACAGTGGGATGAGGTCATGTTAATGGTCAATGAACAAATATGAAGCGTTTTCGAACAGGCCGTGCAGAGGGTACTAGAGAAGAGGTTGGGTAAGCAAATGCAGTATGCAGAGGAGGAAGAAGAACATGAAGAGGAGGAACAACAAAATGATGGAAATTCAAGAGAGGGCAGACAACAAGAATCCGAAGGCAACGCCGAAATTGACCCAGAAGAGCCACAACAGCACAGTACTGTAGATACCACAGCTACAAGTCCATTCAAACCTGTTGAGTTTCAGAAGAGAACACATCAATGGTTTGCAACAATTTGATAAGTTATATGTCTATCCATCTAATGTTTCATACTGTCATGTTTTGATTTCTATCCATATGTTTCTTATTGCAGGCAGCATCCAACAAGCTTCCACCCAAGTCTCCAATACAAGTATCTTCAACTCCCACCATGCCTGGTCATGCATCACCAAGGGTTTTCCCACCCATCATGCCTGCTCATGGATCACCTAAGGTGCCAGCTCCTCCCATCGGAAAGAATACTGTCAGTCCATCGAACAGAGGAGGGAGAGGGAGAGGGAGAGGTAGAGGAAGAGGAAGAGGAGGGGAGAGGGAAACAGTAAAGGGCCCAAAGAGAACCTCGGAGAGAGTACGGATGCAGGGCACGTTTGATGTTGTGCTGCCAATCATGCCGGAAGTAGAAGACTGCTGGTTGCATTTCTACATGAGCCGTCAGGCTGTTGAGGGCATGAAAGAGAAGTCGGAACTACGGACCCCATTTCAATAGTGAGTACCCTTTCCCTACATTAAAATGTTTGTGATTGATCAATCTCATTGTTTATTTATAAATGGAATGGCTCATCGTTTATTAAATGAAACATACCCTTTCTCTACAGTAACCAAATTGTTGATATAAATGGAGTGGCTAGTATAGCATGGGATTATTCATGGCAGCTGGAGGATCCTACCTTCTTAGGAGATACGGTAAATGAATAAATAATCTTTACTTTATGTTCTATTTTCAAAATGAATGTTATGTTGTAAAATTAGAACGTTAACAGAACTGTTTGATTGTTTTAAAATTTTATCCAAAATTATATCCATTCAATCTGCAGATGATCGACTGCATGTCCCACATCCTCCACCTCCAAGAGAAATTTAGGACTGATGAGGAAAAGAAGATATGGTTCTTTCCATGCATGTATGCTGTAAGTAATTTAAACACTGGAATCATTGCACTTAATTTCGTCGTTGATTGATCAATACTACATTTCTTTAATGCGGTCATTTTCATGCACAGCCATTGGGTCAGAAGAATGCAAATGGTGGGATAAATCCGATATACATGGGGGACATGAACTCAATGTCTATGGTAAGCGTTACGTCCTAGTCCTCCAAGTGTCAATAAGAAGGGCATTTTTGACTTGGTTTGTTCTTTGGCTTATGTTCAGGTTTCTATTCCCCTCAACATCCACGACACGCATTACTTTCTCATGGTATTGAACTTTATTGAGCAAAAAGTGTACATCCTTGATCCGATGTCGAGGTACATTTACCTACCGGATGCCATTCGTGAGAAGCTTGGACAAATGCACACAAATTTCAGCATATCCCTGCCAGAATATAGAGCTGTTCATGACAACAGAAAGTGGGAGATTGTTTGGACAAAGCCTGACATTCCAAGGCAACATAACAAGTAATGTCTTCATACTAATAGTTCAATCTATGTTGTTTACATTTTTATCCAATTGTTCTGTAATGCTACTTACTTTCCTTTTTCCAGCCATGACTGTGGAGCTTACGTGTGCTTCTACATGGCAAATCTGAGGGAGCTGATCCCAGACCCTGTTCGGAGGATAAAGATCAATGAAAAATACATAAGAATCTGGCTCGCCAATGAAATTGGCCGTTCCGAGTTCAACGACCTCCGACGGGACCTTCTTGATGCTGTGGACATATTCAAGTATGAGGAAAACAATGAGGACTTATTTGCCAGAAAGTACATGGACATACCTACGGTCTATTCAGCCTTTAGGAATCGTTACTTTTGAGTAGTCCATGACTAGGAGAAATATGTGATTTGGTGTTGTTTTGAAAACAATTTAACTTATGTCTGTTTGTTTGAGAATGTTGACAATGAGGGTGGTGAATCTTTCTGGGGATGTAATAGTTGTGTGATTGAGGTTCCAAGAACTCTATTTTTGTTCATGTCAACTACATTGCATGCTACCTGTTTCTAAATCTAGTATGTATGTTTTGGATTGTTATCTGCATTTTTTGTTTATGTTTGTTTGTTTGACATAAATAAAGCCTGTGTGTTTTGGATTTTTACCTGTTTATGTATGTTTGTTTGACAATGAGGGTGGTGACTCTTTCTGTGGCTGTAATAGTTGTGTGGTTGTGGTTTCAAAACCATGAACTTAACTATTTTTGTTCATGTGAACTACATTACATTCTACCTGTTCAGAAATAGTATCTGTATGTTTTGGATTTCTATCTACATTTTGGTCAAATCTGTTTCCCACTCGTGACCACATTCACTGATTCCTTTACTTTGTTAATCAGCATATACTTTGGTATCAGTGTAGTCAAACCTGTATTTATGAACCCTTTACTCCACATTTATGTCCAACAACAAACCACCCTTCCTTTCTCCTACTTATGCACCCAACTACTCTTGCACAAGCACACCTGCCATTTGCTCTCCACCATCTTCTCCTCCTCCAAATTTCCCCAAGTTCTCATCACCACAATGTCACATACCTCATTCAGTTCCTCCTCTAACCAATACCGTCGTAACCCCGAGTATGGACCAAGGTATTGTAACTGTGGAAGAATACGAGTGATGAGAAGAGTTGGTCCTAACACAAAGAACTCAGGTCGAGATTTCTACCGGTTCCCACTACCTCAGGGGTCTCAATGTAGTTACTTTGTATGGGAGGACGAAGAACCGCCATGCTTTTGCGAGGAGACAATGCAACGATGGTCCAGAATTATTGAAACAACAAGACGAATGAGGTCTGAAAATCAAGAAATGCTAAGGAGACAAAGGATATCGCACACATGCATCATCGTTCTTGCTTTTGCGTTACTTTTCGCAATAATTGTTATTTTTTTAAGTGAAACGACAGTTGCAAGGTGTGCTTCTGTCCACTTTTATGTTTCACAAGTCATGTATCTTCCCTTTAAACCTCCAGTGCTTGCAAATCTACTGTAATAGCTTAGTTGTAGTGCGTTGTTTGCGTTTCTATGTGGTTTGTTTAAGTTTTATCCGATTCTAATCATTTCTGTCCATTTTTAATTATTTCTATCTGTAGTTTTATCTCCATCTTTACAGTTTTATCCATTTCTTTACATTTCTATCCAAAATTCTGATGGCGGCGCCCTGGGGTCCATTTTTTTTGTCTTTTTGCGGGTAAAACCGTAATTACCGGCAATAACCGGCTGAGCCGGTTTCTTCCGCGTGGGGCCAGGACGTATCATAGCCTCCGCGAAAAAAAAACCCTCACTAGTTACCTCTGTGAGACTCTGAGAGCGATTGAAGACGGTTGGAGGCAAAGAAATTTCTCCTCCCTAACAACGTCTCTCCCTCTGCGAGGCAAGGTTGCCGATCTTCACTGTTCTTCTTTGTCTTTCTCCTGAAACCCATAGGTAAGCTATGAAGTCGTGGAACAGGATTCTCTTTATTTATATCGATAACTACTCGCGACTTGCAATCGATTCAACTCATCGTTAAGGGAAGAGGGAAGTATGGTTTGTTCAAATTCTCTCAGATTGCTGTTTCTTCGATTTCTTTCCTTGCTTTATCTTCGGATTTCAGGTTGTGGATTTGTGTTTATGTGGTTATATACTTGTTAATGGTGTATTTGATGAACTGGGTTGACTTGGTTTAGGGTTTGTGATTTATTTGTGAACTAACTAATACAATGACAATCGAAGATTATTTCAGTATATCAACATAGTCCTCGACTACTGCCTGTTAATCCGCTTTTACCTAGTAAGTGGTACAAAATATTGGGTAATTGGTATAATGTTTCCAACTTAAAGGACTTTCGTACCTGATAGGAAAGAAGATATGCATTTCTTTGATTCATGTATATGATCTAGGTTTCGTATGTTCTTAGCAGCTATGTAATTCCAAATATTGTCATTCCTCAAAATACCAAACAATTTGTAAATTCAAGAAATAGTCTCTGTAAGGTCGATCTACACCGGTAGATCAACCGTAGAGGACAACTTCAATGTCTTCCGGTAGATCAACCGTAGAGGACAACTTCAATGTCTTCTAAAAATAATAAGTCGAGGTAGATAACATTTGATTCACCGCCCAATCAGCTACCCACTTGTCTATCTATGCTCTATTTCATAAATGATTTTCTTCATTTTTCAAGGAAACATGATGGTGGTGAAGTTTAATAACTAAGAATGGCAACACATGTTTGCACTGAACTACAAACTGTGTAGAGAACACCAGAGAGCCTTTCCAACTTTAACTGCTTCCTTAAGTGCATTATTTATGGCTCTTAACCAAATGAGAGAATAATGGAACAAAGAAACTTCAAATGGCTTCCCACTCTCTGTAGACAAACTCTATCTGACCACCATAATTTTTACTCATTTTATGATATTCTTTTCATTAAATGATTTATGTGTACTCGTTATGTAGAATACGTTCTATGAATTGAGACTTTCTGATTTTCAGTAGTAGGTTGAGTTATGAACTGACAAATGGATATGGAAAACTGTGTACTGAATTACTGCTACTTATATCTCTAGGTAAAAATATCTGACGTTGAAATTAGTCATGCGGATTCAAGGGAAATGGTAGCTGACAGACGCACGAAGGAAGCATATGAACACATAGCAGAAACGCGTAAACAAGCAAAGGCTGGTGTGGCACCTTCCGGTCACCTGGAAGGCACTTTAATTCCTCCCGTACGCACACTGCACATACTGCCACATTGTAAGCTTTTTTATCCTTAGTTATTTAGTTAGGTGGACTTTAAATCTTTTATTTTCTTACTCATACTATTGGGCCTGGGATAAGCTGCTAATTACTTGTGCCTTTGGTTTGGCTATTACTCGTTTTCTTACTTCCTCGTGTCATTGTGGTTGAGCTTATTTGTAGGATCCAAATAAAGTTTCTTAATGATAATGGCAAGACATTCTAAAAAAAATGATAACGGCACTTGTCCAAATAATAGTTCAGCTTATATTTTGGATCCAAATAATGGTTTAGTGTTGGGACATCAAATGGTTGCTCATATACGTTACAAAGCTGAACATGTTTAATATACATGTTGCAAATTGGTAGCCTCTTAAGTACTAGTTGTGCTTATAAAGTTTCTTGATAATAATTCTACTTGTCCTACAAAGAAGCTACACTTCGAACTTAGCCAGTGGTGAAAACATGTAAAAGAAATGTCAAATCCTTGCCAGTTGTTCGAATTTCGATAAAGAAACAATGACGCTCGAAGATATTATCGCTCTTTAGGTCTACAGAGCCACAAGACTTTCTGTCAAATACCGGAGACCAAACATTCTAAACCACTTCTATGTTTTAACTAGAACTGTCACTTACCTACCTACTTCATGTCTGGCACAATGGAGTTGCCTATCCAATTCATTCTAAGTCATGAGTTTAAGCATCCCATGATAGAGTGCGAGCAGATGATCTTATAGGTGGTAATTTTTAGTTGTATATCTCAGTGGCAGAATAACCAGAATAATCACATTCAAGGTTACTAGTAATATCAACATGTTCTGTTATTGACCAATTCCCTTTCACATTCCCTGCACCTCCTTGAGCATCATTATATCAAAGTCGGAGTATCTGGATATACACAACATGCAGCCTCCTAATGTCTTGAAAGTAACACCAGTATATTTTTAATTTAGTCTTTCAAGTATAAAATGTTATGTTTATTTAACTTATCTATAATTTTTTTATAACACATAGAATCTCATATTCATCTATGGTTCAAAATGCTTTTGACACTGTAAGAATATCATCTGTTCTTCTATCAGTTATTCTATTTTGAAATGTACAATCTGCCCATTCTCACTAGGAAGCCAGGGTATACATGGATGTTTCATAGATGTTCCTTAAATTTTTCTTGAGAAAATGTGTAAGGCTGAACCCACAATGTGATAATAGCTATGTACACCAGCAACCAAAGAGATATATGTGCTCTTTCATGAATGCTCATCTACGCGTCTTCTTACGGGTGTAATTATTCTCAAGTTTCTGCTCCAAAGTTTTGGAAAGATTATCTTCTGTCAACTTTATTTGTCCCCCAATTTTGATATTCTCCCTTTTGATTTATGGAATCATATCTTTTATCATTCTCAATCTCTTTTATGGGCTCATAATTTTCCCCTCCTACGTCAGTGGACCATTCAGTCTGCCATAGTCCATACATATGGAGTTCCTCTTAGCTGTTTTTATAAATTATTGAATTAATACACTTTTCTTAATCTCTTCTACAGATACGGCGAATGTGCTCTGGAGAAAGAAGACACTTCAAACTCAAATGACTTTTCTTTATTGACCATGGGAATGGATTTTTTTATTGACCATGGGAATGGAATTCGATTGGAGATTTGATATAGCTTGGTTTATTTTGTACATCAAGGACCGATGTAAACATTAGTCTCATGGTATAATATTTTTGTCAGTTTACGTAGTTGGATTTTAATGGTTTAAAATATTCGTCACCATGTGTATGAAATAATTTGTGTTTGGTAGCGACTTGTTGCTATATGTTACAAAGCACTGGTTATGAGATGTAAGGAATTTGTTACGAGTTCTTTCTTTTTGTTACAAAATAGTTGTCAGTATAAGTTATCAAGTCACTACGCTTAGTTGCATTTGTTGTTACGACATATTGGTCATCTTATCTGTTGAATCCAAATTTTGCAAGACTTTTCGTTACGGGCAATCATATCAATTGTTATGATTTTGGGTAACAAAAAACTATATTTTGTGACTACAATTTCGTAACGAAACACTGCTGCCCTTTAGTTATCAAAATTCGTAACCAAAAACATTATTTTTTGTTACGAAGTTTTCGTAATAAATATCAAACTTTTTGTTACGAACGTTAAAATCGTAACAAGCAACTTTTAGTGACGGGCTTTCCACAACGAATTCTATTACGAAGCTAATTTCGTAACAAAGTTTTTGTTACGAATTTTCCACCATCTGTTATAATTTTTTGCGTAACTAATACTATGAATTCTTGTAGTGTTGTTAAGAACGACTATTTTCACAAAATTCGGGGAAGCTCGGTCCTGTCGCATATGAAGGAGTTAGTTCAAAGCTGTCAAAACTTGATGAAATCATTCACTCCAGTGGATGTATGTTATGTGCGCAGAGAATCCAACCGTCTAGCTCACATTTTTGCAGAAAAAGGAATTGTAGATGATATGCTATGGCCCCTTTCTTGGGCACACGATGTAATTAATTCAGGTTGCTCGGGTCTGACAAACCCGTTTTAATACGTCCAACTCTTCTTACTTTTGTGAAAAGAGAATCATATACAGATTATACTAGGATGATAACGGGAAGAAATAGTGTGTAGGATTTGTCACACTTTTACTATTATCAATTTGTTCTCTTTTTCAATCTGCTGCTGCTCACAAGTTATTAATTGTGCTAAGACTTTTTTTGACCAAAAGGAAAATTTTATAAATTAAGGGGGACTATTACAACTTTCTTTGGAAATGATTTTCCAGAAAATCATGATTTTGAAGCACACTTCTTTCATTGACTGAACTCACTAAGTTAACTAGCTTGTCTATAGCTTGATTGGCAATCCTAGAAATCCATTTTTTGAATGCTGCTGCATGCTAGTCTGATAGCTTCTGCTTCAGCTACTAAAGCTGAACTGGTCTTCATCTGAAAAGTTGTGGGAATTCTCAAAATATATGTTGGTTTTAATACTTTTATCATTTGTCTATGGGCAATGTGGGAATTTTATAATTTCAACCAAAAGGTTTGAAATAAAAATTATTTGGTTTTCTACCTCTGAAAAGTTCATAAGGGTAGTACGAGTATAGCCACGAGTATATATAGCCACGAGTATAGCCATTTTTTTTTAGATTTACATATTTGTCGTCTACAGGGTTCGAACTCAGGACCTCATGCAAGGGCCTTTAAACGCTTTACCACTTGAGCTAGTACGAGTATAGCCATTACCGTGTAGTTTCCAATATAAAGTAATACAAAAGGGTTTAATCACTATACATTTACACTTTTAACATTAAGCATAAAGTGAGTGTCAACTTCACTTTCTGCAATTATTAAGTTTTATGTGCAGTCATGAATTTCGTGTCATAGCAAGTTCCATTTCGAAATATATGAATATATAATAATATAAATATTGTGAGATAAAAATACATATAAATGAATAATATAGTAGCAATATATATTATTTAATTAAACTAGCATAGTTAACCCATTGAACTACAGAACCAACCGTATTAACATCTCTAATCGGTCTCCACTACTTAGTTCACCAGTATGCAAGACCCCGGGGTATTGTCCCGTACATGCAACTAATTGGAATACTAAAGCTAGGGATCTCTAATCAGTCTCCACTACGAACACAACCGTATTCCACTAGAGTCATGTAAATAGAACAATATATCTTCTATCTGCCATTGTCTTCTTCTGTCTTTCTCTTCTGAAGGCTAGATCTTCCAAAGTTGCTAATACGGCGATTATCCTTTATTCACCTTATTGTGTGTCAATGTAACGTACAACATAATGCGACAACACATTGGGCATTCTGTCATTAAACTAAAAATTGAGTTTTTTGACAAGCACGACTGAGGCAAAAAGGGCTAGGTCTGTCAGAACCAATTGATATAGAACTTAGTATTTGGTTTTCTACCTCTGAAAAGTTGCCATTATCTACTTAGATTCAGTAAAGAAATCCAATCTTGTTAGAAAATGGAACCGCTGTTTACCTAATTGGAAGGAAACAACTGTGGGAAGCTTGGGTTCACACAGCGTTAATGGATCTTCCGCATGCAGTTAGTCTTCCTTCCTTCCAGGAATATGAAAATCTGAATCAACAAGCTCAACTTGTTACATGGAGACTCACCTTTTATGACAGATTTTTGCAATGGAATTCTTTGTTTATACTGTTGTCAGGGTTTCTCTCGATAGACGAAGCCAGTTCCTCGATAGAGATGGACAATGATCCCCGCCAGACGCTGGGAGAAGCTTTTGGAAGCATGCTGAAAGATATTAAAGGTATGATTACAAGATTTTCCTTTATGCATTTCAAATCGATAGTGCTACTGAAAATGTTAACAACAATGCAACTAGTGTGTATAATAATCATTAATAAGAAAAAAAATATCATTATAGACAAAGCCAGTCCCACGATAGAGATGGCGGCTGATCCACTCGAAACTCTGGGAGAGGATTCCGAAAGAGTGCTGAAAGACCCTGCAGGTAATACCGCTTGCATGTTTGATTTCCTTTCTTCATAATCAGCTTACCGATTTCTTATGAATTTTTTTTGTTGTCTTTATGTAACTAGAAAAGCGCATGCCATAAGTTCAAATAATAGTTTGAATTTGGCGACCAAATCTTGGACCCATTTGCCCTTAGTGGATGTGAAAAGGCTAGAGCATCCCTAAACATGGACTTCTTTGCGTTATTTATTGGACAATTATACCATTCCCCTACTCCTATAAATTTAACCTTGCTCAACAAACACTGTCAAATGTCACGGGCTGACTTATTTCAATCCCGTGCGACACTGGAACCTTATCAAGTAAGCCTAAGAGAACACCGAAAGATCACAAAAAGAGCTTTGAGGAGGAGAGCTTCTATTACTTTGAGAAAGAGAGTACAATGATTGATTGATGGATGGATGTGGCAAATGAGGCCACTCCTATTTATACTTCAGTCTCCCCCTTGGAAGCTTCTACACTATCTATGATCTAATGGTGAAGATTGAGAGCCTAGATGGTTCCCACCTCCTTGCAAAGAGATATTTCTATGGAAGATTCTACACATCTCCCACTTACAAGTGGAGGAATTCTAGAGAATTCCATAAGTGCTAGGAAACTAATATGGGTTAAGATATTTTATGTGGGCCAAGATAGTGTCATGGGCTATAATATTGGTCTATTTGGCTACAAAACAATGCAGCCCATGACACAAAGCAGTATTGTTTATGCGGTCCAATAGCAGCATATACTTTATCAATTAAATCTTGTATGTTCGGTTTCCCATTTTTTTTCCTTTCTTGTCTTTATTGAAGTAATGCTGAAAGACCAGGTATTACAGCCTGCATATTTCTTTTTTGGCTCCATGGATATTAATAGTCATAACAGCACGAGCTCACACCTTTAATTTCCTTTCAGCTATCCCGAAGGTGCATGGGATTGGATACATTTGATTTGCCTTATTTATTACCACTCTGTCTCTCCTCTTTGTTCCCAATTTGACTTTTGTCACTATTCACTGGGTCACTTTGACCCGGTGATTTGAATAGCAAACCGATGTAATTTTTTGATAATTTTTTCATGGTGTTGTAGAGTAAAATTTGCTATATAATACGGTGAAAATATTATCAAAAAATCCTATTATTTTGCTATCTAGATTACCCAGTCAGAATGACCCAGATGCGAGGAAAAAAATCAAATGGGAACAAAGAGCAGAGACAGGCTGGTACCAAGTAGGGATACATTTGATTTTCCTTATTTATAACCAAGTAGGGATACATTATTAAATGCTATTACCTCCCTTTCCCCGGAATCTTTGCTGTGCAAAATATTCATCAATCCACTCTAGTAGTTGACTGACTTAGCTAAAGATACAATAAAAACACGAGTAGTTGACTGACTTAGCTAAAGATACAATACAAACATGGTTTAATCATTGCATAATAATGTAGAGCTTCCTTAGAAAATTATGAAAAAATTTGCTAAATTTAAGTATAATAACGTTAGCTAAATTAGTCAGTCAAAAAGCGTAGGAGTATTAGAATTCAAAGACATAAAGCTATTTTTTTAAACAATCAGACATGAAACATTTCAAATCAATCTATGTTGGCTTACTTGGTTAAGCAGACGTTGAGGCTGTTCCGCAACCCCGAGTCCCTTCTGTGTAAAGTTATAAAAGCTAAATACTTTCCTCAGTCCAATCTTTTTATGCGGCAAAGTATCCTGCATGGTATAAATCTGATCCAACGGGGAAATTGATGGAGCTTGGGAGATGGAGATCAATTAGGGTTGGAGATGCATGGCTTCCCCAGCCGGAAAGCGGTAAGGCCATTACCCCAATCACAGAAAATACTATGTACGTCCACCAATTCATAATCGAAGAAAGGACCTGGAATGTTAACATGACATGTGGGAAGTGGATGTCAACACCATCACAAACATTCCTATCAAAGTCCCAAAAGAGCAGACATATTCATATGGATGACTAGACTCAGAAGAGTTGTTATTGCAGGAGACGCAATGTAACACCCTTTAATTTCTAAGGGGTCAAATTGTAATAGAATGAAATTTTAAGTAAGTTGTGTAAATATCTTGCTCATTAGTGTTTGCTAACAGCTAAACAAGGGGAAAGTCAGTGTTGTGCTCCTTGTGGGGACAATTATGCAAATACCAAGAAGTTTGAGACTTATATGTAATTATCTAAACTAGAATTTTTGAATGTGTTTGGCCAATCTGAGATTTACAAGAAGTTTTAGGGGTGCTTATAAAGTAATATGAAGTGTTGGGGGGAAAGAATGGAAATTTCATAAACCTCAGTGTCCCAAATGCTATTTTGCAACCCTAACTTTGTAGTATTTGCACATGCACCTCTTTGTGCACGTGTATTACTTGGAAAATCCAATTTGACCATGCTCCTCCTCCACCAGGTGCAACATTCTGGTAGCGATCACCTTCTTGATTTTCAACTTCCTCTTCATTGTGGAGGAAGCCACCGAGTACGGATCAACACCATTTCCGCAACCACCACCGCTCTTCTCCTCCTCCAAAAACTGCTACTGCTGGATTCTCTCCTCATCACAAGGAAGCAAAACCCTCAATCAATTTGCAGAAAGAGTCGGTAACGAAATAGAAATCGGGATATGCTCGTATGAACCCTAAAATGATTCCGGGTCAAATTCCCCCCCCCCCCTTGTGATTTGGTGAATTTGGAAATTGAAATCTTGTTCCTGGTCATGAGGCGAACTCAAATGACCCATTTGGAGTTGCTGACTCTGCAATTGCCGCCGTTCCCGGCGGATTCTGGGCTTCGTGCGCAAGAGGCAGCCGGAAATGCGTAAGTCACTTATTTGTTGATCGTTTTCGGTTCTTGATGGTTCCTTGTGCTCCCTGTAGTGTGCACATTTGTTGTTTTTTTTGTCTTCAAAACTGCCTAGAAATCAATTTGGCTTGTGTTTGATCCACGAGTCTTGCGTTTCCCGGCGGGGTTTCTTGCCCTGTTCATGTGCTTCAAACTCCGCTGTTACTCGATGGTTTTACTTGATTCTTTATCCTGTGTAAACACTGCATTTCATACTAAAAATTTCGTGTAGATTTCGAGTACCAACTGATCATCTAATCATTCTTCTCTATTTTGGTGTTTTATGAGCTAATTTGCCTCAGCTGAAAATGTTGATCTTTACTCTTTAGTTTGGTTTGCTAAGCTCTCTCAAAACTGTATATATGAGGGAGTGAATTTATGTTTGACCGAAAATAAATAAACTAGCCTTACAAAGAATGATTCAGTAGTGCAAGTTAAACATGAAATTCATGGATCCTGCAACAATTAGAGTTGTTGTAATTGTTGAACGCAAGGGCCAAGGAAGAGGGGCTTGGAATTAAGCTCATTTGAGTATCACATTCTTTAGTTGGGATGTAAACTTAAATGTATGCTTTTCTAGTGATATTATTCCCAAATTTGATTGTTTTCTAGTTTATGCAAGCATCAAATGTGATGTATACTTGTGAGTTTTTGCCATTAAAACATTGCTTTACTTGGATGGGGCTTCATCATTTAGACTAGGATTTTCTGAATAAGGAAATGAATATTTGATGCTGTTTACCAGAGTTGCGATAAACCATTGTTCTTGCTTCTTTCGCTCTGCAAAAAGAAAAGATTGGATTTTGATCCTTGAGTGATGCTCTGGATCCGATTTTATGGTTCAGGACATAGGAGGTTGTGTTTTGTGATGGGAGAGACAATCTATTAGGCAACCTTATTCTGCCATTTGAGCTCATTGTGAAGAAGGTTAAGATAGAGTCATGATGGAAATGGGTTATGTGGGGAACCAAAGCCCTCTGCACCTTTCATCTGTGTTTGTTTCTGCACATTCGTGATGGTCTGGATGAGGATTCTTGGTGTCTTCTTCACATTATTGCTTCTTGAGTTGCTATTTTTAGTTCGTGTTGTCGAATTGCTAAAATTTGATTACTTTCAACATTTTTGTTGTCACATAAAATCTGCTGTCGAATAGCTAATATTGTTCAGGAGAAGTGGCTTGAATCATGGTCTACCGTGAAAATAGCCACCAGGAGCACGCTAGTACTTTTTGCAACAAAAGAAACCAAAAATAAAAGGAGAAATAGCACTATATATTATCTGAGATGGTATATGGAATCACTTAAGCATCTATATTGTATCCCAAATTGCAAACCACTTCTATACTCTTCCAAACCAGAAGTCAACTAATAGCTGATGTTTTATAAATGTTGGTGAAAGCATTGAAGTGATGTCTGATTCAGAAGCTAAGTGAGCTTAGGAGCTGAGAAAAGCAAGAGGGGAAGGAGATGAACAAATTATTATTGCATTATCGGTAGAACAATGGAAGTTAATTGATTAGTGGCATTAAGATATATTTTTTTTTACTTGTAATATAGTAAAAAAACATGTTTTTTATTTGTCATAGTAAATTTTGCGGGATCACTTGATTATCATTTTATTTAATGGAGGTTCTTCTAACCAACCCAATATATCACACTGTGCTTCTGATAGTAAGTCATAACCATTTCAATCAATTCTCAGCGACATAGCTATCATCAATTAAGGAAACCCGAATTCTTGGGCATGATCTAGTCTACTGGTATGAACTATTACAAAAGGTTTGATTAGCAAAAGCTTGAGGTTATAAGATTAAGCTTGTTGTTCTTTAACCCAACAATACCAGCCTCATGGGCTCATGGCGTCATTCTCTAACATTTGACAGGCTTCATCAAGACTGTTTACTCAAAGATCTGTGGTAATCAATACTCATCTTGCTCTCTCTTTCAGCTGATGGATCTAGTGGCCTATCTTTGCTATTATTATTTTTATTCTTTACTACTAGTTCTGTATAATAATCCTTTTGACAGTGCTAGTCATGGTTTGACGATCCAGAACACTTCTCAATCCAGTTTATTAGTACCAGGTTCTTCTCTGGCCCCATGACTTTAAATATTCCCAAGGTTCAAAGAAAGTATACAACATGTGAAAATAAGTTTTGTTTTTATTTTATTTAATTATGTCTCGTAACAGAACTTTCGGGATTAGACTTCTTGCTGGGTCATTCTCGTGTCTTAGGAGGACACTCCCGTGGGTCTGGGGGTTTTCTAGTTGAATTCCCAGCTTTGAGGTGGGGTGTTACACGCAATGTTCTCCTACAAGATCTAGAGCTAAGATTAAAGGGTGAAAGAGTGGAGGACAATACCATTTCTTCATAGCTCAGCAATGAAACAGTCAACTCTCTGAGGCAATTCTAAGAGGTGAGGATAAGATGGGTAAAGACGGGGGGAGAAAATCACGTGGAAAATGCCGTGGCACGGTGAGCCTGGGAGTCACACACGTCGACAATTTGGCTTGAAAAGGTTCCAAGGTAGCTTCTTTTTTTATTTCCTTGTAAAAGTCCAAGGTGGCTTTTGGATGAAGAAAATATAGATGTTTAATTAAGAAGTTTATTTTTACGAGTGTTTTTCCCTAAAGACTAATAAATTCGTAAGTCAATATGATCTCCTTAAAATCAAGTGGCAACTTTCTTTAAAAACACACCAAGTAACATATTGGGTGACATTTAAAATACACACACACACAAGTAAGAAATGATTTGGCGTTTTATCAGCGAATATAGGTAGATTCCAGCTAGATCCTGTCAAGGAACGAGTTCATCTTTGAAATATTTTTGCCATTAATTATTCTTTTGAGTCGAGCTTCATTCACCCTGTAAGTTCACAGTTGGTTTCAAAGGTTTGAAGCTGATTTCAAAACCTTGAAAACTGCACATCATGCAATAAGGGAGATTGTAAGTTCACAGCTGGTTTCAAAGGTTTGAAACTGATTTCAAAGCCTTGGAACTACACTGCTGCTGAGGGGGATTTCTTCCTCCCATTCATTCTCTAATCTCTTGCTCTTGATTAAGCTTTATCAAATGATGGAAGACAAACTACTTATGTGATACATCATGTCTTAATCTCATTATTTGCATAAGTATTTTTCCAGAATTATTAGCTAATTCTGTGTTGCAGAAATAACTGAAGTTTTCTTATTTGTTGAAGAAATGGCAATTAAGGCTTGCAGATTTGTTGCTATTATTAAGGAAGGATGTCTGGACTTTCCTTTGGCTTCTATATGGAAGGTCGGATCAAAAT